>OV702284.1:18797434-21297434 GCA_916181665.1 Avena sativa
CTGTTGCTCCTTCTGTTGGACACCAAGTTTTGATGTTGGTTCCCATGCGAGTCCCGACGCGTCCCTCTGCAGTCAGCGTGTGCTTGTGTTGGATGCGTGTGGCCAAGTCTGGAACAGCGAGGTGAAGTGTAGTGAAGAGGTCAAAGTTGCGGTACAGGAGTTCTACCCAAGATCTTCCGAAGGCCGGCCCGTCCTAGTTTCTCTCGTCACAAGATCTCCCTCAGGGACTCGAGTACCCCGATGCCCCGATCCGAAGACCGATCCGAAGCGCCAAGGCCTTCGACAGGGAATCAACAAGATCATCACGGAACGCCAAGTTCGCCACCTTGAACGCCATGACCGTCTACACGGGCCCGAAGTCCACGGATGCGACAAGAACGACAGCGACCAGGGCGAGTCCGATGCGCCCCGACGCCGAACCAAGTCCTGCTTCCCGGATGCGACAAGACCTACCTCCGTTATCCGAGACCGATCCCGTCGAACCCTGAACCCTGAGACCGAACCCCGAACCCCGGAACCCCAAGATCTGCCGAACCCTAATGTGTGAACCTTTTCCCGAGCCCCTATTTTATAAATGCTAAATATAAAAATTGTTGCATATTAATTTTGTCATACTCGCATGCATATTGTCATGTGGTTGGGGGCACTATGCCGATTCACTGCATAATTAAACATGGGGCTCATATGCGGGCAAAACTAGTCTCATATTGGCCTCATTTAAATTGGTGCATCAAACCGATACTATATTTGCCTTGCTATTACAACATTTAATTTGCGGGGTAGATAAATAACCTGAACCGCTTAATTAATTGTCGGGACCCCGGTTCCGCTTAATATGACCTAATTGCATCGCACCTTTGCCATGTCATACATCATACATGCATCATGCCCGATCTTCTGCCGTAGTATTAAATAGTGCATCCGGTGTTTCTTCTAGTGTTTTGCTTCTTCGCGGATAAGGCCGTTGAGTTGATGCGAGTGTCGTCCGTTCTTTGGTTGAACCTTCGGCAATGTTTTCAGGCGAGCATCTCCCCCTTTCTACCTATCTTACTTTTATAGTATTTATTCCCTCCTGTTGATCTATTGCTATCTGTGTTGCGATACTCTAGTTTTCGTACCCGTGATATCTCTTGCAGCCCTATATTGCCTTGGACACATCCTATTACCTGTTGTTTGGTAGATAGTTGGACTTGCGCGTCGTAGTCGCTTGCTCAATTGCTGTTGCGTGTCGCCAAGTACCACAGTTGTTGGAGTGTGCCGCACGTTTAATGTTGGAGATGATCATGGCTTTACTTATCGTTCACTTTAATTACTGTTTAACAACTAAAACTGAAGTAGGTAAGCAGAGGCACAGGTGGGCAATAGATGTTATTTGGTTGTTAACCGTCCACTTGTGTCCCGTAGGACCCCGAGTACTTGATACCTGTTCCTTGAATATTCGCGCTATCCACATACGGGGGAATTATGGGACCCCCCTGAGCCAGAGCTTGATTCATTCTTATTTCTTGGGGCCACAAACTAGTTTGAGGTTTTATCTACGATCCTGTACTTATGCCATGCTTTACTGCTTTATTTCAATTGTGCGATGGATAGCACACTGTACTGTTTAGGAAAGCGGAGTGTTTTCGCGGTATCGACAAGCCCGAGTTTTCGGGTTCCCAGTCGTTTACAGCCATTGACGCAAACCTTGAGTCCGTCTCGGAGTCAGCTAGCTTCATTGCGGGTGTACTCAATGGGGTGGCCCCCTGAAATATTTCTGAATCCTGTGATTGCTTTGTCGTGAAGGCCTCGTTGGGTTTTGATTTGGTTTTTCCGAGGTTGATCGAGTGTGTGTTGCTATTTGTGCACCCCGGCCGGGTAAAACTTTCTGAAAGCCGTGTCCGCGGTTATGGACGACTTGGAGCACAGTATCTCGATCATAGACAACTATAACTAAAGTAGTGCTATAAATTTGACTTTATAATGACTAGTAATCAGCTTCACTATAATGGAATGGCTAAATAAAACTGCCAACAATTGCTTGTTTGGGTTGTCGCTTGCGACCATTGTATCTGACTAGTAAGTATTGCAACTATAACGGAATGGCTAAATAAAAGTACCAACAACTGCTGGGTTTTGGGTTATCTCATGCTAATTGTATCTGACTAGTAAGTGTTGCAACTACAACGGAATGGTTAACTAAAACGGCCCACTGCTTATTCTATCAGGATGATTATCTACATCTGACTAGTAATTGCTGCAACGATAACTGAATAAATAAAACTGCCAACTGTGTGAGTTCCTCGGTTGACTTCCTCGTTTGGTCTCGAGGGGGAAACACCAGGATGGGTTTGTTTGGTGGTAGCATCGGGTTGGTTCCGAATAGGTCTTTCTTACCCCTCTCTGATAGCCGCTAGTTGTACCGAGTCTCTATAGGCTGTTTAGTGCATGCTGCCGCTGCCGCTACAGTCCACCATACCTATGTAGGCGAGGACCGCCGAATTCTAGTCTCGCCGTGTACCGGCCTCAGTACTGACGCTCCTCTTTTTCCCTTGCCCTTCGTCGGCACCCCTTTTGTTTTAGCAGGTTTTGAGATCGACGTCGTTAGCAGGGTTACCCTTCCGGCTTGGCCTGGGCAGGGTTATGGACGCCATTGGTTATCCTTCAGGGCTCTTAGCCCCATTTGCATCTTGTCCGTAGTCGGACGCTCTATCATTTTCAAGGTGATTTGGATCTTTGTATTGTATATCTGTATTCTTGACTCGTTGAGTCGCTGTTGTATATATCTGTTCTGTGGGTCCCATCGAGGACTGTTGTGTAATGTTATTACTTCGTTTTCCACCCGCACGAAAGTGCCTGGTGGGCACCTTTGAATCGTTTCTATGCGGGTTTGGCGGGTTTCGCTAAAACTTGCATAGGGTCGATTCTGAGGGTGTTACAGAGTGGTATCAGAGCTCAGCAGTTGCGATACCCCACAATTCCAGCCTGTAGGATAACCTAGCTAACGGCCGCAGTAGAGTGTCAAAACTATTTTTTGCAAAATCGGATGGATAGTTCTGATTAGGTCTGATTTTTATTCCTTACCCCTCTGCTATTCTCCTCTTACCTCTACGTGTTTTGATTCCGTTCTCGTCTTTTTCTTCGAGTCCAGGAATTCTCGTGGTTGGGTTTCTGTCGCACCTTCAGGGTTTCGCTTTCCCCTTTGTTAACGGTGTTCTACCATCCGGTGTTCGTGCTGTCTGAGGAATCCGTCTACTGTGGTACCATTCTTTGTTCTTTGTTTGTGCCTTCCGGTGTTTCCGACGCAACGACATCATCTACGCCAGATCCGATGCAGAGTCTGCATCACTCCTTTGTTCCGAACCTCGTTTGTCGAGATCTTCAGTCTGCTTCCGAGAGTTGGTTGCATAACCCGCCTATTCATGTGCAGAGTAATGGTTTGGGTGCGCGATGGACTGATCACCATCCGACTACTCTTATCATTCGCTCTTGTACATCGAATCAGTGGATCCAGCAATTATACTCCTTCCGCGGAAGTTAGAGGTGGCTTTATTTGTGGATACCTCTACCTTCGACCTTTTGTTTCCGGAGTGTTTCCCTCAATGATCATGGACAACGACCTCTTGTTAGTGGTGTCGCGAGGATCTACACGAAGCGAGAAGATTCAGATCGCCGCTCTTCCTTCCGGTACCATGAGGCGGATCTCGAGGGCGAGATCCATTGTTAGTGGTGTCGAATTGTGGCATCCCGCAAAATCACTACTAGAAAATCGCGTTGTTTTTGTGCATTGCATCATCATGACCGCATGCTCATGTCATCATGCCACATTGCATTTGAGCATCGTCATCATCTTGCATTTGCTTGCATAAAACTAATTTCGGAAAAACCTATTTTGTTTTCTAAAACGCCTCGTTTTTGTTCAAACACAAAACCCGGGTCTCCGGATTATTTTTGTTTTGTCTGCTATCGGTTTGCAAAAGCCCTGTTTGAAATAAATAAAATATTTAATTATTTTAGTGGGGGCAGCCAAACCGGGCCGATCCGACCCAGTTGGCCACCCCCAGTACAAAACCAATCGGTCCACCAAAAATCCTAAAACTACCAAAACCTATTCTACCCACCAACCGCAACTCGCCACCTCACCCCTAGACCCAATCCCCACCCACCTTGCCACCTCATCAATCCACCACCACTCCCCCTCTCCCTCTCTCACACACAGCTTCCCTACCCCTTCCCCTTACACCCGACCCCACCTCTTGCACCGGCCCCACCCCGCAGCCACCCACCTATCTACCAGACCCACCCAGTCAACACTCCCTACCGCCTGGGCCCCACCCACACCACTCTCTCACCCACCCCGACCCCACCTACCTCCTTCCCCTGGCCACTCCCCACCGCACACCCCACCTGGCCCCACCCAAACCCCACCTGGGCCGACCCTCCCTCACCTACCGCTCCTGGCCCCACCACGCGCGACCGCCCCTCGTCCCCCAACCGCGCCCGCTCCTCTCCCCCTTCCTCTTCCTCCCTTCCGGCCACCTCTCCTCTACCTCCTCCCCTCCAGCCGCGCCTCGCAGTCGCCCCTCACCTCCGCCCCCGCGCGCCCACCGCCCGATGCCCCTCCTCCCGCGACCGCCGTGGCCCGCAGGCGCCGTCGTCGCCTTCCCGCCGGTCGCCTCCTCCTCTCCCTCCCTGAGCTCCCTCCCCCACCTACCGCCACCAGCCGCTCAACCGCCGCCGGTACCCCTCTCCGACGACCACCGCCGCGCCTCCTTCCGCTCGTCGCGCAGCGCCCTCCTTGCCGCTCCCGTGCGAGCTCGATGGAATAACTCACCCTCGAAGATTCCAAAGTGTTTAACGAGAGCGGATTCTCGTGGGTGATGTAGTCGTACTCTTCCCGATCTCAAGATCGCGTAGACGATCCTTCCGGCGCTGCGTTCCGGCAGCGCTCCCGCAGTCGGTCACACGTTCGGTACTCGACGAAGACCTTCCTTGTGGCATCCCGCAAAATCACTACTAGAAAATCACGTTGTTTTTGTGCATTGCATCATGATGACCGCATGCTCATGTCATCATGCCACATTGCATTTGAGCATCGTCATCATCTTGCATTTGCTTGCATAAAACTAATTTCGGAAAAACCTATTTTGTTTTCTAAAACGCCCCGTTTTTGTTCAAACACAAAACCCGGGTCTCCGGATTATTTTTGTTTTGTCTGCTATCGGTTTGCAAAAGCCCTCTTTGAAATAAATAAAATATTTAATTATTTTAGTGGGGGCAGCCAAACCGGGCCGATCCGACCCAGTTGGCCACCCCCAGTACAAAACCAATCGGTCCACCAAAAATCCTAAAACTACCCAAACCTATTCTACCCACCAACCGCAGCTCGCCACCTCACCCCTGGACCCAATCCCCACCCACCTTGCCACCTCATCAATCCACCACCACTCCCCCTCTCCCTCTCTCACACACAGCTTCCCTACCCCTTCCCCTTACACCCGACCCCACCTCTTGCACCGGCCCCACCCCGCAGCCACCCACCTATCTACCAGACCCACCCAGTCAACACTCCCTGCCGCCTGGGCCCCACCCACACCACTCTCTCACCCACCCCGACCCCACCTACCTCCTTCCCCTGGCCACTCCCCACCGCACACCCCACCTGGCCCCACCCAAACCCCACCTGGGCCGACCCTCCCTCACCTACCGCTCCTGGCCCCACCACGCGCGACCGCCCCTCGTCCCCCAACCGCGCCCGCTCCTCTCCCCCTTCCTCTTCCTCCCTTCCGGCCACCTCTCCTCTACCTCCTCCCCTCCGGCCGCGCCTCGCCGTCGCCCCTCACCTCCGCCCCCGCGCGCCCATCGCCCGATGCCCCTCCTCCCGCGACCGCCGTGGCCCGCAGGCGCCGTCGTCGCCTTCCCGCCGGTCGCCTCCTCCTCTCCCTCCCCGAGCTCCCTCCCCCCACCTACCGCCACCAGCCGCTCAACCGCCGCCGGTACCCCTCTCCGACGACCACCGCCGCGCCTCCTTCCGCTCGTCGCGCAGCGCCCTCCTTGCCGCTCCCGTGCGAGCTCGATGCCGCGCCGCCCTCCTCTTCCGCAGGCCCCGTCGGCGCCTCCCTATCCTCCTCCGCGAGCGCGCCCCGTCGCGCCTCTGCTGACGCCGCCGTCGCCGGAGCGCCCCTCCCCGCAACCTCCTCCCCGTCCTCGATCCCGCGCGCGGCGGCCGCCCCTCTGACCTCGCTGTTTGCTGTCCCCCTGCAGCGTGTCTCCGGGCCTCTGGTCGTGTGCGTCGGTTACACCATCTCTTCGGCCTCGCGTGTGTAGCCGCCTTGCAGGTGCCGACAAGCCGGCCTCCTGTTGCTCCTTCTGTTGGACACCAAGTTTTGATGTTGGTTCCCATGCGAGTCCCGACGCGTCCCTCTGCAGTCAGCGTGTGCTTGTGTTGGATGCGTGTGGCCAAGTCTGGAACAACGAGGTGAAGTGTAGTGAAGAGGTCAAAGTTGCGGTACAGGAGTTCTACCCAAGATCTTCCGAAGGCCGGCCCGTCCTAGTTTCTCTCGTCACAAGATCTCCCTCAGGGACTCGAGTACCCCGATGCCCCGATCCGAAGACCGATCCGAAGCGCCAAGGCCTTCGACAGGGAATCAACAAGATCATCACGGAACGCCAAGTTCGCCACCTTGAACGCCATGACCGTCTACACGGGCCCGAAGTCCACGGATGCGACAAGAACGACAGCGACCAGGGCGAGTCCGATGCGCCCCGACGCCGAACCAAGTCCTGCTTCCCGGATGCGACAAGACCTACCTCCGTTATCCGAGACCGATCCCGTCGAACCCTGAACCCTGAGACCGAACCCCGAACCCCGGAACCCCAAGATCTGCCGAACCCTAATGTGTGAACCTTTTCCCGAGCCCCTATTTTATAAATGCTAAATATAAAAATTGTTGCATATTAATTTTGTCATACTCGCATGCATATTGTCATGTGGTTGGGGGCACTATGCCGATTCACTGCATAATTAAACATGGGGCTCATATGCGGGCAAAACTAGTCTCATATTGGCCTCATTTAAATTGGTGCATCAAACCGATACTATATTTGCCTTGCTATTACAACATTTAATTTGCGGGGTAGATAAATAACCTGAACCGCTTAATTAATTGTCGGGACCCCGGTTCCGCTTAATATGACCTAATTGCATCGCACCTTTGCCATGTCATACATCATACATGCATCATGCCCGATCTTCTGCCGTAGTATTAAATAGTGCATCCGGTGTTTCTTCTAGTGTTTTGCTTCTTCGCGGATAAGGCCGTTGAGTTGATGCGAGTGTCGTCCGTTCTTCGGTTGAACCTTCGGCAATGTTTTCAGGCGAGCATCTCCCCCTTTCTACCTATCTTACTTTTATAGTATTTATTCCCTCCTGTTGATCTATTGCTATCTGTGTTGCGATACTCTAGTTTTCGTACCCGTGATATCTCTTGCAGCCCTATATTGCCTTGGACACATCCTATTACCTGTTGTTTGGTAGATAGTTGGACTTGCGCGCCGTAGTCGCTTGCTCAATTGCTGTTGCGTGTCGCCAAGTACCACAGTTGTTGGAGTGTGCCGCACGTTTAATGTTGGAGATGATCATGGCTTTACTTATCGTTCACTTTAATTACTGTTTAACAACTAAAACTGAAGTAGGTAAGCAGAGGCACAGGTGGGCAATAGATGTTATTTGGTTGTTAACCGTCCACTTGTGTCCCGTAGGACCCCGAGTACTTGATACCTGTTCCTTGAATATTCGCGCTATCCACATACGGGGGAATTATGGGACCCCCCTGAGCCAGAGCTTGATTCATTCTTATTTCTTGGGGCCACAAACTAGTTTGAGGTTTTATCTACGATCCTGTACTTATGCCATGCTTTACTGCTTTATTTCAATTGTGCGATGGATAACACACTGTACTGTTTAGGAAAGCGGAGTGTTTTCGCGGTATCGACAAGCCCGAGTTTTCGGGTTCCCAGTCGTTTACAGCCATTGACGCAAACCTTGAGTCCGTCTCGGAGTCAGCTAGCTTCGTTGCGGGTGTACTCAATGGGGTGGCCCCCTGAAATATTTCTGAATCCTGTGATTGCTTTGTCGTGAAGGCCTCGTTGGGTTTTGATTTGGTTTTTCCGAGGTTGATCGAGTGTGTGTTGCTATTTGTGCACCCCGGCCGGGTAAAACTTTCTGAAAGCCGTGTCCGCGGTTATGGACGACTTGGAGCACAGTATCTCGATCATAGACAACTATAACTAAAGTAGTGCTATAAATTTGACTTTATAATGACTAGTAATCAGCTTCACTATAATGGAATGGCTAAATAAAACTGCCAACAATTGCTTGTTTGGGTTGTCGCTTGCGACCATTGTATCTGACTAGTAAGTATTGCAACTATAACGGAATGGCTAAATAAAAGTACCAACAACTGCTGGGTTTTGGGTTATCTCATGCTAATTGTATCTGACTAGTAAGTGTTGCAACTACAACGGAATGGTTAACTAAAACGGCCCACTGCTTATTCTATCAGGATGATTATCTACACCTGACTAGTGATTGCTGCAACGATAACTGAATAAATAAAACTGCCAACTGTGTGAGTTCCTCGGTTGACTTCCTCGTTTGGTCTCGAGGGGGAAACACCAGGATGGGTTTGTTTGGTGGTAGCATCGGGTTGGTTCCGAATAGGTCTTTCTTACCCCTCTCTGATAGCCGCTAGTTGTACCGAGTCTCTATAGGCTGTTTAGTGCATGCTGCCGCTGCCGCTACAGTCCACCATACCTATGTAGGCTAGGACCGCCAAATTCTAGTCTCGCCGTGTACTGGCCTCAGTACTGACGCTCCTCTTTTTCCCTTGCCCTTCATCGGCACCCCTTTTGTTTTAGCAGGTTTTGAGATCGACGTCGTTAGCAAAGTTACCCTTCCGGCTTGGCCTGGGCAGGGTTATGGACGCCATTGGTTATCCTTCAGGGCTCTTAGCCCCATTTGCATCTTGTCCGTAGTCGGACGCTCTATCATTTTCAAGGTGATTTGGATCTTTGTATTGTATATCTGTATTCTTGACTCGTTGAGTCGCTGTTGTATATATCTGTTCTGTGAGTCCCATCGAGGACTGTTGTGTAATGTTATTACTTCGTTTTCCACCCGCACGAAAGTGCCTGGTGGGCACCTTTGAATCGTTTCTATGCGGGTTTGGCGGGTTTCGCTAAAACTTGCATAGGGTCGATTCTGAGGGTGTTACAGAGTGGTATCAGAGCTCAGCAGTTGCGATACCCCACAAGTCCAGCCTGTAGGATAACCTAGCTAACGGCCGCAGTAGAGTGTCAAAACTATTTTTTGCAAAATCGGTTGGATAGTTCTGATTAGGTCTGATTTTTATTCCTTACCCCTCTGCTATTCTCCTCTTACCTCTACGTGTTTTGATTCCGTTCTCGTCTTTTTCTTCGAGTCCAGGAATTCTCGTGGTTGGGTTTCCGTCGCACCTTCAGGGTTTCGCTTCCCCCTTTGTTAATGGTGTTCTACCATCCGGTGTTCGTGCTGTCTGAGGAATCCGTCTACCGTGGTACCATTCTTTGTTCTTTGTTTGTGCCTTCCGGTGTTTCCGACGCAACGACATCATCTACGCCAGATCCGATGCAGAGTCTGCATCACTCCTTTGTTCCGAACCTCGTTTGTCGAGATCTTCAGTCTGCTTCCGAGAGTTGGTTGCATAACCCGCCTATTCATGTGCAGAGTAATGGTTTGGGTGCGCGATGGACTGATCACCATCCGACTACTCTTATCATTCGCTCTTGTACATCGAATCAGTGGATCCAGCAATTATACTCCTTCCGCGGAAGTTAGAGGTGGCTTTATTTGTGGATACCTCTACCTTCGACCTTTTGTTTCCGGAGTGTTTCCCTCAATGATCATGGACAACGACCTCTTGTTAGTGGTGTCGCGAGGATCTACACGAAGCGAGAGGATTCAGATCGCCGCTCTTCCTTCCGGTACCATGAGGCGAATCTCGAGGGCAAGATCCATTGTTAGTGGTGTCGAATTGTGGCATCCCGCAAAATCACTACTAGAAAATCGCGTTGTTTTTGTGCATTGCATCATCATGACCGCATGCTCATGTCATCATGCCACATTGCATTTGAGCATCGTCATCATCTTGCATTTGCTTGCATAAAACTAATTTCGGAAAAACCTATTTTGTTTTCTAAAACGCCCCGTTTTTGTTCAAACACAAAACCCGGGTCTCCGGATTATTTTTGTTTTGTCTGCTACCGGTTTGCAAAAGCCCTGTTTGAAATAAATAAAATATTTAATTATTTTAGTGGGGGCAGCCAAACCGGGCCGATCCGACCCAGTTGGCCACCCCCAGTACAAAACCAATCGGTCCACCAAAAATCCGAAAACTACCCAAACCTATTCTACCCACCAACCGCAGCTCGCCACCTCACCCCTGGACCCAATCCCCACCCACCTTGCCACCTCATCAATCCACCACCACTCCCCCTCTCCCTCTCTCACACACAGCTTCCCTACCCCTTCCCCTTACACCCGACCCCACCTCTTGCACCGGCCCCACCCCGCAGCCACCCACCTATCTACCAGACCCACCCAGTCAACACTCCCTGCCGCCTGGGCCCCACCCACACCACTCTCTCACCCACCCCGACCCCACCTACCTCCTTCCCCTGGCCACTCCCCACCGCACACCCCACCTGGCCCCACCCAAACCCCACCTGGGCCGACCCTCCCTCACCTACCGCTCCTGGCCCCACCACGCGCGACCGCCCCTCGTCCCCCAACCGCGCCCGCTCCTCTCCCCCTTCCTCTTCCTCCCTTCCGGCCACCTCTCCTCTACCTCCTCCCCTCCGGCCGCGCCTCGCCGTCGCCCCTCACCTCCGCCCCCGCGCGCCCACCGCCCGATGCCCCTCCTCCCGCGACCGCCATGGCCCGCAGGCGCCGTCGTCGCCTTCCCGCCGGTCGCCTCCTCCTCTCCCTCCCCGAGCTCCCTCCCCCACCTACCGCCACCAGCCGCTCAACCGCCGCCGGTACCCCTCTCCGACGACCACCGCCGCGCCTCCTTCCGCTCGTCGCGCAGCGCCCTCCTTGCCGCTCCCGTGCGAGCTCGATGCCGCGCCGCCCTCCTCTTCCGCAGGCCCCGTCGGCGCCTCCCTCTCCTCCTCCGCGAGCGCGCCCCGTCGCGCCTCTGCTGACGCCGCCGTCGCCGGAGCGCCCCTCCCCGCAACCTCCTCCCCGTCCTCGATCCCGCGCGCGGCGGCCGCCCCTCTGACCTCGCTGTTTGCTGTCCCCCTGCAGCGTGTCTCCGGGCCTCTGGTCGTGTGCGTCGGTTACACCATCTCTTCGGCCTCGCGTGTGTAGCCGCCTTGCAAGTGCCGACAAGCCGGCCTCCTGTTGCTCCTTCTATTGGACACCAAGTTTTGATGTTGGTTCCCATGCGAGTCCCGACGCGTCCCTCTGCAGTCAGCGTGTGCTTGTGTTGGATGCGTGTGGCCAAGTCTGGAACAGCGAGGTGAAGTGTAGTGAAGAGGTCAAAGTTGCGGTACAGGAGTTCTACCCAAGATCTTCCGAAGGCCGGCCCGTCCAAGTTTCTCTCGTCACAAGATCTCCCTCAGGGACTCGAGTACCCCGATGCCCCGATCGGAAGACCGATCCGAAGCGCCAAGGCCTTCGACAGGGAATCAACAAGATCATCACGGAACGCCAAGTTCGCCACCTTGAACGCCATGACCGTCTACACGGGCCCGAAGTCCACGGATGCGACAAGAACGACAGCGACCAGGGCGAGTCCGATGCGCCCCGACGCCGAACCAAGTCCTGCTTCCCGGATGCGACAAGACCTACCTCCGTTATCCGAGACCGATCCCGTCGAACCCTGAACCCTGAGACCGAACCCCGAACCCCGGAACCCCAAGATCTGCCGAACCCTAATGTGTGAACCTTTTCCCGAGCCCCTATTTTATAAATGCTAAATATAAAACTTGTTGCATATTAATTTTGTCATACTCGCATGCATATTGTCATGTGGTTGGGGGCACTATGCCGATTCACTGCATAATTAAACATGGGGCTCATATGCGGGCAAAACTAGTCTCATATTGGCCTCATTTAAATTGGTGCATCAAACCGATACTATATTTGCCTTGCTATTACAACATTTAATTTGCGGGGTAGATAAATAACCTGAATCGCTTAATTAATTGTCGGGACCCCGGTTCCGCTTAATATGACCTAATTGCATCGCACCTTTGCCATGTCATACATCATACATGCATCATGCCCGATCTTCTGCCGTAGTATTAAATAGTGCATTCGGTGTTTCTTCTAGTGTTTTGCTTCTTCGCGGATAAGGCCGTTGAGTTGATGCGAGTGTCGTCCGTTCTTCGGTTGAACTTTCGGCAATGTTTTCAGGCGAGCATCTCCCCCTTTCTACCTATCTTACTTTTATAGTATTTATTCCCTCCTGTTGATCTATTGCTATCTGTGTTGCGATACTCTAGTTTTCGTACCCGTGATATCCCTTGCAGCCCTATATTGCCTTGGACACATCCTATTACCTGTTGTTTGGTAGATAGTTGGACTTGCGCGCCGTAGTCGCTTGCTCAATTGCTGTTGCGTGTCGCCAAGTACCACGGTTGTTGGAGTGTGCCGCACGTTTAATGTTGGAGATGATCATGGCTTTACTTATCATTCACTTTAATTACTGTTTAACAACTAAAACTGAAGTAGGTAAGCAGAGGCACAGGTGGGCAATAGATGTTATTTGGTTGTTAACCATCCACTTGTGTCCCGTAGGACCCCGAGTACTTGATACCTGTTCCTTGAATATTCGCGCTATCCACATACGGGGGAATTATGGGACCCCCCTGAGCCAGAGCTTGATTCATTCTTATTTCTTGGGGCCACAAACTAGTTTGAGGTTTTATCTACGATCCTGTACTTATGCCATGCTTTACTGCTTTATTTCAATTGTGCGATGGATAACACACTGTACTGTTTAGGAAAGCGGAGTGTTTTCGCGGTATCGACAAGCCCGAGTTTTCGGGTTCCCAGTCGTTTACAGCCATTGACGCAAACCTTGAGTCCGTCTCGGAGTCAGCTAGCTTCGTTGCGGGTGTACTCAATGGGGTGGCCCCCTGAAATATTTCTGAATCCTGTGATTGCTTTGTCGTGAAGGCCTCGTTGGGTTTTGATTTGGTTTTTCCGAGGTTGATCGAGTGTGTGTTGCTATTTGTGCACCCCGGCCGGGTAAAACTTTCTGAAAGCCGTGTCCGCGGTTATGGACGACTTGGAGCACAGTATCTCGATCATAGACAACTATAACTAAAGTAGTGCTATAAATTTGACTTTATAATGACTAGTAATCAGCTTCACTATAATGGAATGGCTAAATAAAACTGCCAACAATTGCTTGTTTGGGTTGTCGCTTGCGACCATTGTATCTGACTAGTAAGTATTGCAACTATAACGGAATGGCTAAATAAAAGTACCAACAACTGCTGGGTTTTGGGTTATCTCATGCTAATTGTATCTGACTACTAAGTGTTGCAACTACAACGGAATGGTTAACTAAAACGGCCCACTGCTTATTCTATCAGGATGATTATCTACATCTGACTAGTAATTGCTGCAACGATAACTGAATAAATAAAACTGCCAACTGTGTGAGTTCCTCGGTTGGCTTCCTCGTTTGGTCTCGAGGGGGAAACACCAGGATGGGTTTGTTTGGTGGTAGCATCGGGTTGGTTCCGAATAGGTCTTTCTTACCCCTCTCTGATAGCCGCTAGTTGTACCGAGTCTCTATAGGCTGTTTAGTGCATGCTGCCGCTGCCGCTACAGTCCACCATACCTATGTAGGCGAGGACCGCCGAATTCTAGTCTCGCCGTGTACTGGCCTCAGTACTGACGCTCCTCTTTTTCCCTTGCCCTTCGTCGGCACCCCTTTTGTTTTAGCAGGTTTTGAGATCGACGTCGTTAGCAGGGTTACCCTTCCGGCTTGGCCTGGGCAGGGTTATGGACGCCATTGGTTATCCTTCAGGGCTCTTAGCCCCATTTGCATCTTGTCCGTAGTCGGACGCTCTATCATTTTCAAGGTGATTTGGATCTTTGTATTGTATATCTGTATTCTTGACTTGTTGAGTCGCTGTTGTATATATCTGTTCTGTGGGTCCCATCGAGGACTGTTGTGTAATGTTATTACTTCGTTTTCCACCCGCACGAAAGTGCCTGGTGGGCACCTTTGAATCGTTTCTATGCGGGTTTGGCGGGTTTCGCTAAAACTTGCATAGGGTCGATTCTGAGGGTGTTACATTCCTCTCCCTTGTTCCAGCAGGCAGCGGAGGTTGTAGCACTCTCCTCGCAATTCCGGCAGCACAACAGCGTGGTATCGGAAGTAGAGGGGAGATCTCGCAGGGCTTCGCCTTAAGCCGGAGCGAGTATGGTGGACTATGAGAGAGATCCTCGGCGATCTAGGGTTTAGACACACCAAGGAGGAGGCTTGGCCGGCGGCTAGGGTTAGCTAGGCGGCGGCGGCGGCTTGCCCTAGGGCGGCGGCGGCTGCAGGAGGGCCGGCGGCTTAGGGCTAGGGTTTGCGGGTGGAGGTGTTGGGTGCTAGGAGGGGCAGCCCTGCCCCTCCTTATATAGGTGGAGGGGCCGCGCCAGGGGAGGGGAGTCCCTCCCCAACTCGGTTTCCCAAGGGGGCCGGCGGTGGAGGGGAGGAACTCCTCCCCAACTCGGTTTCCATCTCCCCCTCCACTTCCCAAAATAGCCGTTTGACTTTTCAAATTGGCGTTTGACTTTTCAAACTAGGATTTGATTAAACCCTTTATTTTGTTCAGCGATGACACCTAGTACATGATGCAATCATTCCAACTTGGTATGACACATTCATGTACCCTTCCCCTCCGGAGTGCCGGACATTCTGGAACCTTCTAGAACATTCCCGATGAAAACACCGGAACCATTCTCCAACCCTGAAACAGGACTTTCCTTATATGAATCGTATTCTCCGGACCATTCCGGGTCTCCTCGTGATATCCCGAATCCCATCCGAGACTCCGAAAAACATTCGTTCTCTTACTCATCATTCCATAACTACTCAAACAACGTCGAATCCTTAAGTGTGTCTCCCTACGGTTCGTGAATTATGCGGACATGATCGAGACACTTCTCCGAACAATAACCAATAGAGGAATCTGGAAATTCATATGGCTCCCACATATTTCTACGATTACTTTGCGATCGAATGAACCACTTACATACGATACTAGTTTCCCTTTGTCTCACGATAGTTTACTTATCCGAGGTTATGATCGTCGGTATCTATGCATACCTAGTTCAACCTCGTTACTAATAAGCACTCTTTTCTCGTTCCCGTGATATGTGATCCCTTGTGAGCCAGTCACATGCTTGCAAGCTAATTGGATGACAATCCACCTAGAGGGCCCAGAGTATATCTATTCGTCATATGGATGGACAAATCCCACTCTTGATCCATGTGTCTCAACCAATACTTTCCGAACACTCAATGCCACCTTTATAGCCACCCAGTTACGGTGTGGTGTTTGATGTCATCAAAGCATCCTTCCTGTGAAGGTGATATGCATGATCTCATGGTCGAAGGAATTAGGTTACTATGTATCAGAAAGCATATAGCAATTGAACTATTAAAATAACTTGATCTTTATGCTACGCTTATCTATAGGAGTATGTCCACCATATCATTCTCCTAACGATATGATCTTGTTGTTAATAACATCTCAATGTTCATGATAGGGAAACCAGAATCATTTATTAACCAACAAGCTAGTATTATAAAGAGGCTTTACTAGGGACTCTATTTTAGTTTACAAATCACACAAGTATTAATGTTTCCTTGTTAATACTATTATAGCATGAATGTAAACATTTATCATAAACACAAAGATATAATAATAACTACATTTATTATTGCCTCTAGGGCATATCTCCAACAGTCTCCCACTTGCACTAGAGTCATCTAATCTAGATTACATGGTAATATACCGAACACCCATGGCAGTTTGGTGTTGGTCATGTTTTGCCCTCGGGAGAGGTTTAGTCAACGGATGCGCCACATTCAGATATGTGTGTACTTTGCAAATCTTTATGTCCCCATCTTGGACATGTTCTCGAATAGCGTGAAAACGTAGCTTGATGTGCTTCAGCTTCTTGTGTGACCTTGGTTCTTGCGCATTGGCTATGGCGCCCATGTTATCACAGTAGATAGACATTGGGTCCAGCGCACTATGAACCACACCCAATTCTGTAATGAACTCTTTCATCCATATTGCTTCTTGTGAAGCCTCCGAAGCAGCCATGTATTCCGATTCAGTCGAAGATCTCGCCACAACGCTTTGCTTTGCACTCCTCCAGCTAACTGCTGCACCATTCAAAGTAAACACGTATCCAAATTGAGATTTAGAATCATCCGGATCGGTGTTCCAACTAGCATCGGTGTAACCATTAACAACGAGCTGTTCATCACCTCCATAAGAAAGAACCATATCCTTAGTTCTTCTCAAGTACTTAAGGATGTTTTTGACCGCTGTCCAATGATCCACTCCCGGATCACTTTGATATCTGCTAGTTAAACTAACAGCATATGCAATGTCGGGTCTAGTACATAGCATGGCATACATTAGAGATCCTATGGCTGAGGCATAGGGAGTCTTACTCATCCTTTCTCTATATTTTGTCGTTGCTGGACTTTGAGTTTTACTCAAGGTCGTATTGGGCAACATGGGCAAGAACCCTTTCTTGCTATCTTCCATTCCAAACCACTTTAGAACTTTGTCCAAATATGTACTTTGTGACAATGATATTAGGCGTCTTGATCTATCTTTATAAATCTTTATTCCTAATATGTAAGCTGCTTCGCCAAGATCTTTCATTGAAAAACTATTATTCAAATATTCCTTGACACTATTAAGAAGGTCTACATCATTCCCAATCAACAATATGTCATCTACATATAGTATTAAGAATGCTACAGAGCTCCCACTCACTTTCTTGTAAATACAAGCTTCTCCATAAGTTTGTATAAAACCAAAACTTTTGATTACCTTATCAAAACGTTGATTCCAACTTCGGGATGCTTGCTTCAATCCATAGATGGATCGTTGAAGTTTGCATACCTTGTTAGCATCTTTAGGATCGACAAAACCTTTGGGTTGCATCATATACAACTCTTCATCAATGTCTCCATTGAGGAATGCTGTTTTGACATCCATCTGCCATATCTCATAATCATAATATGCAGCGATTGCTAACATAATCCTCACAGACTTTAGCTTCGCTACTGGTGAGAAAGTCTCATCGTAGTCAACTCCTTGAATTTGTCGAAACCCTTTTGCGACAAGTCGAGCTGTATAGACAGTAACATTACCATCAGCATCTGTTTTCTTCTTGAAAATCCATTTGTTCTCGACAGCCTTCCGGCCATCTGGTAAGTCCATACTTGGTTTTCGTACATGGATCCAATCTCGGATTTCATGGCTTCTTGCCATTTATTGGAATCTAGGCTCATCATCGCTTCCTCATATGTCGCAGGGTCATCGGTGTTGTCCACCAACATGACACTCATAACGGGATCATACCAATTTGGAGTGGTACGAGTTCTCGTTGACCCGCGAGGCTCTGTAGCAACTACAACCGAAGTTTCATGATCATCATCATTAGCTTCCTCTCTTATTGGTGCAGGCATCACAGGAACTACTTCCGGTGCTGCGCTACTCGCAAGTTCAAGAGAAGGTTCGACAACCTCGTCGAGTTCTACTTTCCTTCCAGTCACTTCTTTCGAGAGAAATTCCTTCTCTAGAAAGGATCCATTCTTAGCAACGAAGATTTTGCCTTCGGATCTATGATAGAAGGTATTACCCAATAGTTTATTTCGGGTATCCTATGAAGACGCATTTTTCCGCTTTGGGTTCAAGCTTGTCCGGCTGTAACTTCTTTACATAGGCTTCGCAACCCCAAACTTTAAGGAACGGCAATTTAGGTTTCTTCCCAAACCATAATTCATACGGTGTCATTTCAGCGGATTTAGATGGTGCCCTATTTAAAGTGAATGCGGCTGTTTCTAACGCATAACCCCAAAATGATAGCGGTAAATCTGTAAGTGACATCATAGAACGAACCATATCTAAGAGAGTTCGATTACGACGTTCGGACACACCATTACGCTGTGGTGTTCCCGGTGGTGTCAATTGTGAAAGTATTCCGCATTTCTTCAAATGCTCGCCAAACTCGTAACTTAGATATTCACCTCCACGATCAGAACGTAGAAATTTAATCTTCTTGTTACGTTGATTCTCTACCTCACTTTGAAATTCCTTAAACTTCTCGAAAGTTTCGAACTTATGTTTCATGAAATAGATATTCCCATATCTACTCAAGTCATCAGTGAAGGTAAGAACATAACGATAACCACCGCGCGATGCTACACTCATTGGACCACACACATCGGTATGTATGATTTCCAATAAGTCCGTAGCTCGCTCCATCATACCAGAAAATGGAGTCTTAGTCATTTTACCCATCAGACATGCTTCGCATCTATCAAGTGATTCAAAATCAAGTGATTCAAGAAGTCCATCGGAATGGAGTTTCTTCATACGCTTCACTCCAATGTGACCAAGACGATAGTGCCACATATAGATCGAGTTATCGCTCGATTTCAAACGTTTAGCTTCAATGTTATTAATATGTGTATTTCCACTATCGAGATTCAATAAGAATAGACCATCTATCAAAGGTGCATGTGCATAAAACATATTACTCATATAAATCGAACAACCATTATTCTCAGACTTAAACAAGTAACCGTCTCGCAATAAACAAGATCCCGATATAATGTTCATGCTTAACGCAGGCACCAAATAACAATTATTTAAGTATAAAACTAATCCCGATGGTAGATGAAGGGGTAGCGTGCCGACCGCGATCACATCAACCTTCGATCCGTTTCCCACGCGCATCGTCACCTCGTTCTTCGCTAGCTTACGTTTATTCTGCAGCACCTGTTCGAGTTACAAATATGAGCAACCGAACCAGTATCAAATACCCAGGCACTACTACGAGTACTAGTGAGATACACATCAATAACATGTATATCGGATATACCTTTCTTCTTGATGTTGCTGTTCTTCAAATCCGCCAAGTACTTTGGGCAATTCCGCTTCCAGTGACCTTCTCCCTTGCAGTAAAAGAACTCAGTATCAGGCTTAGGTCCAGCCTTGGTCTTCTTCGTCGGCGCGGTAACTTTCTTACCACCCTTCTTGAAGTGTCCCTTTTGCTTAGACTTGCCTTTCTTGAATTTGGTGGTCTTATTGACCATCAACACTTGGCGCTCTTTCTTGATCTCCACTTCTGCAGATTTTAACATAGCAAACAGTTCTGGCAACTTCATGTTCATGTTTTGGATATTGTAGTTCATCACAAAGTTCTTGTAACTTGGTGGTAGTGATTGGAGGACACGATAAATCCCCAAAGCATTAGGAATCACTATACCCAAGCTTTGAAGTTTGTTTGCGTGCCCAGACATCTTAAGCACATGCTCACTGACGGAGCTGCCCTCTTCCATCCTGCAGTTAAAGAACTTTTCAGAAGCCTCATAGCTCTCAATTGCCGCGTGAGTCTCAAAGATCAATTTGAGATCACGGACAATATCATGTGGGTCTGAATTCTCAAACCTTTTCTGAAGCTCCGATTCTAAACCATACAAGATAGCACAATGAACTGTGGAGTACCGAGTCTTCCGAGCGAGGTAAACATTCTTTACTTCATCGGTAGCAGTAGCTGCAGGTGGGTCACCCAGCGGTGCATCCAGCACATAGGTCAAATTACCAGCTGTGAGGACAATCCTCAAATTGCGGAACCAATCCGCGAAGTTGCTTCCATTGTTTTTCAACTTTTCTTTCTCTAAGAACGCATTAAAATTGATGGTAGGGGCCGCCATTGATCTACAACATATTTGCAATAGTTTAGACTAAGTTTATGACAAATTGAGTTCTAATTAATAGTTAAATTAATCTAGGTGAACTTCCACTCAAAACAATATCCCTCACATTGTTTTAGTGATCACACGAACCAAATCCACCACATCAACACCGATCATCACGAGAGTTGATGTAGCTTCAATGGCAAACAATCGACATGGTCATCATATCTGCTATATGATTCATGCTTTACCTTTCGGTGATCCGTGTTCCGAGACCATATTTGTACATGCTAGGCTCGTCAAGATCAAACCTTATCTTCCGCATGAGCAAATCTGGCTTGCTCACGTTGTATACACTTGCGGAATCTAACACACCCGATCATCACGTGGTGCTTCGAAACAACAAGCTTTAGCAACGGTGCTTACTAAGGGTGAACACTTTAGAACTTGAAATTCATGTGCATGAGGGATCATCTTATAATGCTACCGTCGTTATCTAAGCAATACAAGATGCATAAAGGATTAACATCACATGCAATTCATAATATGTGATATGATATGGCCTTTCTTCTTTGTGCTTCCGATCTCCATCTTCAAGCACGAACATGATCTCCATCATCACCGGCATTGCATCAAGGTCAATGGCGCTTCTTCATGGTTGTAGTCCACCGGCTTCAACTATTACAACTACTTTGAATAGACACGCGGGTCTTAATATAAATATAAAGACAACCATATGGCTCCTGCCGGTTGCCAACTTACAATAAGGAACATTGCATACATCAAATATAATCACAATCATGGCCATATCACATCACTGCACACCCCTGCAAAACAAAGTTAGACGCCTCTACTTTCTTTGCATGTTTTACGTGGTTTGGGGCTTTCAATAAGTGTCGTTCTAACTTACGAACAAGAACCACAACATTGATACTAGCATTGTTAATCACCCGTTGTAAATTGAATCTTAACTATGCTAGGAGAAACAGTCACCCGCAAAGCCACTTATGCAATACAAGTTGCATGTCAAGCGTGGAGCAAGTCTCATGAACGATGTCATGTAAGGTTAGCCCGAGCCGCTTCATCCCAACATCCCGCAAGATGCAAATTACACAAGAAGCAATCGACAATAAAAGCATCAACGCCCACAATGACCATTGTGTTCTACTCGTGCAACAGATCTACATATAGACACGGCTCTGATACCACTGTAGGGTTTCGTAGCATGGAAAACAAAAATTTTCTATCGCATACAAACAAATAAGCCAAGATCTATCTACTAGATTGTAGCAACGAGTCGATGAAATAACTCACCCTCGAAGATTCCAAAGTGTTTAACGAGAGCGGATTCTCGTGGGTGATGTAGTCGTACTCTTCCCGATCTCAAGATCGCGTAGACGATCCTTCCGGCGTTGCGTTCCGGCAGCGCTCCCGCAGTCGGTCACACGTTCGGTACTCGATGAAGACCTTCCTCTCCCTTGTTCCAGCATGCAGCGGAGGTTGTAGCACTCTCCTCGTGATTCCGGCAGCACAACGGCGTGGTACCGGAAGTAGAGGGGAGATCTCGCAGGGCTTCACCTTAAGCCGGAGCGAGTATGGTGGACTATGAGAGAGCTCCTGGGAGATCTAGGGTTTAGACACACCAAGGAGGAGGCTTGGCCGGCGGCTAGGGTTAGCTAGGCGGCGGCGGCTTGCCCTAGGGCGGCGGCGGCTGCAGGAGGGCCGGCGACTTAGGGCTAGGGTTTGCGGGTGGAGGTGTTGGGTGCTAGGAGGGGCAGCCCTGCCCCTCCTTATATAGGTGGAGGGGACGCGCCAGGGGAGGGGAGTCCCTTCCCAACTCGGTTTCCCAAGGGGGCCAGCGGTGGAGGGGAGGAACTCCTGCCCAACTCGGTTTCCATCTTCCCCTCCACTTCCCAAAATAGCCGTTTGACTTTTCAAATTGGCGTTTGACTTTTCAAACTAGGATTTGATTAAACCCTTTATTTTGTTCAGCGATGACACCTAGTACATGATGCAATCATTCCAACTTGGTATGACACATTCATGTACCCTTCCCCTCCGGAGTGCCGGACATTTCGGAACCTTCTAGAACATTCCCGATGAAAACACCGAAACCATTCTCCAACCCTGAAACATGACTTTCCTTATATGAATCTTGTTATCCGGACTATTCCGGATCTCCTCGTGATATCCCGAATCCCATCCGAGACTCCGAACAACATTCGGTCTCTTACTCATCATTCCATAACTACTAAAACAACGTCGAATCCTTAAGTGTGTCTCCCTATGGTTCGTGAATTATGCGGACATGATCGAGACACTTCTCCGAACATAACCAATAGAGGAATCTGGAAATTCATATGGCTCCCACATATTTCTACGATTACTTTGCGATCGAATGAACCACTTACATACGATACCAATTTCCCTTTGTCTCACGATAGTTTACTTATCCGAGGTTATGATCGTCGGTATCTCCGCATACCTAGTTCAACCTCGTTACTGATAAGCACTCTTTTCTCGTTCCCGTGATATGTGATCCCTTGTGAGCCAGTCACATGCTTGCAAGCTAATTGGATGACAATCCACCGAGAGGGCCCAGAGTATATCTATCCGTCATATGGATGGACAAATCCCACTCTTGATCCATGTGTCTCAACCAATACTTTCCGAACACTCAATGCCACCTTTATAGCCACCCAGTTACGGTGTGGTGTTTGATGTCATCAAAGCATCCTTCCGGTGAAGGTGATATGCATGATCTCATGGTCGAAGGAATTAGGTTACTATGTATCAGAAAGCATATAACAATTGAACTATTAAAATGACTTGATCTTTATGCTACGCTTATCTATAGGAGTATGTCCACCATATCATTCTCCTAATGATATGATCTTGTTGTTAATAACATCTCAATGTTCATGATAGGGAAACCAGAATCATTTATTAACCAACAAGCTAATATTATAAAGAGGCTTTACTAGAGACTCTATTTTAGTTTACAAATCACACAAGTATTAATGTTTCCTTGTTAATACTATTATAGCATGAATGTAAACATTTATCATAAACACAAAGATATAATAATAACTACATTTATTATTGCCTCTAGGGCATATCTCCAACATGAAGTTCATGACAAATAAAGCCCACGACTAATTCACTATCCTTAAACATAAAAAATAGGTAAGTAGAACCAAAGCCGCGTAGTTTATCATTACTTCCTTAGCAAACATTATTGGGGAGAAGAGTTTGATCCACTACGTTTTCTCTACTTGATTCCTTAGTGACCGAGGCATCTTTGGAGCATGTTGACGTTCAATATTTTCTGCCAACTTTTATCCTTAAGTTAGCCATTGTCGATTTGTGGTGCAAATCTATTTCAATGTCTACTCAAGGACTTATAGTGAGTTTGTACATATTCGTCTAAGCTTTTAGTTCGGACTTTCAAAGGTGCAACACCGAACACGACCTTCTAGGCTTCCAGCTTTAATTCAAATTTGAATAGGTGTTTTAGCCTTATGTTGGTCTATTCGAAGATGCAGAAATGATATTATCTTTAATAAAACAAAAACTTTTAAACTTTTGCATGTTATCCATATGGTGGCACACAGGGTGCAGCTTTAGACGCTCCTTTCTCCGCAAGACCAACGGATATCATGGCTACTGGGTGCAGCCGGATCCTGATGGTCGCTAGGCACATTGTCGGCCAAGCTGGATGGCTATGTTTTAGTCGACTAGAGCATGATGTCTAATCACCTATTCAGTGTTTTCCGCTGGTTGATTCATGTTTAGACTTTGTGTGATCCATGAATTCTAATTGTGGTGTGAATTGTCGACTTTGGATACTGAACTATTAATAAAAGGTTGTGTGCATCAACCGATGCAGAGGCCAGGGTTTCACCCTTTTTCAAAAAAAAACTAAGACAAGTTTATTCCAAGGTAGTTGAATAAGATCTTTTGCCAAGGGAATCAACCATGCTCCTTATAGAAGACTTGGGTGGTAGAAAGTGGTATGAAGTCACTAGTCCTCCGGTAGGTATAAATAGAAATGTATCAGATGGTTATGAGCTTGGTATTGAGTAGGTTAAGGGGTATTAGAGCTTCGATTGTTTAGACCAATATCGATGTATTTCCTTAGACATTTATAATTTTGAAAAGAGTGAATTATAGATCTTACGTATGCATTAATATGATACACCTCATTAACACACATTTTTTACTTCAAATTTCGTGAAAAATAAATCCCAACGTTTGTATCTCAATCGTGAAATTAGGCTGAAAGCAAGCAGGAGCTATCTAGTCCATAGCAATCAAGAGCTCAACATGTCTGTCATCAGGTCTAACATATTCTCTCACCGCTTCTGTCTATCCTTTTTTTACATGAACCGGTCTCTGCTGATCCCCATTCCATCCCAAGCCAAACGAGAGAACTCTTCACGGTTGGTTCGTCGAGTTTAAATGACCACGAGAGTGTGGTGTGTGTAGGCCTGGTAAAGTATTATGGCTTGATTGTTAGCGAAGGGACGAGGCAGATGGGGAAGGTGATGCAACATAGTAGTACTAAGAGGCACATCGACCGCCCAAGAGAGATCACTAGGTGCATATTGTAATCGTGGTGATCTATCGCTAATTTCGGGTGCTTTCTATGCCCACACACATCCATTTTGAATCCATATAGTGTGCAAATGCCCAACATATAATGCACTAGAAGTGATTGGGGAGTTTGAATACAAATGAGTAAAATGAGAAATAAGATGTAGATCATTTCTTTGGGGGAGCCTTTATTCATAAAAATGAAGGGTGGAAATGATATAGATCATTGATCTGGATAGGTCAACAACTAAAAATATTTTTGTAATGAGTTTGGTCGTGCGGTTGGGTAGAGAGTGTAAGAGAATTGTTGGTCATCTAGACAAACAATGAATTTCGTAACAACTATATATTTCTTGTTTGGGGAGTGACTCCAACTCAACTGGTTTGGGGAGTGGATGTACAAACCCAACACATGGGTTCAAATTCCCATAAACGTGAATTTAGGTTTCCTATTTATACTTGAGGATCAGACTCTCCTAGTACTCATGCAATTTATCCCGAGAACCATGCTTGGTGTTTTATCAAAATTAAAAATCATAATACCCATGCTTAATGATTGTGTGCATCCCAAAACTACACAATTTTCCCTTTTCCAGTAGTGATGGTGGGGGCAGCATAGAAGAGACTCGTGTCCACCGAGTAACAAGGGGAGCCCATGCCAACCCAAAGCTTTGAGAGATCTTGTCATTCATACCAAGGACAACGCTATCGGAGAGCTCTTACAAAGTTCTCAAGTTGCAAAATCCCCAATACACCAAGACGGGTAGGCCTACAACCCATCTCCCAATTTATCTTGCATTTGCCTCCGGAGACTTTTCGAGTACCCGACCAAAGGAATGCTCTTTTTTATTTTATTTAAGCTCTTGAAGCAACCCGACGGGATGGAGAGAGGAGTAAGGTGGAAACTTGCTTGCGAGGTGAGTATGGAATTCACAAGGGATCCACGACCGGCTGCATTGATGTTCTTTTCATCCCAAGTGATGGCAACAACTCCGTGTGTACTAACTCATTGGGATTTCAAGTGCAAAATATTGTAGCAAGCGTCTTTTCCCCACAAGGATGACTCGAGGGTTTATATCAAACTATCGGGGATTTGTAAAGGAATCTCCTTTTCTTGTCCTCTTCTAGCAACCTACAAAATAAAGTATTTGTATTTTTTTCCCGACTTCAACGTGTGGTTGTCAAGCATAATGTTTCGTATTAGTAAAATTGAAATAAAAATATAAATAAATAAGTAAACAATCTATAACTATGCAAGAAAGTAAAAAACAATAAAATAAAGTTCTTTTTGGCTGTTTGTTTGTTTATGCAAATAGTAAATGTATTTTTGGATTTAATTAATGCATAAAATATATTGTGAATGTGATTTTTCTCTGTATTGTATTGACCCTCAAATGAAAAAAATGTATTTGTGTGCCCTTATTTTATATTAGCAATCTGAGTACTTTTATTTTTTTCTTGCTCTCTCCACAACTGTGAGTCTAACCACTCTCCTTTTAAGGTAAGCCCTAAGATCGCGCTCATCCAGGGATAAACGATGGCCCTCTTGGGCTTTGTCAATGTGGAGAATGACAATGAGGGCGGCATGAAGGAGCACTTTTGTTTTGGAGAATAACCTTGAACTCCATTTTGTGAGATTCTTCACAGTCGTTTTGAGCTTGTGGAAAAGGTTTTGGTAAGGATTGACGCGGCGGCCGAAGGACAAGCTCAAGCTTGGGCCAAAATCTCTTCAAATCATAGGGTGCATGTCCAAAAATTCTCAAATTTAAAACTTCTCGGCTTTCTTAGGACACTATCTTCGGCAAGAAGGGGGCAATGGTTGGAAAGGGCGGAGGAGAGAGAGCATTGTGGACATGAGAGCTAAAGTGGAGGTCCCATTCGGCATTGCAAAATAAATAGTCCAACTTGCTCTAGTGGGACTTTCCCTCTCGTTGCTCCATGTGAAGCGCCTATTTTGGAGATGAATTTCTTTGAGCTCACAATTTTGCAAGGCGTCTGAGAATCTATAAATCTAGCTTTATTTTGAATTTAGTTTTTTCTTGTATCTCACTCGATAAATTTGGTTAAAATCCGCAAGGGCTAGCCATTTGTCTCCATTTGCGGGCTTTTGGGATAACAACTCGTCGAAGAAATCATATTTTCTTGCATACGTGGTGGGCGACCACATCATCCCATAACATGAGGATGCCTCCTCTAGTACCCATCGGCGGACGTTGGGCAAAGCCCTCGAGGAAGTGTCCTCCTAATTAGCTTGCAACATCGAGCTTTGTCTCTTGAAGACAAACAATTTGGTAGGACGAAGTAGCTATAATCTCATGGAACGTTGTTTGCCTATCAGTGTTATTCAGGCCTTTGACATTCCAGCTCAGAAAATTGATATTGTCTCCTCATGAAGAACTCACAGAGGCACATACTAGGAACCCATAAAATATCAGCAATAAGATACAACAAAGGAGAAGGTTCAGGTAGCAACCATACAAAAGCAACAACATCAGCTAGCATCTGTTACGGTTCAGGTAACACTAGCAGGTAATGCTCAAGCAACGTGCAACTAGGAATGGCAGAAAGCCACACATGGCTTGATAGACTCGTTGACCAACAAGACACAGGAAAAATAGCTAACATAGGTTACCAAACACTCTCTAGATCAACATTTAGCTGGGACTGATCATGCATTGTCCACGGAGATGTCTCTATCTGTGGCGAACTGCTCTAGTACTACCGCTACACTAGTACATGTTGTAATCCTAGTGACTCGTCGGTAGTTCCTGATGTCTTCTATGCCCACACATATCATGTTCATGTCCCTAGTGATCAAAGACACAATGAGGATGAGCAAATTAAGACGAGTTAATTCCAAGATATAGGAATAAGATCTTTCGCCAAGGGAATCAGTCATGCTCCTTATAGAAGACTTGGGTGTGGTAGAAAGTGGCATGAAGTCACTGGTCCTTCGGTAGGTAAATAGAAAAGTATCAGTTGGCTATGAGCTGGATATCGAGTAGGTCAAGGGGTATTAGAGCTATATCGATCGTTTACAATCGATGTCCTTAGACATTTAATTTTAAAAAGAGCGAATTATAGATATTTCTTACATAGACATTTAATTTCAGTATGTTCTATTTATGTTCCTCTCTACAACGTGTGCATAATCGCGACCTATTTACAAAGCTGTGTACACGATTAGAGGACATGACGAAAGATATTTTTATACAACATGGACAACAGTGTGATCTACGGATTGGTCCTCCATCATCCTTACGTGTTTTGTAGTTTCTTCAAAAAGTGGACTTATTGCGGTTGTGTGCATCCTAGTTATGCAGAGACCGGATGCAATGTTTAAACCTTTTAAGTAATAAGAGCATCGCCACCAGTCGCTAGATATTACAGCGCTAAAAAATTGGATGCATCGCGCGTTATCCGCATGCAGGGCGCGGCGGCAACGCGTCCATCGCCAGAGGATGCAAATGGCGTGGAAAAATAGAGCGCCAAAATATCCACCCCGGCAGGCGCACGATTTTAGCGCGCACACACATTTACAAACCAAATAAGATCTAGAAACAGCAGATAAAACATTTTTCACAAACATATATTACATGAGACGAACACATGTGACTAAAACAGAAATTAAACCTAATCTACTCTTCATCCTCCGAGGTGGTGGTGTTGTCGGATTCCATCCAGAGGTCATCCCACCTCGGGTCCTCATCTGAG
Source organism: Avena sativa (assembly GCA_916181665.1). Taxonomy (NCBI): domain Eukaryota; kingdom Viridiplantae; phylum Streptophyta; class Magnoliopsida; order Poales; family Poaceae; genus Avena; species Avena sativa. The sequence goes on from OV702284.1 coordinate 18,825,727, forward strand.
ATGGTGGTTGGGCTGGCGAGCTGCACATTGATGAAATCCTTGCGGCGGCGGTGGTCCGCCCGGTACGCCCTTCTCTCGGCCCTCTTGGCAGCATAGAACTCGTGCTCGGCTTGGATGTCCCGCGGGAAGAGGTGCCTCCACTCGGACATGGCCGCCTCGTCACGCTCAGCGATGAGGAGGCGCCAATGCGTATGCCGGTGGCGGTGGCGTTGCTCTTCGGTAACAAGGACTGACACGGACACAAGGAACTCGGCCTCTTCTAGCGACTCGATCTCAGGGAAGTTCATGTCGGGCCGAGGCACCACGCCGCCGCGTTGAACGCGCATGCGGCCTCCTCCGGCGTGGTGTATATGCTGAGGACGAGCCGGAAGCCGGCGACGTGGAGCTCGGCGTAGAACGTCCCATTGGGGCATGGGCGCACGCCCCGAAAACCTGACACACTGCGACGGTGTGGAGGCATGACAGTGCCGAAAGGGAAGGGGACCGAGCGTCGCGGGCGAGGGAATGGGAGTGAAAGTGTCGGTAGGGACGGGAAACTTCCGTGTGCTGGCACGTAGTAGTTGGTGGCGCGCGCACGGCTCCACATATAGCGCGCCCTTTAGTTGGAGCGCGATATTTGCCGCTTTGGATAGTGCAAACGCCCGCGCGTGGCAAAATATTCAGCGTCCGCGCTATTTTTCCGCACCTGTTGGAGGAGTGCACGCCCGCATTGGTGCGGTATATTTACGGTTTATTTAGAGTTGTGCTATAATAACGCCAATGGTAGAGATGCTCTAAAGTGCCTTTTATAAAAAAGATGCAATAATATGATACACCTCAGTAACACGCATTTTGCCTTTAAATTTTGTGAAAAATAACCCCAATGTCCGCATCTCAATCGTGAATTTAGGCTAAAAGCAAGCAGGGGCTGTCTAGTCTATATCAATCAAGAAGTGAGCGGGTCACTCGGGCTAACATATTCTTTCACCCTCTTCTATCTATCCGTTTCGACATGAACTAGTCTCTCATGATCCCGGTTCCATCTGAAGCCAAGCGAGAAAACTCTTCATTGTTGGTTCCTCGAGTTAAAATGATCACGAGAGTGTGGCATATAGCCTTGGTAGAGTAGGATGGCTTGATTGCTAGCGAAGGGACGAGGCAAAGGGAGAATAGGTAATGCAACATAGTAGGACTACTAAGAGCATGTTTAACGCAGACGTTTAAAGCAGACGCTAGGCTGATTTTACTTGCGGTTAGGCCTCCATCCCGTCCGATCCGGGGATTTTCTCTAGCGTCGACGTACGAGGAAGCGTCGGTCGCTAGGACTATTTTTTTTCAGCGCACAGGAGTTTGATTAGCGCTCCTAGCTGTTGCTAGCTACCCAAATTAGCGTTCCGTGCTGTGAGACGAGGCGTTTAGTCCATAATCCAATTTTCTGGCATTATTTTTTTAAACATAAGCGTCTGTACAAGAGCTTGCCATAGTACATGCCCTAAGAGGCACATCGGCCAGTCAAGACAGATCTCTAGTGCACATTGTAATGGTGGTAATCTATTGGTAATTCCTGCCTTTCTAGTGTGCCTTATATGCCCAGACATCCATTTTGAATCCCTAGTGCGTGAAGGCTCAACATATAATGGGCAAAAAGATATTGGTTAGTAAGAATACAAACAAATAAAACGAGAACTATGCTATAGATTATAGATTATGGGAAAACCTTGATTTATAAAAACGACATGTGAAAATGATATAGATTATTGATGTGGATAGGCCAACAACTAAAAATATTTTTGTGATTTAGTCGTGGGGTAGGCCAGAGACTATAAGATCAGATTTGTTGATCATTTGGACAAACAATGAATTTCCTTCCAACTATATTGATTCTTATGTCAGCTAACTAGGTTGGTTCAACTGACATGAGAGAAATATTTAAAATCTCTCCTCATGGAATTGTATCTGCATCAGGAAGTCATCAACGCATGCACTTCGAGCGTGTATACATGCAACGACTGTGTATTAACTTTCAGTACACACTAAAATAGTACTTCAAATACACACAACTGATCGAATAAGAGATATAGAATACACACAGCTAAGAGCACATCGATTGTCATGTGTTGTTGGCCGTTTTAAAGCTCTCAAGTTGTTTTGTGACATCTTACCCAAGTCATGTGTGATAGGAATGTCAATGGAGAGTTGGTTGGTTACGAGAATTGGTCTCGGGTAGGTTAGAAACTATTGTAGATATTTTGATTGTTTAGACAAATATTGATGAATTTCTTAGCCTTTTCATTTATGGGAGAATTATATTATATTTTGACATATACATTAATATGATAGATCTCGTTAACACATAATTTATTATTTTGAAGTTCATGAAAAATAAAGCCTAATGGATGTATCTCTGCATACCAACCAAGAGCTAAGTAGGTCGGTCAGGCTAAAGATCCTCTCACCCTCTTCAATCTATCCTTACCGATATTTACTGTTGTGAATAGAACTACTCAACAAAAAAAGAAGGTAACTGACCTTAGAATTTATGGATGCAAAAGCTTATTCCAGCAATACAAAGCCCGGTTACAGAATAAATAGATTGGGGCATTTGACCATTGGAATCCCCTCTCCCCGTCCAAAGATATCCCCACCTGAGTTTGAAAGACAAGTTCCGGGGAGATCAGGGAATCACGATAAGATAAAAAATGTGCCTTAAAGATCAACTTTTTCGAAAGCCAGGGAAACCAAATCCTTTTTTCACAAAATCATCATATAATGTTGATCAAAGTTGAAAATTATGCATAGTTCCTGCCAAAAACAAGAAATTCGGGAATGGCACCTCATAGAAGGTACAAAATAATGCACAAATTAAAGGGATATTGGGAAAAGTTCACATACAAAAATAGTTAAAAATGACGAAAATACTTCAACTCACAAATCGAGTTGCACAGATAATACGACATTGAGGATGAATTTAGTGCATCGGTTCTATTTTAAAATGAAAATACATGTCATGGTCAGAAGTCCAATAAAGATGAGTATTTTGTTCTATTAAGATATGCCCCTTTGTGAGATTGATCCATTCCAGGTTGTCTTGTTGCTGGAATAGTTACCCTACCGATACTTTTGAATCAACTTATTTGAATACTTTCACTTTCTAGCTTTTATATACCATGCAAAACAAAAAGTTTGAAACCATATATAAGCATGGAATTTGATGTGTATGCATTTATCCCAAAGAAATCGAAGCACTAGTAGGGGCACTAGATGGAAACATAGTAAACACGCAATGATATATATTCTTCTTAACCTACCCGAGACCAAGCTCATTATCAAAATATATTTCTTCGTCGACCTACCCAACCGAACAATCATATGTCACTAGCACCGGTTGTTTTATAAAGTAAGGGTTCCCCAAGCAAATGATCTATTGCCTATTCCTCGTTTTACTCCTTTGTCTTAGAAATATGCCATCACATTCCGTGCATTATATGTTGTGTGTTCGTGTAGTGAGGATTTAAATAGGATTTGTATGGGCATAGAAGGCGCCAGGAATTACCGGTAGATCATAAACAATTACAATATGCACTCCCGGTCTTCTTTGGACGATGTGCCTCCCATAGTCCCTCCGCTAACCATCAAGAAATCCTGCCACTCTCTCATAGTCATGCCATCCAGAGGAACATGTCGTGTACAATTTTCTCGCTTGCTCAGGGATAGAATATATACCAGAGGGTGTACGACGACACTTTCCTGGTAGTCTATTGCACCTCTCACAGGTTGACACAGCAAGTCAGAAACCACCTCTTTTCCTTTGCCTGGATCTACCCAGTCAGACCAAATTGGTGTGCTATGCATGCCTCCTGTGTTCTCCTCTACTTTCACTGGACTGTAAAAAGATGCATCGGGATGATTTAGTAGTATGGTCTCTTTGTTGGCATAGTGGTTCATGACATGTTAATTATGCTCACAGACGTCGTTCTAAAAAAGGTCAAACCCCCTCGTGCAACCAAATTAGCCCCCTCAGATGCCGAAAATTACTTGTGGGCGATTCTGAACCTGGTGCAGGGAGGAAGAGGAGCAGGTCGCGTATCATCATCGTCCTGCTTGGGCGCTCACAGGCATGCCGTGGCGGTTCCTATGTACAATACTTGTATGATCGTTGGTTTCTGTAGCGAGTATAGCCACTCCTACACTAGTTGACGAGGTTTAATCTCGTCAATGCCCATTGTTATGGACTTGGGTTTTGGAGAAGATGGGGATGCTGGAGATCGCGGAACGGTTAGCAAACAATCAACACGGGGACACGAGGTTTACCCAGGTTCAGGCCCCCGGAGGGAAAACCCTACTCCTGCTTGTCTGCTCTGATTATGGTGGAACCGAAGGTTACAGGGGTGCGCAGATGCAATCTGGTGTGGAGGTGTGTATACGAGAGGTTATGAGAGAGCCTCCTCGTCGTGCCCTCCTGGCCTTTATATAGAGGCAGGCAGGTTCCAGGCACAGATCGAGTCGGTTATAGGTTTTAGGATTTACCCCTTTAAACTTCCTATCTACTCTAGTCTTGCTCTCCAAGGATCCGAAGGCGTCATGGGCCTTTGCCACCCGAAAGTCTTCATGGGCCGGCGTGTATTTGCCGTGAGCCTTCCTTGGGCTGGACTAGGTATGCTGAGATCGTGTACCCGCGGGGTATAACCATGTCAGTAGCCCCCGAGTGTTCAGTCGAATCGTAGATTCGGCTGAGGACTCTTCAATCCTTCGGGTGCAACTCTGTCTTTCAAGAGAATGTGTAGGGATTGTTGATGCATGTGCCTGACTCTCCCGACGGATCAGGGTCAGTTAACTGTCTTAGGACAAAACAACATGATCTTCTTCAGATTCGAGTCCCTCGACTCGAATCCGGAACAGATGCTGGCGTAATTCGACTCAGGCCGCGGAGGTCTTACAGGAGTGGAATTCCAGTAAATTTAAATGATGTACCCAACGCGTCCGTCAGGATTTTTCATCGCACCTGCCGCCACAGATTTTCACTAGCAGAGCGCAGTCGTGTGCGTTGCCAGGCCATCAGATGATATCTGTAGATCTTATCTTTGTGTCGTAGACACAACATCCGAATCTTTATCTCCGTAGAGGCGTTTCGGGTGACCAAGGAGGATGTTTCCCACTTAGCGTTATTCTGGGCAGAGTTGCCAAAAAGTTTTTGCATTCTGATCCGAAGGATCACAGTCGAAAAATTCATAGGGTGCACGGCCAGCGCTCCCTATGGGAGTAGCCCCCGAGTTTCTGTTCGAGTCATAGACTCGAGCAGAGACTTTAGCTCAGCCATGGATTGACTCCAGGTCCGTAGGACACAAATTTTTCGGATGCTTAAATCCAGCCTCCCTATGGGAGTAGCCCCCGAGTCCGTAGTGAAGTCGCAGACTCGACATAGGACTCGAAGAATAGCTTTGCAGTGTGATATCTTGATTATACTTCGGGTGCGCGGCCAGCGCTCCTGATAGGAGTAGCCCCCGAGTAGTTAGTCGAATTGTAGATTCGAGTGAGTACTCTGAGTTGTGTAGTCAAAGAATTGTAACCGTTGCTAGTATAGCTTTTGATAACGTCAGTGCTGACGATCGGTGACCTCAAGCGTCTGCTGCGCCAGAGATGACATGACTGGACGAACATGGGTCCCACCTTCTGACCTTGAATTGACCAGTCACGCGCGGCGTGGAGATAATTACGGCGTCGCCTTGATTTCCGCGCGTAGTGGACAGCGTGTGAGCGACGGTTTGCTGCTGGGCTGACACGTGGACGGTCAGATCTTGCAGTTGGCTCTAGGTCTTCCCGATGGACGGTCGTCGTGCATCGTCTTCGTCCTTATAATCATTGGGTAAAATTTAATCTATTTTCACCGCAGCCATTCGTGTTTCACTGCTCCCATCTTCTCTAAGCTTTCTTGCTGCACGCTGGAATATCCGTGAACATTTCCTTCGTTGATCCTACGTTCTCGCCGCCGGTGCCGCCGCACCGCGATGGGGAAGCCCAAGAAATCTTCTTCTGCGGTTAGCACCAGCGCTGCTGGTGGCAAGAAAGGTTCCACCGTCGCCCGTGTCACCGACGGTGGCTGGCGGCGATCGGAGACGCGGGAGGGTGATCTCTGCAAGCTCCGTGAGCGGGGCTTGATCCCACAGGATAGGGAGGCCGTCAGGCTCCCTGGTAACGAGGTAATTCCCCGTCCCCCCGCTGGGTTTCGGGTTATGTTTCTCGCATTTGTTCTTCGGCGCTTTTCCTTCCCGGTCCACAATTTCCTTCGTGGGCTGCTTTTCCTTTACGGCATCCAGCTGCATCATCTCTCCCCCAACTCTCTTCTTCACATTGCTTGTTTTGTCACTTTCTACGAGTGCTGGCTCGGTATCGAGCCGCATTGTGGCCTCTTTCGGAAACTCTATTGGTTCTGATGGTGTCTATCCTATTGGGGGTTGCATCATCTCCCTTCGATCCAATCTTCTTGTCTTCTCCTTTTATATGTCCGAATCTGTCCAATACTGGCGGAGGCGATGGTTTTACATCCGCGACTCCACGGTAGCTGGGCAAGATTTTGGTCTTGCCCCTTTCGACCCCTCCCAGAAAATCGAGCCGAAAAGGTCCTGGAAAAACCAGATCTTGGATGGCGAGGTGGCGGAGATAGAGGGGCTCTATCGTCGGGTGGAGGATCTCCAGTTGACTCCGGAGAAGGAGGTGAACGGTGTGGATAACATTCGCACCTTTCTCAAACGTCGGGTGCAGCCACTACAGGCTAGGGCGCACCCGATGTTTCTCTATTCGGGTCGTCGTGATCCGACTAGAGTTTTGGATGAGGAGTTCTCCAAGGGGGATCTTGACGAGATTCTTCGCCCGCTGCTGAAGTTCAAGGCTGGCGAGGATCTTCCAGGGAGGTCGCTGACTTCTCCGTTCTCTGCTTCTCGTCCGGTTCCGCAGGTGTAGAGCTTGTATATGCGCGTAGCGCTATTTTTAGACTGCGTTTTGCTTGTTATTTATTTGTCTGGTGACCAATTTTCTTCTTTTTGCACAGGAGTTCAAGGTGCCAGGCATGTCGCCTCCGTTGCCCGAAGTATGCCCGGATGCTCCGGACAATGAGGTGGTGGACTCCATGTCCGAGCTGCCGTCGGCTCGATCTCCGGTGGGAGAGGCCAACGAGTCGAGTGAGGATCACACTCGCAAGCGGACGAGGAGTTCCAGCGAATCGTCGGATGCCTCGACTCCGCCGACGCCTAGGAACCCGCTTTGCCTTGAGCGTCACAGTGATGGGCAGGGGGCTCTTCTTCTCCAATTCCTGCCATTCCTGTGTGGGCCGTGTCACCGCACCCGCCGGCGAAGCGGAAGAAGGAAGAGAAGAAGGAAGAAAAGAAGGAAGAGAAGAAGGGCAAGAAGACCCCTCCTGTCTTCGACCTTAGCAACCTCGACTCGTAAGCTTACTCAATTTCTTTGTGCCATTTTTATATTTCGCTTTATTGTCCTTGGCTGACTTTTTTCTTGTGCAGCCACTCCTCTGACGGCTCCTCCAGCGATGGCGCTCGAGAGATGGTGGGGGAGTCGAAGATTCCTTCTCCTCCTCAGACGGTGGCCACCTCTGAGGGCGCTGCTCCGAGGCCTTCTCCGCATGAGGCTTTGGTGGTGTTCCCTCAGAAGACTGCAGGCGAACCTTCGGAGTCGCCGTCTATGCATGTAAGTAATATCCGTTTTCTGCCGCAGGGGGGAGCCCCCGAGCCTTTTCGGATGATCTGTTGATCATTGATTTTTTGTGCCTCGGGGGGAGCCCCCGAGCGTCTGTAGGGTGCTTTGTTGTTCATTATTCCTTCGAGTCTCGGGGCGAGCCCCCGAGTGTTTTGCTCGTTCTTTTGGGCGTAGCCCCCGAGCCATTCTTTTGACTAGTAGTTCTTTTTGCAGCCTTTTGTGCAAGGCGCCAATCAGCTGGTGCGGCAGCACCTGGAATTGGAGGCCAACTTCAAACAACTGCAAGGTATGTTTACAACTTTGGCTTTCTGCTTCTTCTTGTATGTTATCCTTCGATCTGATAGGTGTGTTGCTGACTGCAGAGGACCAAAACACTTCTCTCCGTGAGCTTGATGCTCTCAAAAAGAACCTTGGGCAGGTGGAGAAAAAAGCCGAAGCCTCCGTTGGTGCGAAGGGGCGCCTCGAGATGGAGCTAGCTAACGCGGCCGAGGCTAGGGAGCGTCTGCAGCAGGAGGCTACGGACCGCGAGGAGCAGCTCGCCACTGCTACGGCTTCGCGCGAGAGAGAAGTAGCCGACAGGATGATGGCGGCTGCCAAGGCTATTTCGGGTGAGTTTCTCTGTCTTCTCTTTTTAGATTCCTTGCCTTTCCCTATAGTGCTTTTTATTTATGCTGCTTCCTTTGTTATTGTAGATGCCGCGGGCATCGAGTTTGATCGTGGTGCTCTGGAGCACGGTAGTGCTCTGGATGATGCTGTCGCGGTGGTCGAAGACCGCTGCGGTACCGTGGTCGGCTCGCTTGCCAAAGACAAGGAGGTCCTCGGGCGCTTCTACAAGGAGCTCGTCCCCAAGGGCGTGGCCCTTGAAGATGTCGATGCCTTGGCGGAGGCGTTGTCGGCCGAAGCACCTGTGGCGTACAAGCGCAAGCAGAAAGGCATCGCCGCGTCCGTTGGGCAGGAGATGGCCTTGGCGGATGGAGCGGAGCTGGACCTTCCTCAGATCACCTCCCGGATGCCGACGGCTGCTGACGGGTCCGAGGTAGCCTTCGCCATCTACTCTGCTCGCTGTAAGCGTTACAGCCCGAAGTTGATTGATCTGCTGGCCGAGTACGCCCTAAGGCAGCAGGGAGAAGCCAAGGTGAGGCAGTCCGGCTCCGAGGCTACTCAAGGTGCCGCTTCGTAGGCGTTGTAGTTGTAGGATAGTTTTTGTTTCAGCTTTTGTAATTGTGTCTGTGAACAATCCTTGCGCCACGTAGTGGCTTTTTGCTGTACATAATGAATTTCCAAGTTTTGTCTTCATTTGTCTGCTTGTTCATATCGTTGTCTTCTTCTAGTCTAGGATCCTTCGGGTGATGCTCGCGTAGACACTTCGTCTGCAGCGCAGCTGCGGCCATCTTTGGATGGTGCGTCGCAGCTTGTGTTTATTCGAGACCGCATCCGTAGTCTGGAGAGGAAATTACTTGGAGTGCGTGGCCACACTGATGTTTGGAAGTCGAAGGCGGAGCGAGGCGCTGCCCGAGAGGAATTTTTGATGGGGGAGCTGTGTCGTCTGGCCGAACAGCTTGAGTGTAAGTTTTTCGAGCTGCTGCTCATTGTTTCGGATGGCCTTGCATCTTACTTTTTCAACTATTGCAGGTGCGAACCTTTATCCGAAGGAGGAAAAGGAACGTGTGGCTGTTCGGCTTAACTGCTTGACCCAGCAGGACATGGAGGCCGGCGGGTTCTTCTGGATGGATCGGGATCATGCCATGGTCCTTACGACAATGCAGGATCGTGTCCACCAGGTATCGCGAGTGCTTCGTCAGGTGTAGTCTTCTTTGGCGTCCATTCTGCATGCGATGTTTCCGTTGGATGAGGCGCCGTCGACTTTCTCTGGCCTGCTGTCGAAGTTTCGGAGTGTTCATCGTGTCAGGGAGCTGGTGCGTCATCTGCTCGTCGCAAGGGTGAAGGCTACGTTCTCTCTTGTACGGTTGCATCGTCCTGATGTAGATCTGGCTGTTGTAGCGGCTGGGCCGCCTCCTCGGCCAGATGGTGGTGAGTGGGATATGCGTCCGCATTATTCGGCTGTAAGGCAGTATGCCGAACAGGTTGTAGATCTGTTTGAGCAGCATGCGCAGGTTATTCTTCAGAATAGGTAGGACCTGTAAAAGAGATAGATGTAAAACTTGTATATATTCGACCGGGCATGTTGAGACCTTTATTGTTGTAAAGGTTTCTTGTTGTGTGGCATGTGATGATTTGTTTGCGTACGTGTCCTTTTCGTTAGCCTAACGTGGTCAGCTACTCAGGTGTACACGCGTTTTTCTCAGTCGACGAAGTCGCGAGGTAGGGGGAGCCCCCGAGTGTGTTGTAATATGTAATAAAATGCAGATAATAATTGAAAGATTTTGGGGCAAGACACTTAGCTTTATTCATATCGTAAGGGAGGAGGTACATTGTTCGGCTGAGTAGCCTTGGCTGAATAGCCTTATTGAAAGTAAAAGAGGAGGTAGCTAGGGGTAGAAGCGTCGCAGCTGCGCGATGTTCCATGGGTTGGAGTATGCAACTCCAGACTCCACGTGCTTGAGGCGATAGGCGCCACCTGGGATGACTTCAATGATGATGTAGGGTCCTTCCCATGGTGACTCGAATTTCTTCGGTCGCTCTTGCTTGAGTCGCAAGACTAGGTCTCCTTCGACGAAGGACCTTGGGCGTAGCCGTCGGTTGTGGTAGTTGCGGAGACTCTGTTGGTACACCGTTGATCGAGCTGCTGCTATGTCACGTGCTTCGTCGAGTGTGTCGACGGCGTCTTCGAGTGCGGCCGTCGATTCGGCTTCGCTGTAGGCGACAACCCGTGGGGCCTTGTGGCGTATATCTGCTGGCAGCATGGCTTCGGCTCCGTGCACCATGAATAAAGGCGTGTAGTCGGTTGAGCTGTTTGGCGTTGTGCGCAGGCTCCACAGGACCGAAGGTAGATCTTGCGTCTAGGCACCCGCGAGTCGCTCGAGTGGGCTCATTGGGCACTTCTTGATGCCAGCACCGACGAGACCGTTGGCCTTTTCGACCTGCCCGTTCGTTTGCGGGTGCGCCACGGAGGCGTATGTGATATTGATTCCGAGGTCTTCGCAGAAGTCCTGGAATTCTTTAGAGATAAAGTTCGACCCATTGTCGGTGATGATGCTATGTGGCACACCGAACCCGTAGACAATGGATTCAAAGAACTGGACGACGGTTTTGCCCTTTTGGTTAGTCACAGGCATGGCCTCAAACCACTTGGTGAATTTGTCGACTGCGACCAGGAGGTAGACGTGGCCTCCTTTCGAGGATCGTGGCAATTTGCCAATCATGTCGAGGCCCCATTGGGCGAAGGGCCAGGCCAAGGGTATGGGCCTGAGCTCGGATCCGGGTGCGTGCGGTTTATCTTCAAACCTTTGGCACCCGTTGCATCTTCGGACGATGTCCTTGGCGTTGATCATGGCCGTTGGCCAGTAGAATCCAGCTCGTAGAACTTTGGCGACAAGGGCGCGGCTGCCCGCGTGATGGCCGCGGATGCCCTCGTGGATGTCTTGGAGGATAGTTTTGCCATCACCGATGGTGACGCACCTTTGGAGTACACCCGAAATGCTGCGCTTGTACAGCTCGCCATTGATGATGGTGAAGGCCTTTGACCGGCGAGATATGCGCCGGGCATCTGTCAGGCTATCAGGCAGCTCGCCGTCTATCAAGTACTTGATGTATGGCTGCGTCCAAGTTTATTCGAATGCCATGACCTGCATCAGGTTGACCACAACAACCTCTGTGTCAAGCTTTTCGGGTCCTTCCTGTCCTTCGGGTAGCGCAGCTCCTGGGTGCTCTGCCTCTTCGGGTGATCCCTTGGGGAATTTCCGCTTGATGGATGGCACGCAGATCTGTTCGAGGAACACGCCTGGTGGTACTCGTGTGCAGGTGGAGCCGATGTTGGCAAGTCTGTCGGCCTCCTCGTTGCTTTCTCTCCCGACGTGCCGAAGCTCGCAGCCGTCGAATTCTCCCTCGAGTGAGTTGTAGAGTGCGCGATACGCGATCATGTTTTCGGCGTGTGCGTCGCACTCGTTCATCGTCTGCTGGACGACAAGGTTCGAGTCTCCGTAGATGACCAGGCGCGTTGCGCCGCAGATCTTTGCCATCCTCATGTCGTGGATGAGGGCTTCATATTCGGCCTCGTTGTTGGAGGCTCGGAATTTCATCCGAAGGACGTACTTCATCTTGTCTCCCTGCGGGGAGGTCAGTATGACCCCGGCTCCTGCTCCAGCCTCGCGTTTGGAGCCTTCGAAGTGCATCGTCCATGACCGTGTCATGTCTGGTGTGTCTGGCAGCTGCAGCTCCATCCAGTGGACGAGGAAGTCCGGGAGGACCTGAGACTTGATCGCGAGTCGCTTCTCGTAGACGATGTCTAGAGGTGACAGCTCGATGCCCCACAGGGCTACGCATCCCATGGCCTCCGGATTGTTCAAGATGTTGTTCAGGGGTGCCTCGTTGACAACCATCACCTGGTGTTCCTGGAAGTAATGGCTCAGCCGACGAGCCGTCATGAACACGCCGTAGGCGAGTTTCTGGTAGTGAGGGTACCTCTGCTTTGTCGGCGTCAATACCTCGCTGAGGTAGTAGATTGGGCGTTGGACCCCGTGGGTCTTGCCTTCTTCGGGTTGCTCGACCACCAGTACGGTGCTCACCACCTGGTGTGTAGCTGTTATGTACAACATTAGAGACTCGCGCTCCTTTGGCATAACCAAAACGGGCGAGGTAGAGAGCAGCCGCTTTAGATCTTCGAATGCATCGTCCGCCTCAGGCGTCCACTCGAATTTGTCTGCCTTGCGCAGCAGCTGATAGAATGGCAGAGCTTTCTCGCCCATGCGTCTGATGAACCTGCTCAATGCCACGATTCGTCCTGCAAGCTGCTGGACACCCTTGAGGTTTTTTGGCTTCTCCATGGCCATTATGGCCCGGATTTTCTTCGGGTTCGCCTCGATTCCTCGCTGGGAGATGAAGCAACCAAGCAGCTGGCCAGATGGGACGCTGAAGGCGCACTTTTCAGGGTTAATCTTGATCCTATAGCGGTCGACATTATCGAACGTCTCGCAAAGATCGTCGATGAGCGTTCTCACCTCCCTGGTTTTGATGACTATGTCGTCAACATAGACTTGGATATTGCGACCGATCTGCTCCTTCAGGCATGCCTGCATGCACCGTTGGTACGTGGCACCTGCGTTCTTTAGCCCAAAGGGCATTGTGTTGTAGCAGAACACTCCGAACGGCGTGATGAACGCTGTTTTCTCCTGATCTTCGACCTTCAGTCGAATTTGGTTGTAGCCTGAGTAGGCGTCGAGGAAGGAGAGCTTCTCACATCCTGCCGTTGAATCGATGATATGGTCGATCCGAGGAAGAGGGAAGTGGTCCTTTGGGCAGTGCTTGTTCAGCGATGTGAAGTCCACGCACATCCGTAGGATGTCCGCGTCCTTTTTGGGGACCATTACGGTGTTGGCGAGCCACTCGCTTTCTTTGATTTCCCTAATGAAGTTTGCGTCGAGTAGTCTGTTGACTTCAACTCCGATTTCTTCGGCCCGTGGTTTGGACAGTCGTCAGATAGACTGCTTGACGGGCTTGGCGTCTGGAACGACGTTGAGTGCATGCTAGACGAATTCCTTGGGAACTCCTGGCATGTCCGCAGTACACCAGGCGAAGATTTCCCAGCGCTCACGGAGGAATTCGACGAGCGCGCTTTCCTATGCGGAGCTGAGATCGTTGGCGATCAGCGCCGTTTTGGAGGAATCCGTCGGGTGGACCTGCACCTTCTTTGTGTTGACGGTAGAGTCGAAAGACATATCTGGCGCGTTTTGTCGTGCGACTGGGGGTGCCCCATTGTCCGTCACCTCGCGGAGCCTTACGAGCTCCTCTTGCATGCCGAATGACTGGGAGATTCTGTTGAAGTCCCTGTCGCAGTGGTCTGATCGGGTGAAGCTCCCGTGGACCGTGATGACGCCTCTGGGTCCTGGCATCTTGAGTAGCAGGTACGCGTAGTGCGGTACTGCCAGGAACCTTGCGAATGCTACACGCCCGAGGATGGCGTGGTATTGTGATGGCCAGTCCACCACTTCGAACTCGAGTCGCTCGCATCGGAAGTTATCTGGCTTGCCGAAGATGACGTCGAGCCATATCTTTCCCAGGGGAAATATTCCCTTTCCTGGGACGATACCATGGAAAGTTGTGTTTGACTGTTCCAGGCTGCATAGCGGGATCCGCATTGCTGCTAAGGTGCTGGCGAACATCAGGTTGATGCCGCTGCCACCGTCCATGAAGACACGGCTCATCTCGAACCCTCCGATCTGCGCCTCAAGCACCAGGGCAGCATGACCTGGGCGAGGGACCTGGCAAGGGTGATCTGAACGGCTGAACGTGATGCAGGACTCCGATCCGCTGAGATACTCAGGGATGGCGGGTGGAGCTTTCACAACCATGTTGATCCGACGGGTGATTTTCTTCAGCACCCTATTCGTTGGGCGCCCTTTCTGGATCATCAGCGCTCCTTTCGGCGGGGGATACCCGTGCCCACCGTTATTCTGTGCGGGTGCGATTGGGTGGTTCGGGCCTCCTGCAGGTGGCGGTGGAGGATCTCCATGCGCGATCTCGCCTGGTGCGGGTGCGTTCCCGAATCCAGGGTTGGGGGCTTGCTGCCTCATCTGAGCCATGCTTTCACTGAGTTTCTGGAACTCGCGGCAGTCCTTGAGCATGTGGCTTGCCTTCTTCTTACCATCCTGCTTGTCGATGTAAAAGTGGATGGTGCATGGACCCGACAATTTTTCGTATGCTGAGGGTCCGTCGTCGCGACCGCGGCATTGCCACGACTGTGCTGGGCGTCCTCCATCGCGGAAATTGCCTCCGCGGTATCCGCTGCTGTTGCGATTGCCATCGCTGCGGTGGTTGGCGTAGCCAGCCGCGACCATGTCGGGTCCATCGCGATCGTCGTAGACGCGCGATCTTCTCTTGCTACGGCGCTCACGTCGCCGGCCGTAGTCGTCTTCTTACTCCGAGTGCGCTCGGTGGATGGAGTCTTCACCGTCGGCCCACCTGTTGGCGATGTCCATGAGGTGGTCGAGTGTCTTGGGCTTGACGCGCCCGAGCTCTTCCTTGAAGTCCGGGCGTTTGACGCCGTCCTTGAAGGCGTCGATAGCTCTCTCCTCGGAGATATGCACCGCGGAGTTCTTGGTGTTGGACCAGCGTAGTATGTACGAGCGAATGGATTCGTCCGTTCGTTGGGTGCAGGCCCGCAGCTCTTCGATCGAGGCGGGCCTCTTGCTGGTGCCTTTGATGTTTCGGACAAAACTGTACGCCAGATCCTCACAGCTTCGGATGGATCCTGAGGATAGGCTGCTGAGCCAGATTCGGGCTGCGCCCGTCAGCTGCAGCTGAAAGCATTGCATGGCAGTTTCCTTATTCCCGCTGTGTAGCTTGACGGACGACAGGTGGTCGCTGAGCCACGCCTTGGGGTCATGTGTGTCGTCGAACTTCGGAGTGTCCGAAGGAAGCTTGAAGTTTCGTGGCATCCGCGTCCGTCGGACGGATCTGCTAAAGCATCGGGCTCTGCAGAGTTCTCCTTCGTCATCATCCTCCTCGGATTCAGACGAGCATACGCGCTTAGCACGCGCCTTGTCGATCTTGCGCTGTGTTAGCTCGTTTCGAGCGCCGTAGTCGCGGATGCGACGGCGCGAGCTCTTATGCCTTCGAGGAAGGTCGTGCTCTTCGTCCTCGGATGAGGGTGTGGGGCTGCGGTTGAACCTGACCGCAGCTTTCTTCTTTGGCTCCGCAGGAGCTTCTTCGTGGAGCGCGGCTCCAACTAGTCCGAGTCTGGTGAGCGCGGACTTATGCATGGCCCTTTTCGGGTCACCCTCCGGAGGAGGATGGGATGTGAGGTACACGGTGGCTGCCATGATCGCAGCTTGCGGCGTCTTCGGGATGACGTTGCCGTCGGCATCCATCTCCATGAAGGACGCATTGAGGGCTCTAGTCACCTCGCGGCGTGCTTTTGGATCCATGTTCTCTGTGCGAGAACGGTGCTTGTTGCCATGGTTTCCATGCGAGCTGGAGCCGATACCCATGGCGGAGAGATGCTTGCTTGCGCTTATCGAGCACCTCTTGCATCCTCAGTTGCTTCTTGTGATCCTCGACGAGGAGCATGTGGTATGCCATCAGCAGGTCCCGTGAGGCATCTGCTGGCAGGATCTTGTTGCCTGCTACGACTTCGCGCGCTTGGGCCCATCCCTCCTCGCTGAGGTGGATGACCCGGTTACTGTTTTCCCCGTTGGGAGGGGGGCTGGCTTCTTCTGTTATCGCCGTTTCTACCTTGCGGGTTGGGCGGCGGATTGTGTTCCTGATCTTGGATGACCGCGACGCACTGGTAGCGCTTGTAGATCGGATCGCTGCTGCCGCAGCTTTCGGATCCGGAACCGTAGGTTCCTTCATCTGATGGTGGATCGCACAGATCTGAGTTGCAGATGCTGCTGTCATAGGATTCATCTGTCGATGATGATGTGCGTAGCACGGGGTGTAGAGCCCACGAAGCAGGCCTGATCGACGGCAGGGGCACTAGCTCTGGGAAGCGGAGAGTGCCGATCTGCCCCACCTGGAAGCAGAAACTCCCGAACAGGATCTCGAGTCCGTCGCCAACGGGCTCGAAGTCCTTCAGGGTGGCCGGCGAGTGGGCGGTGAAGTCGAAGGCGCCGAAGAGGAGATGACTCTCAGTCGCCACGGAGTTGTAGATCGCTCGGGTTGGGACCGTCACGATCGCACAATCAGCGTACCCTTTTCCCACCGACGACGCCAATTGACGAGGTTTAATCTCGTCAATGCCCATTGTTATGGACTTGGGTTTTGGAGAAGATGGGGATGCTGGAGATCGCGGAACGGTTAGCAAACAAGCAACACAGGGACACGAGGTTTACCCAGGTTCAGGCCCCCGGAGGGAAAACCCTACTCCTGCTTGTCTGCTCTGATTATGGTGGAACCGAAGGTTACAAGGGTGCGCAGATGCAATCTGGCGTGGAGGTGTGTATACGAGAAGTTATGAGAGAGCCTCCTCGTCGTGTCCTCCTGGCCTTTATATAGAGGCAGGCAGGTCTCAGGCACAGATCGAGTCGGTTACAGGTTTTAGGGTTTACCCCTTTGAATTTCCTATCTACTCTAGTCTTGCTCTCCAAGGATCCGAAGGCGTCATGGGTCTTTGCCACCCGAAAGTCTTCATGGGCCGGCGTGTATTTGTCGTGGGCCTTCCTTGGGCTGGACTAGGTATGATGAGATCGTGTACCCGCGGGGTATAACCATGTCACTAGTGGTGATTGATTCCTTTTGGCTATTCTCTATGTTAGTTTGTGAGTTTTTTATCATCAACTTTGTTGTGTTGTCATAATTTATCATAAACCCAGATGATGTAGGCACAGTGACTAAATTGATAAAATCACCATTGTCAAAACATAATAAAATTAACCAATACATATTTCCCAAGACTAATTGTCTAGATGGTTGGAGGAAGAAGCCATAAATAATTTGATAAAATCACCATTGTCAAGAGAAAAATAAAATTAACCGATACATATTGCCCTAGATAAATTGTCTAGATGGTTGGAGGTAGAAGCCATGTAGGAGTGCAAGGGTTAACGCTCACATAGTATCCTATCTACTTGATCTCATCATCACTGACTCTTTTCTTTTTTTTCTACTCCCTCTGTTTGGTATAAGACATTTTAGCTTTGTAAAATGAATGTATCTAGACGTCTTTTAGTGTATAGGTTCACTCCGAACCTGTACGAACTTATACACTAAAAGAAGTC
This sequence comes from Avena sativa, assembly GCA_916181665.1. Lineage (NCBI taxonomy): Eukaryota > Viridiplantae > Streptophyta > Magnoliopsida > Poales > Poaceae > Avena > Avena sativa. The sequence continues at coordinate 18,843,246 of OV702284.1, forward strand.
TAGATACATTCGATTCACAAAGCTAAAAAATCTTATATTTCTGAACGGAGGGAGTACAAGGCAGATGGTCATCATCATCCGTTCTGGTCAAGTACACCACATATTTGAAGGACTTGATATTTATCAAGGGTCGATGGTTGGAGTAGTAGATCATGTTTCTCTCCATGCCTTGGTGTCCGCCCGCTAATGCCCTCTTTTTATGCCTCCAGTTGGTGTCGGTACGTGGCACCGAAGGTCATCTCGATGTTGTTGAAGTAGTCCTTGTGGGAGGTCGATGAAGATCCTAGGGTTACTCATCCCCTGTCTCGGGAGCTTCGGGGACGGCGGAGACATGAGCACCTGCTGTAGGGGTTCGTAGCATGGAAAACAAAAATTTTCTACCGCATGCACACAAACAAGCCAAGATCTATATACTAGATTGTAGCAACGAGTCGATAGAGGAACTTACCCTCGAAGATTCCAAAGCGGTTAACGAGAGCAGATTCTCGTGGGTGATGTAGTCGTACACTTGCCGATCTCAAGATCGCGTAGACGATCCTTCCGGCGCTGCGTTCCGGCAGCGCTCCCGCAGTCGGTCACACGTTCGGTACTCGACGAAGACCTTCCTCTCCCTTGTTCCAGCAGGCAGCGGAGGTTGTAGCACTCTCCTCGCGATTCCGGCAGCACGACGGCGTGGTACCGGAAGTAGAGGGAAGATCTCGCAGGGCTTCGCCTTAAGCCGGAGCGAGTATGGTGGACTATGAGAGAGCCTTGGTGATCTAGGGATTAGAGGCACCAAGTAGAGGGAGCTAGGCCGGCGGCTAGGGAAAGGGGATTGCCCCAAGTCGGCGGCTTGAGCAAACCCTAGGGCGGCGGCGGCTATGGTGGCCGGCGGCGGCTAGGGTTAGGTTTAGAGGGGGCAAGATTGTGTGTCCTAGGAGGGAGCCCTGCCCCTCCTTATATAGGTGGAGGGGCCGGCCGGCCAAGGGGAGGGAGTGGAGTCCCTCCCCATCTCGGCTTGGGTGGTGCGCCGGCTTGGGGAGGAGGTCCCTCCCCAACTCGGTTTCACCTTCCTCCTCTTATCCTCTTTCCAAATTTAGCCGTTTTGACTTTTCAATTTAGCTATTTGACTTTTCAAACTAGGATTTGAATTAATCCTTTATTTGGAGCAGTGATGACACTTAGTACATGATGCAATCATTCCAACTTGCAATGACACATTCATGTACCCCTTCCCCTCCGGAGTGCCGGACATTCCGGAACCTTCTAGAACATTCCCGATGAAAACACCGGAATTATTCCCGAACTCCGAAACGGGACTTTCCTTATATGAATCTTATTCTCCGGACCATTCTGGATCTCCTCGTGATATCCCGGATCCCATCCAAGACTCCGAACAACATTCGGTCTCTTACTCATCATTCCATAACTACTCAAACAACGTCGAATCCTTAAGTGTGTCTCCCTACGGTTCGTGAATTATGCGGACATGATCGAGACACTTCTCTGATCAATAACCAATAGAGGAATCTGGAAATTCATATGGCTCCCACATATTTCTACGATTACTTTGCGATCGAATGAACCACTTACATACGATACCAATTTCCCTTTGTCTCACGATAGTTTACTTATCCGAGGTTATGATCGTCGGTATCTCTGCATACCTAGTTCAACCTCGTTACCGATAAGTACTCTTTTCTCGTTCTCGTGGTATGTGATCCCTTGTGAGCCAGTCACATGCTTGCAAGCTAATTGGATGACATTCCACCGAGAGGGCCCAGAGTATATCTATCCGTCATTCGGATGAACAAATATCACTCTTGATCCATGTGCCTCAACCCATACTTTCTGAATAATCAATGCCACCTTTATAGCCACCCAGTTACGGTGTGGTGTTTGATGTCATCAAAGCATCCTTCCGATGATGGTGATTAGCATGATCTCATGGTCGAAGGAATTAGGTTACTATGTATCAGAAAGCTTATAGCAAATGAACTATATTAAATGACTTGATCTTTATGCTACGCTTAACTATAGGAGTATGTCCATCACATCATTCTCCTAATGATATGACCCTGTTGTTAATAACATCTCTATGTTCATGATCAGGAAACCATGATCATATATTAACCAACAAGCTAGTTTAACAAGAGGCTTTACTAGGGACTCTTTTATGTTTACAAATCACACAAGTATTAATGTTTCCTGTTAATACAATTATAGCATGGTATGTAAACATTATCATAAGTATGAAGGTATGATAATAACCACTTTATTATTGCCTCTTGGGCATATCTCCAACACCTGCTCCAACCCCAAGTCTGCAGTGATGGGGGGTCGGAGGCGACCTCTCCTACCGACGAGGCAGATCCGATCTGCGTGACGTGGGCACCCCCTGGCGCGCCAACTGACGAAGGATTGATTTCTCGATCCCACCGTAGTCTCACTTTCGAAGATCGAAAGAGAGTTTATTTGTTCAGAGGCAATCGGCTCGGGTCAACAGGTTTGGATCTCAAAGACAAAGGTATATGTGTAATGGGGAGGATTCCCTCATACTTTATACATAAGGTGACCGAGAGATCGTATAAGGTGTTTACAAGGCAGAACCCGATGTGATTATAATAATACCTAGCAAGAAGATGAATCTAGGGTTTATGACTAAGACTAATGGTTATGTCTTGGGCAGCAGGGTGTGTCTTCTTCAGATGAATATCTTCCAGTATATATAGCCGTCGAGGGTGTAAGGGTATCCCTTGTTACGATATGTCTTCATCTCACCCTGCACGTCAAGTTGATCTTCAATCTCCTTTGGATGCATGTCTGGTCTTTCGGATCCTCCAGAGATCCGCCTTGCAGCCTGACCGGTCAGGTCAGTCAGGAGCTTCAGGATTTGGGCCTTCAGGTCACAGATGAAGAGGTCTTCGTGGGTAGGAATATGGATTACATCCTATGCCGAGTACATGCAAAATCCACCTATCACCGATAGTAGCCATAAGTTTCCGTTGGTCCTCCGGTAACAAGAAAGCCCATAGGTGGATCCAGTGTGCAGTCTCGTATGAATAACCTGGAATTTTTTTTGGAAGTCCAACCTTTCTAAAACAATGTTGTTCCAACATCTCCATGTTGACCAGCATAAAGCAAAAATCCAATGCATATTATAGATTTAGTTTTAATATGGATTCCATTTAGCCAATTCTGAAATACATTTTTGATATTAGTAGGTGGTGGAATGTTGTAGGTAAAAAATAGAATACAAGAAAAAATCTTTGCAGATGGGCAAGCGAGAAATAAATATTCAATTGTCTCCTCCGAGTCACAAAAGCAACACTTGTTACACCCTTTCCATTTCTCTTTTGAAGGTTATCCTTTGTTAGGAAAACAATGATTTTTTTTATCTTAAGAGGGTATTTTAGTTTTCATAGATATTTTGTGAGAAAGAAATTATGTACGTTTATTAGATCTTCATCTATCGATTTGACCGTAAAGAGTCATGATGAATTTAACTTCCACACAAAACTATTAACCTTATCGTACAAATTAACATCCATTAGTCATTGACAACTATGAACATGCAACCCATTATTTCTGATTAGCTTCCTCATCGGACATATGTTTAGGAGTGCCTAGGATAGAACTGTATGAATAAAAACATTTTTCTATTATACTATATTATACAACGAAGGATATTGACAAGCAAGGGGCGTTTTCCCTCGAGAGACATCCTCCCAAAATCTTGTGATTCTACCATTACCAATGTTGAAAGATCCTTTAGAAAAGAAATCTTATTTGACTCTCATTAATCCTTTCTAAAAAAGGGAAATCGGTTGGCTTAGCTTGAACTTGTGCGATGATTTTATTATTCAGATATTTTTTGTGCAATAAATATATCTAGCACCTCAACACCAATACCACCTTGGTCCTTTGGTCTATAAATGATATCTGTTTTTTCAAGCGATACTTCTTGTCGGTCTCATCATTTCTAGTCTTTTCCTTACCTCTTTGGGTATGTCCATAAAATACGACATAAACATAGTCATACTCGTTAAAACAGAGTTAATTAAAACAAGCATGTATCCATATGAGAGTAGCTTGCTCTGCCAACATCCAAGGTGCCTTTGAAACTACTTTCTATTGGATTCCATTTTGCGTTCCTAAGTTTTATGAAGTGGATAGGTATCCCAAGGTACCGAAAAGGAAGTGAACCTGACTCATGACCAAAATCTCCCTTGTATTGCTACTCGTCCTCATTAGCTTTTCCAGAACAAAATACTTTTTTCTTATGAAAATTAATCTTTAGCCCAAATAATTGCTCAAATATGCGTAAGATTAATATCATGTTAACAATCTTCTATATGTCATGTTCCATGAAAAGAATCGCATCACACGCATATTGAAGAATGGAGACACCTCCCTCAACATGAGGTATTACACCTCCAACTTGACCATGCTCCTTTTTCCTTGCAATAAGAATAGCCAGCATGTGAACAACAATGTTAAATAACATAGGGGATAGCGGGTCTCCGTATCATAACCCTTTTCTGGTTTGAAAGTAGTGTCCAATATCATCATTGAACCTAATTTCAACACTACCCCTTGCATTAAGTCTTTGATCCATTTAAACCATATGGATAAAATCCTTTCATACGCATACCTTGTCGCAGAAAAGACCATTTCACTTTACCATATGCCTTCTCAGAATCTATTTAAAAAAACACCATCCATTTCTTTCTATGAAGTTCATGAATAGTTTTGTGTAAAACAACTACCCCCTCTAATATATGTCGTCCGGTCATAAAGGCAGTTTGATTGGGTCTAATCACCTTATGGGAGATCCCAGTAATGTGATTAGTTTCTACATTAGTAAATATTTTGAAACTTACATTGAGAAGACAACTGGGTCTATATTTTTGGATTTGTACCGCAATTTCTTTCTTGGGTAAGAGAGTAATAACCGCAAAGTTCAGTTTGAATAAATGTAACGCTCTTGTTTGCAATTGAGCAAACAAAACCAGTCTTGTTATGCTCCATTTGACAAATAGCTTCCAACACCTCCTTGTTCGTGAAGTCTGATGTTAAAATACTATTCTCCTCATCTAAGAGCTATGGTATATCATTGTTATTTTCTCCTCGTATGAGAGCGTGGAACCGTATAAAATCTATAAGTCGCCAAAAGGTATGTTTTCTATTGTAGAGAAATTATCGGTTCACGCTGATGTAGGTTTTCCTAAGATCTACTTCAAGGCAGGTCTTGGCAACAAAGAAAGAACCATGAAAGTTTTGAACCAGATCATTGACAATAATCATCATGTGTTCATCATTAATAATTTTCTAGCAATCTAATTAACGCTTCTGTTTGCAAATGTTGATTCGCTCACAAATTATGGCGGAGCATTACTTCTCAAGTTCAAGCTAAAGGCCAGAGAAAAATTACAAAAGAAATAAATAATGTACGCTGGCAACTACATGAAAATTGTTGATACATGAAATAATTTCACATCGAGTCACATGTGTTGTATTCCTATGCCCATAACAAACACTTAATTTGAGGCCATGGCTGTCTCGCCTTGGCTCGCAAAGGAGATCTCGGATTTTCAGCATCAAGCAAATCTAGATATTATCTAGTCCACACCTATCACGATTTGGAAAGGTCACTCAGGCATATCAAAACACATTGTACTCATCTCTTCGATCTTACTAACGCAAACTAATCTCTCCCGATCCCCATTCCATTCCGGTGAAGTGACAGAAGTATCAATTGTCGGTTCCTCAAGACGGCTCGAGGGCATGACGTATAGAACAACTAAAGTACAAGTTACTGATGGTTAGTGGAGAAACGAGACAAAGGGAGAACAATAGAGGTGATAGAGTAGGACTGAGATGCATAATCACAGCACGAGATCACCAGTACATGTTGTAATCCCAGTGACTTGTCGGTGATTCCTGATGCCTTCTATGCCCACACCTATCATGTTCATGTTCGTGGTGATCAAAGATACAATAAGGATGAACAAATTAAGACAAGTTAATTCCAAGATATAGGAATAAGATCTTTTGCCAAGGGAATATCAGCCATGTCCCTTATAGAAGACTTGGGTGGTAGAAAGTGGCATGAAGTCACTAGTCCTCTAGTAGGTAAATAGAAAAGTATCAGTTGGTTATGATCAAGGTATCGAGTAGGTTAGAGGGTATTAAGCTATATTTATTGTCTAGACCAATATCGATGATACACCTCAGTAACACACATTTTTACTTGAAATTTCATGAAAAATAAAGCCCAACATCTGTATCTCAATCGTGAAGTCAGGCTAAAAGCAAGCGGAGACGGTCTAGTTATCAATCAAGAGCCTAGCATGCCACTCATCAGGTCTAACTTATGCTATCACCTCTTCTATATATCCTTTCCGACATGAACCAGTCTCTCCTGATCCCCATTCCATACCAAGACAAGCAAGAAAACTCATTGTTGGTTTCTCGAGTAAATGATCACGAGAGCGTGGCATCTAGGCCCGGTAGAGTAGGATGGCCAATGGACAAGGCAGAGGGAGAATAGGTGATGCAGCATAGTAGGACTAAGAAGCAGGTCAACAACTAAAAATATTTTTGTAATGAGTTGGTCGTGTGGTAGGCCAGAGACTAAGAGATTTTTGATCATCTGGACAAACAATGAATTTCTTACCAACTATATTCATCCTTGTGTCAGATAAATAGTTCGGTTCATCTGATTTAGTAAGAAATGTATTTTAACCTCTCCTCATAGAATTTTATGGAGCTTGTACGTGTTCCCTCTGTCTGCTATTTTATCTGCATGCGCACCAGGAAGACATCAAACGCATGCACTTCGAGCGTGTATACATGCAATGTAAGGAGTGTGTATTGACTTTTAATACATACTAAAAAGTACTTCGAATACACACATACTCAATCATTTTTTTCTTCCGTGTCCCCTCCTCCTTTTCAATCTTTGACAATAAAAACTGAATACCGTTTCGTTTCAAAGACCGTACGAACCTACCCAAAGCTCATATGGTCCTTTTAGACGTATACTCACCATACACATATACTCGCGTGCCTACGGGATGTGGAAATCAGGAGGTATATAGCAGGAACAACAAAATTTTGAAAGTGGCATGCAAAGACATAGATCACGATAACAGGAGGTGGGTTCAGCTGGTGAAAACGTGGAGTATACCCAACTCGACCGAGTATACCTATACGGAGATATACATAATCTGGATATGGGTTTCGATTGGTCAAAAGAAAACTGGACCACTCAAACTTACACCGAAGCACACCTCCTACTCAATAAGAAATATAGAATAAACACTGTTAAGAGCACATCATTGTCCGGGCATTGGCTATATCATGTGCTCTTGGCCTTTTTAAAGATCTCAAGTAGTTTTGTGACATCATACCCAAGTCATGTGTGATAGGAATGTCAATGGAGAGTTGTTGCATGGTATATCACTTCTGTAAATGTAGTTTCCCAACGGACTATGACATAGTATTCTACCTTCTAAAAGTCAAGGCAAATACCAGGGAAATAAAAATATTAAAGCAAGGGATAGCATACAAAGACCACACCATGAAACTTATTTTGTCAAGTGCCTGACTATTCTGTACAAAGGGAACCATCACACTGTGCCTGACTATCTTGTCAGTCATGTATGATCCTAGCTGGGATGATGATTTTTTTAGAAACCGAACAAAAATATAGATGAACATGCCTTTCATAAAAACAGAGTGATTGATAGTGTTAATTCATATTTAACAGATGTGTTTTATGGTGATATAGAAAGGAGGGTTTCATCCAGGTCTACCAGATCAAGTAATATTTTTTGCCTTCTCTTTTGATCTTTCTTAGGTAAGTTTAAGTCCATCAGACAATAGATGTCTCAATTCATATTTACTATTTCTATCTATTTTCAAAATACGGCTTGGGAAAGTTCAGGTTGTTATTTGCATAGCTTTAGATACTACTGTAGTCTGTAGGCTAGAGTTTGTCTTAAATTCACCTCAGGCTCTCGAATCTATATTTCATTTTTCCTTTTTTCCATTGCATACGTACTGTCATGTGCATCAAGTGAGTATCCACTGTTGATATAGTTAGTTTTTCTCAAGTAACATAGTCTCAATAGGAAGAACTGATGTATTAGTTCTGGTGGCATCCTAGCACTGCTGGGTGCTGAATTTGAAAAGTAAGAGATGATCCGGGCTCTAGGTAGAACATATTAGTCTCTAATTCTATTTTTTTACTTCTACATGATGCAAGTATGCTGAATAGAAACTTTTACAAAGACACTTGGGAAGAGGGATCAGTTAACTATGAAAGCAACAGCTGGGGACTTTATTTTCAAATCGTATAGTAGACATTGTGAACAGGTGATTTTGTTCACATCGGTGTGAGGCAAGATTGGACAAAATAGTGCCGCGTGCAATGGATTAGTATCTTATACATAGTTCCAGGTAGTCTCGTGTTGTTAATCCTTTTGCCAGGTTCCCTCCTTTTGTTTGACTATATCTTTTATTCTAAGCAGTTAAAAAATTATACAACTACTATAAATGGTTGAAAATAAATGGTTCTTTAATGTTCATCATGTGACATATAAATGGTTGAAAATAAAGCTAAACCAACACATTCTGCTACCTAGGATTGTTTTGAGCTTTTGTTAGGAACACTAAAGCATAGCAGCTGAGTCTTCAAAGTGAAGCCAGCATACTCTGTTTTTTGCGCTTTAATTGGCATATGGTATTCGAGGGAGAAATGATGCCTAGCCGCTATATACCTCTGTATAGAGCACTTCTAAAAGAGTCATCAAGTTCTTGTGTGCACATATAAATATCAGAAATGATGATATCAACTATGCTTATTGAGGTGAAACAAAGGCTAGGAAGCATCACATCCGGCAGTTAACAATGCTAGCACCCCGCGGCAAGCACACTACAATCTCCCCCGGCACTACAACCCCAACATCTGAATGACCATGTCGTCATGCAGCAGAACAACCATCTTCGCCAAAACCAACACAACTTGATCCATCAGCAGCACATGGTTCTTTAGCAGAATGACGATGTCGTCATGCAGCAGAAAAACCATCTTCGCCAAAACCAACACAACTTGACCCATCAGCATGCTGTTCTCACCTTCAGGGCTACCAGATAGCCTACCATTGTCCGTGTGTGCGCAGGTACCATAATAATAAAGCATTAAAAAGCTCGCCAGAAGTAACAATTGCGCAACGACACCACCGACCAAGACAGTCAGAGGCAACCAGGATTCTGAACCAGATGCGGGGCAGGGAGAAGAGCAGGTCGCATATCACCAGCATCATCCGCGCAGTGACTGAATTGATAAATTCACCATTGTCAAACCAAAATAAAATTAACCAATACATATTGCCCTAGACTAACTGTCTAGATGGCTGGAGGTAGAAGCCATGTAGGAGTGCAAGGGTTCACGCTCACATGGTATCCTATCGACTTGATCTCATCATCACTGACCCTTTCATCTTTTCTACAATATAGGCGGTCATCATCATCCGTTCTGGTCAAGTAAACCGCATCGCTGAAGGACTCGATATTACTCGAGGGCCGATGGTTGGAGTAGTAGATCCTGTTTCTCTCCACGCCTCGGCGTCCGCCCGCCGGCACGTGCACCGCCCTAGAGCACTTTGGCCCCAGGAACAGGGCATGCTCGTCCAAACTCCTCATCTCCACCCACCTATAGCCTTCAGCATCCTTAACGAGTTCAAACAAGTTGAAGGAAGTCTTGCGCTCAGGAGGCAGCAGCCGCGACCTCACCGCCATGACTAGCTTGCAACGCAGCTCAATGAGGTAGACGACGGACTCGTCATGTATGCTCCATCTAGTGGGGCTAGCGTATGTTTGCGCTACCAGCAGGTGGACAGCGGTGATCGCTGGCGCACCGTCGCTGTCCACGCCGATGTCATACTTGAATAGCTTCTCGCCATAGCATGTTACACCATAAAGCTCCCCTTGGCAGAAGGCGATGTCATGGAGTTCCCTCTCCCGACATCCGTGGGTCGTCCACCCGTAATCTGGACAGCCAACCTTGCAAACAGCGACCCTGCATGTGTTGGTCATGGCTGCGAGGATGCAGCTGCTTGATGTGGGGGCCTCCGAGAAAGCGATTTTTCGGATGAGGAAGCCTTTAGGTGAGCATACTTTGCAGACTAAGGTCCTTTGCTTCTCAGATAGGGTTACCTCAGTGCCAGAGAAAAGGTTCGTGATCACGACCGCATTCAGAGGTTCTTCATTGCTCTGCCACAAAGCTATCCAGCCGTTGTCAGTGCCACCGACGTGCCAGTTGCTCCATATGTCTCTTGGAGGAAAGACACGCATGACCTCGCCGTCCTCAAGACAGTACAAGGACTTCATCTTCATCGGGTTGTCGTACCGATGGGACATGCCGTACCATGACGAGAGGAGCAGCAACGGCATAGCGGGCGGAGACGGGTGGCGGCACGCTGCGGCACGCCACGACCTGCAGACACTGGTGAAGAAGACGCGTCCGCGTGGGGAGCCGACTCTGGCACGGATCATGCCAAGAACATCGTAGGGGATCTCGGACCACCGCACCGCCGCCGCCGCCGATGCGTTCTGTTCGGTGATGCCGTCGCCTGTGGTCACCTGTGTGGTCATGTTTTGTTCCTTCGATCACCAGTAGCCACAAGATCACTACTCGAGATGTGCCAATGTGCGTGTCTGGATCAATGTATACTCAGCACGTCTATCTCGACTGAAGCTCGTTTGTTCTATCTATGAAAAATACAAGCATTCAGAACTATAACTGATACTGAATGGAACATTAGGAGTGAATGGAGTGTGTACATGACGCGTTACTGACCTCTGCATCATCTTGTTGGTTCGTGCAAACTGTATCTTATCTCCCAACTCACTTCCTGCAAAATTTGGAGAAGTACTTCAGAGCACGGATCTGAGAAACGAGGTTACCAACAATCAGGAGCTGGAGTAAAAGGCGGCACTCAAAGACAATGATCAAGGCGGTACCCACCAATCTACACATGATTCTGAACAGAATGGCACGCAACAGTCCTAAAATGCACACAAGATGGTGACAGAGGATGAAACGTGCAGTGAATCGAAGGACTGTTACCTCATGAACGAGACTGACAGAGGAGGAAACGTGCTCTGCATCCTGCTGCCTCCGAGCAAGCTCCTCCTCCAGATCTGCGGCCGCCTTCCGCAGTGACGCCGCCTCTGCTACCAGCACCCGTGGCTCGGAGGCCCAACGAGCGCCGTCAGCTTGTCGCTCCCCTCAAGCGGCGAGAAGACCTTACCTCGAGGATCCGCGCCTGCGCGACAGCGACGCCGACACGGTGGCCTCCTGCTGCGTGGACGCCTAAATCTGGGGGAAAGGAAAGCGTGGCTGCGGCGGCGATATGTAGGAGAAGAGGGAGGCGAGGCGATGCGCGGCGATTGCGGCGAGAATGGGGAACGCTTGTCGAGAGAGATGTGAGTGGGGTCTTGTCTTTTCTTCTCTGATTTTTGAGACGGGACACGGGAGAGTGTGGAGTAAAGATGGCCAACGGGCCGGCTCGGGCACAGCGTGGCCCGGCCCCCGTAAACGGGACAGCCAAGGTACGGCCCATGGAGGCCCGTATATAAACGGGTTGTGCCCTGGCTTGGATGGCACAATTATTAAACTCGTCGGTCTTTTTTTGAAACAATATGAATGAATGAAAAATAAAAAGTAAACAAAGGGTCGTGAGCAGGACAATTCAAGCAGCAAGACAATTTGGCATGGACGGTAGAAATAAGAGCCAAAAAAATCAACATCGGCCAAATCTAGATGGTTGCTAGTCCATCCCAATAACGATTTGAGCAGGTCACTCAGGCGTACTCAACTCCATTCTCCTCATTTCATCATTTTTACTAACGTCGACCGATCTATCTTGGTCCCCATTATGTTCTAGCCATGCCATAAAACCATATGTCAATGGTTCCTCGGGATGGCACAATAGTGTGGCATATAGGACTCGATCGAGGTAGAATGTCTTGATGGTTAGTGGAAGGACAAGCAAAGGAAGAATAGTCGAGTCGACATAGTAATATTGCAAGGCACATCGACTATATAGGAGATCATCAATGCATGTGATAATTTCCTACAAAAATCAATGCACGTGGTAATTCCGATGACCCATTAGCAATTCTCGTTGGCTTATACACCTAAACAAAGGGTCGTGAGCAGGACCATTCAAGCAGCAAGACAATTTGGCATCGACGGTAGAAATAAGAGCCAAAAAAATCAGCATTGGCCAAATCTAGATGGTTGCTAGTCCATCCCAATAACGGTTTGAGCAGGTCACTCAGGCGTACTCAACTCCATTCTCCTCATTTCATCAATTTTTACTAACGTCGACGGATCTATCTTGGTCCTCATATGTTCTAGCCATGCCACAAACCATCTGTCGATGGATCCTCCGGATGGAACAACAGTGAAAATATAGGACGGCCGAGGTAGAATGTCTTGATGGTTAGTGGAGGGACAAGCAAAGGGAGAATAGCCGAGTCGACACAGTAAGATTGCAAGGCACATCAACTATATACGAGATCGTCAATGCATGTGGTAGTTTCCTACAAAAATCAATGCATGTGGTAATTCCGATGACACGTCAGCAATTCTCGTTGGCTTATATGCCTATACAAATCATGTTCAAATTCGTAGTAAAAAAACACAACAAGTGATAAGCAAATTGAGTTGAGATAATTCCGAGATAGAGGTATATGATATTCATCTTTTGCCATGGGATTAGCCATGCTCCATATAAAAGACCTGAGTGATAGGCAATAATATGAAGTCATTGGTCCTCTAGTAGGTAAAAAGAAAGTATCGGTTGGTTACAAGCTTGGTCTCTAGTAGTATATCAAAAGTTATTAGAGCTATATCGATTGTTTAGGAGACTTTTCTTAGTACTTTTATCTTTTGAAAAGGGGGATGATATTGATCTTATGAAAAATATGATAGACCTTGTCAATACGCTATTTTTAATTCCAGAGTTCATGCAAAACAAATTCAGCCGGTTGTATCTCTAACACAAAGTCAGGGTAAAAGCAAGCGGAGGCTCTCTAGTCCATATCAATCAAGACTTGAGCATGTCACTCCGGCCTAAAAGCTTCTCTCGTCCACTTTGATCCATTCCTTACCGACATTAACTGATCTCTCTCTGGTATCGATTCTATCCTTGGGCAAGCGAAGGATGATGTTGATGGAGATAATAGATGGTGAGATAGAGTATGAGTAAGATGCACATTATGACTAGGAGAGAGCCCATGAGTGCATGTTGTAATTGTGGTGACCTATCAGTAATTCCCGGTGCCTTCTATGCACATACACCGATACACATCCTATTTGACTCCCTACCACGCATGTATATGTATTTCCATGACAAATTAGTAAAACGAGGAAAAGCCTTCCTTTATAGAAACGATTAGTGGTAGTGGCATAAAATTATTCGTATGGGTAGGTGGACAAATAAAAACGTTGCGTAATGAGCTTGGTCCCGTGATTGGTCATAGAAGAATATGTACCATTGTGTGCTTATTATGTTTCTATCTTGCGTCTGTACTAGCACTTTCATTTCTTTGGGATGCATACATATACAACAATTCCATGCTTATATGTAGTTTCAAGCTTCTTTGTTTTGCAGTGTTTTGAAAGCTAGAAAGTGGAAGTGTTGGAAGAAGTTGATATGAAAGTCCCAATAAAGTGACTTCTCGAGTATTAGGACAATGTGGTGTTGCGTTATTTGTGCGACTTGATAGTGGGTTGAAGTATTATGAGTCATTTTTTAAAATTATTTGTGTATATCATTTTTCTTGATTTTCTTTAATGCTATGAATTACTTTCTGGCAGTACATCTTTTCGAGGAGTCATTTCCAAATTTCTTGATTTTTGCTGAAAATATACAGATATTTCAATTTCTTTTAACCTGGTATGATGATTTTGTGAGTTGGAAAAAAGAATGATCTATATGCACTTATTATTTTAAGAGTGAATTTCACTTTTTACCCTCTACTTATGCATTTGTGACACTAACTATCCTATGTAGTGAAAATTCAACTAAATTACCATGTTGAATGCTAAAACATACAAAATCATGCTTAGAATTTTCTTAAATAGGACATTCCGGTACAACTTCTATTACTCCATCCATCCCAGTTTAAAGGACACAATATGAAAACCATGCAATCCCAAAAATCTTGATGCAATAGCATTTAATTTCTGTAATTAGTAGTCTACAGTTCTCTCCTCGCGTCCCGCATAATCTTTTCCTCTCCCGTATCTGCTAGTATGAAAAGAACCGATTTCTTGCATGCATGTGAACGAAGTATCTCTACCAATGCATGCAACGAAAATGTAGCACAATTTTCTGATTTAGTTAACCCCACAATTAACTTAGGCTATTATCACGCATAGAGTTAGACACGTTTCCTCCTTTACATTTAATTCCTAGTGCTAGTGGAGAGCCAAATTCGCTCAATTAGAAGACACCTCGGGCTCAGAGAATTATAATTTGGGTCCTTTAAACGGGGTAGAGGGAGTAAATAGGATAATTAGTGTCTCAAATGCATAAGTAGAAGATAAAAAGTAAAATCCACTCTTTATTTTAATCGTAATTCCGGATTCCCCGTCCTCCCATTGTCGTCGTCAAATCCCACTCGCGCGAACAAATTCCTGGGAGGTCGAAATTCACCGGTGGGCGGTGGCACGGTCGTTGTCGCTCAGAATCAGCACGACCATCAGGTGTACGCGGAGAATCCAGCGTCTGCTCCCCGGTTTTCCTCCACTGCTCCCGGTTCACGGAACTGCTGCGACTGACATGCCGAACCCAGTTGAAGCGAGGACGCAGAGCGTCTACTGCATCGGGTCTACGCAAGTAGAAACACGGCCGCGAAGCTTCCTCCTCCCTCGAGTAAAGCATAAAGAAGCTCGCCGCATCGGTGAACCGGAAAAAAAGTAACCATCGCGGCGACGACACCACCGTCCACCACCGACCAAGACAACTACCCTTCCTTTCACCGCACCCGTCCGTCTCCCAACGTCCAAACCACACGCAAGCGCGCGACGCAAACAGGATTTCGAACCAGATGCAGGGGAGGAGGAACGGCCGGTCGCGCGTCGCCAGCGTCGTCCGGCTGGGGCGCCGCGGCGGGAGCAGCGGCGCCGGGCGGAGGCTTCGGCTCCCCGCGCACCCGGAGCAGTGGCCGCGCTCGCGGAAGCGGGGAAAAGAGGGGAGGAGGACCCTCGAGCGCTCCGCCTCGGAGCCGACGCTCTGGTACGACGCGCGCGTCCACCCCGATACCGTGCCGCCGCACGACCTCTCCCCGCCGTCCCCGCCGCTCGAGCGTCCACACACCTGCTACGACGTCTTCGCCTTGGACTCCCCCTACGCCAGCTCCACCTCCCTCGCCCCCTCCCTGCCCGATCGCAAACCCTGGGGCTGGGAGGTACAGTGAACTCACGAACTCGCATACTAGTATGCTCGTTAACATCCTTTCGCGGCTCGTGTACTGAAGTGAACTTGTTGGGATGGTGATTTGTGCAGGAGGCGAAGGTGGTGGTGAGCGTGACCGTGGAGGGGAGCGCGGGGCCGGTGAAGGCGATGGTGAGGCTCGGCTCCAGCATCAGGGAGGCGATCGCCGCGGTGGTGGAGAGGTACGACAGGGAGGGGCGGAGCCCCCGGCTGGACCCGGCATCTGCCGACTCTTTCCAGCTCCATCACTCTCACTTCTGCCTTGAGAGTAAGCCCCGCTCACTCTGTGCCGAAAAGTACTCCCTGCATATGTTACAGATTTGTATGCGATTGCAGTTCGAATATTATGCTGACGAAATGGTTTGCCTCCAAAGTTACTGGAGGCTTCAGATTGAGAATTTGGGATGGTTAGGGATTTAGCACAACTGATTTTCAAAATTGAGATTGAGATAGTGTGCAGTGTGCACTTGCAACGTGCAAAATTGTGGAACTTCCATTCATTGATTTAGAAAAAAATTACTCCTAACCGTACATTCAGACATTCCGTTAGGCAACTAGAAATCAAGTCCGGCCAGGCCCAGCTTGACACACCAGCTTTGTCCCTGATCTTTGTTCTGGGCATGCCTCTTGGTTATTGAAAACCTATGCCTAGTGAATTTTATAACTCAATCTAAGTGATCTTCATTAGCATATTTTTAATGGGAATATTGTATATTTGTGCTAAGTGGCCTTTGGGGGTTATGAAAGCCACTTAGTGGCCTATACTGATTTTCAGCTGCGACTATTTAGTAGAGCAGAGTATCTTCACATAGGCGGCTATGGGCAAGCTCATTCACTGAGCTTCTTCACCCTTATGTTAAAATTATGAAGTCAGCATTTATAAATTTACCTTGGGAGTGTGTCTTTGTGGTTGATTTTTCTGCAAAGTTGAGTGGAGATTGGATACGTAACATCTTGATGTTTTTCTGGCAGGTTTAAACAAAAATGACAAGATTGGAGATGTAGGTGGCAGAAACTTCTACCTGCACAAGAATGATGGAAGCAACGGGCTAGTCCACCAGAGGGAAGAATCTGATGTAAATTTAGGTGGTGGTGCAATTACACAGAGCTACGGAGGACCAGTGGCTGGTGTTCCGTACCACCATCAGTTCTTCGCAATTGTCTCCAAGAAGCTAGATAAAATCGGCAGGCGAGCAAAAAGGATCTGGAGGGTCCTCACCTGTAATTGTACATGACCTGATCCTGTGGATCTTGATAGAATGATAGTATCCTGACCATTGTATACAGGGTGTGTTGAAGTTCCTACTAGTAGTTACTTGGTACTAATCAGTAGCCTAGCCGGTGTGGATGGTAAAGAAGATGAGCTGAACCACACTGAAGGTTTTCAGCACCTTCCTACCACAATCAGATACGTATATAATCTAAAGATGTGTAATTGGAGCAATGGAGTGATAAGGTCGCTCTTCAACGACTTGCCTCATTATTCCCTTCGCTAGCATATGCCCATTTTGTTTTTGGAAGTAACAGCAGGAGAACCGCATGTTTGTCGCACAGAAAAAAGCAAAAGAAAACTGTATTTTCAGCCCTGAACTAACATTACAATATTCAATCATTCATGAAGTTATAAAAAGCAAAAGAAAAATGTATTTTCAGCCCTGAACTAACATTACAATATTCAATCATTCATGAAGTTATAAACAGGACAAACATAAGTCTGAAATTCAGAACTTTGCATATATTAGCATCTATACCAGGGCCCCTACTACAGCCCTCAAATCGGTTTTGTTTGGCCAAAAAACCGATCCTAGAGCACTCAAAAATTGGGCCCTCAAATCTTGCCTCTCAACAGGGGACCTACTCTACGGTCCACACTACTTGGCCAATTGCTTCTCAAGCAGCGTCATCGAGCCGACGTCTTCCGCACTGCCGTGCTGCTACCGACCACCCTCTCGCTCTCTACTGCACCCAAATCATGATTTAAATAGGTCACGAAGAAATATTTCTAGATCCCCGTTCCATCCCGTCCAACCGAGAGAGCTGTCATTCATCGAGATAGCATATGACAGCATGCGTATGAGACTGTTCTAGTAGCAGAATTGCTCGACGGTTACTTATTTATTTTTTGCTTATGGAGTTAACCTTGCTTCTCATAAAGACTTGTGTGGTACCGAGGAAGCTCAATAGCTAAGAATCAGGTTGTTATGAGCTCGGTCTCGGGTAGGTCTATGACTATGAGAGCTTTATCAGCTATTTAGACAAATAATGTGTTTCCTTAGGCTTTTCATTTTGAAAACATATGATTCTATTGACCTTCCAACTTTTGCATTGATATGATACAACTCACCAACAAACAAAGTACAATAACGAAGTTTATGCACATTGAAGCCCAATGGCTTATTTAATCCCACCAACTGTGTAAAAGCAAGCATATCTGGAGACTCTCCAGTCCGCACCAGAAACTAGCATAATCAGCCTCTCAAGCCTACCAGGTTATCACATCCTCTGTTGATCCCCATTCCGTTCCAACCAAGCGAGAGAACTCTACGGTCTACACTACCGACTATCAAAAGCAAAAAAGTAGAGAATAATTGAGGCAATAGATTAGGGCAGATAGGCACGCTAGTGAAAAAATCATACAGTGTGCATGTTGTAATGCCGATGATCCATCAGTAATTCCTGATGCCTCCAATGCCTATACATATTAATTCAGATTTCTGGTGTAAGAATGAAAAACAAATCATGCAAGAATTGTGCCTGGATATTCCAAGGCTGAGGAGTAAAATGGGGAATAAGCTATAGATCTGTTTTGCTTGGGGAAGCATTATAATATTAGAAGGGTCGTATGAAGTGACATGAAGACATGGGTCCTTTGGTAGGTCATCAACCAAAAACTTCTTTGTAATGAGCTCGATCCTCGGGTAGGCTAGACAGTTAGAGCTTTACTGATCATTAGATAATCAATGTGTTTCTTATACTTCTCTTCTTGAATATGAGAAATTTGTCTTCCAAACATTGCATTAATATTATGCACATAGCTAACACAGTATATCTATAATCTTCTATATATAGATAGCAATCCTCACTACCTGATTTTCTTGAGTTCCTATGCATCCATGTCATCGGTTATTTATCCCGCACGCTGCGATGTCACTCTTGCGTCAGGGATGGCAATGTTACCCATGATCCGTGTACCCGCCGGGTAAAAACCCATTTCTATGAGTATGTAAATGGGAAAATTTCATACTGGGTACACCTGGTATGGGTATGTGATCGTAGAACCTATACCCGCGTACCCATCACCCATCCAAAATTTGATAGGTGGGGTCTCCCAAATATTATAACATAATTAATTTTCTCTAATCATGTATTGACCCTAGCTAGTTCATCTCACGCAGTTTGTATCCTTGATAGGTGGGTATAGGATCGCTTCATCTCCCGCCACGAGACTGCCATAGTCTGTATCTTATTTTATGTCACATTCTGATTCTCGAGTGATCAGTATCGATCTTGTATTTATCCTACCTTCGGACCTTCATAAACGGCTAGGGTTGCCACTAAAATGTTGGCACCTCTAATCCAGGTTATTCCGTTGTTTATAATGTGTCTTTGGTAATAATTTCTTATTATTTTTCTTGATTTTATGTGTTATAAAGAGGGGTATTTTTACCCGCCGGTACCCATTTACCCTGTTGGGTGACTGGTATGGGAAATAATTGTACCCGTTGACATGTACAATTAGAGGGGACGGGTAAGGTTGTCCCCATTAACTTCCTCCCCGCATGTTTCAAAAAAACAGCATTTTCTCAAGTGGGCTGGACGTTTCTTCTTTGTACGTGGTCTGGGCGCCGTACATGGGCTGAAAGAGACCGCTAACAACACATGCCACATTGACCAGCTCGCTATTCATCCCGTAAAAAAAGCAAAGAGTCAACCGCTGTTCATATTTATGGTGGAGCTAGCTCTCTGCTAAAGATGACAATGAGCAGGGTATAGGCAGGGTAGAGCAATACCATACCCATACCCGTGTAGTCAATGGATAGAAAACTTTACCCATATCCGTATTCACGGGTATAAATTTTTACCCATGCCCATATCCGACGGGTACTCGTACACGTTGGGTACCCTGGGTAGATCCAATAGTAAACAAGTTATTCACAATTTTACATTAATCAATATCATATTTGATAAGAAAATAAGTATCACTACTCTATATTAGGTAGATGAGTATATGAAAATTATCAATATTTAGAAATCATAATCTCATACTTTTCCCTAAGCTACTCAGCCGCATAGGTTAAAACTCTATAGGTAAGTTTTACAAGTCATTCTAAATGGGCAGGGTACGCTTTTAGGGTTGTGGAGTGTGTGTGTTCGCACTAGCGACCCCTTTCTTGTACATTTTGTCTGCCTTCTATAAAATTAAGGTACGCTTTCGCGTACTCTCGAAAAAAAAGTTTTACAAGTCGTTCTAAATGGGCAGGGTATGGGTATACCCATGGATACAACCCTAAACCCTGCCCGCACCCGTGAATTAACGGAAAAGATATGAGTATTACCCATAGATATAAAAGTATGCCATACCCTATCCATCCGGGTATGGTACCCCGTACCCGTGGGTAAAATTGCCATCCTTACTCTCCGCCACTACGACCTATGGCTTTCTCGCCACAAATGCCCCGATACAAAAAGCCTCCTCCCAAAAATCATCAATGCCCTGTAAATGAGAAAGAAACTGCTCGGTTGAAATGAGCAGCCGCTGCATACATCTTTAAGAACCTACCCATGTGTGGCCAAGAATATCTAGGGCACCTGCCTTCTTGCGTTGTCTCTGGTAGCCGTCCGCTTCCTATTTTCCTTCCTCTTTTTTTACCCCCAACTCATGTTTGTCAATCTGCAGGTTCTGCCCAAAGGCTGCTCAACGTTTTTGTCTCCCCCGATTTGATTGGATTATGTTTGCTTCCAGCTGATGTTAGGGAGGGAGTGGTTGTTTCGGTACACAACCTCTCATGTCTTCCTCTTAATTTTTATTTTATTACATTGGATGAATTAGTTCCCCTCAAAATGTCCCATGTGTGTTTGATAAAATATCTACATCACGCGTGCTATGTGTTTGTTACAATGTGAATGCCCTTGCTCCAATTCAGATTGACATTGTTGTTGGATATTTCATCAGAAGACGATATAATGAATGGCATTTTGAGTACATATTTTGACAAGTTGGCCAGCATAACATGTGGCATGTTTCGACATGGGCTTTGATTATCTCAATGTTCGTTTTCATCATTGGCATTTTTTATTAATTGGACATTATTTTCACCATGTCATCTCAGCATATTACAAGATGTATATAGTGCTAAGGATATGAGGATGAGCCTCTTCTCGCCTTCTTGATCTATGTGTATGCCAAAGGTATGGACATCTGAACCGACACGCAATTTGTTATATTCAAGTTCTCTCAACTTTCATATAGTTGTTGTGATCCTTGATTGTGTTCCTTGTGCATGGTACATATGGATGACCCTTGTAATGGGTATCAACCTGACATAAACTTAGTACCATCTTATGTTCCGGTGAATTTAGCCATAGGTGTCTAAGCTCTATATTTTTATTTTAGAAGTGTTATTGAAACAAAGGTATGAATCTGATGCAACGTCCCAGTAGGCATGAAAGATATTTGAAGAAGTCATCTTTTACCTACCAAATTTGAGAGGCTTGAGAAGGTAAGAATGTTTATGATTTCTTCCGTAATAAGAGTATTTTCCAGCTTACTCTCTATCTCTAAATATTCTATCTGATTATATTGCGGTAATGGCTAGCCAAGTTAATTTCCTCCATATCAATCCTATTATATTCGGTCAACTATATCATGCAATACTTCAAACTGATTTCTGATATGGCTCTTTTTACTAACAGTAACTAAGGGATAACACCAATGGTAGCAGTGTTATGTTATTAGTATTGGTAACTAAGGAATAACACTGCTAATGTGTCAGTAAAAGAGCCCATCTCTAGCTGTGTTATTCCAAGCTGCATTAAGGCGTCGAGTCAGATGCTAGATCAACGGTTCAAAATATAAGATGTTTTAGCTTTTGTGTAACGAATGCATCTATACAACTTTTAGTTTTCTAGAACATATTCTGAATCTACACACTAAAAGTTTTCTAGATACATTCGTTACACAAAAGCTAAAACATCTTGTATTTTGAAACAGAGGGAGTAGGAGTTAACTATGAGTGTTCAGCTTGCAAAAAACCAGAGTTCATTTTTTAGATCTTTCATCCCCAACATAGGTATTGGGATATATATGATGTTTCGAGATAAGCGTGATTCCGGTTGGCAAAAGTTCACCTGAATTTTACCTAGGCGATGACATATTACATAGTAGGAGGTAACTATGAGTGTTCGACTTGCAAAAAACCAGTGTGCAAGTTTTAGAGCTTTCATCCCTAGCATATGTATTGATATATATATATGATGTTTCGAGATAAACGTGATTTTGGTTCTATTTAAGAGAAGTCGATTTCACTCATGGATAAGTTTAGAGTTCACTCATGCATAAGTTTAGAGTTCACTCATGCATAAGTTAAAAGTTCATGTGAATCTGTGCCATGTTTAATTTAAATTCTTTGAGAAAGGTTGTCTGAGTAGTAGTTGTAGCACGCAGATGCATAATCTAGCTAAAATATGGCGTGTCGAGGTTGTTTGCTGCTCAAATGGAATGGTAGGACTGCCATTGCAACTTAAGCCATTTGTTTCATCATGATCAATGATGCATATAGAGGCATAACTGGAATGATGTAGAGCGGTCTGCCTCCTCTTCTTTTTCTCAAGTTCTTTATTGCACAACTGTTCTGAACTGGCACTGGTAGAAAAGGGCCCATGCGTCCCGGTTGGTAAGGGCCATTAGTCCCGGTTGCCCAACCAGGACGGGGCAATCGGGACTAAAGCTCTAACCATTAGTCCCGGTTGCCCCACCAACCGGGACAAATGGGGCACACGTGGCGGCATCAGAGCGTGAGGGGGGGGGGGTGGAGCACGAACCGGGACTAATAACATGCTGCCGCGGCAGAGATTTGGCCCATTTCTCTGCCGCGGCAGAGAATTCATTTTGGCACATTTTGTTGCCGCGGCAGCATTTTCGCCACTTTTTGTGCCGCGGCAGAGAATTCATTTAGGTTGTTTTATTGTTTATTTAGTGTTTTGCACTTATCAACGAAGGAACCTTATATTATACAAGATCATCATGACAACATTATATTCAATACACGGATCGAGTTCATGCACTACATACAAAAGTTCCTATTCGATGCTACCGGCCAATTTCTTGAAAGTTGCTATTTTTACAATTCCTATTGTCTATACACAGCCGAGTAGTATTCCCCTTGTGTGTTTAGGACTTCTGCATCCAAGAATCCCGCCAATTCCTCCTGAATTGCTCGTATGCGATCCTTTGGCACAAGACCGTCCCGTAGACGTTCGATCTGATTTAAAAAAGGAGTCAGCCTATATGAATATGAAACTAAACACAATTTGATTGTAATAAAAAACTATAGAAATTGTTTACGTACGTGGAGTTGCTCTAAATTTCTGCCCTTCTCATCGCACGTCTGCCGGATGAACTCGCATACATAGTATCCACATAGATTGTTACCTGGTCCCTGCGTCAGGCACTTTACGAGAACAGAGTTCAATCAAAATAATAATCAAGCATGATAATAACTGTATCAAAACTAGAATCAAAGAGATGCGCGGATATAGCTAGTGGTGCTTACATCTAGTGGTTGAAATGTAAGCTCCTCTTTCCAAACACCCCTAGCCTTCTTGGTGAACCGTTTCCAAGCGCTGCCCGGCGTAGAAAACGAATAAAATAAGTTATTAAGTACTTGATATCATAAAATTCACGAACGTTGCCGATATAGTATCGTAATGATTAGAATTACCGCTGGAGAAGTATCTGCATGTCCTTCCACGTCTCAAGGGGTTTATGTTTCGAGTCCATGGCTAGTACACGCCCTTTTTCAAGTTGAATGATTAACAGAATATAGTGGTACCTGCGAATGCAAAACTAATAAATTATATACTTAACATCGAGTAAGCGAAACAGAAAGTGTATACAAGACAATAACACTCACTGGAAGTTGTAAGGAAATAGTATTTCCCTTTTGGTTTCTTGAAACCTTAACGCGTGTACTATATTATCCTCCGTATCCTGGGGGCTTATTTTGAGATTAGCTTCATGAACCCAATATGGGTCAATGAAGCCAATGTCATAGATTTGTCCTCTGCTGCATTCGAGAATCTTCATTCTGCATATTACAGTATGATTATATACATGCAATAAACAAAATAATATAGCTGGAGACTAAATTAATTACAGAATTAGTACTTACAGACAATAGGCACTCATGATCGATTTGTCTAAGGCGTCTTGATTGAATAATTGAAATAGTTTATCAAATTCAATGGATATCATGTCATCCTTATCTTTCCCATGATGCTTTTTTGTAACCCTCAGCACTATCCAGTTAGCCCCGGCCCTTGTGGCATGCATGTACCAGTTATGCAATCTTCGCATTTTTGTTGAAAGATTGTTTACCTCCTCAGGTTTGACGAGAGGTTTTCCGTACTGGTATTTGTATGCTACTTCACTCACGGGGAAGAACTCTAACTGGGATAAGTACTGGGCAATACTCATACCTTGAGCAGCGGCAGCTTCTCCGTATTGTGCAACTACCTCTGGATCATACTGCTCTTCGGCCCCATATTTGCTCGACCCCACATTGGTTTGAGAAATCACCTTGAGAGGGGCGCAAGTCTGTTTTGCTTGTTCTCCGAGCTGGGCAACAGATTTCCCGCTTGCATCAGTACTGCTCTTCGAGGCTTTTTGTGCCGCATGTGACTTGAGAATAGAACGCTCATAGTCTGATGACAGCTTTGGCTCGGGTTGATGAAGATTATTTAGCATTTTCAACACTTTGGCTTTTTCTTCTTTGGTGCTGGGGAACTCTGGCTCTTTCGGCCGCCTCAGCTTAGCGAAAAACGCTGTCGTTTCCGCATCAACGATCGCCGCAGTCTCCTCTTCAGTACAGTCATAAGCTCTCTTGGGAGGAACCGTTGGTACTTTTGGAAGAGGCTCTTGTTTACGTTTCGGCGATCGCTTACGACGCACAGTAGCGGTACGCTTACGCTTTTTATCCTGAGGCGCCGGCGATGGCTCCCGCGGCGATGGCTGCACCGGAGATTGGTGAGGCGACGGAGCCGGGTGAGGCGACGAAGACGGCTGCCGCGGCGGCGACGACCTCGCTGGAGACGGGTGAGGCGGCGGCGAAGATGGCCTTGGCGTGTGATTTCGAAGCACGATACAATCCTTCGGCCATAGAATGGTGACGTTTTTTGCGTCACCCAGCACAGTCACATCCCCTTCACCAGCAGGGTAGTGAAGATCCAAAACCTCAAAGGTGGGCATGATTTCATCCACGCCGACAACAGCGTAGCCCTCTGGAACCGGACGACAGTGGTAAGTTGGTGTGGGTCCAATTGGTAAGGCATAGCCGACCGCCACCTTCATTGATATGTTCACAACTTTGACATGTAGCTCGCAGTGTGTCATCTCTGTGATATCATCCACTGGGTAGCCAACAGGAGCCATCGTCGGTGCATCATCGACATCGCCATTGTCATCACCCGGGACCTCGGTGGAAGCCACACTGCTTTTTCGATTATTCGATAGGCCGGTAACATCGAATGCAGTGTGCTGCTGAGATGGGGCGCCGGTAGTACTTTGCTCTTTAAGTGTGTTAATTTCATCTTGTTGTTGCTTTAATCGTTCTTCAATTAAACGCATTCGCTCTTTCTGACTTTCTGCTTCAACTGCCGCTCTGTCCTTACTCCTCTGACGGCTTCTATCAGGATATTTCTTCCTCTCTTTGGGAAACCCAGTCCTCCATGATTGGGAGCCTATTGTGCCTCGTGTTCGTCCATCATGTTCCTTATTTCCAAGGGCGAGTGTGAGCTCATCATTCTCTCTATCGGGAATGAAGTCCCCATCTTTAACAGCCTTTACTGCTTTTCTGATCCTCTCGATTGGCAAGGGGTCTTCTTTATGTCGTATGTTATATATACACCTCCCTTCCGAGTCCAACGTGCCCCCATGACCGTAAAACCAATTCCTTGCACGTTCTACCCAATCGTCTGTCTCTGGGGTGATCTTTTTATCACGCAGTTCCTGCTCAAGTTTCTCCCACTTAGGAATGCCAACCCCGTAGCCACCTTGCCCCATAGTATGGTGATACTTCTTCTTAGCAGCATTCAGCTTATTCGTTTCAGACATTTTCTTAGCTTTTTCTGATTTCTTGTATTCCACAAACTCATCCCAGAATGGTTTTATCTTCTCAAACTGAATATTCTTGAAATCGGGAGTCTTTTTTTTCACGACATAGTCAAGGTGCAATCTTTTCTTCCAGTTGGTGAAACACTGGGCCATCTTCTTCAAAGCCCACTCCCTGACCTTAGCCTCCATGGCTCTCCCATGTTGTAAGGCGTCCTCAACTGGATCCTCCGCATTTGGATCCAGCTCTATCTTCGGTAGTTTGAAATTAACCATGAGCCTCTTCCACAGTAAATCTTTGGCGTGGTTAGGGACAAATAAACATGTTCCCTCTTCATCCGCATTAGCAGGCCTATTCCAATTTCTAATGGTGATCGGGATTAAGTCCCTAATGATTACTCCGCATTGTGCCACAAATTTGGTTGCGACAACTTCGGGAGCTGTCGGTCTGCCGTCTTCAGCGACATCTTCGATCCTGAACCTCTCATGGTCTTGCAACTTTTTGGTTGGGCCTCGTCTGCTCTTTTCAGTAGATTCCTTCGATCCGGAGGGCTAAAAGAAGAAAGATCGTCGTTACTATTTCTATATAGATAGCAGATGATTAATTAATGAATTGATTTATATTACATGCACCTCGCCGGAGCGGTCGTCTTCTCGATTACACAAGGCATCGCCTTCTCCCTCGCGGAAGGCAACACCTTCAACCTCAAACAAGTTGTCTACTCCGGTAAAAAGAGGATCACCCTCACCGGAGTTGTTCAGAAACGTTGATACGTCTAAATTATCTTCCCCACGGATCACACCTTGGATCAACTCTTCCTTTTCTTCGTCTCTGACGTGTGGGTCCATATTTTCTGCATAGGTGGAAAAACGAATAAGTCAAAGCGGCTAAAGGAGAAAGTTACGAATAAGTCAAAGCGGCTAACGAATATTTTCCGGATCGAAGGTGAAACCCTAATATATACATACACAATAATAAAAATGAAGAGAAACCCTAAACCCTAAGGCTATGAGAGGGGAACATGAGTATAAGGCTACAAAAGGTCTTCGATCTATCTATGGTGTTGATCTCGGTCTTCGATCTCGATCTCGATATCGTATTCTACCGAGAAGAACCAAATCACCGTAAAGAAAGGGAAACAATCAACACATGGCATCGATGCAATGCTCAAGCAATGATGATGATACGACAAGTTAATGTGCATTGGAATGTAACCCTAAAGCATGCTCGACAAGTTAATCGGGGTTCCGAGAGGCGCAAACCCTAACTCAAGGAACTCCGGAATCACCTGTTAGGGTTACTAGGGTGTTCTAATTAAACTTGTCATTTAATTAGATCTATCTATGGTCTTGATCTCGGTCTTCGATCTCGATCTCGATATCGTATTCTACCGAGAAGAACCAAATCACCGGAAAGAAAGGGAAACAATCAACACATGGAATCGATGCAATGCTCAAGCAATGATGATGATACGACAAGTTAATGTGCATTGGAATGTAACCCTAAAGCATGCTCGACAAGTTAATCGGGGTTCCGAGGGGCGCAAACCCTAACTCAAGGAACTCCGGAATCACCTGTTAGGGTTACTAGGGTGTTCTAATTAAACTTTTCATTTAAGTTGTTGAACAATGCATGATTATAGCATAGATAGATAGTTCTCATTTTTCTGAACATTTTGGTATATTATTTGTATTTTTCTGTATTACAGATTAAAAGTTATTGAATTTACAAGTTTTATTCAAATTCTGAAATTATTAAATCAAATGTTTAAACCTTTTGCACCATAGTAACAACTGCCATAGTGGCTGACAGGTGGGGCCCGGAGCCACCTCAGCAGCCACGCAAGCAAAGGGGAAACAGAGGACGCGGAGCCACCTCGCCACGCAAGCAAAGGGGAAACAGAGGTGGGGCCCGGAGCCACCTCGCCACCGCTGTCAAGGAGGACGCGGCCGCCGTGGCCGTGGACAAGGACGACGCGGCGGTGGAAGAAACGGCGCCGGCGACGATGCACCACCCGATCGAAGCCGCCGCGCCCACCACCAGCAGCAGGCTCGTCCAAGGCCCAGTGCGAGCTGGGCGACCGCACTGGGCCCCAAAATTTTCCGGGCCCCCTAGTTTCTAGCAACCAGCCCAAGTCTGCAGTAGTGAAATCCAGCCCACTCGGTGCATCTGTTAATTTTCCAGCAATGTGGTAGTGGCTTGTCTCGATTCTACAACTCTTGAGGCCCAATAAACTACTCTCAGTTCTCAAAAAAATCTCCGGCATCTATGGAGATCCTGATCGCTGAAGTAACCAGGTTCGTTCCAAACTCTCGATCATTGCGTTAAAAAACCAAGAACAGGCCGTGAGGGCACCCATGTCGCCCGGAAGGGCACAACACCGACGCCCGTGTTTTGCCACCGCACATCGCCCATAGGCCCTAGGATTTTGATGTCGCCCAGCAGCAGAGGGAGGGGGAGGACAGAGAGGCAGGGAGGGGCGGCGCCGTACCTGACGCGCGGCGGTGGGGGAAGGGCGCGATCGTCGATGGGAAGCAGAGACGCGGGCGCGGCCGGCGGTCGTCGGGGGAAGGAGACGCGCGGGCGGCGCGGTCGTCGGCGCGTGGGAAGAGACGCGGGTGGCGGCCGGAGGCAGAGGCGTTGACGACGGAGCCGCTACGGGGAGCGCGCGGCGGTGGCGGGGGTAGCCTGGCGGCGTCGTCGTCGGCGAGGGCGCGGGAAGAGGCAGAGGCAGAGAAGTGAGTGGGGAAGGGAAGAAGAAGAGGAGGCACGCGCTGTTATAACTAAAGGGCCTTTAGTCCCGGTTCGTGGCTCCAACCGGGACTAAAGGTGCATACGTCCTGGTTGGAGCCACCAACCGGGACGTATAGTCCAATATTTTCAGCAGCTGAAGGGGCGCGCGCGCAGGGGGCTCTTCCGTCCCGGTTGGTGGCTCCAACCGGGAAGTATTCCCCTGTTTTCAAATTTTTTCAGTTATTTTCTCTCTGTTCCCGCCTTATTTTTTATTTTGGGGTTTAAATTTGTAATTTTTTTAAATGATAACTACTTTGGAATTTAGAAAAACTTTAAACATAAAAAGTGTTTGGATTTGAATAAATAATTCAAAACCATTTTCTGTTTTAAAAAAAAATTAGTGTAACCATTTAAAATATGAACCATTTACAACTAAAAATGAATTAACTTATATTTTTTTAATATCAATTTGGAATTTAGAAAAACTTTAAACATAAGAAGTGTATGGATTTGAATAAATAATCCAAAACCATTTTCTATTTTTAAAAAATAATTAATGTAACCTTTTAAAATGAATTAACTTATATTTTTGAATATTAATTTGGAATTTAGAAAAAAATTAAACATAAAAAGTGTTTGGATTTAAATAAATAATTCAAAAACATTTTCTGTTTTAAAAAATAATTAATGTAACCATTTAAAATATGAACCATTTACAATTAAAAATGAATTAACTTATATTTTTTTAATATCAATTTGGAATTTAGAAAAACTTTAAACATAAGAAGTGTATGGATTTGAATAAATAATTCAAAAACATATTCTATTTTTAAAAAATAATTAATGTAACCTTTTTTTAATGTAACCTTTTAAAATAATTAATGTAACCTTTTAAAGTGAATTAACCACGCGAAGGATTTTCATTGTTCGGATTTTTTTGAATTTATTATGCCCGTTTTGAATTATCTGAATTTCTAACTATGGTCGAACCGGTGTGCATGAAGATAGGGGACGAGCATCGTTAGAACTTGCATTGGATCTCTAAAGAAACCACATATTGCGAGTCTAAAAATGATTTTTTCAAAAAATCACGGGCGATAGATCATGTTCCTGTAGTACAAACCGGACCCACTTCCTGCCGATTCGGCAGACATTTGTCCTTTTTACCCGGGATGGACGAAAAGGTTTGAGATGTACTGGTTGGGAGATAGTCCATGTAAAGTGGTCTAGTATTTTAGGAAAATAGGACGGTAGCATTCTGAAACGGCATTTTGGTGGTTACTTCACAAAACGACCCGTTTTTTGCGCTCGGAAAATGGAAAAGGGCTTTTCCGTGCGACAAAAAGGAAAACTTCCTCCTGCAACATTGTTCTCCATACCAATGTCCACACACATGCATAATATGGGCACAACATCACAAACTATGCCATGATTCAGCACATAACATCAGTCATTTGGACCGAAAGCCATGAAACCTCGAACATGATAGGTCATTTTGTGAAGGTTTTTTCGAAACATGATCAATATACCAAGTCTGGTATTTTTCCTTTCAACTATGTAACATAATATGACACCACGCGAAGGATTTTCATTGTTCGGATTTTTTTTGAATTTATTATGCCCGTTTTGAATTATCTGAATTTCTAACTATGGTCGAACCGGTGTGCATGAAGATAGGGGACGAGCATCATTAGAACTTGCATTGGATCTCTGAAGAAACCATATATTGCGAGTCTAAAAATGATTTTTTCAAAAAATCACAGGCGATAGATCATGTACCTGTAGTACAAACCGGACCCACTTCCTACCGATTCGGCAGACATTTGTCCTTTTTACCCGGGATGGACGAAAAGGTTTGAGATGTACCGGTTGGGAGATAGTCCATATAAGGTGGTCTAGTATTTTAGGAAAATAGGACGGTAGCATTCTGAAATGGCATTTTGGTGGTTACTTCACAAAACGACCCGTTTTTTGCGCTCGGAAAATGGAAAAGGGCTTTTCCGTGCGACAAAAAGGAAAACTTCATCCTGCAACATTGTTCTCCATACCAATGTCCACACACATGCATAATATGGGCACAACATCACAAACTATGCCGTGATTCAGCACATAACATCGGTCATTTGAACCGAAAGCCATGAAACCTCGAACATGATAGGTCATTTTGTGAAGGTTTTTTAGAAACATGATCAATATACCAAGTCTGGTATTTTTCCTTTCAACTATGTAACATAATATGACACTACGCGAAGGATTTTCATTGTTCGGATTTTTTTGAATTTATTATGCCCGTTTTGAATTATCTGAATTTCTAACTATGGTCGAACCGGTGTGCATGAAGATAGGGGACGAGCATCGTTAGAACTTGCATTGGATCTTTGAAGAAACCACATATTGCGAGTCTAAAAATGATTTTTTCAAAAAATCACGGGCGATAGATCATGTACCTGTAGTACAAACCGGACCCACTTCCTGCCGATTCGGCAGACATTTGTCCTTTTTACCCGGGATGGACGAAAAGGTTTGATATGTACCGGTTGGGAGATAGTACATGTAAGGTGGTCTAGTATTTTAGGAAAATAGGACGGTAGCATTCTGAAACGGCATTTTGGTGGTTACTTCACAAAACGACCCATTTTTTGCGCTCGGAAAATGGAAAAGGGCTTTTCCGTGCGACAAAAAGGAAAACTTCCTCCTGCAACATTGTTCTCCATACCAATGTCCACAAACATGCACAATATGGGCACAACATCACAAACTATGCCGTGATTCAGCACATAACATCGGTCATTTGGACCGAAAGCCATGAAACCTCGAACATGATAGGTCATTTTGTGAAGATTTTTTCGAAACATGATCAATATACCAAGTCTGGTATTTTTCCTTTCAACTATGTAACATAATATGACACCACGCGAAGGATTTTCATTGTTCGGATTTTTTTTGAATTTATTATGCCCGTTTTGAATAATCTGAATTTCTAACTATGGTCGAACCGGTGTGCATGAAGATAGGGGACGAGCATCGTTAGAACTTGCATTGGATCTCTGAAGAAACCACATATTGTGAGTCTAAAAATGATTTTTTCAAAAAATCACGGGCGATAGATCATGTACCTATAGTACAAACCGGACCCACTTCCTGCCGATTCGGCAGACATTTGTCCTTTTTACCCGGGATGGACGAAAAGGTTTGAGATCTACCGGTTGGGAGATAGTCCATGTAAGGTGGTCTAGTATTTTAGGAAAATAGGACGGTAGCATTCTGAAACGGCATTTTGGTGGTTACTTCACAAAACGACCCATTTTTTGCGCTCGGAAAATGGAAAAGGGCTTTTCCGTGCGACAAAAAGGAAAACTTCCTCCTGCAACATAGAGGGAAATGCCTATATAAAGAGAGGGTTCATATTTAGTCCCGGTTGGAGAAACCAACCGCGACTGAAGGGATTGCGGCAGAGTGGGCCAGACAACACTAATAATAGGGGTGAAATTAGTTAGCTCCGAGGCGTATTGATCTAGTTAGTGAAGTTACAAGCTGCAAGATGGTTTTCGAGAGCAGGGACACCACTGCGGCCAGTTTCAGGGAGATGCCGACGGAGCCCAGTCCTCCGGCATCTCCGAGAAACTGGTCATAGAGGCACTCCCTAATATGTGAAATTAGTTAGCTCCGAGGCGTATTGATCTAGTTAGTGAAGTTACAAGCTGCAAGATGGTTTTCGAGAGCAGGGACACCACTACGACCAGTTTCAGGGAGATGCCGACGGAGCCCAGTCCTCCGGCATCTCCAAGAAACTGGTCATAGAGGCACTCCCGGTCCAGCCATAAAACGGGACTAACACTCAAGACATTTATTAATATTAAAAACTGAGACTACAAAACCGGGACTAAAGGCCACAAACGGCGAAATATATCCTTCGGTCAAGCCACAAACCGCGAAAGACATGAACTAGAGTTACATAATATGAGCATGAACTTCTTGGCATATGTCATTCCTTATGACCGCTTCAGACGTAACCATGGAGCATCTTCTTTACTTAACGGAATGCTTGGGTCAGTTTTCACTGTGAAGGGCGGAATTTCATCAAACTTATTATAATCTTCTGACATGTCTGTCTTGTCCTCGATTCCCACGATGTTTCTTTTCCCTGAAAGAACTATGTGACGCTTTGGCTCATCATATGATGTATTCGTTTGCATATTTTTTCTTTTTTTCGGTCTGGAGGACATGTCCTTCACATAGAAAACCTGAGACACATCATTGGCTAGGACGAATGGTTCATCTCTATAACCAAGATTGTTGAGATCCACTGTTGTCATTCCGTACAACTGGTCTATCTTTACCCCTTCCCCATTCAGGTTGACCCATTTGCAGCGAAACAAAGGGACCTTAAAAGAGACTCCATAGTCTAGTTCCCATATCTCCTCTATGTAACCATAATATGTGTCCTTTTGTCCATTCTCGTCTATTGCATCAAAGCGGACACCACTATTTTGGTTGGTGCTCTTTTTATCTTGGGCGATCGTGTAGAATGTATTCCCATTTATTTCGTACCCTTGGAAATTCAATACAGTAGAAGATGGTGACGCGGCCAACAAGTATAGCTGATCTCCAACAGTGGTGTCATTCAAGAGATGTGTCCGCATACAACCACCGAAAGACTTCATGTGTTCATCTGTAATCCATGATTCAGGCTTCCCCGGGTTTTTGGAGCGTACAATATTCTTGTGTTCCTCGATATACGGAGCTGCCAAGGTGGAATTATGTAGAACTGTGTAGTGTGCTTTAGTGAAAGAATCCCCGTCCCTACATATCATTGCTTTCTTTCCCAGCGTGCCTTTTCCACTTAGTCTTCCCTCATGCCGCGAGTCAGAAACACCAATCGGCTTAAGGTCAGGAATAAAGTCAACACAAAACTCAATGACCTCCTCTGTTCCATATCCCTTGGAGATGCTTCCTTCTGGTATAGCACGGTTATGAACATATTTCTTTAAGACTCCCATGAACCTCTCAAAGGGGAACATATTGTGCAGAAATACCGGACCGAGAATGGCAATCTCTTCCACTAGATGAACCAGGAGATGCGTCATAATATTGAAGAAGGATGGTGGGAACACCAATTCAAAACTAACAAGACATTGTACCACATCCTTCTGTAACCTTGACAGAATATCTGGATTGATTACCTTCTGAGATATTGCATTGAGGAATGCACACAGCTTCACAATGGGTACTCGAACATTTTCCGGTAGAAGCCCCCTCAATGGAATCGGAAGCAACTGCGTCATAATCACGTGACAGTCATGAGACTTCAGGTTTTGGAACTTTTTCTCTGCCATATTTATTATCCCCTTTATATTAGATGAGAAGCCCGACGGCACCTTGATACTGTAAAGGACTTCAAAAAAGATTTTCTTCTCTTCTTTGGTAAGAGCATAGCTGGCACGACTTAAGTGACGCCCTTTATCCGTCTTGTTATCTGTATGCATGTTCTTTGGGTCTTTCATAATTTGTTGGTCCTCCCGTGCTTCAGGTGTATCTTTTGTCTTCCCATACACACCTAGGAATCCTAGCAGGTTCACGCAGAGATTCTTCGTCACGTGCATCACGTCGATTGAAGAGCGGACACGCAGGACTTTCCAATATGGCAGCTCCCAAAATATAGATTTCTTCTTCCACATGGGTGCGTGTCCTGTAGCGACGTCGTTCGGAACTGATTGACCGCCGGGACCCTTTCCAAAGATTACTTCTATGGCCTTGACCATACCAAATACATCATCACCAGCAGGGAGTTCAGGCTTCTTCCGGTGATCTGCCTCACCTTTGAAATGCTTGCCTTTCTTTCTTACGGGATGATTGGTCGGAAGAAATCGTCGATTCGCCAGGTACACAACCTTCTTGCATTTATGCAAATATGTACCTTCGGTCTTATCTAAACAGTGGGTGCATGCCTTATATCCTTTGTTTGTCTGTCCTGAAAGGTTACTAAGAGCAGGCCAATCATTGATGGTTACGAATAACAACCCTCGTAGATTAAATGGCTCCTGTTTGTTCTCATCCCACGCACGTACACCTGGTTTGCCCCACAACTGTAATAGTTCTTCAACTAATGGCCTAAGGTACACATCAATGTCGTTGCCCGGTTGCTTCGGGCCTTGGATGAGCACTGGCATCATAATGAACTTACGCTTCATGCACAACCAAGGAGGCAGGTTGTAGATACATAGAGTCACGGGCCAGGTGCTGTGACTGCAGCTCTGCTCCCCAAAAGGATTCATGCCATCCGTACTTAGACCAAACCATAAGTTCCTTGCGTCACCTGCAAAGTCTGGGAAGTCTCTCTCGATTTTTCTCCACTGTGACCCATCAGCAGGGTGTCTCAACTTCCCGTCTTTCTTACGGTCTTCTTTGT
Organism: Avena sativa; assembly: GCA_916181665.1. Classification (NCBI taxonomy): domain Eukaryota; kingdom Viridiplantae; phylum Streptophyta; class Magnoliopsida; order Poales; family Poaceae; genus Avena; species Avena sativa. The sequence goes on from OV702284.1 coordinate 18,878,213, forward strand.
GCCATCGCAACAACCTGGCATGCTCTCTATTTCTGAACATGCGTTTCAACCTTGGTATTATAGGAGCATACCACATAACCTTAGCAGGAACCCTCTTCCGGAGGGGCTCTCCCTCAACATCACCAGGGTCATCTCGTCTGATCTTATACTGCAACGTGTTGCGTACCGGGCATTTATCTAAATTCTCATACTCCTTACCGCGGTAGAGGATGCATTCATTAATGCATGCATGTATCTTTTGCACATCTAATCCCAGAGGACAGAGAGTCTTCTTTGCTTCGTAGGTACTCTCGGGAAGTTCGTTATGTTTTGGAAACTTCGGCTTCATTATTTTCAGCATCTTTTCAAATGAGGAGTCAGTTAGACCACACTCTGCCTTCCATCGCAACAATTCCAGTGTGGTACCGAGCTTTGTGCTGCCATCTTCATAATTTGGGTACAACAATTTCTTGTGATCTTCTAACATGCCCTCTAACTTCAACTTCTCATTTTCTGTTTCACAGTCTCGCTTTGCATCAGAAATGACCCTACCAAGTTCATCAGCCGGCTCATCTGATGTCCGTTCTTCACCTTTTTCCTCTCCATTGTCTTCCATTGCAGTATCACTGTATTCAGGAAACATATGATGATAGTTGTTATCATCATCTTCTTCTTCACCATCTTCTATCATAACCCCTCTTTCCCCGTGCTTGGTCCAGCAATTATAGTTGGGCATGAAACCTTTCATAATCAGGTGGCCGCGAATGATTTTCGAGGAAGAGTACTCCTTGTTGTTCCGACATTGAACACATGGACAACGTATAAATCCATTCTCTTTGTTTGCCGTAGCCACATCGATAATTTATCCACGCCTTTGATATACCCGGCTACCCGCCGGTCACCGTACATCCATTCCCGACCGTTCATCTGCATCATATAAGTAAGTTTATCAAAAAACAGGACATCATAAATAGTGAAATGACCAATTCACACCGACACATGAATTGTATCAATGACCTAGAAAAGATAAGATTGCTAACCTCGATCGAGGGAAATAAAGAGGAGAAAGCTCAAGTGCGTCTCGGACACCTTCTATATTTTTGTTCTATGAGAAATTCAACGGGATTTTTCACTCAAACATTTCAACAAACACCTTCAATGCATGCATGAGAAAAAACTAGCACACCCCCTCACACCTTACACCATTCGAAAAAAACAGAGTGGAGGCAGAGGGGGCTGGGGCGTTGCATTTATAGAGGGAAGGGGTCTTTAGTCCCGGTTGGAGCCAGCAACCGGGACTAAAGGTGCGTGCCACGCCACGTGGCTGTGGCCAAACCTTTAGTCCCGGTTGGTCGCTCCAACCGGGACGTATTCCCCCTTACCAACCGGGACGCATGCCCCCTGACCCCGTGCCCGCTCCAACCGGGACGCGTGCCAGCGCAACCGGGACTAATGCTCCGAGGGGTCGCGAACGGATGGCCCTTTTTCCTCTAGTGTGGTGCTCTTTTTTTTATTGAATTCAATCGCGAATATATTTGCTAGACTGGTGGATCTCCAAATCTGGTCATGTGTAGTCGGCAACATGATTTGTGACAACTTGGTATTTCCAGAGCTGTGGAAGCACATCAATTATGGCGTCTTCAGTCAGGCGATTCCCTTGGCGTGAGCTATACTTTGTCGTTTTTGTTTAGAAGGGGAAGCTTGGTTCAAGGAAAGACTCTTCATACTGATCAGGATGTCTTCTTTTGATTGATGGATGTTATACGAGTACTTTCTTTGTTGAGTGAACTATTGTCGTGATTTTGCATGTTTGATATATGTTCATGCTTCCCTCTATTCTAGAAAACAAATTGAGACAATTTTATTGAATATAAGTTTTAGAATTATTTTCATGGTGCATGTGGTTAATGAGTTTTTTAGTTTTTTATATATGTGATTAATTCATTTACCAGGTGTAAATAGTGCCACTTTAATTGTAAAAAATTTCTTTTACCCGATAAATTCACTTGCACCTCCAATGAGAGGTGGCATCGGCCAGCAGCACAATCAGTTTAGATACTGATACAAAACAATAAGAAGTTAAGGACGTTATACACGACACTGACGCAGGTGAAAATGCATGCATGTCTCTGCGCCACTAGGACAAAAGGCAGACGGCGGGGTGAAGCCCGCGGTCTAGTCTTCGTATTTATAAAGTTCATCCCCACTAAGTTGCATTTAATGTATACAAGCCAAAACCTGATGCAACCACATCATCTCAATTGTTAATATCCGTATGATTTAAAATTGATGGTTATCCGTTAAGATCGCAACCCAGCTTTTTCACATCTTCAGTTTTATGATTATTGCCCACTCCTTTTTGTGCATGATAAGGTAATCACCAACAGACCAACTCATGCAGCCCCACCTCTTTCTCTATTCATCTACCAGGAACAACTCTTCAGCTCTTGCACCTCAGCTTCACGTCATGTTAAGAGGTATAAACATCATTGTCCATTTTTTTTGAAATAAGCATATACTAGTATCATACGGATACCAATTACATCTAGTCTCTATAACAACGCATATCCTATTGATAATACGGATACACACAGTCGAAAAAAGAAAGAAGAATTAAAAAAAGTCTTGTTACAGTAATCAGATCCTTAGTAGCAGCGACACTACCATCACCAAAATAACACTAGAAGTTCAACCCCTCCATAAACGACGCCTCTAAGAAGGAAACGGTACAGAAGCGCTGTCATCGCCCGATCAAAGATCTTAGGTTTTCACACTGGAGAAAGTCCTCACTCGCAAAACAATGTCTTCTACAAGACCATTGCCAGGCACAACCAATGAAAGCCAAACCTTGGGTTTTTACCCTGCAAGATAAGACTATGAACTCCTCCTGTGATGTCGCCCCCTCTAAGAGACGCTGCTGCGAGTTATAGATAACCAAGCCAGATCCTCATCGCCATAAAGACTCAATACACCATAACTCGCCCACATGTCTCTGACTTCATGAAATTCTCCGTACCTAACTTCACCATATGTATCTTCAAAGACATGTCACATGATGGTAACAGCAGCAGAGCTTCACCATGCTCTCACTGAAACCAAACGGCCAACAAAAAAACATAGGTGCGCATGACCGAATTTCTTCCAATCCAGCAAACTCCAGGCATATGCGCCCATGTGAGTTCGCCGGTGGAGCCTTTCGGAACCAGACACTCTGGCCAGATCAATAGAGACACGCATCAAGTAGATCCTCGTATTGGTGCAAGAGGAATCCGAGGTCCACCCCCTTTATTCAAACTAAGCCGGCAGCCCCCTTGCCACCCGCAGGCAACCTGCAAGTTCTGCCGCACCAAACCCCACCAGCAGCCATGCGGCTAGGCTAGTAACAAGAGAGATGCCAATATACCAGGGTCGACCCCCCACCGGATCCGACCCTACCAGCAGCGAAGAGGTCCGGGAGGGTAGCATCGGAGCCCCAGATCTCAAGATCTAGGATTTCCAACACTAGCCGGCTTGGCCCTGGACTTCCACCACCGGTCATGGCGCCGTCGGGAGGGACCTCCGCCACCACCCCAACCCGGGGCGCTGCCCTGGTCGCTAGTCGTCGTCGATCTGGCCATCTCTGCCCCAACAACCATGGCTGCTGCGGTGACCCAGCATACCACTGCATGATGTAGTACACTATAGTCGTTGACATAACACCAATGAAACACCGTTCACTAGTATTACATCCTCAGAGTGGTACAACAGAAACACAGCGGGTCCCAATACATGGCTAAAGGTTACATCTAACTCTTTACACAAGATCCAGAGAACACTCTAGGTTAAAGAGAGAGAAAGAACTTCTTACAAAGAAGAATCGAAGATAAATAATGCACCCACTATTATACTTTTAAGAATAGTATTTTAAGTGAGGGGTTGGCATTGCTGCTATTGCAATACACTAAAGAAATAGGTTCTATGGCTAGAAATTATATCCCTATCAAAACAGTAACTTCGTCTTCACTTGAATTGGTGTGTATGTTGACTTCTTTGACTTTATTGAAGAGCTTTAGCTTTTGACGATGATTCCTGGAGCATACCTTGATGTAGACGTTGTCTGCACTGGCTTCAGAATCTAGCAAGGGTTAAGAAGATACGTTGAGTACGAGCGTACTCAGCATATTCACTAGAAAAGGAGTGTTTGATGCACTATATCTATAGCCACAAATCGTATGTCGTAGGCAATGCAAGTTTTCGTAAACATTTCTTCAAAGGTTGCTTTTATTCTGAAAAACTATGGCTGTCAGCCTTCACGGGTTTACCAGAACTTTCATGGAGTTCCTTTCCCGCCGCATTCGCAGCTCCTTCCCGGAACAGGGAGTAACAAGTTACAGTTCTTACACTCTGCAGAGGTGCATTACTTTTCCCATGAGAGATCAACTCCTTGTTGCACAACCCGGCAGCTTACCCGTCCACAATTCCATGTTGTGGGGCCCAGTAGATGATCCAAGCCAATCACTACCCTCTCCGTGACCTCATATGTCTGCACGGTCCTTCGGACTGGCTCCTCTTCGTTAAGCCCCCTTTCAGGCAGGCTAAAACCCTAATAAGTTCCCGAAGACTCTATGACCTGGTGTTGCCCTGGCAAGTGCCATAGTAAATGGTCCATCCACTAAACACCATCCATAGATAATCTAGACACCAAAAGTGTGGGGCGTAAGGGTGCCCACCCATATGTTGGATCCGCACAAGGAATCACAACGTCACGTTAAGGTCGTCTTGCCTCCATACAAGAGGAAAAGGATACAACTGACTTCTCCATCCCATTCCAAATCTCATGGTTAACACGTAATATACGGCGCTAGAATCACTGGCGACATTGGTTGTTAAGTCCTAGATGCTATGTTCCTTTACCACCGGAACTTTCATAGTAGGTTATTACCACATGGTAAATAACCTATAATCATATTATTATGAAAATAGTGTTTTATGAACTTTTTCAAATGCAGGTGATGACAACACTGGATTTGCAAAATACTTTATAGAAAATAATCACAGGACATGAACAAGTGTGAACTTGCCTTTTGTGATTGCAAGATTATGCACTCACGGTCTTCAAGTCAATGTAAGATCCAATATCTGAAATCGGCATCATTGGTCCGATAAGGACTAATGTTTAAAGAAGCAACATGCTCTTATGCATAAGTAATGTGATGCATTTTATAAACTCGAATCCCGGGGATAACGTTGTGCTAGGGTTTGGAGACTGGAAATGGTTTCTTTAGAATGTTTTGTCCAATTAAATAAGTTTCACACTTGTGCTTCTTATTAGGGCTTGTGAGTGTGTGTGAACAACACATATTTATACAATAATAAAATATACACATATGGAATGCTATTCAAGATTGTTTGCACTTAAATTGTTTATCTTCAAACTTTACTTTACAAGTAAGGTTACTTATTGTTAATAACTTAAGTGTTATCGATCCTAAGTATACAAGTGAAGTATGAAGTAATGTGATCCTGATTATTTGTCATGTATTATCTGAAGTGGCAAAACGAATAACTTTTGAAGAAAAGATTCCTTTTCTAAGGTTTAAACAATCTTTATGGTTAGTTAGCGGTGGTCGATGTTATTTGTGCTTGCTTGATTACTTTGTACTGGTGAGGTTTTATGACTTAACTATAACAGACCAAAGTTAACTATAAAACATATAACAATGTCTTTAGTATTATATTTAGAGTCTTCTAGACTAAAGTTAACTTTAAAACATAGATGATTTGAAAATGTATTACTTATGACAGTTGTACTTTGGGTACTTGGTAATGTTTTCTTAAAGTTACTTAAGAATGGTTATTCTCCTATTTAAGTAGTGGTCTCTTAATTTTGTAGTGGAACAAGATTTCTTGTTTCCTTATAAAGGTGTGATTATGGTTTGTGGATAAATAAATAGTACTAGTGACTACTCATGAATTATCTTTGGATTTAGTCCATTATAAGGTTGTATTTGATTTATATATCATTCTTGAAGATTTATAATTGTTAAAGATCTTTTTAGAATATAAATTATTCATATAGTGGAAGGATAATTCAATATAATGGTATTTATAATGTTTTGAATCATTATGACTTAATATTAATAATATTCAAGACTAATACTTATTTATTAGACTTGATTGACTAATTTTAGAAATACTAACAAATTTTATTTACCCTTATATGAATTTTAAACTAAGGAAATAGGTTTAAATTCAAGTTATTAAATTATTTGAATTTTTATTTAACTCAATAGTGGAATATTATATTTTAGTCATGTAGGTATTATTTTTGTGATCATTTTGGTATATTATATTTATTTTTATGATTTATAAATAAGAAGATATGATTTTTATAAGATTTATTACTTTATAAATACTTAATAAATAATAAATATTTAAGTAAGTGAAATAATAATGCATGATTATAGTTTTAAATTATAGTTGTTATTATTCTAAGATTTTTAGTATTTTATTTATATTTTTATTATTTACCATTATTAAAATATGAATTATCAAAGTTTTATTACTTATAAAATCTTTATTAAATAGTTATTATTTAAATAACTATTACAATAATGTTTTATAATAGTTTAATGTTATAGATTTTATTTTTCTAAAAAAATTCATATATTATACACATTTTTCTGAATTACAAAACAAAAGTTATTACTTAAACAAGATTTAATCATTTTATTTCATTTCTGGAATATGTATATTTGGATTTAAACTTTTTTATTCTTTCTTAAACAGAAAATAACTTTTTGCACCGCACCCACACCTAGCCCTAGTCACTGACCCGTGGGCCAGAGGCCACCTCAGCTCTCAGATTAGTAATGCATTTGTTACCGACCCTATTTCTATTCCCAAACAATGACATATGGGCCCTAGGCCATGTCATCTGCCACGTGAGACAAGGACTGGGTCAAACTGGCTGACTAGGCCGAGGGTGACGTTGGCATGACGTCATTCGAGCTTGATCCTCTCAGATCGATGACGGATCAGATGATTTGGTGCGCGGGCGGGGCCGTGGTTAGGTTCGTTGGAAAGAGGGTATCCCGAGGGACCTATTGGTGGTGGCGCCGCTCTATTTTGGTCACCGGAGGACAACTGGCGACGAGCTCATGTGGCGGTGCTCGCGGTGATCATGGTGGCGTGGATTTAGGAAGCAGATAAAGCATTTACGCATGCAAGGAGACTCAGCGACTCACCAGGAACGCGATGGTGTGGTCGATAAGGCGAGGCAAGGTCGGAGACGATGGTGAGGTCGATGAACAGCGCCATGAACCGAGGGTGCAATTGGGTTTATTTGCGCCTCCTCCGCTAGTGCGAGTTGGGGCAATCGAACGAGAGGCGCACGGCGGTCTCCACCGTGGTCTTATCTGGCCGAGGTGTGCACGGAATCGCCGGCACCGGCTCACCTCCAAGATAGGGTTCTCGGTGAAGAAGAACTCTAGAGAGAGAAGATTTCAGAGGGGGAAATGGGGATAAGGACGAACGGGGATGTCGTCGTGGCTTCCTTATCCTCTCCTGGCGAAAACGGCGTGCATCTTGACGCGCTGACGGCGGCGGACGGCCTCGACATCGCCACCGAGCTGCTCCCAGCTGGAGGAAGACGATGACGACGATTTTGCAGAAAACCCCCTGGCATTTCTTTCCTCTCAACCCGCGATCCTTCTTTGGTCCCACCTGTCAGTCACAGAAGAGAACGAACCGGCTGGCTGCTGGGCTTTTGTGGGCTGCACATGGGCGACAGGTAAGAAGAGGGAAGTTGGCCACAGCCAGGAAATGTTTTTTATTTGTTTTTCTTTTTCTACTTTCTGTTTTACTTCCAGATTTGAATTTTACTTATTTGATTTGAATTCTCTTTATAGAATTGATTTGCTGAGTGATTGCAGCATTAATAAAGTATATTAAGGTTCTTTTATGAGTTTGTCATATAGTGGTATTATTTCTTTATTTATTTTCTATCAAAACTCTTTTTATATTATGTAGAAGCCCTTATTATTAATTTTCTTTCTATACTAAACTTAAACCATGGGTTTATTACATGATATTTTCTTATTTGTTTATACAACTTAACTCTAGTTGGCTCATAGTTTGAATAGACATTTTTATATATAATGATGATCTTATATCATTATTTGATGGACGAAATACAAAAGAAATTAATATGGTTAATACTGATGGGGATGTGCCTACCGGGGTATACCTAGCAGGACGTTTCCGACTGGCCCAAGAACTGGCGAGTGGGCTTGCAAGACGGCGACTGGATCGAAGCCCAGGGAGGATCCAAGCGACTCGAAGCTGAAGGCCCAAGCGAGTAGATAGGCCCAATCGGATTAGGTTGAACGAGTACCGAAGCTTTAACTGATTCGGTTGAGATATGTAAACCCTAGGGGAGGTGAGCCTATATAAACCTCCCTACAGGGCGTGTAGAGATACGTTCCATCATACACCCAAGCGACTCACCGCCTAGCCGCCGAGCTCGCCCATTGTACCACCTTCATAATATAATCTAGCAGGAGTAGGTCTTTACCCTCCGGGGGGCCGAACCTGGGTAAAACCCTGTGTTTCCGCCCTCATCTCGCACCGCAGATGGCTGGCCGCCCTTGCCCCTTGTTCTACTACTCGCTGCCGATTGCAGCATCTGCCATGACCATTCCCACGATAGTGGCGCCCATCGTGGGGCCTGGCCGGTCTGGCCGGTGTTCTGCGGCGAGATCCAATCTGCCCATCAACGAGACGGTCGCCACCGGCCGCATGATAGCGATCGGCGAGATGCTCCAAATCTTGCCGAGCAGCTACGTCCCGGTGGTGCGACCCGTCATGCACAGCGTGATCCTGCCGGTCGGCACGATCAGCCTCTTCGTCGGCCTCACCGACGTCATCGTCTCGGAGGACTCGGCTCGCATCCGCGAGTCGCCGCCACGCGGTCGGCTCTCCGAGAGCCAGATCCGCACGATCCATCGCCTCGCCTCCGAGTACAACTCGGCCCACAGCGACGTGGCCGAAAACTCAGCGGCCGCAGAAGACGCGGCCCTCAACGACGACGCCGACTCGGTGACCCCGGCGTCACTCGCCGGGTCCATCACCGCGGTTTCACCCGCGGGCTCCATCACCCAGGTCTCCAACGTGGGAGACTTCGAGGATCCCTCCATCCTCGGGATCTTCGAATTCGACTCCGGGTCGGAAAACTCCGCCGACCTCCGCGACGGAACCGGCCGCCACGCCGCGACCTACATGGAAACCGGCACCGAGCCGCCGGAGGACCCCTTCTCCACCCCAATCCCTCCTAACGCCACGACAACGGAGGTCGAGGAACTCCGCCTGAAACTGGCGGAGGCGGTGCGCAAGGAGCAAGCCGAGCGCGAAAAATTTCGCCTCGAGCAGGTGACGGCGCAGGAACTATCGCGCTACCATCAGCAGCGGATCAGGTCGCGCCTGAACCCCACCGTCCAGGGGCGCGCCCTGAACTTCGACGACGAAAACGACCCGGCCCGCGTGGCCGAGCGCGCGATCTGCAAGAACGCGCCACCAGGAGGAAGCGCCCGACCCCCGCCAGGGTCGACGGCGATGGGCGCCCCACCTCCACCCAACCGCACACCTCCTAGGGACCAGCCGCGGTTAGTAGTCTCCTCACGGGAGCGAGACGCAAACGGCCTCCCACTATTCTCCACCCCAATGGACAACCTCGTGGCAGGCCGAGCAGCAGCCGACAACATCACGGCCATGGGCGACGGCGCCCTACAGATCCAGTACGTCAGGGCCCTGCTCGCAAAGGCCGTCGAGCAGCAAAACGCGGGCGCCGACTCGCAGGGTCGAGTATACTCGCGTTCTTCGGGAAGCAGAGCGGCCTCAAGCGGCCGCCCAATGGCGGCAAACACCCTCAACTGCCCGCCACCGGAGCCACTGCAGCTCCAACACCGACCCGCGAATGCGACACTCTCCACCAACGACCCCAGGCCAGCGAGCAACTTCGTCGCCGCCAACGGTCAACCCATCGACGCCCGCACCCACATCATCAACAACCAAAGCTGGCGGGCACGCTAGCCCGACGACCTGCGACACACCCTAACCAATCGCCGCGACAGCGAGCCCATGGGGTCGCTCAGTCGACTCGGCCCAAGTGCTTCGGACCAATGATCCGAGGCGAGAAGTACCCGCCAAACTTCAAGGCGCCGAAGGAGATAGAAAAGTACGACCCCTCGTACGATCCCGCCGTTTGGCTCGATACATACCTCATGGCGATGGGGATCGCAGGCCACACCGACCTGCTAGCCGCCCGTTACCTCCCCCTGATGATGGAGGGGACGTGCAGGCAGTGGATCAACACCCTCCCCCAGGATAGTATCGACTCCTGGGAGGAGATGCGCGACGCCTTCGTCAGGCACTTCGAGTGCTCCTACACCCGCGCCACCACCATCGAGGACCTGGAGCGATGTGTCCAGGGAGCCCACGAGTCGACCCGCAACTGGGTCCAAAGGTGGCAAGAACTCTAGTACAACGCGGTCGGCATCCACCCGGACACCGCGATCCATTGCTTCAAGACCTCGTGCCGCTACGAGCCCCTGGTCGCCAAGATTAAGCGACACTCTCGCACCCTCGACAACATACCGGACCTCCTCGAGATCGCCAAATGGTACGCGGAGGAAGATCCAAACCAGGAAACTGACGACGAGTCGGGAGGTCAACGCCGCACGAGCGGCAACGACAGCGGATGACGGTCCGACCTACGCTACAGCAAAACTCGCCTCACCGGCAAGCGCCGCAGTGACGGGCGAGTCGATTTCGTCGCCAACGCCGGGCACGCACAACGCGAGCCCAAGAACTTCCGCCGCGACGGAGGACAACGCCGCGACGGCGGCAACTACAAGGCCAAGCCAAGGTTCGACCCCGCGGCCCTCCTTAACCAACCTTGTGCGTTTCACAGCAGGGAAGGGAAGCCCGCAACGGACACAACCGCCGACTGCCACACCCTCAGGGAAATCGAGAAGGCACGGTGAGCACGGGAGGACCCCGACAACGACCCGTCAAACGGCGGAAAATTCGGCAAAGTGGCCGGCTCGCTCCACACCTTCACAGGCTTCAACACGAAGCGCGAGAAGAAGGTCATAGCCCGCGCTGTCGCCGTCAACGCGGTGGCCCAGGTGGACGTTCCCCAGTTCCTCAACTGGTCGAAGCAGCCCATCACCTGGAGCCGCCAAGACCACTCGCCACGCATCGAGTACCCAGGCCGAGTCGCCCTGGTGGTCAAGCCTAAGGTCGGCGACTACTGGCTCCCCAAGACATTGATGGACGGCGGCAGCTCCATCAACATCCTGTACCTGGACACCTTCAGGCGGCTGCGGCTCCTGCAGTCGATGATCGAAACGACCCACACCACGTTCCATGGCATCGTCCCCGGTCGGAAGGCGTACCCGATCGGCAAGGTCACGCTGCCAGTCACCTTCGGCACACCAGCAAACTTCCGCACCGAGCGGATCGTCTTCGAGCTGGTGCTCTTCAATAGCCCCTACCACTGTGTTCTGGGGCGTCAGGCGTTCGCCAAGTTCATGGCAGCGCCCCACTACGCGTACAACGCGATGAAGCTCCCCGGGTCGTGCGGCGTCATCACCATCAACGGCGACCCCGACATGGCCGCCGAGTGCGAGGCCAAAGGAGCCGAACTCGCTGACGCCGTCATCGCGGCAGAGACCAACCACGCCGATGAGCTCGCCAAGTACGCGAGCGGGGTCAACAACGACGACCCCACAATACTCAAGAAGCCCAACTCGGAGGGCGCAAACACCTCAATCTTCGAGGCAACGACGCACACCCGCACCGTCGAGCTGGTCCCAGGCGACTCCAGCCAGACGGTGACGATCGGGACGGGCATGAGCCCAGCCTAGGAAGGCGCGCTCATCGAGTTCCTCCGTGAGAACAGGGACATCTTCGCATGGAAGCCCTCTGACATGCCTGGTGTCCCTAGGGAGATCGCTGAGCACAAGCTAAACGCCGACCCCAAAGTGCGACCCGTCAAACAGTCGCTGCGGCCCTTCAATGAAGAGAGCCGCCGAGCAATCGCCGAGGAGGTGCAGCGTCTACTCGCTGCAGGCTTCATCCGGCCAATCAAATACTCCAAGTGGCTGGCAAACCATTCCTGGTCGAGAAGAAGAACGGGACCTGGAGGATGTGTATCGACTACACAAACTTGAACAGCGCCTGCCCAAAGGAGCAGTTCATCCTCCCGCGGATCGACCAAATAATCGATTCCACCGCGGGCTCGGAGTCGCTATGTTTCCTCGACGCCTACTCTGGGTACAACCAGATCAAAATGGCCGTTGAGGATGAGGAAAAGACGGCGTTCATCACGCCATTCAGAGCCTTCTGCTACACCGCCATGACCTTCGGCCTCAAGAACGTCGGGGCGACCTACCAGCGGTGCATGCAAGAGTGCCTTGCGAGCCAAATTGGCCGCAACATCCACGTCTACATCGATGACGTGGTCGTAAAGTCCGCTCGCCAGGGTGACCTATTCGCCGACCTGGGGGAAACGTTCGCCAACTTGCGAAAATACAAGATAAAACTTAACCCAGGCAAATGCACCTTCGGTGTACCAGCAGGACAACTACTGGGGTACGTCGTCTCCAAGCGAGGGATCGAGGCGAACCCCACGAAGATCGACACGATCGCTCGGCTCGGCAAACCCGAGTGCCTGCGCGACGTCCAGAAACTGGCCGGGCGAGTAGCGGCTCTCAGTCGCTTCATCCCCCACCTGGGCGAAAAGGCGATGCCCCTATACCGCCTGATGCGCAAGAACCCCACCTTCCAGTGGGACAAGGAGGCGGATGACGCGCTTCGCGACCTCAAGAAAGTGCTACTCGCCGCACCGCTACTCGCCGCCCCCGCCGACAAAGAACCCATGATGGTTTACGTCACGGCCTCCGAGCGCGTCGTCAGCGCCGTCATGGTCGTCGAGCGACCGGAGGAAGGAAAGGAGCGCCCAGTACAGTGACCGGTGTACTACATCAGCGTGGTCCTCACCGAGTCGCGCCAGCGATACCCGCAGTACCAGAAACTGGTATATGCGGTCTTCAGAGCGCAGCGGCGCCTGCCGCACTACTTCCAGGAGCACCCGATCACGGTCGTCTCCTCAGCACCGTTGCAGGACATCATCCGCAACCGTGAGGCGACCGGGCGAGTCGCTAAGTGGGCCATCGAGATCGGCGTCCACAATATCAAGTACGAGCCATGAAAAGCGATCAAGTCTCAAACTCTAGCGGACTTCATCGCCGACTGGGAGGAGGCCCAGCAGCCAGAGAAGCTGCCATACCTCCATTACTGGAGCCTGCACTTCGACGGCTCCAAGAACACAGACGGCGCAGGAGCAGGGATCGTGTTGACTTCCCCAAAGGGCGACAAGCTCCGCTACGTCCTCTGCCTCGACTTCACACCCTGCACCAACAACATGGCCGAGTATGAGGCCTTACTCCACGGCATGCGAGCTGCCAGGGTGATGAATGTCAACCGCCTACGCTGCTACGGAGACTCCGACCTCGTCGCTGGGAAAGTCGCTGGCACCTGCGACGCCGTCTCCCCCACCATGGCGGCGTACCGCCAAGCAGTGGACAAGCTGGGCGGACACTTCACAGGCTACTCCGTCGAGTGGATCGACAGGAGGAAGAACAAGGAGGCCGAGGCACTCTCTCGCATCGGCTCGGCTTGACTCGCACCACCCGCCGGTGTCTTCCTTGACACGATCACCAAGACATCAGTCTCTCCCCCAAGGGAGATCGACATCGGAGTCCCGCTACAACCGGAGGCAGCCCTGGTCGCACCCGTCAACGAGCCAGACGACTGGACCAAGCCCTACGTCGCCTACCTGGAGACCGGCACCTTGCCGGCAGACGAGACGGACGCTCGGATGATCGCACGCCGATGCAAGTCCTGCACCATCATCGACGGCGAGCTCCACAAGCGCAGCGTCACCGGCGTATTCCAACGCTGCGTCCAACCCGCCGAAGGACGCAAGATCCTCTACGACATCCACTCCGGCGACTGCGGCCACCACGCCGGCGCCCGCTCTCTGGTCGCCAAGGCTATGCGGCATGGTTTCTACTGGCCTACCGCACACGCCGATGCCGTCAACATTGTCCAGCGGTGTGCCGGGTGCCAGAAGTACGCCAACCAGACGCACGTGCCGAGCTCAGCGCTCAAGACAATCCCCATCACCTGGCCATTCGCCGTATGGGGCATGGACATGGTAGGCCCCTTCAAGAAGGCTCCCTCCGGCTACACCCACCTCCTGGTCGCGGTTGACAAATTCACAAAGTGGGTCGAGGCCAAGCCAGTCCGGAAGTGCGACGGGAAGACCGCCACCAAATTCCTACGCGAGCTCATATATCGCTACAGGTTCCCAAACAGCATCATCACGGACAACGGGACCAACTTCGCCAAAGGAGCCATGGCCGAATTCTGCGAAGAGCACCACATCCGGCTCGACCTCGCGTCGGTCGCCCACCCGGAATCCAACGGCCAGGCGGAACGGGCTAACCAAAGCATCCTCCACGGCCTGAAGCCGCGACTCCAAGTACCACTCGAGCGCACCGCCGGGTGCTGGGTCGAGGAGCTACCCTCCGTTATCTGGGGCATCCGCACCTCGGTCAACAGGTCGACAGGATTCACCCCCTTCTTCATGGTGTACGACGCCGAGGCAGTCATGCCCACCGACCTCGAGCACGACTCACCGAGGGTCGTCCATTACACGGAGGCTGCGAACGAACTCGCCCGCCAGGACGGAGTCGATCAACTCGACGAGGCACGTGACCTCGCTCGGTCACGCACCGCCATCTACCAGCAGGGACTCTGCCGCTACCACAGCCGGCGGGTGAAAACTCGCACCTTCCAAGAAGGCGACCTGGTGTTGCGCCTCATCCAGGACAAGAAGGGCATGCACAAGCTCTCCCCTCCGTGGGAGGGACCATTCGCCATCGGGCGAGTACTCGGCAACGACGCCTACTACCTCATCGACGTCCGCGGGGACGGCGAACTCGACGTCAAGCGACCATGGAATGTAAACCTCCTACGAAAGTTCTACCCCTAGAACCCCACATATGTACTCCCCAGTCACTACGAAATAAAAAGAATCGGTTACCGCAAATTGCGCCTACTCTCCGTGTCTTGTGCCACTCGCACTCGTAATAACAGCGTCAAGCTAACCGCAGAAGTCAACCTTTGGTACAGCGATCGGCACGGCTAAGTAGTGCGGTGCGACAGCACTAAGTCACCTCAGGTCTTGCATCGTCCATGAAAAACGCCTACCCGGAGCCCCATTGGAGTCGCCCAGCCCGACTGGCTCTACGAGCCAAGACAACTGCCCTTGCTTCTTACAACGACCATGGTCCTCCGCATCCTCGACATAGCGACTCGAACGGCCAAGTACCACGCTCAGGGACTGGCGACCAGTTCATCACGAGCGGCTCGGGAAAACGCCAAGTAGGAGAGCGTGCCCAGGACTCGCCACGCGACTGACCCAACGGGCCAGGCAGGAGTGATGCGCCCAAACTAACGTGCCAAGTCCTCACCCACCCTTGAGTCGCGCCTAGAACAACCAAGTACCACGCTCGGGGACTCGGCCACCCGACCCCGTTCGCGCAAGGGAAAACGGTGAAGTACAGAGCGTTCAAGGGAGTCGCCCTACGACTGGCTCTTCGAGTCCGGGCGAGTAGACCACAATAACAAAACATTCAAAAACAACAAACATATCACACACGAGGTAAACCCCACAAAAGGGCGGACGCGCTCGGGGACTCGTTCAAACCTCAATCACAAAACACATGACAAATCCCAAAACAGACACGATGTCTCATTCAATAGCATGTCGCATTGTCTCAAATTACAAAATATGCCCATACGGCAGACCTGCTACTAACGCCTCAGGGCAAACTACTCTATTCTGCAGCCTTCGACGACGACTCGCCAGCACCCCGGCGATTGCGGATGAACGGCGTGTACGGGTTTGACGGATACGTCGTCAGCTCACCCGCCATCGCCGCGCAGAAGGGCTGCTCGACCTTGAAATCCCGGTGCTGCGGCTCGGGGTCGTTGGGCGCGACGACCGTCTCCTGGTACGGGAGGAGGTCGCCCATTGCCCAGACACGCTCGGAGTACTTCGCGGCGCGGTCTGTCAACTTGAGCATCTCGGAAAGCTCCACTGCGCTAGTCGACGATGGGTAGCCACTTGTCACGTTGTCGAGGTCGAAGTCCTCCGGGAAGTGAGCAAGTCCAAGGCTCAGCACCGTCGCTGCTCCGCGCCGAAATTCCGATCGCGTCATGAATTCAACGTCTGAGGGCGCCTTCTCCAAGTACTTCCACACCTCGACGAGGTCACTGGGAATTACCTCCGTGGGTGATATCTCCTGGAGGTAGGCTCGGATACACGTCGCCGAGTCGACGAGTGTGGCCACACACTGCCGTGCGTCAAACGAGCTCGCTTCTTCCGCGCTATCAATGATGCGACCTGCGAATATAAGACAACAATGAGTACGCCGGGTATCACAACAGAACACGTGATGTTGGCAGAGGCAGATACACTTACCAATCAATGGGCGGGAGAGATCTGTGATGAAGCATTGAAGCGAAGTATAGTCGTCCTGAAGCCCAGCAACAAGGGCGTCAGACACTTTACGATCCTCTGCGGCGGCGGTAATAGCGGCCTTGGCTCGCCCATCCGTCGAGTTCGCTTCCTCCTTCGCCTCCCTCAGCTCGCGCTCGAGTTCGGCGATCCGCTCCTCAGCCGAGCTCAGTGCCGACTGAGCCACCGCCAACTCACCCGCTGGGACAAGACCTTGGCGAGCTTCCTCCGCCTTCGCGGCAACCGCCTGAAGCCCCCTATTCGCCTCTTGGACGTCTGCCAGTTCCTTCTCCGCGCGGTGCTTCGCTGCCAATCGGTCAGCTGATTCACGTTGCAGACCCTGCACATCGTTCAAACAGTTAATCAAAGCAACATCCTCAGCGCCCACCCGCTGAAATTCAGCAAGCGCGCACTCGGGGACTGGCAATCAAAAAATTCCTAAGTGCCCACCCGCTGAAATTCAGCGAGTACGCTCTCGGGGACTGGCAATCTAAAAATTCCTAAGTGCCCACCCGCTGAAATTCAGCAAGTGCGCACTCGGGGACTGGCAATCAAAAAAATCCTAAGTGCCCACCCGCTGAAATTCAGCGAGTGCGCACTCGGGGACTGGCAATCAAAAAATTCTTAAGTGCCCACCCGCTGAAATTCAGCGAGTGCGCACTCGGGGACTGGCAATCAAAAAAAAATTCCTAAGTGCCCACCCGCTGAAATTCAGCGCGTGCGCACTCGGGGACTGGACGCGCAAAATAACAATTATACACCAAAAGAATCAGACTGCTGCAATACACCGACCTGATCCTCGGGGACTGGACATACCTGGATGGCTGCGCCAAGCATGCCATGAAGTTGTATCGCGTCCACGGACGCGAGGAGAGCTGGCGTGTGTCCACGACGCTGCTCGACTTCCGCATCAGCGACCCCAGTTGCACGGCTCGAGGGCGAAGTTCCACTCGCTGCGGCCGCTTTGGTCATGAAACGCGGGAATGTCGCGATGGAAGCACCCGCACCAAAGGAGGTTGGCTCGGCCGCTCCAGGCGAGGGAGCTCCCTCCTTCGTGGATGCGGCCGCCTCTATTGCGGGTTCAGACGGCGCGACCGTCGTGTCGTCAGAGATCGTGACGACATCATCGCCCTTGACCTTCTTGCCGCCATCCGTAGGGACGACGACCTCGTCCGCCTTCCTCTTACGGGAAGGATCCTCCTCGCTGACGATGGGTGGCACCTTAGCCACGGTCGGGTGGCCCATCCTCTTCACTCCGGTCCTGTAAATCAATCACGTAAGCAAGATAATTCAGGCTGCTATGAAAAACAAAGGTAGGTGAGCAAGCTCACTTGGCGACTAGAATGAAGCGTAGCCCCGTGCGGAGGCCGGCCGGCTTCTCTAGTTCAGGGCCTAGTCGGCGGCTGAGCCCCATTTCCAGGACGTCGCGTGCCCAAGACACGGATGGCTTCTTCGTCGTCGAGGCCGCAACGGGAGCCTCTAGAACATCTTCGGCAGGAGCTTCCCTGCGAGGCGAAGCCGCCGCAGCCGGAGCATCCCCCAGTCCAGAAACTGGGGCGAATGGTGGAGGCATCGAAGCCAGTGGCATCTCGACAGTGGTCGTGTCCAGCGCGGCTGCCTTCGGTGGCGCCTCGTCCTTGGCCGGGCTGGGGGCGTCGGAGCTGCTTGCCGAGTGCGGTGGCGAGGCCGGCCTCGTCGGCTTCGTCTTCGTCTTTGGAGGGGCCTTCGCCTCTTTCTCCTTCTTCTTCTTCTTCTTCGACGGAGTGTCCTGGCGGCACGAGGTGGTCTCCGGAAGTTCTTCATCGTCATCATGACGCTCGAGGCTTTTGATCGCCTCAAGCTCCCGTTGACGCTGCCCGTGGGTCTTGCGGACCAGCGGGGCGACTTCCTCTTCGGACTCGTCGTCGCCGTCACTCTCGTCGCTCCCGGCGTCGCCCTTGGCGGGAGGCGACTCGCCCATGTCCTGGACGGATGAGCTTGAATTCTCGTCGTCCGAAGGCGGAAGCCATCCTTCCACCACTTGGAATAGCTGCAATGAGCGCAAGATGAAATTAGAATGACCGCGACTGCAAAAACTGCGACTGCGAATGAAGCGAGGTGATTACCGTTGGGGCTTGACGCTTTGCGGTGTAGGGGGCGACCCCAGCTTGTGCGTCCAGGTACACCGCCTGGGTGATATTCTTCAGTGCTGCGGTGTAGTCCTCGAGCTTCCACTCGGCGAGGCAGGACTTCATCGAGTCCTCCCAGCCGACGTACTGGTACATGTAGTGCTCGCGCCGAGCCAGCGGGACGAGCTGCCGCCCGAGCCAGCAGTTGTACAAGTTGATCGTCTGGAGGCCCTTCTTCTTCAGACCGCGGATGGTTTGGAGCATTTCGTCCACAACCATCCGCTGGTCGCTGGGGAGCTTGCCAGCTTGCAGACGGCGTGGCTCGGACCGGTTGGCGGAGTACCGTGGGATCGCCGTCTCGCCCTCCGGGGTCGCCTCGGCAACATAGAACCAAGATTATTTCCAGTCGCTCGCCGCCTTGGCGGGCAGCATCAAGTCGAAGAACGAAGCTTTTGACTTCAGCTGGAAAGTTAGGCCGCCCGCGGCAAGCATTGGGCCGCCCGCTTCCTCGCGGCTGATCCGTCCGTGGAACAGATCTTGCCAGAGAGGGAAGTAGGGCCGACAGCCCAAGTAGCACTCGCAGAACGCCACGAAGATGGCGAGCTACTCGATGCTGTGAGAACCCAGATCCGATGATTGTATCCCGTAGTAGGCGCAGAAGCGCCGGAAGAACAGGGACATGGGGAATCCTAGCCCCCGTTCTAGATGACTGGTGAAGCAGATGAACTCCCTCTCGCGCGGGCTCGGGGTCACCTCTCTGGCCGCGGGGATGCGCCAGCAGCCGGCTCGCAGGATCCCGGCCTCCTCAAAGGAAGCCAGTTGCGCCCTCGTACACTTAGATCTACCCCAAGGTTCGGTGGAGAGGGCCATGGCGGAAGGATTTGTGGGGGGTCAGAGGATTTCCGGTCGGCTGGATCGCGATGCGAAGGGAGGCGAAAGTGCACGCAATCGGAAGGAATGGCGAGAAGGTGGTTTTCTGATCGCCTGCCATTCCCCTTATATAGCGGTTGTTACCCGCCAAATCAGGTAACCGTTACCGCGCGATGATTACGCCAAAAGTTACCGTTGGATTACCCCAACGGCTAGTTTGACCACGTTTAACGGTCCAACTTCAGCCACTCGGCTCGCCGACCCGATCACTATGGCAGTGTTTCGCCGACTTGACTTGCCAAAGCTGCTGACGAGGTTTAATCTCGTCAATGCCCATTGTTATGGACTTGGGTTTTGGAGAAGATGGGGATGCTGGAGATCGTGGCACAGTTAACATACAAGCAACCAGGGGACACGAGATTTACCCAGGTTCAGGCCCCCGGAGGGAAAACCCTACTCCTGCTTTTCTGCTCTTGATTACGGCGGAACCGAAGGTTACAGGGTGCGCAGACTCGATCTGGCGTGGAGGTGTGTACGAAAGTATGAGTCGAGAGATCTAAGACGTGCCCTCCTGGCCTTTATATAGACTTAGGCAGGTCCCGGGCCTAGTCCTAGTCGGTTACAAGTTCTAGGGTTTTACCCCTTTGAATTTCCTATCTATGCTAGTCTTGTTCTCCAAGGATCCGAAAGCGTCATGGGCCTTGGCCACCCGAAAATCTTCATGGGCCAGCGTATATCTGCTGTGGGACTTCCTTGGCCTGGACCAAGTATGCTGAAGTCACGTACCCGTAGGGTATAACCATGTCAGTAGCCCCCGAGTGATCAGTCGAATCATAGATTCGGCTGAGGACTCTTCCATCTTTCGGGTGCAACTATGTATTAATAGTATATGTGTGTAGGGATTGTTGACGCGTGTGCCTGACTCACCCGACGGATCAGGGTCAGTTAACTGTCTTAGGACGAAACAACATGATCTTCTTCAAGTTCGAGTCCCCTTACTCGGACCTGGAACATATGCTGGCGTAATTCGACTCAGGCCACGGAGGACTTACAGGAGTGGAATTCCAGTGATTTTAATTAATGTACCCAACGCATCCGTCGGGATTTTTCATCACGCCTGTCGACATGGATTTGTACTAGCAGAGCGCAGTCATGTACGTTGCCAGGCCGTCAGATGATATCTGCAGGTCTTATCTTTGTGTCGCAGACACAGCATCCGAATGTTTGTCACCGCGGAGGTGTTTTGGGTGGCCATGGAGATCGTTGCTCACTCAGCGTTTTGTTGGGGCAGAGATGCCAAAAAGTTTTGCGTGCTGATCCGAAAGACCACAGTCGAAGAATTCATAGGGTGCGCGACCAGCGCTCCCTATGGGAGTAGCCCCCGAGTGTCTGTTCGAGTCGTAGACTCGAGCAGAGACTTTAGTTCAAGCATTGTTCGTAAGACTCAAAAAATTTCGGATGTTTAAATCCATCCTCCCTATGGGAGTAGCCCCGAGTCCGTAGTGGAGTCGCAGACTCGACGTAGGACTCGAAGAAATACTTTGTCATTATTCATCTTCCGGGTGCGCGGCCAGCGCTCCTGATAGGAGTAGCCCCCGAGTATTTAGTCGAATCGAAGATTCGAGTGAGTACTCTTAGCTGTGGAGACGAAGAATTGTAGTTGGTGCTAGTATAGCTTTTGATGACATCAGTGCTGACGATCGATGACCTCAAGCGTCTGCTACGCCAGAGATGACTTGACTGGACGAACGTAGGTCCCACTTGCTGACTTTGAATTGACCGGTCACGCGCGGCGTGTAGATAATTACGGCGTCTCCTCGATTTCCGCGTGTAGTGGACGACGTGGTAACGACGGTTCGTTGTGATGTTGACACGTGTATGGTCAGATCTGCCGTTGGCGTTAGGTCTTATGGATGGACGGCTGTCGTTCGTCGTCTTCGCTGTTATAATCATTGGATGAAACCATGGCTTGTTTTCACCGCACCAGTTCTTGTGTTCACTGCCTCCTTGCGCTCGAGCGATTCTTGCTTCGCGCTGGGATTTCCTTCCATATTTCCGTCGTTCTTTCTACGTTTTCACCGCCGGCGCCGCCGTAGCGTGATGGGGAAACCAAAGAAATCTTCATCTGCGGTTGGGACCAGCGCCGCCGGAGGAAAAAAGGGCACCGCCGCTACTCGCGTCACCGATGGTGGCTGGCGGCGATCAGAGACGCGGGAGAGCGATCTCCGCAAGCTTCGCGAGCGGGGCCTGATCCCGCAAGATAGGGAGGCCGTCAAACTCCCTGGCAATGAGGTAATCCCCCGTCCCCCATCTGGGTACCGGGTCATGTTTCTCGCCTTTGTTTTGCGTGGCTTTTCTTTTCCGGTCCACGACTTCCTCCGTGGACTGCTCTTTTTCTATGGGACTCGGCTTCATCATATGTCTCCCAATTCTCTTCTCCACATTGCGTGTTTTATCACTTTTTGCGAGTGCTGGCTTGGCATTGAGCCGCACTTTGCCCTCTTCCGGAAGCTCTATTCCGTGAAGAGGCAATCTGGTTCGGATGGTGTGTATCCTATTGGGGGTTGCATCATCTCCCTTAGTCCCAATCTTCTCTTCTTTTCTTTTTCCATGTCCGAATCTGTCCAGTACTGGTGGAGGCGATGGTTTTATATCCACGACTCCGTAGTGCCCGGGCAAGATTTTGGTCTTGTTCCCTTTGACCCCTCCCAATTGATTGAGAAGAAAAGATCTTGGAAAAAACAAATCTTGGACGGTGAGGTGGCGGAGATAGAGGACCTTTACCGTCGGGTGGAGGATCTCCAGCTGATTCCGAAGAAGGAGGTGAACGGCGTGGACATCATCTGAACGTTTCTTGAGCGTCAGGTGCAGCCTCTCCAAGTGAGGGCGCACCCGATGTTTCTTTATTCTGGGCGCCGTGATCCGACGAGGGTGTCGAGTGAGAAAATCTCCGAGGGGGATCTTGACAGGGCCCTTCGTGCGCTGCTGAAGTTCAAGGCCGGAGAAGAAATCCCAGGGAAGTCGCTGACTCCTCCCTTTTCTTCGACGTTGGTCGTACCGCAGGTGTAGATTTGTGCACGTAGTGCTCTTTTTTTTGTCGGATGTGTATTTGTTTCCTTTGTTTGCTAACAAAGTTCCTTCTGATCTTGCAGAGCTTCAAAGTGTAGGGGTTCGTAGCATGGAAAACAAAAATTTTCTATCGCATACAAACAAACAAGCCAAGATCTATCTACTAGATTGTAGCAACGAGTCGATGGAATAACTTACCCTCGAAGATTCCAAAGTGGTTAACGAGAGCAGATTCTCGTGGGTGATGTAGTCGTACTCTTTCCGATCTCAAGATCGCGTAGACGATCCTTCCGGCGCCACGTTCCGGCAGCGCTCCCGCAGTCGGTCACACGTTCGGTACTCGACGAAGACCTTCCTCTCCCTTGTTCCAGCAGGCAGCGGAGGTTGTAGCACTCTCCTCGCGATTCCGGCACCACAACGGCGTGGTACCGGAAGTAGAGGGGAGATCTCGCAGGGCTTCGCCTTAAGCCGGTGCGAGTATGGTGGAGCTTATGAGAGAGGCTATTAGTGTTCTAGTAATTAGACACACCAATTAGAAGGCTCTAAACCAATTAGAAGGCTCTAAACCGCTGGCTAAAGCAATTAGAAGCTCTAAACCAAAACGGCTCTAAACCGGAGGTAGAAGATAGGAACTTGTGTGTTCTAGGAGGGGAGCCCTGCCCCTCCTTTTATGGATGGGGAGGCGCGGCCAGGGGAGGGGAGTCCCTCCCCAAGTCGGCCTTGGGCTGGGCGCCGGCTTGGAGGAGTGAGACTCCTCCTCCAAGTTGGTTCCAACTCCTCTTGCTTGTTTCCCACAGTTTCCTGTTTCCCACAGTTTCCTGTTTTAGCCGTTTGACTTTCAAACTGGCAATTTGACTTTCATGTTTTTGGAACAGCAAGAACACTTAGTACATGATGCAATCATTCAATGACACACTCATGTACCCTCCCCCCCCAGAGTGCCGGACAATCCGGAACCTTCTAGAACATTCCCGATGAAAACACCGGAATCATTCCCGAACTCCGAAACGGGACTTTCCTTATATGAATCTTATTCTCCGGACCATTCCGGATCACCTCGTGATATCCCGGATCCCATCCGAGACTCCGAACAACATTCGGTCTCTTTCTCATAATACCATAACTACTCGAACAACGTCGAATCCTTAAGTGTGTCTCCCTACGGTTCGTGAATTATGCGGACATGATCGAGACACTTCTCCGAACAATAACCAATAGAGGAATCTGGAAATTCATATGGCTCCCACATATTTCTACGATTACTTTGCGATCGAATGAACCACTTACATACGATACCAATTTCCCTTTGTCTCACGATAGTTTACTTATCCGAGGTTATGATCGTCGGTATCTCTGCATACCTAGTTCAACCTCGTTACTGATAAGTACTCTTTTCTCGTTCCCGTGATATGTGATCCCTTGTGAGCCAGTCACATGCTTGCAAGCTAATTGGATGACATTCCACCGAGAGGGCCCAGAGTATATCTATCCGTCATATGGATGGACAAATCCCACTCTTGATCCATGTGTTTCAACCAATACTTTCCGAACACTTAATGCCACCTTTATAGCCACCCAGTTACGGTGTGGTGTTTGATGTCATCAAAGCATCCATCCGGTAAAGGTGATATGCATGATCTCATGGTCGAAGGAATTAGGTTACTATGTATCAGAAAGCATATAGCAATTGAACTATTGAAATGACTTGATCTTTGTGCTACGCTTATCTATAGGAGTATGTCCATCACATCATTCTCCTAATGATATGATCCTGTTGCTAATAACATCTCTATGTTCATGATCAGGAAACCATGATCATATATTAACCAACAAGCTAGTTTAACAAGAGGCTTTACTAGGGACTCTTATTTTAGTTTACAAATCACACAAGTATTAATGTTTCCGGTTAATACAATTATAGCATGGTATGTAAACATTTATCATAAGTGTGAAGACATGATAATAACCACTTTATTATTGCCTCTTGGGCATATCTCCAACACAAAGTGCCAGGCATGGTACCACCGTTGCCCGAAACGTATCCGGATGCCCCGGATAATGAAGTTGTTGATTCCGTGTCCGAGCTACCGTCGACGCGATCTCCAGCGGAGGATGCCGACGAGTCGAGTGAGGACCATACGCGAAAACAGTCACGGAGCTCTAGCGAGTCTTCGGATGCCTCGACTCCTCTGACTCCCAGAAATCCTCTGGGCCTTGAGCTTCATAGTGGCGGTCATGGAGGTTCTACTTCTCCTATTCCTGCCATTCCTGTGCGGGCTGTAGCGCCGCAGCCGCCAGCGAAGCGGAAGAAGGAAGAGAAAAAGGAGGAGAAGAAGGAAGAAAAGAAGGAGGAGAAGAGAGCCCGAAGGTCTCCTCCTATCTTTGACCTGAGCTCACTAGGCTCGTAAGTTTCTTTGCTGTACTATTGTCATTTTTCCTTCATGATTATTGTGCTTGTGCTGATTGGTTCGTGTGCAGTAATTCCTCCCATGATTCCTCCAGTGGTGGTGCGCGGGAGATGATGGGGGAGTCGAAAATTGCGTCTCCTCCTCCTTAGACGGTGGCGACTTCGGGTGGCGCGCCTCCGGATCCTCCGTTACAGGAGGTGCAGGTGGTTGCGCCTCAGAATTTCGCAGGCGGTCCTTCGGAGTCGCCATCAGAGCATGTAAGTTTTTCTGCTTCATGTCATGGGGGGAGCCCCCGAGTATCTTCGTGTGCGAATTTTGTTTTTACTCCTTTGTGTTGGACGCAGCCCCCAAGTCCTTTTCTTACTGCTATCTTTTTCTTCAGCCTTTTGTGCAGGAGGCCAAGCGGCTGGTGCAGGAGCGCCTGGCGCTGGAGGCAAACCTTCGGCAGCTTCAAGGTATCTATCTGCCTTTTAGCGCTTCTCTTATTTATCCTGGTTCTGTTCTTTGACATTTGTTTGTTTTGAATGTAGAGGAGCACAACAAGTCTCTCCGTGAGGTTGACGCTCTCAAGAAGAGCCTTGGTCAATCGGAGCAGAAGGCCGGAGCCGCCACTGGCGCAAAAGAACGCCTCGAGCTAGAGCTGACTAAGGCAGCCGAAGCGAAGGAGCGTCTGCAGCAGGAAGCCGCAGATCGTGAGGAGCAGCTGGCCACGGTTGCAGCTGCTCGTGAAAAAGAGGTGGCGGCGAAGCTCATGGCTGCTGCCAAGGCTATTTCGGGTGAGTGCTAGTTTTGTACTTGTTTCTTTTTCTTCAGGTCTTCTTCTATGCGGCTTTTCTTCATGCTTTTCTTCTTTTATCTCAGATGCCACAGGCATCGAGTTCGACCGCGGTGCTCTGGAGCACGGGAGTGCTCTAGATGATGCTACTGTGGCGGTCGAATACCGCTGCAGCACCGTCGTCAACTCCCTCGCCAAGGCGAAAGAAGTCCTTGGTCGTTTCTACAAGGAGCTTGTCCCGAAGGGCGCAGCCCTTGACGATGTGGATGCTCTGGCGGAGGCTCTGCCAGCCGAAGCGCCTGCGGCGTACAAACGCAAACAGAAGGGCATCGGCGCGTCCGTCGGGCTGGCGATGGCCATGGCGGCTGGAGCGGAGCCGGATCTGCCCCAGATCACTTCTCGGATGCCGACGGCTGCGGATGGATCCGAGGTAGCCTTTGCTGCCTATTCTGCTCGCTGCAAGCGATATGGGCCCAAGCTCATTGATTTGCTGTCTGAGTATGCACTACGGCAGCAGGGCGGGGCCAAAGCTAGGCAGTCTGGCTCCGAGGCGACTCAGGGCCCTGCATCTTCGGCGTAGTAGACGTAGCATAGTTTGTAGTCTGTTTTTGTTGTAAATATCTTGAAGAACACCATCCTTGTGCCACGTAGTGGCCTTATATATTTAATGAATTCCTCTGAGTTGTGCTCTATCCTTGGCTGAATGTCTGTGTTCCTTTCTTTTGCTGCTGCTCTAGGTTCCTTCGGGTGCTGACCCTGTTGACGCCCCATCCGCAATGCCGTTGCGTCCGTCCTTGGATGATTCCTTGCAGATCACTTTCCTTCGGGATCGTGTGCGTAGTCTGGAGAGGGAGTTGCTCGGGTTACGCGGTCATGCCGACGTTTGGAAGTCCAAGGCGGATCGTGGTGCAGCCAGAGAGGAGTACTTGATGGCGGAGCTGGTTCGGCTGTCCGAGCAGCTGCAATGTAAGTTGTTCTTTGGTCGAGCTGTAGCTCTGTTCTTCGGATGAGCTTGCTGGCCTTACTCTTATGTTGTCCACTTGTTGAAGGTGCAAATCTTGCTCCGAGGGAAGAAAAGGTGCGTGTCGCTGTTCGGGTCAATTGCTTGACTCAACAGGACATGGAGGCCGGCGGCTTCTTCTGGATGGATCGTGATCGCGCCATAGCCCTGGCGACGGTGCAGGATCGTGTTCATCAAGTTTCGCGGGTGCTCCGCCAAGTGCAGACATCGCTTTCCTCGGTGCTGCACGTCATGTTCCCTTTGGATGCCGTGCCAACAAGCCTTGCGGGTCTTCTGTCGAAATTTCGGAACGTAAGCAATGTCAGGGAGTTGGTGCGGCAGCAGCTTGTCGCAGGAGTGAAAGCTGCGTTGTCTCTTGTGAGGCTGCACCGGCCTGACGTGGATTTGGCTGCCGTGGCTGCTGGGCCACCTCTTCGTCCTGATGGTGGCGAGTGGGACATGCATCCGCATTACGCGGCTATAAGGAAGTATGCCGAACAGATTGTAGATTTGTTTGAGCAGCGTGCCCAGATTATTCTTCAACATAGGTAGTACCTGTAAAAAGAGAGAGATGTAAAATTTGTATATTTCGGCTAGGCGTGTTGTGCCCTTTGTTGTAAAGGTTTGTTTGTTTGTGAGCACGCCATGCTTTAATTGGGTACGTGTCCTTTTCGTTTGCCTGACATTGTCAGCTACTCAGGTGTACACGTTTGGTCCTCAGTCGATGAAATCGTGAGGTGGGGGGGAGCCCCCAAGTGCGTTTGTAGCATGTAGTACAGTTGCAGAAAATAGTGAGCCGAAGTTTTGGGGCGAGACACTTAGCTTTATTTATATCATAATGGAGGAGGTACATTGTTCGGCTGAGTAGCCTTGGCTGGAAGCCTTATTGAAAGTAAAAAAAGGGGGTAGGTTGCTACGGATAGAATCGTCGCAGGTGCGAGATATTCCATGGGTTGGAGTATGCGACTCCAGACTCCACGTGCTTGAGGCGATAGGCGCCACCTGTGATGACTTCGGTGATGACGTAGGGTCCTTCCCATGGCGACTCGAATTTATTCGGTCGCTTTTGCTTGAGTTGCAAGACGAGGTCTCCTTCGACGAAGGACCTTGGGCGCAGCCGGCGGCTGTGGTAGTTGCGGAGACTCTGCTGGTACACCGCTGATTGAGCTGCTGCTATATCCCGTGCTTCGTCGAGTGTATCGACAGCGTCTTCGAGTGCAGCCGTGGATTCGGCTTCACTGTAGGCGACGACCCGTGGGGCCTGGTGGCGTACTTCGGCTGGTAGCACGGCTTCGGCTCCGTGTACCATGAAGAACGGTGTGTAGCCGGTGGATCTGTTTGGCGTAGTTCGTAAGCTCCACAGGACGGAGGGTAGCTCCTTCGTCCAATTTCCAACTTTTTGTTCGAGTGAGCTCATGAGGCGCTTCTTGATGCCGGCGCCGATTAGGCCGTTGGCCTTTTCCACTTTCCCGTTCGTTTGCGGGTGTGCCACTGAGGCATATGTGATGTTGATCCCAAGGCCTTCGCAGAAGTCCTGGAATTCTTCGGAGATGAAGTTCGATCCGTTGTCGGTGATGATGCTATGTGGTACGCCGAACCTATAGACAATGGACTCGAAGAACTTGACGGCAGTTTTGCCTTTCTGGTTGGTGACCGGCATGGCCTCGATCCACTTGGTGAATTTGTCGACTGCAACCAGGAGGAAGACGTGTCCCCCTTTCGAGGATTTTGGCAGTTTGCCGATCATGTCGAGGCCCCATTGAGCGAAAGGCCAAGCTATAGGTATGGGCCTGAGCTCGGACCCAGGTGCGTGTGGTTTGTCGGCGAACCGTTGGCATCCGTTGCATCTTCGGACGATGTCCTTTGCGTCGCTCATGGCCGTTGGCCAGTAGAATCCTGCTCGTAGAGCTTTAGCGACAAGGGAGCGGCTGCCTGCGTGGTGGCCGCAGATGCCTTCGTGGATGTCTTGGAGTATGGCCTTGCCGTCGTCAATGGTGACGCACCGTTGAAGTACACCCATGATGCTGCGCTTGTACAGCTCGCCGTTGATGATGGTGAAGGCTTTTGACCGGCGAGATATGCGCCGGGCGTCTGTTGGGCTGTCAGGCAATTCTCCGGTTATCAAGAACTGGAGATATGGTCGTGTCCAAGCTTCTTCAACTGCCATGACCTGCATTAGGTTGACCGTGGCTACCTCTGTGTCCAGCTTTTCGGGTCCTTCGTGTCCTTCGGGTAGCGTGGCTCCCGAGTGCTCTGCTTCTTCGGGTGATCCCTTGGGGAATTTCCGCTTGATGGATGGCACGCATATTTGTTCGAGGAACACACCTGGTGGCACCTTTGCGCAAGTGGAGCCGATGTTGGCGAGTCTATCGGCTTCCTCGTTGCTCTCTCTTCCAACGTGCCGAAGTTCGCAGCCGTCGAATTCTCCTTCGAGTGCGTTGTAGAGCGCGCGGTACGCGATCATGTTTCCGGCGTGTGCGTCGCACTCATTCATCGTCTGCTGGACGACGAGGTTGGAGTCGCCGTAGATGACCAGGCGCGTTGCGCCGCATATCTTTGCCATCCTCATGCCATGGATGAGGGCTTCGTATTCGGCTTCGTTGTTGGAGGCTCTGAATTTCATCCGAAGAACGTACTTCATCTTGTCACCTTGCGGGGAGGTCAGTATGACCCCTGCCCCTACTCCGGCTTCGCGCTTGGAGCCGTCGAAATGCATTGTCCAGGACTGCGACATGTCTGGGGTGTCTGGCAGCTGCAGCTCCATCCAGTGTACCAGGAAGTCCGGAAGGACTTGAGATTTGATTGCGTGTCGCTTCTCGTAGACGATGTCCAAGGGTGATAGTTCTATGCCCCATAGGGCCACCCGTCCTGTGGCCTCTGGATTATTCAGGATGCTGTTCAGGGGTGCTTCGTTGACGACCATCACTTGGTGCTCCTG
Source organism: Avena sativa (assembly GCA_916181665.1). Lineage (NCBI taxonomy): Eukaryota > Viridiplantae > Streptophyta > Magnoliopsida > Poales > Poaceae > Avena > Avena sativa. Next base: position 18,907,990 of record OV702284.1, read on the forward strand.
GAAGTAATGGCTCAGTCGTCGAGCCGTCATGAACACGCCGTAGGCTAGCTTCTGGTAGTGAGGGTACCTCTGCTTTGTTGGTGTCAGTACCTCGCTGAGGTAGTAAATTGGGCGCTGGACCCCGTGGGTCTTGCCTTCTTCGGGTTGTTCGACCACGAGTACGGTGCTGACCACCTGATGTGTGGCTGCTATGTACAGCAGCAGGGGCTCGCGCTCCTTTGGCGTGACCAAAACGGGCGAGGTGGATAGGAGCCGCTTGAGGCTTTCGAATGCGTCGTTGGCTTCTGGTGTCCACTCGAACTTGTCTGCTTTGCGCAGCAGCTGGTAGAATGGTAGGGCCTTCTCGCCCATACGGCTGATGAACCTGCTTAGCGCCGCTACTCGTCCTGCGAGCTGCTGGACGCCCTTGAGGTCTTTTGGCTTTTCCATCGTCATGATGGCTTTGATTTTCTTCGGGTTCGCCTCGATCCCTCGTTGAGAGATGAAGTACCCGAGTAGCTGACCTGATGGGACGCCGAAGGAGCACTTTTCGGGATTGAGCTTTATCCTGTAGCGATCAAGGTTGTCGAACGTCTCGCGGAGATCGTCGATAAGTGTCTTTGCCTCCCTGGTTTTATTACTATGTCGTCGACATAAACTTGGACATTGCGACCGATCTGGTCCTTGAGGCAGGCCTGCCTGCATCGCTGGTACGTGGCACCCGCGTTCTTTAGCCCGAAGGGCATTGTGTTGTAACAGAATACTCCGAACGGTGTAATAAACGCCGTTTTCTCTTGATCTTCGACCTTGAGACGAATCTGGTTATAGCCTGAGTAGACGTCGAGGAAGGAGAGTTTCTCGCAACCTGTAGTCGAATCGATAATCTGGTCGATCCGTGGAAGAGGGAAGTGGTCCTTTGGGCAATGCTTATTTAGTGACGTGAAGTCCACGCACATCCGTAGGATGTCCGTGTCCTTCTTCGGGACCATCACCGTGTTTGCAAGCCACTCGCTTTCTTTGATTTCCCTGATGAAGTCTGCAGCGAGTAGTCTATTGATTTCCTTGCCGATAGCTTCGGCTCGTGGCTCCGACAGCCTTCGGATGGACTTCTTGACTGGCTTGGTGTCTGGAAAGACATTGAGTGCGTGCTCGGCGAATTCCCTGGGAACTCCTGGCATGTCCGCAGGACACCAGGCGAAGATTTCCCAGCGCTCACGGAGGAATTCGACGAGCGCGCCTTCCTATGTGGTGCTGAGGTCATTGGCGATCAAGGCCGTCTTGGAGGCATCCGTCGGATGGACCTGTACTTTCTTGGTGTTGACGGTGGAGTCGAAGGACATGTCAGGTGCGTTCTGCCTTGTGACTGGGGGTAGCCCATTGTCCGTCACCTCGCGGAGCCTTACAAGCTCGTCTTGCATGCCGAAAGACTGGGAGATTTTGTTGAAATCCCTGTCGCATTGGTCCGATCGGGTGAAGCTCCCATGGACTGTGATGACGCCCCTTGGTCCTGGCATCTTGAGTAGTAGGTATGCGTAGTGTGGGACGGCCAGGAACCTTGCGAATGCTACACGCCCCAGGATGGCGTGGTATTGTGACGGCCAGTCCACCACTTCGAATTCGAGTCGCTCCTGCCGAAAGTTGTCCGGCTTTCCGAAGATGACGTCGAGCCCTATTTTGCCCAGGGGGAATATGCCCTTTCCTGGGACAATGCCGTGGAACGTTGTGTCTGATTGTTTCAGGCTGCATTGCGGGATCCGCATAGCTGCTAGGGTGCTTGCGAACATTAGGTTGATGCCGCTGCCGCCGTCCATGAAGACGCGACTCATCTCGAAGCCTCCGATCTGCGCCTCCAGCACCAGGGCAGCATGACCTGGGTGAGGGATCTGGCAAGGGTGATCCGCGCGAGTGAACGTGATGCAGGACTCCGATCCGCCGAGGTACTCAGGGATTGCAGGCGGAGTTGCCACGGCCAAGTTGATTTGTCGGGTGATTTTCTTCTGCACCCTGTTTGTGGGGCGTCCCTTCTGGATCATATTTAGTGCTCCCTTTGGTGGGGGGTATCCGACCCCGGCGTTGTTTAGCGTTGGTGCGACTGGTTGGTTTGGGCCTCCAATAGGTGGCGGTGGAGGAGCTCCGTGTGCTATTTCTCCTGGCGCGGGTGCGTTTCCGAACGCAGGGATTGGGGCTTGTTGCCTCATCTGCACCATGCTTTCGCTAAGTTTCTGGAACTCGCGGCAGTCCTTGAGCATGTGACTGGCTTTCTTTTTGCCATCTTGTTTGTCGATGTAGAAGTGGATTGTGCATGGACCCGAAAGTTTGTCGAATGCTGAGGGTCCGTTGTCACGGTCGCGGCGTTGCCACGACTGTGCTGGTCGTCCGTTGTCACGGAGATTTCCTCCGCGGTATCCTCCGCTGTTGCGGCTGTTGTCGTTGCGGCGGTCGGCGTAGCCAGCCGCGACCATGTCGGGTCCGTCGCGGTCTTCGTAGACACTCAATCTCCTCTTGCTGCAGCGTTCTCGCCTTCGGCCATAGTCGTCCTCTTCATCTGATTGCGCTCGGTGGATGCAATCTTCGCCATCTGCCCAACTGTTGGCAATTTCCATGAGGTGGTCGAGTGTCTTGGGCTTGACACGCCCAAGTTCTTCCTTGAAATCTTGGCGTTTGATGCCGTCTCTGAAGGCGTCGATGGCCCTCTCCTCGGACATATGCGCTGCGGAGTTCTTGGTGGTAGATAAGCGTAATATGTACGAGCGAATAGATTCTCCCGTTCTCTGAGTGCAGGCTCGCAACTCTTCGATTGAGGCGGGCCTCTTGCTGGTGCCCTTGAAATTTCGGATGAAGATGTAAGCTAGCTCCTCCCAACTTCGGATGGATCCTGATGATAGGCTGCTGAGCCAGACCCGCGCCGCGCCTGTCAGCTGCAGCTGGAGGCATTGCATGGCGGTTTCTTTGTTACCGCCGTGCAGCTTGACGGATGACAGATGATCGCTGAGCCAAGATTTTGGATCTTGCGTGCCGTTGAACTTCGGAGTATCCGAAGGAAGCTTGAAATTGCGTGGCATCTGTGTTCGCCGAACAGATCTGCTGAAGCATCGAGCTCCACAGAGTTCTCCTTCATCTTCATCCATCTCGGACTCGGACGAGCATGCGCGTTTGGCTCACGCTTTGTCGATTTTGCGCTGTGTAAGCGCGTCTCTGGCGTCGTAGTCGCGTTTATGGTGATGCGAGCTCTTCTTCCTTCGAGGAAGGTCGTGCTCCTCCTCCTCTTCGGATGAAGGGGTGGGGCTCCGGTCGCGCCTGACCGGAGCTTTCTTCTTTGGCTGCGCAGGAGCATCTTCGTGGAGCGCAGCTCCGACGAGTCCGAGTCTGGTGAGTGCGGACTTATGCATGGCTCTTTTTGGGTCCCCTTCCGGAGGTTGGTGGGCCGCGAGATACGCAATGGCTGCCAGGATCGCAGCTTGCGGTGTCTTCGGGATGATGTTGTCGTCGGCATCCATATCCATGAACGACGTGTGGAGAGTTCGGGTTACATCACGGCGTTCTTTGGGATCCATGTTCTCCACCCGCGAGCGGTGCTTGTTTCCCTGGTTTCTATTCGTGCTAGAGTCGGGTGCCATGGCGGAGAGCGCAGCTCGTCGCGCGCTGGACTCGGAGGCTGCTTGCTTGCGTTTGTCAAGCGTCTCCTGCATCTTGACTTGCTTCTTGTGCTCCTCGATGAGGAGGTAGTGGTACGCCATCAGTAGGTCACGTGGGGAGTCCACGGGTAGGACTATGTCGCCTGCGACGGCACGACGTGCCTGGACCCATCCTTCTTTGCTAAGTTGGATGACGTGGCCGTTGTTTTCCCCTTCGGGTGGGGGGGACTGGCTTCTTCTGTTCCCGCCGTTTCCACCATTTCCGTCCTGCGGGTTGGGGTTCGTGTTGGGCGGCGGGTTAGGCGTTTGTTGCTCCTGGATGACCGCGGCGCATAGGTAGCGCTCGTAGATCGGTTCGCTGCTGCCGCAGCTTTCAGATCCGGAACCGTAGGTCCCTTCATCCGAAGGTGGATCGCACAGATCGGAGTTGCAGCAGCTGCTACTGTAGAACTCATCTGTCGATGGTGACGTGCGTAGCACGGGGTGTGGAGCCCACGAGGCGGGCCTGATTGATGGCACGGGCACCCGCTCAGGAAGGCGGAGGGTGCCAGTTTGTCCCACCTGGAAGCAGAAGCTCCCGAACAAAATTTCGAGTCCGTCGCCTACGGGCTCGAAATCCTTCATGGTGGCTGGCGAGTGGGCGGTGAAGTCGAAAGTGCCGAAGAGGAGGTGATTCTCCGTCGCCGCGGAGTTGTAGATCGGTCGGGTCGGAACCGTCACGATCGCACAATCAGCAGCCCCGATTCCCACAAACGGCGCCAATTGACGAGGTTTAATCTCGTCAATGCCCATTGTTATGGACTTGGGTTTTGGAGAAGATGGGGATGCTGGAGATCATGGCACGGTTAACAGACAAGCAACCAGGGGACACGAGATTTACCCAGGTTCAGGCCCCCGGAGGGAAAACCCTACTCCTGCTTGTCTGCTCTTGATTACGGCGGAACCGAAGGTTACAGGGTGCGCAGACTCGATCTGGCGTGGAGGTGTGTACGAAAGTATGAGTCGAGAGATCTAGGACGTGCCTCCTGGCCTTTATATAGACTTAGGCAGGTCCCAGGCCTAGTCCTAGTCGGTTACAAGTTCTAGGGTTTTACCCCTTTGAATTTCCTATCTATGCTAGTCTTGTTCTCCAAGGATCCGAAAGCGTCATGGGCCTTGGCCACCCGAAAATCTTCATGGGCCAGCGTATATCTGCTGTGGGCCTTCCTTGGGCTGGACCAGGTATGCTGAAGTCACGTACCTGTAGGGTATAACCATGTCAGCTGCGATCTGGATGACTAGTTTTCTCCTTTATATAGGAGCCCGTCGACGATTCGACTGGATGTCTACTCTAAAGCCGTATACTCCGACTGCCAGCAGCCACCTGCGCCTAATCGACGACGGCCCCGGGGACTACTGATGGGGATGTGCCTACCGGGGTATACCCAGCAGGACGTTTCCGACTGGCCCAAGAACTGGCGAGTGGGCTTGCAAGACGACGATTGGATCAAAGCCCAGCGAGGATCCAAGCGACTGGAAGCTAAAGGACCAGGCGAGTAGATAGGCCCAGTCGGATTAGGTTGAACGAGTACCGAAGCTTTAACTGATTCGGTTGAGATATGTAAACCCTAGGGGAGGTGAGCCTATATAAACCTCCCTGCATGGCGTGTAGAGATACGTTCCATCATACACCCAAGCGACTCGCCGCCGAGCTCGCCCATTGTACCACCTTCATAATACAATCTAGCAGGAGTAGGTCTTTACCCTCCGGGGGGCCGAACCTGGGTAAAACCCTGTGTTTCCGCCCTCATCTCGCACCGCAGATGGCTGGCCGCCCTTGCCCCTCGTTCTACTACTCGCTGCCGATTGCAGCATCTGCCGTGACCATTCCCACGAAAAATACTACTTCCATTAACTTAGAAAATATCAATGTATATATTCTATTAGATAAACATAGAAGTTTAGGGTTTGAATTGTAAATATTTACCCTAGGGTTTAGCATTTTTTAATATCCTTATATTCTTTTGTTGATGTGAGTAAAGATTTAATAACTAAGCATATGGTCTTTATGTTTGTGATCTTTAATGATATCACCCTTTAGAATAGAAAGTTACATCTAAAATGTTTTATGGTAAATAAATTGATAAATATTGCTTCTAACACATATGGTTAAGACAATTTGGAATGATAAAGATGTGCTTATGTGATGGGCTATAGGAAAATATTCCTTTAAAGTAATATGGAGATAAGATAATGGATCAATAACCTGTAACAAATATTATGTTTGGCTTGCGATTTAGGGTTGGGTGTTTACCAAAAATGTCTATTTTTCATAATTCACAATCTTGGACTTCTAATTAAGGAATTCCTTTCCTAGATATACTACCTCTTCCTATCCATCATCATGGCTAACATGATGAGCTTTACTTCATAAAAATATTCTTATCCACCTATTATTCTTCTAAACTCATGGATGAATCCAATGAGTTTGAGACTAAAGCATTTCATGATCTTCACCTATCCATACTTGGCTATATCAACTACTCTTCTGCTGATAATCTTTAATCCAACAAGTAGTTCCTTCAAACTCCACTCATAATCTTCCTTAATCATCCATCACTAATATTTCTTCATTAGATGTATACATCCAACTACCTTTCTCTAAAGCTTACTATCCTTTAAGATGAATAACACTACTTCCATAACTCTATGCTATACTAGCTTTGATTTAATCATACTATCCTACATTTACTTCACTCTAATACTTCCTCTTCAACCTCACATTATTTTAATGTGAATTTTAATGATTACTCTAGGCTAACTTATCTATACTAGGGTTTCAATCATGTTCTACCCACCAATGTCATTTATACTTGATATAAGTATACAATCCTGGTGAGCAAGGCATGATCATTATAATCCTTTAATCATTTATAGCTTAGGTTTCCGATTGGCTAATCAAGGCTTTACCAATACAACCTTACAATTGTATTGGAATTATCTTCTTAGTATCTCTAATTGGATTAAGGCTGTTATTCATGGACTATACCTACTTGGTCTAATAGAATTACTACTGGTAACTATCTTCAGGATTCATCCTTTAAATCTTCTTCACTACCATAAAACTATATAATCTAAATAACTCTTATTTTCATTTAGGAGTGATTTAACTCCATCAATTATCATATTGATTTGATTCTCTTCGTCACTCCCATCTTATAGATGTTAACTAACACTAGCATTACTATTTACCTCTTCTTAGTTGTTTGTTTATAGACACTTAAGTGTAAGTTGTGTTATGGTCAAGAGTTGATAGATTGAGAATGGGTGAATCAATAATTGATTTCTCAACATTGCTGAACAACAGATATTGAGATAGGATTCCATAAGGATTGATATAGAAAGAAAAGTATATGGTGAATGATCTAGACTTAGTTTCTTCCCTTCCCAATCTCACTAAAGATTTTAAGTTAGGTATTACCATGCTACTCATGATATAATGGGATAAGAAATAAATAAGTCAAGAGTAAATTATTACATTCTTAACTTTGTATTCATGGGTTATTGTGATGAATAGTATGATATGATCCCTTAAGGATCAGATATTAGTCATTTCAGCAATGCATTACGATTTAATTGATGTTATATTTGATCTACCCTTAGATCAAATTATGATTACCCAAAAATAAGATTTTAGCAAAGTCATATTGAAACTTATCACAGTCAACTTGATGATCTACCTCAATTCCATCAAATTGAGAGAAGCTTCAATCAATTTAACAAGTTTTGTTCAAAAGCGCGAAAATTATTCGGATTTTCTATGCATGAATGCAATGCACACATCTGGATTCAGCTTATTTCTGAGCTCTAATGCTAGGATGTTACAGAGGCCAACTCTGGCTTCCACCCACCCCAGACCACCTTCGGCGGCTGGGCCCGCCGCCACCATGGCGAGGCTGGCGGCAGCGCCGACGTGAGGAGCAGCGGTGGTGGGTGGAGCTTTGGGGGCGTCCCTGGTGTCGCTCTGGGGTGCGACACGCGGTTTTTTTATTCACATATGACGTGTATCTGGATGGCTTACTTTAAATCAGTCCCGTCCAATTATCCCCTATTGTCTTCCTTTAAATCTCACGCCTCTTCCTAATTTTCTCCTCTTCGTAATCTTCCACCTCCCTCTCAGAAGGCAATAAGCCACCACGATTCCCAACCAGCCATGAGCTTTTGCCCGCTTGATCCGCCCTACTACCTGACCTTAGATCATCTCTAGTAGATACGGCAAACCCCAAACCCCAAATCCGTGTAGCAAGGACACCCCAACGCGGATTTGGGGTTCAAACTGCATGCACATAGTTCAGATACGCCATATGAAACTACAATTTTTTAAAAAATCGTGTGCACGACGGAAGAACAGTTCGATCGGAGAGTTTATGCTTGCATTGGTCCTAAATTCGACTATACATCAAAAGCAACTACAATATCCGCCGCCACGGCACTACCTTGCAGCAAAATCGGCTCTGGGATACTCACCGGAGCCCTATGCCGTGGCGGCGGCGCGTCGGCTCCTCAATCCTCGTCGTTGACGAGGTCGACGAAGATGTGCCTCCATTCGGCGGGCTTGTCCCTCCTGCTGGCTAGAGTGCCCGACGAGGACGAGGAGGGTATCGAGCTCGCGCTCCGCGACTAAGTCTCCCGGTGCAAGGCCTGTGTTGACGCCGAGGTGCGAGAGGAGGAGCTTGAACTACTTGTCGTCGAAGTAGTCACCCGGGGAGAAGTGAGGGAGGCCCGGCGGCTCCGGCTCCGGCTCGGCGTCCTCTGTCTTCACCACCAACGTCGTCGGAAGAGGAGGTAGCGCGGCGGTACCGTTCCGACTCGTTCTTGGCGAAGGCAGGCGGCGCGGCGACGCTGTACTTGCGGTAGCGGTAGGTACGACGGATGCGCACCGCGTCCGATTTCACCTTCTCCGCCTCCGTCTTCTCGTCGACTGGAGGAGCAGTGGAGCTCCCACCGCGCTCGGTGGAGCGTCAACGCGGCCCACCTGGCTGCCCCCGCGCCCTGCCACCATCGTCGCTGGCGGGAGGTGGGGGACGCTCAATCTATACTCTACCGTGTCGATTGCTCGCCGAAGGGGGCGGCGATTTGACGTCGGCGGGAGGCGGAGAGGCGAAGGAGCGGATAGGGTTTGGCCCCCATCCACCTCGCCGACCTCTATATATGCGGGTGTTTTGGTGATTTGGGCTGCGGCCTGTGTCGCGGGAATGGTCACGGCAGATGCTGCAATCGGCAGTGAGTAGTGGAACGAGGGGCAAGGGCGGCCAGCCATCTGCGGTGCGAGATGAGGGCGGAGACGCAGGGTTTTACCCAGGTTCGGCCCCCCGGAGGGTAAAGACCTACTCCTGCTAGATTGTATTATGGAGGTGGTACAATGGGCGAGCTCGGCGGCTAGGCGGCGAGTCGCTTGAGTGTATGATGGAACGTATCTCTACACGCCCCGCAGGAAGGTTTATATAGGCTCACCTCCCCTAGGGTTTACATATCTCAACCGAATCAGTTAAGGCTTCGGTACTTGTTTAACCTAATCCGACTGGGCCTATCTACTCGCCTGGGCCTTCAGCTTCCAGTCGCTTGGATCCACGCCGGGATTTGATCCAGTCGCCGTCTTGCAGGCCCACTCGCCAGTTCCTGGGTCAGTCGGAAACGTCCTGCTGGGTATACCCGGTAGGCACATCCCCATCAGCCTGGATACATTTTTCGAGCCAGACCACCCATGCGGGGTCTGGTCTGGCCCAAAAAAACTGCTGAAACCCCATATCGGCCCGCCGCCGCGTTTTCAGGTCGATATAGGAGATCTGCTAGAGATGCTAATAACCACTGCTATCGACCGCGTTCCATCCATGATCTCGCAAGAGATATTGTTGTGCCTTGACAACGTCCTCGGCCTTCATCCATATCGACTAGTATTAACTCTGACGGAAGCACGTCTCTTCTCCTTCCTCCCCTCTCTTCTGTGAACAGTTCCCTGAGAGAAAAAGAGAGCGGCCGGGCCAATCCCGAGCCCCTCCGGTGGCGATGCCGGCCGGAGGTGGCGGAGGGGAGGCACCGGAGTAGTTTAGGTTAGTAGGTAGGTTGGCTTGCGGCGGTTTTGTCGCGGTTTCGGGCTCTGTCCCGGAGCTTTGCCCAGGTCGTTGACCTAGATCTGGTGCATGCCGGTGGGATTTCTCTCTTGTGAGCTCCGGTGGCCGAAGTTTGGGGGAGATCTGCTGCTAGAGGCTCTCAATAAGGGTCTAGGAGCCGGCATCTGGGGTGGGAGTGGAAGCCTTTCTTGGCCGGCCGTGGTGGCGGGGGAGAAGGGCGTGGTGGCGGGTGGTGCAGCGGCTTCTCCTTCCCGGCCGACCGTGGAGGCGAGGGGGTTGCGGAGTGCTGCGTCGTCCCTCCTCTCCCTCTTCTGGATGCTGGTGCTGTCCATGCCGAGGCAGGTTCCCTCTCCAGCTTCCTCTGGCTACCATGGTGGTGGCTAGGTGAGCTGGGTCTGGTGTGCCTGCGGCGGCGGTTGATACTCCTGGAGCTCCTCTCCGGCGTTTCTTTGGCGACTGCTCCGTCATCATGCCGGACCCTATGGCAGTAGGGCTGCCGCTCCGCGCTGCTCTGCTCCTCTCGTCGGTCGCTTCCTAGCTTGGACGGCCGTCGGTGTTGGAGATTCGTCGCCGATCTGGAGGAGGATGAAGACCAAGGACTGGATTGCTTTTCTAGTTTCTTTTAGGGTCCTCTTTGCATTTTCTTGGGCCTCTATGTAATTCCTATCTTTTTGGCCTCTTTGTACTCCATCGGCTTCTTTGCAGCAATATATGTCGGGTGCTTTGCACCCGTTCAATGTTAAAAAAAAAAAAGACAACGTCCTCGGTTCTTCTCCATGGACGACAATCTTCTGCCGATTTCCTTTCGAGTAGCTGCTCTGGAAATACCTGATTGGCCCAGGCTTGGCCGGTAGTGTCTGACTCGTGGTGAGAAGGGCATGCTCACGACAAACAATGATAGCGTTCCCTTTTGATGGAAGGCGCCAAACTGTCATGTCCTGCGATTATCACCCTTTTTGCATGCTCTAGAGTCTAGACAGTGTTTCTTCAGGAAACCCATACAAAAAACTATAAGATTTGCATTTTTATCAATTTGCATAAAAACTGGGATAAAACTATATTCATTCTATTGATGGAAGTCTAACAATATAGTTTTTATCTTATGTACCTCATGCTAAGTTGGTTATTTTGTCAACCTAAAAATACGCGTAAGTCTTATAAACCGAGACGGAGAGAGTACGAGGAATCTGGAATCTGGCATTCAATTCTTGACCATAAGCATTGTTAAAGTGTATAAGTGAATTGCACTACCATTTCCATTAGTTCGGACTTTTGGTTGCGTTGGCTAATGCATGAAGCTTGACATGGTATCAGAGCATCAGGTCTCGAGTTCGAGTCCTAGCTTTCGCAATTTATCCTAAAATTGCTGTTGACCCCTCTATGGCCACGTATAGGCCTTTTGAGTCATACGTGAGTTTCGCGCGCCGTCGCTCTCTTCCGGTTGCACGTGCTGACTTTTCCCCGTCATACGTGAGAGGGGGTGTTGAAGTGTATAAGTGGATTGCACTAGCCCTTTCCATCAGTTCGGACTTTTGGTTGCGTTGGCTAATGCATAAAGCTTGACAAGCATATCCAATTTCCTTCAAATATCTTTTTTTATTTTCACTTGCAATTGCCTGTGTAAGTTAATAAATCCGGTCTTAATTGTTACTAGATTTCTCTCTGTGCCACCCCCGGGGCGCGACTGCTAGGCAAAACGTTTAAAGATGGAATTGTTTGATGACTTCCTTCAAAAAAAAGAGAATTGTTTGATCACTAAATCGTTCAATGACTTTTATAGGCAAGCGTCAAATCATAGCCTTTTCACGGGATATGTTTTTCGTTTGATGACACGATCATCCCGCTCTCTAAGAAGTTGAAAACACACGCAGAATATGGTTACACGCCATTGTATGATCGTCCGGCTTGATGGTCAAAATAACAAACCACTCAAGCAATTATGGTGAAAAAATAATGGTAATGACGAGTAGAAACAAAATGTTTTATAGCATTTTTTCTTGAGTTTTCTTTTGTTGGAATTAAAAGAATCCATGTTTTTATTTAATGTTTTCTGTGCTAAAAATGGTGAAATATGTTAGCACACTCAATGTATTTATCCGACGCAGTGAGTGTCAAGCCTATAGAGTCAGTGTCAAGCCTATAACATGCATCAAACCCTGGCCACGGGGAAGAACTTTGCCGCTCTATCTGGCGCTCGAGCTCCCTTTGCATGACAACTAAATCTCGTCGAGGTGATAGCACTTCCTTGTGCCTTCTATGCCTATTCATATCATATTTAGACCCTTAGTGTACATAGACACACCGAGTAATGCACGGAATGAGATTGGATAATTCTAAGATAGAGAGGAGAACAACAAGAAATAAGTTATACGTAGATTTTTTTCTTAGTAAAGCCTTCCTTTATATAAAAACGGGTGATACGTATTGGCATGAAGCCATTGGTCCTTTGATAGGTCAACAACTAAAATTCTTTTGGTAATGATTTTGGTCCTTATAAGGTACCTGAGCTGTGTGGGCCGTATGGACAATCTATAATTTTCTTTAGCATTTCATTTTGAAAAGGAAGAACTAATATTTTAGCATCCAACTTTAATATTTTGCACCTAGGCAACATAGCGTTTATTATTACTGAGTGAATTCCAGTTTTTACTTCTAGTTTCTAATCTATGACACCGATTACCTCATTTAACAATGTTTTATCCAAATTATCCCTTTTAGTGATAGTTCTGCTAACTTTTACCTCTTTTAAAGATTAAAAGCGTCCGTCAAGTGGGTTTGGACCGTCAGATTACAAAGTTCATAAAAATAAAGCCTTCATCGTCAAACACACCCGAGGACAATGTGCTTTTTTTTGTATTTGGATGCATCATTCTGTTTGTACTTTTAGCTTTCGCTAATGTAAACTATGTAACCTTGACATATTGACTTGCATTAATTAGAGCATTTGTAGCAGATATCGTATCTAGTTATACCGTAAAACGCGTATACGGTAAAATGTAACTCGTCTTTCCGGTGCAAAAAACGTTGACGCGAAACAGATATCGCATATACATACCGCAAAACAGAATATACCTGTGAATATTCCATCGTCTTCTTCGTAGACACATACATCTGGATCAGTCCTAGCATGTGGCCCACCGCTGCTCCGAGAAGACGCTCCGATTCACACCTCCGTCAGCCGGAATCGCACCGCCACTGCTGGATTCGCGCGTGCTTGACCAGAATTGTTGATGCGCGCATCGTCCTACTAGCTACTGCGCGCGCCGTCCTAGCTAGCTGCTGCTTGTTGCGCGCCATCCTAACTATCCCCTCTGATTAGAAATATAAGATGTTTTAGCTTTGTTAATTGAATGTATCTAGACGTCTTTTAATGTATATGTTTATAGAAATTTAGAGTGAACCTATATACTAAATGAGGTCGAGATACACTCGCTTTATAAAGCTAAAATTTCTTATATTTCTGAATGGAGAGAGTAGCGGCTGCTACGCGCGAGCTAGCTGCTGAGTCCGGCGACCTTTCCATGGTGGCGGCGACAGCGGGATGGCGGGAATTGACCTTCGGCGGTGACTTTTGGTGGCAATGACGAGACACTCACTAGTACAAACTCGTTACTTAGAGACAGTGTTTTCAATCGGTTTTCACTAAATACGAAAAAAATCGGCCTTTGTTTGTATCCCTCGGTCGGTTGTTATAAGACAACCGTCTTTAATGGTCTTTGAAGCGGTTATTTACAATAGCAAACTCAAAAAATGGATCCTTGGGAGTCGAATAATTAAAACAAACGCAGTATATGACCTTAGGCGGTCGGAAAAAATCAATCGTCTCTAATACTCACAGAGGTGAGCCGGCTATTATTACAAGCCACCTCAATTTGGTTCCATGGCACGTGTAGTTACGGCACCAGGTCACGGGCAACCCTCGCGAGTTCACCTCAGACGGGTGGTAATAAGAACGTTCTCGAAGAGTGGTCAGGCGAAGCGGTTAAGGTTGTGCGCCGCCTCCTAGATCTACACTCCGAGAAACTGAATTTGCGCATGTACTCAACGTGTCGGTTCCAGAGGCAGAGTACGGAGGAACCCCCGCCTGCAGGTTCTCCTTCCTCTCTACTCTTTTTTCTATTTGATTATTTTTTTACTAGATTTAGTCTAACAATACACAAACGCTTGTTCATACACAGACCTCGAGTTGCACATATTGTTCAGACGCTTCTTCAGATCTATACAAATGAGATTTTATTATTCTGTTAAGTTCATTCCGAATCTTTTCTTCGATTTTTTTCTTTTTTCAGTGCGTACAAGCTACGGTGATGGAAATATGTCATGTATGCAGCCAGCCAAGACATAACTGTGGCCATTCAAACAAAACTTCAAGAGTCCTTCATCATCGTCATGAACCAGCCTACCTTTCGAAAAGTTGTGGTCAGTAATTTCAGATCAATCTATGTACAAAGTCCTTCACTATTAGTTAATTAGCATGCCTACGTGTGAACTAAAATTATTGTTTCGGTGCTTGGTAGTTAGCTAGGAATTTGAGTTTTTATTTTTTGAGGAATTAGAAACATGGGCATATCTTGGAAAATTTCCTTCAAATTTTAGGTGTGATAACCCATATATGCATCTCTGTTTCCTTCGGAATTTGTTAGAGAAACATCAATCAATTGTTTTTTGTTTCTGTCATATATGCATCTCTATTTGGATCTGATATAAGACACACACACATGAGTACATACTTATATGTTTTTTATATAGGTTGTAGTAAATCTTCCTAATGTTATATGTATATGTGATCCAACATCATCATACTTATTTGGTTAGTATTAAATTTTCCTACTAGAAAATTATTGTACCATGTGTATGTTACAAGTGTATTTTTGTTTTTCCTACTGTTATATATATATTTGATTAGTAGTTTTCTGATTTTTTTTAGGAGTACTATTTTCTTAGTTAGTAGTAACTTCTTGCTACTTGTATGATCAATATCACATATTTATTTGTTTTTTTCTCAGACCGTTCCTTGTCAGTTTAAGGAAAAACTCAATCAGTATGCCGATAAGTGGTTACCATCTTTGGCTGGAGGGCGTAGGTTTTAGTTTTTTCTGCATAAAAGGGAAGATGATGCATCTATAAGAGGGTTATTCTGGTTATCTTTTTTGAGTACACACAATGTTGTTATCCATGATGTGGTGACCTATAGATTAATCACTGAAGATAATGATGAAGAAAATGAAGAAGATGAAGGAGATGAAGAGAAAGGAGATGATCAGTCTATGTTTAGTATGAAAGTACATGACCCTAATGGTGACATTAAGAGATACTAGACCATTTATGGTGTGTGTTTTTTCTCCATCAAATATATGTATATTAATATTTCCATTTATGGATCCGTGCATTATTTTTTCTTTTAATTGCAATTAAATTTTACAGGATTTAGGGTGCCATTTGTGGATCCCATCATTAAAGGTGTTTTCTACAGGAGCGTTTTCACACATATGTATGCCATTACTGTGGCATACATGTATGCCATTACATGTGATATGCTGAAGGATGTAAGTAGAATATGCTGGCTGCATGATGAGGATGATTTTTCCATCTCTCTGACATGCAATACTATGTTACAAGTCTCAGTGCACTTAATCTAGCTAACAACAGCTTTGTGAGTTATTGTATCTAATAAGGACATGATTTCAATTTTTCTTGTGTGTTTATAATTACTAATGTATTTTAGTTATTTCATCATTTCAGGTCATACCATCAAGCTTTGCACTTGGTTACAACATCCAAAAGAATGACGTAACTTTGTTTCATGGTTATGGCATGGACGACACAATTACTGGATAGTACACTATCTTGCGTGGCAGATTAAACCAGATAGTGTTCTCCAATGATTGGAACCTCTTCTATAACATGAACCAACTTGAAGGTGTTTCACTAGTTTCTATGAGGGTGGAAATGAGGGAACACTACATTGGCTTATTTGTGACGAAAATTCACTGAACCCTCCAAGGAAGACCCTTTATTTTGTTTAGCTAGATCTAACGTAGGAACTATGTTAGAGATGTTGTGAACAATTATGTTTGAAGTATTCGGTGTTGTGAATAATTATGTTTGTAATATATTCACCTCCCTTGCTTTTTGGTCCTGAATATAATTTGCAAGTTTTAGGATTAACAAAATCTAGAGTGACTGAATATATCCGGAGTTCCGACTACACATAACTCATGCAAAATAGTTTAAATTGGTGAAAAAAAGTTTAAGTTGATGATAAATTCATATTTTTGCAAGCAAATGATCTCACAACGTGATTAAACATTGGAATTAGTCGATTTTTATATACTTGCAAGCGCATGAATACTAGGATTTGTCATACCTTTCAGGATAAGGTTAAAGGTTTGTACTACACCATATATTTTCTTCAATGCATATGAACCTAATTCAGTCTTAGGACTTAATTTAGCACTAGTACGAACGTACAACCACCTTCATTTGCCTTTTTGTTCTCAATAATTCTCAAATATTAGGATCCCCAAAATCTGGAGGGTCCGAAAACATGCGGAGAACCCGAATATTTTGTTACAGTAGAGACGGTTATTTTTATGGGCCACCTCCTATAGAATCCACCCTGCCCAATCGAATCTCATAGGATCTTTATGCCTAGTATTGCATTGTTATGCCTTGCTCAGTCCTGTCAATTGCCCTGCTGTAATTTGTTTACCGAGCATGCCATGTTTGTTTATCTAAGGAGAACACCTCTAGTGAACTATGGATCCCGGTCTAATCTTTACCATTGATACATCTCCCATTGTTACTGTTTACTTGCTGCAAACCACTTTCACCTTCCACACCATACAGTTAATCCTTTGTTACAGCAACCGGTGAGATTGACAACCTCACTGTTAGTTGGGGCAAAGTCTTGAGTTTGTGTTGTATAGGTTTCCACGTTGCTTGCAACATCTTTGAGACGTTTCCTTCCTCCTACTGGTTCGATAACCTCGGTTTCTTACTAAGGGAAAACTTGCTGCTGTGCTGCATCATACCTTGCTCTTGGGGTTTCCCAACGAAGCGCTCCATGTTGACGCAGCGCCATCAAGACTTTTCTGGCGTCGTTGCCGGGGAGGCTAAGGACGTCTTCACAAGGAGAGTCATTCTCAACCTTTCTCTTTACTTTGTTTTTGGTTTGCTTAGTTTCTTTTGCTTGGTTTTGTTTGCCTATTTTTATCAAAAACTCCAAAAAAAATTAGTTTAGTTTGGTTTGCTTTCTCTTATAAAAAACACAAAAAAATTAGTTCCTACTCTAGTTGTCACCTTGCTCTAGCTCACCATGTTGTTCCCCAAGTTCACCCTGAAGGACCTTTCAATAGGTAGTGGCTCCATAATTGGGAAAGTTAATATTGAAGAATTCTTTAATCATGTTAGCAAGCATGAGGATATTGAGGATAGCTCTATAGCAGAACTTGCTCCTAATTATGAAATTGCTGCAGCTTATTTAGTTCATATGTTGGAGGCTAGGTTTGTTGGACTTAACCCCATGATGCAAATTTTGTTCCTAAAACTAAAAGAAGAAAAGAATGCTGAAAAGAGAGAATTTATCCTTGAAACTTTACTAAAAGAGTTCCATGATGTTGCTAAGGAGGCCAAAAAGGTCTTTGAGCATTTTAATATGCTAGGCTCATGTGTAGATGTTATGGGTACTTCAGATAAAACCAAACCTAGAGAGGAATTCAAGATACCCATACCCTTTAAGCTTGTTGGGATGCATGAAGCCTTTAAAAAGAATTTTGATTGGATTGTTCCTGAAAATCCTTTTGATGATAGTAGTGAACCAAAGAGAGATGAGAAGGGATCCTCCAAAACTCATTTGGATGAGATACCTTTCATAGTTGAAGACTTTGCAAGTATTGATCTTAATACTTCTTCATTTGAAAATACTTGATTTCTTGCTTCTTGTGCCTAACTTAAAGACGTTAAAGAAAAGTACTTGTTGGGAGATAACCCAAGAGTTTTCTTGAGTCTTGGAAGTTATTACTTCAGTAATGACCTCTCCTTATCCTTTTTGTTTGCTTTTTGTGCCAAGAATGACCTCTAATGAGAGGGAAGTAAGATTTGGGGAGTTGTTGTCCCGAAACAGATTTCTGTCGTCCACCATAAAAATTCTTGATGAGTCTCTGTAAGTCGGATTGAGCTGAAAATTTACTACTCCCTCTGATTCATATTACTTGTAGCGGAAATGGATGCATCTAGACATGTTTTAGTGCTAGATACATCCAATCTAATGACAACTAATATGGATCGAAGGGAGTAATAAATCCCCTAGTATGTTATATAACTTTCGTTAGTTCAATACTTTTTGATTTGAGCAACAAAAGATCTTCGAAAAATCGGTTTCTACCTGCTGTTCTATTTTGACAGATTTCTGCCATTATTTGCATTTGCTTTTTAATGATTCCCTTTTGGGTTCTTTTTGGGAAATTGAGATTTTTGAAGGAGTTGCTACAGTAGCTTATGTTTTTAGAGAAAAGTTTTACTGTTCCAAAGCTAAACCCAAGGGTCTATTATCTTTTAAATACACTAATGTTGCTAATGAAGATTGTGTGAAGTTTTGTATGAAGGAAAATTTTCAGGTGTAGAGAATGATGTAATAAGATGAAGAATGGACAAAAGCTCAAGCTTGGGGATGCCACCCTGGTGTCACACCAAGAAATATCCAAGAGGTACAAGCGTCAAAGCTTGGGGATGCCTCCCCTTCTTCATCAATAAAAAGCTCAGGTCATTCTAGACACTTCGTTTTTATTGTTTCATACACTGTTGTGTTGTTCTTGGAGCGTCTTAGTTTTCGTTTGCTTTGCTTAGTTTGTTTAGTTTGCTTGAATAAAGTAGTTTGTTTAGTGTCGCAACTACAACGGAATGGTTAACTAAAAGTGCCTACTGCTTACCTTATCAGAATGATTATCTATACTTGACTAGTAATTGCTGCAACGATAACTGAATGATAAAACTGCCAACTGTGTGAGTTCCTCGGTTGACTTCCTCGTTTGGTCTCGAGGGGGAAACACCAGGATGGGTTTGTTTGATGGTAGCATCAGGTTGGTTCCGAATAGGTCTTTCTTATCCCTCTCTGATAGCCGACAGTTATACCGAGTCTCTATAGGATGTTTAATGCATGCTGCGCTGCCGCTTCAGTCCACCATACCTATGTAGGCGAGGACCGCCGAATTCTAGCCTCGCCGTGTACTGGCCTCAGTACTGACGTGTGGCATCCCGCAAAACCACTACTAGAAAATCGCGTTGAATTTGTGCATTGCATCGTCATCATCATGCATTGTTTGCCTCAAACTATTTTTCGCAAAGCCTGTTTTTGTTTTCTAAAACGCCCCGTCTTGTTTTCAAATTCAAACCCGGGTCGCCGGAATATTCTGTTGTCTACTATTGTTTTGCAAACGGTGCATTTAGCATTAAATAAAATTATTATATTATTTTAGTGGGGCAGTCGAACGGGCCGAATGACCCGAACGACCACCCCAGGGATTTAATCGGTCCAACCAACCGGTACACCTAAATCCTAAAGCTACCCATTCTAACCTACCCACCCTGCCTGCCACCTCACCCCAACCAACCCCCTCTCGCCACCTCACCTCTCTCCCTCCCTCCACCACTCCCTAGCTGACACATCAGCCTACCCCTCTCCCCTCTCTCTCTCCTCTCTCTCCCCACTCAGCTCACAGCACACACCCCACGCGACCCACTTCTCCTCCTCCCCCTCTCTCTGTCCGGCCGGACCCACCCGCGCCTGGACCCCACCCCGCAGCCACGCTCCCCTGGCCCCTGCCTGAACCAACCACGCACGCACACCACCTCTCCCCTGGACCCGCGGGTCCCACGCCCTGTCCTCACCCCCGAGCCCCACCCTCCTCTCTCCTCCCTCAGCGCGCCCCCTCTCCCTCACCCGCGTTCCCCGTCCGCTCCTCCTCCTTATGCTCCCACCGGCGAGAGCCGCCCCTCCCTCCTACCTCTGTTCCACCGCTGGCCTTCCCCAACCCCCGCTCGCTCTGGCTCTCCCCCGCTCGCCAGCCCTCTCCCGTTCCTCCCCGCGCTCGCCCGCCGTCTTCCTCCCCTCCGGCGAGCTCGCCACCGTCGCTGCCTCCCTCTTCCGTCGCTCCTCCGAGCTCGCCTCCGCCGAGCCAGCGCGTCGCCTCCCCTCTGCTTGTCCGTCGCGGCCGCGGCCCAGTTCTGCTCCGCCGCCAGCGCGCGTCCACGCCCCGATGCGACCGCCGCCTTCCGAGCCTCGCCCGGCGTCGGCCCGCCTCCGGCCCGGCTGTCCCCGTCGCCCCCGAGCCGCGAGGTCCCTACCCGCCTGTCCCGCGCCCCGTCGTCCGGCCGCCGCCCGTCGCCATCGTCTCCACCTCCGTCAAGCGCGCCGCCGCAGACCCAGCCCGTCACCGCCCGACGACCTCGTCCTCGCGTCATCGCTGTCGGCAGTGAGCCGTCGTTCCGAGGCCTGCAGCTACCGTTCGTGTGGGCGCCCCCAAGCTCATGGCAAGTGCACGTGTTGGCATGCTGCTGTTCGACGGTTCGGTGTGGTGCTTTGACAGTACGGTGGGAAGCTGCGAGATTTCAAGAAGCAAAGAACTTCGGAGACAGTACTTCATGGAATCCGAGGACTGGTTCCGGCGAGACCAAACCGTCCCCCCCCCTTTCGAACCCCCAAGGTCGCTGACGCAAGATCGACACGGAAGACGAGACGGACGCCAAAATCTCCTTCACGGAAACTCCGAAGTCCGAAGATCAAGTCCGAACCCGGTGCTCCGAAGGACGCCAAGATCCGGACCCGGAGACCGAACCCCGTGCCGACAAGTACGCCTACCCGGACACCGAGCGCCAAGATCGCCACCGGAACAACAAGCACTTCGTCCCGGACGCCAAGACCGACTCGATGGCGCGGGCCCGACAAGACCCTCGCAACGGCAAGACCGACCCTGTGGGACCCGACAAGATCGACACGGCGACAAGGACGACACCGACCCGGAAGAATCCGATGCGCCCCCGACACCAAACCAAGTCCGGCTTCCTGGATGCAACAAGATCTACCACAGTAATCCGAGAATGATCCGTCGAACCCTGGACCCTGAGACCGACCCCGAACCCCCCAGAACCTCAAGTTCGTCGAGACCCCTAAATGTGTGACCCTTTCCTCGAGCCCTATTTTATAAATGCTAAATATAAAACCTTGTTGCATATTAATTGTTCATCTCGCATGCATCTTGTGTGGTTTGGGGGCCTTATGCCGATTCACCCTATAATTAAATATGGGGCCCATATGCGGGCAAATCTAGTCTCATATTGGCCTCATTTAAACTTGTGTAGTGAACCGGTGCGATCTTTTGCCATGTTATAACAACAGTTAAATTGCGGGGTAGCTAAATAACTTGAACCGTTTAATTAATTGTCGGGACCCCGGTTCCGCTTAATCTTGCCTAATTGCATCGCACCTTTGCCATGCCATGCATCATATCATAAGCATGCCGATCTTTTGCCGTAGTATTAAATATTGCATCCGGTGTTTATTCTAGTGTTTTGGCTCTTCGCGGATAAGGCCGTTGAGTTGATGCGAGTGTCGACCCGATCTTCGGTTGAACCCTTCGACAATGTTTTTCAGGCGAGCATCTCCCCCTTTCTACCTATCTTACTTTTATAGTATTTACTTCCCTCCTGTTGATCTATTGCTATCTGTGTTGCGATGCTCTAGTTTCCGTACCCGTGATATCCCCTTGCAGCCATATCTTGCCTCGGACACATCCTGTTACCTGTTGTTTGGTAGATAGTTGGACTTGTGCGTCGTAGTCGGTTGCTCAAATGTTGTTGCGTGTTGTCAAGTTCCACAGTTGTTGGAGTATTGCCGCATGTTTGATGTTGGAGATGATCATAGCTTTACTTTTCGTTCACTTTAATTCCTATTTAACAACTAAAATTGAAGTAAGCAGAGGCATCGGTGGGTGATAGATAACATTTGGTTTCCGAACGCCCACTTGTGTCCCGTAGGACCCCGAGTACTTGATACCTGTTCCTTGATTTATCGTGCTATCCACATCCGGGAGGTATATGGGACCCCCCTGAGCCAGAGCTTGATTCAGTCTTATTTCTTGGGGCCACAAACTAGTTTGAGGTTTTATTTACGATCCTGTACTTATGCCATGCTTTACTGCTTTATTTAAATTGTGCGACAGATAGCACCTGTACTGTTTAGGATCGGGACACGATTCCGCGGTGTCGACAAGCCCAGTTTTGTGTTCCCAGTCGTTCACAGCCGTCTACCCAAACCCTGAGTCCGTCTCGGAGACCGGCCGACTTTGTTGCGGGTGTACTTAGTGGGGTGGCCCCCCGTGCTTGCTTTGGGTCTGGGAAACGTCATGACTTAGGCCCCGCCAACATACCGATGGGTGTATGTTAACTGATCTGGCAAAAAGGGTCGAAGTGCTTGTGGAAACTTTGGTGCACCCCTGCAGGGTTAAATCTTTTCGAGAAGCCGTGTCCGCGGTTATGGACGACTTGGAGCACAGGTCTCGATCATAGACAACTATAACTAAAGTTTACTGTTATAATTTGACTTGTATCTGATATGACTAGTAATCAGCTCCACTGCAACGGAATGGCTAATAAAAGTACCAACAACTGCTGGGTTTTTGGGATATCTCATGCTAATTGTATCTGACTAGTAAGTGTCGCAACTACAACGGAATGGTTAACTAAAAGTGCCCACTGCTTACCTTATCAGAATGATTATCTATACTTGACTAGTAATTGCTGCAACGATAACTGAATGATAAAACTGCCAACTGTGTGAGTTCCTCGGTTGACTTCCTCGTTTGGTCTCGAGGGGGAAACACCAGGATGGGTTTGTTTGATGGTAGCATCAGGTTGGTTCCGAATAGGTCTTTCTTATCCCTCTCTGATAGCCGACAGTTATACCGAGTCTCTATAGGATGTTTAATGCATGCTGCGCTGCCGCTTCAGTCCACCATACCTATGTAGGCGAGGACCGCCGAATTCTAGCCTCGCCGTGTACTGGCCTCAGTACTGACGCTCCTCTTTTTCCTTTGCCCTTTGTCGGCACCCCTTTTGTTTTAGCAGGTTTCGACGTCGTTAGCAGGGTTACCCTTCCGGCTTGGCCTGGGCAGGGTTATGGACGCCATTGGTTATTCTTCAGGGCTCTTAGCCCCATTTGCATCTTGTCCGTAGCTGGACGCTCTATCGTTTTCAAGGTGGTTTGGATCTTTGTATTGTATATCTGTATTCTTGACTCATGGAGTCGTGTTGTATATATATCTGTTCTGTGAGTCCCATCGAGGACCGTTGTGTAATGTTATTACTTCGTTTTCCACACGCACGAAAGTGCCTGGTGGGAAAGTTTTTGCTTGAAAATGCAAGAGGAGCTTCCTTTGACTGTGACTTAGACTTTAGAATGTCGTGCTAGGTGTTTTTTTGACCTTATGCTTAGTGATTATTGATGTAGCATGACTTGTTCCAAACAATTAGGATTGCTTAGTGTGCCTTGAAGGAATCATCCGTTGTTTTAGCATACAGAAGCATAGTATTGTGGTATTCTCCTTTGATGCTTTATTTGAGTTGACTTGGCACATGCTCACACCATGTTATGACTATGAACAAGTCACCATAACCTCTATGATCATTTAGTCCTTGACTTGTAGTACTTCCTCCGTTTCAGTTTACAAGTCCTACGCGTATATCTAGGTTATCAATTTGACCTATATAATTTGAATTATATAATATAAAAATTATATCATTGGAAAATACAAAGTCTAAAGTTTCCGATGATATATTTTTTATAATATATACATCATACTAAGTTGCTCAATTTGGCGACATAGAACTACGTGCAGGACTTATAAACCGAAACGGAGGGAGTACCACTCTATGCTTTGATTAGTAATGTTTTGTCGCTCTGCATGATTATGGCCATTATTGCTCTTTTAGTTGGTTGCTCCCAGTCTTTTGCTAACCTCCACTTGTATGAGTAAGTTCTACTCATACTTCCAACTGCCAAGAAACCAAGTTATTTCAAAGTATCCACTATAAATTCCTATGCATGATGTGTTACACCATTCCAAGTATATTCTTGTTTTCATCTATCTTCCAATTAAAAAGTACAAGAGATAGACCATAATGGCTTAGAAACATACCTGTTTGTCCCAGATATTTAAATCAACCAATTCTTTAGCATTCTTCATCTCAAGATTAACCTGGGCGCTTATTTCAGCGGGTAGTCTGACTTGGAAGTGAGATGCCTTGAGCAATAGGAATTTTACCCTTGAATCTACAGAGGTAAATCAGAAACATATAGATAATAAAATCTATGAACTACAGGACAAAAAATACAAAATAACCCTACAGCGACTGCGCAGTAATCACTGGCTGTGCATGCAGCTCATTGATTTCAGCAGGTCTTCACTGATATACCAACGGCACGCAGAACAACTACTCAGTCCCTTGGGACCTGTTACCAGAAAGGATTAACAATATGAGAAAGAACCCAGGTAAAATGACACATTAGCTGTTAATTTCTTTGGGAGCCTAACCTTCAAATGGGTTAACTAAAGTGCCAAGAAAGATTACAACGATCGGTTCTTATGCAGTAGCACATCATCTCCAACAAAAGCGGTTGCTCTCTCCTCCCACAGAACCACACTGATGTTGTAAGCACTATAATGAAGAAGTAAATTGGCGAATAAATCACAAAATGAACATCTACCATAATGTAGGCTATAAAATAGAAAAGGAAAAAAGAGACAAGGTACCTAAGATCACTCAAATAAAAAAAACTCACGAGGCCAACGTTTGGCTAAAACGTATGGAAGTTCGACCAGGCCACAAGGAGCAGCAGCAGCGGCGGATGCGTGTATAGAACACGTCATGCACCAGCGGCAGATGGCTGCAGAGCACTTGCATGTCCTCCACACTTAAGCCATAGACTAGCTGAATACGCGTGCGTTGCTACGGTCCAAACTTGAACCTCTACATATCATCAACAAAAATTATACTCTCTATGTCGTAGAATAAGTAATTTTACTTTGTCTAGATACACATTCGTATCTAACTGAAGTGAATCATTTATTTTGAGATCGTATCTAACTAAAGTGAATCACTTATTTTGAGATGAGTGGAGTATATCGATCAAAATATTTATCTTTATTATGTGTATATCACATAAAAACTCATGACTGCATTGCAATATTTTTTGCAATTTATTAGCTTCGTTCAAATGAATATCACCTCACACAGGTTTGATTGTGCAATTATTGTAAAGTGAGCAGTTTACATCGATGACCAACAGAGACCAAGGCTCGTATGCAATCAATAAGGGCAGCCGGTATTGCGGTCAATCAGTAGTGCTTTCCTGGACTTTGGTAGTGCGGAATGCACAGTCCATCTTGCAGGCTGCAGGCCCGTGACCCCAGCTTGGTCCTCGTCTTCTGCAAATCTGGCCATCGGGCCGTGCCTGGGCGGGCCGGCCCGCGGCACGCCAATTTTGGCCCGGCCCAAGCCCGACACGGCACGCGGCTGGCGGGCCCGTGCCGGCCCGTGGCACGTGGGTGCCGTGCCCGTGCCGGCAGGCCAGGCACGCGGGCCAGGCACGGCACGGCCCGTTTGGCCAGGGCACGCGAGTGGCACGCGGGCCGGCCCGCCAGGCACGCGAGGCCCGCCACGCGCCGAGCCAGGGGGAGCGGGGGGACTGGGCGCCCGAAATATTAGAAGCAAAAAAGAGTCCCAGCGGGACTCGAACCCGGGATCTCTGGCACCCCGCGCGGCAGCTAACCACTACGTCACCGAAAATTAGCTGATAAATAATAATTTTGAGAGATATTAAGGGTTAATTTAGACGGGCTAGAGAAATCGCTGACGGGCCAGCGTGCTTGACGGGCCACGGGCCGGCCCGTGTAGCTTTCGTGCCGGGCTCGGGCCGCCAGGCGAGGCACGTAGCACGGCCCGGCACGGCACGTGGCTTGACGGGCCACGACGGGCCGTGCCGCGTGCCGGCCCGTTTGGCACGTGCCGGGCCTGGGCCGTGCCGGGCCGGCCCGTTGGCCAGATTTGGTCTTCTGTCGAGCCCCGACCCCGAGAGCCTCCTGTCCAACAGCTGCGAGCCCCGCTCGATCCCATCGACATAGAGACCCCTGCGCCCTTCTTCCTCCTGGAGCGCCCCCGCCTCCCAGTCCCCTCCGCCAGGTGCCTCCCTTCCGCTCGAGCTCTACGCCATCCTCTTCCTCGATCCCGGCAAGCCGCTGCCTCCATCTCCGGGTCTCACTGCCAGCGACCGTAGCTTGGCGCAGCAAGAGAAGCAGGCGGCGGCCGAACAAGCGGAGCCGGGGATAGTTCTTGCAACGATCGATCGGCTTAAGGAAAAATAAATTAAAGGATCGAACATGTACTAAACGAATAGGTATTTTTATTTTTATTTTTACGGATGGCAATGGTGGCTAGTTTCGTGTTTGGTTGAAGGGTAAAACGGCCTTAAAAAAGTGTTGGACCGGAAGAAACACTTCGTCTTTTATTATTAGGTATAGATATAGAGGTATAGATATATATTGGGAAAATTATGACCAACCAACAACTACGACCTCTCGACAAATATGGCTATCTCATTTTATCTCTAATTTCTAGGGTACCAAATTAATCAATTGGTCTCTGAATTCCAGGATAACAACGACATTTGCTAGATCAAACATTTCAGAAATATTTGCTTGTTGAGTGTCCTAGAAAGTACAGAGTACAAACAGTGAGAAATATCATGCACAAGTAGACATCAAGACTAAAATTAGAACTGAAATCATATGGGGAAATTTAACATGTCAGTGATTCTCGGCCGTGATGCCGGTGTGTGTCCTCTTGAAATTTCTCGAAGACCCGGCTACATCATGATGCAACACGGCCTCTTCTTGCTCTTGCTTCCGTATTCAAGCCGTCTCCTCGTCGGCGTCCATCAGTGCGCAATGGCAGCGGTACTCGGTGTCGGTGCAGGAAAAGGCAGGCCGCAACGAGAGAGGAGACGCGCACCATACGTAGGTAGCAGCAGGCTGAGAGGGGAAACGGGTCTAGAAGGGACGATGAGAACAGGGCGGGGCTGGAGAGGAGGCGCGGCGGCCGGCAGCGCGATAGGAGGCGCGCAGTGCACGGAGGCGGACTGGAGACAGGGGTGGCGTCGAGGCGCGGCAGAGGAGGGAGGAAGTTGGCAGGGATAGAGAGGAGGCGCGGCGGCCGGCGGCGAGAGAGGAGACGCGCGGCGGCGGACTGGGGGGACAGCGGTGGCGTCATGGCGCAGAGGAGGGAGGAAGTTGTGGAATTAGAGATTGTCCCGATCAGTCCTGCTATTTTTTTGGCCAACTGTGAATGATACGGGACACTGGGTCGATACAAGGATGCCCGCAGATGCCCTCACCATGCGCGCCGGCCACCACGGCTATAAACTATGCGGCCAGAGGCGGGCGAGGCAGGGAGGTGTCCGAGAAGGCGGGCGACGCGATGTCCTCTCCGAAGGGGGAATCGAGCACAGAGAGGGAGAAAGAGCTGCATCAGCAAGCGATAGGGCTGGAGGCTGATGAGGCATGGGGATGGGCTGCCGCCGACGTGGTAGCTAGATTAATGGAGAGGGGCGGCTGACTCGAGACGAAGAGGAGAATGGAGATGGAGAGGAGGGTTGGCCAGTCGGGGAGCGAAGAGAGAGAAAGAGCACTTTATTTTTTTCACCGGATGAACAGTTTGCCCAACAATAATTTCACACACCCGTGTCAAGCGGGACCAATATGTCAGGGAGGACTAGGATATAGCTAGGTGTAGCGGTTACTGCTTCATCTATCAAAATGGACGAACCATGTTGGCTGACATCCACAATCATACGGCTCAGAACATCGCGCACGGGAGTAGCCTCAATGGGTTGGGTCATGTTCACGCTTAAACTATAGAATAATTTTGTTATGTGAAAACTTAGTGATTAAAGCTCTCACGAACTTGATGTCACACCTTTTATTTTTTGCCCCTAATAAAATTGAACCATTATGTCATCTATGTTGTATATGCTTGCACTTATACGTTGGAATTAGCAGAACCATGTTTTCATGGGGAACGTTTTCAACGTTGCACTTGTACTTTGTACACATTTGATATCATGCTTTTTTGTCTATGGATGTCGTCGGTGTGAAATGAAAGGGGAGCTTGTAAGTCCATGGAGTTATGTATTTTGTGTTAGATAAACTCCTGGGCCACTAGCCTAAGCCATGCCTAATCATGGTGGAAACTTGCAGCATCACCATAGTGACATCTATGAAGCATTCTTCTTAAAAAAAGAGATTGAGAAAAAAGAGACATATTGATAAAAGAGGAAAGAGAGAAAAAAGAGACATATTGATAAAAGAGGAAAGAGAGAAAAAAGCACCATATCCTATGGTAAATAAGAAGAATGCTGAGATGCTCATTGTCTGCTTGCCTTGTTATTTTGGTTATGGGAAAGCTCATGTACCATGTACAAGGGGTACCCCGTTGGCGGTTCTCTATGATACACATGTACTTACTATGACAAGAACTTGCAAGTAACTAAACTTGAGTAGCATGAGGAGCGGCCCTCATATTCAAGGGACATAACATTGCCAACTTATACTTTGTCAAGCATATACTCCATAGTTTGTTCACTTTAACCTTAATCACTTCAAGATGCTTATGATAGGGGCAATGAGGGCTGAAATCTAACAAGTACCATAATTTTTGGAAGCTCTTTTTGAAAATTGAAATCCCTGCTTCCCTTTATGAAGGGCCTTTCTTCCACTATTATATTGAGTCTCCACCTTCTACCTTTAGGCACCAGTTAAGAGAGCATAGTTTCCATTCTTAGTTCTATGTGCATTGTCACAAAACTTATTGATTGATGCATAATGTTGATATTACTTGTTCTTGTGCTATATGTATCTAGTCACTCTTATGAACTTTGAAGGTGTCCTATGCATCTATTTGCTACTCCATGAGGGACAAGCTGAATGCCACTATACAATGTTTTCTGTATGTGAAACAAACAAACGTTTTTCAATGCATGTTATTCATGATCTTTGTTTGTAGCCTTTTATGTTGCATGCTTAGTTACTTTGTCTTACTGTTAGAACTCCATCTTTCATGCACATGTTTAGAGTTCTTTGATCCCAGCTTTCAATGCTTGCAAATGGTTTGATCTTGGTTTTGATGGTGCATGTCACCTCAAAAATTATTCTTTTATCACTTACCTACTTGAGGAAGAGCAGGAGTTAAGCTTGGGGATGCTTGATACGTTGGAAACGTATCTATAATTTTTGATGTTCCATGCTTGTTTAGTATCTAGTTTGCTTTGCTTTGTCCACACTTTGAGGTGCTTTTTATATGTTTTCTGGTACTAACCTATTAACAAGTTGCCACAGTGCCTGTTTTCTGCTGTTTTTGCTTCCAGAAAAGCTAGTAAGGAAATATTCTCGGAATTGGAAGGGACAAAAGCAAAGTCAATATTTCACCAAGGAGAACACGAAGTCCAGAGGAGAGACGGAGGGGCGCCACAGGGTGGCCACACCCCCCAGGCACGGGCCCACCCTAGGCCGTGCCTAGGCAGGGTGTGGGCCCCCTGCCCTCTTCCCAGCCTCGCCTCTTCGCATATAAGAAGACCCTGATGCCTAAACCCTAAGCATCTGATCAATATTCCATGAAACCGTCTATAGCCGCCGCCACCATTGTTCCTAGATCGGGGGGATCTGAAGCTCTTCTCGGCACCCTACCGGAGGGGAGATCATCCCGGAGGCCTTCTTCTTCATCATGCCAGCCTCCAGTATGAAGCGTGAGTAGTTCCACCTTGGACTACGGGTCCATGTAGTAGCTAGATGGTTGTATATCCTCCTTGTGCTTTCATGTCTAGATCTTGTGAGCTCCGTTCATGATCAAGGTCTCATCTATTTGTAATCATGCATATTGTGTTTGCTTAAAAAAGTTTTCTATTACTTGCAACTTAATACTGGAGGGAGTTCGGATGATAACCTGAAGGTGGACTTCTAGTCATAGATGCAGTTGGATGGCGGTCTATGTATATTGTTGTATTGCCCAATCGAATCTCATAGGATCTTTATGTCTAGTATTGCATTGTTATGCCTTGCTTAGTCATGTCAATTGCCCTGCTGTAATTTGTTTACCCAGCATGCCATGTTTGTTTATCTAAGGAGAACACCTCTAGTGAACTATGGACCCCGGTCCAATCTTTACCATTGATACATCTTCCATTGTTACTGTTTACTTGCTGCAAACCACTTTCACCTTCCACACCATACAGTTAATCCTTTGTTACAGCAACCGGTGAGATTGACAACCTTACTGTTAGTTGGGGCAAAGTCTTGAGTTTGTGTTGTGCAGGTTTCCACGTTGCTTGCAACACCTTTGAGACGTTTCCTTCCTCCTACTGGTTCGATAACCTCGGTTTCTTACTGAGGGAAAACTTGTTGCTGTACTGCATCATACCTTTCTCTTGGGGTTTCCCAACAAAGCTCTCCACGTTGATGCAGCGCCATTAATACGCGATTCCTACGTTCTGCATTAAGTTTTACTTTACTTTATTTAATTGCTTTGCTCAATCAAAAACCCAAAAACAATTATACTTTTCTTGCATCTTAAAATTATTCCTTAAGTACTTTGTTTAGTTTTATTTAAAAGCATTTTAGTCTTTTGCCTACTGCTCCCCGTGGGGTCGATATCTTTATTTCGAAACTAGCTACAAACGATATGTGCACTTGCAGTCATCAAGCTATTTTCTGGCGCCGTTGCCGGGGAGCTTACCGCAATAAGTCACTTTACTTTTAGTTATTTACTTTCGTTGTACTAATCTTTGATTTAAGTTGCAGGACCATAACAATGGACAACACTCAACACTTAATCCAGCTTGAGGTAGTAAGGAAAATGGGTACGCCCATGGACGCTTTTATAACTGTCAACAAAATCATAAACTGTGATGGTATTGAGATCCATCCTTTATTATTTGAACTACTACATTCTAAGAAATTTGCAGGAACCGATGAAGATAGTCCATATGGGCACTTACAATTCTTTGAAGATGTTTTTGGTTCCTTTATGTTCGATAACTGTAATATTGATATGGTTAAAATACAGTTATTTAGACAAACACTCTCAAATAATGTTTGCAACTGGTATAGATCTTTTTGTGCAGAAGCACAAATGACTTGGACGGAATTGCCAACCAATTTCCTTTCAAAATATTACTCAGAAAGCAAAGCTCATAGGATGAGCGTTACTATTATTAGTTTCAAAAATAGTCCTGATGAGAGTTTATATGAAATATATTAAGATAATTGCCCCATCATCGTTTGCCTGATTGGTTAATCACTCACACATTTTATGGAGGACTTAATAATAAAAATAGAACAAGCCTAGATACCGCTTCTAATGGTAGTTTTCTATCCTACACTTATGATGAAGCCTGGAAATTAATAATGAAAATGAGGGAGACAAAATAAAATCTTAAAGATGAGGAGAGAATTATTAATAGTTCTTCTGAATATGCTTGTGTTAATGATTTTCTTGTAGATGAAAGGACTTGTGCAATGATCAAAACCCTCGACATTGATTCTTACTCAGTAAAGAAAATTATTGAGAATTATGCAGGGCATCTACAGGTACCTACAGAATGGAAACCCTATAAACCCCTCTAAGAAAAGAAGCGTGCAAGAGAAGGTGCACCAATGGTAGAGTTTTCCTCTAAACCTATTCAAGAGAATATCAAGAAAAAGCGCGGAGAGGAAGAACACATAAAGAGAAGATTAAATAAACCAGAAAAGAACCGCGATGCTACCAATGCAAATATTGTTATATTAAAGGATCTTATGGAAGCACGAACCGTGGATAATGAAGAGGTTATGCTAGACTTTGAAACTTCAGAATTCATCACATGTAAGGTACGAGGTAACGAAACTTCTAAGCCTATGACTCCTATATATTATAGGGAAACTTTCTTATATGGAATTTGTGAGCCAATTTCCACTATAAACATTATGCCTTCATCACTTTATGAGGAACTTCGCTACAATTTAAATAATCCAGATATGGAACCGGTGGACACTATTATTAAATTGTCAAATAGAACTAATATAAAACCGGAAGGTGTTATTAGAAATATCTATGTCTTTATTGGAGCACTTATGTACCCTCTTGATTTTCATATTGTTGATATGCCTCGAGATTCTTTTTGTCCTATTCTTTTAGGCAGGCCTTTTGTCTCAATAACTAAAGCTCGAATTGATAATAAGAAGGAGACTATTTGAATGATGTTTGGAGAAGAGGAAATGACATTCCACGTCGCCAAGCTAAAGAAGAGGCCATATGAAGAGGAATACATCAAGGAAGGGAAAATGATTGCCGAGCTAGCCGCAATTCATTTTAGCATAGAAAACAATAATTTTCCTACGATGGGAACAACTATGTACCAAGATCTATCTACTAGATACAAGCAACAGGTGGATATACATCCATAGAATACATACCCTCAAACACCGAATAGCGTTAACGAGGTTGTACTCGTGGATGATGTAGTCGAACGCTTGCCGATCTCAAGATCGTGATGAAGTCCATCTGGTGCAGCCGGTCCAGCACCATAAAGCCAGCACCACGAAGCAATGGTGCATCCGTGATCGCACACACGTCCGGGTACCCCGAAAACCTCCGCGCCCTCGCTTCGGCGAAGCAGCGGAAGCAACAAATTCTTCCAGAAAAAGCCACAGGGAACATGTATCTCGCTGATCTGAGGCCATGGGGAAATTCTAAAGGAGGGAGAGAGATCCTTCGTGAGGAGGTGTGCTTTGAGAGGAGGAGAGGGAGGCCTTTTATAGGGAGAGGGGGGCACCCCAAGGGGCATGGCGCCCAGCCCATGGTGGTTGCCCCCACCTCTTCCACATTCATGTGGGTGGAGCTCCTACTCAAAATGAAAAGCCTCCACTCACATAAACATGCCTCCACTCAAAAATCCACTCACATGCATTAA
Source organism: Avena sativa (assembly GCA_916181665.1). Lineage (NCBI taxonomy): Eukaryota > Viridiplantae > Streptophyta > Magnoliopsida > Poales > Poaceae > Avena > Avena sativa. The sequence continues at coordinate 18,940,767 of OV702284.1, forward strand.
ATTTCCATCAAATTTAATGCAAGCTCTCATTTAAATAAAACTTATTTATTTAGAATTTTTTTTATTACTCTAATTAACAAACAATCACATAAAAACCTTTATAACATTTCAATTTCACATGCAGAACCAGTTTCAGCAATTTCAACCGAAACAGTTTTGGTGTCTAGTGAAATAAATTCCTGCGCTTTCCTTTTTCTTTCTCTAGCATATTATTTGCTCGGAATGGTGTCGGTATTCCTTAAGTGTGTCACCCTACAGTTCGCGAATAATGTAGACATAATCGAGACCCCTCTCCGATCAATAATCAGCAGCGGGACCTGGAGATCCGTATTGACTCCCACATATTCAACGATGACTTCTGTGATCATGTGAACCTTATACGCATGTAACTCAATCCCTTTGTATTGCGATATATTACATGTCCGAGATTCGATCATCGGTATCCCCATACCTAGTTTGATCTCGTTACCGACATGTACTCTTTTCTTGTTCCCGTGATATAGCATTCTCGTGATCAAATCACTTGCTTGCAAGCTAACTAATATGATATCCCCGAGAGGGCCCATAGTATATCTCTCCGTCATCGGGATGGACAAATTCCACTCTTGATCCATGAGCCTCAACATAACACCTTCGTAGCACTGAACCCATATTTATAGTCACCCTGTTACGGTGTGACGTTTAATGTTATCAAGATGCTCTTCTGGTGTTAGTGATTGACATGATCTCATGGTCTAAGGACTAAGATTACTTCGTATGATGTTATAGCAATATAAACACAATGACTTTGATCGTAATGCTATACTTCGGATGAATGTTCATCACATCATTCCAACAATGTTGTGACCTTGTTATTAACAACGTCCAATGTCCATGATCAAGAAACCTTGATCATGTTGTTAATCAACGAGCTAGTTTATAAGAGAGGCATAACTAGAAACTTTCTGTTGTTTATTAAACGCACATGTATTAACGTTTCCGTATTAATACAATTATAGCATGTAAAATAAACATTTATTATAAATAAGTAATACGATAATAACCACTTCATTATTGCCTCTCGGGCATATTCTCTTCAGCGGCCAGCAGGACAGCTGCCGCAGTCAAGCCATCGTCACACGCTCACTGCAGCGATACTCCTCGCCCTGTGCTCGCGACCAGCAAAGACGCCGCCAACAAGCAATCATCACGTTGTTTTCATCCGCCCTCCTCCCTCGTCTTCGTGGCCAGCTAGATGGCCACCGTTGTCACGCCGCCTTCCTCTCTCCTAAGTGACGCAATCCTCGTCTGCGTAGTCACGCGCTGCCTATATGTCGAGTCCTCATGCACTCAGCTGCTAGACGGAGCACAAAATGAAACTATACGTATGTAGTTCTGTGAAAAAGCATAAGTAATTCCCATTTGATCTGCTGCCTAAAACTAATAGTCTCTGTTGTTATCCTCCGCTCAGATGCTACTAGCGAATTATTCATTAGATTTGTTGGATATGTTTCTTCTTGCAGGTTAACTAATTCATTTGAAAGATACATGGTTGTAAGCATGGAAAACTCCTCTATCTTTTAGTCTCACCCACATATTCTAAGGTGCTTATTTTTAAATTTTGTATGCCTATATGAACCCATGCACACACCCCTTATTTCTTATACTGATTAGTTGTGTCCCTTCTGATATTGCAACATGGTAGTATACAACATATCTGGTTCACTCTAAATTTCAACTTGGTATTACACCTCATAAATTATTAACCCCTTCTGCTTAAGCTTATGGTACAGCGAAATCATGTTAGTGTATGGAATTTTACTTATTGTGCTTCTGTTTTCAGATATAGTTGTATATGTTCCAATATTGTCCCACAAACTGTATTAGTTACTATAGTATTATGAAGCTATCTATCAGCACATCTCTTAAAAATACCGCAGAAGGAAGATAAAAGATAGCAATGTGTCAGCAGAAGGTTAAATAGCTGCATGTCAATTGTATCGGTGCTTGAAGATGTCTAAGGTGTTAACTGATAGTAATTGACTATTGTTGTGAAGACAATAAACTGAATCTCTCTCTCTCAACATAATTTTGTTTGCATTGCAAGTTACCTTGTTGGATGTCCAAATATATCTCACTGCTCCTTTTTGGATGAGACAATTGATCTATATATTCATCCCTAAGACCTATTTTTTTACTTCTATTACATCAAGCCACTGGGTCCAACAATGCAAATTTGTTGGGAGACAACTGGATTAATTGACATCACAGGAATGAAACTTATCAACGACAAACAACTGTGAAATACACGGATTCATCTCCCACATCTATGAGGTGCAAGGAAACAAATGCTTTGTAACTGATACATAGATCTCAGGGAAAATGTCAGGTGCAGTGACTGGTTTTTTTTGTCGTTAGTAAGATGTTTGGTACTTATTTCTTGGTAAATATTGAAGGAAAAGACGCAGAGCTACTCAGAGCAAATGCACTTACATGTAGGAATATGCATATCATATTTCTGTAAATTTCTATCTTGTTTTCTATTACTCGAGTAAGCTTATCTGTTTTGTTATCTGTAAATTTCTATTTTGTTTACTTATGCTGGTTGGAGCTGGATGCAGTGGAACACAATACAAATTTGTTTGTCTATATCCGGACTGGCAGTAGAGATTTGTGATCCTGATTTGGGATCATGATTAGAAGTTTAGAACTGAACGGTGAAAAAGTATTGATTTTTTGTTCAAGTATCACATCATTTAGTGAAGAATTGATTCGATGCATAGACATATTTTTTGTGTTTTGTTCTCAAACCGATAGTTTGGTGAAGAAAATTTTGTAAGCTTCTTCTTGTAGTAATCTGTAACCCGATTTGGGAGAGAATGTTGTAACCCTTAACTAAATTGTGAAGAGAACAGAAAACTTTCAGATTTTTTTGCTTTGATGTTTGTTTTCTTGTGTTACTTTTGAGATGGTTCGATTCAACTATCAATTCAATGTTGTTGGTAATGTAGGGGTTCGTAGCATGGAAAACAAAATTTTCTACCGCATACAAACAAACAAGCCAAGATCTATCTACTAGATTGTAGCAACGAGTCGATAGAGGAACTCACCCTCGAAGATTCCAAAGCGGTTAACGAGAGCAGATTCTCATGGGTGATGTAGTCGTACACTTGCCGATCTCAAGATCGCGTAGACGATCCTTCCAGCGCTGCGTTCCGGCAGCGCTTCCGCAGACGGTCACACGTTCAGTACTCGACGAAGACCTTCCTCTCCCTTGTTCCAGCAGGCAGCGGAGGTTGTAGCACTCTCCTCGCGATTCCGGCAGCACGACGGCGTGGTACCGGAAGTAGAGGGGAGATCTCGCAGGGCTTCGCCTTAAGCCGGAGCGAGTATGGTGGACTATGAGAGAGCCTTGGTGATCTAGGGTTTAGACACACCAATTAGAAGGGGCTAAACCGGCAGCTAGGGCAATTAGAAGCTCTAACTCGGCGGCTTGGGAGAAATCCCTAGGCTGTGGCTAGGGTTTAGGTTTAGAGGGAGGCAACTTGTGTGTCTAGGAGGGGAGCCCTGCCCCTCCTTATATAGGTGGAGGGAGGCGCCGGCCAAGGGGAGGGAGTCCCTCCCCAACTCGGATCCCTAGTGGGCCGGTGGTGGAGGAGGAACTCCTCCCCAACTCGGTTTCCCACTTCTTCTCCACTTTCCAAAATAGCCGTTTGACTTTTCAAATTGGCGTTTGACTTTTCAAACTAGGATTTGATTAAACCCTTTATTTTGTAACGAGATGACACCTAGTACATGATGCAGTAATTCCAACTTGGTATGACACATTCATGTACCCTTCCCCTTCGGAGTGCCGGACATTCCGGAACCTTCTAGAACATTCCCGATGAAAACACCGGAACCATTCCCCAACTCCGAAACAGGACTTTCCTTATATGAATCTTATTCTCCGGACCATTCCAGATCTCCTCGTGATATCCCGGATCCCATCCGAGACTCTGAACAACATTCGGTATCTTACTCATCATTCCATAACTACTCAACAACATCGAATCCTTAAGTGTGTCTCCCTACGGTTCGTGAATTATGCGGACATGATCGAGACACTTCTCCGAACAATAACCAATAGAGGAATCTGGAAATTCATATGGCTCCCACATATTTCAACGATTACTTTGCGATTGAATGAACCACTTACATACGATACCAATTTCCCTTTGTCTCACGATAGTTTACTTATCCGAGGTTTTGATCGTCGGTATCTCTGCATACCTAGTTCAACCTCGTTACTGATAAGTACTCTTTTCTCGTTCCCGTGATATGTGATCCCTTGTGAGCCAGTCACATGCTTGCAAGCTAATTGGATGACATTCCACCGAGAGGGCCCAGAGTATATCTATCCGTCATATGGATGATAAGTGCCTCAACCCATACTTTCCAAACATTCAATGCCACCTTTATAGCCACCCAGTTACGGTGTGGTGTTTGATGTCATCAAAGCATCCTTCCGGTGATGGTGATTAACATGATCTCATGGTCGAAGGAATTAGGTTACTATGTATCAGAAAGCTTATAGCAAATGAACTATATTAAATGACTTGATCTTTATGCTACGCTTAACTATAGGAGTATGTCCATCACATCATTCTCCTAATGATATGACCCTGTTTTTAATAACATCTCTATGTTCATGATCAGGAAACCATGATCATATATTAACCAACAAGCTAGTTTAACAAGAGACTTTTCTAGGGACTCTTTTATGTTTACAAATCACACAAGTATTAATGTTTCCTATTAATACAATTATAGCATGGTATGTAAACATTTATCATAAGTATGAAGATATGATAATAACCAATTTATTATTGCCTCTTGGGCATATCTCCATCAGTCTCCCACTTGCACTAGAGTCAATAATCTAGTTTCAAACCTTTTTGTATTCAACACCTATGGCTTTCCGGTGTTGTATGTACACGATTGCTAGTGGTCAACTGATCTCCGGATCTGATACTTCCAGGTCCGTGTGTAATTGCATGTCTTTGCGTCTCTATGCATCACTCATTCTCTAATGAGATGGCTTTGTATAATTTTGGTCCTTTGGTGAGACCTTTAGTTCTTTGGGGTTAAAACTTGTTGATAATATTGTCGTACAATATATCTTCATAGTATTATCCCGCTGTGAACTACACCTAGTTTGATAACAAACTACTTGACACAAATGCCCTCTTTAGCTGCTATTATAGCAGTCATATACTTAGCCTTTTGTTGTAGTATCTGTCACAATGTCTTAACTTTGGAACTCATCCAAATCCATTATGGAACTTACTTTCCATTTTATTGTGCCACCCTTAGTTTAGATTGAGATAAACTTAATTTGTACTTTGTGACAAAACTAGTATCAATGTAGTACTTTTACAATGAACTAACCATCTATTTGTCACTTCTACAAATAATATACTCTTAGTTCTTCCAAAAGATCATAAGAATATCCTTACTATTGTCCAATGATCAACTTATGAATCATTCTGGTATATGCTCATAACATTTAGAGTATATGACATATCTGGATTTGTACATATCACAGTATGATTGATATAAATACTCTTTGTGATTTCATACATCAAGTATCAATCTATACTTGAATCTTTGTTTCACTTACCCAGTGTCAATACACTTGAATATATCATCAATATTGAACTCATTCAATCCTTTTTCTGTGACAAGAACCTTTCTTGTAGTTTCTATATTGAACTCATTCAACACATCATCTATGTACTTTCGGCACAACCATATTAGCGTCTATTGATGCCAAATATTTGGGTTTTGCCTAAGTCTTTCATCGGGATGAAATTCTTAATATGTGTTAATAAAAGATACATCTTTTCCTAATCAACAATATGTCCTCCACATAATGTATTAGAAATATGTCTTAGCGCTCCCACTTAATTTCTTGCAAATGCAAGCATCTTCATTGTCTCTGATGAAATTAAACTCTTTTAACAGTTTCATCATAGTGAAGATTCCAACTCCGCTATGCTTACTTCAACTATTGAAGTTTGCATATGTTTTTAGCATCCTTTGAATTAGCAAAAACCCTTTGGACCGTGTCATGCACACGTCCTAGGTAACCCTTCTATTAGAAGAACTTGTTTTTGTTTATCCAACACATAAATTATATGTCGTGGTTGCTACATTAATCCGTCTAGACTAAATATCGCTATGAAAGATCAAATCTTGTGATAGTCAACCCTTGAACATTGTTGTGAACTCTTTCCCAACATGTCGACCATTTCATAGATGCGAAACATCCATGTCTGTTTCTTTATAGATCCAAACACAACTGTAAGGTCTTACACCTTTCTCGAGGGTCCTTCAAGTTCAAAACTTGATTTCTCGTGTATGGAACTATCACGGATTTTATGGCTTCAAGCCATTTTACGGAGTTAGGGCCCATCATTGCTTCTTTGCATGTAGTCCGTTCATTATTCTCAAATAATGATTCAACCCTCAAATCTTGGTATTTGATTGTTTACTCGACCTACTTGATTCAATAGGAACTTAGATCTCCGTGACCACAACCTTTGAGGCACGTGAGCCATGAGCATTGTCGCTGCCTCCGGAACACTTTTCGGCACTGCGCAACTTTGCACATATAGCTAAGGTTATTTTAACCTTATCAAAGTTCTATTGTCCTTCCACTTAACTTTTCACGAAAAATTCCTTCTCAAAGAAACTTGACGTTCTAAGCGACAAACATTTTGTCTCCGGTGTTATGGAGGAATACTTAACAAAGACAGGTTCATCCGACTTTGGTTGCAAACATCTTTCTTATGCATAGCATACCAATTTTTAAGAAAGGACTACTTGGGTTTTATCCCAAACCATAACTTTATATGGTGTCAATTCATCGGATTATGATGGAGCTCTTTTCAGTGGAAAAACGGTAGTCTCTATAGCTTTTAATCTTTAAAATATAATGGCAGTTTTATGATTTACACCTTCAATCTTACCATGTCAAACAAGGTTTAATTACATATCTCGAACGCTCCATACTCTTATGGTGTTTCGGGAAAAATGCAAATCCACGGAACGATTCCTTAAATCTTAGGTATTATGCTAAACTTGTAACTCAAATATCTTCCTTTATGATCTTATCATAAACTATTTATATTCTAGTTACAATGATTTTGCACTTCATCTTAAAAGTCTTTGAACTTTTTCAAATGTTTCATACTTCATCCTTATTTAGTAAATATTCATATATTCACTCAAATTTCCGGAGAAAGCATATGAAGTTGAAATCCATCGCTCTTGACTACACATAATGGACTTCATACAACAATATGTACAAGTTCCAATAAGCTAGTCATTCGTTCCTTTTTGGCCTATGAACGAATTTTTAATTATCTCTAGGAAAGTTTCACAAGCGTCATGTGATCAAAAATCAAAGACTCCAAAATTCCATCCACATGGAGTTTCTTCATGTTTTCTTTCCAATATAATTTAAACAGCGATGTCACTTCCTAAGCGATCTTTCAATCAATTTATCTTTCGACATTTTTAGCACTAGTTTTATGGATGTGATTTCTCCAACGAGATTTGTGAATCATCCATCTTTTATGGATTACGGCAATTATTTGAACAACCCTTTTGTTCTCATAATACCTGATAAAACAAATTTTGAAGGCAAGCTTTGATGTTTAACGAGCAACACAATAACCCTTTATTTGTTCTCGATGAACATCATCACATATTCTTTTGCTAGTTACTTAGGCCATTGTAGTTCATGAATTGTGTTGTTTCGTATGACGATTCACACTAACAAATTCAGTATCAAATACTTAAGAACCACATTGTTTAATAAGTAAAGAATATAGCCATAACATGTATATCATCTATATACTTAAACTGAACAATTCTAGTCTTTTCTTTTCTGCCATATATTTATGAGATTCTCTTTCAGTATTTCCTTTTCTGTTTGAAAGAATCTATCAACATCAATAGTGGAGTCATACATATGACACATAGTCCAAAGCGTGTATAGTTAAATACCAATGTGTTTGGACTTGCACTTTGAAGTAGATCACCATTATCAAATGTTTGGTGTTCTTTCAAATTCCTTTCTTTAGTAATCTCTTGGTGTAGTAAACATTTTACCTACATCAAATATTCACCCTCATCATGGATTTATCCATGATCAAGCTACTTTTAGCTTGTAACGGTGAATCGCGAGTATAATGTTGCTCTCCAAAACCTTTTGGAGGATTAGGACAACTAGTGTCTCCAACCTTTTGCAAATTCTCATCAAATATGAGAACATGACTTTTGCCATATTATACTCTATCATGTTGCAACCAAAACTTCGTTTCAGATATCACAATATCTTCCACACATCATGGTTTCTGAAACAACTCTTTCAGATCCTAGATAACCTTGATATTAAGACAATCCTTTGAATATCAAGAATCATGGAGACAAACATGATACTTATATACTAACATTGGAATTGTTACTCTTGATTTAATACCAATTATTAATCTTCATGGAGTAACCGAAACTTACTGAAAGTTTGCAATAGGACTTTTAAACTTTAGATTAACACTTCAAAAACAATACGATACCAGTTCGTAAAGTAACTAACCAGAATTCTATAGTTCTATCATCTCAATTATAACTAAGTGCAAGGTGGTAAACGGATGCCAATGACTACAACAACTATGCAAATTCACTTTGATTTAATTTATGATAAATAGTGTTCAACTTTTAATCATATTTCCGTTGAACTCCCACTCAAAACAATATCCCTCACATTGTTTTAGTGATCACACGAACCAAATCCACCACATCAAAACCGATCATCACGAGAGTTGATGTAGCTTCAATGGTGAACAATCATCATGTTCATCATATCTACTATATGACTCATGCTTTACCTTTCTGTGATCCGTGTTCCGAGACCATGTCTGTACATGCTAGGCTCGTCAAGATCAAACCTTAGCTTCCGCATGAGCAAATCTGGCTTGCTCACGTTGTATACACTCGCAGAATCTAACACACCCGATCATCACGTGGTGCTTCGAAACAACGAGCTTTAGCAACGGTGCTTACTAAGGATGAACACTTTAAGACTTGAAATTGTGAGCTTGAGGGATCATCTTATAATGTTACCGTCGTGAACTAAGCAATACAAGATGCATAAAAGGATTAAGATCACATGCAATTCATAATATGTGATATGATATGGCCTTTCTTCTTGTGCTTCCGATCTCCATCTTCAAGCATGAACATGATCTCCATCATCACCGGTGTGGCGTCAAGGTCAATGGCGCCGCTTCATGGTTGTCTTCCACCAGCATCAACTATTACAACTACTTTGAATAGACACGCAGATCTTAACAGAATTTAAAGACAACCATATGGCTCCTGCCGGTTGCCAACTTACAATAAGGAACATTGCATACATCAAATATAATCACAATCATGGCCATATCACATCACAGCACACCCCTGCAAAACAAAGTTAGACGCCTCTAATTTTCTTTGCATGTTTTACGTGGTTTGGGGCTTTCAATAAGTGTCGTTCTAACTTACAAACAAGAACCACAACATTGATACTAGTATTGTCAATCACCCGTTGTAAATTGAATCTTAACTATGTTGGGAGAAACAGGCACCCGCAAAGCCACTTATGCAATACAAGTTGCATGTCAAGCGTGGAGCAAGTCTCATGAACGATGTCATGTAAGGTTAGCCCGGGCCGCTTCATCCCACCATCCCGCAAGATGCAAAGTACACAAGAAGCAATCGACAACAAAAGCATCAACGCCCACAATGACCATTGTGTTCTACTCGTGCAACAGATCTACATATAGACACGGCTCTGATACCACTGTAGAGGTTCATAGCATGGAAAACAAAATTTTCTACCGCATACAAACAAACAAGCCAATATCTATCTACTAGATTGTAGCAACGAGTCGATAGAGGAACTCACCCTCGAAGATTCCAAAGCGGTTAACGAGAGCAGATTCTCGTGGGTGATGTAGTCGTACACTTGCCGATCTCAAGATCGCGTAGACGATCCTTCTAGCGCTGCGTTCCGGCAGCGCTTCCGCAGTCGGTCACACATTCGGTACTCGACGAAGACCTTCCTCTCCCTTGTTCCAGCAGGCAGCGGAGGTTGTAGCACTCTCCTCGCGATTCCGGCAGCACGACGGCGTGGTACCGAAAGTAGAGGGGAGATCTCGCAGGGCTTCGCCTTAAGCCGGAGCGAGTATGGTGGACTATGAGAGAGCCTTGGTGATCTAGGGTTTAGACACACCAATTAGAAGGGGCTAAACCGGCGGCTAGGGCAATTAGAAGCTCTAACTCGGCGGCTTGGGAGAAATCCCTAGGCTGTGGCTAGGGTTTAGGTTTAGAGGGAGGCAACTTGTGTGTCTAGGAGGGGAGCCCTGCCCCTCCTTATATAGGTGGAGGGAGGCGCCGGCCAAGGGGAGGGAGTCCCTCCCCAACTCGGATCCCTAGTGGGCCGGTGGTGGAGGAGGAACTCCTCCCCAACTCGGTTTCCCACTTCTTCTCCACTTTCCAAAATAGCCGTTTGACTTTTCAAATTGGCGTTTGACTTTTCAAACTAGGATTTGATTAAACCCTTTATTTTGTACAGCGATGACACCTAGTACATGATGCAGTCATTCCAACTTGGTATGACACATTCATGTACCCTTCCCCTTCGGAGTGCCGGACATTCCGGAACCTTCTAGAACATTCCCGATGAAAACACCGGAACCATTCCCCAACTCCGAAACAGGACTTTCCTTATATGAATCTTATTCTCTGGACCATTCTGGATCTCCTCGTGATATCCTAGATCCCATCCGAGACTCCGAACAACATTCGGTCTCTTACTCATCATTCCATAACTACTCAACAACATCGAATCCTTAAGTGTGTCTCCCTACGGTTCGTGAATTATGCGGACATGATCGAGACACTTCTCCGAACAATAACCAATAGAGGAATCTGGAAATTCATATGGCTCCCACATATTTCAATGATTACTTTGCGATCGAATGAACCACTTACATACGATACCAATTTCCTTTTGTCTCACGATAGTTTACTTATCCGAGGTTTTGATCGTCAGTATCTCTGCATACCTAGTTCAACCTCGTTACTGATAAGTACTCTTTTCTCGTTCCCGTGATATGTGATCCCTTGTGAGCCAGTCACATGCTTGCAAGCTAATTGGATGACATTCCACCGAGAGGGCCCAGAGTATATCTATCCGTCATATGGATGGACAAATCCCACTCTTGATCCATGTGCCTCAACCCATACTTTCCAAACACTCAATGCCACCTTTATAGCCACCCAGTTACGGTGTGGTGTTTGATGTCATCAAAGCATCCTTCCGGTGATGGTGATTAACATGATCTCATGGTCGAAGGAATTAGGTTACTATGTATCAGAAAGCTTATAGCAAATGAACTATATTAAATGACTTGATCTTTATGCTACGCTTAACTATAGGAGTATGTCCATCACATCATTCTCCTAATGATATGACCCTGTTGTTAATAACATCTCTATGTTCATGATCAGGAAACCATGATCATATATTAACCAACGAGCTAGTTTAACAAGAGACTTTTCTAGGGACTCTTTTATGTTTACAAATCACACAAGTATTAATGTTTCCTGTTAATACAATTATAGCATGGTATGTAAACATTTATCATAAGTATGAAGATATGATAATAACCAATTTATTATTGCCGGCATATCTCCAACAGGTAATTTAGTTTTCATCGATTTCTCGCTGATAGACAGATCAGTCAGCTGTATCAAGCTGGTCATCAGTGCGTATGCTACTCATATCTCTGGTCCGAGAGGTTTGTGTATGCTTATGTGGCCATCTAGACATGAACTACAGACCGTGGGCCAGAATCAGGGTATGATTCACTGAATCTTTACTACATGCTGCATATAGTGCTTGAATGATGCATATATCAGTATATAATGAGAATCGGTCCAATTCCATGTTAACCCACCCACTTAACTAGCTGCTTATCACATTAAATTAACTTCTTCCAAAAAGTACTAGAAATTTTCTTGAAAAGCTAAATTTAAGCTGACATGCCAAAAACAATTATACAATCATATAGAACTTAACACACTAACCGATTTTTTCAGAGAAACAAGAACATATAAGTTTAGTTTAAACCTTTACACATGTTTATCAGTCACCTCTTAGAAGAGGAGAGACAAAACAACGAGGATCACCTTAATCTAGCCACTGGCCAAACTAGGTGGCAATGAGCGGCCGAGGAAGGGGAAAGACAGGCGGATGAATGGAGGTGCGTGGCCAGCTTCTGCATCTCCATGTACATAGAAGTCCTCCCTGGCAAGACTCGGTGGTACCAGGGGATTGTCTATAGTTAAATTTGTACAACTAAGTCACGGTGCAGCAATGTATAGATTGCGGAACACAATGAAATTGGGAAAGAATAAAGAGTGGATGCATTTAATTTAATTAGGTCTTTGTTTTTTTTAATTTTCTCCGTTATACATCCTATTTTTTGTTTTTAAGTTTCTTGCGGTCACAAATGTGTTATCTTTGTTGTTGTGGAAGAGTGGAGTTGAAGAATGAGGGACAAACATTGTCATTGGTTCATTGCACTATCTGTATTTTTATTATTTGTAAATAAGAAATTTAGTGTCAATCATCTATTTGCGGTAGGTGAGAATGGTTTTATTTGTAACTCAAACACAATACGCATCAATTGTACATGCATGTATGTGAGGAACATTTCATAGATTTGCTGAAGTTTTTTTTTTACATTAGATTTGCTGAAGTTTTGAAAAGATGTCCAATGATGATAATGGATAACATTTTTGAAACTATAGCGATGAAAATGGATGATGTAGTTAAAGAAGATACATGGCAATTGTCTAGGCCAAAAAAGAGGAGAGAAAATTGATATTCGTCACGATAGGAATGATAAAATGAAATTAGTGATACAATATTTGACACACGATTTTAAAATTTGTACAATGGTTTGACTGATGTGCATTTTTATTCGTGGCAATACACGCATTCAACTAGTCTGGATAAATAATAAAGTGTTGAGCGGTTGAAAAATCTGAAATGGAAAGAACTCGATGTATTTTCACAGGATTTTTACATATAACATACGGTGCATCATGCATATACATCACAGTAGCTTGAGCAGCTGGTATCAAAAGATGATGTCGTCGTCCCTCTCGCCGCCACCGTTGTCTAGCAAGCTGGCAGCTGCGCCGAGGGAGACTCCGCGCTTGAGCGCGACCTCGCCGGCGACCTTCTCCACGGCGTAGAGCTTGGCGGACTCCATCTGGCGCTCGAGCTCCCTCTGCTTGACGGCCTGGATCTTCTTGAGGCGGAAGAACTCCTCCCTCTCCTGCTCGTCGAGCTCGCCCCTGATGTAGGCGACGGTGTTCTCCAGCTGCGGCTTCACCACGTGCTCCAGTGCGTTCACCCGCCGGTTGGTCGTCTTGATCGCCTCGTCCAGGGTCAGGAACGACGTCTGCAGCGAGGCCAGCTCCACCAGCAACTCCACGGCCCGGACGTGCGCCGCGCGGCTGGCCAAGACCTGCTGCCCGCCGCCGGCAAGGCCAGCGAGCAACGGCGCCCTGGCGCCGGCGTCGACCAGGAAGTGCTCGAACCGTGGGAGGCGGACGCCGGCGATGTTGTCGTGGTGGGCGCGCACCCGGAGGCGTGCGGGGCCTGAGACGGACTGCTGGACGACGTGGCGGAGGGGACCACCGGCCACGTAGAGCGCCTCGGCGAGGGAGAGGGCGGCGCCGCGCATGGCGTCGCCCACGGCCTCCTTGGCGGCCACGATGCGCTTGAGGATGGCGCGGAACTGCACGGTGAGCGCGTCCGACTTCTTCTTGAGCAGCGCGTGGCCGCGGGTGGCCGCCGCCAGCCGCGCCTTGATCATGCCCATCACCGTCACCGTCGGCACCACGGTCAGCCGCTGCCCCTGCCCCGCCATGTCGTCGCTGCCACCAGAAGCTACCTAGCGTACGCACGTAGGCTCTGTCCTCTGTGCACTTCTTGACTGGCCTAGGTAGCTAGCTCGCGCCAAATTATACACGCATACGCGTGCGCCGAGTTGGACTCGTCGGGATAGTTCAGGAAGAGATGACACACTGACTCGAGAGTGCAACACCTGTGCATGTATGCTCATCTTATTCAGACTTTCTTACACTTGTGTATCTATCTGTTCAATAATGTCCTATCACGCGGCATGTGTGTTGTTAGCGATCCAGGTTTTTTTTTTCCTAAAATTCCAATGTTATATTAACACACTATAAAGATCTTCAAAAGTAATAAAAATTATAAATAGATTATTGGACCATCTAACAACGACTATAAACACTAGCGCGAACCGAATGCACGTCGCCGTCCTTGCCCCCTCCATCATCGAAATCAGCAAAGCTTGTCGTAGTAGAGTTTGTTATAGTAGATAGACAAGAAGTCGTCATGTTAAGTTCATAAAGTTCAATGAACTAGAGCAGCAACCATCGCAAAATGATAACAACCATAGATCGAAAATGAATGGCCTGAAAACAAACCAACGAACTTGAAAACAGATAGTATTCCAAGAAATCCACCGCACAAACGACTCCACGCGTTCTCCAACGGAGCTAGATGCACCACCGAAACGAGGATATAGTGGTGAGGATCTTATTTTGACTTCAGATGTAGCCGTCGCCACAATATTCCAAAATTGACACTAAAAATAGGCTGAACAACAAACAAAAAACCTCTCACTGGCAAGAGGTCATGTTCCGCCACACTTCCAAGGTCCGAAGGCTAGCGGAGGCGGAGCAAATCGATGACATCATCGGCGAGGGAGACGAAACCCTAGATGGGTTTTAGCTAGGTCCTCCTAATCGCCTCTCTCTCTCTCTCTCTCTCTCTCTCTCTCTCTTGGTGGCTACTTGTTAGGAATCCAAACTAGATTTTTTTTCTGAGATGGAGCCTTGCCCCGGCATCTGTATCAATCGATATAGGCGGCTTCTTTTATTACTTTATTTGAACCGTACGTCCTTACAAGATTATTATATCATGAATCACATAAAATTGAAACATGGATCAGTCAAAAGAAAATGAGAGATATCATTCGATGACACTGCATTAGTATGATAAATGAATGCCAGTTGCACTGGGTGTATAAATCCCGTGCAACCTTCTCTAGCTGATTGCACCCAAAATCCAGAGTGTCCCGCTTGTCCGTTGGTTGTAGAAAGGACTATAAACGGATCCAATGAGTAGCCAACGGTACAACCTGCATAAAAGATGTAGATTTTGTATGGTTAAAAATATAGTCGTTTCGCACGTTCCATATTGCCCATAATAAAGCGCAAACCCCCACTCGAATCTACACTTTATCCTTAGCATGGATGCCACTTAGCCAATTGCCAAATAAATCAGATACACTTATTGGAGGTTCTATCGCAAATAACATATGAACTATTCTCCATACAGTTTTAGCAAGCAGGCACTCAAAAAATAAATATTGACTTATTTCTTCCTTATCACAAAAACAACATTTAGAATTACCTTTCCAACTTCTTCTAATCAAATTATCCTTAGTGAAGAGTACCCGTCGGTTCAAGAACCATATAAAAATCTTATTTTTCAGTGGCACTTTTAGTCTCCAAATATATTTTCGTAAGAAACGTGTGTTTCCATTCAAAAGGTCCAAATGGAATGATTTAACCGTAAATTGACATGAGTTTGTTAACTTCCAAACAAACGTGTCAGGTTTATCAGATAATTAGACGTTCATTAACCGTCGGACCAAATGTAGCCATCTAGACCACTTGTTTTCCGTTAAAGTCCTCCTAAAACTTATATTTAAAGGAACTTGAGAGAGAACATCAGCAACAGAAACCTTCTTACGTTGAAAAATGTTGAACAGTGTGGGATATTGTTTAGACAACGGTTCACTACCCAACCATGTATCCTCCCAAAATTGAGTATCTTTACTATCCTACCTTAAATAGACCTCTTTCAAAAAAATCATATTTTATTTTCATGATTCCTTTCCAAAAAGGAGAATCTAAAGGGTTTGGTTTAACTTGAGATAAAGAGTTTGAAAGAAGATACTTATTGTGAATTAGTTCATGCCAAACATCCTTTCTTGTTAGGATTTTAAAAAGCCATTTACTTAATAGATATTTGTTTTTGATGTCCAGTACCTCAATCCCGAGTTCCCCTTGGTACTTTGGCCGGAAAATTATATTCCATTTGGACAATCTATACTTTTTCTTATGTCCATCACTTTGCCAGAAGAATCAGGATCAAAAAAAGTCTAACCTTTTCCGCACCCCTTTGGGTATTTCGAGGAAAGACAACATGAACATAGGGAGACTAGTTAAGACCGAATTAATGAGTATTAGTCTATCGCCATAAGATAAAAGCTTACCTATCCAACTGGATAATTTGGACTCGAATCGATCTTCAATCGGTTTCCATTCCCCATTTCTTAATTTACGGTAATGAATAGGGATTTCCAAATATCTGAAAGGGAAGGACCTAGCTTCACACCAAACAAGCTTATTTATTTGGTTTCCACCTCCTTAGCTTGTCCGAAACAAAAAACTTCGCTCTTATGGAAGTTAATTTTAAGCCCAGATAATTGTTCAAAGATGCATAAAATCAATTTCATATTCAATGCTTTCTGGATATCATGTTCCATGAAAATGATAGTGTCATTGGCGTACTGAAGTATTGACACCCCCTTCTACTAGATGAGGCATGAGACCTTCAACTTGCCCATATTATTTTCCATGTTGTATAATAACTGCTAACATATCCGCAACGATATTAAATAGGATTGGTGATAGGGGGTCTCCTTGTCGCAGACCCTTTTGTGTTTGAAAATAATGACCTTTGTCATCATTAACTTTTATCCCTACACTTCCGTGATTGACAAAATCATGTATCCATTTGCACCATTTAGGGTCGAATCCTTTCAGTCTCAACACTTGTTGCAAGAAGGACCATTTAACCTTATCATAAGCTTTTTCAATCTATTTTCAAAAGTACCCCATCCATTTTCTTAGTATGTAGTTCATGAATCGGGTCATGCAAAATCAGAACTCCTTTGAGAATATGCCTCCCTGGCATACGCGTTGTTTGTGTCGGTTGGATCACCTTATGTGCCACCGCCAGAACCCTATTCGTTCCTACCTTCATAAAAAATTTGAAACTAACATTTGGTAGACAAATAGGTCTGTATTGTTGAATTTGAATTGCGTTCTCTTTTTTAGGGAGTAGTATTATGGTGCCATAGTTTAGATGAAATAAAGGCAATTTCCCTTCCTGGAATTTAGAAAACATGTCCATCATGTCGCCTTTAATAATCTTCCAAAAAGTTTGATAAAATTCAGCCGAAAAATCATCAGGTCCTAGCACTTTATTCTTTTCCATTTGCATTATGGCTTCGTATACCTCTTTCTCCGTGAAGTCAGCAACCATTTGTGGAATATCTGAGGTTTGGGTTTATACTATGGAGAAGTTATTCCGAGGCTCCGCTCCAAATAATTTCTTGTAGAATTCAGTTATATAATTTTTGAGATTCTCTTGGCCCAAAATAATCCCTTCATCTTTTTCAAGCTGAAATATTTTTTCTGCGTCTATGTTTACCATTAGCTATTAGATGAAAATATTTAGTATTATTATCACCCTCTTGTGCGTGCTTCACTTTTGCACGTTGAACCCACTTAGTTCTTAGAGAAGCTAATCTCTCATTTGTATTCTTTAAGTCATCCCTTTCGGATTGTGATAACAAAGTTGTTTCCGCTTTCACATCAAGAGAATTAATTAAATTTAACAGCTTTTCTTTTTCCTTCTTATATTCACTACTCTTGTTCCTATCCCAACCTCTTAAGAAATTCCGTAAGTGACGGATTTTGAATTGCCATACGTCCATAGGACTATTTCCTTTATTGCTAGCTGCCCATTCTTTAGACACCATCTTAAAAAATCCTTGTTGTCTTAACCAGAATAATTCAAATGAGAAGGTAGGCTTATTTCCACGGTGAGCTTGTACACCAGAGTCAATGAGCAACGGCGTGTGATCCGAGCCGGCGCGCATTAAGGCCCGGGCAGTGACCAACAGGAATTTATGTTCCGAACTCACACTAGAAATAACTCTATCTAATTTCTCGTAGGTTGGAACTTTTTTACGATTAGCCCATGTGTACTGTCTACCAGAGGGTGCTATTTCTTGTAGGTCCAAACTTTCGATTATGGCATTGAAAATAAAAGGCCATCTTGCATTAAAATTATCGTAATTTTTATCCTCTTGACGACGAATGATGTTAAAGTCTCCTCCGACTAATATGGGTAAAGTCTCATTTTCGCAAACACGTACTAATTCGGGTAGAAATTTCCCCTTCTGTGCATCCTGAGCCGCCCCATAATCTACTATTAAAGACCATTCAAAATTATCAACTTTGGACGAAAGGCGGAATCGTAACGCACCTATCTCCCGGAGTTATATTTATTACTTTTAGTGTTTGCAGGTTGAGGCCTACTAGGATACCTCCCGACCTTCCTTAAGGTGGTAAACAAAACCAGATATATCTAATCCTCCAGATAAATTCTTAAGAAAAGGAGCAGAGAAGTTGTCTCTTCCCGTTTCTAACACAGCAAAGAAATCAAGTTTGTGCTCCCTGATCGTTTCATACACTACTGCATGTTTTGCTAACTCTCTAAACCCTCCACTGTTCCATATGGTACCACACATTATTGACACTTAGGAATATTTAATATAGCACTTCTCCGGATAATAGAAATTCTTTCATTTTCCTCTTTCTTCCCTTTTTCTTAAGAGAAGCGATTGGAATATCAAGATCCCTATGATCCATGGAGCCTTGTTGCTCCTCATCCTCCAAAACTGTATTGAGCCCCTTGGCTCTGTTAATGACAAAACTACTTAAGTCCTTTTCTCCATTTTTAAAATTATCTTCATTCTTTTTTGAAACTACCAGAGTACGTTGCATATTTATATCTTTGATGGACTGAATTGATGACTGATCTTGACTAGGTGACACTCCCAACGAAACCCCTAACTTTGAAGCTCTAGCCATGACAAAATCATTTGAAATAGATGCAATGGAATATTTAGACAATAAACCGTTACCTGAGGCGGATGTGTTATCTTGATCTTGAGCAATTTTCTGCGCCCTCAAGAGCTGAGTGTCGTCAGCGTTTGGTTGTGCGCGGATTCTTTCACTTGACTGCACCCCCAAAGCATCAGCAGCTTGAATGCCACCAAACTTGATGACCTGATCTTGCGTGTACCTTCCTCCTAAGTAAACTCCAGTACCTCTTGGAGTTCCAGGATGAGAAATACTATTTGTCTCTCCTGGAGAGATAGCCTTAGATGTTGTCTCAGACAAGAAAAATTTCTGCTGGCCACCGACGGCCTCATGCCCAGCAGACTGATGGGAAGAAGGAACTGAAGACTCAGTACACACATACATCGAGTCAAGTTCAGTAGAAGCAGCCGGTGTCAATTTTTGAGCCCCCGGCAACTGAAAATTTCCCGCCTTAGAGTCGCTCTGCGAAATTGGTGAGTCAGCTGGTACACGAACATCGGCAAATTAAGAGTTGCGGCATGATCAGACTCAGTTGCGGCAAGAGGAGCTGCAGCCAACATAGAGGCGTCCCCCAATGATTGAACCTGAGATAGCTTGTCAAACAGTGGCACTGACTTTGCCAAAGGGGATGGAAGTCTATCCTCCTTCTCCTCCACTCTATCTCCCCATAATCTTCTAGGCTTGAGCGCCAAGATCTTTCCTTCAGAAACAAAGGCGGCATAGATAATAAAAAGGACCCAACCTGAAGAGTGTTAACATGATTGCCTCCGATTGCAGAATAACTACTGTCTGCTGATGATGCCGGGGATTTTTCATTGGGTTTAACCACATGTTTATCTTTCTTCTTTCCTTCCTCCTGAGATTTGTCAACCCCGTCTTCAGCAGCCTCATGCATAATAGCATCACCATTCCCATGAATCCAAACTAGATATGACAAAAGTTTCTTAAGTCATCGCCAAAAAAGAGTTGAGGATGTATATAATCGCGGCACTTTCATCAGAATGATTCCTCCCTCTACATAAAAACCTTCTTCTATTTGGAAATGTAAGACGTTTATGGATTTTATTCTCATTTGAACTTTTTTTTTGGTAAATTTGAACTTAAGTACAAAAAAATGTCCAAACTGAACCAAAGCACTCTGAGAGCATCTCCACTCGCCTACCAGGAGGCCGATCCGGATGCCGAAATTACGTCCGGACGCGGAAAATTGGCCCAGTCGCGTACCTAGGGACCTCTTTTCGGCCGGATTTGGGCCAACTTTGGTCTGGACTACCCAGGCCGAACCCAAGATCCCGGGTACGCCCTGGGGACGCCGGACGAAGAGAATTCGGCGAGTGGACCAGCCTGTCAGCGATAGAAGCCGACTCGCCGCCATCCTTCCCGCCGTTTTCCTTTTCCCGCCGTCGTCGCTACATCCCTCCCGCCATTCTTTCGGCCTATAAAAGCCATACATCTCGCCGTCTCTCTTCACAGTCCCTCACACCACCACAACTCCGGCGGACTTCGGATGTTTGCACCTTTCTTCCTCCTCAACTCCGGCGAACTATGGCCGAGGGCCGACGCATGCTGTCGTCGTGGGAAGCCCGGCTGCTCCGCGAGGCGCGCTATACGGCGCCGCCGGACACTCGTCTCCCCATAGGCTGGAAACTCAGCGCCGGCGGGATCCCCGTTCCGCCAGTGCCGGATGGAGAGGACCTCGCCGGAGAGATCCAGGCGGCTATCGCCGCCATGCAAGACCTAGAACTCGCCGGAGAGATCCAGGCCGCTATCGCCGCCGTGCAAGACCCGGATCTCGCCGAGGATCAGGGAAACCTTGTCTTCTGGAGGCAGTTTTTCGCCGACAGGTGCCTCGAGGAACTCGCCCGACACGATGGACCACCGGGCTCGCTGCCGCCGCCGCGTAACAATGCGGCTTACCGCCGCCGCTGGTGGAGCGTTCCAGGGCGGACTCTCGCCGGAGTCATGGCGCACATCGAGGCCAGCAACAATCCCCGCCTCGGCCTGTAGTTGCGGCGTCCGGCGTCGACCACGGCGACGGCCTTTTCTAGTTATGAAATCCGATGTACTATGTGCCCCCCTTGCCTACTTTAATGAAATTTCGCCTATATTCGCCCATATTTCGTCGAGTTTAACTGAATTTACCGAACTTGGGAACTCGGCATGGGTACTCGAGTGGGAAACTGGGTGTATCCATCATCCGGCCAAAAATTGGTCCGGTTTTCGACTTGGGTTCGTCCAACGAGTAGAGATGCTCTGAGTATGTAGCTAAACTGACGAGAAGGATACCCAGGACTACTGATGTCTATTGTATCATCCAATCCTCTCTGTCCAGATGGCCACAAACAAATGTGTATCTATCCAAATTTTATCCCTACGCTAGAGCATGAATGCTTGATGCTTAGTGGAGTGACGAGATGCATGGAAGGATGAAGAGGATTGGCGGGACGATGAAGACGCGTGGTGCACACTGTAACAGTAATCCATTTCCACTTCTTGGTGCCTTCTATGCTCATGTGTATCAAATTTGCATACTTGGTATATTAATATACTCCCTCCGTTCATTAATATAAGACATTTTAGATATTTCAAATGTCTAGATACACTCTAAAATAAATGAATCCATATACTAAAGCATGTCCACATTCATATATTTTAGAAAAAACTAAAATATCTTATATTAGTAAACGGAGAGAGTACATGGAATCATGGAGAGAGTGAGATTGGATGATTCTAAGACAGGGGAGTGAAAGGAGGAATGGCTACATGATTTTGGCTTTGTGATGCCTTGCTTTTTATAGAAGGAAGGTGGTAATCAGTGACATGAATTCATTGGTCCTCCGGTAGGTCAAGAGAAAATCTCTTAGTAATGAGCTTGGAGTCCCAGACTATGAAAACTCTACCGGTCATCTAGGCGAACACATAGTTCCATAGCCTTTCTCATTGAAAAAAGAGAATTCGTAGGTCGAAAAATAAAAGGAAATTTTCAACGAGCTGAGGAAAATGTCAAGGTGCGCGAGGTTAGACACATCGGGATGGATTAGTAGATGACACACGAGAGCACAACACCTGTGCATGTATTATTCAGACTTTCTTAACACTTGTGTATCTATCTGTTCAATAATGTCCTATCACGTGGCATGCGTTGTTAGCAATCCAAATTTGATATGACAAAAGTTTCATGTGTCACCACCAGAAAACAGTGGAACCCGTACATACTCGCGATACCTGTATCAGAATCCTCCGTTCTACCAAAAAATTCTTCTATTCAGAAGGGTAAGACGTTTATGGATTTTATTTCCATTTGAAACTTTCTTTTTGGTAAATTTGAACTTAGATATAAAAAAAAATGTCCAAACAGAACCAAACACTACAGGAATGGCCAGATGCGCCGACGACCGTGAGCTACGCCGACGGCCAAACGTCGGGGCCGTCGGCGTAGCACCGCACCAGGCCATCCCAACTGGCCAGCCCTCGACGTAGCCAAGCCGTCGGCGTAGTATACACTACACCGACGGTCACCCTCGGCGTAGTGGCGGCCCTCGGCGTAGCAAGCGGACGCGTGGCACATGCCGGGCAGCACGGACGGCGCGCTAACGGTGCCGTCGGTTAGGCCGACGGCGACCCTCGGCATAGCATACGCCGACGGCCACCCTCGGCGTACCAGCAACGTACGCCGACGGTCACCCTCGCATGCATGCGCTCTAACCTAGAGGCGAAAGTTCCGTACCCGTATAAGGGTGGAATCTCCCCGTCGAGGTGAAACCGGGTAGGATAGTGCCCCAACTTGTGAACCAACATGGTTTGACATCACCCTATGACCTAAACAAACACAAAACAAGAGAGAGCTACGCCGGGCTACCCCTGTCAGAGGAACGTCTAGGGGGGTAGACGATCCGAGTGTGCACAGAGATCAGGGTTTCGCCGGAGGAAGACCACGAGAACATTGGAATGAGATGAAAACTTGCATGTGCCCCTAGCATATGTGTGTGTGTGTGGGTGTGGTGAGAGGTTGGTATATATAGGTGCTTGCATGTGTCCCCCCTCGCATGCATACGCTCTAACCTAGAGGCGAAGGTTCCGTACCCGTATAAGGGTGGAATCTCCCCGTCGAGGTGAAACCGGGTAGGATAGTGCCCCAACTTGTGAACCAACATGGTTTGACATCACCCTATGACCTAAACAAACACAAAACAAGAGAGAGCTACGCCGGGCTACCCCTGTCAGAGGAACGTCTAGGGGGGTAGACGATCCGAGTGTGCACAGAGATCAGGGTTTCGCCGGAGGAAGACCACGAGAACATTGGAATGAGATGAAAACTTGCATGTGCCCCTAGCATATGTGTGTGTGGGGGTGTGGTGAGAGGTTGGTATATATAGGTGCTTGCATGTGTCCCCCCTCGCATGCATGCGCTCTAACCTAGAGGCGAAGGTTCCGTACCCGTATAAGGGTGGAATCTCCCCGTCAAGACGAAACCGGGTAGGATAGTGCCCCAACTTGTGAACCAACATGGTTTGACATCACCCTATGACCTAAACAAACACAAAACAAGAGAGATCTACGCCGGGCTACCCCTGTCAGAGGAACGTCTAGGGGGGTAGACGATCCGAGTGTGCACAGAGACCAGGGTTTCGCCGGAGGAAGACCACGAGAACATTGGAATGAGATGAAAACTTGCATGTGCCCCTAGCATATGTGTGTGTGTGGGTGTGGTGAGAGGTTGGTATATATAGGTGGTTGCATGTGTCCCCCCTCGCATGCATGCGCTCTAACCTAGAGGCGAAGGTTCCGTACCCGTATAAGGGTGGAATCTCCCCGTCGAGGTGAAACCGGGTAGGATAGTGCCCCAAATTGTGAACCAACATGGTTTGACATCACCCTATGACCTAAACAAACACAAAACAAGAGAGAGATACGCCGGGCTACCCCTGTCAGAGGAACGTCTAGGGGGGTAGACGATCCGAGTGTGCACAGAGATCAGGGTTTCGCCGGAGAAAGACCACGAGAACATTGGAATGAGATGAAAACTTGCATGTGCCCCTAGCATATGTGTGTGTGGGGGTGTGGTGAGAGGTTGGTATATATAGGTGCTTGCATGTGTCCCCCCTCGCATGCATGCGCTCTAACCTAGAGGCGAAAGTTCCGTACCCGTATAAGGGTGGAATCTCCCCGTCGAGGTGAAACCGGGTAGGATAGTGCCCCAACTTGTGAACCAACATGGTTTGACATCACCCTATGACCTAAACAAACACAAAACAAGAGAGAGCTACGCCGGGCTACCCTTGTCAGAGGAACGTCTAGGGGGGTAGACGATCCGAGTGTGCACAGAGATCAGGGTTTCGCCGGAGGAAGACCACGAGAACATTGGAATGAGATGAAAACTTGCATGTGCCCCTAGCATGTGTGTGTGTGTGTGGGTGTGGTGAGAGGTTGGTATATATAGGTGCTTGCATGTGTCCCCCCTCGCATGCATACGCTCTAACCTAGAGGCGAAGGTTCCGTACCCGTATAAGGGTGGAATCTCCTCGTCGAGGTGAAACCGGGTAGGATAGTGCCCCAACTTGTGAACCAACATGGTTTGACATCACCCTATGACCTAAACAAACACAAAACAAGAGAGAGCTACGCCGGGCTACCCCTGTCAGAGGAACGTCTAGGGGGGTAGACGATCCGAGTGTGCACAGAGATCAGGGTTTCGCCGGAGGAAGACCACGAGAACATTGGAATGAGATGAAAACTTGCATGTGCCCCTAGCATATGTGTGTGTGGGGGTGTGGTGAGAGGTTGGTATATATAGGTGCTTGCATGTGTCCCCCCTCGCATGCATGCGCTCTAACCTAGAGGCGAAGGTTCCGTACCCGTATAAGGGTGGAATCTCCCCGTCAAGACGAAACCGGGTAGGATAGTGCCCCAACTTGTGAACCAACATGGTTTGACATCACCCTATGACCTAAACAAACACAAAACAAGAGAGAGCTACGCCGGGCTACCCCTGTCAGAGGAACGTCTAGGGGGGTAGACGATCCGAGTGTGCACAGAGATCAGGGTTTCGCCGGAGGAAGACCACGAGAACATTGGAATGAGATGAAAACTTGCATGTGACCCTAGCATATGTGTGTGTGGGGGTGTGGTGAGAGGTTGGTATATATAGGTGCTTGCATGTGTCCCCCCTCGCATGCATGCGCTCTAACCTAGAGGCGAAGGTTCCGTACCCGTATAAGGGTGGAATCTCCCCGTCGAGGTGAAACCGGGTAGGATAGTGCCCCAAATTGTGAACCAACATGGTTTGACATCACCCTATGACCTAAACAAACACAAAACAAGAGAGAGCTACGCCGGGCTACCCCTGTCAGAGGAACGTCTAGGGGGGTAGACGATACGAGTGTGCACAGAGATCAGGGTTTCGCCGGAGGAAGACCACGAGAACATTGGAATGAGATGAAAACTTGCATGTGGCCCTAGCATATGTGTGTGTGGGGGTGTGGTGAGAGGTTGGTATATATAGGTTCTTGCATGTGTCCCCCCTCGCATGCATGCGCTCTAACCTAGAGGCGAAAGTTCCGTACCTGTATAAGGGTGGAATCTCCCCGTCGAGGTGAAACCGGGTAGGATAGTGCCCCAACTTGTGAACCAACATGGTTTGACATCACCCTATGACCTAAACAAACACAAAACAAGAGAGAGCTACGCCGGGCTACCCCTGTCAGAGGAACGTCTAGGGGGGTAGACGATCCGAGTGTGCACAGAGATCAGGGTTTCGCCGGAGGAAGACCACGAGAACATTGGAATGAGATGAAAACTTGCATGTGCCCCTAGCATATGTGTGTGTGTGGGTGTGGTGAGAGGTTGGTATATATAGGTGCTTGCATGTGTCCCCCCTCGCATGCATACGCTCTAACCTAGAGGCGAAGGTTCCGTACCCGTATAAGGGTGGAATCTCCCCGTCGAGGTGAAACCGGGTAGGATAGTGCCCCAACTTGTGAACCAACATGGTTTGACATCACCCTATGACCTAAACAAACACAAAACAAGAGAGAGCTACGCCGGGCTACCCCTGTCAGAGGAACGTCTAGGGGGGTAGACGATCCGAGTGTGCACAGAGATCAGGGTTTCGCCGGAGGAAGACCACGAGAACATTGGAATGAGATGAAAACTTGCATGTGCCCCTAGCATATGTGTGTGTGGGGGTGTGGTGAGAGGTTGGTATATATAGGTGCTTGCATGTGTCCCCCCTCGCATGCATGCGCTCTAACCTAGAGGCGAAGGTTCCGTACCCGTATAAGGGTGGAATCTCCCCGTCAAGACGAAACCGGGTAGGATAGTGCCCCAACTTGTGAACCAACATGGTTTGACATCACCCTATGACCTAAACAAACACAAAACAAGAGAGATCTACGCCGGGCTACCCCTGTCAGAGGAACGTCTAGGGGGGTAGACGATCCGAGTGTGCACAGAGACCAGGGTTTCGCCGGAGGAAGACCACGAGAACATTGGAATGAGATGAAAACTTGCATGTGCCCCTAGCATATGTGTGTGTGTGGGTGTGGTGAGAGGTTGGTATATATAGGTGCTTGCATGTGTCCCCCCTCGCATGCATGCGCTCTAACCTAGAGGCGAAGGTTCCGTACCCGTATAAGGGTGGAATCTCCCCGTCGAGGTGAAACCGGGTAGGATAGTGCCCCAAATTGTGAACCAACATGGTTTGACATCACCCTATGACCTAAACAAACACAAAACAAGAGAGAGATACGCCGGGCTACCCCTGTCAGAGGAACGTCTAGGGGGGTAGACGATCCGAGTGTGCACAGAGATCAGGGTTTCGCCGGAGAAAGACCACGAGAACATTGGAATGAGATGAAAACTTGCATGTGCCCCTAGCATATGTGTGTGTGGGGGTGTGGTGAGAGGTTGGTATATATAGGTGCTTGCATGTGTCCCCCCTCGCATGCATGCGCTCTAACCTAGAGGCGAAAGTTCCGTACCCGTATAAGGGTGGAATCTCCCCGTCGAGGTGAAACCGGGTAGGATAGTGCCCCAACTTGTGAACCAACATGGTTTGACATCACCCTATGACCTAAACAAACACAAAACAAGAGAGAGCTACGCCGGGCTACCCCTGTCAGAGGAACGTCTAGGGGGGTAGACGATCCGAGTGTGCACAGAGATCAGGGTTTCGCCGGAGGAAGACCACGAGAACATTGGAATGAGATGAAAATTTGCATGTGCCCCTAGCATATGTGTGTGTGTGTGGGTGTGGTGAGAGGTTGGTATATATAGGTGCTTGCATGTGTCCCCCCTCGCATGCATACGCTCTAACCTAGAGGCGAAGGTTCCGTACCCGTATAAGGGTGGAATCTCCTCGTCGAGGTGAAACCGGGTAGGATAGTGCCCCAACTTGTGAACCAACATGGTTTGACATCACCCTATGACCTAAACAAACACAAAACAAGAGAGAGCTACGCCGGGCTACCCCTGTCAGAGGAACGTCTAGGGGGGTAGACGATCCGAGTGTGCACAGAGATCAGGGTTTCGCCGGAGGAAGACCACGAGAACATTGGAATGAGATGAAAACTTGCATGTGCCCCTAGCATATGTGTGTGTGGGGGTGTGGTGAGAGGTTGGTATATATAGGTGCTTGCATGTGTCCCCCCTCGCATGCATGCGCTCTAACCTAGAGGCGAAGGTTCCGTACCCGTATAAGGGTGGAATCTCCCCGTCAAGACGAAACCGGGTAGGATAGTGCCCCAACTTGTGAACCAACATGGTTTTACATCACCCTATGACCTAAACAAACACAAAACAAGAGAGAGCTACGCAGGGCTACCCCTGTCAGAGGAACGTCTAGGGGGGTAGACGATCCGAGTGTGCACAGAGATCAGGGTTTCGCCGGAGGAAGACCACGAGAACATTGGAATGAGATGAAAACTTGCATGTGACCCTAGCATATGTGTGTGTGGGGGTGTGGTGAGAGGTTGGTATATATAGGTGCTTGCATGTGTCCCCCCTCGCATGCATGCGCTCTAACCTAGAGGCGAAGGTTCCGTACCCGTATAAGGGTGGAATCTCCCCGTCGAGGTGAAACCGGGTAGGATAGTGCCCCAAATTGTGAACCAACATGGTTTGACATCACCCTATGACCTAAACAAACACAAAACAAGAGAGAGCTACGCCGGGCTACCCCTGTCAGAGGAACGTCTAGGGGGGTAGACGATACGAGTGTGCACAGAGATCAGGGTTTCGCCGGAGGAAGACCACGAGAACATTGGAATGAGATGAAAACTTGCATGTGCCCCTAGCATATGTGTGTGTGGGGGTGTGGTGAGAGGTTGGTATATATAGGTTCTTGCATGTGTCCCCCCTCGCATGCATGCGCTCTAACCTAGAGGCGAAAGTTCCGTACCTGTATAAGGGTGGAATCTCCCCGTCGAGGTGAAACCGGGTAGGATAGTGCCCCAACTTGTGAACCAACATGGTTTGACATCACCCTATGACCTAAACAAACACAAAACAAGAGAGAGCTACGCCGGGCTACCCCTGTCAGAGGAACGTCTAGGGGGGTAGACGATCCGAGTGTGCACAGAGATCAGGGTTTCGCCGGAGGAAGACCACGAGAACATTGGAATGAGATGAAAACTTGCATGTGCCCCTAGCATATGTGTGTGTGGGGGTGTGGTGAGAGGTTGGTATATATAGGTGCTTGCATGTGTCACCCCTCGCATGCATGCGCTCTAACCTAGAGGCGAAGGTTCCGTACCCGTATAAGGGTGGAATCTCCCCGTCAAGACGAAACCGGGTAGGATAGTGCCCCAACTTGTGAACCAACATGGTTTGACATCACCCTATGACCTAAACAAACACAAAACAAGAGAGATCTATGCCGGGCTACCCCTGTCAGAGGAACGTCTAGGGGGGTAGACGATCCGAGTGTGCACAGAGATCAGGGTTTCGCCGGAGGAAGACCACGAGAACATTGGAATGAGATGAAAACTTGCATGTGCCCCTAGCATATGTGTGTGTGTGGGTGTGGTGAGAGGTTGTATATATAGGTGCTTGCATGTGTCCCCCCTCGCATGCATGCGCTCTAACCTAGAGGCGAAGGTTCCGTACCCGTATAAGGGTGGAATCTCCCCGTCGAGGTGAAACCGGGTAGGATAGTGCCCCAACTTGTGAACCAACATGGTTTGACATCACGCTATGACCTAAACAAACACAAAACAAGAGAGAGCTACGCCGGGCTACCCCTGTCAGAGGAACGTCTAGGGGGGTAGACGATCCGAGTGTGCATAGAGATCAGGGTTTCGCCGGAGGAAGACCACGAGAACATTGGAATGAGATGAAAACTTGCATGTGCCCCTAGCATATGTGTGTGTGGGGGTGTGGTGAGAGGTTGGTATATATAGGTGCTTGCATGTGTCCCCCCTCGCATGCATGCGCTCTAACCTAGAGGCGAAAGTTCCGTACCTGTATAAGGGTGGAATCTCCCCGTCGAGGTGAAACCGAGTAGGATAGTGCCCCAACTTGTGAACCAACATGGTTTGACATCACCCTATGACCTAAACAAACACAAAACAAGAGAGAGCTACGCCGGGCTACCCCTGTCAGAGGAAAGTCTAGGGGGGTAGACGATCCGAGTGTGCACAGAGATCAGGGTTTCGCCGGAGGAAGACCACGAGAACATTGGAATGAGATGAAAACTTGCATGTGCCCCTAGCATATGTGTGTGTGTGGGTGTGGTGAGAGGTTGGTATATATAGGTGCTTGCATGTGTCCCCCCTCGCAAGCATACGCTCTAACCTAGAGGCGAAGGTTCCGTACCCGTATAAGGGTGGAATCTCCCCGTCGAGGTGAAACCGGGTAGGATAGTGCCCCAACTTGTGAACCAACATGGTTTGACATCACCCTATGACCTAAATAAACACAAAACAAGAGAGAGCTACGCCGGGCTACCCCTGTCAGAGGAACGTCTAGGGGGGTAGACGATCCGAGTGTGCACAGAGATCAGGGTTTCGCCGGAGGAAGACCACGAGAACATTGGAATGAGATGAAAACTTGCATGTGCCCCTAGCATATGTGTGTGTGGGGGTGTGGTGAGAGGTTGGTATATATAGGTGCTTGCATGTGTCCCCCCTCGCATGCATGCGCTCTAACCTAGAGGCGAAGGTTCCGTACCCGTATAAGGGTGGAATCTCCCCGTCGAGGTGAAACCGGGTAGGATAGTGCCCCAACTTGTGAACCAACATGGTTTGACATCACCCTATGACCTAAACAAACACAAAACAAGAGAGAGCTACGCCGGGCAACCCCTGTCAGAGGAACGTCTAGGGGGGTAGACGATCCGAGTGTGCACAGAGATCAGGGTTTCGCCGGAGGAAGACCACGAGAACATTGGAATGAGATGAAAACTTGCATGTGACCCTAGCATATGTGTGTGTGGGGGTGTGGTGAGAGGTTGGTATATATAGGTGCTTGCATGTGTCCCCCCTCGCATGCATGCGCTCTAACCTAGAGGCGAAAGTTCCGTACCCGTATAAGGGTGGAATCTCCCCGTCGAGGTGAAACCGGGTAGGATAGTGCCCCAACTTGTGAACCAACATGGTTTGACATCACCCTATGACCTAAACAAACACAAAACAAGAGAGAGCTACGCCGAGCTACCCCTGTCAGAGGAACGTCTAGGGGGGTAGACGATCCGAGTGTGCACAGAGATCAGGGTTTCGCCGGAGCAAGACCACGAGAACATTGGAATGAGATGAAAACTTGCATGTGCCCCTAGCATATGTGTGTGTGTGGGTGTGGTGAGAGGTTGGTATATATAGGTGCTTGCATGTGTCCCCCCTCGCATGCATGCGCTCTAACCTAGAGGCGAAGGTTCCGTACCCGTATAAGGGTGGAATCTCCCCGTCGAGGTGAAACCGGGTAGGATAGTGCCCCAACTTGTGAACCAACATGGTTTGACATCACCCTATGACCTAAACAAACACAAAAAAAGAGAGAGCTACGCCGGGCTACCCCTGTCAGAGGAACGTCTAGGGGGGTAGACGATCCGAGTGTGCACAGAGATCAGGGTTTCGCCGGAGGAAGACCACGAGAACATTGGAATGAGATGAAAACTTGCATGTGCCCCTAGCATATGTGTGTGTGGGGGTGTGGTGAGAGGTTGGTATATATAGGTGCTTGCATG
The DNA here is from genome assembly GCA_916181665.1 of Avena sativa. Classification (NCBI taxonomy): domain Eukaryota; kingdom Viridiplantae; phylum Streptophyta; class Magnoliopsida; order Poales; family Poaceae; genus Avena; species Avena sativa. Next base: position 18,972,088 of record OV702284.1, read on the forward strand.
TGTCCCCCCTCGCATGCATGCGCTCTAACCTAGAGGCGAAGGTTCCGTACCCGTATAAGGGTGGAATCTCCCCGTCGAGGCGAAACCGGGTAGGATAGTGCCCCAACTTGTGAACCAACATGGTTTGACATCACCCTATGACCTAAACAAACACAAAACAAGAGAGAGCTACGCCGGGCTACCCCTGTCAGAGGAACGTCTAGGGGGGTAGACGATCCGAGTGTGCACAGAGATCAGGGTTTCGCCGGAGGAAGACCACGAGAACATTGGAATGAGATGAAAACTTGCATGTGCCCCTAGCATATGTGTGTGTGGGGGTGTGGTGAGAGGTTGGTATATATAGGTGCTTGCATGTGTCCCCCCTCGCATGCATGCGCTCTAACCTAGAGGCGAAGGTTTCGTACCCGTATAAGGGTGGAATCTCCCCGTCGAGGCGAAACCGGGTAGGATAGTGCCCCAACTTGTGAACCAACATGGTTTGACATTACCCTATGACCTAAACAAACACAAAACAAGAGAGAGCTACGCCGATCTACCCCTGTCAGAGGAACGTCTAGGGGGGTAGACGATCCGAGTGTGCACAGAGATCAGGGTTTCGCCGGAGGAAGACCACGAGAACATTGGAATGAGATGAAAACTTGCATGTGCCCCTAGCTATGTGTGTGTGGGGGTGTGGTGAGAGGTTGGTATATATAGGTGCTTGCATGTGTCCCCCCTCGCATGCATGCGCTCTAACCTAGAGGCGAAGGTTCCGTACCCGTATAATGGTGGAATCTCCCCGTCGAGGCGAAACCGGGTAGGATAGTGCCCCAACTTGTGAACCAACATGGTTTGACATCACCCTATGACCTAAACAAACACAAAACAAGAGAGAGCTACGCCGGGCTACCCCTGTCAGAGGAATGTCTAGGGGGGTAGACGATCCGAGTGTGCACAGAGATCAGGGTTTCGCCGGAGGAAGACCACGAGAACATTGGAATGAGATGAAAACTTGCATGTGCCCCTAGCATATGTGTGTGGGTGTGGTGAGAGGTTGGTATATATAGGTGCTTGCATGTGTCCCCCCTCGCATGCATGCGCTCTAACCTAGAGGCGAAGGTTCCGTATCCGTATAAGGGGGTAATCTCCCCGTCGAGGTGAAACCAGGTAGGATAGTGCCCCAACTTGTGAGCCAACATGGTTTGACATCACCCTATGACCTAAACAAACACAAAACAAGAGAGAGCTACGCCGGGCTACCCCTGTCAGAGGAACGTCTAGGGGGGTAGACGATCCGAGTGTGCACAGAGATCAGGGTTTCGCCGGAGGAAGACCACGAGAACATGGGAATGAGATTAAAACTTGCATGTGCCCCTAGCATATGTGTGTGGGTGTGGTGAGAGGTTGGTATATATAGGTGCTTGCCTATGTCCCCCCTCGCATGCATGCGCTCTAACCTAGAGGCGAAGGTTCCGTACCCGTATAAGGGGGTAATCTCCCCGTCGAGGTGAAACCGGGTAGGATAGTGCCCCAACTTGTGAGCCAACATGATTTGACATCACCCTATGACCTAAACAAACACAAAACAAGAGAGAGCTACGCCGGACTACCCCTGTTAGAGGAACGTCTAGGGGGGTAGACGATCCGAGAGTGCAGAGAGATCATGGATATTAGTAAACATCAATTGTTTCTTCTATAATAGTATACACAAAATAATATATTATTGTTTCTTCTATTGTTTATTCATTTGTTATATTAATAATGTTTTTGTATAATTTTTTATTAATAACAAAAAAAAAACTAGCTACGCCGAGGGCAGCCCTCGGCGTACGCCTGGCCCTCGGCGTAGCACTATCCGTTAAGTGCTTCCCGAGCGGCCCACCCGGGCCACTCGCCCACTCCTGCCCCCATCCCCAACCTCCCGCGCGCCCGCCCCCGACCCCGCCGCCGCCAGCCGCCGCCCCCCCTCAGCCTCCCCGAGACGCCGCCCCCTCAGCCTCCTCGGGCCGTCGCCGCTGCCTCCCCGAGTCGCTGCCCCGTCAGCCTCCCCGAGCCGCCGCCAGCACTCCCTCCCTCCCCCAAGCCACCGCCGCCAGCAACCCTCCCTCCCCCACTGCCCCGCCGCCACCCCTACTGCCCCGTCGCCTCCCCCACTGCCCCGCCCCTCCCCCACTGTCCCCACTGCCCCCCACTGCCCCCACCCCTCCCCCACTGCCCCCCACTGCCCTACCCCACCCCACTGCCCCGCCGCCACCCCCACTGCCCCGTCGCCTCCCCCACTGCCCCGCCCCTCCCCCACTGCCGACCCCTCGACCGAGCACACCCTCCCCCATTAGGTTAGTATTGGTAATTTAGTTAATTTTAGGTGTATTGTTAGATGTAGTTAGTTATATTTATTTAGGTGTATTGTTAGTATTGTTAGATGTAGTTAATTTTAGGTGTATTGTTAGATGTACTTAGTTATATTTATTTAGGTGTATTGTTAGATGTACTTAGTTATATTTATTTAGGTGCATATGTGCATTGTATATTGTAGATTAGACAATAATGGCATTTGTTGGATATTTAACCATCTTCTCATGTTTTTTGCAGTTACCGGAGGGTGAGCGGGGGAGTGTTTCGACGGCGGGGTCCCGGATCATCTTCGACGATTTGATCACGCTTCGAGGGTGAGAATCCGTTCGCCTCTCTTGTACCTAGGTTTATTTTCGTGTCTAGATCACCAAGTATGTCGCGTCACCTAGGCGTCATCCCGACCGTAAGCGTTACGCGACTTAATATGCATTAGTGGTCTCGCATATTTTGGACCGTAACGCTTATGGCTTTTATCGGGCAGTCGGCGGATTCGTAGTTGGGTTTGGTTCTCCCTGGCTCTACCTCGATTCGAGACAGGATTTCGGTGGCGCCTCCTCGTTGTTCTCCGGATGCACATCCTCTTGGCTTTTTGTCGAGACGTGTATCGGGAGAGCAGCGGGGAGGTGCTGCCGAAATTATGCTTGGATCGGGGTAGAACCAGGGAGAACTTACCCAATCTACGGATCCGGCGGCTGGTTAGGACCCTCTTTTCCTATTGGACATGTAGGTTGATGAATGCGTAAAAATATGAAGCATTTAATCTCCTGTTTGATATAAAATGTTATATTTGTTGTTTGTCTCCCAACAAAGCAGAAGAGGATGGCTGATAATGGGTGGATGTACAGTGGCCGTATTAGTGCGACTAATAAAACAGACGATTGGGTACGGAACACTCATTTGTTAGTGAATGAGTTAGCGCGTGGTTCGAAGGCAATGGTTCGGGCACTTTGTCCCTGCGCTCATTGCACTAAGCGTCATCGTCAGGGAAAGGATGACATGTACAAACACCTTCTGCAATATGGGTACATGTCTAACTATGTCACGCAAGTCGACTTTGCTCGGTACGAACGTGACAGAGGTGAGGTGATGCGTCAGCGGCTCAATGGCAATGAGCACGATGGGATTAGAAACATGCTAGATGATCTTATCGATGCCGACCAGCCGAATTCGCCACCTCCACGGGAGGAATCACCAGAACCGGAGGAACCGCTAGAACCGGAGGAACCGGAGCCAACCGCGAAGGCCTTCCTTGATATGATGGCCGCGGCTAAGAGGCCTCTGTACGAGGGTGCAAAGATTTCTCAGCTCGATGCCATATCTCAGTGTCTAGCCGACAAGTGCCAGTACTCCGCCACCCGTTCTCACTTTGAAGCTAATCTGAGAACATGTGGTAACATGTTGCCCGAAGGGCATTGTCTGCCTAAAACCTTTCACGAAACGAAGAAACTCATGAAGGAGCTCAACATGGATTATGAAAAGATAGATTGTTGTCCAAAAGGCTGCCTTTTGTTTTGGAAACAGTTTGAGGGTGACAAGTACTGCTCCATTTGTAAGGCCTCTAGATATGAAGAGATAAAGGGGAAGGATGGTCAGGTGAGGCAGTCGAAGGTCGCTAAGAAGATACTTCGGTATCTCCCATTCATAAAAAGAATCCAGCGGCTTTACTTGAGCGAGGAGATTGCCAAACAGATGACGTGGCACAAGAAGGGGAAAAGATACGAGGACGGGCACGGACGGAAGAAGATGGGACATCCATCTGATGGTAAGGCATGGAAGAACTTCGATGACAAATACCCCCGGTGGGCAGGAGAGGCTCGGAATGTTAGAATTGCGATAGCAACAGATGGCTTCAACCCATATGGTATGTCGACGGCCTCGTACAACTGCTGGCCGGTGTATGTTATTCCGCTCAATCTCCCTCCCGGAGTATTAATGCAATGGAAGACCATGTTTTTGTCGCTGATAATTCCAGGACCTGAGTATCCGGGTAAGAACTTGAGTGTCTACATGCAGCCGATTGTGGATGATTTGAACCACTCTTGGATACACGGGACGTTGACATACGACCGAGCATCAAAGAGAAACTTTTTGATGAAAGTTTGGTTACAATATACTATGCATGACATGCCCGGGTACGCCCTAACGTGCGGATGGTGTACAGCTGGTAAGTGGCCATGCCCAGTGTGCAGGCACCGACTTGAGTTCCTTTGGCTAAAGTCGGGTCGCAAATATGTTGCGTTTGACACGAATCGACAGTACCTCAAAAGAAATCATTCGTTCAGAGAAGATAGAAAGAACTTCAAGAAGGGCAAAGTTGTGCATGAAGTAAAAGAGGTACCAAAGTTCGAGGGTGCAGTTGTTGATGCCGAGATACGTGCTCTCGTGCCCGCGGCGCCGGGAACTGGCCATCAATTTGCGGGATATGGTGTAACGCATAATTGGACTCACGTGGCAGCCTTAACGAATCTCGTGTATTACAAGGACCTCGATGGTGAATATTCAAACTGGCCAGAATAGAGATTTAGGGCCCGTGCCTCCCATGCCAGGTCCGATGCCATTTTGGCAATCGAAGGAAAGCTTCGCTAGGACCTACTACGCATCGACACCGGTAAGTTCTTTGCGAACCCACTGGTTATCGCTTTACTTTGCCTCGCAAGTTGCTAACATGTAGGCAACATGTAGGGAACGGGAGCTTCTGGGAACCGGCACTTTGGCCACGCCTCGCCGGATGGGCGTCAGATCACACCGCTTCATGACGATGGTCCATCTCCTGGCCATTCTGCAGGTGGTTCTCCCGAGCTTCACACTTCTCCTACTCCCTCGCCAGGTGGCTCTTCTGCTGCTTCTACTGGACGCAACCCTCGGCAGAGGTCGCCACTTTTCACCAGGGGAGATCTCGGGTACACCCCCTCTCCTCCAGAGTTGTAGGCATGTGTGATGATGTCGATGATCTTGTATGACTAATGTATGGATGATCTTGTATGACTGATGTTGATACATGTATGGCATATGTGATCTTGTTTCAATTGGTGTGGAATATATATTGCATGGATGTATGGATGATGTATGGATGTATGGATGATGATGTATGGATGTATGGCTGCTGTGAGTGCTGCTGCTGCTGCAAAAAAATTCAAAAAAAAACTGTGCATTTGATACGCCGACGGCCTTGCCCTCGGCGTAGGAGGTAAGCGTGACCAAATGGTCAAGGCTACGCCGACGGCAAGGCCCTCGGCGTAGGGCCAGCCCGCTGCTGCCAGGCCGCTGCGCTGCCTCCACGTGGCAGGAGTACGCCGAGGGGGAGGCCGTCGGCGTAGCAGCTGCGCCAGGCCGCTGCGCTGCCTCCACGTGGCAGGCGTACGCCGAGGGGGAGGCCGTCGGCGTAGCTGCTGCGCCAGGCCGCCCACCAGCCTCCACGTGGCAGGCGTACGCCGAGGGTGAGGCCGTCGGCGTAGCCGACGCGCCGTTAACTGGCCGTGTGACGGCGCGGTCGACGTTCGCCGACGGTCTCTACGCCGACGGGCGCCGTCAGGCTGTCGGCGTTGACCTACGCCGACGGTCTTGTCCTACGCCGACGGCCGCGCCTGCTCCGCCGAGGGAGAGGTCCGCCGAGGACGGTACGCCGAGGGCAGCCGTCGGCGTAGCGTACGCCGAGGGTTTTCCTGGCTACGCCGACGGCAATATGCCCTCGGCATACCGAGCTTCTCCTGTAGTGAAAGTATGTATGGACACTCAGGCCGGCCTACTAATTTCTAGTGTATCACCTAATTCTCTTTGTCCAGATGGCCACAGAACAAATGTGTGTCCATCCAAATTTTATCCCTACGCTAGCAGCACGAATGCATGATGCTTAGTGGAGAGACGAGATGCATAGCAGGAGAAAGAGGGACGACGGGACGCTGAAGACATACAATGCACACTGTAATTTGAGAAAAATACACCAAAATCACCACAAATGTGGTTACGGTTTTAAAAAGCCTCTACTTTATGTTATAGTTTTAAAAAATCTCCAGATTAAACTTGTGACAGATTGCGTTAACCGTGCTACTTATGTTGACTAACAACGACGATTTTAACCGTCTGGGGGCATTGTCAGGCTAACGTGGCACGATTTTAACAGTCGGGATGACATATGTTAGGCGGTTTTAAATTATAGACTACTTTTTAAATAACGATCAGGGCCCCACTTTTTAGTTGTCACCGCCTCTCTATCACCCAAAACACGTCCCCACAACTTCCATCTTCCTCCTGCCGATCCGTTCCTCGTTCCCCTCTATCGCCGACACCCATCATCAGCATGCCCATGGCTGGAACGGGGAGGTCACCAACGCGATCACCGGCATGCCGACGGCTGGAACGGCAGGGACCGAGGCGGCAGCCACCACCGGGCACACGGCTGAAGCATGCATCGGGGGAGGAGTTCGATGACGCGAGGACCCTAGACACCAGCGGGCACACACCTGGACGAGGTGGTGGTACTTAAAGGGAGAAAGGGGGATAGTCTCGGCGAGATCCAGGGAAATTGGCGTATCACAATGCTGACGACAGCGAGCTCTAGATGATGGCCGAGTTCTCTATCTACTGGGCGGCGCATGGGAGCCAGACACAATTGGACAAAGCTGAGAAGATGACGAGGAAGTTTTTGGGTGGGACACACATAACAGAGCGCAGTCTAACATTGTCGTGGAACCACCACATGGGTGTCGATGCAAGCGCCTTGTTCATGTGTTCTTCTCCTTGCTCGATGCCCACCAGACAAGAAGAAGACGATGAAATTAACCGGCCCGAGTGATCATAGACGCGCCTGCGACCGCTTGGCGGTATGAGGAGTACACTACCCCGCAGTGGCGAACCGAGAATTCGGGAAAGACCGGTGCTAATTTCTAATACATATAAACTATGAAAAAATTACCTTCGAATCCTCTCTCAATAACAACATATAATAGCCTAGGCAAGGTAAAAATGCATAAGTTGAGTTTTGACAGAAATATTTAACCAAAAATAAAAGCATTAAAAAGTGTGGTGGTATAGTCGCGTAATCAAGATGCATTTGTAGTACCTAATAATGAATCCTCTCTGGTGGAGAACGGGCAATGTGTCCCGGTTGGTAAGAAGCTTTAGTCCCGGTTGTCCAACCGGGGCAGGGAAATCGGGACTAAAGCCCTCACCCTTTAGTTCCGGTTGGACCACGAACCGGGACAAAATGTGCTCCACGTGGCCGCTGCTCCGCGCGAGGGGGGGGGGGGGGGAGGGGGGCGAGGAGCAACCGTCCCGGTTCAAAACACGAACCGGGACAAATCACTCTCTGCCGCGACAGTATTTTGGCCACTTTCTGTGCCGCGGCAGAGAATTCATTTATATTGTTTTATTTTTTATTTTGTGTTTTTCACTCATTAATGAAGAAACCATTATATTACACAACATCATCATGACAATAGAGATCCAAGTGTCGAACATATTACATTCGATACACGGGTTTCATGCACATATATACATACAAAATAAGCTCTTTATACAGTCCCTATTGCCTATACACCCGATTCTGTATAGTATTCTCCTTTTGGGTTTAGGACTTCTGCATCCAAGAATCCCGCCAATTCCTCCTGAATTGCTCGTATGCGATCCTTTGTCAGAAGACCGTCCCGCAGTCGTTCGAGCTGATTTAAAAAAGGAGTCAACCTATATAAATGAAACTAAACACAATTTGATGGTAATAAAAAACTATAAAAATTGTTTACGTACATTAAGTGGCTCTAAATTTCTGCCCTTCTCACAACACGTCTGACGGATAAACTCGCAAACATAGTATCCACATAAATTGTTCCATGGTCCCTGCTTCAGGCACTTTACGAGAACAGAGTTCAATCAAAATAATAATCAAGCATGATAACGGTATCAAAACTAGAATCAAAGAGATGTACGGATCTAGCTAGTGGTACTTATATCTAGTGGTTTAAATGTAAGCTCCTCTTTCCAAACACCCCTATCCTTCTTGGTGAACCATTTCCAAGCGCTGCCCGGCGAAGAAAACGAATAAAAGGAGTTATTAAATACTTGATATCATGAAATTCACGAACATTGCCGATATAGTGCCATAATGATTAGAATTACCGCTAGAGCATCATTTGCATGTACGCCCACGTCTCAAGGGGTTTATGTTTCGAGTCCATGACTAGTACCCGCCCTTTGTCAGGTTGAATGATTAACAAAATATAGTGAAAGCTGCGCATGCATAACTCATCAATTATACACTTAACGTCGAGTAAGAGAAATAGAAAGTGTATACAAGACAATAACACTCACTCGAAGTTATAAGGAAATAGTATTTCCCTTCTGTCTTCTTGAAACATTAATGCGTGTACAATATTATCCTCCGTATCCTGGAGGTTTGCTTTGAGATTAACTTGATGAACAAAATATGGGTCAACAAACCCAATGTCATAGATTTGTCCTCTGCTGCATTTGAGAATCTCCATTCTGTATATTATAGTATGATTATATACATGCAATAAACAAGGTGAGATAGCTAAAGACTTAATTAATTATAGAATTAGTACTTACAGACAATAGACATCGATGATCGATTTGTCCAAGGCGTCTTGATTGAATAATTGAAATAGTTCAATAAATTCAATGTCTACCACATATCTTCTTTCCCGTAATGCTTTTTTGTAACCCTCAGCATTATCCAGTTAGCCCCGGCCTTTGTGGCATGCATGTACCAGTTATGAAATCTTCACATTTTTGTTGGTAGATTATTTACCTCCTCCGGTCTGACGAGAGGTTTCTCGTACTGGTATTTGTATGCTACTTCACCCGCGGAGAAGTACTATAACTAGGATAAGTAGTGGGAAATGCTCATACCTTGAGCAGCGGCCGCTTCTTCGTATAGTGCAACTACATCTGGATCATACTGCTCTTTTGTGGCATCCCGCAAAACCACTACTAGAAAATCGCGTTGTTTTTGTGCATTGCATCATCATGACCGCATGCTCATGTCATCATGCCACATTGCATTTGAGCATCGTCATCATCTTGCATTTGCTTGCATAAAACTATTTGCAGAAAAAACCTATTTTTGTGTTTTCTAAAAACGCCCCGTCTCTGTTCAAACGCAAAACCCGGGTCGCCGGAATATTTTGTTTTGTCTGCTATCAGTTTGCAAAAGCCCGGTTTGAAATAAATAAAACATTTAATTATTTTTAGTGGGGCAGTCGAACGGGCCGATTCGACCCGGACGACCACCCCAGATTAAATCGGTCCACCTAAACCAGCCCCTCTAATTCCTAAGTTCACCCAAACCTATCCTACCCACCCTGCCTCCACCTCACCCCCTCCAATCATCGCTCGCCACCTCATCTCCCCTCACCACTCCCTCCACTCAACCGTTGACACCTCACCCCTCCTCTCTTCACCTGGGCCGACCCTCCCACACCACACAGCCACCAACCCCCTCTCTCTCCCCTCTGACCACCTGGTCCCACCCCGCGGGACCCGCCTCCCCACCGACCCTCCTGTCTCCCCGCGGTCTCATCTCTTCCTCCCCGCTCTCTCTGTTCCCCACCGACGCCCCGCTCCCCACCTCTCTCGCCGCCCGCCTCGCCTCCTCGCCGTGCACCCATCTCCGTCCTCCCGCGCCGTCGCCGTCGCCCCTCCCCGTCCTCCGCGCGACCCCGCCGCCCCGGCCGGCCGCCGCCTGCTCTCATGCGAGCTCCCTCTGCTCGCCGCCGCTTGCCTACCCCGTCGGGCTCCTCCCAGGCGCCGAGCCGCCCCTCTTCCTCCCCGCACCGCCGTCCTCGCCCGCTCGCCGCCGCCAGTCGCCTCCCTCGCCTCCGGCCTTCCTCTCCAGGCGCCGCCGTCGGCCGGCCCTGCATCCTCCTCTCGCCCCGCATCCCGCTCCTCCGCCGCGTCGCCCCGCAGAGACCGCCGGCGCCCGCCTCCTCTTCCTCCGCCGTGTCCGCCCCTCGCCCTTCCGGCGAGCTCCGCCTCCACCGCCCTCCGACCGCGGCCTGCGCCCCGCTTCCTCCGTCGGCCTCCTCCGCCGCCCTCGGCCTCGCTGCAGAGTTCGCCGGCCCGCCGTCTCCTCCGTTCCGTCCCCGCGTCCGAGCCCGCGCCACCCCGGCCCAAGCTTGTCATCGACCCTCGCCTCGCCGCATGTGCTGCTGTCCGCTGCATGCGTCCAGTTGTGCAGCTCTGCTAAGGGGGTGGTGAGGATGGTGCGTGTGATCGAGTGAGGCAGAGTGGATTGTTCGAAGACCCCGCATTCCTTGTACATCTCCGCAAGCTCTCCGATCCGACTCATCGACAAGTTCGCCACGAGGAGCCGCACGAACCCGAGGGACCGTCGACAAGACCGTCTCGTCACAAGAGCCCCGATGCCCTTTAATCGCCAAGATCTGCATCGCTACGTGTTTCGTCGACCAATGTGCGAGGTGGAACCCGATGGCGCCGGTACCCCAAGATCTACCACACGGACGCACCACGGACTCAGAGAAACCCTCGGACGCCAAGATCGCCCACATGGAATCGAAGGTGTCGAGACCCTGAAAACCGATCCCCCCGGAGTCTGAAGATCGATCTCGAACCCGCACGCCAAGATCTACTTCACGGATCCGAAGACCCCGGTGCGACAAGTACTCCTTCCCGGATGCGTTGCTCGAGAACACGGACGGTAAGGACACCGACGCAGAACATCAAGATCTTCGTCCCCGAACGTCAAGACCGGCCTGATACGCGGGCCCGACAAGAACGACACCGACCCGGAAGAACCCGATGCGCCCCCGGCACCGGACCAAGTCCTGCTTCCGCGGATGCGACAAGATCTACTTCTGTTGTCCGAGACCGATCCCGTCGAACCCTGAACCCTGTCGAACCCCGAACCCCCGGAACCCCAAGTTCGTCGAGCCCCTCTAATGTGTGAACCCCTTCCCGAAACCCTATTTTATAATATAATACAACTTGTCGCATATTAATTGTTCACGCATGCATCCTTGTCTGTGGTTTGGGGGCCTTATGCCGATTCACCTAAGTTAAATATGGGGCCCATATGCGGGCAAATCTAGTCTCATATTGGCCTCATTTAAATTTGTGCATCGAACCGTTACTATATTTTGTCATGTTAAGACAACATTTAATTTGCGGGGTAGCTAAACAACTTGAACCACTTCAATGATTGTCGGGACCCCGGTTCCGCTTAATATGACCTAATTGCATCGCATCTTTGCCATGCCATACATCATACATGCATCATGCCCGATATTTTGCGGTAGTATTAAATATTGCATCCGGTGTTTATTCTAGTGTTTTGCTTCTTCGCGGATAAGGCCGTTGAGTTGATGCGAGTGTCGACCCGATCTTCGGTTGAATCTTCGGCAATGTTTTCAGGCGAGCATCTCCCCCTTTCTACCTATCTTACTTTTATAGTATTTATTCCCTCCTGTTGATCTATTGCTATCTGTGTTGCGATGCTCTAGTTTCCGTACCCGTGATATCCCTTGCAGCCTTATATCGCCTTGGACACCTCCTATTACCTGTTGTTTGGTAGATAGTTGGACTTGCGCGTCGTAGTCGCTTGCTCAAGTGCTGTTGCGTGTCGTCAAGTGCCACAGTTGTTGGAGCATTGCCGCATGTTTAATGTTGGAGAGGATCATGGTTTATTTATTGCTCACTTTAATTATTGTTTAACAACTAAAATTGAAGTAGGTAAGCAGAGGCACAGGTGGGCAATAGATGTTATTTGGTTGTTAACCGTCCACTTGTGTCCCGTAGGACCCCGAGTGCTTGATACCTGTTCCTTGATTTATCGCGCTATCCACATACGGGGAATTATGGGCCCCCCTTAGCCAGAGCTTGATTCAGTCTTATTTCTTGGGGCCACAAACTAGTTTGAGATTTTATTTACGATCATGTACTTATGCCATGCTTTACTGCTTTATTTACGATTGTGCAAGGAGCACACTGTACTGTTTAGGATCGGGACACGATTCCGCGGTGTCGACAAGCTCAGTTTTGGGTTCCCAGTCGTTCACAGCCGTCCACCCAAACCTTGAGGCCGTCTCGGAGCCGGCCGACTTCGTTGCGGGTCTACTTTAAGGGGTGGCCCCCTGAAATATTTCTGAATCCTGTGATTGCTTTGTCGTGAAAGCCTCGTTGGGTTTTGATTTGGTTTTTCCGAGGTTGATCGTGTGTGTGTTGCTATTTGTGCATCCCGTCCGGGTTAAAACTTTCTGAAAGCCGTGTCCGCGGTTATGGACGACTTGGAGCACAGTATCTCGATCATAGACAACTATAACTAAAGTAGTGCTATAAACTTGACTTTATAATGACTAGTAATCAGCTTCACTATAATGGAATGGCTAAATAAAACTACCAACAATTGCTTGCTTGAGTTGTCGCTCGCGACCATTGTACCTGACTAGTAAGTAATGCAACTACAACGGAATGGCTAAATAAAAGTACCAACAACTGCTGGGTTTCTGGGTTATCTCATGCTATTTGTATCTGACTAGTAAGTTCCGCAACTACAACGGAATGGTTAACTAAAACTGCCCACTGCTTAATTTATCAGGATAATTATCTACACCTGACTAGTAATTGCTGCAACGATAACTGAGTAATTAAAACTGCCAACTGTGTGAGTTCCTCGGTTGACTTCCTCGTTTGGTCTCGAGGGGGAAACACCAGGATGGGTTTGTTTGATGGTGGCATCAGGTTGGTTCCGAATAGGTATTTCTTACCCCTATCTGATAACCGCCAGTTGTATCGAGTCTCTATAGGTTGTTTAGTGCATGCTGCCGTTGCCGCTTCAGTCCACCATACCTATGTAGGCGAGGACCGCCGAACTCTAGTCTCGCCGTGTACTGGCCTCAGTACTGACGCTCCTCTTTTTCCTTTGCCCTTTGTCGGCACCCCTTTTGTTTAAGCAGGTTTGAGATCGACGCCGTTAGCAGGGTTACCCTTCCGTCTTGGCCTGGGCAGGGTTATGGACGCCATTGGTTATTCTTCAGGGCTCTTAGCCCCATTTGCATCTTGTCCGTAGTCGGACGCTCTATCATTTTCAAGGTGATTTGGATCTTTGTATATTATACCTGTATTCTTGACTCATGGAGTCGTGTGGTATATATATCTGTTCTGTGGGTCCCATCGAGGACTGTTGTGTAATGTTATTACTTCGTTTTCCACCCGCACGAAAGTGCCTGGTGGGCACCTTTGAATCGTTTCTATGCGGTTTGGCGGGTTTCGCTAAAACTTGCATAGGGCCGATTCTGAGGGTGCTGTAGAGTGGTATCAGAGCTCAGCAGTTGCGATACCCCACAAGTCCAGCCTGTAGGATAACCTAGCTAACGGCCGACGTAGAGTGTCAAAACTATTTTGAAAAATCGGTTGGTTAGTTCTGATTAGGTCTGATTTTATTCCTTACCCCTCTGCTGTTCTCCTCTTACCTCAACGTGTTGTGAATCCTCTCTCGTCTCTTTCTTCGAGTCCAGGAATTCTCGTGGTTGGGTCTCCGTCGTACCTTCAGGGTTTCGCTTCCTCCTTTGGTAACGGTGTTGCTACATCTGGTCTTCATGCTGTCTGAGGAATCCGTCTACTGTGGTACCATTCTCTGTCCCTTGGTTGTGCTTTCCGGTGTTTTTCGACGCGACGACATCCTCTACGCCAGATCCGATGCAGAGTCTGCATCACTCCTTTGTTTCCGAACCTCGATTGTCGAGATCTTCAGTCTGATTCCGAGAATGGTTGCACGTTTTTCCACCGATTGTGCGGAGTAATAGTTTGGGTGCGTGATGGATTGGCCCCCATGCCGACTACCCCTTCTATTCGCTTTTGTACATTGAAGTGGATGAGGATGCATCGGTTCCCTCTTTCCATCGGAGTTAGAGGTGGCTTTATTGTGGATACCTCTACCTTCGACCTTTTGTTCCGGAGTGTTCTCTCGACAATCACGGGCAACGACCTCTTGTTAGTGGTGTCGCGAGGATCTACACGAAGCGCGAAGGATCAGAGCGCCGTCCTCCCTTCCGGTACCATGAGGCGGATCTCGAGGGCGAGATCCATTGTTAGTGGTGTCGAATTGTGGCATCCCGCAAAACCACTACTAGAAAATCGCGTTGTTTTTGTGCATTGCATCATCATGACCGCATGCTCATGTCATCATGCCACATTGCATTTGAGCATCGTCATCATCTTGCATTTGCTTGCATAAAACTATTTGCAGAAAAAACCTATTTTTGTGTTTTCTAAAAACGCCCTGTCTCTGTTCAAACGCAAAACCCGGGTCGCCGGAATATTTTGTTTTGTCTGCTATCGGTTTGCAAAAGCCCGGTTTGAAATAAATAAAACATTTAATTATTTTTAGTGGGGCAGTCGAACGGGCCGATTCGACCCGGACGACCACCCTAGATTAAATCGGTCCACCTAAACCAGCCCCTCTAATTCCTAAGTTCACCCAAACCTATCCTACCCACCCTGCCTCCACCTCACCCCCTCCAATCATCGCTCGCCACCTCATCTCCCCTCACCACTCCCTCCACTCAACCGTTGACACCTCACCCCTCCTCCTCTCTTCACCTGGGCCGACCCTCCCACACCACACAGCCACCAACCCCCTCTCTCTTCCCTCTGACCACCTGGTCCCACCCCGCGGGACCCGCCTCCCCACCGACCCTCCTGTCTCCCCGCGGTCTCATCTCTTCCTGCCCGCTCTCTCTGTTCCCCACCGACGCCCCGCTCCCCACCTCTCTCGCCGGCCGCCTCGCCTCCTCGCCGTGCACCCATCTCCGTCCTCCCGCGCCGTCGCCGTCGCCCCTCCCCGTCCTCCGCGCGACCCCGCCGCCCCGGCCGGCCGCCGCCTGCTCTCATGCGAGCTCCCTCTGCTCGCCGCCGCTTGCCTACCCCGTCGGGCTCCTCCCAGGCGCCGAGCCGCCCCTCTTCCTCCCCGCACCGCCGTCCTCGCCCGCTCGCCACCGCCAGTCGCCTCCCTCGCCTCCGGCCTTCCTCTCCAGGCGCCGCCGTCGGCCGGCCCTGCATCCTCCTCTCGCCCCGCATCCCGCTCCTCCGCCGCGTCGCCCCGCAGAGACCGCCGACGCCCGCCTCCTCTTCCTCCGCCGTGTCCGCCCCTCGCCCTTCCGGCGAGCTCCGCCTCCACCGCCCTCCGACCGTGGCCTCCGCCCCGCTTCCTCCGTCGGCCTCCTCCGCCGCCCTCGGCCTCGCTGCAGAGTTCGCCGGCCCGCCGTCTCCTCCGTTCCGTCCCCGCGTCCGAGCCCGCGCCACCCCGGCCCAAGCTCGTCATCGACCCTCGCCTCGCCGCATGTGCTGCTGTCCGCTGCATGCGTCCAGTTGTGCAGCTATGCTAAGGGGGTGGTGAGGATGGTGCGTGTGATCGAGTGAGGCAGATTGGATTGTTCGAAGACCCCGCATTCCTTGTACATCTCCGCAAGCTCTCCGATCCGACTCATCGACAAGTTCGCCACGAGGAGCCGCACGAACCCGAGGGACCGTCGACAAGACCGTCTCGTCACAAGAGCCCCGATGCCCTTTAATCGCCAAGATCTGCATCGCTACGTGTTTCGTCGACCAATGTGCGAGGTGGAACCCGATGGCGCCGGTACCCCAAGATCTACCACACGGACGCACCACGGACTCAGAGAAACCCTCGGACGCCAAGATCGCCCACATGGAATCAAAGGTGTCGAGACCCTGAAAACCGATCCCCCCCGGAGTCTGAAGACCGATCCCGAACCCGCACGCCAAGATCTACTTCACGGATCCGAAGACCCCGGTGCGACAAGTACTCCTTCCCGGATGCGTTGCTCGAGAACACGGACGGTAAGGACACCGACGCAGAACATCAAGATCTTCGTCCCCGAACGTCAAGACCGGCCTGATACGCGGGCCCGACAAGAACGACACCGACCCGGAAGAACCCGATGCGCCCCCGGCACCGGACCAAGTCCTGCTTCCGCGGATGCGACAAGATCTACTTCTGTTGTCCGAGACCGATCCCGTCGAACCCTGAACCCTGTCGAACCCCGAACCCCCGGAACCCCAAGTTCGTCGAGCCGCTCTAATGTGTGAACCCCTTCCCGAAACCCTATTTTATAATATAATACAACTTGTTGCATATTAATTGTTCACGCATGCATCCTTGTCTGTGGTTTGGGGGCCTTATGCCGATTCACCTAAGTTAAATATGGGGCCCATATGCGGGCAAATCTAGTCTCATATCGGCCTCATTTAAATTTGTGCATCGAACCGTTACTATATTTTGTCATGTTAAGACAACATTTAATTTGCGGGGTAGCTAAACAACTTGAACCACTTGAATGATTGTCGGGACCCCGGTTCCGCTTAATATGACCTAATTGCATCGCATCTTTGCCATGCCATACATCATACATGCATCATGCCCGATCTTTTTCCGTAGTATTAAATATTGCATCCGGTGTTTATTCTAGTGTTTTGCTTCTTCGCGGATAAGGCCGTTGAGTTGATGCGAGTGTCGACCCGATCTTCGGTTGAATCTTCGGCAATGTTTTCAGGCGAGCATCTCCCCCTTTCTACCTATCTTACTTTTATAGTATTTATTCCCTCCTGTTGATCTATTGCTATCTGTGTTGCGATGCTCTAGTTTTCGTACCCGTGATATCCCTTGCAGCCTTATATCGCCTTGGACACCTCCTACTACCTGTTGTTTGGTAGATAGTTGGACTTGCGCGTCGTAGTCGCTTGCTCAAGTGCTGTTGCGTGTCGTCAAGTGCCACAGTTGTTGGAGCATTGCCGCATGTTTAATGTTGGAGAGGATCATGGTTTATTTATTGCTCACTTTAATTATTGTTTAACAACTAAAATTGAAGTAGGTAAGCAGAGGCACAGGTGGGCAATAGATGTTATTTGGTTGTTAACCGTCCACTTGTGTCCCGTAGGACCCCGAGTGCTTGATACCTGTTCCTTGATTTATCGCGCTATCCACATACGGGGAATTATGGGCCCCCCTTAGCCAGAGCTTGATTCAGTCTTATTTCTTGGGGCCACAAACTAGTTTGAGGTTTTATTTACGATCCTGTACTTATGCCATGCTTTACTGCTTTATTTACGATTGTGCGAGGAGCACACTGTACTGTTTAGGATCGGGACACGATTCCGCGGTGTCGACAAGCTCATTTTTGGGTTCCCAGTCGTTCACAGCCGTCCACCCAAACCTTGAGGCCGTCTCGGAGCCGGCCGACTTCGTTGCGGGTCTACTTTAAGGGGTGGCCCCCTGAAATATTTCTGAATCCTGTGATTGCTTTGTCGTGAAAGCCTCGTTGGGTTTTGATTTGGTTTTTCCGAGGTTGATCGTGTGTGTGTTGCTATTTGTGCACCCCGGCCGGGTTAAAACTTTCTGAAAGCCGTGTCCGCGGTTATGGACGACTTGGAGCACAGTATCTCGATCATAGACAACTATAACTAAAGTAGTGCTATAAACTTGACTTTATAATGACTAGTAATCAGCTTCACTATAATGGAATGGCTAAATAAAACTACCAACAATTGCTTGCTTGAGTTGTCGCTCGCGACCATTGTACCTGACTAGTAAGTAATGCAACTACAACGGAATGGCTAAATAAAAGTACCAACAACTGCTGGGTTTCTGGGTTATCTCATGCTATTTGTATCTGACTAGTAAGTGCCGCAACTACAACGGAATGGTTAACTAAAACTGCCCACTGCTTAATTTATCAGGATAATTATCTACACCTGACTAGTAATTGCTGCAACGATAACTGAATAATTAAAACTGCCAACTGTGTGAGTTCCTCGGTTGACTTCCTCGTTTGGTCTCGAGGGGGAAACACCAGGATGGGTTTGTTTGATGGTGGCATCAGGTTGGTTCCAAATAGGTCTTTCTTACCCCTATCTGATAACCGCCAGTTGTATCGAGTCTCTATAGGTTGTTTAGTGCATGCTGCCGCTGCCGCTTCAGTCCACCATACCTATGTAGGCGAGGACCGCCGAACTCTAGTCTCGCCGTGTACTGGCCTCAGTACTGACGCTCCTCTTTTTCCTTTGCCCTTTGTCGGCACCCCTTTTGTTTAAGCAGGTTTGAGATCGACGCCGTTAGCAGGGTTACCCTTCTGGCTTGGCCTGGGCAGGGTAATGGACGCCATTGGTTATTCTTCAGGGCTCTTAGACCCATTTGCATCTTGTCCGTAGTCGGACGCTCTATCATTTTCAAGGTGATTTGGATCTTTGTATATTATACCTGTATTTTCCGCTTGCACTAGTGCTCTTCGATAGTTGTTGTGCCGCATGTGACTTGAGAATAGAGCGCTCATAGTCTGATGACAGCTTTGGGTCAGGTAGGTGAAGGCCCTTTAGCATTTTGAACACTCGAGCTTTATCTTTTTTGGTGCTGGGGAACTCTGGCTCTTTCGGCCACCTCAGCGTAGCGAAAAACGCTGTCGTTTCCGCCTCGACGATCGCGGTAGTCTCCTCTTCAGTACAATCATAAGCTCTCTTGAGAGGAACCTTTGGTACTTTTGGAAGAGGCTCCTGTTTATGTGTCGGTGATCGCTTACCACTCCGTAGAGTAGCAGTGGTACGCTTACGCTTTTTTTCCTGAGGCGCCGGCGATGGCTGCCGCGGCCGCGACAGCGTTGGAGACTGGTGAGGCGACGAAGACGGGTAAGGCAACGGAGACAGCTGCCGCGGCAGCGACGACTGCGCTGGAGACGGGTGAGGCGACGGCGAAGATTGCCTTGGCGTATGATTTGGAAGTATGATACATTTATTTGGCCATAGAATGGTGACGTTTGTTGCTTCTCCCAGTTCAGTCACATCCCCTTCACCTATAGGGTAGTCAAGATACAAACCTTGAAAGTTGTGCATGACTTCATCCACCCCAACAATAGTGTAGCCCTGTGGAACCAGATGATAATGGTAAGTTGGTGCAGGTCCAATTGTTAAGGCATAGACGACCGCCACCTTCATAGTTATGTTCAAAACTTTGACATGTAGCTCGCAGCGTGTGATCTGCGTGATATCATCCACTGGGTAGCCAACACGAGCCATCGTCGGTGCACCATCGGCATCTTCATCACCCTTGACCTCGGTGGAAGCCACACTGCCTTTTCGATTATTCGATGGGCCAGTAGCATCGAATGCAGGTTCTACCACCATGTGCTGCTGAGATGGGCCGGTAGTACCTTGCTGGCTAAGCGCGTTAATTTGATCTTGTTGTTTCTTTATTTGTTCTTCAATTATACGCATCCGATCTGCCTGAATTTTTGCTTCAACTTCCGCCTTGTCCTTTCTCCTCCTACGGTTTCTATCAGGATATTTCTTCCTGTCTTCGGGAAACTCAGTGCTCCATGATTGGGAGCCTATTGTGCCTCGTGTTCGTCCATCGTGTTCCTTATTCCCAAGGGCAAGTGTGAGCTCGCCATTCTCTCTATCGGGAATGAACTCCCCCTTTTCAACAGCCTTTACTGCTTTTCTTATGTTCTCGATTGGCAAGGGGTCTTCTTTATGTCTTATGTTATATATACACTTCCCTTCTGAGTTCAATGTGCCCCATGCCCGTAAAACCAATTCTTTGCACGTTCGATCCAATCGTCTGTCTCTGGGATGACCTCTTTATCACGCAGATCATCCTTAAGTTTCTTCCACTTAGGAATACCAGCCCTGTAGCCACCTTACCCCATAGTATGGTGATACTTCTTGTTAGAAGCATTTAGCTTATTCGTTTCAGACATTTTCTTAGCTTTTTATGATGTCTTGTAATTCACAAACTTAGCCCAGAATGGTTTTAACTTCTTATACTGAATCTTCTCGAAATCCGGAGTCTTCTCTTTCATGACATAGTCAATGTGCAATATTTTCTTCCAGTTGGTGAATTGCTAGGCCAGCTTCTTCAAAGCCCACTCCCTGACCTTCATATGGGTGGCTTTGGCATGTTGCTTGACCTCCTCAACTGGATCCTCCGCATTTGGATCCGGCTCTACCTTCGGTAGGGTGAAATTAAGCATGAGCCTCTTCCACAGTAAATCTTTGGCTACATAAGGGAGAAATAAAGACGTTCCATCTTCTTCCGCATTAGCAGGCCTATTCCAATTTCAAATGGTGATCGGGACGAAGTCCCTAACGATTACTCTGCATTATGCCACAAATTTGTTTGCCACAACAAGGGGAGCCGTCGGTTTGCCGTCATCACCGACTTCTTCTATCCTTAACCTCTCATGGTCTTCCAAATTTTGGTTGGGCCTCGTTTGCTCTTTTCAGTAGATTTGCTCGATCCGGAGGGATAAAAGAAGAAAGATCGTCGTTAATATATGTATATAGACAAAAAATGATTAATTAATTAATTATATTACATGCACCTCGCCGGAGTTTGTAATATTGAATGTTCCTACGGAGCGGTCGTCTTCTCGATCACAGAAGGCATCGCCTTCTCCCTCGCGAAAGGCATCACCTTCTCCCTCAAAGAAGTCGTATCTTCCAGCAAAAAGAGGATCACCCTCACCGGAGTTGTTCAAAAACATCGATACATCGAAATTTTCCTCCCCGCGGATCACACCATGGATCAACTCTTCCTTTCCTTCGTCTCTGCCATGTGGTTCCATATTTTCTGCATAGGTGGAAAAAACGGATAAGTCAAAGCGGCTAAGGGAGAAGGTTAGGTAGGGTGTTGAGAGATATAAACCTTAATTCGGAGAAACCCTAATATATACATACACAATAATAAAAATGAATTTAAAATAATAAAAATCAACTAAAATCAATATTTCGGAGTTCCGAGGGGGTGTAAAACCTAGTTCGGAGAAACCTCGGATGCATATGAGAGGGGAACATGAGTATAAGGCTACAAAAGGGAAACTATGCAGCAGATATGTAACACTAGCTACTGACAAAAGACCACATTGGAATCGTGTGCATCATAACGAGAAAGTAAATACTTTGTAAAACATAGGTTTAGAATGAGAGGCTACGCTTGCCTTGTCCTTCAGTAGAGAGATATGGATCTTCAGTGTCGTTGACTTCAGCCTCGGGCTCGGATCCTATCGCGGAAAACCAATACCGGAAAGAAAGGCGACAATCAAGACATGGCATAATGCAATGCGCAATCAATTTGTATGACATGTCAGATTAGAGACTACACATTAACCCTAAGTGCAACATCGATTTAAGAGGGTTCGGAATGCCCTAGCGAAGGCACATCGTCGAACCCACATGCACCTAAGGGGTATTGATGCTTCCTTATCTAATCTAGGTTTTTAAGTTGCTTGACAATGTATGATGATAGCTTAGATAGGTAGGACTCAATTTTCTAAACATTTTGATATATTATTCATATTTTTCTGACTTATAATTAATAAGTTATTGATTTTATAAAATTTAAATCATTTTTTGAAAATATTAACCAAATGGGAATTACTTTTTATACACAAGCATCTCCTAGCCGCAGTGGCTGACAGAGTGGCCCCAGAGCCACCTCAGCGTCCACGCGGGCAGGTGGGACCCGGGATGGGTTTACCGGGTCAGACCGTGCGCGGCTGACGTCAACATGACGTCAACGCGACGTCACGCCGGCGGTGACCACAGATAGGCGGCAAGGACAGTGATAGGGGGCTCGCGGGACTATGTAGATAGGTGGGTTCGACGCATGGGAGGATGACGAGCCTAAGGGTGGCAGCGCCGCTACCTATAGAAAAACTTTAAATATAAAAAGTGTTTGAATTTGAATAACTAATTCAAAACCATCTTCTGTTTTTAAAAATAATTAATGTAACCATTTAAACTATTAACCATTTTTAATTAAAAATGAATTAACTTATATTTTTTGCATATTAATTTGGAATATTGAAAAACTTTAAACATAAAAAGTGTTTGAATTTGAATAACTAATTCAAAACCATTTTATTTTTAAAAAGTTAATGTAACCATTTAAACTATTAACCATTTTCAATTAAAAATGAATTAACTTATATTTTTTGCATATTAATTTGGAATATTGAAAAACTTTAAACATAAAAAGTGTTTGAATTTGAATAACTAATTCAAAACCATTTTTTGTTTTTAAAAGTAATTAATGTAACCATTTACTATTAACCATTTTAAATTTAAAATGAATTAACTTATATTTTTGCATATTATTTTGGAATATTGAAAAACTTTAAACATAAAAAGTGTTTAAATTGGAATAACTAATTCAAAACCATTTTTTGTTTTTAAAAATAATTAATGTAACCATTTAAACTATTTACCATTTTGAATTTCTTATGACCGTTTTGAATTTTTCCCATTTCAAACTAAGGTCGAACCGGCGTGCATGAAGATAGGGGACGAGCCTCGTTAGAACTTGCATTGGATCTTTGAAGAAACCACATATTGCGAGTCTAAAAATGATTTTTCAAAAAATCTTGGGCGTTAGATCATGTACCTGTAGTATAAACCGGACCCACTTCCTACCGATTCGGCACACATTTGTCCTTTTCACCCGGGATGGATGGAAAGGTTTGAGATCTCCCGGTTGGGAGATAGTATATGTAAGGTGGTCTAGTATTTTAGAAAAATAGGACGGTAGCATTCTGAAACAGTATTTTGGTGGTTGTTTCACAAAACGACCCTTTTTTGCGCTCAGAAAATGGATTTTCTGTGCGACGAAAAGGAAAACTTCCTTCTGCAACATTGTTTTCGATACCAATGTCCACATGCATGCATAATATGGGCACAGTATCACAAACTATGCCGCGATTCAGCACATAACATCGGTCATTTGGACCGAAAGCCATGAAACCTCGAACATGATAGGTCATTTTGTGAAGGTTTTTTCGAGACATGATCAATATACCAAGTCTGATATTTTTCTTTGCAACTATGTCACATAATTTGACACCACACGAAGGATTTACAATGTTCAGACCTTTTTTGAATTTCTTATGCCATATAATATGATTGGATTTCTGAAAATTAATAGAGGGAATGGGCGGGCAGCCTATAAATAGAGGGAAAGGGCGGCCAGGCTGAGGTGGGCAGCCTATAAATAGAGGGAAATGGTTCATCTTTAGTCCCGGTTGAAGGGATTTTGGTAGGATGGGCCAGGCAACACTAATGATAGGGGTGAGTGTCGATATTATGTCGTGCGGCTTGTACTTTGTCCAGGATGGTGTCGCCAACCGGGACTAAAGATGAACCTTTAGTCCCGGTTAGTGACACCAACCGGGACAAAACATGAGTCAGCACTAATAATAGGGGTGAGTGTAGACATTATGTCGTGAGTGTCGACACTATGCCGAGCTGCTTGTACTATAAATAGGCATCCTTGTGAGTCCAGTACTCTAGCCAGTTTGAGGCATCTCCAAGATGGTTTGCGAGAGAAGGGACACCACTACGGCCAGTTTGAGGGAGATGCCGCTGGATCCCAGTCCGCCGGCATCTCCAACAAACTGGTCATAGAGGCACTCCCTAATATGTGAAATTAGTTAGCTCCCAGGCGTATTGATCTAGTTAGAGAAGTTACAAGCTGCAAGATGGTGTGCAAGAGCAGGGACACCACTACGACCAGCTTTAGGGATATGCCACCGGAGCCCAGTCCTCCGGCATGTCCCTAAAGTTGGTCATAGAGGCACTCACTAATATGTCACCACGCATGTTTGGAGATTAGATCTTCATACGGTATGTACGAATCGGGACAACATCTTCATAGTTTGGGAAAGTTGTAGTACGAATCGAAACTAAAGCCCCCCCTTTAGTCCCGGCCCAACCACAAAACATGACTAACACTCAAGACATTTATTAATATTAAAAACGGAGACTACGGAATCGGGACTAAAGCCCCCCCTTTAGTGTCGGTCCAACCACAAAACAGGACTAACACTCAAGACATTTATTAATATTAAAAACTGAGACTACGGAATTGGGACTAAAGGCCCCCTTTAGTCCCAGTCTAGCCACAAACCGGGACTAACACTTAATACATTTATTAATATTAAAGAGGTACTAAAGGCCCCCTTTAGTCATGCTCATATCTAGCCCTATAGTACACAACTTCAGGGTCATTGATGACCCACAAGTATAGGGGATCGCAACAGTCTTCGCGGGTAGTATTACCCAATTTATTGATTCAACACAAGGGGAGCCAAATAATACTTGCAAGCCTTAACAACTGAGTTGTCAATTCAGCAGCACCTGGAAATAGTTCTTGCTCACAGAAGTTTATCAGTAGCAACAGTTTGTAGTAGCAACAACAAAGCAACAACAACAGCGACAACAACAGCAAAGTAGGAGCAATAGTAATTGTAACAGTAAACAGTGGGATTCGAGTGCGGTAGACATAGGGATGGATGGACGGGCGTTGCATGGATGAGTCTAAACATGTAACTTCAAGATCTAGGGCATTGTAGATAAATAATAACAAGCATCCAAGTACTAAACAATCCTAGGCATGTGCTCCAAATATAGTCATACGTGCTCGCAATGAGAACTTGCACAGCATCTTCTGTCCAGCCAACCCGTGGTAGCGGGGCCTCTAGGGAACTAATGGCAATTAAGGTGCTCCTTTTAATAGAGCACCGGAGCAAAGCATTAACACTCCGTGAACACATGTGATCCTCACACCACAGCCATCCCCTCCGGTTGTCCCAATTATTGTCACTTTGGGGCCTTTGGATCTGGACAATGATATGTGTACACAACTTGCAGATAAGACCACAAACAATACTATCATAATGATTCAATAATAATTTCAGATCTAAGATCATGGCACTCGGGCCCTAGTGACAAGCATTAAGCACAACAAGTTGCAACAAAGTCAAATAGCACTAATAGAGATACTAGGCACTATGCCCCTAACAGATCTTATTCGATTACATGATAGAACTCATCCAATCCCTACCATACCCAAGCCGACAACATGGGATTACTCACTCATGGATGAAGGAATCATCAGTGGTTGATGGAGAGGCGTTGGTGATGACGATGGCGATGATCCTCTCCAAATTCCCCATGCCAGCAGGGTGCCAGAATGGAGTTTCTAGATCCAAATCTTTGTTTCTGGTGGTGGCGGCGGAGCGGAAATCTTTCTGGAAAAGTATTGAACCCCCCTCGGTTTTTAGGTCGAGAGGCAACTTATAGGCACAAAGGGAGGCCGAGGGGGTGCCTAGGGTGGCTGCACCCCCCCAGGCATGGCCAGTGGTGGGCCCGCGCCTGGCAGGGGTGTGGCCCCCTAGGCCCCTTCTCTGTCTCGTCTTCTGGCTTTGTGGGTCTTCTGGTGAAATATAATTTTTGGCATATTTTCCGGGATTTTTCCCGATAGTTGATTTTCTGCACAAAAAAACAAGACACCAAGGCAATTCTGCTGAAACAGTGTCAGTCCGTGTTAGTTGTATCCAAATCACACAAGTTTAGAGGAGAAACAATAGAAAAAGTGTTCGGGAAAGTAGATACGTTTTGGACGTATCAACTCCCCCCAAGCTTAGCTTATTGCTTGTCCTCAAGCAATTCACTTGAAAACTGAGTGCAATAAAAGAACTTTCACGAACACCTTTGCTTCATATGATGTATATATTCTTAGCACAGGAGTAGATGCTTAAACTATTCATAATAAAGAGTATGCAACTAAGTTTACTCAATAGTCATTGCAAGCTATGAAGAGAAACCAACTCAATAATAATAAGTAGCATGAAACATAAACATAAGCAACACTGCAATGATCATAATAAGGTATGATAGAGTGGTATCTTGCTTGCCTTTGTTTGTAGAGCACAATATAAATGCCAAGGCACCTCTGAAGTTCAAGTGAAGACTAGAAGTAAGGATATCAGAGATACAGGCATTGTAGTCATGACATAATTAACCAAGTTTTGGAACAAACACAAGAATAACAACTATGCTCTCAAGAAGGTGCTCATAGAATAAGTGGTGACTCAATACGGTTGTAAAAAGGTTTTTAAAAGTTTGAAAGGCTTCCAAATGCTGAAAGGAAGGTACTCATTAGCTTTGATCTCTCATTGCCCCTATCATAGGCATCTTCATGTGGTTAAGGTGAAAGTGAGGTCCAGTCTGAGTTATATGCTTGACAGACCTTAAACTACAAATCCCAAGTACCTTGAGTATGAGGGCCGCTCTACATGCTACTCAACTTTGGTTACCTGCAAGTTCTTGTCATTGTTCATACATGCATATCATAGAGAACCGCCAACGTGGTACCCCTTGCACATGATACAGGAGCTATCCCGTGATCAAAATGACAAGGCAAGCAGACAATGAGCATCTCAGCGATCTTTTTATTTACTAGGTGCATAGCTTTTTATTGAGGATGCTTCATAGAATGCTCATTATGGTTATGTTGCAAATTTCCACCATGATTAGGCATGGCTTAGGCTAGCGAACCAGGCGTTTCTCTAACACAATGTATAAACTCCATGAACTCACAAGCTCCTCTTTTAATTCACATCGTCGACATCCGTAAACAAAAGAGCAAATTATCAACTATATAGGATATCCAAAAAGTATTGAAAGCGTTCCCCATGACAGCATGATTCTGCAGACTCCCAGCTTATAATTTGCAAGCATATAACTTTCATGGACAAGTCAGAATGGTTCAGGATTATTAAGTGCAAGGAATAAAGTGTGCCATCAAGTTCGTGAGAGCTTTACTAACTAACTTTCTCAAAACAGACAAACATTTTATTTTGGAATAAAACACGGCTTATTGAATATGCACTGAAATAGCAAATGATGCTAATAGGTAGGTATGGTGTACATAGTTGGGAATATTGGTTTTGAGGAGTTGGAAACACAGGTAGAGCTCATACTCAGTGCAAGTGAAGGCTAGAAATAGAGAGGGAGCGACAAACGAGAGAGCAATAACTGTCATAATCATGCTTGCAACAAAACATGACTAATTATGGCATGAAAGTGATACTAGAACTCTGAGGTAAAATAAATCATCGAGGCTTACTGACTATTATTTAGTCATATGCATGCGTGAGCATGTGCCAAGTCGATTCGCATGAAAAGTCAGAGGAGGATACCACAATATCATACCAAAATATGAATAAAACAATGCAAGCAAACATTCATATGACATGCTACAAATTATTAGCAAGCTGGAGCTAATCATAGACAAGCAAGAACTACTAAGCATCCATAATGGCATACACCTTACACAAACAGGCTAGCATGCTGACAATGATGAGTATATGTACAAAAATGAAACAAATAGAGTTTGTTACCAGCCTCTTACCACACCTCAAGTTGTCTTAATCTTCATTATTGCCCTTCACTTGTGTGCCTTGAATAATAATATGACACCAAAATCCACTGAGGACGGCTGAACCCTGCAAAGAACTCACAAAACCAAAGAAGAACAACAAATATTTTTGGTGTTTTCGATTTTTTAGAAACAAGCAGACAAAGAAAAACCAAACAAAAACAAAGCAAACCAAAAAAAGCAAAATCTTTTTGGATTTTTCTTTTAAGGCAAACCAAAGCAAAGAAACAAACCAAGAGAAACAACGAAAATATTTTTGGTATTTTTGTGTTTTTGAGAAAGCAGCAACAAAAACTAGAAAGAAAGCGAAACAATGGATATACAAAGAACCGACCGAACATGATATATAGATGAGTGTGATGTCGGTATACCTCCCCCCAAGCTTAGGCTTTTGGCCTAAGTGGGGCTCAATCCCATGGTGCCCATGTAGATGCACCTCCGTAGTATGACGAGGAGGCTCCCTCGTCCTGGTACGAGCTCGAGGACCCCCCGTGTAGTGTACAACAGGGTCATATGAGGGCGCTTCCTCCTGATAGTGCCCATGGAAGTTAAAAGAGCGCAGCATCTCATCCATCTCCTCCTTGGAGCGTGACAAAGGTCCCTGAGAAATACTGAACAAAGTGGTTTGGGGGAGAGGGATCTCTCTCTCTTCCCCGTCAATAAACAACATTCTATAAACCAAGTTCTCAAGGGTAGAGCTAGTGGTGAAAAAGTGATGCGCCTTCATGGCAGCAAGATCAAGCCTCTCAGGAGCCAAGACTGTATCATTCGGATCAACAACAATTTCCAAGGCAGCAACAACACGTGTAGCAATAATTCCCCCATAAATGGGTCCCTTCGTAGTTAAGCGACGAGAAATGAGAGAACCAAGATTGTACTTGGTTTCATTGTTGAGCGCAACAGCTAAGGAATCCAAATGATAACTGGAAATATTACTAGTGTTCTCCCTACCAAGAACACTAGTGGCTAGATAGTAAGCGAAGTACCTGATGGCTGGAAGCTGAATGTTTATTATCTTTCCCCGTTGAGCTCTACGGTTATCATCATTGGTTATTCCGCGATAGAGCTCCAACAAATCAGCGGGTTGAGCTGGAATCTTCTTTGCTGACCCGGCTATACCAAGTCCTAGAGCTTCACAAAATTTCTTCAATGTCATATGGTAAGACCTTCCATAAAATTTGAAAGAAACATCTGGATGGAACAAGCTCTTAGTGAAGGAGAAGCTCTCCACAAATGTTTTAGTGAGGTTAGCATATTGCACGCTCTCATCCTGCATAAGACTTGTTAGACCAGCCCTCCGAACCAAAGTCATAAAATCATCAAGAATCCTAGCAGCCCACAAGAAGGTTTGGCAAGGAAAGGCGGAGGGATGCGCATCCCCGTCATCCCCCTAGTCACCAAATCGTGGAGTGATGAGATCCTCATTGTACGAGGGCCTGACACTGGTGGATGATCTTGGAAATATTTCCCTTCTAGGTGCATCACCCTCAAATATTTCACCAAATGTGTGGTGGTCTATGACCTCTCTTTTCTGAAATTTTAGACAAGCATCAAACCAAGTGATTTCTAAGTTGATAAATGATGAGAAACTACTATAGGAACTTGCTAGAGGGCTACACATGCATCAAAATGAAGTTTCTAAGCATAGAACAAGCATGCAAGGTCACACAACCTGTCACCTATAGCAGCAAAATACTCAAGATACAATCTACCAATCAAAAATCTAATTGGACAAGTGGAGGAGGCACATACCAAGGAGCAATCTCTCCAAAAATTAGCAACAAAGATGGGCTGAGCAAGGAGATCGAAAATCGTGAGTAAGAACAGCAAGAACTTGAGCTTGAGCAAGTTTTCCGGTGTTTTTCGGGAGAGAGAAAGAAGATGGCTGTGAGGGGGCACCTTGAAGGGGCCCAGGTGGGCCAGACCCCCCTAGGCGCCACCCACAGGTAGGCCGCGCCTACCATGGGTGCGGTGGCCTAGGGTGCCCCCCTGGGTCACTTCAGGTGTCCCTCTGCCCCTTTTTTCAAGGAAAAAATTACTTTGAATTTTCTAGAATTTTTTGGGAAACTTTATTTTTGGCCAATTTTCAGGGTATGAAAATTGCTTTTCTCGCAAAAAAAGTTTTTTCAGAAGAAGCAAAAGAAAACAAAATCCAAACTACAGAAGTACTAAGAGAAACTAACCAGCAAACAACTAGCAAAACCAAAGCTAGCAAAAGAAAGGCAAAGACTAGGAAGGAGAAAAGTATTAGAAAGCAAGTATAACCATAGTGAAAACATTATTTTGTTCATTAAAATCCTTTTGTTAGCAAGGTTGATCAAGTCTTGTTACCAAAACAATCTTATATGAAACAAAACTTTGCATTCCACAAGGTTATTATGTTACCTTATACTTGATAGCAATGGTCCCAATCATAATAGTTTCAAAATTTCCTTGTGGAATGGGACAATATATTTCTCCAACCTTGATGCTCTCAATATTTTCAATGGAATTCAGGCAATAGCTTTTAACAACCTTGTTGGGGAAATAAATAGTATATTCTTTGTCATCAATATTGAATTTTACTTTTCCTTGATTACAATTGATGACAACACCTGCAGTATTAAGAAAAGGTATCCCAAGAATAATAGACATATTATCATCTTCAGGCATTTCAAGCACAACAAAATCAGTTAGAACCAAGCAATTATGAGTCACTTGAACAGGGACATCCTCACATATACCAACAGGAATAGTAGTTGACTTATCAGCCATTTGCAAAGATATATCAGTTGGTATCAACTTTTCTAGCTGGAGTCTCTTTTAGAGAGAAAAAGGCATAACACTAACTCTAACTCCCAAATCACATAAAGCAGTTCTAACATAATTATTATTAATAGAGCAAGGAATAGTTGGTATACCTAGATCACCAAGTTTCTTTGGAACCTTACCATTGAAGGAATAATTGGCAAGCAAAGTAGAAATCTCCTCATTAGGAATCTTCCTTTTATTAGAGACAATATCCTTCATATACTTTGAATATTGAGGCAATTTAATAGCATCAGTCAAAGGAATTTGCAAAAATAAAGGTTTCATCCACTCACAAAACTTGTTGTAGTGTTCTTCCTCCTTTGACTTATGTTTCTTACCTGGAAAAGGCATAGGTTTCTGCAGCCAAGGTTCTCTCTCTTTACCATGTTTATTAGCAATAAAATCTTCCTTAGTGTACCTAGTGTTCTTAGTGTGCTTCTCAGGTTCTTCCTCACCTTCCTCCTTATCAGGAGCATCATTTTTATCATTACCACTCTCAGTTTCAGCATCAGAGACAGATATACTATTAGGATCTACAGGAGGTTCAAGGGGTTCCTCAACTATTTTGTGTTTCTTTTTCTTTCTCTTACGAGGACTACCACTATTATCACCTTGTTGATAATCATGCTCAATTCTTTTAGGGTGTCCTTCAGGATATAAAGGATCTTGAGTAGCTATACCACTCCTAGTTCTAATTCCATAAGCATGTTTATCTCCTGAGGCATTAACTAGCATATCCTTTTGTACCTTAGCAAGTTGATCAACTTGGGTTTGAACCATTTGAAAGTGTTTACAAAGCATTTTAATATCATTAGAAGTTCTTTCCACAATATCTTTCAACTCATGGATAGCTCTATATTTTTCCAATAAATGATTCTGAACTTGTTTATTAAAATTACCTTGTTTAACAAGAAATGTGTCAAGTTCCTCTAAGCATTGATCAGGAGGCTTACCATAGGGAATATCACCTTCATTAAAGTGGAGAGAGTGTACCTCAATAGTAGATGGGTGGAGAATTGGCTTACATAATTCTTCTATAGGAGCTAGATTCTTCACATCTTCAGCTCTAATACCTTTCTCCTTTAGACACTTCTTAGCTTCCTTCATCATTTCATCATTTAATGCAATAACTCCCCTCTTCTTTGGTGTTGGTGTTGGAACTGGTTCAGGAACATCTGGTTCAGGAGTAATAGGCTCAGGTGTATTTAGCTTAGTTAAAGTCCAATCATCATAATTCTTACATATCTTAGCCATTAATTCTTCAGCATCTGTATGAGTTCTTTTCCTGAAAACACAATCAGCAAAGCTATCTAGGTAGGTCCTAGAATCATCAGTTAGTCCATTATAATAAATATCAAGAAGCTCATTCTTAGGTAATGGACATCCAGGATGTGCATGAATCAAGGCATAGAACCTTGTCCATGACTCAGGCAATTTCTCCTCTTCTCCCTGTTTAAAATCAAAAAGTCTCTGCAAAGCAGCATGTCTAGCACTGGGAGGAAAATATTTCTGGAAGAAAGAAGCAATCAGGGCTATCAATGGAACCAGGAGGTAATCTATTAAACCAATCCCTAGCTTCTCCTTTTAGTGAAAAAGGGAAGATCTTAGTAACAAAATAGTTTCACATCTTAAAATCATGAGAGAACAAAGCACTCATAGTAGAAAGCTCATTCATATGAGCCACATCACTCTCATTTTCAGTCCCACAGAAAGGTTCTTTCTCAACAATATCTAAATAGGACAAATCAAGAGAGAAATCATAATCTTTATCTTTAATATCTATGGGAGAGGTGGCAAACTTAGGATCAAATGACAGTTTAGGCATAATTATACGTCTAGCAAGGAGACTCTTAATAGCACTAGTACCATGTGTGTTTCGGCACTCTTCAACAAATTCATCAGTGAACTCAATGTAACCATCATTAATATCATAACTCTCACTAGACTCAGGTGAGCTAACAGGTGTAACAGTGTCTTCACTAGGAGTTTTGGTATTTCCTAGACCAGCCATAGTAGCATCTAGGAAAGGACCTAATGAACCAATCGCATCAAGCACAATAGAAGTAACATCATGAGCATCAAAAGCAGTTTCAGATTGTAGTAGCACTGTGTGTAGCATGAGTATGTGGTGGTGGTGTGACAAGCTTACTTATAACAGATGGTGAATCAAGAGCAACATAGGTGTTTAGGACTGTATCTCTTCTTGTAGTGGATAGTAAAATAGGAAACTTTCCATCAGGAGACTTCCCCATGATGAAAGGAGTAGCAGTGAACAATAATAGATCCAAGTGAACTTACAAATAAAGCTATGCTCCCCGGCAACGGCGCCAGAAAATAGTCTTAATGACCCACAAGTATAGGGGATCGCAACAATCTTCGCGGGTAGTATTACCCAATTTATTGATTCGACACAAGGGGAGTCAAAGAATACTTGCAAGCCATAACAACTGAGTTATCAATTCAGATGCACCTGGAAATAGTTCTTGCTCACAGAAGTTTATCAGTAGCAACAGTTTGTAGTAGCAATAGCAAAGCAACAACAAAGCAGGAGCAATAGTAATAGTAACAGTAAATAGTGGTATTCGAGTGCGGTAGGCATAGGGGTGGATGGACGGGCGTTGCATGGACGAGTCTAAACATGTAGCTTCAATATCTAGGGCATTGCAGATAAATAATGACAAGCATCCAAGTACTAAACAATTCTAGGCATGTGCTCTAAATATTGTCATACGTGCTTGCAATGAGAACTTGCACAACATCTTCTGTCCAGCCAGCCCGTGGAAGCGGGGCCTCTAGGGAACTACTGGCAATTAAGGTTCTCCTTTTAATAGAGCACCGGAGCAAAGCATTAACACTCCATGAACACATGTGATCCTCACACCACAGCCATCCCCTCCGGTTGTCCCAATTATTTTCACTTTGGGGCCTTTGGATCCGGACAATGATATGTGTTCACAACTTGCAGATAATACCACAAACAATACTATCATAATGATTCAATAATAAGTTCAGATCTGAGATCATGGTACTCGGTCCCTAGTGGCAAGCATTAAGCACAACAAGTTGCAACAAAGTCAAATAGCACTAATAGAGATACTAGGCAGTATGCCCCTAACAAATCTTATTCGATTACATGATAGAACTCATCCAATCCCTACCATCCCCAAGCCTATAGCGGGGGATTACGCACTCATGGATGAGGGAATCATCGGTGGTTGATGGAGAGGCGTTGGTGATGACGATGGTGATGATCCTCTCCAAATTCCCCGTCCCGGCAGGGTGCCAGAACGGAGTTTCTGGATCCGAATCTTTGTTTCTGGTGGCGGTGGCGGAGCGGAACTCTTTCTGGAAAAATATCGAACCCCCCTCGGTTTTTAGGTCGAGAGGCAACTTATAGGCGCAGAGGGAGGCCGAGGGGGTGCCTGGGGTGGCTGCACCCCCTAGGCGCGACCAATGGTGGGCCTGCTCCTGGCAGGGGTGTGGGTCCCCCCAGGCCCCTTCTCCGTCTCGTCTTCTGGATCCGTGGGTCTTCTGGTGAAATATAATTTTTGGCATATTTTCCGGAATTTTTCCTGATAGTTGATTTTCTGCACAAAAACAAGACACCAAGGTAATTCTGCTGAAAACAGTGTCAGTCCATGTTAGTTGTATCCAAATCACACAAGTTTAGAGGAGAACCAATATCAAAAGTGTTCGGGAAAGTAGATACGTTTTGGACGTATCAGTCATCTTCATCGTCCTCGTCATCATCTTCGTCTTCGTCGCGTGGTCATTTCTAGGCGCACGCGACTGGATCCTCAACCCAGCCATGACATATTGTGGGGGTACCTCTCCGGCCTCGGATTCATGACGCGTGGGGTAGGGGGATCCCGGATGACGATGGCTTCAACACCTCCACCCATCTTATGGCTCTGTGGCGCCTGTGGGTACCGCCGGCGAGGATGGTCTCCCCCGACGATGTAGCGCATCGCGCTGATGATAGTCCGGTTCGCCCACCACAGGCGGCACCCGGCTTCGTTGTGGTTCACCGGGGGAGGGCCGTCACCCTCGTACCTAGCGAGCTCTCTTTCTCGTCGGTTAGCAAAAAAGGTATTCCAGGTTTTATAGTTGTCGGGATCCCACTGGGGTTCCATCCGCTGCTCCGTCATGAGCTCGTGGTAGAAGTGGTTTGTGATGGCCGCCTGGCGTGCGGAACCTTGAGGGACAGGAACCCCTCCAGCGCTCAGCATCCAGCCAGCGGGCGGCCAGTAGCCCGGCGGGCAAGGATGGCTAGAGGTGCACAACGCCCCAGTCTCCTCGAGGGTCAGAATTGCCCAGTATGCACTATCCATTATTGTGAGAGACGAAGGTGTGGATATGTGGATAGCCATGGTGCGGCCGGCCTAGATATAGAGGGAAAGGGCGGGAAAACTTGGTCGGAAGCAGTGGGAAATGACGGGAAATATCTTTAGTCCTGTTTAGTGCCTACAACCGGGACTAAAAGATCCGGTCAGAGGGAAAGGGCGGGAAAACTTGGCAGGAATCATTGGGAAATGGCAGGAAATATATACTTTGTGAAGCAACAACCAAATTAAAGTTTCACATTTATCAAAAATACAAGGAAAAATATAGTTGCAAGGAAAAATATTAAACTTGGAAAATTGCAAACATCATAAAATATCCTTCACAAAATGAGTTATCATGTCTCATGGCATTTAGGTTCACAATATGCGGCCGACCGGCCAGACATGAACTAGAGGTACACAATATGAGCATGAACTTCTTTGCGTATGTCCTTCCTTATGATAGCTTCGGACGTAACCATGGAGAATCTTCTTTACTTAACGGAATGCTTGGGTCAGTTTTCACTGTGACGGGCAGAATTTCATCAAACTTATTATAATCTTCTGACATGTCTGTCTTGTCCTCGATTCCCATGATGTTTCTTTTCCATGAAAGAACTATGTGACGCTTTGGCTCATCATATGATGTATTTGTTTGCATATTTTTTTATTTTTTCAGTATGGAGGACATGTCGTTCACATAGAAAACCTGAGACACATCATTGGCTAGGACGAATGGTTCATCTCTGTAACCAAGATTGTTGAGATCCACTGTTGTCATTCTGTACAACTGGTCTATCTTTACCCCTTCCCCATTCAGGTTGACCCATTTGCAGTGAAACAAAGGGACCTTAAAAGAGACTCCATAGTTAAGTTCCCATATCTCCTCTATGTAACCATAGTATGTGTCATTTTTCCCATTCTCGTCCGTTGCATCAAAGCGGACACCACTGTTTTGGTTGGTGCTCTTTTTATCTTGGGCGATCATGTATAACATATTCCCATTTATTTCGTACCCTTGGAAATTCAATATAGTAGCAGATGGTGATGCAGACAACAAGTATAGCTGATCTCCAATAGTGGTGTCATTCAAGAGATGTGTCTGCATCCAACCGCCGAAAGACTTCATGTGTTCATCTGTAATCCATGAGTCAGGCTTCCCCGGGTTTTTGGAGCGTACAATATTCTTGTGTTACTCGATATACGGAGCTGCCAAGGTGGAATTATGTAGAACTGTGTAGTGTGCTTTAGTGAAAGATTCCCCGTCCCTACATATCATTGCTTTCTTTTCCAGCGTGCCTTTTCCACTTAGTCTTCCCTCATGCCACGAGTCAGGAACACCAATCGGCTTAAGGTTAGGAATAAAGTCAACACAAAACTCAATGACTTCCTCTGTTCCATATCCCTTGGAGATTCTTCCTTCTGGCCTAGCATGGTTATGAATATATTTCTTTAAGACTCCCATGAACCTCTCAAAGGGGAACATATTGTGTAGAAATACAGGACCGAGAATGGCAATCTCTTCCACTAGGTGAACCAGGAGATGCGTCATAATATTGAAGAAGGATGGTGGGAACACCAACTCAAAACTAACAAGACATTGTACCACATCCTTCTGTAACCTTGGCAGAATATCTAGATTGATTACCTTCTGAGATATTGCATTGAGGAATGCACACGGCTTCACAATGGGCACTCGAACATTTTCCGGTAGAATCCCCCGCAATGTAATCGAACAACTGCGTCATAATCACGTGACAGTCATGAGACTTTGGGTTTTGGAAACTTTTCTCTGCCATACTTATTAACCCCTTTATATTAGATGAGAAGCCAGACAACACCTTGATAATGTAAAGGACTTCAAAAAATATTTCCTTCTATGCTTTGGTAATAGCATAGCTGGCACGACTTAAGTGACGCCCTTTATCCGTCTGGTTCTGTGTATGCATGTTCTTTGGGTCTTTCATAACTTGATGGTCCTCCCGTGCTTTTGGTGTATCTTTTGTCTTCCCATACATGCCCAGGAATCCTAGCAGGTTCACGCAAAGATTCTTTGTCACGTGCATCACGTCGATTGAAGAGAGGACACGTAGGACATTCCAATATGGCAGCTCCTAAAATATAGATTTCTTCTTTCACGTGGGTGCGTGTCCGGTAGCGACGTCGTTCAGAACTGATTGACCGCCGGGACCCTTTCCAAAGATTACTTCTATGTCCTTGACCATACCAAATATATCATCACCAGCAGGGAGTTCAGGCTTCTTCCGGTGATCTGCCTCACCTTTGAAATGCTTGCCTTTCTTTCTTACGAGATAATTGGTCAGAAGAAATCATTGATTCCCCAGGTACACAACCTTCTTGCATTTATGCAAATATGTACCTTCAGTCTTATCTAAATAGTGTGTGCATGCCTTATATCCCTTGTTTGTCTGTCCTGAAAGATTACTAAGAGCAGGCCAATCATTGGTGGTTATGAAAAGCAACCCTCATAGGTCAAATGGCTCCTGTTTGTTCTCATCCACACATGTACACCTGGTTTGCCCCACAGCTGTAAGAGTTCTTGAACTAATGGCCTTAGGTACACATCAATGTCGTTGCCTGGTTGCTTCGAGCCTTGGATGAGAACTGGCATCGTAATGAACTTACGCTTCATGCACAACCAAGGAGGAAGGTTGTAGATACATAGAGTCACAGGCTAGGTGCTATGACTGCAGATCTGCTCCCCAAAAGGATTCATGCCATCCGTACTCAGACCAAACCATAAGTTACTTGCGTCACCTGCAAAGTCCGGAATGTCTCTCTCGATTTTTCTCCACTGCGACCCATCAGCGGGGTGTCTCAACTTCCCGTCTTTCTTACGGTCTTCTTTGTGCCATCGCAACAACCTGGCATGCTCTTTGTTTCTGAACATGTGTTTCAACCTTGGTATTATAGGAGCATACCACATAACCTTAGCTGGAACCCTCTTACGGGGGGCTCTCCCTCAACATCACCAGGGTCATCTCGTCTGATCTTATATCGCACTGCATTGCATAGCAGGCATTTATATAAATTCTCATACTCCTTACCGCAGTAGAGGATGCAGTCATTAATGCATGCATGTATCTTCTGCACATCTAATCCTAGAGGGCAGAGAATCTTCTTTGCTTCGTACGCACTCTCGGGAAATTGGTATGCTTTGGAAACTTTGGCTTCATTATTTTTAGCATCTTTTCAAATGCGGAGTCAGTTAGACCACACTCTGCCTTCCATCGCAGCAATTCCAGTGTGGTATCGAGCTTTGTGCTGCCATCTTTGCAATTTGGGTACAACAATTTCTTGTGATCTTCTAACATGCCCTCTGTAGTGACCTCGGATCGATAAGGATCCTAAGTCCCTGTGATTAACATGATAGTACCTGGATCAATAGCTAGCACTCACAGTCGATGAAATATCATGTAAAACACAAAGTCTTTATTACACGGAGAATCCAGATTATGAATTTATTACAAAATTGCTTAGCATTAAGCTAGCTCAAATAACAGCGGAAACATAAAAGCAGCATGAGTCCATCAACGCCCCAGGCTTGTCGAGTGTAGACCCGCGATCCCTACGCACATTTCAATCTTCGGTTTCTGCACATAAGACGTGCAGCCAACAAGTTGGGTCAATACTTTGAATATATTGGCAAATTACACCAAGGAGAGAAAAGACTATGTCTACATGCAAGGCTAGTTTAGGCTGTAGAGTTCATTTGCCCAAAGCTAGTTTTCTTAAGTAGAGAGAAGAAGAGAGGATTGTCCTACTTTGTAAACATTTGCTTAGATAAAATAAGGTCGAGTGGCACACGAGGATATTACGCACCAAGTGTCCAATCAACCAAACACTTGGATATTACGCACCAAGTGACACTTGGATATTACACACCAAGTTCCCAAATTCCCACCCATTGGCGATATTACTCACGCCTTGGGGTTTTTAAAACTTTGTTTTAGAAAAAGAGAGGAAGATCCTTCAGAGGCTCCATCCTTCAGACGCTCATTGTTGTTCTGTTACCGTGAACACGGCTGATCGATCAGATTGCAATACTCTCGAGAGTTTGTGCACTTTACCCACAATCCACGATCAAGTCCTTTTACAGACAAGACCATGGCGAGGCTTTCCCTTAGTAGCCCCTCTACCTTCTGGATCCAACCGTGCCAAGAACCTCCAAATGTTGGTACCCAGGTGAGGTTTCCCACTAAGTACTAGGCCAAGACAGAGCCCATAATGTATTGTGGTTGCACTGGAAGCTTCTGAATTCTGAAACATGGCAGACTTCTTTGGTTCCTGGGCGGCCGTCCTCCACCAAAATCTCACTCTGTTGTCCCGACAACCATTCCGCCCAGAAGAAAACTTAGTTTTATTTTGAAGTGGATTTGAGAAGAAAAGTTTGCTCTAGAGAGCCTTTATACTTAGAAAATTCTTTGTCTTTCGAACCCCCCAACGGTACTTTGTATATATAGCATAGCAAGCAATACTTAGCAAAAACAGGGGTAACCTATTAGGAGCGAAAATCCTAAGTATAGAGCTACTCATGGCATACTACAAAATCATCGCACTTGCAAAATAATACTAAGGAAAATTCTACTGGAACATCCTACACATGCATACTACAGAATTTTGAAGATCACATGCATAGAATCAAAACTGGGACAAAATTATGAACAAGTGGTGTAACTTGCCTTGATCCGAGCAGCACTCTACACAATAGCACTCCTTAGCGCACTCCGAACAATCTAACGAATCACAAACATAGATCTGATCACAACTTGCTCAAAACATATCACAGAGGTAATCATGCATGCATGCACATGGTAATTTATGCAAGGTTGGTTCTTCTAAATTGACCAAGGTAGCAAGATTGTGTTGCAATAGTGTAAGGGTGTCACTAGGATTGATTCCCAAGGGTTTAGATCTAACTGAGTCACTAAAATAATTCCTAGGGTAAAAAGGAGATCAAACCATCTAATTAGCCCCAAACTAGATCTAATGATCTTAAGCAAGGTTTTATAATTTTGTCCAGTAGGAATTGTGGAAACAAAGTTATTGCAACAAGAATCAATTAAAACAGAATTTTAATTATTTTGCTATAGAATAAACACTCTAATCTAATGATTAAAATCTACACCTAAAACATTACTGTAAACTTGGAATATTATTGCAGATATGGATTCTACATAAAATTATGAATCCAACGGTATATTATAAGCTAAATTTGGCCAAATATTCAATTTTATATGATTTTCGCAATGTTTAGATCAAATCTACAAACAGATCTGACCCCCTAACTTAAAACATTGCCATGTGGCGGCTTCTGGTTGGGCCAGCTGGCCAGGCGGGTGACGCGGAGCGGTGACGACGCGCTTGCCACGCGGTTTGCCACGCGGCGTGGTGTGGTTGGCCGATACCCCTTCGTTCTTCGCCTTCTAATCTGGCCCGCAGGATTTCAATCGGACGGCCGAGGCGGCTCCACTGACCTGTGGTGGTGGCGGCGATGGAGACGACGGCGGCGGCGGAGTCGACGGTGGTCGGAGGTCCTGGCGGCCCTAGTGAAGACGACGAAGATGGCCCCCGATGCGCACGTCGATGGCGAATCCCCTAGTGGTCTCAGCGCGGTCCCTCTCCTCCTCCTTCTCCCAGCGTCGGCCGTTCCTATTCTCGGGTCCGACGGCTCCGGCGAGCAATTGTCGGTGACCTCCTGTGTTTCGGAAGAAACGAATTAGACGGGCGGGTAGGGTAGGTTGGGGCGAGGAGGGTGGAAGGTGTAACAGGGCTCGAGGTGCCCTGGAGAGTCGCCAACCTCGAGCTCCGACGGCGGCTGATCCGGCGAGTGCGGAAAACTTTCGAAATTGGGGATAGGGTTTGAGAGAAACGAGGGCAGCGCGGGGAGCCGATGTAGCGTTATAAGAGGGAAGGATTTCGTGTCGTAGAGGGCACGGATTCGATCAGGGGACGGATTAATCACGCGGATTTGAATCAGAACCGTGTTCTTCAGGGACTCTGGCTGGAGGTGGGGGATGATAGCATGGCCCCACCTGTCGGTGGCAGCAGCGGGATTGGCAGAGCGGGCCGGTGCTGGGCTGCGGCGGCTGGCGCGGGCAAGCTGGCTGCCGCGTGGGCGCGGGTGGGCTGGCGCTGCGGCCCAGTTAGGTAGGTTGCCCACTTTTTTTCCCTTTTAACATTTTCTTTTTTCTGTTTTAATAAAACCTAAATAACTTTTGCCTACTAAGCCCAAACTTGATGAAAATTGTTTCTAAATTTTTATAAAATTAAGGTGGTCAACATAGGGCCATAGTTTAATGTTTTACAAGGTTTTTAGAATGGTCAAACTTGAACACTACAGTAATGCTTACACATGGCAAACACTATTAGGGTTTTGCTAGGTTTAGGTGTTTAGGATTTGTTGTAAAAATTAATTTGTAGAATGCAATGATGCAAGGATGATGCATGGAACTAATAACATCCTAATATAAAATCTGGGATGTTAGAAACCTACCCCCCTTAAGAGGAAACTCGACCCCGAGATTCGGGCTGGCTAGCAAATAGGTGTGGGTGTTCTGCCTTCAAGTCTTCTTCACGCTCCCACGTAGCTTCTTCCTCGGAGTGGTGGTTCCATTGTACCTTGCAGAATCTTATAGTATTGGTGCGGGTAACCCTTTCGGCTGTTTCCAGTATTTTGATGGGTTTTTCCTCATAGGTAAGGTCATTCTACAATTGAACCTCATCTAGGGGAACGGTGTCTCTTAGCGGTGTTTCGGCCATCTCCGGGTGACACTTCTTTAGTTGCGAAACATGAAACACATCATGAACAGTCAGTCCTTCCTGCAACTCCAACTGATAGGCAACTTCCCCTTTACGGGCCAGAATCTTATATGGTCCTATGAATCGTGGGGCTAACTTGCCCATGATTCCGAACCTCTTAACTCCTCGTAGGGGTGAAACTCGGAGATACGCACGGTCCCCTATTTCATAGGCCACATCTCTGCGCTTGGAATCAGCGTAACTCTTCTGTCGGGATTGGGCTACCTTTAGCCTATCCTGAATCTGTCGTACCTTTTCTTCGGCATCCTTTATCAAGTCAGGTCCAAAAAGACTGCATTCACCAACTCCATTCCATAGCAATGGAGTCCTACACTTCCTGCCATATAGAACTTCAAACGGAGCCATCTTGATACTTGTCTGGTAGATGTTGTTGTATGAGAACTCAGCATACGGCAGGTTATCGTCCCAACTAGACCCATAGTCTAGTGCGCAAGCTCTCAACATATCTTCCAAAATTTGATTCACCCTTTCTGTTTGGCCATCTGTCTGAGGGTGGAAGGCAGTACTGAATTCTAGTCGGGTCCCAAGAGACTCATGTAGTTGTTGCCAAAACTTTGAAGTAAACTGGGTGCCTCTGTCTGACACAATTCCCTTGGGAACACCATGTAGGCTTACAATCCTTGACATGTATATCTTAGCAAGATTAGCACTTGTATATGTGGTCTTTACGGGGATGAAGTGAGCCACCTTGGTAAAGTGGTCCACCACTACCCAGATAGAATCAAATCCAGAACGAGTCCGGGGCAATCCCGTGATGAAATCCATGCCTACCTTGTCCCACTTCCAGTCGGGTATAGGTAGTGGTTGAAGTAGTCCCGCCGGATTCTGATGCTCGACTTTAACTCTATTGCATACATCACAGAGAGAAATATACTCTGCAATATCTCTCTTTAGGTTATTCCACCAGAATCTATCCTTCACATCCATGTACATCTTCGTGTTACCTGGATGAATTGATTATGGAGAATCATGAGCTTCTTGTAAAATCATCTTCCTGATATCGGGGTCGTTGGGAACGCACAAACGCTTCCCATACCAGAGGGTTCCTTGTTCGTCCAGACGAAATTCCCTTGTTTTTCCTTCGCTTATCCTGACTCTTATTTCTTCCAACTCTTTATCCCCCTTTTGTGCTTCTTGGATCCTTTATTGGAAGGTGGACACTATTTCCATAGTCGCTACGTGTCCTTTTGGAACTATCTCTAGCCTGAGATCCCTGAATTGTTTGCATAAATCCTCTGGAAGTTCCCCTGCGGTAAGTCCATTCACATACACCTTACGACTTAAGGCATCAGCCACCACATTTGCCTTTCCGGGATGGTACTGTAAATCCAAGTCATAATCCTTAATTAGTTCAAGCCATCTTCTTTGTCTCATATTCAATTCCTTTTGGGTGAAGATGTAATTCAAACTTTTATGATCCGTGAACACATCACAATGTTTGCCCATGAGGTAGTGTCTCCATACCTTGAGTGCATGAACCACAGATGCAAGTTCCAAATCATGTGTGGGATAATTGTGTTTGTGGTTCTTAAGTTGTCGGGAGGCATAGGATACCACTTTCCCATCCTGCATCAATACACTTCCAAGTCCCTGTCGAGAAGCGTCACAATAGACTTGAAAATCCTTCTGGATATCAGGCAGACACAGTACTGGCGCCGTTACAAGGTGTTTCTTCAACTCTTGAAAACTTGCTTCACATGCCTCGGTCCATAGGAATTTTTTTTCCTTCTTCAATAGTTTCGTCATGGGTTTTGCTATTTTGGAAAAGTTTTCAATGAACCTCCGGTAATAACCTGCGAGGCCCAAGAAGCTTCTAATATCCCCCACATTCTTGGGTGACTCCCATTCCGTCACGGAAGCTACCTTACTAGGATCTACGACAACTCCTTTCGCCAACACCACATGACCAAGGAATCCTACTTCCTTTAACCAGAACTCGCATTTGCTGAATTTGGCATACAACTTGTGTTCTCTTAGCTTCTCCATGATAAGGCACAGATGTTTCTCATGTTCCTTCTCATCCTTAGAGTATATGAGTATATCGTCTATGAATACCACGATAAACTTGTCCAAATATTCCATGAACACTTTGTTCATCATGGTCATGAAGTATGCTGGGGCATTGGTCAGACCAAACGACATTACGGTGTACTCATACAATCCGTATCTTGTGGTGAATGCTGTTTTGGGCACATCCTGTTCTCGAATCTTTAGCTGAAAGTAGCCCGATCGCAGATCGATCTTTGAGAACACACTGGCCCCCTTTAACTTGTCAAATAAGTCATTGATGTTGGGTAGAGGATACTTATTTTTGATCGTCACTTCGTTCAACGAGTGGTAGTCCACAACCAGCCTCTTGGTTTTATCCTTCTTTTCCACAAATAGGACAGGCGCTCCCCAAGATGACGCGCTGGGTTGGATGAATCCCTTGTCCAATTGTTCCCTAAGCTGTTTCTTGAGTTCCTTTAACTTGTCCACATCCATCTTGTATGGTCTCTTAGCTATCGGCCCCGTGCTTGGCATCAAGTTAATGAGGAACTCGATATCACGGTCGGGAGGCATTCCTCGCAGTTCCTCCGGGAAAACATCCGGGTATTCTTTTACAATAGGTACCTCCTCCAAGCTAACCCCCTTAAGAGAGTTCACCATGACTTCTTTAAGTGCGAAATTCGACTTGATACGAATTCTCTTCCCTTCCGGTGTTGTGAGCATGACAGTTCTTTTGGCACAATCTATGACTCCTTCATATTCGGTCATCCAATTCATGCCCAAAATTATGTCTAATCCTTGTGATTCTAGAACTACTAGACTTGTGGGAAAGATGTGTGTCCCAATTCTTAGTTCTAATTCCCGGCAACCGGAGTTTGCCACTATTTCTCCCCCAGGAGAACTTACCCTTAGAGGAAAATTTATAGTCTCCGTTGGTATCTTGCCTCTATCCACAAATACCCTTGATATGAATGAATGCGATGCACCAGTATCGAAAAGAACAACTGCGGGAATAGAATTGAGTTTGAACTTACCAATCACAGAGTCTGGCGCATCACAAGCATCCTCCATAGAAACATGATTTACCGTGGCTTTGACAAACGGATTTGGCTTCTTCCCGTTTCCATTGCCATGGTTGTGTCCATTTCCATTCCCATTGCCATTGCCATGGT
This sequence comes from Avena sativa, assembly GCA_916181665.1. Classification (NCBI taxonomy): domain Eukaryota; kingdom Viridiplantae; phylum Streptophyta; class Magnoliopsida; order Poales; family Poaceae; genus Avena; species Avena sativa. Next base: position 19,016,790 of record OV702284.1, read on the forward strand.
TGTGTCCATTTCCATTCCCATTGCCATTGCCATTCTTCTTCTCGGGGCAAGATGTTGCATAGTGCCCTGTCCTGTTGCACTTAAAACATGTCACCTCACTGAGATCCTTTCCATTACTGCCATTCCCATTGCGGTTCTTATGCCCATTGTGTTTGTGGCCACTATGGTTATGACCGTTATGGTTGTGGCCATTATTGTTATAAGGTGGTGGTGAGGAATTGCGCTGCTTCTGGTATGGAGCAGAGTGTTTGTGAGGGTTAGATTTCCTCTTGCGGTTTTCTATGCTCTTACTCTTTGACTCAACCACAATGGCTCTATCCAGGAGTTCCTGAAAGTTGTCAAATTTCTGAGCCACAAGCTGAATGGATATCTCATCATTGAGACCTCTTAAGAACTCCTCCTGTCTCTTGGCATCAGTGGAAACATCATCGGGTGCATAACGGGCTAGCTTATTGAAAAGCTCACCATACTCGGTGACAGAACGGTGCAGCTGGTGTAGGTCGCGAAACTCGCGCCTCTTCAGAGTCATGACACCAGCAGCCACATGATGAGTGCGAAAAGCTAACTCAAACTGTTCCCAAGTGATAGCATCAATATCCGGGTGGGTGACTTGGTAATTATCCCACCATTCTGCAGCAGGTCCTTCAAGCTGGTGTGCGGCATACGCACCCTGTTGGCTCCGACAGCTTGCACGGTGTCTAGCTTCTTGTTGATCGTACGCAGCCAGTCATCAGCGATGATTGGTTCAGTGCTGCTAGTGAAGGTAGGTGGGTTCAGCCTCAAAAACAGAGTCAAGCGATCCTGTTGAGGAGGTGGCGGAGGTGGTGGTGGTGGCGGGTTGTTGTTGTTTTGCATGTTCTGAGTGAGCAGTTGGATCAGCTGGTTCTGAGTGGCCAAAAGTTGTGCTATTTCTGGCGGGATTTCGGAGTTTGCACGTCTTGGCGGCATCTGTGGGGTTTAAGAGAATAGTTAAGAAATAGACAGAAAGACTAAGTAGTAAACTCCTACTCTTATGAAAACACACCAAGCACACAAGGCACACAAGACATAACAACACAACTTAACACAGAAAACAACCAAGTTTAATTAAACCAGACTTGTCTTGGTATTTATTACAATCGCGAATAACGTTCTACTATAGAATTAAAGGTGGTCCAACTATTACACATCTTCCACGCCTTCCTCTTCCTCGTCCTCGAAGGAGTAGCCTTCCTGCTCTAGAGTTTTCTTGTACAACTCCATCTCCTTTGTGGTGGCTTCAAGCTTCTCTTGGAGGTCCTGCAGCTTCTTGGTAGTGGCTTCCAGCTGCTCCTGTAGTCCCTCCTTCTCGCTTTGTAGTTCCTCCACTAAACTTGACTTCTTTGCGGCTTCAAGTTGCTTTGCCAAGTCCCTCTTGGAAGCACGCACATCATTGATTATCTTGCAAAGGCCTTCAGTTTGCACTTCAGCTCCATCGATCTGCTGGTTGAGTTCCCTAATTCTCTTGTTTTTATTTATCACCCTCTTCTCTTGGTTAGCGAACTTCTTCTCTTGGTCCTGGAACTTTATCTCTTGGAGCTTCATTGCCCCCTCCTGCTGCTTGATCATTTCTTCCTTCTCCTTGATTAGGGCACATAGCTCGTCGTTCTTCATCATCTCGAGGAAGGTACCCTTTTCAAGGTCATGTATATGGCACTCCAAGTCTTGATATTGTGTTCTTCGGCGCTTGGTAGAAATTCTTTCCTCAAAGGTTAACTCCATGGGAATTCCTTCCTCATCTCGTCTCCCAAAGAGGCCGCCACGGTGTCCTTGGAGGGCTTCATGATGACGTCCACATAGGCGACCAATGAGTTGCTGCAAGCTGATTCTAAGGGCCTTCTCCTTGGAATCGCTAACAATGTGGATTGCTATGTCTTCCTCCGGGTTCTTGCCTCGCTCTTTTCCTGGCTGGATGACCTTGACTCCCCAACAGCCATCCTTGTGGAGTTTCTTCATTGTGCTCCCCTGGATTGTTGGGAGAGGAAGGTCCAAACGTGTGAGTAGGTCCATGAGGAATCCACCAAAGCGAAGGGGCTCGATGTCCGCGACGGTGTCGTAGAGGAAGCTTGTCATCTTTAAGTTAGAAGGATGAAGGTTAGATACTTAAACAAGTAGAGGAAGCAGACACTAGAAGTGCGGAAAATAACTTAGTAGAAAAGCAAGTAAGGCACATAAGTTAGAGGTGGTTCCAACCCTAGGGTCACGTCCTACAGGCAACGATGTGCTCTGATACCATCTGTAGTGACATCGATCGATAAGGATCCTAAGTCCCTGTGATTAACATGCTAGTCCCTGGATCAATAGCTAGCACTCACAGTCGATGAAATATCATGTAAAACACAAAGTCTTTATTACACGGAGAATCCAGAGTATGAATTTATTACAAAATTGCTTAGCATTAAGCTAGCTCAAATAACAGCGGAAACATAAAAGCAGCATGAGTCCATCAACTCCCCAGGCTTGTCGAGTGTAGACCCGCGATCCCTACGCACCTTTCAATCTTCGGTTTCTGCACATAAGACGTGTAGCCAACAAGTTGGGTCAATACTTTGAATGTATTGGCAAATTACACCAAGGAGAGAAAAGACTATCTCTGCATGCAAGGCTAGTTTAGGCTATAGAGTTCATTTGCTCAAAGCTAGTTTTCTTAAGTAGAGAGAAGAAGAGAGGATTGTCCTACTTTGTAAACATTTGCTTAGATAAAATAAGGTCGAGTGGCACACCAGGATATTACGCACCAAGTGTCCAATCAACCAAACACTTGGATATTACGCACCAAGTGACACTTGGATATTACAGACCAAGTTCCCAAATTCCCACCTATTGGCGATATTACTCACGCCTTGGGGTTTTTAAAACTTTGTTTTAGAAAAAGAGAGGAAGATCCTTCAAAGGCTCCATCCTTCAGACGCTCATTGTTTTTCTGTTACCGTGAACACGGCTGATCGATCAGATTGCAATACTCTCGAGAGTTTGTGCACTTTACCCACAATCCACGATCAAGTCCTTTTACAGACAAGACCATGGCGAGGCTTTCCCTTAGTAGCCCCTCTACCTTCTGGATCCAACCGTGCCAAGAACCTCCAAATGTTGGTACCCAGGTGAGGTTTCCCACTAAGTACTAGGCCAAGACAGAGCCCATAATGTATTGTGGTTGCACTGGAAGCTTCTGAATTCTGAAACATGGCAGACTTCTTTGGTTCCTAGGCGGCCGTCCTCCACCAAAATCTCACTCTGTTGTCCCGACAACCATTCCGCCCAGAAGAAAACTTAGTTTTAATTTGAAGTGGATTTGAGAAGAAAAGTTTGCTCTAGAGAGCCTTTATACTTAGAAAATTATTTGTCTTTCGAACCCCCAACGGTACTTTGTATATATAGCATAGCAAGCAATACTTAGCAAAAATAGGGGTAACCTATTAGGAGGGAAAATCCTAAGTATAGAGATACTCATGGCATACTATAAAATCATCGCACTTGCAAAATAATACTAAGGAAAATTCTACTGGAACATCCTACACATGCATACTACAGAATTTTGAAGATCACATGCATAGAATCAAAACTGGGACAAAATTATGAACAAGTGGTGTAACTTGCCTTGATCCGAGCAGCACTCTACACAATAGCACTCCTTAGCGCACTCCGAACAATCTAACGAATCACAAACATAGATCTGATCACAACTTGCTCAAAACATATCACAGAGGTAATCATGCATGCATGCACATGGTAATTTATGCAAGGTTGGTTCTTCTAAATTGACCAAGGTAGCAAGATTGTGTTGCAATAGTGTAAGGGTGTCACTAGGATTGATTCCCAAGGGTTTAGATCTAATTGAGTCACTAAAACAATTCCTAGGGTAAAAAGGAGATCAAACCATCTAATTAGCCCCAAACTAGATCTAATGATCTTAAGTAAGGTGTTATAATTTTGTCCAGTAGGCATTGTGGAAACAAAGTTATTGCAACAAGAATCAATTAAAACAGAATTTTAATTATTTTTCTATAGAATAAACACTCTAATCTAATGATTAAAATCTACACCTAAAACATTACTGTAAACTTGGAATATTATTGCAGATCTGGATTCTACATAAAATTATGAATCCAACTGTATATTATAAGCTAAATTTGGCCAAATATTCAATTTTAAATGATTTTTGCAATGTTTAGATCAAATCTGCAAACAAATCTGACCCCCTAACTTAAACCATTGCCAAGTGGCGGCTTCTGGTTGGGCCAGCTGGCCAGGCGGGTGACGCGGTGCGGTGACGACGCGCTTGCCACGCGGTTTGCCACGCGGCGCGGTGATGACGCGCTTGCAACGCGGTTTGCCACGCGGCGCGGTGACGATGCGCTTGCCACGCGGTTTGCCACGCGGCGTGGTGTGGTTGGCCGATACCCCTTTGTTCCCCCCTTCTAATCTGGCCCGCAGGATTTCAATCGAACGGCCGAGGCGGCTCCACTGACCTGTGGTGGTGGCGGCGATGGAGACGACGGCGGCCGCGGCGGAGTCGACGGTGGTCGGAGGTCCTGGCGGCCCTAGTGAAGACGACGAAGATGGCCCCCGATGCGCACATCGATGGCGAATCCCCTAGCGGTCTCAGCGCGGTCCCTCTCCTCCTCCTTCTCCCAGCGTCGGTCGTTCCTCTTCTCGGGTCCGACGGCTCCGGCGAGCAATTGCCGGTGACCTCCTGCGTTTCGGAAGAAACGAATTAGACGGGCGGGTAGGGTAGGTCGGGGCGAGGAGGGTGGAAGGTGTAACAGGGATCGAGGTGCCCTGGAGAGTGGCCAACCTCGAGCTCCGACGGTGGCTGCTCCGGCGAGTTCGGAAAACTTTTGAAATTGGGGCTAGGGTTTGAGAGAAACGAGGGCAGCACGGGGAGCCGATGTAGCGGTATAAGAGGGAAGGATTTCGTGTCGTAGAGGGCACGGATTCGATCAGGGGAAGGATTAATCGCGCGGATTTGAATCAGAACCGTGTTCTTCAGGGAATCTGGCTGGAGGTGGGGGATGACAGCATGGCCCCACCTGTCGGTGGCAGCAGCGGGATTGGCAGAGCCGGCCGGTGCTGGGCTGCGGCGGCTGGCGCGGGCAAGCTGGCTGCCGCGTGGGTGCGGGTGGGCTGGCGCTGCGGCCCAGTTAGGTAGGTTGCCCACTTTTTTTCCCTTTTAACATTTTCTTTTTTCTGTTTTAATAAAACCTAAATAACTCTTGCCTACTAAGCCCAAACTTGATGAAAATTGTTTCCAAATTTTTATAAAATTAAGGTGGTCAACATAGGGCCATAGTTTAATGTTTTACAAGGTTTTTAGAAGGGTCAAACTTGACCACTACAGTAATGCTTACACATGGCAAACACTATTAGGGTTTTGCTAGGTTTAGGTGTTTAGGATTTGTTGTAAAAATTCATTTGTAGAATGCAATGATGCAAGGATGATGCATGGAACTAATAACATCCTAATATAAAATCTGGGATGTTACACCCTCCAACTTCAACTTCTCTTTTTCTGTTTCATAGTCTCACTTTGCATCAGATATGACCCTACCAAGTTTATCAGCGGGCTCATCTGATGCCCGTTCTTCACCCCCTTCCTCTTAATTGTCTTCCATTGCAGTATCACCGTATTCAGGAAACATACGATGATAGTTGTTATCATCATCCTCTTCTTCTTCATTCTCTTCTATCATAACCCCTCTTTCCGCGTGCTTGGTCCAGCAATTATAGCTGGGTATGAAACCTTTCATAACCAGGTGGCCGCGGATGATTTTCGAGGAAGAGTACTCTTTGTTGTTCCGACATTGAACACATGGACAACACATAAAACCATTCTCTTTGTTTGCTGTAGCCACATCAATAAATTTATCCACTCCTTTAATGTACCCGGGTTCATGCCGGTCAGCGTACATCCATTCCCGACCGTTCATCTGCACCATATAATGCGGTGACCCAGCATACTACTGCATGTGTAGTACACTATAGTCGTTGACATGACATTCACAGAACACCGTTCCGTAAATATCACATCCCTTAGAGTGGTACAACAGAAACATTGCGGGTCCATATTACAAACATTCACACATTATTATTATTACAATACCAGAAGTTCAAGACTTCAAAAGGTTTCAACTTACAAACTAAAATATAAAGTGTTTCAGCGGAATTTAAAAGTAACAACTCCAACTAGGGGTTGAGCTCAGCAGCTTATTCTATAGAGTTCATGTTGCTCGGCTCCGTTGGTTACTACTAACTAGGATACTTAGTTGGACTCATTATCATCAACACCATAGCGGATTTCATAATACACTTCTTCAACACCTCTTGACAGGTCAGGCTCCTCGTATAACACATCTTCTTGACATTCGGCTGCATACATTGGCACGTCTTCCCAGGTTGATGCTCTAACTACCACCTCGGACTATAAGTCCTTGGTACTATGCAGTGTTCGAAAATCTTTCTTCAAAGATTGATTTTATTATGAAAATCTATGACCATCAGCCTTCCCAGGTTGACCAGAACTTTCATGGAGTTCCTTTACTGCCACGCTTGTAGCTCCTTACCGGAATAGGGAGTAACAAGTTACAATTCTTACACTCTGCAGATGTGCGTTACTTTACCCATGAGAGATCAACTCCTTGTTGCACAACTGGGCGTACTTTCCCGTCCACAATTCCATGATGTGGGGCCCAGTAGTTGTTCCAAGCCAATCACCGCCCCCTTCGCGACCTCGCATGCCTCCTTGGTGTATACCATGCCCACATATTGAATTACGGCAATGTTTTGTACAAACCGTTAGATGCCAGAACTATCGTGGGACGATGAGGGTTCCCACCCATATGCTGCATATCCTCTACGAATTACCAATTAATATGCCACGGCCTGCACATCCGGCTTCATGCGAGAGGAAGAAGATACAGCTGACTTCTCTGTCCCATTCCAAATCTCATGGCTAACGCGTAATATACGGCGCTAGAATCACTGAAGTCAGGGGTTATTAAGTCCCTAATTGATCATCATTGTTGCAAATAGAACCCCAAGTTCTATTGCTCCATTATATCATCAATTAGGATTATATCTATGACTTCTTTAATTGTGAAAATAATATTTTCTTTCTTTGGAGTTGTAAGGTTCCCAACCTTTAATAAGGTAGAGATCCCTGTGTTTACAATGCTAGTCCCTGGATCAATAGCTAGCATCCACAGTTAAGATGTAATATCAAGAAACAAAGGTCATAATACAACTTTATAACCAGGAATAAAATAATTTATTACATCTTACATAGCTCATTTGGCTATTTCATTACAATGCAGCAGAATATAACAATAGCATGGGGTCCTTCATCTTCAAAGTGCCACAGGCAGTCATGTTGGTTGTAGACTTGTAATCCTAATCAATAAACTTCACTAACATCAAACAAATCTGCAACATAATAAGTTACAGCCACAAGGGTCAATACATTTGAATTGTATTGGCAAGTGATACTATGGTAGTATAGTGGAGTCTATCATCTATATGCATTTGGCTAAGTGGAGCTTAGGCTTGCTTTGCTCAAAACAGATTTTCCTTATCATTTGAAAACACTAAGTTTTTGCTTGACAAAAATCACCCAAGGCATCTCCCAATAGAAATTGGTGATCCTTCAACCCTTGTTCAACCACAAGATTTTAACTTAGAAATTGGGATGAGGAGATTCTTGATAGCTTCCATGTCTTGATGCTCAAATTGTCCTTTACCAGGGACATGGCTAAGTACTTAGATTTTTCACTCTGCAGAGGTGGTGCACTTTCCCCACAAGACTTGGTTTCCCAAGACAAGATCTTTCAGAAGCCTTCCCTTAGACCAGAATGGACGCGTTCCAACCTATCATCCCCTACCACCAACTGTCCATTTGGCTAAGTTATTGCAACCTATATGATCCAGGGAGAGCCCATAATGCCAAGTGGCTGCACTTGAAGCTTCTCAACATTTGACATCTCAAATCTCTTTATTCCTGGGTGGCCATCCACAAGTGAGATACCAAGTTTTCCCCAGTATACTGGACTTGGTGATGCCCAAGTTTTCCCCAGCATACTGGACTTGCATAACCACTCAACACAAACCATTCTTTCCATTCCACCCAGGTGATTCATTCACTTAGTTGTATTATTAAACAAAACACAAGTCCTTGACTTAGAAATATTCCATAGCATGAAATATAATCCACCCTTGTTTCCTACTAGCTAAGCTAAGCATGATAGTAGTAGGAATCTTAACTTAGGAAATTTCTACTAAGGTTTCATCTACTAGGATTTCCCATGGCATAGTTTATACTTAGCAAAAATTCCATGCAAGTCCTACTTAGAAATATCACTAATGCATAGTGAAAATAATGGGACAAAAGTATGAAGCATCACTTGCCTTTTTGGTAGAGAATTTAAGTTCACTCCTTGTCTTTGCAATGATCACACTCTTCAAATCACTACAATTCAATCAAGCAAGGGCACAATTTCGAACTACCATTCAAGAAACATCACATAAAATAATAGGAACAAAACAATGCATGCAAGCATGCCAAACTTTGTTTTATTTACAAAAGTGGTTTATAACAGGTTATAAACATTCTAAAACACTTATTGGTCATTTTATAAAGTGGCAAAACTATTTGCAAAAGATTTTACCCATAAACCATTTTTAAACCAAGTTAATATTTTATGTGGTTGAAAATGTCTTTAGCAAAGTAATAATTTTTATAAGGTTCATCAAATACATTTTCAAATCATAAAACTTGGTGTTTGGGGTCAGAGAGTTTAAATCAAAATATTTCTCAAAGGTTTTCCTCCAAAATCATTTTTAAACCATACTCAACATTTTTATTTGGATAGAAATGTTTTTAAATCAATGATTCATTATTTTGTTTCACCAAATACATTTTTGAAACCACCAGTTGATTTCTATGGTCAGTAGGTTCAAAACAATCCATTTTCCAAAGGTTTTATCTCAAAAATCATTTTAGAACAATTTTTATATTCTAAACATGCATACACAATTTTCTGCAAAAAAAATCAATTTAATAGAAGGATTTTACTAAACAAAGTGCATGGTCAGAAATTACTTGTTTTTCTGAATCCATTGATATAAAATTTGCAAAATTTGGACGTGTGGTTTGAAAGTTATGAATTTTGCAAGTTTGAATAAGTAATATAACATTTTCTGGATTTTATAACAGCTCTAGGCCACGTGTCTGTTTCTGATTGGACAAAAACGGTTCGCACGGATCGGTCGGCGTGGAGCGTTAGATCTAACTGAAAACGTGCCGCACATATGGACGCGTACCCTTTCGACTAAATCTAATCCTGGCCAGACGATATGCATCCTATGGCTACAACGCGTTTGCCAAGGATTGGCGGCGCTGACGGCGGCTGCGCGGCGGCGCGGCTCTGACGATGACGCTGCCGACGAAATAGGACGAGCGGGGAAGAGTGAGGATGCTCACCAGAATCGCCGTGAAGCACTGATTCTCGTTGTTGCTTTGGTTGGCCAAGGGGAGCACGGAGACGTTGACGATTGCTCGCCGGAGTTCCTATCCGCGTCGGGCACGCACTGCCGTGGTCGAAGGCGAGCGTCCGGGATGCAAGTGAGTGAGGAAAAACGTCAGAAGGATGCACACGTTCTTGAGGAGTGTAGGGGTACTTACCAGAACACGAGGGGCGCTCGGGGTTGGCGTTAGTGACTCGCCGGAGAAGGAGCAGACGGTGGCGATGCTCGGTTGCCGTCGTTGCCGACGCCGTGGGTCAAGCGCGGGCAGGTGGAGGGTACTGGGAGGTGCGCAAGAGTCTGTGGAACACACTCGTGTGGTCGAGGGGGCGAGGGGCGACGGTGGCTGGCCGGAATCTTCGCCGGAGGGCGTCGGAGGCAGGGGCAGTTGAGGCTAAAATTTGAGCAGCCTAGTGGCTCCGGTTGAGTGAGGTCTGAGGGGAAAGAAAGAGAGGGGAGAGGCGATTTAACGTGCGCGATTGCTGGCCAATTCATTCGCGGCATTGATGTGAATTAAACTCACGAATTCAACGGCAGAAACAGGGAAGGGAGGAAGAACAGGTCGCACGCGGGGGTTGAAGATGCTGACGGGGCAGGTGGGGTCCGCTTGTCGGCTTAAGAGAGAAAGGGAAAGTGGGTCCATGCAGTCAGCGACGCTGTGGGTTTTTCCTGCGGTCAGAAAACGTTTCGGGGAGAGAGGGAGAGGTGGGATGGACTGGGCTTAATTGGGCCTGCTGGCTGGGTCGACCTTGTTCACCCTTTTTTTTGTTCTGATCTTTTTCCATTTTCTATTTCTAATAATCTGTTTTGGTTTTGATTAATCCATTTAAGCATTCATTTGAATTCAAATTTCTCTCAAAATTTGTGTGTAATCAAACACTGTTTAATAACACATTCTGAAGTCAAATTTAGAATAAATAATTTATTCTTTTTAGGGTCCTTTAATTATTTAAATTAGGCCTTTGCATTACTTCTTATAAGATTTAAAATATTTTTATTCCTTATTTAAATTTCATTTCTCATAAAACCTTTTCAGTAGGTTTATTTATTTAATAGGGTGTCAAATATTTCACCTTGACTTATTTGGAAAATGATTTATTAATCATTTTTAATTTGGTACTTGTTCTTTATTCTCATGAAATTAAATATAGCTTTAATTCCATAAATTTTATTTGGAAGTTTTCTTTGATCTTATTTAGGTCAATTGATCCACTTTTATTCCACTTGGGTAAATTCCAAATATCTTTTCCCATGATTTTAATTAATCATTTCTAATAGGGATTTTGTCTTTATTCAAATGGAAATGAAATTTGGTTAATGCCACTTTATTTTTATTTTGGAAAAATTCTTTATCCTTTTATTTTATTTGTATTTGGATCATAATTATTCCATTTGCTTATGGATTAGGTCAAGATATATTTTGGTCTTTAAATATTCCTTATTGAATAATTTCTTTCTTCATCTTATAAAATCCATATTTGTTTACTTAGAGATCCAAACTTGGTGATTCCAATTTGTAAAATCTTATTTGATATTTGTTTATTCTTTTAAATATCTTTAGGATTCATTGCTCACCATTTGGTATGGATTTTAGATAAGTGCTTTATTAGCTTTGGAAATTACTTTTCCTTATCTTATTAAATTCATCAGATTTTATCCATGGATCCAAATTAAGTGAAACCAATTTATATGGTTTTAATATATTTCTATTTATCATTCTTGATCATTTATAAATGTTTTATGATAAAATTTTATATGGATCAAATCCATAGGCTTGGAGATAACTTGGAAATGATTTTCTTCCATTAGGGTTTTAGGGTTTTGGTTTATTTCTCAAGTGTTTAAATTTCCAGATGCATTTATGAAGAATGCATTCCACTTGATTTGAATTTAGTTGGATTCAAATGTTAACAAAAGTTTGTTCAAGATGGGATTTTAAGTTTCCATTTAGAAACAAAAGTTTCTTTTCACTCTAAATTTCAGCAATTATTTATTTTTCACATAACAAGATTTGGAAAATCTTGGGATGTGACAGGCTACCACCCTTAAAATAAATCTCGTCCCGAGATTTGGGAAGGCTAGGGTTACAAGTTGGCTCAAAGCAACTAGGGTACTACCACCCTTAAAATTTTTCCAACTAGATTACTTCTTGGCTTGCTTGGGATCTTGTTGAAACTTCTCTGGGAAAACATCTGCATAGTGTCCTTTGTTTCCACACTTGAAACATGTGACAAGGCTGAGATCCTTCATAGGCTTTATCTTGTGCTTCATCTTTCTGGACAATTGCTTGAATAATGTCCTGGTTCTTTGCAATTGAAACACATCACTTGGCTGATATGTGTCTTTTCCTTTGGTATCTTTGCCTCTTTTTTGTTTCCTTGTTTCTTCTTCTTTTCTGGGAATTCATTGGCATAGTGTCCCATCTCTTTGCAAGTGTAACATTTCTCTTGGGTAATATCCTTCTTGCTAGGGTTGGGGCATTTCTTCTCCTTCTTCTTCTTGGGTCTCTCCAAATCTAGGAGTTCTTCTAATTCATGCTCTTCATACTTCACCTCAAAGGTGGGAAATCTTTCTCTCTTCTTGGGGCATTTACTAGAGATATGACCTTCTTCTTCACAAGAGTAGCAACACTTTGTGATCATTTTATATTTGGCCTTATGGTGCATAGTTTTGACTTTGCCTTCATCCTTCTTGGTAGAAGTTGTTCCTTCATGAGGGTTTACAAATTGTTGTTGCACTCCACCTTGTTTCCTTTGTTGAACTATGGAATAGATGGGACATTGGATAGGGACATGATTATTTCCTTCACATAGGAAACAAGTAGCTTGAGATGTGGGGCATTGGTCAATTGGATGTTTCTCTTCACAATTGGGGCATTGATCTTCATGCTCCTTGGCAGTGTGATCCTTGTCTCCACAAACATTGCAAGCTTGGGTTCCCTCTAGAATATCATCCTTGACATCCTTGTTGTCACAAACTCCTTGGGAAGAGTTGTCTCCCATGTTGATCATTTGATATGTCACCTTATGTAACAATTGGGTTTGGGTTTCCAAAAACCTTTGCAGGTTGGATCTAACTCACTGGTGTTGGCTAAAAATTGAGCTGTCACTTGGTTCAACTGGGTTTGGGTTACTATGAGTTCTCTCATGTTGGTCTCTTGGTTTTTTTTGTTGTCACCATCCTTGATGTTGGAATTTCCTGGAGTAGTTATCTGTTTGGGTTGGATTGGGATTAGAATAAGCAAAAGATTTCTAAGGAATCAATTCTAATCACACACATCACAATTCACTCAAGCAATGTGCAAGCAACCACAAACAAGCATTCCACTCAAACAACAGGCTTCAAGCATATTTTTAGGCAACCAAAATATTTTGTTACACCACATAAGTTGGTGAATTTGGTTTGATCTACATATGGTGGTCCAACTATATGGTTTACTTGAAATCATTCTATCCTTCTTGGTGGATTCTTCTTGAATGAGATCATGGTTTCCTTGGGAAAATTTCTTGTGTCTTGGTCATAAAACTTCAAAGGTGATGATGATTCCTTCTAAGTTGTGTTTCCTTAGTCCTCAAGTCTTGAGTAACAATTCTTGTCTCACTTGTAGTCCTTAGTGATATCCAAGGTTGAAGTCCTTGTTGAGAATAAGGTTGAAATCTCTTGAAGATGTTGAAGTCATTAGAGTTGATGAAGTCTTTGCACATGGTGAAGCCTTTGGCCATGGAGAAGGATTTATCCATCAAGTTGAATTAGAAGAGATGTAGAATTAAAACTAAAATGGTGTCACATCCCAAGATTTTCCAAATCTTGTAATGTGAAAAATAAATGAATAAAATAAAACTTTGCTTGATTTTCAGAGTGAGAAGAAACTTTTTGAATCCAATTGGAAATTTTCAAAACCCATTTGGATCAAATAAAATCCTAAAGAGATTTAAAAAGATAAAACATTTATTAAAGGAAAATAAAAATATTCAAAATTACTATTTTGGATCTTTCAAATAAAAGGATTTGGTTTTCAAAAGAAAACATGGATTTATAAATAAAGATTATTTTATAAAGCCAAATTAAACCTTGGCCAAGCTTTTGAAATAAAATATTTCTATTTGATAAAAATAGTAAAGGTTTATTCAAAATAAATTAATAAGGATTTAATATCCAAGTTTTATAAATAAAGGTTTTACTATTTTATTTAAAACATCAAAACTTATTAAATTATTTTAAATAAGTTTTCCAAGTATTCTAATTTCCCAAATAAAACCTACTGAAGTGTTTTGGTTTTATTTTAGATTTCAAAATAAAGTTTTTAATAAAACAAATCCTATTTGATTTAATAACTAAGGTCCATTTTTATTTAATTATTAGTGGACCCTAAAATAAGTTTTCCAAGTATCTTCTATTTTCAAATAAAACCTACTGATTTGGTTTTGAGAAATATTTGGATTTCAAATGGAGTTTTTTTAAATAAATCAAACCCTATTTGATTAAATAACTAAAGGTCCATTTTATTTAATTAATAAATGGATCCTAAAAAGAAAAAAAATATTATTTTAATTTGGGATTTGGTTTATGTTGCTAAATAAAGCCAAATTCAATTACTAGTGTGGTGAATTGTTTGAATTGTTTGAAAGTTTGAATAGTTGATTGAAATTCAAAATAGAAATTTGAATTAGAAAAAGGATAAAACAATCAGACAGAAAAAATGTGATTTGGACCTGACCCAACTGAGCCAGCCCAATAAGCCCACTCGCAGCCCACCTCCTCTTTTTCCCTGAAGCGTTTTCTCTCACTCGCGAAACGACCCGCACAGTCACTGAACACTGGCCCCCACCTCCACTCCCTTTCTTTCACTGCCAAGAGGACCCACCCCTCCTGTTCATCGTCCTCACCCGCAGCGACCACTTCCTTCCCCCATTTCTGCATTGATCTCGCGGGAGTAATTCTCGTCAATGCAGCGAGTAATGTCTGTCATCAATCACGCTCGGTAACTCGCCTGCGTTCCCTCTCTCTTTCCCCTCTCTCGCCCGACCCTCTCTGCCTAAGAGCTATTCCAATTCGGAGCCACATCACCTCTGACTCCGGCGAGCTCCGCGGGAAATTCTGGCCACACCTCGCCGCCCCTCAATTCCCTCTACACGCGAGCTTGTTCTACATCGCCTGGCGTACCTCCCAGCGTCAACTGCTTGGCCGCGGCCACACCAGACGCTCGGCTTCGTCAACTTCTGAGCACCACCGACGTCGCGACTACTCCGGCGGAACCTCCCTGGTGAGCCAGACCGCCCCGAACCCTCTCAATGACACTCCCTTACTCCCCATGCTCGTACGCATCTAATGCTCCCTTCTACTTGCCTCTGCGCGACCTGAAACTCCGTTCCCGACAACCTCCAGAGGCACCCGCCGCTCGCAGCAACTCCGGCGAGGAATTACCACTACCCTCGTACGCCCCCTGCTTCCCCGAGAGCACGTTGAGCATCAGCCTCGTTCAGTGAACCAGGTGAGCACCCTCTCCCTCCTTCTCGCTTCCTGTAACGCGGGCGACGCCACTGTCAAACCGCCGCCGCCGCGCGTTAGAGTCCGGCGCCGCCAGTTTCTGGTCGGGGCACTAAGAGCCGTTAGATCTAGATCGGAGCGATAGGATAGTTCACTTAAACGAAAGGGTATGCGTTGATCTGAGCCGCACATGCCCCTTTTAATCTTGTGGTCTGTAATGCTCGATCCACACGAATTGGTACTGCCCAATAGGAAACAGCCACGTGGCCTGTAGTTGATTTAAAAGACAGAATTGATCTATTAGGATTCCAATTTTGTAAATTGCACAACTTTTAAACCACACGTCCAAATTTTTCAAACTTTATACCATTGGAATCAGTGAGACAAGCCCTAACCAACCATGCCTTTTGTTTAGTAAAAAGCTTCTGGAAAAATGTTTGTTTTTGCAGAAACATTTGTATGCTTGTTAAGGATGTGAAAATTGTTTAAAAATGATTTTGGGGATAAAATCTTTGGCAAATGGTGTGATTTGAACCTACTAACATTAGGAAACACTTTGTGGATTCAAAAATGTTTTTGGTGAAACAAAATAATGATTCTTTGATTTAAAACCATTTCTAGTCAAATAGAAATGTGGTTTATTTATTAAAAATGGTTTTGGAAGAAAACATTTTGAAAATGTTTTGTTTTAAACTATCTGACCCTAAACACCAAGTTTTAAGGTTTGAAAACATATTTGGTGAACCCTATAGATTAATGCCTTAGTAAAAATATTTTTACACCACATAAAATGATACCTTGTTTTGAAAATGGTTTAGGAAGTGAAACCTCTTGCAATTGACTTTGCCACTTTACAAAATGACCATTAGGTGTTTTCAAAATGTCTATGACCCATTAGGAACCACCTTTCCAAACAAAACAAAGCTTGGCATGCTTGCATGCATTACTTTGACTTTGTTATTTTATGTGTTGTTTTGCTTGATTGGTAGATTGAGTTTGTGCCTTGTTTGATTGAATTGTAGTGACTTGAAGAGTGTGATTGTTGCAAGGACAAGGAGTGAACCCATACTCTACCAAAAAGGCAAGTGATGCTTCATACTTTTTGTCCTATTACTTTCACTATGCATTAGTGATTTCCTCTAAGTAAAACTTGCATGAAATTTTGCTAAGTATAAACCTTGCTATAGTAAAACCTAGTAGAAGAAACCTTAGTGGAAATCTTCCTAAGTTAAGATTCCTATTACTATCAAGCTTAGCCTAGCTAATAGAAAACATGGGTGGAATATATATTCACACTATGGAAAAATATTCTAAGTCTGAAGACTTGGTTTTTGTTTAATAAAACAACTAAGTTAATGAATCACCTGGGTGGAATGGTAATTGCTTGGTGGTTTTTGGTTGAGTGGTTACACAAGGCCAGGGGACTGGTGAACCTTGTGTATCTCACTTGTGGATGGCCACCCAGGAACAAAGAGATTTGAGATGTCAAATGTTGAGAAGCTTCAAGTGCAACCACTTGGCAATATGGGCTCTGCCATGATCATATAGGTTGCAAGAACTTAGCCATATGGACAGTGGGTGGTAGATTTTGATAGGTTGGAACGCGTCCATTTTGGTCTAAGGGAAGGCTTCTGAAAGATCTTGTCTTGGGAAACCAAGTCTTGAGGGGAAAGTGCACCACCTCTGCAGAGTGTAAAAAATCTAAGTACTTAGCCATGTCCCTGGTAAAGGACAATTTGAGCATCAAGACATGGAAGCAATCAAGAATCTCATCATTCAAATTTCTAAGTTAAAACTCGTGGTTTGAACAAGGGTTATTGAAATCTTCAATCTTTGATTGAGAGAAGCTTTGGAAAAGATTTTGTCAAAACAAAACTTAGTATTTTCAAATGATAAGGAAAAATATATTTTGAGCAATGCAAGCCTCAACTCCACTTAGCCAAATGCATATAGATGATAGACTCCACTATACTACCATAGTATCACTTGCCAATACAATTCAAATGTATTGACCCTTTGTGGCTGTAACTTGTATGTTGCAGGTTTGATTGTTTTTAGTGAAGATTGATTGATTAGGATTACAAAGTCTACAACTAACATGTCTGTCTGTGGCACTTTGAAGATGAAGGACCCCATGACTATAGTTATTCCGCTGCAATGTAATGTAATAGCCAAATGAGCTATGTAAGATGTAATAAAATTATGTTATTCCTGGTCATAAAGTTATATTATGACCTTTGTTTCTTGATATTACATCTTAACTGTGGATGCTAGCTATTGATCCAGGGACTAGCATTGTAAGCACAGGGGACTCCACCTTATATTGTTTGTAAGGTTGGGCTACTCCCTCTACAGATGGTATCAGAGCATTGTGTTGCCTGTAGGATTTGTAAACCTAGGATTGGACAAAACCCCTTAGAAAAAAATGTAGGAGTTGTACTTGTTCCAAAAACTTATTTACCAAAACACTTGTAAACTCTTTCCTCAACCATTTTGGTTTCAACTCTACATCTCATCTATTTCGAACTTGGTGGAAAAACCTACCCCATGGCCAAAGACTACACCATGTGCAAAGGACTACTTCAACTTCTTCAACTCTAATGACTTCAACATCTTCAGCATGCTCACCAAGGACTTCCAACTTGGATATCACTAAGGACTACAAGTGAGACAAGGAAATCTTGCTCAAGATTTTGAGACTGAGGGAATGCAAAAGTTAGAAGGAGCCTACATCACTTGAAGTTTTGTGACCAAGAGTTTTTCTTAAGGAAACCATGGTCCCAAGTAAGAAGAATCAAGAAGGAAGGAAAGATCACAAGTGAACCATATAGATGGACCACCATATTTTAGTTAAGTCAAAACACACCAACTTATGTGGTGTAACAAAAATATTTTTGTTGCCTAAGTATATGCTTGAACTTTGTTGTTTGAGTGAAATGTTTGGTTTGTGTTTGCATGCACATTGTTTGTGTGAATTGTGATGTATGTGATTAGAAATATTTCCTTAGAAATATCTTACCTATTCTAATCTCCCTTCAACCCAAACAGATGACTACTCCAAGAGACTACAACATCAAGGTTGATGACACCAACACCAACCAAGAGGACAGCATGAAAGAGCTCATAGCAACCCAGAATCAGTTAAACCAAGTGACAGCTCAGTTCATAGCCAACACCAGTGGAGAAGATCCAAAGCTGCAAGGATTTTTGGAAACTCAAGGCCAACTAATGCTTAAAGTGACTGATCAAATGATCAAAATGGAAGAAAGCTATCCCAAAAGAGTCTTTGACAACAAGGATGACAGAAATATTATTCTAGATGGAGCCCTAGCTTGCATTATTTGTGGAGACAAGGATCATACTTCCAAGGAGCATGGAGATCAATGCCCCAATTGTGAAGAGAAACATCCTGTTGTACAATGTCCCACCTCTCAAGCTACTTGCTACCTATGTGAAGGAAACAACCATGTTCCTATCCAATGCCCTATCTATTCCATTGTGGAACAAAGGAAACAAGAAGGATCCAAGTCTACCAAGAAGGTTGATGACAAAGGAAAAGGATCACTTATACCTCCAAACAAAACAACCCAATTCAAAGGATCAAAGAAACCCAAGAAGCAAAAGAAGGACAAAAGCCATGTGCAATGTCATAAATGTAAGGAAATGGGACACTATTCCGGTGAATGCCCAGAGAACCCGAAGAATAAAGAGATTGGCCAAGTGGTGTGCAACAACTGCAAAGAGCTAGGCCACTATGTATCAACTTGTCCACAAGAGCCACGTAAAGAACTCAAGGACATCCACTGTTTCAATTGCAAGAACCCAGGACATTATGCAAGCAACTGTCCAGAAAATATGAAGAACAAGTTAAACAAGCCTATGGAGAAACTCAACCTTGGCCCATGAGTCAAGTACGGAAACCAAGGACACAATGCAAATGTTTACCAAAGAGAAATTTTCCCCAGGATCCCAAGAAGGCCATTATGTAATTTTTGTTTGAAAATTTTTAAGGGTGGTAGTACCCTAGTTGTTTTGAGCCTACTTGTAACCCTATCCTTCCCAAATCTCGGGACGAGATTTATTTTAAGGGTGGTAGCCTGTCACATCCCAAGATTTTCCAAATCTTGTAATGTGAAAAATAAATGAATAAAATAAAACTTTGCTTGATTTTCAGAGTGAGAAGAAACTTTTTGAATCCAATTGGAAATTTTCAAAACCCATTTGGATCAAATAAAATCCTAAAGAGATTTAAAAAGATAAAACATTTATTAAAGGGAAATAAAAATATTCAAAATTACTATTTTGGATCTTTCAAATAAAAGGATTTGGTTTTCCAAAGAAAACATGGATTTATAAATAAAGATTATTTTATAAAGCCAAATTAAACCTTGGCCAAGCTTTTGAAATAAAATATTTCTATTTGATAAAAATAGTAAAGGTTTATTCAAAATAAATTAATAAGGATTTAATATCCAAGTTTTATAAATAAAGGTTTTACTATTTTATTTAAAACATCAAAACTTATTAAATTATTTTAAATAAGTTTTCCAAGTATTCTAATTTCCCAAATAAAACCTACTGAAGTGTTTTGGTTTTATTTTAGATTTCAAAATAAAGTTTTTAATAGAACAAATCCTATTTGATTTAATAACTAAGGTCCATTTTTATTTAATTATTAGTGGACCCTAAAATAAGTTTTCCAAGTATCTTCTATTTTCAAATAAAACCTACTGATTTGGTTTTGATAAATATTTGGATTTCAAATGGAGTTTTTTTTAAATAAATCAAACCCTATTTGATTAAATAACTAAAGGTCCATTTTATTTAATTAATAAATGGATCCTAAAAAGAATAAAAATATTATTTTAATTTGGGATTTGGTTTATGTTGCTAAATAGAGCCAAATTCAATTACTAGTGTGGTGAATTGTTTGAATTGTTTGAAAGTTTAAATAGTTGATTGAAATTCAAAACAGAAATTTGAATTAGAAAAAGGATAAAACAATCAGACAGAAAAAAATGTGATTTGGACTTGACCCAACTGAGCCAGCCCAATAAGCCCACTCGCAGCCCACCTCCTCTTTTTCCCTGAAGCGTTTTCCCTCACTCGCGAAATGACCCGCACAGTCACTGAACACTGGCCCCCACCTCCACTCCCTTTCTTTCACTGCCAAGCGGACCCACCCCTCCTGTTCATCGTCCTCACCCGCAACGACCACTTCCTTCCCCCGTTTCTGCATTGATCTCGCGGGAGTAATTCTCGTCAATGCAGCGAGTAATGTCTGTCATCAATCACGCTCGGTAACTCGCCTACGTTCCCTCTCTCTTTACCCTCTCTCGCCCGACCCTCTCTGCCTTAGAGCTATTCCAATTCGGAGCCACATCACCTCTGACTCCGGCGAGATCCGCGGGAAATTCTGGCCACACCTCGCCGCCCCTCAATTCCCTCTGCACGCGAGCTTGTTCTACATCGCCTGGCGTACCTCCCAGCGTCAACTGCTTGGCCGCGGCCACACCAGACGCTCGGCTTCGTCAACTTCTGAGCACCACCGACGTCGCGACTACTCCGGCGGAACCTCCCTGGTGAGCCAGACCGCCCCGAACCCTCTCAATGACACTCCCTTACTCCCCATGATCGTACGCATCTAATGTTCCCTTCTACTTGCCTCGGCGCGACCTGCAAATCCGTTCCTGACAACCTCCAGAGGCACCCGCCGCTCGCAGCAACTCCGGCGAGGAATTACCACTACCCTCGTACGCCCCCTGCTTCCCCGAGAGCACGTTGAGCATCAGCCTCGTTCAGCGAACTAGGTGAGCACCCTCTCCCTCCTTCTCGCTTCCTGTAACGCGGGCGACGCCACTGTCAAACCGCCGCCGCCGCGCGTTAGAGTCCGGCGCCGCCAGTTTCTGGTCGGGGCACTAAGAGCCGTTAGATCTAGATCGGAGCGATAGGATAGTTCACTTAAACGAAAGGGTATGCGTTGATCTGAGCCGCACATGCCCCTTTTAATCTTGTGGTCTGTAATGCTCGATCCACACGAATTGGTACTGCCCAATAGGAAACAGCCACGTGGCCTGTAGTTGATTTAAAAGACAGAATTGATCTATTAGGATTCCAATTTTGTAAATTGCACAACTTTTAAACCACACGTCCAAATTTTTCAAACTTTATACCATTGGAATCAGTGAGACAAGCCCTAACCAACCATGCCTTTTGTTTAGTAAAAAGCTTCTGGAAAAATGTTTGTTTTTGCAGAAACATTTGTATGCTTGTTAAGGATGTGAAAATTGTTTAAAAATGATTTTGGGGATAAAATCTTTGGCAAATGGTGTGATTTGAACCTACTAACATTAGGAAACACTTTGTGGATTCAAAAATGTTTTTGGTGAAACAAAATAATGATTCTTTGATTTAAAACCATTTCTAGTCAAATAGAAATGTGGTTTATTTATTAAAAATGGTTTTGGAAGAAAACCTTTGGAAAATGTTTTGTTTTAAACTATCTGACCCTAAACACCAAGTTTTAAGGTTTGAAAACATATTTGGTGAACCCTATAGATTAATGCCTTAGTAAAAATATTTTTACACCACATAAAATGATACCTTGTTTTGAAAATGGTTTAGGAAGTGAAACCTCTTGCAATTGACTTTGCCACTTTACAAAATGACCATTAGGTGTTTTCAAAATGTCTATGGCCCATTAGGAACCACCTTTCCAAACAAAACAAAGCTTGGCATGCTTGCATGCATTACTTTGACTTTGTTATTTTATGTGTTGTTTTGCTTGATTGGTAGATTGAGTTTGTGCCTTGTTTGATTGAATTGTAGTGACTTGAAGAGTGTGATTGTTGCAAGGACAAGGAGTGAACCCATACTCTACCAAAAAGGCAAGTGATGCTTCATACTTTTTGTCCTATTACTTTCACTATGCATTAGTGATTTCCTCTAAGTAAAACTTGCATGAAATTTTGCTAAGTATAAACCTTGCTATAGTAAAACCTAGTAGAAGAAACCTTAGTGGAAATCTTCCTAAGTTAAGATTCCTATTACTATCAAGCTTAGCCTAGCTAATAGAAAACATGGGTGGAATATATATTCACACTATGGAAAAATATTCTAAGTCTGAAGACTTGGTTTTTGTTTAATAAAACAACTAAGTTAATGAATCACCTGGGTGGAATGGTAATTGCTTGGTGGTTTTTGGTTGAGTGGTTACACAAGGCCAGGGGACTGGTGAACCTTGTGTATCTCACTTGTGGATGGCCACCCAGGAACAAAGAGATTTGAGATGTCAAATGTTGAGAAGCTTCAAGTGCAACCACTTGGCAATATGGGCTCTGCCATGATCATATAGGTTGCAAGAACTTAGCCATATGGACAGTGGGTGGTAGATTTTGATAGGTTGGAACGCGTCCATTTTGGTCTAAGGGAAGGCTTCTGAAAGATCTTGTCTTGGGAAACCAAGTCTTGTGGGGAAAGTGCACCACCTCTGCAGAGTGTAAAAAATCTAAGTACTTAGCCATGTCCCTGGTAAAGGACAATTTGAGCATCAAGACATGGAAGCAATCAAGAATCTCATCATTCAAATTTCTAAGTTAAAACTTGTGGTTTAAACAAGGGTTATTGAAATCTTCAATCTTTGATTGAGAGAAGCTTTGGAAAAGATTTTGTCAAAACAAAACTTAGTATTTTCAAATGATAAGGAAAAATATATTTTGAGCAATGCAAGCCTCAACTCCACTTAGCCAAATGCATATAGATGATAGACTCCACTATACTACCATAGTATCACTTGCCAATACAATTCAAATGTATTGACCCTTTGTGGCTGTAACTTGTATGTTGCAGGTTTGATTGTTTTTAGTGAAGATTGATTGATTAGGATTACAAAGTCTATAACCAACATGTCTGCCTGTGGCACTTTGAAGATGAAGGACCCCATGACTATAGTTATTCCGCTGCAATGTAATGTAATAGCCAAATGAGCTATGTAAGATGTAATAAAATGATGTTATTCCTGGTTATAAAGTTATATTATGACCTTTGTTTCTTGATATTACATCTTAACTGTGGATGCTAGCTATTGATCCAGGGACTAGCATTGTAAACACAGGGGACTCCACCTTATATTGTTTGTAAGGTTGGGCCACTCCCTCTACAGTTGAGGAAAGAGTATACAAGATTGTTTGTAAATAAGTTTTGGAACAAATACAACTCCTATTTTTCTAAGGGTTTTGTCCAATCCTAGGGTTACAAATCCTACAGGCAACACAATGCTCTGATACCATCTGTAAGGTTCCCAACCTTTAATAAGGTAGAGATCCCTGTGTTTACAATGCTAGTCCCTGGATCAATAGCTAGCATCCACAGTTAAGATGTAATATCAAGAAACAAAGGTCATAATACAACTTTATAACCAGGAATAAAATAATTTATTACATCTTACATAGCCCATTTGGCTATTTCATTACAATGCAGCAAAATATAACAATAGCATGGGGTCCTTCATCTTCAAAGTTCCACAGGCAGTCATGTTGGTTGTAGACTTGTAATCCTAATCAATAAACTTCACTAACATCAAACAAACCTGCAACATAATAAGTTACAGCCACAAGGGTCAATACATTTGAATTGTATTGGCAAGTGATACTATGGTAGTATAGTGGAGTCTATCATCTATATGCTTTTGGCTAAGTGGAGCTTAGGCTTGCTTTGCTCAAAACAGATTTTCCTTATCATTTGAAAACACTAAGTTTTTGCTTGACAAAAATCACCCAAGGCATCTCCCAATAGAAATTGGTGATCCTTCAACCCTTGTTCAACCACAAGATTTTAACTTAGAAATTGGGATGAGGAGATTCTTGATAGCTTCCATGTCTTGATGCTCAAATTGTCCTTTACCAGGGACATGGCTAAGTACTTAGATTTTTCACTCTGCAGAGGTGGTGCACTTTCCCCACAAGACTTGGTTTCCCAAGACAAGATCTTTCAGAAGCCTTCCCTTAGACCAGAATGGACGCGTTCCAACATATCATCCCCTACCCCCAACTGTCCATTTGGCTAAGTTATTGCAACCTATATGATCCAGGCAGATCCCATAATGCCAAGTGGCTGCACTTGAAGCTTCTCAACATTTGACATCTCAAATCTCTTTGTTCCTGGGTGGCCATCCACAAGTGAGATACCAAGTTCTCCCCAGTATACTGGACTTGGTGATGCCCAAGTTTTCCCCAGCATACTGGACTTGCATAACCACTCAACACAAACCATTCTTTCCATTCCACCCAGGTGATTCATTCACTTAGTTGTTTTATTAAACAAAACACAAGTCCTTGACTTAGAAATATTCCATAGCATGAAATATAATCCACCCTTGTTTCCTACTAGCTAAGCTAAGCATGATAGTAGTAGGAATCTTAACTTAGGAAATTTCTACTAAGGTTTCATCTACTAGGATTTCCCATGGCATAGTTTATACTTAGCAAAAATTCCATGCAAGTCCTACTTAGAAATATCACTAATGCATAGTGAAAATAATGGGACAAAAGTATGAAGCATCACTTGCCTTTTTGGTAGAGAATATAAGTTCACTCCTTGTATTTGCAATGATCACACTCTTCAAATCACTACAATTCAATCAAGCAAGGGCACAATTTCAAACTACCATTCAAGCAACATCACATAAAATAATAGGAACAAAACAATGCATGCAAGCATGCCAAACTTTGTTTTATTTACAAAAGTGGTTTATAACAGGTTATAAACATTCTAAAACACTTATTGGTCATTTTTTAAAGTGGCAAAACTATTTGCAAAAGATTTTACCCATAAACCATTTTTAAACCAACTTAATATTTTTTGTGGTTGAAAATGTCTTTAGCAAAGTAATAATTTTTATAAGGTTAATCAAATACATTTTCAAATCATAAAACTTGGTGTTTGTGGTCAGAGAGTTTAAATCAAAATATTTCTCAAAGGTTTTCCTCCAAAATCATTTTTAAACCATACTCAACATTTTTATTTGGCTAAAAATGTTTTTAAATCAATGATTCATTCTTTTGCTTCACCAAATACATTTTTGAAACCACCAATTGATTTCTATGGTCAGTAGGTTCAAAAAAATCCATTTGCCAAAGGTTTTATCTCAAAAATCATTTTAGAACAAATTTTATATTCTAAACATGCATACACAAGTTTCTGCAAAAACAATCAATTTAACAGAAGCATTTTACTAAACAAAGTGCATGGTCAGAAAGTACTTGTTTTGCTGAATCTATTGATATAAAATTTGCAAAATTCGGACGTGTGGTTTCAAAGTTATGAATTTTGCAAATTTGAATAAGTAATAGAACATTTTCTGACTTTTATAACAGCTCTAGGCCACGTGTCTGTTTCTGATTGGACAAAAACGGTTCACACGGATCGGTCGGCGTGGAGCGTTAGATCTAACTGAAAATGTGCGGCACATATGGATGCGTACCCTTTCGATTAAATCTAATCCTGGCCAGACGATATGCATCCTACAGCTACAACGCGTTTGCCAAGGATTGGCGGTGCTGACGGCGGCTGCGCGGCGGCGCGGCTCTGACGATGACGCTGACGACGAAATAGGACGAGCGGGGAAGAGTGAGGATGCTCACCAGAATCTCCGTGAAGCACTGATTCTCGTTGTTGCTTTGGTTGGCCAAGGGGAGCACGGAGACGTTGACGATTGCTCGCCGGAGTTCCTGTTCACGTCGGGCACGCACTGCCGTGGTCGAAGGCGAGCATCCGGGATGCAAGTGAGAGAGGGAAAACGTCATAAGGATGCGCACAGTCTCGAGGAATGTAGGGGTACTTATCAGAACACGAGGGGCGCTCGGGGTTGGCGTTAGTGACTCGCCGGAGAAGGAGCAGACGGTGGCGATGCTCGGTTGCCGTCGTTGCCGACGCCGTGGGTCAAGCGCGGGCAGGTGGAGGGTACTGGGAGGTGCGCGCAAGAGTCTGTGGAACACACTCGTGTGGTTGAGGGGGCGAGGGGCGACGGTGGCTGGCTGGAATCTTCGCCGGAGGGCGTTGGAGGCAGGGGCAGTTGAGGCTAAATTTTGAGCAGCCTAGTGGCTCCGGTTGAGTGAGGTCTGAGGGGAAAGAAAGAGAGGGGAGAGGCGATTTAACGTGCGCGATTGCTGGCCAATTCATTCGTGGCATTGATGTGAATTAATCTCACAAATTCAACGGCAGAAACGGGGAAGGGAGGAAGAACAGGTCGCACGCGGGGGTTGAAGATGCTGACGGGGCAGGTGGGGTCTGCTTGTCGGCTTAAGAGAGAAAGGGAAAGTGGGTCCATGCAGTCAGCGACGCTGTGGGTTTTTCCTGCGGTGAGAAAACGTTTCGGGGAGAGAGGGAGATATGGGCTGGACTGGGCTTAATTGGGCCTGCTGGCTGGGTCGACCTTGTTCACCCTTTTTTTTGTTCTGATCTTTTTCCATTTTCTATTTCTAATAATCTGTTTTGGTTTTGATTAATCCATTTAAGCATTCATATGAATTCAAATTTCTCTCAAACTTTGTGTGTAATCAAACACTGTTTAATAACACATTCTAAAGTCAAATTTATTAGGCCTCTACATTACTTCTTATAAGATTTAAAATATTTTTATTCCTTATTTAAATTTCATTTCTCATAAAACCTTTTCAGTAGGTTTATTTATTTAATAGGGTGTCAAATATTTCACCTTGACTTATTTGGAAAATGATTAATTAATCATTTTTAATTTGGTACTTGTTCTTTATTCTCATGAAATTAAATATAGTTTTAATTCCATAAATTTTATTTGGAAGTTTTCTTTGATCTTATTTAGGTCAATTGATCCACTTTTATTCCACTTGGGTAAATTCCAAATATCTTTTCCCATGATTTTAATTAATCATTTCTAATAGGGATTTTGTCTTTATTCAAATGGAAATGAAATTTGGTTAATGCCACTTTATTTTTATTTTGGAAAAATTCTTTATCCTTTTATTTTATTTGTATTTGGATCATAATTATTTCATTTGCTTATGGATTAGGTCAAGATATAATTTGCTCTTTAAATATTCCTTATTGAATAATTTCTTTCTTCATCTTATAAAATCCATATTTTTTTACTTAGAGATCCAAA
The DNA here is from genome assembly GCA_916181665.1 of Avena sativa. NCBI lineage: Eukaryota > Viridiplantae > Streptophyta > Magnoliopsida > Poales > Poaceae > Avena > Avena sativa. The sequence goes on from OV702284.1 coordinate 19,043,947, forward strand.
CTTGGTGATTCCAATTTGTAAAATCTTATTTGATATTTGTTTATTCTTTTAAATATCTTTAGGATTCATTGCTCACCATTTGGTATGGATTTTAGATAAGTGCTTTATTAGCTTTGGAAATTACTTTACCTTATCGTATTAAATTCATCAGATTTTATCCATGGCTCCAAATTAAGTGGAACCAATTTATATGGTTTTAATATATTTCTATTTATCATTCTTGATCATTTATAAATGTTTAATGATAAATTTTTATATGGATCAAATCCATAGGCTTGGAGATAACTTGGAAATGATTTTCTTCCATTAGGGTTTTATGGTTTTGGTTTATTTCTCAAGTGTTTAAATTTCCAGATGCATTTATGAAGAATGCATTCCACTTGATTTGAATTTAGTTGGATTCAAATGTTAACCAAAGTTTGTTCAAGATGGTATTTTAAGTTTCCATTTAGAAACAAAAGTTTCTTTTCACTCTAAATTTCAGCAATTATTTATTTTGTTTATTTATTTTTCACATAACAAGATTTGGAAAATCTTGGGATGTGACAGGAGTATATATGATAACACACAATTTGCAAATAATTTGATAAAGACTCTTCAAAGGATATGAGCAAGTGATGAACTTGCCTTGTGATGGCAAGGTAGTGAAGTCTGATGCTTGTGCTGGACCTTGAGCTTATATGTCTACAAAAACATCATGATTGCCTGGTAAGGACAATATTTAAACAAGCAAACTGATTATGCAAAGTAATGTAATGCATCATTTAGCTTTATATGTATTCTTCCCCATTTATTTAAATTATAAAAATTCTTTTAATGAGAAAGAATTTATAAATATTATTTTTTAATATTTATTGAATATTGTATTCTTTTTATTTTATTTTAATTTATTTGCTTTTTATTTAATTAATAATTCCTTTAAGAATTATCATTAATTATCAAAAATTGACATTAAATATTTGTTTAGTATTTTTATAAAATACTACAATATTAATATATAATGAAAGTGATTTTTATTTATTTTATCATCTTTTAATAATTTTGTAAAATTCCATAAGGAATATATAAATTACAAAATTCTTAATATAATTTATATGTCTAAAATTTTATTTCTTAATTTATTTGGATAGTTTGGATTATTGTGAATCCATAAATATTTTATTTATAATTTTTGAACTTTTATTTTATTTTCTAGAATTTATTTAAGTTCAGGGGCATTTTGGTCTTTTTCCAATTATTAAAACAGGCTCTAAAAGATTTTGGGCTGATTTTTTGGTTTTATTGGGCCCTTGTGGCCCAATAGAGCAAAGTCAAAACAATACCCCGAAGGGGTATTGGCCCAACCCAGCCCAACACTCTCCGTCTCTCCCTCGAGCTCAACCCTCTCCTTCTCCTTCCCCGACCCTATGGTCAGCGATGTCACCGCCGGCGATTCATGCCGCCGTGAGCCTCCCTGGCCGCTGCCGTGGTGCAGGATGAGGTTGTCGGCCCCGCTCTACCCTCCTGTCCAATTGGATTTAGACCTGGAGCCCTCCTGTGACCAGATCGATGTCGTCCCGAACCCTAGGGTTTGGGGTTGGTGTTGATCTGATGCCGCCGCTGCTGTCGTGTTCCGTGGAGATGCTCCTCACCCCCAGGCGTGGCTATGGTCGCTGCCATGGTATTGTGTGGGTTGCAACGCCCACTTGGGGGTGCTCCCCGTGCCGCCGTGGTCGTCGGCCTCCTCTACTTCCTCTTCTGATCTACAGCGAGGACCTTCAGTAAGTTATTCCTCTCCCTCTCATGCTCTCTGTGCTAGGCCATCCCATGCTAGATGTTGGTAGTGACCTTTCTGGTTATTGTCTTGTCCTGATTAAGATGGTTTGTTCTACTTAGGGTTCATACTCATTTGTGGATTAGATATCTGATGAATTGGATCAAGTATTGATGATCCTTGAATTTGTTGAGTGGTGACTTGCTATTTATGATTAACTGTGGTGATGCTAGTGGTTTATCAGATGATTCTATGGATTAAATTTTAGATGATTCAGATGGGGAAGTTGCTCTAGAGGCAACACTTGGGAAATCTAGTGGTTTTAATAACTCACCACTGTCATTACTTGGTTAATGACAATGAGTGTTGTGTGATGTGTCACTGTATTAGTACTGTTGGCTTAAGAATTCATCTGTAACTTGAGATCAAATGGTTTCAAATAGTGAAGATATACATATGGATTCTCCTGACTATGATTCCTGTGATGTCAGGAAAATGATTTATAGTTGGTTGATTGTATTTGTGAAGATTGGATGCTTAACCCGCTTAGTTTAGAACTGTTCTTGTGACACCATCCTTGTATGTCACACAAGTTTAGATTCTATTACTTGGTTTGGTCTTGTTCAAGCTTAAAATGAGTTTGGCATTAAAGATAAGTAGAAACCCCTTTTCTTAAATCCCTAAGACCCATGATGTTGGTCTGAGGTTTAGGGATTAAGCCTTTATCTTGTTGATTCACATGGATGGGTTCTGGTAGTGATACCAGCTACTGTTTCTTGAATCAAAGTTAGGGAAAAATGATGGTAGGCTTGATCACTTGTATAGATCCATAAGATTAAATTCTAAGGTGCAACTCTTGTCTTAGAGATGTGCCTAGAAGTTTAAATATTAGCTATGTTCATTTTTGAATTGAAAGATAGCTTGATTGCTTAGATCAATGATGTTGTCCTAAGATCTTAGTTGGATCCCTATACTTTTCTGATTGCTTTTAGTGTTTAAAACCTAAGTGATGGATTCACCCCGCTTGGGTGCGTTCTGAGAGTTTGAGTAATAGACAGATCATGTATGCTTGTCTAATCTTAGACAGATAGATCATGTGATGGTCTATTTTACTCACCACACTTATTTGATGTTGGGGTTGCCAGTGATTGCTCTTGTAGTGGCTTGATCTGGTGCTCTCCTGGTATTTCCAGCTCCTAGCTTGTCCTTGATCCAGCCCTTCACCTCCTGGTCCTGATGGCTTGATCTTGGTCTTGCTATCCACCTGATCTACCCCCTCCTTATGTCACCATTTTGGTGATGTGATCCAGGGTTTTGGATTGGTATGATCTAGCTTGGCTTTGGCTTGGTTTAGTTGGTGGCTGTTGTGCTTGGTGTGTAAGAACAATGGAATGGTGTGGGGATTGGCTTCCCATGGCTATGCTGATGGTTTTGTTTGATTGTGCTGTTGTTGTGGTGCTGACAGCACACACCATGCAGTTTGGTGTGTGTGTTGCCTGTGTGCCTGCTGCATAGGTTGTGGATATGTTCTGAATTTGGAAGTTCCTTTCATCAGGTTACCTTTTACCTGGCTAGTGAAACTTTCCCCTCATTGCTGTTTATTTGACTTATGGCTTAAAATTATGAAAGATATATTCTTTCATATTGGTGAAACTTGCCCCTTAAATTACTCAATGGTGAAAAAGTGTACATTGCACTTCACTGTCAACTCTGAGAGTAAAATAATTCTAATCCTAACCTTCTTTTTCTTTTAAGTTTCTGTTTATTTTGCAGGTACCAGATTTGAAGATCAAGACTTTAGTTTAGGTTTTTATTTTTCTTTATAGAATAGTCACTTGTAATAACTCTCATATTCAATTGTAATCTTTAATTTATTCTTTTGTACTCTTTATTTTTATTCTTTTGTAATAAAGATTGTACTATTATTCAATAAACTAATATTATTCTTCTATTTATTTACTATTGTAAAGATTGTTTCTCATTTCATAAGTTACATTTTGTAACTCATTATTGAATGAAGTTTTGGAATATTCATGTTATTGATTATCTTATTTTATTTAAAGTTTGAGTTATTATTTGTTAACTCTTAAATTAAATCAAATACTAAGACATCATTCAAAATCCTTTTGAATTATAATTCAAACTCTCAAGTTTTAAATTCAAATTTAATTTCCCAAAACACATAAGTCCACAAAGATCATATCAAAGTCTAGAACAATCGTCCTTCAAGACTATACCTAATCTCAAAGTATGAAAGAAACCTTGATCACTTTAGGTTTTTATTTGGCGAAAAATTTACCCACATTTTCACAGATGAATGCATCCAATATCACAAATTCCTAAATCTACCCTTCATTAGTTCCTAAATGCTGGGATGCTACATATAATTAAGTTTATCAAAAACCATTACAGAACATCATAAATAGTGAAATGACCAATTCACATCGACATATGCATTGTATCAATGACAGATGAAAACATAAGATTGCTAACCTCGATCGAGGAGGAAAGAAAGAGGAGAAAACTCAAGTGCGTCTCGGGCACCTCCTATATTTTTGTTTTGTGATAAATTGAATGGGATCATTCACTCAAACATTTCATCAAACACCTCGCATGCATGCATAGGAAAAAAAATAAACTAGCACACCTCTCACACCTTCCACCAAGAAAAAACAGAGGGGAGGCAGAGGGCTGGGGCATCGTATTTATAAAGGGTTGGCTCATACGTCCCGGTTTGTAACACAAACCGGGACTAAGGGCATGTGGCATGCCACGTGTCTGGCGCCCACAGTTTAGTCCCGGTTTGTGTTACAAACCGGGACGCATGATCTCTCACCAACCGGGACGCATGCCTCCGGCCCCCGTGCGGTAGGTCGACCCGCTCGAACCGGGATGCATGCTAGCATTAGTCACGGTTCGTGGCGGAACTGGGACTAATACCGTTGGTGTGGGAAAACGGATGGCATGTTTTCTACTAGTGCCTTACTCTCATACTAGCCTACCATTTCCTCATCAATTATGAGAGAAGAACCGCAACCTACAAATACAAGAAAAATAATAATCAGAAATAGTATGGATGACATGAGAATTGAGACATAAGTTTTATTGGTAAAATGTAAGTCCATAACTTACCATTTGCTACACATGGTGCTTATTTTTTGCGTGACCTTATACTTTCTAAACAATCCAAAATCTTATTCTCTTCAATGCTTGCAAATATGTCTCTCTTAATATAGCACAACATACTAGGATTCATCCAGTCATCATTCATCTTGTTCCTCAAATCTGTCTTGATAATCTTCATTGCTGAGAATGCTCTTTCCACTATTGTCATTGCAACTGGCAAAATCAAGGCTAACTCAATAAGTCGATATACCAATGGGAAGGTCTTGTGTCTCTCTGTTTGAACCATCTTGAGAGCAAGGTTCCCAAGATCAATACAATTTGCGAAGCTCGGATCATCTCTCGCATCAACAATAAATGTGGAAAGTTAGTCCCTAAGTACTATACACTCATACTGAGAGAAGTCATCGGCATACATTCTTGCAAGTTCAACTGACTTACCATTATCAAAATTAGCAAATGAATTCTTTGGATCAAGACAAGCTATGCACCTCAAGAGTTGAGTGGACCTTTCAGCAAAGCGATTATTGAACTCAACAATAATTTGATCAAGTTATGCAGCGCTGAGTTGATGTAGGAGCGCTTCATTGGGAAACCCCAAGAGTAAGGTGTGAAGAAGCACAGCAGCAAGTTTTCCCTCAGAAAGAAACCGAGGTTATCGAACCAGTAGGAGGATGGAAACGTCACACAGGTGTTGCAAGCAACGCGGAGACCTTCACAACACAAACTCAAGACTTTGCCCCAACGAATCAGTGCGGTTGTCAAGCTCACCGGTTTGCTATAACAAAGGATTAAACGTATGTTGTGGAAGGTAATGGTGGTTTGCAGCAAGTAAACAAGTAATAGTGGAAGATGTATCAATGGTACAGATTGGACCGAGGTCCATAGTTCACTAGAGGTGCTCTCCTTATATAAACAACATGGCATGAAGGGTAAACAAATTACAGCGGGGCAATTGACAGGAACTGAGCAAGGCGTAACAATGCAAATACTAGTCAGAAAGATCCTATGAGATTCGATTGGGCAATACAACAAGATACATAGACTGCCATCCAGCTGCATCTATGATTAGAATTCCACCTTCAGGTTATCATCCGAACCCCCTCCAGTATTAAGTTGCAAGCAATAGACAACTAATTTAAGCAAAGTGTGTAAGGTAAACAGTCAACATGTTCCATGAACAAGAGACCGTTGTTTTCTCCCTAGTAGGAACAGCACATCTACAACTGAAGCGATTATTGTCACTTCCATTGGAAACTAGAGGTGTGAACCCACTATCGAGCATAAATACCCCCTCTTGGAGTCACTAGCAACTACTTGGCCAAGATAGCTACTAACAACAGAGAGCATGCAAGATCACAAACAACACAGACATGATAGAATCATAAAGACAAAACCATTAATCAAACCAACATAATAATCTCAATATCCATCGGATCCCCGCAAACACAACATGCATGATTACAAATAGATTAGATCTTGATCATGAACGGAGCTCACACGATCTATACATGAAAGCACAAGAAGGAGATACAACCATCTAGCTACTGTTGGATATATGCCCTAGAGGCAATAATAAAAGTGGTTATTATTATATATTTGTGTTTATGATAAATGTATACATTCATGCTATAATAGTATTAACCGGAAACAGTAAACTAAATTAGAGTCCCTGGTAAAGCCTATTTATAATACTAGCTTGTTGGTTAATGGATGATCATAGTTTCTCGATCATAAACATTGAGATGTTTTTAACAACAATATCATATCATTAGGAGAATGGTATGATTGACATACTCATATAGATAAGCATAGCATAAAGGTCAAGTCATTTCAATAGTTCGTTTGCTATAAGCTTTCTGATACATAGTAACCTAATTCCTTCGACCATGATATCACACTAATCACCATCACCGAAAGGATTCTTTGATGACATCAAACACCACACCGTAACTGGGTGGCTATAAAGGTGACATTGAGTGTTCGGAAACTATGTGTTGAGGCACATGGATCAAGAGTGGGATTTGTCCATCCATATGATGGATAGATATACTTTGGGCCCTCTTGGTGGAATGTTATCCAATTAGCTTGCAAGCATGTGACTGGCTCACAAGGGAACACATATCAGGGGAACGAGAAAAGAGTACTTATCGGTAACAAGGTTGAACTAGGTATCCAGAGATACCGACGATCAAACATCGGATAAGTAAAATATCGCGAGACAAAAGGAAATTGGTATTGTATGTAAGTGGTTCATTCGATCTCAAAGTAATTGTAGAAATATGTGGGAGCCATATGAATTTCCAGATTCCTCTATTGGTTATTGATCGGAGAAGTGTCTCGTTCATGTCTGCATAATTCACGAACCGTAGGGAGACACACTTAAGGATTTGATGTTGTTTAGTAGATATGGAATGTAAGTAGGGGAACCGAATGTTGTTCAGAATCTTGTATGGGATCCGGGATATCACGAGGAGATCCAGAATGGTTCGGAGAATAAGATTCATATAAGGAAAGTACGATTCCGGAGTTCGGGAATGATTTCGATGTTTTCATCGGAGAGATTCTAGAAGGTTCTAGAAGGTTCACCGGACTGGAAGGGGAATGGTCCATGAATGTGTCATGGATAAGTGGAATGATTGGATCATATCCTAGGTCACTTGGTTTGGGCATTTGCGAGAGAGAATGAAAGCTCTAAATTGAAAGTCAAAAGGGAGGTTTGAAAAGTCAAACTCGAACAATAGTTTCCTAGTGGAAGAAGGAAAGAGTCCTTCCTTCTATCCAACTTGGGTTTGGGTATGGATTCAAACTCCCCTCTCCCAAGGCTGCCCCCCCCTCTCATAAACAGAGGGGGATGGCTGCCCCAAACAACAAGAGCCAGCCCTCCCCACCCCGTGCGCCGCCGCCTAGCTGCTGCCACCGCCGTCGCACGCCGCCACCGTCTCTGCCGCCAGCCGCCGCCGCCGCCTTCTCATCGTCGTTGCCCTAGTCGCCGCCAACACCTCCTCCTCCTCTCTGGCCTTCTAAACCTAGATCGCCGAAAACCCTAGATCCACCATAACTCGTACCGGCTTAGGCGAAGCGCTGCGGGATCTTCCCTCTACTTCCGACACCACGCCGTCGTACTGCCGGAATCGCGAGGGGAGAACTACAACCTCCGCTACCTGCTGGAACAAGGGAGAGGAAGGTCTTCATCGAGTACCGAACGTGTGACCGACTGCGGAAGCTCTGCCGGAATGCATCGCCGGAAGGATTGTCTATGCGATCTTGAGATCGGCAAGTGTACGACTACATCACCCACGAGAATCTACTCTCATTAACCGCTTTGGAATCTTCGAGGGTGAGTATTCTAATCGACTCGTTGCTTCAATCTAGTATATAGATCTTGGCTTGTTTGTATGCATGCGGTAGAATTTTTTTGTTTTCCATTCTACGAACCCCTACAGTGGTATCAGAGCCGTGTCTATATGTAGATCTGTTGCACGAGTAGAACACAATGCTCATTGTGGGCGTTGATGCTTTTTGTTGTCGATTGCTTCTTGTGTACTTTGCATCTTGCGGGATGGTGGGATGAAGCGGCACGGGCTAACCTTACATGACATCGTTCATGAGACTTGCTCCACGCTTGACATGCAACTTGTATTGCATAAGTGGCTTTGCAGGTGCATGTTTCTCCCAACATAGTGAAGATTCAATTTACAACGGGTAATTGATAATACTAGTATCAACGTTGTGGTTCTTGTTCGTAAGTTAGATCGACACTTATTGAAAGCCCCAAACCACGTAAAACATGCAAAGAAAATTAGAGGCGTCTAACTTTGTTTTGCAGGGGTGTGTTGTGATGTGACATGGCCATGATTGTGATTATATATGATGTATGCAATGTTCCTTATTGTAAGTCGGCAAACGGCAGGAGCCATATGGTTGTCTTTTAATTTCGTTTAAGACCTGCGTGTCTATTATTCAAAGTAGTTGTAATAGTTGATGCTGGTGGACGACAACCATGAAGCGGCGCCATTGACCTTGACGCCATGCCGGTGATGATCGAGATCATGTTCGTGCTTGAAGATGGAGATCGGAAGCACAAGAAGAAAGGCCATATCATATCATATATTATGAATTGCATGTGATGTTAATCCTTTTATGCATCTTGTATTGCTTAGTTCGCGACGGTAGCATTATAAGATGATCCCTCTAGCACAAAATTTCAAGTTATAAAGTGTTCATCCTTAGTAAGCACCGTTTCTAAAGCTCGTTGTTTCGAAGCACCATGTGATGATCGGGTGTGTTAGATTCTGCGAGTGTATACAACAGGAGCAAGCCAGATTTGCTCATGCGGAAGATAAGGTTTGATCTTGACGAGCCTAGCATGTACATACATGGTCTCAAAACACGGATCACCGAAAGGTAAAGCATGAGTCATATAGTAGATATGATGAACATGTTGATTGTTCACCATTGAAGCTACATCAACTCTCGTGATGATCTGTTTTGATGTGGTGGATTTGGTTCCTGTGATCACTAAAACAATGTGAGGGATATTGTTTTGAGTGGGAGTTCACCTAGATTAATTTAACTATTAATTAGAACTCAATTTGTCATAAACTTAGTCTAAACTATTGCAAATATGTTGTAGATCAATGGCGACCCCTACCATCAATTTTAATGCGTTCCTAGAGAAAGAAAACTTGAAAAACAATGGAAGCAACTTCGCGGATTGGTTCTGCAATTTGAGGATTGTCCTTAATGCTGGTAATTTGACCTATGTGCTGGATGCACCGCTGGGTGACCCACCTGCAGCTGATACTACCGATGAGGTAAAGAATGTTTTCCTCGCTCGGAAGAATCAGTACTCCACAGTCAGTGTGCTATCTTGTATGGTTTGGAATCGGAGCTTCAGAAAAGGTTTTAGAACCATGACCCACATGATATTGTCCGTGAACTCAAAATGATATTTGAGGCTCACGCGGTAGTTGAGAGTTATGAGGCTTCTGAAAAGTTCTTTAACTGCAAGATGGAAGAGGGCAGCTCCGTTAGGGAGCACATGCTTAAGATGTCTGGGCACGCAAGCAAGCTTCAAAGCTTGGGTGGAGTGATTCCTAATGCTTTGGGGATTCACCGTGTCCTCCAATCACTACCACCAAGTACAAGAACTTTGTGATGAACTACAATATGCAAAACATGGACAAGTCGTTGCCCGAACTCTTCTCCATGTTAAAGTCTGCGGAAGTGGAGATCAATAAAGAGCACCAAGTGTTGATGGTCAATAAGACTACCAAATTCAAGAAGCAAGGCAAGTCTAAGAAAAATGGAAACTTCAAGAAGGGCGGTAAGAAAGTTACCGCGCCGACGAACAAGACCAAGGCTGGGCCTAAGCCTGATACTGAGTGCTTTTACTACAAGGGAGAAGGTCACTAGAAGCGGAATTGCCCTAAGTACTTGGTGGATTTGAAGAACGGTAACATCAAGAAGAAAGGTATATCCGATATACATGTTGTTGATGTGTATCTCACTAGTACTCGTAGTAGTGCCTGGGTATTTGATACTGGTTCGGTTGCTCATATTTGTAACTCGAAACAGGTGGTGCAGAATAGACGGAAACTAGCGAAGAACGAGGTGACGATGCGCGTTGGAAATGGATCAAAGGTTGATGTGATCGCTGTTGGCACGCTACCTCTTCATCTACCATCGGGATTAGTTTTATACTTAAATAATTGTTATTTGGTGCCTGCATTGAGAATGAACATTATATCCGGATCATGCTTATTGCGAGATGGTTACTTGTTTAAGTCCGAGAATAATGGTTGTTCGATTTATATGAGTAATATGTTTTATGTACATGCACCTTTGATAGATGGTATATTATTATTGAATCTCGATTGTAGAAATACACACATTAATAACATTGAAGCTAAACGTTTGAAATTGAGGAATAACTCGACCTATATGTGGCACTGTCGTCTTGGTCATATTGGAGTGAAGCGTATGAAGAAACTCCATTCCGATGTACTTCTTGAATCACTTGATTTCAAATTACTTGAAAGATGCGAAGCATGTCAAATGGGTACAATGACTAAGACTCCATTTTCTGGTATGATGGAGCGAGCTACGGACTTATTGGAAATCATACATACCGATGTGTGTGGCCCAATGAGTGTAGCATTGCGCGGTGGTTATCGTTATGTTCTTACCTTCACGGATGACTTGAGTAGATATGGGTATATCTATTTCATGAAACATAGGTCCGAAAATTTCGAGAAGTTTATGGAATTTGAAAGTGAGGTAGAGAATCAACGTAACATGAAGATTAAATTTCTACAATCTGATCATGGAGGTGAATATCTAAGTTACGAGTTTGGCGAGCATTTGAAGAAATGCGGAATACTTTCACAATTGACACCACTGGGAACACCACAACGTAATGGTGTGTCCGAACATCGTAATCAAACTCTCTTAGATATGGTTCGTTCTATGATGTCACTTACAGATTTACCGCTATCGCTTTAGGGTTATGCATTAGAAACAACCGAATTCACTTTAAATAGGGCACCATCTAAATCCGTTGAAACGACATCGTATGAATTATGGTTTGGGAAGAAACCTAAATTGTCGTTCCTTAAAGTTTTGGGTTGCAAAGCTTATGTAAAGAAGTTACAGCCAGACAAGCTTGAACCCAAAGCAGAAAAATGCGTCTTCATGGGATACCCAAAGGAAACTAATGGGTATACCTTCTATCATGGATCCGAGGGCAAAATCTTCTTTGCCAAGAATGGATCCTCTCTAGAGAAGGAGTTTCTCTCAAAAGAAGTGACTGGAAGGAAAGTAGAACTCGACAAGGTTGTTGAACCTTCTCTCGAACTGGAGAGTAGCGCAGCACCAGAAGTGGTTTCTGTGGCGCCTACACCAATAAGAGAGGAAGCTAATGATGTTGATCATGAAACTTTGGTTGAAGTAACTACGAAACCTCGCAGGTCAACGAGAACTCGTACAGCTCCTGATTGGTATGATCCCGTTATGAGTGTCATGTTGGTGGACAACACCGATGACCCTGCGACATATGAGGAAGCGATGATGAGCCCAGATTCCAATAAATGGCAAGAAGCCATGAAATCCGAGATTGGATCCATGTATGAAAACCAAGTATGGACTTTGGTAGACTTACCGAATGGCCGGAAGGCTGTCGAGAACAAATGGATTTTCAAGAAGAAAACAGATGCTGATGGTAATTTTACTGTCTATAAAGCTCGACTTGTCGCAAAAGGGTTTCGAAAAATTCAAGGAGTTTACTACGATGAGACTTTCTCATCGGTAGCGAAGCTAAAGTCTGTGAGGATTTTGTTAGCAATTGCTGCATATTATGATTATGAGATATGGCAGATGGATGTCAAAACATCATTCCTCAATGGAGACATTGATGACGAGTTGTATATGGTACAACCCAAAGGTTTTGTCGATCCTAAATATGCTAACAAGGTATGCAAACTTCAACGGTCCATTTATGGATTGAAGCAAGAATCCCGGAGTTGGAATCAACGTTTTGGTAAGGTAATCAAAAGTTTTGGTTTTATACAAACTTATGGAGAAGCTTGTATTTACAAGAAAGTGAGTGGGAGCTCTGTAGCATTCTTAATACCGTATGTAGATGACATATTGTTGATTGGGAATGATGTAGACCTTCTTAATAGTGTCAAGGATTATTTGAATAATAGTTTTTCAATGAAAGATCTTGGCGAAGCAGCTTACATATTAGGCATAAAGATTTATAGAGATAGATCGAGACGCCTAATATCATTGTCACAGAGTACATATTTGGACAAAGTTCTAAAGAGGTTTGGAATGGAAGATAGCAAGAAAGGGTTCTTGCCCATGTTGCCCAATACGACCTTGAGTAAAACTCAAAGTCCTGCAACAGTAGAAGATAGAGAAAGGATGAGTAAGACTCCCTATGCCTCAGCCATAGGATCTCTTATGTATGCCATGCTATGTAATAGACCCGAAATTGCATATGATGTTAGTTTGACTAGCATATATCAAAGTGATGCAGGAGTGGATCATTAGACAGCGGTCAAAAACATCCTTAAGTACTTGAGAAGAACTAAGGATATGGTTTTTTCTTATGGAGGTGATGAACAACTCATTGTTAATGGTTACACCGATGCTAGTTGGAACACCGTTCCGGATGATTCTAAATCTCAAGCTGGATACGTATTTACTTTGAATGGTGCAGCAGTTAGCTGTATGAGTGCAAACAAAAGCGTTGTGGCGAGATCTTCAACTGAATCGAAATACATAGCTGCTTTGGAGGCTTCACAAGAGGCGATATGGATGAAGGAGTTCATTACAAAGCTTGGTGTGGTTGCAAGTGCGCTGGACCAAAATGTCTATCTATTATGATAACATGGGCGCCATAGCCAATGCGGAAGAACCAAGGTCACACAAGAAGCTGAAGCACACCAAGATACATTTTCGTGCTATTCGAGAGCATGTCCAAGATGGTGACATAAAGATTTGCAAAGTAGACACAGATCTGAATGTGGCGGATTTGTTGACTAAACCTCTCCCAAGGGAAAAACATGACCAGCACCAAAACGCCATGGCAGTTCGGTATATTACCATGTAAACTAGATTAGTTGCCTCTAGTGCAAGTGGGAGACTGTTGGAGATATGCCCTAGAGGCAATAGTAAAAGTGGTTATTAGTATATCTTTGTGTTTATGATAAATGTTTACATTCATGCTATAATAGTATTAACCGGAAACATTAATACTTGTGTGATTTGTAAACTACATTAGAGTCCCTGGTAAAGCCTATTTATAATACTAGCTTGTTGGTTAATGGATGATCGTGGTTTCTCGATCATAAACATTGAGATGTTATTAACAACAAGATCATATCATTAGGAGAATGGTATGATGGACATACTCCTATAGATAAGCGTAGCATAAAGGTCAAGTCATTTCAATAGTTTGTTTGCTATAAGCTTTCTAATACATAGTAACCTAATTCCTTCGACCATGAGATCACGCTAATCACCATCACCGAAAGGATTCTTTGATGACATCAAACACCACACCGTAACTGGGTGGCTATAAAGGTGGCATTGAGTGTTCGGAAAGTATGTGTTGAGGCACATGGATCAAGAGTGGGATTTGTCCATCCATATGACGGATAGATATACTCTGGGCCCTCTCGGTGGAATGTCATGCAATTAGCTTGCAAGCATGTTACTGGCTCACAAGGGATCACATATCACGGGAACGAGAAAATAGTACTTATCGGTAACGAGGTTAAACTAGGTATGTAGAGATACTGACGATCAAACCTTGGATAAGTAAACTATAGCGAGACAAAAGTAAATTGGTATTGTATGTAAGTGGTTCATTCGATCTCAAAGTAATCGTAGAAATATGTGGGAGCCATATGAATTTCCAGATTCCTCTATTGGTTATTGATCGGAGAAGTGTCTCGGTCATGTCCGCATAATTCACGAACCGTAGGGAGACACACTTAAGGATTCGATGTTGTTTAGTAGATATGGAATGTAAGTAGGGAAACCAAATGTTGTTCGGAATCTCGGATGGGATCCGGGATATCACGAGGAGATCCGGAATGGTTTGGAGAATAAGATTCATATAAGGAAAGTCCGATTCCGGAGTTCGGGAATGATTTCGATGTTTTCATCAGAGAGGTTCTAGAAGGTTCTAGAAGGTTCTAGAAGGTTCACCGGACCGGAAGGGAAATGGTCCATGAATGTGTCATGGGTAAGTGGAATGATTGGATCATATCCTAGGTCACTTGGTTTGGGCATTGGCGAGAGAGAATTAAAGCTCTAAATTGAAAGTCAAAAGGGAGGTTTGAAAAGTCAAACTGGAATAATAGTTTCCTAGTGGAAGAAGGAAAGAGTCCTTCCTTCTATCCAACTTGGGTTTGGGTATGTATTCAAACTCCCCTCTCCCAAGGCTTCCCCCTCTCATAAATAGAGGGGGGTGGCTGCCCCAAACAACACAAGAGCCAGCCCTCCCCACCCCGTGCGCCGCCGCCTAGCCGCCACCATCGCTGTCGCCGTCGCGCTAGTCTCCGCCGACACCTCCTCCCCCTCTCCGGCCTTCTAAACCAAGATCGTCGGAAACCCTAGATCCACCATAACTCGCACCATCTTAGGCGAAGCCCTGCGGGTTCTTCCCCCTACTTCCGACACCACGCCGTCATGCTGCCGGAATCGTGAGGGGAGAACTACAACCTCTCCTGTCTGCTAGAACAAGGGAGAGGAAGGTCTTCGTCGAGTACTGAATGTGTGACCGACTGTGGAAGCGCTGCCGGAACACAGCGCCGGAAGGATCGTCTACGCGATCTTGAGATCGACAAGTGTATGACTACATCACCCACGAGAATCTGGTCTCGTTAACCGCTTTGGAATCTTCGAGGGTGAGTATTCTAATCGACTCGTTGCTTCAATCTAGTAGATAGATCTTGGATTGTTTGTATGCACGCGGTAGAATTTTTTGTTTTCCATGCGACGAACCCCTACAGCTACTACATGGACCCATAGTCCAAGGTGGAACTACTCACGCATCATAATGGAGAGAAGGCCTCCGGGATGATCTCCCCTTCGGCAGGGTGCCGGGAAGAACTTCAGATCCTCCCAATCTAGGGACAATTGTGGCGGCGGCTACAGAAGGTTTCATGGAGTTTTGATCGGTTACTTAGGGTTTCTGCATCGGGGGCTTCTTATAGGCAAAGGGGCAGGCCGAGGCGGTGGCCAGGGGACCCACACCCTGCCTAGGCGCGGGGCAGGGCCCACCCGCGCCTAGGGGGGTCTGGCTGCATTGGCACGCCTCTCCGTCTCCCCTCTAGACATCTTGTTCCCCACGGAAAGTTATTGACTTTGACGTTTGTCCCGTCCAATTCTGAGAATATTTGCTTCTAGCTTTTATAGAACCAAAAACAGCAGGAAACAGGTAACTGGCACTGTGGCAACTTGTTAATAGGTTAGTACCAAAAACATGTAAAAATCACCTCAAAGTGTAGAGAAAGCAAAGTAGATACTAAACAATCATGGAGCATAAAAAATTATAGATACATTTCCGACGTATCAAGCATCCCCAAGCTTAACTCCTGCTCGTCCTCGAGTAGGTAAGTGATAAAAAGAATATTTTTGAGGTGACATGCACCCTCACAATAAAGATCCAACCATTTGCAAGCATTGAAAGCTGGGATCAAAGAACTCTAAACATGTGCATGAAAGATGGAGTTCTAACAATAGGACACAGTAACTATGCATGCAACATGAAAGGCTACAAACAAAGATCATGAATAACATGCATTGAAAAACGTTTGTTTGTTTCACATACAGAAAACATAGCATAGTGGCAATCAACTTGTCCCTCATAGAGTAGAAAATAGATGCATATGACACCTTCAAAGTTCACAAGGGTGACTAGAAACAAATAGCACAAGAACAAGTAATATCACAATATGCATCAATCAATAAGCTTTGGAACACTGCACACAGAATGACACCTATGCTCTCTTAATGGTGCCTAAAGGTAGAATGTGGAGACTCAATAATGGTGGAAGAAAAGCCTTTTATAAAGAAAGCAGGGATTTCAAGTTTCAAAAACAGCTTCCAAAAATTATGGTACTTGTTAGCTTTCAGCCCTCATTGCCCCTATCATAAGCATCTTGAAGTGATTAAGGTTAAAGTGAACAAAGATGGAGTATATGCTTGACGAAGTATAAGTTGGCAATCTCAAGTCCCTTGAATACGAGGGCCACACCTCATGCTACTCAACTTTAGTCACCTGTAAGGTCTTGTCATTGTAAGTATTTGCATATCATTGAGAACCGTCAACGGGGTACCCCTTGCGAATGGTACAGGAGCTTTCCCATAACGAAAATGACAAGGCAAGCAGACAATGAGCATCTCAGCAATCTTTTTATTTACCATATGCATAGCTTTTTATTGAGGATGCTTCATAGATATCTCACTATGGTGATGCTGCAAGTTTCCACCATGATTAGGCATGGCTTAGGCTAGCGGCCCAGGAGTTTCTCTAACACAGGATACAAACTCCATGGACTTACAAGTTCCCTTTTTATTTCACACCGGTGACATCCATAGACAAAAGAGAACGATATCAAATAAGTAAAAAGTACAAGTGCAATGTTGAAAACGTTCCCTGTAACAGCACGGTTCTGCTAATTCAAACGTATAAGTGCAAGCATATACAACATAGATGACACAATCGTTCAATTTTATTAGGGGAAAAGAATATAAAGTGTGCCTTCAAGTTCGTGAGGGATTTAATCACTAAGTTTTCACATAACAAAATAGTTTTTAATTGGAAGATAGCTGAAAACAAGAATATACTTGAAATGGTGTAACACACCATGCATATGAGTTTATAGTGGACACTTTGGAAAAAGTTGGTTTCTTGGGAGTTGGAAGCAGAGTAGAGCTTACTCATACAAGTGGAGGCTAGCAAAAGACTGGGAGCAACCAAATAAGAGAGCAATAATGGCCATAATTATGCACAGAAACAAAGCATTACTAATCAAAGCATAGAGTGGTACTACAAGTCAAGGACTGAATGATCGTAGACGCTATGGTGACTTGTCATAGTCATAACATGGTGTGAGCATGTGCCAAGTCAACCCAAGCAAAGCATCAAAGGAGAATACCACAATACTATGCTTTTGCATGCTAAAACAACGCATAATTTCTTCAAGGCACACTAAGCAATCCCAATTGTTTGGAACAAGACATGCTACAACAATAATCACTAAGCATAAGGTCAAAACAACACCTAGCATGTCATGCTAAAGTCTAAGTCACATTCAATGCAAGCTCCTCTTGCACTTAGAAGCAAGAACTTACTACTCCTTTCCAACACCAAGCAACTTATTTTCAAAACAACACAGCTAGAACGGGGGTCCAAACTACTGAAACAAACTAAGAAAAGAAAATGAAAACTAAGATGCTCCAAGAAAAACACAACTTGGCATGAAACAATAAAAACGAAGTGTCTAAACAGACCTGAGCTTTTTATTGATGAAGAAGGGGATGCCTTGGGCATCCCCAAGCTTTGACGCTTGTACCTCTTGGATATTTCTTGGGGTTAAACCATGGTGGCATACCCAAGCTTGAGCTTTTGTCCATTCTTCATCTCATTGCATCATTATCTCTCTACACCTGAAAATTTTCCTTCATACAAAACTTCACACAATCTTTATTAGCAACATTATTTATTCAAAAGACATTAGCCCTCTGGCAAAGCTTTGGAACAGCAAGGCTTTAAACTAAAAACACAAGCTACTGTAGCAACTCCTTCAAAAAGCTCAATTCACCTAAAGAGAACTCAAAAAGGAATCAATATGAAGCAAAATGCAAATAATGACAGAAATCTGTCAAAACATACCAGCAGATAGAAACCGATTTTTTCGAACATCTTCTGTTGCTCAAATCAAAAAGTGTTGAACTAACAAAAGTTATCTAACATACTGGGGGATTTATTCGTAAATGTTGAGCTCAATACATTGTACAGAGACTCCTCACGATTTATTTTTTGTGGAGGACAGAAATCTGTTTCGGGACAGCAACTCCCCAAATCTTACTTCCCTCTCATTAGAGGTCATTCTTGGGACAAAAAGCAAACAAAAAGTATAATGAGAGGTCATTACTAAAGTAATAACTTCCAAGACTAAAGGAAACGTATGGGTTATCTCCCAACAAGTAATTTTCTCTAACGCCTTTAAGTTAGGCACAAGAAGCAAGAAGAATCAAGTATTTTTAAATGAAGAAGCATTAACATCAAACCTTGCTTTCAAAGGAGGAGAAAAAGCAACTTCTCTCTCCTCATAGGGAAGTTTTCAATACCTTTATTTAATATAAAATGATATTTAATGGTGCCTTCTTTCATATCAATGATGGCACCGACTGTTGTAAGAAAAGGTCTTCCCAAAGTAATAGCACAAGAAGCATTGTATTCAACATCCAAAACATAGAAATCAACAGGGACATGTCACATCCCAAAATTCTCCAAATTTTGAAATGTGAAAAATAAATAAACAAAAGAAATAAAAGTTGAAATTTAGGGTGAAAAGAAACTTTTTGCTTCTAAATGGAAACATCAAAACCCTTCTTGAACAAAATTTTAATGAAAAGGGCATCCAACAAAATTTCAACCAAGTGAAATGCATTCATCAATGAATGTATCTTGAAATTTACACACTTGTAAAAGTTAAACCAAAACCGTAAAACTCTAATGGAAGAAAATTATTTCCAAGATCTCTCTAAGACTATGGATTTGTTCCATATAAAAAATCAGCAACAAACATTTATAAATGATCAAAACTGATAAACAAAAATATTAGAAAACCATGGAAATGGCTTTCACTCAATTTGAAGCCATGGATAAAAACTTATGTATTTAATAAGATAAAAGAAAATAAATTCCAAAGCTAATAAAGCTCCTAACCAAAAACAATACCAAATTGTGAGGAAAGTAACCCTCAAAGGATTTAAAAGGATATACACATATTAAATAAAATTATACAAATTGGAATCACCAATTTTGGAACTATAAATAAAAAGATATGGATTTTATAAGATAAATAAATAAGGAATATTTAAAAGACAAATTAAATCTTGGCCAAATCCATAAGCAAATAGAATAGAGATAATCCAAATAAAAATAAAGGAATAAAGATTATTTAAATAAAATTATATGGGCTTTTAACCATATTTAATTTTATTTTAATAAAGACAAAATTCCTAATATAAATGATTAACTAAATCTTGAGAAAAATAATTGAAATTGCCAAAATGGATTAAAAGTTATCTAATTAGCTTAAAAAGAATAAAATATTAATTAAATAAAATTATATGGTTTGGAACCATATTCAAATTTTATTTAAATAAAGACAAATGCCCAATTAAAATAAATATTAAATCACAATAAAATATATGAAATAATTCAAAGTGGACTATTTAAACACATTAACAAACAGATAAAAACTACTGAAAAGGTTTGATAAAGAATTGAATTCAAACAAATGTTTAAAACATTTGAATCAAATTAAAAGAGGAAATGGAAATGGAAAAAGAAAAGGAATTCAAAATAAAAAATAGAAAACAGGTCGACCCAACTAACCTACCCCAGCCCAGCCCAACATCAGGCCCAGAAGCACAGCCCACCCGGCTCCACTCTCTCTCTCCCCGGATCTTTTCACACCAGCACGCGTACCCCCTCATCTCACTGACCCCGTAGACCCACGCCACGCAAGCATCGTCGTCTCCACCTCGCTGACCTAGCCCCCATCCCCCTCTGTCGTTTTTGGTCGTTGATGGCTCGATTCAATGCGCGTAAACGCGCCAGTAAATCAGCCCCGCGACCATGCCATCTTAAGCGCCCCTCTCCCCTCTCTCTTTCCCTCACTCTCCACCCCATTTCCGCCACCAGGCTGCTCCAATTGCTGCTCTCAACGCCACTGTTTCGACGATCCTCCGATGCAAATTCCGGCCAACCCATACCACCACTTAACCCCTAGTGCACGCGAGCACACTCCCCATCAACGTGCGCACCTGCCAGCACCCTCAGCTCGCTCGCGCGCGCCCCATAACATCGGCAGCGACGACGCCTACTCGCCATCGTCTCTGCCTCGACTCCGACGACCTCTCCTCGTATGTACTGACCGCGCCTCTCCCCCTCGTTGACACTCGTGCAATCAGCGTTCACTTGCGTGTCTAATGAACCCTTTGTTTTTCCTTGGCGTGCCTCATAGCCTCACCCCCGACGACGACAGAGCGTGCCCGACAGTGACATTGACTCGGGCGACCAATCCCCAGCAACTCCGTGTGCCCCCTACCCTACTACGGCAGCCTTGAGCAGCGCAGTGACTCTGCAAACCTGGTGAGCCCCTCCCTTCTCTCCCTTGCTTCCTGGTTGCACCGGACCACCGCTGACAGAGCCTCCGCCGCAGATACTAGGCCGTTCTGCCCATCTGTGGTCGTTGTGCTCTGATCCGTCAGATGCAGATCCAGCAGATATGATAGAACGTTTAGTCGAAGGGGTATGACTTGATCTGCACCGTGCGATTCCCTTTTAATCCTGGGGACCACGTTACTCAATCCAACCGACGCGTTATGCGCCAGTAGGAACACGCCATGTGGCCAGACTCAGGTTTTAAAAACAGAAAAGGATCTATTAGAGGTTTGATTTTGTAAAATCTATAACTTTTGATCTGTTTGGCCAAAAATTACAAATTTTATATCAATGGATTCAGAAAAATGTAAGATTTGCAACTATGGCCTTAGTTTAGTATTTTGCTTCTGGAAAATTAGGTGTTTTGCATAAACATTTGTAAGGCTATTTTGGTTATAAAACTTATTCTAAAAATGCTTTTTGAGTAAAACCTTTTGCAAATGGTTTGATTTGAACTATCTGACCCTAAACACTAACTTTTGGATTTTAAAATATATTTGATTAACACTAGAAAATTATTACTTTGATTAAAATCATTTCTAGCAAAGCAAAAATGATTTAAATGGCCTATTTTTACTAACTTGATTTCAAATGATTTTGACACTTTTATAAATGACCAGTAGGTTTTTTAAAATGTTTATAGCCTTATTAGGAACCAATTTTTCAATAAAACAACCTTTTGCATGCTTGCATGCATTTCCTTGTTTTTATTATTTTATGTGGTGAATTGTTTGAATGCTAGTTTGAATTTGTGCCTTGATTGAATTGTAGTGAACTTTGAAGAGTGTGGCAATTGCAAGATCAAGGAGTGAACTTAGTTTCTCTACTAAAAAGGCAAGTGGTGCTTCATATATTTTTTTCTATTATTTTGACTATGGATTAGTGATATTTTGAATAGGACTTGCATGGAAATTTTCTAAGTATCTATACTAAGCTATGCCTTGGGAAATCCTAGTATATGATGCCTTAGTAGAATTTTCCCTAAGTTAAGGATTCTTGCTACTAGTATGCTTAGCTAGTAGAAAAGAAGGGTGGATTATTCATGCTATGAAATATTTCTAAGTCTATGACTTGTGTTTTGCTTAATAAACAACTATGTGAATGAATCACCTGGGTGGAATGGTATGAATGGGTTATGTTGAGTGGTTACGCAAGACCCATTTCTATGGCTACCTTGTGTATCACACTTGTGGAAAGTAACCCAGGAACAAAGAGATTTGAGATGTCAAGTGTTGAGAAGCTTCTAGTACAGCCACATGGCAATATGGGCTTTGCCTGGATCATATAGGTTGCAATAACTTAGCCAGATGGACAGATGATGGTAGGGGTGATAGGTTGGAACGCGTCCATTTGGTCTAAGGGAAGGCTTCTAAAAGATCTTGTCTCGATGCATGTCGAGTCTTGTGGGGAAGTGCACCACCTCTCTCGAGAGTAAAATCTAAGTACTTAGCCATGTCCCCGGCAATGGACAATTTGAGCATCAAGTCATTGAATCTATCAAGGATCTCCTCATCCCAGTTTCTAAGTTAAAACTTGTGGTTGAACAAGGGTAAAGGTTCACTAATTTCTATTGGTAGTTCCTTGGGTGATTTTGATAAACAAAAACTTAGTGTTTTGAACTAAGAAGGAAAACCTTATTTTGAGCAAAGAAAGCCTAAGCTACACTTAGCCAAATGCATATAGATGTTAGATACCACTATTCTACCATAGTATCACTTGCCAATTCAATTCAAATGTATTGACCCTTGTGGCTGTAACTTATTATGTTGCAGGTTTATTTGATGTTAGTGAAGTTTGTTGAGTAGGGATTACAACTCTACAACCAACATGATTGCTTGTGGCATATGAAGATGAAGGACTCCATGCTATATAGTTATATGTGTTGCATTGTAATGAGATAGACAAATGAGCTATGTAATATGAAATGTATTATTTTATTCCTGGTTATAAGTTGTAATATGACCTTTGTTTCTTGATATTACATCTTAAACTGTGGATGCTAGCTATTTGATCCAGGGACTAGCATTGTAAACACAGGGATCTCTACCTTATTAGGTTGGGACCTCTACAGATGGTATCAGAGCACTGTGTTGCCTGTAGGATTAGACAAAACCCCTTAGAAAAATAGGAGTTTATTTGTTCAAACTTATTTACAAACAATCTTGTAAACTCTTTCCTCAACCTTTTTGGTTTTGATTCTACATCTCTCCCTTTTCAACTTGATGGACAAAAAAAACTTCAAATGAGCAAGGAATTCACCATCAACAATGACTTCATCTACAATATCACCAAGGACTTCAACTTGGACATCACTAAGGACTACAAGTGAGACAAGAAATATTACTCAAGACTTGGAGACTAAGGAAACACAACTTATAAGGAACCATCATCACCTTTGAGCCTTGTGACCAAGATGCAAGAATTTTTCCAAGGATACCTTGATATTGTTCATGAAGAAACAACTAAGAAGAATGGGGTTCACATGAGATCATCCCATAGTTGGACCACCATACTACTGTTTAGTTTAAACCAAATTATTGATCACACCAACTTATGTGGTGTAGCAAAAATATTTTGTTGCCTAAAAATATGCTTGAACCTTGTTGTTTTATTGGAATGCATGATTGAGATTGCTTTCACATTGTTTGTGTGATTTGTTGTGTGTGAGTAGAATTCTTCCTCTAGAAATCTTTTGCCTAAACTAATCCCAATCCAACCCAAACATATGACTATTCCAAGAGACCCCAACACCAAGGATGGTGACAACATCAACCAAGAGATGCACATGAGAGAACAACTGCTAGCAACCCAAGCCTAGTTAAATCAAGTGACAACTCAGTTTTTAGCCAACAACATTGAGTTAAACCCAACCATGCAACAGTTCTTGGAAACCCAATCTCAATTGTTGCAAAGGATGACCAATCAAATGATCAACATGAGAAGCAACCTTTCCCAAGAAGATTGTGACAACAATGATATCAAGGATGATATTATAGAAGGAACTCAAGCTTGCAAAATCTATGGAGACATAGGACACACTTATAAAGAGCATAGGGACCAATGCCCTAATTGTGAAGAGAAACATCCAACTAGACAATGCCCCACATCTCAAGTTACTTGTTTCCTATGTGAAGGAAAGTATCATGTCCCTATCCAATGCCCCATCTATCCTGTAGTTCAACAGATGAAACAAGATGGAATGCATCAAATGTTTGGAAACCTCCATTAAGGAACAACTTCTACCAAGAAGGATGAAGACAAAGTCAAGTCTCAGTTTGCACCTCCATACATTGTAACTCACCATGGTGGACAAAAGACGAAACATGGACGTTATCCTAGGAATCGTTCTAAGAACCGAGAAGTTTTCCCACTTTTGTGGTGAAGTATGAAGAACATGAACTAAGAGCCCTTTTAGCTTTGGAGAGACCCAAGAAGAAGAAGGATATTAGCCAAGTGATGTGCAACAAATGCAAAGAGCTAGGCCATTATGCATCACATTGTCCAGAAAAGAAGAAAGACAAGACAAGCAAACCTATGAAGGATCTCAACCTTGTCACATGTTTCAAGTGTGGAAACAAAGGACACTATGCAAACAACTGTCCAGAGAAGTTTCATCAAGATCCCAAGTAAGCCAAGATGTAATCTACTTAGAAATCTTTTAAGGGTGGTAGTACCCTAGTTGTCTTGAAGCCAACTTGTAACCTCTAGCCTTCCCGAATCTCGGGACGAGATTCCTTTTAAGGGTGGTAGTCTGTCACATCCCAAAATTCTCCAAATTTTGAAATGTGAAAAATAAATAAACAAAAGAAATAAAGTTGAAATTTAGGGTGAAAATAAACTTTTTTGCTTCCAAATGGAAACATCAAAACCCTTCTTGAACCAAATTTGAATGAAAAGGGCATCCAACAAAATTTCAACCAAGTGAAATGCATTCATCAATGAATGTATCTTGAAATTTAAACACTTGGAAAAGTTAAACCAAAAACTCTAATGGAAGAAAATCATTTCCAAGATCTCTAAGACTATGGATTTGTTCCGTATAAAAATTCAGCAACAAACATTTATGAATGATCAAAAATGATAAACAAAAATATTAGAAAACCATGGAAATGGATTTCACTCAATTTGAAGCCATGGATAAAAACTTATGTATTTAGTAAGATAAAAGGAAATAAATTCCAAAGCTAATAAAGCTCCTAACCAAAAACAATACCAAATTGTGAGCAAAGTAACCCTAAAAGGATAAACAAATATTAAATAAAATTATACAAATTGGAATCACCAATTTTTGAACTATAAATAAAAAGATATGGATTTTATAAGATAAAGAAAGAAATAAATAAATAAGTATTTAAAAGACAAATTAAATCTTGGCCAAATCCATAAGCAAATGGAATAGAGATAATCCAAATAAAAATAAAGTAATAACGATTATTTAAATAAAATTATATGGGCTTTTTACCATATTCAATTTTATTTGAATAAAGACAAAATTCCTAATATAAATGATTAATTAAATCCTCAGAAAAATAATTGAAATTGCCAAAATAGATTATTATCTATTTAACTTAAAAAGAATAAAAGATTAATTAAATAAAATTATATGGTTTGGAACCATATTCAAATTTTATTTAAATAAAGACAAATGCCCAATTTAAATAAATATTAAATCACAATAAAATATTTGAAATAATTCAAAGTGGACTATTTAAACACATTAACAAAAAAAACCTACTGAAAAGGTTTGATAAAGAATTGAATTCAAACAGATGTTTAAAACATTTGAATCAAATTAAAACAGGAAATAGAAATGGAAAAAAGAAAAGGAATTCAAAAGAAAAAATAGAAAACAGGTCGACCCAACTAACCTACCCTAGCCCAGCCCAACAGCAGGCCCAACAGCACAGCCCACCCGGCTCCACTCTCTCTCTCCCCAGATCTTTTCACACCAGCTTGCGTACCCCCTCATCTCACTGACCCCGCGGACCCACTCCACGCAAGCATCATCGAATCCACCCCGCTGACCTCGCCCCCATCCCCCTCTGTCGTTTCTGGCCGTTGATGGCTCGATTCAATCTGCGTAAACGTGCCAGTAAATCAGCCCCGCGACCATGCCATCTTAATCTCCCCTCTCCCCTCTCTCTTTCCCCTCACTCGACACCCTCTTTCCACAACCAGGCTGCTCCAATTGCTGCTCTCAACGCCATTGTTCCAACGATCCTCCGACGCAAATTCTGGTCAACCCATACCACCCCTTACACCCTAGTGCACGCGAGCACACTCCACATCGACGTGCGCACCTGCCAGCACCCTCAGATCACTCGAGCGTGCCCCAGAACATCGGCAACGATGATGCCTACTCGCCACCATCTCCTGCCTCAACTCCGACGACCTCTCCCTGTAAGTACTGACCGCGCCTCTCCCCTCATTGACACTCGTGTAATCAGCGTTCACTTGCGTGTCTAACGAACCCTTTGTTTTGCCTTGGCATGCCTCATAGCCTCGCCCCCAACGACGACAGAGCGTGCCCGACGGTGACATCGACTCCGGCGAGCAATCCCCAGCAACTCCGTGAGTCCCCTGCCCTACTACGGCCACCTTGAGCACTGCAGCGACTCCGCGAACCTGGTGAGCCCCTCCCTTCTCTCCCTTACTTCCTGGTTGCACCGTACCACCTCTGATTGAGCCGCCGCTGCCGCAAATGCCAGGCCGCGCCGCCCATCTGTGGTCGTTGCGCTCTAAGCCGTTAGATGCAGATCCAGCGGATATGATAGAACGTTTAGTCGAACGGGTATGACTTGATTTGTGCGGTGCGATTCCCTTTTAATCCTGGGGCCCACATTACTCAATCCAACCGAAGTGGTATGCGCCAGTAGGAAAACGCCACGTGGCCAGACTCAAGTTTTAAAAACAGAAAAGGATCTATTAGAGATTTGATTTTGTAAAATCAATAAATTTTGATCTGTTTGGCCAAAAATTACAAATTTTATATCAATGGATTCATAAAAATGTATCAATTTCATCTTCCCTTTCCCACTTAGCATGTAGTTGGGCTAATAGTCTAACATTTTCATCAATAGTAACTTGTATGGTATGAGTGGCAGCAAAGGTACTTTCCATGGTTTCGGGTTTAGCAGCCATTTTATTAACCAAGGAAGTTTGAGCTTTAGACAAAGAGGATATATTTTTCTCAGCACTCAATTTTTTTGACTATAAACTAGGAATTTCTCTATTCAGATTCTCAAGCTGATGACTAATATTTTTCAAAATGATAGATTGTTCCTCCATAGTTTTAGTGAAAATCTTGTTTTGCTCATACTGCATTTGCATAAAGTTTTTAGTGGATCTCTCAACTTCTAGAATCCTCTCTTCACTAGGCATTCCAGATCTACCCTGATAAGCATTTCCACTAGGAGGATAAGGCCTATAATTACCATAAGTATGGTTGCCAAAATTGTTGTTTCTAAATAAGTTCACATCAACTTGCTCTTCTTGAGCAACCAAGGAGGCTAAAGGAACACTATTAGGATCTAGAGGAGCTTTCCCATTAACAAGCATAGCCATAATAACATCAATCTTTTCACTCAAAGAGGAAGTTTCTGCGGTGACCCAGCATACCACTGCATGTGTAGTACACTATAGTCGTTGACATGACATCCACAGAACACCGTTTCGTAAATATCACATCCCTCAGAGTGGTACAACAGAAACATTGTGGGTCCATATTACAAACATACACACGTTATTATTATTACAATACCGGAAGTTCAAGGCTTCTAAAAGATTCAACTTACAAACCAAAATATAAGTGTTTCAGTGGAAGTTTCAAATTTAAAACTTTAAACTCCAAATTGAGCTCAGCAAACTTTAAAGATACACACGTTATTATTTTCCCACCAAGATGCTGCAGGTCCTGTCAGAAGATGAGTTGCATACCTCAATTTCTCCTCCTCATTGCAACCTACAGTCTTCAGCTTTCTTTCTATATCTACTAGCCAATCTTCTGCATACATTGGTTCAGGGGCTGATGCAAAAGGTAACGGCCTTGCATTCTGGAAATCAGATAGACTCACCCCTCCACCTTCAGGTGCCCTCTGATTTGCTCGTCCCATCAAATCCTCCATGAACTTGTTCTGGGTCTCTTGCATCATTTTCATGCACTGCATAAAGTTATGCTCCATTAACGGCCTCATTGGTGGTGGTGGTGGTGGTAATGCTCCTTGATTTGTTGTGTCTGCATCGGCCTTCTCTTTGGCCTCTCGCTCCATTCACTGCTGCTCAGTTTCGCTTTCTACACCCGTATCCATGACCTTCTAGTCCTGCAACATAAAGATAATACTCGTAGTTACATCATGCACATGTGTTCTGAGCTCGACTTTACGCACATAACTAGTCACACAATGAAAATCCAAAGAAAATCCAAATATGCATTTCACATATTATACTTAATATCATAATAATACAAAGTCATTACAACATATACCATATAGGTATAAGCATAAAACTACCTTATTCATCTCACTATCTTATTTCTTGGAGTACAATACACGGTACTTGATATCACTAACTAGTTG
The DNA here is from genome assembly GCA_916181665.1 of Avena sativa. Taxonomy (NCBI): domain Eukaryota; kingdom Viridiplantae; phylum Streptophyta; class Magnoliopsida; order Poales; family Poaceae; genus Avena; species Avena sativa. The sequence continues at coordinate 19,072,379 of OV702284.1, forward strand.
CCTCCTTCTAGTAGTAACTACGCTCATCATACATGCCTGATGTCCAACCGTGATGACGTGTTGTTCGTCGCATAGTTTGTGGAACAAATAGCCTTCCAGAAGGAACATATTCTGTATCTGAAGTGTTAGGACTTGAGTCATTACTCAACCTAAGCGCATTGACTCCCTCCATCTCAGCTGAAAAGTCTTCAGAAACATATTCAACATTATCTCCCGCCTGCATCTCCTGAGCTTCATTCCTTGAGTTGTCAACAGGATACGCAGATCCTGCTTCTTCCCAGGTGCTCCTTTGGGCAAGATAGTTAAACACTAGATAATGTATATTCCCTGGGTTTTGAGAAAATGTTGATGATTCAAACACTCTATACTCAGGATCTTCTTCTTCATCCTGATTATCTATTGACATGGTATTTCTACTATTGTTACTAGGGTTATTCCTTGCACCCATCCAGCTAGATTGTCCAACATTTCTGTCAGAACCATCTGTGGACATCTGGTGTTCATGAGATCCTTCATATGATCCCATTCTCCAACCATCCGAATTCTCAATAGGAAGTTCTGAGTCAGAACCATCCTCTGAGCCCTGTGGTACTGCATACCTCATATCCATAGAAGGATCATGTATAGGTTCAGGTCTTGGTGAATAAGGGTATGGTATAAAAGATTTAGGATCTATAGGTATATCCTTAAAAATAGGTGTTGCACTACTACTTGCTTCCTTCTCTAACTGGAATGCTAACTGCTTCCTCCTTTCCGGATCAGTTAGATCCTCTAACATATCATTTTTATCTTCAACAATCACTTGATGTGTCTTGTAAAAAGACGCAACGAGTGTTCGGTACCTATCCATAAACTTGGAAGCTAACTTAGGATGCTTCTTAACCAAAGTAAGATGATCCGGTATAGGCTCGGAGTCTATAGAATCATGAGGTGTCACCGAAAATGTGCTACCTTCTAACTCCTTGGCTTTATGCTCCCGGATATTAGCTATCGCCTCCACAATAGCAACATGATAAGCTGCTAAGTGACTCCTACCTTCACCTATAGGTAGATCGTGATATAATCCAAGCTCCTCTCGAAGTTGGATACTCACACGATACTTGGATAACATCCGACCATCAAGGTAAGTTATAGTGTTCACTGGAATTCTAGTTGGACAACTAAAGATCCTTGAAAGTTGACGAAGTTGGTCTGTGAATGATCCTTGATAATCATCAAGAGTCTCCTCTTTCCTTACCAAAGTCTGTTTTGGAAACTTTGGTGCCATAACTCTGTATATCAGAAAAATAGTTTTGATTAGTAACCAATAATATATTGCATCATAATAAAGATTAATCGCACTAAAACATATAACGGAATATTCTCATTTGAATATCCATGATATTACTTTTAGAGAATTCTTTATCGTTGCTACATTCCTACAGGTAATACCCTATACTAGGTTTCCAACCTAAGGCCAAAGCAATTTGCTCTGATACCAACTGCGGTGACCCAGCATACCACTTCATGTGTAGTACACTATAGTCGTTGACATGACATCCACAGAACACCGTTCCGTAAATATCACATCCCTCAGAGTGGTACAACAGAAACATTGCGGGTCCATATTACAAACATACACATGTTATTATTATTACAATACCGGAAGTTCAAGGCTTCCAAAAGATTCAACTTACAAACCAAAATATAAGTGTTTCAGCGGAAGTTTCAAATTTAAAACTTTAAACTCCAAATTGAGGTCAGCAACTTATTGCTATATAGTGTTCATGATGCTCGGCTCAAGTGGCTACTGGAACCATAGTAATTATTCAGACTCTTGGAACTCTCCTCCCTAGATGATGTCGTAATCCTCCCCTTCTACGGCTCCGTACAAGTTGGGCTCTTCATAGAATATCTCCTCTTGATTCTCAGATGCATACGTTGGAGTACCTTCGGGATTCTCAGAGTCTAATCAAGGATTCAAAGGAAAGGATGAGTAACAGCGTTACCCAACAAGTTCATTATATGCAAGGTAGGAAGTTTGATGCTCTATCTACCACCTCGGACTATCAGTCTTTGACGTTATGCAATTTTCGTAAATCTTTCTTCAAAGATTGTTTTTATTATAAAAAAATCTATGACCTTCAGCCTTCACATATTGACCAGAACTTTCATGGAGTTCCTTTCCTGCCGCGTTCGTAGCTCCTTCCCGGAACAGGGAGTAACAAGTTATAGTTATTATACTCTACAGAGGTGCGTTACTTTTCCCATGAGAGATCAACTCCTTGTTGCACAACTGGGCGTACTTTCCCGTCCACAATTCCATGATGTGGGGCCCAGTAGTTGGTCCAAGCCAATCACTTCCCTCTCCTTGACATCATATGTCTGCACGATCCTTCGGCTAGCTCACCTTCGTTAAGCCTCCTTTCGGGCAGGCTAAAACCCTAATGAGAGATGATGTCATAATCCTACCCTTCTACGGCTCCATACAAGTTGGGCTCTTCATAGAAGATCCCCTCTTGATTCTCAGATGCATACATTGGAGTACCTTCGGGATTCTCAGAGTCTAAGAAAGGATTCAAAGGAAAGGATGAGTAACAGCGTTACCCAACAAGTTCATTATATGCAAGGTAGGAAGTTTGATGCTCTATCTACCACCTCGGACTATCAGTCTTTGGCGTTATGCAATTTTCGTAAATCTTTCTTCAAAGATTTTTTTTATTATAAAAAAATCTATGACCTTCAGCCTTCACAGGTTGACCAGAACTTTCATGGAGTTCCTTTCCTGTCGCGTTCGTAGCTCCTTCCCGGAACAGGGAGTAACAAGTTATAGTTCTTACACTCTGCAGAGGTGCGTTACTTTTCCCATGAGAGATCAACTCCTTGTTGAACAACCGGGTGTACTTTCCCATCCACAATTCCATGATGTGGGGCCTATTAGTTGGTCCAAGCCAATCACTGCCCTCTCCGCGACCTCATATGTCTGTATGATCCTTCGGCTAGCTCACCTTCGTTAAGCCCCCTTTCGGGCAGGCTAAAACCCTGATGAGTTTCCGAAGACTCTATGACCCAGTGATGCCCGGATTAGTACCATTTACATGGACTATCTCCCTAAACACCATTCATAGATAATCTAGACACCAAAAGTGTGGGGAGTAAGGGTGCCCATCCATATGTTGGATCTACACAAGGAATCACAACGTCACGTTAAGGTCGTCTTGCCTCCATACAAGAGGAAAAGGATACAACTAACTTCTCTGTCCCATTCCAAATCTCATGGTTAACGCGTAATATACGGCGCTAGAATCACTGATGTCATGTGTTATTAATTCCTAATTGTTTATCATTAGTGCAAGTAGAACTCTGAGTTCAATTGCTTCATTATATCATCACTTAGGATGATATCTTAGATTTAGTATCTTGAGAAAATAATGTTTTTCCTTTTTCTAGAATCTAGATGATAACACACAATTTGCAAATACTTTGATAAAGACTCTTCAAAGGAAATGAGCAAGAGATGAACTTGCCTTGTGATGGCAAGGTAGTGAAGTCTGATGCTTGCACTGGACCTTGAGCTTCTATGTCTACAAAAACATCATTATGCAAAGTAATGTAATGCATCATATAAAGAAGCAAAATGATTATGCAAAGTAATGTAATGCATCATATAATTTGATATGCATTCTACCCATTATTAATAAAATTCTTTTTAATAATAGAATATTGTATTATTTTATTTTATTTCCCTTTTATTTGAATTTTATTGATTTAATAATTCTTTTAAGAATTATCACTTAAATATCAAATTGTTATTAAATATTTGTTTAGTATTTTTTTAAAATACTACAATATTAATACATGATGAAAGTGATTTTTATTTATTTTTATCTTCTTTCAATAATTTTGTAAAATTCCATAAGCAATGTATAAACTACAAAATTCTTAATAAAATTTATATGTCTAAAATTTTATATCTCAATTTATTTGGATAGTTTGGATTTTTGTGAATCTAAAAATATTTTATTTATAATTTTGGACTTTTATTTTATTTTCTATAATTTAATTAAGTTCAGGGGCATTTTGGTCTTTTCCTATTTATTAATACATATTCTAAACGACTTGGGCTAGCCATTTGGGATTATTGGGCCCCTGTAGCCCAATAGGGCAGGGTCAAAATCATCACCCCGAGGGGTTTCGGCCCACCCAGCCCACTCTCTCTGTCTCGTCTTTGTTCTCATCTCCCCTCTACCTCGACCCCGTGGGGTTCTGGCGCCGCCGCTTGCGATGCCCGCCGCCGTGGCCCTTCCTGGCCACCACTGTGGTGCCTGGTGAGGTTATTAACCATGCACGTCCATCTGGTGCAATTCGATTTGATTCTGGGGTCCTAGCCTGGTCAGGTTAGCCCTTCCCGAACCCTAGGGTTTGGGGAAAGTGCTGCTGTCGCCGCCACGGACTCTCCCAAGGTGAGGTGTGGCGCTCGTGTACTGTTGTGGCTTCCGCCGTGGCTGGTGCAGGTTGCAGCGCCCTCTGGGGTGCTCCCTATGCCGCCGCGGTCTCGTCGGCCATTCTGCTTCCTCTTCAACTCGTTAGCGAGGACCCCGGGTAAGTTGCCTCCGTGGATCTTGTTCATCCTATCATCATGAATCTCTCTGTGTGCATCTAGTGGCTACACTTGCCTAGTGCCTGTGTTCTAATTAGGTTTCATATCCTAATTAGGGTTCTTATTCTGATTAGGGTTCATATCCCTCTATTGATCATATCTATGATGATTTGGATCTAGTGGTGATAATCCTTGAGCATGATGAATGACTGTTTGCTGTGGATTATTACTTGTAGTTGGCTTTGGTGATGCTAGTGGAGTGTCAGACTTATTCCAGTGGTAATTTACTATGATCCAATGTTAGTGTTTATATGAAATCCCTACTTAGAAATGTTGTTGATCTGAGAACTTTCCACTGTCAAGATGTTTATACTGACAGTAGTTCTATCAGTAATTGCTTAGTGTATTTATAATGGTTGGCTTGTATGAGAATATACATACTGAATATAATCATTACATGTTTATGATTTATGTAGATGTATAGATGAGTTTGATGATGATTCCTGGCATTTGGCTTCAGGAAGATGATATTTAGTGGCTTGTCCCTTTTGATTTGTGAAATCTAAGTAAATATTGGGATTAGCTTATTAGAACTTGTCCTTGTGATACCATTATAAACTGGCACACAAGTGATTGGGTCCTACTCCTGAGCTTAGCTCTGACAGTGCTTGTGATTAATACTGGCAAGATAAAATGAAAGCTTCTTATAATTCTCCTGCCTATGATGTTGGTCTGAGGCATAGGAACTAGCTTCCTAATGGTTGTTCCTGATATAAATATTCTGGTAGAATTACCAGTTGCTAATTCTTGAAGCAAAATTGGAAAACAATGGGTGTGCTAATGGTTTTGCATGGATCCATAGGATTTATGGATACTAATGTAACACCACGGTTCTGAAAAGACCGTAGCTTCTATGTGACATGCCAATCCCTGGATCGGTTCATTGGCCCACAATAGAATAAGATGAATAACATAGCAAAATATCCGTGTATCATAAATAACGAAGATCCAGAGTACCATTATTACAATAAAAGCTTAGCTCAAGGCTAGCTCAAGTTATTCAGGTAGCAACATAAATAAAGCAAATCCTCCATTCTTCAAATTGCCCACAAGTGAACAAGTGACGACTGGAGTACCGTGGCCTAAATCGATTACTCAGAATCGGAATATCCTGCAACATGAAACGTAGCAGCCCCGAAGGTTCAATACATGTAATTGATGGCAAGTAGAGCTATTAAAGGAGACAATAGTGCTAACATCTACATGCATATTTGGCAAGTGGAGCTGTGGCTAGCTTGCATTTGCAATTACCTTTGTCCTACTTTCATAAACAGTTTTTGATTTTCTTTGAAAAGATCCCAATTAAGTTAACCCATCAACATTAAAGCAATTATGAAAATTGGAATGAGCGAGAAACATGTCATGGAATCAATATCAAGCAACTCAGATGTCCATAACGGGGGACACGGCTAATCGATTAGATTATACACCCTGTAGGGGTTAGTACACTTTACCCATGTGACTTGGCCAGCCCAGCTCGTACCATCACTCTCATTTTGGGTGATGATAGGGAGAAGTCCAAGAACAGACCGTTCGGGAAGTAGCTCCCCAATCCCGACGCGCACCGGTCCAACCTACCAAAATTCTACATCTCTGGATACACGGGTTCGAGTTACCACAACCTACTGAGTCCAACCAACCGCCCGTTTCATTATTGGCACATGGTTGTACACGTAAGCTACAAAATAAGGAAGCCAATCATTTTCTCTTGATACCTGGGTGCCTTTCCACAATGATACCACCAAAAATTATCAATCCCATCACAGCCAGGAGATTCATTGATTAAGTTGTTTTAGTTTTCGCAAACCAACACATTTAGAAACAACTTATAGTGATGCAACCCAGCCCTCGTTCATCATAGCATGGCTAAGTACATCTACCAACGGTGGTTCATCTACAAGGAATATCCTACCACATAATAGGACATAGAATAGCGAATCCTACACATGCATCTACAAAATACACGACAATGCATTGAAAATAGTAGGACAACATCATGAACAATGTAGCATCTACTTGCCTTGGTTGTAGCGGTCGGAAGAACAATCCACACACGAGCAAGCGTTGCACTCGTCACAATCTACACGATACAATTGCAATCATAAACAAACCATCCACAATCATATGCAAACAAAGATGATGCAAGATGCATGCATGACAAGTGGATTGATGCTACAACAGCATCGCATAATCTTATTCAGTATAGCTATTGTATGCATGCATGAAAATTATTTTTAGCGCAAAGAAAACAAGCATGAAATTTATAATGCTCAATAATAGAGCTAGAAGCTAAATAATTCACCACTGCTAACATACTGTTTGTAAAATCTTGGAAAAATTCCACTGTGCAGGCAACTCTAAATAAGTACCAATTGGAATTTCTCAAAAAGGATTTATATAACTCCCTGAGTAATTAAAATACTGCAGTAAGCCTTTAAATAGATTCTGCAAAAGTTACTACTGTAAGCCTAACTTTTTAATTCACTTTGAGATTCCCCTTGTTCTTTTGATTCTAGGGTCATCTTATTTGCAATTTTTGGAGTTACAGAACTTATCTTATGAATTTATTACTCTAAAAAGGGAATTAACTCATTTAATTATTCAGGGAAAAACCTTTCTGTAAAAGTGTAAAACAAATGTACAGCAAGATTCTATGTGAGTTACTGAATCTACACATATTTTATTTGTAATTTTTGGCCCAGTAGATCTAAAGATATGGATTTTACAAGTTTTAGGTGTTTTCTGCCAATTAAATCAAATTAAAAACTAACAGTCAACCCTGACAGTTGACTCCGCCCACGTGGCGGCTGACGTGGCGCTGACTGGTAGTTGACCAGTCAGCTGCCCGCGCTAACTAATCAACGGTCCGTCTGGACCGTTGGATCGCGATCAAGCGGCCGGGGAGGCACGCGAGGGGAGGACTCACCGGCGGCGTCGGGTGGCGTCGGGGGCGGCAGCTCCGGCGAGTCCCGGCGGCGGCTGGGCGGCGTACGCAGTCGGGGGCGTGGCGGCGAGCTCTTACCGCGAGCGGCGGCGGCGGTGGTAGTTAACTCCGGCGAGAAATCGCCGGAGATTGAGGGCGCGAGAGAGTGCGAGGGTTTAGGGGTTGGGTAGAGGGGCGGCTAGGGTATAAGAGAGGGGGTTCGTGGCGGCGCGCGGGGTCCTGGTCGTGGCCGGGTCGGCCTCGGCTTCCGTTCCAGGGCCGGCTCGCGCTGACGGGCGGGCCCCGGCTGGCGGTGGCTGTGGCCGCGTGGGAGGCGTGTAGCGCGCTCCGCGCGGGCGGGCTGCAGCTGCTGGCCGCTGCGCGGCTGCTGCGCAGGCTGGGCCTGGGCCGCGGCAAGCCGGCTGACTGCCGTGCTGCTGTTTGCGTTTTTTTTGTTCTTTTCTTTTAATCTTTTCTGTTTTAGTATTTCTATTGTAACTTTTCCATATGAACTCCAAATTGAGTGATTTTCGTCTCTAAATTTTCATAAAAACCAGAGGATCAACATAGGATCAAGCTTGTAATCCTTTTCACTAGTTGAAGTTAGTGGATTTATATAACCCTGGTTTATGCTTTTGTAGGTGCATTTTAGTAACTCAAAATAGGGCTTTGAAAATATTGTTTCGCCGGAATCTTTTCAAACTAAAATTTTGCATGGATGATCATGATGCAATGACATATATGCTATGCAGTACCAAATCTAAAATTTGGGATGTGACAACTGAGGTGCTACTCTTTTAAGAGGTGTGCCAGATTTCATAATCTTTCCTTTGGGCTGTATTGAAATATAGGATTTGGCTTTTGTAACCAAGATCAATGATGTTGGTCTGAGATCCTGGTTATACTGGTATGTTGATCTTGTGATTATGACTTTAATTTTTAAAATCTTCTAGGATGGATTCATCCCACTTGGATGAATACTGAGAGGTTAGATATAAAACAACACATGATTCTTTGATATGATACCAGATCATGTGAGGGTTTTATATAACTCACCACAGTCACTTGATGTTGTGGTTGCTAGTGGTGGATCTTGTGGTAGTTTGATCTTGTGCTCCCCTGGTATATTTAGCTCCTGGCTTGTCCTTGATCTAGCCCATCATCTCCTGATCCTGATGGCTTGACCTTGGTCTTGCTATCCACCTGATCTTCCCCCTCCTTATGTCACCATCATGGTGATGAGATCCTGGCTTTGGTTGGTTTGGCTGCTGGCTTAAAATTATGAAAGATTCATTCTTTCATATTGGTGAAACTTGCCCCTTTTTATGAAATTACTCAATGATGAATCTTGATCAGTGCACTTCACTGACAAGTCTGAGAGTAAAACAATACTAACCCTAACATTTTTTATTTTTTATTTGTGTTTGTTTTGCACGTACCAGACTTGGGAATTCAATATTTTAGCTTAGGTTTCTTTGTAGAATAGTCATTTGTAATCTTCTTAATTCATTTGTAATTTTAGGTCCATTCTTTTGTAATATTTATTTTAGTATTTTGTATAAAAGATTATACTATGATCAATAAAGAAATTTCATTCTTTATTTATTTGCTATGGTGAAGATTGTGGATGTTTCTAATAAGTTACTTTTTTGTAACTTATTTGTTGAATGAAAAATATGAAATAGATATTCATATTCTTAATTGCTTTCTTTAAATAAAATCTGAGTTATATTGGTTAGCTCTTAATTAAATCAAGATTCAAACATTATTCAAAAATCATTTGAATTATAATTCAAACACTCAAGTTTAAAATTCAAATTCAGTTCCCAAAACACATAATTCCTCAAAGATCATATCAAAGTCTATAGCAATCATCCTTTAATACTAAACCTAATCTCAAAGTATGAAAGAAACCTTGATCACTTTAGGTTTTTTATTTGCCAAAAAATTTACCCACATTTTTAAAGATGAATGCATGCACTATTTCAAATTCCTAAATCTACCCTTCGTTAGTTCCTAAATGCTAGGATGTTACAGACTTCCCCCCTTAAATTAAACTTTGTCCCGAAGTTTGTGGAGATGTACCTGAATAGTTCTGGATAGGTTTTTCTTAAGTCCTCTTCTTTCTCCCATGTGGCTTCCCTTTCAGGGTGATGTTCCCATTGTACTTTGCAATACTTGATTTCTCTATTCCTCAACCTTTTCCAGTTTTCTTATAGAATCTTACAGGGTTTTTCAATATAAGTCAAGTCTTCTTGTAGTTCTATCTCCTGGTGTGTGATTGCATCATCCGGAACTTTCAAACATTTACGAAGTTGTGACACATGAAAAACATTATGCACTTGATCTAATCTTGATGGTAACTCTAAAGCATAAGCTATAGTTCTGTTCTGACTCAATATCTTGAATGGTCTGATGGACCACTTACATACGATACCAATTTCCCTTTGTCTCGTGATAGTTTACTTATCCGAGGTTTTGATCATCGGTATCTCTGCATACTCAGTTCAACCTCGTTACCGATAAGTACTCTTTTCTCTTTCCCGTGATATGTGATCCCTTGTGAGCCACTCACATGCTTGCAAGCCAATTGGATGACATTCCACCGAGAGGGCCTAGAGTATATCTATCCATCATATGGATGGACAAGTCCCACTCTTGATCCATGTGCCTCAACACATACTTTCCGAACACTCAATGCCACCTTTATAGCCACCCAGTTATGGTGTGGTGTTTGATGTCATCAAAGCATCCTTTCGGTGATGGTGATTAGCATGATCTCATGGTCGAAGGAATTATGTTACTATGTATCAGAAAGCTTATAGCAAACGAACTATTGAAATGACTTGATCTTAATGCTACGGTTATCTATAGGAGTATGTCCATCATACCATTCTCCTAATGATATGATCTTGTTGTCAACAACATCTCAATGCTCATGATCGGGAAACCATGATCATCTATTAACCAACAAGCTAGTATTACATAGAGGCTTTACTAGGGACTCTAATTTAGTTTACAAATAACACAAGTATTAATGTTTCCGATTAATACTATTATAGCATGAATGTAAAAATTTATCATAAACACAAAGATATAATAATAACCACTTTTATTATTGCCTCTAGGGCATATCTCCAACAGTCTCCCACTTGCACTAGAGTCAACTAATCTAGATTACATGGTAATATACCGAACACACATGGCAGTTTGGTGCTGGTCATGTTTTGCCCTCGGGAGAGGTTTAGTCAACGGATCCGCCACATTCAGATCTGTGTGTACTTTGCAAATCTTTATGTCACCATCTTGGACATTCTCTCGAATAGCATGAATACGTAGCTTGATGTGCTTCAGCTTCTTGTGTGACCTTGGTTCTTGCGCATCGGCTATGGCGCCCATGTTATCACAGTAGATAGACATTGGGTCCAGCGCACTTGGAACCACACCGAGCTCTGTAATGAACTCCTTCATCCATATATCCTCTTGTGAAGCCTCCGAAGCAGCTATGTATTCCGATTCAGTTGAAGATCTCGCCACAACGCTTTTCTTTGCACTCCTCCAGCTAACCGCTGCACCATTCAAAGTAAATACGTATCTAGATTGAGATTTAGAATCATCCGGATCGGTGTTCCAACTAGCATCGGTGTAACCATTAACAACGAGTTGGTCATGACTTCCATAAGAAAGAACCATATCCTTAGTTCTTCTCAAGTACTTAAGGATGTTTTTGACCGCTGTCCAATGATCCACTCCTGGATCACTTTGATATCTGCTAGTCAGACTAACAGCATATGCAATGTCGGATCTAGTACATAGCATGGCATACATAAGAGATCCTATGGATGAGGAATAGGGAGTCTTACTCGTCCTTTCTCTATCTTCTACCGTTGCAGGACTTTGAGTTTTACTCAAGGTCGTATTGGGCAACATGGGCAAGAACCCTTTCTTGTTATCTTCCATTCCAAACCTCTTTAGAACTTTGTCAGAATATGTACTCTGTGACAATGATATTAGGCGCCTCGATCTATCTCTATAAATCTTTATGCCTAATATGTAAGCTGCTTCGCCAAGATCTTTCATTGAAAAACTATTATTCAAATAATCCTTGACACTATTAAGAAGGTCTACAACATTCCCAATCAACAATATGTCATCTACATATAGTATTAAGAATGCTACAGAGCTCCCACTCACTTTCTTGTAAATACAAGCTTCTCCATAAGTTTGTATAAAACCAAAGCTTTTGATTACCTTATCAAAATGTTGATTCCAACTTCGGGATGCTTGCTTCAATCCATATATGGACCGTTGAAGTTTCCATACCTTGTTAGCATCTTTAGGATCGACAAAACCTTTGGGTTGCATCATATACAACTCTTCATCAATGTCTCCATTGAGGAACGTCGTTTTGACATCCATCTGCCATATCTCATAATCATAATATGCAGGGATTGCTAACATAATCCTCATAGACTTTAGCTTCGCTACTAGTGAGAAAGTCTCATCGTAGTCAACTCCTTGAATTTGTCGAAACCCTTTTGCGACAAGTCGAGCTTTATAGACAGTAACATTACCATCAGCATATGTTTTCTTCTTGAAAATCCATTTGTTCTTGACAGCCTTCCGGCCATCCGGTAAGTCCACCAAAGTCCATACTTGGTTTTCGTATATGGATCCAATCTCGGATTTCATGGCTTCTTGCCATTTATTGGAATCTAGGCTCATCATCGCTTCCTCATATGTTGCAGGGTCATCGGTGTTGTCCACCAACATGACACTCATAACGGGATCATAACAATCATGAGTGGTACGAGTTCTCGTCGATCTGCGAGGTTCCGTAGTAACTTCAACCGAAGTTTCATGATCAACATCATTAGCTTCCTCTCTTATTGGTGTAGGCGCCACTGGAACTACTTCCGGTGATGCGCTACTCGCAAGTTCGAGAGAAGGTTCAACAATCTCGTCGAGTTCTACTTTCCTTCTAGTCACTTCTTTTGAGAGAAACTCCTTCTCTAGAGAGGATCCATTCTTGGCAATGAAGATCTTGCCCTCAGATCTATGAAGACGCATTTTTCCGCTTTGGGTTCAAGCTTGTCCGGCTGTAACTTCTTTACATAAGCTTCGCAACCCCAAACTTTAAGGAACGACAATTTAGTTTTCTTCCCAAACCATAATTCATACGGTGTCGTTTCAATGGATTTAGATGGTGCCCTATTTAAAGTGAATGCGGCTGTTTCTAATGCATAACCCCGAAACAATAGCGGTAAATCTGTAAGTGACATCATAGAACGAACCATATCAAAGAGAGTTCGATTACGACGTTCGGACACACCATTATGTTGTGGTATTCCCGGCGGTGTCAATTGTGAAAGTATTCCGCATTTCTTCAAATGCTTGCCAAACTCGTAACTTAGATATTCACCTCCATGATCAGATCGTAGAAATTTAATCTTCTTATTACGTTGATTCTCTACCTCACTTTGAAATTCCTTAAACTTCTTGAAAGTTTCGGACTTATGTTTCATGAAATAGATATACCCATATGTACTCAAGTCATCCGTGAAGGTAAGAACATGACGATAACCACCGCGCGATGCTACACTCATTGGGACACACACATCCGTATGTATGATTTCCAATAAGTCTGTAGCTCGCTCCATCATACCAGAAAATGGAGTCTTAGTCATTTTACCCATCAGACATGTTTCGCATCTTTCAAGTGATTCGAAATCAAGTGATTCAAGAAGTCCATCGGAATGGAGTTTCTTCATACGCTTCGCTCCAATATGACCAAGATGACAGTGCCACATATAGGTTGAGTTATCGCTCAATTTCAAACGTTTAGCTTCAATGTTATTAATGTGTGTATTGTCACAATCGAGATTCAATAAGAATAGACCATCTATCAAAGGTGCATGTGCATAAAACATATTACTCATATAAATTGAACAACCATTATTCTCGGACTTAAACAAGTAACTGTCTCGCAATAAACATGATCCGGATATAATTTTCATGCTCAACGCAGGCACCAAATAACAATTATTTAAGTATAAAACTAATCCCGATGGTAGATGAAGAGGTAGCGTGCCGATCGCGATCACATCAACCTTTGATCCATTTCCAACGCGCATCATCACCTCGTTCTTCGCTAGCTTCCGTTTATTCTGCAGTACCTATTTCGAGATAAAAATATGAGCAACCGAACCAGTATCAAATACCCAGGCACTACTACGAGTACTAGTGAGATACACATCAATAACATGTATATCGGTTATACCTTTCTTCTTGATGTTGTCGTTCTTCAATTCCGCCAAGTAAATTGGGCAATTCCACTTCCAGTGACCTTCTCCCTTGCAGTAAAAGCACTCAGTATCAGGCTTAGGCCCAGCCTTGGTCTTCTTCGCCAGCGCGGTAACTTTCTTACCGCCCTTCTTGAAGTTTCCCTTTTTCTTAGACTTGCCTTGCTTCTTGAATTTGGTGGTCTTATTGACCAACAACACTTGGTGCTCTTTCTTGATCTCCACTTCTGCAGATTTTAACATGGAGAAGAGTTCGGGCAACGACTTGTCCATGTTTTGCATATAGTAGTTCATCACAAAGTTCTTGTAACTTGGTGGTAGTGATTGGAGAACACGGTGAATCCCCAAAGCATTAGGAATCACTATACCCAAGCTTTGGAGTTTACTTGCGTGCCCATACATCTTAAGCACGTGCTCACTGATGGAGCTGCCCTCTTCCATCTTGCAGTTAAAGAACTTTTCAGAAGCCTCATAACTCTCAACTTCCGCGTGAGCCTCAAATATCATTTTGAGTTCACAGACAATATCATGTGGGTGATGGTTCTTAAACCTTTTCTGAAGCTCCGATTCCAAACCATACAAGATAGCACACTGAACTGTGGAGTACTGATTCTCCCGAGCGAGGAAAACATTCTTTACCTCATCGGTAGCATTAGCTGCAGGCGGGTCACCCAGCGGTGCATCCAGCACATAGGTCAAATTACCAGCATTGAGGACAATCCTCAAATTGCGGAACCAATCCGCGAAGTTGCTTACATTGTTTTTCAACTTTTCTTTCTCTAGGAACGCATTAAAATTGATGGTAGGGGCCATCATTGATCTATAAAATATTTAGTTTAGACTAAGTTTATGACAAATTGAGTTCTAATTAATAGTTAAATTAATCTAGGTGAACTCCCACTCCAAACAATATCCCTCAAATTGTTTTAGTGATCACACAAACCAAATCCACCACATCAAAACCGATCATCACGAGAGTTGATGTAGCTTCAATGGCGAACAATCAACATGTTCATCATATCTACTATATTATTCATGCTTTACCTTTCGGTGATCCATGTTCCGAGACCATGTCTGTACATGCTAGGCTCGTCAAGATCAAACCTTTGCTTCCGCATGAGCAAATCTGGCTTGCTCACGTTGTATACACTCGCAGAATCTAACACACCCGATGATCACGTGGTGCTTCGAAACAACGAGCTTTACCAACGGTGCTTACTAAGGATGAACACTTTAAAACTTGAAATTTTGTGCTTGAGGGATCATCTTATAATGCTACCGTCGTGAACTAAGCAATACAAGATGCATAAAAGGATTAACACCATATGCAATTCATAATATGTGATATGATATGGCCTTTCTTCTTGTGCTTCCGATCTCCATCTTTAAGCATGATCATGATCTCCATCATCACCGGTGTGGCGTCAAGGTCAATGGCGCCGCTTCATGGTTGTCGTCCACCAGCATCAACTATTACAACTACTTTGAATAGACACGCAGTTCTTAATGGAATTTAAAAGACAACCATATGGCTCCTGCCGGTTACCAACTTACAATAAGGAACATTGCATACATCATATATAATCACAATCATGGCCATATCACATCACTGCACACCCCTGCAAAACAAAGTTAGATGCCTCTAATTTTCTTTGCATATTTTACGTGGTTTGGGGCTTTAAATAAGTGTCGTTCTAACTTACGAAAAAGAACCACAACATTGATGCTTGAACTATCAAGTGCCTATTGTAAATTGAATCTATACTATGATGGGAGAGACAGACACCCGCAAAGCCACTTATGCAATACAAGTTGCATGTTGAGCGTGGAGCAAGTCTCATGAACGATGTCATGTAAGGTTAGCCCTAGCCCCTCTCCACCCGAGCCACCGTCGCCACCGCGCGCCGCCGCTGCTCGCCGCCGCCAGCCGCCGTCGCCGCCGGTCCGTCGCCGCCGCTCTAGCCGCCGCCGAAACCTTCTCCTCCTCCCGGTCTTCTAAACCCTAGATCTTCGGGAAACCCTAATCCACCATAACTCTCACCGGCTTAGGCGAAGCCCTGTGGGATCTTTCCTCTACTTCCGACACCACGCCGTCGTGCTGCCGGAATTGCAAGAGGAGAACTACAACCTCCGCTGCCTGCTGGAACAAGGGAGAGGAAGGTCTTCATCAAGTACCGAACGTGTGACCAACTGCGGAAGCGCTGCCGGAACGCAGCGCCGGAAGGATCGTATACTAAAAAGATATGGATTTTATAAGATAAAGACGGAAATAAATAAATAAATAATATTTAAAAGACAAATTAAACCTTGGCCAAATCCATAAGCAAATGGAATAGAGATAATACAAAAAATAAATAAAGTAATAACGACTATTTAAATAAAATTATATGGGCTTTTAACCATATTCAATTTTATTTGAATAAAGACAAAATTCCTAATATAAATGATTAATTAAATCCTCAAAAAAATAATTGAAATTGAAAAAATGGATTAAAAGTTATCTAATTAACTTAAAAAGAATAAAATATTAATTAAATAAAATTATATGGTTTGGAACCATATTCGAATTTTATTTAAATAAAGACAAATGCCCAATTAAAATAACTATTAAATCACAATAAAATATTTGAAATAATTCAAAGTGGACTATTTAAACACATTAACAAACAGATAAAACCTACTAAAAAGGTTTGATAAAGAATTGAATTCAAATAGATGTTTAAAACATTTGAATCAAATTAAAATAGGAAATAGAAATTGAAAAAAGAAAAGGAATTCAAAAGAAAAAATAGAAAACAGGCCGATCCAACTAACCTACCCCAGCCTATCCCAACAGCAGGCCCAGCAGCACAGCCCACCCGGCTCCACTCTCTCTCTCCCCAGATCTTTTCACACCAGCATGCGTACCCCCTCATCTCACTGACCCCGCGGACCCACTCCACGCAAGCATCATCGAATCCACCCCGCTGACCTCGCCCCCATCCCCCTCTGACGTTTCTAGCCGTTGATGGCTCGATTCAATCCGCGTAAACGCGCTAGTAAATCAGCCCCGCGACCATGCCATCTTAAGCGCCCCTCTCCCCTCTCTCTTTCCCATCACTCGACACCCCCTTTCCACCACCAGGCTGCTCCAATTGCTACTCTCAACGCCATTGTTCCGATGATCCTCCGACGCAAATTCTGGCCAAACCATACCACCCCTTACCCCCTAGTGCACGCGAGCACACTCCCCATCGACATGCACACCTGCCAGCACCCTCAGCTCACTCGCGTGTTCCCTAGAACGTCGGCAACGATGACGCCTACTCGCCACCATCTCCTGCCTTGACTCTGGCGACCTCTGCCCGTAAGTACTGACCGCGCCTCTCCCCTCATTGACACTCGTGCAATCAGCGTTCACTTGCGCGTCTAACGAACCCTTTGTTTTTCCTTGGCGTGCCTCATAGCCTCGCCCCCGACGACGACAGAGCGTGCCTGACGGTGACATCGACTCCGGCGAGCAATCCCTAGCAACTCCGTGCGCCCCTGCCCTACTACGGCCACCTTGAGCATCGCAGCGACTCCGCGAACCTGGTGAGACCCTCCCTTCTCTCCCTTGCTTCCTAGTTGCACCGGACCACCGCTGATAGAGCCGCCGATGCCGCAAACACTAGGCCGCGCCGCCCATCTGTGGTCGTTGCGCTCTAAGCCGTTAGATGCAGATCCAGCAGATATGATAGAACATTTAGTCTAAGGGGATATGACTTGATCTGTGCGATTCCCTTTTAATCCTGGGGCCCACGTTACTCAATCCAACCGAAGTGGTATGCGCCAGTAGGAAAACGCCACGTGGCCAGACTCTGGTTTTAAAAACAGAAAAGTATCTATTAGAGGTTTGATTTTGTAAAATCTATAAATTTTGATCTGTTTGGCCAAAATTACAAATTTTATATCAATGGATTCACAAAAATGTAAGATTTGCAACTATGGCCTTAGTTTAGTATTTTGCTTCTGGAAAATTAGGTGTTTTTGCAGAAACATTTGTAAGGCTATTTTGGTTATAAAAATTATTCTAAAAATTGTTTTTGAGTAAAACCTTTTGCAAATGGTTTGATTTGAACTCTCTAACCCTAAACACTAACTTTTGGATTTAAAAATATATTTTATTAACACTAGAAAATTATTACTTTGATTAAAATCATTTCTAGCAAAACAAAAATGATTTAAATGGCCTATTTTTACTAACTTGATTTCAAATGATTTTGCCACTTTTATAAATGACTAGTAGGTGTTTTAAAATGTTTATAGCCTTATTAGAAACCACTTTTTCAATAAAACAAACTTTTGCATGCTTTCATGCATTGCCTTTTTTTTATTTTATGTGGTTAATTGTTTAAATGCTAGTTTGAATTTGTGCCTTGATTGAATTGTAGTGAATTTTGAAGAGTGTGACAATTGCAAGATAAAGGAGTGAACTTAGTTTCTCTACTAAAAAGGAAAGTGGTGCTTCATATATTTTGTCCTCTTATTTTGACTATGCATTAGTGATATTTTGAATAGGTCTTGCATGGAAATTTTCTAAGTATCTATACTAAGCTATGCCTTGGGAAATCCTAGTAGATGATGCCTTAGTAGAATTTTCCCTAAGTTAAGATTCTTGCTACTAGTATGCTTACCTTAGCTAGTAGAAAACAAGGGTGGATTATTCATCCTATGAAATATTTCTAAGTCTATGACTTGTGTTTTGCTTAATAAAACAACTATGTGAATGAATCACCTGGGTGGAATGGTATTAATGGGTTATGTTGATTGGTTACACAAGACCCATTTCTATGGCTACCTTGTGTATCAAACTTGTGGAAAGCCACCCAGGAACAAAGATATTTGAGATGTCAAGTGTTGAGAAGCTTCTAGTGCAACCACATGGCAATATGGGCTCTGCCTGGATCATATAGGTTGCAATAACTTAGCCAGATGGACAGAAGGTGGTAGGGGTGATAGGGTGGAACGCGTCCATTTGGTCTAAGGGAAGGCTTCTAAAATATCTTGTCTCGACGCATGTCGAGTCTTGTGGGGAAAGTGCACCACCTCTCTCGAGAGTAAAATCTAAGTACTTAGACGTGTACCCGGCAATGGACAATTTGAGCATCAAGACATTGAAGCTATCAAGGATCTCCTCATCCCAATTTCTAAGTTAAAAACTTGTGGTTGAACAAGGGTAAAGGTTCACCAATTTCTATTGGTAGTTCCTTGGGTGATTTTGATAAACAAAAACTTAGTGTTTCCAACTAATAAGGAAAGCCTTATTTTGAGCAAAGCGAGCCTAAGCTACACTTATAAAAATGCATATAGATGTTAGATACCACTATTCTACCATAGTATCACTTGCCAATACAATTCAAATGTATTGACCCTTGTGGCTGTAACTTATTATGTTGCAGGTTTGTTTGATGTTAGTGAAGTTTGTTGAGTAGGGATTACAAGTCTACAACCAACATGATTGCCTGTGGCATATGAAGATGAAGGACTGCATGCTATATAGTTATAGCTACTGCATTGTAATGAGATAGCCAAATGAGCTATGTAAGATGTAATGTATTATTTTATTCCTGATTATAAGTTTTAATATGACCTTTATTTCTTGATAGTACATCTTAAACTGTGGATGGTAGATATTCGATCTAGGGACTAGCATTGTAAACACAGGGATCTCTACCTTATCAGGTTGGCACCTCTACAGGACATAAGCATTGTTAACCATAATGAGAACATCATTAATACTCCCCATGTGTTTCTTCTTAGCATTATCATTGAGTGGGACATCCAAATAACAATCTTCCAACGGTGGCAAATCAAGCATTTCATAAATCTTCCTAGGTATAATAGAGACACTAGAACCAAGATCACATGAAGCTTTGAGATCAAAGTCATTCACTTGTATATTAATAATGGGTTCCCAACTATCTTCTACCTTCCTAGGAATAGAAGCTTTGTGTTTTATCTTCTCTTCCTTAATCTTAACAAGAGCATCTGTAATGTGTTTAGTGAAAGCAACATGCATATCACTAGCATCAGGACTTCTAGCAAGCTTTTGTAGGAACATAATCACTTCAGAAATATTGCAACCATCAATATCAGAGTCAAACTTAGCATCACTAGTAGTAGGCTCAATAGGCTTAGGCATAGTAGGAGGAATAGGGACTACCTGTGGTTAGTGGTGATGGTGTGCACACTATTGTTTCTATCAATTTAATCTTCCCTTTCCCACTTAGCATGTAGTTGGGCTAATAGTTTAACATTTTCATCAATAGTAACTTGTATAGCATGAGTGGAAGCAAAGGTACTTTCCATGTTTTTAGGTTTAGCAGCCATTTTATTAACCAAGGAAGTTTGAGATACAGACAAAGAGGATATATTTTTCTCAGCACTCATTTTTTTTGACTATAAACTAGGAATTTCTCTATTCAGATTCTCAAGCTGATGACTAATATTTTTCAAAATGATAGATTGTTCCTCCATAGTTTTAGTGAAAATCTTGTTTTGCTCATACTGCATTTGCATAAAGTTTTTAGTGGATCTCTCAACTTCTAGAATCCTCTCTTCACTAGGCATTCCAGATCTACCCTGATAAGCATTTCCACTAGGACGATAAGGCTTATAATTACCATAAGTATTGTTGCCAAAATTGTTGTTTCTAATGAAGTTCACATCAACTTGCTCTTCTTGAGCAACCAAGGAGGTTAAAGGAACACTATTAGGATCTAGAGGAGCTTTCCCATTAACAAGCATAGCCATAATAACATCAATCTTTTCACTCAAAGAGGAAGTTTCTGCGGTGACCCAGCATACCACTGCATGTGTAGTACACTATAGTCGTTGACATGACATCCACAGAACACCATTTCATAAATATCACATCCCTCAGAGTGGTACAACAGAAACATTGCGGGTCCATATTACAAACATACACACGTTATTATTATTACAATAATGGAAGTTCAAGGCTTCCAAAAGATTCAACTTACAAACCAAAATATAAGTGTTTCAGCGGAAGTTTCAAATTTAAAACTTTAAACTCCAAATTGAGCTCAGCAAACTTTAAAGATACACACGTTATTATTTTCCCACCAAGATGCTGCAGGTCCTGTCAGAAGATGAGATGAATACCTCAATTTCTCCGCCTCATTGCAACCTACAGTCTTCAGCTTTCTTTCTGTATCTGCTAGCCAATCTTCTGCATACATTGGTTCAGGGGCTGATGCAAAAGGTAACGGCCTTGCATTCTGGAAATCAGATAGACTCACCCCTCCACCTTCAGGTGCCCTCTGATTTGCTTGTCCCAACAACTCCTCCATTCATTTGCATTCTGGGTCTCTTGCATCATTTGCATGCACTGCATAAAGTTCTGCTCCATTAACGGCATCATTGGTGGTGGTGGTAATGCTCCTTGATTTGCTGTGTCTGCATCGGCCTTCTCTTTGGCCTCTCGCTCCATTCATTGCTGCTCAGTTTCGCTTTCTACACCCGTATCCATGACCCTCTAGTCCTGCAACATAAAGCGAATACTCATAGTTACATCATGCACATGTCTTCTGAGCTCGACTTTACGCACAGAACTAGTCACACAATGAAAATCCAAATATGAATTTCACATATTATACTTAATATCATAATAATACAAAGTCATTACAACATATACCATAGAGGTATAAGCACAAAACTACCTTATTCATCTCACTATCTTATTTCTTGGAGTACAATACGCGGTACTTGATATCACTAACTAGTTGCCTCCTTCTAGTAGTAACTACGCTCATCATACATGCCTGATGTCCAACCGTGATGACGTATTGTTCGTCGCATAGTTTGTGGAACAAATGGCCTTCCAGAAGGAACATATTCTGTATCTGAAGTGTCAGGACTTGAGTCATTACTTAACCTGATCGCATTGACTCCCTCCGGCTCAGCTGAAAAGTCTTCAGAAACATATTCAACATTATCTCCCGCTTGCATCTCCTGAGCTTCTTCCTTGAGTTGTCAATAGGATACGCAGATCCTGCTGCTTCCCAGGTACTCCTTTGGGCAAGATAGTTAAACACTGGATAATGGATATTCCCTGGGTTTTGAGAAAATTTGATGATTCAAACACTCTCTCCTCAGGATCTTCTTCTTCATCCTGATTATCTATTGACATGGTATTTCTACTACTGTTACTAGGGTTATTTCTTGCACCCATCCAGCTAGATTGTCCAACATTTCTGTCAGAACCATCTATGGACATCGGGTATTCATGAGATCCTTCATATGATCCCATTCTCCAACCATCTGAATTCTCAATAGGAAGTTTTGAGTCAGAACCATCCTCTGAGCCATGTGGTACTGCATACCTCATATCCATAGTAGGATCATGTATAGGTTCAGGTCTTGGTGAATAAGGGTATGGTATAAAATATTCAGGATCTATAGGTATATCCTTAAAAATAGGCGTTGCACTACTACTTGCTTCCTTCTCTAACTGGAATGCTAACTGCTTCCTCCTTTCCGGATCAGTTAGATCCTCTAACATATCATTTTTATCTTCAACAATCACTTGATGTGTCTTCTAAAAAGACGCAACGAGTGTTCGGTACCTATCCATAAACTTGGAAGCTAACTTAGGATGCTTCTTAACCAAAGTAAGATGATCCGGTATAGGCTCCGAGTCTATAGAATCATGAGGTATCACCGAAAATGTGCTACCTTCTAACTCCTTGGCTTTATGCTCCCGGATATTAGCTATCGCCTCCACAATAGCAACATGATAAGCTACTAAGTGACTCCTACCTTCACCTATAGGTAGATCGTGATATAATCCAAGCTCCTCTGGAAGTTGGATACTCACACGATACTTGGATAACATCCGACCATCAAGGTAAGTGATAGTGTTCACTGGAATTCTAGTTGGACAACTAAAGATCCTTAAAAGTTGACGAAGTTGGTCTGTGAATGATCCTTGATAATCATCAAGAGTCTCCTCTTTCCTTACCAAAGTCTGTTTTGGAAACTTTGGTGCCATAACTCTATATATCAGAAAAATAGTTTTGATTAGTAACCAATAATATATCGCATCATAATAAAGAATCATCGCACTAAAACATACAACGGAATATTCTCATTTGAATACCCATGATATTACTTTTAGAGAATTCTTTATCGTTGCTACATTCCTACAGGTAATACCCTATACTAGGTTTCCAACCTAAGGTCAAAGCAATTTGCTCTGATACCAACTGCGGTGACCCAGCATACCACTTCATGTGTAGTACACTATATTCGTTGACATGACATCCACAGAACACCGTTCCGTAAATATCACATCCCTCAGAGTGGTACAACAGAAACATTGCGGGTCCATATTACAAACATACACACGTTATTATTATTACAATACCGGAAGTTCAAGGCTTCCAAAAGATTCAACTTACAAACCAAAATATAAGTGTTTCAGTGGAAGTTTCAAATTTAAAACTTTAAACTCCAAATTGAGCTCAGCAACTTATTGCTATATAGTGTTCATGATGCTCGGCTCAAGTGGCTACTGGAACTATAGTAATTATTCAGACTCTTGGAACTCTCCTCCGTAGATGATGTCGTAATCCTCCCCTTCTACGGCTCCGTACAAGTTGGGCTCTTCATAGAATATCTCCTCTTGATTCTCAGATGCATACGTTGGAGTACCTTCGGGATTCTCAGAGTCTAATGAAGGATTCAAAGGAAAGGATGAGTAATAGCGTTACCCAACAAGTTCATTATATGCAAGGTAGGAAGTTTGATGCTCTATCTACCACCTCGGACTATCAGTCTTTGACGTTATGCAATTTTCGTAAATCTTTCTTCCAAGATTGTTTTTATTATAAAAAAAATCTATGACCTTCAGCCTTCACACATTGACCAGAACTTTCATGGAGTTCCTTTCCTACCGCGTTCGTAGCTCCTTCCCGGAATAGGGAGTAACAAGTTATAGTTCTTATACTCTACAGAGGTGCGTTACTTTTCCCATGAGAGATCAACTCCTTGTTGCACAACTGGGCGTACTTTCCCGTCCACAATTCCATGATGTGGGGCCCAGTAGTTGGTACAAGCCAATCACTTCCCTCTCCTTGACATCATATGTCTGCACGATCCTTCGGCTAGCTCACCTTCGTTAAGCCCCCTTTCGGGCAAGCTAAAACCCTAATGAGTTTCCGAAGACTCTATGACCTAGTGATTCCCGAATTAGTACCATTTACATGGACTATCTCCCTAAACACCATTCATAGATAATCTAGACACCAAAAGTGTGGGGCGTAAGGGTGCCCACCCATATGTTGGATCCACACAAGGAATCACAACGTCACGTTAAGGTCGTCTTGCCTCCATACAAGAGGAAAAGGATACAGCTGACTTCGTTGTCCCATTCCAAATCTCATGGTTAACGCGTAATATACGGTGCTAGAATCACTGATGTCATGGGTTATTAATTCCTAATTGTTTATCATTAGTGCAAGTAGAACTCTGAGTTCAATTGCTTCATTATATCATCACTTAGGATGATATCTTCGATTTAGTATCTTGAGAAAATAATGTTTTTCCTTTTTCTAGAATCTAGATGATAACACACAATTTGCAAATACTTTGATAAAGACTCTTCAAAGGACATGATCAAGAGATGAACTTGCCTTGTGATGGAAAGGTAGTGAAGTCTGATGCTTGCACTGGACCTTGAGCTTCTATGTCTACAAAACATCATTATTGCCAGGTAAGAACAATATTTAAAGAAGCAAAATGATTATGCAAAGTAATGTAATGCATCATTTAATTTGATATGCATTCTCCCCATTATTAATAAAATACTTTATAATAATAAAGGATTTATAAATATTAATTTTTAATATTTATAATAGAATATTGTATTCTTTTATTTTATTTCCCTTTTATTTGACTTAAATATCAAATTGTTACTAAATATTTTTTTAGTATTTTTTAAAATACTACAATATTAATACATGATGAAAGTGATTTTTATTTATTTTTATCATCTTTCAATAATTTTGTAAAATTCCATAAGGAATATATAAATTACAAAATTCTTAATAAATTTTACATGTCTAAAATTTTATATCTCAATTTATTTGGATAGTTAGGATTTTTGTGAATCTAAAAATATTTATTTATAATTTTTGGACTTTTATTTTATTTTCTATAATTTAATTAAGTTCAGGAGCATTTTGGTATTTTCCTATTTATTAAAATAGATTCTAAACGACTTGGGCTGGCCGTTTGGGCTTATTGGGCCCTGTGGCCCAATAGGGCAGGGTCAAAATCATCACCTTGAGGGGTTTCGGCCCACCCAGCCCACTCTCTCTGTTTCTTCTTCGTTCTCATCTCCCCTCTCCCTCGACCCCGTGGGGTTCTGGCGCCGCCGCTGGCGATGCCCGCCGCCGTGGCCCTCCTGGCCACCGCCGTGGTGCGGGGTGAGGTTATCGACCATCCACGTCCATCTGGTCCAGTTCGATTTGATTCTGGGGTCCTAGCCTGGTCAGTTAGCCCTTCCCGAACCATAGGGTTTGGGGAAATTGCTGATGTCGCTGTCGCGGACTCTCCCACGGTGAGGTGTGGCGCTCATGTACTGATGTGGCCGCCGCCATCGCTGGTGCAGGTTGTAGCGCCCTCTGGGTGCTCCTTGTGCCGCCGCGGTCTCGTCGGCCATTCTGCTTCCTCTTCAACTCGTTAGCGAGGACCCCAGGTAAGTTGCCTCTGTGGATCTTGTTCATCCTATCATCATGAATCTCTCTGTGTGCATCTAGTGGCTACCCTTGCCTAGTGCCTGTGTTCTGATTAGGGTTCATATCCTAATTAGGGTTCTTATTCTGATTAGGGTTCATATCCCTCTATTGATCATATCTATGATGATTTGGATCTAGTGGTGATAATCCTTGAGCATGATGAATGAATGTTTGCTCTAGATTATTACTTGTAGTTGGCTTTGGTGATGCTAGTGGCCTATCAGACTTATTCTAGTGGTAATTTACTATGATCCAATGTTAGTATTTATATGAAATCCCTACTTGGAAATGTTGTTGATCTGAGAACTTTCCACTGTCAAGATGTTTATATTGATAGTAGTTCTATCAGTAATTGCTTACTACATTTATAATGGTTGGCTTGTATGAGAATATACATACTAAATATAATCATTACATCTTTATGATTTATGTAGATGTATAGATGAGTTTGATGATGATTCCTGGCATTTGGCTTCAGGAAGATGATATTTAGTGGCTTGTCCCTTTTGATTTGTGAAATCTAAGTAAAGATTGGGATTAGCTTATTAGAACTTGTCCTTGTGATACCATTATAAACTGGCACACAAGTGATTGGGTCCTACTCCTGAGCTTAGCTCTGACAGTGCTTGTGATTAATACTAGCAAGATAAAATGAAAGCTTCTTTTAATTATCCTGCCTATGATGTTGGTCTCAGGCATAGGAACTAGCTTCCTAATGGCTTTTCCTAATAGAAATATTCTGGTAGAATTACCAGTTGCTAATTCTTGAAGCAAAGTTGGAAAACAATGGGTGTGCTAATAGTTTTGCATGGATCCATAGGATTTATGGATACTGAGGTGGTACTCTTTTAAGAGGTGTGCCCAGATTTCATAATCTTTCCTTTTGGCTGTATTGAAATATAGGATTTGGCTTTTGTAACCAAGATCAATGATGTTGGTCTGAGATCCTGGTTATACTGGTATGTTGATCTTGTGATTATGACTTTAATTTTTAAAATCTTCTAGGATGGATTCATCCCACTTGGATGAATAATGAGAGGTTAGATATAAAACAACACATGATTCTTTGATATGATAACAGATCATGTGAGGGTTTTATATAACTCACCACAGTCACTTGATGTTGTGGTTGCTAGTGGTGGATCTTGTGGTAGTTTGATCTTGTGGTTGATCTTGTGCTCCCCTGGTAAGTTTAGCTCCTATCTTGTCCTTGATCTAGCCCATCATCTCCTGATCCTGATCGCTTGACCTTGGTCTTGCTATCCACCTGATCTTCCCCCTCCTTATGTCACCATCCTGGTGATGTGATCCTGGCTTTGGTTGGTTTGGCTGCTGGCTTAAAATTATGAAAGATTCATTCTTTCATATTGGTGAAACTTGCCCCTTTTTATGAAATTACTCAATGATGAATCTTGATCAGTGCACTTCACTGACAAGTCTGAGAGTAAAAAAATACTAACCCTAACCTTCTTTATTTTTTATTTGTGTTTGTTTTGTAGGTACCAGACTTGGGAATTCAAGATTTTAGCTTAGGTTTCTTTGTAGAATAGTCATTTGTAATCTTCTTAATTCATTTGTAATTTTAGTTCCATTCTTTTGTAATCTTTATTTTAGTATTTTGTAATAAAGATTATACTATGATCAATAAAGAAATATCATTCTTTATTTATTTGCTATGGTGAAGATTGTGGATGTTTCTAATAAGTTACATTTTTGTAACTTATTTGTTGAATGAAAAATATGAAATAGGTATTCATATTCTTAATTGCTTTCTTTAAATAAAATTTGAGTTATATTGGTTAACTCTTAATTAAATCAAGATTCAAACATTATTCAAAAATCATTTGAATTATAATTCAAACACTCAAGTTTAAAATTCAAAGTCAGTTCCAAAAAACATAATTCCTCAAAGATCATATCAAAGTCTATAGCAATCATCCTTTAAGACTAAACCTAATCTCAAAGTATGAAAGAAACCTTTATCACTTTAGGTTTTTTATTTGGCGAAAAATTTACCCACATTTTTACAGATGAATGCATGCAGTATTTCAAATTCCTAAATCTACCCTTCGTTAGTTCCTAAATGCTAGGATGTTACAATTTCCTCAATAGAATTTTACCTTCTTACCATGTGGATCTCTCTCAACATGCCATTCAGAGTAGTTAACCATCACATTATCAAGGAGCCTTGTTGCAGCACCCAAGGTGAGACCCATGAAGGTACCTCCAGCAGATTTCTTAAGGATAAGTTCGAACCTGCATAAAAAGTCTGGATAATCATCCAAGTAGTGAGTCCATGAGTAGGGCAATTCTTAACCAAAGATTTCATTCTTTCCCAAGCTGGAGCAACATGTTCACTATCAATTTGTTTAAATTTTCATAATGTCACTTCTCATAGATATAATCTTAGCATGAGGATAGTACTTTCCAATAAAAGCATCTTTGTACTTATTCCAAGAATCAATACTATTTTTAGGCAAAGATAGCAACCATTCTTTAGCTTTTACTCTCAAGGAGAAAGGAAAAAGCTTGAGCTTAATAATATCTCCATCTACATCCTTATACTTCTACATCTCACAAAGTTCAACAAAGCTATTGAGATGGGCAGCAGGATCATCAGAACTAGCACCAGAAAATTGCTCTCTCATCACAAGATTCAACAAAGCAGGCTTAATTTCATAAAAGCTAGCATCAGGAGCAGGTGGAGCAATAGGTGTGCTAAGGAAATCATTGTTGTTGGTGCTAGTGAAGTCACACAACTTGGTGTTCTCAGCAGAGTTCATTTTGGAAAAGGTGGGCAAGCCAAAAACAGCAGCAACAGCTAGTGCAGGAACTATTTTTTGTGTGTTTTTGAATAAACAAAGCAAACCAAACTAAACTAAATTTTTTTGGGTTTCTTGAAAAGAGGCACAAAACCAAGCAAAAGAAACAAAGCAAACTAAAAACAAAGTAAAGAGAAAGGAAGTGGAGGACTCCCCTAGTGAAGACGTCCTTAGCCTCCCCGGCAACGGCGCCAGAAAAGCTTGATGCAGTGCTGAGTTGATGTAGGAGCGCTTCGTTGGGAACCCCAAGAGCAAGGTGTGAAGCAGCACATCAGCAAGTTTTACCTCGGTAAGAAACCAAGGTTACCAAACCAGTAGGAGGAAGGAAACGTCACACAGGTGTTGCAAGCAACGCGGAGACCTGCACAACACAAACTCAAGACTTTGCCACAACGAATCAGTGAGGTTGTCAAGCTCACCGGTTTGCTGTAACAAAGGATTAAAACGTATGGTGTGGAAGGTAATGGTGGTTTGCAACAAGTAAACAAGTAACAATGGAAGATGTAACAATGGTAAAGATGTGACCGGGGTCCATAGTTCACTAGAGGTGCTCTCCTTAGATAAACAACATGGCATGAAGGGTAAACAAATTACAACGGGGAAATTGACAGGAACTGAGCAAGGCATAACAATGCAATTACTAGTCAGAAAGATCCTATGAGATTCGATTGGGCAATACAACAAGATACATAGACCACCATCCAACTGCATCTATGACTAGAAGTCCACCTTCAGGTTATCATCCGAACCCCCTCCAGTATTAAGTTGCAAGCAACAGACGACTGCTTTAAGCAAAGTGTGTAAGGTAAACAGTCCACATGTTCCATGAATAAAAGACCGTTGTTTTCTCCCTAGTAGCAACAAAACATCTACAACCAATGATATTATTGTCACTTCCCTTAGAAACTAGAGGCATGAACCCACTATCGAGCATAAATACCCCCTCTTGGAGTCACTAGCAACTACTTGGCCAAGATAGCTACTAACAACGGAGAGCATGCAACAACACAGACATGATAGAATCATAAAGACAAAACCATTAATCAAACCAACATAATAATCCCAATATCCATCGAATCCCCGCAAACACAACATGCATGATTACAAATAGATTAGATCTTGATCATGAACGGATCTCACAAGATCTATACATGAAAGCACAAGAAGGAGATATAACCATCTAGCTACTACATGGACCCATAGTCCAAGGTGGAACTACTCACGCATCATACCGGAGAGAAGGCCTCCGGGATGATCTCCCCTCCGGCAGGGTGCTGAGAAGAACTTCAGATCCCCCTGGTCTAGGGATGATGGTGGCGGCGGCTACAGAAGGTTTCGTGGAGTTTTGATCGGATACTTAGGGTCTCTGCATCGGGGGCTTCTTATAGGCGAAGGGGGAGGCCGATACGGTGGCCAGGGGCCCCACACCCTGCCTAGGCGCAGGGCAGGGCCCACCCACGCCTAGGGGGGTCTGGCTGCCCTGGCACGCCTCTCCGTCTGCCCTCTGGACTTCTTGTTCCCCACGGAAAGTTATTGACTTTGACGTTTGTCCCGTCCAATTCCGAAAATATTTCCTTACTAGCTTTTCTGGAACCAAAAACAGCAGAAAATAGGCAACTGGCACTGTGGCAACTTGTTAATAGGTTAGTACCAGAAAACATGTAAAAGGCACCTCAAAGTGTAGACAAAGCAAAGCAAAGTATATACTAAACAAGCATGGAGCATCAAAAATTATAGATACGTTTCTAACGTATCATCAAGCACCACATTGAATATTTGATGATGGAAATGGTCATAATAAGTAATGAGTTCGCTATCATGACCCCTCGAATGACCTCTAGCTGGTATTTTATCTTCCATATTTGGCACAACAATATTATGCGCAAGACAAAAGGCCTTTGTATTTTCCAAAAGCTCATCCCAACCGGTGTTTCTTATTTTCTCTACTTTCTTTAATGTAGTACCAATCATCCCTACAACACGCACAATGTTTTGATCTTTCTTTTGCAAGCATGTTGATAGATCATTAGTCTTTCCAAGAATTGTGATCATAAGATGCATTATCAATACAAACTCAAAGTTTTCCATCTTTTCCAACAAACCTGAAGCTATGGTTTTGTGTTGCATTAGTAGCATCATCACTCAAATTCTCTAATACATGTAGGACATGTTTCCACATGTGAACAAGACGACAGAAGGTTTTATGGTGAGAGCCCCAACGAGTATCCCCTGGTCTTGCAAGATTAGTTTATTGGTTTTTTCCTCTTCTAGTGAAGATATCACCGGTCTCTATTTGGTTCACAATCTTATCATGCTGACTTTGCAATAATTTATCTTTCCTATGACAAGACGCATTAACTGTGTTGACAATCATGGTTGCATAGTTAAAGAAGTCCAAGACAGAGGAACAACACTTGGCAATAGAGACAATCACTAGCTGCAACTGATGGGGAAAACAATGGATGTAAAAGGCATATGGATTTTCATCTAATATGCGTCTTTGCAATCCATGGAATTGTTCCCTCATATTTGAGGCCCCATCATAACCTTGACCTCTCAAACTAGAGATAGATAAGCCAAGAGATTTTAACATACCATCCAAAGCTATCTTTAGTGAAGTGGATGTCGTATCCGGAACATGCTTCACACCAACAAACCTCTCTATCACTTGTACCTTATTATTGACATACCTACACAAGACAAGAAACTCATTGTTAGCATACTTTAAAAAATTTAATCACTCGAATCGAACAAATATACAAGCCATAGAAGCTAACCTCAAAACCAAGGCCATTTGTTCATGAATAGATGCATCGCGTGCCTCATCAACAAGTACAGCAAACTTTTTATCACCAGTGTCATCAATAATAGTTTTGGTGGTAACATGAGCACAAACTTTGCAAATCTGTTTTTGTATTTTTGGTACGGTCATTTAACGGTTTGCAGGAGCACTATCAAGTAATTTTGCAGCTTTTTCATCTTTGAATTTATACCATTTCAACATCTCAAGAAAATGCGCTCTATTGTTTGAGCTAGAAGACTCATCATGCCCACGAAAAGCAAGATCTTGCAATAGCAAAAAAATTGTTATGCCTATCATAATCATCATGCGAGCTTTATATTCTTCCTCGTCCTTCTTGGTTGCAGCTACCAACACATAATCCACGCCTTGCCGCTAATTTTTAAAAGCGTCACAATATTTTCTAGCTTTATTGTGAGCGCTATTCATATTCTTACCAACACGTTAATCACAAGCTTCAATCCCATTCTTCCAATAACTAAAACCAACCCTTGTAAATGATTCTGCACCAAAATTTTCTTCCCGTGGTTGCTTAAAGAGAAAACAATAAAACAAAATACAACGTATTTAGATACGATATATTCCAACCAGTCATACCTTTTAAACCATTTCTCCTGAAATCTTCGTATTTGGCAATCAATAAATTTCCAGGATATTTATGACCAACCGGTTGGAATGGACCCTTTACCAAATACTCTCTCCTGGCAGCATCTCTAATGTTCACATCTAGCTCATCAATTGGTTTCCGAAGACCAGGATCCGCAGCAATGTCATCCGAATTAAGCTCAACACTAGCATTCTCATCATGGGTGCTAGCGTTATCCACTTGTGCACTAACAACAATGTGAATATCAGGATTATCTTGCTTTTGTTGCTGTTGGGGAGGGGACTCTATTGTGTGGTATCGGTTTCTTCTGCTACAGGCATGGGAGATTGGTTTGAATTGGCAAGTTGTGACAACGGTGGAAAATAAGACAACATCAGTCTGATTGATGAGCAGGTCTTTGATCTCTTTGTTCCCTTCACCCTCTATGGAATCACACAAGACAAAATAAAATGAGGAAACAATCAGTCCTAGAAACAATTCAAAATCAGCACTAAAATTGATTATTTGCACTGCTTCAATCCTCAGTGCGTTCAAGTTCAGATTTTGTATTGAAAATTTGGAATCAATCAAAGACAAAATTTATCAATTAGAGACTCTCCTGATTAGAGAGACTGATAAGTGATAATCAATCAAAGTATGAGACAGTGAGCCACGGACCGCAGCTCTGCAGTGCTTCTGGGCGTGGGCGTGCCGCGCCTGTAGTGCTCTGCTAGTCCGCTTGACTGCTGCTTCTGTTGTTCTGTAGACAGACGGTGGGGCGGAGCCCGGAGGTGGGGTACAGAGGCACGTATTATTCAGTGGCAAACTGGCGGGATGGCGGCGGTCGGCGGCACGCTTCGGTGATTTGGTCGATTGAGGATTCGAGTTTGAGGGATACGAGGAGGTCGTGGCGGCATCGCGGGATACGATAGGACTTTCCTTTTTTTCCCGATGAATGCGAACAGACTTGGTGGAATCGATCCTGGTGGAGAGCGACCGATGGTTCTGGTTTCTTCCTGGTCTTTTCTAAGTCAAGCCCCGGTCAATCTGGTCCAATAGTACGGGCTATCTTTTGACCCGGGCTGTAGCCCGGGCTGCCCAGGGCCCAGATCCGCTCCTGCTGCCCCGCACCATGCCGCGGCCACCATGGCCAACCTCTTATGCTTCAACTTCTACCACCCCATCGTCGGCGCCAATCGGCCCCTCATCGCAGCCCCCGTCTCCCTCTGCGATAATGGAGGGGAACACGCGCCACCAAGGAAGCCCCATCTTCCCTAGCTTCGGTCTGTCTTTCTCCAGTTAGGCCATCCCCTCCGTTTTGTTGCTATCACAAAATCACAGAGAGAGGGAGACACACATGTGGGCCCAGATCGAAGAGTGATGAAGATAGGGAGGGAGTAATCCATTACCACTTCCTGGTATGCATGCAAGTAGGCATAGACGTCTCGTAAGTAGTGGAACAGACAGGCCGTAGAGAATAAACGGACCTAGCGTCCATGATCTATCTAAGGGTATCTTCAACGATATGACCATTTAGGGCATCTTCAGTGGCACTATCCAAATGGTCCATGACGTTTTGACTTGGTCCCCACGGACAGTAGGACAACGGTGGTCTCTGCAGGTACTCGGTTAGCATAAGATCAACATAATTTTCTCGTGAAGCTTGTTGTAGTCGGAGCTATCTCTCCTTGGCGCGTGTGGCCAATTGATGGCATATACCGACAAGATTTCTGGCGCCGTATGTGATGCTTTGTTTTGGAAGTCTCTGATGAAGTTGGAGTCACTGACTCGCGGAGTAGTGATGACAATGGCGCTATGTGGCAACCTTGACGTGGGTCTTCTTGTGTGTTAACGTTTGTGTTTCGTGTTGGTAGCCAGATTGGCTGTGGAGACGTACGCAATGTGGTCATGTTCCATAACGATATTGCTGCATTCGTATAGGTTTTTGGCGTTTCCCTTGCAAATGAACCTGTCAATTCTTCGATTTTTTAAAATTAAATAAGACAAAATTGCCCATCTTGTTTATAGAAAAAAAAACAACGGGGCGAGCGGCCGCGTTTTATCCCTCTTGCAAGCACTCGACAACAGCAGCCATATTTTTATCCCTAGATCTGCGGCAGTTACTAGAAAGCTTGTTCAAACTTGTTACATCCGCTTTGTCCCTTTGTATGCTGCTAGTTTTTTTTTTTGAACAAGGATGTCCCCGAAGGGGACGGGAAGCTTATATTAAATCCAAGCGGTGGATGTACAACTGATAACAAAGGACCCCATAAAATAAAGAAAAAACTATAGGTCCCTGGTAAAAGTAAAAAAGACCTCGCTAAAAGATGAAAGATAGCAATCAAGTCCTTCTCTTTCTCCACCGCCGAGCTGGAAGTCGAACACACCGCCATCAAACTCGGACGCGGGGACAAAACCACTTGCTTCCGAGCAGACGGGAAACGCGATCGTCGACCTCGATAGGGGCCTCTCCGAGGAGGTTTGACAAATGCCGGGACCCTTCGCCGGCTTCTGGATAGGCCGTTTTCTGGCCTTGGATGTCGGACGGCTATCACCTGCCGCCGAGGTGGTGCTCAACTCCATTGCTTTTTTGTTGCTTCTGGGGCCGAGCTCGCCATTACACCCAGGAGAGCAGATAGCACCGGCCCTCTTGCCGGCGAGATGACACTCGCGGGGAATCGCAAGCTGATGACCCCATCCACCACCTGCCTCGCCCAAGAAGAAACAACAAGGTCTCCACCCTCCCCCTCGCCGCCACGGCCGGCCGAGAGGAGGGAGAACCACGCCGCGTCCCCCGGAGCAAGACAGGAAATACGAAAGCGCTTATTCCAGTGGAAGCCCGCAACCGAGACGCACCTTGTCTTCCTCTTCCATGGAGGCTCGACGCAGAGGCTCGGCACCTCCCCGCCGGCGCCGCGCCACAGCACCGCAGGGATGACTTCCCGGCCTCCTTCCCACCGGCTCCTGGCCCTGCTCTCACACCCTCGTCCCTCGCCGCCACGCGGCCAACAGAGGAGGGAGAAGCAGATGAGGCACCACAAGAAGGAGGACGCCCAGGTCCTTATTTATGGAGCAGCCATGGCCGCCCTCCACCAACAGCTCCGGCCACCGGAGCAGTAGGAGGAGCACCACCAGCAGGCAGGGGAGGAGCTCGGCCTGAAGAACTCCACACCAGCTCCCGGCATCGCGCCAAACTACGGCAGCAGGCCACACTCTAAACCTACCAGACCTAGATCTAGCTCCGGCGCCTCTCCGTTCCCAACTCCGGCCGGCTATTCCGGCGGAGAGGGCGGCGGATTGGGCCGGCCGGCGGCGGCGGACTCTCAAAGCCGCGAGGGGAATAGAACGGGGCGAGGGGATAAGGTTGTGCGTATGCTGCTAGTTTGAAGCCTCGTTGTAGCGTTCTTGAGGTGCTGAGGCTCTCGCACGATGCTGCCACATTGTACAATGGAGAGGCTACTGCTTAAGATAGCTATACCTGTACAATACAAGCTAGCATGATGTCCGTATATTACCGCCAGCTTCCGTGGGCAGATTAACTCACGGACGCGGACACCGCTAAACCTGCGATTCGATTTTGCGGATAATGTTATCGCGGGTGCGGACGCAGAGGACAAGTCAACCTGCATCCTCACTTCCTGGTGCCTTCTATGCTCATGCGTATCAAAATAAGATACTTGGTATACACATACACAAGAAATAACGGAGAGAGTGAGATGGGATGATTCTAAGACAGGGGGTGGAAGGAGAATGGCTACACATTTTTGGTTTTGCTATGCCTTGCTTTTTATAGAAGAAGGGGGTGGTAATCAGTGACATGAATTCTTTGGTGCTCCGGTAGGTCGAAAGATAAAAATCTCTTAGTAACGAGCTTAAAGTCCGAAACTATGATAACTCTATCGGTCATTTAGGAAAACATATAACCCCATAGCCATTGGAAAGGGAGGATTCATATATTGGAAAATAAAAGGAAAATTTCAACGAGCTGGAGAAGAAACATCGAGACACTTTTGTTTCTTAGGGAAAGCCATCATGATCGGCAAACATTGGTCTATAGGTAGCTTAAAAATGAGATCAGACGGATCCTTGAGCCAAACATTCTATCGAGAGATCTCCGCCTTACTAACTACATAAGCTACCTTTTTTACTTTCCCTAGGACTATAATAGAAAACTACTCCCTTCGTTTGAAAATATAAGATGTTTTAGGTTTGTGAATAAGATGTATCTAGACATCTTTTAATGTCTAGATTCATTTGAACCTATACACTAAAAGGTGTCTAGATACATCTTCTTCACAAACCTAAAACATCTTATATTTCTAAACGGAGGGAGTACATGAGAAAAACCTCGAGCTAAAAGAGTGCATTCCTCATAAATAGCAGTTGTTGGTCCAATCGAATTGCCGCTATCATTCAATGTTGCAATCACATCCATGGAGTCGCTATTAACAACCAAATTGGTGCATCCAACATGGCCTGCCAAGATTAGACCATCACCCAGGGCTCGAGATTATGCCATTTCAACGTTTAGTATAGCAGGTATTCCACAATTGTCGCATGCCACGAACATATCCTTATCATGCCGTATAACAGCTCCAGTAGCGCATGTAGCTTGATCAGCAGTACACGAAGCATCGGCATTCAGCTTAGTGACGAACCCTAGAATTGATCTTACTAGCTCGCAAGTAATCTGAAGTAATCGCCGAGATTGAAATAGCCAAACATAAGGTTGTCGTCACAATTTCATCATGGGTAATCTATCTCCTCTGCCACCACAAGTACCATAGGTCGTCAAAATAAATTCCCTCACTTCTGTTGCCAACAGCCGTTGGTGCAGTAACGCCTCGAAGACAGAAGATCCCGCTCTATCCACAATAATCATCTCGTCAATGAGACTTAGAAGTCCCAGATGTGATCCCACACTTCTTGATATCTAGGACAATGAAAGAAGGCGTGTAGTGTATCCTCACAATAGACTTGCAAACTGGACATACACTGCTCATATAACCGATTTGCTAAAACACAATTGCATGGCACCATTCCACAGATAAGGGCACCAAATGAATATTTTCACCTTAGCTGATACCTTCATTATTGACCAGACTTTGTTTCAAACAGGTTTAATCTCCGCTGAACCTTGGCTATTTGTTCTGAATAATTTCCTCCCATGTTGGTTATCCCATTTTGTATAATACATAGACCTTACCGCAAAAGTACCAGTTTTGGTAATGTTCCATGAGATAAAATCGTCCATCATTCTAACTACTAAGTAAATTTTGAGGATCCTGTTCACATCTACTGAGAGGCATAAAGACCGAAGCAACTGCTCGTTCCCTGAACGACTGATCGGATCCATGAGTTCTTACACCTTGGAGTACACAATATTACCTCGATTTGGTATCACCTTTCTAGTTGGACTTGAAGAGATCCATGGATCATCTCAGATATTAATATTTTTCATCAGAACCAACTCTTCAAATATACCCTTTATTGAAACACTGGATACCGTCCCAAATACTTTGCCATATGTAAGAAGAGCCCTTATTTAATTCAGCATTCTGAAGATCTCCATCTAGAAAATATTTCTCTCTCAAAAATCTAGCACAAAGGGATTCGGGCTCACAAAGAAGTCTCCACACCTACTTGGAAAGCATTGGCAAGTTAAACAAATGAGGATTCCTAAAACCCATACCACATATATTTTGGGGAATACACATCTTCCACCATGCAAACCAATACATATGTTTCTGATCATCGGCATGTTCCTACCAGTACCGGCTCATAGCATCTATGAACCCTTTGACGACTTATTTAGGGAGTTTGAATCCTAACATAGCATGTGCAGGAATAGCTTGCTGAATAGCTTTAAAAAAAACTCATTGCCTCCAAATCGCTTCTCCTTAATCCCTCTCAATTTGGCACAAATTGTGTCTATCAAGTGTATGAAACAATATGTCCTATATACATCCACAAGTGGTGGTAAACCGAGATACTTATCAGTAATCACCTCTATTAAAATATTCAGTTCATTGCAAATGGACTCTCTCAAATCAGCCGGAGTACATGGACCGAAGAATATACTGGATTTGTCTACACTAACCAGCTGGCCCAAAGCATTGCAATAATCTTGTAATACTTTCTACAAGGAAGCAGCATTAGACATGTCCACCCAGATTAAGACACTCAAGCTTGTACCAAATGACAATGAATTTTATGACGATGGCTTAAGGTCAAGCGAAAAAGAAAATATCATCAATTTTACAGAACAACATCCATAAAACTGTCGGCTGCTAGCACCTCTTGCTCTCCTCCCTCCGCGCCGTACATAAGCAAAACATGCTAATAAGTGACCGTCTCCTATTTTGCGTTGATGTATACCATACGCTAGGATTTAACATAGATGTGATGGATGGGGATTAGGATCCTAGCGCCTGCGCTGAACACCTCCCATAGTACATGGTCTAACATGAATCCTTTTGGGGAAGGTCCTACCCTGGGGTACTACCTAGTCCTACAAGGCACGACCATCATGGTAAGGCAAGTTAACAAAATCTCGAGCCTCAAACCATGATCAAGAAGGTAAAGAATAGCAATGAAGAAAAAGTAGATGTGTTGAAGAAGAATGCCGAAGGGAAAGAAAACAAATATGGTGGAGGGAGAGGTGGGGTAGTCCACCAAGGACCGTGTGTACCACCACTCATCCCTAATCCACCGAATTGCAAATAAACCACAATTACTCTCCCACCTACCACCTAGAAGGGAACCCTCGGTCCTTCCCAATCCTTCCAAGCCTATAACTAACCTCACATCGGGTGTGTAATAATTCACCATACTTGAATACAACTCAAGGGTCAAGGGTTAGATAAGTTCCAAGATAGAGTTGAGGGGATATCTAGTATCTAGTCCGAGGAGTTCACGATGATTGATGTCTAGCAGAGTATTGAGGCGACAATTGTGAAGTTTACTATGCCAAAAGTGCCTTTAATCGAGTCTCTTCTTCCAATAGTTTACTAACATACTACCTCCATTTTAAAATATAATATGTTTTAGCTTTGTTAAGCAAATGTATCTAGACCATTTTAGTGTTTAGGTTCACTCTGAACTTACACAAAAAGATATATAGTTACATTTGCTTCACAAAGCTAAACATCTTATATTTTGGAACGGAGGGAGTAAGAGTTCTTCTTTGGCGACGTAACCAAACCTATTCAAATAATATCTACATGTCAATTCTCACAAAATGTGCTATGACCTTCTCGACAGGCAATTGACACACACCCTCTACTTACAAAATTCTTGTTCTGACCATGTTGCTCGAGATACCACCTCCTCTATCACTCGATCACAACAACAATAAATAGCACTATATCACTCCTTTTGTCCATTCCATTCTCTTTTGGTGCGTGCACATGTGTTGGCATGCGTGTGTGCTTGTAGTCAAAACGTGAAGTGTCAAAATGTTCAATGATTTATTTTGTACATGTCAAAACGCATACGATACACTAGGATCGATTTAACATAGATGTGACCGACGGGGATTAGGATCCCGACACCAGTGCTAAACCCCTCTCGTAGTACATGGTATAAGAGGACTCCTTTTGGGGAAGGACCTACCATGGGGTACTACCTAGTCCTACAAGGCACAACCATCATGGTAAGAAAACTTAACAAAAGCTTGAGCCTCAAACCATGATCAATAAGTTAAAGAATAAAAAGGAAGAAAAATAAGGCGTGCTGAAGAAGAATGCCCAAGTGAAAGAAGACCAAGATAGTGGAGGGAGAGGTGGGCTAGTACACCATGGACTATGTACCACCACCCATTCCTAATCCACCGAACTATAAATAAACCACAATTGCTCTCCCACCTACCACCTAGAAGGGAACCCTGGGTCCTTGCCAATCGTTCCAAGCCTATAAATAACCTCACATGGGGTGTGTAATAATTCACCATACTTGAATACAAGTCAAGGGTAAAGGGTTAGAGTAGTTCCAAGATAGAGTCGGAGGGATATCTAGTATCTAGTCCGAGGAGTTCACGCTGACTCGATGACTCATATCGATGTCTAGCGGAGTATTGAGGCGACAATTGCAAATTTCATGATGCCAAAAAGTGTCTTTAATCGAGTCTCTTCACTCAATATTTTACTAACATAGGACAAAGTTCTTCTTTGGCAAGGCAACCAAACCTATTCAAATAATACCTACATGTCAATTCTCACAAAATGTTCTATGACCTTCTCTTGGGGGGGCGGTTGACACACACACTTACAAAATTCTTGATTGACCATGTTGCTTGAGATACCACCTCCTCTCTCACTCGATCACAACGGCAATAAGTAGCACTATATCACTCCTTTTATCCATCCATGCTCTTTTGGTGCGTGGGCATGTGTGTGCTTGTACTCAAAACGTGAAGTGTCAAAATGTTCAATGATTTATTTTGAACATGTTAATGTTTAAATCAACCTGCCACATCGCTCTTGGGGTCGATATTTTGTAGCGGGTTTCTAATCATTCGACAAAAGTTATTTCATTTATTTCTATGGAAAATTGGCATGCTCCGTACCAAAACGATCTAAATTTATTTAATACCAAAAAAAGGTAGAAGTATACAACAAGAGCTAGTCATAACATAAACAGTGATATGGTATAAATCTAACAGATCCAATATCCACCTCACTGTGAATAATTTACATCACACCATTTCCCTCTAGAGGCAACTACTGGTATGAAATCCACAGTTTAACTTCACTATGATATGTGTGTGTGCTTGTACTCAAAACATGAAGTGCCAAACTGTTCAATGATTTATTTCGGACATATCATGTTTAAATCAACCTTTTTTTAGCCACATCGCTCCCGAGGTCGATATTTGGTAGTGGATATCTAATCATTCAGCAAAAAGTATTTCAGTTATTGCTATGGAAAATTGGCATGCCCCGGTACCAAAAAGATCTAACTTTATTCAATACCAAAATAAGGTAGAAGTATACAACAAGAGCTAGTCATAGCATAAACGGGTGATGATATGGTATAAATCCAACAGATCCAATATCCACCCACTGTGAATAATTTACACCACACAATTTCCCTCTAGAGGCAACTACTGGTATGAAATCCACAGCTTAACTTCACTATAGTTGTCGGAATTGCAGATTATTTTTTTCATACTGGTCACGGTCGAAAGTAAGATTACCTTGGGCATGACTCTAGCACATAAAAGAACAGACATTGCGAAAACAGCATACAAGTA
The DNA here is from genome assembly GCA_916181665.1 of Avena sativa. Taxonomy (NCBI): domain Eukaryota; kingdom Viridiplantae; phylum Streptophyta; class Magnoliopsida; order Poales; family Poaceae; genus Avena; species Avena sativa. The sequence goes on from OV702284.1 coordinate 19,113,487, forward strand.
CGAGCTAGTCATAGCATAAACGGTGATATAGCATAAATCCAACAAATCAAATATTCACTCACTACATCACATCATATCTCTCTAGAGGCAATTACTGATAAGAAATCTGCACTTTAACTTCACCATGGTTGTCAGAGTCGCGTATTGTTTTTTCATACTGGTCTCGGTCGAAAGTAAGATCACCTTTGAAGGAGACGGTACGACCATCACGATCTTTCTCAGGATTAGTTGAGACGTGAAGGCTCAACTTTATCATCAAGAGAGGATCCAAGTATACTGGAACAGCTGCCCAAGGCCGCAACAGCGGAAGTTGTTTGCCCTCAATGACCTCTGCTTTGTCCTCTTCTCCACAATAGAATAGCAAGACATTGTTGTCTTTGTAGAGTTGATGATGCACGGTGATTTCGCCATAGACATAGCAGACAGCGCCGCCGGTGCTATTAGAGCCACCACCAGCTCCGAGATCGAGGTAGACAAACACATTCGCCTGTATAGCGCGGTAGAGCGCCACCAAAGTCACATCTATTTTGCGACACTTTTCTGTTATGATGGTGCGGGTCATGACTTTGTTGCACTCGTATTCATCCACCATGAATGAGAGGTGTCCAGCTTCTGTTCTTTGATTGTCATGTGGGATTTCAATTTTAACTCGGAAGCATTCCTCCATGGCCCCGCCATGTGCGGAGAGTATCAAATTACCCTGCGTATGTCATCAGCTGTGGGATAAGATGATTCAAAAGGAGATATGGAAACTGAAAACAAAATATAAGATGAATGCACGGACAATACCTGTGAATCGACATTACGGTACTGCTGACCCTTTTGCGAGGAGAAGCGGTAGGCAGAACAATCGTTGAAGGCGATGAAGGTGCCCTCGAAGGGGAAGCGGGGACGCACAGACAACAGCTCCACCAGGTACCGGGAAAAGCTGTAAGCTATCCTTATGTTATAGCTGTCTCCCTCATAAACAATTCCTCGACTCGGTGGAGGCAACGCTTCTTGATCAAGTTCTTCTTCGTGGTCGTTGTCATAGTCATCAGAGTTGCTGTGGTCATCGTCGTCGCCGCCGTTGAGGTCATCATCGTCACGGCTGGTGAGGTCATCATCGCCTTCGCCGTCGTTGAGGTCATCGTGAGCCAATTGCTGCTGGTTGAAATCATCATGTTCGGCACCAGGAGATTCTTTCTCGCCCGTTCTCTCGTCTCCAGCATTGACCGTTTCTCCTCCCGTTCCCATTGCTCTTTCCCTTCCCCTTTTTCTTCCTACAGCGTCGAGAGCCTGTTTCGGTAGAGGATCGAGAACTGTAGATAATTAAGAAACGAGAGAAATATATAAGAGTAATATAATCAATAATGTCTCCGTCGAGCTACATCCCTGCGGGCAAAAGCTAATTTTGTCAAGCTAGGAGATTCATAATCAAGAGAACGGATATAGATCTCGTATTACCTGCAGATCGCACAAGATGGCCCTCGAAGATGCTCTTCCGATCCGGGACACCCTCCGGCGGCAACCCTCCGCGGTATTACCTCACAGACTTGGCCAAGTCGGCGGGTGCCCTTTTACTAAACCCTAGATCGACCTCGCGGTGCTGCGCCCCCGTCCTGACCGATCCTCTTTATACGGCAAATGCGCAAACCTAGTCCTTCTCGGCCTCGCCTAGTTGTTCTCTTAGACCCGTGTATATATACCGCAGATGCGCAGACGTAAAGATGAACTTCAGACTACATGACGATTGTATCTGCTGGCTTCAGAGTTTGTCTCCGCCTACTTCGCATTCTGACCAGAAGAGAAGAGAACAAAGTTTCATGAATGTTTGGTTGTGAAAATGAGGTAAACTGAACGGAGGTGGTGTTTTACCTCATTGGTGTAGATTGACCCATTATAAAAATTACATTTCAAAATTTCAAAAAACTTAGAAACAAAATTTCGCAGTGTACATCCAGACATTCTATGTCCGCAAACAAAGTTTCACCGAAAATAACATTTTTTGACATTTTAAAATATGTTTTTAAACAATGGTGTGCATATACACCTAGTAGGAGCCAATGTGGATTTTCTTAAACTCTTCGAAATAGGATTTCGTCCCGCTATAGTATTAATATAGCAACCACATTGATACACGATTTCGAACCAAAGAAAATGCTAGGGCACCAACACAAACATGCCCAGAAAAAGACAATGGCGAATCGATAAAATGATGATAACCCGCAACAGCTGCGCCCTCCGACTATGCCCCCCACCACCACCATGCGCGCTCGCGAAGGGAAACACCATCGACATGACGTTGCTACCTAGACCATGGTCCTAACGTTTCTCCTGGCACTCAGAGTTAAGTGGAGACGGAGGATTCTCTTGATGCCCTCAAGGAAGGAATGGTGTCACTCGAAGGCGGCACCGCATCAGGGACGGACGAGCCGACATGGATTTCTCCTGACCACTGCCCACACACAAAAAAAACTTGGCACAATGGAGAACCACCACCCAGCTTCACCGTCCACCTATATGCGCCACCATGATCTTAAAGTCACCAACACCATATCTTCGTGGACCCTGGCACGTGGCCTAAACGTCAGGAGACACGCGACATCGCCGGAATACGGGGCACCAGCCTCGTAGCCCACAAGAGACAACTCCACCGCTTAGTGGTCTAGCTCGAATGAACAAAGTTTGAGTCAGGCCGTTCTAGTTTGTTACTAAATTATCACCTAGTCAATAGTTTGGATTGCGGCAGTTTCCGTTGAACTACAGGATGTTAAATAAGTTAGGAACATTCAAAATATGATTATAGCTATCATCCTTTAGCGTTAAAAACTTCTAAACTTTGACATGGGAAGAGCTTTCTAGCACTCAAGGCCAAATACATGTCTTGGTTTCAGTTTTTCTTTTGCTGAAACTTCTTTCGATATTCTTATTACTTGAAACAGGCTTGCGCCCAGCTTTATAAATAAAGCACACAGGTGAGACCGCTGCTGGGCCAGACAGCACAATACCCAAGGGATAAACCGGTACAACCACGACAACTGCTCGGGCAAACAGCACAACACAAACATGCCCAAAGAAAAAAGAATGAAGACAAAGGCGAAGCGACTAGGCTAAGATGATTTGCAATCGCTACGCCCTCCGACTTTGTTCCACTATGCTCCAAGCGCTCCGAAGCGCTGAGTACCAAGCAGCCCCTTCCCAAGGGTAGCACCGTCGGCATGGTATTGCTACCCGGACCAAGGTCCTGGGATTTCCCCCGGCACTCCGAGTAAAGTGGAGGTAGAGGAATCCCGCGACGCCCTTCAGGAAGGAGTGGCGCCACCCGTAGTCGGCACCGCGTTGGGGTCGGACACGCCGACAGGGATTTCTCCCGACCACTGCCCACATAGAACCCGGCACCTCGGAACACCACCATCCAGCTATGCCACCAACTAGCATGCGCCACCACGATCTTGCAATCATCTTCACCCGCCTCTTCGTGGACACTGACACGTGGCCCGATCACCGAGGGCACACGACATTGCCGGAGTGAGGGACAACAGCCCCGTAGCACGCGGGAGGAACACACCTCCACCGCCGAGAGGCGGTCATCGACCGGATAGGGCAGCCGAGACACACCAGACCCGGGATGGTCCGGCCAGGCCTAGACAGGCCCGTAAAGCCCTAGCCGCCGCTGTTGCAATGGGAGGCTACAGCGCCGCATCCTCAACTCTAGCTTGCCCCGCCACCTACAGAGAACGCCACCGAGGCAGCACACCGGCCTGCCCAAGCCCATCTGGGCCCGCTCGAGCCCATCTAGGCCCGAGGTGCCCAGATTTGAGCCGGGGATGGATTCCAGCAGAGCTCCCCGCCATGGCGTCTCCCGCCCGAGGTTGGCGCCACCGCCTGGGCGTCCACGCCGTACCAGGGCCTCCCGAAGAGCACCGCCGCCGGGAAGAAGATGGGTCCTGACCCCATCTCCAGGACGCGGGGGAAAGCAGTTCGCCGCAGCCGGCTCCGCCGGCGGCGGCGGCGGCGAAGGATGGAGGGAGGTGGAGGGGACGGGGGTGGCAGGAGGGAGGGGCGGCGTCTCGTCGCCCTCAGGGGAGCGAGAGACGCGAGCGTTTCGTCTGAGCCACCGATATTCTTATTACTTGATCACGTATCTATAAACCATCAGAAATAGAAAACTCCTGCACCTTTGCAGATTCTGTGGTGTGCTGATCAAAGAACCATCTGCTTACTGCAATTTAACAGCGCCAGTTGCATTTATGTTCCGGTAAGATTCATTTATGTCTAGTTTAGTGTTCCTTATGATGCACAGTAATAACTTAACTCATTTGTTCTGAACTTACGGTCCTCAATACAGAAACAGATTTGCTGTTAGCACCGAATCGTCCCACTAATCAACAAAATAATGGCTACATAAGTTGAGGGCTTTGTTCATCTGACGGTGTGGACTTCATTAATTTAAAGGCAGGCTGACTTTCGTCAAAAAAGATTTTCATCATGTGGTGTACTTCTGAAGGAGAGGTTAAACAAGAGTTGGCACATCGTTTGGTTTTGCTACATCACAAGGAGAGGTTAAACAAGAGTCTACACGAGATCCCTACATTGAAGTCGATTTTGCTGGACTGCCTTCTAAAGTGGCAAAAGGAATAACTTCTGAAGGAGAGGTTAAACAAGAGTTGGCACATCGTTTGGTTTTGTACTGTGTGTTAACTGAGTGTGATGAGCTTTCTCGATGAGTGTATCTCCTGCACCAAAATATATAAGCTAGTACATACTAAAACAAGTCTAAATTCATTTTCTGTACAAAGCTAAAACATCTTATATTTTGAAACGGAGGGAGTACTTGTTTGCCTATTTTTCGGCCCATTAGGCCAACGATAGATATGGTTGCTGCATCACCTTGGTTTGTATACAACGTCTGCCACTCTTTTTTGCGAATCAATAGCTTTATATATTAGTTGACAGGATTACAATCACTCGTGAGAGTGTCAACGAGAAAGTCTGGGTTATAGTTGATCCACAAACACCCCATCCTATCACTACTAGCTTGTTTAGCACATAAATGAGTAGCATTGTTTGCGTCACGCCCAATAGCCAAAATGCTAAAGCTAGAAAAATCCCTCCTAATCTCTCGAACCTCTTAACAAATTGCTCTTAATTCTAACCTATTATCGTCGTCAGAGTTACAGAAGTTCACAGCTAACAGAGAGTCGCTCTCAATGATAACTCGTGGGTACCTTTTCTCATATGCTAACCTCGCTCCTTCGCGGATCGCTAACACCTCCATTGACAGGGCACTTGCGGCATGTTCAAACCATAAGGCTTGACTTCTAATCATTGTCCCAACCTCTCCTAGTACCATACTCAATATTACCGTCTAAGTCCTATCATCATATCGGGATGCACACCAGATGACCAGGTGAGAGATCAAAACCTTAAATCGTCACTTGATACAAGGAGATTGATCAAAAAATGCTCTCGTCCACGTGCGGTGCCGCCGCGCCCGCATCGGTCAACTCCCCTCCTCGAGGCCTCCCCCACCTCCCTATCTCCCCTGCCGCTGGCAACGAAGACGCTAGGGAAAACCCTAGGCGGTTAGTGCAGTGGCTTTTACTCAAATCGGTGGGGAGGTCCTGTGATGACGACGACTTTTCTCCGGACCTTGTCGGCGGTGGGGGCAGGCTGACAGCGGCAAGTCTTCGATGCCTGGTTGTGGTTGTCCAGTGGTGGTCGGCAGGAGGCGTCGGAGCTAGGGTAGGGCCCACTAGGCTTGTCTCGGAGGCGGTTGATGATGCTCGATGTGGCACTTCGTTGGTAACCCCAAGCGTTGGGTGTGAAGAACAAGCAACAAGTTATCCCTCAGTTGAGACCGAGGTTATCGAACCAGAAGGAGGAAGAAAACGTCACACAGGTGTTGCAAGCAACGCGGAGACCTGCACAACACAAACTCAAGACTTTGTCCCAACGAATCAGTCAGGTTGTCAACCTCACCGGTTTGCTGTAACAAAGGATTAAACGAATGGTGTGGAAGGTAATGGTTTGCAGCAAGTAAACAAGTAAGTGTGGAAGATGTATCAATGGTAACAATTGGACCGGGGTCCATAGTTCACTAGAGGTGATCTCCTTAGATAAACAACATGGCATGAAGGGTAAACAAATTACAGTAGGGCAATTGATAGGAACTGAGCAAGGCATAACAATGCAATTACTAGTCAGAAAGATCCTATGAGATTCTATTGGGCAATACAACAAGATACATAGACCGCCATCCAACTGCATCTATAACTAGAAGTCCACCTTCAGGTTATCATCCGAACCCCCTTTAGTATTAAGTTGCAAGCAACAGACAACTGTTTTAAGCAAAGCGTGTAAGATAAACAGTCCACATGTTCCATGAACAAGAGACCGTTGTTTTCTCCCTAGTGGCAACAACACATCTACAACCGAAGAGATTTCTATCACTTCCCTTGGAAACTAGAGGCATGAACCCACTATCGAGCATCAATACCCCCTCTTGGAGTTACTAGCAACTACTTGGCCAAGATAGCTACTAACAACGGAGAGCATGTAAGATCACAAACAACACAGACATGATAGAATCATAAAGACAAAACCATTAATCAAACCAACATAATAATCTCAATATCCATCGGATCCCCGCAAACACAACATGCATGATTACATATAGATTAGATCTTGATTATGAACAGAGCTCACAAGATCTATACATGAAAGCACAAAGGAGGAGATACAACCATCTAGCTACTACATGGACCCATAGTCCAAGGTAGAACTACTCACGCATCATACCGGAGAGAAGGCCTTCGGGATGATCTCCCCTTTGGCAGGGTGCCAGGAAGAACTTCAGATCCCCCCTGAAAGAACATCTGGGCCCCCATGTGGTGGTTTTGGTAATTAATGACAATCTCTATGGACTAATGCTTGTATCAAGTTGTACTTGTAGGAATTGTCCATAGGCAAGGCTTGAACCATATGTTGGCTTCAAGGTTTGGAGAAGAAGAAAGTGAAGAGGATCAAGTGGTGACCAAGGTGTTCAAAGAGTGATCCATAGATTGGTCATGCATCAACATAATGAAGAAAAGAAGAAATGATGTGCAAGCTAAAGATGTGCAATATCTAGAAGATCTCATGCTTGAAGCTTGCCATCCTCGGTGATCATGGATCGATGAAGACAAGGTCAAAGTAAAGGTTTCCCCATGTTGTATGGGGGAGCAACTTGCAAGTCTTCATCAAGAGAGTGCGTGCAAGAGCAATCAAGAAAGGTGTTCCATCTTGAGAAGGACAAGATCGTATACATCAAGATCAAGTGGAAAATGCGCAAGGCAAAGGTATGATATTGATAGGGTTTCTTTCTTACCGGTCTCGTGGTGTTAGTTGGGGAGACCGGTTTATAGGATAGACAACCGTTCTATCTAGAGGGGCTCTCAAGTGAGTAACTCGATCATATCTTTCAGAGAGAGCTCAAACCTTTGCATACTTAGCATCCTCCTTTCTTGGTTGTTATTTGGATCTTATCCATGTGAGGTTCTAGAGCTTGTGGTAATATTCATAACAAGCTCTAGTTCATCAAAAACGGATTTCCCCTTTTATAACATATTGCGTTTTCGATCTTTGAGGTTTTACGGTTTCTCACCAGGAGAGGTATCTCACATTATAATACATGAAATGTTCTCTCTTGGTGGTATCCAATATTTTGTTGGGTAACTCTTGTTGTCATCTTTCCAACAAAATTGGTTTCAGGTCAATCGGAGTTTCCAAACTCTAGATATCGCCATTTGAAGTTTGCCTCTTATTTGGTCCAGACCGGAGTCTCCGGTCTGCGTGGACCAGAGTCTTCGGTGTGGTACGGAGTTTCCGGAACTGTCTCCGGTGGTGACTTCAGAATCAGGGTTGGGACATACTGTATGGGGGTCCGGAGCCAGGTCCGGAGGCTACCCCGGAGTCTCCGGTGTTTCCTCTGTTCGGAGTCTCCGATGTTGGTTGACCGAAGTCTCCGGTCTTGTTGGGTCATGGATGGCCCAGGTCATTCAGATGGGCGGTCTGGAGGCTCCTCCGGATATTGGCCGAAATCTCCGGTATAGACCGGAGTCTCCAGTGTAAACCGGAGTCTCCGGTCTGACTTTTCCCCAACGGGCAGAAAACGGTCAGAAATCTGTGGGCCTATAAAAAGGGGCCCTTCTTCCACAATGTCTTTGCTCGAGTTTTTACAGGCTTTCTCCTCCATTCTTGACCCTCTTGAGCTTGCTCCCCCTTCAATCCCTCCCTTGATTCTTGCATATACTTTAGGGATTTGAAAGAGGAGATCTAGATCTACAAACCCACCAATCCATCTCTCCTCTAAGTGAGGGGAACATCTTGGGATCTAGATCTTGAAGTCTTTTGTGGATTTCCTCCATTGTTCTTCCTCTCTTATTCCCCCAAAATCTTTTGTAGCTTTGATGGAATTTGGGAGAGAAGGATTTGAGCACTACTTGTGTTCTTGCCATTGCATTTGGTGCATCGGTTTGAGTTCTCCCCGGAGGATTTGGTGAGTGAAAGTTGAGAAGATTTTTACTCTTGGGTTCTTGGAACCCTAGACGGTTTGTTGGTGTTGCAGATTGTGGCCTTGGTGGCGTTTGTTGGGAGCCTCCAATTAAGTTGTGGAGAAGTGCCCCAACCTTGTGAGAGGTTCCGGTTGCCACCGACAAGTGCACCGATAGTGGAAGCGTGGATCGATCCCATTAAGGTGAGATTCATCGGAGAATAAGGGAGCCCTTTTGTGGCGTTGGTGGTTTGATACCACCCCCCTCTCCAAACGAGACGTACTCCATGTTGGGAGGAACTCGGTAAAATATCATTGTCCCCGCGTGCCTCGGTTATCTCTATACCCGAGCTTTTTACTTATGCACTTTACATTGTGATAGCCTTCGTGCTTGAAGTAATACATATCTTGCTATCAGTTTGTTGCTTGTATTGCTTAGCATAAGTTGTTGGTGCACATATGTGAACCTTAGTTGTTCTAGGTTGTGCTTGTCAAAGTAAACACTAGTTTTATTCCGCCTTTGTTGAGCCACTCTAGGAAAAGTTTTAATCGCTTATTCACCCCCTCTAGGAGACATCTGTATCATTTCACCCCTGATCTAGGGACGATGGTGGCGGCGACTACAGACGGTTTCGTGGATATTTGATCGGGTGCTTAGGGTTTCTGCATCGGGGGCTTCTTATAGGCGAAGGGGAAGGCCGAGAAGGCAACCAGAGGGGGGGGGCAAACCCTAGCCAGGCGCGGGCCCACCCCTGGCCGCGCCTGGGGGGGGTGGCTGCCCTGGCCCGCTTCCTCGTCTCCCCTCTGGACTTCTTGTTCCCCACGGAAAGTAATTGACTTTGACGTTTGTCCCGTCCAATTCCGAGAATATTTCTTTACTAACTTTTCTGAAATAAAAAATAACAGAAAACAGGCATCTGGCATTGTTGCAACTTGTTAGAAGGTTAGTACCAGAAAACATGTAAAAAGCACCTCAAAGTGTAGACAAGCAAAGCAAAGTAGATACTAAACAAGCATGGAGCATCAAAAATTATAGATACGTTTCCGACATAACAGTGGTCGTCACCTGCTTGTCTCAGCCTGTCGATGTCGCTTCATAGAGGAGGTCCTGGTTCGGCTCCGCGTCACGAGGATGCCTAGGGTGGCAACGCCGGGATTGGCAGGGGTGGTTTCTTCCTTCGCACGAAGTGGTCGGTCAGGGTTCACGGCTGGATTGACGGATCTCGTTCTGTTCATCTAGCCTTATCTGCGAGTCGGGAAGACATAGTTTCTGGTGAAAACTGAGCCGACTTCGGTCTTGGTGGGTGATGGTGGCGTTCTACACCATTACGTTGATGAAAGCATCGTCGTGCAACTATTGTTGATTCAATCGTGCTGCTTTGGGGATAACCCTAGTATCTGGCTTCCGCATCTGGAGATGGCGGCGATGCGCTGTCGCGATCTCTCTTGGGAGCATCGTTTGTGGAGATGTGCCGGATGATAGGGGCTGGAACTGGAGCAGATTGTCTTGCATAGAGCGTTGGCGGTGATGTCAAGTCATGCCAGGTCGACATGTGCTACGCTAAGTCATGCCTAGTCGGCAGGTGCTACGCACGACAAATCCTCGAGAGACTTAATCTACGTTGGATGGTCGTACTTGGCAGCATGGTGTTGCGGCGTGCCAAAAATGACCGTGACATGCTTGGGAGTTAGTGCGTAGGAGGTGGTGCCATGGTGCTACTTGGCACCATGGTGGTGTCAGTGGCTGGTGCGGCGAGAGTCTGCGCATCAATCTACCATCGAAGATGGATTGGCGAATGATAGTGGAGGCAATGGCGTCGACATCCAGAGTGAGTGCGTTGGCGCCACTTCGCGGATATGTTGGACGGATTTTGGCTCCTAGCTTGCATGCGCAGTTGGGTGTTTTTTAGATTTCTCGAGGAGCTGCGATGGACTGTCATTGTCATGATCGGTGTTGTTGTTTTGGTGGTATTTCGTTTGTATGATTTTTATAATGTATTTTGCTAGACTTTGATGTTTCGATGATAAATAATGGTTGTGTGCATTTCTCAATGTAGAGGCCAAGCTCTGCTCCTCATTAAAAAAAAGATGGCCACGTAATCTTGGAGCTATGTGGACCTGACCCTACCTTCTTGAATTGGCCAATTGCTTAAATACGATAAAATCAGAGATGTGTTTCTTTCTTTTTTGAGGGTAAGAGATATGTTTCTTTAGATGGGATAATTTGGAGAAAAATGGTAAATAGGGTAATTGGTATAAAGAACATACAACTAGTAGATAAAATATCAAATTTACTTCCCCTTTTAACAGTAACAATGTCAACTATAGAAAACATTTCAATTTGTACATCAGTACAAGGAAAGAGAAAGACTAATCACATTTCTTTCTTAATGTGAGGCTGGAACCGCCAGCACTGCCCCTGTCCTCGCTATTGACCGCATGTTAATCGTAAATACTCTGAGCCAATCAACTAGTTCACATGGTACCAAATGCCTAGATTCAGTTTTGTTCATGCTGTGATGAAATGATAGCTTGCTTGATTTTCCTTGTATAGTACCGCTTCAGTATCAGTTTCCTCTAACATCCCCAATAACTTTCTACTTAGTAGACAACCAATCATCCGCTCTTTTTAACTTCTTGTCGGATAAACAAAAGCACGGGAACCAGAAATCACATAAACAGGCCACTGATCTGAACACTTGTTCACTGAAGGTCTGTATTTATATACCCATCAATGCAGTTCTAGTTTGTTGAGTCCATGTAAATGTAATGTCAGTCTGTTAGCCACGCAAATGTTGTGAGATCCTTGCAGTTTTATTTCGAAGCACCCTGGGCATTATCTTCGGAAGTCAAGGAGTTGCACCAAGTGTAGTACAACTCGACCGGTCCTCTTAGTATGAAAAAAAAGAAGATTCTTATGTCTATCACCAGAAAACACTAGAGCTGGTATACCATAGACAGTAGCTTTGCATTAGGCGGGCATGCATTCACTAATGCCGATGCAAAAAAAAGAATGTTCGACGAAATATATTGCCTCTTCACGAATGTAAGGATGGTCTCTTGCCGCATCATTCCTACACTCGCAAAATGTTGATCTTTGCGAATCATTGTCAACTAGGCCGAATAGTCGTTCTTATCCCCCGATCCTCTTTGTTCTTCTGGTCTCCGGACACAAACAAATGTCTCGATCGATCCCCGTTCCATCCCATTACTGAAGTAAAGTATGCATCGTGCTTGGTGGAGGGACGGCACAAAGAGATAATAGCCATGGTTACAAAATAGGATTCACAGTGATGATGCGAAGATGAAACACATAGCGCACATTTTTCCAATGATCCGTGCCCATTTCCTGGTGTCTCCGATGCCCATACATGTCAAATTTAGATCCTTAGCGTATATCCGACACAACGAATAACTCAAGAAATGAGATTGGATAGTTATTAGACATAATAGTAAAGCGAGGAATGGGCTATAGAAAGTTTAGATTGTGATGCTTGGTTTTTATAAAGATGGGTGGTAGGGAGTGGCATTAAGTCACTGGTCCTCTGGTAGGTCAACAACTAAAATCTATTAGCAATGAGCGTCCTTGGGTAGGTTAGAGGCTATGAGATCTCTATTGGCACTAGAAAAACAACAAATTCCTTAGCCTTTCTCTTTGAAAAGGAATAATTAATCCTCTTGCCTTCGTGTTAATATTATATACCTATACAACACATTATTTATCATTACAAAGTTTATGAAAAATAAAGCCGAACAACTAATGTTCTATCCTCAGATGTAAAAAGAAAGAAAAGAAGAACCGAAGCAGCCTAGTTTATCAATATTTACCATGGAAAACATCATCATAAAGAAGAGTTCGATTCTCTAATATTTAGTTCTTCGATCCAATAGTGTGTTTATTCACCAGCTATCACTAGGTGGGATAACGACTGCTAGTTTTTGAATGGTTTCCCCCTGTTTGGTTCTAAGTAATGGACGAGGGGAGTGAACTTCCTAAACTTTCCCAAAAAAGATTGTTGAAGCTTTTGTGTGACACGACTGCCCACAGATTCAAAAGTTCAAGCGTGATTTTTTTAAAATTCTTTAATTGAACCAGTGATGTCACTTTTGTGTTGAACTACTGTCCCATGTATATGTTGGAAACCGCGTGTAATGTTGAGCAATCACATAACAGCAATGAGCCACATTTTTATGAACCAGGCTAGCACTTTTTCAACCAGTTCCAGCAAGGGATCTGATATACCGAGAAGTGAGTTCAGAGAACTAGTAGAAACAATGAGATGCATAGTAGAATCTTTCAACCCCTTCCTTATTTCCTTGTGTGAATACCTGGACACGATCTGGCTCGGTCCAGCTCGCCGCCGAGCCGCAAAAATCTCGGGCTGAATTTGCCGAGCCCGAGCCAGCTCGTTGCCGCCGACGATCCACACATCTGAGCTCGGCCCGAGCTTCCGATGAGCTCTGTCCAGCTCGGTGCAGCTCGTGAGCTTGGCGGGTCTGCGTCACTGATGGGTGGACCCTTTGCAACGGCTTTTCATCTCGCCCCGAGCTCGAAACAATATTCAGTTTCCTCTAACATCTCAATAACTCGTTAGTAACCCCGACCAATGATCCATGTATCCAATTATGTTCTCTCGGGGAAGGAGAGATTGTCTTCCAAACCAAGAGAGAGGTCACATAAAAAAAAACAAGAAAAAACATATAGTCCTGTAGATACACACGAATCTAAAAAAATATGAGTCCGTTAATTCTGGAAGTAGGGAGTACTAGAAATCATATGGGCTTGCAAGCTGCTAATAACTTGTTCATGGATCTCACAAGTTACACAAGTATCATATTTATATGACCATTACATGCAGTTTACTCTGAGGACATGCCAATCCACTACAGCACGCGACGGCTACGCCGACGGCTAAAAGCCCTCGGCGTAGCCAGCATTGCCGTCGGCATACGCTACGCCGAGGGCTGCCGTCGGCGTAGCCCCCTCGGCGAAGGTCTCCCTCGGCGGAGCAAAAACGGCCGTCGGCGTAGCAGAAAACCGTCGGCGTAGATCTACGCCGACGGCCGAGGCGGGCCCGTCGGCGTAACGGCCGTCGGCGAACGGCGGCGCTGCCGTTAGACGGCCGCTAACGGCGCACCATATACGCCGACGGCCTTACCCTCGGCGTTTGGTGGCCACGTGGCATGCGCTGGGCCTCCCCAGGAGGGGGCTACGCCGACGGCCTCGCCCTCGGCGTATGTGGACGCGTGTCCACCGCCTGAGCCTTCTAGGCTGGCGCTAGGCCGACGGCCTGCCCTCGGCGTAGGAGCAGGTGCTACGCCGACGGCAGTGCCCTCGGCGTAGCCCTGACCATATGGCACATGGCAGAGGGCTACGCCGAGGGCATTGCCGTCGGCGTATCACATACACAGTTTTTTTTTTGATTTTTTCTCAGCAGCACTCATACATCATCGATACATCCATGCATACCATATGGCACATCATCCATGCATACATCCATACAACCATACATCATCCATACATCCATGCAATATATATTCCACACATTAGTCATACATCATCCATACAACTACACATGTATCAACATCAGTCATACAAGATCATCCATATATTAGTCATACAAGATCATCGACATCATCACACATCCCTACAACTCTGGAGGAGACGGGGTGTACCCGAGATCTCCCCTGGTGAAAAGTGGCGACCTCTGCCGAGGGTTGCGTCCAGTAGAAGCAGCAGAAGAGCCACCTGGCGAGGGAGTAGGAGAAGTGTGAAGCTCGGGAGAACCACCTGCAGAATGGCCAGGAGATGGACCATCGTCATGAAGCGGTGTGATCTGACGCCCATCCGGCGAGGCGTGGCCAAAGTGCCGGTTCCCAGAAGCTCCCGTTCCCTACATGTTGCCTACATGTTAGCAACTTGCGAGGCAAAGTAAAGCGATAACCAGTGGGTTCGCAAAGAACTTACCGGTGTCGATGCGTAGTAGGTCCTAGCGAAGCTTTCCTTCGATTGCCAAAATGGCATCGGACCTGGCATGAGAGGCACGGGCCCTAAATCTCTATTCTGGCCAGTTTGAATATTCACCATCATGGCCTGCAAGATAGTTTAGAAGTCAGGCCGTAGTACAACAAACGGGGGGAAGTGGGACTTGTATCTTCTGCAAAAAATAAAGGTTCGGACTTACATTTACGTATTGCATGTAGATCGCATTCGCCTCCTGATGCTGCCGAAAGGCCACCTGATATTCCTCATAAGCGGCATCGTAGGCCGCATCTAACTCAGGCTACAATTTCAAATACAAGGAATCTCGTCAGCGGTTAGCCATGCAGGAACAAAAGTCATAAAGATGATGAAAACGAGAAAAACTTACATCCTCGGCGGAGCGACGAGGCTGGCCACGAGGCGGGATAGGGGGGCCGTCGGTGGGGTAGGTAGCCTTGAGACGGCTGAAGCTCGTGCTGAGGGTAGGCTTGACCTTCTTATTCAGAATCTTGAGGCGTCCATGCTGCAATCCGTGCCCCGACAGGACCAACGACTCCTCGTCGATCTCCGCGTGAATGGGGTCATCCACATGGGGGTGACGAGCCTTCACCATCGTGCTGTAGTTCCCCAAGTCGTTCTGGGCAGTGCCAAAGTACACGGGCAACGAGGGTTGAGGCTCCGAGTAATTGGGCTTCTTTCATAATCCATGTTGAGCTCCTTCATGAGTTTCTTCGTTTCGTGAAAGGTTTTGGGCAGACAATGCCCTTCGGGCAACATGTTACCACATGTTCTCAGATTAGCTTCAAAGTGAGAACGGGTGGCGGAGTACTGGCACTTGTCGGCTAGACACTGAGAGATGGCATCGAGCTGAGAAATCTTTGCACCCTCGTACAGAGGCCTCTTAGCCGCGGCCATCATATCAAGGAAGGCCTTCGCGGTTGGCTCCGGTTCCTCCGGTTCTAGCGGTTCCTCCGGTTCTGATGATTCCTCCCGTGGAGGTGGCGAATTCGGCTGGTCGGCATCGATAAGATCATCTAGCATGTTTCTAATCCCATCGTGCTCATTGCCATTGAGCCGCTGACGCATCACCTCACCTCTGTCACGTTCGTACCGAGCAAAGTCGACTTGCGTGACATAGTTAGACATGTACCCATATTGCAGAAGGTGTTTGTACATGTCATCCTTTCCCTGACGATGACGCTTAGTGCAATGAGCGCAGGGACAAAGTGCCCGAACAATTGCCTTCGAACCACGCGCTAACTCATTCACTAACAAATGAGTGTTCCGTACCCAATCGTCTGTTTTATTAGTCGCACTAATACGGCCACTGTACATCCACCCATTATCAGCCATCCTCTTCTGCTTTGTTGGGAGACAAACAACAAATATAACATTTTATATCAAAAAGGAGATTAAATGCTTCATATTTTTACGCATTCATCAACCTACATGTCCAATAGGAAAAGAGGGTCCTAACCAGCCGCCGGATCCGTAGATTGGGTAAGTTCTCCCTGGTTCTACCCCGATCCAAGCAGAATTTCGGCAGCACCTCCCCGCTGCTCTCTCGATACACGTCTCGACAAAAAGCCAAGAGGATGTGCATCCGGAGAACAACGAGGAGGCGCCACCGAAATCCTGTCTCGAATCGAGGTAGAGCCAGGGAGAACCAAACCCAACTACGAATCTGCCGACTGCCCGATAAAAGCCATAAGCGTTACGGTCCAAAATATGCGAGACCACTAATGCATATTAAGTCACGTAACGCTTACGGTCGGGATGACGCCTAGGTGACGCGACAGACTTGGTGATCTAGACACGAAAATAAACCTAGGTACAAGAGAGGCGAACAGATTCTCACCCTCGAAGCGTGATCAAATCTTCGAAGATGACCCGAGACCCGCCGTCAAAACACTCCCCCCGCTCACCCTCCGGTAACTGCAAAAAACATTAGAAGATGGTTAAATATGCAACATCTATTTAGCAATTTCTAATTCTAATTCTAATTCTATTTCTACTACTATTTCTAGCATTTCTAATTCTACTCCTATTTCTAGTAATTCTAGTTCCATTCCTATTTCTACTCACATACTACAAACTACTTCTATTTAGGGTTTTCATTCTACTCCTACTTCTTAACCTACATACTAAAACTACTCCTACTCCTATTTATCATCACAAAAATATGCATACAAAGTAAAAATAAAAAAATACTAACCTAAATTAACTACATCTACCAATACTAACAATACACCTAACTAACTACACCTAAATTACCAATACTAACCTAATGGGGGAGGGTGTGCTCGGTTGAGGGGTGGGCAGTGGGGGAGGGGAGGGGCAGTGGGGGAGGCGACGGGGCAGTGGGGGTGGCGGCGGGGCAGTGGGGGAGGGGTGGGGCAGTGGGGGCAGTGGGGGAGGGGTGGGGCGGTGGGGGTGGCTGGCGGGCGGGAGGGAGGGAGGGGGTGCTGGCTGGCGGCGGTGGCTTCGGGGAGGGAGGGGGTGCTGGCGGCGATGGCTTGGGGTAGGAAGGGGGTGCTGGCGGTGGCTCGGGGGAGGCAGCGGGTGCTGGCGGCGGCGGCTCGGGGAGGCAGCGGCGGCATCCCGGGGAGGCTAGGGGCGGCGGCTCGGGGAGGTTGTGGGGGGGTGGCGGCTGGCGGCGTCGGCTCGGGGAGGCTGAGGGGGCAGCGGCGACGGGGACACGAGCAGAGGACCGGCGGCTGGTGGCGGGGTCGGGGCGTGCGAGCAGGAGGTTGGGGATAGAATGGATTGGGGAGGAGTGGCCCGGGTGGGCCGGGGGCAGCCCTTAATGGATAGGGCTACGCCGACGGCCTGGAATACGCCGAGGGCAGCCGTCGGCGTAGCTAGGGCAATTTTTTTTATTAATAAATTTTTTTAGAAGAAACTTTATTTGATGTTTACTAATATAACAAATGAAAATATATTATTTGGAGTCTACTATTATTTGATGTTACAAGAAACTTTACAAGAAACTTTACTTGATGTTTACTGATCTCTCTGCACACTCGGATCGTCTACCCCCCTAGACGTTCCTCTGACAGGGGTAGCCCGGCGTAGCTCTCTCTTGTTTTGTGTTTGTTTAGGTCATAGGGTGATGTAAAACCATGTTGGTTCACAAGTTGGGGCACTATCCTACCCGGTTTCACCTCGACGGGGAGATTCCACCCTCATACGGGCCCGGAACCTTCGCCTCTAGGTTAGAGCGCATGCATGCGAGGGGGGACACATGCAAGCACCTATATATACCAACCTCTAACCACACCCACACACACATATATGCTAGGGGCACATGCAAGTTTTCATCTCATTCCGATGTTCTCGTGGTCTTCCTCCGGCGAAACCCTGATCTCTGTGCACACTCGGATCGTCTACCCCCCTAGACGTTCCTCTGACAGGGGTAGCCCGGCGTAGCTCTCTCTTGTTTTGTGTTTGTTTAGGTCATAGGGTGATGTCAAACCATGTTGGCTCACAAGTTGGGGCACTATCCTACCCGGTTTCACCTCGACGGGGAGATTCCACCCTCATACGGGCCCGGAACCTTCGCCTCTAGGTTAGAGCGCATGCATGCGAGAGGGGACACATGCAAGCACCTATATATACCAACCTCTAACCACACCCACACACACATATATGCTAGGGGCACATGCAAGTTTTCATCTCATTCCGATGTTCTCGTGGTCTTCCTCCGGCGAAACCCTGATCTCTGTGCACACTCGGATCGTCTACCCCCCTAGACGTTCCTCTGACAGGGGTAGCCCGGCGTAGCTCTCTCTTGTTTTGTGTTTGTTTAGGTCATAGGGTGATGTCAAACCATGTTGGCTCACACGTTGGCTCACAAGTTGGGTCAAACCATGTCAAAAATTTGTGAAATATAAATTTCATGCACATGTGATAATAACACACAAACATGCAAATTTCTCATCTTGTGAGAAGATTCGACATTTTATGTGGGCGTGAAGACTATTATTCGGAGGCTACGAATCCATCCAATTGATAAAATAGAACCTAAATAATTAATACTAATAAATAAATACAAATAATTTGGTAAGAAAAAAAAAATGCATAGGTACGCCGAGGGTCACCGTCGGCGTAGGCAGGACGTACGCCGAGGGTGACCGTCGGCGTAGCCTATGCCGACAGCGGCTCTCGGCGTAATGCTGACGCCGTTAGGGCATGTCCCGGCCTGGCCTGACTAGTGCCACGCGGCCACCCCGTACGCCGAGGGCTAAGTTTACGCCGACGGTCACCCTCGGCGTACGTGCCGCTACGCCGACGGCTGCGGTACGCCGAGGGCTCGGAAGCTGGGCTGGCCTGGCCCGGTGCTACGCCGACGGCTCCGACCTTTGGCCGTCGGCGTAGCTCCCTGCCGTCGGCACACAACGCCATTCCTGTAGTGATCTCGTGTTAGACGACACGCAAATGATGTGATGCAATGTTAATTCTACCAACTTGTAGCCTCTTTCATATAGAAGCATACTGTAGCTCTGTTATTGCACTGCATATTTGTCGCAAGAAGGGAAATAAATCCAATTTTGATTATGAGAAGCCATAATCAGACGCAAATATGGCAAGTTTGAAAAAAGTTGACAAAGAAGCATCATGGATCGATTCATCTACTCGTAAAAAAATATCATGGATTGGTTGCTAGTATGTCTAAGGTGAAAATTTGGCAAGTTGCATCCTAGCCGATTGGTGGAGCAGATGGTAGAGAATGGTTGGAAGTGGACGGCGGGGGCTGTCACCGACTCACCGTGCACGGGGCGGTGTTGCTTGTTGTCTGCATGGGGTGCGTGCGGTGGCAGGTGGTCTTCCAGTTTGTCACCGGAGGTCGGAGGAGTCATACATATCGATGCTTGATGGATCTATCTTTCTATCAATGTGAATGGAGGCTTGCAGGGCCGTGCAGGAAAGATGAAAAGTAATATGAGCAACCAAAAATGCCAAGACATGTAGGAGTTGAAGAAGAAACATCAAAACATTATTCAAGTTTGATCCAAAGCCATGATAATAAATTTTATGACTACGTCTCAAGAGGACTCCTTTTGTGGAATTTCTTACCAGGGGTCCTACCTAGTCATACCAGGCACAACCATCATGGTGAGTTCAAGACTTAACGGGGGTCTTACCTAGTCATACCAGGCACAACCATCATGGTGAGTTCAAGTTAGCAAATGTTCAAGCCTCAACACATGGTCAACAAGTTTAAGAATAGAGAGAGATAAAAGTAGATGCTAAAGAGGAAATCCAAATGAAAGAAAAGCCAAGATGGTGGAGGGATAAGTGGGCTAACCCACCATTTACTATGCACCACCACTCACCCCTAGTCCACTAAACTACAAATGACCAATATTGCTCTCCACCTACCACCTAGAAGGGAACCCTCATTGATTTACCAATCCCTCCAAGCCTATAAATAGTCAACCATGTGGTTTATAAACATTGACTCGCACTTGAATGCAACTCAAGGGTAGAGGGTTAGAGAGGTTCCAAGATCAACTATGAGAACTCTCTAGTATCAAGTCCGAAGAATTCACGACTCGGGTCTACATCGAGGAAGAGGGAGTATTTAGGGAACAAATGAAAAGTTAAAGCCCACGTCTCCTTAGTCGAGTCTCTTTCCTAGAATGTCTCCTAACATAAACCAAGTCAACTCAACCTATTAAAAAAAATTATTCTAGTGGTTGGTGAGGTGGGTAGCACGACATTTTCTATATAAACCGATAGATACACTGTACATCCAAATTTGTTTACCAAATTTATAGAGGTACTACGTACGCATTCGATTGGAACACGCATAAATAGCTCTCTGGAGCTCATTTTGCCAACTTCATGCTCTTTTGTGCTTTGTGTTGACATGCATGTGTGCTTGCAATAGAAAATGAAGCGTGACTTGTTTGTATTAGAGAAGGGTTGAGCATGCCAAAGGTTCATCAATTTATTTCGAAATAAATCAACCTTTCTTAATTTAGTACCATCGCTCTCAAGGTCGATAGTGCGATGGTGGGATTCTCGATGGCTTCTCTTTCTTTTCGAAACCTTTGGTTTGGAAGGAAAAATGTTCTTTTAACTGTCGCTATGGAAAATGGCCACGCGCGCACTGTACATAAAAGATCTGACCTTTTCAAATCATAAAATGTGCTATATCATAAATCCAGCATATCCAAAATCCACCCGCAGAGTTAATTTACAATGAATCAGTTCCCCCTACAGGGAAATTACTCGTATGAAATCTGCACTTTAACTTCACCATGGTCGGCATTGCAGATTGTTTTTTCATACTGGTCACGGTCGAAGGCTCAACTTGATTATCAAGAGGGGATCTAGGTATATTGGAACAACTGCCCAAGTGTCCCCAAGAGTGGAAGTTTGCCATCAATAACCTTAGCTTTTTTCTCTTCTCCACCAAAAAAGAGCAGTACATTCTGGTCGCCGTAAAGTTGATGGCGTGCAGTGATTTCAATGTAGACAAAGTAGATGTTGCCACCATTGCTAGCTGGGAGATCAAGGCTGACGAACACATTCGCCAGTATAGCACAATAGAGCGGCACAAAAGTCACATATATTTCGCGGCTGCGTGCTGTCGGGGTCAGCCCTTTGATTATCAATCGACCATCTCAGGTTATTAAGAGAAAGCCGCCTAGTATATGAATACTCACTGTGACAAAAATCATCATAAAGAAGATTTCGATAAACCTATTTAGTTCTATGAGCCAATTACACTGTCTTTGTTCACTGGCTATCTATATAAGTGGAATAACGGTAGGCACTTCGGCTCAAAGTAATAGATGAGGTCAGCATGGCTCTATCATTTATATCGTCCACTATTGTAGCATCGGCTGGCCATAGATACTAAATAATTTCAGTCATATCAGTCGACATCTCGGTCATATCAGTATTTTCAGGACAAACCGATATGCGACCGGTATCTATCATTTCTCAGTCATGGCATGTTTGCATGATATTTTATTATGGCAAGAATGTTGGCAAATTGCGGTGACCCAGCATACCACTGCATGGTGTAGTACACTATAGTCGTTGATATAATACCAATGGAACACCGTTCCATCCGCATTATATCCCTCAGAGTGGTACAACTGAAACATCGCGGGTCCAAGACGACACTTTATATTACATATAGCATATTACAAAAGATCCAGAGAGCTTCCTCGGATAGTGAGGAATAATATACAGGAAGAACCAGAAAGATCCACTTGGAGTTACTTTAGAAGTACTACTATTAAGATATGTATAAGACTTGAAAGTACTACTATAGTATTGTTCTACAGAAGTAGGTTCTAGATTCTAGGAGTTTTATTTCTATACTACGCTTCAGCTTGTCTTCGATAGATTCTGGTAAGGTCTTCGACTCTGTTGATCTCCCTTAGATATCTTCAACTCTTCAAGTGACTTATTTTCTGGGAACGCCATTGGTTTCTCCGAGATCTAGCAAGGGTTAAAAAGATACGTTGAGTACGAGCGTACTCAGCAAGTTCACTAAAGAGAAGTGTTTGATGCACTATCTACAGCCACAGACCATAGGTCGTAGGCAATGCAAGTTTTCGTAAACATTTCTTCAAAGGTTGCTTTTATTCTGAAAAGCTATGTCCATCAGCCTTCATGGGTTTACTAGAACTTTCATGGAGTTCCTTTCCCGCAGCGTTCGCAGCTCCTTTCCGGAACAGGGAGTAACAAGTTACAATTCTTACACTCTGCAGAGGTGCGTCACTTTACTCATGAGAGATCTTAGCTTTGTTGCACATCCGAGTTATAGGCTCGTTCACACTTCCTTGGTATGAGGCCCAGACTAAGATCCAAGCCAATCACTGTCCTTCTCCGCGACCCCGCATACACCACAATTGTTGGATGACCAAACTCAAGGTAGACTTTTCCCCGTATAAAACGGCTATACCTTACTTGGATACACACAACAACCATTAACACTAGATATCTGTCTTTTGTAAGCCCAGATCCACGGTAGACTTCCCCCGTATAAACGGCTATACCCACGATCTGCAACTTACAAATGCCTAGAATAGTGTCCAATGCATGCGAAAGGGAGCCGATCCAGCTGACTTCTCCGTCCCATTCCAAATCTTATGGTTAACGCGTAATATACGGCGCAAGAATCACTGAAAACATTGGTTGTTAAGTCCTAGATAATATGTTCCTTTACCACCGGAACTTTTATAGTAGATTATTACCTCATGCTAAATAACCTATAATCATATTATTATGAAAATAGTGTTTTCTGATCTTTTTCAAATGCAGGTGATGATAACACTGGGTTTGCAAAATACTTTACAGAAAATAATCAAAGGACATGAGCAAGTGTGAACTTGCCTTTTGTGATTGCAAGATTATGCACTCGCGGTCTTCGAGATAATAGAAGATCCAATATCTGAAATCAGCATCATTGGTCCGATAAGGACTAATGTTTAAAGAAGCAGGATGCCATTATGCATAAGTAATTCTATGCAATTTTATAATTCCCAAAGTGAAACCCTTAGTATTTTGAATAAGTTGATCATAGGTATCTTCTTTAAGATTGGGTTTATCTTTAAGTTTATTTCACAAGCAATGACATTAATCATGAGCTTAAGTGTTAACAATCCAAAATATATAAATACTAATAGAATAATGTGATTATGATTAATCGTTATCTGGTGATTGGGATAAAAAGTCTTTGAGTGGAGTTGTTAAGAGCTGAAGGAACTAATATAGACTTGTTTGTGTGAAGTGGCAACAAGAGTAACATTTGAAGAAACTAGTATTTAGTTAAGGTTAATTAGTCTTAAGGTTTATTAGGTTTT
Source organism: Avena sativa (assembly GCA_916181665.1). NCBI lineage: Eukaryota > Viridiplantae > Streptophyta > Magnoliopsida > Poales > Poaceae > Avena > Avena sativa. Next base: position 19,136,813 of record OV702284.1, read on the forward strand.
ACATTAGGGTTTGTGATGGTTAGGAATGGTGTTAAGTTATTATATTTTAATTGATGATACAAGTGACTAAAGTTAACTTTAAAACATGAATAAACTTCAAATGAGATGTTTATGATGGTTTAGACCAAAGTTAACCATAAAAATAAAAGTGAATTGTAAGATATGATGAGTTTTAGAATAGTATCTAGTTTTAGGGTTTTGGCAAATATGATTAAGGATGATCCCTTTTAATTTAAGTGAAAGATAAATTTAATAATATGCAATTTTTTTAATGGAATCATAATTAGATGATCTTATAAACTTAATTGAGTTTAGAGTCATTTTTAAGAGTGGTTGAGGAATGGATATTATTCACCCCCTTATATATGAATGATATATAATATTTATTTAAAAGGAGTTTAATTTTTTAATTTAAGATTTAAAAACATTTAAAGGATAATAGTTATATTTAAGTTTTATTTAATTATGGATTTAGACTTAGTAATCAAACTTTAAAGGTTTTAGTGTTTTATAAGAAAATGGGATTATTTCTGACTTAAGAAATAATTTTAAGAATTAATAAAGTGGTTATTTCATTTGATTAAAATAAGTAATGAGTTTTATTTATCTTAAAATGTTTTTGAATAATATACATGGTATTTTTCTAGTGGAATATACTTATTAAAGATCGTAAAAATGAATTTTATTTATTTTTAAGTCTTTCTTTTTTTTATAAAATTCTTCAAAAATTAAGTGTCTTAAATATTTGATTTACATTTTATTTGTAAAAACTCTAAGTTAGTATTTTTATAAAATAGTAAAGTTATTTTTATACACAAAAATTATTTTTATTTATTTTTAGGATTGTTTCCTTATTTAATGAAATTTCACTTAAGATTTAATAGTGTTTAATCTTTATTTACATTTTATTAACTTAAATAGGTAAAGTTATATTTTTCTTAGGTGGATATTATTTCTGTGATAATTCTAATATATTAAATATATTTTTATGATTTTTCTAAAATTTTCTATAGCTGGAAATGTTTAAAGGTTATTTTGGTAATTTATTTATTTTACTTTTATTTTATTTCTTATTTAATTTGACTTGGGCTGTTTTGGGTTGGTACATGGGCTGGCCCAACCCATCTAAGTTGGCCTGGGTCATCCAGACCACAGCTGAAAGAACATGTTGGGCCCGCATGTGTGGTTTTGGTAATTAATGACAATCTTTATGGACTAATGTGTGTATTAAGTTATACTTGTAGGATTTGTCCATTGGCATCGCTTGGAGAATGTGTTGGCTTCAAGGTCAATGAAATGCAAAGAAGATTTGTTGGGAAAGCTCAATATGCGAGGTCGATGATGAAGAATGAAGGAAGGCGTTCCATCTTGAGAAGGGCAAGATCGTCTACATCAAGCTCAAGTGGAATGCTCAAGGCAAAGGTATAATATTGATAGGTTTTCCCTTTTGCCGGTCTCACGTTGTGTGTGTGAGACCGGGTTTAGTATAGGTAACCGTACTATCAAGAGGGGCTCTCATATGAGTAATTCGGTCACATCGTTCGGAGAGAGCTCAAACCTTTGCATACTTGCATCATCGTATTTGGTTGTTATTTGGTCTTATCCATGTGAGGATATAGAGCTTGTGGTAATCTCCATAACAAGCTCTTGTTCATCAAAATCGGATCTTCCATTTGTATCTTGTTGCGATTTTGATTTATGCGGCTTTTCGGTTTCTCACCAAGTGAGGTATATCACATTATTCTACTTGATACTTTCTCACTTGGTGATAATCACTTGGTGATTTATGCGGCTTTTTATTGGGAAGCCCTTGTCGTCCTCTATCCAACGCAATTGGAATCGGGTCAATCGGAGCTTCCAGTCAAAAGTTATTGCCGTTTGAATATTTGCCTCGTGCGGTACCAAAAAGTGGTAGTACAGCTTTTTGCTACCGGATGCGACAGAAGGTTTTGACTAACTGTCAAAAAGCCTCTGCCGGGCTAGGTACTAAAAAGCGGTACCGCATTTTAGTACCTAGCGTGACAGTAGCTTTTTGACCACTTGTCAAAAGCTTCTGCCTGCTCCGGTACTAAAATGCGGTAGTGCCACATTTTAGTATCGCACAGGGCAGAGACTGTTGAACGTTGGTAAAATCCTTATGTCTGCCTAGGTAGTAAAATGCGGTAGTACCGAATTTTACTACCTGGCGTGACAGAGAGTTTTTTCGTCTAAACTGCTGTTTCCACTTCACGTCCGGTAGTACCGGTTGCCATTTGCGGTACTACCGCTTTACGGTAGCATCAATGGTACTACCGCTGTGGCCAGGGCTTATGAAGTTTGAATATTGGTCTTCCGGTACCAAGTCCGGTAGTACCGGAGTTCTCCGGTAGTACCGCTTGAACTTCCGGTACTACCGCTACATTAAGGCTCCAACGGCCATATTTTGCCCAGCCCTATAAATAGCTTTGCCCCTTTGCCTTTTAGGGTTACTTGTTCCTCCTCTTTTGGATCTAAAGCTTTGCCCATATTTGCCTTACTCCTTAAGCTTGATTTCTACTCACCCCTCCATTGATTCTTGCATATATTTGAGGGGTAGTTGGAGGAGATCTAGATCTACGTTTTGACCAAACCAAAACATCTATTTGTGAGTGTATCTTTGGGGATCTAGATTTTTGGGGATTTTTTGTCTCTCTTTGATTCCTCCTCTCTTGTTCCCCCAATAGCTTTAGTAGCTTTGTTGGAACTTGAGAGTGAGGGATTTGAGCATCTTTGTGGTGTTCTTGCCATTTGCATTTGGTGCATCGGTTTGAGTTCTCCTCGGAGGATTTGGTTTGAATTGCTCATTGGAGCTTGTCCCTCTTGGGTTCTTGGAACCCTAGACGGTTTTGTGGCCTTGGTGGCATTTGTTGAGGCCTTTTGTGGCGCTTGTTGGGAGCCTCCAATTAAGTTGTGGAGTTGTGCCCCAACCTTGTGAGAGGTTCCGGTTGCCACCGACAAGTGCACCGATAGTGGAAGCGTGGATCGATCCCATTGGGGTGAGATTCACCGGAGAATAAGGGAGGCCTTTTGTGGCGTTGGTGGTTTGATACCACCCCCTCTCCAAACAAGACGTACTCCATGTTGGGAGGAACTCGGTAAAATATCGGTGTCTCCGCGTGCCTCGGTTATCTCTATACCCGAGCTCTTTACTTATGCACTTTACATTGTGATAGCCTTCGTGCTTGAAGTAATATATATCTTGCTATCACTTTGTTGCTTGTATTGCTTAGCATAAGTTGTTGGTGCACATAGGTGAACCTTAGTTGTTCTAGGTTGTGCTTAACAAAGTAAACACTAGTTTTATTCCGCCTTTGTTGAGCCACTCTAGGAAAAGTTTTAAACGCCTATTCACCCCCCCCCCTCTAGGCGACATCCATATCCTTTCAATTGGTATCAGAGCCCGGTCTCTCATTTTAGGCTTCACCGCCTTGAGAGTAAAGATGTCGGCTAGAGGATTAGTGCACAATGACATGTTCACATTCAATGGCACAAATTATGATATATGGAAAAATCGCATGCTCATTCATTTTCGGGACATGGACCCAAATTTGGAGCGTATTGTAGATATAGGTTTTTCTCCTCCAATGGATTTCAAAAATCTATCTAGTGAGGATGAGAAAAACTTATATCTCGATGCTCAAGCTTCTAATGTGCTTGTTAATGCTTTGAGCTATGTAGTTACTTCTTCAATCATTCCTTTTTGGAGTGCTCATGAGTTATGGACAAAACTTTAAGATAAATATGTTGTGTCCAACATTATTGAGGATGATTGTGTTGCTTCCACTTCCGGTCGAGATGAGTTCTCATCCTCTACCACTTCACCATTATGTGACTTTTCACAAGGTAATGATATGGTGAGTGGTGATAGAAATTGCAATTTGGATAGTGTGCTTACTATTTGTAATCCCTCATCCCTATCGAGTTGCAATGATCTATCTTTGGACTTTAACACTTCTAGCACTACAAACTCCTTACATGCTTATGTTAATAGTCCTTGCATATCATGTAGAAATGACTTGAATAAATCTCATGATGATATGCTTGTGTTGTCTTGTTGCCATGATAAAAATGCTTCCATTTCCTCTAGTGCTTGTGTTGCTAACCATGTAGAGGAAACCGAAGATTCTATGGGCCAAGACATGGTTTTGAATGAATCCACAAATGCAATCTCATCTTCAACTTCTTCCGGTACCCACCTATGCCTTATGGCTAGGGATTCTAAGGTAAATCCTACTTTGGAACCCATTACCTCTTGTGATGAGGAGGATGTGGATAATGTGGAAGAAGAGCTTGATATTGATGATTTATATGAGAAGGGTGAGATTTTTTATCGTGCCCTTGTTAAAAAGGATATTGCTTGTTCTAACTTTGTTGAAGTCTTGGACTTTGCTATTAAGAGCAAAGAACATATTGATAAGTTAGAAACACAAATTGAGGTGCATGATAACAACGTTGATAAAATGTGTAGTCTTGAGCGTGAGTATGCTAATATAATTGCAAACCTAAATAAAGCTCTTGAAGAGGAACAAACCACCAAGGAATCTCTTGAGGAGACCTTTTCTTTAGAGCTATCTAGAGTAAAGGAATCTCATGATAGAGATCTTGAGGTGGCAAGTGATCTCAAACATAAAAATGATGAGACTCAAGTTGCTTATGCTAAACTCCTTGAGGATTTTGAGCACCTCAAAAATGGCTCTAGGGTCATAAAGGGTGAGCTCATCAAACTCACTGAGTTACATGAGCAACTTAAAGCCTCATATTCAAAAGAGCTTGACAAGTTGCCCTCACCTCTTGCTAATAATATTGATTCTTGTGCTACTAACTCTATTTCTTGTGAAGCATCTATTTTGAAGGAGAATGTTGAGCTAAAGGCTCAACTTGCTTTGCTAACTAGCAACTATGGGAAATTAGAAGAAAACCATGTTAAGCTCTCAAGCTCGCATGAGGATCTCCTAGTCTCCCATGGTAAGCTAAAGTTGGCTCATGAGGCCATCATGTCAAAGGTAACATCTTGTGGGCCTCATGTGGACATTAGCACTATATCTACTCCAAATGTTATATTGCCATGTGCTAGTCCTTGTAATTCATCCTCTCACAACCATGCTATATCTTGTGATGAATTACATTCCGTGCCTTGTTGCTCTAACAATGTAGCATCTACTTCCTGTAGTGTTTTTGTTGAAACTAACCATGTAGAGGAAATCAAAAGGCTCAAGGCTCAAGTCACTTCTTTGAAGAATGACTTGAAAAAGGGTCATCAAGGGAAGGTCACACTCAACAAAATCTTGAGTGTGCAAAAATACCCCAATGACAAGAGTGGGCTTGGATTCAACTCCAATGTCAAGAACAAGTCCACTATCATGTTGAAGCACAAGGATAACAAGAACAATGGCCAAGATCAAGACAAGAATCCGGCCAACATTGTTTGCTTCAAGTGCAAGGAAGAAGGGCATCATGTCAAACATTGCCCATTAAAGAAGAAGTCCCTTGGCAAGAAGCAACAAGGGAAGCGGCCTCAAGCTCTACATCTTGTTAGAGATGGGCCTCCTCCCAAGAAGACTCAAGCTCTTCCTCAAGTTGTTTCGTCATCCTAAAAGAAAGATGGCAAGAGTAGAACTTGCTACATATGCCGCGAGAAGGGGCACCATTTCTTCCGCATGCACTATTGGTAACTCCTCATCCCTTCGTATCTTGATTGATGATTCTTATTCTCTTTGTAAGGATGAGGTTGGCAATGTGTTTGCCAAATTTGTTGGTGCTCAATGTGGTGTCAAGAAAAGAACCATTTGGGTTGCCAAACCTATTGTGACTAACCTCTTAGGACCCAACTTGGTTGGGGACCAACAAGCCAAAACTTGATCAATAGGTGTGTATTGGAGGGCATTGGTGTCTTGGCTACATTTTGAAGAATTGAGGGATCTTCATCAATTATTATTGTCAAGCCAAGCCATTTGGATTATCTTGATTATATTATATTTCCAATGTTCCTCCTTGCGGTAACATATGCTAAACTCTTTACATTGAAAGTTACTCGCCCCCTTGTGCATGTGTTGGTTTTTTATCTTCCATGCTTGTGTACATGTTGTGCTATCCACTTAATTATCTTGAGGTATCAAGCATATTTGTGTATGATTAGGTGGCACACCATGTATGTGTGTTTCTTATGTTCAAGCCTTAATTGATTATATTTGATATCTTATTTGGCTCTTTTGAGAGATTAATGGATTATCCCATTTTGGGGGAGTGTTATGCTTAGGCATTCCACAATCCTAAAATTGTGTGTACATGATAATACCATCTAGTATTTGTATTGGATTATTGTCAAGTCTCTATGTGGTACAAGTCTCATGAGAAATTTAAGTTTATAATGTCCATTAATTATCTCTATTTATATCCTTTTGCCTTGCGTTGGTTTTATGGTAGTATCACATTATGGGGGAGTCATATGCTTAGTGCATATTACAATCCTAGAAAATGTGAATATTCAAGGTTGTGTCACTTAGAATTGATATTGATAATTATCTAGCGCCTATGTGACATTTGCTCATACAAGTTCCAATTTGATTGAATGTTGTTGTTGATCATATTTTGGATCTTGTATATGAGAGTGTTTCTTGGTATGTGTTTCCTCATATTTAGATCTCTATATCATCATGAAAACCTTTTGCTTCAAGTTACTCTAATCACTAGTGATTATGTGACTATTGGAAGCTACCAAGAATCTTGTTCGAAGTATCATGCTCAATTCTTATATTTAGTTATATGGTTCTTGTTGTGACTATGATCTTGGATATCTATGCAAGCTACCTTGGGAAAATTATTCCCAATATTTCTTGTCCTTGGACAATGAGTAATTTATGGTAGAATTTGTTGATCATATTCACTTTGGCCTTTGCTTAATATTGTCCTATCTTTGGCCAAGTAAATGCTTTGTGTGCTCCCATGTATTCCTTGCTACTTTTTGGATCTTCTTATTTTATTGGTATCCTCTTGTGTTTTATTTAATGCAGGTAGTAGTGATGATCCCATTTCTTTGCATTTTGCATTCAAACGGAAAATCCTACATAATGCACTATCCATGGGGGAGCTATCCTATATTATTTAGAACACTCATATTTATGCTTCTTTGTTTTGATCCATATAGGGTTTTTTGTGCTTGGAACCTCAATCTTTTCGTTTTGGTACTTTGTGCCATCATGAGAAGTGTGGGGAGTTTGGTTTCTTATTGGAACCTTGATCTTTTTGGGAGTTGGTTTTGTCTCATTCCTTGTTTCATGATTTGACCATTTTAGAATGAGATAAATCCTTGAGCATTTTTATTTCTATCTATTTTTGCTCTTTTGGCTTTAGCCTAGTTCATTTGTTGAACTTGTGATCGTTCATGTGTTGAATTGGTTCTTTGATACAAATTGGACACCGCTTGTCTTGTCACACTCTTGTGTGTGCCATCTCGGTTTACTTGGTGTTTTTGTTCAAATTGTATCTCCTTTTTGGTTCTTGAAAGCTTTATGCTTGCATATTTACTATGTTTTTATATTAAGGCATGTTTGCTTTCTTTGATCCAATATATAAGGGAAACTCCACCAATTCCCATTGGCTAAGTTGTGCATGAAATTCAATTTCATATCAATGTGCACATAATTATGTGGAGTCTCTCCTATGTATTGTAGTTTCTCTAACTACTTTGTACCCAAGAAGTTTGGGGACCATTTTGTACTTAAATGTGTTTTAGGTACATTGGAGATATATTGGACGCTTGTCTCTAAATTTTGAAGAAGTGATGCTTAGAAGAAAATTTGAGGCAAGTTATAGGATGATCAACGAATTCATATACTCTACATCCTACCAATTATATCTCGGTAACAAGTATCTCTTTCTCATGCCCATATATCTTGATTCCAACCGTTTGTGGTTGCCTTCTAGCATGAATTAATGTATTTGTAATTGTTGTAGTTCTAGCCATGGTTTTAATAGAACTCTCTATTGTAAATGTGTATAAGTTGAGATGAGTACATATAGTTGGGACTATGCAAAATCATGCATATGATCCTCCAATCCCAAATATGTAAATCTAGCAATTTTATTGCCTATCATTTCATCAACTTCTCTCATATGCAATAGTGAGATTTTTGCTAGTCTATTTTATCTTATGATACTTGTTGCCTTTCTCCATATCTTCCAACTTTCTCCTTTTCCCTTGGTGATAGTTGTAATATATGTAGTGTGTCGGTGTTTGAAGCTCATTAATGTACAATAAGATATATGTGAGCCTTTGGCCATGCCTTGAAGCAAAAATCTTATTGATATATGTTATGACTTCATTTTTGCCTTTCATGTGCTTTCTTGTATAATCTTCTTTATGTGTGCATATCTCTTCTTTGGAATATGTCTTTGTGATATTTTCCACTTAGAGAAATATACACATATGAGAAGATAATTTTAGTTGGTTTTTAATCCTTGGAGACCACCTTTCTATTCCTTTTGATTCTTCGGTGGCTTCCAAATTGATTTTCCTATGAGTGCTTGTTCCTCTTGTTTGCATCTTCAGACACTCATATTTGTTCTTTCATGTCTTGTATTGTTAAATGAATTTGGATGAGTGAGGAGTCCATGACTATGCACCTCGTTCCCAAATGCAATTATCATAATTGGTGCATGCTCTTTGGGGAGCTCATCTACTTCATTTAATAATACTCATTTGCATTCTTTCACATTTGTTGTGTTTTAAATGCTTATGGGGGAGCAAGGATTCCATATTTGTGCATTATGTATTCCAATACATTTATTTTGAATTGTGCACAAATCTTGGGGATCTTCTCTATTTGTTATTTAAAACACTCTTTTGATCATATCATAATATCTTGTTGTTTCCATCTGGACTCATTTGTTGTTTTCAAATTGGTTTGTCGGACCTTGTAGTTGCTTGCATCATTTGACTTTATTTTTGCAATCTTAGGGTCCTCGATATAGTTCTACTCCCTCCCAAGTATTCATCATTGGATATGTGCGAAGGCACACCTTTGGAGGAATTATTACTATATTTGCCTTCTAGAACTTGTCACCCATTTCGGCAGTCGATGCCAATGGGGGAGAAGTTTTAGAGGGTTTAAGGGAAGTTGGTTTATGCATTGAGTTTGTTCTTGTGCATTTGCTTCTCATGCTCTTGCATTTTTGTTGTTGCTTAGCATGTGGTATATATAGAGGAAACTCCACCAATGATAATGATTGGCAATATATGCAATGAAATTCAAGTTCATCACACATGCATAGATTGTGGGGGAGTTTGCTCTATATATGGTGGTGGTACCAATATCACATACTTTTGTAGTATTTGATATTGGTATTACCATTTTATTCATTAATATTCCTTATATAAACCCTCTTAAAGGGATTGTCATCAATTACCAAAATGGGGGAGATTGAAAGAACATGTTGGTCCCCCATGTGTGGTTTTGGTAATTAATGACAATCTTTATGGTCTAATGTGTGTATTAAGTTATACTTGTAGGATTTGTCCATTGGCATCGCTTGGAGCATGTGTTGGCTTCAAGGTCAATGAAATGCAAAGAAGATTTGTTGGGCAAGCTCAATATGCGAGGTCGATGATGAGGAATTAAGGAAGACGTTCCATCTTGAGAAGGGCAAGATCGTCTACATCAAGCTCAAGTGGAATGCTCAAGGCAAAGGTATAATATTGATAGGTTTTCCCTTTTGCCGGTCTCACGTTGTGTGTGTGAGACCGGGTTTAGGATAGATAACCGTACTATCAAGAGGGGCTCTCATATGAGTAATTCGGTCACATCGTTCGGAGAGAGCTCAAACCTTTACATACTTGCATCATCGTATTTGGTTGTTATTTGGTCTTATCCATGTGAGGATATAGATCTTGTGGTAATCTCCATAACAAGCTCCTGTTCATCAAAATCGGATCTTCCATTTGTATCTTGTTGCGATTTTGATTTATGCGGCTTTTCGGTTTCTCACCAAGTGAGGTATATCACATTATTCTACTTGATACTTTCTCACATGGTGATAATCACTTGGTGATTTATGCGGCTTTTTATTGGGAAGCCCTTGTCGTCCTCTATCCAACGCAATTGGAATCGGGTCAATCGGAGCTTCCAGTCAAAAGTTATTGCCGTTTGAATATTTGCCTGGTGCGGTACCAAAAAGCGGTAGTACCGCTTTTTGCTACCGGATGCGACAGAAGGTTTTGACTAACTGTCAAAAAGCCTCTGTCGGGCTAGGTACTAAAAACCGGTAGTACCGCATTTTAGTACCTAGCGTGACAGTAGCTTTTTGACCACTTGTCAAAAGCTTTTGCCTGCTCCGGTACTAAAATGCGGTACTACCACATTTTAGTACCGCACAGGGCAGAGACTATTGAACGTTGGCAAAAGCCTTCTGTCTGCGTAGGTAGTAAAATGCGGTAGTACCGCATTTTACTACCTGGCGTGACAGAGACTTTTTTCGTCTAAACTACTGTTTCCACTTCACGTCCGGTAGTACAGGTTGCCATTTGCGGTACTACCGCTTTACGGTAGCATCAATGGTACTACCGCTGTGGCCAGGGCTTATGAAGTTTGAATATTGGTCTTCCGGTACCAAGTCCGGTACCTGGTCTGGTAGTACCGGAGTTCTCCGGTACTACCGCTACATTAAGGCTCCAACGGCCATATTTTGCCCAGCCCTATAAATAGCTTTGCCCCTTTGCCTTTTAGGGTTACTTGTTCCTCCTCTTTTGGATCTAAATCTTTGCCCCTATTTGCCTTACTCCTTAAGCTTGATTTCTACTCACCCCTCCATTGATTCTTGCATATATTTGAGGGGTAGTTGGAGGAGATCTAGATCTACGTTTTGACCAAACCAAAACATCTCTTTGTGAGTGTATCTTTGGGGATCTAGATTTTGGGGGATTTTTTGTCTCTCTTTGATTCCTCCTCTCTTGTTCCCCCAATAGCTTTAGTAGCTTTGTTGGAACTTGAGAGTGAGGGATTTGAGCATCTTTGTGGTGTTCTTGCCATTTGCATTTGGTGCATCAGTTTGAGTTCTCCTTGGAGGATTTGGTTTGAATTGCTCATTGAAGCTTGTCCCTCTTGGGTTCTTGGAACCCTAGACGGTTTTATGGCCTTGGTGGCATTGTGTTCTTGGTGGCATTTGTTAAGGCCTTTTGTGGCGCTTGTTGGGAGCCTCCAATTAAGTTGTGGAGTTGTGCCCCAACCTTGTGAGAGGTTCCGGTTGCCACCGACAAGTGCACCGATAGTGGAAGCATGGATCGGTCCCATTGGGGTGAGATTCACCGGAGAATAAGGGAGGCCTTTTGTGGCATTGGTGGTTTGATACCACCCCCTCTCCAAACGAGACGTACTCCATGTTGGGAGGAACTCGGTAAAATATCGGTGTCTCCGCGTGCCTCGGTTATCTCTATACCCGAGCTCTTTACTTATGCACTTTACATTGTGATAGCCTTCGTGCTTGAAGTAATATATATCTTGCTATCACTTTGTTGCTTGTATTGCTTAGCATAAGTTGTTGGTGCACATAGGTGAACCTTAGTTGTTCTAGGTTGTGCTTAACAAAGTAAACACTAGTTTTATTCCGCCTTTGTTGAGCCACTCTAGGAAAAAATTTAATCGCCTATTCACCCCCCTCTAGGCGACATCCGTATCCTTTCAACAGCCCACCCCTCTCTTCCTCTTCTCTCACCCGCATACACGCATTGACCTCTCCCCTCTTTCTCTGCTCGCATTGCCGACGAGGACCCTTTTCGCTCTCCTCCTTTAATCTTTGTCTCCCCGTTGCCGCTCGACCTTCCCCGTATGCGCCCCTGCGAAACCCTAATTCCTCCCTGGCCGGACCGCTGTCGATTCCGGCGGTGCTGCTTCTTGGCCGTGACCCCCCGCCGTGCTACAGATAATGTTGGGACGGCTCGGCGCGGTGCAGGCGCCTTGGTGACCATCGTGACGGTGTGCCGCTTCATTCTTTGCCACTACTTCCTCTTCGGCGAGCTAAGACTCGCCTCAGGTAGGTGCTCCTTCTACCCCCTTTTTCTCTGTGACTATCCTTCGTGCTGATGAACTCTTCTGATATGGATTTGGGATCTCTATGTATTTAGATGTAAATTTGAGAAATCTCTGCCGTGGTTTGTAGTGATGGTTTCAGGTTGATTCAGGTTATACATAGGTTGTAAGTTTGGTATTTAACCACTAAGAATGTTGTACTAGCTCTGATGCTTAAATCTAGATGATTTAATCAAGCTTTGGGGCTAGATGAAATGGTGATGTCAAATAGAGAAATGATGTACTTGTTGCTGTGTTTACCTTAACCTGGGCTAATATCTTGGGCTTAGCTGTATTGGGGATATTTCATCCCCAGTTACTGAACTTTTATTTCAATAGGATGATTTGATTAGTTTCTGGCCATCTAGATTATAGAAAATTGGTAAGAGATGATTCCTGGATTCTTTACTAGGGAAATGATTTGAAATTCCCTCTCTGATTATTTGCAGAAAAGGTTGTGAATACCACAATGGTTAATGATCTGCATAAGTTTCTTGCAGATGTTTTGGAATGATCTACTAATGATCATCTCATGCAAACACATGATTTTGAGCAAGCAGGAATTAAAAGAGTTAAAGTAGATTTCTTTATCTACTTAATTGCTGGATAACTAAATAAATGATTCCTAGATTTGGCTAGGAAGATGATATTCTTTTATTTGGGCTGATGTGATTGTTTCATTTAGCAAGGCTTTTGCTTACTAGCTACCACTGTGGTGCCTCCATGGGAGTGTGCATATTTGTTTTCTTGTATGCATGATCTGCTATGGTTAGTGGTTTTACTTTATAAGATTATATGCCTGGTGATGCAATGATGAAACAATATGGTGAATTATTTTCTTGCCAATGATGTGAAAACTGAGGCTAGCATATGATAGAGAAACAGATGCTATGGTTGGCCTCTTATGTGCTCTGTGATGATCCTTACATCCAGGGGTATGTAGATCTGAGGGTTATTCTTTGCACTACTATTTGCTCCTATCAAAATCTAATAAGAACAGATTTGACTTACTATCCTTGTTGATAGTAAACAAAGTATACAATTGATTCCTAGAGACCTCTACTAGGAAAATGATAAATATGCTTTAGCCAAAATATCTAGTGACCATTTAGTGTGAGGATACACTCTAATAGTTGTTGTGCATCAGACTGTCACTATGGTGCCTCCATTTTGGAGTATGCATAGTGATAAGTGGTGCTTACTTGAACTGTTGTGATCTAGATGATTTTATTTGATAAGATCATACACCTGGCCTGTGATGCAAAGGCTGAGGCATTGATCAAAATAAGAACAAATGCTATAATATGGCTCTTATTAACTCTATGATGATTTTGGCAAAGCACTTCTTTGTAATCCTGAGAGTATCACCCTAACCACTCCTCCTAGATGAAACTCTAGTTGAAGGAAAGTTGAAAGTGGATGAGTTGGTACCACAGCTATATTTCTACTTGAGCTTGATGGTGTAGTTTAATAAGAACATGTGCTATAGTATGATTTTGGTGGTTAACATGTGGTTTGTTGAGGTGTTGTAGCTACTGGGATGGTGGTGATCTTGATCAACCACCTGTTGATTTGGTGGATGCTTTCCTCCCTCTTCTGAGGTATCTACTGCTGCAACTCTCCTTGTGTCGTGGGAATGGTCACGGCAGATGCTGCAATCGGCAGCGAGTAGTAGAACGAGGGGCAAGGGCGGCCAGCCATCTGCGGTGCGAGATGAGGGCAAAGACACAGGGTTTTACCCAGGTTCGGCCCCCCGGAGGGTAAAAGACCTACTCCTGCTAGATTGTATTATGGAGGTGTTACAATGGGCGAGCTCGGCGACTAGGCGGCGAGTCGCTTGGGTGTATGAGGGAACGTGTCTCTACTCGCCCCATAGGGAGGTTTATATAGGCTCACCTCCCCTAGGGTTTACATATCTCAACCGATTCGGTTACAAATTCAGTAGTCGTTTAACCTAGCCCGACTGGGCCTATCTACTCGCCTGGGCCTTCAGCTTCCAGTCGCTCGGTACCTTGCTGGGCTTCAATCCACTCGCCGTTCTGCAGGCCCACTCGCCAGCTCACGGGCCAGTCGGAAACGCCCTGCTGGGTATACCCCAGTAGGCATATCCCCATCAGTAGTCCCCGAGGCCGTCGTCGATTGGGCGTAAGTGGCTGCTGGCAGTCGGAGTATGCGGCTTCAAAGTAGGCATCTAGTCGAATCGTCGGCGGGCTCCTGTATAAAGGAGAAAATCCAGTGAACCAAGTCGCGGCTTGGGCGAGTCGAGTCGGCGGGACGCGGTCATGGTGATCGACCCGGCGAACCGAGTGGCTGAAGTTGGACCGTCAGGCATAGTCAAACTAGCCGTTGGGGGTAATCCAACGGTAACTTTTGGCGTAATCATCGCGCGGTAACGGCCCCCTAATTTGGCGGGCAACTCCCGCTATATAAGAGGAATGGCAGGCAATCGTAGAGCCAACTGCCCACCACTTCTTTCGAGTGCGCACATTTTCCTTCCTCTGCTCCGCGATCCAATCGACTCGAAATCCCCCGATCTCCAACCAACCTCTCAGCCATGGCCCTTTCCACCGAACCATGGGGCAGGTCCAAGTGTACGAGGGCGCAGCTGGCCTCTTTCGAGGAAGCCGGGATCCTGCGAGCCGGCTGTTGGCGTATCCCCGCAGCCGGAGAAACGACCCCAAACCCGCGAGAGAGGGAATTCGTCTGTTTCACCAGTCATCTCGAACGGGGACTAGGGTTTCCCACGTCTTTGTTCTTCCGGCGCTTTTGCGCCTACTACGGGATCGAGCCTTCAGATCTGGGTCCCCACAGCATCGAGCAGCTCGCCATCTTCGTGGCGTTCTGCGAGTGCTACTTGGGCTGCCGGCCCTACTTTCCCTTGTGGCAAGATCTGTTCCACAGACGGATCAGCCGCGAGGAGGCAGGCGGCCCAATGCTAGCCGCGGGCGGCTTGACGTTCCAGCTCAAGTCCAAAGCTTCCTTTTTCGATCTGATGCTACCCGCCAAGGCAGCGAGCGACTGGAAGAAGTCGTGGTTCTACGTGGCCGAGGCGACCCCGGAGGACGAGGTGGCGATCCCGCGGTACTCGGCCAATCGTTCTGAGCCACGCCATCTCCAAGTCGGCAAGCTCCCCGACGACCAGCGGATGGTCGTTGACGAGATGCTCCAGACCATCCGTGGTCTGAAAAAGAAAGGCCTTCAGACGATAAACTTGTACAATTGTTGGCTTGGGCGACGGCTCGTTCCACTCGCCCAACGCGACCACTATATGTACCAGTACACGGGCCGGGGAGACTCGACGAAGGCCTGCCTCGACGAGTGGAAGCTAGAGGATTATATCCCAGCGTTGAAGAAGATCACCCAGGCGGTGTACCTGGATGCGCAGGCTGGGGTCGCCCCCTACACCGCGAAGCGTCCGGCTCCAACGGTAATTCCTTTACCTTGTTCGCAGTCGCAGTGTATGCAGTCGCGGTAATTCTGATTCTGTTTTGTATTCATCGCAGCTATTCCAAGTGGTGGAAGGGTGGCTCCCACCTTCGGATGACGAGAGCTCGGGGCCATCCGCCCAGGACATAGGCGAATCGCCACCCGCGAGGGGCAACGAGGACGACGAGGAAGAGTCCGAAGAGGAAGTCGCCCCGCTGGTCCGAAAGACCCGCGGGCAACATCAGCGCGAGATCGAGGCGAGCAGAAGCCTCGAGCGTCATGATGACGACGACGAGCTCCCAGAGACCACCTCGCGCCGTCAAGCCACTCCGTCGAAGAAGAAGAAGAAGAAGGAAAGGGAAACGAGGGCCCTCCCGAAGAGGAAAACGAAACCGTCGAGGACGGCTTCACCGCCGCACTCGGCGAGCAGCTCCGATGCTCCCAGCCCAGCTGGTGACGGCGCGCCCCCAGCGACAGCCGCGCTGGACACGGCGACCGTGGAAGTGCCGCTGGCCTCGATTCCCCCGCCATTCGCCCCAGTCTCTGGGCTGGGGAAGGCTCCGGCTGTAGCGACTTCGCCTCGCAAGGAGGTTCCGGCTACGGAGGCTTCGCCCCGCAAGGAGGCTCCGGCTGTAGCGGCTCCAATTCGCGAGGAAGTTCCCGCCGAGGATGTCCCAGAGGCGCCAGTCGCGGCCTCAACGACGAAGAAGCCGTCCGTGTCTTGGGCACGCGACGTCCTGGATCTGGGGCTCAGTCGCCGACTGGGCCCTGAACTGGAAAAACCGGCCGGCCTTCGTACAGGGCTACGTTTCATCCCAGTCGCCAAGTGAGTGCGCTCGCCCTTCCTTAGTTTCCATAACTATTTCAATTGTCTTTGTTGATTCGATTAATGCGCAGGACCGGAGTGAAAAGGATGGGCCATCCGACCGTGGCAAGGTACCCTCCGCCGCTAGCGAGGAAGATCCTTCCCGCAAGAGGAAAGCGGACGAGGTCGTCGCCTCAGCGGATGGCAGTAAGAAGGCCAAGGGCGACGACATCGTCACTATCTCTGACGATACGGCGGCCGCGCCGGCCGGGCCCGTGGTGGAGGCAGCCACGTCTACGAAGGAGTGCGCTTCCTTGCCTGGAACGGCGGAGGCGACTTCCTTTGGAGCGGGTGCCTCTATCGCTACCTTCCCCCGCTTCGTGACCAAGGCGGCCGAGGCGAGCGGGGCTGCGCCCTCGAGCCTCGCTCCGGGGACCGCCGATGCTGAAGTCGACCAGCGTCGTGGGCACACGCCAGCGTTACTCGTGTCCGTGGACGCGATACAACTCCATGGTATGCTTGGCGCAGCCATCCAGGTACATCCAGTCCCCGAGGATCAGGTCGGTGCTTTGCAGCGGCTTGATTCTTATGATTTCTCGTCTTTTATTTTCGTATCCAGTCCCCGAGTGCGCACGCGCCAAATTTTAGCGGGTGGGCACTTAGGAATTTCTTGATCGCCAGTCCCCGAGTGCGCACTCGCTGAATTTCAGCGGGTGGGCACTTAGGAAGTTCGTTTTGACTAACTTGTTCGATGATGTGCAGGGTCTGCAGCTTGAGTCGGCGGACCGATTGGCCGCGAAACAGCGCGCTGAGAAGGAGCTGGTCATCGTCCAGGAGGCGAACAAAGGGCTTCAGGCTGTTGCTGCGAAGGCAGAGGAAGCTCGCCAGGGGCTTGTCTCCGCTGGTGAGTTGGTGGCGGCGCGATCTGCTCTGGGTGCCGCTGAACAGCGGATCGCCGACCTTGAGCGCGAACTGCGGGAGGCGAGAGAAGAAGCGAGCTCGGCGGACGGGCGAGCGAGGGCCGCCGTTGCGGCCGCAGAGGAGGATCGCAAGGTGTCGGAGGTCCTTATTGCTGGGCTTCAGGACGACCACACGTCGCTTCAGTGCTTCATCACGGGACTCGTCCGCCCGTTGCTTGGTGAGTTCATCTTCCCTTTCTATTAGTTGTAATTTTTTTGGGGTCCGTTGTACTCATCGTTGTCTTCTGCTCGCAGGTCGCATCATTGATGACGAAGAAGAAGCGAGTTCGCTCGACGCGAGGCGGTGCGTAAGCATGCTCGTCGACTCGGCGACGCTGTCGGCGACGTGCATCCGCGCCTACCTCCAAGAAATATCGCCCACGGAGGTGATTCCCAGCGACCTCGTTGAGGTGTGGAAATATTTGGAGAAGGCGCCCGCGGTCGTTGAGTTCATGACGCGGTCGGCGTTTCGGCGTGGAGCGTCGACAGCACTAAGCCTTGGACTCGCCCACTTCCCCGAAGATTTCGACGTCGACGATGTGACGAGTGAGTATCCATCGTCGACTGGCGCGGTGGATCTGTCCGTGGTTCTCAAGTTGCAAGAGCGTGCCGCCACGTACTCGGAGCGTGTCTGGGCGATGGGCGACCTCCTTCCCTACCAGGAAACGGTCGTCGCGCCAAACGACCCCGAGCCGCCGCATCGTGACTTCAAGGTCGAGCAGCCTTTTCGCGCGGTGATGGCGGGTGAACTGATGACGTATCCATCAAACCCGTACACCGCGTTCATCCGTAATCGCCAGGATGCCGGCGAGTCATCATCAAAGCCTGCAGAATAGGGTAGTTTGCCTTGAAGCGTTAATAGAAGTTCTGCCATGCGGGCATATTTTGTAACATAAGATAATGCAATATGCGATTGAATGGGATGTCGTGTCTATTTGGTATTTGTTTGTGTGCTTTGGGTTGATTTTGGACGAGTCCCCGAGCGCGTCCGCCCTTTTGTGGGGTTTACCTCGTATATGATGTGTGTTGTTATCATGTGTGTTGTTGCTTTGGTCGACTCGCCCGAGCTCGGAGAGCCAGTCGCAAGGCGACTCCCTGGAATGCTCTGTACTTTACCGTTTTCCCGTACGCGAACGGAGTCGGGTGGCCGAGTCCCCGAGCGTGGTACTTGGTAGTTCTAGGCGCAACTCGAGGGTGGTTGAGGACTTAGCGCGTTGGTGTGAGCGCGTCACTCCTGCCTGGCCCGTAAGGTCAGTCGCTTGGCGAGTCCTGGGCGTGCTCTCTTACTTG
Source organism: Avena sativa (assembly GCA_916181665.1). Lineage (NCBI taxonomy): Eukaryota > Viridiplantae > Streptophyta > Magnoliopsida > Poales > Poaceae > Avena > Avena sativa. The sequence continues at coordinate 19,155,370 of OV702284.1, forward strand.
GCGTTTTCCCTGACCGCTCTTGACGAACTGGTATTCAGTCCCCGAGCGTGGTACTTAGCCGTTCGAGTCGCTATGCCGAGGATGCGGAGGACCAAGGTCGCTGTGAGAAGCGAGGGCAGTTGTCTTGGCTCGTAGAACCAGTCGAGCTAGGCGACTCCAATGGTGCTCCGGGTTGGCGTTTTTCGTGGACGATGCGAGACCTGAAGTGATTCAGTGCTCTTGCACCGCACTACTTAGCCGTGCCGATCGCTGTACCAAAGGTTGACTTCTGTGTTTTAGCATACCGCTGTTATTACGAGTGCGGGTGGCACAAGTCATGGAGAGTGGGCGCAATTTGCGGTAACCGTTTCTTTTATTTCATAGCGACTGGAGAGTACATGTGTGGGGTTCTAGGATTAGAACTTCCGGAGGAGGTTTACATTCCATGGTCGCTTGACGTCGAGCTCGCCGTCCCCGCGGACGTCGATGAGGTAGTAGGCGTCGTTGCCAAGTACGCGCCCGATAGCGAATGGGCCTTCCCACGGAGGGGAGAGCTTGTGCATGCCCTTCTTGTCCTGGATGAGGCGTAACACCAGGTCGCCTTCCTGGAAGGTGCGGGCTTTCACCCGTCGGCTGTGGTAGCGGCGGAGTCCTTGCTGGTAGATGGCGGTGCGTGACCGGGCGAGGTCGCGTGCTTCGTCGAGCTGGTCGACCCCATCTTGGCGGGCCAGCTCGTTTGCAGCCTCCGTATAATGGACGACTCGCGGCGAGTCGTGTTCGAGGTCGGTGAGCATGACTGCTTCGGCGCCATAGACCATGAAGAAGGGAGTGAATCCCGTCGATCTGTTAACCGAGGTACGGATTCCCCAGATGACGGAGGGCAACTCTTCGACCCAGCACCCAGCGGTGCGCTCGAGTGGTACTTGGAGTCGCGGCTTCAGGCCGTGGAGGATGCTTTGGTTGGCCCGTTCCGCCTGGCCGTTGGATTCTGGGTGGGCGACTGACGCGAGGTCGAGCCGGATGTGGTGCTCTTCGCAGAATTTGGCCATGGCTCCCTTGGCGAAGTTGGTGCCGTTGTCCGTGATGATACTGTTTGGGAACCCGTAGCGATATATTAGCTCGCGTAGGAATTTAGTGGCGGTCTTCCCGTCGCATTTCCGGACTGGCTTGGCCTCCACCCACTTAGTGAATTTGTCGACGGCGACTAGCAGGTGGGTGTAGCCGGAGGGAGCTTTCTTGAAGGGGCCTACCATGTCCATGCCCCATACGGCGAATGGCCAGGTGATAGGGATTGTTTTGAGCGCCGAGCTCGATACGTGCGTCTGACTGGCGTACTTCTGGCACCCGGCGCATCGCTGGACGATGTCGACGGCGTCGGCGTGTGCGGTGGGCCAGTAGAAGCCGTGTCGCATAGCCTTGGCGACCAGGGAGCGAGCGGCGGCGTGGTGGCCGCAGTCGCCTGAGTGAATGTCGTGGAGGATTTTGCGCCCTTCAGCCGGTTGGACGCAGCGTTGGAACACGCCGGTGACGCTGCGCTTGTGTAGCTCGCCGTCGATGATGGTGTAGGACTTGCATCGGCGAGCGATCATTCGAGCGTCTGTCTCGTCTGCTGGCAGGGTGCCGGCTTCCAGGTAGGCGATGTAGGGCTTGGTCCAATCGTCTGGCTCGGTGATGAGTGCAACCAAGGCTGCCTCTGGTTGGAGTGGGACTCCGATGTCGATCTCCCTCGGGGGAGAGACTGATGGCTTGGAGATTGTGTCGAGGAACACGCCGGCGGGTGGTGCGAGTCGAGCCGACCCGATGCGAGAGAGGGCGTCGGCCTCCTCGTTTTTCCGCCTGTCGATCCACTCGACGGAGTAGCCGGTGAAGTGGCCGCCCAACTTGTCCACCGCTTGGCGGTACGCCGCCATGGTGGGGGAGACGGCGTTGCAGGTGCCGGCGACTTGCCCCGCGACGAGGTCGGAATCTCCGTAGCATCGGAGGCGATTGATGTTCATCTCCTTGGCGGCTCGCATGCTGTGGAGTAGTGCCTCGTACTCAGCCATGTTGTTGGTGCAGGGCGTGAAGTCGAGGCAGAGGATGTAGCGGAGCTTGTCGCCCTTTGGTGAAGTCAACACTATCCCTGCTCCTGCACCGTCCGCGTTCTTGGAGCCGTCGAAGTGCAGGCTCCAGTAATGGAGGTACGGCAGCTTTTCTGGCTGCTGAGCCTCCTCCCAGTCGGCGATGAAGTCTGCCAGCGCCTGCGACTTAATCGCCTTTCGTGGCTCGTATTTGATGTTGTGGACGCCGATCTCGACGGCCCACTTGGCGACCCGCCCGGTTGCCTCGCGGTTGCGGATGATGTCTTGTAGTGGCGCTGAGGAGACGACCGTGATCGGGTGCTCCTGGAAGTAGTGCGGCAGGCGCCGCTGAGCCCTGAAGACCGCGTACACTAGCTTTTGGTACTGTGGGTACCGTTGGCGCGACTCGGTGAGGACCTCGCTGATGTAGTACACCGGCCGCTGAACCGGGCGCTCCTTTCCTTCCTCTGGTCGTTCGACGACCATTACAGCGCTGACGACGCGCTCGGACGCCGCGACGTAAACCAGCATAGGTTCTTTGTCGGCGGGGGCGGCGAGTAGTGGTGCGGCGAGTAGCACCTTTTTGAGGTCGCAGAGCGCGTCGTCCGCCTCCTTGTCCCACTGGAAGGTGGGGTTCTTGCGCATCAGGCGGTATAGGGGCATCGCCTTTTCGCCCAGGCGGGGGATGAAGCGACTGAGAGCCGCTACTCGCCCGGCCAGCTTCTGGACGTCGCGCAGGCACTCGGGTTTGCCGAGCCGGGCGATCGTGTCGATTTTTGTTGGGTTCGCCTCGATCCCTCGTTTGGAGACGACGTACCCCAGTAGTTGTCCGGCGGGTACACCGAAGGTGCACTTGCCTGGGTTGAGCTTTATCTTGTACCTTCGCAGGTTGGCGAAGGTTTCTGCCAGGTCGGCGAGTAGGTCGCCTTGGCGAGCGGACTTCACGACCACGTCGTCGATGTAGACGTGGATGTTGCGGCCAATTTGGCTCGCGAGGCATTCTTGCATGCACCGCTGGTAGGTTGCCCCGGCGTTCTTGAGGCCGAAGGTCATGGCGGTGTAGCAGAAGGCTCCGAATGGCGTGATGAACGCCGTCTTCTCCTCGTCTTCGACAGGCATTTTGATCTGGTTGTACCCAGAGTAGGCGTCGAGGAAACATAGCGACTCCGAGCCCGCGGTTGAATCGATTATCTGGTCGATCCGCGGGAGGACGAACTGCTCCTTTGGGCAGGCGCTGTTCAGGTTTGTGTAGTCGATACACATCCTCCAGGTCCCGTTTTTCTTCTCGACCAGGACTGGGTTTTCCAGCCACTTGGAGTACTTGATTGGCCGGATGAAACCGGCAGCGAGTAGACGCTGCACTTCCTCGGCGATTGCTCGACGGCGTTCTTCATTGAAGGGCCGTAGCGACTGCTTGACAGGTCGCACTTTGGGGTCGGCGCTTAGTTTGTGCTCAGCGAGCTCCCTAGGGACACCGGGCATGTCGGAGGGTTTCCATGCGAAGATGTCCCTGTTCTCACGGAGGAACTCGATGAGCGCGCATTCCTATGCTGGGCTCATGCCTGTCCCAATCGTCACCGTCTGGCTGGAGTCGCCTGGGGCCAGCTCGACGGTGCGAGTGTGCGTCGTGGCCTCAAAGGTTGAGGTGTTTGCGCCCTCTGAGTTGGGCTTCTTGAGTATTGTGGGGTCGTCATTGTTGACCCTGCTCGCGTATTTAGCGAGCTCGTCGGCGTGATTAGTCTCTGTCGCGATGACAGCGTCGGCGAGCTCGGCTCCTTTGGCCTCACACTCGGCGGCCATGTCGGGGTCGCCGTTGATGGTGATGACGCCGCACGGCCCGGGAGCTTCATCGTGTTGTACGCGTAGTGGGGTGCTGCCATGAATTTAGCGAACGCCTGGCGCCCCAGGACGCAGTGGTAAGGGCTGTCGAAGGGCACCAGCTCGAAGACGATCCGCTCGGTGCGGAAGTTTGCCGGTGTGCCGAACGTGACTGGTAGCGTGACCTTGCCGATCGGATACGCCTTCCGACCGGGGACGATGCTGTGGAACGTGGTGTGGGTCGTCTCGATCATCGACTGCGGGAGCCGCAGCCGCCTGAAGGTGTCGAGGTAGAGGATGTTGATGGAGCTACCGCCGTCCATCAGTGTCTTGGGGAGCTAGTAGTCGCCAACCTTGGGCTTGACCACCAGGGCGACTCGTCCTGGGTACTCGATGCGCGGCGAGTGGTCTTGCCGGCTCCAGGTGATGGGCTGTTCCGACCAGTTCAGGAACTGGGGGACGTCTGTTTGGGCCACCGCATTGACGGCGACGGCGCGGACGATGACCTTCTTCTCGCGCTTCGTGTTGAAGCCTGTGAAGGTGTGGAGTGAGCCGGCCACTTTGCCGAATTTTCCGCCATTTGGCGGGTCGTTGTCGGTGTCCTCCCGCGCTTGCCGTGCCTTCTCGATTTCCCTGAGGGTGTGGCAGTCGGCGGTGGTGTGCGTTGCGGGTTTTCCTTCCCTGCTATGGAACGCACATGGTTGGTTAAGGAGGGCCGCGGGATCGAACCTTGGCTTGTTCTTGTAATTGCCGCCATCGCGGCGTTGCCCTCCGTCGCGGCGGTAGCTCTTGGGCTCGCGCTGTGCGTGCCCGGCGTTGGCGACGAAGTCGAGTCGCCCGTCACTGCGGCGCTTGCCAGTGAGGCGAGTGCCGCTATAGCGTAGGTCGGTTCGGCGTCCGCTGTCGTTGCCGCCCGTGCGGCGTTGCCCTCCTGACTCGTCGTCAGTTTCCTGGTTTGGATCTTCCTCGGCGTACCGTTTGGCGATCTCGAGGAGGTCGGGGATGTTGTCGAGTGTGCGGGAGTGTCGCTTGAGCTTGGCGACTAGAGGCTCGTAGCGGCACGAGGTCTTGAAGCAATGGATCGCGGTGTCCGGGTGGATGCCGACCGCGTTGTACCAAAGATCTTGCCATCGTTGGACCCAGTTGCGGGTCGACTCACGGGGTCCCTGGACGCATCGTTCCAGGTCCTCAATAGTGGTGGCGCGGGTGTAGGAGCACTCGAAGTGCCTGACGAAGGCGTCGCGCATTTCCTCCCAGGAGTCGATACTGTCCTGGGGGAGAGTGTTGATCCACTGCCTGCACGTCCCCTCCATCATCAGGGGGAGGTAACGGGCGGCGAGTAGGTCAGTGTGACCCGCGATCCCCATTGCCATGAGGTATGTGTCGAGCCAGACTGCGGGGTCGTACGAGGAGTCGTACTTTTCTATCTCTTTTGGTGCCTTGAAGTTTGGCGGGTACTTCTCGCCTCGGATCATTGGTCCGAAGCACTTGGGCCCGAGTCGACTGAGCGACCCCATAGGCTCGCCATCGCGGCGATTAGTTAGGGTGTGCCGCAAGTCGTCGGGCTGGCGTGCGCGCCAGCTTTGGTTGTTGATGATGTGGGTGCGGGCGTCGATGGGTTGTCCGTTAGCGGCGACGAAGTTGGTCGCCGGCCTGGGGTCGTTGGTGGAGAGTGCCGTGTTCGCGGGTCGGTGTTGGAGCTGCAGTGGCTCTGGTGGCAGGCAATTGAGGGTGTTTGCCGCCGCTGGGCGGCCGCTGGAGGCCGCTCTGCTTCCCGAGGAACGCGAGTATACTCGACCTTGCGAGTTGGCGCCCGCTTTTTGCTGCTCCACGGCCTTCGCGAGCAGGGCCCTGACGTACTGGATCTGTAGGGCGCCGTCGCCAGTGGCCGTGATGCTGTCGGCTGCTGCTCGGCCTGCCACGAGGTTGTCCATCGGGGTGGAGAACAGTGGGAGGCCGTTTGCGTCTCGCTCCCGTGAGGAGACAAGTATCCGCGGCTGGTCCCTGGGAGGGGTGTGGTTGGGTGGTGGTGGGGCACCCATCGCCGTCGATCCTGACGGGGGCCGGGCGCTTCCTCCTGGGGGCGCGTTCTCGCAAATTGCGCGCTCGGCTATGCGGGCCGGGTCGTTTTCGTCGTCGGAGTTCAGGACACGCCCTTGAACGGTGGGGTTCAAACGTGACCTGATCCGCTGCTGGTGGTAGCGCGACAGCTCCTGCGCCGTTACCTGCTCAAGGCGAAATTTCTCGCGCTCGGCCTGCTCCTTGCGCACCGCCTCCGCCAGTTTCAGGCGGAGTTCCTCGACCTCCGTCGCCGTGGCGTTAGGAGGGATTGGGGTGGAGAAAGGATCCTCCGGCGGATCGGTGCCGGTGGCCATGTAAGCCGCGGCGTGGCGACTGGTTCCATCGCGGGGTCGGCGGAGTTCTCTGACCCGGAATCGAATTCGAAGATCCCGAGGATGGAGGGGTCCTCGAAGTCTTCCGCGTTGGAGACCTGGGCGATGGAGCCCACGGACGAGGCCGCGGTGATGGATCCGGCGAGTGACGCCGGGGTCGCCGAGTCGGCGTCGTCGGTGAGGGCCGCATCTTCTGCGGCCGCTGAATTCCCGGCCACGTTGCTGTGGGCCGAGTTGTACTCGGAGGCGAGGCGGTGGATCGTGCGGACCTGGCTCTCGGAGAGTCGATCGCGTGGCGGCGACTCGCGGATGCGAGCTGAGTCCTCCGAGACGATGACGTCGGTGAGGCCGACGAAGAGGCTGATCGTGCCGACTGGCAGGATCACGCTGTGCGTGACGGGTCGCGCCGCCGGGACGTAGCTGCTTGGCAAGATCTGGAGCATCTCGCCGATCGCTATCATGCGGCCGGTGGCGACCGTCTCGTTGATGGGCAGATTGGATCTCTCCGCAGAACACCGGCCAGACCGGCCAGGCCCCACGGTGGGCGCCACTGTCGTGGGAATGGTCACGGCAGATGCTGCAATCGGCAGCGAGTAGTAGAACGAGGGGCAAGGGAGGCCAGCCATCTGCGGTGCGAGATGAGGGCAAAGACACAGGGTTTTACCCAGGTTCGGCCCCCCGGAGGGTAAAAGACCTACTCCTGCTAGATTGTATTATGGAGGTGTTACAATGGGCGAGCTCGGCGACTAGGCGGCGAGTCGCTTGGGTGTATGAGGGAACGTGTCTCTACTCGCCCCATAGGGAGGTTTATATAGGCTCACCTCCCCTAGGGTTTACATATCTCAACCGATTCGGTTACAAATTCAGTAGTCGTTTAACCTAGCCCGACTGGGCCTATCTACTCGCCTGGGCCTTCAGCTTCCAGTCGCTCGGTACCTTGCTGGGCTTCAATCCACTCGCCGTTCTGCAGGCCCACTCGCCAGCTCACGGGCCAGTCGGAAACGCCCTGCTGGGTATACCCCAGTAGGCATATCCCCATCACCTTGGCATCTGGGCATCCTCCTTGTGCTCCTGACTTGGGCTATGGAATCTGCTATTGTTTTTCTTCTGCTGGTGCTCCTAGATCTTGTCTTTTCTTTATTCTAGCTCTAGGATCGCTCCAGTTAGCAACCAGAGCTAGAAATGCGGTGAGATGATGGAGTAATATGTGTGGTTGTTATCCAGTGGTTGGCTTTGTGATTTGTGTTTTCTTGAGATGGAACTGCTAAGAACAAGTGATGTTCTTTGTGGTGTTCTTGGGCTAGCATAAGATCTATTGGTCTAGTTGTGTATGTGAAAAGAGGTTATAGTAGTAGCTCTACTACGGCTAGGGCTTTTCCTCTACTTGTTGTTGCCTTGTGGTGTTGACAGCACATATGCATGCATGCATGTGTGAGCTGCCTGTTTGTGTGCTGCTGGTCCTGATACCTCCCCCTGTCCAGATCTTTGTGCTATGATTGTGCTTGGCTGGTTTGGTATTATCTCCAGTTTGGCTTTATTTTTGGTTTGCCAAATGGAATGGACTCTTTTACTATATTACCAAGGTGAAACTTGCCCCTTTTAGACCCATGATGTTGTGCTGAGGTCATTTGATATAATAAGAACAGATCCTATACTTGTTCTATTTCTAAACACTCTATGATGATCTTAAGCATATCATCAGTATGCTAAATCTGAGAGTAAGTTACTACACTAACCCCCTTATTCATTTACTTTTGTTAGTCTGTTTTTATTTTATTTTGCAGAAATCAGGATTAAAGGGATAAATGAGAAGATCAAGAAGAAAAGAAGAAACTTTGTTAGATTTCATTTTAATCTTGTTGTAATTTTCTTTTTATTCAAATGTGTAAAGATTTTGTATTATTATTGTGTTTGTAAATATAAACCATTTATTTATTAATTCTTCCTTTGTAATTCCTAATTGTAAAAACAATGTAATATATATTGTTGTAATAAAGAATGTTGTTATTTAATTGAATCATGTAATTCCTTTTTTTTCTACTTATTTATTTCCTAATTGTAAAGATAATGTCTTATATAAAGAATTCTTTTATTTAGCTATTGTAAAATAATACTATATGCATATATATTTATTTTAATAAAGAATCCTTGTTATATTATTTATGTAATCATTTTATCCCATGTTGTTAAATATTTCTAAATCCTATTTGTGAACTTTTATAAATTCTTTTGAATTTCATATTTGAAATTCAAATACATGTTTGAACAAAATTTCCTTGAAACAAAGAATTCTGCAAAGGTCATGTCGAAATCTATCGCACTTGCTCCGAAGTTTCCTTCAGTACAAGAGAGATCCCGACCTCTATAGCTCTTTTAGTTTTGCGCGAAAATTCTCTGGATTTTCTTATGCATGAATGCAATGCACAAACCTGTGTCCTCTCTATTTCTAGGTGCTAATCCTGGGATGTTACACAAATTCTGCCATGTAAACGTGTATAATGATGGTCAGGTGATTTTTATTTTAGCCTGAAGAGGAGGGAAGACCACAAGTCTAGCCATCTGAAAAACATTGCCCGGTTTGCTGTTGGACATCACATTGTTATTTCCTTGTGTATTTCTTTGTAGTACTAAAAACAATATCAATTTAATGATACTAGCAGCATATTGTCTTGTCAGACATATTTACATGAAGATAATTCCGAAGTCATTATGACATATATATTTGCTCCAAATTTAGAAGCAAATTCCGAAGTCATTATGACAAACTTTCAGATTTGAATGACGAGAAAAACAGGTTACCTCTAAAACTGCACATGTACAATAATCTCGCGAGGCTTGCTTCGGTGTCCCCCCTCCCTCCTCCTCCTCCTCCTCGAGGCAATTGATTGGAAAACCGGTTTTCGGGTTAGTTCTGGGTGAGTACCAGTTAAGGTTTGAGCCCATACTACCCCGTATGTTGTATCTGTATACGATTTGAAGGCAGTTTGTATAGGGCGATTCAAGGTAAAATAGATACCATTCCCACATTCGTTAATCCCTTTGTTTCACGTCGCGATCGGTTTTGTTCGACATGATGAGCGGATCTCCCATACATGCCATCTCCGTATTATACTCCAGCCACGTAGGCGTAGGACCTCATGTGTATGGATCAAAACAACCAGACCTGGTCCTTATCAAACCTGAAACCCACACAAAAACTGGTTTATCCTCAATGTTTCCCTCAAGGAGGGATACCGAAGCAAAAGTCTAATCTCTTATAAATCACTAACAAAGTAAAATCAAAATAATTAGCTCCTTATGCTCATCCTTCTCCTCCAAATATTCATGGTTGTGTAACAAAACATGTTCACGATCAAGAGGAGATAATGCAACATCTTTTATTTGAGTGCCCCTTTGAGCGCATTATAATTCATATATGTTGATGGTTTTTAGTTTACCTCCTCCAAATTCAGTCTTGAATATGTTTGGAATTGGCTAAATGGAGTACATGAACAAACTGAAAATGACATCCTGTTGGGCATTTATACTTTGACTTGGGGTAGGTGGATAGGTCAAAATGCTATTATTTTTAACAAGAAAAAAATCTCACTTTATTGGAGGTAAGTTTTGAGTCTACGCACACTGGACACGTAGATGGATGCTTACTGCGGCATGTGAAAATCACGAGATTCCATGAACTCTAGGGGCAACCATTTGGAGGTGGTAACTCGGGTGTTGTACAACCGGTTTTGTTATCGTCTTGATAGTTGATAGTATGATTGAAGTTGTATGAGATGTAATCTTTAGTTCTATTACCCTTGGTGGTTGACTATGATGCATTTTCTTTTTCTTTTTTTATGACACTTTCACTTTCGTACGGACCAAACCTTGCAATAGCATTATAGTTTTTGTGCATCGACTGATGCAAATACCAGGTAAATATGAGCTACTTTTAGATTTTCCATGAACCTTGTACCATAAAACTATAGTTATCTATGGTGGTTACAGACTTCATAATTTCAGGAAAAAATCAAAATGAAATCATGGTTTCCTGGTGCTACGGAAGTAGGGATTGGTAACCTACAATAAATTCATCACAGTAGTTATACTATTTGTAATTACCACTATTGGTAACCTACGATAAATTCAATTAAAAAATGCAACATATAGCGGCTGGTACACAATTAGTAGAATCAACGCACTATTACACAAATTGCCCAATTATTACAATCAATACACTGTTACGCAAATGTACATCTTCACCGCCACTGTGTGGGATAATGTTCTCTTCGATCCATGTTCTGCAAGATTTTGTTTCGAGAATCTCACGTTATACCCAAACCATATGTGTTTACGGCTTTCAAACAATCTCCGGTGAAGCTGTTTGTAGTTATGAAGCCAGTGAGAATTCTGTTGGTGTCGGTGACCGATGTATATCTAAAGTGTCAGAAACAACTAGGGTGTTTTGGCTCTCCTGGAGATTTCTATTCGATTCGTTCCGACCTCACATCAGTTTCCTCTAACATCTTATCTTGCTAGTTTATATGCCTATCTTTTAGTGGTTCAACCTGTGTAAGGCTAACCATAATGCAAGAGACAACAATATACATCTATACAAGCTAGCAGGAATTACCCAGCAATGAACTAACGATGATATATACTCGCTTGCAAGATGACATGAACTTGGTGAGTCAACAAACACGATCAACATGAGTTTGGGACTCGGCATTCGGTTTTCATGCGCACAGGCCGCTGATCGAGATGACAGAGGGTGCCAGGGTGGTAGTAATGTGGCTTAGTTGACAGAGGGAGGGTGTGTCGTATTGTTTGAGAAATGCGTTCCCGTGCGTGAATTTCAGTTGCTGGTCTGATCTGTAGCTTAGCTGGCCAAAACGGGTCTGTGCTTAAATGCTTAATCGGTTTTGTTCCGTACTCACTAATCACCAATCAATGATTCCTACACAGAAATCACCACAATATCGTTTTACACCCAAGGAAATGAGAAAAAAAGATATCAACAATATGCCACAATCAATTGTTCGTGCACACAAAGGTCATGCCATTTTGTTCCGACGACGTAAATGGTATGAGCAACTTATGAATCTCCCATTCTATTCTAGCTGTCGACTTCCTATAGGTTTCCCACGCTACGATTGAGAGTACTACTTCTCTCTTTTCTATCTTCCACATGAAAATTTTCAATTCTCATAGATATCCAGTATTACTAAAAAATGTAGTGTATGTATATTGGCTCTATATGGTCATTCATCCAAATAGCTTATGGTTTATTTCCTCCACGTTCAGTAACTAATGTTTTTGGTAATTGGTTGCATGGAATTATGGATAAGTACAGAATTTTGTTTAGGGTGTGAGCGCTTATCATTATATGGTCGCTATGGCTTTGTAGAAATGACAAGATTTTTAATAATGTTGTGTCTTCTCCTATGCATGTTATTTATCGAGCCACGGCTATACTCCGATCATGGACTATTCTTCAGCGCATGGAGTTTCGCGACCTATTTGTGGAGGGATGTACGCGATTGGAGGATACGTCGAGGGATATTTTCTCCCGACATGGATGGCCGCGTGATTTGAGGATTGTTCCACCTTAGTTTGAAGACAATTATGTTTACTGCTTTTTGTAATGCGCGTATACTTTTTATTCCCTAGTCCTATCGTTTCTGTGGCTGTGTGCATCTGAGTTATGCAGAGGCCGGGTGTAATCATTAAACATTTTATGTTAATAAAGACGCCCATTTCCAAAAAAATGTATATTGGCTCTTTTGGGACAACTATTATACATTCCAGAAGGCAATTCTAGTCTACCGCATAAATTTGTAGATTTAATTAACTATGCGATCTTCCTGATCATGCTCTCGAAACAGGCTTTCGCCTAGCTTTATAAATAAAGCATACAGGTGAGACCGCTGCTGGGCTAGACACCACAACGCCCAAAGACAGACACAACACGCTACACGATGTTGGGGCAGCAGCACACACACGTCTGAAAGAAAACAAGGAAAAAACCAAAAAGAAGGAAACGGAGAGGGATCGACTAGACGAGGAAGACCGCAACCGCTGCGCCCTCCAAAGAATACCCACCATGCTCCTAGCCCTGACTCGCCAAGCACCAAGCAGCACCCTCAAGAGGGAAAGCGACCGCTGCTGTCCGGACCAGAGACTGGCCCTAGGGTTTCCCCCTACACATAGAGGGGAATGGATGAAGGGAAGCCACGACGCCCTCCAGGAAGGAAGATGCCACCCTCGGGCGGCACCACGTCGGTGTCGGTCGAGCCGACAAGGATTTCTCCCGAGGACCCTATCCATAACCCCCGAACACACCGAAGCACATGAGACCCGCGAGGGCGAGGCCTCGCCACCACCAAAACTTGCCTCCCACGAGCATGCGCCACTACGCTTCTGACTTCGTCATCATCGTCTCACCGAGCAAGCCGGTGCGAGGTCTGCAACATCGCGACACAGGTAGAAATGAACTAGGACCCTCAGTACCACGGTCGCGCAGGAGGGAACTTCCTCCACCATCGAGGCGGTAGTCGACCGGACGTGGCGGCAGACAAACCACTCCCCATAGGTCCAGCCAGGCCCAGCGGGCCCGTAAAGCCTCTGCGGAGGCAAACCAGTCCCATGGCGGTCCGGCCGGGCCCCGAGCCCATAAAGTCTGCCACCGCACTGCAACAGGCCGACCAAGGACACCGAGTATCCCATCCATCCTAACCTGCCAAGATGTACAGCACAGCCAAAGCAAGGCCGGCCCGACCAACCCAGATCCGAGCCAATGAGCCCGATCTGGGCTGCCATGGCCGCGCCCGCCACGAGCTCTGCCTGCCACGGAAGCGCCGCGCTGCCCCGCCGTCCAAGTCCTCGCTACCGCAATGGCCCGTCCCTGCCGACGCAGGCCCTCCCAGGAGGCGGGCCGAGGCAACACAGGTCCAAATCGGGCCCGAATGGGCCCAGATCTAGGCCACGCCACCCTGGCCACCAGCCCTGCCTCACCGTGGCACCATCGCCGCCTGCCGCCACCAGGAGCCCAACCGTCGGCGGAGAAGCGCCCCGCCACTGCTGGTCACCACGCCGCCACCGGAGTGCCGCGCCGACGCGCCCAAGGCCCAACGCGCCGCCCAGGACGAGGCAGCAGGCCCGCGCCACGAGCCTCGTGCGAGGGGGAGAACGGACCCCGCCGCCGCCAGCGCTCAGCCTTCGGCCGACGACGCTCTCCGGCAGCGGCGAGGGGAGGGAGGGGAAGGAGGAAGGGGCCTAGCGGCGGTGGCAAGGGGAGCCCTCCCGTCGCCCACGGGAGCGACGAGGAGGGGAATAGGGCTTTTTTCTTTTCTCGTTTTCTTTCTCTGGTGCCTTAATGATCATGCTAGAGTCCAGAGTAAAGACCATCCGGCCTGGAACAAGAAAAATGTTCACAACATTCTTGTAGTGGTATCTCCCTGCCCATAGAAGGTAGACTCAATGCCAAGAGAAAGAGAGAACTTTATTTGACATTGGAAAACTTTTGCTTCCCTATTTGACACTAGATACAAATTTCGGACACTACCGTCCATTCCGTTGGTCCCTGCCTCACTCCTATTTTTCTTGGACCAACTTGCCCTTGTCATCAATCCTTATGAAACTGAGAAAAAAACATATGCAACCGAGCCGGTTATTGTCACCGAAGTGGAGCTTGTAGTTGAAGACCCCGAGAATTCAGAGATCCACAATGATGAATACACGCGAGAGCTAGACACAGAGACACGGGAGTTTGTGATGCGTTCAACCGCTACAGCTTTTCTCATCTTTCTTCTTATTTATCTGTCTGTTACAAAGTGCAAACAACTAGATCCTACAAATCAGGATCGAACCAGGTAGTGGTCAGTGCCATCCCAAAGACCCCCGATCCTCACCCTCGACGTCGCCACGATCCACGTTTCGTTCCATCCCACGATAGGATTAAGTGGCGACCTAGTCTACTGAAATAACTAGTACAACAATGTCACGATCAGGCTTGTGACAGGGAATTATTCCTAACTGAATTTAACTGAAATAAAACCTACAGCTAACAGCGCATCAGGTTAACAGTTTGAAACTAAACTTTCGAACATTTCACCCCCTTAAACTGTTGCGCGGCACTTCACCTCTTTCACCCCGAGCATCGGCCTCATCTCGATGAACTTGACTCACCCGAGGGACTTGGTGAGAATGTCTGCCTTCTGTTCATTGGTTCCAACGTGATCGACATCGACCTTTCCTTCTTCAATGCATTCTCTGATGAAGTGGTAGCGGACGTCGATGTGCTTGCTTCTGTCATGATAAACTGGATTATAGCACAAAGCAATTGCCGAATTGTTTTCCACCAACATCCTGAATTTGTCTGGTTCAGTGCCCAGCATCCCAGCGAGCAAACGGCTCAGCTAGATGCCCTGGCACGCCGCAGACGCTGCCGCGATGCATTCAGCTTCGCAGGATGACATTGCCACAATCTTTTGCTTCTGCGAGGCCCAGGTGACCACGCTGCCTCCGATGAATAACAACGTGCCTGTGGTGCTTCTCCTGTCATCTTCATCCCCGGCATGGTCGCTGTCACCGTATCCAGTAAGTGCAGGACCTGTGGCTCCTCGACGATAGCAGCAACCGAACCCAACTGTCCCTTGCACGTATCGAAGAATCTGCTTGACTGCGCTCCAGTGTCGCGCACGCGACGACTCCATGAAGCAGCTTGTGATGCCCACTGCGTAGGCAATGTCTGGCCTCGTATTGACTAGGTATCGAAGGCTTCCAATCACGCTCCGGTACAACGTCACGTCGACAGGGATGCCGGCGTTCTCCATACTCAGCTTCAATTGATTTTCCATCGGTGTTTGGCATGGGTTGCAGCCTCCCATCCCTGCAAGCTCAAGTATTTTCTTTGCATAGCTTGCCTGACAGAGTGTGATCTCGCCGTCCGTCTACTGAACCTCGATTCACAGGTAGTAGCTAAGAAGACCGAGGTCACTCATCTGAAACAGCTTCCCCATCTGAAGTTTGAACTCGATGATGTCACGGTTGCTGCTGCCTGTGATCACAAGATCATCAACGTATACCCCCACGAGAAGATAGTTCTCTGCATTTCCTCTCTGGTAAAGTGCATGGTCCTGTGGACATTGCTCAAGCCGATCCTTCTCATAGTGTCATCTAGCTTCGCATTCCAGGTGTGCGGCGCTTGGCGCAGCCCATACAATGTTTTTCTCAGCTTCAGTACTTTGCTACTGTTACTGCCATTGACAAATCCTGCAGGCTGCTGAACTTACACCTCTTCAGCAAGATCTCCATTTAGAAATGCAGATTTGACGTCCATGTGGTGGACTTGCCATCCCATTTGTGATGCCAAAGCCAACAGCACACGCACGGTCTCCATGCGGGCCACGGGGGCGAAGACTTCATCAAAATCCACCCCCTGGCGTTGTGCATATCCCTTTGCCACAAGTATGGCCTTGTGCTTGACGATCTTCCCTGAAGGATCTCTTTTTACCTTGAACACCCACTTGAGCCCAATCTCTCTGTGTCCAACCGGAAGGGATGCCAGTTCCCAGGTCTTGTTCTCCAAAATGGAGTTCATTTCCTGCTGCATGGCCTCCTTCCACTCCTTGGTGTTCAGTGCTTCCTCAACATTTTCAGGCTCCTTTGCTGCAAGCAGACACAGCCCAATGTAGTCATAATTATCGTCAGTGTAGCGTGGGTTGGGACGAAAGATTCCCTGCCGCGCTCGAGTCTGCATCGGGTGAGAGGGAGCAGGCTGAGATTGCTCCTCGGCAGAGTGCTCTATCGCGGCAGAGTTTTCTGCTTCTTCTTCTACCACGGCAGGACTGTTGTCTGTCGTGACCTCCGCGACAGAGCTTTCCTCTAGTTTTCTACCGCGGCAGGGCTCCTGCTGACCCTGATTTCTGAGGTTGTACCCACTGGATCTTCATCACTGTAAGTGACTGTGAAATCTCCACGGTACCCCTGCATCTCCTTTTCTTCCTTCCACAGCCACCTGCGACTTTCCTCGAAGATCATATCTCTGGTGACACGCACACGACGTGAGGTGGAATCATACACACGATATGCTTTCGATCCTTCCTCGTACCCAACAAACACCATCGGCTTTGCCCTGTCATCCACTTTATTGGCACTAGGGACAAAGATCTTTACATGAGCGACACAACCAAATGTACGCAGATAAGCCACATTCGGTTTGGCGTGTGCCAGGCCTCATAGGGAGTCATCCCATTCAGGCTGCAGGTTGGCGACCGATTCAAAATATGAAACGCGGTCTTCACTGCCTCTGCCCAGAATTCATCTGGAACCCCCATGCTTTTCAGCAGACTGCGTGCCATCTCCACCACTGTGCGATTTCGCCTCTCCACCACACCGTTCTGCTATGGTGAGTATGGTGCGGTGGTGAACCGCTTGATACCCATTTCCTCGCAAAAGTTGGTGAATTCCATGGAGGTAAATTCTCCACCTCTATCTGTTCGCAGAGCCTTCACCTTCAGACTGACCTCATTTTCTACAAGAGCCCTAACTTTTTTGAAGATCTTTAGTGCTTCATATTTGGTCCTGAGTAGCTCCAACCACATGTATCTACTGTGATCATCTACCAGCAACAGAAAGTAACGATTACCTCCTGGAGAGCAAGGTGTTATTGGCCCACACAGATCGCCATGGAGTAGCTCCAGCCTTTCTGCTGCTCGGTACTTGGTGGCGTGAGGGAACGGTGTCCTGTGTTGCTTTGCTAGAGAACACCCTTCACAAAACTGCTCCACATGATCGGACACTGGCATTCCCCGTACCAGCTCCTTGGTAGCAAGATCGTGCAGTGCACGAAAGTGCAGATGTCCATACCTCGCATGCCACTTCCACGCATCATCGCCTTCCTTCGCAAGCATACCGACTGGTTCAGTCAGTTTCAGAGTTACTGCATAGAGCCGGTTGCGCATCCGCTTGACCCTGGCCAGCAACTGTCGTTCGTGATCATACAAACACATTTCATTGCCCTCGATCACGGTCTTGACACCGACCTCCGCGAGCTGTCCCAGACTGATTATACTGCTCCGGAGACGAGGAATATAGTACACTTCAATCAGTACACGGTGCTCCCCATTCCTGCAAGTGTACAACACAGTTCCTCTTCCCTCAATATCCACAATGGAGCCGTCCCCGAACTCGTCTGTCCCCTTGACCGTGTCGTCGATGGAGGTGAACACCGCGCGATTGCCTTTCATATGATTGCTTGCGCTGGTGTCGAGGAACCAGCGATCATCTGTGGATACCACTGGAACCACACATTCCTCATTCAGAAACACGTGTTGCACCCCCTCAACTGCGGTGCCCGGGGTGTCCTCCTGCACCACGCCGTGCATGCCCTGCAAGTGTACAACACAGTTCCTCTGCCCTAAATATCCACAACAGAGCCATCCCCGAACTTGAGTGTCCCCTTGACCGTGTCGTCGATGGAGGTGAACATCGCGCGATTGCATGCCATATGATTGCTTGCGCCGGTGTTGAGGAACCAGCGATCATCTGTGGATACCACTGGAACCACAAGTTCCTCGTTCAGAAACACGTGATGCACCCCCTCAACTGCGGTGCCCGGGGTGGCCTCCTGCACCACTCCGTGCACGCCCTGGGCGCGCCATGTCGCCGCCTTGCCCACGCCGTTCGCGCATGGAGCGCGCTCTGGCGTGACATCGGAAGTCACTGCAAGCATCAGTGCAACAGAGGTGTCCTCCTGGGCATGAGCGAGATTTGGCTTGCTCCTTCTTGCCGGGGTCACCGTGGTCGCGCTTGTATTTCCGGCACTCGCGCTTCCAGTGTCCCTCAATGCCGCAGTAGTTACACTTCCCGATGCGGCGCGATAGCTTCGAGCTGCCACCGTCGTTCTTGCCGCCGCCGTTGCCCGAGGCACGGCCTTGCGGCTTCTTGCCCTTGTCGTGTTGCTTGCCGCTGCCTCCAGAGGATCCCTCTCCCGGAGATCTGCTGGAGTGACGCGAGCGCTGAAGGGTTTCGCAGCATAGTAAATCAAAAAAATTCTACGGATGCGAACGAGAAAGCCAAGATCTAATCTAGGAGATGCAAACAACGAGAGAGATTAGATGAGATCTTCATACCCTTGAAGATTCACACAGCGGAACGTTCGTCGGAACGTGTGTGATGTAATCGTACTCGCTTCTCCTCCTCGCGATCCGATCCGATCTAGCACCGCAAGTGGCGATGCCTCCGAGAGATGCACACGTGCAGCACCTCAACGTCTCCTCCTTCCTCGGTCCAGCAAGTATGGTGGAGAGACGGATTGGATCTACAACGCGACGGCGCGGTGCAAGTGGTGGAGAGTTTTTGCAGCAGGGCTTCGCCTACACGCAGTCGGGAGGGAGAGAGAGGAGGGCAGCAGGGCGGCTAGGCTTGAGGGGAAGGTGTGGATGGGTGGTGCGCCCCCAGCCCTCTTTATATAGAGGGGTGGGCGCCAACCCTAGCCCCTCCCCCAAGCCTAGGCCGGCGGCCAAGGAGGGAAGAGTGGGGGGCAAGTTCCCCCCCCCTCCTTCTAGAAGCTCCATTAGGGTTTCCCCTTGTTAGGCCGGCTAGGCCCTATGGGGCCTTGTGCCCCTGGCCCAATGCGGCCAGGGAACTCCCTCATAGGCCCATGCCCCCTCCCGGCAGGTGGGGCCACGTTGGTCCCCCTCCGGAAGGTTCTAGAAGCTTCCGGTACAATACCGATTAACCCGAAACAATTCCGAACTCCAAAAAACTGCATTGCCTTATATGAATCTTATTCTCCGGACCACTCCGGAACCTCTCGTGATGTCCCGGGTCCCATCCGAGACTCCGAACAAAAAATCATAAACCAATTATCCAATCTATCCTAGCGTCGAGACACGTTAAGTGTGTGACCCTTCGGGTTCGAGAACATGCAGACATGATCTTCTATCAATAATCAATAGCGGGGTCTGGAAACCCATATTGACTCCCACACATTCATCGATGATCATATCGGATGAACCACGATGCCAGGATTCAATCAATCCCATATATATATATATATTCCCTTCGTCTCGCGATATTTTACTTGCCCGAGATTTGATCGTCGGTACCGTCATACCTAGTTCAATCTCGTTCACGACAAGTACTTTACTCGTTCCGTAATCCGATATCACTTTGTGATTAACTCCTTAACCACATGCTTGCAAGCGGTGTTGATATCGATTACCGAGTGGGCCTGAAGTATATCTCTCCGACTTGGGAGGGACAAATCCCATCTCGATACATACAACCCAACAGGTACTTTCCGATCACCTGAGAGACACCTTTATGATCACCCTCTCATAGGATGACGTTTGATGACCTCAAAGCTTTCTTCCGATACCAGGGAGTTGTGTTATCTCATGGTCTAAGGAATACAATATTTGACATAAGAAAAGCTTCGCAAAGACGAACACGATGACATGATCTAATTGCTTCGCTTAGTTTGGGTCTGTCCACCATACCATTCTCCCAATGATATGATCTCATTATCAATTGACAACTCATCTCCATGGTTAGGAAACCTTAACCATCATTAATCAATGAGCTACTCCATAGAGGCATACTAGGGACACGGTGTTGTTCACAAACCACACAAGTATTAAAGTTTCCGATTAATACAATTCTAGCATGGAATATAAACATTATCATGAACAAGAATTATAATAATAACATCTTTATTATTGCCTCTAGGGCATAATTCCAACATGGGCGCCAACCCTAGCCCCTCCCCCAAGCCTAGGCCAGCGGCCAAGGAGGGAAGAGTGGGGGGCAAGTTTCCCCCCCTCCTTCTAGAAGCTCCATTAGGGTTTCCCCTTGTTAGGCCGGCTGGGCCCTATGGGGCCTTGTGCCCCTGGCCCAATGCGGCCAGGGCACTCCCTCATAGGCCCATGCCCCCTCCCGGCAGGTGGGGCCACGTTGGTCCCCCTCCGGAAGGTTCTAGAAGCTTCTGGTACAATACCGATTAACCCGAAACAATTCCGAACTCCAAAAACTGCATTGCCTTATATGAATCTTATTCTCCGGACCACTCCGTAACCTCTCGTGATGTCCCGGATCCCATCCGAGACTCCGAACAAAAACTCATAAACCAATTATCCAATCTATCCTAGCGTCGAGACACGTTAAGTGTGTGACCCTTCGGGTTCGAGAACATGCAGACATGATCTTCTATCAATAATCAATAGAGGGGTCTGAAAACCCATATTGACTCCCACACATTCATCGATGATCATATCGGATGAACCACGATGCCAGGATTCAATCAATCCCATATATATATTCCCTTCGTCTCGCGATATTTTACTTGCCCGAGATTTGATCGTCGGTACCGTCATACCTAGTTCAATCTCGTTCACAGCAAGTACTTTACTCGTTCCGTAATCCGATATCACTTTGTGATTAACTCCTTAACCACATGCTTGCAAGCGGTGTTGATATCAATTACCGAGTGAGCCCGAAGTATATCTCTCCGACTTGGGAGGGACAAATCCCATCTCGATACATACAACCCAACAAGTACTTTCCGATCACCTGAGAGACACCTTTATGATCACCCTCTCATAGGATGACGTTTGATGACCTCAAAGCTTTCTTCCGATACCAGGGAGTTGTGTTATCTCATGGTCTAAGGAATACAATATTTGACATAAGAAAAGCTTCGCAAAGATGAACACGATGACACGATCTAATTGCTCCTCTTAGTTTGGGTCTGTCCATCATATCATTCTCCCAATGATATGATCTCATTATCAATCGACAACTCATGTCTATGGTTAGGAAACATTAACCATCATTAATCAATGAGCTACTCCATAGAGGCATACTAGGGACACGGTGTTGTTCACAAACCACACAAGTATTAAAGTTTCCTCTTAATACAATTCTAGCATGGAATATAAACATTATCATGAACAAGAATTATAATAATAACATCTTTATTATTGGCTCTAGGGCATAATTCCAACAAGCGCCACTCCTCCTTCGTGAGGAGTAGGCGGCCGCTGGAGTCCTGCTCCGGTTCCCCGCGACCCTTTGAAGCGGCAAGCCGTCCGCTGAGCTCCTCAATGGACAGATCCTTGAGATCCAGCAGTGTCTCGATGGAGCAAGCCATCTGCGCGTACCTTGATGGCACGATGCGCAGGAGCTTTTGCACGGCATTGAGCTCCGTCGTGCTGTCGCCCAGCGATTGGAGTTCGGTGACGATGCTCGACATACGCAGGGCGAAGTCCTCGACAGCCTCCCCAACCTTGAACGCCGGGCCGTCAAACTCCTTGCGGAGCCGCTGACGACGCGCCTCGCAAACCCGATCTACAGAATTCGCATGGTTTCGATCGTGTCCCAGGCCGCCTTGGCATTGTCCTTGGCGGCGAGCAACTGGACCATCTCGGGAGGCATGAAGCGCAGTATGGTGCCCAGCGCCTGCCGCT
Organism: Avena sativa; assembly: GCA_916181665.1. Taxonomy (NCBI): domain Eukaryota; kingdom Viridiplantae; phylum Streptophyta; class Magnoliopsida; order Poales; family Poaceae; genus Avena; species Avena sativa. The sequence goes on from OV702284.1 coordinate 19,177,069, forward strand.
CCTTCCTCTCCGGCGCGTCGTTCGTCTCGACGGCATCCCACAGCCCGGCGCCCTGGAGCTGCACCCGCATGAGGATGGCCCACTTGGTGTAGTTGGTCTTCGTGGGGGTTGGCCACCTCATGGCCCCGCCGCCGCCTCCGCTGCTCTCTCTCACGATCTCCCGCACCACCACCTCGCCTCCTCCTCGAAACCTGCTCCTCCCACGACTCGGCGAGCGAGCGCGCTGGGGAGTCACAGACCTCGACTTCACGTCGGCCGCCGGCGGTGGAGTTCCCACCATGATCACCAAAGCCGATGCTTGGCTCTGATACCACTTGTAGTTGCAGACCCTGAGAATTCAGAGATCCACAATGATGAACACACGCGAGAGCTAGATACAGAGACACGGGAGTTTGTGTTGCGTTTAACCGCTATAGCTTTTCTCGTCTTTCTTCTTATTTATCTCTCTGTTACAAAGTGCAAACAGCTAGATCCTACAAATCAGGATCGAACCGGGTAGTGGTCAGTGCCATCCCAAAGACCCCCGATCCTCGCCCTCGACGTCGTCACGATCCATGTTTCGTGCCATCCCACGATAGGATGAAGTTGCGACCTAGTCTACTGAAATAACTAGTACAACAATGTCACGATCAGGCTTGTGACAGGGAATTATTCCTAACTGAATTTAACTGAAATAAAACCTACAGCTAAAAGTGCAGCAGGTTAACAGTTTGAAACTGAACTATCGAATAGAGCTTTAATGGGGAAATAGGACGATCTTCGGGTGCAACTCCAAGGAAGATGTCCGGCGACGTCACATGATGAATCAGCGTGCAAGACAACCTGGGCATGCACGGGGCACCCTGAACGACAGCGTGAGGTCGAGATTGGCTCCAGGGAGGTCGGGCGCAGGGGCTATGAAGGCGGCCTCATCCACGTCTCCCGACGGCGCGACAAATGAGGGCGGAGCTAAGGACAACGCACTGGTAGGATGTAAGTGGCACACCATTTAATCGTAATACCGTTTATTAGTGCTCTAATTTAATAAAATTTATTTTTTCTAAAATAAAGAACTAAGATTTTGAATAAACGGGACTTACGGATGCTATTTAAGTGCCATTTACATCCCTACGACTGAAGACCGGAATCTTGTCGGCGGCGCGGGAGACTGGGACACCACGGCGGATTGATGGCAAATCGACGCTCTGGTCGGCAAGTCATAGAAGCAACAACAATCGACGCCCCGGTCGGCAAATTCATCAAATCGGCTGTGTATCTTCAAAAAATCGACTTCATAATCTTACTTTCTACCTCCCTGCAACCCTAATCCATCCTCCATTGGTTTTGTTTCATGCCTAGAACATGAAGATGATGTTGCTCGGAAAAGGGGACGGTGCCGACGGTGGGTGGTCAAGACGGGAGCGTACACCAACGCTGGTTTTCGGGACGGTAGGCATTGCCTTAGCTGTGTGGGATGGAGCAGTGCTTGAAGCCTTTTCCGGCGGCGAGCCGGAGCTAGCAACTGCATGGATTAGCATCGCTGGAGGTGGGGACTAGAAGGTCGGGGTGGTGCAGCTTTTGTTGTGTAAACAAAATTGGTCACATAATGAATAGGGGCAAAAGTGTCTTCCTAGATCCACACTTAACACCGTTAATGCCTAAAGTGCACTAGAGTGTCATATAAGGACACACTTTTGCTTCGGTGTCCCCCTCCTCTTCAAACTTTGACAAGCATAAACTCGATACCGATTCATTTTTAAAACGGTACGAACCCAAACGAAGCATGTATGGTCCGCTTAGACATATACTTACCGTATACATATACTCACCTATCCGCGGGAGACGGAAATCGAGAGGTATATAACAGCAGAAACAAAATTTCAAAATGTGGTATTCAAAAACGTAGATCGTGACAAAGGAAGGTGGAATCAGCCGGTTGGAACATGGAGTATACCATCTCGACCTAGTACACCTATATGGACAAATACGAGGCTTGGATATAAGTTTTGATGGGTCAAAAAAACTGGCCTCATGTGTGTGTATGTTGTGTGTGTGTGGGTGGGTGGGGGGAGGGGGGGACACCGAAAAGAAATTTACACCTAGTGCTAAATAGGAAAGCAAAAAAAATTCAGTATCAAATAGGTAATCGGAATTTCAAATAGTGTCAAATAAGGAATTTTCTCTCCAAAGAAACTAGTACATACACAGCAGCTTATTGGCCATGCTTCACATTCATGACATCTAGTCTGTCTCGGGAATCATGTGAGATGAATTCTCCTGGAAAGATTTGTAGCCGTACATTACCGCTTGATCAAACGGTCCATGATGGAAGATACCTCCTGCTACAATAATCAGAACCCAATAGGTATGATTTACAAACTTTCAGATTTGAAATGATGAGAAAAAAGGTTACCTCTAAAACTTCACATGTACAATAATCTTGCATTTCAATCCCTAACAAAGTACAATCAACCTAATTATCTCCTTATGCTCACTGTCTCCTCAAATATTCATGGTCATGTAACAGAACATGTTGTTATTCTAGTGTCCCTTTGAGCGCATTATAATGCTCATAATTTTTATGGTTTTTAGTTTAACCCCTCCAAATTCAGTCTCAAATATGTTTGGAATTGGCTAAATGGAGTAGATGAACAAACTAAAAATGGCATCATGTTGGGCATTTTCAATCTGACTTGGGCTAGGTGGATAGCTCAAAATGCTATTATTTTTAGCAAGAAAATTTCCTTACTTTATTGCAGGTAAGTTTCGAGTCTATGCAGTGGATACGTAGATGGTGCTTACTGCAGCGTGTGAAAAGCATGAGATGCCATGGACTCTAGGTGCAACCATTTAGAGGTGGTAGCTCAGGTGTTGTGCAACCGGTTTTGTTGACGGCATGATAGCTTGATAGTACGATTGATGTTGCATGAGCTGTAACCTTTAACTATGATGCATTTTCTTATTCTTTTTTATGACACTTTTCACTTTTGTACGTACCAAACCTTGCAATGATTTTATAGTTTGTGTGCATCGAGTGATGCAAAGATTGAGTATGCCCTTTTCTAAAAAAATGCACGAGCTAATTGTTTTAGATTTTCCATGAACCGTGTACCATAAAAGTATACTCGAAACTTTAGTTATTTGTGGTGGTTATACACTTCATAATTTCAGAAAAAATCATAATAAAATCGTGGTTTCCTGGTGCTAAGGAAGTAGGGATTGGTAACCTACAATAAATTCATCATAGTATTTATATACACTTCGTAATTACCACTATTGCTAACCTATGATGAATTCTTTACAAAATTCAAAAAATATAGCGGGCTGTTGCACAAATTAGTACAATCCTATTACACAAATTGCCAAATACAATGTAAGCACTGTTACACAGATGCACATCTTTACAACAACTGCATGGCATAATCTTGCCCCCGATCCAGTTCCTGCAAGATTCGGTTTCAACAATCTCATGTTATTCCCAAACCATATGTGTTTACGGCATTGAAACAAGCTTCTATGAAACTGCTTGCCATTTAGCAATCTGTGGATGTCCCTGAGACACTGACCCAAGTATTTCAGAAGTGTCTGAAACAACTAGGGTGTTTCGGCTCGGATGAGGATTTAAGTTCAGTTGCTCCCTAGCGCACATCAGTTTCATCTAACGTCTTATCTTTCTAGTATATTTAATGGTTCAATCTGTGTAAAGCTAACCATAATACAAGAGACAACAATATACAATGGTACAAGCAAGCAGAAGTTACCTAGCACGGGGTTGCTCGAACTAACGATGATATATACTCGCTCGCAAGATTACATGACAACTTGGTGAATCAGCAAACACGGTTACCATGAGTGTGGGACTCAGCATTCAGTTTTCATGTGCGCGGGCCGAGATCGAGATCATAGATGGGGTAGTAATGTGGCATGCATGGAGTGTGCCGTTTGGTTGCAAAATATGTTCCCGTGGTGAATGCCAATTTCTGGTCTGACTTGTGTAGCTTAGTTGGCCAAAAAGGGTCTATGCGTGGTCGGTTTTGTTCCGTACTCACTAATCACCAATCAATCATTCCTACGCAGAAGTCACCACAATATCGTTTTACACCCACGGAAATGAGAAAAAAGATATCATTATCCTCCCAATATGCGACAATCAATCGTTCGTGCACACAGAGTTCATGCCAATTTGTTCCAATGAACGCAAATGGTATGAGCAACTTATAAATCTCAAATTATGTTCTAGCCGCTGACTTCCTACAGGTTTACCACTCTATGATTGGGAGATACTTCTCTAGAATGTCCCATATCTGTTTTCTATTTTTCATACGAAAAATTTCAATTTGCATAAGATCTTTATGTCAAGCTTCATGCACTAGCCAACGCAACCAAAAGTCCGAATTGATGGAAAAGGCTAGTGCAATCCACTTATACACTTCAACACCCCCTCTCACGTGTGACGGGAAAAAGTCAGCACGTGCAACCGGAAGAGAGCGACGGCGCGCGAAACTCACGTATGACTCAAGAGGCCTATACGTGGACACAGAGGGGTCAACAACAATTTTAGAATAAATTGCGAAAGCCAGGACTCGAACTCGAGACCTTAGGCTCTGATACCATGTCAAGCTTTATACACTAGCCAACGCAACCAAAAGTTCAAACTGATGGAAAGGGCTAGTGCAATCCACTTTACACTTCAACACTTTAGTGTATGTATACTGGGCATTTTGAGACAATTATATGGTCTTGAAGGCAATTCTAATCCACCAAAGAAATTTTTAGCTTTGATTAACTATACATGCAATCTCACTGATCATGCTACATGCTAGTCTAGACTAAAGACCATCAGGCCTGGTACAAGAAAGTTGTTGACAACAGTCTAGTGGTATCTCCCTGCCCATAGAAGGTAGACTCAATGCCAAGAGAAACTAGTACATACAGATCAGCTTATTGATCGTGCCTCACATTCATGCCATCTAGTCTGTCTCAGGAATCACGGGAGAGGAATTCTGCTTGGAAAGATTTCTAACCGTACATTACGGCTTGAGCATGTTGGATTATATATATTAGGCAGAATTTTACAATTAATTTTAGAATATAAATCGTGTGAAACTCTAACATATTAGATGTACTAATCAATACAAATAGTAGCAGTGCAAACTCGTAAAAGAACGTGTCAGACCAGAGTGCACGTACCGATTGTTTGTAGACAAAGAAGTTGTTGGTGCAGTTGTTGCAAAGACCGGTCGAAGAAAACAGCATTGAAGACGGCGGCATGTAGCCATGTTTGAACAGAAGCATGTGACCCATTCCCCATTAGAACGAAAGAATCCCGGATGACCGAGTAAAAAGTAAACATAAAGATGTTAGAACACACATAAACATTAACACGTGTACCAATCCACCAACATGGAGATTAAAATGCCGAAAGAACATAAACAAATTACCATACCCACTGGTATTGCTAGCGGTCACGATGTTGACAGTCTTCTTTTTTTCTATGTTATGAATGTTCTGGGCATTCTTTGGAAAAATAGCCGAGCTCTCCACAGGTAAAACAACCTAGCTCTACCTTGTTCGACTTCTTCTTTTTCTTAAAATTTGTAGTCTTTTTAGGCTTGTTGAAGGAGGTCTTTTAGTTCCCTTTGTTCGTGCCAAAGGTTTTTTCTGCATCATGTTGACGCTAAACTGACCTTCGCCTCCTTTCTTAATAGTATCCTTAGCCTAAACCATCTCCTCAACATCAAGAGACGATATCAGGTTTTCAACCAATGTCTCCTGACTCTTGCGTTTGAGAGTTGTGGCGAAATTCTTCCATCAAGAGGAAACTTTGCAATAATGCACCCAGCCATAAACTTGACAGGTAAGACACACTTAAGCAGTTCGGACTCTTTTGCAATGCACTGTATCTCATGAGCTTGCTCAACTACGGAATGGTTGTTGACCATCCTATAATCATGGAATCTCTCCATGATATGATGTTCACTTACAACATCTTTTAGATCGAATTTAGCATCCGGTGCCTAGAAGAGCTCTTTCTATCTATGATGTGCATGTACACATCAAACATAGTGTTTTCAAGAACACTCAGAATGCATCCCACAAATCTAGTATTGACTTCCTCGAACTTCTTATGTTCCTCGTCAGATGTAGTTCCTTTAAGTAAGTCATTACTATCCTTGAATACTTTTAGAGCTTGCAACCACTTCATGGTCTTATAATGCCACCACTTAAAATGCACTCTGATAAACTTATATGGCTTTAGTGCATCGTCCAGATGTCTCATGTTTAACTCAGAAAATTGCCTATAATAAGGTTTTTGAATTGTTGGGTTATTAGGCAGAATTTCCACAATTAATTCTTGAATGCAAATCATGACTACAACAACTACAATCATGTAAAACTCTAACATACATACTAATCAACACGAACAATAGCAGTGCAAACTTTTCAATAGCCATAGTGAAAGAACATATTAGATTATAGTACACATACTGATCGTTTGTAGACGTGGAAGCCGTTGGTGCATAGGTTGCAGAGACTGGTCTAAGAATACTGTGTCGAAGATGGCGTGCACGTGGTCCTGCTTGACGACCGGAAATGCGTGCCATGATGATGAACTTGAGCATTCATGCGGATCACTTACCGAAAACCTTATTCGCCCTCTCCCATACAAGATCATAAATATGAGTGGTTCTGGTGACCTGATCTCCTGTTTGTCAATGCATGTCGGTGCTCGGGATGGAGTAGTCTACGATGGTGGCGCAAGTAGATAGGTGGAAAAATCCTATATTGGTTTCAGTATGTTGTGGTGGAAGACGCACAAGCTTATATAGAGCAGTTCAGGAAAAATCCCGTAATGGACACAAACATGGGTCCAGTCCACGTCGCGCATGTTCAGGTTGGTTACAGTATCCCACGATCCAAGCATCTGTAAAAACGGCGGTAGTTTTCCTAACCGGCAAAAAAGGTAAGCTCGGCTCTTGGCTCATTCTGCAGACGAGCTGGCAAGCGAGCGGCGACGAAGGAGGAGCGTGCATGTAGCACTTTTCTACTAACACACTTACCAAGTGGTGAAACACTGCACCTTACAAGGTGGTGCAAATCTTCTCCAATTTTTCATGTGGGACTAAACTTTAGCTCTGGCCAACTTGGGCTGCATTACGCATGTGCTTTCACACACATGGGCTTTGAGATTTAGAGAAAATATGAAATCTAACATGGGCTAAGGTATTAGCCCATTATTTCTATCATATCAAATGGTCCACGATGGAGGATACCCCCCTGCTACGACCCGGTCGACCCCATAGTGCCGAAGAGAGGTACCAGGTCTGAGTTCGAACGAGCCCTCGGGCGGCGATTGGCGGCGTGGAACGGCGGAAGTGGCGTTCGGTGAAGTTGTAGGAGGAGATGAGTGTGACAGCCTATATGCGTGAGAGGCAGCGACATGACCCACGACAGGATCGCGTAGGAAATATATGTTAGGACTCCCTAACATACTACTAGAAAAACAGCTATCTGTGACGCACCTATTTTGTTTATCAGTAGCACATGGCTGGTGCGATACTATCATTATGCCACTAATAATATTTATCTATGACGCACCTATTTTGTTTATAGTAGTGCATGGCTAGTGGGACACTGTCATCGTGCCACTAATAATAGTTATCTGTGGCGCACCAGCCAGATGTGCTACTGATATTGCAAGTACTAGTGGCGCACCTTGCAAGATGCGTCACTGATAAAAAAATTCAAAAGTTTCAAAATATTTGAATTGTTTGACCATATGATCGCATAGGGGGTGTCTTTAACTGTAAACACCCTTAATATTAGGTCAAAATGCTCACTTATGGTCAAACTTTTCGATCAGTCACCATACTCAAACTTCTTCGATCCGAGCACGCTTAACTTCTGAGTTCCTTCCAGTGAGTTTTCGAGAAAGAAATTATACATTATTGATATTAGTATCCTATCAATCCTATTAACCCTTGGTCCATGATATCACATGTCTTTATGTTTGAATTCCAAGAAATTATTAAAATAAACAACAATGATTAAGTAATAATAATCTTGAGTTCAAATAACAATAAATTGAATTTTACTTTTTTTGCCCTTTTCATTTAATATGGAATAATTCATATCTTTAAATTCATAAATCCGAATTTAACAAATAATATATCAAAATCCATCAGAAAAATAAGAGAAATCCAAATATGACATCAATATCATCTTTTGCATCATGCATCATGTCTTTTAATAGTGTACTGCAAGGTTTCCAAATAAAATTTATTTAATAGTGTCAAAAACTAAAATCCATTTCAAATTTTAGGATTTTAAAAAATGGTAAACGGTCATAGGAAGTTGAAATCAGATGTAACTTTCCGCGTAGATGATTTTTAATATATTTTTTTATTTGATATCGTAAAGAAAAGTTATGGCCATTTTACCAAAACATGACTTTTTAAAAGAATATGTCAAAATTCATGTTTGTTAATTTTCCAACAACTAAATCAACGTAACATAACTATATCTCAAAAGATTTTCAAATTTGAAGTTTTTGTCATTTTTTTATTATTCTAGAACTGAAAAGGTGATCGCGGGGAGGGGTGAGACCACATTTACCAGTGGCGCACTTGCACCTTTTTATCCATGGTGCATCATGTGGACGATGCACCACAGTTACGCAGAGTACCTGTGGAACATTCCTACATGGTGCACCACGGATAAGTCAGGACACACCTCTACACCTATCTAGTGTGATGAACCACAAATAAGTGGATTACCAGTGGGACATCTTTTTGTGGTTCTCCAAGGGTACTTACTTGTGGCGCATTACCAAACTGGTACGCCATTGATGTTTAACTCATGAATAGCTGTTTTTCTAATAGTGCCAACGCTCTTTGCATCTGTTTGCAGAGTCACAAGTACCCCGCGCGTATTTGGACTAGGCCCGTTAATCTGCCTATGTAGCAGAATGTATGGCCAGCTCTTTCTCGGCAACAAATGCGAGCTACGCGCTGCACCACTACACCCCTCTAATGCTCAACTTTCATGACCGCGGGTTTGGTATTTTTTTGATAGAAATGACCATTTGGAAGAATTTCACTCAGCTCTAACCCCTTTTGAAAACTATAACCAAATTTGATCCCACAGTTAGGCGCCAAGAAGAACGGAGCTGAGCTTGTTCGTGTCAGCGCCATGGCGCCAAACCTCACTATTCCAAAGCTTACATGTTCATTGTTGCACCTGGCCCCAAAGTAGTTGTTGTACACACACGCAATTTATAAAATATTCAAATCACCGAGGGACCGTTGAGGAAGACATGTATGATATATTCAAATCAGTACATATCATTAAAATCTCTTTAGCTCATTTTTTTAGCCTAGATTGATTGATATCCACTATGACGAGATTTGTCTGGCTCCGGCGATGGAGATACGAGAACGGCAGTGCATGCGTCCTTGGCTCACACTAGTGAATGTTATAATGGTTGGGTGGTTCAAAGACCAATTTATAAGTTCTATTGTGTTATTTTTGGATCACTTTGTACTAATATTGATTATTTTTAATAGATCGGTGGTATGTTCATGCCCTCGAACCCTCCAGAAGGGGTCGAATCTTAACCTTTATTAACTCACTCTTGGCACGAATTTGAAAGAAATCCATTAGAATATTACCAAGTTCCTATTTCAAAATATTGGCTAGAGCCTGTAATGATAGTATTGTATTTACTAAGGATACTAGACATGTATACATACTCGCATTTGTTTAAAATAATTTTTATTTTGAAAGTGAAGTTTTCAAAAAAAATTGAGCTCATCGGAGCACATGATCCAAAGCGATTATTTAGTAGTGTTACTAATTTCCTCGGATGTGTATTATTCTTTTGGAATTGGACGGCTGTATTATAAGAAAAATGGAGCATTCTACTATCAACGAAGTAGTTACTCTAACTTGATAACAAAATATGTTGCATTTTCCTCCTAACCGGAGTAGACTTTCTTGTGACACGGATTTTCTTATAGGCTTAAATGTGTTTACTGTTAATGTCGAATTTAAGAACATGGAGCACATAATTTATTCGTAAGCTTTGCTTTCTTCGAACTCCAAAAGACTAACGAACTTACAATCTTAAGAGTATGTCGAATGTCGTGAACCGATTTGCCACTTCTCCCGGGCGGTCTACTAAATCTGAATGTTGAAAATAATACATTGCAGGCCTAATTTTCTTCAATTGAATACTACCATGCCTGGAATGAAACTTTTTTATCCAGTAATCGGGGTGTCTCGTATATGTACATAGCTAGCCGAGAGACCATGCCGGGAATGGAAACTTTGGACCCAGGGAATGGGAGATTATTGCAAGCCAAGGGCACGGCCCATAATCGTCACAGTAGTAGGATGATCGCTGCTACTTTAGTCTTACTACCGTATCAGTTTCCTCTAACATCTCGATGAAGCAATCATCACCATACAAGGCACGGAGGATGTGAAATAGAAATTCACACTACAAATCATAGACAGGACGCCGTTGGAAGCTTAGCCTATTTATATGGTTATATGTCGGAGGCCAAGCTGCGCGGGGCCAGGCCAACAATCGATCGTTCGTACAAACAAGTCACCACAAATATTGTTCCACCGCGAAAACGAGAAAAACGTCACTGTTACACAGAGGTCATGCCAATTTGTGCCAACGACGACGCAAATGGTATGAGAAACCTATGATTCTCCCGTTCTATCCTTGCCGCCGACTACCTGGTTTTACCAAGCTAGCTATACTCGTTACCACGGCAAAACTATGTTGTTTGGATAATTAGGTTGACTAATCTTACTGATTATGCTAGAGTCTAGATTAAAGACCATCCGGTCTGCTACAAGAAAAAAATGTTCACACCAGCGATGTAGTGGTATATCCATGCCAATATTAGGTACACTGCAACGCCAGAGAAACTAGTTCATATGCAATATCTTATTGATCGTGCTTTGCATTCATGCCATCTAGCCTCTAGGAATATACCGTACTCCCTCAGTCTATATGAATGGATTCAAATTTGTTTAGACTAGATGTATAAGTATCTACATAGAGTTAAGTATATTAATATGGACCGGAGAGACTACATAATTGGGCCCAAATCAGTTTAGGGCAGAAACGAAACATGCTCATCTATATAATTGGGCCCAAATCGTAGAACTGTGCAATGTGATCCACCGAGAGACCCTCTTGGGTGTTCAAATGGAGACCCAATAATCATTGGCAAGAGCTTTCCTCACTATACACTTCTGTCTTCTTACGATTTCAAAAACTTTTGGTGCAACGTCTCTTGGCCACATTCCTCTAAGCCAAGCCTAGTCCCAAAAAAGGGCCTCTCAACCTCACACATACGTAAAGATTTGCGAAAGGTCCAGAGTTTCTGTTGTTGGCAACAAGATCTGTGCTTCCATTTTCTAACCTTTGTAGCTCTTTTTTTTTTTGGAAATGGGTGCTTTTATTGAAACTGTTCAAAGCTTACACCCGGCCTCTGCATAACCAAGATGCACACAGCCACACAAACGACAGTACTAATTTAAAAAGTAGACAAGTATTACACAATGTAAATATCTAAATAAATGTCTAGAATCTAAGGTAGATCAATCCTCAGATCACGTGGACATCCATGTCGGGAGAAAATATCCCTCGCCGTGTCCTCCAATCGCGTACATCCCTCCAAAAATAAGTCGCGAAACTCCAAACGTTGGAGAATATTCCAAGATCGGAGGATAGCCGTGGCTCGATAGACAACCTGCAAAGGAGAAGACACAATGTTATTAAAATCTTGTTATTTCTACAAAGCCATAGCGACCATATAATGGCAAACGCTCCCACCCTAAACAAAGTTCTGTATTTATCAACAATTTCATGCAACCAATTACCAAATACATTGGTTACAGAACGTGGCGGAGATAAACCAGAACCTATTTGGATGAATGACCAGATAGAGCGAGCAAATTTGCAATGAAAAAATAAATGGCGAATTGTCTCATCTTGATGACAAAAAACACATTGTTTACTTCCATGCCAGTTCCTCTTTGCAAGATTATCTTTTGTTAGAATTACCCCTTTCCGTAGATACCAAGCAAATATCTTCGTCTTAAGGGGTATTTTCATTTTCCAAATTTTACTATTATCATCATCGACCGGGATATCCGGTTGGATCAAGGCTTTATATAGTGAGCTAACAGAAAATTTACCACTTTCTAGTAATTTCCATTTGAACACATCGACATCGTCCGACAATTGTATTATGGATAATCGTAATAATAGATTGTTCCAAGATACCAGTCTAGGACCGATTAGGCTTCTTCTGAAAGACACATTAGGAGGATAATCCTCCATCACTGTGGAAATTGTATCCCCTTTGTGTCTAACAATCGAATATAAAGCTGGATATTGTTCATGAAGAGTAGTTTGGCCCAGCCACTTATCTTCCCAAAACCTAATCTGTGATCCATCCTTAATCTCGAAAGCACCAAAACGAAAGAAATGTTTCTTGGTGGCCATAAGACCCGCCCAAAAATGTGAATCTCCGGGTTTCCAAACCACTTGAGACACAGCTTTGGACCCCACATATTTCCTCCATAACATGGTCTGCCAAACACCATCTTCTGTAAGTAGTTTAAAAAGCCATTTGCCCAAGAGTGCGGTGTTTTTGACTTGCAAATCGTGTATACCCAGTCCACCAAACTCCTTCGGGCGACAAACCACATTCCATCTGGCCAGTCGATATTTCTTATTCTCGCTATCCCCTTGCCAAAAGAATCTTGAACGGAAATAATCCACTTTGTTCAAGACCCCTTTTGGTAATTGGAAGAACGAAATCATATACAGTATCATATTAGTGAGTACTGAATTTATGAGTACTAGTCTTCCACCAAGGGATAGCAATTTTCCTTTCCAACTATTAAGACGTTTTTGTAGCCTTTCCTCAACAAGTTTCCATTCAGCAATTGTGAGACGCCGATAATGGATCGGTATTCCCAATTAATTGATTGGAAACTGCCCCTGACCATAGCCGAAAAGCTCAGCATATAGGTGGGACTCATTTTGGGCCTCGCCAAAGCAATACAAATCACTCTTATGGAAGTTTATTTTAAGTCCAGATAGCTGCTCAAATGCTGATAATATTAATTTCAGATTCTTCGCCTTCTCCAGATCATGTTCCATAAAAAGAATTGTATCATCGGCGTATTGAAGAATGGAAAGTCCACCATCAATAAGATGTGGAACCAGACCTTCAATTTGACCATCAGCCTTAGCTCTCTCAATAAGGATAGCCAACATATCAACCACTATATTAAATAGTAAAGGCGATAATGGATCCCCTTGTCTTAGTCCTTTCTTGGTTTGGAAGTATTTTCCAGTATCTTCATTTACTTTAATGGCAGCACTACCCCCAGACACAAACGACTGAATAAGAGAGCGCCACTCCTCAGAAAAACCTTTCATGCGAAGTGTTTGCTGAAGGAAAGACCAATTGACTTTGTCATATGCCTTCTCAAAGTCAATCTTAAATAATACACCATTTAATTTTTTTGAGTGTAGTTCATAGATTGTTTCATGCAAAATTACAACACCATCTAGGATATTTCTTCCTTGCATGAATGCAGATTGAGACGGGCTAACAACATTGTCAGCAACTGAATTTAGTCTAATCGTGGCAACTTTAGTAAAAATCTTAAAGCTAACATTAAGCAAGCAGATTGGACGATACTGTTGTATACGTTCTGCATTGTTAACCTTAGGCAGTAAAATTATATTACCAAAGTTAAGCCGAAATAGATCCAATTGTCCGACTTGCAAAAACCCAAACAAATTCATCAGGTCCTTCCTGATAACGTCCCAGAATTTTTGGTAAAATTCCGCTAGGAAACCATCAGGACCTGGTGCTTTGTTATGTTCCATTTGAAAAACTGCTTTCTTGACCTCTTCCTCGGTAAATGAGGCAGTTAGAAAGCAATTTTCTTCATCAGATACCTGGGGAATATCGGACGTTTGAGACTCATCCATAGAGAAGGAGTTTTCCTCTGGGGCCCCAAACAAGGATTTATAATAGGAAGTGATATATGACTTCAAATGCTCCTGTCCCTCAATCATACCTTCATCCTGAATCATAGAATGAATAAGTTTCTTCTTATGCTTGCCATTGGCAACAGCATGGAAGTACCTAGTATTCGCATCTCCTTCCAGAATGAATTTTGCTTTAGAGCGTTGGTACCATTTGAGTTCCTCCTCGCGCAGAAGTCGGGCTATCTCCGCATTCGATTGGCTTTTGAGCTCAATTTATTGTGCAGTTAACGGCCCAACTTCCGCGGAAGCCTCCAAGTCATCAATAATAGATGTTAGGCGTAATTTTTCTTTTTTGAGGATACCAGTTGTGTGCCTGGCCCAACCCCGAAGGAACTTGCGTAAAGTGCGCATTTTGTTATTCCATCGTAATATAGGTGTTTGGCCACCTACCGGTTTCTCCCAAATAGCCTTAACCATCTCATAAAAACCGTCACGGATCATCCAACCAAGTTCAAATTTAAACTCATTCGTAGACTTCCGTGGCGGTGATCCAAAAGATAAAAGTAAAGGAGCATGATCCGGCAAAGCCTCAATACGCTCTAGAGCACGAACAGTTACCATAGGGAACTTTTGTTCCCAGTCAGTATCCATAAGCACTCTATCAAGTTTTTCGTATGTTGGCTCCGGAAGACTATTAGCCCATGTAAATTGCCTTCCTAACATTGTAACCTCCCTCAAGTCCAGACTGTCTATAACAACATTGAACAGAAAAGGTAAACGTTCATCGAACCGGCCCCGACTTTTCTCATGAGGAAATCTGTGCAAATTAAAATCACCTCCTATAAGGATAGGATATGGATTGTCCTTTGCCAAATTCACAAGCTCACGTAAAAATTCAGCCTTATAAACCTCCTGGGCGGCTCCATATACGGCGACTAAAGACCATGTGAAATTGTCAGCCTTGTTATGGATATGGAGTTTTATAAAAAAATCTCCCACCGAACTAGCTAAAACTTTCATAGTCTCATCTCTGACGTCTAATAGGATTCCCCCAGATCGACCACGCGGCGGACGTGATATCCACGTGAAGTCCACTCCACCAGAAAGGCGATTGAGTAGAACTTGTGAAAAATCCCGTCTACCAGTCTCAGAAATACCCAGAAAATCCAAATTATGGTATCTCACACAATCAGCAAAGAATAAATGTTTAGCCAAATCCCGAAGACCTCTGCTATTTGAAAACATTCCATTCATTGAGAAACTATAGGAGATTTGGATACACGGGATCTCTTACGCGACCGCTGGCTCTTTGATTTTCGACCAGAAGCTTTCAGCTCATACATAGAGGCAAGCCCAGTCTCATCAAAGTCCACCTCCGACACTTCACCGACTAAGTGAGAAAGGAGTTGACCATCTACTGTGGCATGCAACTCATCCTCCTCAGTTAGTGAAGCATCAGGAAAAACACCGACCTTAGGAGTAACCGTTAGACGGTCAACCTCCATGTGTCGCAAAACATTAGAAGAAAAAGATACTTCCTGTACAGAGCTACCCAAACTAATGCCAACATTGGCTAGTTTAGAAGAAATAACAGGAGTAGAAAAAGACAAAAAGGACTTCGGAGAACACATTATACCTGGCGAATCTAAGTTCCTCTCCGCCTTACGTCGCATGGCCTTGAGCATTGAGTCCTCATCAGTCGCGGACGCCCCAGAGGCATCGACTCCATGGCGTGCGCTCCGCCTGAAGGTTGTACCACTCCCCTGCACAGCAACTGGCGTTGCGCCTCCTGGAGAAGAAACCTGTGGCGGAGACTGAGACAACCCAGACCCCTCCTGGGTCCGGACGCCCCCCTCTATCGTTGAAGTCGCCTGACCCAACAGAGTAGGCGAGACGTCCAAAAGCCTCCCAAGGTCCTCCCTGACCATGGAGACGCGGTCATCCACCTCGTCATGATTGTCCAACCACGCCTGGGTCGGACCAAGCACGGCAGCACCCTGGAGCTGAACACGGACGTCGCGGTCAGCCGACCCCTCCTGGGTCAGCTTCCGCGAACCCACTGGAGGAGCAACCTCCTCAAGGACAGGAGTGGAAACAGGAATAGATCTGCCCAAAGTATGCGTTCTGGACCTCGCTGGCGAAGCCGAAGAAGACCGCCGTACAGGAATGGAGACCGAGCGAAGAGCCTCCCGTAACTAAGCCTGAGAAACGCGAGGTGCCAAAGAAGAACCCTTTCCACGAAGAGGGGAATCCAAAGGAAGAGCATCCAGAAGTTGCCGGCCTCGAGGAGTAACCGGAGTAGCATTAAAAGGGGTGACAGCAAACACCCTCTGCACCCCCTGACTGGATGTCGTAGGCGCGGAAGTACCATGTACAGCCGAAGAAGATCCAGAACCCCCTCCCTGAGTGGTAGCAGCAGCCTCAGACGTATCCATAGCATCCTCAAAATGCTTCCCATTGGCATCATCATCCGCGTCATCATCTCCTTTCCTCCACAAGAAAGGAACAAACTCTGGTTCCGGAATATAATCCTCTGGTTCAAACCCGAAACGAAACTCAAACACCTTATGCTTTACCACAGCATCAGACACAATAAAATGGCCAAGTGAATCTTTCGCCTTAAGAAAAATCTTCATATCAAGCATCTCCACAAGTATACGGACGACCCCCCGCTTACGCAGGCTGAACAGATCCACATCAAGAGTGTTCCCCATGAGTCCACCAACAGCCCATAAGCCCTGAAAGGATCGCAATATATGGGGAACCCCCTCCACATGTAGCCAAACCTGATGCATCTCAAACTTATGCGGCACCTCCTCCATCCTGTAAACCGAGAAGGTCAGTTGAGCGATACTGAGCGGAACTGTCATCAGGATTCCATCCACCCTGTCCAAATCCTCAAACGTCGGGAAGCTCACCAAGAAGGCAGAGTCTCCATGTGGCACCGCCTCCCACTTCCACTGAACCTGCACCTGGCACCGCCTGGCAATCTGCCTCTGAACGACCTCCGCTGCAACCATCGGGCCAGAAACTCGTACTATAGCAATAGGGGTCTTACTGTGCGCCAGATGATCCCGAGTCACAGCATCCGGAATTTGGGTGAAAAGAGTCTGGTCGCTGCCAATACCAGCCATGTACGGAGTCAAGCGCGGCTGCTTCAGCACCGGACACTTCCATTTTCTAACCTCTATAGGACCGGCTTCTTCTTTTGGGTAATACATTTGGCAATGTACACAGATCCTACATCCATGACGACAGTATCATCTTCCTTGAAGTTGCCCTTCAGGACACCAAGGGATATTTCGTACTCCACCATCCGCTAGATCACCCTCTTGACAGGGCGAGCACAATAGTGAGGGTCAAAGCCAAGATAAGCAAGATGCTATGCAGCTTTCGGTGTGTACCGAAGGTGAATCTTATGTTGCATCAGCCAGTTCTTTACATGGGTCATCTCCGATTTTGAAAAAAAAATAGCAATTTGTGATCAAGTCAACCAAAAAAACGGTCAAATATAATCCAAACTTTGGGATGTGACTCAAGTAGACCAGGCACAACTTTATGCAAATGATTTATAAGATATTTACATGTATCTCTACAATGTGTGTTCCTCCACTATTGTTTTAACAGAATTGGCTCTTGGGAGACAATAGCTTCAGAACCATGCAAGAGAGTTGCTTTATTTATAAAGCGGACGAAAGCCTATTTCGAGAAGGACCATGGAGGAGAACTTTTGTTCCATATTCACGTGGTTCTCTTTGTTTTGATAAAAAACGACTATATATATGGACTCCATCGTGATCTCACAACAGGGTGGAGCATGAAGATAAAAACATACATAACCATATACATAGGCAAGAGTCTTCGAAGATTGGATGGGGAAACCTCACTGGAGTCATCCCCGATTGCATCTCTAACCTCTGAAATACCATCATTGTCGTCTCCATGATGAAGAGGGAGTAGTCCACCCTAGACTATGGGTTTGTGGAAATAGATTTATCTATCTCTGTCTTGTGCTATGATTTTTTTAGAATCATATGAGTTATCAAACATAATTATGGTCACATATATGTAATCCCCTTGTGGTGGATCTTTATTTGATGAGATGATTATATGAGATTGCAAATTTTTAGTATGTGTTTGATATATTTATATATGCATATGATTACCTCGTCTCTAGACATGTGTGGGGAAGTGTGTACATATTAGTTGGAGCAACAGGTAGTAGTAACAAGATAGTGATACACATTTTGGGATCTACTAGTCTTTACCTTTCCTTTGTTGCCTCAATATGCTATTATCATCTAGTTACATAAAATATGGTCTCATTTTTCCGAGGTAGTATAATTGTTATTCAACATCATATCAAAATATTTAATGTTATAATTTGTTTATCTTAAATCTAGTTTGAGGAGTTTTGTCTTACTAGAGAAGTATGAAGGAGATGTGTTGCATCATCTTTGCTACACGACGTGATGCGCATATAAATGTGAACCAAACACTAACATGAAAGTTCCATCAAGATTTATGATATCTCTAAGGTTGTTTCAGATCTACCATGTTTATGAGAGAGTAGACAAGTGAATCCAAAAACCTCGATCCGATTTAATTATAAGAAACACCTTTTACTTGTATTTACAAGCTTTTTAATTTTCTGCATTTATTTAATACACAAAAACAATTTTACTTCTTGCATTTACCATACAAAACCCAAAAACAACACTACAATTACCATTGCATTTAGTTATAGCTTTGCATATAAGATTATTTTACTTTAATTGCTTGCATCCTTAGTTTAGTTTATTTTATTTTTTTTATTTATTATTTGTTTTCAATTCTAATATCAAACCTTGTGTTTGACAACCACACGGTGGAGTTAGAGACACGAGGAAAATATCTCGTTCTACAATTTGCTAGAAGAGGAGAGGGAAATGGTTCTACTATTTCCCCAACAGTTCGAAATTAATCCCCGGGTTACTCTTGTGGAGAAAATACCCTTGATCCATCACTTTACACTTGGAGCCCCAATAAACTAGTACCACGTGATTTCGTGACATCACTGGAACATTCATACCAATATGAGAAAAATGACCAAAATCGCCCTCCTTAATCACGTTCGATCATCCATTCCTACAAATCATAAAGCATTTAATGATCAAGGTTTCTACTCTATTAATATACCTAATGAGATAAAAAAAATATAAAAGTAGGACAGATTTTACATGAAGATACATAAAATACAGGTTATGAAGCATATGATTTGACCGTTTACTTCAGTATTTCTACACCATCGGCTAGGCTCGATGCCAAGTACTAAACCTTAGACTGTATATTTGCAAAAATCAAAAAGGGTTAACTAGGTTGATCTAAAAAAAGGACAACCAGAGTAAACTCGAGTAAGTCGGTCTTCCGTGAGGCTGAATATTTGCACGATGGTCCGTCGATGGCGAGTCGGTCGGCTGGCTAGACAACGGTGAGATTTAGCCCCGTGCTGAGGAAGACGGAGTTCACGACAGCACGCGGAGGCAGCTCAGCGGGACTGGATCGATCTCAGCGAATGGCACAAACTACAAACAGTTTCAATTTTTGTTGCCCAATTAGCGGGATCGTTCACAGGATTTTTCATCTTCTTTTGTTCAGCACACACGCGCCCACCATTTGCGTGCGCCCACGCCACGTGCCGTCCACGTCGGATTGAGTCCTTTTCATCACATAAAACATCCATAAACATCCGTAGGCGTAGCATTTTCAGCGTTGGCGCATTCTTCGGGCTAAAAGCGTGACAACGGATGTGAGACCGGAAATCCTACACCTATCGACTAGGCTTACAAAATGGGCTTATAGGATAGACGTGGCCTGCTATGATTGGTGAAATATTGGAAATCCACTCAAAAAAAATATTGGAAACGGTTGTTTTTTCAGCAAATCATGATTTGCCACAACCCACCACGTCATCCCGTAACCAGTTCCGTAAACAATTTGCCCGCATGTGACACTCGCTGCCGCCACATCTCCAACCCCAGCCACCGCCACACCACCTCGTCGCCACCCTCACGGTCGACCCCGCGGCATCTCCGTCCCGGCCACATCTCCGACCCCAGGCCGCCGCCACATCTCCAGCCCATCCGCCGGCTCACCCCGCCACACCACCACGTCGCCAGTCGCCACACCACCGACGGCCGACGCCACGCCACTCGGCGCGACGCGTCGAGCTATACGGTGAACGGCGACACGGTCAGTGAAAACGGATTCCGAGCAGTCGAGCAGTCTTTGCAATGCAAGAACTTTCCCATGCCTCCTTCAGTGCTTCGGTTCTTCCCGTCTCAGCTATTGTTCTGATCTTCTAAACTGCTCTGCTACTGCTATTGTTCTAATCAGCTAGACTGCTTGATATGTGAGTGTTTACTGATTAGTTATGTGAATTGGTACTAGACGGGCTAGCGCGCTTCGCCGCGCCGTCTGCCCTGCGTTGGTATGTGTTGTGTTGTGCGTTGTGCTACGGCGTCGTTATTTTGTTCGTTATTTTGTTCCTGTGTCGTGAAAACGACGATGTTTATTTTGAGCAAGGGCTTGTTACAGCAGACTTAGTCCTCGTCGGGTGACTGTTGTTACTTTTAATTTAATATGAACTTTATTTTAGAAAGAGTTGTGTTTGCTTGCCTTCTCGAAGTCTGAAACTTTCATGATGTGTTTGGCGAGTGTAACCTCTAAATTTTTGTACATTTCGAAACAAATCTCTCAATCCATGGAATCAGCTGACTTTTTTTATAACATTTCAAGACAAATCTGGCGATGCTTATTTATCACCACACCAGCCGATGCTTATTTATCACCACACCAGCCGGTGGTAACTTGGCATACCGGTGGTAACTTGGATATGCTGATGGATGCGGCGGCCATATCAGGAGTATCACCTATTCCGCAGTTCGATTTGGCGGTTTCAACATGAGGAATGAACCAACCTCCAATGGGAGAACAGATACAGAGGGTAAGACCTACATTAGATAGCTGAAAGTTTTTTTTTGGATTGAAGGATACAATACTTATTCTTGTTCCTACACACAGGACGATGACTAAAAATGGGCAACACGGGACTTCAAGCACGCATCCGCACAGCCTAAACAACTCAACGAATCCCACAAACACGATATGCAAGGGTAGAGCAGCCAGCTTCATTCCCCAAAACATGCCTTCACCCTTCCACAACCCAACCACAACCACCCACGCACACCAGCACGGCAAGGACCAACTCCTGAGACAACTACCACCACACCTGAAATAATAACACAAATGCAGTCAGAATCTGCTGACCTGCTGAACCCAAGGGGAGGAGACTGGCAGAAAACTAAGAAATATATGCTAGTAATTCTTTATACCTTTCAGTCCACATTATCTATACTTGAGACATGGACGTGCGCTAGGCTGACCAGCTCCCTAGCAAGCTCTTCCTGCCATCCAGACATCGGGCTTTCATAAGACACACCTTTGACTGTCGAGAAGGGAAGTACATTGTCGTATGGAACGAAGATGCATGAAGTGACTGAACAACAATGCATTCCCTCTCTCAGGCACAATGTTCCATCAAAGTTGCACCTCCAGCAATGTGATGCAGCTATGCAAATTGCTACATGCCACATTGCAGAAACATCATCATCCACATTATACCAGTTTTGAGCAAAATCTTCTGGATCATTTTTTTCCTAGGCTCTCCCATGCATCTACTTCTGAGCGACACGGTGCTCCATACGTTTTCCTAAGCTTAAACACAAATGGATTTCCCTGGCTAGCAAATTATATCTGATCCAAGACACCCTCCTTCCAGACCCTGGGCTATAGAGGTCCTCGGTGTAGACACATAGGCCAAGTTGTGCTACCATATCACGTGCCACAGCCATCCGAGACAGGCGTATTGCCTGCAAAAACAATAAGCCACAAGTATCTCATTTTGGAAGAAAGTAGAAGTTTCGAACAAAGATTGGGTGTAAAGAAAGTAAGACAGCTTTGTTTTCTCAAGGAGCAAATAGGTCCAGCACTAAACAAACCCATGTCCAACACCACCAAACGTACGCTTTTTCTGTGGAAACCAGCTCTCCTTCGGATTACCAAGAAACTGAAAAAAAATTACAGCTCTAGCCAAACATGCACAATCTATCGTGCCACTTTTGGCTTGATCCGGCACCTTGTGACCGGTGTGGTAGCGCCACATCATTGTTGGTTCATAAAGTGAACAAGCAATCATATATAACACAATTCATAAACTGAACAAAGCAATCATATATAACACAAAACCCTACGAATATCCGTGGACGCCCAAAAAAGAAAGATGCAAAGTACTAATTCAGCTGCTAAACAACTAACTGCGCCTGCTCAGCTCTTGAATCGCATGCTAAGAATCTACAGCTAGAAGTTCTTTAACTTGACTCTGTACATCAGCTCTAAACAAAATACAGAAAGGCTTTGCTGCGATCGACTCATAGGCCATTTGTGCAGATTCAGTCTTGCACTTGACTAAAGTTATGGACTGAAAACTGTGCTATCAGACTCAATGAACAAAAACAACGACAAATGATCTCAGAAAGGAAACATGATAGTACGAATCAAAGTCCGGAACCCCACCACTAGTGAGGCCAAACCTAGAACCGAAATTAAAACATCAAGGAGACCAAACCTTCCAGCCGGCAACCATGTAGGAAATCACAAAGAGTGTGATGGCGCCCCACGGTGAGACAGCCCCGTCGAGCCGAGATCCCGACGATCCAGTGCAAGAACGAGGAACGGAGGCAGCCGCAGGCATAAGTACCACACAGTCACCGAGAAACCTGCCGCCTCTAGAAATCCAACACGGTCTCCCCGGCGAAAGCAGTGGAGAGAACCAGGAAAAGTACTCCCCGCGCCCTATGAAATAACCCAAGAAAGACAAATCGACCGAAATTACAGGAGACTGACAGATGCGACCCAGAAACCATGGGACACCCGTCAGGCGTTGGAAAATATAGCCGCACACCCAGACTACCTAGAGCCAACACGTGGGCAAGCGAGTCACCGCATCAAACCGCCCATCCGTCAGGTCGACACCCGCATGTAGAGATACTGAGATAGAAGAGAGCAGGCCCACAGGCAGGTGCATGGGAACGACACCACGCCCCGCAAACTCTCCCAGATTGCGCACAGCTCACCAAGCTTAAGCTTTTAAAGAATGAGATAAGCTGCATGAAGGAATCCAAAGCCTCCAATTTGCTCTCTGGTAAATATTACTACCTTTGTTCCACAATATAAGCCTTTCTAGCAAGCTGTTTTAGTTTACTAAAAAGGCTTATATTATGGAACGGAGGGAGTACTTGACAAAATTTAGATCATGATGATCAGTTTTTCATAATACACAAACAATTAAGTGATTACCATAGAAAAACAACATAAAATTGCATAATAATAAAAGGAGCATCTCCGGTTAGTCAAAATAAATCACCAAAAGTTCTACCCCACAGATAGTAAACAAAGCAGAAATGTGTTGTAGAAAATCCTCATCGCTCGTTTTGGATAATGAAAATATGTAGAACAGTGTCCTTTTAATTTTGATAATTTGGATATTCTTTAGATTTTAATACTATGAAGAAGATAATTGTTTCAAAGATACGATACTCCATTTAGAATGCCAACACTCTTGTCGATATAATGCAAATTCTCCAAAATGGGCTCTCAAGTATGGGAAGAAACTCACCAAGAGGTTTCAAGTTCTGCAACCTCTTATCCTGTGAGCCAACAGTGTACTCTTCCTTCCATGCCCAGATACATGATAGAGGTATTTGATTTCTCTAAGACACTAATCTGCAGGATATGAAAAAAAATGAAGAGTTACGTATCTTTTTTATCTTGCGTCCATACCAAACAGACCAAGAAAACCTTGCTAGTCATAACAAACAGGAAAATAAAACTCCGCCATGCGGTAGAGTAATTCTGGCCAAATACAATATGTATTTACATTTCTAAGAAACTCTAACAAAGTAATGTAAGAAGCAGAATTGGAAAAAAGAAAGGAAGTACCACATGGGTGTAGATGAAGAAAACACAATTAAGTTATTTTGGAAAAGAAGGATACCGGGAAAAGCAAAACTGTAATAGAACAGATGCTAAGAAAATGGCCTGAGATGTTAGAAGCGTTTTTTTATTCCAAGATTCATACAACATATGTATATAGTTTGGAAAAGGACGTAGACAAACAGTTTTCCTACAACAACAATATACAATAATCTCGAGAAAAAGCAGAACAGGAATTAGAAATCAAATTGTAATAGAAGTAGCATGGAAAACAATGAATACGCCAAACAAACCTAAATAGGATAATAAGGTCTAGTCTTCTAGCTAGAGCGATGTGAATAATTAAATGAGAGGAATTAACCAACCAACAACTTTCTTAGGATAATAGCAAATTGTCAGATGTGAAAACTCATAACTCACTGTACATGAAACAAGTCATTTGATCTGTACGGACCAATATTTGTTTTCATATTAAATTAATTCCTGGAATAGGAGAACATAAGCTTCTGTGTCAAATCAATAATATCTGCTATTATGTAGCTATACTGTCGTGTACTATTAAAAAAATGAAGAAATTTCCAATTTAGTTGCTTTGTATGAAGGTTGGAATTTACTTCCTTATTCCCATAATCATCCTAAATAATACAGTAGCACAATAATCAATATTAACCAATAGATGAATCTTATATTCACAGCTATGCAGCAATGTGAAGGCACTATCAAGATATTTAGAAAGCTAAACCAAATAATGAGATAAATTAGTACATCCAGACCTAAATAATCCAACCTAATACATATGCAAAGTTTACGAAGCCTGCATTTAAATATGCAATCTAATGCTCCCACACAGGCAAACATCACCAAAATAACCACCAGGCTGAAACTTTGTCTAGGAAATGGTAGGACAATCATGAAGCGGCAGACCTAGGAAATGAGAGTTCATTTCAGAAAAGACTATCATGTAAAGGAAGCTAGCGAAGAATATTAGGGAATCAATATGATATCCTTTTAATTTAATACGATCTTATCTCTAGAGTTAGTTTCTAAGTTTGTTTAGTCCTTTCCATATTTGTTAGGAGTCTGACCTTAGGCCTCAAGTTATGTACGTTGGCTATTAAAGCCAAACTCTCCTCGGTAGAAATAAACCAATCTATTATCCTCCTTGTTACCTCTTCCCCTGCCTTTGCCGTGCGACAGCCCCTCCTTGGCTGGCATCACGCCGCAGAGGTCCAGGGGTTCGGCTCTTTCCTCCAATACCTATCCTCTCCGTTCTAATACTCCCACAAATCACCCACCACGTGACAAAGACAATTTATTCTTAAATCTTAACCAAATTAGAATTCAAAACCGAAAGAAGCCACATCTTCCCCAATACTTTATTTTGTCACTTAGAAGTCATGCATCTCTACTTTATCTAACTGCAATGCGTAAAATGGTTTCAGACTATCTAGCTCTGTTGAAGGAATAACAAAACCAGCATAATTTATTAAATGTATATATGTACAAAGAACAATCAACTTCCATAACTGACACATGCTTCTCCAATGAAAATGAAATTTTATTTCAAAGTTTGGACACCTACACTCAAATTTTCATTTTTGTACAGATAGCTCTTATGTACAAATGCTGTCAAAAGCTTAAAAAGTACCTTCTTAGGAAGTTAGATTGACCGCTGTATTTTCGGTCTGATTTCTCCATTGGTTTTGCTTCCAGTTTCAGGTCAGATTGGTTGTCTGGCAAACTGGCACATCCTAAAGGCAAAAGCATCATCAGTGATTCATTGGTTGAATGAGGATAAAAACAGATGGACTCTAAACACAAGAAAATATTTTTATATCAGATAATAGCAGATGAACTCCTAAGAACTAAGCCTCAAACTACTATAAGTGTCTTGGCTGAACTCGGGCATGTTGTTATGTATGTAAAGCTTTCTCTATATAACTATATATGAGAAATAGATTAATGTCGCTCATACTCGTAAATCAGGCACAACACGTCAACTTTCAGTTTCTAGCAGAGAGCGACAATGTAGAAGTACAATTTATTTTACTTGAACCGGTAAACACCAAAAAATTGCAGCACCAATACATTTCCATTGGCTAACCGAAAACCGCACCCTACATGAAACCCGTAGGTAACAAAATAATCCGCAATAATAAAAAAATTCAGGAGGGAAATAAGAATTGCAGAATAGAAACACCTACACAGAGTAGACGACCTGCTATTATTGACCAGAGATTATTCTTCCGGTGTTGTCTGCTTGGATTTTCATTGATGCATTATGAAATATATGCAGAGAGAGAGAAGAACATCGTTCTTTTAACTGAATGAATGCACGGAGGAGACCCGCCAGTCCAGCACGCGCATCAGAGACGTGCAGAATGGGCGAAGCTCCACCATCGTATCCTCAATATCGAGCCCGAATAACGAGCTTGAAAGCCCAAACCAGCCGAACATCTTACATCTTGGTATTCGGGGCTCAAACCTCCCGAATATCCAATACTCAGGCTCAAATGAAACATCCGAACGAAGCGTTAAAGAACTGCGAGGTGGGACTATGATGCCTGCAGGCCCATTGGCAGCCGAAGGAAAGGCACCAACCGGAGTAACAAATGTGACACCCGCGACTGGACCCAGTCGTCAGCGACAGACCGACCACAGCAAGAGAGAAGGGATCACACGGCACACTTCAAATCGCTGAGAGTGCTCCCTTTATCTCAGGCTTAAGTCAGAGAATAATTTGCTAGACATCAGACTGTCTCAAGCTGCGTTCCCGGCCGCGCCTCGCCCACACGCACTGGGTGTACCTCCGGGATGGCGGACGAGTCATTTTTTGATAGGATGGTTTCCCAGCTTCGGTCCACATCCAAGTGAGAAAAAAACCCCACAGCCCTCAAGCCTATGTTTTTTTTTTTAATTTTCTGTATATCTTAGTCTATATATTGAGGTGATTTGGTCATTTTCCGCATAAACGGTATAGCAAAAGTAGCATCATTTATCTCATTAATCCCCTTTTTTGGTGCTACCTGATATATAGTTTGTCTCTTTATACTTCTGCTAAGATGCCAGTTACTCTTGTAAAAATGGTGATACGTGCGGTGTATAAGTATGCAAAATTAAAAATTGAGTGCTCGTGTATTTACATCTGAATCTGTTTATATTCTTCAATGGAAATATTGAAATGCGGTCTTAATGTTAGATGATGTTTTTTATGACTTCTTCAGTTAGGCAAGATGGATTCTGTAGTCATTTATAGGCTTGGTGTATAGTAATTACTTATTGATATAGAAATGATAGAGCACCCTTCTGATATGCAAGGTATGTAATGTGACGTGGACAACAAACTCATCACGTCATCTATATATGTAACTCTGTTTTTGTCTGCACTACAAACGGATTTAACCGAACATTCTCTTCACACTTTTTTCGCTAGTACAAGCAACAGATTTCTATGTATGAATGTTGTCCTATCTAATTTAAATTTATGAATATTGTCCTATCTAAGTTAGAAAACCTGTAAGCTGCTTCTTGCACTCACTCAGGAAGTCATTGTTCACATCACTCTGCGGTGTGCCGCAACTTGGGGATCATCCAGGACGGCGAAGAGGTTACTGAGCAGGCCATGGCGGAATTCTCGCGCCGCTTCCAGGGACAAGTCCCAGAACACATCTTGGCTACCCTGCGTGTGCTGTTCAAGGTGAGCACGCCTGAAGAAGAAGCAGTGGACCTTGCTCTGATGGGCATTGGTGGAGCTGCAGCACTGGACCATGAAGCTGGAGATGTCCCTGTTCTTAATGTTTAGCTTCTGTCGTTTGCATGTTCGAGTCGAGAGCCCCATACCTATGTTAGTTATGTTGCCCAGGATTAGTTTCTGTGAGGTGAGAGCCATTCCTTCTCACTGGAGCTTGTTCCAGGAGATCGAATTTGTAACGAGGCATGCTCTGCCTTTTCTCGGGCTTTTAATGAGCATTATGAGTCAGCTTTCAGAAAAGGGTCAGGATGTTTCTCCATGTTAGAGCAGCCCCTGAATGTCTTGGGCTGGAATGTTAGAGGATTAAACGATCAGGACAGAAAGGACACGGTACATGAAACCATTGCAACCTCTTCCTGCCAGATTGTGTGTTTGCAAGAAACGAAATTGGGGGACATTTGCTCCTTTGATGCTTGTTACGTTGGGGGGAACAGGCTGAAAAGCTTTGCTCAGAGGCCGGCCACTGGCACCAGGGGTGGCATCCTCCTCTTGTGGGACGACTCAGAAGTGCAGATTACTAACATTCAAATAACTGAGTTTTGCCTATCGGCGAATGTGCACCTCTTTAACTCTGGCCACGACGGGGACTTCAAGTTAACAGTGGTCTACGGCCCTACGGCGGCTAATCGAAAGGACGATTTCTTTGCGGAGCTCGTGGCGCAGAAGCCCCCCTCGGGAGTGAGATGGCTTGCTCTTCGGGATTTCAACCAAATCAGGAGAGCGAGAGACAAAAACAAGCGCAACATCAACCGAGGTAGAATAAACCGCTTTCGCGTGGCCCTTCAGGATTGCGAACTAAATGAGATCCATTTGCAAAATCGACGGTTTACCTGGAGCAATGAGAGGGCGAACCCCACTTTATGTAAACTCGACGCCTTCTTTTGCAACTCCGAGTGGGATATCAGGTTTGACACCCATGTACTCCACGCGCTGTCGTCTTCGCTCTCGGACCACTGCCCACTTCTACTCTCCGACGATAGCGGGCCTAGAAGACCCCGCTCCTTCAAATTTGAAAACTTTTGGGTCCGTCTTCCCGGTTTCGACGAGGTGGTGCAAAAGGCTTGGAGCGATCACACTTCCCATACTGAGCCCTATCACGTCCTTTTCCATAAGCTCTCCTGGACGGCAAAATGCCTGTCCAAATGGGGGCGTGCCCTTTTCTCCAATGCAAAGGTGCTTTTGCACGCCGCCCTTATCGTGATCCTACACTTTGACAAGGCCCAAGAGAATAGAGAGCTTTCCGACGGGGAGAGGGAGCTTAGGGCCCGTTTGAAAATAAAGGTCATCGCCCTATCTGTGGTGGAGAGATCTAGGAAAAAGCAAAATGCAAGAATTGCGAATCTTAGAGAGGGAGACGCGAGCACCAAATTTTTCCACATGAGGGTCAACGCCCATAGAAGAAAGAATCACATCTACCGCATAAAGCACAACCAGGGGTGGGTTACGGACCACAAGGACAAAGAGGAGATCATCCACAACCACTTTGAGAAGGTTTTGGGTCGCGGGGCTCAAACAGGGCAGGACCTAAATTGGGACGAGCTTCATTTTGGCAGACCGGACTTACAAAGCTTGGGGGACCCTTCTCCGAGGAGGAGGTGAAAAATGCAATAAACCAAATGCCCTCGGATAAGGCTCCTGGACCAGATGGCTTCACCGGCCTATTCTTCAAGAAATGTTGGGACATCATAAAGGACGACGTCTTGAGGGTCATTCACCACTTTGGGGGCCTACAGGTGGCAAATTTCCAATGGCTCAACTCCGCAAACATTGTTCTTTTGCCCAAAAAGGATGCGGCGGAAGAGGTTGGTGATTACCGTCCCATAAGCTTGATCCACGCCATTGCAAAGATCATCGCCAAGATGTTGGCCTCCCGTCTTGGACCTTTCATGAATGAGTTGGTCTCCAATGCGCAAAGTGCTTTCATTAAGAAGAGGAGCATTCATGACAATTTCCTCTATGTCAAAAACCTTGCAATGAGATTTCAGAAGGGGAGGATCCCGACGCTCTTGTTCAAACTTGATATTCAGAAAGCTTTTGACTCGGTGCGATGGGAATACATCATTGACCTCCTCCATCGCCGGGGTTTCCCTAGTCGGTTCCGAGACTGGATCACCGCCCTCTTTACAACTTCAACATCTAGGGTGCTCCTCAACAGCATCGTGGGCTCCCCAATATCGCATGGGAGAGGGTTGAGGCAACGGGACCCCCTTTCTCCGCTCCTTTTTGTGCTTGCAATTGATCCAATTTATCAACTCTTAGAGAGAGCCACCTCTTGTGGGCTTCTCCACAAGCTTCGCGGAAGGGGGACCATTTTGAGAACCTCCCTCTATGCCGATGACGCAGCCATTTTTGTGGCTCCAATAAAAGAGGACGTTAGCAACCTTGCCTTAATTCTTGAAAGCTTTGGTGAGGTCACGGGGCTTTGCACCAATTTCCATAAGAGCAATTTCGTCACCATTAGATGTGCAAATATCAACTTGGACGACATCCTTGGTGGGATGCCGATGACTAGAACCCACTTTCCTTTGAAATACCTTGGTCTACCTGTTGGAGATATGCCCTAGAGGCAATAATAAATGTAGTTATTATTATATCTTTGTGTTTATGATAAATGTTTACATTCATGCTATAACAGTATTAACCAGAAACATTAATACTTGTGTGATTTGTAAACTAAATTAGAGTCCCTAGTAAAGCCTCTTCATAATACTAGCTTGTTGATTAATAGATGATCATGGTTTCTTGATCATGAACATTTGAGATGTTGTTAATAACAAGATCATATCATTAGGAGAATGGTATGGTGGACATACTCCTATAGATAAGCGTAGCATAAAGATCAAGTCATTTTAAATAGTTCAATTGCTATAAGCTTTCTCATACATAGTAACATAATTCCTTCGACCATGAGATCATGCTTATCACCATCACCGAAAGGATGCTTTGATGACATCAAACACCACAACGTAACTGGGTGTCTATAAAGGTGTCATAGAGTGTTCGGAAAGTATGGGTTGAGACACATGAATCAAGAGTGGGATTTGTCCATCCATATGACGGATAGATATACTCTGGGCCCTCTCGGTGGAATGTCATCCAATTAGCTTGCAAGCATGTGACTGGCTCACAAGGGATCACATACCACGGGAACGAGAAAAGAGTACTTATTGGTAACGAGGTTGAACTAGGTATGCAGAGATACCGACGATCAAAACCTCGGATAAGTAAAATATCGTGAGACAAAGGGAAATTGGTATCATATGTAAGTGGTTCATTCGATCGCAAAGGAATCGTAGAAATATGTGGGAGCCATATGAATTTCTATATTCCTCTATTGGTTATTGTTCGGAGAAGTGTCTCGATCATGTCCGCATAATTCACGAACCGTAGGGAGACACACTTAAGGATTCGATGTTGTTGAGTAGTTATGGAATGATGAGTAAGAGACTGAATGTTGTTCGGAGTCTCGGATAGGATCCGGGATATCACGAGGAGATCCGGAATGGTCCGGAGAATAAGATTCATATAAGGAAAGTCCTGTTTCGGAGTTGGGGAATGATTCTGGTGTTTTTCATCGGGAATGTTCTAGAAGGTTCTGGAAGGTCCGGCACTCCGGAGGGGAAGGGTACATGAATGTGTCATGACAATGTGGAATGGTTGCATCATGTACTAGGTATCATGGCTGGGCAAAATAAAAGGAGAAATCAAATCCTAGTTTGAAAAGTCAAACGCCAATTTGAAAAAGTCAAACAACAAGTTTGCTTGGTGGAGGGAGAGTAGGAAACCTACTTGGGGAGGAAGTCCCCCTCCCTCCACCCGCCGGCCAAGGAGGCCGAGTTGGGGGAGGAATCCCTCCTCCCAACCGGCGTCCTCCCTCCTATATAAGGAGGGGCAGGGGTGCCCCTCTAGCCTACACCTCTCACACCCCGAAACCCTAACCCTAAGCCGCCGGCGCCACCACCCCTGCTGCTGCCGCCGCCTAGGGAACCACCAACTCGCCGATTTGGGGTGATCCCAAACCCTAGCCGCCGGCTACACTCTCCCCTTGGTGCCTTCTAAACCCTAGATCGCCAAGGCCTCTCTCATAGTCCACCATACTCGCTCCGGCTTAAGGCGAAGCCCTGCGAGATCTCCCCTCTACTTCCGATACCACACCGTCGTGCTGCCGGAATCGCGAGGAGAGTGCTACAACCTCCGCTGCCTGCTGGAACAAGGGAGAGGAAGGTCTTCATCGAGTACCGAACGTGTGACCGACTGCGGAAGCGCTGCCGGAACACAGCGCCGGAAGGATCGTCTACGCGATCTTGAGATCGGTAAGAGTACGACTACATCACCCACGAGAATCTGCTCTCGTTAACCGCTTTGGAATCTTCGAGGGTGAGTTCCTCTATCGACTTGTTGCTACAATCTAGTAGATAGATCTTAGCTTGTTTGTTTGCATGCGGTAGAATTTTTTTATTTTCCATGCTACGAACCCCTACAGTGGTATCAGAGCCGTGTTTATATGTAGATCTGTTGCACGAGTAGAACATAATGGTCATTGTGGCCGGTGGTGATTTTATTATCAATTGCTTTTTGTGTACTTTGCATCTTGAGATATGATGGGATGAAGCGGCCCGGGCTGACCTTACATGACATCGTTCATGAGACTTGCTCCACGCTCAACATGCAACTTGTATTGCATAAGTGGCTCTGCTGGTGTCTGTCTCTCCCGTTATAGTATAGATCCAATTTACAACGGGCACTTGATAGTTCAAACATCAACGTTGTGGTTCTTGTTCGTAAGTTAGATCGACACTTATTGAAAGCCCCAAACCACGTAAAATATGCAAAGAAAATTAGAGGCGTCTAACTTTGTTTTGCAGGGGTGTGCTTTGATGTGATATGGCCATGATTGTGATTATATTTGATGTATGCAATGTTCCTTATTGTAAGTTGGCAACCGGCAGGAGCCATATGGTTGTCTTTAATTTCTGTTAAGACCCGCGTGTCTATTCAAAGTAGTTGTAATAGTTGGAGCTGGTAGACGACAACCATGAAACAGCGCCATTGACCTTGACGCTATGCCGGTGATGATGGAGATCATGTTCGTGCTTGAAGATGGAGATCGGAAGCACAAGAAGAAAGGCCATATCATATCACATATTATGAATTGCATGTGATGTTATAAAGGGTTTTGCATCATAGTAAATCAAAAAAATTCTACGGATGCGAATGAGAAAGCCAAGATCTAATCTAGGAGATGCAAACAACAAGAGAGATTAGATGAGATCTTCATACCCTAGAAGATTCGCACAGCGGAACGTTCGTCGGAACGTGGGTGATGTAGTCGTACTCGCTTCTCCTCCTCGCGATCCGATCAGATCTAGCACCGCAAGTGGCGATGACTCCGGGAGATGCACACGTGCAGCACCTCGACGTCTCCTCCTTCCTCGGTCCAGCAAGTATGGTGGAGAGACGGATTGGATCTACAACACTACAGCGCGGTGCAAGTGGTAGAGAGTTTCTGCAGCAGGGCTTCGCCTACACGCAGTCGGGAGGGAGAGAGAGGAGGGCAGCAGGGCTGAAAGAACATTTCTTAATCCCTAGTGTGTTGTGTGTTAGATAACAATACCAAGGATCATTTAATGTGTGTTGAAGTGTTGCAGCTCTATTTGATAATAAAGGGAAAAGAACTCTTCCTTTGGGGGCGGATAATCCGGCCCCACCAGGGGCGGATAATCCGCCCCCACCAGGGGCGGATAATCCGCCCCTCCCTTTGCCCAAGCAGGCGCAAGCCCCAGAAGGGGGGCGGAATTTTGGCCAGATTTTCCGGCCACGCCAGATAATCCACCCCTCAGGGGGGCCGGATAATCCGCCCCCCTACTCTTCGCCAAGGCGCAAGCCCCAGAGAGGGGGCGGAGTTTTGGCCGGACTTTCTGGTCTGGCCGGATAATCCGCCCCTCAGGGGGGGCGGATTATCCGCCCCCCAAGATCTTCACCAAGCTTCACCAAGGCGCAAGCCCCAGAGAGGGGGCGGAGTTTCCCCCGGAGAATCCGCCCTTGGGGCGGAGTTTTCCCAGGGGGCGGATAATCCGCTGTTGGAGATATGCCCTAGAGGCAATAATAAATGTAGTTATTATTATATCTTTGTGTTTATGATAAATGTTTACATTCATGCTATAATAGTATTAACAAGGAAACATTGATACTTGTGTGATTTGTAAACTAAAATAAGAGTCCCTAGTAAAGCCTCTATATAATACTAGCTTGTTGGTTAATAGATGATTGTGGTTTTCCTTTCATGAACATTGAGATGTTATTAACAACAAGATCATATCGTTAGGAGAATGATATGGTGGACATACTCCTATAGATAAGCGTAGCATAAAGATCAAGTCATTTTAATAGTTCAATTGCTATATGCTTTCTAATACATAGTAACCTTTTTCCTTAGACCATGAGATCATGCATATCACCTTTACCGGATGGATGCTTTGATGACATCAAACACCACACCGTAACTGGGTGGCTATAAAGGTGGCATTGAGTGTTCGGAAAGTATTGGTTGAAACACATGGATTAAGATTGGGATTTGTCCATCCACATGACGGATAGATATACTCTGGGCCCTCTCGGTGAAATGTCATCCAATTATCTTGCAAGCATGTGACTGGCTCACAAGGGATCACATATCACGGGAACAAGAAAAGAGTACTTATCGATAACGAGGTTGAACTAGGTATGCAGAGATACCGATGATCAAAACTTCGGATAAGTAAACTATCGCGAGACAAAGGGAAATTGGTATCGTATGTAAGTGGTTCATTCGATCGCAAAGTAATTGTAGAAATATGTGGGAGCCATATGAATTTCCAGATTCCTCTATTGGTTATTGATCGGAGAAGTGTCTCGATCATGTCCGCGTAATTCACGAACCGTAGGGAGACACACTTAAGGATTCGACGTTGTTTGAGTAGTTATGGAATGATGAGAAAGAGTCTGAATGTTGTTCGGAGTCTCGAATGGGATTCGGGATATCACGAGGAGATCCAGAATGGTCCGGAGAATAAGATTCATATAAGGAAAGTCCCGTTTCGGAGTTGGAGAATGGTTCCGGTGTTTTCATCGGGAATGTTCTGGAAGGTTCCGGAATGACCGGCACTCCGGGGGGGGGGGGGGGGGGGGGAAGGGTACATGAATGTGTTATATCAAGTTGGTATGATTGCATCATATACTCGGTGTCATCGCTGATCAAAATAGAGGGTTTATTCAAATCCTAGTTTGAAAAGTCAAACGGCAGTTTTTGGAAAGAGGAGGAGGAGTGGGAAACCGAGTTGGGGAGGAGTTCCCTCCTCCAACCGGCGGCGCACCACCCAAGCCGAGTTGGGGAGGGACTCCTCTCCCTCCCCTTGGCCGGTCGGCCCCTCCACCTATATAAGGAGGGGCAGGGCTCCCTCCTAGAGACACACAAGATCCTCTCCTCCAAACCCTAGTACCAAGCCGCCGCCGCCTCCATAGCCGCCGCCGGCCCTAGGGAAAAACCGCCGCCGCCGCCTAGCTAAACCCTAGCCGCCGGCTTGCCCCTCCTCGGCGTGTCTAAACCCTAGATCGTCGAGGGACTCTCTCATACTCCACCATACTCGCTCCGGCTTAAGGCGAAGCCCTGCGAGATCTCCCCTCTACTTCCGGTACCACGCCGTTGTGCTGCCGGAATCGCGAGGAGAGTGCTACAACCTCCGCTGCCTGCTGGAACAAGGGAGAGGAAGGTCTTCGTCGAGTACCGAACGTGTGACCGACTGCGGGAGCGCTGCCGGAACGCAGCGCCGGAAGGATCGTCTACGCGATCTTGAGATCGGGAAGAGTACGACTACATCACCCACGAGAATCCGCTCTCGTTAAACACTTTGGAATCTTCGAGGGTGAGTTATTCTATCGACTCGTTGCTACAATCTAGTAGATAGATCTTGGCTTGTTTGTTTGTATGCGGTAGAAAATTTTTGTTTTCCATGCTACGAAACCCTACATCCACCCCAAGTGGGGGGCGGATAATCCGCCCCCAAAGTTGTGCAACGGCCAGATCTGGGGAGGGGGTATTTAAGCCAGCCATCCCCCTCCTGCCAGAACTCTTGATTCATCTCGAAAAAGACCAGATCAGATCTGAAAGCTTCATCCAAGAGTGCTCCACCTAGATCCACCCAAAGGCAATCAAGCGCTTCATCTCCTCTCCATTCATTGGGAGAACCTCTGATCTAGTATTTCTTGCAAATATCTAGATCCTCGTTTTTGTTTACATTGATAAACCTTGTTCTTGTGGCAGCTTGTTGTCATCTCGGGAGCCCCCAATTCGGTTGTGGGTGTGTGCCCCGATAGTGTTGTAAAAGGCACCGGTTCCCGCCTCGAAGGGATCCAATAGTGGAGAAGGTGGATCAGGCCTCTCGTGGCGAGATCCATCGGAGAATAGGGTGAGGCATATTGTGGCGTGGTGGTCTTAGAACCGCCCACCCCTCCAACGCAGATGTACTTCCCTTAACAAGGAAGGAACTGCGGTAAAACAAATCCCTGTGTCTCCGCGTTCTCCACTACGGTTTCCTCGCTCCTCTTTTACGTGCTTAGTAGTTAGGGTTACATATAGGGAAATTCTCATAGTTGCATATCTAGAGAATTTACTTTGTGTCAAGCCTAAAATTGAAAAAGTATTAAAAATTGGTTAGCACCTATTCACCCCCCCCCCCCTCTAGGTGCCCATACGATCCATGTCAATTGGTATCAGAGCCTCGGCTCTTATTTCGGGCTTAACCGCCTAAGAGAAGTATGGGTTCCAAGGGAGATGGGAGTGATGCTCCGGAGGTAGTCACCATGAACGATCTCAAGACGTTGGAAACAACCTTGGTGAGTTCAATGGAGGCTAAGATGGAAGAGATGCGTCAATTGATAATGCGTCTCTCCACATCCGCAGCATCACCTCCATCTAACTCTGAGGATACCACTCCGCAATCCAAGGAAACGGGTAAAACTGTTTCCAAAGATAACGAAGTGGTAGGTGATGATACTAGCAAGAGCTCCTCCTCGAAAAAGGATAGCGGTAAGGATGGATACAATGAGGTTTCTCATGTGTATTCCCTTGATCCGCCTATTCTTCACCCACATATACATAATATGGGTGATCCACCCAAACTTTCTGCATCTACTTTCTCTCAATGGCAATTTTTGATGAAATCTCATGTGTGCAGTTCCTCCATAGAGTTGTGGAAGATCATCGAAAATGGTCTTCATGTTGGAAATCCTAACAATCTCACAAGGAGAGAAGTGGTCGATAGCCAACTCAATGCTACAGCTCTACACATGATACAGCTTGGTGTGGGTGACAAAGACATGCCACACATTCAGCATCTTAGCACAGCTAAAGAAGCTTGGGATGCTCTCACCGAGCTCTTCATCGGAAATGAAAGTATGAGAAGGAATAGATATGATGCCTTGAGCAATGAAGCTGAAGGATTTTATATGCTGGATGGAGAAGACCACGAGGACATGTATAGGAGGCTCAAGGCAATAGCCACAACCTTCAGAAACCACGGTGCAGCTCATGTTGATGATGCTTGGATCAAGCGCAAGTATGTCAGTGCTCTTATGCCATTTGAGCCCACAGATTTGAAAAGTCTCCAAGGTAGGCATAACTATCACCTCATGTCATCCAATGAGGTAATGCAAGAAATGGCCGCCTTCAAAGTGGCTACCAAGAATGCCGAAGATGCTCGTGCTCGAGCTATGGGGATGCAAAAGGGGGTCAACATGGCCTTGAAGACCAGTGTGATTGATCATGATGAATATGCGGTAGAAGGTCTGGACTGTCCCGAAGATATAAAAAGGATCCACGGACAATACTTGGCTCTTTATGCAAGAAACTTTTGGAAAGATCCAGCCAAGGCTAAAGCTGAACTAGATCGCAAGAGTGGAGCCTATGGAAGAAAAGAAAATGGTCCCAAGCTGAGAACATGCTTTAATTATGGTGACCGGCTGCACTTCGTAGCTGAGTGTCCATATCAAAGTAGAGAGGATAATGGAGGAAGACTCATTTTCAAGGACAAATCAAAAGCTCCACGTAAGAAACAATTTGTAAAGAAGAATGCTCCTTTCAAGAAGCAACCAAAGATTGTTCTAGTGGCTCAATAAGAATATTCATCGGGAGTGAAGATGAGGACGAGGACGATAGCTCTCAAGAGGTGGCTGCTATAGCCACCACATCTACATCAACATCTCTCTTCGACTCTCCGAACGAAAACATCATCAACAAGAATGCTACTTGCCTCATGGCAAGAAGCTCCGAGGTAACTTCTTCTAACTCTTCTTTTCCCAAGGCTATGATAGACATGGATGATCCTGCTAGTCTTAAGGTTAAAGAAGAGATTATTGCTTTGGATTATTTCTATACTAACCTGCAAGGTGAGCACAAAGTTCGTTTTGAGGATCTTATGGATCAGCTGGCCCAAAACGAAGCACTCCTCGAAGAAAAGGGCAGAATTGAAAGGGAGGATGCAATGGAAATTGCATCCCTAAAAAATTCTCTTGAAGAAGAAGAAGAAGAAGCTCGGGTCTCTCTTGAAGAGAGGCTTGAGTCTATGGAAGAGTCACATGAAGAAATTGTGACTAAACTTGTTAAGGAACGTGACAATGCTGCCACCAAGGCAAAGAAGTTAAAGAAGGAAAGGATTGACTTTGGGGATGCTCATGATAGACTCTCCGAGGAATTGGAGAAACTTGACAATGCTCACAAGGCGTTGAAAAACGAGTTCTCTATTCTCAATGAGTCACATGATCAGCTTCAAAGTCGATTGGCCAAAT
This sequence comes from Avena sativa, assembly GCA_916181665.1. Taxonomy (NCBI): domain Eukaryota; kingdom Viridiplantae; phylum Streptophyta; class Magnoliopsida; order Poales; family Poaceae; genus Avena; species Avena sativa. Next base: position 19,215,690 of record OV702284.1, read on the forward strand.
ATGATACTCCTAGCTCGTCCAACTCAACATATAGTAACAAGAAAAATGCTAGTGTGGAAAAAGAAGTGATCAAGGACATCACTACAAAGGACAAAGGTGTGCTTGATGAAGTCCTTAGCAAGCAAAGGTCAAATCATGGTAAAGAGGGACTTGGGTATGTCACCAAGTCCAAGAAGAAGAAAACCAAGAAGAACAAGACCAAGAATGTACAATTAAAGACAAGCATTGCTGAGAAGGTTGTCACAAAAGACAAGACTAATGATATTGGTTTTGCAGGGTCTCACAATCCGAATTATGAACTCTTTTGTGATGAATATGGCGATGTTTATGCTTATTATGTTGGTCCTTTTGATGAATATATTGCTTGGTCTATTTGGGTCCCAAAGACCCTTGTTACTAACATGAAAGGACCCATTGAAAAATGGGTACCTAAAACCAAGAAGTAATTTTCTTGCAGGGCTATGCTTCCGGTGGGTCGAAATGGGTGCTGGACAGTGGCTGCACTAGTCATATGACCGGAAGCAAGGAGATCATCACGGAGATGCGTCCAAATCTTGATAATATCACAGTATCCTATGGTGATAAGTCTAAATCTCAGGTATTGGGTCTTGGCAAGGTTGTGGTTGCCCACGATATCTCTCCCGTGGACGTCATGCTTGTTGAGACCCTTGGCTACAATCTTCTTTATGTTCGTGCCCTTGGCAAGATGGGTTTTGCTGTTTTTATCGATGATGATTTGGTGGTACTCTTATGGAGCAAGTCTCTAAAGGTCGCTTTCGTTGGATACGTCGAAAATGACCTGTATGTGGTGGACTTCTCGGGGAAAACCACTTCGGGTCCGATGTGTCTATTCGGAAAGGCCGACGTGGGCTGGCTATGGCATCGCCGTTTAGCCCATGTCAACATGAGAACTTTGCAAAGTCTCCAAAAGGGTGGCCACATCCTTGGACTAAAAGACAATGTCTCTTTTGCCAAAGATCGTATTTGCAGGGCTTGTGTTGAAGGAAAAATGCATGATTCTCCCCACAAGAGGAAGACTATTGTGTCATCAAAGAGGATCTTGGAATTACTTCATGTGGATTTATTTGGTCCTCCTTCTCATGCAAGTCTTGGTGGGAAGAAATATTGCTTGGTCATCGTCGATGATTACTCAAGATATACATGGGTATATTTTTTCAAGCTGAAAAGTGAGACTCAACAAACTGTCATCGACTTTGCCAATGAAGTTCAACGTCAACACAATGTTCCCATCTTGGCAATTAGAAGTGACAACGGCTCAGAATTCAAGAACTACACTTTAAACGAGTTTCTTAGCAAAGAGGGGATTAGACACCAATATTCTGCTGCGTACACCCCTAAACAAAATGGTGTAGCCGAGAGGAAGAATCGGACTTTGATGGATATGGCAAGATCTATGCTAGCTGAATTCAAGTCTCCTTATAATTTTTGGGCTGAAGCCATATCCACTTCTTGTCACTCATCAATCCGGCTCTACCTTCGGAAGATCTTGGACAAGACCCCATATGAAATACTTACCGGTAACAAACCCAACATCTCATACTTCATGGTATTCGGGTGTAAGTGTTTCTTCCTTATTAAAGGTGTCCGTTTGTAAAAACTTGATTCCAAGGCTTTAGAAGGTATTTTTGTTGGTTACGGTGCCGAATCCCACACTTATAGAGTCTACAACAAGCTCACTGGGATTGTTGTAGAATCTTGTAGTGTGGAGTTCGATGAAAATAACTGCTCCTTTGTAGGGCAAGTTGATGTTTGTGATGCAGATGTTGAAATACCCCAAGATGCCATAAGAAGAATGGGCGTGGGATTTTTCCGCCCCATTGAGGAACCCCTTGTGGCGGATCGGGAAGGACAATGCTCCACACATGTGGAGCCCTCATCTACACAAGATCAACAAGCTCCTACTGTTGGAGACAATCCTACACCAACACCACAATCTGCTGAAGACCATCTGTCCCCTGGACAAGCTGGTAGTCCCAGGCCAGACTATCTGCCCCCTCCAAGGGGCGGACAATCCGCCCCTGGCACTCCAACTCGCTCCAGAGGATCCGAAGGAGAAGTCAACAACTCTGAAGCTCCCAGGCCGGATTCTCCGGCCCCCAGGGGCGGAGTATCCGGCCCTGGGTCTCCAACTCCAGTCAGGCTTTCTCAGGAAGATGGTTCTGGTACTTCACCTCCCAGGCCGGATAGTCCGGCCCCTCCAAGGGGCGGATTATCCGGGCCTGAAGAAAATGTTCAGCAACAATCTTCTGGCAGTAACGGTGACCAAGATCAAGGGCAGGGCAGTAATCAAGACAAGGATACAACAATTGAATCCACTCCTCCTAGAAACAATAAGGACATTGAGGCTCGTCGCAAGGCTCGTGCTGATCGCAACCTTGAACTAAGAGGTCACACTCTTGACAAGGTTGTTGGTGATCTATGACGAAGGGTATCCACTAGAAGAGAGCTTGCAAGCTTCTGTGATCATCAAGCTCACATTTCCATGGTTGAACCGAAGAAGGTTTTTGATGCTCTTGAAGACCCCGATTGGGTTATTGCAATGCATGAAGAACTAAACAACTTCGAACGCAACAAAGTTTGGAAGCTCCTATAAAAGCCAAAGGATTGCCGCAATGTTATCGGCACCAAGTGGATCTTCAAGAACAAACAGGATGAAAATGGCATTTCTGTGAGGAATAAAGCACGACTCGTGGCTCAAGGATTCTCTCAAGTAGAAGGAATTGATTTTGGCGAGACCTACGCTCCTGTGGCTCGCCTTGAGTCCATCCGTATCCTTCTTGCATATGCAGCCCATCATAATTTTAAATTACAACAAATGGATGTTAAGAGCGCTTTCCTTAATGGTCCTCTACATGAGTTAGTATACGTCAAGCAGCCCCCGGGGTTTGAGGACCCCAAATTTCCGAACCATGTCTACAAACTCGATAAGGCGCTCTATGGCCTTAAACAAGCCCCACATGCGTGGTATGAGCACCTTAAAGAGCTTTTGCTAGACCGTGGATTCGAAGTTGGGCAAATCGATCCCACTCTTTTTACTAAGAAGGTTAATGGGGAGCTTTTTGTATGCCAACTTTATGTAGATGACATTATTTTTGGCTCTACTAACCAAGCTTTTAAGAATTTTCGAAGCTTATGACTGACAGGTTTGAGATGTCCATGATGGGTGAGCTCAGGTTCTTTCTTAAATTTGAGATCAAACAACTTAGAGAGGGAACCTTTATTAATCAAGCTAAGTACATCCAAGACATGCTTAAAAGGTTCAAGATGACGGATCTCAATGGCGTTGCTACCCTAATGCAAACAAAGTGTCATCTTGAGCTCAATCCCAAGGGTAAAGACGTGGATCAAAAGGTATACCGATCCATGATCGGCTCTCTCCTTTACCTTTGCGCATCTAGGCCTGATATCGTGTTAAGTGTAGGAGTGTGTGCAAGGTACCAAGCCGCTCCTAAAGAAAGCCACTTAGTGGCAGTCAAGCGAATCTTCCGATATTTGGTTCATTCCCCAAATTTTGGGTTATGGTATCCCAAGGGTTCAAGTTTCTCTCTATGTGGTTACACTGATTCAGATTGGGCTGGTGACAAATATGATAGGAAGTCAACCTCTGGTGTATGCCAATTCTTGGGCAGGTCTCTAGTGTGTTGGTCATCAAAGAAACAGAATTGTATTTCACTCTCAACCGCCGAAGCTGAATATGTTGCTGTTGCAAGTGCTTGTACTCAATTGTTATGGATGAGGCAAACTTTAAAGGAATATGGTGTCAATTGTGACAAAGTGCCTCTTTTATGCGACAATGAAAGTGCTATCAAAATTACTTACAATCCCTTGCAGCATACAAGAACAAAACATATAGAGATTCGCAACCACTTTATTCGGGATCATATTGCTCGTGGAGATATTGCTCTATCCTTTGTGAGCACGAAGAACCAACTTGCTGATATTTTCACGAAGCCCCTTGATGAAGCAAGATTTTGTTATTTGAGGAATGAGCTAAATATCATAGATTCAAGGAGCTTGGCTTGACTACCCTTGCACACTCACTTGCTCTTATTCATGTATTTGGTTTAGATGCGGGCATAGACATAGGGGGAGTGTGGTCCTAATTGATTGGGCCAACCCTCCCCCCATAATGCCGAAAGCAAGTCAAATCATTTCCCTTAATATCATTTTGTGATATGTGGGTCATCGATGAGCATTGGTTTTGAACTCAAGATACATCTTCGCGGTGTCATGCCATGCGCTCCAACATGGTGGCTTCGGCCACCGCCCTCTTCCTTGAGAAGAGTTGGTTTTTCATGGGTCCCGTTGGATTTTCTTGCATATCTCATGTTCTTATGGAAAACACACTCAAATTTGGCTTTTGATTGACTTGATTCTTGCAAATTTGGGTGTTTAGTACCATCTCAGTTTGTTGCTTAGGGGCGTTAGCATCGCTCTTCTTCCTTTTTGGCGTTTCGATGCCAAAGGGGTAGAAGTAGTTCTATTAGGTCTCGTGGATTTACAAGGGTCGGGCACAGGCTCTTCGATTTTAGTCGTTTTTATTTGCTTGCTTATGCCTTTTCTAGCGTGAACTTGTTTGCTATTTGTGTTTGTCTATGTAAGACTATGTCGTACTCCACTATGTTTGGTATTCTTGGATTTCTGGATTTATCTATTGTGGACCTCATGGATTTCTGGAATTGTGGAGCATATTTGATGGCATATGGAGTCATGGGATTATCTATGTATGCTTTGGCTATATTCTCATCCCGGTGGTATGACCTTATTTCCCAAACCTTAAAGTAGTGTTCTCCCTAGTGTGTGTATTTGTATTCAAATGCAAATCTTTAATATGCACACATCTAGGGGGAGCGTCTTTCATTATTTAAGGTGGCTTTTGCCGGTTTTATTGCAAATCCTAGTATTGTCATCTAACACCAAAAAGGGGGAGATTGAAAGAACATTTCTTAATCCCTAGTGTGTTGTGTGTTAGATAACAATACCAAGGATCATTTAATGTGTGTTGAAGTGTTGCAGCTCTATTTGAGAATAAAGGGAAAAGAACTCTGCCTTTGGGGGCGGATAATCCGGCCCCACCAGGGGCGGATAATCCGCCCCTCCCTTGGCCCAAGCAGGCGCAAGCCCCAGAAGGGAGGCGGAATTTTGGCCGTATTTTTCGGCCACGCCGGATAATCCGACCCTCAGGGGGGGCGGATAATCCGCCCCCCTGCTCTTCGCCAAGGCGCAATCCCTAGAGAGGGGGCGGAGTTTTAGCCGGACTTTCCGGTCTGGCCGGATAATCCGCCCCTCAGGGGGGCCGGATTATCCGCCCCCCAAGATCTTCACCAAGCTTCACCAAGGCGCAAGCCCCAGAGAGGGGGCGGAGTTTCCCCCGGAGAATCCGCCCTTGGGGAAGAGTTTTCCCAGGGGGCGGATAATCCGCCCCCAAAGTTGTGCAACGGCCAGATCTAGGGAGGGGGTATTTAAGCCAGCCATCCCCCTCCTGCCAGAACTCTTGATTCATCTCGAAAAAGACTAGATCAGATCTGAAAGCTTCATCCAAGAGTGCTCCACCTAGATCCACCCAAAGGCCCCATACCTTGGGAAATCGAAGGAGGAGAACTCGATCTTCAACATCAGCAATCAAGCGCTTCATCTCCTCTCCATTCATTTGAAGAACCTCCGATCTAGTATTTCTTGCAAATATCTAGATCCTCGTTTTTGTTTATATTGATAAACCTTGTTCTTGTGGCAGCTTGTTGTCATCTCGGGAGCCCCCAATTCGGTTGTGGGTGTGTGCCCCGATAGTGTTGTAAAAGGCACCGGTTCCCGCCTCGAAGGGATCCAATAGTGGAGAAGGTGGATCAGGCCTCTCCTGGCGAGATCCATCGGAGAATAGGGTGAGGCCTATTGTGGCGTGGTGGTCTTAGAACCGCCCACCCCTCCAACGCAGATGTACTTCCCTTAACAAGGAAGGAACTGCGGTAAAACAAATCCCTGTGTCTCCGCGTGCTCCACTACGGTTTCCTCGCTCCTCTTTTACGTGCTTAGTAGTTAGGGTTACATATAGGGAAATTCTCGTAGTTGCATATCTAGAGAATTTACTTTGTGTCAAGCCTAAAATTGAAAAAGTATTAAAAATTGGTTAGCACCTATTCACCCCCCCCCTCTAGGTGCCCATACGATCCATTTCAAGGGCGGCTAGGCTTGAGGGGAAGGTGTGGGGGGGGTGGTGCGCCCTAGCCCTCTATATATAGAGGGGTGGGCGCCAGCCCTAGACCCTCCCCCAAGCCTAGGCCGGCGGCCAAAGGAGGGAGGAGTGGGGGGCAAGTTTCCCCCCTCCTTCTAGAAGCTCCAATTAGGGTTTCCCCTTGTTTGGCCGGCTGGGCCCTATGGGGCCTTGTGCCCCTGGCCCAATGCGGCCAGGGCACTCCCTCATAGGCCCATGCCCCCTCCCGGCAGGTGGGGCCACGTTGGTCCCCCTTTGGAAGGTTCTAGAAGCTTCCGGTACAATACCGATTAACCCGAAACAATTCCGAACTCCAAAAACTGCATTGCCTTATATGAATCTTATTCTCCGGACCACTCCGGAACCTCTCGTGATGTCCCGGATCCCATCCGAGACTCCTAAAAAAACTCATAAACCAATTATCCAATCTATCCTAGCGTCGAGACACGTTAAGTGTGTGACCCTTCGGGTTCGAGAACATGCAAACATGATCTTCTATCAATAATCAATAGCGGGGTCTGGAAACCCATATTGACTCCCACACATTCATCGATGATCATATCGGATGAACCACGATGCCAGGATTCAATCAATCCCATATATATATTCCCTTCGTCTCGCGATATTTTACTTGCCCGAGATTTGATCGTCGGTACCGTCATACCTAGTTCAATCTCGTTCACAGCAAGTACTTTACTCATTCCGTAATCCGATTTCACTTTGTGATTAACTCCTTAACCACATGCTTGCAAGCGGTGTTGATATCGATTACCGAGTGGGCCCGAAGTATATCTCTCCGACTTGGGAGGGACAAATCCCATCTCGATACATACAACCCAACAGTTACTTTCTGATCACCTGAGAGACACCTTTATGATCACCCTCTCATAGGATGACGTTTGATGACCTCAAATCTTTCTTCCGATACCAGGGAGTTATATTATCTCATGGTCTAAGGAATACAATATTTGACATAAGAAAAGCTTCGCAAAGATGAACACGATGACACGATCTAATTGCTTCGCTTAGTTTGGGTCTGTCCATCATATCATTCTCCCAATGATATGATCTCATTATTAATCGACAACTCATGTCTATGGTTAGGAAACCTTAACCATCATTAATCAATGAGCTAGTCCATAGAGGCATACCAGGGACACGGTGTTGTTCACAAACCACACAAGTATTAAAGTTTCCGCTTAATACAATTCTAGCATGGAATATAAACTTTATCATGAACAAGAATTATAATAATAGCATCTTTATTATTGCCTCTAGGGCATAATTCCAACAGTCTCCCACTTGCACTAGAGTCAATAATCTAGTTTACATTTGGCAACAATCTCACGCCCATGGCACTAAGGTGTTGATCATGTTTTACACGTGGAAGAGGTTTAGTCAATGGATCTGCGACATTCAGATATGTATGTACTTTGCTAATCTTCAGATCTCCATATGCTATATAATCTCGGATTATATGAAACTTGCGGTTGATATGCTTGGTCTTTGGATGATATCTTGGTTCCTTAGCGAGTGCTATGGCGCCAGAGTTGTCACACAATATCACCAGTGGGTCCAATGCACTTGGAACCACGCCAAGCTCAGTGATGAAGTTCCTAATCCAAACTCCTTCACTTGACGCTTCTGCAGCAGCCATGTATTCCGCTTCTACTGTAGATCCCGCGATCACGCTTTGCTTGCAGCTTCTCCAGCTCATAGCTCCTCCATTCAAAATATAAACGTATCCTGTCTGAGATTTAGAGTCATCCTTGTCGGTGTCGAAACTAGCATCAACGTAACCTTTTACGACGAGCTGTTCATCACCCCCATAGACTAAGAACATTTCTTTAGTCCTATTTAGGTACTTTAGGATGTTCTTCACGGTTGTCCAGTGTTCCACTCCTGGATCACTTTGATATCTGCTCGTCAAACTAAGAGCATTGGACACATCCGGTCTAGTACACAGCATGTCATACATGATAGAACCTATGGCCGAGGCATAAGGCACTTTGCTCATACCTTCTCTATCATTTACTGTAGCTGGACACTGAGCCTTGCTCAATATCTTACCTGACAACATAGGCACTGAACCTTTCTTTGCCTTATCCATTCTGAACCTTTTCAGAACTTTGTCTAGGTATGTACTCTGTCTTAAAGCTATCAGGCGTCTTTGTCTATCTCTATAAATTTTGATACCCAATATATAAGCAGCTTCACCTAGGTCTTTCATTGAAAAACACTTGTTCAAATAACTCTTCACATCGTTAAGCATGTTAATGTCATTTCCAATAATCAATATGTCATCCACATATAGTACCAGAAATGTCACCGAGCTCCCACTCACTTTCTTGTAGATACAAGCTTCGTAGCAATTTGGAACAAATCCAAAGCTCTTGATCACTTGATCAAAACGAAGGTTCCAACTCCGAGATGCTTGCTTCAGTCCATAAATGGAACGCTGAAGTTTGCATACTTTATCAGCATCCTTAGGATCGGCAAAACCTTCGGGTTGCATCATATACAACTCTTCATCAATGTTGCCATTGAGGAAAGCAGTCTTGACATCCATCTGCCATATTTCATAATCATGAAACGCAGCAATTGCTAATAAAATCCGAATGGACTTAAACATTGCCGCGGGAGAGAAAGTCTCATCGTAGTCAACACCTTGAACTTGTCGAAAACCTTTCGCGACAAGTCGTGCTTTATAGACGGTAACATTACCATCCGCGTCCGTTTTCTTCTTGAAAATCCATTTGCACTCAACGGCCTTTCGGTCGCTAGGAGGGTCCACCAAAGTCCATACTTGGTTTTCGCTCATGGATCCCAATTCGGATTTCATGGCTTCTAGCCATTTCTCAGAGTCTGGGCTCAACATCGCTTCCTCATAGTTCGTAGGTTCACTGTCTTCTACTAACAAGACAGTCAAGACAGGGTTGCCGTACCACTCAGGAGGGGCACGCGACCTTGTCGACCTGCGACGTTCAGTAGCAGCATCGTCCGAAGCTTCATGATCCTTGTCATTAGCTTCCTCTATTGTTGGTGCAGGCGGCACTGGAACAATTTCAGGTGCTGCGCTACTTTCCAATTCAAGAGAAGGTTCAACAACCTCGTCTAGCTCTACTTTCCTCCCACTCACTTCTTTCGAGAGAAACTCCTTCTCAAGAAAGGAACCGTTCTTTGCAACAAACACTTTGCCTTCGGTTCTGTGATAGAAGGTATACCCAATAGTTTCCTTAGGGTATCCTATGAAGACGCATTTCTCCGCTTTGGGTTCGAGCTTGTCCGGCATCAACTTCTTGACGTAAGCTTCGCATCCCCAAACTTTAAGAAATGACAACTTAGGTTTAGCACCAAACCACAGTTCATACGGTGTCGTCTCAACGGATTTAGATGGTGCCCTATTTAAAGTGAATGCAGCGGTTTCTAATGCATAACCCCAAAATGATAACGGAAAATCAGTAAGAGACATCATCGATCAGTCCATATCTAATAGGGTTCGATTCCGGAGTTCAGACACACCATTGCGCTGTGGTGTTCCGGGTGGCGTGAGTTGCGAAACGATTCCGCTTGCTTTAAGATGCGTGAGAAAATCATAACTCAAATATTCACCTCCACGATCGGATCGTAGAAACTTAATCTTTCTGTTACGATGGTTCTCCACTTCATTCTGAAATTCCTTGAACTTTTCAAATGTTTCAGATTTATGTTTCATTAAATAGATATACCCATATCTACTTAAGTCATCGGTAAAAGTGAGAAAATAGCGATATCCACCGCGCGTCGAAACACTCATCGGTCCGCATACATCGGTATGTATGACTTCCAACAAGTCTGTTGCTCGCTCCATCATTCCGGAGAACGGGGTTTTGATCATCTTGCCCATGAGGCATGGTTCGCATGTGTCAAATGATTCAAAATCAAGAGACTCCAAAATTCCATCAGAATGGATTTTCTTCATGCGCTTTACACCAATATGACCTGGACGACAGTGCCACAAATAAGTAGTATTATCACTATCTACTTTGCATCTCTTAGCCTCAATGTTATGGATGTGTGTTTCATCCCTTTCGAGATTTAGAAGAAATAAACCATTCACAACAGGTGCATGACCATAAAAGATGTTACTCATATAAATAGAACAACCATTATTCTCCGATTTAAATGAATAACCGTCTTGCAATAAACACGATCCAGAAATAATGTTCATGCTCAACGCAGGCACATAATAACATTTATTAAGGTTTAAAACTAATCCCGAAGGTAAAACTAAGGAGAGCGTGCCGACGGCCATCACATCAACTCTTGGTCCGTTGCCAACGCGCATCGTCACCTCATCCCTCGCAAGCCGCCGTCTATTCCGTAGCTCCTGTTTCGAGTTACAAATATTAGCAACTGAACCAGTATCAAATACCCAAGCACTACAACGAGGGCTAGTAAGGAAAACATCAATAACATGTATATCAAATATACCTTTGATGGTGCCAGCCTTCTTGTCCGCTAAGTACTTTGGACAGTTGCGCTTCCAGTGACCCTTATCCTTGCAATAGAAGCACTCAGTGTCCGGCTTGGGTCCAGACTTGAGCTTCTTCTCAGCAGGGGCAACGTGCTTGCCGCCGCCTTTCTTGAAGGGCTTCTTTGCACCCTTACCTTTCTTGGAGGTGGGGGGCTTGTTGACCATCAACACATGATTATCCTTTTTGATGTCCACCTCCGCAGCCTTCAGCTTTGCGAAGAGCTCGGTGATCGTATCAGTGGAACCAATCTGATTGTGAGTCACTACAAAACTTTTGTAGATGGGAGGGAGTGATTGCAGAACCCTGTCAATCTTGAGCTCCTCTGGAATCTTGCAGTCCAGTTTCTCAAGGCGTTGAGTGTAGCCCGACATCTTAATGGCGTGCTCACTAACGGAACTCCCTTCCTCCATCTTGCAGTTAAAGAATTTCTCAGAGATCTCATATCTCTCAGAACGGGCCTGAGTCTGAAACATGGTTTTCAGCTCCTCAAGAATCTCAAAGGGCCCGGGATAGTCTTCAAAACGATTTTGAAGGTCCGATTCCATAGCAAACAACATGGTGCTCTTAATCACACCATAATCATCTTTGCGCGATTAATAGACAGCTTTCTCATCAGCCGGCGCATCTACAGCAGGGGCGTCACCTAACGCATTCTCAAGGACATAGTCCTTTTGACCGCCAGAGAGAATGATTCTTAGATTGCGGAACCAGTTGGTGAAGTTAGACCCATTGATTTTAAGCTTTTCCTTCTCAGCAAAAACGTTGAAGTTGAAGTTGGACTTAGCCATTTGATCTACAATGTTTGCAAGTACAAATTAGACTATGTTCATGATAACTAGTTCAACTTTTAATCAAATTACTAGATGAACTCCCACTAAATTCAACATCCCTCAAGTTGTTTAGTGAACATGATCCAAATTCACCACACCTAATCCGATCTTCACGAGAAGAGATGTGGTTTCAATGGTGGACAACGAAGTGTAGATCATATCATTCATATGACTCATGCTTAACCTTTCGGTTCATGTGTTCCGAGGCCATGTCTGTACATGCTAGGCTCGTCAAGTAAAACCCAAGTATTTCCGCGTGTGCAAAACTCGCTTGCACCCGTTGTATGTGAACGTAGAGTCTATAGCACCCGATCATCACTTGATGCTTGGACACGACAAACTTTCGCAACGGTGCATACGTGGGGAGAACACAGTTTTATCTTGATCTTTAAGTGAGGAATCATCTTATAATGCTACCGTCGCGATCTAAGCATAATAAGACACATAAAAGGATAAACATCACATGCATATAACTTTATGTGACATGGTATAGCCAATCTTCGCGCAATGATCTCCATCTTGTGCGTGCCGGCATGATCTCCATCACTCCACCATGATTGCCTCCACCCACGAATAGCAACTACAACTATTGCTAACTACTTAGCGATAAAGTGAAACCATTACATGGCGTATAAGAAGTTGACACACATGTCATACACAATTATAAAGACAACCATATGGCTCCTGCCGGTTGTGTACTCATCGACATGCAAGTCGTGAAACATTACAAAACATGATCACCGCATACAATATACACATCACATCTTGGGCCATACCATATCACAGAAAACACTCCCTGCAAAAACAAGTTAGACGCCTCTACTTTGTTGTTGCATGTTTTACGTGGCTTATGGGAGTAGCAAGCTAAGAACGATTCTTACCTACGGAAAGCCACAACGGTGATATTATGGTTGCCAAACTCCGGTGTTAATCCCATGACAACTATAGTGAGAGAAACTGGCATCCACCAGCCGCATGTGTGGAAAAAGCCACACGTCAAGTGCGGAGCCGGTCTCGCGAACGACGTCGTGTAAGGTTGGCCTGGACCGCTTCAATCTCACTATCTCGCGTCATAAGAAGAACACAAACAAGAGGCTTGCAACAGAAAACATCAACGCCCGCAACAACCATGTTGCGTTCTACTCGTGAAACACATCTACGCATAGATCTAGCTCTGATACCACTAAAGGGTTTCGCAGCATAGTAAATCAAAAAAATTCTACGGATGTGAACGAGAAAGCCAAGATCTAATCTAGGAGATGCAAACAACGAGAGAGATTAGATGAGATCTTCATACCCTTGAAGATTCGCACAGCGGAACGTTTGTCGGAACGTGGGTGATGTAGTCGTACTCGCTTCTCCTCCTCGCGATCCTATCCGATCTAGCACCGCAAGTGGCGATGCCTCCGGGAGATGCACACGTGCAGCACCTCGACGTCTCCTCCTTCCTCGGTCCAACAAGTATGGTGGAGAGACGGATTTGATCTACAATGCGACGGCGCGGTGCAAGTGGTCGAGAGTTTCTGCAGCAGGGCTTCGCCTACACGCAGTCGGGAGGGAGAGAGAGAGGAAGGCAGCAGGGCGGCTAGGCTTGAGGGGAAGGTGTGGGTGGGTGGTGCGCCCCAGCCCTCTATATATAGAGGCGTGGGCGCCAGCCCTAGCCCCTCCCCCAAGCCTAGGCCGGCGGCCAAAGGAGGGAGGAGTGGGGGGCAAGTTTCCCCCCTCCTTCTAGAAGCTCCAATTAGGGTTTCCCCTTGTTTGGCCGGCTGGGCCCTATGGGGCCTTGTGCCCCTGGCCCAATGCGGCCAGGGCACTCCCTCATAGGTCCATTCCCCCTCCCGGCAGGTGGGGCCACGTTGGTCCCCCTCCGGAAGGTTCTAGAAGCTTCCGGTACAATATCGATTAACCCGAAACAATTCCGAACTCCAAAAACTGCATTGCCTTATATGAATCTTATTCTCCGGACCACTCCGGAACCTCTGGTGATGTCCCGGATCCCATCCGAGACTCCGAACAAAAACTCATAAACCAATTATCCAATCTATCCTAGCGTCAAGACACGTTAAGTGTGTGACCCTTCGGGTTCGAGAACATGCAGACATGATCTTCTATCAATAATCAATAGCGGGGTCTGGAAACCCATATTGACTCCCACACATTCATCGATGATCATATCTGATGAACCACGATGCCATGATTCAATCAATCCCATATATATATTCCCTTCGTCTCACGATATTTTACTTGCCCGAGATTTGATCGTCGGTACCGTCATACCTAGTTCAATCTCGTTCATAGGAAGTACTTTACTCGTTCCGTAATCCGATATCACTTTGTGATTAACTCCTTAACCACATGCTTGCAAGCGGTGTTGATATCGATTACCGAGCGGGCCCGAAATATATCTCTCCGACTTGGGAGGGACAAATCCCATCTCGATACATACAACCCAACAGGTACTTTCTGATCACCTGAGAGACACCTTTATGATCACCCTCTCATAGGATGACGTTTGATGACCTCAAAGCTTTCTTCCGATACCAGGGAGTTGTATTATCTCATGGTCTAAGGAATACAATATTTGACATAAGAAAAGCTTCGCAAAGATGAACATGATGACATGATCTAATTGCTTCTCTTAGTTTGGGTCTATCCATCATATCATTCTCCCAATGATATGATCTCATTATTAATCGACAACTCATGTCTATGGTTAGGAAACCTTAACCATCATTAATCAATGAGCTAGTCCATAGAGGCATACCAGGGACACGGTGTTGTTCACAAACCACACAAGTATTAAAGGTTCCGCTTAATACAATTCTAGCATGGAATATAAACTTTATCATGAACAAGAATTATAATAATAACATCCTTATTATTGCCTCTAGGGCATAATTCCAACATGTTAATCCTTTATGCATCTTGTATTGCTTAGTTAACGACGGTAGCATTATAAGATGATCCCTCATGCACATATATTTCAAGTTTTAAAGTGTTCATCCTTAGTTAGCATCGTTGCTAAAGCTTGTTGTTTCGAAGCACCACGTGATGATCAGGTGTGTTAGATTCCGCAAGTGTATACAACGTGAGCAAGCCAGATTTGCTCATGCGGAAGCTAAAGTTTGATCTTGACGAGCCTAGCATGTACAGACATGGTCTCGGAACACGGATCACCGAAAGGTAAAGCATGAATCATATAGTAGATATGATGAACATGTCGATTGTTCGCCATTGAAGCTACATCAACTCTCGTGATGATCGGTTTTGATGTGGTGGATTTGGTTCGTGTGATCACTAAAACAATGTGAGGGATATTGTTTTGAGTGGGAGTTCACCTAGATTAATTTAACTATTAATAAGAACTCAATTTGCCATAAACTTAGTCTAAACTATTGCAAATATGTTGTAGATCAATGGTGGCCCCTACCATCAATTTTACTGCGTTCCTAGAGGAAGAAAAGTTGAAAAACAATGGAAGCAACTTCACGGATTGGTTCCGCAATTTGAGGATTGTCCTCAATGCTGGTAATTTGACCTATGTGCTGGATGCACCGCTGGGTGACCCGCCTGCAGCTGATGCTACCGATGAAGTAAAGAACGTTTACCTCACTCGGAAGAATTGGTACTCCACAGTTCAGTGTGCTATCTTGTATGGTTTGGAATCGGAGCTTCAGAAAAGGTTTGAGAACCATGACCCACATGATATTGTCCGTGAACTCAAAATGATATTTGAGGCTCACGCGGCAGTTGAGAGTTATGAGGCTTCTGAAAAGTTCTTTAACTGCAATATGGAAGAGGGCAGCTCCGTCAGTGAGCATGTGCTTAAGATGTCTGGGCACGCAAACAGACTCCAAAGTTTGGGTATAGTGATTCCTAATGCTTTGGGGATTTACCGTGTCCTCCAATCACTACCACCAAGTTACAAGAACTTTGTGATGAACTACAATATGCAAAACATGAACAAGACGTTGCCAGAACTCTTCTCCATGTTGAAATCTACAGAAGTGGAGATCAAGAAAGAGCATCAAGTGTTGTTGGTCAATAAGACCACCAAATTCAAGAAAGGCAAGTCTAAGCAAAAGGGAAACTTCAAGAAGGGTGGTAATAAAGTTACCGCACCGACGAATAAGACCAAGGCTGTGCCTAAGCCTGATACTGAGTGTTTTTACTGCAAGGGAGAAGGTCACTGGAAGCGGAATTTCCCAAAGTACTTGGTGGATTTGAAGAATGGCAACATCAAGAAAAAAGGTATATCCGATATATATGTTATTGATGTGTATCTCACTAGTACTCGTAGTAGTTCCTGGGTATTTGATACTGGTTCGGTTGCTCATATTTGTAACTCGAAACAGGTACTGCAGAATAAGCGGAAGCTAGCGAAGAACGAGGTGACGATGCGCGTTGGAAATGGATCAAAGGTTGATGTGATCGCGGTCGGCACGCTACCTCTTCATCTACCATCGGGATTAGTTTTATACTTAAATAATTGTTATTTGGTGCCTGCGTTGAGCATGAACATTATATTGGGATCTTGTTTGTTGCGAGACGGTTACTTGTTTAAGTCCGAGAATAATGGTTGTTCGATTTATATGAGTAATATGTTTTATGCACATGCACCTTTGATAGATGGTCTATTCTTATTGAATCTCGATAGTGGAAATACACATATTAATAACATTGAAGCTAAACGTTTGAAATTGAGCGATAACTCGACCTATATGTGGCACTGTCGTCTTGGTCACATTGGAGTGAAGCGTATGAAGAAACTCCATTCCGATGGACTTCTTGAATCACTTGATTTCGAATCACTTGATAGATGCGAAGCATGTCTGATGGGTAAAATGACTAAGACTCCATTTTCTGGTATGATGGAGCGAGCTACAGACTTATTGGAAATCATACATACCGATGTGTGTGGTCCAATGGGTGTAGCATCGTGCGGTGGTTATCGTTATGTTCTTACCTTCACAGATGACTTGAGTAGATATGGGTATATCTATTTCATGAAACATAAGTCCGAAACTTTTGAGAAGTTTAAGGAATTTCAAAGTGAGGTGGAGAATCAACGTAACAAGTAGATTAAATTTCTACGTTCTGATCGTGGAGGTGAATATCTAAGTTACGAGTTTGGCGAACATTTAAAGAAATGCGGGATACTTTCACAATTGACACCGCCGTGAACACCACAGCGTAATGGTGTGTCCGAATGTCATAATCGAACTCTCTTAGATATGGTTCGTTCTATGATGTCACTTACAGATTTACCGCTATCATTTTGGGGTTATGCATTAGAAACAGCCGCATTCACTTTAAATAGGGCACCATCTAAATCCGTTGAAACGACACCGTATGAATTATGGTTTGGGAAGAAACCTAGATTGTCGTTCCTTAAAGTTTGGGGTTGCGAAGCCTATGTAAAGAAGTTACAACCGGACAAGCTTGAACCCAAAGCGGAAAATGCGTCTTCATAGGATACCCGAAGGAAACTATTGGGTATACCTTCTATCGTAGATCCTAATGCAAAATCTTTGTTGCCAAGAATGGATCCTTTCTAGAGAAGGAATTTCTCTCGAAAGAAGTGACTGGAAGGAAAGTAGAACTTGACGAGGTTGTTGAACCTTCTCTCGAACTTGCGAGTAGCGCAGCACCGGAAGAAGTTCATGTGGTGCCTACACCAATAAGAGAGGAAGCTAATGATGATGATCATGAAACTTCGGTTGAAGTTGCTACAGAACCTCGCAGGTCAACGAGAACTCGTACCACTCCTGATTGGTATGATCCCGTTATGAGTATCATGTTGGTGGACAACACCGATGACCCTGCGATATATGAGGAAGCGATGATGAGCCCGGATTCCAATAAATGGCAAGAAGCCATGAAATCCGAAATTGGATCCATGTACGAAAACCAAGTATGGAATTTGGTGGACTTACCGGATGGCCGGAAGGCTGTCGAGAACAAATGGATTTACAAGAAGAAAAAAGATGCTGATGGTAATGTTACTGTCTATAAAGCTCGACTTGTCGCAAAAGGGTTTCGACAAATTCAAGGAGTTGACTACGATGGGACTTTCTCACCAGTAGCGAAGCTAAATTCCGTGAGAATTATGTTAGCAATCGCTGCATATTACGATTATGAGATATGGTAGATGGATGTCAAAACGGCGTTCCTCAATGGAGACATTGATGAAGAGTTGTATATGATGCAACCCAAAGGTTTTGTCGATCCTAAAGATGCTAACAAGGTATGCAAACTTCAACGGTCCATATATGGGTTGAAGCAAGCATCCCAAAGTTGGAATCAACGTTTTGATAAGGTAATCAAAAGTTTTGGTTTTATACAAACTTATGGAGAAGCTTGTATTTACAAGAAAGTGAGTGGGAGCTCTGTAGCATTCTTAATACTATATGTAGATGACATATTGTTGATTGGGAATGATGTAGACCTTCTTAATAGTGTCAAGGAATATTTGAATAATAGTTTTTCAATGAAATATCTTGGCGAAGCAGCTTACATATTAGGCATAAAGATTTATAGAGATAGATCGAGACGCCTAATATCATTGTCACACAGTACATATTTGGACAAAGTTCTAAAGAGGTTTGGAATGGAAGATAGCAAGAAAGGGTTCTTGCCCATGTTGCCCAATACGACCTTGAGTAAAACTCAAAGTCCAGCAAGGGCAGAAGATAGAGAAATGATGAGTAAGACTCCCTATGTCTCAGCCATAGGATCTCTAATGTATGCCATGCTATGTAGAAGACCCGACATTGCATATGTTGTTAGTTTAACTAGCAGATATCAAAGTGATCCAGGAGTGGATCATTGGACAGCGGTCAAAAACATCCTTAAGTACTTGAGAAGAACTAAGGATATGGTTCTTTCTTATGGAGGTGATGAACAGCTCGTTGTTAATGGTTACACCGATGCTAGTTAGAACACCGATCCAGATGATTCTAAATCTCAATCTGGTTACGTATTTACTTTGAATGGTGTAGCAGTTAGCTGGAGGAGTGCAAAGCAAAGCGTTGTGGCGAGATTTTCAACTGAATCGGAATACATAGCTGCTTCGGAGGCTTCACAAGAAGCGATATGGATGAAGGAGTTCATTACAGAGCTCGGTGTGGTTCCAAGTGCGCTGGACCCAATGTCTATCTACTGTGATAACATGGGCGCCATAGCCAATGCGCAAGAACCAAGGTCACACAAGAAGCTGAAGCACATCAAGCTACGTTTTCACGCTATTCGAGAACATGTCCAAGATGGTGACATAAAGATTTGCAAAGTACACACAGATCTGAATGTGGCGGATCCGTTGACTAAACCTCTCCCGAGGGCAAAACATGACCAACACCAAACTGTCATGGGTGTTCGGTATATTACCATGTGATCTAGATTAGTTGACTCTAGTGCAAGTGAGAGACTGTTGGAGATATGCCCTAGAGGCAATAATAAATGTAGTTATTATTATATCTTTGTGTTTATGATAAATGTTTACATTCATGCTATAACAGTATTAACCAGAAACATTAATACTTGTGTGATTTGTAAACTAAATTAGAGTCCCTAGTAAAGCCTCTTCATAATACTAGCTTGTTGATTAATAGATGATCATGGTTTCTTGATCATGAACATTTGAGATGTTGTTAATAACAAGATCATATCATTAGGAGAATGGTATGGTGGACATACTCCTATAGATAAGCGTAGCATAAAGATCAAGTCATTTTTAATAGTTCAATTGCTATAAGCTTTCTGATACATAGTAACCTAATTCCTTCGACCATGAGATCATGCTTATCACCATCATCGAAAGGATGCTTTGATGACATCAAACACCACACCGTAACTGGGTGGCTATGAAGGTGGCATTGAGTGTTCAGAAAGTATGGGTTGAGACACATGAATCAAGAGTGGGATTTGTCCATCCATATGATGGATAGATATACTCTGGGCCCTCTCGATGGAATGTCATCCAATTAGCTTGCAAGCATGTGACTGTCTCACAAGGGATCACATACCACGGGAACGAGAAAAGAGTACTTATCGGTAACGAGGTTGAACTAGGTATGCAGAGATACCGACGATCAAAACCTCGGATAAGTAAACTATCGTGAGACAAAGGGAAATTGGTATCATATGTAAGTGGTTCATTCGATCGCAAAGTAATCGTAGAAATATGTGGGAGCCATATGAATTTCCAAAATCCTCTATTGGTTATTGTTCGGAGAAGTGTCTCGATCATGTCCGCATAATTCACGAACCGTAGGGAGACACACTTAAGGATTCGATGTTGTTGAGTAGTTATGGAATGATGAGTAAGAGACTGAATGTTGTTCGGAGTCTCGGATAGGATCCGGGATATCACGAGGAGATCCGAAATGGTCCGGAGAATAAGATTCATATAAGGAAAGTCCTGTTTCGGAGTTGGGGAATGATTCCGGTGTTTTCATCGGAAATGTTCTAGAAGGTTCCGGAAGGTCCGGCACTCCGGAGGGGAAGGGTACATGAATGTGTCATGACAATGTGGAATGGTTGCATCATGTACTAGGTATCATGGCTGGGCAAAATAAAAGGAGAAATCAAATCCTAGTTTGAAAAGTCAAACGCCAATTTGAAAAAGTCAAACAGCAAGTTTGCTTGGTGGAGGGAGAGTAGGAAACCTACTTGGGGAGGAAGTCCTCCTCCCTCCACCCGCCGGCCAAGGAGGCCGAGTTGGGGGAGGACTCCCTCCTCCCAACCGGCGCCCTCCCTCCTATATAAGGAGGGGCAGGGGTGCCCCTCTAGCCTACACCTCCCACACCCCGAAACCCTAACCCTAAGCCGCCGGCGCCACCACCCCTGCTGTTGCCGCCGCCTAGGGCACCACCAACTCGTCGAGTTGGGGTGATCCCAAACCCTAGCCGCCGGCTACACTCTCCCCTTGGTGCCTTCTAAACCCTAGATCGCCAAGGCCTCTCTCATAGTCCACCATACTCGCTCCGGCTTAAGGCGAAGCCCTGCGAGATCTCCCCTCTACTTCCGGTACCATGCCATCGTGCTGCCGGAATCGCGAGGAGAGTGCTACAACCTCCGTTGCCTGCTGGAACAAGGGAGAGGAAGGTCTTCATCGAGTACCGAACGTGTGACCGACTGCGGAAGCGCTGCCGGAACGCAGCGCCGGAAGGATCGTCTACGCGATCTTGAGATCGGCAAGAGTACGACTACATCAACCACGAGAATCTGCTCTCGTTAACCGCTTTGGAATCTTCGAGGGTGAGTTCCTCTATCAACTTGTTGCTACAATCTAGTAGATAGATCTTGGCTTGTTTGTTTGCATGCGGTAGAATTTTTTTTGTTTTCCATGCTACGAACACTACCTCTCTCGGTTTGGAAGCTTAGAAGGGTGGACTTTCAACACCTCGAGGATAAATGCGCTGGGAAGCTCCCAACTTGGAATGGCAAGTTCATCACTATGGCCGGGCGCAATGAGCTTATCAAGTCGGTGCTAACTTCACAATCAACCTACTACCTTACGTCACTTGTTGTCCCTACCAAAACATTAAAGTTCATAAACAAAGTGGAAAGGGCTTTCCTATGGGAGGCTAAGGATAAGACCACTGGGGTGAAGTGCAAGGTCAATTGGGAGATGGTGTGTAGGCCTAAGAAGCTTGGTGGGTTGGGGATAAAAAACTTGGACAAATTTGCGACAGCACTACGCTTGAGGTGGCCTTGGCTTGAATTGAAGAACCCCGACAAAATTTGGGTTGGATCTGGCAATCCCTGCTCCCGCGAGGATATGTCCATTTTCTATGATGCCACGAACATTACCATTGGGAATGGCCATAAAACTCCTTTTTGGCATGCACCATGGCTACATGGGAGGAAGCCCGTGGACATTGCGTCCCTCATCTTCAGAATCACCCTTAGAAAGAATTGGAAGGTGCACCAAGCCTTGCACGAGAATGCGTGGATCCGCATGATAAACCTGGGAAATGACTTCTCTATCGAGCACCTTAGGCAGTGCGTCGAGCTTTGGCCTCTCCTCCAAGATGTGCATCTGAACGAGGACGTGGAGGATGACATACTATGGAAGCTTACGGACAATGGTGAGTACACGGCTAAATCGTCCTACGAGATGCAATTTTTGGGTTCCACCGTCTCAAGCATGCACAAACTGGTTTGGAAAGCTTGGGCGCCGCCGAAAGTGAAGTTCTTCGCTTGGCTTCTCACTCAAAACAGGATTTGGACCGCGGGCCGCTTGGCCAAGAGGGGATGGCAAAATTGTGGGAATTGCCCGCTTTGCAACCAAACAATGGAGACGGTCGACCATCTTTTCATCGAATGTCGGTTTACTAAAAGAGTTTGGGCATGCATCAAGGATTGGATCGGGATCCCCGAGATGGACCAAGCCCGATGGGTCGGCCTGCACGCAAAGGAATGGTGGGAGATGATGATGGAGGGTCCAATTCCGAACCGCAAAGCAATGGCGTCCCTCACGCTACTCGTCACTTGGGAGATATGGAATGAGCGAAATGACAAGGTCTTCCGAAAAAAGCTCGCGCCCACTTGTAGTTCTAGAGAGGGTTAAGCGCGAAGCCCACATGTGGGTAAGCGCGGGTGCTAAGCGTTTGGGTGAATTCGTGCCGCGAGAGTAATTGTTTTGTAACCGTGGATCTATTTATTTACCATGTAAAACTCCTTCTTAATTAATCGATTGGGGCAAAGCTTTTGCCCCCTTTTCGAAAAAAAAACTCTGGAAGTCTTTGTTCACACTCATTCAGCTGCAGGAATTAGTTTGTGTACATATTCCTTCTTAGAATTAAACTCATTTTTGTACGTCTATCATTATTTTTTTACGTTTTCATCATCTTTATAATATTGAAGGTACTAAACTGGATATCCCAAGGATCTAGGGCCATCAAGAATTATACCATTCGCGTCTGAGCGCCAGTTTGTGCAGCTATTACATGAAGGGCGGCCTGTGGTCGTGGCCTTCACTATTAAGTATGTTAGGCTCCTGTTTTCTGTTCAGAAACACAAGAAAGAATAGTTAAACTGTCCTATATCAATAGCTTTGCACAGAGTCACAGCAGTAATGAAAAATTGCTTTTGTAGGTGCACTTATACACAGCATCTGGACAAAGTACTCGAGGAAGCTGCTGCTACTACATTTTATCCTCATGTAAAGTTTGTTCGGGTAAGCATGCTTATTATGTGGGCAAAAAAAAAGTGCCTTGGGACTATTTTCAAGTCACTTATAAGATGGTGAGTTAATTTGAAAATGTTAATGCACTATACTTTTCTATATTTTCAAATTACCATGGCTTATTATTATGGAACACTGTAAAGGTAAGCTTGCTGTCTTCACTGCATGCTAAAACTTTAAATCCTGAAGTTGTCCTATGTAATTTAAATTTGTAGAAACCCAATATAATACTACCTTTGGTGATGATATTAAGACTTGATATAATGCATTACAAAGTTAAATGATTTAGTTTTCTATTGAGCTTCAGATGCATGTGTGGAAGCTCTTCCTTTTTCTTGCATATGTATCTTCGATGACTTCTTTTCTATGCTTTTCTTCCACCTGCAAGCAAAGTAACTATGCTGAGAGCTTGGATGTGTGAATAGCTGTACTTCTATTCGTTTAATAATTGTGGAGATGTACAAAAAATACAAAATGCATTTCAATTACTACAAGATAATCTAGTTCTCTGCCTTTCAAATCAAAGCGTCACTTTTGGTTTCCTTTTCTTTTGGTGTTTGCGGTTGGATGCTTTTAACTTGGGTAATAACTATGTTCAAAATTTATTGCCTATTGTTTCTCATCTATACAAATTGTGACCGCTGCAGTCTGTTGGGCCTTTAGTGTCAACCAAATAAAAATTGCTTATTTTGTTGTGTGTTATCAGGTGCTTGTTTCTCATCTATACAAATTGCGACTTCTGCCGTCTGTTTTTCCTTCCATATCAGATAAATAGGAATTAACTATTTTGTTTTGTTTTGGCAGGTGGAATGTCCAAAGTATCCTAGTTTTTGCCTCACAAGACAAAAGACTGAGTATCCATTTCTTGAAGTATTCTACAACCCAGAACAGGTTATAATTGTTTACTTAGCATTTTATTGGTTTACACTTGTTGCCATTCCTTGCTAATTACTTCGAATTATGTTGCCATTAACATGTTTGTCGACAATCTTGATTCTTGATATTATATTGTTTGCTAATCTTTGCGGATAGACTATACGTTTCTAAATCCTTATGTGTGTTAATGGCTGGAAAATTATCTAAGGATCAAACTTCTTTCTGCGAGTTATCTTTAGCAAT
Source organism: Avena sativa (assembly GCA_916181665.1). Taxonomy (NCBI): domain Eukaryota; kingdom Viridiplantae; phylum Streptophyta; class Magnoliopsida; order Poales; family Poaceae; genus Avena; species Avena sativa. The sequence goes on from OV702284.1 coordinate 19,239,576, forward strand.
TTGGAAGTCATATACCCTAGCTTGAGAGAAATTTCGAGAACAGTTTCTCTACATGTGCTTTAGCAATCCTCCGAAGAGGGAAAAACACAAATTGCATTGACAGGCTGATTTGCAGCCACCATTACAACACCAGAGACTGCTCCCATATTTGTGCAATTTAGTTTCTGTGATAGCAGAAAAGTACTAGTCTTGTTTGAGACTTTGAGGGAGAATAGACTAAGTATTCATGAAATGTGTGTATTGTATATCAGGATTCATGTTCTCATTGACATGACTTTTCCGCATTGGAGAAAGATCTGCTATGCTAACTTGCTAAAGTATGGTCAGTTCGTTGAAATGGTGTCAGCACCTATTCCAGTTACTATTTGCTTAGTTGTGTTTAATTTGTTTCTGTTATTTCATGTCTAGGCATTACATATTATTCAGTATAGCGCCACAGCACTGTTTCCAGAATGAATTTTTTTTTCTTTCTTATTTACTTACTCATCGTGCATTCGTGCTAGCTGCACCTACAGAAAAATGTGCTTTACTGTTGTTTTGTCCCTGTAACAAAATGCTCTGTATTTTCTCAGGCCGCTAATCCAGGGAAGATTGCGGATCAGAACATCACAAAGTACTCTGCAAAAGCTCTACCTGTAAGCAATGTTCTGCAAATCTTTTAAAAATATTCATGCACGAGCCATATTTGCGTTGTCGTTTCCTCTAGGAATGCATTACTCATTTACTTGTCGGTCTAATGTTTTAGTAGATTCGATTCAGAGTTTCCAGGCTTGAGCTGGTGTGACAATATTTCCATGTGTGCAGTTCAACTATGACCAGAGCGTGTATGGATTTTGAGAATATTTCAAGAAGTATGGGTTCAAGTACACCGACACAAACTAGGCCCCTCATGGAGAAGCCCTGAGCTAACTGGATCTACTGGCACGCGAACGACTTGTTGAACGTACCTCCAGCTTCATTCATTTACCTTGTTCTAGCATATCTGCAAAATGCACATGGAAAATGGTTGAAAACATGGCAAAGCTGTTAGCTAAGCTTCCACTATGCTCAAGAGTGGGTAGAATTCCTGGATGTTGTGTGTTTCGTGGAATGTCTAGGCTGCAATTTCAAGTTCAGTACTAGCAAGTTCGGTGGCACACATTCGAGACCATCTGCGTTAGATTCAAAGGGACTGGATCCATGCTGTGATTTTATTCTGTGGGAGCATCCTACTGAAACAACGCGGAGGCGCTGGAACACAAGGCAAGACAGAAATATGGTTCTGCTAGGATACCAATCCATGAGACCCGAGAAAAGGACAGTAACGACAGATTTGACAAGGAAACTCTAGGATAGCCATCCGGATGACAGCTTATAAAATGCTTTTAAGATAAAACATGCAAAGGCAAATTGATATATTCTACGGAGCACTATTGCACAAAAAACTGCAAAATTTAGCACCTGTGATACACGAGCGTTACATCAAACAAAGCATAGAGAGCGGATGAATTTGCCAGGAAACACATTTTTTGCACTGGAAACTGTTTTTGCGCCCTTGGGCATCCAGGTTTTATCGGCTGCAGGGTTAGTAGTGGCGTTCATATCATCTGCAGTTCCGTTTATTTCTTCAGCTGGTGTGTTCTCAGTTGCCTCTTTCTACAAAGACGCATTACCACCACAGAAATTTGTACTCCCTCAAGTTATACTGAATCAGCGATACTTACTTATTATGGATTGGACGGACGTAGTATCTAGACTAAAAAGACCATCCAGCCTAGTACAAGCAAGATGCTCACACAAGTAGTAGTGGTATCTCCCTGCCCAGGAGAAACTAGTACATACACAGCAGCTTATTGACCGTGCTTCACATTCATGCCATCTGTCTCTGTAGCAAGGCACGAATCTACAAGATCAGAAGTTCAGGACAGTTATGGAACATGTTCACCTGGCAGCTTCTGATCCATCCGTTTCCCAGCGACTAGCTCGCACTAGATAAACCTCACACCTACGGAACGATCTGCGAAAGCTCCTGAGTTTCAGTCGTTGGCAACCAACTCTGTGCTTCCATTTTCTAACCTCTGTAGCTCTGTGCTCCCATTTTCTAACCTCTGTAGTACCAGCTTCTTCTTTGGTGCAAAACCTTTAGCAATCGCCACAGAGCTTACATCCACGACAACGGTATCGTCTTCCTTGAAGTCACCCTTTAGGACACCGACAGCTATTTCATTCTCCACCATCTGCTGGATCACCCTCTTGACAGGCCGAGCACCGTAGTTAGGGTCAAAACCAAGAGAGCCGAGAAGCTCCACAGCTTCTGGTGTGTACTGAAGGTGAATCTTCTGTTGCATCAGTCGGTTCTTGACACGGTTCAGCTGCAAGTTTGACACAATAATAATTTTGATCAGGTCAATCAAAACAAACAGTGAAAGATAATCAGAATTCAGTGCTGTAACTCATATAGTTCAAGCCAAACTGCCGTAAAGGAGTTATAAGATACGTACCTGTATCTCCACAATGCGATTTATCTCTTTCGAGTCCAGTGGCTGGAATACAATGTATTCATCTATCCTGTTCAGGAACTCTGGTCGGAACGTCTGCCGAGCTATCTCCGTCACCTGATTCTTCATAACCTCATACACCGCATCCTTGTTGTCTGTTGTGTTTCTAAGTGTGTCTAGAATCAATGGTGAACCAATGTTCGAGGTCATGATGACGACACAGTTAGTGAAGCTCACTGTTCTACCCTGGGAATCAGTTATTCTTCCATCGTCCAAAAGTTGCAACAAGATGTTGAATACATCTTGGTGTGCCTTCTCAATTTCATCAAACAGAACGACAGAGTAAGGCCTGCGGCGAACAGCTTCAGTCAGTTGTCCCCCTTCCTCATAACCAACATACCCTGGTGGCGCTCCAACCAAGCGGGAGACAGCATGCTTCTCCATGTACTCGCTCATATCAATCCTTATTAGAGCATTCTCAGTGTTGAAAAGGAATTCAGCTAGCGTCTTTCCCAGCTCAGTCTTGCCTACACCTGTTGGACCCATAAACATGAAGCTTGCTATTGGACGGTTAGGGTCTGCTAGGCCTGCCCTAGAACGACGGATTGCATTAGCCACTGACTGGACTGCAATGTCTTGGCCGATGACCCTCTTGTGAAGTACATCCTCCAGCAGCAGTAGTTTTTCCTTTTCTGATTGTTGAAGATTTGACACTGGAATACCAGTCCACTTGCTGACAATCTCAGCAATATCAGTATCAGTGACCTCCTCTCGAAGCATCGACTTTCCTGACTGCTGGAATTCAGTAAGATTTTTCTCAGCCTCATCCAGATTCTTTTGTAGTGTCAGAAGTGTTCCGTATTTTAGTTCAGCGGCGCGGCTCAAATCATATTCTCTCTCGGCAGCTTCAATCTCCAGGTTAACTCTGTCAATCTACGAAAGATAAAAGAGATAAAAGATAATATTGTTCCATAGCACAAATGCGGCAAAAGAACATATACAAGAACAGAATATGGATGCCCCTACCTCTTCCTTAATTGATTTTATACGAGTCATCAATGATTTCTCGTACTCCCACTGTTCTGAAAGGCTTTTCTGCTTCTGCTTGAGAGATTCTAGTTCACCTTCAAGCTTGCTTAGTCGTTCTTTGGAGGCTTTATCAGTATCATTTTTCAATGAAAGCTTCTCCATTTCAAACCTGATGATTTCTCTATCAATCTCATCCAACTCGATAGGTTTTGTTGTAATCTCCATTTTAAGTTTAGCTGCTGCTTCATCAACTAAATCAATAGCTGCACGTGAAAAGAAAAATGTGTAAGATAAATGATGAATTGAAACCTTGCTCCCAATAGTAGTTCCATAGTATATAGTACTATATATAGTACCTTTGTCAGGCAAAAAACGTCCAGTGATGTAGCGATCTGATAAAACAGCTGCAGCAACAAGAGCACCATCTGATATCTTAACACCATGATGCATCTCATATCGCTCTCGCAGGCCACGCAGGATAGAAACCGTGTCCTCAACTGCTGGTTCACCACAGTAAACCTGCTGGAACCTACGCTCAAGAGCAGCATCCTTCTCGATGTACTTCCTGTATTCGTCTAACGTTGTAGCCCCAATGCAACGGAGTTCCCCACGGCCTAACATTGGTTTCAACAGGTTACCAGCATCCATTGCCCCACCAGTGGCTCCTGCAGAAGAAAAGATACATAAGGCCCAAGGTCGATAATACTTGCAAGCCAGAAAAAATAACATGGGGAGGCTGTGCTAGTTTAACTTATGAAATAAATGCCACATGGATACGCATATACATTTAAGCCGTTTTTTGAAATAAATTATGCAGTAGTTGGAACATCAAATGCTTGCTACTTAGGATTAGGGATCTGAAGGACAGACATTGGGTGAGATGATATGGAGAGCCGGACACTAAGAGGGACAAGGAACTCATTTTGCCTGATAGCCTCTTACTGAGTTGTCAAGTCATCGCTGCCAAGGGGCGATACGAGAGGGGGGACGAGAATCGTGACAAAGGAGGGCGTGGGGTAGTTGAAAGTTCAGATAACCCTTATTTATTGCGCTGGGATGTGTCCACTAAGCATTCAAGATGTATCCAACATGTATCCAATTTTTTGTCTTCATTTTTAGTGTCAATTATTCCGATACTTGTCCAGATAAGGTATTCAATACAGCTACACCAGGTTTTGCAAGTAACTGTGTTTCAGGAAGCCACATTTCGTAAAACAGGCATCTTCACAGTATATATCATTAGCAATGGTGAGACAGATATAAGCTCACCCTGGAGCACAGACTTCTACTTTTTTGAAAAAAAAAATCATATTACTACTATTTTAGGCTGCCTGCTTACTATCACAGTGGTGTAGGGAACTCTAACTATCATCAACTGTAGTAAAAAGTTCTTACCCAACATATGATTCATTATTATTTAGGTGTTCAGTGCAATAAATCCCAGCACGCAAATGGCCAAGGGATACTTATAAATACATACCTGCACCTACAACAGTGTGGATCTCATCAATGAACAAGATGATCTGCCCATTAGAAGCAGTGACCTCCTTCAGAACAGCCTTAAGTCTCTCTTCAAAGTCGCCACGGTATTTGGAACCAGCAAGTAATGCTCCCATGTCCAATGAAATAAGCTGAAATATTACATATGTAAGGAAATCAGAATGAACGACAAGTTCAATTGCTTGATATGATTATTTTCCATCATCATCTTATTGCCTTTTTCCAACTTAGTTCCCTTGCTAGTCAGTAGTCAGTTATATCCTCAATGAACCAAACTATTTAGATAATCCTACTTATTTAGCTCATGCAATAAGCGCAACGAAAAGGCACTACATCCTGTTAAGACTGAGAAATATTCGTGTTTCCTGTCAGTTAATCAACCTGATGATTTCTCACTACTTGCAGGAAAATCATATCCTTTGTCACAGTGAACTTGTTGGTTGATTTCCTAGTAATAAGAAATAAATGCAACATTGCCAACCTAGACAATGACATGATTTTAAAATGCAAATATAATTATACTAGCATAAGGTTTCTATCTTGAGGTAAAATGTTTCTTGAAATCACTAAATATTTTACCTTTCTATTCTGTAAAGGTTCAGGAACATCTCCCCTCACAATGCGCTGAGCCAATCTGCATACGATAAATGCAACACAATTTCTTAGTGCTTGTACAAAATAAGTTAAGTCTTAGGTATGCTAAGTAAGAAAAAGAATTGAGCTAAAATAACAAATATAGATTGTACATAAACCATAGTCTGTAAACACATCTTTTACCCACTATAAAATAAAGAAATAGAGAAAAGAACAAGCAATCACCCTTCAGCAATGGCAGTCTTGCCAACTCCTGGTTCGCCAATTATTACAGGATTATTCTTAGTTCTTCTGCAAAGGATCTGAATGCATCGGCGCACTTCATCATCACGCCCTATAACAGGATCAAGTTTTCCACGACGAGCTAATTCTGTCATGTCAATACCATACTTCTCTAGAGCTTGAAACTTCCCTTCTGGATCTGGCAGAAGAAATAAGCAACCACATGGTTATCACACTAAATAACAACAGATCGTTCATTATCATGAAAGCATGAGGAGCAGTCATGCATCAATATATTGGCTCTTTCTTTAGAGAAAGTATCAGGTACTAGTCTAATTTGAATATCCAAAATGAAGGAAAGAATATGGTATTCATACATATGTCGGTTGAAGGTGCCCAGAATCCAATAGATACACACTTATAACCATTTATTTATTGTGAAAAGATAACAATATAACCCATATTCAAAATAAAATTATAGGAGTAAGTAATAATGCAACGTCTCATCTGACTAAAACTACCGCATTGCCATTACTTTATCAAGAAGCAAAGATTCAGAGTTCCAGAGAATCAAGTTCTGAATAGAATGTAAGAATAGAGCAAAGAATAATACGCAAATGGCATCCATTAGACATACTCTGATCTGTGACTCTCTGGCTGCCACGCACAGCTGAGATAGCTTCCTTCAGCTCATTCTCATTGATTTTGAGATCTTTGAACAACTGTTGCCCAAACCTTTTATCTGCTGTGAATGCTCTCAATAGGTGCTCAACAGATACAAACTCATCACCATACTCTTTCTTGTGCTTCCTCGCATTATCCAAAATTGATACGATGCTTGGCCCGACAGCTGGCCCACTTGTATCACCACTAACCTGCCAAAGCAAGAGCCCAAATTATGGTAAGGTTTTGAGAATATACCATTTTATCAAGCTTAAGTACCACAGCTAGTGCTAGAACCTTTGGCTGTCTTGAAATAAAGTCATCAGTAGCCTGCAGGACTGATGTGTTGTCTATCCCAGCTTTTGAAAATATTCTGCGTGCTAACCCATCCTTCTGCTCCAAAAGAGCTTTCATCAGGTGCTCCGATTCGACAATTTGTTGTTTCGACAATCTTGCTGCCTCAACTGCATCGATAATCCCCTCCCAAGCCATCTCAGTGAATTCCCCTGGAGCTATCTGTTTGATCACAGAAAGTTAAGAAAAAGGTAGAGATACCCTAACACACAACAAGCTAGTAAACCATTGTTCGAACACACAAACAGAAATCATGTGCAGGAGAGTGCGCATTCTTACAAGCAAAAAATGATTTACGCACAAATACAATAAATGTATGACAAAGCATAGTAAATTGCCCTCTGTTCACTAATATAAGATGTTCTAGAAAACGGAAGTATTGATCTGACAGTCATTCATGTTAATGTCTGAGGTATGAACAGCCAATTGCTTTTCTTGACTCACTTTTGAACTTGGAGTTCCTGGAGTCCAACACACCACACTAGAGATTATCAAATTACTGACCTAAATCTAACGCAGACACTATTTTCCAAGTTATATGGGTAAGCTAAGAGTTAATAGGCAAGGTAGGGACTGAACTGAACATCATCACTTTTCAGTCAGGATGGCCATTGAAAGATAATCTACCTGATCAACATAACACTCCTCCAAGATGAGAACATCACAAGCAACTATTAAACTATCAGAAGAAGAGCAACCAATCGACAAAGGGGAATTCGACAAATTCAGTGTGCACAGGCTACACATCTGCAGCACCGACTGAAACTGCCACTACCATTAACCAATCGCAGCAGATGAAAAATCACGCACGGCACGGGCGCAGCAATCCAACCTGAGACGAGGAGCCGGAGGCGCTGTACCGAGACGGCGGCGTGGAGTGGAACAGGCGGCGAGGCGGCACCAGCAGGCCTGCCCCACTCCCCGAATGGAGCCTGGCTACGGGAGGGGCGAACCACGTGGGCCTGCTGACCTTGGCGGCGGTCGATAGGGGGGATATTTCGCCGGCGAGCGAAGCAAGCGCCCGCGGGAGGGGCTCGCGGCCGCCGACGGCTAGACGGCGGGCGGCGGCGGCGGCCCGCGCAGCGCGCGAGAGCCTGGACGCCACGGAGAGCGCCATCACGAGAGTGTTTAGGGTTGGCTGTGGCAATGGGGATTCAGGTGAGTGTGTTGTAGTGAGAGCGGGGAGGCAGTCGGCGATGCTTGGAGAAGGGGAAAGAAGAAGAAGAAGCGGCGGAGGAGGAAGGCGAAGGTTGGAGAAGCTTCTGCCAGGTACGAGGTCTTCTGTGCCTACCGTCTGATCTAGACCGTCGCTTCTGGATCGACGGGACTCTCGGCTAATGGGGCATCGTTGGACTGCAGGATTGTCGGCGAAAACTCGGGAGTGTAGATTTTTTTTCTCCTGAGCACCAGAGCTCCTGTTATTTAAAAAAAAAATCATATTTATGACTTTTACAAAAGATTTGAAAAATATATTTGGAAGTAGCCAAAGATTTTTTCCATAAATTACAAAATATCAATTTCAAGTACTTTGTATTCTGAGCTATAAAAATGACAAAAGTACTTTGAAACTTGTAAATATGAAAAAAAATTAAATGAAGGGAGGGCTGGAGATTGAGAGCCAAAGAAACTTTCCAAAAACTCTGACGAAATTATCTCTCCTGGAAAAACCGTAGAGTTTGCTTGTATAAAAAAACATTGTCAAATTTGTGTGAAATTTTTTTTGCTCTCGTTAAAATTATATGTGTTTTTGTAATTATTAAGAACTTACATTGTAACCGTATCAGACAGAACTATCAACTCCCTGGTTCTAGGCGACATGGGCAACCACGATGGCAATCACGCTCTGCCACCCATCGGTTGCCCATCGGAGGGCATATATGCGCATCACGAGATACGGAAAGACGAATAAAAATGTTGGAGTCCGAGAGGAACACGACTTCAACAAGGACATGGATAAGCGATCCTTAAAACCATCTTGTGGCGAGACCCTAGGTATCCAAAACCGTGGGTTCCCGCAACGTACGCACAGCCCCGACCTGTATCAGCGATCGGATCGATCTGCTTCAAAGGCCATTGCGACGCCATGAGAGAGTGCAAGGGCGGCGAACGTCGGATCCCATCGGAGTGTGAGATCTGGCATTGGAGGCCTAGACAATACTGGACAACATACTCGTGTGGATCTGAACATATGTCAAGTGGAACAGTGGATGGTGCCAAACCCAGTGATGATGTTGATGGCGCCGACGGTTGGTGGGGGTGATCAAGGTGGTCTCGTTGAGAGACTCGCCCGTCCTAAGCCGACCGGTGGTGTCTCGACGGTACCACTGCAACACCGACATGGGAGGCAAGATAGAGAGGAGCTGGATGAAGACGACAATTGGGAGGACGGCAATGGCATGGAAGAGGAAGCGGGGTTTTGGCAAGACTCGGAATCACATATCGATGGTACTATCGACATGGAGGATGATGTATTCCTTGAAATTGATGATGAGGAGAAAGCGGTGACTGAGCCGAATGACCCATATACATTGCAGTTGTTGGCTAGATACATCGCAAACTTCAAGCCAAGCACGGCGGACATGTTTACGCATGATGGAGCCCAGCACTTGTCGTGGAACGCTTCGTTGGAAACCCCAAGAGCAAGGTGTGAAGCAGCACAACAGCAAGTTTCCCTCAGTAAGAAACCGAGGTTATCAAACCAGTAGGAGGAAGGAAACGTCACACAGGTGTTACAAGCAACACGGAGACCTGCACAACACAAACTTAAGACTTTGCCCCAACGAATCAGTGAGGTTGTCAAGCTCACCGGTTTGCTGTAACAAAGGATTAAACGTATGGTGTGGAAGGTAATGGTTTGCAGCAAGTAAACGAGTAACAGTGGAAGATGTATCAATGGTAAAAATTGGACCAGGGTCCATAGTTCACTAGAGGTGCTCTGCTTAGATAAACAACATGGCATAAAGGGTAAACAAATTACAGCAGGCCAACTGACAGGAAATGAGCAAGGCATAACAATGCAATTACTAGTCAGAAAGATCCTATGAGATTCGATTGGGCAATACAACAAGATACATAGACCGCCATCCAACTGTATCTATGACTAGAAGTCCATCTTCAGGTTATCATCCGAACCCCCTCTGGTATTAAGTTGCAAGCAACAGACAACTGCTTTAAGCAAAGTGTGTAAGGTAAACAGTCCACATGTTCCATGAACAAGAGACCGCTGTTTTCTCCCTAGTAGCAACAACACATCTACAACCGAAGAGATTATTGTCACTTCCCTTGAAAACTAGAGGCATGAACCCACTATCAAGCATAAATACCCCCTCTTGGAGTCACTAGCAACTACTTGGCCAAGATAGCTACTAACAACGGAGAGCATGCAAGATCACAAACAACACAGACATGATAGAATCATAAAGACAAAACCATTAATCAAACCAACATAATAATCTCAATATCCATCAAATCCCTGCAAACACAACATGCATGATTACAAATAGATTAGATCTTGATCATGAACAGATCTCACAAGATCTATACATGAAAGCACAAAGGAGGAGATACACCCATCTAGCTACTACATGGACCCATAGTCCAAGGTGGAACTACTCACACATGATACCGGAGAGAAGGCCTCCGGGATGATCTCCCCTCCGTCAGGGTGCCGGGAAGAACTTCAGATCCCCCCCCCCGATATAGGGACGACGGTGGCGGCGGCTACAGAAGGTTTCATGTAGATTTGATCGGGTACTTAGGGTTTCTGCATCGGGGGATTCTTATAGGCGAAGGGGAAGGCTGAGGAGGCGGCCAGAGGGGCCACACCCCTCCTAGGCGCGGGGCAGGGCCCACCCATGCCTAGGGGGGTCTGGCTGCCCTGGCCCGCTTCTCCGTCTCCCCTCTAGACTTCTTGTTCCCCACGGAAAGTAATTGACTTTGACGTTTGTCCCGTCCAATTCCGAGAATATTTCTTTACTAACTTTTCTAAAACCAAAAATAGCAGAAATAGGCAATTGGCACTGTGGCAACTTGTTAATAGGTTAGTACTAGAAAACATGTAAAAAGTACCTCAAAGTGTAGACAAAGAAAAACAAAGTAGATACTAGACAAGCATGGAGCATCAAAAATTATAGATATGTTTCCGACGTATCAAGCATCCCCAAGCTTAACTCCTGCTCGTCCTCGAGTAGGTAAGTGATAAAAAGAATAATTTTTGAGGTGACATGCACCCTCACAATAAAGATCCAACCATTTGCCAGCATTGAAAGCTGAGATCAAAGAACTCTAAACATGTGCATGAAAGATGGAGTTCTAACAATAGGACAAAATAACTATGCATGCAACATGAAAAGTTACAAACAAAGATCATGAATAACATGCATTGAAAAACGTTTGTTTGTTTCACATACAGAAAACATAGCATAGTGGCAATCAGCTTATCCCTCATAGAGTAGCAAATAGATGCATAGGACATCTTCAAAGTTCACAAGGGTGACTAAAAACAAATATTACAAGAACAAGTAATACCACAATATGCATCAATCAATAAGCTTTGGAACACTGCACACAGAATGACAACTATGCTCTCTTAATGGTGCCTAAAGGTAGAAGGTGGAGACTCAATAGTAGTGGAAGAAAGACCTTTTATAAAGGAAGCAGGGATTTCAAGTTTCAAAAAGAGCTTCCAAAAATTATGGTACTTGTTAGCTTTCAGCCCTCATTGCCCCTATCATAAGCATCTTGAAGTGATTAAGGTTAAAGTGACAAAGATGGAGTATATGCTTGACGAAGTATAAGTTGGCAATCTCAAGTCCCTTGAATACGAGGGCCACACCTCATGCTACTCAACTTTGGTCACCTGTAAGTTCTTGTCATTATAAGTATTTGCATATCATTGAGAACCGCCAACGGGGTACCCCTTGCACATGGTACAGGAGCTTTTCCATAACCAAAATGACAAGGCAAGCAGACAATGAGCATCTCAGCAATCTTCTTATTTACCATGGGAATATGGTGCTTTTTTATCTTTCCTATTTTCTTAATGTGTCTCTTTTTTTATAAGAAAAATGCTTCATAGATATCACTATGGTGATGCTGCAAGTTTCCACCATGATTAGGCATGGCTTAGGCTAGCGGCCCAGACGTTTCTCTAACACAGGATACAAACTCCATGGACTTACAAGTTCCCTCTTTATTTCACACAGGTGACATCCATAGACAAAAGAGCATGATATCAACTGAGTACAAAGTACAAGTGCAATGTTGAAAACCTTCCCCGTGATAGCACGGTTCTACTAATTCCAACGTATAAGTGCAAGCATATACAACAAAGATGACACAATGGTTCAAGTTTATTAGGGGCAAAGAATATAAAGTGTGCCATCAAGTTTGTGAGGGCTTTAATCACTAAGTTTTCACATAACAACATAGTTTTTAATTGGAAGATAGCTGAAAACAAGAATATACTTGGAATGGTGTAACACACCATGCATAGGAGTTTATAGTGGACACTTTGGAAAAACTTTGTTTTCTTGGAAGTTGGAAGCATGAGTAGAGCTTACTCATACAAGTGGAGGCTAGCAAAAGATTGGGAGCAACCAAATAAGAAACCAATAATGGTCATAATCATGCAGTGCAACAAAAGCAAAGAGTGGTACTACAAGTCAAGTACTTAATGATCATAGAGGCTATGGTGATTTGTCATAGTCATAACATGGTGTGAGCATGTGCCAAGTCAACCCAAGCAAAACATCAAGGAGAATACCACAATACTATGCTTTTGCATGCTAAAACAACGCATAATTTCTTCAAGGCACACTAAGCAATCCCAATTATTTGGAACAAGATATGCTACAGAAATAATGACTAAGCATAAGGTCAAAACAACACCTAGCATGTCATGCTAAAGTCTAAGTCACAGTCAATACAAGCTCCTCTTGCACTTACAAGCAAGAATTTACTAATCCTTTCCAACACCAAGCAACTTATTTGCAAAACAACATAGCGAGAACGGGGGTCCAAACTACTTAAGCAAACTAAACAACCTAAGCAAAGCAAACGAAAACTAAGACGCTCCAAGAACAACACAACTTTGCATGAAACAATAAAAACGAAGTGTCTAGACAGACTTGAGCTTTTTATTGATGAAGAAGGGGATGCCTTGGGCATCCCCAAGCTTTGACGCTTGTACCTCTTGGATATTTCTTGGGTTGACACCATGGTGGAATCCCCAAGCTTGAGCTTTTGTCCATTCTTCATCTCATTGCATTATTCTCTCTCTACACCTAAAAATTTTCTTTCACACAAAACTTTACACAATCTTCATTAGCAACATTAGCTTATTCAAAAGATATTAGACCTCTGGCAAAGCTTTGGAACAGCAAGGCTTTACACTAAAAACACAAGATACTACAGTAACTCCTTCAAAAAGCTCAATTCACCTAAAGAGAACTCAAAAAGGAATCAATAAGAAGCAAATGCAAATAATGGCAGAAATCTGTCAAAACAGACCAGCAGGTAGAAACCGATTTTTTCGAACATCTTATGTTGCTCAAATCAAAAAGTGTTGAACTAATGAAAGTTATCCAACATACCGTGGGATTAATTCGTAAATTTTAAGCTCAATCCGAATTACATAGACTCCTCATGAATTTTTTTGGTGGAGGACAAAAATCTGTTTCGGAGTAGCAACTCCCCAAATCTTACTTCCCTCTCATTAGAGGTCATTATTGGCACAAAAAGCAAACAAAAAGGATAAGGAGAGGTCATTACTGAAGTAATAACTTCCAATACTCAAGGAAACTCTTGGGTCATCTCCCAACAAGTACTTTTCTTTAACGCCTTTAAGTTAGGCACAAGAAGCAAGAAGAATCAAGTATTTTCAAATAAAGAATTGAGATCAATACATGCAAAGTCTTCAACTATGAGAGGTATCTCATCCAAATGAGTTTTGGAGGATCCCTTCTTATTTCTCTTTGGTTTACTACTTTCATCAAAAGGATTTTCAGGAACAATCCAATCAAAAAAAATTCAAAGGCCTCATGCATCCCAACAAGATTAAAGGGTATGGGTATCTTAAATTCATTTTTAGGCTTGGTTTTATCTGAAGTACCCACAACATCTACACATGAGCCTAGAATATTAAAACGCTCAAAGAACTTTTTGGCTTCCTTAACAACATCATGGAACTCTTTGAGTAAAGTTTCAAGAATAAACTCTCTCTTTTCTGCATTCTTTTCTTCTTTTAGTTTTAGGAACAAAATTTGCATCATGGGGTTAAGGCTAACAAACCTAGCCTCCAACATATGAACTAAAGAAGCTGTCTCATAATTAGGAGCAAGTTCTGCTATAGATCTATCCTCAATATCCTCATGCTTGCTAACATGATTAAAGAATTCTTCAATATTATCTTTCCCAATTATGGAGTCACTACCTATCGCAAGATCTTTCAGGGCGAACTTGGTGAATAACATGGTGAGATAGAGCAAGGTGGCAACTAGAGTAGGAACTAATTTTTTTGTGTTTTGAATAAAGAAAGCAAACCAAACAAGACTAATTTTTGTTTTTTTTTAAAAGAATCAAACAAAATCAAGTAAAAGAAACAAAGCAAACTAAAAACAGAGTAAAGAGAAAGGAAGTGAAGGACTCCCCTAGTGAAGACGTCCTTAGCCTCCCCGGCAAGGGCGCCAGAGAATAGCTTGATGGCGCCCAGCACCTTGTCGTGGAACGCTTCGTTGGAAACCCTAAGAGCAAGGTGTGAAGCAACACAACAGCAAGTTTCCCTCGGTAAGAAACCGAGGTTATCGAACCAGTAGGAGGAAGGAAACGTCACATAGGTGTTGCAAGCAACGCGGAGACCTGCACAACACAAACTCAAGACTTTGCCCCAATGAATCAGTGAGGTTGTCAAGCTAACCGGTTTGCTGTAACAAAGGATTAAATGTATGGCGTGGAAGGTAATGGTTTGCAACAAGTAAATGAGTAACAGTGGAAGATGTATCAATGGTAAATATTGGACCGGGGTCCATAGTTCACTAGAGGTGCTCTCCTTAGATAAACAACATGGCATGAAGGGTAAACAAATTACAGCAGGGCAATTGACACAGGAACTGAGCAAGGCATAACAATGCAATTACTAGTCAGAAAGATCTTATGAGATTCGATTGGGCAATACAACAAGATACATAGACCGCCATCCAACTGTATCATGACTAGAAGTTAACCTTCAAGTTATCATCTGAACCCCCTCCAGTATTAAGTTGCAAGTGATACGTTGGAAACGTATCTATAATTTTGTATGCTCCATGCTTGTTTAGTATCTACTTTGCTTTACTTGCCCACACTTTGAGGTGCTTTTTACATGTTTTATGGTACTAACCTATTAACAAGCTGCAATAGTGTCAGATGCATGTTTTCTGCTATTTTTGGTTTCAGAAAAGTTAGTACAGAAATATTCTCGGAATTGGACGGGACGAAGGACAAAGTCAATAACTTTCTGTGGGGAACAAGAAGTCTAGAAGAGAGCCAGAGGGGCCAGACCCCCTCCCAGGCGCGGGTGGGCCCTAGCCCGCGCCTGGCGGCCGCCTCGGTCTCTCCCTTCGCCTATAAGAAGCCCCCGATGCAGAAACACTCGGTACCCGATCAGAAATCCACGAAACCGTCTGTAGCCGCCGCCACCATCGTCCCTAGATCGGGGGGATCTGAAGCTCTTCCCGGCACCCTGCCGAAGGGGAGATCATCCCGTAGGCCTTCTCTCCGGTATGATTCGTGAGTAGTTCCACCTTGGACTATGGGTCCATGTAGTAGCTAGATGGTTGTATATCCTCCTTTGTGCTTTCATGTATAGATCTTGTGTGCTTTCATTTTAATTTCACATATCTTAGGAAAGTAAATATTGGCAGTCACATAATCTGTTCCTAAGAACAACTCGGTTATCCCATAGAACAATCTAAGTCTATCTACAACATCAATAGCAAACTCCCATTCTTTATCATTAGGTAGATACACATACTGCTTGTCCACGTGTTTTGCACATTCAAACACAGCTCTATAAGGTAAAGCAATATCCAACATTATGAAAGTAGAGTTCCACCTAGTCTTGCAATCAAGTTTCAACCTTCTTGTTATTTTAACTTTTTTAAACTTTGCCATCTCCTCAAACTTCTCCCACCTCTTAGGTGTGGCAATCCAATATGCCACACTTTCACGGAAGTTATCAATAGCTGGCTTCATAACATCCAACCCATCTTTCACTACAAGATTTAAGATATGACAACAGCAACGCATGTGAACCATATTATCTTCACATAGAAGCTTCTTCTTCCCTATCATATCCACAATCAACTCAATTGCCTTGTCATTTGTTGTGCAGTTGTCAACTGTCACAGTCATCAACTTTTCATCAATATTCCAATCAACCAATGCCTCATGGAGCTACTCAGCTATAACCTCCTTATTATGTGGTGCTGGGACATAAATAAACCTATAATATGCATAATGTTAAACAATTAGGAAGTAAGAATAAACATGGAGAACTTTTGAAAACCTGTATTAGGGCCTTATGAGCAACATACCTCATGAGAATGCTCCTAAGATTCCAAGATTCATCAATGAAATGTGCTGTAACAGCCATGTAGCCCTTCTTTTGGTGGTCGGCTGTCCACATATCAGTGGTGACCGCAATTCTTGATTGGACCAGCATCATGTATTCCTAAGCCTTCTTTTTTTCTTTATTGTACCTATCGATAATGTCATTCCTAACAAACAAAATAAGAGGAACATATATTATTTAACCGTTGTAATTTACAGAGAAGATATAGGACAAAAATAAATATAATAAAAGCAACAACATATTTACCTAATAGTATTTCTTGTATGGAGTTTAAATAGGGGCTGAAGTGCATGGATAAATCTCCTAAAACCAGCATGGTCCACTATAGACAATGGATAGTCATGTAGCACCAACATGTTGCCAAGTTGTTCTCTAGCATAATCTTGATCAAACGTGTAGTTATTAACACCTACTTTTCCATCATCTTTAGCACTCAACTTCAATGATGATTGGCCCAATGTTTTGCCATCCCTAGTCTTAATCTTCCTGAGTGTACATGACTTCAGATGTAGGGCAAGATGATCTGTACCGGAATTTCGCTCCCCCTTAGGTGTCTTGTGACAATAATCACACTTAGCCTTCTAAACTCCATCGATCTTCACCTTCTTCATTTCCTTCCAAACACCAGAAGTGAGCCTACATTTGGCGGCAGCATTCATCTCTTCTTCATCTTCCTCTCCATTATCATCATCTAAAATGACGACTTGATCTCTAGAATTCCCCCCTCTTCATTGTTGCTAGCTGTATCACTACATAACAGAATAAAACAAAAGAGAACATTGCCAGGAAGTAAGCTGTATCACTACATAACAGAATTGTCTAGAATTTCCCCCTCTTGAAGGAAGCGAGATTATAGCTAGTATATGCTACTCATGTACTCGAAGGAAGCATTATTTCAACAAAGATTTCGCTTTTGGTATGCTGACTAAATACTCCAAGATCTGAAGAAGTAAGCATTATCATGCCAATATTGTTTTTATGGATCAATGCATTATCTATAAAGATAACCGACTACAGACCGATGGCATTATCAGTACGTATGACAAAATTATATATTATACTCCCGCCGAATATATCTAGACAAATTTTAGTGCTAGATACACCCGAATCTTGAAAAATTTGAATCAAATAATATGGATAGGAGAGAGTAGCATTTTTTGTACAATTCGTCCACAAAAACCATCAAAGATTAATTTTTCAAGTGCTATTTATCATCAGGTAATTGCCTAATTTGATCAGGAAATTGCCTAATTTGTTCCTAGACAAAATTTCACAAAATCAGATCGCAACCTAGCATGTACAGCAAAGAGGACAAACTCACCGGGAACTTGGGCATGGGTCCGCCGGGCGCACGCGCACTGCCACTGGCCGCTTCCCGCTCGCGGCACTTGCAGGACTGTGATTGCTCGACGCAGAAGTCCGATTGATCTTGGTTCCACGGCTGCGCCCAGCCTTGGGGACCGACGTGGAGAGGCGTCAGCCGGGAACCTGCCCGCTCGCCGGAGGTTGCAGCTGCACCGTCAAAGGAGACATCTCTTGAGGGCCGCTCCCATTCTCGCCCTCTTTTCTGAACTCGCCGGTGTCATCTTCCTTATCGATACCAACGAGGTCCTCATCTTCCGGCAGCACGTCGCGGAGCTCGCCCGCGCCATTCTCCATGGTGCTGTTGCACAAAAAGCCGGCTACCACCAACCGGCGAGGTGATGAAAGGAGGGCAGGAAGTTGGGGCAGGGCGACGGCGGTGAATTCGTTGGAATCGGAGGAGACAAGGAGTCAAGGACTATGACGGGAGGAAGCACTAAATTAACGGGATATATTAACTGATTAGTAGAGGTAGGCGGTGTGCAGCGGAATTAATGGGATTGCATACGTGAATTTTTCATGTGGTTAGTATTTGGTTTTCCGGTATATATTTTTGGAAAAAATTCTATAATACTGATGGTCCACATGTCATCTACTAAGATGCCGGGTATGTGGGTATGCGGGTGCGGGTTTTCCATTACCATACCCGCACCCGCAATACCCAACGGGTAGAGATTTTTGCCCAAATACTTACCATGGATATAACTTTACTACCATACCCTTATCCTAATGGGTAAATACCCGCAGGGTAAGCGGATAGCGGGTACCCATCCGTGTTTGTAATCATGCATGTTGTGTTTGCGGGGATCCGATAGATATTGAGATTATTATGTTGGTTTGATTAATGGTTCTATCTTTATGATTCTATCATGTCTGTGTTGTTTGTGATCTTGCATACTCTCCGTTGCTAGTGGTTATCTTGGCCAAGTAGTTGCTAGTGACTCCAAGAGGGAGTATTTATGCTCGATAGTGGGTTCATGCCTCTAGTTTCCAAGGGAAGTGACAGAAATCTCTTCGGTTATAGATGTGTTGTTGCTACTAGGAAGAAAACAACGGTCTCTTGTTCATGGAACATGTGGACTGTTTACCTTACACACTTTTCTTAAAGCAGTTGTCTGTTGCTTGCAACTTAATACTGAAGGGGGTTCGGATGATAACCTGAAGGTGGACTTCTAGTCATAGATGCAGTTGGATTACGGTCTATGTATATTGTTGTATTGCCCAATCAACCTCATAGGATCTTTCTGGCTAGTAATTGCATTGTTATGCCTTGCTCAGTTTCTGTCAATTGCCCCACTGTAATTTGTTTACCCTTCATGCCATGTTGTTTATCTAAGGAGAGCACCTCTAGTAAACTATGGACCCCGGTCCAATCTTTACCATTGATACATCTTCCACTGTTACTTGTTTACTTGCTATAAACCATTACCTTCCACACCATATGTTTAATCCTTTGTTACAACAAACCGGTGATCTTGACAACCTCACTGATTCGTTGGGGCAAAGTCTTGAGTTTGTGTTGTGCAGGTATCCATGTTGCTTCCAACACCTATGTGACGTTTCCTTCCTCCTTCTGGTTCGATAACCTCGGTCTCAACTGAGGGAAGACTTGCTGCTTGCTGCTTCACACCTTGCTCTTAGGGTTTCCAACGAAGCGCTTCCACATCAAACACTAGGAGCCATCAAGCTTTCTGGTGCCATTACTGGGGAATCTACTTCAACCTCTTCCACCTCGTCAAGCGCTATCAACAAGTTTTCTGGCGCCGTTGCCGGGGAGGCTAAGGACGTCTTCACTAGGGGAGTCCTTCACTTCCTTTCTCTTTACTTTGTTTTAGTTTGCTTTGTTTCTTTTGCTTGGTTTTGTTTGCCTCTTTTCAAAAAAACCCAAAAAACTAGTCTAGCTTGGTTTGCTTGCCTTATTCAAAAACACACAAAAATTAGTTCCTACTCTAGTTGGTGGTCTGTTATTGCCTTGCTTGGTCATGCTTTCCATCAATGGATGGTTTCTTTGAAACTAGTTCTTATTGGCAAGGTGGGTTCACGGAAGAACAAAGGTATTATTATAAGGAACACCGTTTGTCACAAAAAGGGAGACACTTATGGGAAAAAATTGATAAGTTGAATACTATTGCTAGAGACTTGTGCTCTACTTATAATGTTACTTATTGCTTTGATAAATCTTGTTGCTGCAAGAGGTATAAACACCTACCCTTTCAATGTGAGTATAATGATAATGTTACCATATCTTCTTATGTTAAAGGAAATTATGACTTTTATGATGTGGAACAAATTGAAGAATTTATTGCCTTCAAGGGTGCATTTGAACTTGCCAATTTGCTTGAAAATACTGATGATGCACCTTATGAATGTGAGGTTTATGAGATACTTAAATTTTGCTTTGATAATTACAAGGAAGAAAATGGCTATATTCTTGAATATTTTAATAGATGCTTTCCACAAATGGAAGAGACTAATGCCTTGCAGGAGCCTATGGAAGAAGAAATTGTTAAAGCTGGAAGCTCATTAGATGAAAAAGAGGAAGAGAGTGATGAACAAAAGGAGGAAGAATGGATCTACCCATGCCTACCTTCTAATGAGAGTAACTCTTTACCTCTTACATTATTTAATTGTCCCCCATGCTTACCAAAGGAGGAGGAATGTTATGTTCTTGTGGATCCTTTTGAAATATCTACTTTGGATAAAACCTGTGGAGGTTTTAATCCCACTATTTTTGAGCTTGATAAAAATTATGTGTTTGTAGATCATGAAAAGCATGCTTTAGGTGATAGCTATATTGTTGATTTTATTCATGATACTACTGAAAATTATTATGATAGAGGAAAGTATGGTTGTAGAAGTTTTCATGGTACTGAAACACCTCTCTATGTGCTGAAAGTTTTGAAGTTGCTCTTGTTTCATCTTCCTATGCCGGTCACTTTGTTCTTTGTAAATTTATTTGCATACAATATTCATATGCATAGGAAGAGGGTTAGGCTTAAATGTGTTTTGAATTTTCTTCTTGATGCTCTCTTTGACTTCAATTCATATTTCTTATGTGAGCATCTTCTCAAGCTATCAAGCCTAACTTAAAGGCGTTAAAGAAAAGTACTTGTTGGGAGATAACCCAAGAGTTTCCTTGAGTCTTGGAAGCTATTACTACTATAATAACCTCTCATTATCCTTTTTGTTTGCTTTTTGTGCCAAGAATGACCTCTAATGATAGAGAACTAAGATTTGGGAAGTTGCTGTCCCGAAACAGATTTATGTCCTCCACAAAAAACAATAGTGAGGAGGCTTTGTAACTCGGATTGAGCTCAAAATTTACGAATAAATCCCTCAGTATGTTGTCTAACTTTAGTTAGTTCAACACTTTTTGATTTGAGCAACAAAAGATGTTCGAAAAAATTCGTTTCTACCGTCTGGTCTGTTTTGACAGATTTATGCCATTATTTGCATTTGCTTCTTATTGATTCCTTTTTGAGCTCTCTTCAGGTAAATTGAGTTTCTTTGAAGGGGTTACTATAGTATCTTGTGTTTTTAGTGAAAAGCCTTGCTGTTACAAAGCTTTGCCAGTGGTCTAATATCTTTTGAATAAGCTAATGTTGCTAATGAAGATTGTGTGAAGTTTTGTATGAAAGAAAAATTTCAGGTGTAGAGAGAGAATGATGCAATGAGATGAAAGATGGACAAAAGCTCAATCTTGGGGATTCCACCATGGTGTCACCCCAAGAAATATCCAAAAAGTACAAGCGTCAAAGCTTGGGGATGCCCAAGGCATCCCCTTCTTCATCAATAAAAAGCTCAGGTCTGTCTAAACACTTCACTTTTATTGTTTCATGCACAGTTGTGTTTTTCTTGGAGCGTCTTAATTTTCGTTTGCTTTGCTTAGTTTGTTTAGTTTGCTTTAGTAGTTTGTACCACCGTTCTCATTGTGTTGTTTTGCAAATAAGTTTGCTTGGTGTTTGGAAAGGAGTAGTAAGTTCTTGCTTGAAGTGCAAGAGGAGCTTGCATTGACTGAGACTTCGACTTTAGCATGACATGCTAGGTGTTGTTTTAGCATTATGCTTAGTGATTATTGTTGTATCATGTCTTGTTCCAAACAATTGGGATTGATTAGTGTGCCTTGAAGAAATTATGCGTTGTTTTAGCATGCAAAAGCATAGTATTGTGATATTCCCTTTTGATGTTTTGCTTGGGTTGACTTGGCACATGCTCACACCATGTTATGACTATGACAAGTCACCATTAGCCTCTATGATCATTTAGTCCTTGACTTGTAGTACCACTCTTTGCTTTGATTAGTTTGCTCTCTTAGTTGTTTGCTCCCAGTCTTTTGCTAGCCTCCACTTGTATGAGTAAGTTCTACTCATGCTTCCAACTCCCAAGAAACCCAGTTACTCCAAAGTGTCCACTATAAACTCCTATGCATGGTGTGTTACACCATTCTAAAGTATATTCTTGTTTTCATCTATCTTCCAATTAAAAACTATTTTGTTATGTGAAAACTTAGTGATTAAAGCCCTCACGAACTTGATGGCACATTTTATTCTTTGCCCATAATAAACTTGAACCATTGAGGCAACTTTGTTGTATATTCTTGCACTTATAAGTTGGGATTATCAGAACCGTGCTGTCACGGGGAACGTTTTCAATATTGCACTTGTACCTTGTTGTACTCAGTTGATATCATGTTCTTTTGTTTATGGATGTCACCTGTGTGAAATAAAGAGGGAACTTGTAAGTCCATGGAGTTTGTATCCCGTGTTAGAGAAACACCTAGGACGCTAGCCTAAGCCATGCCTAATCATGGTGGAAACTTGCAGCATCACCATAGTGACATCTATGAAGCATTCTTCTTATAAAAAAAGAGACACATTGAGAAAAGAGGAAAGAGAGAAAAAGCACCATATTCCCATGGTACATAAGAAGAATTGTTGAGATGCTCATTGTCTGCTTGCCTTGTCATTTTGGTTATGGGAAAGCTCCTGTACCATGTGCAAGGGGTACCCCATTGGCGGTTCTCAATGATATGCAAATACTTACAGTGAGAAGAGCTTACCTGGACCCAAAGTTGAGTATGCATGAGGTGTGGCCCTCGTATTCAAGGGGCATGAGATTGCCAACTTATACTTCGTCAAGCATATACTCCATCTTTGCCACTTTAACCTTAACCACTTCAATATGCTTATGATAGGGGAAATGAGGGCTGAAAGCTAACAAGTACCATAATTTTTGGAAGCTCTTTTTGAAACTTGTAATCCCTACTTCCTTTACAAAAAGGTAGTTCTTCCACCATTATTTGAGTCTCCACCTTCTACCTTTAGGCACCATTAAGAGAGCATAGTTGTCATTATGTGTGCAATGTTCCAAAGATTATTATTGATGCATATTGTGCTATTGCTTGTTCATGTTCTATCTGTTTCTAGTCATCCTTGTGAACTTTGCAGGTGTCCTATGCATTATATTGCTACTCTATGAGGGAGAAGCTGATTGCCACTATGCTATGTTTTCTGCATGTGAAACAAAAAAATGTTTTTCAATGCATGTTATTCATGATATTTGTTTGTAGCTTGCCATGTTGCATGCATAATTACTATGTCCTATTGTTATAACTCCATCTTTCATGCACATGTTTAGAGTTCTTTGATCCCAGCTTTCAATGCTTGCAAATGGTTGGATCTTTATTGTGAGGGTGCATGTCACCTAAAAAATTATTCTGTTTATCACTTACCTACTCGAGGACGAGCAGGAGTTAAGCTTGGGGATGCTGATACGTTGGAAACGTATCTATAATTTTTGATGCTCCATGCTTGTTTAGTATCTACTTTGCTTTACTTGCCCACACTTTGAGGTGCTTTTTACATGTTTTCTGGTACTAACCTATTAACAAGTTGCAACAGTGCCAGATGCCCGTTTTCTGCTATTTTTGGTTTCATAAAAGTTAGTAAAATAAATATTCTCGGAATTGGACGGGACGAAGGACAAAGTCAATAACTTTCTGTGGGGAACAAGAAGTCCATAAGAGAGCCCGAGGGGCCGGCCAGAGGGGCCATACCCCCCCCAGGCACGGGTGGGCCCTAGCCCGCGCCTGGCTAGGGTTTGGCCGCCCTGGCGGCCACCCTGGCAGCCACCTCGGTTTCCCCCTTCGCCTATAAGAAGCCCCCGATGCAGAAACTCTCGGTACCCGATCAGAATTCCACAAAACCGTCTGTAGCCACCGCCACCATCGTCCCTAGATCGGGGGGTCTGAAGCTCTTCCCGGCACCCTGTCGGATGGGAGATCATCCCGGAGGACTTCTCTCCGGTATGATTCGTGAGTAGTTCCACCTTGGACTATGGGTACATGTAGTAGCTAGATGGTTGTATCTCCTCCTTTGTGCTTTCATGTATAGATCTTGTGAGCTCCGTTCATGATCAAGATCTAATCTATTTGTAATCATGTATGTTGTGTTTGCGGGGATCCGATGGATATTGAGATTATTATGTGTAACATCCCAAAAATATTAAACACGGATCATCAAACTCTAACCACTAAAATTAGGGTTAACAAAAACTTTGATTAATTTAAATCATATGAATACATGTGTGAATGTGATGATTTGATAAAAGCATGAAGGGACTTGTGTGAATAACCTAAATAGCAAGAAATGGTTTAAAGATGAATATAACATCATATAAAACAATTCCATGCAGAAACAAATCAAGAGAAAATCAAAAACAAATCAAATAAAGCAAATGGTCATTTTTGCCAATCTTGCTCACTAGGTCACTTTGAGTGTTTCTAGTCCAAGATTTCAAACAGAAACTTCCCAATTCTTTTCACCCCTTGCTAGAACAAGTAAAAGTGAATCAAAGCCCACCTTTCAAACTTACAGAAACATTTGGGAACCTCATTCAAATCACAATTCAAAATTGAATCTTATTCATATGTGAAGATCACCCATTTTCAAAACCCAACCAAACCAGTGCCCCTTGACTAATCCAACTAACCATACACTCCCTAGTATGTTCCTAGCAAACCCACCAAGTTTGAATCCAAAATTCAAATTCAAAGTTCTTGCGGCCATTTCATCAAACACCTTGCAGATACAAATCAAACAAACATCAAACACTATAGTGTGCAATAATTTTGGCCTAACTTGTTCCCTATCTAGCTCACTCTACACCCTCAGTAGATCATCTGACTTGTTTAACCCCTCTAGCTCACTGTAAACCAGACCATTCCATTAATGGAAAGCCTGCTGAGCCTCACCTTGCCACCCCATTGTCGACAGAAAGCTAGGAGCAGCCCCAAGCCTAGCAAGCATGTCTAGCAGGCACCCCACCGTCCACCGCCACTCCCTGTCCCAGCCCCGAGCAATGCCAGCCCCTGGACCACACGACAAGGCCATGCCAAACCTCTCTGAATGCGAACCGAGAGTGCGCCAGTGAGCCACCCTCGACCAGCACCCACAGACCGCACGCCGCCCTTGCCGTGTGCGTACGTGATCACCATCGCCCCAGCAACCCCGCAGACATGCCCGTTCGCCGCCGCGCGGACCACGCACGCTGTGCACCATTAAATTTCCCGTCGGACCCGCCTAGAGCGTCGACGCGTTCCGACCGATCAGCACTGCCCCACGCCTCGCCACCATGTCATGGAGCTTTGCCAGGGAGCACAGCACCGCCCCTACCGTCGCCCATGCCAGTAGCACTCTATGTCGTCGACCATGATGAGCTCAGCCTGCGCCCGTCGGTCCCCTTCAGCCACTATAAATAGAGGCCTCCACCGCTCGTTTTCTTCACACCAGTTCACTCCCCTCTCTCTCAGAACCACCCCAACTCACTCCCGGAGCAAGGCGAGCAGCGCATCGCCGGAATTTGGCCGGAGCCCGCCGCTGCTGGGAAGAAGGTAGCCGTCGATTGGAGCTACCCCAGGAGAAGCTGCCGGTACCAGGAGACTCGACGTTGTTGACTTCGTCATTCGCCCCTGTCGCAGACCCTCGCCCGAGCTCCGGTGAGCCTCCCACGAACCCCACTTGCCGTGACTAGGATTCTGTCTCGTCGACGCTGCCTGACATGGACGATGAACCAGAGCCGTTCAATTAGAACTAGATCCCACGGTCCACATTGCCCCGTACAGCTTCGCACCTCACCGTCTCACTGACACGTGGGAACAGTCACTTAACCAGCCCACGCGTGCGCTGTGCGTAGTGGGTCGGCCCAGTTACACGTCCCGCGCGACCCAACAATTCAAATTTAGTTTTATTCATTTAATTTCAAACACAGTTCTGTACCTAGATTCAAAAATCAACCTAGCTTGATTCACTAAACCAAAATGCATGAAACTAATTTTGTTAGATAGGTACTAAAATGCTTAATACAATCCCATTGGATTCAAACCATTTGAAGTTATAGATCAACTGTGGTAAAAATGTCAAGACAGAAGCTTTTATGCATTCAAACATTTTTCAAAATTCAACCATAATAGCTTTTGAGTTGATTCCAACTCTCAAAAATCACAATTAAGCATACCTTTCAGAATATATAAAAATATATGGGTTTACTTGCAGAAATAATGTTCAAGTAATAAAAGAATGCCATCTAGGCATTTCTAGTCACTTTATTTAATTAAAATAAAAAGGTTAAACCTTATTAAATTGTGACACCACTTTAAATCACATTCTCTTGTACTGAAATATGTGGTGATGACATGTGTCAACATGATCCCATGTTTGAGTTAGAGAATATTAAATCTTTAGTAGTTTTTCAATGAGTAGAAATTACTTTTTTCAAAATAAAATAAATAAGACAAGTGCTTTAACCTTGTAATGCTAGTGATGATGCTAGATCTTCAAGTATGAACCTTTGTGTGATGGTTGGAAATAGTTAAGTATTGTTTGGTGATTGTGTACCTCGTATTTATTTATAGACGCTAGTACCAACCAAGGATACGAGGAGGAAGGAGGATACTACGAGGAATAAGCCGAGGAGAACTTCAACCACTGCTCTGCACAAGGCAAGCTAACACTTGCAACTTAGCAAGTTTATAATGATATCTTAGCAAGCCACTACTTGCTTGTTACTATGCCAACTATATGCCTTAAGCATATGTGATTATAACCACTAGATACACCATCCTAGTTTTACTTTCAAGCTTAATACTTTAGTTTTTCTTTATCAAGCTTTCTCTTAAAGTTTACTTAAGTGAATTGTAGATTCTAGAAAAATAATTGAAGGTAGCATAAAGAGCATAAAATTTGGCCTAAGTTAGATAATCTTGATGTCATCCTACGGCATGAGATTGAACTTAGCTAATCCCCACTAGTTTACTACCCCTCATGAGTCTTTACCCTCACTTGTAGATGCTAGTGCTAAGCATAAAACTTGATCAACTTTAGATGGGAATACTTGGTGAAAATGATTATGAAAACCTTAGAATGATGAGTCATTCTACTGAAATGTTTTGACATGTGTTCTAGAACACCAGATGATTTTGATGATGAAAATGTTGAGGCATGAGCCTTAGCCCTTTATAAAACTGATGGTTGTCTGGATGCGATACCATTCCAATTTTACCGTACAACCACAATACCCGAAGATTGGGTAGGGCTTGACTGGAAATTTATATACCTTAGTATGGGTTCCCTCGCGGCCAAGGTCTGAGCTGAGGCTACCTTGTGAAGATTGTCCACCTGTGCAGTACCCAAGATGACAGTTGGTCATGGTTGGGAGGCCAAACTCACAGGAGAGGTGCCTATACTAGGGCATGTAATTGAATGGTTAGGATTGATTATCCGCATACTGAGTATGGTGAATTCAGGATTGTTCCTGACGGATTTATCGAATGTTGTGGTGAAAGTGTACAATCTTTGCAGAGTGTCAAACTATTCGAATAGCCGCGTCCGCGGTTATGGACAGTTGGAGTGGCCATACTGTTCCCCTGTCAGATGTTTTCAAAATGACTTATGAAAGGATTTATGATTTTGACTTGACCACAACAGAGTTGTGATATGAAATGCAAGTCAACTAGTTTTCTTTGCTTCTGAACTTAGTAGAGGTAAATCTGGCTTTTTGCAAAACAACCCTAGAGCTTAGTGTCCCACTACAAAACCCCCCCTTAACTTGTTAGTATTAGTTTGCGAGTACTTAAAGAGTACTCATGGCTTTGTCCCTGGCTATTCCCGTGGCCAGACTATGAAGAGGAGTATCAGGATGACGGACCGCGGGAAGGTTATGAAAACTAGGATCGTCTCCCATCGTCAGCATTGCATGTGACCATGAAGATGGAGCTTCGCCCACGCTATCGTTATCTTTACGTTATTAAGTTGCTTGGTTTGTATTAAGAACTGGATCATGAGATCCTTATTTGTGTAAGACCTTATGTATGGTTTGTAATGGATGATGTACTGTGATATCCAAATCTGTTATGTCTCGCAAAAATGGTAATCCTGGGATTGCGATGTATGGTATAACAGGCATCTGGGATTAAAAATCCGGGTGTTGACAAGTTGGTATCAGATCCATCCTGACCATAGGAGGACCTAGTTAGAATGGACGTTTGAATCAAAAACTTAGTTTCAAAACCAAAAGAAGTGAGTATTTATAAAAAACTTATTCTCATTCTTATCACTTGGATTCTTTCATGAAAATACATGTCCTCAAAAACTCTTGCAAACTTACATAAAATTTGACACACTAGATCACTCTACTAACTTACTCATTCTATATTCTTATAGATGGACGTGAAGTACAACAAGTTTTATCAGTTGGGAAATGGAGGAGAACTCATATTTGAGTGTGACTTGGACCAGCTGGCAGAAATGCTGGAGCGTCCACACCCCGAGTTCTTCGGAGCTCAGCTCAATGATCAAGAAGGAGAGGATCTGCAGTGGTTAGTTGTTGCAAGTCTATGAGGAAAGATGGAACCTCCCACTGCAGAGGGAATTCAGTTCACCTTAAGAGAGAACAACTGGCTCGATGGACTTGCCAGGGCCATGTAGGAAGCTCTTGCCCGTCTGTCTGGGCAGAGTATCAATCAGATCGAGGGTACCCACTTTGAGTTCTATCCAAAGCGTGATGCTATGGGACAGCCACTGGAAGCCCCACATCACCCTGAGCTGAAGACTCAGTTGGACCACCTTAGCTTCATGATGTATGACCGTCAGAAGGAGTTGGACAATGCCGGTTCCTACGCCAACCACAAGTACGCCATCACCGCCAACAAGGATCAGACCATCGCCATGCTAGTGAAGGATCGCAAGTCTCGTCGCCGTCAGCTCGACAAGAAGGAGCGCATCATTGCTCGTCTTCGCCACCGGATCATGAATTTGGAGGAGACCATCCACGAGAGAGATATGCAGTTGGAGGAGAGGGAGAATGCAGGGGAAGACCTTCGTGGAGACCCCTACTCCTATCTCAGCGATTATGATGACTTTCTGGAGGATCAGTCCATGGACTTCTTCACCAATGAGGATGACTTCGACTTCATCGATGACGATGATGAGGATGATGAGGACACTGACTCCGAGGAGTAGTAGCACTTGAGCACTAGCGTTAGTGAGTTGTATTCGGTCCCACTTTATCGTAGTTTCCAGAATGGTTCTTAAAACCATCTGTTTCCTTTGTTGTGGCGTGTGTTTGTATTGTGTGCTATGAATGAATGAAAAGTAAGTTGCTAGAAAAATCTGAGTCAAACTTTAAAAGCTTTTCAATCACCTTGAACCTTAGAAATTTCCCTCTTTTCTTGTGATCTATCTATCTTCAGATGCCTCGCGGAGGAAGCGGTTCATCCCCGGACCTGATGTTGCAGATCTTTCAAATGTTGGTTTCTGACCGCGAAACTGAAAGAGCCGAACGTCAAGCCAACTTAGCCACCCTTCAACAGATAGCTCAGATGGCCAACAATAATTAAGGCCATGGAAATCAGGACAACCTTGGGTCTAAGCTCAAGAACTTCCAGAACACCAATCTGTAACATCCCAGCATTAGAGCCTAGATATAAGATGAACCCAGGTGTGTGCATTGCATTCATGCATAGAAAATCCGAATAATTTTTGTGCATTTAAAACAAAACTTGTCAAAGGGATTAAGCTTCTCTTAACTTGATGGAATTGAAGTAGATCATCAAGTTAACTGTGATAAGTTCTAATATGACCTTTGCTAAAACTTTATTCAGTTAAACATGAATAGGCCTAAGGATAGACCTGATATAATAAATGTCACTCATAATACATTGCTTCAATAATTAATATCTGATCTTTAAGGGATTCTAGCATCATATTCAACACAACAATCCATAAGTGCCAAGTTAAGATCTCAAAGTAAAGCAATATAAATGTAATGACTAATTCTGACCTATCCTATTCTTATCCATTCTTACTATGAGTATCATAGTAATACTTAACTTTAACTCTTTAATGAGTTTGAGTTGGAAAGAGACTAATTTAAGATCATTCACTATATATATCTTTCTTCCCATATCAATTTTTATGGAACTTGTCTTAATATCTGTTGTTTATCAATGTTGAGTAATCCACCATTGATTTACAAATTCTTTAACTATCAATCCTTGATCTACTAATTTTTTTATCTTATCATAACAACTACTTAAATCTTTTAAAGAGGGCATAGTCCATGAATAACCTTAACCCAATATAAGATACTAAGAAGATAATTTCCAGACATTAAAAGATAGGATTGATAAAGCCCTGCTTAGCCAACTAAAAACTTCAGTAATAAATGATTAAAGTATTACAATGGTAATGTTTTGGCCACCAACATGGAATGCTTATGTTTAGTATAGGTAATACTGGTGGGTAGAACATGATTGGAACCTTGGTAAAGATAAGTGATCCTAGACAAGTCTTTGCAAACCACATAAATATAATTCAGGGATTGAAGTGTAAGTCATGAGGGTTAAGTACTTATAAGATGGTGTTATTCAACTAAAGCTAGTGTAACATAGTTTCATAAAATTGGTGTTATTCATCTTAAGGGTTAGTCAACTTTAGAGAAAGATTAGTAATGGATGATTAAGTAATATTGGGAGTAGAGTTTGAAGGAACTACTGCTTGGATGGAAGATTATCAACAATAGAATAGTTAATACAACCAAGCAAGGATATGAGAAAGCTATGAAGTACCTTTGTATCAAACTCTTTGGATTCATCCATGAGTTTAGAAAAAATAAAAGGTGAATAAGAATGTTTGGTGAGGTAAAGCTCATCATGTTAACCATGATGATAAATAGGAAGAAGTATTATATCTAGGAAAGGAATTCTTTAATTAGAGATCCAAGATTGTGAAAAATAGTTATATGTTAAAAATCATTTCCTATTTAATATTGGTAAGCAATCAACTCTAAATCTCAACTCAAACATAATATCCATCTTATACCATTAATCCATCATCTGATGTCTATAACACTTAATAGAAATATTTTCCTATAGCAAATTACATAAGCACATCTCTGTTAATTCCAACCATCATAACTATATGTGATTAAGTATATTCACTTCTATAAAACACTCTAATTTCAACTTCCTAATAAAATGGAAGGTTTCATCAAATACTATATACATAAGGCAATAGGCTCAGCCATTAAATCTTGACTCTTCAAAAGAATCTAAGATAATACAAAACCCTAAAGCCAAGGGTAGTACTCATAATTCAAAACCTAAAACTTCTTTGCTTATCACATACATTGCTATTTTCCAAATT
Organism: Avena sativa; assembly: GCA_916181665.1. Classification (NCBI taxonomy): domain Eukaryota; kingdom Viridiplantae; phylum Streptophyta; class Magnoliopsida; order Poales; family Poaceae; genus Avena; species Avena sativa. The sequence goes on from OV702284.1 coordinate 19,271,087, forward strand.
AATGGGGAGTAATAATCACCACATCAATGTCTTTATATTTCATGCATCAAATAATGGAATAAAATCATTATACTTATATAAAGTTTTTATTCAAACTATGAGCTCACTAAAATTAAGTTAAGTTATAAACCAATAAGAATTTATTACTCAAGAAATCCATAACTAAAACAAGGAGAGAAAAATAAATAAGAAAAGTTTATATAAAATATTAACAAGGGGGATCACATTAAGTAAATAGAAGAAATACAAAAAGAGGATATAATAAGAATTCACAAATGAGACTAGGTATATTTTTTTGTATTGTTATAAATATCCAGCAAACAAATTATACAAAGAAAGATTCAAAATACAAATCAAATTCAAATCTGAATAAGAAAACAGAAAATAGAAAAAAGATAAAACAAATAAAAACCAAACCTGGCCGCAGCCCAACACCCTACACCTATCTGACGCCTATGTGCAGCCCATAAAAAGCCCAGTAACCAGCTCTGTCCTTTTCCATCTGAGGCTGACAAGTGGGGTCGGGAGAGGACCGCGGGTTGAGCTAAAGAAAACATCAGGGGGTTATCCGCAAAACGATCATCATGGTCACTGTCACGCACACAGGCAACTCGCTGGCGGATCTCGCCACCTCTCGATGTCGTCATCGCCGTCATTGCGCCAAGATACTCGCCGTCGTTGCCAGGAGGGGATAAGAAGGCCGCCTCGACGCATTGCTTCCATTCCTATCCCTAATCCCTCCTTATACTCTCAAATACAAACGAGACCGAACCCTACCTCACCGGAGCCACCTCTCGCCGTCGAACCACGTCTCCCCACACCATTCTGAGCCGTCATGGAGAAGCGTTGTCCTCCGTAGATCCTCTGGGTAGAAGCTTGCATCAAGGGGAGCACTGGAGCGGGTGAATTTGGTCGTTCCTCTTCACAGCAGTTCGTCGGAATCCTCGTCGGTAAGCTCGATTCTGACCGCGCCAGTCCTCGTCGACCACTCTATCGTCATCAGGGTAAGCATACGCATCTCTAGACCTTAGTTTCGTTTGCGGATTCGCACCGTAGGTCTAGTCTTGTTGCGCACCGCCGCTGGCCGCCGCAGTAGCTCGTTGCCGATGACCCTCCGATGACCATTTCCAAGCGGCGCTGCCACTATTAGGTTCAGTAGGTTGCGCTTGTTCGAACTAGTCATATCTCGCTTGCTAGGGCATCGTAGATCGTCGCCGGTGACCCCTCACCGATGGCAGTGGTGATGCTGACACCATGCTTACCTCATGATCGAGCCACGTCAGTTCGTTTGACTAGTATTTGACTCGCGTGGTGGATGACATGGCCCAGGGCCCACATGTCATCGTTAGTGAGTAGAGAGGGGGTCAGTAACAAATGCATTTCTTTCACCTGAGAGTTGAGGTGGACAATGGCCCACAGGTCAATGACTGGGGCTAGCTCTGGATGTGGTGTAAAAAGTAATTTTCTGTTTAGAAATAAATAAAATGTTATAATCCAATTAATAATATTCCAGAAATCAAATAAATGATTAAACTTTGTTCAATTAATAACTTTTGATTTATAATTCAGAAAAATATGAATAATATATGAAAATTTTCAGAAAAATAAAATCTACAACTTAAACTTATTATCAAATATTATTATGATGATTTAAATAAATATTATTTAAAGTTTTATAAGTAATAAAACTTTGATAATTCATATTTTTATAATAATAAATATTAATAATAGAAATCAAATACCAAGAATCTTAGAAAAATAAGAATTCTAATTTAAAACTATAATCATGTATTATTATTCCACTTAATTAAATATTATTATTTATTAAGTAATTATAAAAGTAATAAGAATTATAAAAATCATATCTTATGGTTTATAAATCACAAAATAAATATGATATACCAAAATGATCACAAAAAATATTATTTACATGTTAAAAATCTAATAATCTCCTTTAAAGTAAATAAAAAGATTAAATATTTTAACAACTCAAATATAAACTTATTTACTTCATTAATAATTCATATAAAGATAAATAAAACTTATTAATATTCCTAAAATGAGTTAAATAAGTCTAATAAATAGTATTAGTCTCAAATATTAATAATCTAATGTCGTAATGGTCTAAAACATTATAAATGTTCTTATTTTAGAAAGATTTACAACCTTAAATGATGAATATCTCTAACAAGAATTCCATTAATAATAAAATCCTTAAAGAACAACTTGTGAACAATCAATCTCTTCTAAACAATATTAAACACCAAATTACAAAAACTACTACAACACTATATGTCACATCCCAAGATTTTCCAAATCTTGTAATGTGAAAAATAAATAATAAAATAAAACTTTGTTTGATTTTCAGGGCCAGAAGAAACTTTTTGAATCCATTTGGAAACCTTCAAACCCTTTTGATCAAACAAATCCTAAAGGGATTTGAAAAGTTAAACAATTAATAAAGAAAATATTTGGAATAAGTGAAATTACTATTTTGGATCTTTTAAATAAAAGGTTTTGGCTTTCAAAAGAAAAAGTGGATTTATAAATAAAGATTATTTTATAAAGCCAAATTAAACCTTGGCCAAGCTTTTGAATTAAAACATTTTGTTTTGAATAAAAATAGCAAAGGTTTGTTTAAAATAAAATAATAAGGATTTAATATCCAATTTTTATTTAAATAAAAGGTTTTTACCATTTTTAATTAAAACCTCAAAACCTATTAAATTGTTTAAAATAAGTTTTCTAAGTATTTTATATTCTCAAATAAAACCTACTGAAGTGTTTTGGTTTTATTTTAGATTTCAAAATAAATATTTTAATAAAACAAAACCTATTTGATTTAATAACCAAGGTCCATTTATTTAATTATTAATGGAACCTAAAATAAAAATATTATTTTATTTTAAACAAGTTTCCAAGTATTCTTTATTTCCAAATAAAACCTACTGATTTGGTTTTAAAAATATTTGGATTTCAAATGAAGATTTTATTAATTAAATCAAACCCTATTTTATTAAATAACTAAAGGTCCATTTTATTTAGTTAATGAATGGAACCTAAAAAGAATAAAAATAATATTTTTATTTGGGATTTGGTTTATGTTGATAAACAGAACCAAACTCAAGTGCAAAGTTTAGTGATTGTTTGAAATTGTTTGAATGTTTGAATGGTTGATTCAAATTCAAAACAGAAATAGATTTGGAAAAAGAAAAAGGATTCAGACAGAAAAAAATAGAGCAGCCCAACCATCTATCCCAACTCAACCCAACAGCCCAGCTCCTTTCCCCCCCGAACCGTTTTTTCTTCACCGCAGAGGCAACCCGCTAAGTCACTGACTGGTGGACCTTATTCCCTCTCTCACTATCTCACTGACAAAGAGGACCCACAGCCACGTTGGCATCGTCTTCAAACCGCGCGACCTCTTCTCCCTCCCTCGTCGCCGTTACCTGAGAGACTCCGCGGCCTTAATTCGTCTTAACGCAGCCACCATCACTCACCTTGACCACACACCTTAAATCGCTCGCCCCTCCTCTCTGTTTCCCCTCTATCGCCCCACCACGACACGCCCTCAGGCTGTCAAATTTCGACCAACACTCCCTCTGTTTCGACGATGCTCCGGCGAAGATTCCGGCCAGCACACGCCACCTCTTGCCCCTCGAGCTCGCAGCTGTGATCACCATCACCCTACGAACCTTTCTGCAGCCGCAACTCGCTCGCGCGTGCCTCACAGCATCGGCAACGACAACAACAGCCGCCGCCGCCGTCTGGTTTCTCCGACGACCTCCCTCTGGTAAACAAGACTACCCCGACCCCTCTCGTTCACGCACACACATTCGCAGTATCTTTGCGCATCTGACCGTGCATCTTGTTTGTCTCCGAGTGATACCCAGCGCTGTCCTCGACAACGACTGAGCAAGGCCGAGGCGCAACTCCACTCCGGTGAGCAATCCAGCCCGCTCCAGTGCGCCCCCTTACAAACCGCAAGCGAGTTGAGTCTCAGCGTCACTCCACGAACTCGGTGAGCATTCCCTTTTCCCCTCTCGCTTCCTGTTTCGCCGGCGCCGCCACCGTCTGGCCGCTCTGCCGCCAGCCACCGCCGCAGCACCGCTCGTTTAGGGTCGAGCACCCCACAACCATCCGATCCCGATCTGATGGATAGGATAGAATAACTTAACCGCGAAGGGGTACGTGTTCTGGGCCACGCGATCTGTTTAGATCTAACGGCTGCAGCTGTGCGATCCGAGCGAAGCGGTACCGACGAATGAGAATAGGACGCGTGTCGCCAGTTTCTGTTTAAAACAAGATTTGAATCAGAATTAGATGCAGTTTTGAAAACCCTGTAACTTTCAAACCACACGTCCAAAAATTACAAATTTTATATCAATGGATTCAGTGTAACAAGCCCTAGCCAACCATGCCCTTTGTTTAACAAAAAGCTTCTATTAAAATGGTTGTTTTTGCAGAAACATTTGTATGCTTGTTAAGGATGTAAAAATGGTGTAAAAATGAATTTGGGGTTAAAATCTTTGGCAATTGGATTGATTTGAACTCACTGACCCTAGGAACCAACCCATAGTTTGGGAAATGTATTTGGTAAAGTTTAGGATGGAAAACTTGATTTAGCCCATTTCTAGCCAAATGAATATAAAGATTTTGGTTATGAAAATGTTTTTGTAAAGAAAACTTTGGGAAAATGTTTTGGATCAAACCTACTGACCATAGGAAACACTTTGTGGTTTCAAAATTGTATTTGGTGAAACAAAATAATGATTCTTTAATTTAAAACCATTTCTAGTCAAATAGAAATGTGGTTTATTTATTAAAAATGGTTTTGGAAGAAAACCTTTGGAAAATGTTTTATTTTAAACTCTCTGACCCCAAACACCAAGTTTTATGGTTTAAAAACATATTTGGTGAACCTTGGAGATTAATGCCTTAGTAAAAATATTTCTACGCCACATAAAATGATACTTTGTTTTGAAAATGGTTTTGGGGTGAAACCTTTTGCAAATGACTTTGCCACTTTACCAAATGACCATTAGGTGTTTTCAAATGTTGATGACCCATTAGGAACCACTTTTTCAAACAAAACAAAGCTTGGCATGCTTACATGCATTACTTTGACTTTGTTATTTTATGTGTGTTGTTTTGCTTGATTGGTAGATTGAGTTTGTGCCTTGCTTGATTGATTTGTAGTGACTTGAAGAGTGAGATTGTTGCAAGGACAAGGATTGAACCCATACTCTACCAAAAAGGCAAGTGATGCTTCATACTTTCTATCCCATTACTTTCACTATGCATTAGTGATTTTGTTAAGTAAAACTTGCATGGATTTTGCTAAGTATAAACCTTGCTATAGGAAAACCTAGTAGATGAATCCTTAGTAGGATTTTCCTAAGTTAAGATTCCTATTACTACCAAGCTTAGCCTAGCTAATAGAAAACATGGGTGGAATATATATTCACACTATGGAAAAATATTCTAAGTCTGAGGACTTATGTTTTGTTTAATAAAACAACTAAGTTAATGAATCACCTGGGTGGAATGGTAATTGCTTGGTGGTTCTTGGTTGAGTGGTTACACAAGGCCAGGGGACTGGTGAACCTTCTGTATCTCACTTGTGGATGGCCACCCAGGAACAAAGAGATTTGAGATGTCAAATGTTGAGAAGCTTCAAGTGCAACCACTTGGCAATATGGGCTCTGCCATGATCATATAGGTTGCAAGAACTTAGCCATATGGACAGTGGGTGGTAGTGTTTGATAGGTTGGAACGCGTCCATTTTGGTCTAAGGGAAGGCTTCTGAAAGATCTTGTCTTGGGAAACCAAGTCTTGTGGGGAAAGTGCACCACCTCTGTAGAGTGTAAAATCTAAGTACTTAGCCATGTCCCTGGTAAAGGACAATTTGAGCATCAAGACATGGAAGCAATCAAGAATCTCATCATTCAAATTTCTAAGTTAAAACTTGTGGTTTAAACAAGGGTTGTTTGAAATCTTCAATCTTTGATTGAGAGATGCCTTGGTTAAAGGATCTTCAAATCTTTGATTGAGAAAAATGTTTTTGCCAAGCAAAACTTAGTATTTTAAAATGTTAAGGAAAAATCTATTTTGAGCAATGCAAGCCTCAACTCCACTTAGCCAAATGCATATAGATGTTAGACTCCACTATACTACCACAGTATCACTTGCCAATACAATTCAAATGTATTGACCCTTGTGGCTGTAACTTGTAATGTTGCAGGTTTGATTGATTTTAGTGAAGATTGATTGATTAGGATTACAAAGTCTACAACCAACATCTGCCTGTGGCACTTTGAAGATGAAGGACCCATGACTATAGTTATTCCGCTGCAATGTAATGTAATAGCCAAATGAGCTATGTATGATGTAATAAATTATGTTATTCCTGGTTATAAAGTTATATTATGACCTTTGTTTCTTGATATTACATCTATACTGTGGATGCTAGCTATTGATCCAGGGACTAGCATTGTAAACACAGGGGGCTCTATCTTATTAAAGAGTGGAACCTCTACACTATATAAACCATAAATAGTTAAGTAATATTATGTTAGGTTCATAAACTATACCCACTTAACTATAATAGATAAATGATACTACTCTATCATAGAATTAAGAAACCATTATACCAAGTAAAATAATAACCATTCTTAAATAACTTAAAGAACAACTATCAGGTATACAAGATACTAATGTATAAGTATTATACTTGCAAAACTATCTATATTTTAAAGTTAACTTTAGCCTCCAAGAGTCTAAATATAATACCAAATACATTACTAGATATTTTATAGTTAACTTTGGTCCGAAGTAGTTAATTTATAAAGAAACTCAAGCCAAACCATTTGAGCAAACAAATAACATCAACCACCACTAACTAACCCCAAAGTTGTTTAAACCTTAGAAGAGAAACCTTTATTTCGAAGGTTATCCTTTTTGCCACTTTAAATAAGAACTCTTGTATAAGAAATCCTAACTAGTATGTCATAAGTATTTATACTTTACTCCTACATATGTGCTGTCTACAACCATTCATAAACTCTAATAAAACTACAATTATGAAGCCTATCTAAAAGGATCACACATTTCAAAGTAATCATTTCCAGAATCCAAATCCTAGGACAACGTTATCCCCGGGATTTGCGCTTAGAACATGCATCACATTACTTATGCACAAAAGCATATTGCTTCTTTAAACATTAGTCCTTACCGGACCAATGATGCTGATTTCAGATCTTGGATCTTATACTGACTCGAAGACCGTGAGTGCATAATCTTGCAATCACAAAAGGCAAGTTCACACTTGCTCATGTCCTTTGTTTATTTTCTATAAAGTATTTTACAAATCCAGTGTTGTCTTCACCTGCATTTGAAAAAGTTCAGAAAACACTATTTTCAATAATAATGAGAACTATTGATTACTGATACATGGTGATCAGTTAATCTATTAAGTCTGACAATTGGAATACCACTGTTCAGAACTATATCACCTAGGACTTAACAACCAATGTCGCCAGTGATTCTTGCACCGTATATTACGCGTTGACCATGAGATTTGGAATGGGACGGAGAAGTCAGCTGTATCTTCTTCCTCTCGCATGAAGCCGGATGTGCAGGTCGTGGCTGTTATCCTCGTGGCGTGCATATAAATTGGTAATTCATAGAGGATATGCAGCATATGGGTGGGAACCCTCATCGTCCCACGATAGTTCTGACATCTAACGGTTTGTACAAACCATTGCCGTAATTCTTTATGTGGGCATGGTGTACACCAAGGAGGCATGCGAGGTCACGAAGGGGGCAGTGATTGGCTTGGATCATCTTCTGGGCCCCACATCATGGAATTGTGGACGGGAATAAGCTGCCCGGTTGTGCAACAAAGAGTTGATCTCTCATGGGTAAAGTAACGCACCTCTGAAGAGTGTAAGAACTGTAACTTGTTACTCCCTGTTCCGGGAAGGAGCTGCGAATGCGGCGGGAAAGGAACCCCAGGAAGGTTCTGGTAAACCCGTGAAGGCTGACAGACATAGCTTTTTAGAATAAAAGCAACCTTTTAAGAAATGTTTATGAAAACTTGCATTGCCTACGACCTACGGTATGTGGCTGTAGTTATAGTGCATCAAACACTCCTTTTCTAGTGAATTTGCTGAGTACGCTCGTACTCAAAGTATCTTCTTAACCCTTGCTAGATTCTGAAGCCTTAAAACAATGACTACATCAAGATATGCTCCAGGACTTATCCAGACCAGCTAAAGCTCTTCAATGAAGACAAGGAGGTCAACATATATCTCAACTCAAGTGAAGACGGAAGTTATTGATTAGATAGGAATATTATCTCTAGCCAAAGAACCTATTTCTGTAGTACGTTGCAATAGCAGCAATGCTAACCTCTTAGTCTGAATAGTAGACTTAATAGTATAATCATTCTTCCGTTGTTTATCTTTGATTCTTCTCCGTAAGAAATTCTTCCTCTCTCTTTAACCTAGAGTGTTCTCGGGATCTAATGTAAAGAGTGAGTTGTAACCTTTAGCCATGTTTTGGACCCGCTGTGTTTCTGTTGTGCCATTCTGAGGGATGTAATACTAGTGAACGGTGTTTCATTGGTGTTATGTCAACGAATATAGTATACTACATCATGCAGTGGTATGCTGGGTCACCGTAGTTGGTATCAGAGCATATGCTTTGACCTTAGGTTGGAAACCTAGTAAATGGGTAGAACCTGTAGGACACATCATAGCAATAATGAAGAGTTCTCTAGTGATATGAGGGTATTCACTTGAGAATAATCCTATTATGTTACTAGTGCGATAACTCTTTTATATGATTGCAATCCCAATCATTAACCAAGAGTTTTAACTCTATGTGACTGATGATAATTTCTTATCCACAGTTCCACATGGCACCTCGGTATCCACCCCGGAATGTTCAAGTGATGAACATGACGTTGGATGACTACGGAGGGGATTAGACAGACAATCTCCGACAACTTCTATGGAGTTTAGAATGTGAATCAAGACTTTTGGTCAAGATTTACAGTTACTATGATGGGCAGGTATTAGCTAAATACCGTGTCATGATCATGTTACCCAAGAAGTTAGGACTTAAGGGAGAAATGCCAGCAGGAGAGGCAAGGTGCATGGCATCTGCATATAATATTTCCGTAGCAGCAGCCATAACCATGATCCGAGAGCATAAATCTCAAGCTCTAAAAGGTAGTACTCACACCATTATACCACGTGAAACCTCAAACTCAGAGCATGAGTTAGATCACTCTATCTTAGTCCAAGCTGAACCTACTCTAGCTGTAGAGTATATGGATCGTTATCGATCTTTGGTAAACACTTATCATAACACTCACCAAGTCTTAGTTCAAGAGCTGGATACGATCGTTGAGGATTTTACTGATCCCGATAAAGCAATGGCTCGTAGGAAGAAGCTAGATAAAGAAGCTAGGCATCCCAAATGCATACCTTCAGGAGAACTGTTTGAGTAAACTGAGTTTGATGACCCAAACTCAGAAAATTATGCCTATTACCAGAATGACTTCAAGCCACCTGAAGACCTATGGACCAAGTACAATTCCGAACAACAAGAATGGAATAAAGTTATTCCAAATAAACCTGAGCCTAACCAGTATGGATGGGAAATAGAATCTCAAGGTAAAACCATAGGGAATCCTATACCTTGTGATGCAGGTATTGAAGAAGAGACCAACTATAACCATAGAGAACCTTATGGACCATATGGGGATAATACGAATCCAATCAACTTAGAAGAGTACTCCAATAGCTACTATACCAATATATATGACTGGATCCAAGAAAAAGCTCAGGAACCCGAACTATTCAGTGGAATATGAGGAAGTGTTGCCAGAAAACCCGAACTATTCAGTGGAAGATTACGCCAACTCCAGTCATTTTTCAATGTCTAATCTCAGTGTCGGTACTTCTAATCAAGATTACGCACCTCCTGGATGCTCCTATGCTCCAGAAGGCAGTCGTAGGACTTCACGTCATCATGGACAGAACTCCAAGAAGCACTAGAGGAGGATGAAGGTGAGAGAGAAACAACATCCCAAGGGATGAGGGCTTGAATAATGTATATAGAGGGTAATGCGTATTGTAGTTTGAAGAGTTTGCCGAAATAAGTGAGGATATATCCACAAGAGGAAGAAGTTCTTGTAAGATAATTGTGTAAATAGGTTTGGAGCAAACTGTGGGAACATCTAGTACATTTGTAAATTATTTAAACCTATGTATAATACATGGTATATGTTCTGTTATTTATCGACTTTTGGATCTTTTTTTATTCTTCTTGATTGACTAGATCTGTACATGAAGTGTAATTAGGTGTGCAAATGCATGATGTAACACCAGTTACTACTTGATGTTACAGACCTAGATAGAAACGGGAATTCGTGTAAGGGAGTGACGAGTTTCAAAGATCATAAGGAAGATTAACTTGAATGATGTAGCATGATAGAAGGGGTATTTACATAATTTGGGGAATAGATAGAACATAAGTCATATTCTTGGCCAGTTTAGGAAGAAAGCTTGGTGTAGGAGATGTAAGGAGTAACAAGATATGATAAATTGAAGGTACATTCAAAATAGGTAAGATGCTAAGAAGTTAATGGAGAGTTGAACCAAGTTCATGGAAGTATCATGAAATAGTACCAAGAAGATTCCTGAGAACCAAAAAAGGGTAATCAAGTTCTGACAATTCAGAGAGAATGTAACTCGTAGGTCGGAAACTGTAAGATAATAACTACCACACAGGATGTACCGTCTTGGGTACCTAATCCCTTACCGGCATTCTAATCCGCAGTCGGTATTCCGTCCACAGCTGGTATTGGTTGACATAGTTAATCAAATTATCATAAAGGTTCCATAAAGAGCATTAAATTTGTCCTAAGTTAAGAAAAACCTCAGGAAGTATTAAAATTTTAAGGTAATCGTCCCTCAAGAGGCTTTGTAAGGTCAAAATTATCCCAACAAAAATATTCAATGGTAAGTACGAAATATAGTGCTGAAAGATTTGTTTCGGAGATCCACAATTGTGTGGATACACCATACAATCTTTCATCAGACCTTAATTAGGTAAAGTATAAATTAAGTCGAGACCAACATTTTAAATATTAAGTTAATAAATGATACACCGCCAATTTAAAAGACTATTAGTAAACCCTAAGGGGGAGAGCAAACAATAAAAATGAAAGTTAAAGAGGTACTATAAATAATACTGAGAGATTATCTAAAACTTAATAAGTAAAGGTTTGAAGGTAATAAAGAATACATTTAACCGATCAATTCTAAAAGAAACAACTCTTAAGTAAACCTTAAGAAATATTAGAGAACTTCCAATTGGAGGACATAGGAAGAGAATAAGAATTCTAATGGGTATGGACTAAATGGGTTCAAATTTAATCTTGGAAGGAATATCAGTATCAACTATACTATGGTAGGAGTAGAAGGGTAGTCTTTCGACTACTAACACGGGTATATAGAATCTTAAAAATTTATTAAGGATACCTCTAAACTATACCTAAAATAATAATAAAGTTTGATATTTAGATAAAAAGAATTGGATTAGAATATCTAATCAGGTTATGGAATACTCCAATTAATTCCATTTAAGGTCATCATGAAGGGGAGAATGTAGCACCCCCTACAAAACAATTTCTTAATCTGAAACGTGAGAGTTTGCGAACTTCGAGGACGAAGTTTATTTTAAGGGGGAGAGTCTGTAACATCCCAGCATTAGAGCCTAGATATAAGCTGAACCCAGGTGTGTGCATTGCATTCATGCATAGAAAATCTGAATAATTTTCGCACATTTAAAACAAAACTTGTCAAAGGGATTAAGCTTCTCTTAACTTGATGGAATTGAAGTAGATCATCAAGTTAACTGTGATAAGTTCTAATATGACCTTTGCTAAAAATTTATTTAGTTAAACATGAATAGGCCTAAGGATAGACCTGATATAATAAATGTCACTCATAATACATTGCTTCAATAATTAATATCTGATCTTTAAGGGATTCTAGCATCATATTCAACACAACAATCCATAAGTGCCAAGTTAAGATCTCAAACTAAAGCAATATAAATGTAATAACTAATTCTGACCTATCCTATTCTTATATGTTCTTACTATGAGTATCATAGTAATACTTAACTTTAACTCTTTAATGAGTTTGAGTTGGAAAGAGACTAATTTAAGATCATTCACTATATATATATATATTTCTTCCCATATCAATTTTTATGGAACTTGTCTTAATATCTGTTGTTTATCAATGTTGAGTAATCCACCATTGATTTACAAATTCTTTAACTATCAATACTTGATCTACTATTTTTTTGATCTTATCATAACGGCTACTTAAATTTTTTAAAGAGGGCATAGTCCATGAATAACCTTAACCCAATATAAGATACTAAGAAGATAATTTCCAGACATTAAAAGATAGGATTGATAAAGCCCTGCTTAGCCAACTAAAAACTTCAGTAATAAATGATTAAAGTATTACAATGGTAATGTTTTGGCCACCAACATGGAATGCTTATGTTTAGTATAGGTAATACTGGTGGGTAGAACATGATTGGAACCTTGGTAAAGATAAGTGATCCTAGACAAGTCTTTGCAAACCACATAAATATAATTCAGGGATTGAAGTGTAAGTCATGAGGGTTAAGTACTTATAAGATGGTGTTATTCAACTAAAGCTAGTGTAGCATAGAGTCATAAAATTGGTGTTATTCATCTTAAGGGTTAGTCAACTTTAGAGAAAGATTAGTAATGGAGGATTAAGGAAGATTGGGAGTATAGTTTAAAGGAACTACTGCTTGGATGGAAGATTATCAACAATAGAATAGTTAATACAACCAAGCAAGGATATGAGAAAGCTATTAAGTACCTTTGTATCAAACTCTTTGGATTCATCCATGAGTTTAGAAAAAATAAAAGGTGAATAAGAATGTTTGGTGAGGTAAAGCTCATCATGTTAATCATGATGATAAATAGGAAGAAGTATTATATCTAGGAAAGGAATTCTTTAATTAGAGATCCAAGATTGTGAAAAATAGTTATATGTTAAAAATCATTTCCTATTTAATATTGGTAAGCAATCAACTCTAAATCTCAACTCAAACATAATATCCATCTTATACCATTAATCCATCATCTGATGTCTATAACACTTAATAGAAATATTTTCCTATAGCAAATTACATAAGCACATTTCTGTTAATTCCAACCATCATAACTATATGTGCTTTAGTATATTCACTTCTATAAAACACTCTAATTTCAACTTCCTAATAAAATGGAAGATTTCATCAAATACTATATACATAAGGCAATAGGCTTAGCCATTAAATCTTGACTCTTCAAAAGAATCTAAGCTAATACAAAACCCTAAAGCCAAGGGTTGTACTCATAATTCAAAACCTAAAACTTCTTTGCTTATCACATACATTGATATTTTCCAAATTAATGGGGAGTAATAATCACCACATCAATGTCTTTATATTTCATGCATCAAATAATGGTATAAAATCATTATACTTATATAAAGTTTCTATTCAAACTATGAGCTCACTAAAATTAAGTTAAGTTATAAACCAATAAGAATTTATTACTCAAGAAATCCATAACTAAAACAAGGAGAGAAAAAAAAATAAGAAAAGTTTATATAAAATATTAACAAGGGGATCACATTAAGTAAATAGAAGAAATACAAAAAGAGGATATAATAAGAATTCACAAATGAGACTAGGTATATTTTTTGTATTGTTATAAATATCCAGCAAACAAATTATACAAAGAAATATTCAAAATGTAAATCAAATTCAAATCTGAATAAGAAAACAGAAAATAGAAAAAGGATAAAACAAATAAAAACCAAACCTGGCCGCAGCCCAACACCCTACACCTATCTGACGCCTATGTGCAGCCCATAAAAAGCCTAGTAACCAGCTCTGTCCTTTTCCATCTGAGACTGACAAGTGGGGTCGGGAGAGGACCGCTGGTTGATCTAAAGAAAACATCAGGGGGTTATCTGCAAAACGATCATCGTCGTCACCGTCACGCACACAGGCAGCTCGCTGGCGGAGCTCGCCGCCGCCCGATGCCATCATCGCCGTCATTGCGCCAAGATACTCGCCGCCGTTGCCAGGAGGGGATAAGAAGGCTGCCGCGACGCATTGCTTCCATCCCTATCCCCAATCCCTCCTTATCCTCTCAGATACAAACGAGACCGAACCCTAGCTCACCGGAGCCACCTCTCGCCGTCTAACCACGTCTCCCCACACCATTCTGAGCCGTCATGGAGAAGCGTCGTCCTCCGTAGATCCTCTGGGTAGAAGCTTACATCAAGGGGAGCACTGGAGTGGGTGAATTTGGTCGTTCCTCTTTGCAGCAGTTCGTCGGAATCCTCGTCGGGAAGCTCGATTCCGATCGCGCCTGTCCTCGTCGACCACTCTATCCTCATCAGGGTAAGCATACGCATCTCTGGACCTTAGTTTCGTTTGCGGATTCGCACCGTAGGTCTAGTCTTGTTGCTCACCGCCACTGGCCGCCGCAGTAGCTCGTCGCCGATGACCCTCCGATGACCATTTCCAAGCGGCGCTGCCACTATTAGGTTCAGTAGGTTGCGCTTGTTCGAACTAGTCGTATCTCGCTTGCTAGGGCGTCGTAGATCGTCGCCGGTGACCCCTCACCGACGGCGGTGGTGATGTTGACGCCATGCTTACCTCATTACCGAGCCACGTCAGTTCGTTTGACTAGTCTTTGCCTCGTGTGGTGGATGACATGGCCCAGGGCCCACATGTCATCGTCAGTGAGTAGAGAGGGGGTCAGTAACAAATGCATTTCTTTCACCTGAGAGCTGAGGTGCACAATGGCCCACAGGTCAGTGACTGGGGCTAGCTCTGGACGTGGTGTAAAAAGTAATTTTCTGTTTAGAAAGAAATAAAATGTTATAATCCAATTAATAATATTCTAGAAATCAAATAAATGATTAAACTTTGTTTAATTAATAACTTTTGATTTATAATTTAGAAAATATGTATAATATATGAAAAAAATTAGAAAAATAAAATCTACAACTTAAACTTATTATCAAATATTATTATGATGATTTAAATAAATATTATTTAAAGTTTTATAAGTAATAAAACTTTGATAATTCATATTTTTATAATAATAAATATTAATAATAGAAATCAAATACCAAGAATCTTAGAAAAATAAGAATTCTAATTTAAAACTATAATCATGTATTATTATTCCACTTAATTAAATATTATTATTTATTAAGTAATTATAAAAGTAATAAGAATTATAAAAATCATATCTTATAGTTTATAAATTACAAAATAAATATGATATACCAAAATGATCACAAAACATATTATTTACATGTTAAAAATCTAATAATCTCCTTTAAAGTAAATAAAAAGATTAAATATTTTAACAACTCAAATATAAACTTATTTACTTCATTAATAATTCATATAAAGATAAATAAAACTTATTAATATTACTAAAATGAGTTAAATAAGTCTAATAAATAGTATTAGTCTCAAATATTAATAATCTAATGCCATAATGGTCTAAAACATTATAAATGTTCTTATTTTAGAAAGATCTACAACCTTAAATGATGAATATCTCTAAAAAGAATTCCATTAATAATAAAATCCTTAAAGGACAACTTGTGCACAATCAATCTCTTCTAAACAATATTAAACACCAAATTACAAAAACTACTACAACACTATATAAACCATAATTAGTTAAGTAATATTATGTTAGGTTCATAAACTATACTCACTTATCTATAAAAGATAAATGATACTACTCTATCATAGAATTAAGAAACCATTATACCAAGTAAAAGAATAACCATTCTTAAATAACTTAAAGAACACCTTCCAGGTATACAAGATACTAATCTATAAGTATTATACTCGCAAAACTATCTATATTTTAAAGTTAACTTTAGCCTCCAAGAGTCTAAATATAATACCATATACATTACTAAATATTTTATAGTTAACTTTGGTCTGAAGTAGTTAATCTATAAAGAAACTCAAGCCAAACCATTTGAGCAAACAAATAACATCAACCACCACTAACTAACCCCAAAGTTGTTTAAACCTTAGAAGAGAAACCTTTATTTCGAAGGTTATCCTTTTTGCCACTTTAAATAAGAACTCTTGTATAAGAAATCCTAACTAGTATGTCATAAGTATTTATACTTTACTCCTACATATATGCTGTCTACAACCATTCATAAACTCTAATAAAACTACAATTATGAAGCCTATCTAAAAGGATCACACATTTCAAAGTAATCATTTCCAGCATCCAAATCCTAGGACAACGTTATCCCCGGGATTTGCGCTTAGAACATGCATCACATTACTTATGCATAAAAGCATATTGCTTCTTTAAACATTAGTCCTTACCGGACCAATGATGCTGATTTCAGATCTTGGATCTTATACTGACTCGAAGACCGTGAGTGCATAATCTTGCAATCACAAAAGGCAAGTTCACACTTGCTCTTGTCCTTTTTTATTTTCTATAAAGTATTTTACAAATCCAGTGTTGTCTTCACCTGCATTTGAAAAAGGTTAGAAAAACACTATTTTCAATAATAATGAGAACTATTGATTACTGATCCATGGTGAACAGTTAATCTATTAAGTCTGACAGTTGGAATACCACTATTCAGAACTATATCACCTAGGACTTAACAACCAATGTCGCCAGTGATTCTTGCGCCGTATATTACGCGTTGACCATGAGATTTGGAATGGGACGGAGAAGTCAGCTGTATCTTCTTCCTCTCGCATGAAGCCGGATGTGCAGGTCGTGGCTGTTATCCTCGTAGCGTGCATATAAATTGGTAATTCATAGAGGATATGCAGCATATGGGTGGGAACCCTCATCGTCCCATGATAGTTCTGACATCTAACGGGTTGTACAAACCATTGCCGTAATTCTTTATGTGGGCATGGTGTACACCAAGGAGGCATGCAAGGTCGCGAAGGGGGCAGTGATTGGCTTGGATCATCTTCTGGGCCCCACATCATGGAATTGTGGACGGGAATAAGCTGCCCGGTTGTGCAACAAAGAGTTGATCTCTCATGGGTAAAGTAACACACCTCTGCAGAGTGTAAGAACTGTAACTTGTTACTCCCTGTTCCGGGAAGGAGCTGCGAACGCTTGTCGGGAAAGGAACCCCATGAAGGTTCTGGTAAACTCGTGAAGGCTGACAGACATAGCTTTTCAGAATAAAAGCAACCCTTGAAGAAATGTTTATGAAAACTTGCATTGCCTACGACCTACGGTCTGTGTCTATAGTTATAGTGCATCAAACACTCCTTTTCTAGTGAATTTGCTAAGTACGCTCGTACTCAAAGTATCTTCTTAACCCTTGCTAGATTCTAAAGCCTTAAAACTATGACTACATCAAGATATTCTCTAGTACTTATCCAGACCAGCTAAAGCTCTTCAATGAAGACAAGGAGGTCAACATATATCTCAACTCAAGTGAAGACGGAAGTTATTGATTAGATAGGAATATTATCTCTAGCCAAAGAACCTATTTCTGTAGTGCGTTGCAATAGCAGCAATGCCAACCTCTTAGTCTGAATAGTAGACTTAATAGTATAATCATTCTTGCGTTGTTTATCTTTGATTCTTCTCCGTAAGAAATTATTTCTCTCTCTTTAACCTAGAGTGTTCTCGGGATCTTATGTAAAGAGTGAGTTGTAACCTTTAGCCATATTTTGGACCCGCTGTGTTTCTGTTGTGCCATTTTGAGGGATGTAGTACTAGTGAATGGTGTTTCATTGGTGTTATGTCAACGAATATAGTATACTACATCATGCAGTGGTATGCTGGGTCACCACAGTCAATCCACATGTTTTCACTAAGTCAGAAGAGCCGCTTGATGCAGATGATTGGCTGCAAACCATGGAGAACAATCTCGAAGTTGCAGGAGTGGAAGCTAACGAGAAAGTTCTGTTCGCCACCCACTATCTAGCCGGAGATGCTAGAGCATGGTGGAACAACGTTAGCGCGATGACAGGAGGTCAGATGATGGCTTGGGAAGAATTCAAAGTCAAGTTCAGCAGAACCCATGTGCCACCGGGTTTGATCAAGAGGGTGAGAGATGAATTTAGGGAACTGAAGCAAGGAAGGATGACAGTAGTGGAATACCGTGACAAATTCTTGTCATTGGCTAGGTATGCACCAGATGAGATAGACACTGAAGCCAAGAAGAAGGAGAGATTCCTGAATGGTCTGCACGATGAGATGCAGACAGTGTTAGTCAATATCCCCTTTGCGGACATTGAAGCCCTGGTGGACTCTGCCATTCAGATGGAAGGAAAGATCAACCAGGCCAATGAGAATCGCAAGCGTCGCATGATGCATCAACTAGGAACCCACCAGACACCAAAGTATCACCCCAACCCATCTCCAGGATTTGCCCCAAGGACCAATAGACCCCCGATGAACCGTTCGACCTATCCCAACCGTGGAAAACCAAGGCCCGAAGGAAACCACAACAACCCCGGCAACTCCAGCAATTTCACCCGTGCACCGCCCAAGTTCAACAACAACAATGCCGCCACCAACACCAACACTTCCCCGAGGACTGGAAGCAATGTTGTACCTGTTGCAGCAAATGACAAGTCGCAAGTGATTTGTTATGAATGTGGAACCAAGGGTCACTATTCCAATGAGTGCCCCAAGAAGATTGCCACATCCCCCAATGCAAATGCCCCAGCTCAGCAGCAGCGTCGTGTTCAGCCCGGAAGAAGGTTTGCCCCAGGGAACACGCTCAACCGCAATGGCCGTCTTTTTCTCATGCATGCTGAAGAAGCCCAGGAAGCGCCAGATGTCGTGCTGGGTATTTTTTCTGTTAACTTAGTACTTGCAAGAGTGTTGTTTGATTCTGGAGCATCGCACTCATTTGTTACTCAAGAATTGGCATGCACTAGTAAGATTCAACCAACCAAATTGAAGCTTGTTATGATTGTGCAAATACCTGGTTCGACCACCAAAGCTAGGCAAATTTGCAAATTCGTCCCTATCCGGATCCATGGCATAGATTTTTATGCTAATATAATAGTACTTGGAACTAAAGGTTTGGAAGTAGTACTAGTAATGGATTGGATGTCCGAACACAAAGGATTAATTGACTGTGCCAAGAAAGCCATAACCATGACCAGTACAGCCGAAATATCAGTCGAGCATGTATCTGAAACCCTGCCCCGTCAATTCAAGTGGAACAAGAGTATAGCCCAACCTACCATTGATCAAGTTCGGATAGTCTGTGAATACCCCGATGTATTTCCATATGTTTTGCCCGGTATGCCCCCAGATCAGGATATCGAGTTTATCATTGAACTAATACCTGGAACCGGACCCATAGCCCAAATACCATATAGTATGAACCCGTCTGAACTAGCGGAACTGAAGAAGCAACTGGATGCCATGTTGGAAATTGGACTGATTCAACCAAGTGCGTCACCTTGGAGATCACCTGTCTTGTTTGTGGACAAGAAAGATGGAGGTAACCGTCTGTGCACGGATTATAGGAAGTTGAACGATGTCACCATCAATAAAAAGTACCTGTTTCCCAAGATAGAAGACCTGTTTGACCAGTTGACTGGTGCCAAAGTGTTTTCTAAGATTGATCTTAGAACCGGCTATCATCAACTCAAGACTCGCGCAGAGGATATTCCAAAGACTGCCTTCACCACCAGATATGGATTATACGAGTATACTGTCATGTCTTTTGGATTAACCAATGCCCCCCGCTTATTTCATGAACCTCATGAATAAGATTTTTATGGACTTCCTGGATCAGTTTGTCGTTGTTTTCATCGACGACATTCTGATTTATTCCAAATCAGAAGAGGAACATGAGCTACACCTAAGAACCATTCTTGGAACCCTTAGAGAGTATAAGCTTTATGCCAAGTTTAGCAAATGCGAATTCTGGTTACAGGAGGTAGGATTCCTCGGACATATTGTATCAGCCGGAGGAATTGTCGTTGACCCTGCGAAGGTGAAAGATGTCGAAGATTGGCAAGACCCAACCACTCAAACCCAAGTTCGTGAATTTCTCGGATTAGCGGGATACTACCGCAAGTTCATAGAAGGATTCTCGAGTATCGCCAGACCCATGACCCAATTGCTGAAGGAGGACAAGAAGTTTGAATGGACTGACAAATGTGAAGCGAGTTTTCAGGAACTCAAGAGGAGATTGATTTCAGCCCCAATCTTGATCATGCCGTATATCACGAAGCCCTTTGATGTGTATTGTGACGCATCCAAGATCGGTCTCGGATGTGTGCTAATGCAAGAAGGCAAAGTTATATCTTATCTATCCTGACAACTGAAGCAGCATGAACAGAATTATCCAACCCATGACCTTGAACTCGCAGCCGTAGTTCTAGCCCTGAAGACATAGAGGCATTACCTCATGGGTAACCGTTGTCAGATTTATTCGGATCACAAGAGCTTTAAGTATATATTCACTCGGAAGGAGCTGAATATGAGGCAGAGAAGATGGATTGAGCTCATCAAGGATTATGATCTGGACATTCACTATCACCCCGATAAAGCCAATGTGGTAGCAGAAGCCCTTAGCAGATTGTCGTGCCGCTGGAACTCCATGATTTTGAAGGAGCAACCAAGCTTGCACAAAGAGATGGAAGATTTCCGAATGGAATTAGTGAGTGAAGGATTTTTGGCTAGCATAGAACTTCAACCCACTTTGACCAGTCAGATCAAGGAGGCTCAGAAAGGAAATGCTAGTATCGACGGAATTAAGCGTCGTATCGGTACAGGCAAAGTACCCGGATTTACCGAAGATGAAGAAGGAGTTATGTGGTACAAAGGACGCCTTTGTGTACCAGCAGATTCAGAATTGAAAGAAGTGATTTTCAAAGAGGCCCATGATACTCTTTATTCTATCCACCCAGGAGGAACGAAGATGTATCAGGATTTGAAGGAACAATTTTGGTGGCATAAGATGAAGAGAGAAATCGGAAGCTATATCGCCAAGTGTGATATCTGTCAGAGAGTCAAGGCGGGACATCAAAGACCCGCAGGACTGTTGCAACCGATACAAATTCCGGAATGGAAATGGGATTCAGTTGGAATGCATTTTATCACCAGATTGCCTACTTATAGTAGGGGAAATGACTCTATCTGGGTCATAGTTGACAGACTGTCCAAAGTAGCCCATTTCTTACCCGTCAAGACCACATACCAAAGTTCGAAGCTAGCGGAGTTATACACGCTAGAATCGTCAGTTTGCACGGAGTCCCCAAGAACATTGTATCAGATCGAGGAACTCAGTTTACCTCAAGATTCTGGAAGAAAGTGCAAGAAGGTTTAGGAACCCGACTAGATTTCAGCACCGCGTATCACCCTCAGACCGATGGACAAACGGAACGAGTAAATCAAATACTCGAAGATATGTTGAGAGCATGTGTGCTAGAGTATGGATCTAAATGGGAAGATTGTCTGCCTTTCGCAGAATTTTCATACAACAACAATTATCAAGCTAGTCTGCAAATGGCCCCATTTGAATTCATGTATGGAAGTAAGTGTCGAACCCCTTTGAATTGGTCGGAAGTAGGAGAGAGTCATATTTTCGGACCCGATATCCTACGAGAAGCCGAAGAGAAAGTTCACAAGATTCATGAGCACCTCAAGACTGCCCAGTCAAGACAAAAGAGTTACGCCGACAAGAGACGTCATGACCTCGCTTTTAATATCGAAGATTTTGTGTATCTTAAAGTGTCGCCTTTAAAGGGAATGCAGTGTTTCCAGCTCAAAGGCAAGTTATCCCTAGATATATCGGACCCTTGAAGATTCTGAATCGTCGAGGAGAAGTATCATATCAATTGGAACTTCCCAAGGAGATGTCAGCCATGCACAATGTGTTCCATATATCGTTACTTCGCAAATGCCTTGAAGTTCCGGAGAAGAGTAAAGTGTTCAAGAACATTGATCGCCGCACCATAGAGATCAACGATGACCTGACCTATCCCAAAGTACCCATACATATTTTGGAAGAAGCTTTCAGAACCACATGGACCCTAAGCATCAAGTTTCTCAAGATTCAGTGGAGCAACCACACTGAAGAAGAAGCTACCTGGGAGCGCGAAGATCACATCAGGACGGAGTTTCCCGATCTCTTTAAATCCTAGGTAATCTTTTTCTTCCTTTTTCAAATCTCGGGACAAGATTTTGTTTAAGGGGGGAAGGTTTGTAACATCCCAAAAATATTAAACATGGATCATCAAACTCTAATCACTAAAATTAGGGTTAACAAAAACTTTGATTAATTTAAATCATATGAATACATGTGTGAATGTGATGATTTGATAAACGCATGAAGGGACTTGTGTGAATAACCTAAATAGCAAGAAATGGTTTAAAGATGAATATAACATCATATAAAACAATTCCATGCAGAAACAAATCAAGAGAAAATCAAAAGCAAATCAAATAAAGCAAATGGTCATTTTTGCCAATCTTGCTCACTAGGTCACTTTGAGTGTTTCTAGTCCAAGATTTCAAACAGAAACTTTCCCAATTATTTTCACCCATTGCTAGAACAAGTAAAAGTGAATCAAATCCCACCTTTCAAACTTACAGAAACATTTGGCAACCTCATTCAAATCACAATTAAAAATTGAATCTTATTCATATGTGAAGATCACCCATTTTCAAAACCCAACCAAACCAGTGCCCCTTGACTAATCCAACTAACCATACACTCCCTAGTATATGCCTAGCAAACCCACCAAGTTTGAATCCAAAATTCAAATTCAAAGTTCTTGCGGCCATTTCATCAAACACCTTGCAGATACAACTCAAACATACATCAAACACTATAGTGTGCAGTAATTTTGGCCTAACTTGTTCCCAATCTAGCTCACTCTACACCCTCAGTAGATCATCTAACTTGTTTAACCCCTCTAGCTCACTATAAACTAGACCATGCCATTAATGGCAAGCATGTCGAGTCTCACCTTGCCACCCCATTGTCGACAGCAAGCTAGGAGCAGCCCCAAGCCTAGCAAGCATGCCTAGCAGGCACCCCACCGTACACCGCCACTCCCTTTCCTAGCCCCGAGCAATGCCAGCCCCTGGACCACACGGCAAGGCAATGCCAAACCTCTCTGCATGCGAGCCGAGAGCGCGCCAGTGCGCCACCCTCGACCAGCACCCACAGACAGCACGCCGCCCTTGCCGCGTGCGTACGTGATCACCACCGCCCCCTACCATCGCCCATGCCAGTAGCACTCTGTGCCGTCGACCACGACGAGCTCAGCCCGCGCCCGTCGGTCCCCTTCAGCCACTATAAATAGAGGCCTCCACCGCTTGTTTTCTTCACACCAGTTCACTCCCCTCTCTCTCAGAACCACTCCACCTCACTCCTGGAGCAAGTTGAGAAGCGCATCGCCGGAATTTGGCCGGAGCCCGCCGCTGCTGGAGAAGAAGGTAGCCGTCGATTGGAGCCGCCCCAGGAGAAGCTGTCGGTACCAGGAGACTCGCCATCGTCGACTTTGTCATTCGCCCCCATCGCCGACCTTCGCCTGAGCCCAGGTGATCCTCCCACGACCCCCATTTGTAGTGACTAGGGTTCTGTCTCGCCGGTGCTGCCCGACATGGACGATGAACCAGAGTCGTTCGATTAGAACTAGATCCCACGGTCCACATTGCCCCGTACCACTTCGCACCTCACCGTCTCACTGACGCGTGGGGACAGTCACTTAACCAGCCCACGCGTGCGCTGTGCGTAGTGGGCCGGCCCAGTTACATGTCCCGCGCGACCAAACAATTCAAATTTAGTTTTATTCATTTAATTTCAAACACAGTTCTGTACCTAGATTAAAAAATCAACCTAGCTCGATTCACTGAACCAAAATGCATGAAACTAATTTTGTTAGATAGGTACTGAAATGCTTAATCCAAGCCCGTTGGATTCAAACCATTTGAAGTTATAGATCAACCATTGTAAAAATGTCAAGACATAAGCTTTTCTGCATTCAAATATTTTTCAAAATTCAACCACAATAGATTTTGAGTTGATTCCAACTCTTAAAAATCACAATTAAGCATACCTTTCAGAATATATAAAAATATATGGGTTTACTTGCAGAAATAATGTTCAAGTAATAAAAGAATGCCACCTAGGCATTTCTAGTCACTTTATTTAATTAAAATAAAAAGGTTAAACCTTATTAAATTGTGACACCACTTTAAATCACATTCTCATGTACTGACATATGTGGTGATGACATGTGTCAACATGATCCCATGTTTGAGTTAGAGAATATTAAATCTTAAGTAGTTTTTCACTGAGTAGAAATTACTTTTCTCATAGATGCAGTTGGATTACGGTCTATGTATATTGTTGTATTGCCCAATCAACCTCATAGGATATTTCTGGCTAGTAATTGCATTGTTATGCCTTGCTCAGTTTCTGTCAATTTCCCCGCTGTAATTTGTTTACCCTTCATGCCATGTTATTTATCTAAGGAGAGCACCTCTAGTGAACTATGGACCTCGGTCTAATCTTTACCATTGATACATCTTCCATTGTTACTTGTTTACTTGCTGCAAACCATTACCTTACACACCATATGTTTAATCCTTTGTTACAGCAAACCGGTGAGCTTGACAACCTCACTGATTCGTTGGGGCAAAGTCTTGAGTTTGTGTTGTGCAGGTCTCCACATTGCTTCCAACACCTGTGTGACGTTTCCTTCCTCCTTCTGGTTCGATAAACTCGGTCTCAACTGAGGGAAGGCTTGCTGCTTGCTGCTTCATGTTGCGTTCGCAGCATAGAAAACAAAAAATTTCCTACGATTGGAACTATGTACCAAGATCTATCTACTAGATACAAACAACGGGCGGATGTATATCCGTAGAGAACATACCCTTGAAGACCGACAAAGCTTAACGAGTTCAACTCGTGGTTGATGTAGACGATCTCTTGCCGATCTCAAGATCGAGAGGAAGTCCTAGCGCCGTAAATCAGCAGCGCATCCGTGCTCGCACACACGTTCGAGGCACCGAGCAACCTCCGCCTCCTCGCTCCAGCGATGCAGCGGAAGCACAACTCTTTCTTGCCGAATAGCCACCGGAAACATGTATCTCGCTAGTCCGAGACCATGGGGGATAAATTCTAGAGGGGGAGAGAGATCCTTCACGAGGAGGTGTGAGAGACAAGTGAGGAGGGGGGCTCCTTTTATAGGAGGAGGGGGGGAACCCCAAGGGGGTGGCCAGCGCATGGGGCTGCCCCCTTGCCCTTCCATCTTCATGTGGGTGGACACTCCACTCACAAAAGTCCTTTAAATTCCCTCCACTCAAAAGTCCACTCAAATTCCCATTAAATTTCCACCAAATTTAATGCAAACTCTCATTAAATAAAACTCTTTTATTTTATTCAGAATTTTGTCAATTACTTTAATGACAAACATTCACAAATAACCCCTTGCTAGAATTCCATTTCACATGCATAACCACTTTATGCAATTTCACCCGAAAACCTGTTTCGGTATCTAGTGAAATAAATTCCTGCGCTTGTTCATTCTTTCGGCATGAAACATTTGCTCCAATTGGATGTCGGTGTCTCTTAAGTGTGTCACCCTAAGGTTCGTGAATAATGCGGACATGATCGAGACCCCTCTCGGATCAATAATCAGAAGCGGGATCTGGAGACCCATACTAACTCCCACACATTCAACGATGACTTTCTTGTGATCGTCGGAACCTTTTACGCTAGTATCTTAATACCTTTGTTTCACGATATATTACATGTCTGAGATTCGATCATCGGTATCTCCATACCTAGTTTGATCTCGTTACCGACATGCACTATTTTCTCGTTCCCGTGATATAACATTATAGTGATCAAATCACTTGCTTGCAAGCTAATCAATGTGATATCACCGAGAGGGCCCAGAGTATATCTATCCGTCATCGGGATGAACAAATTCCACTCTCGATCCATGAGCCTCAACATAACACTTTATTAGTTCTGAATCCATCTTTATAATCACCCTGTTACGGTGTGACGTTTGATGTTATCAAGAAACTCTTCCGATGTTAGTGATTGACATGATCTCATGGTCTAAGGATTAGGATCACTTCGTAAGTTGTTATAGCAATATAAACTCAATGACTTTGATCGTAATGCTATACTTCGGATGAATGTTCATCACACCATTACACTAATGTTGTGATCCCGTTATTAACAACATCCAATGTCCATGATCAGGAAACCTTGATCATGTTATTAATCAACGAGCTAGTTTATGAGAGAGGCATAACTAGGAACTTTCTGTTTGTTTATTAAACACACATGTATTAATGTTTCCGTATTAATAAAATTATAGCATGTAAAATAAACATCTATCATATACTTGGAATACACATAATAAACACTTTATTATTGCCTCTCAGGGCATATTCCCTTCAGTCTCCCACTTGCACTAGAGACAATAATCTAGTTACATAGTGATAAATCTAACACCCATTGAGTTCTGGTGTTGATCATGTTTTGCTCTAGGGAGAGTTTTAGTCAACGGATCTGCTACATTGAGATCCGTATGTACTTTACAAATCTTTATATCTCCATCCTTGACATGCTCGCGGATGGAGTGAAACCGGCGCTTAATATGCTTGGAATGCTTGTGAGACCTTGGTTCTTTGGCATTGGCAATGGCACCATTGTTGTCCCAACAGATCACCATTGGGTCCAACGCGTTTGCAACCACTCCTAGTTCAGATATGAACTCCTTCATCCAAACTGCTTCCTGAGCTGCTTCTGAAGCAGCAACATATTCGGCCTCCGTTGTTGATCCCGCTACCACAGGTTGTTTGGAGCTCCTCCAACTAACCGCTCCGCCATTCATGAGAAATATGTATCCAGATTGAGACTTAGAGTCATCCGGATCGGTGTCAAAGCTAACGTCAACATAACACTTAGCAACGAGCTCTTCTTCACCTCCGTATACAAGAAACATATCCTTAGTTCTTCGTAAGTACTTAAGGATATTCTTGACCGCTATCCAGTGTTCCGAACCTGGATCCGATTGGTACCTACTAGTCAAACTAATAGCATGTGCCACATCCTGTCTTGTACATAGCATGGCGTACATTATAGAGCCTATGGCTGAAGCATAGGGGACTTTGTCCATTATCTCTCTTTCTTCCGCCGAAGCCGGACTTTGAGTCTTACTCAATGTCTTGCCTTGCAACATAGGTAAGAACCCCTTCTTACTTCCGTCCATTTTAAACTTCTTTAAAATCTTATCAAGGTATGTACTTTGTGATAGCCCTATTAGGCGCCTAGATCTATCTCTATAGATCTTTATGCCTAATATGTATGACGCTTCACCTAGGTCCTTCATTGAAAATTTGCTGTTTAGATAACTTTTAGCACTGTTTAAAAGATCTATATCATATCCGATCAATAATGTGTCATCCACATATAATATCAGAAATGCCACATTGCTCCCACTCACTTTCTTGTAAATACAAGCTTCTCCATAAATTTGGACAAATCCAAACTCTTTGATCACCTCATCAAAGCGGAGATTCCAACTTCGTGATGCTTGCTTTAATCCATAGATGGATCGCTGAAGCTTGCACACCTTGTTAGCATCCTTAGGATCGACAAAACCCTTTGGTTGTATCATATACAACTCTTCTTCAATATTACCATTGGGAAATGCGGTTTTGACATCCATCTGCCATATCTCATAATCGAAATATGCAGCAATTGCTAACATAATCCTAACTTACTTTAGCATCGCTACGGGAGAGAATGCCTCATCGTAGTCAACTCCTTGAATTTGTCGAAACCCCTTTGCGACAAGTCGAGCTTTATAGACGGTCACATTACCATCAGCATTAGTTTTCCTTTTGAAAATCCATTTGTTCTCCACGGCCTTTCGGTCGTGAGGTAACTCCACCAAGTTCCAAAATTGATTTTCATACATGGATTCCATCTCAGATTTCATGGCTTCTAACCATTTGTTGGAATCCGGGCTCATCATCGCTTCTTCATACGTCACAGGGTCATCATTTTCATCAACCATGAAATTCATGACAGGATTTCCGTACAGCTCGGGAGCTGCACGCGTCCTGCTTGACCTGCGAGGTTCGGTAGT
Organism: Avena sativa; assembly: GCA_916181665.1. Lineage (NCBI taxonomy): Eukaryota > Viridiplantae > Streptophyta > Magnoliopsida > Poales > Poaceae > Avena > Avena sativa. The sequence goes on from OV702284.1 coordinate 19,299,344, forward strand.
ACTCTCTTTCGGAGTTTCATGATCATTATCATTAGTTCCCTCTTCAACAGGTGGATCCAACTCCGGAACAACTTTCGGCGCTGCGCTACTTGTCATACTTTGAAGAGAAGGTTCCATAACCTCTTCGAGTTCTACCTTCCGACTACTCACACCTTTCGCGAGAAACTCTTTCTCTAGAAAGGATCCATTCTTGGCAACAAAACCTTGCCCTCGGATCTGTGATAGAAGGAATACCCAATAGTTTCCTTAGGGTATCCTATGAAGACGCATTTTTCCGCTTTGGGTTCGAGTTTATCCGGTTGAAGTTTCTTCACATAAACATCGCATCCCCAAACTTTAAGAAATGACAGCTTAGGTTTGTTTCCACACCACAATTCATACGGTGTCTTTTCAACGGATTTAGATGGTGCCCGATTTAAAGTGAATACAGCAGTTTCTAGTGCATAACCCCAAAATGACAACGGCAAGTCCGTCAGAGACATCATAGATCGAACCATATCTAATAAAGTACGATTACAACGTTCCGACACACCATTTCGCTGTGGTGTTCCGGCAGGCGTGAGTTGTGAAACAATTACACACTCTTTCATGTGAGTGCTAAACTCGTAACTTAGATACTCACCTCCACAGTCGGACCGTAGAAATTTGATCTTTCTATTACGATGATTTTCCACTTCATTCTGAAATTCCTTGAACTTTTCAAAGGTTTCAGACTTGTGTTTCATCAAGTAGATATAACCGTATCTACTCAAATCATCCGTGAAAGTAACAAAATAACAATATCCACCTCGCACCGACACACTCATTGGACCACATACATCAGAATGTATGATTTCCAATAAATTTGTCGCCCGTTCCATTGAACCGGAAAACGGCGTTCTAGTCATCTTGCCCATAAGGAATGGCTCACATGTATCAAATGATTCAAAATCAAGTGATTCCAAAAGTCCATCCGAATGGAGCTTCTTCATGCGTTTAACGCCAATATGACCTAGACGGCAGTGCCACATATATGCGGATATATCATCATTAAGTTTAATCCTTTTAGCATCAACATTATGAATATGTGTAACATTATCATCGAGATCTAATAGAAATAAACCATTCATCATCGGTGCATGACCATAAAAGATTTCATTCATATAAATGGAACAACCATTGTTCTCGGATTTAAATGAATAACCACTTCGCATCAAACACGATCCAGATACAATGTTCATGCTCAGTGCAGGCACCAGATAACAATTATTCAAGTTTATTACTAATCACGACGGCAAATGGAGAGGCAGCGTTCCGACGGCGATCACATCAACGCTTGATCCATTGCCGACACGCATCTTGACCTCACCCCTTGCTAGCGGTCGCTTGTTCCGCAGCCCCTGATTCGAGTTACAAATATTAGCAATTGAACCGGTATCAAATACCCAGGTGCTACTGCGAGCACTAGTCAAGTACACATCAATAACATGTATATCATATATACCTTTGTTTGCTTTGCCGGCCTTCTTGTCTGCCAGATACTTGGGGCAGTTACGCTTCTAGTGGCCATTCCCCTTACAATAGTAGCACTCGGTATCAGACTTAGGTCCAACTCGGGGTTTCTTTTCAGGCACGGCAACAGGCTTGCCGCCCTTACTTCCCTTCCGTTTTCCCTTCTTGTCTTTCTTGAAACCAGTGTTCCTATTGATCATCAACACTTGATGTTCCTTTTTGATCTCCACTTCTGCAGTTTTAAGCATTGACAGAAGCTCGGGGGGAGACTTCTTCATGCCTTGCATATTAGAGTTCATCACGAAGCTCTTATAGCTAGGTGGCAGAGACTGCAGAACACGATGGATGCCTAAGTCAATGGGAATCGATATTCCCAAGGAAACAAGCTTATCGGCGTAACCCGACATCTTGAGGACATGCTCACTAACGGAGTTGTGCTCTTCCATCATGCAGCTAAAGAACTTTTCTGAAGCGTTGTAGCTCTCTACAGCAGCATGTGTGTCGAAAATCATTTTCAACTCACCCATTGTATCAAAAGCATTGCCATTTTCGAAACGCTTTCGAAGTTCCGGCTCTAGCCCATACAATAAGCCGCAATGAACTAAGTTGTGGTCCTCCTGACGAGTCTGATAGACATTCTTCTCCTCATCAGGGGCATCATCTAAAGGTGGGGGGCCTAACAGCGCTTCTAGCACATATTGATTTTGTGTAGCAGAGAGGAGAATCCTCAAATTCATGGCCCATTCGGTAAAGTTGCTACCGTTCGTTGCTAGTTTCTCTTTCTCCATGAACACATTGAAATTAAAAGCAGGTGGTGCCATCTACAACAGAATTTGTAAAGTTTAGACTAAGTGTATGATAGATTGAGTTCAACTAATCCATATTACGAATGAACTCCCACTCAAAAACGACATCCCTCGTGCCTTTTTGGTGATTACATGAACCAAATCCACTACACCAAGTCCGATCATCACGTGAGTCGGTGTAGCTTCAAAGGCGAGCATCAAATGGGCATCATATCAACTATATGACTCATGCTTAACCTTTCGGTCCGTGTTCCTAGGCCATGTCTTTACATGCTAGGCTCGCCAAGTTAGAACCTTAGTATTCGCGTGTGTAACTGTTTTACACCCGAAATATGGTCGTGGATCCAAGAACACCCGATCATCACGTGATGTCTTGGAGCGACGAAGACATAATCGGTGCATACTAAAGGAAGAACACATTTTTATCTTGATATTTAAATGAGGGATCATCTTATTATGCTAACAAAGCGCTAAACAAGCAATATAAGATGCTAAACATCACATGTTTATTAGTGAAATGATATGGTTCCCGCAGATGATCTCTATCATGCGCATCGTGGTATGATCACTATCATGCCTATATGTGTAAATCCAAGGTCTATGGAATTTACACGCTATGTGTGTTGTAAGAGTATCATCGCATACTTCTACTTACAACGCTACCATATCATAACATTAGCCCAGCAACAATCTAAACTAGACGCCTCTAATTTATCCATTGCAAGTTTTACGTGGCTTAGGGCTTTCGAGATAGAACCGTTCTTACCTATGAACATGAACCACAACGAGGATAACCAAATTGTTGACAACTCGCTTGCAAAATAGATATTGACTATAGTAGGAGAGACAGACACCCGCTAGCCACTTATGCAAACTAGTTGCATGTCAAGCGTGGAACGGGTCTCATGTGCGAGGACATGTAAAGTTTGTCTGGGCCGCCTCATCCCACTATGCCACCAATATCCAAAATTACAACAAAGGAGCAACAACATGATCATCATCGCCCACATACTCATATGTGTACTACCCGTGTAAAGTATCTACGCATAGATCCGGCTCTGATACCACTGTTGGGTTCGCAGCATAGAAAACAAAAAAATTCCTACGATGGGAACTATGTACCAAGATCTATCTACTAGATACAAAAAACGGGCGGATGTATATCCGTAGAGAACATACCCTTGAAGACCGACAAAGCTAAACGAGTTCAACTCGTGGTTGATGTAGACGATCTCTTGCCGATCTCAAGATCCAGAGGAAGTCCTAGCGCCGCAAATCAGCAGCGCATCCGTGCTCGCACACACGTTCGAGGCACCGAGCAACCTCCGCCTCCTCGCTCCAGCGATGCAGCGGAAGCACAACTCTTTCTTGCCGAATAGCCACCGGAAACATGTTTCTCGCTAGTCCGAGACCATGGGGGATAAATTCTAGAGGGGGAGAGAGATCCTTCATGAGGAGGTGTGAGAGACAAGTGAGGAGGGGGGCTCCTTTTATAGGAGGAGGGGGGACCCCAAGGGGGTGGCCGGCGCATGGGGCTGCCCCCTTGCCCTCCCCTCTTCATGTGGGTGGACACTCCACTCACAAAAGTCCTTTAAATTCCCTCCACTCAAAAGTCCACTCAAATTCCCATTAAATTTCCACCAAATTTAATGCAAACTCTCATTAAATAAAACTCTTTTATTTTATTCATAATTTTGTCAATTACTTTAATGACAAACATTCACAAATAACCCCTTGCTAGAATTCCATTTCACATGCATAACCACTTTATGCAATTTCACCCGAAAACCTGTTTCGGTATCTAGTGAAATAAATTCCTGTGCTTGTTCATTCTTTCGGCATGAAACTTTTGCTCCAATTGGATTTCGGTGTCTCTTAAGTGTGTCACCCTACGGTTCGTGAATAATGCGGACATGATCGAGACCCTCTCGGATCAATAATCAGAAGCGGGATCTAGAGACCCATACTGATTCCCACACATTCAACGATGACTTTCTTGTGATCGTCGGAACCTTTTACGCTAGTATCTTAATCCCTTTGTTTCACGATATATTACATGTCCGAGATTCGATCATCGGTATCTCCATACCTAGTTTGATCTTGTTACCAACATGCACTATTTTCTTGTTCCCGTGATATAACATTCTAGTGATCAAATCACTTGCTTGCAAGCTAATCAATGTGATATCACCGAGAGGGCCCAGAGTATATCTATCCGTCATCGGGATGAACAAATTCCACTCTCGATCCATGAGCCTCAACATAACACTTTATTAGTTCTGAATCCATCTTTATAATCACCCTGTTACGGTGTGACGTTTGATGTTATCAAGAAACTCTTCCGATGTTAGTGATTGACATGATCTCATGGTCTAAGGATTAGGATCACTTCGTAAGTTGTTATAGCAATATAAACTCAATGACTTTGATCGTAATGCTATACTTCGGATGAATGTTCATCACACCATTACACTAATGTTGTGATCCCGTTATTAACAACATCCAATGTCCATGATCAGGAAACCTTGATCATCTTGTTAATCAACGAGCTAGTTTATGAGAGAGGCATAACTAGGAACTTTCTGTTTGTTTATTAAACAAACATGTATTAATGTTTCCGTATTAATACAATTATAGCATGTAAAACAAACATCTATCATATACTTGGAATACACATAATAAACACTTTATTATTGCCTCTTAGGGCATATTCCCTTCACTTCACACCTTGCTCTTGGGGTTTCCAACGAAGCGCTTCCACATCAAACACTAGGCGCCATCAAGCTTTCTGGTGCCATTACTGGGGAATCTACTTCAACCTCTTCCACCTCGTCAACCGCTATCACAAGCAACAGACAACTGCTTTAAGCAAAGTGTGTAAGGTAAACAGTCCACATGTTCCATTAACAAGAGACCGTTGTTTTCTCCCTAGTAGCAACAACACATCTACAACCGAAGAGATTATTGTCACTTCCCTTAGAAACTAGAGGCATGAACCCACTATCGAGCATAAATACCCCCTCTTGGAGTCACTAGCAACTACTTGGCCAAGATAGCTACTAACAACGGAGAGCATGCAAGATGACAAACAACACAGACATGATAGAATCATAAAGACAAAACCATTAATCAAACCAACATAATAATCTCAATATCCATCGGATCCCCGCAAACACAACATGCATGATTACAAATAGATTAGATCTTGATCATGAACGGAGATCACAAGATCTATACATGAAAGCACAAAGGAGGAGATACAACCATCTAGCTACTAAATGGACCCATAGTCTAAGGTGGAACTACTCACGCATCATACCGGAGAGAAGGCCTCCAGGATGATCTCCCCTCCGGCAGGGTGCCGGGAAGAACTTCAGATCCCCCCGATCTAGGGACGACGGTGGCGACGGCTACAGAAGGTTTCGTGGAGATTTGATAGGGTACTTAGAGTTTCTGCATCGGGGGCTTCTTATCGGCGAAGGGGGAGGCCTAGGAGGCGGCAAGAGGGACCACACCCCTCCCAGGCGCGGGGCAAGGCCTACCCGCGCCTAGGAGGGTCTGGCTGCCCTGGCCCGCTTCTCCGTCTCCCCTCTAGACTTCTTGTTCCCCACGAAAAGTAATTGACTTTCACGTTTGTCCCGTCCAATTCCGAGAATATTTCTTTACTAACTTATCTGAAACCAAAAGCAGTAGAAAACATGCAACTGGCACTATGGCAACTTGTTAATAGGTTAGTACCAGAAAACATGTATAAAGTACCTCAAAGTGTAGACAAAGCAAAGCAAAGTAGATACTAAACAAGCATGGAGCATCAAAAATTATAGATACGTTTCCGACGTATCAACGTGATACGTCCAAAACGTATCTACTTTCTCGAACATTTTGTTATTGTTTCTCCTCTAAACTTGTGTGATTTGGATGCAACTAACACGGACTGACGCTATTTTCAGTAGAATTACCTTGGTGTCTTGTTTTTGTGCAAAAAATCAACTATCAGGAAAAACCCCGGAAAATATGCCAAAAACTATTTTTCACCAGAAGATCCATGGAGCCAGAAGGGGAGACAGAGAGGAGGCCTAGGGGGCCTAGACCCACCCTAGGCACGGGCCCACCTGACCCCGCGCCTGGAGGGGGTTTGGCCACCCCAGGCAGCTCCTCGGCCTCCTTCGGCGCCTATAAGTTGCCTTCTGACCTAAAAATTTAGGGGGGTTTGATAGTTTTTCAGAATGGGTTCCGCTCCGCCACCGCCACCAAAAACCAAGATTCGGATCCAGAAACTCCGTTCTGGCACCCTGTCGGGACGGGGAATTTGGAGAGGATCATCGCCATCGTCATCACCAACGCATCTCCATCAACCACCGATGTTTTCCTCATCCATGAGTGAGTAATCCTCCGCTGTAGGCTTGGGTATGGTAGGGATTGGATGAGTTCTATCATGTAATCGAATACGATATGTTAGGGCATAGTGCCTAGTATCTCTATTAGTGCTATTTGACTTTGTTGCAACTTGTTGTGCTTAATGCTTGTCACTAGGGCCCGAGTGCCATGATCTCAGATATGAACTTATTATTGAATCATTATGATAGTATTGTTTGTGATCTTATCTGCAAGTTGTGTACACATATCATTGTCTGGATCCAAAGGCCCCAAAGTGACAATAATTGGGACAACCAGAGGGGATGGATGTGGTGTGAGGATCACATGTGTTCACGAAGTGTTAATGCTTTGCTCCGGTGCTCTATTAAAGGGAGCACCTTAATTGCCAGTAGTTCCCTAGAGGCCTCGCTGCCACGGGCTGGCTGGACAGAAGATGTTGTGCAAGTTCTCATTGCGAGCACGTATGACTATATTTGGAGCACATGCCTAGGATTGTTTAGTACTTGGATGCTTATTATTATTTATCTGCAATGCCCTAGACTTTGAAGTTACATGTTTAGACTCGTCCATGCAACGCCCGTATATCCATCCCTATGCCTACCGCACTCGAATCCTACTGTTACCGTTACTGTTACTATTGCTACTATTTCACTGTTGTTGTTACTGCTGTTGTTTCTACTACAAACTGTTGCTACTGATAAACTTCTGTGAGCAAGAACTATTTCCAGATGCAGCTGAACTGACAACTCAGTTGTTAAGGCTTGCAAGTATTCTTTGGCTCCCCTTGTGTCGAATCAATAAATTGGGTAATACTACCCGCGAAGACTGTTGCGATCCCCTATACTTGTGGGTCATTAAGACTATTTTCTGGCGCCATTGCCGGGGAGCATAGCTTTATTTGTAAGTTCACTTGGATCTACTATTGTTCACTGCTACTCCTTTCATCATGGGGAAGTCTCGTGATGGAAAGTTCCCTATTTTACCATCCACTACAAGAAGAGGTACAGTCCTAAACACCTCTGCTGCTCTTGATTCATCGTCTGTTATAAGTAAGCTTGTCACACCACCACCACATACTCATGCTACACACACTGCTACTACTGCTGAATCTGAAACTGCTTTTGATACTCATGATGTTACTTCTACTGTGCTTGATGTGAGTGGTTCACTAGGTCCTTTTCTAGATGCTACTATGGCTAGTCTAGGAAATACCGAAACTCCTAGTGAATACACTGTTACACTTGTTAGCTCACCTTCTAGTGAGAGTTATGATATTAATGATGGTTACATTGAGCTCCTGATGAATTTATTGAAGAGTGCCGAAACACACATGGTACTAGTGCTATGAAGAGTCTCCTTGCTAGACGTACTATTATGCCTAAGTTGTCCTCTGATCCTAAGTTTGCCACTTCTCCCATAGATATTAAAGATGAAGATTATGATTTCTCTCTTGATTTATCTTATTTAGATATTGTTGAGAAAGAACCTTTTGTGGGACTGAAAATGAGAGTGCTGTGGCTCATATGAATGAGCTTTCTACTATGAGTGTTTTGTTCTCTGATGATTTTAAGATGCGAAAGTACTTTGTTGCTAAGATCTTCCCTTTTTCACTAAAAGGAGAAGCTAGGGCTTGGTTTAATAGATTACCTCCTGGTTCCATTGATAGCCCTGATTGCTTGATTTATTCTTTCTTCCATAAATATTTTCCTCCTAGTGCTAGACATGCTGCTTTGTAGAGACTTTTTGATTTTAAACATGGAGAAGAAGAGAAATTGCCTGAGTCATGGAAAAGATTCTGTTCCTTGATTCATGCACATCCTGGTTGTCCATTGCCTAAGAATGAGCTTCTTGATATTTATTATAATGGACTAACTGATGATTCTAGGACCTACCTAGATAGCTTTGCTGATTGTGTTTTCAGGAAAAGGACTCCTACAGATGCTGAAGAATTAATGACCAAGATAAGCAAGAATTATGATGATTGCACTTCAACTGAGCTAAATACACCTGAGACTATTACTCCTGAACCAGTTGTTCCTGAACCAATTCCAGCACCAACAACAAAGAAGAGGGGAGTTATTGTATTAAATGATGAAGTGATGAAAGAATCTACGAAGTGTCTAAAGGAGAAAGGTATTAGAGCTGAAGATGTGAAGAATCTACCTCCTATAGAAGAATTATGTAAGCCAATTCCCCACTCATCTACTATTGAGGTACACTCTCTCCAATTTAATGAAGGTGATATTCCTTATGGTAAGCCTCCTGATCAATGCTTAGAGGAACTTGACACATTTATTATTAAACAAGGGTATTTTAATAAACAAGTTCAGAATCATTTATTGGAAAACTCTAGAGCTATCCATGAGTTGAAAGATATTGTGGAAAGAACTTCTAATGATATTAAAATGCTTTGTAAACACTTTAAAATGGTTCAAACCCAACTTGATAAACTTGCTAAGGTACAAAAGGATATGCTAGTTAATGCCTCAGGAAATAAACATGCTTATGGAATTAGAACTAGGAGTGGTATAGCTACTCAAGATCCTTTATATCCTGAAGGACGCCCTAAAAGAATACAGCAGGATTCCCAACAAGGTGAAGATAGTGGTAGTCCTCGTAAGAGGAAGAAAAATAAACATAAGATAGTTGAGGAACCACTTGAACCTGCTGTAGATCCTAATAGTATATCTGTCTCTGATGCTAAAATTGAGAGTGGTAATAATAATGATGCTCCTGATAAGGAGGAAGGTGAGGAAGAACCTAAGAAGCACACTAAGAACATTAGGTACACAAAAGAAGATTTTATTGCTAATAAACATGGTAAAGAGAGAGAACCTTGGGTGCAGAAACCTATGCCTTTTCTAGGTAAGAAACACAAGTCAAAGGAGGAAGAACACTACAACAAGTTTTGTGAGTGGATGAAACCTTTATTTCTGCGAATTCCTTTGGCTGATGCTATGAAACTTCCTCCTTATTCAACGTATATGAAGGATATTGTCTCTAATAAAAGGAAAATTCATAATGAGGAGATTTCTAGTCTACTTGCTAATTACTCCTTCAATGGTAAGGTTCCAAAGAAACTTGGTGATCCAGGTATACCAACTATTCCTTGCTCCATTAAGAATAATTATGTTAGAACTGCTTTATGTGATTTGGGAGCTGGAGTTAGTGTTATGCCCTTTTCTCTCTATAAGAGACTCCAGCTAGAAAAGTTGATACCAACTAATATATCTTTGCAAATGGCTGATAAGTCAACTACTATTCTTGTTGGTATATGTGAGGATGTTCCTATTCAAGTTGCTCATAATTGCATGGTTTTAACTGATTTTGTTGTGCTTGAAATGCCTAAAGATGATAATATGTCTATTATTCTTGGGAGACCTTCTCTTAATACTACATGTGCTGTCATCAATTGCAATCAAGGAAAAGTAACGTTCAATATTAATGACAAATCGGACACTATCTATTTCCCCAAGAAGGTTGTTAAAAGCTATTGCCTGAATTACATTGAAAATATTGAGAGCATCAAGGTTGGAGAAATATATTGTCCCATTCCACAAGAAAGTTTTGAAACTATTATTGATTTGGACCATTTCTATCAAGTATGAGGTAACATAATCACCTTGTGGAATGCAAAGTTTTGTTTCATATACGATTGTTTTGGTAACAATACTTGATCAACCTTGTTAACAAACGGATTTTAATGAACAAAATAATGTTTCCACTGTGGTTATACTTGCTTTCTTTTACTTTTCTCCTTCTTAGTCTTTGCTTTAGCTTTAGTTTTGCTAGTAGTTTGCTTGTTTGAGTTTCTTAGAGATGCTGTAGTTTGGATTTTGGTTTGCTTTTGCTTCTTCTGAAAAAACTGTTTCTGCGAGAAAATCAATTTTCATCCCCTGAAAATTGGCCAAAAATAAAGTTTCCCGAAAATCCCAGAAAATTTAAAATAAATTTTTCCTCGAAAAAAGGGGCAGAGAGGTACCAGAGGTGACCCAGGGGGCCACCCCAGGCACCCACACCTGTGGTAGGCACGAGCCCACCACTTATGGCGCCTGGGGGGTCTGGCCCACCTGGGCCCCTCTAGGCTGCCTCCTCAAAGCCACCTTCTTTCTCTCTCCCGAAAAACACCAGAAAACTTGATCAAGCTCGAGTTCTTGTTGTTCTTGCTCGTGATTTTTGATCTCCTTGTTCAGCACATCTCAAGTGCTGATTTTTGGAGGGTTTGCTCCTTGATATGTGCCTCCTCCACTTGTCCAATTAGATTTGTGATTGGTAGATTGTATCTTGAGTATTTTGCTGCTATAGGTGACAGGTTGTTTGAGCTTGCATGCTTGTTATATGCTTAGAAACTTTGTTTTGATGCATGTGTAGCCCTCTAGCAAGTTCCTATAGTAGTTGCTCATCATTTATCAACTTAGAAATCACTTGGTTTGATGGTTGTCTAAAAATTTCAGCAAAGAAGATGAGTGCTTATCCACTGAATCAATATGACTTGATGGTGCATGAGCCAATGAAGGTCCATCGTGAGGAGGCAGTTTTTCCTTCCATATATCCATGCCATGAATTTATGAGAGCTGCGGGGATCCTCCAAGATTTCCAAACTTTGGTTACAAATGCAGGGTTGGAGCACTTTGTTGAAAGTGAACCAATCCAATATGTTAAGCTAACCATGTATTTTGTGCAGGACTTCCAGTTCACTTGGTCTACTTCTAATCCCATGGTCCATTACAAAATTTATACCTGTCGACCTGCCTTTTGCTGATTTCTGTGCAGCAATTAGAGTACCTCAGTGGGGATCTTGTGAGAAGATCAAGGAGAGGCCCAAGTCACTTGTTGATTTGTATGTTGAGATTTGCCAAGGTTTCGACTTCTCAAAGGAAAGTGGTAAAATTCGAAACATTCAGCTCCCAGCTATTAGATACTTTGCCTATTTCATTATCAAGTGTGTTCTTGCTAGAAAGACTGCTAGAAAGTTGTGTTCTTTTGATCTAGCTTTTATTGCAGCTGCTCTAAATAGGAATAGTTCATATAGTTTGGGTGCTTTGATAGCTCACCGTCTCACCACCAACCGTGAGAAGGGTGGAATTTGTGGAGGTCTCATTGCTTCTAGGTTGCTAGCTTTCCATGGTTTAGAGCCTCATTATTCAGATTTTTAGTTCCCCATAGAGAGGCTTGATATTGAATCTATGATTTAGCATGGTTTTGTTTCTTTGGGGGATAATGTGAGAAGTTTACCATATGAAATATCTTTTGTCCAGCAAGGTTGGAGAAAGGGTTGGACTGAGAAATTAGTTTATTTGCCTGCACCTGTTTTGTTTAACTTTGATAACAGGCAAGGATGGTCGCTTACAGAGGAAGAGGTTGACATATATGTTGGGGAACTCTCCCAGCAAGATGAGAATGTTGAAGAGGATGTCGAAGACAATTCGGTTCAGCCCTCCAACTTTGGAGAGTCTTCATGCCAGCATCCCTCATTTGATTGGGGCGCGTCTTCTTCTTCATCATAGGTGCCTGACTATGATCATTCCTATGATGACCCACCAGCATGGGGTTACTATCCGTGTTATTGAGCCCCTCTTAGGCCAAAAGCCTAATCTTGGGGGGAGGTATACCGATGTCACACTCATCGATATATCATATTCGGTCGGTTCTTTGTATATCCATTGTTTCGCTTTCTTTTTGGTTTTTGTTGCTTCTTTCTCAAAAACACAAAAATACCAAAAATATTTTTGTTGTTTATCTTGGTTTGTTTGTTTGTTTCTTTGCTTTGGTTTGCTTTAAAAGAAAAATCCAAAAATATTTTGCTTTGTTTGGTTTGCTTTGTTTTTGTTTGTTTTTCTTTGTTTGCTTGTTTCTAAAAAAATCGAAAACACCAAAAATATTTGTTGATCTTCTTTGGTTTTGTGAGTTCTTTGCAGGGTTCAGCCATCCTCAGTGGATTTTGGTTTCATATTAATATTCAAGTCACACAAGTGAAGGTCAATAATGAAGATTAAGACAACTCGAGGTGTGGTAAGAGGCTGGTAACAAACTCTATTTGTTTTTCATTTTTGTACATATACTCATCATTGTGAGCATGCTAAGCCTGTTTGTGTAAGGTATATTTCATTATGGATGCTTAGTAGTTCTTGCTTGTCTATTATTAGCTCCAGCTTGCTAATAGTTTGTAGCATGTCATATGAATGTTTGCTTGCATTGTTTTATTCATATTTTGGTATGAAATTGTGGTATCCTTCTCTGATTGTTCATGTGAATCGACTTGGCACATGTTCATGCATGCATATGACTAATCAATAGTCAGTAAGCCTCGATGATTTATTTTGCCTTAGAGTTCTTGTATCACTTTCATGCCATAATTAGTCATGTTTTGTTGCAAGCATAATTATGACAGTTATTGCTCTCTCTTTTGTCGCTCCCTCTCTATTGCTAGCCTTCACTTGCACTGAGTATGTGCTCTACCTGTGCTTCCAACTCCTCAAAACCAATATTGTCAGCTGTGTCCACCATACCTACCCATTAGCATTGTTTGCTACTTCAGTGCATATTCTATATGCCGTGTTTTCTTCCAAAATAAAATGTTTGTCTGTTTTGAGAAAGTTAGTTAGTAAAGCTCTCATGAACTTGATGGCACACTTTATTCCTTGCGCTTAATAATCTTGAACCATTGTGACTAGTCCATGAAAGTTATATGCTTGCTTATTATATGCTGGGAGTCAGCAGAACCCTGCTGTCACGGGGAACGCTTTCAACACATGTTGGATATCCTATCCAGTTGATACTTCGCTCTTTTGTTTACGGATGTCGACGATGTGAAATAGAAGGGGAGGTTATGAGTTCATGGAGTTTATACATTGTTTTAGAGAAACGCCTGGGCTGGTAGCCTAAGCCATGCCTAATCATGGTGGAAACTTGCAGCATCACTGTAATGAGCATCTAGGAAGCATCCTCAATAAAAAGCTATGAATATGGTAAATAAAAATATTGCTGAGATGCTCATTGTCTGCTTTCCTTGTCATTTTGGTTATGGGAAAGCTCCGGTACCATATGCAAGGGGTACCCCGTTGGCGGTTCTCGATGATATGCATGTATTTACAATGACAAGAACTTCCAGGGGACCAAAGTTGAGTAGCATGCAGAGCAACCCTCATACTCAAGGGACTTGGGACTTTCAGCCTATGGTCTGTCAAGCATATGATTCAGAGTGGACCTCACTTTCACCTTAACCACATGAAGATGCCTATGATAGGGGCAATGAGAGCTCAAAGCTAATGAGTACCTTCCTTTCAGCATTAGGAAGCCTTTCAAACCTTCACAAAAACCGTTTTCACAATTTTGTTGATTCAACACTTATTCTATGAGCACCTTCTTGAGAGCATAGTTGTCATTCTTGTGTTTATTCCAAAACTTGGTTAATTATGTCATGACTTTGATGCTTGTATCTCTGATATCTTTATATCTAGTCTTCACTTGAACTTCAGAGGTAACTTGCCATTTATATTGTGCTATTCAAAGAAAGGCAAGCGAGATACCACTCTATCATACCTTACTATGAGCATTGAAATGTTGCTTATGTTTATATTTCATGCTACTTATTATTATTGAGTTGGTTTCTCTTCATAGATTGCAATGAATATTGAGTACACTTAGTTGCATACTTATTATTATGAATCGTCTAAGCATCTACTCCTGTGCTGAGAATATATACATCATCTGAAGCAAAGTGTTCGTGAAAGTTCTTTTATCGCACGCAGTTTTCAACTGAATTGCTTGAGGACAAGCAATAAGCTAAGCTTGGGGGAGTTGATACGTCTAAAACGTATCTACTTTCTCGAATACTTTGCTATTGTTTCTCCTCTAAACTTGTGTGATTTGGATGCAACTAACACGGACTGACGCTGTTTTCAACAGAATTACCTTGGTGTCTTGTTTTTGTGCAGAAAATCAACTATCAGGAAAAATCCCGGAAAATATGCCAAAAACTATTTTTCACCAGAAGATCCACGAATCTAGAAGGGGAGACAGAGAGGAGGCCTGGGGGGCCCAGACCCACCCCAGGGAGCTCCTCGGCCTCCCTTCGCGCCTATAAGTTGCCTTCTGACCTAAAAACTCAGGGGGTCGATAGTTTTCCAGAAAGAGTTCCGCTCCACCACCGCCACCAGAAACCAATATTCGGATCCAGAAACTCCGTTCTGGCACCCTACCGGGATGGGGAATTTGGAGAGGATCATCACCATCATCATCACCAACGCATCTCCATCAACCACCGATGTTTCCCTCATCCATGAGTGAGTAATCCTCGTTGTAGGCTTGGGGATGGTAAGGATTGGATGAGTTCTATCATGTAATCGAATAAGATCTGTTAGGGCATAGTGCCTAGTATCTCTATTAGTGCTATTTGACTTTGTTGCAACTTGTTGTGCTTAATTCTTGTCACTAGGGCCCAAGTGCCATGATCTCAGATCTGAACTTATTATTAAATCATTATGATAGTATTATTTGTGATCTTATCTGCAAGTTGTGTACACATATCATTGTCCGGATCCAAAGGCCCCAAAGTGACAATAATTGGGACAACCGGAGGGGATGGCTATGGTGTGAGGATCACATGTGTTCACATAGTGTTAATTCTTTGCTCCGATGCTCTATTAAAATGAGCACCTTAATTGCCAGTAGTTCCCTAGAGGCCCCGCTGCCACGGGTTGGCTGGACAGAAGATGTTGTGCAAGTTCTCGTTGCGAGCATGTATGACTATATTTGGAGCACATGCCTAGGATTGTTTAGTACTTGGATGCTTGTTATTATTTATCTGCAATGCCCTAGACTTTGAAGTTACATGCTTAGACTCGTCCATGCAACGCCCGTCTATCCATCCATATGCCTACCGAACTCAAATCCTACTGTTACCATTACTGTTACTATTGCTACTGTTTCACTGTTGCTGTTACTGCTGCTGTTGCTACTACAAACTGTTGCTACTGATAAACTTCTGTGAGAAAGAACTATTTCCAGGTGCAGCTGAACTGACAACTCAGTTGTTAAGGCTTGCAAGTATTCTTTGGCTCCCTTGTGCCGAATCAATAAATTGTGTAATACTACCCGCGAAGACTGTTGCGATCCCCTATACTTGTGGGTCATCACAACACACTTTGGGGATGATGTTTGGTTCCTCCGCAATGGCATAAGGTATTCGGAATGAGACAATAACTACTATATGATCACTCTATTCTCGCAAGGGGACTATGATTTTGTTATGAGAGGCGGACTGTGGATCTTCAACGCGAATGCACTACTAGTGAAGGTCGTAGATGAGGCAGCTAGACCATATGAGATGATCCTAGACTCTATACCGATCTGGGTACGTATATATGATGTTCCATGGGTAAAACAGAAGGTTGACATCTTTGGCATGAGGTGCGGCAATGGCTTAGGAAAATCTATGGAATTTGTTGTGCCTATTGAGAGCTCCAAATATTAACACTTTTCACTGAGGGTTTTTTCATTGGTTTTTATCGGGTGTCGTTGGATTTTCACCTTTCAACTAATGATAATATCGCAATTTAGTGAAACCTTGTTCTATAATGTTCATATATGGCATTTGACACTTATGGAAGG
This sequence comes from Avena sativa, assembly GCA_916181665.1. NCBI lineage: Eukaryota > Viridiplantae > Streptophyta > Magnoliopsida > Poales > Poaceae > Avena > Avena sativa. The sequence continues at coordinate 19,315,630 of OV702284.1, forward strand.
ATCCTAGGACATTTATGATCTATTTAGAGCAAAACAAGCAAATCACCAATTGAAGACGTTTTGATTCGAAGTGTACAGGGGACTTAACGACAATCAGTACGGGCGATCCCATACTGTTCGCCCGTACCATGTGCCATCATCTTCTACTTATCTAACCAAGCACTTTTCATAGAGGAGGAGAGAGAAAATTGCAAACACAACCGCGACGAAACATCCCAGAACAGAGGAAATTGGATCTAAAGGAGAAGAAGAATTCCATCGAATTTCCCAAGATCTCCAACCTCTACATCATACATTCCTCCACAATTCCCCACTTGTACCGAGAGAGAGAGAGAGAGAGATTCATATTTGTAAGATTAGGGATTCGAACCTCTATTTCTACTTTGGTTTGTATTTGATTCAATCTTCAACTTTATTATGGATTGCTACGGTAATATCAATATGAACTCTATTTACATTGTTATAATATCATTATGTTATTTCCTCTCATGTGCGAGTAATTCTCATAGGCGTGGGAGATGTAGAGAATTGGTGAGATGTAATGTGCCTATTTTATCTTCATCTATTTGTGATTATTATTGTAATTATTCTATGTGAGAATGATTGTCTATGTATGGCTAATGATTGTTATCTAATTTAAGGGTCCAGATAACATGATCTTGAGAACTCACAACATGAACTTGTTTGCTAGTGAATCAGCGATCCCTGAGTGATACAACCAATATCAAAGAGTAGCTACTATAACTCAAGGACAAGGAGCCATTAAGCTTAAAGCTTTGATCTGGTCTCACAGCCTTAATTGATATGCTGACCATGGTTTTAGTAGTAGACAGACGGATCATTGGAGTCGGGCGAATCTACCAAGAGGAGTCTTGACTATCACACGGGTCCCTTGCCTACTCACATATTTATAAGAAGTATTATGATCACTTACTCTGCTTATTTCATTTGGCACATTCACTATCACCATGAACCGTACCTCTCTGCACCTAATCTTTCATCTGTGGGAAACTCCAAATAACCTTCGTATTGTTTACATTTATGTTCTTTAATTTAAGCACCTTTCAATATATAAAACTCCTTCATTCACACACACCCTTTTCCACCTCAACTCTTACAGTCAATCACTCAAGACCAGTGACACCTTGAGTGCAACAGAAACGCCACAGATAAACACTTTCCTAAGCTCCTTGTTGGGATCTGATATTAAAACTAGAAATAGTACTTTAGGGAAAACATGCTCTGACAAATATGTGCTCTTACAGGCCATCAAGCTACTTTCTGGTGCCGTTGTCGGGGAGCTAAGTGCCAAGTGTATGTTTCTTGAAAATTACAAGTGTTAAACCCATAGATGATCTATCTTGAAGACAGAGGATCTATGCATTGAGAAAGAAATTTCTTACCCTCTTATATTGAACATATACCAGGCGAGAGACGCTTTGAATTTATTGAAAATCTTTCTAACTCACGTGTTGCAGACGTGAGCGCTTTGATTCCTATGATGGCAAATTTATTTATCGTCATCAGGGCAGAAAGGTCTAGTAAAACATTGAAGGAATGTGGATATCCTTCTATGCTTGTTAAAAGAAAGCCTATTCTCTATTCTTGATATAAAAGGCATGGAATTTCAGTTAGACCCTGAACTAATTCGTATGATGCAAGAAGAGGCTTTTGCATGAAGGGACAATGAAGATCTAGGTCACATTTAACAAAGGTGCATGATATGTGTAATGTTCTCGGACCGACATGACTACCTAAAGAGCTTGTCCTTCTTAAACTTTTCCATTGGTCCTTGGAAGATAAAACTTTTAAATGGCTACAATACTTACTTGATAAAACTATTACTAGTTGGAAGGATTGTATTAGAGAATTTATGCAAAGATTCACTTTGTTTAATAAGATGATGTAGGTCAAACATGATATAACCAATTCCTTTTAGAATATTGGAGAGAGTTTCGCATAAGCTTGGACCAGATTCTTTGGACTACTTATGAGGATCCCCCACCATGGTTTTAAAGAAGAATAAATTGTGCAATACTTTTATAATGGACTCACTGATGAATCTAAACAAATGATATACAACTGCATGAGGATCTTTGAATGAGCTAACGATGAAAGAAGCAATGAACCTCTTCTTGGTAAGATCTATCAATGATGAACAATATAATTCCAATGTGGAAGTCGAACTAAAGAAAGATATGCTTTTATAACACCTAAACTCTTGCATGAGGTTAAGAAGTCAATGAAGGAAAAAAGGTATACTGGTTGGAATTGCTAAAGAGAATAAAGCTTTATAACTAAAGATAATTGAGCTTAGCATTGCAACAATGCAAGCATCAACAAATCCAATTTCGGCATAATTTTAATAAACATCTTATGCTTCATGAAAGATATATTAATGAGTTAACAATAACTTTTGATGATCTAGGTGATGCTACTAGACACCAAGACAAATACATTAGGGTGGTTAAAGTCCAGTGTGATCAAATATCTAATACTCAAGCTTTAGTTTTAAGTCAAAATAATTTTAGTAAAACCATATATATTAACATCATTACTAGATGAGGTACAAAAACACAGGAACCGCAGGGGACACCTTTGTACCAAGAATAACAAGCACGTAAAGCAAAAGAAACTCAAGAGATGACCTAGGAAGAAGAAAATCTCGTCGATCCTCAAGATGATATTGACCTTGAAGCACAAAGAAAGCAACAAGAAGTTTCAACGAAAAATAAAGAAGACAATGCAGGGGATCAAGATGGTTCTTGCAATTTAGATTCTGAAATAGTTGATCCAAGAGAGAAATCTGAACTTAGCCGTGAACAAGAAGAGGAAGTAATGATATCAAAAGATAAACAACTTGACAAGCAAAAGTCCAAGAAGAAGAAAACGACGAAGGATCCTGAGCCGACGCCAAAAGTAAAAAAAAAGGTAACGGTAAAGAAAGTTCCCTATCCTAATTGAATCCATCATGAGTCTAATAAGAACATATATGATTCTTTTGCCGAAGCTCTTGGTAAACTGCGTCTAGAACTTCATCTTACTGATGCTATTCAAGTACCCACCTATATAAAGTTCATGCGAGACATTCTCAATAGGAACAAAAAAGTAACTAAGACCGTGGCGGTAATGACCAGTTATGGTGATAAACTTACCGCTAAGCTTGGTGATCCCGGTATACCAACTATCACTTGTGCAACAGGAAAAACTAGCATATACAATGATTTATGTGATTTTTGTGCAAGTGTTAGTGTAATGTCTTATTCACTATATAAAAAGCTAGATCTTGGCAAGTATTCTCCTACCTCCATTACTTTGCAAATGGCTGATAAAACCACCAAAAGAGCTGCTGAGATGATTGAAGATGTTCTTAGAATTGATCAACATGTTATACCCACTGATTTTATCATACTTGATATGCCCGAAGATGACAAACTTTCTATCATTCTTGGGGAGACCATTTATTAGTACTATATGAGCAAATGTTGACTGTACTATTGGGAAAATTGTCTTCAATTATGAAGATCGGATTGTTCGTTACTTCCTGAAGAAACTAGAAGATGGTGAAAATATATACGACCTGCTAAGCGCTACCAAGAAGTAAGTGTTATTAGTATTACTGTTCTTGATCAGTATGTGATCTTGCTTAAAATGCTTTTTTTGTTGCTGAATTTAGCAGAATGAGTTAGGTTTTTATCTAGAACTGTGATGTTAGATAAGTATACGAAGTATTGATAGATATTTGTGTGGTTTCATAGGCCCATGACATTGATCTGCTAGGACATCGGGATGAAGATGCGCTCTTGACACAACAAGGTTCCCCATCTTGTGCTTTACTTCACCTTTCGTGAATAATGAACATTTTAGATACTAATAATGAACCAGAGTTTGTCCCTTTCTTGTGGAGGAAAGGGGATGATGACGCGGATGATGATGCCAGTGGGAAGCCTTTGAAGGATGCTATGGATACTTCTGATTCTGCTACTGCCACTCAGGGGGTGGGTTCTGGTTCTTCCTCCGCAGTGTAGGGTACCTCCGTGCCTGCTTCTTATAGTCAGGGGGTGCAGAGGGTCATTGTTGTCACTCCTTTCAATGCTTATCCGGTTACTCAGCGGGGACGAGAGCTTCTAGACGCTCTTCCTTTAGATTCCCCTCTTCGTGGGAAGGGTTCTACTTCGTCGACTCGTGTTTCTCCGGCTCAGCTGTAGGAGGCTCTTCGTTCTGCTTATGTGCCTATTATGCGGTCGACCTCAGTTTCGCCGGCGAGATCCAGGACACATATTTTGAGTAGATCCATTCCTGTTGTGGATTCTCGGCCGGTACTTATGGAGGTTTTCCCTTCGGAGTCTTCGCGAAAGCTGACCCAGGAGGGGTTGGCTGCCCGCAACGTTCGTGACCTGGTTGAGGATGAGGAGGTCGTGAGGCTGACCCAGGAGGGGTTGGCCGACCGCGTGTCTCTGGTCAGGGAGGACTTGGAGATGCATCCGGACGGGTGGCCCACTTTGGTGGGTCTTGAGGCTTCGTTGGTCGATGGGGGTGACCGGACCCAGGAGGGGTCTGGGTTGCCTCGGTCTCCATCTCGGGCTTCTTCTCTGGGTACTACTTCGCCGGTTGCTGTGCAGGGGGGTGGTACTCCCTTCAGGCGGAGCGCGCGCCATGGAGTCGATGCCTCTGGGGCGTCGACTACGGATGAGGACTCTATGGTCAAGGCCATGCGTCGTAAGGCGGAGAAGAACTTAGATTCATCAGGTATCATGAGTTCTTCAAAATCCTTTTTTTCTTTTTCTACTCCTATTATTTCTTCTAAACTAGCCAATGTTGGCATTAGTGTGGGGAGCTCTGTACATGATGTACTTTTTTCTTCTAATGTTTTGCGACACATGGAGGTTGACTGTCTAACGGTTACTCCTAAGGTCGGCGTTGTTCCTGATGCTTCACTGACCGAGGAGGAGGAGTTGCATGCCACAGTAGATGGTCAACTCCTCTCTCACTTAGTTGGTGAAGTCTCGGAGGTGGACTTTGATGAGACTGGGCTTTCCTCTGTGTATGAGTTAAAAGATTCTGGTCGGAAATCAAAGGGCCAGTGGTCGCGCAGGAGATCCCGTATATCCAAATCTCCTATAGTTTCTCAATGAATGGAATGTTTTCAAATAGAAGAGGTCTTCGTGACTTGGTTAAACATTTATTCTTTGCTGATTGTGTGAGAGATCATAATTTGGATTTTCTGGGTATCTCTGAGACTGGCAGACGTGATTTTTCACAAGCCCTGCTCAATCGCCTTTATGGTGGAGCGGACTTTACGTGGATATCACGTTCGCCATGTGGTCGTTCGAGGGGTCTCCTGTTAGGCGTTCGAGATGAGACCATGGAAGTTTTATCTAGTTCGACGAGAGATTTTTTTATAAAACTCCATATCCGTAACAAGGCTGACAATTTCACATGGTCTCTAGTCGCTGTTTATGGGGCTGCCCAGGATGTTTATAAGGCAGATTTTTTACGTGAGCTTGTGAATCTGGCAAAGGACAATCCTTACCCTATTATTAAAGGAGGGGATTTAAATTTGTTGAGATTACCTCATGAGAAAAGTCGGGGTAGGTTCGATGAACATTGGCCATTTTTGTTCAATGTTGTTATTGACAGCCTGGACTTAAAGGAGGTTACAATGTTAGGAAGACAATTTACCCGGGCTAATAGTCTTCTGGAGCCAACATACGAGAAACTAGATAGAGTGCTTATGGATACCGACTGGGAGCATAAGTTCCCTATGGTTACTGTTCGCGCTCTAGAGCGTATCGAGGCTTTATCGGATCATGCTCCTTTACTTTTGTCTTTTGGATCGCCATCACGGAAGTCCATGAATGAGTTTAAATTTGAACACGGATGGATGATCCGTGATGGTTTCTACGAGATGGTTAAGGCTATTTGGGTGAAACCGGTTGGTGGCCAAATGCCTATCCTACGATGGAATAACAAGATGTGTGTTTTACGCAAGTTCCTTCGTGGTTGGGCTAGGAATACAGCTGGAATTCTCAAAAAACGAAAAATACGCCTAACTTCTATTATTGATGACTTAGAGGCTTCCGCGGAGGTCAGACCGTTAACTGCACAAGAAATTGAGCTTAAAAGTCAGTCGAATGCAGAGATAGCCCGATTTCTACGTGAAGAGGAACTCAAATGGTACCAACGCTCTAAGGCGAAGTTAATTTTGGAAGGAGATGCGAATACTAGATATTTCCATGCTGTTTCCAATGGCAAGCATAAGAAGAAACTTATTCACTCTTTGATCCAGGATGAAGGTATGATTGAGGGACAGGAGCAACTAAAGTGATATATTACAGCGTATTATAAATCCTTGTTTGGGGGCCCCAGTGGAAAATTCTTTCTCTCTGGATGAGTCTCAAACGACCGACATTCCCCGGGTTTCTGAGGAGTAGAACAACTTTCTGACTGCCTCGTATACCGAGGAAAAAGTCAAGACAGCGGTTTTCCAAATGGAACATAATAAAGCGCCAGGGCCCGATGGCTTCCCAGTGGAGTTTTATCAAAAATTCTGGGATGTTATCAAGGACGACCTGATGAATTTGTTTGAATTCCTACAAGTCGTCCAGTTGGATCTTTTTCGTCTAAATTTTGGTAACATAATTTTACTGCCTAAGGTTAACAATGCATAACATATACAACAGTATCGCCCAATCTGCTTGCTTAACGTTAGCTTTAAGATTTTTACTAAAGTTGCCACGATTAGACTTAACTCAGTTGCTGATCATGTTGTTAGCCCTTCTCAAATTGCATTCATGCAAGGAAGAAACATCCTTGATGGTGTAGTAATTATGCATGAAACAATCCATGAACTACACTCAAAAAAATTAAATGGTGTACTGTTCAAGATTGATTTTGAGAAGACGTATGGTAAAGTTAATTGGTCTTTTCTTCAGCAAACACTTCGCATGAAAGGTTTTTCTGAGGAGTGGCGTGCTCTTATTCAGTTATTTGTGTCTGGGGGTAGTGTTTCTATTAAAGTAAATGAGGATACTGGCAAATACTTCTAGACAAAGAAAGGACTGAGACAAGGTGATCCATTATCGCCTTTACTATTTAATATAGTGGCTGATATGTTGGCTATCCTTATTGAGAGAGCAAAGGTTGATGGTCAGATTGAAGGATTAGTTCCACATCTTATTGATGGTGGTCTTTCTATTCTTCAATATGCTGACGATACAATTCTTTTTATGGAACACGATCTGGAAAAGGCTAAGAATCTGAAATTAATCTTATCAGCATTCGAACTGCTATATGGACTTAAAATTAAGTTCCATAAGAGTGATGTGTATTGTTTTGGCGAGGCCTAATAAGGGGCCCATCTTTATGCTGAACTTTTCAGCTGTGGTCAGGGGAAATTTTCAATCAACTATCTAGGAATACCGATTCATTATCGGTGGCTCACGATAGCTGAATGGAAACTTGTTGAGGAAAGGCTACAAAAGCGTCTGAATAGTTGGAAGGGAAAATTGTTATCTCTTGATGAAAGACTAGTACTCATAAAATTAGTAATTACTAACATGGTACTGTATATGATCTCGTTTTTTCCATTACCAAAAGGTGTCTTAAACAAAGTGGATTATTTCCGATCAAGATTTTTTTGGCAAGGGGATAGTGAGAAAAAGAAGTATCGATTTGCCATATGGAATGTGGTTTGCCGCCTGAAGGAGTTTGGTGGACTAGGCATACATGATTTTCAAGTCAAAAACACCACTCTCCTGGGCAAATGGCTTTTTAAACTACTTACTGAAGATGGCGTTTAGCAAACCATGTTATGGAGGAAATATGTGGGTCTAAAGCAGTGTCTCAAGTGGTTTGTAAACCCGGAGATTCACACTTTTGGGCAGGGCTCATGGCCACCAAAAAACATTTCTTTCGTTTTGGTGCTTTCGAGATTAAGGATGGATCACAGATTAGGTTTTGGGAAGATAAATGGCTTGGCCAAACTACTCTTCGCGAACAATATCCATCTCTATATTCTATTGTTAGACACAAAGGAGATACTATTGCCACTATGTTGGAGAACAATCCTCCTAATGTGTCTTTCAGAAGAACCCTCATTGGTCCTAGACTTATATCTTGGAACAATTTTCCTTTAAGATTATCCACGATACAACTGTCGGATGGTGTGGACGTGTTTAAATGGAAATTACTAGAAAGTAGTAAATTTTCTCTTGGATCACTTTATAGAGCTTTGGTCCAACCGGATATCTCGGTCGATGACAATAGTAAGATTTGGAAAATAAAAGTACATCTTAAGACGAATTTTTTTGCATGGTATTTACGTAAAGGTGTAATTCTAACAAAAGATAATCTTGCAAAGAGGAATTGGCAGGGAAGTTCACAATGCGCTTTTTGTCATCACAATGAGACAATTCGCCATTTATTCTTCCAGTGTAAATTTGCTCGTTCTATATGGTCATTCATCCAAATAGCTTCTGGTTTATCTCCTCCAAGTTCAGTAACCAATGTTTTCGGTAATTGGTTGCATGAAATTGTTGATAGTACAGAATTTTATTTAAGGTGAGAGCGCTTGCCATTATATGGTCGCTATGGCTGGATAGAAATGACAAGATTTTTAATAACATTATGTCTACGCCTTTGCAGGTTATTTACAGAGCAACAGCTTTTCTTCGATTATGGACTATGCTCCAACGTACGGACTTTTGCGACTTATTTGTGGAGGGATGTACGCGATTGGAGGATACGGCGAGACATATTTTCTCCCGACATGGATAGCCGCGTGACTTGAGGATTGATCTGTCTTAGATTTTGGACTTTTTTCATTACCCGCTTTGTGTAATGTTTGTCTACTCTTTTTCCTCTAGCTCTGTCGTTTGTGTGGCCGTGTGCATCCTAGTTATGCAGAGGCCAGATGTAAACATTAAACTTGTTAATATATGCACCCATTTCCAAAAAAAAAAAATACTAATAATGGGTCATTCTAATAAACCTGACCAGGGGATTAGAGTATCTTCATGAGCTCTGCAATCCCCCAATTATCCATAGGGATCTGAAGTCATCTAAAATACTTTTTGATTCAGATTTTAGTGCCAAAGATATGACTATATATTTTTTTTCTTCTTGTCAACTAAAATGGTACTACTATTGATTCACATTTCAGCCTGCGGTATATAAGTGGAGATCTCATCAAAGGTAATCTGAAGCTTTCCGGAACTTTGGGCTGTGTTCTCCTTTTTTTTCTTCTTATGCTTCTACACGTTATTCATGATGATGGTGCCCTATTTCTTTTACGTGCGACTGTGCTTCAATACAGGGAAGTTGACGGAGAAGAGCGATGTATATGCGTTTGGGGTATTACTGCTTGAGCTTTTGTAAGGAAGGAGGCCAAATTGAGAAGATGGCACCATCTCAATAGTCAATTGTTACATGGGTACACACTATTCTAATATGCATCATCCTAGAATCGGCATATTAAAAACTAGAGCAGTTCACTTTTAGTATGCATAGATTACTTCTGATTTTCACCGCCTGAATCCAGGCAATTTGCATTTGTACGCTCTGTTAGCATATTCTTACACATTTGAGATCAAATGCAGGCCATTCCTCAGCTAATTGACCGATCAAATCCCCCAACCATCATTGACCCTGTGATCAAGAACACAATGGACCTGAAGCACTGGTACCAAGTACTACTCACCGGTGTTATTCGCTAGTACCTTTCAGGTTGCTGCAGTGGCTGTGCTCTGTGTGCAGCAAGAGCCAAGTTACAGGCCACTACCCAGAGATGCACTTCACTCTCTGATTCCCCTTGTGCTCATGGAGCTCGGACCTTGGAGGGACAGTCACACCTGCTACCAGCGAGGTGAGCGTGGCTCGTGAGCTGGTCGTTGGTGGACCTTGGGGCCACTTGTAAGCGTGTTGTGTCCACTGTTTTATGGACCAAGTCGTTGTAGTACGAAAGGGACATGAATGAAAATTGAACAGAGAAATCTGAATTCGCATATCCTCGTTTGTGTCTCATCTATTGCTGTTCTCAATCCCCAATTCTCTTATTACGTACTCTCTCCGTTTTAAAATATAAGATGTTTTAGCTTTGTGAAGCAAATGTAACTATACTACTTTTAGTACGCAGGTTTACTTAAGTTTGGAATGAATCTACACACTAAAACAAGTCTAGATACATTTTCTTCACAAACCTAAAACATCTTATATTTTAAAACGGAGGGAGAGATAATCTTGTGATCCTTTCCTCCGCAACCATCTCGCATACACTCAGACTCATCGGCTACAAGAAAGAGTGTCATGCATTGCAGAAAGCCAGAAACTTGTGTGCAATGGCACTGGGGACATGGATGCATGTCTTGTTATATATTGACAGGTTCTCATTAGGTATCTGGAGAATGACACTACCGCTGTGTTCTTAAGCTGAATGTGTAGGGAGGATAGTACAGTTACTCAGTAGCTAGCTACTAGCGCCTCCTTGTTTAGCGCCCTGGACTCGAAATCCAATTTGTGCTAGTGGTTCGAATCCACAACAGAACAATGAATGAATGAATGTGGGCGGTCCCCAGACGACAAGTGTGTGATTAGTTCTTTTAAATGTATACAGGAACGAATCAATCAAGTTTCTACTAGAACAGAACTATAGAATCAGTCCGTCCGGTTAAGCATTGGGAGGTCTTTCAATAGAATATGCCAATCACTCCACCTGAAAAAGTGAGTGGGCGTGGTTCACCTCATGCTTGCCATGATATCGCTATGCAAGGCAGCAGGACAACAAGGGTTCATTCTGAATGCCTAAGGACGCGGCTAAAACAAAAAGAACTGAATCTGTCGGAATGGATACTTGCAGCAACTGAGGCAGGACACGGGCAATTGTGGTTTATATATGCCCACTTTGCAGCAAACAACGGAATCTACATCCCACCTATTTGTCCATTGCGGCTATTCACTTCGAATTTGGGGATATCTAAGAGGATTGATGGGTCTACATGCACTCCACCCATCGCAATGGGCAAATCTTAGCATAAAATCTAGTTGGTCAATGTTATTTGAGGGCCCAATCCCTAACCGCAAAGCCATGCTTCCCTCACTTTGCTCACCAGACTTGGAACAAAAGAAACCCAGGTCTTTCATAAAATGGAACGCCAAAATACAGCCAGACTAATAATAGATGAACCAAACCACCTCAGATATTATGCACGTCTACATAGATCTGAGCCATCCAAATTTTCTCGCACTACCAAGGATCATAAAAATAACCAGAACAGTGCATTCTACAGGGCAGAAACCCGTGTGCTGAAATTCAGCTACTACCTAAACTATGCAGCGGAAGAAGATGTATAACAACGTAAAGAAGCAAAAACATTTCAAACAATTAACACGAAGCATCTGACTTGCATACCAAGCATACCATATCTTACGATAACAGGTTTATACCTGAACTGACATAGTTATACGAGTTTCGGACCCAAACAGCACATAGTTGTTACTCGACATAACTCTGCATGCTGGACGACGACGACGACTAACCAAGGAACCTGAACGCTAAACTGGAAAAAGAAAACAAATCCAAAAGACATCTGTGGTGAAGGCTTGCTACTATGAACAGCTTTGAGCAGGCGATTGCACGGCGGACAAATCAGCAGCAGACACCACAAACGCCGGAAAATCTCAACGCATGGACTTGGTGAACAGAGACCGGCTAGACCAGCTGCCAGTCCCCATCGATGAAAAGACCGCCATTATCATTATCCTGCATGGAGAAGAATGGCATTGTTAGACGCTCACACCCTGTTAATAGAAAAGCTGTGAATGTTGCGTGAGATAGCCATTACTACATGGAAAATCACATAAAGATTAAGCAGACAGTGGATATGTAAGCTACAAGTAAAAATATCTTCGGCACTGTAAGTGTTCAGCTTACAGGAATCAAATGTAGTAACACTGCAAAAGTACAATCTTATCCTATCTTAAAAAAGGAATACAAGATGCTCGTGGACTCAAAAAAAAATGCATGTAAGGCTTCAGTGCACCACCATAAGAAAGGTTATCCAGTAAGAAATAGTTTATCAAGATTACTATATTTTCCTAAGCTAGTCAAGATTATTACATAGGTAGAGATTAAGATATTATTTTCAGACGTAGCGAGCAAATGCTTGTGAGAAGTAATAGAAATATGAAATAACACCTTAGCATAACATATATTATGCTCAAAAAGATGAAAAGAGAGGATCTTACCGGCCTAAACATGTCAACAACAATGTCATCCAAGCCGCCACTGAGACCCCTTTGCAGCCTGCCTGAACCCATGAGATCATTGGTGTAATTGAGCTGATTACTGGCAGTTTGCTGATCAATCCTGCCACCCTGCAGAGAGGCAACACCGCCTGCATTACCGCCATCCAGACCCTGCCTTGGCACAACCGAACTGTCTATGTGAAGATTAGGTAATGAAGTGTTGATTCCTGAATTGCTGAAGGCAAGGTTGTTATTCAGCATTTCTCTTGGGTTTGTGCTGCTTGTAAAGCTGAATGGCGCTGCATCCTGTTTGAATACCATCGGAAGGGTGTTGCTCGCTAGTGATGCAACTTGGCTCTGCATCTCATTTCCCAGAGATGTAATCTGGTTTGATGGTGATGTAAAGCTTGAGACAGATTCCATCCTGGGGCCATTCACATGCAAGGTTGCTTGGGACATGCTGCCATTCTGACCAAGTTCCTGAATGTTGGATGGAACTGCAGTGTGCCAGGTGTTACTACTTCTTCCAAGATCTGGAAAGTGGGGAGACTCGCCAGCAAATGAACTAAATGAGTCTGTTGAAGATGAATTTATCCGGCCTAGGTGTTGCCTGTTGCTTGATTCAAGAGGCTGAACTGACCTATTTGCAGGAGCCAGTGATACACCATTCGACATGCTGGCAAAAGAGTTACCAGAAGCACCAGTCACCATCGTTGACATGTGTGCACCCCTGATCAGGTTACCATTATTGACCCCCAAATCGTTCAGGGAAGTGCCCAGAGTATTCTGGGCATGACCAAGCTGAAGAGGCTGTGAAGACAGCAAACCATGCATCCCGTATGCAGCAGGGGAGTTCATCCTAGCAACAAAGTTATTTGACTGAGAATGGCTGTTTGTTGGGACTGGTCGGTATCTCCCATAAGCATTGTTGTACTGCCTGAAGACATCAAGCGAGTTCATATTGCTGTAAGCAGGGTTTCTTCCTCCAAGTGCAGCAACTAAGTTAGCCTGTCTGCTTGCATCCATACTCATCCTTTTCAGGTACAGACGATACTTCTGCAATTACGAGAGACCAAGAATCAATGAGTTAGAATGAGATTCAAAAGCAAAACAAGAAAGGAATGTAGCCTAAGACATGATCAAATCTTCAAATGAATAGTTCCAGAGGGAAGTCAACTGAATAGCTTAACAGATGTGCTGACAGAATAACTAACATATTTTGCAAATATTAGGGAAGAAATATGGCCATATAAGTTGTTTTATTGGGACAAAATAATCTCAAGAAAATATAGTACATGTAGCATATGTCTATGAAGTGGGGAAAGGATTTCAAGGAAATACAGGACATGTAACATACTGGGGGAAGGAAAACGTTCTTTTAACATTTATCAGAATTCAGAATCAAATCCTCATTCAGTGTACAGCATTAGAGGTTATAATTGGCATATGACAAATAAAAGTTAGGCTCATAAGGTACAAAAGCATGGATAGAAATTGTACCTGCAGATGACTAGCAACATTCTCCCTGGTTATATTCTCTACATTCATGAGATCCAGTATCTTCTTTGGAACAGCCTCTGCGTTCATGAAAGGAGATATGTCATTACAGATGACAAAATGAACTAGCCCACATTTATGATAACAAAGATGTTAAGCATAAACTCTTACTGTCAATGCCAAGCTGGTTAACAGCAGCAACAAACTTCCGGTGGAGCTCCACAGACCACACAACCCTTGGCTTCTTCTGGGACGACGAGTCTCCATTCTCATTACTGTTGTCATCAGAATCATCACCATCGTCATCATTCTCATCTCTATCCCTCCGTGACTGCCTCTTGTTACGGTTAGTACCGCCATTCTCACCTTCACCATTCTGCGCCTTCTGACCAGCATCATCGTTGTCACTACAACGGTTCTTGGTATTCCGCCTGACGACATGTTGCCATATCGTCCTCAGCTGCTCAAGACGAACCGGCTTCAGCAGGTAGTCACATGCTCCATGGGTTATGCCCTTCATGACTGTCTGTGTCTCCCCATTTGCAGACAACACTGCATGACAGATAGTCATTGATCAGTTTCAGAATGAATAACAAAATTATAAATTCACACTTTGTTCATATAATCTGACACCAACTCATATGAAACATAAACTAGGAAATATGCAAAAAATAAATTTCCCTTCATTGCTGTTGCAGACATTGTACTTTCTCATTTCTTGCCCAGTTGTTCCACATGTCGGGCAATAATGCCATAGTCAGCATGAGAACTTGCTTTCTCAAACTAATAAACTGGCTGATCCATAGGACGATACAGCTTGTAATGAATTGTGCAACATGATTACATGAAATTCTTAAATTCAATTCAATTTACAAGTGGTGTTTGGTATGAACATACTATATGTTACATAAGTAATTAACAGTAGCACATGGGCGAGAACCTAGGCGAGTACAACCTGTCAAATACAGGAGACAGTCATTGGTTTTCTCACCCATCATGCACTAATCCAATAGCAATGCAGAAATATATATACAAGTACCCTAAAATAGATCTGAACCACATGATGCGATCTTTGCAAACTGCTAGACATAACCAAGTAAGTAAATTCACAAAATCTACCATCTGACAGCCATATTTTCCAGCCATGCCATTCTTTAAGCATGGTTTAAAAAGAGCAGTATAGAAGAGTAAGAAGGTGGTGCTTACTAATGACCGGGAGGTCCATCTCGAGGCCGACAAGCTCGAGGAGCTTGAAACCGTCCATGTCGGGCATGTGGACATCGCTGATCACCAGGTCGAAATTGTCCTTGTTCTCCCTGAGTAGCTTCAGGGCCGTGGCTGCCTGCCCAGTTGTAGTCACTGCAACATAACAATCCGATCCGAAAAAATTAGATCAATCCACAACAACGCATTGCACACACAAGTCTAATCTTGGAAATAAGAAGAGCGAGCAGAAGATCGAAGGGTTGAAAGAAGAAAATCTAACCAAAAACAGCGCATCCGATCCGAAAACATTAGATCATCCCACAACAAGACATTGCACAGACACTGACACACACAAGTCTAATCTTGGAAATAAGAAGAGCGAGCAGAAGGTCGAAGGGTTGAAAGAAGAAAATCTAACCAAAAACAGCGCGTCCGTGTTATATGTTGATCCAAATTCTACAAAGTATAGGCCAACTTCTGACGAGTGGAGCGAGGCCCGTCGCCGGGAGGCTTGGGCCGAGTGTAACGAGTCTGAAGTTGGCCCACACCGTGCCCAACGGGGACGCCTGTGGGGGGTGCCCCCCGCGGTACGGTACGGATCGTCGAAGACCTAGGTTTCCACCGATATATAAACCCCTTGTAAGCCGCCGGTTGGAAGAGTTGCATCTGTGAAATCCCCGGCGTTTGTAAACACTCCTCGATATAGTGAAGTTTCGCTGGCTGGCGCCCGTGGTTTTTTCCTCTCTTTGTTGGAGAGGTTTTTCCACGTTAAATCTGTGTCCCCCTTGCTGTGTTTTTGTTTTCGTTCTTCGTTATCTTCTTGTCGCAATTGTAACAAGTGGTATCAGAGCCCCAGGTTCTAATCTAGGGTTTGCGACATGTCGTCATTGAAGTTCGATCTACCACAGCTGGACTACACCACAAGATTCTCCTTGTGGCAGGTGAAGATGCGGGCGATTCTCGCCCAAACTTCTGATCTGGATGAAGCGCTGGATGGATTCGGTGAAAAGGATGCTAAGACCTGGTCCGCTGAAGAGAAGCGGAAGGACCGTAAGGCTTTGTCTTTGATTCAACTTCATCTGTCCAATAATATTTTGCAGGAAGTACTGGAGATGAAATCTGCTGCTGCCCTATGGGAAAAACTGGAAACGATCTGCATGTCAAAGGATCTAACCAGTAAGATGCATGTGAAGATGAAGTTGTTCTCGCATAGATTGCAGGAAGGTGGATCGGTAATGAATCACTTATCTCTTTTTAGAGAGATTATTTCTGATTTGCAATCTATGGAAGTAAAATATGATGATGAGGATCTAGCCCTATTACTCTTATGCTCGCTGCCTAGTTCTTATACACACTTTCGTGATACAATGTTGTTGAGCCGTGACAAGATAACCCTTGATGAAGTGCAAGATGCCCTCAAACAGAGGGAAAAGATGAAATCTATGGTGCAGGCAGATGGGGCGTCCTCCAAGGCTGAAGCTCTGCAGGTTCGTGGCAGGACCGAGCAGAGATTTAACAACCATGGCAACCGAGATAAGAGCAAAGACGGCAGAGGTCGTTCGAAGTCCAAGGGAAAGGACAAGTTCTGCAGGTATTGTAAGAAATCTAATCATGTTATTGATGATTGCTGGAAGCTGCAGAATAAGGAGAAAAGGAACGGTACTTACCAACCGAAAGATAAGGATCAAGGCAATGGTAAGGCTGCTGTTGTTTCTGATAGTTCTGATGGTGAATGCTTAGCTGTTTTTGCTGCTTGTGCTTCTCGTGATGATGAATGGATACTTGATACTGCATGTTCGTTTCATATTTGCTGTAACAAAGATTGGTTCAGTTCATATGAGTCTGTGCAGACTGGAGATTTTGTGCGTGTGGGGAATGACAACCCATGCCATATCGTTGGTGTTGGATCTGTTAAGATTAGGACACATGATGGCGTGACACGCACGTTGAGTGAGGTGAAGCACATACCAAGCATGGCCAGAAATTTGATCTCCCTGAGTACCATGGACGTTGATGGATACAAGTATGCCGGTGGGCATCGAGTTCTGAAGGTATCAAAAGGTTCTCTTATTCACATGATAGGTGATATGAATTCTGCTAAATTATATGTTCTTAGAGGTAGCACTTTGCCTGGTATTGCTGCTGCTGTTACTTCTAATGATTCTGATGATTGTGGTAAAACACATCTATGGCATATGCGTCTTGGGCATATGAGCGAACAAGGCATGGCAGAGTTGGTCAAGAGAGAGCTGATTGATGGTTGCAACTTGAGTAAGTTTGAGTTCTGTGAGCACTGCATCTTTGGTAAGCATAAAAGAGTTAAATTCAATGCTTCCGTTCATACCACCAAAGGCATATTAGATTATGTGCATGCTGATGTATGGGGTCCGTCCCGTAAGACTTCTATTGGTGGTGCTAATTATATGCTTACTATTATTGATGATTACTCAAGAAAGGTGTGGCCTTATTTTCTGAAGCATAAATCTGATGTTTTTGATGCTTTTAAGAAGTGGAAAGTTATGGTTGAAAAACAGACTGAGAAGAAGGTAAAGGTACTACGTACTGACAATGGTATGGAATTCTGTTCTAATGAGTTTGAGGAGTTTTGCAGTAACGATGGCATGATCAGGCATCACACCATCCCATATACTCCTCAGCAGAATGGCGTGGCAGAACGCATGAACAGAACCATCATCTCGAGGGCTCGTTGTATGTTGTCTAATGCAGGTATGCATAGGCGTTTCTGGGCTGAAGCAGCCAACACAGCGTGTTACCTCATCAACAGGTCACCTTCTATTCCACTTGAGAAGAAAACTCCTATTGAGGTATGGTCAGGTTCACCTGCTGATTATTCACAGTTGAGAGTTTTTGGTTGCACTGCTTATGCTCATGTTGATAATGGAAAGTTAGAGCCTAGAGCTGTCAAGTGCATATTCCTTGGTTATGGTTCAGGAGTTAAGGCATATAAACTATGGAACCCTGAAACAAAAAGGATTTTGTTGAGTAGGAACGTTGTTTTCAATGAATCCGTTATGTATCATGACAGCTTGCCATCAGATCCCTCTCCTGTTGCTATTGGAGAGGAGGGAGTTCGTGTGCAGGTGGAGCACCTGCAGAAAACTGTTGATAATAATGCTGTTGTTGATGATACTCATGAGGAAAATATTGATGATGATGTTGTTCAGCACTCACCTACTGTTTTGCAGCAGCCACAGGAATCTATTGCTGCTGATAGACCGAGACGTAACATAGTTCCACCTCGTCGTTTAATTGAAGAGTGTAATCTTGTACATTATGCTTTGAGTTGTGCTGAACAGGTGGAGAACGATTCTGAACCTGCTACATATAATGAAGCCATTGCATCCGTTGACCGCGAGAAGTGGGTATCTGCTATGCAAGAAGAGATGCAATCGCTTGAGAAAAATGGCACATGGGATGTTGTGCGCTTGCCTAAACAAAAGAAGGCGGTCCGCTGCAAGTGGATCTTCAAGAAAAAGGAAGGTCTATCTCCCAAAGAGCCTTCAAGGTACAAGGCAAGGTTAGTAGCAAAAGGGTTCAGCCAGATTCCAGGTATTGATTACAATGATGTGTTCTCTCCAGTTGTGAAGCATAGTTCCATTCGTACTTTCTTTAGTATTGTGGCTATGCGTGATCTTGAGCTTGAGCAGTTAGATGTCAAGACTGCTTTTCTGCATGGAGAGCTTGATGAGGAAATATACATGGACCAACCAGAAGGGTTCATAGTGCCTGGTAAAGAGGATTTTGTGTGCAAATTAAAGAAGTCTCTTTATGGCTTAAAGCAATCTCCAAGACAGTGGTATAAAAGGTTTGATTCATTTATGATCTCACATGGTTTTGAGAGGTCTAAATATGATAGTTGTGTTTATATCAAGTTTGTTGATGGGTCACCTATATACTTGCTGCTATATGTTGATGATATGTTAATTGCTGCCAAGGGCATGAAAGAAATCACTACTTTGAAGGCACACCTAAGTAGTGAGTTTGAGATGAAGGATCTTGGTGCTGCTAAGAAGATCTTAGGTATGGAGATTATCCGAGATAGAAAATCTGGTTTGTTATTTCTTAGTCAGCAAAGTTACATTAAGAAAGTTCTTCATCGTTTTAATATGGATGGTGCCAACTCAGTTAGTACTCCTATTGCTCCTCACTTTAAATTGTCAGTTTCTCAATGTCCTACTACTGATGAAGAGTTTGAGTACATGTCAAAGGTGCCATATTCTAGTGCTGTTGGTTCTTTGATGTATGCCATGGTTTGTTCTCGTCCTGATTTATCATATGCTATGAGTTTGATAAGTAGATACATGGCTAATCCTGGTAAAGAACATTGGAAGGCTGTTCAGTGGGTTTTCAGGTACCTTCTTGGCACTTCCAATGCTTGTTTGAAGTTTGGCAGGACCGGTGAGGGACTCGTTGGCTATGTGGATTCAGATTTTGCTGCCGATTTGGATAAGAGAAGATCCCTCACAGGTTATGTGTTTAATGTTGGAGGTTGTGCTGTTAGCTGGAAGGCTACATTGCAGGCTGTTGTTGCACAATCTACTACTGAAGCTGAATACATGGCTATTGCTGAAGCTTGCAAAGAATCTGTTTGGTTGAAAGGTTTGTTTGCTGAGCTTTGTGGAGATGATTCTTGCATTACTTTGTTTTGTGACAGTCAAAGTGCCATATACCTTACAAAAGATCAGATGTTCCATGAGAGAACTAAGCACATTGATGTCAAGTACCATTTTGTTAGAGACATTGTTGCTCAAGGTAAATTAAAGGTATGCAAGATCAGCACTCATGATAATCCTGCTGATATGATGACTAAACCTGTTCCTGTTGCTAAGTTTGAGCTTTGCTCGAACTTAGTTGGTTTAACTAATTAGCCCAAGTGGCTATTGGCGCCGAAAGTATTTGCTTTGTTTGTTCAGGGAGATGGTTGCTGTTGATGCTACAAGGAGGAATTTGTCTCAAGGTGGAGTTTGTTATATGTTGATCCAAATTCTACAAAGTATAGGCCAACTTCTGACGAGTGGAGCGAGGCCCGTCGCCGGGAGGCTTGGGCCGAGTGTAACGAGTCTGAAGTTGGCCCACACCGTGCCCAACGGGGACGCCTGTGGGGGGTGCCCCCCGCGGTACGGTACGGATCGTCGAAGACCTAGGTTTCCACCGATATATAAACCCCTTGTAAGCCGCCGGTTGGAAGAGTTGCATCTGTGAAATCCCCGGCGTTTGTAAACACTCCTCGATATAGTGAAGTTTCGCTGGCTGGCGCCCGTGGTTTTTTCCTCTCTTTGTTGGAGAGGTTTTTCCACGTTAAATCTGTGTCCCCCTTGCTGTGTTTTTGTTTTCGTTCTTCGTTATCTTCTTGTCGCAATTGTAACAGTCCGATCCGAAAACATTAGATCACCCCACAACAAGACATTGCACAGACACGCTGACACACCCAGACAAGTCTAATATTGGAAATAAGAAGAGCCAGATCGAAAGGTTGAAAGAAGAAAATCTAACCAGAAAAAATTAGTGCCACTTGTCACCGTGCAAAACTAAAATTAAACCACCAGGAGAAGAGAAGAGCGGATATCGGAACATGGGTCCGATCTTCGTTCCCTATGTATCGGACGGAAAAAACACAGATTCCGAAACAAGGCTGTTCCCGATAAAGGGGGCCGCGAAAAAAAGAAGGGAGAGACGAGAAATCGGGAAACACAATAATGACAAAAAAAGAGAGAAATTAGACAACAATAATGACAAAAATCCAATCATAAATTGACATTACACGACGCAGGGAAGAAAATAGACCGACAGAAACAGGGGAGAAATAGTAGAGAGGGCGTAAAAATCCCGCAAAAGTACCGCCGTAAATGCAAAACTAGGCCAGCAAATCTCATCAGCGAAAACAATCGACTGAATCTAAGATCAAAATACTACTACTACTACACTAGTACTAGTAGTAGCAGGGAACGAACACGGGTCTGCGCTAGTAGGGAAATCTCGTGAAAGGAGCACGGAGGAGGGGGGTGTGGTATGAGTGGTCGTACCGTTGTACTGGCATCGGCGCAGGAGGTTCTCGAGGAGCTTGAGGCAGGTGGGGTCGTCGTCGACGGCGAGCACGCGCATGCCGACCGGGAACTGGTCCCTACCGCCGGCGCCGCCGTCCCCGCTGACCGTCATCTTCTCGGCAAATCGAAGCACAGCGGGGCAAAGGAAAGGCGCGCGGGCGGAGAGTAAAGCCAGCAAGGTCAAAGCGGACAGGGGTGGGGGAGGGAGGCACGCACCAAAGCAGATGAAGAGGGAGACGACGCGAGGGGAGGGGGACGCAATAATATACTCGGAGGGGGGGGGGGGGGGGGGGGGCAGAGCCGCAGAGGAGAGGAGAGAGGGAGGGCCGTGAAACGGATCGGTGATTGGGGCGAGCGGAATGGAATGGAATATGATGGAATCGGAGTAATTTTTCCTTCTTTTCTTTCGTGCGGTGCAAAGATGGCAACCTTTTTAATTCGTTTTATTTACCTCCGTTTTATCGTTTTATGGTCACCGCGATTCCTTTCCTTTTCCTCGCTCGCCGCCGTTCGGCATCCCCCCGTCCAGGCTAATTCCGTAGTCAACTTTCGGGTCTTTTCCTCTTCTGCGCCCGTCCGTTACGACCTTACCGGATCTGATTAATTGCACACGGTTAATTCGCCTCCGTATATTCCACCATTGGATTTTCCACGTAGTAAAATACTTATTTTCCATCGATTTTATTTATTTATTAGGTTTTCTTTTTTTCGTGCGTTCGTTGGGCAGTCGCGACGTGACGACAGAAAAGAAAAGAAAAATGGAGCCGCAATTATGCAGCGACCGCCTGGGGAGGAGGAGGCAGGGATAGCAATGGTTTTGGCGTCAACCCTTTTAAATAATAATCTTTCAGGGAGTATATGGTTTGATGCCGACGTGGGTCGAGTTGGCCACGCCAACGAGCCTTGCTGCTTCGTGGGAGCTGATTAAACTACAAACGTGATAAGATTAGTGATGCACGACAGCTAGACATTGCACCCGTCTGTACATTTTAGACTAGACTTGTTTATGTACATTTCTTTTTTATCCAATATAAACAGCACGGCACGATCACAGATCTATACACGAGCTCTCTCTCTCCATCCCCTTAAGCAAAGTATTAATTTGCATTCCTTTACTCAAACGATCCAATTATTTCCTTCTACATATGTATATCCATTAATTTTCTTCAAATTTGAAGCACGGTTTAATTTCCATCCGCATAACAATACTACTAGTTAACTTCTTTTCACGAACAACAAAGAGCCGTCTCGTCAAGTCAATTTTCTTTTTTTTATCTAAATATAAATAGAACTGTGGGATGCTTCGTCGCTTTAAGTAAAGTATTTATTTTGCGCTGTTCCAATGAAGGAATTGTTTTACTACTCAAAGTCCAATTATTTCCTTCTATATACGTATGTACTATTCATTAATTTGAATTCTTCAAATTTAAAGCATGGCTTAAATTCCAACTACATAAGAATTGTAGTACTCCGTAGTAAACTTCTTGTTCCGAGAAAGAGCAGTCGCCTCGTCGCGTGAACAAGTAGAGTCATCATCACGCTACCCACTTGCGGATCTAGCGTGTTAAGCTTGTGTTTTACGATTTTCTGTAGCGAATTTTATCCAAAATTTTGGCATCTTAACCTTGTTTATCTAATTTAGATTTTTTTTTATCCGCTACTAACCATGCCACACGCCTCTTTCTAACTATCAAAGCACATTTTTTACCTAGAGTTCTACTATCTCACTATTAAGTGTTATTGCATCTAATGCCCATATGGTCAAAATTTACTGTTTTCTCAAACACACCATTTACAATTCCTACTCAGATACATGCATATCCAAACAAAGACGCATCACTTATTTTGCGAGGAGGGAGTATTACTTTTAGAGCTTTTTTTACTATATTGTTGATAATAATTAATAGATCGATGGAACTTTTTGTGTAAAAAAAGAATCCCTGCTTTCTCAACCCAATGTAGATCTAACCCCTCCCGAAAAATAGGACGCGGATCTAACCCTATTACTTCTACA
This sequence comes from Avena sativa, assembly GCA_916181665.1. NCBI lineage: Eukaryota > Viridiplantae > Streptophyta > Magnoliopsida > Poales > Poaceae > Avena > Avena sativa. The sequence continues at coordinate 19,338,655 of OV702284.1, forward strand.
TGTATAGAGATCTCAATAATATAGCGCACCCAAGTTGCCCTCAAGTTTGGCACCCAACCCCAAAGATCTTAATTAAATACACAAGAAATCGCTGCTGTTTATAATACTGATCACCAAGTACTCCAATGCCAGTACTATATCATTGGTTCACACCCTGTGTTTGTACTTGTGATAATATATTTTTCCTTCCACTGTGTGCATATGATTAATTATTCCGTAGCAATACTCTAATGTATGAGTACACGTCGACCTGCCCTCGCGGAATCTCGTGGACACAGAGTGCTGCTGTTGTTTTCTTCGATTTTAAGCTCCATGTAAACTCAAAGATGAATAGCCTAGCTAGCTCATAAAAAATCTGGAGGTCATTGTCAGAGCAGTCAGCCAGCTGCCAGGCCGATTCGAGAACGTGCAAATTGTACGTGTGGAAAAGTTGTGACATAAAGGTGACATAATGAGTACGTAATAAAGACAACTCTACACTCAAAAAAGTAGGACGCGATACAATTGAAAATAGTTAAGGAGTATAGATAAATAAAATGTACTTACTTTAACCTTGTGAAAATATAATTTTTATAGATGTCGATGATTAAAAGTAATGTATTTTCCCCGGCCTGCCATATATGATAAATAACCAAAGAATATTTTTGGCGATATATTCCATTTACAGAATTAAATAAATAAAAGAGCGATAGAATCAGACTTCACCTGCAGTGCCCTAGCTACAATAATCCAAGGTATATTTTAAGGACCCCCACTAACCCAACATATCCAGCCCCATATGCAAAGAGCAAAATATCAAATGCAAGTGTACTTGATGGCCCCTCTCACATCTCATATTTGAGGAATCTGGTGTGTTTTATTTCTCGGTGTGTTTGCCTCCACAGCATGCATGGACCACATTGTGATCGGCTAGCTTTCGGCTGAATCCTATGTAGTAGAGGCAAAACCCCAAACACCATCCTATTCCTAATCCTAGAGGCAGGCGAAGGTCACATCTATCACTAGCCCATATATTTGTCCTGATGTATCATGCACATGGCCACAGCTGGGGGTCCCTCTCATATTCCAAGTGGCATCGTCGGTCTCCTCAATGTGCCCTCTCCTTCCAGCACCAGCATAAATATGGTGGTGGTGAGAGATATGGCGCACTCCAACAACAACAAATGGATGATGGCGTGCATTTCTCTAAACTTGTCTCCATCATGAAAAGCTTTCTTGTTTTTCATGTAAGATAGCTTGGACGGGATACACACATATATCATTATTTCTTGAGAAACCATGGTATTCATGCCCAAATTGATTAATTATTGGCAACGTCCCACAGAAACCATGTAAAATTTCTTGGTGGATGCGAGCAAGGCTAGAATACATGAATTTCATACAGAGGAATTCTGATAGGGGCGACGGATGTTTATGGCCTTCCTCGAATAATCACCTCTCCGAGGTTTTTAACGTTACCCAGTGTACCCACTACCTTGTTGGATTCATAGAGCTCGTCCTTCTCCGGAGTAGATGGCACTAGTGGTATTTTGGAAGCTCGGTCATATGTGTAAAACAATACCAATGAACTACATTTTTGTGTTCATCGCCCCGACTAATTGTGTCTTACAATGATCTCACTATTGGTGGAAAATGCAAAAAAAAAATGAAGCATACGTTAATTGCACCACTATTATAACATGGTAAAGAACCAAATTAGGGACTAATAATAGATCAGTACTAAACTTTAGCCTAGCAAAGGTAGGCAACATACCTTACCTGATGTGGATCACTATCTTTGAGTATATTTAACCGGACTACTCTACAACTTAAGACGATGCGAACGTTAGAATCTTCCAAATGCTCAAAGATAGTGATCCACATCATAGGAAAAAGGCACACTTTTGTTGTAAAGCTACAAATTAAATGCCGTGATTTTCCGAATCACCTTAAATTGTCCATTTTATGACCAATTTATTGATAGACACAGTAATCACTCAAGGCTAAAGAAAGTATGGCCACATTCATGTCAGGTTAGTAATAACTCTGGTTTAACTACAGCATGGTACTACTGGTACTTCCAGGCCCCAGCACACAAAAAAAACACTAGTACTCACAGTGGCAGACGTAAAGTAGTACTGAGCGCTTCCATCTTTGTTCGTGATGAAGCATCAAAGAATATCGTCACGGCACAAGCCCAACCGTATTACGTACAAACGCACTCATCGATCTATCCCCATACTGCTCTACTCCCTCCGTTTCATAATAAACTAGACACGGCCAAGCGGCGGAAGAAGATTCATGGCCGTGTGGCGAAAAAAGAAACCCCCATGTGTCTTGTGTCACCCCCGCTCCTCCCGCACCATCCCCCCTCCTCCCATCCTACCCTGTTGCCGCAGGCGAGCGCCGCACGGCAAAGTCCAAGCGGTCCGGCGGTAGCGGGAGTTCCTCTACTCGTTGCTGGAGAGCCAACACGGGGTGTCGCCAGCGGTGCGACATGGAGAAGACGACGGACTCGTCTGGCGTCAGCGTGACAGGCGTGTGGTCCCAAGGTTGTGCGGTGGTGGGCCTGCTTCTAGCGAGGGCGCTTAGCCCTTGGCCGGCGACCTGCTAGGGAAGGTGCAGCAGCGCCGGTGCGGCTCGGGAAGCAGGAGGACGACGACGGAGCCAATCAGGCTCGATCTAGGCCTGATCCGGGCTTGGTTGGCACTGTTGCGGTGTCCGGACAGCAATTGCCATGGGTGATGGAGGGTGGTTCCCCTTCCCTAGGTGGTCATGTGGCCTGATACGTGCAGACCCGATGCCGCCATACCGTGTCCTACCCGGCGGCTTTTGTGATGTGATGTTTGTCAGATCCTTGGCGCGATTTCGAGGATGCCGGGGCGGCGGCCCCGGAAGGTGGACTACACGGGCGTCTTGACAGCGAGGCGGCGTTGCGTTGGTGATGGCTCCTCTCTTTGGTCCATGCGCGTGGCAAGGAGCGGACTTCGGGCCCCCCTGGTGGTGGCAGCACCCAGATCGCGGTTGGAAGCTCGGCTCGAGGAGTGGTGGTGGTCCGAGGTACCCAATACGGCGAGAGATTTTTCGAGCGAAAGCCGAACGCTTCGCGCCGACACGCCCGTGGGTGTCATGTCCCTTTTGGGGACGTTGTTGTGGCTACTCTCACCCTATTAGGGCTTCGGGTGAAAACCCTAGACCCCTGTCGCCTCGATGGCTGCGTCGCTTGGAGTATCGTTACCTTCTTGGAGATATTGTCATGTAGCTCCGGTCTCCTTAGCCTCGTCGTCTTGGGTGGCAAGTTAGATGTTTTTTTGGCTTTCGAGTTTATATTTGATCTGCTTGTAAGAGGAACTCTTCATCACTATATATCGGTTTGACCGTACAGTCTTTTTTATAAAGTGGAGCGAAAGCCTATTTCGAGAAAAAGATTCACGCGCTAGTATAAAACATGATGTATTAGATTGTTAAATTTTGAATATATCTATACACTAAAACGTTGCTTAGATTTTTTTAAAATTTAAACAAATTTGCGATATTTTTTTTAGACGGAGAGAGTATGGAATAAGCTTTTCTACTAGTCCAAGTACCGCCCGATTGAATACGTACGTACTGCCGCGTGCAGTTAAAGCCGTACAGTGCAGCAGCGCAGTGCATGCTAGGCACGCACGTGATGAGACGAGGCAGGTAGGGCAATCGGGACATCTACTACTCACTTCACTCTCTTGGTGTGGCTGCGCGTGTTCAGCTCGGCCTGATCGAGATCGAGCGATCATAGCTTTGCCTTTTCTGGCGCGAGTAAATGGTGACCAGAGAGAGACGCAGCGTGGAGTACAAATGGGTCAAGAAAGGGTGCATGTGCATGGTCTGGTCTCTTTCGCATGCATGCACGTATTTACTCCACGCGATGCTACCGTGCCCGCTTTTCCACCGTTCAATCCATCTGTTCCTGCACGATCACGTTCCAAAATCCCAGAGCGAGCGGAAACTGGGGTTTATGAGAGCACAGAGGGACTTCTTCTGACACACTCTCAATAAAAATGAGATGTTATTACAAATGAAAAATGTAGACGGGAATTTGTACAAAATCTCTCTCTGTTAGTGTTACATGATATATTAGGTTTGTTTTCCAATATTATATGAAATAACCATGAAAGTACTACTCCCTCCGTATTAAAGTAGATATCGCAGATTTAATAAAATTCAGATAATTCTAGACACTCTAAATATCACAGATTTAGATAAATTTAGATATATCATAGATTTAGTATATACTCCATCCGTTTTAAAATATAAGATGTTTTAGGCTTATGAAGAGAATGTACTACTCCCTCCTGTCTCAAAGTAGATATCACAGATTTGTTTTAAAATATAAGATGTTTTAAAATATTATATATTAGGTTTGTTTTCCAATATTATATGAAATAACCATGAAAGTACTACTCCCTCCCGTCTCAAAGTAGATATCGTAGATTTAGTAAAAATTAGATAAATCTAGAGACTATTTAGTATATACTCCCTCTGTTTCAAAATATAGTATGTTTTAGGCTTGTGAAGAGAATGTATGTAGACTTGTTTTAATGTGTAGGTTCACTCCAAACCTCAGTGAATCTATACCCTAAAAGAAGTCTAGATACATTTCTTTACAAACCTAAAACATTTTATATTTTAAATGGAGGGAGTAGATGTATTCAAATTTTAACAAACATGCGACTTCTATTTTGAGGCAGAGGGAGTAGTAGTACAATGTGAAAGAACTCATAGTTTGTACACAGGAGTGAAGATTTTTGGCTCCCGAGCACGAGTGCTCCTGCTATTTTTTAAAACTGAAAATCATATTTATAAGAATCTGAAAACATATATCCTCATGTAGCCAATGATTCTTTCCACAAACGTGCAAAATATGAATTTTAAATGCTTTGTATTTGTGCTACACAAAATGACAAAAATATGGATATGTGCATGTATTTTCCAAACCCGCAAACTTTATCCAGTTTTGTCAAATTTATGTAGCCGAAAATTAAGAAAAAGTTGTTGCGGTTTTGCATGCTTGTGCGATACAACAGTGATTACACCCAAAAATTATTTTCAAAATTGTTTAAAACTTATAAATATGACTTATGATTTTTTTTTAAATGAAAGAATACTAGAGTTTGGGAGCCAAAACACTTTCTTGGTATACAGCTCGGTACTGTCTTATCCCGTTTCCCGTGTTGTACACTATACTAGCAGATGCAGCTCGTAGATGTGACAAGAGTGTCTGTACTCTGTAGGCCCCACACCAACATGCATGGCGCTATATAGGCTCAGCCAATGGCAACGGCGAAAGTTGCGGCTGGGTGGGTAGTGATTCCGGCGAGACCCGGGAGGATTCCGCACTCAACACCGCGTGTACTTTGACATGTGGGACCAGGCTGTGCCGCCCAAACGATCACGTTTCCACCAACCATTGGCTCCGTAGCTCCCTGTCGCTACTCGTAAACAACAAAGAGTGCAAGCAAACTTTGCCCAATGTTTTCAGCGGAAACATTTCTACCGATTTTTTTTTCTTACACAAGCCCCTTGTGATGTCATACCTTTCCCCTTTATTAGCAAATCATATACTGTACTAGTACTGCATTATAATTCCTTTCAAATAAGGACGAAGGAACCCGTGTATTGGTAGAAAAACAACTTGTTTTCGCAAAATAGTCCTTGTGTATTAACCAATCATGCTAACCTGAATTGCTTGCTTTGCATGCTAACCAATCATGGTGGCCTGCTTGGCGTTCGGCTCCCTACAACTTGTAGCTTGGCCGTCGTCGTATGTTGTCGTCCCAATAGGAACAGGTGATTGTGCGCTTGCTGTGTCCCACTTCTCACTAGCAAACACACGATTACTTGAGATGAGCCACCCCGAACACTGGTGGGTAGTGGCATATAATTGGGACGAGCACTACCCCCTAGTGCACGTTGGCAAAAGGATCTGATAATCAGGGTGAATTTTCACAACCTGAGTACTCCTGAATCTAAAGTTTTATGCTGTTTGAAATTTAACCTATTTGATTTTGTACTCCCATTATTAAGTTAAGAATTATCTTCAACTTAAGTTTCAAGAAATCAGGAAAATTTAAAAGAAAACACTCATATTGTTCGCAAGGAAATTTGACCTTTTCACATTATTTACGTACTTTCGAGTTTAGAAGCAAAACCTGGCTCGCACATGCATGCAACATCCTCTACACAAACGCTATTATCTGCTCCCGTCCCACGTCGCCCCCCGCGCGGGCGACGGGGACAAACCCTAATCGCCGCCGCCAGCCTCCCCTATCACCCTCCCTCCTCCTCCCCGCCGCCGCCGGATGGCGTCGCCAGGAAAAGCCTGGGCGCTGGCGGCGGGGGGGGGGGGGGGGGCGTCCTTCCCCCGCCCATGGACACGACGGCGCGGGCCGAGAGGCCATGGCGGGCGGCGTGCTTGGCGAGGGGCACGCTGGCGCGGCGGCTGCTGCGCGGAGTCCTTGCTCCGGCGGGCTGGCGGTTGTGGTCCCTGGCGGCGGTGGTTCCATGGAGGCGGAGCTTCGGTGGACTGCCGGTGGTGAGGGCTGGAGATCTGCTAGGGTGCTAGGAGTCGTCGTCAGGATGGCGGAGGCGGCGTCGTGTCAGAATAAGGGTGCCGGAGCTCGATCCCCATCTCGGCAAGGCCACTTGTGGCGGAGCCGGCGAGCTGCTGGCCAGCTTTCCTCTCAGATCGGCGGATCTGGGGAGGGTGGTCTCTCCGGGCGTGGTCGTTTTTCGACTCTGCCGTGGAGCTTCGGGAGTCGGAAGGATGCTGCTGTTGTTCTCTTCCCCTTGGCCGGCCGTGGTGGCGAGGGAGGGGAAGAGGATGGTACAACCGCCTTCCTCGTTAGGGTTGTTTTGGGTCTTTTTTTGAGATGCGACTGTCGCGTCTTGCAATTTCCTCCGGCCGGCCATGGTGGTGAGGGGAGGAGGAGGCTAGGTGTGGCATCGATGGTTGGGACCTACTGCTCGGGGACCTTGGATTGGAGAAACTGCTTGGTCTCCACCATCTCCTGCCTGCCCGATGGTCTGAAAAAGATTATTAGCTCTCATCCCTCGGGGTGGGCACTCCTGCGGTGTTCAAAGCCCAATGCGGCGAAGGTGGCGGCGGTGACTCGATGGTGTCTGAAGATGGGCGGCCTCCGGATCCGGTCCCTGTATCTGGGTGGTGACGATGAGGACGAAGGGCTTGATTGCGATTTGGGAGTACGGTGTCGGGTCTTCTGGGTCCATATTGTATTTTCCTTTTTTTGTGGTGTGGTTTGTAATCGGTTTCGCCATGATTGAATGCCATTAGTTGTTATCTCAAAAAAAAACATCCTCTACACACAAAATAATTTGTATTTTCTTGATTATTTTTACTATTTATGGGATCATGAGTATCTAAGTTCTGCCTAGTATTTCCGATCGGATAATGCTCAAACTGGATATATATATATATAGCTTTCTAACCAACGCTAGGCAAAATAATCTTTGGAATAGAATATGCAAATATATTTGGTAATTGCTTATTCTTGTATGGATATACCAATCATAAAACACATGTGTAAAAAACATATGAAAATTTGAAGCGGCATGAAGTTATCCTTGCAGCCTGCCGTGGGTCAAGGATAGAAAAAGGAAATTCATTCCTCGAAGAAACTGCAAAATACTACTACCTCGTTACATATAGGTCTTCTTATATAAATTTAGGGTGTAGAAAAGTAGCAATTTAACGACAACCTTTCTTTGTTTACGTACCTTTCTTTCTTTTCTTTCAAATACAACAAGTATGTGCATGCACCTAACCAATTCACCTACATTGAGGTTCCTCTAGGACTTGAACTTGAGATCGATATACCATTTTTAATGTTGCAATGGACCGTCCGTAAATTCTAGACAATCTCCCCTCATACCATTTTGAATTGCATTACAAAAATATCAAGGAAGGTGGGAGAGGTGGAATTTGATATTTTGACAATTAATGCTAGAAAACACTTAAAGACTTGCACTTTTGATCGAGTTGGAATACTAGAAAATTTAGGTGTGAGTGGGCATGTGTGTTTGTGAGCGTCTGTGTCTCGCTAGAATGGATTTTGTTTTGTTGTTGACAAAAGAATGGCACACTCCTATTTGCAAATTGACTAAAAAACACTTTGTGTTTTTGATAGATGGCCTAAAAATCATACATGTCATGGACATGAGTGTCATTTTAAAGAGACATATAAAAATGTGTGAATTTGTGTAACCAAAAAGAATATAAACAAGAAATGTGTGAAGCAACTAGGTAAAGCTTCTAAGTTCTAACCATTTCTTAGTCGGCCAGCTAACTGAATAGAAGTGCAATTAAATATGGGTTTCTAAACTAGTTCTAGAAGTGTACATACAATATTCATGCTTGGTGGTTAGCGAAAAATGTCATGAAAAATATGTGTCCAACTTCCAAGTAGAACATACTACTATTTAAGGCTTTGAGTAATGCTAGAACTTCAGACTTTGTGATAGGTCTTGGAAAAGGTAGAGAAACATTGGGCAAATATATAGGAGCTTTGCTCTTTCGTGAGTGTTTTTCAATGAAGGAATTCCGAGAGATGACTTAAGTCTAGATGCCCTAGCCACCTAAAAGTGTAGTGCTAGAGACATGTCTCATGAGAAATTGGAGGTAACCCAATTATCAAGTTGGTAAAGAATTGCCACTTCGACGCCACTATAGAGTTCCTACAAGCTACATGAATGTCCATCTGTGAGGGAATGCCTCTGAATGGGCAGTTGGTGAATAAGGTAATGTTAGTGTCCCGGTGGGTTACAGCGGGGAGCGTGAGATTGTGGCGCCAGCGATGAGATGGAGGTTGGTTGGTGCATTGATAAAGTATCCTAAAACATTGACATGATCACATAATCAGTAAGATTAATACTTGTGCACCAAATGTAGAGGATGAAAACAATCAATATATGTAATGTGTTTCTCAACAATAAAAAGTTGAAACACTAGAAAAATTAGGTCCGCTATGGGTTACAATATTTTGATAAAGTTGTGCACACCAATATTTGAAGTGCCTATTATTACTATGTGGTGATATATCAATCACTAAAAAACTATGTACAAAATCAAATACTCTCTTCCGCTCACTAATTTAAGACGTTTTGGCAAATTAACTTACTTTGCCAAGACGGCTTACATTAGTAAATAGAGGAAGTACATTTTCACGCTAACATGAAGTTATCCATGTAGTTAGATCCAACAAAAAAGAGAAAATTGTTTCTCCAAGACATTGCGAGCAAAGCAAAAGTAATTTTCCATGTAAAAGTTTAGGTCCTCACATAGCTTTTGGGCCTAGATAAAATGACAATGTAACACTCCATTGTTTACATGTATGTCTTATTTTCCTTCCAAATGCAACAAATATTGAATTGCATACACATAAGTGATTCACCTAAAAGCTTCAAGCCGATGAGAGGTGATGGGAGATATACTTCAACACCTCATTGCGTCAACGTTCCTCTAGGACTTAGACGTAGGGATCGATATAGGCCACTTATATTTGGATTATTAATTATGTGTTCAGATGCTTCATAAATTCAAGATATTTTGCTTTTACTCATATTGAATTTCATCACCTAATGGTTCACCTACAAAGGTCGAGCAAATGGAAGAGGTGGAAAATATATTTTGACTACTCATGTTAGAGTTGTATGCTCAATTATCGATGAAATTAACAAATATCTAATATGGATCATATGAGAAAAGGTACACTGAGTATGGTGAAAGCTTACTTTTGATCAAGTTGGAAATGTACAAAAACTTATAATTTTTTTGAGTTAGAATTTTTGGGTTGGGGGTGGGAACGAAGAATTGTAATAAGAAGGGGAAATCTCAATTCCTATTTTATGGATCAAATGATTGCACAAAGAAATTTCATCTCACGAGAAAATTTCCTACAAATTTCAGTGCTCTTAGGACTACATGGATTATAAAATAGGAGTGTGAAAAATGTGAGATGGAGATGTCACTTACTATGGAACTAAAGAGTTTCACACACATTTATTAGGTTACGCCCTTCGGATGGTGCATAGGACACAAATATAATATTTGAGAATTGGAGAGAACGGGGTCGGAGGAGAGTGAGCACCTAGAGATGCAAGTGGCTCAACATTAGGGTACCCTCGACCCTCTTTAGTTCAGCGAAATTAACTAACTTCTCTGATGACATCATGATTTTGAAAAGTTAGTCCATTTATTAAACTAAAAAAAGGTAAGAGGTACCCTAACGGTAATCCACTTGCATCTCTAAGAGCACCATAGTCACTGCAAGTTCATCCTTCCAATCTCTCTCAACAAAATGCATTGCACACCAATTTTTCAACACAACCATACGATTCAAAGGGTCTTACATGAAAATAATCTCATTCATTTGAAGAGTACAAAAATATTCATACAAACCAAAGAGAATCTTAGGAAAAAAACAATGCGTGAGCACACCTATATTTTTCTAGTTGATAGTCCTAATTCATATTGTGCCCCCAGATGTAATACCCGATATTCCTGCGGTTTTACCAACAAGCGACAATCCGAACGCTTATTCTTGTTCATAGCGGTTCTCGCATTTTGGTTGCTATCAAATTATAATTCCCATGTTGTTTATAGTCCTGAATTTTCTTGAAGCAGGGATATAGTTCTTCGTTTTCCAGAATCCCACCTTTTAACAAGTCAATTACTGAATTTTCTTGAAGCCGGATCTCGTGCGCGTCGTCTTTAACGCCGACTTCTTCGACAGACTACTGCACCAAAGGCGACTATATCGACAACCGATAAGTACGTGTACCGTCATCAGATCTGTTGTTTTACTATGGCTGTTAGTGCGTATAATCTGCTACTGTTCATGTTGATCAATACATCTAGTATATTAGAGGTTCACGTAATTGTAGCCGCTGTTGTCATATTTTATATTCTGAAATTAATTGTAAAAATTATGCCTAATAATCGAACAAGCATAGTGCTCCTCGTTTGCATGAAAGAAATGTAAAAGAAATTTGAGAGAAGAGAGGAAGAAAAGTTGAGGTAACCACTACTGTATTGGCGTGCTCCTTTCCCAGAAGCAATGATGGTTTTTAGGCTCTTTCCGAGGACGGGTTGATGGATTACGCTGACTGAAGCCTCCGCAGAAGCTGCACTTGCATTCATCTCCCGCAGCAGCAAAATCATCAGTAGCACGCGTCTCGGGGCCACGTCGGAGTTAAATTACTAGTACTCTCTTCGGCCCATATTAATTGACTCAATTTAGTATATACGGTTCATTCAAATTTTGATAAATCAAAGTCAATTAATATGGATTGAAGGTAGTAAGAAGAAGATCACCTGGAGGCACCACCTCAGATGGAAAGGGAGCTGTTTAATTTGTCGAGGGATTCTCGTTTTCGACAGGCATGGACGAACTCCCGCTTAGCCTGAAAATGTTACGGTGTGCCACTCCAGATCTGGCCGGCCGGTTATACATGTGTGATGGAAAAGTTCCCTTTTCGCTAGGTGCAGTTTTGCCAATTGGTCCCGGAAGACTTCCCTGTTGGTAAGATTAGCAAAAAGAGAGAGCGCATCAGCGGAGAGTGCAACTCCACCTCAATCCAAAAAGAGCGCGCGCGCTGGAAAAACTATTCCTGGTCATTTGTAAAACTAAGCAAAGGATAGATGCTTGGAGTTGCAGCATCGAAACGAGGACCAGCATAATCCACGGAATTAGTAGTAGTTTACCCTTCGCCCTCCCGCCCTTTCCATCCTTTTCACAGGAGCTTTGCTTTATCCAGGTCTTTGACAATTGCCAATTAAGGACGCAGGATCGGTAACCCCGGAGCGTTTTTCCGGCGGCGGCATAGTGGACACGCACCCGCGGGTTCGCATTTTGGCGCCTTGAGGCCAGGGCCGGAAAGAGGTGCCGTTGCTTTGCCCAAAAAAGAGGAGCTTTTCTTTGTTGCAGCCTTGCAGACTTGCAGTGGAGTGCAGGCCACCCAGGCGCGTTGGCTCCGTCTGCCGCTGCTGCGGAGGAGTACGTTGTTGCCCGTGGCAGGATTCCGGGCCTGGAATCAGCATCTTTCTTGTGAGTAAGTGTCTAGATTTCGGACGTACGAGAACTTTTATATCTAAATTGCTGTTGTCATCCTAATATTTGTGCTAATTCTCAGTTATAAACTAGTTGCAACTCATAAGATTTGTACTAATTCTCAGTTACACCCAAGTTGCATGAATCAAAAGATAAATCAAACGGCGAAAGAGACAACTGAGACTTAAAAAAGTTCTTAAACGTCTGAGAACTAGCAAATCCGTTCTTGTAACTAGTTTTTCTTTCCCTTTTCTTTTTCTAACCCTGCTTTTGTCAAAACGATGCTAACGGAATACAGTCGCTACAGCTTTACTGCTACTTCTAGGTGAAGGAGTCAGTACATCTTTACCCAATAAAATGCATCAATTGTTTTCAATATTATATATGCACCATTCAAAAAACTACTCCCATCTGTACATAGACATTCTAGCCTCTTTTTTCCTAAAATATGGACGATGTTTTAGTGTGTAACTTCTATAATGGAGATGACCAAAACAGATCGAAATTGATGCCTATCTGTCAGGAGATTAGAGAGATTAAGAGAGCCTTTTCTAGTATTACTAGCATTGTTTACGTTTTTTTTTTGAGAGAGAACTAGCATTGTTTATGTTGGGCGTGAAGCAAGAATGGCAGCTCATTTATGTGCTAAGCAAGCTACTCTGATAGGAAGAGATGCTTGTGGATAAATTATAACCTAGGTTTTCTCGCAGGTACCATTATGAGTGATTGTAATCCTGTCATTTAATCAATAAAGCTCTCTGAATTCGAAAAAAAAGGGTGTGTAAGTTCACTTATTTTGGATTTTATCTAGTCTATCTAAAAATTCTTACATTAGTGAACGGACAAAGTATATGAAATAATGGAAGCAGACGACATTTGTTAAGATACTTATTTGCTCCAAGGCGAGTAGAGAAGACTTTTGGAAAGCAGTCGTGAACCATTTTAGGATTTCGTGAAGGAGCCTTCTCAGGTATGTCAAACTCGCGGTGAAACATAAGTCATGTCGATGTTCCACATGTGCCAAGGATCTAAAAATCCAAAAACCAGTTTTCTCATATTTGAAAGCATAGGAAATGACTATATTATTTGACAAAAATTTGCATAAGTTGTATGTGATGAAAAGTTGTGACATCAAAGTGACATAATGAGTATGTAATAAACATCCACTCAAAAAAGAGAGTACATGATAAAGATCTACTGAATTAGGCAAACAATTTATTATAGTTAGAACTTAATAAATATATATTATTGTAACCATGTGAAAAAAAATTAGGCGTTGATGATTAATGATGATTAACAGTATTGTATTTTCTCCTAACATATACGATAGATAATCAAAGAATATTTTTGGTAATATATCCTATTTACTATTTTTTAAAAGAGTATATATTAATATTACAGATATACCAATTATAGAGCCTCTGCAACAACGCATGTAGGGGCCTTACGGATGGACACATCCCAGAAACAAAAGAATTACAAAATAGAAGAAAAGTCATGCTAAAGTGATCTACTCCTTGTTGCAGCGGACCAACCACCACCAAGACAACACCAGAAATCCAACTTCTCCAAAAGCGGTGCCTCTAAGAAGAAAACGATGCACAAGCGCCGTCATCGCCCTGATCATCAATCATATGTTTTCACCCACGAGAAAGTCCAAACTTAGAAAACAATGCCTCCAACTAGGTCATTGTCAGGCACAACCAACTAAGTCCAGACATTGAGATTTCACCCTATAATTTTAGACCCCGAATTCCTCATGTGTTGTTGCCCCCACTTTCCGCTGTCGCTGCTCCAAGTCACAAATCACCTAGCTGAAACCTCGTCATCAACAGAACTCGAACCACTCTTACTCGTCCTCAAATATTCGGCTCCCATGCTCTTCTCCATGACCGACTTCACTGTGAGACTAAAGACATGTCCCACGATGGCAATAGACCGCAAGCTTCGCAACGCTTCCTCTGAAACCAAACTTCCAGAAAAAACATGGATGCGCACGACCGAAATCCATCCGATCTGGCAAACTCCAAGAATGTCCGAAACTCGGCACTCGGGCCAGATCACTGACGACAAGTGAAAAGAAGAACACCATCATGGCTTGAGAGGGATCTTAGGACCGCCACCTTTATTAGGCAGATTGTCGCCCCCACACCGCCACCGCCAGCTCCCCATGGGACCGGCCACCCAATTCCCCACCAGCAAGGACGATAGAGGAGTAAGCAACTCGGGCAGCCACGAATGAAACCTAGCGCCAAGAGACCCGCAGAGATCCTCCAAAACCTGATAGGGAGATAAAGTGCACGGGCGGAGGCACCTGGATGTCCGACCGCACCACCGCACCATCCGTCCGATGGAGATTAGATGCAGGGGCAGGCACATCTCTAGGCCAAGGGCCAGACGACCACACCGCCACCAGAGATCCACGCCGGTCATCCCCAACGCCGCTGTATGCCTTGGCGCCAACCAACATCCTCCACCTACGCCTGCCACACGGGCGGCAACCCGCACTCCCAGCGGCAACGGGCTAGCGTCGCACCACCAGCCAGGGGAGAAGGATCCCCGCCGCTACCCTCCTTGGGGTGCCCGAGCTTTGCTCTTGGCCCCTCCGGCAGGGGCGAGGGGAAGCGGCGACGGCGACGCCTAGGGTTAGGTTAGGAGAGGGATAGGGTCGGGAGATGGAGAGGGGTCGGAGGAATACCCCCCCCCCCCTCCCCCCATTTACTAAATTACTCCCTCAGTCTCAAAATGTAAGGCGCCTAAGCTTTAGTCAAAAGTCAACATCTTCTAAGTTTGACCAGGTTTATACAAAAAATACAAATATCTGCAATATCGAATAGGCATATTGGAAAACTATACTCTATGGTGAATCTATTGATATTCATTAAATATTGTAGATATTTATATTTTTACATATAATTTTGGTCTCGAATATGTTGACTTTTAACTAAAGCTTATGACGTCTTATATTTTATGACGGATGGAGTACATAAACAAAAGAGATAGAATCAGACTTCACCTGCAGCGCCTTAGCTACCATACTCCAAGGTACTCCACCACTAACCCAACATATCCACCACTATATGCAAAGAGCAAAACATCAAATGCAAGTGTATTTGACGTGCCAACTAAGACAAACCCTCTTACGTCACACATTTGAGGCTTGTTATTCTTTCTATGTGTGTGTTTGCCTTCACAACATGCATGGACCCCACTTTAATTTGATCTGCTAGCTTTCGGCTGAATCCTATGTAGTAGAGGCAAAACCCCAAACACCATCCTATTCCTAATCCTAGAGGCAGGCGAAGGTCACATCTATCACTAGCCCATATATTTGTCCTGATGTATCATGCACATGGCCATAGCTGGGGTCCCCTCTCATATTCCAAGTGGCATCGTCGGTCTCCTCGATGTGCCCTCTCCTTTCAGCACCAGCATGGGTACGGTGGTGGTGGTGAGAGAGATATGGCGCGTTCCAACAACAATAAAATGAATGATGGTGTGCATTTGTCTACTTTGTCTCCATCATGAAAAGCTGTCTTTTTTACGAATGCCGTGATCCAATTTACTAGTATTGTCCTTTTTACGACTAATTTATTGATAGACATAGTAATCACTGAAGGCTAAAAGAAAGTATGGCCACATTGATGTTAGGTTAGTAATTACTCTGGTTTAACTACATCATGGAACGGTACTGGTACTCCCAGCACATAAAAAAATAATAGTAGCAATACCGAGTGCTTCCATCTTTGCCCGTGAAGAAAAGCACCAAAGAATCTCGGCACGGCACAAACCCAACCGTATTACGTACAAACGTACTCACCTATATATCTGTACGTACGTCGGTATGTATAGTACGCGGCAAGGCTGGGCAGTTGCCCAGGCTCTACTACCCAGAATCACATGTTTAAGTTAGAGAAGATATGAAGTACGAAAAAAAATCACATGTACCCGTACGTACATCTGCTACTCACTTCACTCTCTTCTGGCGTATGGACGGTGCTAGCTGCGCGTGTTAAGCTCGGCCTGATCAAGTCATCATAGCTTTTCTGCCGCGAGTAAATGCTGACCAGAGACAGAGAGAGAGAGAGACGCAGCGTGGAGCTTTCTTCAAACAAACGGGGTCAAAAAGGCCTGCGTGGTCTGGTCTCTCTCTCGCATGCATGCATGCACGTATTTTTACGTCCCATTCATCGGTTCCTGGCTCGGCCATGCCGCGACCGCGAGTGAAAAGAGCCGCGAGTAAATGGTGCCTGGCACTTCCTGCCCGCTTTCGGACCCCGTTCCATTCATTTCATCGGTTCCTGCACGATCGGGCCGGGGTGCTGAATAAATGTCGACCGACTGATCACGTTCCGAAATCCCAGAAGCGGAAGCTGTCGTTTAGGGGCTTATAGCTCGTATGCGACGTCTTTACAAGGAATTGGAAGGAAAGCGACATCGTTGCAAACAATAGCTGGCATGCGACGGTTGTGAGGCGGCAAATATCTTCCGTGCGACACTTCTACTTAACCCCACGAGACCGTCAACGAATTCGAATCAGTTGAGCACAGTAGGACCCACAGCCTCTCCACGTCACGGCGGAACTCACCTGATGTCTACCTCATATCATGGGACCCACCCTGTGGTCGAAGAGAGCCGTTGGCCCCGATCCGTCCCCGCACCCGAGCACTCCCGCCACCGTTCCAGCATCTCATCCCCTTCCGTTTTCTTCTCCGGCGAGCAAGTGCGGCAACGCCGGCGAGGGATGTCGAGCTCTGCTTCCTCCCACCGCTCATGGCCTCGGTATGGTGCGGTGCCGATGAGGAGGTGCCCCGATTGCCCCCGTACCGCGCCCCTGAAGCGGCTTGTCACATCCACCGACAAGAACGACAACCTTGGCCGGGAATTTGTGAAGTGTGAGAGCAAGCCCGAGCCGGGAAAGGTGAGATCTGAGTGTTTCGAGCGCCAATTTCTCGCTTTTTCTTTCGAAATTTTATGTATTTCATCGAATTTGGGATTTAGGGTTCATCTCTGCGATTTCAGGAACTGCCAAAATATGGGCATTTTGAGTGGCTTGATGAGTACATCGAGCGAATTGGGGTGGAGGTAGCATCCCGGGAGCTCGAAAACCCGTCCGTGGTGGAGCAATTGGGATGTGGCAACCCCATTTCCGCTGGTACTACGGTGGATGCGGAAGTGAAGGCCGAGCTAAAGAAGATGAACAAGCAGCTAAGACAAATCATCGAATTGAAGAAGCAGGACAATCTGATGGCCGTTTTTTTTATTTTTGTGTAATTTCTCTCGGATTAGTTTATCTCCTCATCGTTAGTCATTAGACAGCGCAGTCAGTGTTGGAGTGATGCTTTGTAATGGATGTAATGTTCTATGTCTTTGGCTTGAATAAAATGCAACACAAATTCGGGCTAGTTTTGAGCTGCTCTGTTTTCGAAATCAGTGTTCCTTTAGTTTCGTCAGTTTCGTCAGTGTTCCTTTTATCAGTGTGCAGGGGGCGCCCGTGTGCAGGGGAGGGGGAGGGGTTGAAAAGTAAAAAAATAATTGACGAGGATTGAAAAAGGCCAGACCCAAATATAACTTAGCCATGTCAAAATGGACGTATCGAGGCCCAATAGTAACTATATGTTTATTGGGCAAAAAAAATGGTACTCACGTTACAATCTAAATAGGGACGTGTGGATCTGCAGATACTCGTGCTCAGGTTGCAATCTTTTTTTTTTGCAAAAGTAAATATATAAATAAAGTCCAAGGACATCCATTTAACTAACATAACTTGGGCGCTCCTTTAACTTATGTAAATATGTAAATGTCTTATTTGAAAATGAACCATGTGTTGTATGAACTTGTTTTTGTGTCTTTTGTTTTATACACTTGTAAATATATAAATATTGCACGAGTATTATATGAACTTGTTTTTGTGTCTTTTGTTTTATACACTTGTTGTTTTGGGTGTTTTGACAAATGACAATACAATAAAACACAGATTACAATGAAACAAGGGGATAGATAATTTTGGGTTAACATTACTTATATTAGATAGGGGGGATCGATAACATTACAATAAAAAGAAAAAAGTACAATAATATAGAAGGGAATAGGCGCCCCGCCTAAACCCTGGGCTAGCCCCTAAACCCTAACCCTAGCTACCCTACTCCATCGGCGGTGGAGGCGGTGCCGGTGCAGCCGCATTCCACGCCGCCAGCCTCTCCGGCTGGTCCCGCTTCCGCTGCTCCTCCCGGAAGGCCCGGCCATTGGCCTCCCGTTGCTCCTCCTCCTGCCGTCTGAGCCTTTTCTTCAAGGCGCGCTGGGCCTGCTTCTTCTCCCACCTGGCGATAGCAGCCTCCTGCTTTGCCTCCTCCTTCGCCGCCTTAGCCCAGTAGGCTTCGGAGGGGAGGTCTCCGCCGCCGGGGAGGTTGGGGACTCCCGGGTTGGTGACGATGGGGCCCTGATCCCCCCAGGGGCAGGGCGGGGACTTCTTATTCTTGCCACGCTTGGGGCGCGTGGGCGCCCCCTGCTCCCACCACTGCTTGTGGTCCGGGTGGTTGTCCTCGTCGCTTACTTCGGTGTCGGAAGGGAGGCGGAAGGGGGAGGTCGCCATGGTCAGAGTGTTTGGGGGCTGGGAGGAGGCAAAGGGATGGGCTCGAGGTTGAAGAGATGAGGGGCAAGATGAGATGAGGAGGCAAAGGCGTTTTGCCAATTTATTGAGGGCGGGGCGTGAAGGGCGGCGTGGGAATCCAGCGTCGCGTTGGCGCAGACGCCGAGACGAGACGCGTGCGCTGCGTTGCGTGTGGGAAGCGGGCGTGATCAATGCGAAAGAGAGAAAAAATAGCTAGGATACGACGCCCCCGCCCCTGCATGCATGCATGCATTAATGCGAAAGAGAGAAAAAAAAGTCCAAGGTAGTTGTTCATTGGCAGTGAAAAATAAAAGGGAAAATATAATTTGGCCTTGATTTACTTCGGTAATAAATGCATGAATCTAGTACCAAGGTACTCGTTCGTTTTTACACACGCAAGAAAAATTGGTGGGAGTAATATTGACTTTTTGTATGGCGCATGAACCAGATGGAAGTAAGTTTGACTGAAGAAAGTTGTTCGACGTACACTTATTTAATGGGGCAGCGCTGTTGCACGCAAAATAGCTAGACTGCGACGCTAGGGGCAGCTGCTGCATGCATGGTGCAGCCCGTCCAGACGCCGAGACGAGACGCGTGCGCTGCGTTGCGTGTGGGAAGCGGGCGTGATCAATGCGAAAGAGAGAAAAAAATAGCTAGGATGCGACGTATTATAATCCCTGCACCGTCGCCCCCGCCCCTGCATGCTGCATGCATGGTGCAGCCCGCCCCGCCCAGCGCCCTCGCATGCCATGCTCGGTCTAACTGTCAATGGAGTGTGCCAACGCTGTACGTTATATTTATTACATATTTCAGATTTTGATATTTTTTCTGCTGGTCATAGTGACATGTATACTCCCTCTGTCCACAAATAAGTGTACGTTTGGCTTCAAAATTTGTCCACAAAAAATGTACTTCTACCTTTCCAATGCATTTGGGCATTCACTATGTAGTCCATAAGGCTATCCACAAGCCAAAAAGTAGTCCATATGGCTATCCATATTCATAGTGGAGGTTTACTTTAGAAGATTTTCCTTAAGGGTGACCTACAAGCTTATGGGTTGTCCACAAGCAATAAACAATTATTTTACTCTCTCCTCTCTCTCTTGCGTGTGTGTACTTTTAACAGACATGTGAGTCACAGCTTATGGTGAACTTGACCTTATAGCCATTTCCATAAGCTATGTGGGTCCCATCTTATAGCAAATGTTCCACCTTATACATAGGTGATGTGGTATCATGCATATGTTATACTAGTCTAAGTTACTACTACATAGTGCAAAATAACATAGATGTGGTATCATGCAAAGTCTCATTTATTACAATGAACCTGAGAGGAGTAAGTTTGACTGAAGAAAGTTGTTACACGTACACTTATTTAATGCGACGGAGGGAGTAAATACGCTGCAGCGCTGTTGCACGTAAAATAGCTAGACTGCGACGCTAGGGCCAGCTGCATGCATGGTGCAGCCCGCCCCGCCCAGCGCTCTCGCATGCCACGCTCGGTCCAACTGTCTGCCACGCTCGCATGCCACGCTGTTGCACGTAAAAACGATGAAGCCAATCAGATTCCAGAATCATCCATCCCACGGATCGCCAAGAGCTAGCCACGAAATCCTTCTAAGAGACGCCAACCAATCAGGTTGCAGAACAAGCCCTTTCATGGATCGCCCAGAGCCACCCGCGGAATCCTTCTAGAAGACGCGATCGGACGGCCACAGTGTCGCGCTAGGGTTAGATCTACGGTCCTCATTCGGCCTTAGGGTTAGCGGGGTTTAGGATGCAGTCAACGGGGTTTCACAAGTTTGACCAAACATTCAAATACGCATAACTAATTCAAAAAAATCAAAAAAATACAAAACCTTCGCATGGTGTCATGTTATGTGACATAGTTGTGAGGAAAAATATCAAACTTGGTCTATTGATCATATTTCAAAAAACCCTTCACAAAATGATCTATCTCCTCCGAGGTTTTCTCGCTTTCGGGTCAAATGACCAATGATATGGCTAGAATCAAGGCATAGTTTGTGATAATATGCCCATATTTGGCATGCATGTCTATAATGGGATGACTAACAATGTTGTAGCACAAAGTTTTCCTTTTCGACGCACAGAAAAATCATTTTCTATTTTCTGAGTGCCGAAAGAGGGGGGGATTTGTGAAGCAACCACCAAATTAAAGTTTCAAAATGGTAACATCCTATTTTTCAAAAATACTAGACCACCTAGAATGTACAATTTCCCAACTTGAGTATCTCAAACCTTTTATTCCATCCCTGGTGAAAAAGACAAATCCTGCCAAATCGGCTGGAAGTGGGTAAGATATGAACTACAGGTACATGATTCCATGCTGATGATTTTTTGTAAAAATAATTTTTAGGTTCACAACATGCTATTTCATCAGAGATCCAATGCTAGTTTTGCGAGCCTCAGCCCCTAGCTAAGAATATTTATGAAAACCCTTCAAGTTTGACCAGACATTCAAATGTGCATAACTAATTCAAAAAAAATCAAAAAAAAATACAAAACCTTCGCATGGTGTCATGTTATGTGACATAGTTCTGAGGAAAATATCTAACTTGGTTTTAGAAATGGTCGAAAAAAAACTTGCTTAGAAATGGGGTGGTTTACCCTAGCTTTGGAGCCCATTTCTACCCCATTTTGGGTGAGGGTGAGTTGTACTTCAGAAAAGGGATCATGGTGAGGATGAGTTGTATTGTACATATGAGAAAAACGTTGGAAGCTCATACAAACATAGAAAAGTGACATAGCTACATATGTTGAAATTCAAATTTACCATCATATTTGAACTTTGTCCAAATTATCAACAAGTGACAAATTATTATAATAACAAATGTTTACAACAACAAGTGCCAAATTATTACAACAACAAGTGTCAAATGTTTACAACAATAACAAATGTTTACAATAACAAATGTCTATTTCTTTTGGCTCTTCTTACCCCTCGTTTTCTTCTCCTTCACAAGTTTCACACCACACAATAGGTTTATGCTCTTCTTTTTCTTACCATTACCATCTGGCCTCCCCACAGCACGTCCAAGAGTCTCCTTCACCTCCTGCACCTCCTCAACAACCTCATGATCATGATCCAGAGCCTCGTCAACATGGTCACTTTGCACCAGAGCCTCAACAACATGGTCAGTTTGCACCAGAGCCTCAACAACAGGCTCATTTTGCACCAGAGCCTCAACAACAGGCTCATTTTGCACCAGAGCCTCAACAACAGGCTCATTTTGCCCCTCATTTTGCACCAGAGCTTCCAAATCAGAAACGGTGTGCCCTAAAGCCTCAACAGTTTGCACATCATCCTCCAAAACAAGTTCAGATTGCACCTCAGCAGCACCAAACATGATCTGGTTAGTTCTCTTCTTTCTTTGGCCATTGATTCTTGCCCTTTTCACTGGCCAGCATTCGTCAACAACAAGAGGTGGTCCTTTTTCTCCACGCTTCCTCCTGAAAACAAGCAAGTTAGCTGGGGGAGAAAAATCATCAACAAGAAATGGGATAGATTTTGGATGAACATACTTTGGCTTTTCAGCAGTGTATCTGCACTTGGTAGAGCCAACTCGGTGTCCAACTTCTTCACAGAGTTTGCATCTATTCTTGTTACCTTTTTGGGCCCTTTTTGGCTTGGCATCTTTCTTTTCATCTTTCTTTCCCTTCTTGCTGCTCCCACCTTTCTCAAACCAAGCCTTGAATCTACTCTGCTTGGGCCTGCCAGCCTTTCTTTTCATCAAAGGAGGACACAAGGAGAACTGAATGTCCACTTCAGGCCACTGAGACTGATCTGTAAGTGCTGGAATTGGTGTCCCATATGCAGCCTTGAATTTTGCTACAGAATAATACTCATGCAAATATGGGTGCATATTTAGCTTATGTTTGGAGGCCAAGAAAAATATGGCATGCTCACAAGGCTTCCCAGTGTGTTGCCACTCAAGGCATGTACATTCATGCAATTGAGTGTCAACAACATGCCTCCTGCCAGTCTTTGTATCTCTGACTTCAGCACCCCACAATGAGGATTTCTCAACACGCAAATGTGCAAGATTTTTGCTCCTATTGACCACCTGCTGCACAACATCAAGAAGCTTATCTCCTTGAAGAACATCACCAAGCCTTCTTCTCAATTCCCACAACCTCATGATCATGATCCTGATCTGGTCAACCATGTCATGGACAGGCAAGTCTTTTAACTCCTTCACTTTGTTGTTGAAACTTTCTGCCAAATTATTGTTGATATGATCACATTTGATGGCAGTGTTAAAACCAGACCTATACCATAAAAGAGAATGGTAGGTTTCCAACCATGTACAAAACTTGACCCTATCCTCCTCAGAGCATGCCGCCTTAATCTTCTCAAGGTGATATGAATGTGTCTGCCTGGTGTAAGATCTTGCTGCTGGCCACATGCGTCCAAAATCATCTCCTCTGAATTTTTTGATCAAATTCATCCACATATGGCCGAAGCACTCCCTCTGCTCAGCATGAGGGAAAACAATCTTCACTGCATTTTCTAAACCTTTACATGCATCTGTGTGCACTGCCAATGGAGAGACTGGCCCTATGCATCTTTTCAACTGCATCATGAACCATGTCCATGATGCCTCTGTCTCAGACTGAAATATGCCAATAGCTACAGTGAACATCCAATTGTGTCCATCTAAAGCATTGCATGCTGCTAGTTGACCATTCCACTTTCCAGTCAAGAAAGATGAGTCTATACTGAAATATGGACGACAACCTGCTTTGAAGCCATCGATGCAAGGCTTTAAAGCCATGAAGAATTTAGAGAAGAAGACTTTCCCATCAGCTGTTACCTCAGTATCTATCTCCACAACACTGCCAGGTGACCTCTTCTCTACTTCTGCTTTGAAGTTATAAAGCATTAGAAAGGTATTTTCCCAATCACCATATAGCTCTTTCATTGCCCTTTGCTTTGCCTTCCACACTGTAGTATAATTCAGCTTAATGGGGTACTGCTTTTCCAAGTCTATTTCCAGTCTCTTTGCAGTGTTGTTTGGTGTTGTGGCTAAAATGGGCTTGATCTTTTCTGCAACCCATAATTGTGATGTCATCTTTGTAACTGTTTGAGAACTTGTAATGCAAGTATGAGGTTTTGGAATTTGATTCACTCTTATTGTCCTTCCATCAGGTTGGCGTCTAGCAGATATATACCACTTGTAAGGCTTGGCACCACCATCATAACCTATGCATTTTGCATAGAACTTCTTTTTATCAGTCCACATAGTCTTGGTAGCAAACTCACGTTTGACTGCATATGTCCTGAAACACATCCTGAATTCATCCATGCTTGGAAACAATCTTTCAACTTCAATAACTGGGTCCTCTTTGTCATAAACTGTTACTAGCTCATCATCATGTGCATCATCTACATGAACTGCAGCATTTTCCAACAACTCTAGATCTATATCTGCCTCTTCATCTCTTAAATGGTTGTCACCATCATTTGCAGCTTCATCCCTCTTCTTCTCCTTGTCTCTGTCATCTATAGGAATGCCAAAAAGCTTTGCCATTTCAATGTCATCTATTGGTGCAATGACCAAATCTGTGTGGTCATGTATCTCAACTGAATTCCAATCAACAGTTACAATCCTTTGTGCATTACCATCTGCAGCCTCCCCTTGTGCATTAGCATCATCATCCTCCACTGTTAACACTTCCAACTCAGTAAGTATAGGCATTACTTGCCTTTGTGCAGCCCAATCATCCTCGACCATCTGAGCAGCCAGCTTCGAGGCCACATATCCAACCCTCGAATCAGGTTTCAGATCAATGAGCTCTGCTAAAAACAGAACAGTTTTGCTTGTTCAACCGTTTCGCTCATCGATTTCATCAACTATATGTTCCCCTGTCTCAACCCTAACATAGTCACATTTGCAATCATCAAATCGTAACAAAGAAACTTCTTGCTCTGTCCCCCAAACCACACTATCCCCAATTTTTTCCACCATTTTCCTTACTGCCTCCTCTCCCATGTTTATTAGCTCTTGGGGATCAACATGTTCTAATTCCACCTCCCATTTAACAACCGTGTCTCTCTCAATGATCTGCGTGCTGCCATCAACTAAAACAGCCCTAGAGGGAAAGAAATTGATGCGAAATTCGAAGGTTTGGCGCGCAACATCGTCTCCCCTGTTTTTGGCGGGCACTGTGAGCTAGCGGAAGCGAACAAAGAGCTCAACCTTAGAGAAATTAAGTGTAGAGATACGGGATATACCGATTAGAAGTCCCCTCTCCATGCTCCATATCGTTCCCCCTCGCCCCGTTCAGCACACCCTCGCCTCCACAATCTAGCATCAATGGGCACGCTCAGATCTCGAATTGAGAAGAATGGGAGAGGAATTAGCTTTCAAATGGCACTCACCACCTTCGTCGTCGAACGAAAGCGCCGCCGCCTAAATTAATTTCCGTGCCGCCGCCGGCGCCGAGAACGATGGGTGAGGTCCACCGCCGCCGTCGGGGAAGCTACAGTCAGTGTTACGCGCGCTCTCGGTCGGAAGCGGTTGGTTTGACTGGCTTGACTGGCTGTTCCAACCAACCGGTTTGGCTTAACCCTAATATTGGAACAAAGTTAAATGTGTCCTTACGACCGTTTTAAGGCCCGTGTGGCCCTGGGATATTAGCCGCCTCACAACCGTCGCATGCGAGCTATTCTTTTCAACGATGACGCTTTCCTTCCAATTCCATGTAAAGACGTCGCATAGGAGCTATAAGCCCGTCGTTTAGAGCATCTCCCTCCCGGCGGGAGAGCCGAACGGTTCAATCCGGGTTTTGGTTCATACGAACTGCTGGGGCGATACAAACGGACAAACCTGTCCACGCTGTCCATCTGACACCTAAATTTGGTCCATCGATGGGTCAGTCCAGACATAAAGTGGACTCCTAGCCAGTCCCCTAGCCTTTGGCCTGGCCCACTTGCTAGTGAAACAAAAAAAACTCAATTTCTTCAAAGACCACGACGCAGCCGAGCCCCCGAGCGTGCCAGCCGAGCTGACCCTGGGCCTGACCGCGCCGCCTCATCGAGCTCTCCCTCGCCCTGTGCGCCGCCTCGTGCGTGTCCATGACCGGTCGAGGTCGCCCTGGCTTCGTCGCGTGACCCGCCCCGACCAGTCGACCCTGGCCATGGCGGCCACCA
Source organism: Avena sativa (assembly GCA_916181665.1). Taxonomy (NCBI): domain Eukaryota; kingdom Viridiplantae; phylum Streptophyta; class Magnoliopsida; order Poales; family Poaceae; genus Avena; species Avena sativa. Next base: position 19,364,522 of record OV702284.1, read on the forward strand.
ACATTCGCGTCTCCATTGCCCACCAGAAGTGTTTCACACTCCGCCTTGCCTCGGCCATCTCCTCCTCATCCAACGCGACGGTGCTGCCGACAACGTGGGCTTCTTCCCGCTCTCCCTCCACTACAAGCTCCTGCAACACCTCGCTGCGTCTCTCTGTCGCCCCGTCCATGCATGCCAAGCTCACCGCGCCGCGCCGTGCCACCGAGCATAAGTTCAAGCTTGCAGTTGCAGTTTTAGAGAAGAGAAAATGAGAAAAAAAAGCATAAGAGGACAAAATAGATCACCCCGCTGTGGCATCACACCAAAACTGACAAACCGCCAAAGGACCAAAACAGACCGGGCATCACCGATTTGGGTAGCCCGCTGGAGATGTCCTTTCGAGAGCATAGAGGCTTCTGACATACTTCCCAAAAAAGAGACGTTATTACAAAATGAAAAATAATACTAGATGGAAATTTGTACACATATACACTCTCATACTGTGAAAAGTGAACGCTACAGTAAGATATTAGGTTTATTTTCCAAGGTTATCTGCAACAAACCCTGAAAGTACTACTACAGCGTGCAAGAACTTACTACTACAGTTGTAGTTTGTACACAGCTCAGTACTGTCCTATCCCGTTTCCCGTGCTGTACAGTATACTAGAGTAGCAGGTGCAGCTCGCAGATGTGACAAGAGTGACTGTACCCTGTAGGCCCCACACCAACATGTCGCGCTATATAGCCTCAGCCAATGGCAATGCCGACAGTTGCGGCTGGGTGGCCAGCCAGACCTTGTGAAGATTCTGCACTCAATACCGCGTGTACTTTGACATGTGGGACCTGCCTGTGCCGCCCAAACGATCACGTTTCCACCAACCATTGGCTCCGTAGCTCCCTGTCGCTACCCGTACGTGTCCAAGACGCACAAGAGTACAAGCAAACTTTTGCTAATATTTTTCCGTGAAGAAAACTCTAACAAATGTTTTCTTTTGCTTACACAAGCCCCTTGTGATGCCATATTTCCCCCTTTATTGTAATTGCTTTTTAATAATAAGGACGAAAGAACCCTACCACGAATCCATAAAAAAATACTCTCTCGACTTTTTAACATTTTTTAAAATATATTATATAGATGCGTTTTAGTGTATATGTTCACTCATTTAAAATATATCGAGTCTATTTTAAAATAGTCTAAACGGTCTACATTAGTGAACGGAAGTAGTAGAAAAACATGCCCGATGATGTGGCATTCAAAGATAACTACAAGGGAAAAAAAACTCGCTTCTCGTGTCGCCCCCTGCGAGGGCGACGGAGACGCTAACCCTAGCTCCCGTCGCCCCGTCCCTCCTACCCCGCCGCCGGCGAGCGCCGCCCGACAAAGTCCGAGCAGTCCGGCGGCGACGGGACTTCCTCTACTAGGTGGTGGAGAGCCAACGCGGGGTGGCACTGTTGGCGGCGGTGCAGCATGGAGTTGACAACAGACTTGTCTGACGGCGACGTGACACACGCATGGTCTTAGGGCAGTGCGGCGGGGCTACTTCTGGCGGGGGCGCACAGGCCTTGGCCGGCGACCTGCTAGGGAAGGTGCTTCTACGGCGGCGTGACCGAGGTCCTCTAGTGGGGGGGGGGCATGGTGGGTTGGCCTGCGCGGTACGACAGGGGTAGGGCGGCTCGGGGAGCACGACGACGACGGCTTGGCAGCCTGGATGCTGCAGCGCAGCGGCGAAGCCAATGGAGCCTGATCTGTTCGGGCTGGCCGGACCCGATACTGGCTTGGTTGGCACTGCTGCGGCCTTTGGACGACAATCTTCGTGGGTGATTGAGGGCGGTTCCCCTTCCCTATGTGGTCGTGTGTCCTGATACCTGCAGGCCTCATGCCGCCATACCGTGTCCTATCTGGCGGCTTTGCGATGTGATGTTTGTCGGAGCCTTGGCGCGAGTTCATGGATGCCGGGGCGGTGGCCCCGGAAGGTGGACTGCACGGGTGTCTCGATGGTTGGGCGACGTTATGGTGGTGATGGCTCCTCTCTTTGGTCCATGCGGGTGGCAAGGAGAAGACTCTAGGGGCTTGTGGTGGTGGCAGCACCCAGATCGCGATTGGAAGCTTGGCTCGACGAGTGGTGGTGGTCCGGGGTACGAATGTGGCGAGAGTTTTTCGGGCGAAAGCCTAGTGCTTCGGAGCCAAAAACGGCGACGCCCGTGGGTGTCGTGTCCCTCTTGGGGGCGTTGTTGTGGCTACTCTCACCCCATTAGGGCTCTGGATGAAAATCCTAGACCCATGTGGTCTCGGCGGCAGCGGCGCTTGGGGCATCGTTACCTTCTTGGAGACGTCGTCTTGGAGCTCATGTCTCCTTAGCCTCTGTCGTCTTTGGTGGCAAGCTAGATGTTTTTTAGGCTTTTGAGTTTATCTTTGATATGCTTGTAAGAGAAACTCTTCATCACTATGTGTCGGTTTGGCCGTATGACTTTATTTATAAAGCGGGGTAAAGGACTATTTCGAGTAGTAAAAACATGCCCACATCTGACAAACTTGTTTTTCACAAAATAGTCCGTGTGTATCTGAAATTTTACTAGGGTAGGCTTGAGACATATATAAGGCATGAACGATCAGCCCTAGTTAAAAAACTAATAATCTGAATTGCTTGCTTTCCATGCTAACCAATCATGGTGACATCTGACCTGGCTGGCGTTCGTCTCCCTGCAACTTGTAGATTGGTGGTCGTATGTTGTCCCATAGGAACAGGTGATTGTGCGCTTGTTGTGTTCTACTTTTCACTAGCAAACACACAATTATTTGAGATGAGCCACCCCGAACAATAGTGGCATATAATTGGGACGAGCACTACCTCTCGCGCACGTTGACATAGGATAATGCTCAAACTGGATATAGATACCTTTCTAACCAACGTTGGGCAAAACAATATTCGGAGTATGTACAAAGATATTTCTCACGTGCTTATTCATTTCTAGGTATGAATCACTGGTAGAAAACAGGCTATCCGTTCGCGCCCCCTAACAGCATTAGTCTCGGTTGCGCCACAAACCGGGACTAATGCTGGCACGCGTCCCGGTTCGAGCGAGCACGGTGACCGGAGGCATGCGTCCCGGTTCGTAAGGGGTCATGCGTCCTGGTTTGTAACACAAACCGGGACTAAAGGTTGGGCGCCAGCCACGTGGCGTGGCACACACCTTTAGTCCTGGTTTGTGTTATAATCCGGGACGTATGATCTCGCCCTCTATAAATACGACGTCCCAGGCCTCTGCCTCCCCTCTGTTTTTTCTTGGTGGAAGGTGTGAGAGGTGTGCTAGTTTATTTTTTTCCTATGCATGCATTCAAGGTGTTTGATGAAATGTTTGAGTGCATGATCCCGTTCAATTTCTCACAGAACAAAAATATAGAATGTGTCCGAGACGCACTTGAGCTTTCTCCTCTTTATTTCCCTCGATCGAGATTAGCAATCTTATCTTTTCTCTGTCATTGATACAATGCATGTGTCGATGTGAATAGGTCATTTCACTATTTATGATGTCCCCTTTTTGATAAACTTAATTATATGATGCAGATGAACGGTCGAAAATAGATGTACGGTGACCGGCGTGTACCCGGGTACATTAAAGGCGTGGATAAATTTATCGATGTGGCTACGACAAACAAAGAAAGTGGTTTTATACGTTGTCCATGTGTTCAATGTCGGAACAACAAGGAGTACTTTTCCTCGAAAATCATTCGCGGCCACCTGGTTATGAAAGGTTTCATGCCCAACTATAATTGCTCGACCAAGCATGGGAAAAGAGGGGTTATGATGGAAGACAGTGAAGAAGAAGATGATGATAACAACTATCATCATATGTTTCCTGAATACAGTGATACTGCAATGGGAGACAATGAAGAGGAAGAAGGTGAAGAACGGGCATCAGATGAGCCCGCTGATGAACTTGGTAGGGTCATTTCTGATGCAAAGCGAGACTGTGAAACAGAAAAGGAGAAGTTGAAGTTAGAAGCCATGTTAGAAGATCACAAGAAATTGTTGTACCCAAATTGCAAAGATGGTAGCACAAAGCTCGGTACCACACTGGAATTGCTGCGATGGAAGGCAGAGTGTGGTCTAACTGACTCCTCATTTGAAAAGATGCTGAAAATAATGAAGCCGAAGTTTCCAAAACATAACGAACTTCCCGAGAGTACGTACGAATCAAAGAAGACTCTCTGTCCTCTAGGATTAGATGTGCAGAAGATACATGCATGCATTAATGACTGCATCCTCTACCGCGGTAAAGAGTATGAGAATTTAGATAAATGCCCGGTATGCAATGCATTGCGATATAAGATCAGACGAGATGACCCTGATGATGTTGAGGGAGAGCCCCTCCGGAAGAGGGTTCCTGCTAAGGTTATGTGGTATGCTCCTATAATACCAAGGTTAAAATGCATGTTCAGAAACAAAGAGCATGCCAGGTTGCTGCGATGGCACAAAGAAGACCATAAGAAAGACGGAAAGTTGAGACACCCTGCTGATGGGTCACAGTGGAGAAAAATCGAGAAAGACTTCCCGGACTTTGCAGGTGACGCAAGGAACTTATGGTTTGGTCTAAGTACGGATGGCATGAATCCTTTTGGGAAGCAGAGCTGCAGCCACAGCACCTGGCCCGTGACTCTATGTATCTACAACCTTCCTCCTTGGTTGTGCATGAAGCGTAAGTTCATTATGATGTCAGTTCTCATCCAAGGCCCGAAGCAACCGAGCAACGACATTGATGTGTACCTTAGGCCATTAGTTGAATAACTCTTACAGCTGTGGGGCAAACCAGGTGTACATGCGTGGGATGAGAACAAACAGGAGCCATTTGACCTACGAGGGTTGCTTTTCGTAACCATCAATGATTGGTCTGCTCTTAGTAACCTTTCAGGACAGACAAACAAGGGATATAAGGCATACACGCACTGTTTAGATAAGACTGAAGGTACATATTTGCATAAATGCAAGAAGGTTGTGTACCTGGCGAATCGACGATTTCTTCCGACCAATCATCCCGTAAGAAAGAAAGGCAAGCATTTCAAAGGTGAGGCAGATCACCGGAAGAAGCCTGAACTCCCTGCTGGTGATGATGTATTTGGTATGGTCAAGGACATAGAAGTAATCTTTGGAAAGGGTCCCGGCGGTCAATCAATTCCAAACAACGTCGCTACAGGACACGCACCCATGTGGAAAAAGAAATCTATATTTTGGGAGCTGCCATATTGGAAAGTCCTACGTGTCCGCTCTTCAATCGACGTGATGCACGTGACGAAGAATCTTTGTGTGAACCTGCTAGGATTCCTAGGCATGTATGGGAAGACAAAAGATACACCAGAAGCACGGGAGGACCAACAAATTATGAAATACCCAAAGAACATGCATACACAGAACAATACGGATAAAGGGCGTCACTTAAGTCGTGCCAGCTATGCTCTTACCAAAGCAGAGAAGGAAATATTTTTTGAAGTCCTTTACAGTATCAAGGTGCCGTCTGGCTTCTCATCTAATATAAAGGAGATAATAAATATGGCAGAGAAAAAGTTCCAAAACCTGAAGTCTCATGACTGTCACGTGATTATGACGCAGTTGCTTCCGATTGCATTGAGGGGACTTCTACCGGAAAATGTTCGAGTACCCATTATGAAGTTGTGTGCATTCCTCAATGCAATATCTCAGAAGGTAATCAATATAGATATTCTGCCAAGGTTACAGAAGGATGTGGTACAATGTCTTGTTAGTTTTGAGTTGGTGTTCCCACCATCCTTCTTCAATTTTATGACGCATCTCCTGGTTCACCTAGTGGAAGAGATTGCCATTCTCGGTCCTGTATTTCTGCATAATATGTTCCCCTTTGAGAGGTTCATGGGAGTCTTAAAGAAATATGTTCATAACCGTGCGAGACCAGAAGGAAGCATCTCCAAGGGATATGGAACAGAGGAGGTCGTTGAGTTTTGTGTTGACTTTATTCCTGACCTTAAGCCGATTGGTGTTTATGACTCGCGGCATGAGGGAAGACTAAGTGGAAAAGGCACGGTGGGAAAGAAATCAATGATATGTAGGTACGGGGATTCTTTCACTAAAGCACACTACACAGTTCTACATAATTCCACCTTAGAAGCTCTGTATATCGAGGAACACAAGAATATTGTACGCTCCAAAAACCCGGGGAAGCCTGACTCATGGATTACAGATGAACACATGAAGTCTTTCGGTGGTTGGATGCGGACACAACTCTTTAATGACACCACTATTGGAGATCAGCTATACTTGTTGGTCGCGTCACCATCTTCTAGTATATTGAATTTCTAAGGGTACAAAATAAATGGGAATACATTCTACACGATCGCCCAAGATAAAAAGAGCACCAACCAAAACAGTGGTGTCCTCTTTGATGCAACGGACGAGAATGGGCAAAGGACACATACTATGGTTACATAGAGGAGATATGGGAACTAGACTATGGAGTCTCTTTTAAGGTCCCTTTGTTTCGCTACAAATGGATCAACCTGAATGGGGAAGGGGTAAAGATAGACCAGTTGTACGGAATGACAACAGTGGATCTCAACAATCTTGGTTATAGAGATGAACCGTTCGTCCTAGCTAATGATGTGTCTCAGGTTTTCTATGTGAAGGACATGTCCTCCAGACCGAAAAAAGAAAAATATGCAAACGAATAAATCATATGATGAGACAAAGCGTCACATAGTTCTTTCAGGGAAAAGAAACATCGTGGGAATCGAGGACAAGATAGACATGTCAGAAGATTATAATAAGTTTGATAAAATTCCGCGCTTCACAGTGAAAACTGACCCAAGCATTTGTAGGGGTTCGTAGCATGGAAAACAAAAATTTTCTATCGCATACAAACAAACAAGCCAAGATCTATCTACTAGATTGTAGCAACGAGTTGATAGGGGAACTTACCCTCGAAGATTCCAAAGCGGTTAACGAGAGCAGATTCTCGTGGGTGATGTAGTCGTACTCTTTCCGATCTCAAGATCGCGTAGACGATCCTTCCGGCGCTACGTTCCGGCAGCGCTCCCGCAGTCGGTCACACGTTCGGTACTCGACGAAGACCTTCGTCTCCCTTGTTCCAGCAGGCAGCGGAGGTTGTAGCACTCTCCTCGCGATTCCGGCAGCACAACGGCGTGGTACCGGAAGTAGAGGGGAGATCCCGCAGGGCTTCGCCTTAAGCCGGAGCGAGTATGGTGGATTATGAGAGAGGGCTATTAGTGGTCTAGAGATTAGACACACCAATTAGAAGGCTCTAAACCGCAGGCTAAAGCAATTAGAAGCTCTAAACCAAAACGGCTCTAAACCAGAGATTAGAGGTAGAAACTTGTGTGTCTCAAGGAGGAGCCCTGCCCCTCCTTTTATAGGTGGAGGGGCTAGGCGCGCCAGGGAGGGAGGGAGTCCCTCCCCAACTCGGCCTAGGGCTGGGCGCCGGCCAAGGAGGAGAGGAAATCCTCCTCCAAGTTGGTTTCAACCTCCTCTTGCTTGTTTCCCACAGTTTCCTGTTTCCCACAGTTTCCTGTTTTCCACAGTTTCCTGTTTTAGCCGTTTGACTTTCAAACTGGCAATTTGACTTTCATGTTTTTGGAACAGCAAGAACACTTAGTACCTGATGCAATCATTCAATGACACATTCATGTACCCTTCCCCCCCGGAGTGCCGGACAATCTGGACCCTTCTAGAACATTCCCGATGAAAACACCGGAATCATTCCCGAACTCCGAAACGGGACTTTCCTTATATGAATCTTATTCTCCGGACCATTCCGGATCATCTCGTGATATCCCGGATCCCATCCGAGACTCCGAACAACATTCGGTCTCTTTCTCATAATACCATAACTACTCAAACAACGTCGAATCCTTAAGTGTGTCTCCCTACGGTTCGTGAATTATGCGGACATGATCGAGACACTTCTCCGAACAATAACCAATAGAGGAATCTGGAAATTCATATGGCTCCCACATATTTCTACGATTACTTTGCGATCGAATGAACCACTTACATACGATACCAATTTCCCTTTGTCTCACGATAGTTTACTTATCCGAGGTTATGATCGTCGGTATCTCTGCATACCTAGTTCAACCTCATTACTGATAAGTACTCTTTTCTCGTTCCCGTGATATGTGATCCCTTGTGAGCCAGTCACATGCTTGCAAGCTAATTGGATGACATTTCACCGAGAGGGCCCAGAGTATATCTATCCGTCATATGGATGGACAAATCCCACTCTTGATCCATGTGTCTCAACCAATACTTTCCGAACACTCAATGCCACCTTTATAGCCACCCAGTTACGGTGTGGTGTTTGATGTCATCAAAGCATCCATCCGGTAAAGGTGATAGGCATGATCTCATGGTCGAAGGAATTAGGTTACTATGTATCAGAAAGCATATAGCAATTGAACTATTGAAATGACTTGATCTTTATGCTACGCTTATCTATAGGAGTATGTCCATCATATCATTCTCCTAACGATATGATCCTGTTGTTAATAACATCTCTATGTTCATGATCAGGAAACCATGATCATATATTAACCAACAAGCTAGTTTAACAAGAGGCTATACTAGGGACTCTTATTTTAGTTTACAAATCACACAAGTATTAATGTTTCCGGTTAATACAATTATAGCATGGTATGTAAACATTTATCATAAGTGTGAAGATATGATAATAACCACTTTATTATTGCCTCTTGGGCATATCTCCAACAGTCTCCCACTTGCACTAGAGTCAATAATCTAGTTTCAAACCTTTGTGTATTCAACACCTATGGCTTTCCGGTGTTGTATGTACACGATTGCTAGTGGTCAACTGATCTCCGGATCTGACACTTCCAAGTCCGTGTGTAATTGCATGTCTTTGCGTCTCTACGCATCACTCATTCTCTAATGAGATGGCTTTGTATAAATTTGGTCTTTCGGTGTGACCTTTAGCTCTTTGGGGTTAAAACATGTTGATAATATTGTCGCACAATATATCTTCATAGTATTATCCCACTGTGAACTACACCTAGTTTGATAACAAACTACTTGACACAAATGCCCTCTTTTGCTGCTAAAATAGCAGTCATATACTTAGCCTTTTGTTGTAGTATCTGTCACAATGTCTTAACTTTGGAACTCATCCAAATCCATTATGGAACTTACTTTCCATTATATTGTGCCACCCTTAGTTTATATTGAGATAAACTTAATTTGTACTTTGTGACCAAGCTAGTATCAATGTAGTACTTTTACAATGAACTAACTATCTATTTGTCACTTCTACAAATATTATACTCTTAGTTCTTTCAAAAGATCATAAGAATATCCTTACTATTGTCCAATGATCATCTTACGAATCATTTTGGTATATGCTCACAACATTTAGAGCATAGGACATATCTGGATTTGTACATATCACAGTATGATTGACATAAATACTCTTTGTGATCAAGTATCAATCTATACTTGAATTTTGTTTCACTTGCCAAATGTCAATACACTTGAATATATCATCAATATTGAACTCATTCAATCCTTTCTGTGCGACAAGAACCTCTTTTGTAGTTTCTATATTGAACTCATTTAATATCTTGTCTATGTACTTCTGGCACAACCATATTAGCGTCTATTGATGCCAAATATTTGGGTTTTGCCTAAGTCTTTCATCGGGATGAAATTCTTAATATGTGTTAATAAAAGATACATTATTTCCAATCAACAATATGTCTTCCACATAATGTATTAGAAACATGTCTTAGCGCTCCCACTTAATTTCTTGCAAATGCAAGCATCTTCATCGTCTCTAATGAACTTTTAAACTCCTTTAACAGTTTCATCACAGTGAAGATTCCAACTCCGCGATGCCCACTTTAACCATTGAAGTTCGCATATGCTTTTAGCATCCTTTGAATTAACAAAACCCTATGGACCGTGTTATGCACATGTCCTAGGTAACGATTCTATTAGAAGAACTTGTTTTGTTTATTCAACTACCATATAACAAATTATATGTAGTGGTTGCTACATTAATCCGTCTAGACTAAATATCACTTATGAAAGATCAAATCTTGTCATAGTCAACCTTTGAACATTGTTGTGAACTCTTTCCCAACATGTCGACTATTTCATAGATGTAAAACATCCATGTCTATTTTTTTATAGATCCAGACACAACTTAAGGTCTTACACCTTTCTCGAGGGTCCTTCAAGTTCAAAACTTGATTTCTCGTGTATGGAACTATCACGGATTTTATGGCTTCAAGCCATTTTACGGAGTCAGGGCCCATCATTGCTTCTTTGCATGTAGTCGGTTCATTATTCTCAAATAATGATTCAACCCTCAAATCTTGGTATTTGATTGTTTATCCGACCTACTTGTTTCAATAGGAACTTGGATCTCCGTGACCACAACCTTTGAGGTACGTGAGCCATGAGCTTTGTTGCTTCCTCCGGAACACTTTTCGGTGCTGCGCAACTCTGCACATATAGCTAAGGTTCTTTTAACCTTATCAAAGTTCTATTGTCCTCCCACTTAACTTTTCACGAAAAATTCCTTCTCAAAGAAACTTGACGTTTTAAGTAACAAACACTTTTGTCTCCGGTGTTTATGGAGGAATACTTAACAGTTATACAAAGACAGGTTCATCCGACTTTGGTTGCACACATCTTTCTTATGCATAGCATACCAATGTTTTAAGAAAGGACAACTTGGGTTTTATCCCAAACCATAACTTTATATGGTGTCATTTCAACGGATTATGATGGAGCTCTTTTCAGTGGAAAAACGGTAATCTCTAAAGCTTTTAATCTTTAAAATATAATGGCAGTTTTATGAATTACACCTTCGATCTTACCATGTCAAACAAGGTTTAATTACATATCTCGAACGCTCCATACTTTTATGGTGTTTCGGGAAAATGCAAATCCACGGAACGATTCCTTAAATCTTAGGTATTATGCTAAACTTGTAACTCAAATATCTTCCTTTACGATCTTATCATAAACTATTTATATTCTTGTTACAATGATTTTGCACTTCATCTTGAAAGTCCTTGAACTTTTCAAATGTTTCACACTTCATCCTTATTAAGTAAATATTCATATATTCACTCAAATTTTCGGAGAAAGCACATGAAGTTGAAATCCATCGCTCTTGACTATACATAATGGATTTCATACAACAATATGTACAAGTTCCAATAAGCTAGTCTATCGTTCCCTTTTGGCCTATGAACGAAGTTTTAATTATCTCTAGGAAAGTTTCACAAGCGTCATTTGATCAAAATCAAATAGACTCCAAAATTCCATCCATATGGATTTTCTTCATGTTTTCTTTCCACTATAATTTAAACGGCGATGTCACTTCCTAAGTGATCTTTCAATCAATTTGTCTTTCGACATCTTTAGCACTAGTTTTATGGATGTGATATCTCCAACGAGATTTTGCAAATCATCCATCTTTTATAGATTACGGCAATTATTTGAACAACCCTTTTGTTCTCATAATACCTGATAAAACAAATCTTGAAGGCAAGCTTTGATGTTTAACGAGCAACACAATAACCCTTTATTTTGTTCTCGATGAACATCATCACATATTCTTTTGCTAGTTACTTAGGCCATTGTAGTTCATGAATTGTGTTGTTTCGTATGACGATTCACACCAACAAATTCAGTATAAAATACTTAAGAACCACATTGTTTAATAAGCAAAGAATATAGCCATAACATGTATATCATCTATATACTTAAACTGAACAATTCTAGTCTTTTCTTTTCTGCCATATACTTATGAGATCCTCTTTCAGTATTTCCTTTTCTGTTTGAAAGAATCTATCAACATCAATTAGTGGAGTCATTCATATGACACATAGTCCAAAGCGTGTATAGTTAAATACCAATGCCTTTGGACTTGCACTTTGAAGTAGATCACCATTATCAAATGTTTGGTGTTCTTTCAAATTCCTTTCTTTAGTAATCTCTTGGTGTAGTAAACATTTTACCTACATCAAATATTCACCTTATCATGGAATCGTCCATGATCAAGCTACTTTTAGCTTATAACGATGAATTATGAGTATAATGTTGCTATCCAAAACCTTTTGGAGGATTAGGACAACAAGTGTATATAACCCTTTGCAAATTCTCATCAAAATATGAGAACATGAACTTTGCCATATTATACTCTATCATGTTGCAACCAAAACTTCGTTTCAGATATCACAATATCTTCCACACATCATGGTTTCTGAAACAACTCTTTCAGATCCTAGATAACCTTGATATTAAGAGAATCCTTTGAATATCAAGAATCATGGAGACAAACATGATACTTATATACTAACACTTGGAATTGTTACTCTTGATTTAATACTAATCATTAAACTTCATGGAGTAACCGGAACTTAGTGAAAGTTTGCAATAGGACTTTTAAACTTTAGATTAACACTTCAAAACAATACGATACCAGTTCGTAAAGTAACTAACCAGAATTCTATAGTTCTATCATCTCAATTATAACTAAGCGCAAGGTGGTAAACGAATGCCAATGACTACAACAACTATGCAAATTCACTTTGATTTAGTTTATGATAAATTGAGTTCTAATTAATAATTAAATTAATCTAGGTGAACTCCCACTCAAAACAATATCCCTCACATTGTTTTAGTGATCACACGAACCAAATCCACCACATCAAAACCGATCATCACAAGAGTTGATATAGCTTCAATGGCGAACAATCAACATGTTCATCATATCTACTATATGACTCATGCTCTACCTTTCGGTAATCCGTGTTCCTGAGGCCATGTTTGTACATGCTAGGCTCGTCAAGATCAAACCTTAGTTTCCGCATGAGCAAATCTGGCTTGCTCACGTTGTATACACTTGCAGAATCTAACACACCCGATCATCACGTGGTGCTTCGAAACAACAAGCTTTAGCAACGGTGCTAACTAAGGGTGAACACTTTATGACTTGAAATTCATGTGCATAAGGGATCATCTTATATGCTACCGTCGTCTACTAAGCAATACAAGATGCATAAAGGATTAACATCACATGCAATTCATAATATGTGATATGATATGGCCTTTCTTCTTTGTGCTTCCGATCTCCATCTTCTAGCACGAACATGATCTCCATCATCACCGGCATTGCATCAAGGTCAATGACGCTTCTCCATGGTTGTCGTCCACCAGCTTCAACTATTACAACTACTTTGAATAGACACGCGGGTCTTAACAGAAATTAAAGACAACCATATGGCTCCTGCCGGTTGCCGACTTACAATAAGGAACATTGCATACATCATATATAATCACAATCATGGCCATATCACATCACTGCACACCCCTGCAAAACAAAGTTAGACGCTTCTACTTTCTTTGCATATTTTACATGGTTTGGGGCTTTCAATAAGTGTCGTTCTAACTTACGAACAAGAACCACAACATTGATACTAGTATTGTCAATCACCCGTTGTAAATTGGATCTTAACTATGCTAGGAGAAATAGGCACCCGCAAAGCCACTTATGTAATACAAGTTGCATGTCAAGCGTGGAGCAAGTCTCATGAACGATGTCATGTAAGGTTAGCCCGGGCCGCTTCATCCCAACATACCGCAAGATGCAAAGTACACAATAAGCAATCGACAATAAAAGCATCAACGCCCACAATGACCATTGTGTTCTACTCGTGCAACAGATCTACATATAGACACGGCTCTGATACCACTTATGGGGTTCGTAGCATGGAAAACAAAAAATTTCTATCGCATACAAACAAACAAGCCAAGATCTATCTACTAGATTGTAGCAACGAGTTGATAGGGGAACTTACCCTCGAAGATTCCAAAGCGGTTAACGAGAGCAGATTCTCGTGGGTGATGTAGTCGTACTCTTTCCGATCTCAAGATCGCGTAGACGATCCTTCCGGCGCTACGTTGCGGCAGCGCTCCCGCAGTCGGTCACACGTTCGGTACTCGACGAAGACCTTCGTCTCCCTTGTTCCAGCAGGCAGCAGAGGTTGTAGCACTCTCCTCGCGATTCCGGCAGCACAACGGCGTGGTACCGGAAGTAGAGGGGAGATCCCGCAGGGCTTCGCCTTAAGCCGGAGCGAGTATGGTGGATTATGAGAGAGGGCTATTAGTGGTCTAGAGATTAGACACACCAATTAGAAGGCTCTAAACCGCAGGCTAAAGCAATTAGAAGCTCTAAACCAAAACGGCTCTAAACCAGAGATTAGAGGTAGAAACTTGTGTGTCTCAAGGAGGAGCCCTGCCCCTCCTTTTATAGGTGGAGGGGCTAGGCGCGCCAGGGAGGGAGGGAGTCCCTCCCCAACTCGGAATAGGGCTGGGCGCCGGCCAAGGAGGAGAGGAACTCCTCCTCCAAGTTGGTTTCAACCTCCTCTTGCTTGTTTCCCACAGTTTCCTGTTTCCCACAGTTTCCTGTTTTAGCCGTTTGACTTTCAAACTGGCAATTTGACTTTCATGTTTTTGGAACAGCAAGAACACTTAGTACCTGATGCAATCATTCAATGACACATTCATGTACCCTTCCCCCCCGGAGTGCCGGACAATCTGGACCCTTCTAGAACATTCCCGATGAAAACACCGGAATCATTCCCGAACTCCGAAACGGGACTTTCCTTATATGAATCTTATTCTCCGGACCATTCCGGATCACCTCGTGATATCCCGGATCCCATCCGAGACTCCGAACAACATTCGGTCTCTTTCTCATAATACCATAACTACTCAAACAACGTCGAATCCTTAAGTGTGTCTCCCTACGGTTCGTGAATTATGCGGACATGATCGAGACACTTCTCCGAACAATAACCAATAGAGGAATCTAGAAATTCATATGGCTCCCACATATTTCTACGATTACTTTGCGATCGAATGAACCACTTACATATGATACCAATTTCCCTTTGTCTCACGATAGTTTACTTATCCGAGGTTATGATCGTCGGTATCTCTGCATACCTAGTTCAACCTCGTTACTGATAAGTACTCTTTTCTCGTTCCCGTGATATGTGATCCCTTGTGAGCCAGTCACATGCTTGCAAGCTAATTGGATGACATTTCACCGGGAGGGCCCAGAGTATATCTATCCGTCATATGGATGGACAAATCCCACTCTTGATCCATGTGTCTCAACCAATACTTTCCGAACACTCAATGCCACCTTTATAGCCACCCAGTTACGGTGTGGTGTTTGATGTCATCAAAGCATCCATCCGGTAAAGGTGATAGGCATGATCTCATGGTCGAAGGAATTAGGTTACTATGTATCAGAAAGCATATAGCAATTGAACTATTGAAATGACTTGATCTTTATGCTACGCTTATCTATAGGAGTATGTCCATCATATCATTCTCCTAACGATATGATCCTGTTGTTAATAACATCTCTATGTTCATGATCAGGAAACCATGATCATATATTAACCAACAAGCTAGTTTAACAAGAGGCTATACTAGGGACTCTTATTTTAGTTTACAAATCACACAAGTATTAATGTTTCCGGTTAATACAATTATAGCATGGTATGTAAACATTTATCATAAGTGTGAAGATATGATAATAACCACTTTATTATTGCCTCTTGGGCATATCTCCAACAGCATTCCATTAAGTAAAGAAAATGCTCCATGGTTACGTCTGAAGCGATCATAAGGAAGGACATATGCCAAGAAGTTCATGCTCATATTGTGTACCTCTAGTTCATGTCTAGCCGGTCGGCTGCATATTGTGAACCTAAATGTCATGAGACATGATAACTCGTTTTGTGAAGGATATCTTATGATGTTTGCAATTTTCCAAGTTTAATAAATGTATTAAGTGTTAGTCCCGGTTTGTGGCTTGACCGGGACTATATATAGGGGGGCCTTTAGTCCCGGTTTTGTAGTCTCGGTTTTTAATATTAATAAATGTCTTGAGTGTTAGTCCCGTTTTATGGCTGGACCGGGACTAAAGGGGGCCTTTAGTCCCCATTCGTAGAACTTCCCGAACTATGAAGTGTTGGGCCACGCGGAGATAAAACAAATTTTTTCCTCTAACATGGTGATCCCAAGATCCAGCTGAGGTAGAAGGCCACGAGGTTTACCACTAGACGCGCAGTTGCAAATTACTGATGAAGCGCGTCAGTTGATGCAGTGCAGTCCTTTGCGATCCGATAGTCCTAGTGCTGATCGTACAACACCTCCGCTGGTATCCACACGTACAAGGAGGAGCGCCGGCGACGAACTGCTAGATTCGTATCGTCGGCAGGACTGCTGTGGAGCTAGGGTTTCCAACACATGGAATGACCTAACCGAACAACGATTAACCTTTCTGGGTTACGGTGCTCCACTATATATAGGGAGTGAACGTGGGCTCTGCTCGCGCAACCCATTCACTAAAGCCCATATAACACTAGTCACCGTGAGTCCAACTCACTAACTCAGTCCTAATCCGGTTTGGGTCCAACCCAACCAGATTACAGGTTTAGATCCAATCTGAACTTGCTCCCGCTCTTAAGTGTGTGACCCCGCAGGCTCATGGCTACTTGGACACGATTGGAGTCCGACTCTCAATCGATCAGTTGGTAGCGGCTCCTAGCAGAACATGCCGACTACCAAGTACCAAAGAGTCATGGCGACTTGCCTTTCCAATGCGACTTACGTCCGAGTCCCTTTTGCCTCACGATATACCTTGTCAGACTATAGGCGAATAATTGTCATCCCTTAAATAGTCTGACTCTCTTCTCGATCCGAGATAAGTGATTCACCCGACTAACTCTTAGTCGATCGCCTCGGTTAACACTTAACCGAGTCGTGCATGGCCATGCTTTTTGAATCATATCTCACGAGAGAGCCTAGAGAATATCTCTCCAAGTGGAGGGGCAAAATCCCATCTTGGTTATTCACATCACACAGCTTGATTCTCAGTCGACCCGAACTCTGTCTTTATAACTGCCTAGTTACGGATCAGCGTTTGGCAGAACCTAAGTCGGTGATCCTCAACTCGGACTATGCAATAACCTCAGGTCTAAGGATTACATTGATTGAGATATACAAATGATAACTTGTTCGTTGTACCTCAATATGGGTCAATCCGACTCGCTAAACTCTTTAGCTGAATCTGTGTAAGTTGGAATAGCATCTCCATGCCCATGACAAGTGGAACCGAGTCATCAAGCCAACTTTCACATTGGTCTAAGTTGTGTGTCCAGCACAACCTCAATGACCAAGGATATTTAGTACAAACAACATGAATGCATAGTTTCACAACCGAATCACATATTCAATGATACACATCAGATGTTTATACAAGGACTACTTAATATCTTTATGAATACAATGGGAAATCTCATCATACATGATTGCCTATAGGGCATATTCCCAACATGAAGAAGTTGTCCCGATTCGTACGTACCATTAAGATCTGATCTCCAAACATGTGTGGTCACATATTAGGGAGTGCTTCTATGACCAGTTTATTGGAGATGCCGGAGGACTGGGCTCCGACAGCATCTCCCTCAAACTGGCCGTAGTGGTGTCCCTGATCTCGCACACCATCTTGCAGCTTGTAACTTCTCTAACTAGATCAATACACCTGGGAGCTAACTAATTTCACATATTAGGGAGTGCCTCTATGACCAGTTTCTTGGAGATGCCGGAGGACTGGGATCCGGCGGCATCTCCCTGAAAATGGTCGTAGTGGTGTCCCTACACTCGAAAACCATATTGGAGATGCCTCAATCTGGCTGGAGGACTGGACTCACAAGGATGCCTATTTATAGTACAAGCAGCTCGGCATAGGGTCGATACTTACGACATAATGTCGACACTCACCCCTATTATTAGTGTTGACTCGTGTTTTGTCCCGGTTGGTGTCTCCAACCGGGACTAAAGGTCCATCTTTAGTCCTGGTTGGTGACACCATCCGGGACAAGGTACAAGCCACACGACATAATGTCGACACTCACCCCTATCATTAGTTCTGCCTGGCCCAGCCTGCCGAAATCCCTCCAACCGGGACTAAAGATGAACCTATCATGTTCGAGGTTTCATGGCTTTCGGTCCAAATGAACGATGTTATGTGCCGAATCACGGCATAGTTTGTGATGCTGTGCCCATATTATGCATGCATGTGGACATTGGTATAGAGCACAATGTTGCAGGAGGAAGTTTTCCTTTTTGTCGCACGAAAAAGCCATTTTCCATTTTCCAAGCACAAAAAACGGGTCGTTTTGTGAAGTAACCACCAAAATGCTGTTTCAGAATGCTACCGTCCCATTTTTCTAAAATACTAGACCACCTTACATGGACTATCTCTCAACCAGGACATCTCAAACCTTTTCGTCCATCCCGGGTAAAAAGGACAAATGTCTACCTAATCGGTAGGAAGTGGGTGCGATTTGTACTACAGGTACATGATCTAACGCCCGTGATTTTTTGTAAAAATCATTTTTAGACTCGCAATATGTGGTTTATTCAAAGATCTAATGCAAGTTCTAACGATGCTCATTCCCTATCTTCATGCACGTCGGTTCGACCATAGTTAGAAATTCAAAACGGGCATAAGAAATTCAAAAAAAGTCCGAACAATGTAAATCCTTCACGTGGTGTCATATTATGTGACATAGTTGAAAGGAAAAATACCAGACTTGGTATATTGATCATGTCTCAAAAAAACCTTCACAAAATGACTTATCATGTTCGAGGTTTCATGGCTTTTGGTCCAAATGACTGATGTTATGTGCTGAATCACGGCATAGTTTGTGATGCTGTGCCCATATTATGCATGCATGTGGACATTGGTATGGAGAACAATGTTGCAGGAGGAAGTTTTCCTTTTCGTCGCACGGAAAATCCATTTTCCATTTTCCGAGCGCAAAAAACGGGTCGTTTTGTGAAGTAACCACCAAAATGCCGTTTCAGAATGCTACCGTCCCATTTTTATAAAATACTAGACCACCTTAGATGGACTATCTCCCAACCGGGACATCTCGAACCCTAAATCCTAAACCCAAGTTTCTTCCCGCCATTTCTTCCCGCAGTTTTTTCCCGCCATTTCTCCTCCCGCCATTTCTTCCCACAGTTTTCTTCCCGCCATTTATCAGTACATATATGTAGGATTGGCCTCTATTGTCATTGCACATCTATAGACTTATATCTGCAACCTCATCACTCTTTCCCATGGCTTCCACCATACGACTAACCCCCAGGGAGGTGGAGGCGCTTTGCGCCTCGAACTACCCCTGCCCGCCGGGCTACTGCGTCCCCGTCGGCTGGATGCTGAGCGCCGGAGGCGTTCCGGTTCCTCCTGTCCCTCTAGGTGTGGCGCTCCGGATGGCCATCACGAACCACTACTACTTCGAGCTCACGCCGGAGCAGCGGAGGAATCCCAACTGGCATCCCGACTATTTTCCAACTTGAGAAGCCTTCTTCAGGGATCAACGTGAGAGGGCGCTCGTCAGGCACGAGGAGTACGACCCACCTCCTCCGAACTTCAACGAGGCCGGTCGTCGGCTGTGGTGGCACGGCCGGACTCTCCAGAGCGTCATGGCCTACGACACGGTCGCCGACTCTAAACCCCGCATGCGCTACCCTCAAGTCCAGCCCACTCGTACTCAGCCTTCAAGGCTCAACTACGGCGACCCCGACGACGACAACAACGATGGCCGCGGCGAGTACGACGACTACAGTGGCGAGTATTACAGGTGTAGGCAGGAGCATGACTGAATCACTCCAACATGCAAAACAAGTTCGGCCGATTGTGACTTAATCTGGCCATGTATCTTAATTTTTAGTTCTTCTATGTATCTCAATCTTCAGTCGTGCTTTATGTAACTTAGTGTTAGTTGCGTTATGTACTTTAATTCCAGTTCTATCGTAATAAATTTTCTTCCCGCCCATTATTTCCCGTCCTTTTCTTCCCGCCCATTAATATAAAAAAAATATAAGTTAATTCATTTTTAGTTTTAAATGGTTCATAGTTTAAATGGTTACATTAATTATTTTTAAAAACAGAAAATGGTTTTGAATTAGTTATTCAAATCCAAACACCTTTTATGTTTAAAGTTTTTCTAAATTCCAAATTAATATTAAAAAATATAAGTTAATTCATTTTTAATTTTAAATGGTTACATTAATTTTTTTTTAAAACAGAAAATGGTTTTAAATTAGTTATTCAAATCCAAACACTTTTATGTTTAAAGTTTTTCTAAATCCCAAATTAATATTCAAAAAATATAAGTTAATTCATTTTGAATTTTAAATGGTTACATTAATTATTTTTAAAAACAGAAAATGGTTTTGAATTAGTTATTCAAATCCAAACACTTTTTATGTTTAAAGTTTTTTTAAATTCCAAATTAATATTCAAAAATTATAAGTTAATTCATTTTTTATTTTAAATGGTCACATTAATTATTTTTAAAAACAGAAAATGGTTTTGAATTAGTTATTCAAATCCAAACACTTTTTATGTTTAAAGTTTTTCTAAATTCCAAATTAATATTCAAAAAAATATAAGTTAATTCATTTTTAATTTAAATGGTTCATAGTTTAAATGGTTACATTAATTATTTTTAAAAACACAAAATGGTTTTGAATTAGTTTTTCAAATCCAAACACTTTTTATGTTTAAAGTTTTTCTAAATTCCAAATTAATATTCAAAAAATATAAGTTAATTCATTTTTAATTTTAAATGGTTCATAGTTTAAATGGTTACATTAATTATTTTAAAAAACAGAAAATGGTTTTGAATTAGTTATTCAAATTCAAACACTTTTTATGTTTAAAGGTTTTCTAAATTCCAAAGTAATTATCATTTAAAAAATATTACAAATTTAAACCCCAAAATAAAAATAAGGCGGGAAGAGAGAGAAAATTCGTGAAATTTTTTGAAGACAGGGTGATACGTCCCGGTTGGAGCCACCAACAGGAACTAAAGGCCCCCTGCGCACGCCGCTTGGGCTTAGCCCAAAATATGAAAAAAAAGTGTCACCAACTAGGACGTATGACCCTTTAGTCCCGGTTTTTGGCACCAACCGGGACAAAAGAGGCTTCACTACTTAATCGCGCGCCCCTTCTCCTTCTTCCCCATTCCTCTTCACTCACTCGCAACAGATCGCCGCCGCCGCGAGGACAAGCACTCGGACGCCGTCAGGCTGCCCAACCGCCGCCCCGCTGTCGTCCTCCACGCGCTGCCATGCCGTCGGACTCCTCGCGCTGCCCCGCGTCGCGCCTCCATGCGCTGCTTCTTCCTCGACCCCAACGAGCTCCACCGCGCTCCTCACCGGCGCTTCGAGCCTCGCCTTTCCTTGCCGTCGTCCCCAATCGCTTCAGTGTGAGCCGCTGAACCTCCCTGGCCCAGTATTTGCTTCCTAGCGTCGCGCGTAGCCACTGCTCGCCGTTCACCCGAGAGCTCTGCCGCAGATGCTCGCCGTCGCGCTTGCTCCGTCGACCATTAGCTAGTGGCGCTAGGTTAGATAGGTTCCTCTCGCTCGCACGGTTCGAATAGACCCAACGGCGCTCCCTAGAATCGCCGGAAACATCGCCGGCGACCACCACCTGCCGGTCCGGCCACGTCGTCGCGAGTGACGTGGCCACCACGTGGCCACGGGGTGGACCCAGCGTGGCCTGGGGCCCGCTCGTGAATGACTGTGGGTATGTTTCTGTGTGGTACAGAAAGTTTTTGGGTTAGGGTTTGATGACGTCAGGGTGACGCAATAATCTCTTATTCTTTTCAGAAATGTTTAAAAATGGCAAAAATTGATGTAAACTTGTAAAATTCATAACTAATTCATATTTAATCAGAAAAATATGAATAATATATCAAAATATTCAGAAAATTGAGATCTATCTGTTTAAGCTATCATCATACATTGTCAAGAAACTGAAAACCCTAGTTTAGTTAAAGAAACATCAACACCCCTTATGTACATGTGGGTTCGCTAGGGCATCCTGAACCCTTTTAAATCGATGTTGCACCTAGGGCTAGTGTAGGATCTCTAAATCTGACATGTCATACATATTGATTGTGCATTGTATTATACCATGTATTGACTGCCGCCTTTATTTCCGGTATAGGTTCTTCGCGATAGGATCTGAGCCCGAGGGTTTCTCTGAATTAGGGTTTCTGATATTGGAAATTCATTTTTATTATTGTGTATATATATTAGGGTTTCTCTGAATTAGGGTTTATATCTCTCAACACCCTACCTAACATTCTCCCTTAGCCGCTTTGACTTATCCGTTTTTCCACCTATGAAGAAAATATGAACCCACACGACAGAGACGAAGAAAAGGAAGAGTTGATCCAAGGTGTGATCCGTGGGGAAGAAAATTTAGATGTATCAACGTTTCTGAACAACTCCAGTGAGGGTGATCCTCTTTTTGCCGGAAGAGACGACTTGTTTGAGGTTGAAGGTGATGCCTTCCGCGAGGGAGAAGGCGATGCCTTGTATGATCGAGAAGACGACCGATCCGGCGAGGTGCATGTAATATAATTAATTCATTAATTAATCATTTGATGTCTATATAGAAATAGTAATGACGATCTTTTTCTTTTAGCCCTCCGGATCGAACAAATCTACTGAAAAGAGCGGACGAGGCCCAACCAAAAAGTTGGAAGACCATGAGAGGTTCAGGATCGAAGATATCGGTGAAGACGGCAAACCGACGGCTCCCGTTGTTATCGCAAACAAATTTGTTGCACAATGCGGAGTAATCGTTAGGGACTTCGTCCCGATCACCATTCGAAATTGGAATAAGCCTGCTGATGCGGAAGAAGAGGGAACGTCTTTATTTCCCCCTACCGTGGCCAAAGATTTACTGTGGAAGAGGCTCATGCTTAATTTCAAACTACCGAAGATAGAGCTGGATCCAAATGCGGAGGATCCAGTTGAGGACGCCTTAGAACATGCGAAATCCATGGAGATGAAGGTCAGGGAGTGGGCTATGAATAAGATGGCCCAGTGTTTCACCAACTGGAAGAAAATATTGCACCTTGACTATGTCGTGAAAGAGAAGACTCTGGATTTCGAGAAGATTCGGTTTCAGAAGATAAAACCATTCTGGGCTGAATTTGTGAATTACAAGACATCAGAAAAATCTAAGAAAATGTCTGCAACGAATAAGCTGAATGCTGCTAAGAAGAAGTATCACCATACTATGGGGCAAGGTGGCTACAGGGCTGGCATTCCTAAGTGGAAGAAACTTGATGATGAACTGCGTGCTAAAAAGATCATCCCAGAGACAGACGATTGGATCGAACGTGCAAAGAATTGGTTTTATGGGCATGGGGGTACGTTGGACTCGTAAGGGAAGTGTATATATAACATACGACATAAAGAAGACCCCTTGCCAATCGAGAAGATGAGAAACGCAGTAAAGGCTGTTAAAGATGGGGACTTCATTCCCGATAGAGAGAATGATGAGCTCACACTCGCCCTTGGAAATAAGGAACATGATGGACGAACACGAGGCTTATTAGGCTCCAAACCATGGAGCACTGGGTTTCCCGAAGAGAGGAAGAAATATCTTGATAGAAGCCGTAAGAGGAGAAAGGACAAGGCGGAAGTTGAAGCAGATATTCAGAAAGAGCGAATACATATAATTGAAGAACGAATAAAGCAACAACAAGATCAAATTAACGCACTTAGCCAGCAAGGTACCACCGGCCCATCTCAGCAGCACATGGTGGTAGAACCTGCATTCGATGCTACCGGCCTATCGAATAATCGAAAAAGCAGTGTGGCTTCCACCGAGGTCCCGGGTGATGACAATGACGATGACGATGGTGCACCGACGATGATTCGTGTTGGCTACCCAGTGGATGATATCACACAGATGATACACTGCGAGCTACATGTCAAAGTTGTGAACATATCAATGAAGGTGGCGGTCGGCTATGCCTTACCAATTGGACCCACACCAACTTACCATTGTCGTCCGGTTCCACAGGGCTACGCTGTTGTCGGGGTGGATGAAATCATGCCCACCTTTCAAGGTTTGAAGCTTGACTACCCTGCAGGTGAAGGGGATGTGACTGAACTGGGAGAAGCAACAAACGTCACCATTCTATGGCCAAAGGAATGCACCGTGCTTCCAAATCACACGCCAAGGCCATCTTCACCGCCGCCTCACCCGTCTCCAGCGAGGTCATCGCCACCGCGGCAGCCGTCTTCGTCGCCTCACCCGGCTCCGTCGCCTCACCCATCTCCGTCGCCTCACCAATCTCCGGCACAGCCATCGCCGCGGCAACCATCGCCGGCCCCTCAGGAAAAAAGCGTAAGCGTACTACCGCTACTCTGCGTAGTGGTAAGCGATCGCCGAAACGTAAACAAGAGCCTCTTCCAAAAGTACCAAAGGTTCCTCCCAAGATAGCTTATGACTGTACTGAAGAAGAGACTACGGCTATCGTTGATGCGGAAACGACAGCGTTTTTCGCTAAGCTGAGGCGGCCGAAAGAGCCAGAGTTCCCCGACACCAAAGAAGAAAAAGCCCGAGTGTTCAAAATGCTAAAGACTCTTCATCACCCCGAGCCAAAGCTGTCATCAGACTTTGAGCGCTCTATTCTCAAGTCACATGCGGCACAGCAAGCCTCGAAGAGCAGTACTGATGCAAGCGGGAAATCTGTTGCCCAGCTCGGAGAACAAGCAAAACAATCTTGCGCCCCTCTCAAGGTGATTTCTCATACCAATGTGGGGTCGAGCAAATATGCGGCCGAAGAGTAGTATGATCCAGATGTAGTTGCACAATACGGAGAAGCTACCGCTGCTCAAGGTATGAGTATTTCCCACTACTTATCCCAATTACAGTACTTCCCCGTGGGGGAAGTAGCATACAAATACTAGTATGGCAAACCTCTCATCAAACCTGAGGAGGTAAATAATCTTCCAACAAAAATGCGAAGATTGCATAACTTGTACATGCATGCCACAAAGGCCGTGGCTAACTGGATAATGCTAAGGGTTACAAAAAAGCATAATGGGAAAGAAATAAATGACATGATATCCATTGAATTTGATGAACTATTTCAATTATTCAATCAAGACGCCTTGGAAAAATCGATCATCAGTGCCTATTGTCTGTAAGTACTAATTCTGTAATTAATTTAGTCTCTAGCTATCTCACCTCGTTTATTGCATGTATATAATCATACTATAATACGCAGAATGAAGATTCTCGAATGCAGCAGAGGACAAATCTATGATATTGGGTTCATTGACCCATATTGGGTTCATCAAGATAATCTCAAAACAAACCCCCAGGATACGGAGGATAATATCGTACACGCGTTAAGGTTTCAAGAAACCAGAAGGGAAATACTATTTCCTTACAACTTCGAGTGAGTGTTATTGTCTTGTATACACTTTCTATTTCGCTTACTCGACGTTAAGTATATAATTGATTAGTTATGCATGCCCAGCTTCCACTATATTTTGTTAATCATTCAACCTGACAAAGGGCGTGTACTAGTCATGGACTCGAAACATAAACCCCTTGAGACGTGGAAGGACATGCAGATGCTTATCCAGTGGTAATTATAATCATTATGACACTATATCGGCAACATTCGTGAATTTTATGATATCAAGTAATTAATAACTTTTTTTATTCGTTTTCTTTGCCGGGCAGCGCTTGGAAACGGTTCACCAAGAAGGCTAGGGGTGTTTGGAAAGAGGAGCTTACATTTAAACCACTAGATGTAAGCACCACTAGCTATATCTGTGCATATCTTTGATTCTAGTTTTGATACCGTTATTATCATGCTTGATTATTATTTTTGATTGAACTATGTTCTCGTAAAGTGCCTGATGCAGGGGCCAGGGAACAATTTATGTGAATACTATGTTTGCGAGTTCATCCGTTAGACGTGCTCTGAGAAGGGGAGAAATTTAGAGCAACTTAACGTACGTAAACAATTTCTATAGTTTTTAATTACCATCAAATTGTGTTTAGTTTCATTAATATAGGTTGACTCCTTTTTTAAATTAGATCGAACGTCTACGGGACGGTCTTCTGCCAAAGGATCGCGTACGAGCAATTCGGGAGAAATTGGCGGGATTCTTGGATGCAGAAGTCCTAAACCCAAAAGGAGAATACTATTTGGGTGTGTATATCCAATAGGGATTGTACAAAGAGCTTATTTTGTATGTAGTGCATCAGCTCCGTGTATCGAATGTAATATGTTCGACACTTGGATCCATATTGTCATGATGATATTGTGTAATATAATGGTTCCTTTATTGATGAGTGCAAAACACTAAATAAAAAATAAAACAACATAAATGAATTCTCTGCCGCGGCATAAAAAGTGGCCAAAATACTGCTGCGGCAAAAAAAGGTTGCCAAAATAAATTCTCTGCCGCGGCAGACAAATGTGCCAAATCTCTGTCGCGGCAGAGAGTTATTTGTCCCGGTTCGTGTTACGAACCGGGACGGTTGCTCCTCCCCCCTCGCACTCAGCTGCGGCCACGTGTACGCCCTTTTGTCCCGGTTGGTGGGGCAATCGGGACTAAAGCCCGGTTGGGGCTTTAGTCCCGATTGCCCCGTCCTGGTTGGGGAACCGGGACTAAATCCCCTTACCAACCAGGACACATAGGGCTATTTGCACTAGTGGATATACCAATCATCAAACACATACAATAGAAAAAACATATGCAAATTTGCAGCGGCATCGAGTTATCTTAGCAGGCGGGTCTAGGAGAGCAAGATTAAAATCCTTCATTGTTCACATAGCTTTATTTCTTTTCTTCTCACATAGATGTAAGGTGTAGAAAATAACAATGTAACCCTTCATTGTTTAGACGTGAGTCTGTGTTTGTACAGTGTTTCTTAAAAAATGAAAAGTTGGAAGACTAGAAAATTTAGGTCCTCTATGTGTTATAATATTTGATCAAGTTGTGCAGATCAATATTTGGAATAAAATATGAAAGTATATTTTCTCTAGTGCTTATTATTACTATGTACAGACATATCAACAAGACAACAACTAAAAACATTCGTATAAAATCATATACTCCCTTCATTCACTAATAAAAGACGTTTTGACAAACTAACTTAGTTTGCCAAACTATAAACATTAGTGAACATAGGAAGTACACTTTTACACCAAAATGAAGTTATCCCTGTAGTTAGATCCAATAGAGAAAGAGAAAAAAATGTTCCTCCAAGATACTACGAGCAAAGCAAAAGTAATTCGTCATGTAAAAATGTAGGTCCTCACATAGCTTTTGGATCTAGATAAAATGACAATGTAACCCTCCATTGTTTGCACGTTTGTTGTGTTTTCCTTCCAAATGCAATAAATATTGAATTGCATACACATAACGCTTCAAGACGATGAGAGGTGATGGGAGATATACTTCGACACCTCGTCGCGTCAACGTTCCTCAAGGACTTAGACGTAGAGATCGATACATGCCACATATATTAATTATATGTTGGACGGTTCATAAAGTCGAGATATTTTGCTTTTACGTCATATTGAATTGCATACCTAACAGGTTCATCTACAAAGGTCGAGCAAACGGAAGAAGTTGAAAATATATTTTGACTATTAATGATAGAGTTGTAGGTGGAATTAACTAATAGCTAATATGAGTACATTGGACATGGTGAGGGCTTACACTTTTGATCAAGTTGGAAATGTACAAAAACTTATAACCTGTTCGATTTAGATTGGGGGAGGGGGTGGAGAATTATAATCAGAAGGGGAAATCCCTATTCCTATTGTAAGGATCAAATGGTTGGACAGAAGAAATTTCACCTTACGAGAAAACTTCCTACAAATTTCAGTGCTCTCAGGACTGTGATGACCCACAAGTGTAGGGGATCGCAACAGTCCTCGCGGGTAGTATTACCCAATTTATTGATTCGACACAAGGGGAGCCAAAGAATACTTGCAAGCCTTAATAACTGAGTTGTCAGTTCAGCTGCACCTGGAAATAGTTCTTACTCACAGAAGTTTATCAGTAGCAACAGTGCGGTGACCCAGCATACCACTGCATGATATAGTATACTATAGTCGTTGACATAACACCAATGAAACACCGTTCACTAGTATTACATACCTCAGAATGGCACAACATAAACACAGCGGGTCCAATACATGGCAAAAGTTTACAACTCACTCTTTACATAAGATCCAGAGAACACTCTAGGTTAAAGAGAAAAAAGGAACTTCTTTCTGAGAAGAATCAAAGATAAATAACGCAAGAACAAATATACTATTGCGTCTAGTATCTTGGCTAAGAGGTTGGCATTGCTACTATTGTAACGCACTACAGAAATAGGTTTTTTGGCTAGAGATTATATTTCTATCCAATTACTAACTTCGTCTTCACTTTGAAATGGATCGTATGGGCACCTAGAGGGGGTGGGGGTGAATAGGTGCTAACCAATTTTTAATACTTTTTCAATTTTAGGCTTGACACAAAGTAAATTCTCTAGATATGCAACTACGAGAATTTCCCTATATGTAACCCTAACTACTAAGCACGTAAAAGAGGAGCGAGGAAACCGTAGTGGAGCACGCGGAGACACAGGGATTTGTTTTACCGCAGTTCCTTCCTTGTTAAGGGAAGTACATCTGCGTTGGAGGGGTGGAAGGTTCTAAGACCACCACGCCAAAATAGGCCTCACCCTATTCTCCGATGGATCTCGCCACGAGAGGCCTGATCCACCTTCTCCACTATTGGATCCCTTCGAGGCGGGAACCGATGCCTTTTACAACACTATCGGGGCACACACCCACAACCGAATTGGGGGCTCCCGAGATGACAACAAGCTGCCACAAGAACAAGGTTTATCAATATAAAAAAACGAGGATCTAGATATTTGCAAGAAATACTAGATCGGAGGTTCTCCAAATGAATGGAGAGGAGATGAAGCGCTTGATTGCTGATGATGAAGATCGAGTTCTCCTCCTTCGATTCCCCAAGGGATGGGGCCTTTGGGTGGATCTAGGTGGAGCACTCTTGGATGAAGCTTTCAGATCTGATCTGGTATTTTTCGAGATGAATCAAGAGTTCTGGCAAGAGGGGGAAGGCTGGCTTAAATACCCCCTCCCCAGATCAAGCCGTTGCACAACTTTGGGGGCGGATTATCCGCCCCCCACTTGGGGCGTATTATCCGCCTCCTGGGAAAACTCCGACCCAAGGGCGGATTCTCCGGGGGAAACTCCGCCCCCTCTCTGGGGCTTGCGCCATGGTTAAGCTTGGTGAAGATCTTGGGGGGCGGATTATCCGACCCCCCTGAGGGGCGGATTATCCGGCGGGGCCGGAAAATCCGGCCAAAATTCCGCCCCCTCTCTGGGGCTTGCGCCTTGGCGATGAGCAAGGGGGGCGGATTATCCGGCAGGGCCGGAAAATCCGGCCAAAAATCCGCCCCCCTTCTGGGGCTTGCGCCTGCTTGGGCAAAGGGAGGGGCAGATTATCCGCCCCTGGTGGGGCCGGATTATCCGCCCCCAAAGGCAGAGTTCTTTTCCCTTTATTCTCAAATAGAGCTGCAACACTTCAACACACATTAAATGATCCTTGGTATTGTTATCTAACACACAAAACACTAGGGATTAAGAAATGTTCTTTCAGTCTCCCCCTTTTTGGTGTTAGATGACAATACTAGGATTTGCAATAAAACTGGCAAACGCCACCTTAAAAAATGAAAGACGCTCCCTTAGATGTGTGCATATTTAAGATTTGCATTTGAATACAAATACACACACTAGGGAGAACACTACTTCCATAACAAAGATAATTGAAACGAGGTGGTTTGGGAAACAAGGTCATACCACCGGGATGAGAAAACAGCCAAAGCATACATAGATAATTCCATGAATCCATATGCCATCAAGTATGCTCCACAATTCCAGAATTCCATGAGATCCATAATAGATAAATCCAGAATTCCGTGAATACCAAACATAGTACCAAACAGTGAAGTACGACATAGTCTTACAAAAACAAACATAAATAGCAACTGAGTTCACGCTAGAAAAGGGCACAAGCAAGAAAATAAGAACGACTAAAATCGAAAAGCTTGTGCCTGACCCTTACAAATCCACGAGACCTAATAGAACTACTTCTCCCTCTTTGGCATCGAAACGCCAAAAAGGAAGAAGAGCGATGCTAACGCCCCTGGAGATCACTCCTCCTCATCCTCATCGTAGTCATTCCTGTCCCCTTCCTCTTCATCATACTCATCATCATCGTCATCAGCTGGAGGAGTGGGTGCCCTCGGTGGAGGAGGAAAGAGACAACTCTCGAGCTCGCCATAGTTGATCCCTGAGGTGTTCCACTGAGCATACGGATCCGGAGCAGTGGGAGGAGGTGGATTGCCAGTGGCACCTGAGACATGGTGGAGGATAAGATGCTGCGTGTGATCCCTCTCATGATCCCTATGGTACGCCTCATATTGGCCCTTGTGAATGTCAATACCCATGCAAAGAATGTTCCGCTGGAACCAATTGAGCTGCTTGACCTCACGTGCCATTGGGGACACCGTGGAACGACGACCACTAGCCCGAGCATCACGCATGAAGGAATCCGGGGCAATGGAAGGGTGATGAGTCTTCTGAGCCTTGTTGTAGATTTTCTTGGGCTTATGAATACCATCCAAAGCAGTGCCAAACTCTTCATGGGGTAACATATGCTTGACAAGCATCATAATGAACGGAGCATAAGGAATAGAGAGCCGGTTGATCATAGCATCCGTCATCTCATGAAAAATATAGTCCATGACATCCAGTTTGTAACCGGTGGCTGATCCAGTGTTGGTGGCACATTCGTGAGAAAACGCAAGGAGAGGAACAAGGTGGCCACGGATCTTGTCATTGTTTCCACCACTAGGAGCGATGCAGTACCTAAACATGCCAACAAGAGAGGCATACAAGGGAGAGAGACCAGCGAAAGTACCAGCAACACCATCAGGAGAAAGGCAGGGAGCCAGTGCAGTGTTCTTGGATGGCTTCAATGGAGTAATGATGCGGTGACCAGCGGGAGTGTCACGACCATGGAAAGCATACCCAAGAACCTACCCAAAAGTGCGAAAGTCTGACTGAAGCATTGTAGTCCCGGTCATCCACTTCATAGTGCGGCGCTCATCACCGCAGATCAAAAGTGTGGAGAAAAACTGGCGCACCACAGAAGAGTCATAATTGCATTGAATGGTCATGACGTGGTGAAGCCCCATCTTGTTGGTCACATCCAATGCCTCAAGGAGCCGAGCCTTGGATTGAGCCTCAGTCAAGTTAATGGGACGCATGGGGCGAATCTTGAGAGTAGCATAGACATCATCATGGATAGCCCGAAAGTGAGCATTCCAAAACATAGTGTCCTCGGGTTGGCCATCACTGTGAACATCATCATAGTAGTCTGTCTGGCGGATGGTGGCATACTGAATGCTGTCCATAGACTTGTAATTGGGCCGAGACTGTTTGCCCTTGCGAGAAGAGGTCCGCTTAGATTTCTTACTTGCCTCTGCCATCCTTGCAGCCTCTCTTGCTGCCCTACTGACCTCTGTTTCGTCAATAAACTTCCCTTCTGCAGTGGGTTTGAGATAACGAGGACGGGGACGACGGGCGAAGGTCTTGGTCGGCTTGGAACCACCTATGAATACCATTGAGAGAGGTAGCACGGAGATGAGCATACACACAAGTCCAGGAGAAAGAAAACACGGAGAAAGAGTAACAATGCAACCCCATAACCAATGATGTGCATGAGCAGAACCAGAACCAAAACAGACCAGAGTGTAACTCTCCAGGCCGGATTATCCGGCCCTGGCAGGGGCGGATAATCCGCCCCCCCCCCCCCCCCCCCCCGCAAAAATTTCTGGATTGGCTCAGATCTACCATGGCAAAACAGATCGGGTACTAGGGTTGCAAGGCTACTGATTCTAGCATGTAAGAAACAACACCAAGAACCTTGTACAACGAGATTTCCACCAAATAGAATACATCCCATACAAAAAGGAGAGAGATGAGGGAGTTACCCTCACTCATTGGAGGAAAATCGTGGAGGAGAAGATACCCGGAGGCGAGGTGAAGAAGATCCGGGGAGAGCCCGTAGAATCCGGTGGTCGAATCGACTCCGGGAGAGGCGGATGCTCCGGCTGCGGCTGGGGGGCAGAGGTAGGGTTGGGGGAGGGCTGGCTGCTCTGTTTGAGCCTGACCTCCCCGAACCAGCCTATAAGGGGCTAATTTCGCCCGGGACGGATAATCCGCCCCCCACTTAGGGCGGATAATCCGCCCCCCCCCCAGAAATTCTGGAAAACAGAATCAGCCCAGAGCAACCTAGCAAATCTCTCGATGGTGTTTTAGAGGACTTGTGTGCAAGAATAGATGGTTCAAGGAGGGAGAGAAAGGCTTGGGTTGAGAGCATCAAACTGAGATGGTACTACACACCCAAATTTGCAAGAATCAAATCAATCAAAAGCCAAATTTGAGTGTGTTTTCCATAAGAACAAAAGATATGCAAGAAAATCCAGCGAGACCCATGAAAAACCAACTCTTCTCAAGGAAGAGGGCGGTGGCCGAGGCCACCATGTTGGAGCGCATGGCATGACACCGCGAAGATGTATCTTGAGTTCAAAACCAATGCTCATCGATGACCCACATATCACAAAATGATATTAAGGGAAATGATTTTACTTGCTTTCGGCATTATGGGGGGAGGGTTGGCCCAATCAATTAGGACCACACCCCCCCTATGTCTATGCCCGCATCTAAACCAAATACATGAATAAGCGCAAGTGAGTGTGCAAGGGTAGTCAAGCCAAGCTCCTTGAATCTATGATATTTAGCTCATTCCTCAAATAACAAAATCTTGCTTCATCAAGAGGCTTCATGAAAATATCAGCAAGTTGGTTCTTCGTGCTCACAAAGGATAGAGCATTCTCCACAAGCAACATGATCCCGAATAAAGTGGTTGCGAATCTCTATATGTTTTGTTCTTGTATGCTGCACGGGATTGTAAGCAATTTTGATAGCACTTTCATTGTCGCATAAAAGAGGCACTTTGTCACAATTGACACCATATTCCTTTAAAGTTTTCCTCATCCATAACAATTGAGTACAAGCACTTGCAGCAGCAACATATTCAGCTTCGGCGGTTGAGAGTGAAATACAATTCTGTTTCTTTGATGACCAACACACTAGAGACCTGCCCAAGAATTGGCATGCACGAGAGGTTGATTTCCTATCATCTTTGTCACCAGACCAATCTGAATCAGTGTAACCACATAGAGAGAAACTTGAACCCTTGGGATACCATAGCCCAAAATTTGGGGAATGAACCAAATATCGGAAGATTCGCTTGACTGCCACTAAGTGGCTTTCTTTAGGAGCGGCTTGGTACCTTGCACACACTCCTACACTTAACACGATATCGGGCCTAGATGCGCAAAGGTAAAGGAGAGAGCCGATCATGGATCGGTATACCTTTTGATCCACGTCTTTACCCTTGGGATTGAGCTCAAGATGACACTTTGTTTGCATTGGGGTAGCAACGCCATTGAGATCCGTCATCTTGAACCTTTTGAGCATGTCTTGGATGTACTTAGCTTGATTAATAAAGGTTCCCTCTCTAAGTTGTTTGATCTCAAATCCAAGAAAGAACCTGATCTCACCCATCATGGACATCTCAAACCTGTCAGTCATAAGCTTCGAAAATTCATCGTTAAAAGCTTGGTTAGTAGAGCCAAAAATAATGTCATCTACATAAAGTTGGCATACAAAAAGCTCCCCATTAACCTTCTTAGTAAAAAGAGTGGGATCGATTTTCCCAACTTCGAATCCACGGTCTAGCAAAAGCTCCTTAAGGTGCTCATACCACGCACGTGGGGCTTGTTTAAGTCCATAGAGCGCCTTATCGAGTTTGTAGACATGGTTCGGAAATTTGGGGTCCTCAAACCCCGGGGGCTGCTTGACGTATACTAACTCATGTGGCGGACCATTAAGGAAAGCGCTCTTAACATCCATTTGTTGTAATTTAAAATTATGATGGGCTGCATATGCAAGAAGGATACGGATGGACTCAAGGCGAGCCACAGGAGCGTAGGTCTCACCAAAATCAATTCCTTCTACTTGAGAGAATCCTTGAGCCACGAGTCGTGCTTTATTCCTCACAACAATTCCATTTTCATCCTGTTTGTTCTTGAAGATCCACTTGGTGCCGATAACATTGCGGCAATCCTTTGGTTTTTCTACGAGCTTCCAAACTTTGTTGCGTTCCAAGTTATTTAATTCTTCATGCATTGCAACAACCCAATCGGGGTCTTCAAGAGCATCAAAAACCTTCTTCGGTTCAACCATGGAAATGTGAGCTTGATGATCACAGAAGCTTGCAAGCTCTCTTCTAGTGGATACCCTTCATCGTAGATCACCAACAACCTTGTCAAGAGTGTGACCTCTTAGTTCAAGGTTCCGATCAGCACGAGCCTTACGACGAGCCTCAATGTCCTTATTGTTTCTAGGAGGAGTGGATTCAAATGTTGTATCCTTGTCTTGATTACTGCCTTGCCCTTGATCTTGGTCACCGTTACTGCCAGAAGATTGTTGCTGAACATTTTCTTCAGGCCCGGATAATCCGCCCCTTGGAGGGGCCGGACTATCCGGCCTGGGAGGAGAAGTACCAGAACCATCTTCCTGATAAAGCCTGACTGGAGTTGGAGACCCAGGGCCGGATAATCCGCCCCTGGGGGCCGGAGAGTCCGGCCTGGGAGCTTCAGAGTTGTTGACTTCTCCTTCGGATCCTATGGAACGAGTTGGAGTGCCAGGGGCGGATTGTCCGCCCCTTGGAGGGGGCGGATAGTCCGGCCTGGGACTACCAACTTGTCCAGGGGACAGATGGTCTTCAGCAGATTGTGGTGTTGGTGCAGGATTGTCTCCAACAGTAGGAGCTTGTTGATCTTGTGTAGATGAGGGCTCCACATGTGTGGGGCATTGTCCTTCCCGATCCGCCACAAGGGGTTCCTCAATGGGGCGGAAAAATCCCACGCCCATTCTTCTTATGGCATCTTGGGGTATTTCAACATCTGCATCACAAACATCAACTTGCCCTACAAAGGAGCCGTTATTTTCATCGAACTCCACAGTACAAGATTCTACAACAATCCCAGTGAGCTTGTTGTAGACTCTATAAGTGTGGGATTCGGCACCGTAACCAACAAAAATACCTTCTAAAGCCTTGGAATCAAATTTTGACAAACGGACACCTTTAATAAGAAAGAAACACTTACACCCGAATACCCTGAAGTATGAGATGTTGGGTTTGTTACCGGTAAGTATTTCATATGGGGTCTTGTCCAAGATCTTCCGAAGGTAGAGCCAGTTTGATGAGTGACAAGCAGTGGAAATGGCTTCAGCCCAAAAATTATAAGGAGACTTGAATTCAGCTAGCATAGATCTTGCCATATCCATCAAAGTCCGGTTCTTCCTCTCGGCTACACCATTTTGTTGAGGGGTGTACGCAGCGGAATATTGGTGTCTAATCCCCTCTTCGCTAAGAAACTCGTTTAAAGTGTAGTTCTTGAATTCTGAGCCGTTGTCACTTCTAATTGCCAAGATGGGAACATTGTGTTGACGTTGAACTTCATTGGCAAAGTCGATGACACTTTGTTGAGTCTCACTTTTCAGCTTGAAGAAATATACCCATGTATATCTTGAGTAGTCATCGACAATGACCAAGCAATATTTCTTCCCACCAAGACTTGCATGAGAAGGATGTGGCCACCCTTTTGGAGACTTTTCAGCTTGAAGAAATAAATCCACATGAAGTAATTCCAAGATCCTCTTTGATGACACAATAGTATTCCTCTTGTGGGGAGAGTCATGCATTTTTCCTTCAACACAAGCCCTGCAAACACGATCTTTGGCAAAAGAGACATTATCTTTTAGTCCAAGGATGTGGCCACCCTTTTGGAGACTTTGCAAAGTTCTCATGTTGACATGGGCTAAACGGCGATGCCATAGCCAGCCCACGTCGGCCTTTCCGAATAGACACATCGGACCCGAAGTGGTTTTCCCCGAGAAGTCCACCACATACAGGTCATTTTCGACGTAACCAACGAAAGCGACCTTTAGAGACTTGCTCCATAAGAGTACCACCAAATCATCATCGATAAAAACAGCAAAACCCATCTCGCCAAGGGCACGAACAGAAAGAAGGTTGTAGCCAAGGGTCTCAACAAGCATGACGTCCACGAGAGAGATATCGTGGGCAACCACAACCTTGCCAAGACCCAATACCTGAGATTTAGACTTATCACCATAGGAGACTGTGATATTATCATGATTTGGACGCATCTCCGTGATGATCTCCTTGCTCCCGGTCATATGACTAGTGCAGCCACTATCCAGCACCCATTTCGACCCACCGGAAGCATAGCCCTGCAAGAAAATTACTTCTTGGTTTTAGGTACCCATTTTTAAATGGGTCCTTTCATGTTAGTAACAAGGGTCTTCGGGACCCAAATAGACCAAGAAATATATTCATCAAAAGGACCAACATAATAAGCATAAACATCGCCATAGTCATCATAAAAGAGTTCATAATTCGGATTGTGAGACCCTGCAAAACCAATATTATTAGTCTTGTCTTTTGTGACAACCTTCTCAGCAATGATTGTCTTTAATTGTACATTCTTGGTCTTGTTCTTCTTGGTTTTCTTCTTCTTGGACTTGGTGATATACCCAAGTCCCTCTTTACCATGATTTGACCTTTGCTTGCCAAGGACTTCATCAAGCACACCTTTGTCCTTTGTAGTGATGTCCTTGATCACTTCTTTTTCCACACTAGCATTTTTCTTGTTACTATATGTTGAGTTGGACGAGCTAGGAGTATCATATTTGGCCAATCGACTTTGAAGCTGATCATGTGACTCATTGAGAATAGAGAACTCATTTTTCAACGCCTTGTGAGCATTGTCAAGTTTCTCCAATTCCTCGGAGAGTCTATCATGAGCAGCCCCAAAGTCAATCCTTTGCTTCTTTAAATTCTTTGCTTTGGTGACCGCATTGTCACGTTCCTTAACAAGTTTAGTCAAAATTTCTTCATGTGACTCTTCCATAGACTTGAGCCTCTCTTCAAGAGAGACCCGAGCTTCTTCTTCTTCTTCTTCTTCTTCTTCAAGAGCATTTTTAAGGATGCAATTTCCATTGCATCCTCCCTTTCAATTCTGCCCTTTTCTTCGAGGAGTGCTTTGTTTTGGGCCAGCTGATCCATAAGAGCCTCAAAACGAACTTTGTGCTCACCTTGCAAGTTAGTATAGAAATATTCCAAAGCAATAATCTCTTCTTTAACCTTAAGACTAGCAGGATCATCCATGTCTATCATATCCTTGGGAAAAGAAGAGTTAGAAGAAGTTACCTCGGAGCTTCTTGCCATGAGGCAAGTAGCATTCTTGTTGATGATGTTTTCGTTCGGAGAGTCAAAGAGAGATGTTGATGTAGATGTAGTGGCTATAGCAGCCACCTCTTGAGAGCTATCGTCCTCGTCCTCATCTTCACTCCCCGATGAATATTCTTCTTGAGCCACTAGAACAATCTTTGGTTGCTTCTTGAAAGGAGCATTCTTCTTTACAAACTGTTTCTTACGTGGAGCTTTTGATTTCTCCTTGAAAATGAGTCTTCCTCCATTATCCTCTCTACTTTGATATGGACACTCAGCTACGAAGTGCAGCCGGTCACCACAGTTAAAGCATGTTCTCAGCTTGGGACCATTTTCTTTTCTTCCATAGGCTCCACTCTTGCGATCTAGTTCAGCTTTAGCCTTGGCTGGATCTTTCCAAAAGTTTCTTGCATAAAGAGCCAAGTATTGTCCGTGGATCCTTTTTATATCTTCGGGACAGTCCAGACCTTCTACCGCATATTCATCATGATCAATCACACTAGTCTTCAAGGCCATGTTGACCCCCTTTTGCATCCCCATAGCTCGAGCACGAGCATCTTCGGCATTCTTGGCAGCCACTTTGAAGGTGGCCATTTCTTGCATTACCTCATTGGATGACATGAGGTGATAGTTATGCCTACCTTGGATACTTTTCAAATCTGTGGGCTCAAATGGCATAAGAGCACTGACATACTTGCGCTTGATCCAAGCATCATCAACATGGGCTGCACCGTGGTTTCTGAAGGTTGTGGCTATTGCCTTGAGCCTCCTATACATGTCCTCGTGGTCTTCTCCATCCAGCATATAAAATCCTTCAGCTTCATTGCTCAAGGCATCATATCTATTCCTTCTCATACTTTCATTTCCGATGAAGAGCTCGGTGAGGGCATCCCAAGCTTCTTTAGCTGTGCTAAGATGCTGAATGTGTGGCATGTCTTTGTCACCCACACCAAGCTGTATCATGTGTAGAGCTGTAGCGTTGTGTTGGCTATCGACCACCTCTCTTCTTGTGAGATTGTTGGGGTTTCCAACATGAAGACCATTTTCGATGATCTTCCACAACTCTATGGAGGAACTGCACACATGAGATTTCATCAAAAATTGCCATTGAGAGAAAGTAGATGCTGAAAGTTTGGGTGGATCACCCCTATTATGTATATGTGGGTGAGGGATAGGCGGATCAGGGGAATACACATGAGAAACCTCATTGTATCCATCCTTACCGCTATCCTTTTTCAAGGAGGAGCTCTTGCTAGTATCATCACCTACCACATCGTTATCTTTGGAAACAGTTTTACCCGTTTCCTTGGATTGCGGAGTGGTATCCTCAGAGTTAGATGGAGGTGATGCTGCGGATGTGGAGAGACGCATTATCAATTGACGCATCTCTTCCATCTTAGCCTCCATTGAACTCACCAAGGTTGTTTCCAACGTCTTGAGATCGTTCATGGTGACTACCTCCGGAGCATCACTCCCATCTCCCTTGGAACCCATACTTCTCTTAGGCGGTTAAGCCCGAAATAAGAGCCGAGGCTCTGATACCAATTGAAATGGATCGTATGGGCACCTAGAGGGGGGGTGAATAGGTGCTAACCAATTTTTAATACTTTTTCAATTTTAGGCTTGACACAAAGTAAATTCTCTAGATATGCAACTACGAGAATTTCCCTATATGTAACCCTAACTACTAAGCACGTAAAAGAGGAGCGAGGAAACCGCAGTGGAGCACGCGGAGACACAGGGATTTGTTTTACCGCAGTTCCTTCCTTGTTAAGGGAAGTACATCTGCGTTGGAGGGGTGGGCGGTTCTAAGACCACCACACCACAATAGGCATCACCCTATTCTTCGATGGATCTCGCCACGAGAGGCCTGATCCACCTTCTCCACTATTGGATCCCTTCGAGGCGGGAACCGATGCCTTTTACAACACTATCGGGGCACACACCCACAACCGAATTGGGGGCTCCCGAGATGACAACAAGCTGCCACAAGAACAAGGTTTATCAATATAAACAAAAACAAGGATCTAGATATTTGCAATAAATACTAGATCGGAGGTTCTCCAAATGAATGGAGAGGAGATGAAGCGCTTGATTACTGATGATGAAGATCGAGTTCTCCTCCTTCGATTCCCCAAGGGATGGGGCCTTTGGGTGGATCTAGGTGGAGCACTCTTGGATGAAGCTTTCAGATCTGATCTGGTCTTTTTCAAGATGAATCAAGAGTTCTGGCAGGAGGGGGAAGGCTGGCTTAAATACCCCCTCCCCAGATCTGGCCGTTGCACAACTTTGGGGGCGGATTATCCGCCCCCTGGGAAAACTCCGCCCCAAGGGCGGATTCTCCGGGGGAAACTCCGCCCCCTCTCTGGGGCTTGCGCCATGGTGAAGCTTGGTGAAGATCTTGGGGGGTGGATTATCCGGCGGGGCCGGAAAATCCGGCCAAAATTCCGCCCCCTCTCTGGGGCTTGCGCCTTGGCGATGAGCAAGGGGGCGGATTATCCGGCGGGGCCGGAAAATCCGGCCAAAAATCCGCCCCCCTTCTGGGGCTTGCGCCTGCTTGGGAAAAGGGAGGGGCGGATTATCCGCCCCTGGTGGGGCCGGATTATCCGCCCCCAAAGGCAGAGTTCTTTTCCATTTATTCTCAAATAGAGCTGCAACACTTCAACACACATTAAATGATCCTTGGTATTGTTATCTAACACACAAAACACTAGGGATTAAGAAATGTTCTTTCACACTTGAGTTGAGGTATATGTTGTCTTCCTTGTCTTCATTGAAAGGCTTTAGATTTTGATAATTCCTAGGAGCATAACTTGATGTAGACATCTTCTTAGTGGCTTCCGAATCTAGCAAGGGTTGAGAAGATACTTTGAGTACGAGCGTACTCAGCAAATTCACTAGAAAAGGCGTGTTTGATGCACTATAACTACAGCCACAGACCATAGGTCGTAGGCAATGCAAGTTTTCATAAACATTTCTTCAAAGGTTGCTTTTATTCTGAAAATCTATGTTCGTCAGCCTTC
Organism: Avena sativa; assembly: GCA_916181665.1. Lineage (NCBI taxonomy): Eukaryota > Viridiplantae > Streptophyta > Magnoliopsida > Poales > Poaceae > Avena > Avena sativa. The sequence goes on from OV702284.1 coordinate 19,404,945, forward strand.
ACGGGTTTACTAGAACCTTCATGGGGTTCCTTTCCCGCCGCGTTCGCAGCTCCTTCCCGGAACAGTGAGTAACAGGTTACAGTTCTTACACTCTACAGAGGTGCGTTACTTTACCCATGAGAGATCAACTCTTTGTTGCACAATCGGGCAGCTTATTCCCGTCCACAATTCCATGATGTGGGGCCTAGAAGATGATCCAAGCCAATCACTGCCCCCTTCGCGACCCCGTATGCCTCCTTGGTATACACCATGCCCACATAAAGAATTACGGCAATGGTTTATACAAACCGTCAGATTTCAGAACTATCGTGGGACGATGAGGGTTCCCACCCATATGCTGCATATCCTCTGCGAATTACCAATTAATATGCACGCTACGAGGATAACAGCCACGACCTGCACATCCGGCTTCATGCGAGAGGAAGAAGATACAGCTGACTTCTCCGTCCCATTCCAAATCTCATGGTCAATGCGTAATATACGGCACAAGAATCACTGGCGACATTGGTTGTTAAGTCCTAGGTGATATAATTCTGAACAGTGGTATCCCAACTGTCAGGTTTAATAGATTAGCTGATCACCCTGGATCAGTAATCAATAGTTCTCATTATTATTGAAAATAGTGTTTTCTGACCTTTTTAAAATGCAGGTGAAGACAACACTGGATTTGTAAAATACTTTACAGAAAATAAACAAAGGACATGAGCAAGTGTGATTGCAAGATTATGCACTCACGGTCTTTGTGAAGGGTTTCGCAGCATAGTAAATCAAAAAAATTCTACGGATGCGAACGGGAAAGCCAAGATCTAATCTAGGAGATGCAATCAATGAGAGGGATAGATGAGATCTTCATACCCTTGAACAAATCGCACAGCGGAACATTCAACAGAACGTGGTTGATGTAGTCGTACTAGCCTTCTCCTCCTCGCGATCCGATCTGATCCAACGCCGCAAGTGGGGACGCCTCCGAGAGATGCACACGTACGGCACCGTGACTTCTCTTCCTTCCTCGGTCCAGCAAGTGGGGTGGAGAGATAGATTAGATCTACAACACGACGGCGTGGTGCAAAGGTGGAGAGTTTCTGCGGCAGGGCTTCGCCTACGCGCAGTCGGGAGAGAGAGAGATCTGGAGGGCAGCAGGTAGGCGGCTAGGGTTCAAGGAGGGGTGGGAGGAGGGTGCGCCCCTACCCTATTTATATAGAGGGCTGGCCGGCCCCCTTGCCCCTCCTCCAATCCCTAGGGCCGACGGCCACAAGGGTGGAGTTGGGGGGGCAAGTCCCCCCCTTCTAGAAGATCCCCTAGGGTTTCCCCTAGGGTTTTGGCCGGCTGGGCCTATGGGGCCTTGTGCCCCTGGCCCAATGCGGCCAGGTCACTCCCTCGTAGGCCCACGCCCCCCTCCGACAATTGGGGCCACGTTTGTCCCACTCCGGAAGCTTCTAGAACCTTCCGGTACAATACCGAACATTCCGAAACAATTCCGAAATCCAAAAACTGCTTTCCTTTATATGAATCTTATTCTCCGGACCATTCCAGAACCTCTCGTGATGTCCTGGATCTCATCCGAGACTCCGAACAAAAACTCATAAACCAATTATCCATTCTATCCTAGCGTTGAGGCACGTTATGTGTGTGACCCTACGGGTTCGAGAATATGCAGACATGATCTTCTATCAATAATCAACAGCGGGGTCTGGAAACCCATATTGACTCCCACATATTCATCGATGATCATATCGGATGAACCACGATGCCAGGATTCAATTAATCCCATATTTATATTCCCTTCGTCACACGATATTTTACTTGCCCGAGATTCGATCGTTGGTATCGGCATACCTAGTTCAATCTCGTTCACAGCAAGTACTTTACTTGTTCCGTAATCTGATATCAATTTGTGATTAACTCCTTAACCATGTGCTTGCAAGCGGTGTTGATATTGATTACCGAGTGGGCCCGAAGTATATCTCTCTGACTTGGGAGGGACAAATCCCATCTCGATACATACAACCCAACAAGTACTTTCCAATCACCTGAGAGACACCTTTATGATAACCCTCTCATAGGATGACGTTTGATGACCTCAAAGCTTTCTTCCGATACCAGGGAGTTGCATTATCTCATGGTCTAAGGAATACAATATTTGACATAAGAAAAAGCTTCGCAAAGATGAACACGATGACACGATCTAATTGCACTGCTTGATTTGGGTCTGTCCATCATATCATTCTCCCAATGACATGATCTCATTATTAATCGACAACTCATGTCTATGGTTAGGAAACCTTAACCATCATTAATCAATGAGCTAGTCCATAGAGGCTTACTAGGGACACAGTGTTGTTCATAAACCACACAAGTATCAAAGTTTCCGCTTAATACAATTCTAGCATGGAATATAAACTTTATCATGAACAAGAATTATAATAATAACATCTTTATTATTGCCCCTAGGGCATAATTCCAACACTTTGAGTCAGTACAAGATCCAAAATCTGAAATCAACATCATTGGTCCAGTAAGGACTAATGTTTAAAGAAGTAGTATGCTTTTATGCATAAGTAATGTGATGCGCGTTCTAAGTGCAGATCCTAAGAATAGTGTTGTTCTAGGGTTTAGATTTTGAAAGTGGTTAGTTTGGAATGTGTGGTCCTTTTAAATAAGTTTCATAGTTGTAATTTTATTAGAGTTTAGGAGTGGTTATAGAAATTACATTTGTAGGAGTAAAATATACATGCTTATGACATACTAGTTAGGATTACTTATACAAGATTTCTTATTTAAAGTGGCAAAAAGGATAACCTTCTAAGAAAAGGTTTCTCTTCCGAAGTCTAATCCTTTGTGGTTAATTAGTGGTAGTTGATGTCATTTGTTTTGATCAAATGGTTTGGCTTGAGTTGCTTTATAGATTAACTATTTCAGACCAAAGTTAACTATAAAACATGTAGTAATGTGTATGCTATTATATTTAGATTCTTGGAGACTAAAGTTAACTTTAAAATATAGATAGTTTTGAAAATATGATACTTACACTTTGGTATCTTGTATATCTGAAATGTTTTTCTTTAAGAATGTTTGTTCCGTTACTTGAGATAATGGTTTCTTAATTCTATGATAGAGTAGTACCATTTATCTTTTAGAGATAAGTGAGTAAATTTTATAATTCTAGATATATTTTCATTTAACTACCTTTGAACTTTCTAAAGTGTTGTGGTAATTCTTGAAATTTGATAATTTAAAGTTAATGGAAAGGATCTGATTTATTCATAAGATGTTCTTCAAGGTTTTTATCATGAATTGGAATCCTTTGAGAATATAATCTTCACTTAGAGTTGTAGATAGTTTAATATGAAGATGTTTATAATATTTTTTTAAACCCTTAGAGTTTGATTTCATTAATATTTAAGATTTGTACTATATATTAAACTCATTTTAAGGATATTAATAAATGTTATTTATCCTTTTATGAATTATTAATGAAGTGACTAGGTTTAAATTTGAGTTATAAAAATATTTGAATTTGTATTTAAGTCAAAGTAGACTATGAGATTTTTATCATGTATATATTATTATTATTATTATTTTATGATCATTTTGGTATTTTTTTGTGTTTAATAAATAATAAGTTATAATTTTTTTATTATTACTTTATAATTACTTAATAAATACTAAATATTTAATAAAGTGAAATAATAATACATGATTATATTTTTAATTAGAATTCTTATTTTCCAAGATTTTTGGTATTTTACTTATCTTATAAACATTTATCATTATAGGAATTTGAATTATTAAAGTTTTATTACTAAATATTTATTTAGTATTTTTCATAAATACTGTAATATTAATAGATAATAAAAATGATTTTTATTTATTTTGATCGTGTTTCAATAATTATTGTAAAATTCCATGAGGAATATATAAATTACAGAATTCTTATAAAAGTTTAAGTATTCAAAATTTGGTATTTAATTTTATTTGAATAGAGTGGATTATTTTGAATCCAAAAATATTTTATTTATAATTTTTGGACTTTTATTTTAGTTTCTATCATTTTATTGAGGTTAGGGGTATTTTGGTCTTTTTTAATTGATCAAAAAGATTTATTAAGCAATTTGGGTTGGCCCCTTGGGCTTATTGGGCCAGGGTGGCCCAATAGGGCAGGGTCAAAAGATAACCCTGAAGGGGTTTTTGCCCACCCAGCCCATTCTGCCTCCCTTCTCTCCCTCGACCTAATCCCCTCCTCCTTTGTCTCGTCCCCGTGGCCGGCGATGCCGCCACCGTCGATTCCCGCCGCCACCGGTCGTTCTGGCCGCCGCCATGGTGCGAGTTGAGGTTGTCGACGACGTCGTTCGTTCTATCCACTTGGATTTGTCTCTGGGGCTTTCCTGGGGTCAATTCCACCCCATTTCCGGACCCTAGGGTTTGGGAAAGATGTTGTCGCCGCCGCCGCCGTGATCCCGCCTGCGGTGGTGTGTTGGTCTCGTGTGTTGCTGCGGCCGCCGCCGTGGCAGGTGCAGGTTGCAGCGCCCCTCTGGGTGCTCCCTGTGCCGTCGCGGTTCGTCGGCTCCTCTGCTTCCTCTTCGATTCATCATCGAGGACCTCGGGTAAGTGGTCTCTGTGGTGTTCAGTCATGCTACTGTCTTGATTCTTTTTGGTGTGTAGCTAGTGGCTTCTGATGTTGAGTGATGATGTGTTGATTGGGTTCATCTCAGGATTAGGGTTCATAACCCCTCTGTTGATCACATCTAGGATGCTTTCGATCTTGTGTTGATCATATTTGATCATGTGAAATGATTGCTTGCTGTGGTTAAGGATTGATAGTAACTTTGTTGTTACTAGTTGCCTGTCAGATTTGTCCTAGTGGTAATCTACCATGATCCAGGCTAATTGGTTCAATCGAATCCTTAATTGGATTATGTTTTGGGTCTGAGGCTTTACTCTACTGTCAGTTTGCTTATACTGACAGTGTTTGCTTACTGCAATTATACTGTTGGCTTGTCTGAGATTTTACTTACTGAATCAAATCATTGCTTGCGATGATTTCTGTGAATGTATACATGAATTTAAGATTGATTCCTGGCATTTGTCTTAGGAAAATGATATGTAATGATTTGTCCCTTTTCCTGTGGAAGCTAAGTAAAGATTGGTTTTTTGCTCATTAAGAACTTGTCCTTGTGATACCACTGTATTCTGGCACACAAGTGATTGGGTTTTTAATTCTGGGCTTAGCTTGATTATGCTTGTGATTAGAACTGATAAGATAATATGGAAGCTTTCTTATCTTGCCTATGATGTTGGTCTGAGGCTCTAGGATGTAATTCCTAGTTAGTTGGGCAATAATTTGTTTGAATCTTGTAGGATTAGAGGTGCTACTCTCTCTTTGAGAGATGTACCCTAATCTGTTAAGATCAAATGGAAATAATTTAAGTTGTTCAAATAACACTGAACCCAGTGATGCTGGTCCGAGGGTTTAGTGTTTGTGGTTGAGCTAGATTTCTTATCCTTGTACTTGAAATCTCTAGGATAGATTCACCCCTCTTGGGTGCTTATTGAGAGATGATTGCATAAAGGAACACATGCTTTTGTTTAGATATTCTGATGAAGGCATGTGATGGTTTTATAAGACTCACCACAAGATTTGATGTTGGTGTAGTATATTTGATGATGATCCTGATCTTGCTCTTGGTCTTGATCTTGATCTACTTTTGCTGGTTCCTGAGCTTGCTCTTGAGCTTGCCTGCTCCTCCTAGATCCTGGGCTTGACCTTGCTGTCCACCAGATCTATTCTCCTCTTTATGTCACCATTCTGGTGATGTTTCGGTTGATCTGGGTGGTTGGTTTGGTTGTTGTTCTTGTTTAACTGTTGTTCATCCTGGTTGTGCTAGTGTATTGTGTGGTGGAGAGATGCACTGAGGTGCTCCTCCACGGCTGGCTGTGGTTTTGTGATAATGGCTATGCTTGTGAGGTCGACAGCACACCCCCCTGCATGCTTGTGTGTGTGCAGCTTGTGTGCCTCCTATGCACATGAGGATAAGCTCAGAAAGTTTGAAGTTACTAGTACCAATCTACTTTTACCTTGGCTGGTGAATTGGTCCCTTTTCGCTATCAGTTGCATTCTGGCTTTGAGTTTATGAAAGATGAAATCTTTCATATTGGTGAAACTTGCCCCTACATAACATTTCTCAAAGATGAGATTGTCAAGTGCACCTCACTGACACATCTGAGAGAAATATTCTAACACTGATCCTATCTTGTTTTCCATTTAATCTTTGTTTTGCAGGTACAAAAGATAAAGATGAAGATTTAATGTAGTTTTAGGTATAGGATAGTTAGTGGATATACAAATGTAGTTTTCTTATTCTTTTGTAATTTTTCTTTTATAATTTATGTAATCTTTATTTGGTTCATTTGTAATAAAGATTATATATGTTTATTAATAAAGAATATTTTATTCTTTACTCTTGTGTGAATTGTGCAGTTTGGAATAATTTCTGTAAGTTATTCTTTGTGACTTGATTAAGTATGTAAAATGAATCTCACATACCATATTGTTTTGAGATACGATTTAAGTTATAATACTGTTCTCTTAATTAATTTAAGATTCACATCTTATATCCAAATCATTTGAATTATAAAACACTTAAGTTTTAGAATCCAAACTCATTTCAAAACACACATAACTCCTTTAAGTTCATATCAAAGTTTATAGCCATCCTTCTTTAAGACTAAACCTATTCCCAAAGTAAGAAAGAAACATTGATCACTTAAGTATTTATTTGGCAAAAAAAAATCCCACATTTTCACAAATAAATGCATGCAACAATTCATATTCCTAAATCTACCCTTCGTTAGGTCCTAAATACTGGGATGTTACAGACTTCCCCCCTTAAATTAAACTTCGTCCCGAAGTTTGTGGAGATGTACCAGAATAATTCTGGATAATCCTTTCTTAAATTCTATTTCTTCTCCCATGTTGCTTCTCTCTCAGAGTGATGTTCCCACTGTACCTTGCAATATTCAATTGCTCTGTTCCTCAATCTTTTCTAATTTTCTTCCTGAATCTTACAGGCTTTCAAAAATAAATTAGGTCTGCTTATAGTTTTAACATTTGATGTGCTATTGCCTCCTCTAAAATTTTCAAACATTTGTGAAGTTGTGACCTATGAAAAACATTATGCACCTAAGCCAATCTTAATGGTAACTCTAAAGCATAAGCGATAGTTCTGTTTTGCCTTAGTATCTTAAATGGTCCGATATATCTTGCACTCAATTTACCTTTAACTCCCAATCTTTTTACTCCTGTCATTGGACTTTACTTTAAAATAGATCACATCTCCTACTTCTGAATGCCCTGATCTTTGGCTTTGATCCGAATAACTTTGCTACCTGCTTTGGGCTATTTTCAGTCTTTCCCTGATTTTATCAATGATGCCTTATCTATACTTCAACTAACTTCTCGGCATTATCCTATTGGATTTACTGGAATAAAATGTGCACTCTGAGTGAGTCTGTCCACAATTACCCATATCATATCTTTTATTTTTAGTGTCATGGTTGATCCGGTGATGGAGTCCATACCTATTTCCTCTCATTTCTATTCAGGAATTTCTAAGGTTTATAATGGTTGTTATACTCCCCACTCCATGACGATCTTCAATGGATTTAATTGGAATATTCCAAAACCTGATTAGATATCCTCATTCAATTATTTTTCTTGAATTAATAGCTTTGTTACTATATTACTTACCATTTGGAAGTTTTCATTACCATGAGTCTTTATATTTCTATATATGCATTTTAATGGTCAACAGACTATCTTACTATTCCTGTCATTATATAGTTGATACTGGTATTCTTTCCAAGATTGAATTTGAACTCAGTTTGTCCATACCTATTGGAATTCTTTTATTCATGACACTTGTTGAATTAAGGTTCTATATTACTTTTTAAGGATTTCTTTAAAGGTTGTGTCCTTTTAAGTTTGATTGTTTTTAATGTATCCTTCATCACCCCCAAATTTGTACCTTCTTAAGATTTTTAATTAACTTTTCTTTATTCCCCAAAGTATTTTCTTCAACTATCCTTCCTAATGTTTACTCTTCCCCATTAAGCTTTACTAATAGTTTTGAAACTCCATTCGTAGAGGCTTATTGATTCTAAAACTAGAATGTTGGTTCCTGTTCAGTTTATATTTTACTAATTTAAGTTCCGATGAAAGATTATACGGTGCATCCACATAGTTGTGGATCTCCGAAGCAAATCTTTCCGCACTAAATGTCGCACTTACTATTGGGGTATTCCTGTTGAATAAACTGGATCATGCAAAGTATCTTGCCAAGCGATCATCTTAAATTTGTTAAACTTTCCTAGCTCTTACTTAACTTAGGCCAAATTTAATGCTCTTTATGCAACTTTTAATAAGATTTGGTGAACTATTTCAACCAATTACCGGCTACGGACAAAATACCAATTGTTGATTAGTTACTAGCTATGGATCAAATACCAGTTACGGATTATTACCAGCTACGAACCGTCCTAGGGTGTGTGTATTACCCTATGGTTTCTTACATACCTCTTGCATCTTCTCAGAATTGTCAGAGTTTGAATACCATTTTGGTTCTAAAGCTAACTATTTGTACTTATTCATGATACTTCCATGAACTTGGTATAATTATTCCATTACTTCTTAGTAATATTACCCATTTTGATTGATCTTTAAGTTCAATATTTCTTGTCGCTCCCTACATATTCTATACCCAACTTCTTTCTTGGTTCTGGCTAGGAATAATTTATGCTTTACCTATTCTCCAAGTGGTGTTAACACTCCTGATATCTTGCTTCTTCCTTCCAGTAAGTCTTCTTTTTTTTGCCTTTGAAATCGTCGCTCCCTTACACGAATTCCCATTCCTATCTAGGTCTATAACATCAAGTAATAACTGGGTGTTACATCATGCATTTGCACACCTAATTAAACTTCATGTACAGATCTAGTCAATCAAGAAAAATCAATAAGATCCAAAAGTCGATAAACAACCAAACAGATACCATCTATTATACATAGGTTTTAGATAATTTACAAATATACTAAATGTTCCAATTGTTTTCTCCATACCTATTTACACACTATCTTACAAGAACTTCTTGTTCTTGTGAATATATCCTCACTTATTTCAGCAAACTCTCCAAACTACAATACGCATTACCCTCTATGTACATTATTCAAGCCCTCATCCCTTGGGATGTCGTTTCTCTCTCTCTCTCTCTCTCTCTCTCTCTCTCTCTCTCTCTCTTTCATCTTCCTCTAGTGCTTCCCGGAGTTCCGTCCATGATGACGTGGAGTCCTACGACTACCTTCTGGAGCATAGGAGCATCCAGGAGGTGCGTAATCTTGGTTAGAAGTACCGAGACTGAGATTAGTCACTGAAAAATGACTAGACTTGGCGTAATCTTCCATCTAATAGTTCGGGTTTTCTGGCAACGCTTCCTCATAGTAAGTTGGTCCCTTAACTTATTCTTGGATCCAGTCATACAAATTGGTGTAGTATCTATTGGGATACTCTTCTAAGTTGATTGGATTAGTATCACCCCCATATGGTCCATAAGGCTCTCTATGGTTATAGTTGGTCTCTTCTTCAATACCTGTATCACAAGGTATAGGATTCCCTATGGTTTTACCTTGGGATTCTATTTCCCATCCATATTTGTTAGGCTCAGGTTTATTTGGAATAACTTTATTCCATTCTATAGTTGTTCAGCATTGTACTTGGTCCATAAGTCTTCAGGTGGTTTGAAGTCATTCTGGTAATAGGCATAATTTTTTGAGTTTGGGTCATCAAACTCAGTTTCCTCAAACACCTCTCCTGAAGGTATGTATTTGGAGTGCTAGCTTCTTTATCTAACTTCTTCCTACGAGCAATTGCTTTATCAGGATCAGTAAAATCCTCAATGACCGTATCCAGCTCCTGAACTAAGACTTGGTGAGTGTTATGATAAGTGTTTAGCAAAGACCGATAACGATCCATATACTCTACAGCTAGAGTAGGTTCAGTTTGGACTAAGGTAGAGTGGTCTAACTCATGCTCTGAGTTTGAGGTTTCATGTGGTATAATGGTGTGAGTACTACCTTCTAGAGCTTGGGATTTATGATTTCTGATCATGGTTATGGCAGCTGCTACAGCAGTCTGATATGCAGATGCCATGCACCTTGCCTCTCCTGCTGGCATTTCTCCCTTAAGTCCTAACTTCTTGGGTAACATGATCATGACACGGTATTTAACTAATACCTGCCCATCATAGTAAGTGTAAATCTTGACCAAAAGTCTTGATTCACATTCCAAACTCCATAGAAGTTGTCGGAGATTGTTTGTCCAATCCCCTCCGTAGTCATCCAACGTCCTGTTCATCACTTGAACATTCCGGGGTGGATATCTAGGTGCCATGTAGAACTGTGGATAATAAATTATCATCAGTCACATAGAGTTAAAACTCTTGGGATATGATTGGAATTGCAATCATATAAAAGAGTTATCGCACTAGTAACATAACAGGATTATTCTCAAGTGAGTATCCCTCATATCACTAGAGAACACTTCATTATTGCTAGGATGTGTCCTACAGGTTCTACCCATTTACTAGGTTTCCAGCCTAAGGTCAAAGCATATGCTCTGATACCAACTGCGGAAACCCAGCATACCACTGCATGATGTAGTATACTATAGTCGTTGACATAACACCAATGAAACACCGTTCACTAGTATTACATCCCTCAGAATGGCACAACAGAAACATAGCGGGTCCAATACATGGCTAAAGGTTACAACTCACTCTTTACATAAGATCCAGAGAACACTCTAGGTTAAAGAGAGAAAAAGAATTTCTTTCTAAGAAGAATCAAAGATAAATAACGCAAGAACAAATATACTATTGCGTCTAGTATCTTGGCTAAGAGGTTGGCATTGCTACTATTGCAACGCACTACAGGAATAGGTTCTTTGGCTAGAGATTATATTTCTATCCAATTACTAACTTCGTCTTCACTTGAGTTGAGGTATATGTTGTCTTCCTTGTCTTCATTGAAAGGCTTTAGCTTTTGATAATTCCTGGGAGCATAACTTGATGTAGACATCTTCTTAGTGGCTTCCGAATCTAGCAAGGGTTGAGAAGATACTTTGAGTACGAGCGTACTCAGCAAATTCACTAGAAAAGGAGTGTTTGATGCACTATAACTACAGCCACATACCGTAGGTCGTAGGCAATGCAAGTTTTCATAAACATTTCTTCAAAGGTTGCTTTTATTCTGAAAATCTATGTCCGTCAGCCTTCACGGGTTTACTAGAACCTTGATGGGGTTCCTTTCCCGCCGCGTTCGCAGCTCCTTCCCGGAACAGGGAGTAACAGGTTACAGTTCTTACACTCTGCAGAGGTGCGTTACTTTACCCATGAGAGATCAACTCTTTGTTGCACAACCGGGCAACTTATTCCCGTCCACAATTCCATGATGTGGGGCCCAGAAGATGATCCAAGACAATCACTGCCCCCTTCGCGACCCCGCATGCCTCCTTGGTGTACACCATGCCCACATAAAGAATAAAGGCAATGGTTTGTACAAACCGTTAGATGTCAGAACTATCGTGGGACGATGAGGGTTCCCACCCATATGCTACATATCCTCTACGAATGACCAATTAATATGCACACTACGAGGATAACAGCCACAACCTGCACATCCGGCTTCATGCTAGAGGAAGAAGATACAGCTGACTTCTCCGTCCCATTCCAAATCTCATGGTCAACGCGTAATATACGGCGCAAGAATCACTGGCGACATTGGTTGTTAAGTCCTAGGTGATATAATTCTAAACAGTGGTATCCCAACTGTCAGGTTTAATAGAATAGCTGATCACCCTCGATCAGTAATCAATAGTTCTCATTATTATTGAAAATAGTGTTTTCTGACCTTTTTCAAATGCAGGTGAAGACAACACTGGATTTGTAAAATACTTTACAGAAAATAAACAAAGGACATGAGCAAGTGTGAACTTGACTTTTGTGGTTGCAAGATTATGCACTCACGGTCTTTGAGTCAGTACAAGATCCAAAATCTTAAATCAGCATCATTGGTCCAGTAAGGACTAATGTTTAAAGAATCAGTATGCTTTTATGCATAAGTAATGTGATGCACATTCTAAGAGGAGATCCTAAGAATAGTGTTGTTCTAGGGTTTAGATTTCGAAAGTGGTTAGTTTGGAATGTGTGGTCCTTTTAAATAAGTTTCAAAGTTGTACTTTTATTAGAGTTTAGGAGTGGTTGTAGAAATTACATTTGTAGGAGTAAAATATACATGCTTATGACATACTAGTTAGGATTACTTATACAAGATTTCTTATTAAAAGTGGCAAAAAGGATAACCTTCGAAGAAAAGGTTTCTCTTCCGAAGTCTAATCCTTTGTGGTTAATTAGTGGTGGTTGATGTCATTTGTTTTGATCAAATGGTTTGGCTTGAGTTGCTTTATGTATTAACTATTTCATACCAAAGTTAACTATAAAACATGTAGTAATGTGTATGCTATTATATTTAGATTCTTGGAGACTAAAGTTAACTTTAAAATATAGATAGTTTTGAAAATATGATACTTACACTTTGGTATCTTGTATATCTGAAATGTTTTTCTTTAAGAATGTTTGTTCAGTTACTTGAGATAATGGTTTCTTAATTCTATGATAGAGTAGTACCATTTATCTTTTAGAGATAAGTGAGTAAAGTTTATAATTCTAGATATATTTTCATTTAACTACCTTTGAACTTTCTAAAGTGTTCTGGTAATTGTTGAAATTTGATAATTTAAAGTTAATGGAAAGGATCTGATTTATTCATAAGATGTTCTTCACGGTTTTTATCATGAATTGGAATCCTTTGAGAATATAATCTTCACTTAGAGTTGTATATAGTTTAATATGAAGATGTTTATAATGTTTTTTTAAAACCCTTAGAGTTTGATTTCATTAATATTTAAGATTTGTACTATATATTAAACTCATTTTAAGGATATTAATAAATGTTATTTATCCTTTTATGAATTATTAATGAAGTGACTAGGTTTAAATTTGAGTTATAAAAATATTTGAATTTGTATTTAAGTCAAAGTAGACTACGAGATTTTTTATCATGTATATATTATTATTATTTTTTATGATCATTTCGGTATTTTTTTTGTGTTTAATAAATAATAAGTTATGATTTTTTATTATTATTACTTTATAATTACTTAATAAATACTAAATATTTAATTAAGTGAAATAATAATACATGATTATATTTTTAATTAGAATTCTTATTTTCCAAGATTTTTGGTATTTTACTTATCTTATAAACATTTATCATTATAGGAATTTGAATTATTAAAGTTTTATTACTAAATATTTATTTAGTATTTTTCATAAATACTGTAATATTAATAAATAATAAAAATGACTTTTATTTATTTTTATCATCTTTCAATAATTTTTGTAAAATTCCATAAGGAATATATAAATTATAGAATTCTTATAAAAGTTTAAGTATTCAAAATTTGGTATTTCATTTTATTTGAACAGAGTGGATTATTGTTAATCCAAAAATATTTTATTTATAATTTTTGGACTTTTATTTTAGTTTCTATCATTTTATTGAGGTCAGGGGTATTTTGGTCTTTTTCAATTGATCAAAAAGATTTATTAAGCAATTTGGGCTGGCCCCTTAGGCTTATTGGGCCAGGGTGGCCCAATAGGGTAGGGTCAAAAGTAACCCCGAAGGGTTTTTGGCCCACCCAGCCCATTCTGCCTCCCTTCTCTCCCTCGACCTAATCCCCTCATCCTATGTCTCGTCCCCGTGGCCGGCGATGCCGCCACCATCAATTCCCGCCGCCACCGGCCGTTCTGGCCGCCGCCGTGGTGCGAGTTGAGGTTGTCGACGACGCTCGTTCGTTCTATCCACTTGGATTCGTATCCGGGGTCAATTCCACCCCATTTCCGAACCCTAGGGTTCGGGAAAGATGTTGTCGCCGCTGCCGTGATCCCGCCTACGGTTGTGTGTTGGTCTCGTGTGTTGCTGCGGCCGCCGCCGTGGCAGGTGCAGGTGGCAGTGCCCCTCTGGGTGCTCCCTGTGCCGTCGCGGTTCATCGGATCCTCTGCTTCCTCTTCGATTCATCAGCGAGGACCTCGGGTAAGTGGTCTCTGTGGTGTTCAGTCATGCTACTGTCTTGATTCTTTTTGGTGTGTAGCTAGTGGCTTCTGATGTTGAGTGATGATGTGTTGATTGGGTTCATCTCAGGATTTGGGTTCATAACCCCTCTGTTGATCACATCTAGGATGCTTTCGATCTAGTGTTGATCATATTTGATCATGTGAAATGATTGCTTGCTGTGGTTAAGGATTGATAGTAACTTTGTTGTTACTAGTTGCCTGTCAGATTTGTCCTAGTGGTAATCTACCATGATCCAGACTAGTTGTTTCAATCGAATCCTTAATTGGATTATGTTTTGGGTGTGCGGCTTTACTCTACTGTCAGTTTGCTTAGACTGACAGTGTTTGCTTACTGCAATTATACTGTTGGCTTGTCTGAGATTTTACTTACTGAATCAAATCATTGCTTGCAATGATTTATGTGAATGTATACATGAATTTAAGATTGATTCCTGGCATTTGGCTTAGGAAAATGATATGTAATGATTTGTCCCTTTTACTGTGGAAGCTAAGTAAAGATTGTTTTTTTGCTCATTGATAACTTGTCCTTGTGATACCACTGTATAGGATAGTTAGTGGATATACCAATGTAGTTTTAGGTATAGGATAGTTAGTGGATATACAAATGTAGTTTTCTTATTCTTTTGTAATTTTTCTTTTATAATTTATGTAATATTTATTTGGTTCATTTGTAATAAAGATTATATATGTTTATTATTAAAGAATATTTTATTCTTTACTCTTGTGTGAATTGTGAAGTTTGGAATAACTTCTGTAAGTTATACTTTGTGACTTGATTAAGTATGTAAAATGAATCTCACATACCATATTGTTTTTAGATAAGATTTAAGTTATAATACTTTTCTCTTAATTAATTTAAGATTCACATCTTATATCCAAATCATTTGAATTATAAAAAACTTAAGTTTTAGAATCCAAACTCATTTCAAAACACACATAACTCCTTTAAGTTCATATCAAAGTTTATATCAATCCTTCTTTAAGACTAAACCTATTATTAAAGTAAGAAAGAAACTTTGATCACTTGAGTTTTTATTTGGCAAATTTTTTCCCACATTTTCACAAATAAATGCATGCAACAATTCATATTCCTAAATCTACCCTTCGTTAGGTCCTAAATAATGGGATGTTACAAACAGTTTGGTAGTAGCAACAACAATACCAATAGTGAAACTGTAGCAATAGTAACGGTAACGGTAACAGTAGGATTCGAGTGCGGCAGGCATAGGGATGGATTGACGGGCATTGCTTGAACGAGTCTAAACATGTAACTTTAAAGAACTAGGGCATTGTAGATAAATAATAATAAGAATCCAAGTACTAAACAATCCTAGACATGTGCTCCAAATATAGTCATACGTGCTCGCAATGAGAACTTGCACAACATCTTCTGTCCAGCCAGCCCGTGGCAGCGGGGCCTCTAGGGAACTACTGGCAATTAAGGTGCTCGTTTTAATAGAACACCGGAGCAAAGCATTAACACTCCATGAACACATGTGATCCTCACACCACAGCCATCCCCTTCGGTTGTCCCAATTATTGTCACTTTGGGGCCTTTGGATCCGGACAATGATATGTATACACAACTTGTAGGTAAGATCATAAGCAATACTATCATAATGATTCAATAATAAGTTTAGATATGAGATCATGGCACTCGGGCCCTAGTGACAAGCATTAAGCACAACAAGTTGCAATAAAGTCAAATAGGACTAATAGAGATACTAGGCACTATGCCCTAACAATTCTTATTCGATTACATGATTGAACTTATCCAATCCGTACCATCCCCAAGAATACAGCAGGGGATTACTCACTCATGGATGGGGGAAACATCGGTGGTTGATGGAGATGCGTTGGTGATGACGATGGCGATGATCCTCTCCAAATTCCCCATCCCGGCAGGGTGCCAAAACGGAGTTTCTGGATCCGAATCTTGGTTTCTCGTGGCGACGGCGGAGCGGAACTCTTTCTGGAAAACTATCGACCCCCCCTCTGTTTTTAGGTCAGAAGGCAACTTATAGGTGCAGAGGGAGGCCGAGGAGCTGCCTAGGGTGGCCAGACCTCCCCCAGGCGCGGGGTCAGTGGGCTCGCGCCTGGGGTGGGTCTGGCCCCCTCCAGGCCTCTCCTCTGTCTCCCCTTCTGGCTCCGTAGATATTCTGGTGAGAAATAATTTTTGGCATATTTTCCGGGATTTATCCTGATAGTTCATTTTCTGCACAAAAACAAGACACCAAGGTAATTCTGCTAAAAACAGTGTCAGTCCGTGTTAGTTGTATCCAAATCACACCAGTATAGAGGAAAAACAATAACAAAGTGTTCGAGAAAATAGATACGTTTTGGACGTATCAACTCCCCCCAAGCTTAGCTTATTGCTTGTCCTTAAGCAATTCAGTTGAAAACTGAGTGCGATAAAAGAATTTTCATGAACACTTTGCTTCATATGATGTAAATATTCTCAGCACAGGAGTAGATGCTTAGACAATTCATAATAAAGAGTATGCACTAAGTCTACTCAATAGTCATTGCAAGCTATGAAGAGAAACCAACTCAATAATAATAAGTAGCATGAAACATAAACATAAGCAACATTGCAATGCTCATAATAAGGTATGATAGAGTGGTATCTCTCTTGCCTTTGTTTGAAGAGCACAATATAAATACCAAGGCACCTCTGAAGTTCACATGAATACTAGACGTAAAGATATCAGAGATACAAGCATCAAAGTCATGACATAATTAACCAAGTTTTGGAACAAACACAAGAATGACAACTATGCTCTCAAGAAGGTGCTCATAGAATAAGTGGTCACTCAACAAAATTATGAAAACGGTTTTGTGAAGGTTTGAAATGCTTCCCAATGCTGAAAGGAAGGTACTTATTAGCCTTGAGCTCTCATTGCCCCTATCATATGCATATTCATGTGGTTAAGGTGAAAGTGAGGTCCACTCTGAATCATATGCTTGACAGACCATACACTGGAAAACCCAAGTCCCTTGAGTACGAGGGCCGCTCCTCATGCTACTCAACTTTGGTCACCTGAAAGTTCTTGTCATTGTAAATACATGCATATTATCGAGAACCGCCAACGGGATACCCCTTGCATATGGTACATGAGCTTTCCCATAACCAAAATGACAAGACAAGCAGACAATGAGCATCTCAGCAATCTTTTTATTTACCATATGCATAGCTTTTTATTGAGGAAGCTTCATAGATGCTCATTATGGTGATGCTGCAAGTTTCCACCATGATTAAGCATGGCTTAGGCTAGCGGCCCAGGCGTTTGTCTAACACAATGTATAAACTCCATGAGCTAACAGATTCCCCTTTTATTTCACATCGTCGACATCTATAAACAAAAGAGAAAAGTATCAACTGGATAGAATTATCCAAAAAGTGTTGAAAGCATTCCCCGTGACGGCACGGTTCTGCTGACTCCCAGTATATAGTAAGCAAGCATATAACTTTCATGGACTAGTCACAATGGTTCAGAATTATTAAGCGCAAGGAGTAAAGTGTGCCATCAAGTTCGTGAGAGCTTTACTAACTAACTTTCTCAAAATAGACAAACATTTTATTTTGGAAGAAAACAAGGCATATGTAATATGCACTGAAATAGCAAATGATGCTAATAGGTAGGTATGGTGGACACAGCTGGCAATATTGGTTTCGGGGAGTTGGAAGCACAGGTAGAGCACATACTCAGTGAAAGTGAAGGTTAGCAATAGAGAGGGAGCGACAAACGAGAGAGCAATAACTGTCATAATCATGCTCGCAACAAAACATGACTAACTATGGCATGAAAGTGATACAAGAACTCAGAGGCAAAATAAATCATCAAGACTTACTGACTATTGATTAGTCATATGCATGCGTGAGCATGTGCCAAGTTGATTCACATGAACAGTCGGAGGAGGATACCACAATATCATACCAAAGTATGAATAAAACAATGTAAGCAAACATTCATATGACATGCTACAAACTATTAGCAAGCTGGAGCTAATCATAGACAAGCAAAGCATCCATAATGACATACACCTTACACAAAAGGCTAAGCATGCTCACAATGATGACTATATGTACAAAAATGAAAAACAAATAGAGTTCGTTACTAGCCTCTCACCAGACCTTGAGTTGTCTTAATCTTCATTATTGCCCTTCACTTGTGTGACTTGAATATTAACATGTAACCAAAATCCACTGAGTACGGCTGAACCCTGCAAAGAACTCACAAAACCAAAGAAGAACAACAAATATTTTTGGTGTTTTCGATTTTTTTAGAAGGCAACCAACGCAAAACCAAACGAAGCAAAAGAAAACCAAAAACAAAAACTAAGACGCTCCAAGAACAACACAACTGTGCATGAAACAATAAAAACAAAGTGTCTAGAAGACCTGAGATTTTTATTGATGAAGAAGGGGATGCCTTGGGAACCCCCAAGCTTTGACACTGTACCTCTTGAGTAATTCTTGGGGTGACACGGAGTGTCTCCCCCCAAGCTTGAGCTTTTGTCCATTCTTCATCTCATTACATCATCCTCTCTCTACACCTGAAATTTTTCTTTCATACAAAACTTCACACAATCTTCATTAGCAACATTAGTTTATTCAAAATATATTAGACCTCTGGCAAAGCTTTGGAATAGCAAGACTTTTCATTAAAAATACAAGCTACTATAGCAACTCCTTAAAAAATCTCAATTTCCCAAAAAGAACCCGAAAAGGAATCAATAAGAAGCAAATGCAAATAATGGCAGAAATTTGTCAAAACAGACCAGCAGGTAGAAACAGATTTTTTTCGAAAATCTTATGTTGCTCAAATAAAAAAGTGTTGAACTAACGAAAGTTAGCTAACATACTGGGGATTTATTAGTAAATTTTTATCTCAATCTGAGTTACAGAGACTCCTAATGAATTTTTATGGTGGAAGAAAGAATTCTGTTTCGGGACAGCAACTCCCCCAATATTACTTCCCTCTCATTAGAGGTCATTCTTGGCACAAAAATCAAACAAAAAGGATAATGAGAGGTCATTACTGAAGTAATAACTTCCAAGACTTAAGGAAACTCTTGGGTTATCTCCCAACAAGTACTTTTCTTTAACGCCTTTAAGTTAGGCACGGCGAAGAGCAAAGATTGGAAAGGAGAAAAATAAAAGTGAGCAAGTATAACCACTGTGAAAACATTATTTTGTTCATTAAAATCCTTTTGTTAACAAGGTTGATCAAGTCTTATTACCAAAACAATCTTATATGTAGCAAAACTTTGCATTCCACACGGTGATTATGTTACCTCATACTTAATAGCAATGGTCCCAATCATAATAGTTTCAAAATTTTCCTGTAGAATGGGACAATATATTTCTCCAACCCTGATGCTCTCAATATTTTCAATGGAATTCAGGCAATAGCTCTTAACAACCTTCTTGGGAAAATAGACAGTGTGCTCTTTGTCATTAATATTGAAAGTGACTTTCCCTTGATTACAATTGATGACAACACCTGCAGTATTAAGAAAAGGTCTCCCAAGAATAATAGACATATTATCATCTTCAGGCATTTCAAGCACAATAAAATCAATTAAGACCATGCAATTATGAGCAACTTAAAAAGGAACATCCTCACATATACCAACAAGAATAGTAGTTTACTTATCAGCCATTTGCAAAGATATATCAGTTGGTATCAACTTTTCTAGCTGGAGTCTCTTGTAGAGAGAAAAAGGCATAACACTAACTCCAGCTCCCAAATCACATAAAGTAGTTCTAACATAATTATTCTTAATGGAGCAAGGAATAGTTGGTATACCTGGATCACCAAGTTTCTTTGGAACCTTACCATTGAAGGAGTAATTAGCAAGCAAAGTAGAAATCTCCTCATTAGGAATCTTCCTTTTATTAGAGACAATATCCTTCATATACTTTGAATAAGGAGGCAATTTAATAACATCAGTTAAAGGAATTTGCAGAAATAAAGGCTTCATCTACTCACAAAACTTGTTGTAGTATTCTTCCTCCTTTGACTTGTGTTTCTTACCTGGAAAAGGCATAGGTTTCTGCACCCAAGGTTCTCTCTCTTTACCATGTTTATTAGCAATAAAATATTCCTTTGTGTACCTAGTGTTCTTAATGTGTTTCTCAGGTTCTTCCTCAACTTCCTCCTTATCAGGAGACTCATCAATATTACCACTCTCAGTTTCAGCATCAGAGACAGATATACTATTAGGATCTACAGCAGGTTCAAGTGGTTCCTCAAATTTCTTATGTTTCTTTTTCTTCCTCTTACGAGGACTACCACTATCCTCACCTTGTTGGGAATTCTGCTCTATTCTTTTAGGGTGTCCTTCAGGATATAAAAGATCTTGAGTAGCTGCACCACTCCTAGTTCTAATTCCATAAGCATGTTTATTTCCTGAAGCATTAACTAGCATATCCTTTTGTACTTTAGCAAGTTGATCAAGTTGAGTTTGAACCATTTGAAAGTGTTTACAAAGCATTTTAATATCATTAGAAGTTCTTTCCACAATATCTTTCAACTCATGGATAGCTCTAGAGTTTTCCAATAAATGATTGTGTACTTGTTTATTAAAATTACCTTGTTTAACAATAAATGTGTCAAGTTCCTCTAAGCATTTATCTGGAGGCATACCATAAGGAATATCACCTTCATTAAATTGGAGAGAGTGTACCTCAATAGTAGATGAGTGGGGAATTGGCTTACATAATTCTTCTATAGGAGGTAGATTCTTCACACCTTCAGCTCTAATACCTTTCTCCTTTAGACACTTTTTAGCTTCCTTCATCACTTCATCATTTAATGCAATAACAACCCTCTTCTTTGTTGTTGGTGTTGGAACTGGTTCAGGAACAACTGGTTCAGGAGTAATAGGCTCAGGTGTATTCAGCTTAGTTGAAGTCCAATCATCATAATTCTTAATTATCTTGTTCATTAATTCTTCAACATCTGTAGGAGTCCTTTTTCTAAAAACACAATCAGCAAAGCTATCTAGGTAGGTCCTAGAATCATCAGTTAGTCCATTATAGTAAATATCAAGAAGCTCATTCTGAGGTAAGGACATCCAGGATATGCATGAATCAAGGAACATAATCTTTTCCAAGACTCACAATTCTCTTCTTCTCCCTGTTTAAAATCAAAAAGTATCTGCAAAGCGGCATGTCTAGCACTGGGAGGAAAATATTTATGGAAGAAAGAAGCAATCAAGCAATCAGGGCTATTAATGGAACCAGGAGGTAATCTATTAAACCAAGCCCTAGCTTCTCCTTTTAGTGAAAAAGGGAAGATCTTAGCAACAAAGTACTTGCGCATTTTAAAATCATCAGAGAACAAAGCACTCATAGTAGAAAGGTCATTCATATGAGCCACAACACTCTCATTTTGAGTACCACAAAAAGGTTCTTTCTCAACAATATCTAAATAAGATAAATAAAGAGAGAAATCATAATCTTTTTCTTTAATATCTATGGGAGAGGTGGCAAACTTAGGATCATAAGACTTCTTGGACATAATAGTACGTCTAGCAAGGAGACTCTTAATAGTACTAGCACCATGTGTGTTTCGGCACTCTTCAAAAAATTCATCAGTGAGCTCAATGTAACCATCATTAATATCACAACTCTCACTATCAGGTGAGCTAACAGGTGTAACAGTGTCTTCACTAGGAGTTTCGGTATTTCCTAGACTAGCCATAGTAGCATCTAGGAAAGGACCTAATGAACCACTCGCATCAAGCACAGTAGAAGTAACATCATGAGTATCAAAAGCAGTTTCATATTCAGCAGCAGTAGTAGTGTGTGTAGCATGAGCATGTGGTGGTGGTGTGACAAGCTTACTTATAACAGGCGGTGTATCAAGAGCAACAGAGGTGTTTAGGACTGTACCTCTTCTTGTAGTGGATGGTAAAATAGGGAACTTTCCATCACGAGACTTCCCCATTATGAAAGGAGTAGCAGTGAACAATAATAGATCCAAGTGAACTTACAAATAAAGCTATGCTCCCCGGCAACGGCGCCAGAAAATAGTCTTGATGATCCACAAGTGTTGGGGATCGCAACAGTCTTCGCGGGTAGTATTACCCAATTTATTGATTCGACACAAGGGGAGCCAAATAATACTTACAAGCCTTAACAACCGAGTTGTCAATTCAGCTGCGCCTGGAAATAGTTCTTGCTCACAGAAGTTTATCAGTATCAACAGTTTAGTAGTAGCAACAGCAAATCAACAGCAACAGCAACAATGAAACAGTAGCAATAGTAACAGTAACGGTAACAGTTGGATTCGAGTGCGGTAGGCATAGGGATGGATGGACGGGCGTTGCGTGGACGAGTCTAAACATGTCACTTCAAAGAACTAGGGCATTGCAGATAAATAATAATAAGCATCCAAGTACTAAACAATCCTAGGCATGTGCTCCAAATATAGTCATACGTGCTCGCAATGAGAACTTGCACAACATCTTCTGTCCAGTCAGCCCGTGGCAGCGGGGCCTCTAGGGAACTACTGGCAATTAAGGTGCTCCTTTTAATAGAGAACCGGAGCAAAGAATTAACACTCCATGAACACATGTGATCCTCACACCACAGCCATCCCCTCCGGTTGTCCCAATTATTGTCACTTTGGGGCCTTTGGATCCGGACAATGATATGTATACACAACTTGTAGGTAAGATCATAAGCAATACTATCATAATGATTCAATAATAAGTTCAGATCTGAGATCATGACACTCGGGCCCTAGTGACAAGCATTAAGCACAACAAGTTGCAACAAAGTCAAATAGCACTAATAGAGATACTAAGCACTATGCCCTAACAATTCTTATTCGATTACATGATAGAACTCATCCAATCCCTACCATCCCCAAGCCTATAGCGGGGGATTACTCACTTATGGATGAGGGAAACATCGGTGGTTGATGGAGATGCGTTGGTGATGATGATGGCTATGATCCTCTCCAAATTACCCGTCCCGGCAGGGTGCCAGAACGGAGTTTCTGGATCCGAATCTTGGTTTCTCGTGTCGGCGGCGGAGCAGAACTCTTTCTGGAAAACTATCGAACCCCCCTCTGTTTTTAGGTCAGAAGGCAACTTATAGGCGCAGAGGGAGGCAGAGGAGCCGCCTGGGGTGGCCAGACCTCCCCCAGGCGCGGGGTCAGTGGGCCCGCGCCTGGTGTGGGTCTGGCCCCCCAGGCCTCTCCTTTGTCTCCCCTTCTGGCTCCGTGGATCTTCTGGTGAGAAATAGTTTTTGGCATATTTTTCGGGATTTTTCCTGATAGTTCATTTTCTGCACAAAAACAAGAAACCAAGGTAATTCTGCTGAAAACAGCGTCAGTCCGTGTTAGTTGTATCAAAATCACACCAGTATAGAGAAAAAACAATAGCAAAGTGTTCGAGAAAGTAGATACGTTTTGGATGTATCAGACTGCATGGATAGCAACGTGAAAAATGCAAGACCAAGATGTCAATTAAAAGAATTTCAAACACATTAAGGGGGTGATGCATAGGACACAAACATAATATTGGAGATTTGGAGAGATTTGAGATTTGGAGAGAGAGAGAGCACCAAACACACTGTTTCTTCCGCTGTTTCTTTCAGTCTCATACCTTTGCTCCCTGATCAAGTCTTTTATTTTATTTTCTTACTCCTCGTGTCGATATTTGGAGAGAAAAAAATAAGATGAGGTTTGAGTTATTAGACCCCTACAAAAACATACATGAGCACCCCTATATTTTTGTAGTTGATAGTGCTGATGCATATTGTGTTCCAGAATTGATACCGACAATCATGCAGTTTTACCAAGCGACATCTAAATGCTTATTCTTGTTCTTAACAATTCTCGCGTATTTGGTTTCCTATAGGAGCTACCAAATTATAGTTCCCATGTTTTTCTCCTATTTTTTTGAAGTGGGGATAGTCCTGCATCTTTTTGGAATCCCACCTTTCTAAGGGTTGTACCCCAACTTAGTAGGGATCAAATCTTAGATTTGAATATCTTGTTTATTCCACCAAGTTGGATTATTTAAAAATGAGAGACCAAGCTTCCATCCAAATCGAGTGCTCCTCGTTTACAGGAAAGAAATGGAAAAGAAATCTGAGAGAAGAGAGGAAGAAACGTTGAGGTAACCACTAGTAGCGTGTAGTCACGGTAAAGTTGGGTGTTTGCTCCTTTCCCGGAAGCAATGATGTTTTTTTAGCCTCTTTGTGAGCACGAGTGATGGATTTCGCTGAAGCAACACTTCCATTCATCTCCCGCAGCATCAATCATCAGTAGTCTCCTCAGGCCCCGCAAATGAGAAACAGAGCACGCGTCTCGGTGCCACGCACCACGTCTGAAGTCTATACGGGTGTTAAGTGGGATCCTACCTAAATTCCACTTCTAATTCATTTAACAAATTCTAGTACTCCCTTCGACCCATATCAGTTCACATTAATTTGGATATATCTAGACAAGTTTTTGTGATAGATATATCCAAATTAAAGTCAACTAATATGGATCGGAGGGAGTATAAATTTTGAGCAAAAATTTACACTAGATTTTAAGAAATAAGCTAGAAGTGGGATTTAGGCGGGATCCCACCTGACACCCTAGTGGTACTCCCTCCGCCAAGAAAATGTCACAGATTTATCTAAATTTAGAGAATCTTTTTTTTTTGCAGGTTAAATTTAGAGAATCTATATAAAAATAAATAGTGTCTAGATATATATAAATTTATTAAACTAGCAGTGTGGCCCTCGCAATTGCGAGGGAAACCTATTCATTTTATCATTATTTGCAAGATTTTATAGTAGAAAAAGGTACTATATCTAGATGTCGGCTGAAGTACGTACTTAGCCTACATTGAGAAAAATGGAAGATGTGAATATTTGGCCTGCCTATATCATGATATGGAACTATGGTGTTTCCCTCGTTTCATTGTTGTATGTTTTTCCCAAAAAATATATGGTAAGCTTATGTGGGAAACATTAAATTTCTAACCATCTCTAATTTCGTGAACTCATATGTTTTTGTTACTACCCTTCTATATTTGTTCTTAATAAAGTAGTTTTTAGCATAACAAAAGTCTTGGACTACCATCCTTTTTAATAATACTTTAGATTGGATACTCGAAACATGTTTTTTTATCATTATAAGTACCTCTATAACATATGATTTTCCGGGCACTCACAATTGCACTACAGTAAGCTAGCGGTTCAATTTCGAATACTATATATGTTGATGCCCAAATCATCAACTATTAGAAATCTGGATGGAGTATATAGAAAATAGTATGCCAGCTATTGTTGTGGTGTATGTACATGAGATTGTAGAATTGCATGCACGGGTCAGTTTACCCGTATTAGATTAGTGCTTGAAATCCAAATGCCGAGCTAGAAAATTGTTAATATGATATATTACATTAGTATCAAGCACCAGAAATATAATATTTTATCACCATAACAGAAAACTGATTATGACACACATACATTTATAGTGACTCTTTGTTGCTAAAATTTGTAAGTCATACTTTTCTTCCTCCAATGCGATTATGGTGCATCACTGTTTGTGTTACAATACAAAGTAAATAGACTCCAAATGTAACATGTTTTATTGTAAATAGACTCCTATATTAATTAATTTTTCTAAATTTGATTGGTAATGAAAAAAATACTAAGTGAGAAAAAAATTAAGAAACAATTTAATTGCACTTACCATGTAGCTGCGTCATTCCCATTTCTGCTGCACCACACCTTGTACACATCGGCTAAATTTTGTACCCGTATAATCTTGCCAAAAATTCTGAAGCTCAAACAAACTATAGACTCCTTCAGATGAAGTATTGACACCTTGTTATCTCAAATTTACATTATACTATCAGTACTTTCCATCATATTTATTGGAGTATTAACAAATTGGCTACTCCACACCTTTTTTAATAATGCAATGGATTTATTGTTATTCTCTGGTTGGTATATATGCAAAGCCACCGAATCAAATGAATTGATCAGGCCATCTTTCGTACTACCGTGCTTAGATTGCACTATCTACACAGAAATTAAGAGACAAATTAGTGAAAAACTAAAGAAAGCTACCACATCAACCTCGGTTCGTGCAGCAACAGCCACAACACCTCGGTTCGTGTAGCCTTCTTTTCGGCAGCGCAATACTCTTGGATCTGCATCCATGTGAAATTTCAGGCTTCGTTCCTCCATCTATACAATGTCGAATTTCATGGGGCCGGCAGAGCTTGAGCTCAAGTAAGATATGCAGCTGCATGCCGATGATGGAAATAGACAACACCAAGATCGGGCCAAAACTTGGTCTTGACTAAGAGATCTTCTGCGGCATGCCGCCGATGGAAACGCGCATCAGTGAGATCGGTCCAGGACATGGTCCAGCGCCAAATCTTGGATTAATCTTGTGCAGCTACATACGTGAGCCAAGATTGAAGTATGCCCCGTTGATGTGCATACACGTACCGAGGTATGGGCTACGGGAAGAGAGCCGGCCGGCCGGCAAAAGGCATCAAGATCAATAGTTGCGGCGCCATGAGGAGAAGCTACATCAGCCCATAATTGGTATCTCTGGTAAAACCTGAACTGGAAATACGGGAATAGAGCCGGACGGTCAAGTGCATCGAGGCCGGGCGTGCGTGCGTGCATGAGGAGGAGACATAGGCAACCTGGAAAATCTTAACCGTATATGTTAGATCTAACTGTCTGTATAATTTGGATGATGTGGATCAACGTGGTGCCTCGAAAAACACCCTTATATTACTTTTAGTATATAACTAGCAGCGTGGCCCTCGCAATTGCGAGGGAAACCTATTCATTTTATCATTGTTTGCAAGATTTTATAGTAGAAAAAGGTACTATATCTAGATG
Source organism: Avena sativa (assembly GCA_916181665.1). Lineage (NCBI taxonomy): Eukaryota > Viridiplantae > Streptophyta > Magnoliopsida > Poales > Poaceae > Avena > Avena sativa. The sequence goes on from OV702284.1 coordinate 19,432,069, forward strand.
TCGGCCGAAGTACGTACTTAGCCTACATTGAGAAAAATGGAAGATGTGAATATTTGGCCTGCCTATATCATGATATGGAACTATGGTGTTTCCCTCGTTTCATTGTTGTATGTTTTTCCCAAAAAATATATGGTAAGCTTATGTGGGAAACATTAAATTTCTAACCATCTCTAATTTCGTGAACTCATATGTTTTTGTTACTACCCTTCTATATTTGTTCTTAATAAAGTAGTTTTTAGCATAACAAAAGTCTTGGACTACCATCCTTTTTAATAATACTTTAGATTGGATACTCGAAACATGTTTTTTTATCATTATAAGTACCTCTATAACATATGATTTTCCGGGCACTTACAATTGCACTACAGTAAGCTAGCGGTTCAATTTCGAATACTATATATGTTGATGCCCAAATCATCAACTATTAGAAATCTGGATGGAGTATATAGAAAATAGTATGCCAGCTATTGTTGTGGTGTATGTACATGAGATTGTAGAATTGCATGCACGGGTCAGTTCACCCGTATTAGATTAGTGCTTGAAATCCAAATGCCGAGCTAGAAAATTGTTAATATGATATATTACATTAGTATCAAGCACCAGAAATATAATGTTTTATCACCATAACAGAAAACTGATTATGACACACATACATTTATAGTGACTCTTTGTTGCTAAAATTTGTAAGTCATACTTTTCTTCCTCCAATCCGATTATGGTGCATCACTGTTTGTGTTACAATACAAAGTAAATAGACTCCAAATGTAACATGTTTCATTGTAAATAGACTCCTATATTAATTAATTTTTCTAAATTTGATTGGTAATGAAAAAATACTAAGTGAGAAAAAAATTAAGAAACAATTTAATTGCACTTACCATGTAGCTGCGTCATTCCCATTTCTGCTGCACCACACCTTGTACACATCGGCTAAATTTTGTACCCGTATAATCTTGCCAAAAATTCTGAAGCTCAAACAAATTATAGACTCCTTCAGATGAAGTATTGACACCTTGTTATCTCAAATTTACATTATACTATCAGTACTTTCCATCATATTTATTTGGAGTATTAACAAATTGGCTACTCCACACCTTTTTTAATAATGCAATGGATTTATTGTTATTCTCTAGTTGGTATATATGCAAAGCCACCGAATCAAATGAATTGATCAGGCCATCTTTCGTACTACCGTGCTTAGATTGCACTATCTACACAGAAATTAAGAGACAAATTAGTGAAAAACTAAAGAAAGCTACCACATCACCTCGGTTCGTGCAGCAACAGCCACAACACCTCGGTTCGTGTAGCCTTCTTTTCGGCAGCGCAATACTCCTGGATCTGCATCCGTGTGAAATTTCAGGCTTCGTTCCTCCATCTATACAATGTCGAATTTCATGGGGCCGGCAGAGCTTGAGCTCAAGTAAGATATGCCGCTGCATGCCGATGATGGAAATAGACAGCACCAAGATCGGGCCAAAACTTGGTCTTGACTAAGAGATCTTCTGCCGCATGCCGCCGATGGAAACACGCATCAGTGAGATCGGTCCAGGACATGGTCCAGCGCCAAATCTTGGATTAATCTTGTGCAGCTACATACGTGAGCCAAGATTGAAGTATGCCCCGTTGATGTGCATACACGTACCGAGGTATGGGCTACGGGAAGAGAGCCGGCCGGCCGGCAAAAGGCATCAAGATCAATAGTTGCGGCGCCATGAGGAGAAGCTACATCAGCCCATAATTGGTATCTCTGGTAAAACCTGAACTGGAAATACGGGAATAGAGCCGGACGGTCAAGTGCATCGAGGCCGGGCGTGCGTGCGTGCATGAGGAGGAGACATAGGCAACCTGGAAAATCTTAACCGTATATGTTAGATCTAACTGTCTGTATAATTTGGATGATGTGGATCAACGTAGTGTCTTGAAAAACACCCTTATATTACTTTTAGTATATAATAGATAGATTCTGCGACATAAAAGGACATATGGAGTAGTACAATTTTTCAGTCCCACTTGGGTGCTATATATTGCACGCGTTTGGTACTGGATCGTGAGAGCTACTACACGTACAGGCTGCGGCTGCATTTGTTTCACATGGCACACGCATTGGCACTGATTTATTTTTAGAAGACAAGCACGCATTTGAACTGCCAAACGTGTGGATTAAAGCGTTACCGCGCCACTCCACATCTGGCTGGGTTATACAAGTGTTCCTGTGTACTCCGCTTCTGGTTATGGAGTAGTAGATCGAAAAGTTTCTTTTTCGGTACCGGAGGACTTATCTGTTGGTGAGCAGCAACTCCGCGTCTGCCCATGATAAAATTAGCGAAAAGAGAAAACGCATCAGCAGTGAGTGCAACTCCACCTGGTCCAAAAAGCGCACACACATTGTATTTTTATAACCCGGCAGGGCAGGTCCCTAAAACTACACCACGCGAGCAAGCGAGCATGGATGCTTGCAGTTGCACCACTCCACCTTCTACCAAAGCCAAACGAGGACCAGCATAATCCACCGACTCCGTCCTCCATTAGCTTAGGGCATATTCACCGGTGATCCAAATGGTCTGACTGCGCCCTAATCAATTCGTGCAAACAACTGGGCCAAATGCAGCGTCTCAGTGGCACGACCCATTCGGACAGACTCCGGCCAAATTGATCCATCTAGACATTAAATTTGGATCACGGATGGGTCTGTGCAGACATACGCGAATGCTGACATGTTCGGTTGTTGTAGCAGACTAGACCAGTTGGCAGTCACTTACTGAGCTTTTTTCTCTCTCCTCTTTCTTGGGATGCTATGTTTCTCTTTTGGGCCAGCCAAACAAAATAGGATAATTTGTGTCACACTGCTGGACACGGCTGACCGGACAAGTCGGACCATAATACAAAAGTAACTGTGACTCGATTCAAACGAACATAAACGAATCGCTTAGGTCTCCCCGATGGAGATGGTCTTTTCCCTGGCCACTGCCGCCCTTTCCATCCTTTTTACACGAGCTTTTCTTTATCAAGGTCTTTGACAATTGTCAATTGACAACGCATGATCGATAGTCGCGAAGGCCTTTTTCGACTGGCCGATGCTTGCGCTCACCGGATAGAGTAAGTACAATAAGGTTTAGTCAGTTAACTATAAAAATTAAAATATTATGATTTTTGCATAGTTGGATGAGTAATAAAATGACAACAACAGACTTTATTGTTGTTCATAGTGGATACACACCCGCGGGTTCGTTGCCGCCTGAAAGGGGCCGGAAAGAAGTGCCGTTGCATTGCCCGAAAAAGGGCGTTCTCCTTCTTTGCAGCCTTGCAGTGCAGGCCACCCAGCTGCGTCTGCCGCTGCGGAGTACGTTGTTGCCGTGGCAGGAATCCAAGCCTGGAATCAGCATCTTTTTTGTAACTAGTTTTTCTTTTCTTTTCTTTTTCTAACCACTGCTTCTGTCAAACGATGCTAACGGAATACAGTAAGTGCAGCTTTACTGCTACTTCTAGGTCAAAAGATAGTTTTCTCTAGCAATGGCCACGCAGTGGTGCTACTTTTACGGAGTATTATTTTTGAACCCATGAACATTTTCTTCGAACCTTGAGAGCATTCCTTTTTGAATCCCATGACCTTTTTTAATAAAAAAAAGCATACTTTTTTCAAACCCTTAATCACTTCTATTAAAATTTTAATCCATTAAACATAACTTCTTGAACTTTTTAATCAGTACTTTTTCAAAAAAAATGTGAATAGTACTTTTTTCATTTTTTAACCTCATCTTTTTTGAATCCAACGCAATTAAGCTCCGTGTGAATTAAAAGATAAATAATCTAGCTACCTCATGAAAAATTTCGAGGTCACTGTCAAAGCATTCAGCCCGCTAGACGAGGATTCTAGAACCAGCAAATTGTAAGTGACTAAAAGTTATGACATCAAAGTGACATAATGAGTACGTAATAAAGATATACACAGAAAAAAGTAGCTATAGCTTCATAGCTATATTTTATTTAACCAAGTGAAAATATATTTTTTTATAGGCAAAAGTGATTAACAGTAGTGTATTTTCTCGTAATCAAAGAATATTTTTTGGTTATATATATATTCAATTTACTGAATTAAATAGATAAAAGAGATAGAATCAGACTTCACCTGCAGTGTGCAAAAACGCAAATCGGTGAAACTGTTTAAACCGGTTGCTGAAAGTGTAGTTCATTTTCTTCATTAAATCGTTGTTACATAAGTAAAAATGTGGCTACAACCTAATTAATATGACACTGCATGTTACCACACTTAAGTTATTTTCTATTATAAAGATAGTAATTTAAAATAGTAACATATCACTAGTGGAAACGAGGGCTTTTGTTGATCCAGCGTGGCCTCTGCGGCATTAAAGGAGCCCCCCCTTTAACACCGGTTCGTGGCAAGAACCGGTGTTAAAGGTCCCTGCACCAGTGGCCCGCGCACCCCCCCCCCTTTAACACCGGTTCGTGGCACGAACCGGTGTTAAAGGGGGGGGCTATATAAGACACCACCCCAGCCCACACACACCCCACTCTTCCATTCTTTCACATTTTGGAGCCTAGCAAGAGGGTGTGAAGAGTGCTAGTTTGTGTTTTTTTCATATGCACTAGAGGTGTTCGGTGAAATGCCCGAGAGCTCAAAATAAGCTTTCTTGTTGCTCTTTCCGTCTCGGTCGAGGTCGGCAACTATAGTTTCATGTGTCATTGATGTACTATATATATAAATGGTCATCTCCCTATTATTTTTTGATATATACTACATATTAATGCAGATGAATCGGCAATGGATGTACGGTGACCGCCGCACTTCCGAGTACATTACGGGCCTCCAAAATTTCATCGTTGTGGCTAATGCAAACCATGGTCACAATCGTTTTATGTGCTGTCCGTGTGTTCACTGTCAGAACAAGAAAGACTACTCAAATACCAGAACCATTCACGCCCACCTGCTTCGATCCGGTTTCATGCCCAGCTATAATTGTTGGACCAAGCACGGAGAAAAAGGGGTTGTGATGGAAGACAACGAAGAAGAAGAGGATGATGAAAACTATCATAATATGTATCCTGAATATGATGATAATGCAACGGAGGTAGATAATGAAGATCAAGAGGGAGCAGATGGGCCCGCTGATGACGATCTTGGTCGGGCCATTACTGATGCAAAGGAAGAATGTGAAACTGAAAAGGAGAAGGAGAAGCTGGAGCAGATGTTAAAGGATCACAAAACATTGTTGTATCCAACTTGCGAAGATGGCCACAAAAAGCTAGGTGCCACACTGGATTTGCTGCAATGGAAGGCAGAGAATGGTGTGACTGACAGCGCATTTTCAAAGTTGTTGGTAAAAATGAAGAATCTTCTTCCAAAAAATAATGAGTTGCCTGACAGTACATACCAAGCAAAGAAGGTTGTCTGCCCTCTAGGATTAGACGTGCAGAAGATACATGCCTGCATTAATGACTGCATCCTCTACCGCGGTGAGAAGTACGAGAATTTGGATGCATGCCCGGTATGCACTGCACTGCGGTATAAGATCAGACGAGACGATCCTGGCGATGTTGAGGGAGAGGCCCCTAGGAAGAAGGTTCCCGCCAAGGTTATGTGGTATGCTCCTATAATACCACGGTTAAAACGTCTCTTCGGAAATAAAGAGCATGCCAAGTTGTTGCGATGGCACATGGAAGACCGTAAGAAAGACGCGATGTTGAGACACCCCGCCGATGGGTCACAGTGGAGAAAAGTCGAGCGAGAGTACCCGGACTTCGCACGTGACGCAAGGAACTTGGTCTAAGTACAGACGGCATGAATCCTTTTGGTGAGCAGAGCTGCAGTCACAGCACCTGGCCTGTGACCCTATGTATCTATAACCTTCCTCCTTGGTTGTGTATGAAGAGGAAGTTCATTATGATGCCAGTGCTCATCCAAGGCCCGAGGCAACCCGGCAACGACATTGATGTGTACCTAAGGCCATTAGTTGAAGAACTTTTACAGCTGTGGGCCAAACCAGGTGTACGTATGTGGGATGAGCACAAAGGGGAGCCATTTGACCTACGAGCATTGCTTTTCGTAACCATCAATGATTGGCCTGCTCTTAGTAACATTTTAGGGCAGACAAACAAGGGATACAATGCATGCACACACTGTTTAGATGATACTGAAAGTGTATATTTGGATAAATGTAAGAAGGTTGTGTACCTAGGGTATCGCCGATTTCTTCCGAACCTGCATCCAGTAAGAAAGAAAGGCAAGCATTTCAAACGTCTGGCAGAACCCCGGAGGAAGCCTGTCCTCCGTACCGGTGAGGAGGTATTTGGTATGGTCAAGGACCTAGAAGTAATCTTTGGAAAAGGTCCCGGCAGTCTATCTGTTCCGAATGACGATGCCGGACACGCGCCCATGTGGAAGAAGCAATCTATATTTTGGGACGCTCTTCAATCGACGTGATGCACGTGACGAAGAATGTTTGCGTGAACCTGCTAGGCTTTCTAGGAGTGTATGGGAAGACAAAAGATACACCGGAAGCACGACAGGACCAGCAACGTCTGAAGGCCCCTGAAGAGCCTATGCATCCTGAGAACGAGAAGGGTAAACGATGCCACTTAACTCCTGCCAGCTACGCTCTTACCAAAGCAGAGAAGGAAATATTTTTTGAATGTCTGAGCAGTATCAAGGTCCCGTCTGGCTTCTCGTCGAATATAAAGGGAATAATAAATATGGCAGAGAAAAAATTCCAAAACCTGAAGTCTCATGACTGCCACGTGATTATGACACAATTGCTTCCGATTGCATTGAGGGGGCTTCTACCTGAAAATGTTCGAGTACCCATTGTGAAGCTATGTGCATTCCTCAATGCAATATCTCAGAAGGTAATCGATCCAGAAAGCGTACCAGGGTTACAAACAGATGTGGCCCAATGTCTTGTCAGCTTTGAGTTGGTGTTCCCACCATCCTTCTTCAATATTATGACGCATCTCCTGGTTCACCTAGTAGAAGAGATTGCCATTCTTGGTCCTGTATTTCTACACAATATGTTCCCCTTTGAGAGGTACATGGGAGTCTTAAAGAAATATGTTCATAACCGTGCTAGGCCAGAAGGAAGCATCTCCAAGGGCTATGTAACAGAGGAGGTCATTGAGTTCTGTGTTGATTTTATTCCTGACCTTAAGGCGATTGGTGTTCCAGAATCACGACATGAGGGGAGACTGCGTGGAAAAGGCACCCTAGGATGTAAAGCAATGATATGTAGGGACGGGCATTCTCTCAATCAAGCACACTACACGGTTTTACAAAGATCTATCTTGGTTGCCCCGTATATCAATGAACACAAGAATTTAATACGCCTCAAACACCCGGGACAGTCTGATGAATGGATTATAAGTGAACACATGGCGAGTTTTGGCGGCTGGCTGCAAAGACTTCTCACGAATAACACCACTGTTGGGGATCAGCTGTACTTGTTGGCCAGGACACCGTCTTCGACTGTATGTACTTTCCAAGGGTACGAGATAAATGGGAATACATTTTACACGATAGGCCAAGATAAAAAGAGCACCAACCAAAACAGTGGTGTCCGCTTCGATGCAGCAGAAGACAATGGGCAAAAGACCACGTATTATGGGTTCATAGAGGAGATATGGGAACTTGACTATGGACCTAATTTTAAGGTCCCCTTGTTTCGATGCAAATGGGTCAAGCTAACAGGAGGAGGGGTTGAGGTAGACAAGAAGTACGGAATGACAACGGTGGATCTCAACAATCTTATGAAGAACTTAGACGAACCATTCGTCCTAGCCAATGATGTGGCTCAGGTTTTCTATGTGAAGGACATGTCCTCCAGACCAAAAAAAAGAAAAAATATGCAAACGAATACATCATATGATGAGCCAAAGCGTCACATAGTTCTTTCAGGGAAAAGAAACATCGTGGGAATTGAGGACAAGACAGACATGTCAGAAGATTATAATAAGTTTGATGAAATTCCGCCCTTCACAGTGAAAACTGACCCAAGCATTCCGTTAAGTAAAGAAGATGCTCCATGGTTACGTCTGAAGCGATCATAAGGAAGGGCATATGCCAAGAAGTTCATGCTCATATTATGTAACTCTAGTTCATGTTTTTAATATTAATACATGTCTTGAGTGTTAGTCATGTTTTGTGGATGGACCGGGACTATGAGAAGAAGTTGTCCCGATTCGTACTTACCATTAAGATCTGATCTCCAAACGCGCGCGGTCACATATTAGGGAGTGCCTCTATGACCAGTTTCTTGGAGATGCCGGAGGACTAGGCTCCGTCGGCATCTCCCTGAAACTGGCTGTAGTGGTGTCCCTGCTCTCGAAAACCATCTTGCAGCTTTGTAACTTCTCTAACTAGATCAATACACCAGGGAGCTAACTAATTTCACATATTAGGGAGTGCCTCTATGACCAGTTTCTCGGAGATGCCGGAGGACTGGGCTCCGTCGGCATCTCCCTGAAACTGGCCGTAGTGGTGTCCCTGCCTCAAACTGGCTGGAGGACAGGACTCACAAGGATGCCTATTTATAGTACAAGCAGCTCGACATAGTGTTGACACTTACAAAATAATGTCGACACTCGCCCCTATTATTAGTCCCGGTTGGTGTCTCCAACCGGGACTAAAGGTTCATCTTTAGTCCCGGTTGGTGACACCATCCGGGACAAGGTACACGCCGCACGACATAATGTCGACATGCACTCACCCCTATTATTAGTGCTGACTCGTGTTTTGTCCCGGTTGGTGTCTCCAACCGGGACTAAAGGTTCATCTTTAGTCCCGGTTGGTGTCTCCAACCGGGACTAAAGGTTCATCCCGCCATTTTTTCCCGCCATTTTTCTTCCCGCCATTTTTCTTCCCGCCATTTTTCTTCCCGCCAGTTCTTCCCGCCATTTTTCTTCCCGCCAGTTCTTCCCTCCAGTTCTTCCCGCTAGTTCACTATATATATATGTAGGGGGTTGGCCTCCATTGTCATTGCACATCTCTAGACTCATATCTGCAACCTCATCACTCTTTCCCATGGCTTCCACCGTAGCACTAACCCCCAGGGAGGCGGCGGCGCTTTGCGCCTCGAACTACCCCTGCCCGCCGGGCTACTGTGTCCCCGTCGGCTGGATGCTGAGCGTCGGAGGCGTGCCGGTTCCTCCTGTCCCTCTAGGTGTGGCGCGCCGGATGGCCATCACGAACCCCTACTACTTCGAGCTCACGCCGGAGCAGCGGAGGAATCCCAGATGGCATCCCGACTATTTCCCTACTTGGGAAGCCTTCTTCGTGGATCGGCATGAGAGGGCGCTCGCCAGGCACGAGGAGGACGGCCCACCTCCTCCTAACTTCAACGAGGCCGGCCGTCGGCTATGGTGGCGCGGTCGGACTCTCCAGAGCGTCATGGCCTATGACACTGTCGCCAACTCTAACCCCCGTCTGCGCTACCCTCAAGTCCAGCCCACGCGCTACCCTCAAGTCCAGCCCACACGTACTCTCCAGAGGTTCAATTACGGCGACCCCGACGACGACAGCGATGACGGCGGCGGCGAGTACGACGACTACAGTGGCGAGTATTACAGGTGTAGGCAGGAGCATGACTGAATCACTCCAACATTCCGAAACAAGTTCGGCCGATTGTTACTTAATCTGGCCATGTATCTTAATTTTCAGTTCTTTTATGTATCTTAATTTTCAGTTCCAGTTCGGCCGATTGTTACTTAATCTGGCCATGTATCTTAATTTTTAGTTCTTTTATGTATCTTAGTTTTCAGTTCTTTTATGTATCTTAATTTTCAGTTCCAGTTCGGCTTTATGTAACTGTCTCAAAATGACCTATCTCATTCGAGGTTTCTTGGCTTTCGGGTCAAATGACCAATGTTATGGCTAGAATCAAGGCATAGTTTGCAAGAGGAGTTTTCCTTTTTATCGCACCAAAAAGGCATTTTCCATTTTCCGAGCATAAAAAACGGACGGTTTTGTGAAGCAACCACCAAATGGCTAATTCAAAAACCACCAACACATTGATCAAAAAACAATGCAAGTTGAGAGAGGCTTGGTGAGATTCAAGTGTATACAAAAGATGCGACATTTAAATATCCAATCAATTCAAAAATGTTAATACAAAAGATGCGGCATTAAAATATGATTTGATCTAATAAAAATCATTTACATGAATGGATAGATATTATTTTTCTGAAAATTATGATATATTATTCATATTTTTCTGAGTTGAAATGAAAAAGATATGAATTTTCTAAATTCATATCATATTTTTTCCCCCAGAGCCAGGTCGCGCCACCGCCGCCAGAGCCCGAACCCCTCGCCGTCGTCCTCGCCACCACTGAAGCCGACGACCGCCACCGCCTCGTCGTCCTCGCGCGCCACCGAAGCCGACGACCGCCACCCCTCGTCGTCCTCGCGCGCCACCGAAGCCGACGACCGCCACCGCCTCTGTCCGGCCGCCTCTGTCCGGCCGCCGTTGCAGCTGCCCGACGCCGACGCCGTGGTGAGCATGCTCTGTTTCCTCCCCTTCTCTGTTTCGTCGCCGGCGCCCCCCCTTGCAGGCTGCTCTGCCACGTCGCCGTTGTCGCTCTGCCACGTCGCCGGCCGCCTCTGTCCGGCCGCCGTTGCAGCTGCCCGTCGTCGCCGTGCTCGCCCGTTGCCTCCCCGTGCTCGCCCCCGTGCTCACCCGTGCCTCCCCGTGCTCGCCCCCGAGCAGTTCCTCGCCGGAGCCGGTAGCTCGCGTCATCGGGTGTGGCGAGCAGGAGCGGCTACGCGAGCGCGTCCACGGATTGGGGCCAATGACAGGGAAGTGGAGGGGATGGGTCAGGGAGGCGGATTCGTTGGGGAGGCCCAGGGCCCAGGCGCGGTACGGGGACGGCCTCCCCTCTCGGCTGCGGGGGCGACCTAGGTGGGGTGCAAGCTCCGGTGGTGGCCATGGGGTGCGAGCTCGCGATGCGGCCTAGGTGGGGTGCGAGCTCCGATGTGGCATCCCCCCTCCTGGCCTAGGTCGGCGCTGATGAACGTGGAGTTCGCCCTGGCCAGCATGCTCTGCGGCTTCGATTGGGCCACGCCTAAACGCCGACGCCTAAACGCCGACGCCTCGGAACGATATAAACACAGTTCTTTGCATAATATATTGACCCTCGGAACGATTCCAGGGTGCCAAAGATGGGCGAGATGAACGTAGTGACATCGACCCCCGACGATCTAAACCTTGCACATGTGAATTAGAAGCATGTGGAGTAAAAATAAAATAGCTTATAGCAAAGATATTATAATAGGCCACGCCTAAACCCTAACTGACCACCTCGCTCTCTTCCCCGTGCAGGAGCGTCTCGCCGCCGCCGCTTCGGAGCTCATAGGCCACGCCTAAACGCCGACGCCGCCCGTCGCCCGACGAGCCCGCCGCTAGCACCGCCGCCCGACGAGACCGCCGCATCCGCCCGACGAGCACCGCCGCCCGACGAGAACAACGTCACCCCACCGGTGAGCGCCACGTGTCTGCCACGTGTATGATTGCTGACTCATCCTGATTAAAACTTGTTTGCTCGATAAATTGTACTACATGCATAGATTAAAACTTGTATACAAATTGGACCTCTGACTCATTTGTGTATTTATTTGTGTATTTTGGTATGAATAATATGTATATTTGTGTATGAATCCAAGTCCACTTGAATGTTTACACTCTTACTCTAGATAATATTATTGTTTTAGAAACTATGGATCCACTTAGTAGAAATCTTGAAGAAGAAGAAATAATGGAGAACATTATTGATGAGGACACCTCACAATATCAGAACTTGGAGGGACATGACGACGACAGCTCAAGTACTAGTCATGGAGAAGATGAAGACTCCGGTGAACGCAATTTAATGGTTACAAAGTCCGGCGAGGTATATGCATTGATTATGCCTCAGCTGACTTCCACCAACAATCTTCTTCTACATGTATTAATTAACGCTTCTTTCTTCTTTTAGCCCTCTGGATCGACCAGCCAGCAACCATCTTCTTCTACGAAAAAGAGCAAGCGAGGCGCGAGCCAGCGGTTGAAAGGTCGTGCAAAGTTCACGATCGAAGCAGTCCGTGTTGATGGCAGGCCGATGGAGCCCAAGAAGGCCGCAGACAAATTTGTACGTCAGGCTGGAGTTCTTGTTAGGGACCAAATCCCAATCATAATTGAAAATTGGAATAAGCCAAAGAAGGGTGACGGTACCTTTGTCGATGACAAATCCAAAGAAACGCTTTGGAATTCGTTGTTGGTAAATTTCACCCTTCCGCCAGAGGAGGATGAAAACAACCCGATTATAAAGAAAAGGTCAAAGAGTGGACTCTAAAGAAGATGGCTGAGGCGTTCCGCAACTGGAAGACAAAATTGAACAAATTTGTCAAATCTGGCGAGACTCCAGATTTCGAAGACGCATATTATGCGAAGATAAGACCTCACTGGCCCGAATTTGAGACATATAAAAAAAGTGCTATAGCTAAAAAGAGGTCAGAAACCAATACGCTTAATGCCCTGAAGAAGGAATATCACCAGAGGACGGGATCAGGTGGCTACATATCTCAGAGGCCTAAGTGGGAGGAAGCTGAGAGGGCCCTGCGCGAGAGAGGGATCACACCCCAGACAGATGGGTGGGACCTACGTGCAAAGACTTGGTTCTACGGAATCGGGGCAAGGTTGGACCCAGAAACAGGATTGTGTATCTTCCCAACCATCCTTGCCAAACCCGCCACTGAACTCATCACGGCATACAAGGAAACATCCGCCAGGACCTTCCATCCCGACAGAGAGAATGACCAGCTCACACGCGCCATCGGTAAAAAAGAACACCCTGGACATGCACGAGGCACAGGGGGTATGACATGGAAGGATGGGTTTGCCGACTGGAGCGACTCTTACAGATGGCGCGGCAGAAAAGAAAAAGAGCGTACAAAGCGGATGACACAGATAGAACATGCACTTGCGGCGCTGCAGGCGCAAGTGAATGAACAACAGAGCCATCAAGCTACCGGCCCATCTCAGCGGCATGAAGAGCCTGCATTGGAAGCTGCCCGCGGCCCAGACTCTGCGCGGAAAAGCAGTGTGGCTTCCACGGAGAACGTGCAGCCCACGCTTGAAATGACGGGTCCTCGATACCCCGTTGATGAGATCACGGAGAGCGAACACGCTGAGCTGCATGTGAGATTAATGGTCTTATCCATTAAGGTGGCTGTCGGCTATGCCTTACCTCCTGTAGCTGGTGGAACTTACCACTGCCGACCGATTCCAGATGGCTATGCTATTGTCGGGGTGGATGAGGTTGTGAAGGAATATGAGGAAGCACAGCTTGACCATGCTACAGGTGAAGGGGAAACTCAACTCAAATTTGCAGTGAAAACAACCATTCTTTGGAAGAAGGAACACATTGTGCTTCCAAATTGGAGGTCACTGGCACCCCCGCCGTCTCCGCAGCGTCAGCAGTCTGAGCCGCTTCAGCTATCTCCTGCGCGGCAGCCATCTCCGGCCCGTCAGCCATCTCCTGCGCGGCAGCCATCTCCGGCCCGTCAGCCATCTCCTGCGCGGCAGCCATCTCCGGCCTGTCAGCCATCTCCTGCGCGGCAGCCATCTCCGGCCCGTCAGCCATCTCCGGTGCTTCAGCCATCTCCTCAGCGTAAGCGGAAGAGCACTGCCACGAGGAGCATCAGTAGCACTGCCACAAAGAAATCCGCAGGAAACCGTACGCCAAAGAGTTCAAAAAACTACGTCCCGCAGCCTTCCGCCAAGCCATTGCCGGTTTTACCGTGGAATCGCAGTGATGAGGAGACCAATAGGATCTCGGGAGAACAGGTCAAGAAATTCTTTGCACCTAGACGGGCCGAGCCAAAGGAGAAAATAGATCCGGCGGTGGTGTAGAAGTTTTACAATAATCTTTTGAAACCTGAAACCCCACTTGTGCCGGACTACGAGCGCCAGATTTTGAAGGCGGATGCAAGGCGCCGTAGGGAGACTGAAAGTAGCAGTCGTGACGCACCCCAGAAAACAGTTCCCATGCTCGGAGAGCAGGAAAACCAATCGTGCGCCCCGCTCCAAATGTTTGACAAACGGACGCTCCTCCCGTAGATGATTACGAGGCAGAGCTACAAAGAAAGGCCAATGAGATGGGGATGACTTACATTGCATACTTGAACGTCATGGGAGACAACTTGCCCAAATGCGATGTCAACCCCATACAGCCATGGAAGTATGGGAAGAATCTAGTCAAGAAAGAGGAGCTCAAGAATCTACCAACAAAGATGCGAAAATTGCACAAGTGGTACCTTCATTTCTGCAAGACGAGAAAAGAAGAATGGATCACGGCGCATATAAGAGATCAGATTTTCTTGTGCGGAGACGACGCGATCGACTTCAACATTCAAGACTTGCATTTTCTATTCAATCAGAAGGAACTCGACAAATCTGCCATCAGCCTTTATTGTGTGTAAGTACTATTTCTGTAATTTTTATCTCATCTCATTCACTTCATTAATTGCATGTATATATATATATGCTCACCATATATGTATATACTATTATGCAGGAAAAAGGTTATGGAATGCATAAAAGGAGGCCCTTTTGACATTGGGTTCGTTGACCCAAATAGAGTTCATGAAGAAGTGGTAAGAACCAGACCCCAAACAGAAGATTACTTGCTAAAGTCTTTACTGAGACAACAAACCAAAAGGGAAATACTATTGCCTTACAACTTCTCGTGAGTACTGTTACCCTCTCTCTTGTACACATTCTGTTTCGGCTTACTCGATGTTAAGTGTAGCTGATGATGAGTTATGCGTGCGTAGGTTCTACTTTATTCTGCTAGTCATTCAACCCGACTCAGGAAAAGTCCTTGTCATGGACTCGTTACGAAAAGAAAAAGAGATATGGGCAGACTTTAGAGAGATGCTCCAGAGGTAATTTCAATCATATTATCGCACTAGATCGGCAACTTTCGTGACAACAAGTAATTAATTACTCCTTTATCCATTTTATTTGCCGGACAGGGTTTGGAAAAGGTTCACGGGCAGGGCCGTGGGTGAATGGTCAGAAGAACTAAAATTTGTAGACCAAAATGTAAGTAACAGTAGCTAGCTTCCAATTCCATTATATCATGCTTTATTGATTATTATTTTGATTGAACTCTCTATTCTCGTAAAGTGCGCGCATCAGGGATACGACAATAACTTATGTGGGTACTATGTTTGCGAGTTCATTCGCAACACGATATGTGCGACGGGCCAAGCCGCACTAGAACAACTTAGAGTAAGTAAACAAAGTCCACAACATTATTTTATTACCATCAATTGTGTTGAGTTTTATTCTTATATATATATTGACGACCCATTCTTCATATATATTCAGATCGAACGGATGCGGGACCAACTCCTACCATTTGAACGCATACGAGCCATTCAAGAGGAGTTGGCGGGGTTCATACTTGATGAGGTCGTCACGCCTGGCGGAGAACTCTTTAGATATCCACCAAAATGAACGATGACGATGTATGTGCCGATGACGATGTATGTGCCGATGACGATGTTTGTGTATAATAATAGTTGCTTAATTATTCATGTACTCGTATGTACCGATGACGATTTATGTGTATACCGCTCCCGATCGATTCCCCCTCGCTCCCCCCCCCCCCTCCCGCAGAAATACGCCCAGAACGGGGCAGAGGGAGAAGTCTGCCGCGGCAGCAGGAAAACGGCCTAAATCTCTGCCGCGGCAGAAGAACCTTTAACACCGGTTCCAGATACGAACCGGTGTTAAAGGGGGGGGGGGGCTGAGGCCTGCGGCAGCCCCACGTGCGCCACCCTTTAACACCGGTTCGTATAAGAACCGGTGTTAAAGGCCCCCCCCTCTAACACCGAACCCTCAACAGCGGTTGGGGAACCGCTGTTAGAGGGCCCTCCCAACCGGAGTTAAAGGGGGGGCTCTGCACTAGTGTATGCATGTTATTATTCTAAGTTACTCCCCACTATGAACAGTCTAAGTATCAAGTATGTCATGGTGAGAGATATGGGGCACTTTAACAATAACAAAATGAAAGATGGTGTGCATTTCTATAGCTTGTCTCCATCATGAAAGTTGTCATTCTCATGTAAGCTAGCTTGGGCAGGGATACGCACATATGACGTATAGTCAAATTTCTTGGAGAAAGCATGGTATTCAGTAATGATTCGAATTGTCCCATATAAACCATGTAAAATTTCTTGGTGGATGAGAGCATGGCTAAAATACATGAATTTCATACAGAGCAATTCTGATAGAGACTATGAATGTTTTTATGGTCTTCCAAGAATCACTAGTGCACACACAGACCTCTAACACCGGTTCGGACCAGCCTCTAACAGCGGTTGTAGAACTGTTGTTAGCGGTCCGGTGTTAGAGCCCCCCCCCTTTAATAGCGGTTCTTATACGAACCGGTGTTAAAGGGTGGTGCACGTGGGGCTGCCGCGGCGCTCAGCCCCCCCCTTTAACACCGGTTCGTAACAGGTTTTGTACCGCGGCAGGAAAAAGAGATAAATCTCTGCCACGGCAGGGTTCTGCCACGACAGGAAAACGGCATAAATCTCTGCCGCGGCAGAGTTCTGCCGCCGCCCCGTTCTGGGCGTATTTCTACGGCGCGGCGGGGACGGGGAGGGGGGAGGGGGAATCGATCAAGAGCGGTATACACATACATCGTCGTCGGTACATACGAGTACATGAATAATTAAGCAACTATTATTATACACAAACATCGTCATTGTGTGGTATTCTCCGTAAACGTTGAAGCATCAAGTACAAGACAAACACGTTCAAGCATATATACAACATTCATTTTGGTGGATATATAAAGAGTTCTCCGCCAGGCGTGACGACCTCATCAAGTATGAACCCCACCAATTCCTCTTGAATGGCTCGTATGCGGTCAAATGATAGGAGTTGGTCCCACATCCGTTCGATCTAAATATATATGAAGAATGAGGTCAATATATATATATAAGAATAAAACTCAACACAATTGATGGTAATAAAATAATGTTATGTACTTTGTTTACTTACTCTAAGTTGTTCTAGTGCGGCTTGGCCCGTCGCATATATCGTGTTGCGAATGAACTCGCAAACATAGTATCCACATAAGTTATTGTCGGGTCCCTAATGCGCGCACTTTACGAGAATAGAGAGTTCAATCAAAATAATAATTAATAAAGCATGATATAATGGAATTGGAAGTAGAATCAAAGAGACACGCAGACCTAGCTAGCTACTATTACTTATATTTTGGTCTACAAATTTTAGTTCTTCTGACCGTTCACCCACGGCCCTGCTCGTGAACCTTTTCCAAACCCTGTCCGGCAAAGAAAATAGATAAATGAGTAATTAATTACTTGTTGTCACGAAAGTTGCTGATCTAGTGCGATAATATGATTGAAATTACCTCTGGAGCATCTCTTTAAAGTCTGCCCATAGCTCTTGGTCTTTTCGTAACGAGTCCATGACAAGGACTTTTCCTGAGTTAGGTTGAATGACTAGCAGAATAAAGTGGAACCTACACACGCATAACTCATTATCAGTTACACTTAACATCGAGTAAGCCGAAACAGAATGTGTACAAGAGAGGGTAACACTCACGAGAAGTTATAAGCAAATAGTATTTCCCTTTTGGTTTGTTGTCTCAGTAAAGACGTTAGCAATAAATCTTCTGTTTGCCCGGGTTTGAGTTTTACACTTGTTCATGAACTCTATTTGGGTCAACGAACCAAATGTCAAAAGGGCCTCCTTTCATGCATTCCATAACCTTTTTCCTGCATAATAGTATATATATACATATATGGTGAGCATATATATATATATACCTGCAATTAATGAATTGAATGTGATGGGATAGAAATTAAAGAAATAGTACTTACACACAATAAAGGCTGATGGCAGCTTTGTCGAGTTCCTTCTGATTGAATAAAAAATGCAAGTCTTCAATGTTGTAGCCGATATCGTCGTCTCCGCACAAGAAAATCTGATCTCTTATATGCGCCGTGATCCATTCTTCCTTTCTCGCCTTGCAGAAATCAAGGTACCACTTGTGCAATCTTCGCATCTTTGTTGGTAGATTCTTGAGCTCCTCTTTCTTGAAGAGATTCTTCCCATACTTCCATGGCTGTATGTGGTTGACATCGCCTGTGGGCAAGTTGTTTCCCATGATGTTCAAGTATGCAATGTAAGTCATCCCCATCTCAATGGCCTTCCTTTGTAGCTCTGCCTCGTAATCATTTACAGGAGGAGCGTTCCGTGTGTCGAAGACTTAGAGCGGGGCGCATGATTGGTTTTCCCGCTCTCCGAGCATGGGAACTGTTTTCTGGGGTGCCGCACGACTGCTACTTTCAGTCTCCCTCCGCCTTGCATCCCCCTTCAAAATCTGGCGCTCGTAGTCCGGCACAAGTGGGGTTTCAGGTTTGAAAAGATTATTGTAAAACTTCTCCACCACCACCGGATCTAGTTTATCCTTTGGCTCGGCCCGTCTAGGTGCAAAGAATTTCTTGACCTCTTCTTACGAGATCCTATTGGTCTCCTCGTTGCTGCGATTCTACGGTAAACCGGCAATGGCTTGGCGGAAGGCTGCGGGACGTAATTTCTTGAACTCTTTGGCGTACGGTTTCCTGCGGATTTCTTCATGGCAGTGCTAGTGATGCTCTTCGTGGCAGTGCTCTTCCGCTTACGCTGAGGAGATGGCTGAAGCGCCGGAGATGGCTGGCACGCAGGAGATGGCTGACGCGTAGGAGATGGCTGGCGCGCCGGAGATGGCTGCCGCGCAGGAGATGGCTGAAGCGCCGGAGACGACAGGGGAGTATTCTGATGACTTGGAGACGGTTGAGGCGGCTCACACTGCTGACGCTGCGAAGACGGCGGGGGTGCCAGTGGCCTCTAATTTGGAAGCACGATGTGTTCCTTCTTCCAAAGAATGGTTGTTTTCACTTCAAATTTGAGTTGAGTTTCCCCTTCACATGTAGCATGGTCAAGCTGTGCTTCCTCATATTCCTTCACAACCTCATCCACCCCGACAATAGCATAGCCATCTGGAATTGGTCGGCAGTGATAAGTTCCACCAGCTACAGGAGGTAAGGCATAGCCGACCGCCACCTTAATGGATAAGCCCATTAATCTCACATGCAGCTCGGCGTGTTCGCTCTTCGTGATCTCATCCACGGGGTATCGAGGACCCGCCATTTCAAGCGTGGGCTGCACGTTCTTCGTGGAGTCTGGGCCGCCGGCAGCTTCCAATGCAGGCTCTTCGTGCCGCTGAGATGGGCCGGTAGCTTGCTGGCTCTTTTGTGCATTCACTTGCGCCTGCAGCGCCACAAGTGCATGTTCTATATGTGTCATCCGCTCTGTACGCTCTTTTTATTTTCTGCCGCGCCATCTGTAAGAGTCGCCCCACTCGGCAAACCCATCCTTCCACGTCATACCCACTGTGCCTCGTGTAAGTCCAGGGTGTTCTTTTTTACCGATGACACGTGTGAGCTGGTCATTCTATCTGTCGGGATGAAAGGTCCTGGCGGCTATTTCCTCGTATGCCGTGATGAGTTCAATGACGGGTTTGGCAAGGAGGATTGGGAAGATACACAATTCCATTTCTGGGTCCAACCTTGCCTCGATTCCGTAGAACCAAATCTTTGCACGTAGGTCACACCCCGGACACATGGTCGTGCTACTACCGAGCGCTTCCATCTTTGGTCGTGCTGAAGCATCAAATAATCTCGGCGGCACGGCACAAGCCCAACCGTACGTACAAACGTACGTACTCATCTATCTTAGGTGCGTACGTATGCAAGCATAGGAAGAGCGCTCGTTGGCACGTAAAAAAAGTTTCTACCGAAGAAACTTTTCTAAATAGTCCGCACTCCAAGTACTGCTCGACTGAATACGTACGTACGTATTGCCGCCGCGTGCAGTTACTACCGGTACAGGGCACGCGTACGCACGTGACGAGACGTCGAGGCAGGCGGGCAGTCGGAGGCTACTCGTCTCCGCGTGTGTGTCACAACTCGCAATTGCTTTTGCGACTTTGCCGCTGTGTACCCGTACGGAGTACGTACGCACAGCTCCTTCACTCTCTTGAATCGTGCTGCGCGTGTTCAAGTCGGCCTGACCACCTGAAAAGCCTTTGTGGCGCGAGCCGCGAGTAAATGGTGCCCAGAGACGCAGGGTGGTATCGGGTCAAAACAAAGGCCTTGCATGGTCTGGTCTCTGCCGCATGCATGCACGTATTTACAGAGTAGTTCCATTCATCGGTTCCTGCACGATCGAGCCGCCCGGTCACGTTCCGAAATCCCAGAGCAGAAGCTGGGGTTTATGACAGAACAGGCACTTCTGACAGACTCATGTTACTGTGAAAAAAGAAGAAGTTACTACAAATGAAAAACTAGCTAGACGGAAATTTTACAGACTCTCTCTGTTCATGTGAGAAGTGAGGTTATTTTCCAAGATTATTTGCAAGAAACACTGAAAGTACTACTCCACAACACAACTCATTATTGTCCTATCCCGTTACCCGTGCTGTAGCACATGTGCAAGAGTGTCTGTACCCTGTAGGCTCCACAGCAACATGCCGCTGTATAGGCTCAGCCAACGGCAACGGGGACAGTTGCGGCTGGGTGGGTAAGGATTCCGACCTGGGGAAGACACCGCACTCAACACCGCGCGCGTGTGACATATGGGACCTGCCTGTGCCGCCCAAACGATCACGTTTCCACCAACCATTGGCTCCGTAGCTCCCCGTCACTACCCGTACCTGTCCAAGACACACAAGAGTACAAGCAAACTTTTGCCAATGTTTTTATGTGGAGAAATTTCTACCGATGCTTTTTTGCTTACACAAGCCCCTTGCGATGAGAAACCGACAGCAGCACCCCATTTCCAAAACTCAAAAAATATGAACTCTAATGTATACACATTCTAATGGCATGGTAAAAATTTCGACAAAAAGGCTATATTTTGGGAAATACAAAAAGAAAATTTTCTAACAAAAATGTCCTTTTTACTCCTATATAAAGTCAAAAAAATTACGTTTTTCTATACCCCCAAATAAAAAAAATACAGGAACTTGCCATGGGTATTTGGACCATGTACATGTATCCCTGGAATAATTTATATGATTTTTTAAACCAAAAGTACAAGTTTTAAAATAAAGGGCAACATGGTTCCCAGGTGTTGCAAATCCTCTCCTACTTGTCCCCTTTAAGTACTATTTTTTGAACCCTTGTATCCATGAAAAAAATGGTAGAAAAACAAGTGCACTTCTGTGTTCAACAAACTTGTTTCTTCGCAAAATAGTTCATGCGTATCTGAAATTTTACTAGGTTAGGTTTTAGAAGTATACACGGCTTGAACAATCATCTCTAATTAAAAAAAATAGTAATCTGAACTGCTTGCTTTCCATGCTAACCATGGTGGCCTTCCTACAACTTGTAGCTTGGTCGTCGTGTGTTGTCCCATAGGAGCAGGTGATTGTGCGCTTCTTGTGTCCCACTTTTCAATAGCAAACGCACAATTCTTTGGGATGAGCCACCCCCGAACACTAGTGGCATATAATTGGGACGAGCACTACCTCTCGGGCACGTTGACAAAGGATAATGCTCAACTTTTGTTTTGTTTGAAAAAACAGTACAAACCCAGGAATTCAAACTACGCGCATACAGTTTGGATAAATAGTATGATAACCAACGTCTGGTAAAGTAATGCCTGAAATAAAATATCCAGTATATTTTTTCAAGTGCTTATGCATTTCTATGTACGGATATACCAATCATCAAACAAATACATAGCCAAAACTGCAGCGGCATCTAGTTATCCCAGCAGGTGGGTCATTCCTATGTACGGAAGAGCAAGATTAAAATCATTCCTCCATGAAACTGCAAGAAAAACTACCCGTCACACAAAAATGTAGGTCAAATGACAATGTAACCCTTCATTGTTTACATAGCTTTCTTTCTTTTCTTCCAAATACAATAAATATTGAGTGCATGCACCTAACCAAATCACCTAACATCGAGGTTCCTCTAGGATTAAAACGTGAGATCTATATACGCATATATCCCGTTCAAAAAGAAAAAATATACGCATATACCATTATCAATATTGCAATGGTCCGTTCATAAATTCTAGACAATTTCCCCTCATGCCATATTGAATTGCATCACAAAAAAAATCGAATACTACAGCAATTAATGCTAGAGATATGGCCTTATAGGCTCAATTATCAATGGAATTAACCGAGCTTTCCATAAGTAGTATGAAGGACGGTAGAATGACTTAGAGACTTGCACTTTTGATCAAGTTGGAAGACTAGAAAATTTAGGGGTGAGTTTTTTGTGAGCGTATGTGTCTGTATTGTGTTTCTCAAAAGTAAAAAGTTGGAAGACTAAAATTTAGGTGCTCTATGGGTTATAATATTTGATCAATTTGTGCACAACAATATTAAAATATGAAATATATTTTATCAAATGCTCGTTACTACTATGTGTGGATATACCAATCAGTAAAAACCTATGTACGAAATCGAATATGCTCCCTCCGTTTACTAATATAAGATGTTTTGGAAAACTAACTTAGTTAGCCAAAACAGTTTACATTAATGAATGGAGGAAGTACATTTTAATGCTAACACGAAGTTATCCATGCATTTAGATCCAACAGAGAAAGAGAAAATTGTTTCTCCAAGACAGTACGAGCAAATCAAAAGTAAATCGCCATGTAAAAATGCATGTCCTCACATAGCGTTTCGGTCTAGATAATGTCACATCCCAAATTTTAGATTTGATTATGCATATCATTCATGTCATTGCATCATAATTTTCCATGCAAAATTTCGATTTGAAATGATTCTAGCAAAACACTACTTTCAAAGCCCTAGTTTGAATTGCTAAAATGCTCCTACAAGGGATCATGCTAGGTTTGTATTTCCACCCTTTTTGAAAGCTAGTGGTGTTGATATAAATGATCCTATGATGACCCTCTGGTTTTTACAAAAAATTAGGAATAAGAATCACTCGATTCGGAGTTCGTATGAAGAAGATACGAAGAAAAAACTAAAACAGAAATAGAAAAGAAAAGAAAAAAAAAGAAGCAGCGCAGCCCGCTGGGCCGAGCCGGCTCAGCCGCGCCAGCCAGCGCACGCGCGCGCGTTGCAGCCGCCGCCGCCCGCGCGGCAGAAACTATCCGCCGCCCGCGCCCGCGCCCAGCCAGCGACAGGTGGGGCCCACCTGTCGGCGCCGATATCGCCGCCGCCCGTCGTGACCGGCGCGGACACCGCAACCGCCCGCCGAATCCGCCCTTGACCCCGCGTGGGCCCCTCTCTTAACCCCCGCGCCACCCCTGCCCTCTTCCTATCGCCCCGCCATCCCTCGCGACGCCGCCGCCTCGCCGACTTCCGCCGCCGCGCGCCGCCCTGGTGAGCGCCGCCGCCGCCTCCCTCTCTCCCTCGCCTCGCCCGCGACCCCGCGAGCTCGCCCGCGCCTCCCCGCTGACTCGCCGCCCTCCTCTCCCCCCCCCCCCCGCAGGTCGCCACCGACGCTGACGCCACCCGCCGCCGACGCCTCCAGCTGCTCGCCACCGTCCGCCTCGCACCCGCCGACCCGCGCCGCCACCGCGAGGAGAACCGCCCCAACCTCGCCAACCCCGTGCACCACCCCGCCGCCGCCAGGAGCCGCCGGAACCGCCGCCGTCGCCCGCCACCGACATCGCCGGTGAGCACCACCTCGCCGCCTTCTCCCCGGCCGCTCGATCAAGATCTGACGGTCCAGATCGGACCGTTGACTGGTCAGCTCAGGCGCTGACTGGTCAACCGCCCCGTCAGCCGCCACGTCAGCCCAGTCAAAGTCAAAGTCTGACTAGGTAAATTCCTAAATAGATTTATTTGGCAGATTTTAGGTAAAACTTGTAAATTGCGTAGAAAATAATCTACTGGGCCAAAAAATTCAAATAAAATATGTGTAGATTCAGTAAGTCGTGTAGAATCTTTCTGTACCATTGTTTTACACTTTTACAGCTAGATTTTGTCCAGAATAATTAAATGATTTAATGGCCTTTTTGGAGTAATTAATTCGTAGAAAAAGATCTGTAACTCCAAAAATTGTAAATAATATGTCCCTGGAATCAGTAGAACAAGGGAAATCTCAAAGTGAATTAAAAGGTTAGGCTTACAGTAATAAATTTTGCCAAAACTATTTAATGGCTTTCTGCAGTATTTTAATTACTCAGGGAGTTATATAAATCCTTTTTGAGATATTCCAATTGGTACATTTCCTAATTAGCAATGCCTACACAGTAGAATTTTCCCAAGATTTTACAAACAGTATGTTAACAGTAGTGAATCATTTGGGTTCTAGCTCTAGTATTGAGCATTATAAATTGCACACTAGCTTTTCCTGCGCTAAAAATATTTTCCATGCATGCATTCGGTAGATTTACTGAATAAGATTATGTGGTGCTGCTGTAGCATCAATCCACTTGTCATGCATGCATCTTGCATCATCTTTGTTTGCATATGCTTGTGGATGGTTTGTTTATGATTGCAGTTGTATCGTGTAGATTGTGACGAGTGCAACGCTTGCTCGTGTGTGGATTGTTCTTCCGACCGCTACAACCAAGGCAAGTAGATGCTAATTTGTTCATGATGTTGTCCTACTATTTTCAATGCATTGTCGTGTATTTTGTAGTTGCATGTGTAGGATGATACTATCGCTACGCTATGTCCTATTATGTGGTAGGGCTTTCCTTGTAGATGAACCACCATTGATAGATGTGCTTAGCCATGCTATGATGAACGAGGGCTGGGTTACATCACTGAAAGTTGTTTCTAAATGTGTTGGTTTGCGAAAACTAAAACAACTTAATCAATGAATCTCCTGGGTGTGATGGGATTGATAATTTTTGGTGGTATCATTGCGGAAAGGCACCCAGGTATCAAGAGAAAATGATGGCTTCTTTATTTTATAGCTTACGTGTACAACCATGTGCCAATAATGAAATGGGCGGTTGGTTGGACTTAGTAGGTTGTGGTAACTCGAACCCGCGTATCCAGAGATATAGAATTTTGGTAGGTTGGACCGGTGCGCGTCGGGATTGGGAAGCTACTTCCCGAACGGTCTCTTCTTGGACTTCTCCCTATTATCACCCAAAATGAGAGTGATGGTATGAGCTGGGTTAGCCAAGTCACATGGGTAAAGTGTACTAACCCATGCAGGGTGTATAATCTAATCGATTAGCCGTGTCCCCGGTTATGGACGACTGAGTTGCTTGATATTGATTCCATGACATGTTTCTCGCTCATTCTAATTTTATAATTGCTTTAATATTGTTGGGTTAACTTAATTGGGATCTTTTCAAAGAAAATCAAAAACTGTTTATGAAAGTAGGACAAAGATATTTGAAAATACAAGCTAGCCACAGCTTCACTTGCCAAATATGCATATAGAAGTTAGCACTGTTGTCTCCTTTACTAGCTCTACTTGCCATACATTCCATGTATTGACCCTTCGGGACTGCTACGTTTCATGTTGCAGGATATTCCGATTCTGAGTAATCGATATAGGCCACGGTACTCCACTCGGCACTTGTTCACTTGTGGGCAATTTGAAGAATGGAGAATTTGCTTTATTTATGTTGCTACCTGAATAATTTGAGCTAGCCTTGAGCTAAGCTTTTATTGTAATAATGGTACTCTGGATCTACGTTATTTATGATACACGGATATTTTGCTATGTTATTCATCTTATTCTATTGTGGGCCAATGAACCGATCCAGGGATTGGCATGTCACATAAAAGCCACGGTCTTTTCAGAACCGTGGTGTTACAGATAAAATGACAATGTAACTCTCCATTGTTTACATGCTTGTCTTATTTTTCTTCCAAATGCAATAAATATTAAATTGCATACACATAACCGATTCACCTAAAAGCTTCAAGCCGATGATAGGTGATGGGAGATAAATTTCAACACCTCCCTGTGTCAATGTTCCTCTAGGACTTAGACGTGGGGATTGATATATGTCACAAATATTTGCAATATTAATTATGTGTTGGACGGTTCATAAAGTCGTGATATTTTGCTTTTACGTCATACTGAATTTCATCACCTAACTGGTTCACCTAGAAAGGTCGACCAAATGGAAGATGTGGAAAACATATTTAGGTTATTAGTATTGGAGTTCTTGGCTCAATTATCGATGAATAATTAATAGCTAATATGAATAATATGATAAAAATAGCTTTGGACATGATGAAGGCTTACACTTTTGATCAAGTTGGAAATGTAAACAAACTTATAATCTCTTCGAGTTAGAATATATTTTTGAGGGAATTGAAGAATTGTAGTCAGAAGGGGAATCACTATTCTCTTGTATGGATCAAATTAAAGATTGCACACAAAAATCATCTCGCGAGAAAAATCCGTAGAAATTTCATCGCTCATAGGACTACATGGATTATAAAACCTAGGAATGTGAAAAATGTGAGATAGAGATGTCATTTACTATGGAGCTAAAGAAATTCAAACACATTTAAGAGGTGATGCCTTCGAATGGTGCATATGATACAAACATAATATTTGAGAATTGGAGAGAGAGGGGGGGAGGGGAGGGAGAGAGCACCAAACACACTATTTCTTCCGTTGTTTCCTTCCTTTTGGTGCCTCCCACTACCTCATACTTCTAGTCTCATACCTTGCTCTCAGATGAAGTTTTTTTTCTTACTCCTCGTGCCGATATCTAGAGTTATTTTTCATACACTTAGGCCACTACAAATGCATTCCGTACCAATTTTGCAACACGACCATATGATTCAAAGGGTCTTACAGGAAAATAATCTCAATCCTTTGAAGGTTACAAAAATATCCTTACAAACCAGAGAGGACCTTAGAAAAAACCATACATGAGCATACCTATGTTTTTGTAGTTGATAGCCCTAATGTATATTGTGTCCCGGAAGTAATACCTATAATCAAGTCCATCCTGGATTTAGATAAATCAATTTTTATAAACTTTGATCATATATTTAGAAAAAAATATCAATATTAACAATAAAAATATATTGTATTAGAATTGTCATAAACTATATTTCTATATTATATCCATTACGAATCATGAATCATGAATGTTGATGTTTTTTCTTACATTGTTGGTCAAATTTTACAAAGTTTGACTATGACTGAATCCAAAACACGAGGTAATTATGAACCGAGGGAGTAGTAGCATGCAGTCACGGTAAAGTTGGGTGCTCGGTCCTTTGACATTAGCAATGATGGTTTTTAGCCGGTTTCCGAGCACGGGTTGATGGATTGCGCTGAGGCCAGCCACAACGTTGGCTTGGCCAAATTTGACACAAGGAGCAATTTGGCAACGAGACAAAAAATGGCAAGAACTCCACAGCATTGGCAATAGCTAAATCTCTGTATCGTGGGTCCCAACACCAAGCATTTGTTCAAACGTACATCGCGTGAGCCTGCTACTGCATGTCCAATTCGTTGGCAGTTGGAAGAGATATATTATTTTATTTGAAGACAAAAATTTAGCATCGACGCATGGACTTGCTCCGGTTGCCTGCTTTCTAAAATTTGGAACTATTCCTATAATAAGAGGAACGAGTTCTAAAAGATAAAAAGACAATATAGAACTACTTTTAGCACAAGTGAGTGCCTTGAAGCCTCGGCAGAAGCTGCACTTGCATCCATCTCCCGCAGGCCGCAGCAGCAATCATCGGTAGCCTCCTTGGCCCCACGAATCCCGAGCTGCAGAGCACGCGTCTCGGCGCCACGTCGGAGTAAAATTACTTCGAAGAAAATAATCCGAAGGCACCACCTCTAAACTCTAAACGAGTACAAATCCCATTTCGGAGATTTCTTGCACGCATTCCGTACTGTGGATCGTGAGAGCTACTACACAGGCTGCAGTAGTGCAGTTGCATTTGTTTCATATGTCACACGCATTGGAACAGATTTACTTTTAGAAGACAGACAGACAGTCGACGGGGTTCTCATTTTCGGCAGGCGCGGACGAACTCCCGCTTAGCATGAAAATGTTACCGTGCCACTCAAAGGTTTTGTTTTTTGAAATGGGGTCAAAGTCCCGGCCTCTGCATTAAAATGATGCATGCAACCTCCTTTTATTAACTTATTAAATTTTGTAGTTCTTGGGATAATCTGTAAAAAAAGATGATTTTGACATTATGTTAAAAGTTAAGTCATTTCTCGTATTCCAAATTGCCCAAAGTAAAGTACATGTAGCCACTTGAATTTATACTTTCTCAGGTTTACTGACTCCTTTAAGCCAAGAACCAAATAAATTATCTGTGCTAGTTAGAGGCGAGATATTGAAGGCCGGCCATATGCACAATACGCCACATCAACTTAACCAAAAGACAATCAAAAAACAAATGTTGTATTGTTTCTACTTCGGGTTAATAAACAACACTCAAGATTTTCTTGCCGGATATACTGAGTGTTCCTATGGAGATCGAGAAGTTCCCTTTTCCGCTAGGTGCATTTAGAGCAAGTGCAGTGTTGTCAAAATAGGGTGTCTAAGAGCACCTTTTCCTTTCAAGTGGTGTCTAGCACAGTGGAGAGGGTGGTGCTAGCTAGGAAATTCTTAGTCCTATGTCTAGTACAAGACACAAGTGTCTAAGAAAAAAAGCAACTAATGGTCCCATTTGCAGTGTATGACCAAACTTTAAAAGTACTAAGTATCTTATGTTTAGTAGACCCCACAAGTTTTACTAGACACTGTCTAAACAATGGAGCTTATTCCTTTTTTAGACACATGCATACTTTTTTCTTAGACACCATCTTCACGATGTACATGCTCTTAGAGCAAGTATAATAAGGTGACATAAGCTGGCTATAAGACATTAAATAGTATATTTGTGCTGAGTTGGAAGAGAGAGAAGAGGAGAGAGGAGAGTGGACTCTTATGTAAGAGTCAGCCCTAGCACGTGCTCCTAGGCACTTTGTGAGAGTGAATGGTGGACCAATTATTGATAAAGTAGTACATTTCTATAGCTTGTTATTGTATATATTGACTAATTGGTTGACTATAGATGACATGATACTACTATCTTATAGTCAGTAGTTGGCTATACTATTGTTCTTGCTCTAAGTCACCCAATTGGTTCCAGAAGTCTTGTCTGTTGGTGAGTACTCCCTCCGTTTGGGATTATAGGTCACGCACGGTTAACTAGGTTGCCAATTTGACCAACAAAATATAAATAAAATATTACAAAAATTATACCATTACAAACTTTAGATGCTATATTTTCTAATGGTATAATTTTTGTGCAATATAACTTATATTTTATTAGTCAAATTAACGATCTAGGTATACGCGTAAGACCTATAATCCCAAACAGAGGTAGTACCTGAGTCAGATTAGAAAAAAGAGAAAACGCATCAGCGCTGAGTGCAACTCCACCTCGATCCAAAAAAGCAGAAAAACTACTGGTATTTTTATAACCCGGCAGGTCGCTCTACCTTTTACCAAAGCCAAACGAGGACCAGCATACAGTACACAGATTCCTCCATTAGTTTACCCTGGCCAGTGCCACCCTTTTCATCCTTTTCACACGAGCTTTATCCAGGTCTTTGACAATTGCCAATTAACGACGCAGGATCGGTAACCACGAAGGCTTTTTCCGGCGCCTCGGGCTTCTTCGTTGGCGCCTATTCCGACGCTCGCTGGATACATACATACATACTACCGCGGGTTTGTTCGAAAAGGAACCGGAAAGGGGTGCCGTTGCTTTGCCCAAATAAGGGAGCTTTCCTTTGTTGCAGCCTTGCAGTGGAGTGAAGGCCACCCAGGCACGTTGGCTGCTTCTGCCGCCTACTGTGAGAAGGACTAGAGTAGTACGTTGCCGTGGAAGGATTCCGGGCCTGGAATCAGCATCTTTCTTGGAGTAGCTAGTTTTCCTTTTCTTTTCGTTTTTCTAATCTTGCTTTTGTGAAACGATGCCAACGGAATACAGTCCGTGCAGCTTTACTGATACTGTACGTAAAGACAGTTTTCTCTAATAATGGGCAGGCGGCAGTGCGGCCTTCTGTTTTTCTTCAGTCTCCTTCTTCAGTTTCTAAGCACCCCAAAATTGCCTCTTTGGTCGCTAGCTCGTTATTTTCAGAACCAAAGTATTTCCAAACAAGAGAGTATTCCAAAGCTGGGCAAGGAAACACGAGCTTCATAACTATATGATTTATACGGAAGAAAGTAGCGGCCAAAATGATTTATTATAGTTATACTAGCTTCATAACTATATTTTATTTAACCATGTGAAAATATAATTTATTCGTAGGAGGAACCATGGTGTTCATGTCCAAATTGATTAATTATTGGCATTTTGCCACATAAACCATATAAAATCGGTGGATGCGACAAATGCTAATACACATCAAGATCATATAAAGCAATGGTTGATTACGCCGGGATCGCCTATGGCCTTTCTCGAATGATCACCTCTCTGAGATTTTGTTCTCACCCGTCATACTCCTACGGTCCTATTTTCTCCTTTAGAAATATAAGACATTTTAGCTTTATAAAATAAAAGACTAAAGGACGTATAGATACTTTCGACTCATAAAACTAAAACGTCTTGTATTTCTGAACGGAGAGAGTACCTTCCACGACTCATCTCTACTCATCCTTTTCAGGAGTAGATGGCGCTAGCGGTATTCACGAAGCTCGATCATATGTGTAAAAGAGCAGTAATTAAATACTCCACGACTAACTGTAGCTAAAAATGGCGTGGCTTACAATGTCTTCACTATTTATAGCAATGACAAAAAACTGAATCCTATGTTACTTGCATCATTACTAACATGAATTTTAACCAAAATCAGTACTACGGTTAAGCCTGCAATGTTCATAAATAAGTGTACTTATAGATTATGTATATTTTCTTAAACTATGTACGGTGCCTAAGAAAATATTTTCTTAAATTGGGCATAAAAAACCAAAACCGAACACCGAAACCGAATTAACCAGAACCGAAACCAAATACACCGAACACGCATTAGCTGAAACTAATTTCGGTTGGTAATATGATTAACCAAATTTATAAATATTAATTCGGTTTTTTACTTTCTGTTAACCGAAATAACCGTATAAACCGAAAAATATACGTGACAGAGCTAAATATATTTATGATTCTGTCCCAGACGTCCATTACTGCACATAGATACTAGCTCATGTGACAAAAGACATGCATACAAAAGCTGTCAGGACAGTCCATGCATGTACGTATGTCTCTAGCTACATGCATGCACGTACATGTTCGTGGTTTAACTGTCAATTGTGTCTATGAATTTTGTTGAAAGTCTTTCAATTGTTTTTTTTGTTTCGGATATAATCATGTATTTTAGCTGAACTCTCAACACGTACAATTTGTTGAATATATACGATTTGAAAGATAAACATTATTTTTTTGAACGAGCAAGATAGACATCATGCTTATTTTGTTCTTTTTCTACGCATGCGTTCAAGACATCAGCTAGCCATGTATTGCTTCAGGTCCTCGCCGACCTGGAGGTTACTTCCGGTGCGCCGATGAGTGGTTTAACTTGTATGGATCTGACATAAATTATGGCACAGTGTTATTATTTTCAGAAGTTCGGTTAAAAACCGAACACCGAATCGAATTGTCCGCTAACCGAACTATGGATTAATTAAAAAACCAAAATAATTTTGATGCCTATATTTTATAAAAACCGAATTATAGAAAAACCCAAAAAATCGAACCGAATTAACCAAAAAAAAACGAATGCCCATCCCTAACGGTGCCTAATAAACTTGACCGAAGGGGAGTAGCCTGAATGTCGTGATCTCCCGAATCACCTTGAATTGTCCTTTATACGACCAATTTTACTGGTGGACACAGTAATGGGTGGCTGAAGAAAGCTCGGCCACATTCAAGTCAAGTTAGTAGTAACCGTGGTTTTAAGTATAGTACACTCCATGTACTACTACGTCGCGAGCGCTTTCCATCAAACAATCTTGCCACGGTACAAGCCAAACCGTACGTACAGATAGTAGTAGTAGTACCCTATCTTTACGTACGTACTAGTACTGTACTTGAGTGCGTATAGCAGACACGGGGGAGTAGAAAGTTTACCCAAGTAGAAGTATTTTTTGTGTGGTACGAACCAGCAGGCACGGCCTGCACCGGCGGGCAGTGTGCTCGATTGAATACAGACTGCCGCGTGCAGTTAAACCTGTAGAGTACGGCGCAGGCGTACGCACGTGACGAGAGACTGCGTGGCAGGCAATCGGAGGCTACCCCCCTTGTGTCAGAACTCGCAGCTGCTCTTGCGACTTAGCCGCTGTACCTGTAGGCGGAGGCGGTACAGTACACCTACTTCACTCTCATCTGCGCCCGTGTTCAGCTCGGCCTGATCAAGTGATCATGGCTTTTTCTGGCGCGAGTAAGAGGCGATGGGTCGTGCTCGTGCCTGGTCTGGTCTCTCTCGCATGCTCGTTCCTGGACGATCGGGCCGGGCGTGGTAAATGAGGACAGGGCGACAGGCCGATCACGTTCCGAAATCACCAATGCCGACAGTTGCGGCTCGGTGGGTAGGGATTCCGGCGAGACCTAGGAAGATTCCGCACTCAATACAGCGTGTACTTTGACATGTGGGGCCTGTCTGTACAGCCCGCTTTGGCCTTGGCCCCGCTTCGTCACCGCCCAAACGATCGAGCGCCACACACACACACGCACGCACGCACGCACGCGCACACCCCACCACCACACACACACAACGTTTCCACCAGCCATTGGCTCCGTAGCAAACAGAAGAAAAAATATTCTCCGATCAATTCAAAGAAAAACTCCTTCGCCACAAAATAAATGTTGTTCTTCTTAGATACTACTCCTTCCGTTTCAGGGTTTAAGGCGTCCTCGTTTTGCGTGTTTTTTCTTTGACCAAGAATTACTCTAAATACATAAAGAGTTTTGATATATAACTAGTATCACTGGAAAGTATTTATTAATACGAATCCAACGGTACTAATTATGTATAATATAATCAAGATTTTGTTGCTCAATTCTTTTAATCAAACTTTGCTTTGGAAAGCAGTGCGCCTTAAACCTTGAGACGGAGGTAATATAGTTTTAGCGTGTTGATAGAACGATCATGTAATGACTCGTTGTTTCCATAGCTTTCTTATTTTTCTCCTTCCAAATGCAATAATACTGAATTGCACACAGCTAGCTGATTCACTTAAAAGCTCTAGCATATGATAGATGCACAATATATTTCAATATACACTCTCATGTCATGGTTCTTCTACATCTCAGACGAGTGATCGATACTTACCACAAAAACGTAGGGTTAATTGCGGAAAATGGAGAATTGTAATCATAAGCATAAAGTATGGAATCTTATAGGAAAATAATGTCAACCCTTGGAACCGTACAAAATCATCCATGCAAACCAAAGAGGACGTTGGAAAAAACAAAAAGTGAGCACACCTAGATTTTTTATTGAAAGTCCCGGTGCATATTGTTTCCCAAAACTACCGAAACCCTAGAGTTTACTACGCGACATCCCAAGACCTATACTTGCCATGAGTGACTTAGGCAAAAACTAGATGTACACTTATTTGTCTTGAGGACCAGGCTTGGTTCTTAAGTTTAAAAATCCCGATACTCATGTTTAATGGTTGTGTGCATCCCTAGTTGGTACAGAGGCCGGGAAAGTGAAATACTTCCTCCATTTTAAGCTCTAGGCCGCCTCATCTCTTGGCCGCTGCCGGCTGCCGCACGGGGAGGGGGAGGGGATCTCTCTTCTTCCTCGGCGTAGATCAATGACGTGGGACACCAATCCTCGTTGCGGATGGGGTGTGCGTCAGGCACCTCAGCGACGTGGCATCTCTGGCGTGCAGCGGCAGCGGCAGCGGCATGGCCAGAGTGGCGGACAACGATCTGATTCCCCTCGTCCCTCTAGCCAAGAAAACTCCGGGGGAAACCTCAGATCCAGAGGATCGAGCGATGGCGGTGTCCTGTACGTCGTTCCCCTATTGAGGGCATCACTTTTGGAGTTATCACCGGCTGTAGGGACCAGCGACGGTGGTGCCGAGGTTGCGATGCCTCGTTTCTTCGCGTCGCTAGGCTTCGAGTGCGAGATGTGGAGCAACTTGCGGCGGTAAGGTGGTGGCTGCAGGCAACAGTCTGCAGTCGGTCTAGCGACGACACGCTGGCCGCACTTTGCTCGCTGCATCGTCTCATGGCATGATAGGAGTTTGGACATGGGGCGGCGACCCAGATTTTTCGACGACGGCAACCTCTCTGGTCATGTGGATGACACGAAGGCTGGATCTTCGCTAGTGGTTTCCACTTCAAGATCAGGTTCGTTTCGACTCAACAGGTGCTACGCACGATGGTCCTGGAGGAGGTGTCAAGTCATGCCTAACCGGCCGTGGCGATGTGGTGTCTCGTTGGAGACTTCATGTTTGGCCTGATCCCGGAGGGTGCTACGCACAACGTCTCCTCTGGGGCGTCAAGTCATGCATGTTTGGTCGATCGAAGGCGGTGCGACAGTGCTGGAGGCGTGGCAGTATGGGACGTCTCATTTGAAGGGTTTCGCGGCATAGTAAATCAAAGATTTTCCTACGGATGCGAACAAGAAAGCCAAGATCTAATCTAGGAGATGTAATCAACGAGAGAGATTGATGAGATCTTCATACCCTTGAAGAAATCGCACAGCGGAAACGTTCAATAGAACGTGGTTGACGTAGTCGTACTCGTCGTCTCCTCCTCGCGATCTGATCCGATCCTACGCCGCAAGTGGCGGCGCCT
The DNA here is from genome assembly GCA_916181665.1 of Avena sativa. Lineage (NCBI taxonomy): Eukaryota > Viridiplantae > Streptophyta > Magnoliopsida > Poales > Poaceae > Avena > Avena sativa. Next base: position 19,466,893 of record OV702284.1, read on the forward strand.
CCGAGAGATGCACATGTACGGTGCAGCGATGTCTCCTCCTTTCCTTGGTCTAGCAAGAATGGTGGAGAGATAGATTGGATCTGCAGCACGACGGCGTGGTGCTTATGGTGAAGAGTTTCTGCGGCAGGGCTTCGCCTACACGCAGTCCGGAGAGAGAGAGAGGAGGAGGAGGGGTAGCAGTTGGCGGATAGGGTTGGAGTGGGGGGAGGGTGCACCCTTGCCCTCCTTATATAGGGGGGCTGGCCGGCCCCCTTGACCCCTCCTCCAAGCTCTAGGGAGGCGGCCCAAGGGGTGGAGTGGGGGGCAAGTCTTCCCCCCTCTTCTAGAAGGTCCCTTAGGGTTTCCCCTAGGGTTGGCCGGCTGGGCCTTGGGCGCCTTGTGCCCCTGGCCCAAAGTGGCCAGAGCACTTCCCCTTAGGCCCACGCAGGCCTCCAACAAGTGGGCCCACGTTGGTCCCACTCCGGAATCTTCTAGAACCTTCCGGTACAATACCGATAAACTCCGAAATGATTCCAAAATCCAAAATATGCTTTCCTTTATATGAATCTTATTCTCCGGACCATTCCGGAACCTCTCGTGATGTCCTGGGTCTCACCCGAGACTCCGAAAAACACTCATAGACCAATTACCCATTCTATCCTAGCGTCGATGCACGTTAAGTGTGTGACCCTACGGGTTCGAGAATATGCAGACATGATCTTCTATCAATAATCAACAGCGGGATCTGGAAACCCATATTGACTCCCACATATTCATCGATGATCATATCGGATGAAACACGATGCCAGGATTCAATTAATCCCATATATGTATTCCCTTCGTCACGCGATATTTTACTTGCCCAAGATTCGATCGTTGGTATCGGCATACCTAGTTCAATATCGTTCACAGCAAGTACTTTACTCGTTCCGTAATCCGATATCACTTTGTGATTAACTCCTTAACCACGTGCTTGCAAGCGGTGTTGATATCGATTACCGAGTGGGCCCGAAGTATATCTCTCCGACTTGGGAGGGACAAATCCCATCTCGATACATATAACCCAACAGATACTTTCCGATCACCTGAGAGACACCTTTATGATCACCCTCTCATAGGATGACATTTGATGACCTCAAAGATTTCTTCCGATACCAGGGAGTTGTATTATCTCATGGTCTAAGGAATACAATATTTGACATAAGAAAAGCTTCGCAAAGACGAACACGATGACACGATCTAATTGCTTCGCTTAGTTTGGGTCTGTCCACCATATCATTGTCCCAATGATATGATCTTATTATTAATCGACAACTCATGTCCATGGTTAGGAAACCTTAACCATCATTAATCAATGAGCTAGTCCATAGAGGCGTACTAGGGACACGGTGTTGTTCACAAACCACACAAGTATTAAAGTTTCCGCTTAATACAATTCTAGCATGGAATATAAACATTATCATGAACAAGAATTATAATAATAACATCTTTATTATTGCCTCTAGGGCATAATTCCAACAGTCTCCCACTTGCACTAGAGTCAATAATCTAGTTTACATCTGGCAACAATCTCACACCCATGGCACTGAGGTGCTGATCATGTTTTACACGTGGAAGAGGTTTAGTCAATGGATCTGCGACATTCAGATCTGTATGTACTTTGCTAATCTTCAGATCTCCATCTGCTATATAATCTCGGATTATATGAAACTTGCGGTTGATATGCTTGGTCTTTGGATGATATCTTGGTTCCTTAGCAAGTGCTATGGCGCCAGTGTTGTCACACAATATCTCCAGTGGGTCCAATGCACTTGGAACCACGCCAAGCTCAGTGATGAAGTTCCTGATCCAAACTCCTTCACTTGACGCTTCTGCAGCAGCCATGTATTCCGCTTCTACTATAGATCCCGTGATCACGCTTTGCTTGCAGCTTCTCCAGCTCACAGCTCCTCCATTCAAAATATACACGTATCCTGTCTGAGATTTAGAATCATCCTTGTCGGTGTCAAAACTAGCATCGACGTAACCTTTTACGACAAGCTGTTCATCACCCCCATAGACTAAGAACATTTCTTTAGTCCTATTTAGGTACTTTAGGATGTTCTTCACGGCTGTCCAGTGTTCCACTCCTGGATCACTTTGATATCTGCTCGTCAAACTAAGAGCATTGGACACATCCGGTCTAGTACACAACATGGCATATATGATGGAACCTATGGCCGAGGCATAAGGCACTTTGCTGATAGCTTCCCTATCATTTACCGTAGCTGGACACTGAGCCTTGCTCAATATCTTACCTGACAACATGGGCAATGAACCTTTCTTTGCTTTATCCATTCTGAACCTTTTTAGAACTTTGTCTAGATATGTACTTTGGCTTAAAGCTATTAGGCGTCTTTGTCTATCTCTATATATTTTGATGCCTAATATATAAGCAGCTTCTCCTAGGTCTTTCATTGAAAAACATTTATTCAAATAACTCTTCACATCGCTAAGCATACCAATGTCATTTCCAATAATCAATATGTCATCCACATATAGTACTAAAAATGTCACCGAGCTCCCACTCACTTTCTTGTAGATACAAGCTTCGTAGAAATTTGGAACAAATCCAAAACTCTTGATCACTTGATCAAAACGAAGGTTCTAACTCCGAGATGCTTGCTTCAGTCCATAAATGGAACGCTGAAGTTTTCACACATTATTAGCATCCTTAGGATCGGCAAAACCTTCGGGCTGCATCATATACAGCTCTTCATTAATGTTGCCATTGAGGAACGCAGTCTTGACATCCATCTGCCACATTTCATAATCATGAAATGCAGTAATTGCTAATAAAATCCGAATGGACTTAAACATTGCTACGGGAGAGAAAGTCTCATCATAGTCAACACCTTGAACTTGCCGAAACCCTTTTGCGACAAGTCGAGCTTTATAGACAGTAACATTACCATCCGCGTCCGTTTTCTTCTTGAAAATCCATTTGCACTCAACGGCCTTACGGTTGCTAGGAGGGTCCACCAAAGTCCATACTTGGTTTTTGCTCATGGATCCCAATTCGGATTTCATGGCCTCTAGCCATTTCTCGGAGTCTGGGATCATCATTGCTTCCTCATAGTTCGCAGGTTCACTGTTGTCTAACAACAAAACGGTTAAGACATGGCTGTTGTACCATTCAAGAGTGGCACGCGACCTTGTAGACCTGCGAAGTTCAGTAGTAGCATCGTTCGAGGTTTCATGATCCTCGTCATTAGCTTCCTCTCTTGTTGGTGCAGACGACACTGGAACAATTTCAGGTGCTGCGCTACTCTCCAACTGGAGAGAAGGTTCAATAACCTCGTCTAGCTCTACCTTCCTCCCACTCACTTCTTTCGAGAGAAACTCCTCAAGAAAGGATCCGTTCTTTGCAACAAACACTTTGCCTTCGGATCTGTGGTAGAAGGTATACCCAATCGTTTCCTTAGGGTATCCTATGAAGAGGCATTTCTCCGCTTTGGGTTCGAGCTTGTCCGGCATCAACTTCTTGACATAAGCTTCGCATCCCCAAAATTTAAGAAACGACAACTTAGGTTTAGCACCAAACCATAGTTCATACGGTGTCGTCTTAACGGATTTAGATGGTGCCCTATTTAAAGTGAATGCATCGATTTCTAATGCATAACCCCAAAATGATAACGGCAAATCTGTAAGAGACATCATTGATCGCACCATATCTAATAGAGTTCGATTCTGGCGTTCATACACACCATTGCGCTGTGGTGTTCCGGGTGGCATGAGTTGCGAAACGATTCCGCTTGCTTTAAGATGCGTGAGAAAATCATAACTCAAATATTCACCTCCACGATCGGATCGTAAAAATTTAATTTTCTTGTTACGATGGTTTTCCACTTCGTTCTGAAATTCCTTGAACTTTTCAAACGTTTTAGATTTATGTTTCATTAAATAGATATACCCATATATACTTAAGTCATCAGTAAAAGTGAGAAAATAGTGATATCCACCGCGCGTCGAAACACTCATTGGCCTGCATACATCGGTATGTATGATTTCCAATAAGTCCGTTGCTCGCTCCATTATTACGGAGAACGAGGTTTTGATCATCTTGCCCATGAGGCACGGCTCGCATGTGTCAAATGATTCAAAATCAAGAGACTCCAAAAGTCCATCAGAATGGAGTTTCTTCATGCATTTTACACCAATATGACCTAGATGGCAGTGCCACAAATAAGTCGGATTATCACTCTCTACTTTGCATCTCTTAGCTTCGATGTTATGGATGTGTGTTTCATTGCTTTCGAGATTCAGAAGAAATAAACCATTCACAACAGGTGCATGACCATAAAAGATGTTATTCATATAAATAGAACAACCATTATTCTCCGATTTAAATGAATAACCGTCTTGCAATAAACACGAACTAGATATAATGTTCATGCTCAACGCAGGCACATAATAACACTTACTAAGGTTTAAAACTAATCTCGAAGGTAAAACTAAGGAGAGCGTGCCGACGGCCATCACATCAACTTTTGATCCATTGCCAACGCGCATCGTCACCTCATTCCTTGCTAGCCGCCGTCTATTCAGTAGCTCCTGTTTCGAGTTACAAATATTAGCAACTGAACCAGTATCATATACCCAGGCACTACAACGAGCGCTAGTAAGGTAAACATCAATAACATGTATATCAAATATACCTTTAATGGTGCCAGCCTTCTTGTCCGCTAAGTACTTCGGAAAGTTGCGCTTCCAGTGACCCTTGTCCTTGCAATAGAAGCACTCAGTGTCTGGCTTAGGTCTAGACTTGAGCTTCTTCTCAGCAGGGGCAACACGCTTGCCGCTGCCTTTCTTGAAGGATTTCTTTGCACCCTTAGCTTTCTTAAAGCTAGTGGTCTTGTTGACCATCAACACATGATTATCTTTCTTGATATCCACCTCCGCAGCTTTCAGCTTAGCGAAGAGCTCAGTGATCGTATCAGTGGAACCAATTTGATTGTGAGTAACTACAAAACCTTTGTAGCTAGGAGGGAGTGATTGCAGAACTCTGTCAATCTTGAGCTCTTCTGGAATCTTGCAGTCCAGTTGCTCAAGACGTTGAGTGTAGCCTGACATCTTAATGGCGTGCTCACTAACGGAACTCCCTTCCTCCATCTTGCAGTTAAAGAACTTCTCAGAGATCCCATATCTCTCAGAACGGGCCTGAGTCTGAAACATGGTTTTCAGTTCCTCAAGTATCTCATAGGGCCCGGCGAACTCCTCAAAACGATTTTGAAGTTACGGTTCCATAGCAAACAACATGGTACTCTTAATCACTCCATAATCATCTTTGCGTGACTGATAAACAGTTTTTTTCATCAGCCGGCGCATCAATAGCAGGGGCGTCACCTAGCGCTTTCTCAAGTACATAGTCTTTTTGTCCGCCAGCGAGAATGATTCTCAGATTGTGGAACCAGTTGGTAAAGTTAGACCCATTGTTCTTAAGCTTTTCTTTCTCAGCAAAAACGTTGAAGTTGAAGTTGGACTTAGCCATTTGATCTACAAAATTTGCAAATACAATTTAGACTATGTTCATGATAACTAGTTCAACTTAATCAAACTACTAGATGAACTCCCACTAAATTCAACATCCCTCAAGTTGTTTAGTGAACACGATCCAAATTCACCACACCTAATCCGATCTTCACGAGAAGAGATGTGGTTTCAATGGTGGACAACAAAGTGTCGATCATATCATTCATATGACTCATGTTTAACCTTTCGGTTCGTGTGTTCCGAGGCCATGTCTGTACATGCTAGGCTCGTCAAGTCAAACCCAAGTATTTCCGCGTGTGAAAAACTGGCTTGCACCCGTTGTATGTGAACGTAGAGTTTATAGCACCCGATCATCACGAGGTGCTTGAAAACGACGAACTTTCGCAACGGTGCATACATGGGGAGAACACAATTTTATCTTGATCTTTAAGTGAGGAATCATCTTATAATGCTACCATCGCGATCTAAGCATAATAAGATACATAAAAGGATAAACATCACATGCATATAATTTTATGTGACATGGTATAGCCAATCTCCGCGCAATGATCTCCATCTTGTGCGCGCCAGCATGATCTCCATCACTCAACCATGATTTCCTCCACCACGAATAGCAACTACAACTATTGCTAACTACTTAGCGATAAAGTAAAGCTATTACATGGAGTATAAGAAGTTGACACACAGGTCATACACAATTATAAAGACAACCATACGGCTCCTGCCAGTTGTGAACTCATCGACATGCAAGTCGTGAAATATTACAAAAAATGATCATTGCATACATCTCAATCCATACACATCATGTCTTGGGCCATACCATATCACAAAACACTCCCTGCAAAAACAAGTTAGACGCCTGTACTTTGTTGTTGCATGTTTTACGTGGCTTATGGGAGTAACAAGCTAAGAACGATTCTTACCTACGGAAAGCCACAACGATGATATTATGGTTGTTAACATCCGTTGTAAATCCCACGACTACTATAGTGAGAGAAACTGGCATCCACCAGCCGCATGTGTGGAACAAGCCACACGTCAAGCGCGGAGCCGGTCTTGCAAACGAGGTCGCGTAAAGTTGGCCTGGACCGCTTCGATCTCACTATGCCGCGCCATGAGAAATACACAACAAGAGGTTTGCAACAGAAAGCATCAACGCCCGCAACAAGCATGTTGCGTTCTACTCGTGAAACACATCTACGCATAGATCTAGCTCTGATACCACTGAAGGGTTTCGCAGCATAGTAAATCAAAGGTTTTCCTATGGATGCGAACAAGAAAGCCAAGATCTAATCTAGGAGATGTAATCAACGAGAGAGATTGATGAGATCTTCATACCCTTGAAGAAATCACACAGCAGAAACGTTCAACAGAACGTGGTTGATGTTGTCTTACTCGCCGTCTCCTCCTCGCGATCCGATCCGATCCTACGCCGCAAGTGGCGGCGCCTCCGAGAGATGCACACGTACGGTGCAGCGATGTCTCCTCCTTTGCTTGGTCCAGCAAGAATGGTGGAGAGATAGATTGGATCTGCAGCACGACGGCGTGGTGCTTATGCTGGAGAGTTTCTGCGGTAGGGCTTCGCCTACACGCAGTCGGGAGAGAGAGAGAGTAGGAGGGGAAGCAGTTGGCGGCTAGGGTTGGAGTGTGGGGGGGGGGAGGGTGCTCCCCTGCCCTCCTTATATAGGGGGCTGGCCGTCCCCCTTGACCCCTCCTCCAAGCCCTAGGGCGGCGGTCCAAGGGGTGGGGTGGGGGGCAAGTCTCCCCCCTCTTCTAGAAGGTCCCTTAGGGTTTCCCCTAGGGCTGGCCGGCTGGGCCTTGGGCGCCTTGTGCCCCTGGACCAAAGTGGCCAGGGCACTTCCCCTTAGGCCCACACAGGCCTCCGACAAGTGGGCCCATGTTGGTCCCACTCCGGAACCTTCTAGAACCTTCTGGTACAATACCGATAAACTCCGAAACGATTCCGAAATCCAAAAACTGCTTTCCTTTATATGAATCTTATTCTCCGGACCATTCCGGAACCTCTCGTGATGTCCTGGGTCTCGTCCGAGACTCAGAAAAAAACTCATAAACCAATTATCCATTCTATCCCAGCGTTGATGCACGTTAAGTGTGTGACCCTACGGGTTCGAGAATATGCAGACATGATCTTCTATCAATAATCAACAGGGGGATCTGGAAACCCATATTGACTCCCACATATTCATCGATGATCATATCGGATGAACCACGATGCCGGGATTCAATTAATCCCATATATGTATTCCCTTCGTCACGCGATATTTTACTTGCCCAAGATTCAGTCGTTGGTATCGGCATACCTAGTTCAATCTCGTTCACAGCAAGTACTTACTCGTTCCGTAATCCGATATCACTTTGTGATTAACTCCTTAACCACGTGCTTGCAAGCGGTGTTGATATCGATTACTGAGTGGGCCCGAAGTATATCTCTCTGACTCGGGAGGGACAAATTCCATCTCGATACATACAACCCAACAAGTACTTTCCGATCACCTGAGAGACACCTTTATGATCACCCTCACATAGGATGACGTTTGATGACCTCAAAGCTTTCTTCCGATACCAGGGAACTGTATTATCTCATGGTCTAAGGAATACAATACTTGACATAGGAAAAGCTTCGCAAAGATGAACACGATGACACGATCTAATTGCTCTGCTTAATTCTGGTCTATCCATCATATCATTCTCCTAATGACATGATCTCATTATTAATCGACAACTCATGTCTATGGTTAGAAAACCTTCACCATCGTTAATCAATGAGCTAGTCCATAGAGGCGTACTAGGGACACGGTGTTGTTTATAAAACACACAAGTATCAAAGTTTCCGCTTAATACAATTCTAGCATGGAATATAAACTTTATCATGAACAAGAATTATAATAATAACATCTTTATTATTGCCTCTAGGGCATAATTCCAACATCGTTTCCAGTCTTTTATTCAGCGGTATCTTGTCAACGAGTTATCATTGCCGGACAGGTGATGATGGTATAAGCTTCTTCATCGAGTCTACACACTTCTGTGGAAACATTGATGGCACTATGGACGTATGCTCGCATCGTGTCCTTGATGAAGGTGGTGTCCTGAAGCTCGTCTTCGCGGATGAAAATCCTGAGCTCTACCGTTGTTTGGACTCGTCACTATTGGCGCGTGTGTACTTTGCCTTCTTGAAGGCTGTGTCTAGAGGTTGTGTATTTTTTCCTTGTTGTAGTCTTTGTCATAGGGTTAGTGGTAGTCTGGTAAAGTTACTATCGCGAGGCTTTGGCCTCGGGTTTGTTTACTTTGTAATTCTCGCACTTTTGAAATAAACGGGTTGTGTGCATCGTTTCGATGCAGAGGCCGGGGCTTTGTTCCCCTTTTTGAAAAAAACCTATACTTAATACTCCCTCTGTTTAAATTAATGGACTCAGTTTTGTATAGATTCGGATGTAGCTAGTTATGTTTTAGCGCTAGATACATCCAAATCTAGATAAATCCGAGTCATTAATTTGGATTGGAGGAAGTACTCCCTCGGTTCACAATTACCTCGCGTTATGTGTTTATTTAAAATCAAACTTTGCAAAGTTTGATCAAGAATATAAGAAAAAATACAAAAACATATATTATTTCAAATGAATATAGTATGAAAGTATTGTTCATAGCAATTCTAATACTACCTCTGTCTCAAAATAGATGTCTCCAATTTGTCTAAATTTCGATGAATATATAAACTAAGTACTCCAATCTTCAGTAGTGTAGCTGGCGTGAGAACCTTCTCGCACATGTTACATTTGCTTCGCGTGATGCACGCATTCGACCTATCAAACGTGCAGAGGAAAATAATATGGCCGCTTTTAATAATCGTGGCGGAACTCCGGCTCAGCCTGAAAACGTTCCAGGATCTGACTGGTAATCCAAGTATTGTTTCTTGCGGAGATCGCAAGGTTTCCTTCTCACTACTAGGTGCGGTTAGCCAAAATTGGTCCTGCGTCTGCACTGCATCTCGTTGTTGCAGTCGCTCATCAGTGGAGCATCATCATACGTGATGACAGTGATAAAATGACTTAACAAAAAAGAAAACGCATCGGCAGCGCTGAGTGCAACTCCACCTCGATCCAAAAAGCACACACAGACACATGCTGGAAGAGCTTTGCTCTGCTCCCGGTATTTTTATAACACGACGAACATGGACCATGGTCCATGGATGGATGCTCCAAGACTTGCAGCGCGAGCCAAAGCCAGACGAGGACCAGCGTAATCCACCAGTTATACTCACTCCATTAGTTTACCCTCGCCCAAACTCGTTTCCATCCTTTTCACGCCAGCTTTATCCAGGTCTTTGACAATGGTCAAATCCCTCTCGCGCTGCGCTGCGATGCACGCAGGATCGGTAAGCGCGAAGGCTGGCCAGAAAGAGGTGCCCCGTTGCTTTGCCCCAAAAAAAAGGAGAATAGCTGGCTTTCCTTTGTTGCAGACTTGCAGACTTGCAGTGGAGGGGCGAGTATAGTAGTACGTTGCCACCATGGCAGGATTCCGGGCTTGGAATCAGCAACTTTCTTGTAACTAGTTTTCCTTTTGTTAAACGATGCTAACTGAATTAGTTACTGGTACAGCTTTACTGCTACTTCTAGGTTAAGATAGTTTTGTTCTAACGGCCTCCTGATCTTCTTCGGTCTCCTGGTTCAGTTTTTGCTGCCTCCAAGTGGAGTGGGTTGCGACATTGACACTCTATTTTTTTTTGAATTTTAGTTTTTTTTTAGGTCCGTCACTTTATAGTTGATGATTGATACCACAAAATTTTGACAACGTGTCCTATTGACTTTGAGCTTGTCAGGGCCCATGTACTCACGTTCCAGACCAAGCATAGCATTGGATCGGAGCCCAATACTAAACTGTCTTTGTTGTGGTTCAAGCTGAGTACTGTAATTTTTTCAGGTGTATACACTTTTAATTCCATATCTTGTATCATGTGAGCGTTTTAGTCTTTATATCTTGCAAAGTAAGCAAAACTAGTGCCACAACTTACATTCTTAAAATATTTTAGTCCAATTTAATTGAATTTCAGCAAGTTTGACTAAATTCAACCATAATTTTTCAAAATAATTCCTACGTATTTTTTTCTGACATTTGTGTCCTTAGCACGAAAAGACAGACAGGTCCACCTGACGAGGTTTCGAATCGTCAATGCCTATTGTTATGAGCTTGGGTTTTGGAGAAGATGGGGTGCTGGAGATCGCGAAACGGTTAACAGACAAACAATCAGGGGACACGAGATTTACCCAGGTTCAGGCCCCCGGAGGGAAAACCCTACTCCTGCTTGTCTGTTCTTGATTACGGCGGAACCGAAGGTTCCAAGGGTGCGCAGATGCAATCTGGCGTGGAGGTCTGTATGCGGTGGTAAAAAGATTGGCCTCCTCGCCGTGCCCTCCTAGCCCTTATATAGAGTTAGGCAGGTCTCGAGCACAGATCGAGTCGGTTACAAGTTTAGGGTTTGCTCCTTTGAATATTCTATCTGTTCTAGTCTTGCTCTCCAAGGATCCGAAGATGTCATGGGCTTGAGCCATCCGAAAATCTCCACAGGCTGCGTATGTTCTTGTGGGCCTTCCTTGGGCTGGACAAGGTATACTAATGTCGTGTACCCGTAGGGTATAACCATGTTAGTAGCCCCCGAGTGTTCAGTCAAATCGCAGATTCGGCTGAGGACTCTTCAATCTTTCGGGTGCAGCTGTTTCTGTTCATCAGGGAAAAAATGATTTTAGTGTATACGGATTGTTGATGCGTGTGCCTGACTCTCCTAACGATCAGGGTCAGTTAATTGTCTTAGGAAAAAACAACATGATATTCTTCAGACTCGAATCCCTAGACTCGAATCTGGAACAGATGTTGACGTAATTCGACTCAGGCCGTTGAGGTCTTACAGGAGTCGAATCCCAGTAGTTTTCGAATGATGTACTCAACGCGTCCTTCGGAATTTTCATCGCGCCTGTTGGCACGGATTTTTACTAGTAGAGCGTAGTCAGGTGCGTTACCAGGCCATCAGATGGTATCTGTAGGTTTTATCTTTGCGTCGTAGACATAATATCCGAAATTTTATCACCGCGGAGGTGTTTTGGCTGGCCAAGGAGGATGTTACTCACTTAGCGTTGGTTGGAGAAAAGTTGCCAAAAAGTTTTTGCATTTTGATCCGAAGGATCGTAGTAAAAGAATTCATAGGGTGCGTGATCAGCGCTCCCTATGGGAGTAGCCCCCGAGTGTATGTTCGAGTCATAGACTCGAGCAGAGACTTTAATTCAGCCGTTATTGTCTTCAGGTCCGTAGGACACAATTTTTCCGGATGCTTGAATCGATCCTCCCTATGGGAGTAGCCCCCGAGTCCGTAGTGGAGTCATAGACTCGACGTAGGACTCGAAGAATCACTGGTGGTATAGTACCTTAATCATGCCTCAGGTGCGCGGCCAGCGCTCCTAATAGGAGTAGCCCCCGAGTAGTTGCTCGAATCATAGATTCGAGTGAGTACTTTTGGCTGTCAGCCACAGTTTTGTAACCGTTGCTAGTTTGTTTTTGATGACGTCAGTGCTGATGGTCGGTGGCCTCAACCGTCTGTGGCTCCAGAGGTGACGTGACCGGACGAACGTGGGTCCCACTTTATGACTTGGAGTTGACTGGTCACGCATGACGTGGCGAGAATTACGAAGTCTCCTCGGTCTCTGTGCGTAGTGGACGGCGTGCGAGCGAGTGTTTGCTGCTGTGTTGACACTGTTGCCTGTCAAAACCCACCGGCGAGCAGCGACGAGCAACACGAAGAGCCGGGAGGCTCCCAGAACTGCTGGTGGGCCCTGGTCCCTCGGGCAACGGCCCGCAAAACTCCGGCACACGTCCTGGCTGATTCGAGGGCGTGCCACCTGACCTATACCTGGTCAGGAAGGTGATGGATTGCTTCGATCAGTTTCCTGCATGGCAAACAAGTATACGTAAAATTCGAGCCGTGACCGGCTCCCAGGTTTCCCTGTGAATCGGCTCCTAGAGCCGATTATCCCATGGTTCTGCATTAGATCTATGATAACATGGGGTTTTGCTTCACCAATACAAGTTAAATCGATCTACGACAGTTTAACGTTTTCACCACGTAATTGGAAGATCCTACACGTAATTGAGCCTGGCAAATACAAAAGATGATAGAAAACTAACCCTAGAGAAGGCCTAACAACCGACGTAAAGTCAATTCTCGGAACAACTCCTCTCGAATTAGCAAACCATATCCTCACGTACTACTGGATCGTTCAACCCGTTTGCAAGGCCTGACTACGTGGATATCAAACTAAACCTTGGAAAACAAGGCAAAACTATAACGGATCAAATCGACTGAATAAAGATCAAGCAAGATGCTACCCTTACACCCGGGAAAAGATGCAAAGGCAGCGAGATAACTAGAGGTAGCATAACTAAACAATCATAGCAAAAAGTACCGATGCTACCCTAAACAAATCTATGATAATAGTATTACTCGCCATCAACAAGGCTTCAGTACGAGTAACACCAAATAACGCATAAGCAGATACTGCCTAGATCGCAAGATGCGATCTAGGCAGCATGACACTTACCCGAAAGAAACCCTAGAAACAAGGGGTGGCGATGCGCCGAGATTGTGTTTGTTGTGAACGTGATTGTCCTCCTTTTCTCAATAAACTTAGGTACATATTTATAGTCCGGAGACTTTCTATCTTTGGAATAACCCTAACAACTCTATCTCTTACTTAAACCGAAACGGAACCTACTACAATATAAGATACACGGGCAATTTAGCCCAAATCCACGCACAAGGCCGATTTAACAACACGTTGCATATATGTATCTTCCAAGCCCATCTTGATTACGGCCCATCTCCTCCTTTGGCCAAAATATGGCGATAACACATGCCCCCTGGTTTTGGCAATAATAATTCCAAAACCACTCTGTTGATGTTTTTTCTTCCCCTTTTTTTTTATATCGGGTTACGCGTTGCAGAGCAGAATCGTCACGCCACCCCCTCATCATGATGCCCTGTCTTCTCAACTCCTCCGCAGTGCATGATTTGACAATTTTGGCACCACATTCTGGGAAACCGCTATGGCATTGAACCGCCTCCCACTATTCCCCTTATTTAAATTCATCTGAGCAGTTTGCAGCCCCCATCTTCCTCCATTAGCCAAAAAACCCTCTTCCTCCGCCGAAAAAACCCTCTTCCTCCGCCATGGCCTCCTCTTCTTCCTCCAAATCATCCGCCCTTTCCTCCCAATCTTCCAACACGATGAGCAACCGAGAGCCGACGCCGGAGCACCCGCCAATGGCGGCGTACGAGGCTCTCGCCCCACAATGGTAGGACGAGAGGGACTGGGACTTCGCCGCCTGGTCGGAGGATGACGAGTCCCCGACCGACGGCGAGGAGGGCCTCCAGTTCCTTGTCGACGGGGAACTGGAGGTGGAGAGCTCCGACGACGCCTGGTCCTGGGATGGCGTCGAATCCTCCGACGAGGAGGAGGAAGCGGAGGAGGACACCTCCTCCGATGAATACCCGCCGGTGAAGCGCTTCCGCGCCGGGTCCAGCGAGGACACCGAAGACGACGACGAGGACGAGGAGGCCCCCCGCTGACATCCTCAGCAGCAGCGGCGGAGACGACGCCGGCAGCAGCGCTGATGACAGCGAGTACGACGACGGCGAAGAGAGCGGCGACGAAACCGGCCTCTAGATTAGGAACTAGTAGTAGTAGTACTAGTAGTAGATTTCCTTTTGTAAGCAATCGGCTCCATTGTAAACAATCGTCTTTTGAATCAACAAAGATTGCTTTTCCAATTCGCTTTTGCCGATAGTCAAAATAGGTCAACGTTCCAGAAGCCGATAGTAATGTATCGGCTTTCACCATACTGCGCTCATACAGTCAACCAAGTCAAAGCCCCAAGAGCCGATGGTAACACATCGGCTTTCCCCACAAACATTGACAAGGTCAAATTTGGTCGCATACTTAGTCAAATCTGAGCGGCCACTTTCCAGTTTCAAACGGTAGCCTGCGACCCTCTTCAAAAAAGGCCAACCCAGATCTCCAATTGCCTCACGGAATAGACCGAGCTCACAGCGACAAGAACCCACGATCCCCAATTGCATAGATCCATCTCCGCCGGCAAACTAGATGGCGGAATCGTCCAACACCAACACAGCGGTCTCTGGTCTGAAGGTACGCCTACTCCTCGCAGTCTGAACACGGTGCTGGAATTAATGGCAAACACCTGAATTAATGCTTTATTCCACCATTAAATTTTTTAGGTTTCAGACATTCTGCTGCCGCATCCTTCTCTCCCAATTTCTCTCTGTCTTGGCCCCCGTACAGAATCTAGTCCTGCCCATCTGATCTCTTGCGAGGCAAACAGAATCCCCTTCGTAAGCCAAAACCTAGATTTGAATTCTTGGGCCGACTGCTTGCGAGCCTGGCCTAATCCTCCTGAACATTGGATCTCTTGGTACAGCAGGGTAGCCAAAACTTACCAATCTCAATGGGAAACCACGGGAATAGCCGATGCCTTGTATTTGTCATTGTCTCCCCTTGAAAAACATGAAAATCTTCTAAAACCATCGGCTATTTCTGGTCCGATGCTCTGAACTGCTTCATGTTCGGTCATGGCCCCATGACACCAACTCTGTTAGACGTGGTGATGATTACTGGTCTGGACGTTACATCACCCAGCCCCTCTGCTTTTAATCTGACAAAGGTCCCCTACAAGCTTTCTTCCAAAATAGATTGCACGAACTGGGGTGCCTATATTCAAAGCCACATGAAAACTAAAGGCCCTGTCACAGAGAAAGAACACACGGCTTTCCTCAACCTCTGGCTAGAACATTTCATATTCTGTGGCCCTTCCCTTGCCCCAACCAAGAATTATCTCTCCCTGGCCTATGAACTTGCCAAAGGCACTCAACTTGGCATCGTCAAACTGTTCCTTGGAGAGGTCTATCGATATCTCCAGTTGATGTCTGTCAAACTATTATCCGGCATAGCAGTCAAAACAGGAGGTCCTTGGTGGTTCATTCAGCTATGGGCCCAGATGTATTTTCAAAACCATGTCCCAAACTTCCCTCTTTTGGCGAGTTGCACCTTTCCAGACGCCAAAGGGAAGCAGATCCGATGCACCAGCTACGGCCAAGCTCTGTATAGACTGCCAGGTAGTAAACTGATCCCTCAGGAAGCATCCAAGTGGTTCAGCATTTTCTTCCAAGGCCTGGACAATCCTATCTTCTTTCCTTACATGGAAGAATCGGAACATTTTGAAAATCCAATCTCCTTCAGGCTAGACAACTTTGCCGATGACACCAGCACTCGGCATCTATTTTCCACTGTGATCCGTCCCTGTTTCCTCTCAGTTGGCATGAGCACATCCAACAGAATAATCAAGCCTGGATACGAATTCTACCAGCCGGTCCTAGTGGCTCGGCAATTTGGCCTTGGACAAGTACCTCCTCATTTCTTTCTCCACCATCTTACGGAGAGCAGAGCTGACCTGCCCGATCCTCTCACCAGTCAAAGGTGTTACTCCTTCTTCGATGCTCTGACCATCCCAATTCCTAACAACCTCACCTTCGCTTCATCAACCGATGGTTTTGAGAACTGGTGGTCGATGTGGAAGACTCATGCCTTCAGGAGAGCTCTGGGACCGTTGCTGGAACAACTCGATGCTGAATATGACATCCCCGTAGAACAGGTACCACTACTCGTAAATTTCTGGATGCAGCTCACAAATGATTCTTCTAATACACCACTCTGTCTCCTTGCAGCAACAAGATGGTCCTGAACCTACGCACGGTGATGGCTCCCCCTTCGAATTCTTCCCACCAGCTCCTGTGGTCCTTTTCTGCAAAAACTCGCCACCTTTGAAAAAGGTCGTGATGCAGAACCAGCCGATATCACCACAATCGGCTTCCAAGAACCAAGCAACTTCTAAGTCAGCTGCCTCTCGAGTTCCAACTAAAACAAGAACGATGGTGAGGAAGGTAGCTGCCAGGAAGACCTTGAGGCGCCGGAGCCCTTCTCCAGAAAGTTCGCATGTACGCTGATCCATGCCTTGGTTGATCTCTTTCATCCTTGCAAACATGCTCGTGCTTACTAGATCTCCTTTCTTACAGGCTTCCGTCGAAGACACCTCCAGCGAGGACACACAATCCAATCGAGGAGAATTGGGCCCAACAGACTCTGAGAGGACCATCACACCGAGCCAGCCAGATTTGCCACCATCGGCTTCCAGGAAAAGGCTGGTTCCTGAACCTACTGCCCCCCGAGCACCAGTCGAGGCGGGGCCAGCTGTGAGCCCCAAGAGGGCTCGCAAGGGACTGCAAACTTCTTCGTCGAGCCAGGAGGTTTCGAAAGTCATCACCCTCCATGCTCTCACCAATTGTTTCTTTTTTATCTGCCGATTCATCACTATTCACATCGGCTAAGCACCTTCCATGCAGGCGACTGACACTCCTAGTGGGAAAGCCGGGGCAGCGCCGATGTCTCTCGCAAGGCTGGATCTAGTAATCCCTGACGGTGTAGATGAAACGGTTACCACTTTAGTCGAGCCCCCAGCGACAACATACAAGCCGATTGTCTCGTCATCTGCTGTCCCCTTAATCTTAGGAGAGGTACGTTCGCCTTGTTCGGCTCATCCTTCCATGTTAGATGCATACTGACGCCATTTCGGCCTGCCAGGGTTGTGATATTTCAGGCCTGCTGACGTTCGACCCTGAATCCATCGAACCAACTCTCTCTGTTGCCAACGATGAACCACGAGCAAGGGCTGTTCCACCTCAATTCCAGCGTCTCAAAGTCTTGCTGTCCTCCCCGATCGAGAAGTTGATCGAGGGTTCTGAAGAGGTGAAGAGTGTTCTTGTCGAAATCAAGGACCAACTCCCAGTAGCATTGCAGGTGAAGCTTTGGCCAGTTGTAACTCTGTCTTTCTACGGGTCAAGGGTGAAGTCGGCTCGTGAGAGGATTAATCTGCGCCGCGCCCAACTCCCGCTGAAGGCCAATATTGCAGACAAATGTCAGCAGCTCAACGAGAAAAAGGCGTCTCTGGATGCCAAAACTGACACCTCTGTCAGCACCGCCGCGCTTGCACTTCTGAAAAAGGAATTGGAAGATCTTGAAGAGAAGGTCCGAGCGACTAAACAGCTCATTCGTGACAAGGAAGCATTCATCGCCCGCTCCCAAGACGAAGCAGAAGGCCTCAAAGCTCAACTGAAGACTGATCTGGCGGAAATACGTTCCCTGAACAAGCAGCTAGTGACGGGCAAGGACGAAGACGACGAAGCCGAGATCGCCGAGGTGGATCGTGTCCGTGCTGACGCCCTCCACGCCTTCGAGGCATTCCTTCAGTAGCTCATTCATGTAAACTGGCACCTGCTCGTAACAGTTTGAACCTCTAGAGTCGATGACTGTGCATCGGCTATATATTTTTTTTATTTTGGCCGATTTCATGTATCGGCCCCCACATTTCACTGTCCATCATCCCACATGCTTGGGAAATATTTCTTGAGATGCTGGCCGTTGACAGCCACTGGGAATTTCGCGCCGTTCAGCTCCTCAAGCATGTACGCGTTCCCCCTTAAAACTTGATCGACCCTGTATGGCCCGTGCCAATTTGGAGACCATTTAGCATATGCTGCATCCTTAGTCCCCAATGGCAACACAGCTTCCCATACCAGATCGCCAACGTGGAACTCCTTTGGTCTCACCTTCTTATTATATGCACGAGCTACCTTGGCCTTGTTCTCTTTGATTTTCTCAAGCGACCACAGCCTAAGCTCCGTTAAATCCTCAACACTGTCACTCATCAGGGTCGCATATTCTTCAGTCGTTAGATCGTTCTGAAAAGTGACACGTCTCGATCCAGCCGTAATCTCCCAGGGCAATACGGCTTCTTGTCCATAAACTAGATGGTATGGCGAGGTTTTT
Organism: Avena sativa; assembly: GCA_916181665.1. Lineage (NCBI taxonomy): Eukaryota > Viridiplantae > Streptophyta > Magnoliopsida > Poales > Poaceae > Avena > Avena sativa. Next base: position 19,485,369 of record OV702284.1, read on the forward strand.
ATCGCTCCATGACATGACATGCGATAAGCCCATAAAGCCTCTGACAAAACCTCATGCCACCGCCTAGGGTGTTCATCGACTTTCCTCTTGATCAACTTGATAAGGCTCTGGTTGGACGCCTCAGCTTGCCCATTTGCTTGAGCATAGTATGGAGATGATCGGATCAGCTTAATTCCCGTGTCCTCGCAGAACTCTCTAAACTCGTGAGAAGTGAAGACCGAACCTCCATCGGTCGTGATAGTTTGGGGAATCCCGAATCTATGAATGACATGTTCTTTCACAAAATCGATCACATCCTTAGAGGTCACTGACTTCATAGGGACGGCTTCCACCCATTTAGTGAAATAATCCGTAATGGCCAAAATCCACATGTGGCCTTTGCTTGATGGAGGATTGATCTTGCCAATCATATCCATGCCCCAACCTCGGAATGGCCAAGGTTTGATGATGGGGTTCATTGCTGACGCGGGTACTGTCTGAATTTTTCCAAATTTCTGACATGCTTGACACCCTTTGTAGTACTTAAAGCAGTCCTCAAGCATGGTGGGCCAATAAAACCCTGATCGCCTGATCAACCATTTCATCTTGTGAGACGATTGGTGAGTTCCACAGGCGCCTTCGTGTACCTCGTGTAGGAGACGATTGGCCTTGGTTGGCCCCAGACATTTGAGCAGTAATCCTTCCAGAGTCCTGTAGAACATGTCGTCCCCAATAAGCACATACTTCATGGCCTTGTACCTTATCCGTTTAGGTGCCCCCCGATCCGAATCCTTCAAGTAATTGAAGATATCGGCTCTCCAGTCGTCCGCCTCCAGGAACTGTACCTGAACATCAGCTCCCTCTGCTACGTCCTTGTAGCCTGAAGCCGTTTGTGCGAGGTCATTTGCCTCGGTATTCTGCGATCGCGGGATCTAGTTAAAGTTTATGTACCGGAACTGTGCCATGAGCTCACGGCATTGCAACCATAATGGGAAGAGCGACTCGCTCTCACACTTGTAATCCTCCGTGAGTTGGGAAATCACCAATTTGGAGTCTCCAAAAATTTCCACTGCTTCTGCTCTAGCTTCGATGAGCAACTCCATTCCCTTGCGTATCGCCTCATACTCAGCGACGTTGTTGGTGCAAGGGGTAGATAGCCTGATGGAGAAGGAATATGTTGCCCCCCGGGGCGACACGAGTAGAATGCCGATGCCACAACCATCATCACAAACCGATCCATCGAAAAACATAGCCCACGCTCGTATAGACAGTGCTGCTATATCAGTGTTGATTCTTTCAGCAATAAGGTCGGCCAACGCCTGACCCTTAACCGCTTTCGCGGGTTGATACCGGATATCAAATTACGATAATGCAAACATCCATTTGCCGAGTCGGCCTTTCAACATAGGAGCCGAGAGCATATGTTTTATGACATCTGATTTGCATATAATGATAATCTCCGCTGAGAGCAAGATGTGGCGCAGCTTGGTGCAGGTGAAAAACAGGCAGAGGCACAACTTATCGATCTCAGGGTACCTTGTCTCTGCGTCCAGCATCCTTCTGCTGATGTAAAACACAACTCGCTCCAGACCATCATAAACTTGTACCACCACCGAGGCGATGGACGTGTCAGCTACTGACAAGTAAATGTAGAACGGCCTATCCGGCTGGGGCAGAACCAACACTGGCGGCTTCGTCAGATATTCTTTGATTTCGTCGAAGGCTCGTTGTTGTTCTGTCCCCCAGCGGAACTCCTCATCAGTTTTAATTTTCACAAGTCCCATGACCGGCTCTATTCTTCCTGACAGATTGGAGATGAATCTTCTGACGAAGTTGATCTTGCCGATGAGAGACTGCAGTTCTTTCTTCGTGGTAGGTGGCTTCATTGTTCGCACTGCCTCCTGACTTTTCAGGCCGATCTCGATTCCGCGTTCATGGACCAAGAAACCCAAGAACTGACCGGCCGTCACACCGAAGGCACACTTCTTTGGATTCATCCGTAGCCCGAATTTCCTTGTTCGGTCCAGGACGCGTCGCAGATCGTCCAAGTGTCCTTGTACTGAAGCAGACTTGACCACCACGTCATCGATATAAATTTCCACCAGCTTGCCGATCAGATCATGGAAAATGTAATTCATGGCTCTTTGGTATGTGGCGCCGGCATTCTTCAGTCCAAACGTCATGACTACATATTCAAACAACCCCACCGAACCTGGGACTCTGAATGCAGTCTTGTGTATATCTTCCAGAGCCATAAAAATTTGGTTGTAACCGGCATTGCCATCCATGAAGCTCAAAACCTTATGACCAGCAGCTGCGTTGATTAATGTCTCTGCTACCGGCATCGGATACTCATCCTTTGGAGTGGCTCTATTGAGATCCCGAAAATCTATGGCAACATGCCAGCGGCCATCCTTTTTCTCTACAGGTACGATACTAGAGATCCACTCAGCATACCTGCATGGCCTGATTAACCGAGCTGTCAACATTTTCTCGATCTCTTTCTTGACTTCTTTCAAAATTTCGGCCTTCATCTGTCGCGCTCGCTGCTGGAATGGCCGAAACCCTTTCTTAAGCGGGAGTCGATGCTCGATGATGCTCCTGTCTAACCCGGGCATCTCTGTATAGTCCCAGGCAAAGCAATCTGGATATTCTTTCAACAAAGCTATCATCGGACCCCGCAGATTCGGATCTAACTTCTTGCTGATAAATGTTGGTCGTGGCTTATCCCCAGGACCGATGTCAATCTCCTCTAGCTCATCAGCGGAGGTAAACCCATACCCTAGCTTTCCGTCACCTGCTAAATCGATGCTAAACACGGGGCAAACAGTTGGTGAGGACAACAAAGATAATTTGGGCCGATTGCCTGAATCGGCCCCCTTTTTGATTGCATTGGTTAAGGTAGGTTTACAACTTATTTGTGCTCTACAATGGCAGGAAATCTCCCTACTACGACTGCATGACCTGTTTGTCGTAAGATTACTGCGTTTTATTTTTTGTGGCCGATCGCAGGGATCGGCCGTACCACGTGCAATCGTGGACTTCGCTACTCTGTCAGGCCAGTGGATAAGACCAGCCTCACCCCGTTTTTTGTAGCTTCAATGCGCTTACAGCCGTCTAGACTGACTCTAGAGATCGGCTCTTGGTCTCCTGCTTCCCAGATGTTCATGCCAGCTATGGAGATCTCGATCGAATCATCTGCATGAATGACCTCCACTTCATCTCCATCCCACTGTATCAGGCACTGGTGCATCATGGATGGAATGCAGCAGTTGGCGTGAATCCAATCCCTCCCCAGCAAGACGGCGTAGGTGCTTTTGCTGTCAACGATGAAGAATGACGTAGGGATGGTTTTTCTTCCCACGGTCAGGTCCACATTCAGAACGCCTTGCGTCTCTGAAGTTTGACCGTTGAAGTCGCTTAACGTGATGTTGGTTTTGATCAGATCTGCAGTGGAGCGTCCCAAACGCCGTAGCATGGAGTATGGCATTATATTGACTGCCGCTCCGGTGTCAACCAACATCTTGCGGACAGGCTGCCCATTAATATAACCTCGCAGGTACAGAGCTTTCAGATGTTTGTAGCCCTTCTCTTGTGGCTTTTCAAAGATAACCGGCCGTGGGCCGCAGTCAAACTGTGCCACTGGTAGTTCTTTGGCTCTTGGAGCGCAAAACTCTGACGGAAGTGTGAACACCATGTTTGTGCCAGCCGATGTCTTCGCATCGGCTTTTACTGGTTTGGGGCGCCACTCTTTCCTTTTCGGACGAGCCTCTGTTTCCAAGGTTTGCCGAACTTTCACGGCCAGATCGGGCCGTTCTTTCCTTAAAGCGTGGAGGTACTGTGCTTCGGCTTCCTCCAGGCTACGCAGTCGCTGAACTCTACGCTTTTGGGTGTGTCTGAGTCCATCAGGACACCACCTTGGCCGGTGATATCTGTCTTCTTCTTTTTCACCCTTTGGCTCCTTGAGATCTTTTGCTCGAGATGACTCCTCTTGCCTGTTCTGAGGTGGGAGGGGCCCTAGAAGCTTGAACACTGAGACTGGACCTGTGTCATCCTTCTGCTGTCCGCATTCCTTGAAGAAAGGACAATCCCAATGTTTATCCACGCCCTCTTTTTCCTTTGACTTTTCACTAGCGACGTGCTCATATCCTTCATCATCTCTATCGTGCCGGCGACGTCGGTCATACTGACGCTCATACTTGTTAAGGAGATGTGTGGAGTGTGGCTTCTGATATCGCACGCTTCTCACTTGCTCCTCGGTTAAATACCGCCTGTCATCATAACGGGGCCGGTCACGTGGACCAGCCTCCTCTCTTTCTTTGCCCCGAGAGCGACCGCCTTCCTCCTTATATGAGCCATGGTGGTACACCGGCCCTGTCATATTAACATCGAACGAGAAATCTAACTGACGCCTCGTGGAGTGGCTGTCTTCTACCATGTTGACGCCGGGAAACGGGTTTGTGTCTACTTTCATGGCGAATTGCCCAAGGATCAGACGGCCCTGTTCTATCGCCGTTTGGATCTGGCGACGTAGCTCTTTGCAATCATTGGTGGTGTGGGTGAATGAGTGGTGCCACTTGCAATATGGTCTCCCGTTCATTTCTTGAGCCGTAGGGATTTTATGGCCTTCGGGTAACTTCAGCTGCTTTTCTTTCAGTAGTAAATCGAATATCTGCTTAGCTTTGCTCACATCGAAGTCGAACCCTTTTGCAGGCCCTTGCTGTTTTACCCATTTGCAGGACACATGATCTGCCCCCCGAGCCCATTCAGCCACGGCCACCTCCTGGTCTTGTACGGGATCCTCTTCTTCTGTATCGACCAGGCCTATCGGACGTTTGAACTTGTCTTGGTACAACTCAGGGTGGCGCTGTTCATACATTGTCAGTTTCTGGGCCATGTGCGCCAATGAATTGTATTCTACTTGGAAAGCCAGATCCTTGATAGGTGCTGAGAGACCCAACACTGCCAGCTCAACTGCTTCTTTCTCAGTTAAACGAGCCGAATAACATCGGTTCTTGACAGTCCTGAAACGCTGAATGTACTCGGCTACCGTTTCTCCCCGCTTTTGCCGCACCTGCGCCAGATCTGCAATGCCAGCCTCGGTAGCTTCTGAATGATACTGAATGTGGAACTGCTCTTCCAGTTGCTTCCAGGTCTGGATCGAATCCGGTGGCAACGAGGTGTACCACCCAAAAGCTGGTCCTGTCAGGGATTGCGCGAAGAACCTCACGCGTAACTGATCCGATGCTGAAATCATGCCTAACTGTGCCAGGTATCGGCTCACATGCTCGATCGAGCTCGACCCTTCTGATCCGCTAAACCTTGAGAACTCAGGGAGCCGATACTTGGGTGGCAGCGGAATCAGATCAAACTCGTTGGGGTACGGCTTGGAGTAGCCGATTGTCCTTCTCTTCGGCACGAAGCCGAACTGGTCTCTCAGGATGGTACGGATTTGCTCCACCGTTTGAGCTGCAGGGGCTAAATTCTCATGACCCGTTCCGGTGGCATATTTGGCTAGCCATGCCTGTTTATCAGCGTCCATCCCAGACATCCCTGCTCTAGAAATACCTGCTCCCGAAGCCCCTGCTCCAGAAACTCCTGCCCCAGAAATCCCTGCGGTTGCAATCTGGTTCGTGCGCGGCAGGCTAATGCAGTCCGGCACGTAGGTGCACACATATCCATGTGGAATCTCTTTAGGTGGTTCAAACAAGAATTGGCAATCGCCAGGGTCACCTCCAACCTTGTAGACGACGTACGCCGGTGCCCCTGGTGGCTCCGGAGCTGCAAACGTGAATGGCAGTTGTGGCCTGGTCTGGAGCAGTCTTTCTCCCTGGTGAGTCCCTAGAGTAGGCCCCGACGGAGAGTACTGATGTTTCATGATCTCCTGAACTACGCGGACCGCGACGCGCTCGAAAGCGTTCACTAGGCTCTTAGAATGGCGGTGAAGAGAATGAGACACCATGTAATTGACTTCCTGTCGCAGAGCTCTGGTGCGCTCTTCTGAAGGAACTGACAGATCCACCTCATCAAGAGCACCTTCGGGTGAGAACCCTTTCCACCTGATGCCATGCTTACGGGTCCTTTCAAAAGAGCCGATGAGATCGGCTTCGAAGAGAGCTTTGATATCATCATACTTCGCCTTGTGCTCATCAGGCAGATCGTCGTACGTGACCGGTCTGTTCTCCATCGCAGCGTCGGATGTTGATGCAGACGTTGTTGAATGTCCCACCGGGCGTGCCAGAATGTGTTGCCTGTCAAAACCCACCGGCGAGCAGCGACGAGCAACACGAAGAGCCGGGAGGCTCCCAGAACTGCTGGTGGGCCGTGGTCCCTCGGGCAACGGCCCGCAAAACTCCGGCACACGTCCTGGCTGATTCGAGGGCGTGCCACCTGACCTATACCTGGTCAGGAAGGTGATGGATTGCTTCGATCAGTTTTCTGCATGGCAAACAAGTATACGTAAAATTTGAGCCGTGACCGGCTCCCAGGTTTCCCTGTGAATCGGCTCCTGGAGCCGATTATCCCATGGTTCTGCATTAGATCTATGATAACATGGGGTTTTGCTTCACCAATACAAGTTAAATCGATCTACGACAGTTTAACGTTTTCACCACGTAATTGGAACATCCTACACGTAATTGAGCCTGGCAAATACAAAAGATGATAGAAAACTAACCCTAGAGAAGGCCTAACAACCGACGTAAAGTCAATTCCCGGAACAACTCCTCTCGAATTAGCAAACCATATCCTCACGTACTACTGGATCGTTCAACCCGTTTGCAAGGCCTGACTACGTGGATATCAAACTAAACCTTGGAAAACAAGGCAAAACTATAACGGATCAAATCGACTGAATAAAGATCAAGCAAGATGCTACCCTTACACCCGGGAAAAGATGCAAAGGCAGCGAGATAACTAGAGGTAGCATAACTAAACAATCATAGCAAAAAGTACCGATGCTAACCTAAACAAATCTATGATAATAGTATTACTCGCCATCAACAAGGCTTCAGTACGAGTAACACCAAATAACGCATAAGCAGATACTGCCTAGATCGCAAGATGCGATCTAGGCAGCATGACACTTACCCGAAAGAAACCCTAGAAACAAGGGGTGGCGATGCGCCGAGATTGTGTTTGTTGTGAACGTGATTGTCCTCCTTTTCTCAATAACCTTAGGTACATATTTATAGTCCGGAGACTTTCTATCTTTGGAATAACCCTAACAACTATATCTCTTACTTAAACCGAAACGGAACCTACTACAATATAAGATACACGGGCAATTTAGCCCAAATCCACGCACAAGGCCGATTTAACAACACGTTGCATATATGTATCTTCCAAGCCCATCTTGATTACGGCCCATCTCCTCCTTTGGCCAAAATATGGCGATAACAGACACGTGGACGATTGAATCTGATCCTGGCGTTAGCGCTTCCAGATGAACGGTCCCTGTTCATCGTCTTCGTCCTTATAACTGTGGGGGAAAACTTGTAGTTTGTTTTCACCCTTAGCCATTTGATTTTCACTGCCTCCATTTCTTGAGATTTTCCCTTTGCGCGCTGGACGTTCTCCGATTGTTCCCTTCCTCATTCTTGCGTGCACACCATCGCCGTCGATGCACCACGATGGGGAAATCAAAGAAGGCCTCCACCGGAGCAGGCACCAGTGCTGCTGCCGGTGGCAAGAAGAACACCACCACCGCTCGTATCACCGAAGGTGGATGGCGGCACTCGGAGACGCGCGAGGGTGACCTGCGCAAGCTTTGTGAAGCGAGTTTAATCCCGTAGGACAGGGAGGCCGTCAAGATCCCTGGCGATGAGGTAACTCCCCGTCCACCCGCAGGGTTTCGGGTGATGTTTGTCGCTTTTGTTCTTCGTGGCCTCTCGCTCCCAGTCCATGATTTTCTTCGTGGACTGTTGTTCTTCTATGGCATCCAACTCCATCATCTTTCGCCCAATTCCCTTCTCCATATCGCCTGCTTCATTGCTTTTTGCGAGTGCTGGCTCGGTATTGAGCCGCACTTTGGCCTCTTCCGGAAGCTCTATTCCGTGAAGAGGCAGTCCGGCTCCGACGAAGTTTATCCGATCGGTGGCTGCATCATTTCTCTTCGATCTACTGTTCTTTTCTTCTCTTTTTCTATGTTTGAGTCCGTCCAATACTGGCGAAGGAAGTGGTTTTATATCCGCGACTCCACAGTGGACGGGAAAAACTTTGGCCTTGCCCCTTTCGACTCCACCTAGGAGATCTTGAAGAAGAGATCCTAGAAGAACCATATCCTGGAGGGAGAGGTGGAGGAGGTAGAGGAGCTCTACCGTCAGGTGGAGGCCCTCCAGGTGGTTGCGGAGAAGGAGGTGAATGGTGTGGATATCATCTGCACCTTCCTCAAACGTCGGGTGCAGCCACTCCAGGCTAGGGCGCATCCGATGTTCCTTTACTCTGTCCGCCACGACCCGACGAGAGTTTCGGCTGAGGAGCGCTGTAGAGGGGACCTCGACAGAGTTCTTCAGCCACTGCTGAAGTACAAGTCCGACAAGGACCTTCCGGGGAAATCACTGACACCCCCATTCAGTGCCGCGAGACCAGTTCCGCAGGTGTAGATTTGCGACGTGCGCGTAGCGCCTTTTTTCCGAGTGCTTTTCCTTATGATTACTTGTATTGAACGTTTATGTCTTCATTGTGCAGGACCTCAGGGTGGCTGGCATGGTGCCTCCACTACCCGTAAGGTTTCCAAATGCGCCGGACAACGAAGTTGTGGACTCCGAGTCCGTGCTTCCGCCGGCACAGTCGTCGACTGAGGAAGCCCCCGAGGCCAGCGAGGGGCAGACCCGTAAGCGGGCACGGAACTCGAGCGAATATTCAGATGCCTCGACTCCGCCGACACCGAGGGATCCATCGTTTCTTGTCCGCCACAGTGGAGGTGACGGTGCTTCTTCCTCGCCTATCCCGGCTGTGCCTGTGCGGGCTATAGCGCCGCAGCCGTCGGCCAAGAGGAAGAAGGAAGAGAAGAGGGCGCTGCCCGTTTTTGACTTGAGCGACATGGATTTGTAAGTACCTTCAGATATTGTTCGTTACTTTCTTGTCCTCTTGATTTTGATTGGTGTTTTCCTTGCAGCCACTCCTCTGAGGGCTCTTTTAGTGAGGCCACTCAGGAGGCAGTAGGGGAGTCGAAACTGACGCATCCTCCCTCTTAGACGGTGGCCACCTCTGGGGGCGATGCTCCGAAGTCTTCTCCATAGGAGGCTCGAGTGATCGTATCCCAGAAGACTACATCGGGACCTTCCGAGTCTCCGTCTGATCATGTAAGTGATTTTCCCCTATTGTCCGGGGGGAGAGCCCCCGAGCCTTTGTTGGGTCGTTTTTGCTCGATGTTGTGCTCGTTGTGGGGCGCAGCCCCCGAGCCATTTTCTTGATTCTTTCTTTGATTATTTTCTTTTGCTTCCTTCTGCAGCCCTTTGTGCACAGTGCAAACCTCCTTGTGCAGCAGCATCTGGCGCTGGAGGCCAACATGCGGCAACTTCAAGGTACTTGCTGAATTGATATTATTCTTTTTCGGCTAATCGCTTGTCTGTAGCTTGTGTTGCTTATGTATGTTCTTGGTGCTTTTGCATATGAAAATAACACTGCCCTTCGCGAGCTTGATGCTCTCAAAAAGTGTAGGGGTCATAGCATGGAAAACAAAAAAATTCTACCGCATGCATACAAACAAGCCAAGATCTATCTACTAGATTGTAGCAACGAGTCGATAGAAGAACTCACCCTCGAAGATTCCAAAGCGGTTAACGAGAGAAGATTCTCGTGGGTGATGTAGTCGTACACCTGCCGATCTCAAGACGCGTAGACGATCCTTCCGGCGATGCGTTCTGGCAGCGCTTCCGCAGTCGGTCACACGTTCGGTACTCGATGAATACCTTCCTCTCCCTTGTTTCATCAGGCAGCGGAGGTTGTAGTTCTCCCCTCGCGATTCCGGCAGCACGACGGCGTGGTGTCGGAAGTAGAGGGAAAATCCCGCAGGGCTTCGCCTAAGCCGGTGCGAGTTATGGTGGATTAGGGTTTCCCGGAGACCTAGGGTTTAGAAGACCGAGAGGATGAGGTGTCGGCGGCGGCTAGGGCGGCGGCGACGGACCAGCGGCGGCGGGTCGGCGGTGGCGGCTCGGGTGGAGAGGGGCTAGGGCTTGTGGTGTTGGGGCAGCCCTCCCCTCTATTTATGAGAGGGAGGGGCAGCCTTGGGAGGGGTGGGTATGAATCCAAACCTAAACCCAAGTTGGATTGAGAGAAGGACTTGTTTCTTCTTCCACTAGGAAACCATTGTTCCAGTTTGACTTTTCAAACTTCCCGTTTGACTTTCAATTTAGAGCTTTAATTCTCTCTTGCAAATGCCAACACCAAATGACATAGGATATGATCCAATCATTCCACATATCCGTGATGAATTCATGGACCATTCCCCTTCCGGTCTGGTGAACCTTCTAGACCCTTCTAGAACCTCTCCGATGAAACCATCGGAAACTTTCCCGAACTCCGAAATCAGACTTTCCTTATATGAATCTTATTCCCCGGACCATTCCGGATCTCCTCGTGATATCCCGGATCCCATCCGAGACTCCGAACAACATTCAGTATCCCTACTAACATTCCATATCTACTATACAACATTGAATCCTTAAGTGTGTCTCCCTACGGTTCGTGAATTATGCGGACATGACCGAGACACTTCTCCGATCAATAACCAATAGAGGAATCTGGAAATTCATATGGCTCCCACATATTTCTACAATTACTTTGCGATCAAATGAACCACTTACATACGATACCAATTTCCCTTTGTCTCATGATAGTTTATTTATCCGAGGTTTTGATTGTCGGTATCTCTGCATACCTAGTTCAACCTCGTTACCGATAAGTACTCTTTTCTCGTTCCCGTGATATGTGATCCCTTGTGAGCCAGTCACATTCTTGCAAGCCAATTGGATGACATTCCACCGAGAGGGCCCAGAGTATATCTATCCGTCATATGGATGGACAAATCCCATTCTTGATCCATGTGCCTCAACCCATACTTTCCAAACACTCAATGCCACCTTTATAGCCACCCAGTTACGGTGTGGTGTTTGATGTCATCAAATCATCTTTCCGGTGATGGTGATTAGCATGATCTCATGGTCGAAGGAATTAGGTTACTATGTATCAGAAAGCTTATAGCAAACGAACTATTGAAATGACTTGATCTTAATGCTACGCTTATCTATAGGTGTATGTCCATTATACCATTCTCCTAATGATATGATCTTGTTGTTAACAACATCTCAATGTTCATGATCGGGAAACCACGATCATCTATTAACCAACAAGCTAGTATTACAAAGAGGCTTTACTAGGGACTCTATTTTAGTTTACAAAACACACAAGTATTAATGTTTTCGGTTTAATACTATTATAGCATGAATGTAAACATTTATCATAAACACAAAGATATAATAATAACCACTTTTATTATTGCCTCTAGGGAATATCTCCAATAGTCTCCCACTTGCACTAGAGTCAACTAATCTAGATTTCATGGTAATATACCGAACACCCATGGAGGTTTGGTGCTGGTCATGTTTTTCCCTCGGGAGAGGTTTAGTCAACGGATCCGCCACATTCAGATCTGTGTGTACTTTTCAAATCTTTATGTCACCATCTTGGACATGCTCTCGAATAGCATGAAAACGTAGCTTGATGTGCTTTAGCTTCTTGTGTGACCTTGGTTCTTGCGCATTGTCTATGGCACACATGTTATCACAGTAGATATACATTGGGTCCAGCGCACTTGGAACCACACCGAGCTCTGTAATGAACTCCTTCATCCATATCGCCTCTCGTGAAGCCTCCGAAGTAGCTATGTATTCCGATTCAGTTGAAGATCTCGCCACAACGCTTTGCTTTGCACTCCTCCAGCTAACTGCTGCACCATTCAAAGTAAATACGTATCCAGATTGAGATTTAGAATCATCCGGATCGGTGGTCCAACTAGCATCGGTGTAACCATTAACAATGAGTTGTTCATCACCTCCATAAGAAAGAACCATATCCTTAGTTCTTCTCAAGTACTTAAGGATGTTTTGACCGCTGTCCAATGATCCACTCCTGGATCACTTTGATATATCTGCTAGTCAAAGTAACAACATATGCAATGTCGGGTCTAGTACATAGCATGGCATACATAAGAGATCCTATGGCTGAGGCATAGGGAGTCTTACTCAAACTTTCTCTATCCTCTGCTGTTGCAGGACTTTGAGTTTTACTCAAGGTCGTATTGGGCAACATGGGCAAGAACCCTTTATTGCTATCTTCCATTCCAAACCTCTTTAGAACTTTGTCCAAATATGTACTTTGTGACAATGATATTAGGCATCTCGATCTATCTCTATAAATCTTTATGCCTAATATGTAAGATGCTTCGCCAAGATCTTTCATTCAAAAACTATTATTCAAATAATCCTTGACACTATTAAGAAGGTCTACATCATTCCCAATCAACAATATTTCATCTACATATAGTATTAAGAATGCTATAGAGCTCCCACTCACTTTCTTGTGAATACAAGATTCTCCATAAGTTTGTATAAAACCAAAGCTTTTGATTACCTTATCAAAACGTTGATTCCAACTTCAGGATGCTTGCTTCAATCCATATATGGACCGTTGAAGTTTGCATACCTTGTTAGCATCTTTAGGATCGACAAAACCTTTGGGTTGCATCATATGTAACTCTTCATCAATGTCTCCATTAAGGATCGCCGTTTTGATATCCATCTGCCATATCTCATAATCATAATATGCAGCGATTGCTAACATAATCCTCACAGACTTTACCTTTGCTACTGGTGAGAAAGTCTCATCGTAGTCAACTCCTTGAATTTGTCGAAACCCTTTTTGTGAAAATTCGAGCTTTATAGACAGTAACATTACCATCAGCATCTGTTTTCTTCTTGAAAATCCATTTGTTCTCGACAGACTTCCGGCCATCCGGTAAGTCCACCAAAGTCCATACTTGGTTTTCGTACATGGATCCAATCTCGGATTTCATGGCTTCTTGCCATTTATTGGAATCGGGGCTCATCATCGCTTCCTCATATGTCGCAGGGCCATCGGTGTTATCCACCAACATGACACTCATAACGGGATCATACCAATCAGTAGTGGTACGAGTTCTCGTTGATCTGAGAGGTTCCGTAGTAACTTCAACCGAAGTTTCATGATCAACATCATTATCTTCCTCTCTCATTGGTGTAGGCGCCACATGAACTACTTCCGGTGCTGCGCTACTCGCAAGTTCGAGAGAAGGTTCAACAACCTCGTCGAGTTCTACTTTCCTTCCAGTCACTTCTTTCGAGAGAAACTCCTTCTCTAGAAAGGATCCATTCTTGGCAACGAAATTTTTGCCTTCGGATCTATGATAGAAGGTATACCCAATAGTTTCCTTCGGGTATCCTATGAAGACGTATTTTTCCGCTTTGGGTTCAAGCTTGTCCGGCTGTAACTTCTTTACATAAGCTTCGCAACCCCAAACTTTAAGGAACGACAATTTAGGTTTGTTCCCAAACCATAATTCATATGGTGTCGTTTCAACGGATTTAGATGGTGCCCTATTTAAAGTGAATGCGGCTGTTTCCAATGCATAATCCCAAAACGATAGCGGTAAATATGTAAGTGACATCATAGAATGAACCATATCTAAGAGAGTTCGATTACGACGTTCAGGCACACCATTACGCTGTGGTGTTCCCGACGGTGTCAATTGTGAAAGTATTCCGCATTTCTTCAAATGCTCGCCAAACTCGTAACTTAGATATTCACCTCCACGATCAGATCATAGAAATTTAATCTTCTTGTTACGTTGATTCTCTACCTCACTTTAAAATTCCTTAAACTTCTCGAAAGTTTTTGACTTATGTTTCATGAAATAGATATACCCATATCTATTCAAGTCATATGTGAAGGTAAGAACATAACGATAACCACCGCGATGCTACACTCATTGGGCCACACACATCGGTATGTATGATTTCCAATAAGTCCGTAGCTCGCTCCATCATACCATAAAATGGAGTCTTAGTCATTTTACCCATCAGACATGCTTTGTATCTTTCAAGTGATTCGAAATCAAGTGATTCAAGAAGTCCATCGGAATGGAGTTTCTTCATACGCTTCACTCCAATATGACCAAGACGACAGTGCCACATATAGGTCGAGTTATCGCTCAATTTCAAACGTTTAGCTTCAATGTTATTAATGTGTGTATTTCCACACTCGAGATTCAATAAGAATAGACCATCTATCAAAGGTGCATGTGCATAAAACATATTACTCATATAAATCGAACAACCATTATTCTCGGACTTAAACAAGTAACCGTCTCGCAATAAACATGATCCAAATATAATGTTCATGCTCAACGCAGGCACCAAATAACAATTATTGAAGTATAAAACTAATCCCGATGGTAGATGAAGAGGTAGCATGCCGACCGCGATCATATCAACCTTTGATCCATTTCCAACGCGCATCGTCACCTCGTTCTTCGCTAGCTTCCGTTTATTCTGCAGTACCTGTTTCGAGTTACAAATATGAGCAACCGAACCAGTATCAAATACCTAGGCACTACTACGAGTACTAGTGAGATACACATCAATAACATGTATATCAGATATACCTTTCTTCTTGATGTTGCCGTTCTTCAAATCCGCCAAGTACTTTGGGCAATTCTGCTTCCAGTGACCTTCTCCCTTGCAGTAAAAGCACTCAGTATCAGGCTTAGGCCCAGCCTTGGTCTTCTTCGCCGGCGCGGTACCTTTCTTACCGCCCTTCTTGAAGTTTCCCTTTTTATTAGACTTGCCTTGCTTCTTGAATTTGGTGGTCTTATTGACCAACAACACTTGGTGCTCTTTCTTGATCTCCACTTCTGCAGATTTTAACATGGAGAAGAGTTCTGGCAATGACTTGTCCATGTTTTGCATATTGTAGTTCATCACAAAGTTCTTGTAACTAGGTGGTAGTGATTGGAGGACACGGTGAATCCCCAAAGCATTAGGAATCACTATACCCAAGCTTTGAAGCTTGCTTGCATGCCCAGACATCTTAAGCACGTGCTCACTAACGGAGCTGCCCTCTTCCATCTTGCAGTTAAAGAACTTTTCAAAAGCCTCATAACTCTCAACTGCCGCGTGAGCCTCAAATATCATTTTGAGTTCACGGATAATATCATGTGGGTCATGGTTCTCAAACCTTTTCTGAAGCTCCGATTCCAAACCATACAAGATAGCACACTGAACTGGGGAGTACTGATTCTTCCGAGTCAGGAAAACATTCTTTACCTCATCGGTAGCAGTAGCTGCAGGCGGGTCACCCAGCGGTGCATCCAGCACATAGGTCAAATTACCAGCATTGAGGAAAATCCTCAAATTGCGGAACCAATCCGCGAAGTTGCTTCCATTGTTTTTCAACTTTTTTTTCTCTAGGAACACATTAAAATTGATGGTAGGGGCCGCCATTGATATACAACATATTTGCAATAGTTTAGACTAAGTTTATGACAAATTGAGTTCTAATTAATAGTTAAATTAATCTAGGTGAACTCCCAATCAAAACAATATCCCTCAATTTGTTTTAATGATCACACGAACCAAATCCACCACATCAAAACCGATCATCACGAGAGTTGATGTAGCTTCAATGGCGAACAATCAACATGTTCATCATATCTACTATATGACTCATGCTTTACCTTTCGGTGATCCGAGTTCCGAGACCATGTCTGTACATGTTAGGCTCGTCAAGATCAAACCTTAGCTTCCGCATGAGCAAATCTGGCTTGCTCACGTTGTATACACTCGCAGAATCTAACACACCCGATCATCACGTGGTGCTTCAAAACAACGAGCTTTAGCAACGGTGCTTACTAAGGATGAACACTTTAAAACTTGAAATTGTGTGCATGAGGGATCATCTTATAATGCTACCATCGCATACTAAGCAATACAAGATGCATAAAGGATTAACATCACATGCAATTCATAATATGTGATATGATATGGCCTTTCTTCTTGTGCTTCAGATCTCCATCTTCAAGCACGAACATGATCTCCATCATCACCGGTATGGCGTCAAGGTCAATGGCGACGTTTCATGGTCGTCGTCCACCAGCTTCAACTATTACAACTACTTTGAATAGACACGCAGGCCTTAACGGAATTTAAAAGACAACCATATGGCTCCAGCCGGTTGCCAACTTATAATAAGGAACATTGCATACATCATATATAATCACAATCATGGCCATATCACATCACATCACACCCCTGCAAAACAAAGTTAGACGCCTCTAATTTTCTTTGCATATTTTACGTGGTTTGTGGCTTTCAATAAGTGTCGTTCTAACTTACGAACAAGAACCACAACGTTGATGTTTGAACTATCAAGTGCCCGTTGTAAACTGAATCTATACTATGATGGGAGAGACAAACACAGCAAAACCACTTATGCAATACAAGTTGCATGTTGAGCGTGGAGCAAGTCTCATGAACGATGTCATGTAAGGTTAGCCCGGGCCGCTTCATCCCATCATACCGCAAGATGCAAAGTACACAAAAAGAAATTGATAATAAAAGCACCACCGCCCACAATGACCATTGTGTTCTACTCGTGCAACAGATCTACATATAGACACGGCTCTGAAACCACTGTAGGGGTTCGTAGCATGGAAAACAAAAAAATTCTACCGCATGCACACAAATAAGCCAAGATCTATCTACTAGATTGTAGCAACGAGTCGATAGAAGCACTCACCCTCGAACATTCCAAAGCGGTTAACGAGAGCAGATTCTCATGGGTGATGTAGTCGTACACTTGGCGATCTCAAGATCGCGTAGACGATCCTTCCGGCGCTGCGTTCTGGCAGCGCTTCCGCAGTTGGTCACACGTTCGGTACTCGATGAAGACCTTCCTCTCCCTTGTTCCAGCAGGCAGCGGAGGTTGCAGTTCTCCCCTCACGATTTCGGCAGCACGACGGCGTGGTGTCAGAAGTGGAGGGAAGATCCCGCAGGGCTTCGCCTAAGCCGGATGCAAGTTATGGTGGTTTAGGGTTTCCCGGAGATCTAGGGTTTATATGACCGGGAGGAGGAGGAGGTGTCGGCGGCGTCTAGGGCGGCGGCGACGAACTATGCGTAGTGGCTGCATCGCGCGGGCGGCGGCGACGGGCGGCGACGGCTTGGGCACGGCGGCGACGTCGCGGGTGTGTGGGGAGGGCTTGGCTCTTATGGTGTTGGGGCAGCCCTCCCCCTCTATTTATGAGAGGTAGGGGCAGCCTTGGCAGGGGTGGGTTTGAATCCAAACCCAAACCCAAGTTGGATGTAGAGAAGGACTTGTTTCTTCTCCTACTAGGAAACCATTGTTCCAGTTTGACTTTTCAAACTTCCCGTTTGACTTTCAATTTAGAGCTTTAATTCTCTCTTGCAAATGCCAACACCAAGTGACCTAGGATATGATCCAATCAATCCACATATCCGTGACACATTCATGGACCATTCCCCTTCCGGTCCGGTGAACCTTCTAGACCCTTCTAGAACCTCTCCGATGAAACCATCGGAAACTTTCTCGAACTCCGAAATCGGACTTTCCTTATATGAATAAGACCATTTCGGATCTCCTCGTGATATCCCGGATCCCATTCGAGACTCCGAACAACATTCGGTATCCCTACTAACATTCCATATCTACTATACAACATTGAATCCTTAAGTGTGTCTCCCTACGGTTCGTGAATTATGCGGACATGACCGAGACACTTCTCCGATCAATAACCAATAGAGGAATCTAGAAATTCATATGGATCCCACATATTTCTACAATTACTTTGCGATCAAATGAACCACTTACGTACGATACCAATTTCCCTTTGTCTCATGATAGTTTACTTATCCGAGGTTTTGATCTTCGTTATCTCTGCATACCTAGTTCAACCTCGTTACCGATAAGTACTCTTTTCTCGTTCCCGTGATATGTGATCCCTTGTGAGCCAGTCACATGCTTGCAAGCCAATTGGATGACATTCCACCGAGAGGGCCCAGAGTATATCTATCCGTCATATGGATGGAAAAATCCCATTCTTGATCCATGTGCCTCAACCCATACTTGCCAAACACTCAATGCACCTTTTGTAACTACCTCGGTGAATTACGCTCCTGGTTACAAGCCTGGATGAGCGGAAATGGTTAAAATAGTACGGTGGGGCCCAAATGCCACTCACAGGTAGACCTTTCGGCCGTCCTAACCATTTCCAAACATCGGGACAAGAACGGGCGGCGTAATCGGCAGGCGAAGGGATCAACTACATACACAAATGAGTATGTATGCAAGCCACCATACAACAGTCCTCAGAGCCATTCCATCTAAAATAAATAGAAATATTGCAACGCCATACGGCAAGATCCAAATATCCTAGATAGATATAATAGTTTAGGATATCTCCTCATACATCAAACATCAGAGTATCAGGCGGAAGCGGAAAACAAGATCCGAGTACGGACAAGAAGCAAATCAGCATAAGATGCCCCATAAATAAACACATCCCGCCCACAGATCTCACGGATCCCCGTTCCTGGAATCTCTACACCGAATGATCGTTGCCCACATCGTCCGTCTCCTCCACCCAGTATCCATCTCGTGAGTGTACCTGTTCATCTGAATCAAATAATTTATCGTGTGAGACCCTAGGGGTACTCAGCAAGTCTTTATGCCTCTAAAGGGGACACAACCTGGGGTGACGCAATTGCAGCAAAAGATAATACCTAACAGTTCTATAGATACTCGCTAACCATCCGCCTAACCAAAGATAGACGGATGTCCGTGAATTAAGAACAACAGTTATAACAGTAATATTAACAGATCCATCCTCCTCCTCGCTTACCAACGAGGAAGCGGACGAACACCCCCCCATCCGTTGACAGTTTTATTATCCATTCCATGAGTGTTGCACTATTTACTAGTCAGTTACTTAGTCAAATTAAAAGCGGTACTTTAGTTATACCTGTCTATGATCGAGAAACTGTGCTCCAAGTCGTCCATAACCGTGGACACGGCTTTCAGAAAGTTTTACCCTGCAGGGGTGCACAAATAGAAACACACACTCGATCAACCTCGGAAAAACCAAATCAAAACCCAATGAGGCTTTCACGACAAAGCAATCACAAGATTCAGAAATATTTCAGGGGGCCACCCCATTAAGTATACCCACAACGAAGCTGGCCGGCTCCGAGACGGACTCAAGGTTTGGGTGGACGGCTGTAAACGACCGGGAACCCGAAAGTGTGACTGGGCTTGTCGATACCGCGAAATCGTGTCCCGATCCTAAACAGTACAGGTGCAGTACCTCGCACAATTTTAAGTAAACCAGGAGCTCGCCGGCGTGGTCGTTGGCGCTGAGGTGGAGGGGATCTGGCAGCGGGCTCGGGGACGTTGGGCTCGGCCTGTGGCGGTGGATGGCGGCGCTAGGCTGCTCCGGCGAGGCCCTGGTACTACCCCGCGGCCTAGGCGTCGAAGAGGAAGCAGAGGGCGCCCCTGGTGCTCCTGGACCGCCTTGGGGAGCTTCAGACCGACGAGGCTAGGAGGTAGATGGGTCTAGGGTTTGGGTTCGGCATGGGGAAGACCATGGCCATGGCAAGGATGGTGTGGGGAGGAAGGAGAGGGGTCTGGCTTCACCTAGATGGGATCTGAGAGGAGTTCTGGGTGGTTGGGGTTGGAGGTATGAGAGAGGGAGGATCACATGGGGTTTGGTGTGGTGCAAAAAGGGCTCGGGTGGGGCTTCCTTCTCCCTCCTTTCTCTCTTGTCTTGAAGCCAAAGAAAGAGTGGGGCAGAGGAGGGGTGTGCTCGGGTTGGACCAGGGAGAGAGAGGGCCAGGTGGGGCCAGCAAGGAGGGGCTCGGCATGGAGAGACTAAGGGGAGGGTTAGAGTTAGGAGAGGCTCGGGTTAGCTAGGTCTAGAGAGAGGAGAGGTGGTCTCGGTTAGGGTTTGGGAGAGAGGGGGGCATGGTGATAGGGATAGGTGATTAGTGTTAGGATCTTAGATAGAGGATTTAGAGAGAGGGGGTTAGATGAGGGTGTTGGTTAAGATCACACTTGATCATGCAAGGCATAATCAAGGAGATGAAGAAAGAGACACAAGGCTAGGAAAACAACAAGGTGGAAAAGTTGAGAGAGAAGAGGGAGAGATCCAAAAGAGATATACACCACTCAACAATTCAAATAAAAACCAAAAGACTAGGATGTGGTGGTGCTTGCATGGCCCATGCAGAATAATTAATGCCATGCTTATTCTTGTGAAAACAATAATATTTACATGGCATTATTCTTATGCATTCCCCAAAATTGGAATAAAGCCAAGCAAAAGAATTTAAAGGAAAGTTCCAGATGGAGTAGATGGACATGATCACATTTGACTATGATTGGGACTTGCTAGTGTGTATATTCTACTAGATGTTTAATAGTCCCAAAAATATCCCAACATGAGCATAAATCCATGATAATCCATATGAAAGCTAGGAAAAAGGAGCACTACTCATAATGCATGCAAAAGTGGCTCCACATATCAACAATGTGAAAACAACATGATGCTAAGATGAGAGCATGTGGAAATAGAATTGGATCTATCCCAACCCACATGAGCTAGAGGTAAAACCCAATAAAGTGCAAAGCTCATATTTAGTTGGATGGTGGAATTATAGGGTGGTGACAAGAAAGGTGGTGGAGTTAAATAAAAGATATGCCCCCAACTCAACTTGGGCATTTAACAATATATCAACAACCAAATACAATATCAAGAGGCAAATACAATTAACAATGCATATGAGAGAAGAACCAAATCAAAAGGGTTTTGTATGATGCTCAAATGCAAGGTGGCATGATGACATGAGCATGATATAATTATGATGCAACAATTATATGTAGGAAGTAGCATTTATATAGACTAGGCTAGTAGCATTGCAATTGTTAGACAATTGGGATGCTACAACTCTCCCCCACTAAACAAGAATCTCGCGCCGAGATTCCTAGGAAAAAGAGAACAACACAAGAAGAGGCGGGTGTTCGGAACGAAGGTGATCCTTGCGTTCCCAAGTTGATTAACAACGGAATGGTGCGACCACTACACCTTGCAAAACTTGCTAGACTTGTTGCGAGTCTTGCGTTTTGCTTGAGAAACAACGGGTTAGAAGAGTCGAAGGATTGTCGTGAGACAAGAAGGATAGGATGAACATAGCTCCTGTTTTCTCAAGAAACATGATAAAGGAACATAACCACTTGTGAAAGAAAAAGGAGAAGATGATGTATCATGGATAAAGAAAGACACACCGTTAAGATTAAAGATTTACCGATACGAGAGAGGATGAATCTTTGTCTCGCCGGAAGAAAGGAGCTAGATTGGAGAGGTTTTGAACCACTATTACAATAGCATCGTATCTTCTCTCGGATTTGAGAAAAGAAGTTCGGAAACAATATTGCCTTCAAACAATAGAGTCCCTTGATAACAATAGAAAGATTTAGTTAGACATCGTCGGATTAGATTCTTGTTGCGCCGGTAAGAACCAAGGATCACGCAATTTAGGTGCGCAGATATAACTTCCAGAGATGGATGTGAAGCCAGATCATGGTGGAATCCCGAGAAGCAAAGAATATGGAGGATCTGGAGTTTATTGTAGAGATACTTATTGCTTTCTTTAGCCTTGAGGCTAACGCAATAGATTTGCGGCTGATGGCATCAACCATAATTGGCTTTACCACA
Source organism: Avena sativa (assembly GCA_916181665.1). Taxonomy (NCBI): domain Eukaryota; kingdom Viridiplantae; phylum Streptophyta; class Magnoliopsida; order Poales; family Poaceae; genus Avena; species Avena sativa. Next base: position 19,507,168 of record OV702284.1, read on the forward strand.
GAAAAAGAATTGATGAAACAAAGAGAGAGATAGTTTCCTTTAATCTTGTTTGGGGATATCGAGCATCGGTAGAAAGACGAGGATAGAAAAAGGTTTGCGTTTGTTTCCACCAGATAATTGAGGATTTTGCTCCGTGTAGAAAGGGTGAGATCACCAACAAGAGATTATTGATTACTTTCTTCGAAAGAGCACTCCGGAAAAACAAGGACGGAAGTAAAAGTATCAAGGGATAAAGGCCACTTCTAACTTCCGTGGAATGGGTGAAATCACATTAATTCACCAATTCAATGTACAAGAGCGAATGATAAGAGTAGTGGTATGGTAGCTACTCCATCCCGCACTCAAAGCATTACTCCGCACATGAATAAGAAAATCATGCAACCCAACTACCGAAACAGACTGAAGGTGTTGGCAAAACTCATAGAACTCTGTTAGAAAACAAGGATAGATGCAAACGATTCGCCGGATTCATAGATAGATAAAGATGATGATGTTGTCGTCATGTCGGAAGTACCAAGCCACCGGAAAGGTATAAAGGAAGATCACGGAGACAACTGCAAAATTTCACAGATATAGAAAAAGATAGCACCACTTGAACAGAAGGAATACAAGATCTGGAAGATCTTCATGGCCTCCGGTGGATTGAGCATAGACGATAGAGCGAGAGGGTTTCAAGAGATTACTTAACGAGATGGAGGTGGAAAGAACTCCATGTTGTTCTTGAAAAGATTGAGAGAGATTTAGCAGTCTTGAGGAAATCTTTGGCGGAACGACGATGATAACTTGCCAACAAGGAACAACTCCGGATTGGTTGAAGATGGAGGATGGAATTAACAATGGACTTGCTGATTCCAGAGTTGAAGTAATGTATTTAGCAGAAGGACGTGGTCAAGATATGTGACTTCAAAAAGTCAGAATTCTCACTTTGAGACTTTGCACAGAGGCAGTGCTCACGAAGCTCGAGAGAAAGAGACACAGATGATCTTCCATGTCCTTCCATAGATATCGAATAGGCAAGCATATTATTGACATATACCACCATGGATTAACAAGATATTCCCAGAATACCAAGTTCAAGAGGCGGGAGAACGAACAAATGCTCGAAACACTTTCTGAGCTCAACGCTCTTTGAAAGATCAACGTTACGAGTAAGGATTCCTGTTGAAGAAGATGCGCTGACAGAATAGGTTAACTGGTCCTTCGGAAGAAAAAGAGATGTCACCTGGTTCACATTGTCGATCGGAGCACCGGTTACAAAGATAAAGAGATCTTGGATAAGAACCGATGATAGCTCATACCTTAAGCAAAGCTATCAGAGACGAAAAGATGCAATTCCCTCGTATCCAGGAGAATTGTGCAGATATGGGGTTCAAAAGGATGTGCAGCATGATGGACAGATGATAGACCGCCGTAGTGCTTGGAGAAACTCTGGATTGCCAAAGATGCTTGAATATGCATAGATATGATCGCGGTGTACTCAAAATCACAGGAGATAACCGTCACCATTTGTAGGATAGTGGTGATTGCATTTTCCATATTCCACTCAAGATAAGTGTCATATAGCTATGCCGAGAACCAAATTACAATCACCAGCATCGGATCGACACATGTTATGTAATTAGCCCAAGAGAATTGGAGATGAGATGAAACTCTAGGATTAAGCGCCGGTGACAAAAGAATGAGTTAGCATGGACATGCTGATAAAAGGGAAATAGATAATGTTTCACACACGACTGAAAAGGAGTGTGGAAGCACAGATGTATCAAAGAAATTTTTTCCGCATTTTTCGGCATTAAAATACCAATAGATGCGCAAAAACACTTATCAGGTAGCGATTAGCAACTGATGGTTTCACAGAATGTGGGGTTGCTAGAAGGAAGGACACCCTTAAGAAGATGGCACCGGTTAACAAGGAGTCAGATAGATCGCGCCGGTTTGCAAAAGCCTGTCGGTATGGAATGTACCAACAGTTGATAACCAAAAGGCAGATTGTGATAACAACTTGGATGCAACAGATAGACAAGGAATTACACACACACACACACACAACCTATGGTACTACGGAAACCCAGAACACGTGAATCCTAGTTTGAACTTTTAAGAAGAGGATTGAAAACGTTACACTTCCTTACCAGAAAAGGGTGGGTGGTTAAGAAGAAAAATGGAAGCAGTCCTACTCTCACGTTTTGTTTTTCCCTAGTATACATAGCTACCAAAAATATTTGCTAGACTGACAACGACCATTTGGCTGAGACCCTGAAGGACAACCTGGCTCTGATACCAATTGTAACTACCTCGGTGAATTACGCTCCTGGTTACAAGCCTGGATGAGCGGAAATGGTTAAAATAGTACGGTGGGGCCCAAATACCACTCACAGGTAGACCTTTCGGCCGTCCTAACCATTTCCAAACATCGGGACAAGAACGGGCGGCATAATCGGCAGGCGAAGGGATCAACTACATACACAAATGAGTATGTATGCAAGCCACCATACAACAGTCCTCAGAGCCATTCCATCTAAAAGAAATAGAAATATTGCAACGCCATACGGCAAGATCCAAATATCCTAGATAGATATAATAGTTTAGGATATCTCCTCATACATCAAACATCAGAGTATCAGGCGGAAGCGGAAAACAAGATCCGAGTACGGACAAGAAGCAAATCAGCATAAGATGCCCCATAAATAAACACATCCCGCCCACAGATCTCACGGATCCCCGTTCCCGGAATCTCTACACCGAATGATTGTTGCCCACATCGTCCGTCTCCTCCACCCAGTATCCATCTCGTGAGTGTACCTGTTCATCTGAATCAAATAATTTATCGTGTGAGACCCTAGGGGTACTCAGCAAGTCTTTATGCCTCTAAAGGGGACACAACCTGGGGTGACGCAATTGCAGCAAAAGATAATACCTAACAGTTCTATAGATACTCGCTAACCATCCGCCTAACCAAAGATAGACGGATGTCCGTGAATTAAGAACAACAGTTATAACAGTAATATTAACAGATCCATCCTCCTCCTCGCTTACCAACGAGGAAGCGGACGAACACCCCCCCATCCGTTGACAGTTTTATTATCCATTCCATGAGTGTTGCACTATTTACTAGTCAGTTACTTAGTCAAATTAAAAGCGGTACTTTAGTTATACTTGTCTATGATCGAGAAACTGTGCTCCAAGTCATCCATAACCGCGGACACGGCTTTCAGAAAGTTTTACCCTGCAGGGGTGCACAAATAGCAACACACACTCGATCAACCTCGGAAAAACCAAATCAAAACCCAACGAGGCTTTCACGACAAAGCAATCACAAGATTCAGAAATATTTCAGGGGGCCACCCCATTAAGTATACCCACAACGAAGCTGGCCGGCTCCGAGACGGACTCAAGGTTTGGGTGGACGGCTGTAAACGACCGGGAACCCGAAAGTGTGACTGGGCTTGTCGATACCGCGAAATCGTGTCCCGATCCTAAACAGTACAGGTGCAGTACCTCGCACAATTTTAAGTAAAGCAGTAAAGCATGGCATAAGTACAGGATAGTAAATAAAACCTCAAACTAGTTTGTGGCCCCAAGAAATAAGAATGAATCAAGCTCTGGCTCAGGGGGGTCCCATAAGCCTCCCGGGTGTGGATAGCGCGAATATTCAAGGAACAGGAATCAAGTACTCGGGGTCCTACGGGACACAAGTGAGCATGAAAAACCAAATAGCAGATATTGCTCACCGGTGCCACTTTCATTAGTTATCCCATACTACTCAGGTTAAGTTGTTTAGGTACCTCGTTATCCATCAGACACTCACATACCCTACACATGCTGTTCTACGACTCGCATGGCTCAAACAACTCCTGTAGTAATGGCTCATGGGATGGAGGAACAAGCTTCGGTGGGGTTTAAAAGTAAAGGCTATGCAGTACTTGGGATTCAGTTTAATGCAATCGCGACTCGATGATGCAAGAATAAGATAGAGGCAATAGGTACTGTATGTATGCAAGCATGTGGTAGTGCTTGCCTGGCAGCTCAGTTGAAGCGAGAGAAGGATCTGGGTAGTGCTCCTGGTTTTCTTGATATATCCCCTGCTCAGCGTCTATTCGAATAAGAACCAAACAAACAAGGGCCAACATAAATAAAGTGCACAAGCATATGAATAAGATGCGACAAGCAAACAATCATGCCATGATGAATGATGCACAATTTGCATGGCAATGAAGTAGCATGGCATGGGTGAGGTGTGGAATACAAGAATAAGCATTTTATTGAGTTTTGGTCACATTTTATCCTCGAATAAGTTGCTGTAATCTTTATATTTATATGATGCATGCTGCAAAACAGAACATGGAATGCATAAACAGAAAGGTCTCGTCGAGCTGATCGATTTAGACATATCATTTGTCAAATTTGGAGTTATAAAACCAAAGTTATTAATTAATTAAGAAAGAGGGCATTTTATTGTAATTTTAGTCAACTTGAAGTTTAAAGTGTTCAAAATATATTTTGAAGGCCATATTTGAATTCCTCACATTTTTCTGATTCAAAAACATATATTACATGTATTATTTGGATTTATATTTTAAAAGTTATTTAAAACAGATTTGAAATTTGAGTTTAAATCAAATTTGAAAAGATTTGAATTAAAACAGATAACAGAAAACCTTTTGTCACCCAGCCCAGTCCTAGCCACAGTCACAGACAAGTGGGCCAAGGCTGACTAGGACACACGCGCGCACAGAAAAGCTTCTGTCACCGCGGGTGGAGCTAGCCTCAGCGACTGACGGATGGGACCGGCGTCCAGCGGGTCCACCGCGCGCGCGACCCAGCCAGGCCTTGCCACGCGGCAGATCCAGGGAGCGCGGGTTGAGATTAAAAGAGGCCAGGGGGTTTTCTGGGAGATTGCTCGGGTGGCTGACTGGTGGGCCACGAGTACCGCGGGTTTAGGCGGGAAAAAGGGGAGGGGGCTCTGCGCAAAACGGCCAGCGGCTGCTGCTGACGCTGACGGACGCGGTGCTGCCGGCGGCGAAGAACTGGCCGTCTTCCGGCGACGATGGCGACGCCTCCGCTGGGCGAAACGCACCGCTCCAAAAACTAAAAGCGTAGAGGGCACCACGGTCTACAACTTTCGTGCAGGGAGCAACTACGGGGGTGGGCTGTGCTGGCCGGGCTTCGACGAGGAACAGAGGGCCAGGGGGAACCTGGGGCTGCGGCCGCCCGCCCGCGCACGGTACGCGGCGCGCGCAGAGCGCTCGACGGAAGGCGGCGGAGCTACGGCGCAGGAGGAGGAAGGGGAACGTGTCTAGGGGGTTAAGAGGCTCACCAGGAGCTCGCCGGCGTGGTCGTTGGCGCTGAGGTGGAGGGGATCTGGCGGCGGGCTCGGGGACGTTGGGCTCGGCCTGTGGCGGTGCACGGCGGCGCTAGGCTGCTCCGGCGAGGCCCTGGTACTACCCCGCGGCCTAGGGGTCGAAGAGGAAGCAGAGGGCGCCCCTGGTGCTCCTGGACCGCCTTGGGGAGCTTCAGACCGACGAGGCCAGGAGGTAGATGGGTCTAGGGTTTGGGTTCGGCATGGGGAAGACCATGGCCATGGCAAGGATGGTGTGGGGAGGAAGGAGAGGGGTCTGGCTTCGCCTAGATGGGATCTGAGAGGAGTTCTGGGTGGTTGGGGTTGGAGGTATGAGAGAGGGAGGATCACATGGGGTTTGGTGTGGTGCAAAAAGGGCTCGGGTGGGGCTTCCTTCTCCTTCCTTTCTCTCTTGTCTTGAAGCCAAAGAAAGAGTGGGGCAGAGGAGGGGTGTGCTTGGGTTGGACCAGGGAGAGAGAGGGCCAGGTGGGGCCAGCAAGGAGGGGCTCGGCATGGAGAGACTAAGGGGAGGGTTAGAGTTAGGAGAGGCTCGGGTTAGCTAGGTCTAGAGAGAGGAGAGGTGGTCTCGGTTAGGGTTTGGGAGAGAGGGGGGCATGGTGATAGGGATAGGTGATTAGTGTTAGGATCTTAGATAGAGGATTTAGAGAGAGGGGGTTAGATGAGGGTGTTGGTTAAGATCACACTTGATCATGCAAGGCATAATCAAGGAGTTGAAGAAAGAGACACAAGGCTAGGAAAACAACAAGGTGGAAAAGTTGAGAGAGAAGAGGGAGAGATCCAAAAGAGATATACACCACTCAACAATTCAAATAAAAACCAAAAGACTAGGATGTGGTGGTGCTTGCATGGCCCATGCAGAATAATTAATGCCATGCTTATTATTGTGAAAACAATAATATTTACATGGCATTATTCTTATGCATTCCCCAAAATTGGAATAAAGCCAAGCAAAAGAATTTAAAGGAAAGTTCCAGATGGAGTAGATGGACATGATCACATTTGATTATGATTGGGACTAGCTAGTGTGTATATTCTACTAGATGTTTAATAGTCCCAAAAATATCCCAACATGAGCATAAATCCATGATAATCCATATGAAAGCTAGGAAAAAGGAGCACTACTCATAATGCATGCAAAGGTGGATCCACATATCAACAATGTGAAAACAACATGATGCTAAGATGAGAGCATGTGGAAATAGAAATGGATCCATCCCAACCCACATGAGCTAGAGGTAAAACCCAATAAAGTGCAAAGCTCATATTTAGTTGGATGGTGGAATTATAGGGTGGTGACAAGAAAGGTGGTGGAGTTAAATAAAAGATATGCCCCCAACTCAACTTGGGCATTTAACAATATATCAACAACCAAATACAATATCAAGAGGCAAATACAATTAACAATGCATATGAGAGAAGAACCAAATCAAAAGGGTTTTGTATGATGCTCAAATGCAAGGTGGCATGATGACATGAGCATGATATAATTATGATGCAACAATTATATGTAGGAAGTAGCATTTATATAGACTAGGCTAGTAGCATTGCAATTGTTAGACAATTGGGATGCTACAACTCTCCCCCACTAAACAAGAATCTTGCCCCGAGATTCCTAGGAAAAAGAGAACAACACAAGAAGAGGCGGGTGTTCGGAACGAAGGTGATCCTTGCGTTCCCAAGTTGATTAACAACGGAATGGTGCGACCACTACACCTTGCAAAACTTGCTAGACTTGTTGCGAGTCTTGCGTTTTGCTTGAGAAACAACGGGTTAGAAGAGTCGAAGGATTGTCGTGAGACAAGAAGGATAGGATGAACATAGCTCCTGTTTTCTCAAGAAACATGATAAAGGAACGGAACCACTTGTGAAAGAAAAAGGAGAAGATGATGTATCATGGATAAAGAAAGACACACCATTAAGATTAAAGATTTATCGATACGAGAGAGGATGAATCTTTGTCTCGCCGGAAGAAAGGAGCTAGATTGGAGAGGTTTTGAACCACTATTACAATAGCATCGTATCTTCTCTCGGATTTGAGAAAAGAAGTTCGGAAACAATATTGCCTTCAAACAATAGAGTCCCTTGATAACAACAGAAAGATTTAGTTAGACATCGTCGGATTAGATTCTTGTTGCGCCGGTAAGAACCAAGGATCACGCAATTTAGGTGCGCAGATATAACTTCCAGAGATGGATGTGAAGCCAGATCATGGTGGAATCCCGAGAAGCAAAGAATATGGAGGATCTGGAGTTTATTGTAGAGATACTTATTGCTTTCTTTAGCCTTGAGGCTAACGCAATAGATTTGCGGCTGATGGCATCAACCATAATTGGCTTTACCACAGAAAAAGAATTGATGAAACAAAGAGAGAGATAGTTTCCTTTAATCTTGTTTGGGGATATCGAGCATCGGTAGAAAGACGAGGATAGAAAAAGGTTTGCGTTTGTTTCCACCAGATAATTGAGGATTTTGCTCCGTGTAGAAAGGGTGAGATCACCAACAAGAGATTATTGATTACTTTCTTCGAAAGAGCACTCCGGAAAAACAAGGACGGAAGTAAAAGTATCAAGGGATAAAGGCCACTTCTAACTTCCGTGGAATGGGTGAAATCACATTAATTCACCAATTCAATGTACAAGAGCGAATGATAAGAGTAGTCGTATGGTAGCTACTCCATCCCGCACTCAAAGCATTACTCCGCACATGAATAAGAAAATCATGCAACCCAACTACCGAAACAGACTGAAGGTGTTGGCAAAACTCATAGAACTCCGTTAGAAAACAAGGATAGATGCAAACGATTCGCCGGATTCATAGATAGATAAAGATGATGATGTTGTCGTCATGTCGGAAGTACCAAGCCACCGGAAAGGTATAAAGGAAGATCACGGAGACAACTGCAAAATTTCACAGATATAGAAAAAGATAGCACCACTTGAACAGAAGGAATACAAGATCTGGAAGGTCTTCATGGCCTCCGGTGGATTGAGCATAGATGATAGAGCGAGAGGGTTTCAAGAGATTACTTAACGAGATGGAGGTGGAAAGAACTCCATGTTGTTCTTGAAAAGATTGAGAGAGATTTAGCAGTCTTGAGGAAATCTTTGGCGGAACGACGATGATAACTTGCCAACAAGGAACAACTCCGGATTGGTTGAAGATGGAGGATGGAATTAACAATGGACTTGCTGATTCCAGAGTTGAAGTAATGTATTTAGCAGAAGGACGTGGTCGAGATATGTGACTTCAAAAAGTCAGAATTCTCACTTTGAGACTTTGCATAGAGGCAGTGCTCACGAAGCTCGAGAGAAAGAGACACAGATGATCTTCCATGTCCTTCCATAGATATCGAATAGGCAAGCATATTATTGACATATACCACCATGGATTAACAAGATATTCCCAGAATACCAAGTTCAAGAGGCGGGAGAACGAACAAATGCTCGAAACACTTTCTGAGCTCAACGCTCTTTGAAAGATCAACGTTACGAGTAAGGATTCCTGTTGAAGAAGATGCGCTGACAGAATAGGTTAACTGGTCCTTCGGAAGAAAAAGAGATGTCACCTGGTTCACATTGTCGATCGGAGCACCGATTACAAAGATAAAGAGATCTTGGATAAGAACCGATGATAGCTCATACCTTAAGCAAAGCTATCAGAGACGAAAAGATGCAATTCCCTCGTATCCAGGAGAATTGTGCAGATATGGGGTTCAAAAGGATGTGCAGCATGATGGACAGATGATAGACCGCCGTAGTGCTTGGAGAAACTCTGGATTGCCAAAGATGCTTGAATATGCATAGATATGATCGCGGTGTACTCAAAATCACAGGAGATAACCGTCACCATTTGGAGGATAGTGGTGATTGCATTTTCCATATTCCACTCAAGATAAGTGTCATATAGCTATGCCGAGAACCAAATTACAATCACCAGCATCGGATCGACACATGTTATGTAATTAGCCCAAGAGAATTGGAGATGAGATGAAACTCTAGGATTAAGCGCCGGTGACAAAAGAATGAGTTAGCATGGACATGCTGATAAAAGGGAGATAGATAATGTTTCACACACGACTGAAAAGGAGTGTGGAAGCACAGATGTATCAAAGAAAATTTTTCTGCATTTTTCGGCATTAAAATACCAATAGATGCGCAAAAACACTTATCAGGTAGCGATTAGCAACTGATGGTTTCACAGAATGTGGGGTTGCTAGAAGGAAGGACACCCTTAAGAAGATGGCACCGGTTAACAAGGAGTCAGATAGATCGCGCCGGTTTGCAAAAGCCTGTCGGTATGGAATGTACCAACAGTTGATAACCAAAAGGCAGATTGTGATAACAACTTGGATGCAACAGATAGACAAGGAATTACACACACACACACACACACACACACAACCTATGGTACTACGGAAACCCAGAACACGTGAATCCTAGTTTGAACTTTTAAGAAGAGGATTGAAAACGTTACACTTCCTTACCAGAAAAGGGTGGGTGGTTAAGAAGAAAAATGGAAGCAGTCCTACTCTCACGTTTTGTTTTTCCCTAGTATACATAGCTACCAAAAATATTTGCTAGACTGACAACGACCATTTGGCTGAGACCCTGAAGGACAACCTGGCTCTGATACCAATTGTAACTACCTCGGTGAATTACGCTCCTGGTTACAAGCCTGGATGAGCGGAAATGGTTAAAATAGTACGGTGGGGCCCAAATGCCACTCACAGGTAGACCTTTCGGCCGTCCTAACCATTTCCAAACATCGGGAAAAGAACGGGCGGCATAATCGGCAGGCGAAGGGATCAACTACATACACAAATGAGTATGTATGCAAGCCACCATACAACAGTCCTCAGAGCCATTCCATCTAAAAGAAATAGAAATATTGCAACGCCATACGGCAAGATCCAAATATCCTAGATAGATATAATAGTTTAGGATATCTCCTCATACATCAAACATCAGAGTATCAGGCGGAAGCGGAAAACAAGATCCGAGTACGGACAAGAAGCAAATCAGCATAAGATGCCCCATAAATAAACACATCCCGCCCACAGATCTCACGGATCCCCGTTCCCGGAATCTCTACACCGAATGATCGTTGCCCACATCGTCCGTCTCCTCCACCCAGTATCCATCTCGTGAGTGTACCTGTTCATCTGAATCAAATAATTTATCGTGTGAGACCCTAGGGGTACTCAGCAAGTCTTTATGCCTCTAAAGGGGACACAACCTGGGGTGACGCAATTGCAGCAAAAGATAATACCTAACAGTTCTATAGATACTCGCTAACCATCCGCCTAACCAAAGATAGACGGATGTCCGTGAATTAAGAACAACAGTTATAACAGTAATATTAACAGATCCATCCTCCTCCTCCCTTACCAACGAGGAAGCGGACGAACACCCCCCCATCCGTTGACAGTTTTATTATCCATTCCATGAGTGTTGCACTATTTACTAATCAGTTACTTAGTCAAATTAAAAGCGGTACTTTAGTTATACTTGTCTATGATCGAGAAACTGTGCTCCAAGTCGTCCATAACCGCGGACACGGCTTTCAGAAAGTTTTACCCTGTAGGGGTGCACAAATAGCAACACACACTCGATCAACCTCGGAAAAACCAAATCAAAACCCAACGAGGCTTTCACGACAAAGCAATCACAAGATTCAGAAATATTTCAGGGGGCCACCCCATTTAGTATACCCGCAACGAAGCTGGCCGGCTCCGAGACGGACTCAAGGTTTGGGTGGACGGCTGTAAACGACTGGGAACCCGAAAGTGTGACTGGGCTTGTCGATACCGCGAAATCGTGTCCCGATCCTAAACAGTACAGGTGCAGTACCTCGCACAATTTTAAATAAAGCAGTAAAGCATGGCATAAGTACAGGATAGTAAATAAAACCTCAAACTAGTTTGTGGCCCCAAGAAATAAGAATGAATCAAGCTCTGGCTCAGGGGGGTCCCATAAGCCTCCCGGGTGTGGATAGCGCGAATATTCAAGGAACAGGAATCAAGTACTCGGGGTCCTACGGGACACAAGTGAGCATGAAAAACCAAATAGCAGATATTGCTCACCGGTGCCACTTTCATTAGTTATCCCATACTACTCAGGTTAAGTTGTTTAGGTACCTCGTTATCCATCAGACACTCACATACCCTACACATGCTGTTCTACGACTCGCATGGCTCAAACAACTCCTGTAGTAATGGCTCATGGGATGGAGGAACAAGCTTCGGTGGGGTTTAAAAGTAAAGGCTATGCAGTACTTGGGATTCAGTTTAATGCAATCGCGACTCGATGATGCAAGAATAAGATAGAGGCAATAGGTACTGTATGTATGCAAGCATGTGGTAGTGCTTGCCTGGCAGCTCAGTTGAAGCGAGAGAAGGATCTGGGTAGTGCTCCTGGTTTTCTTGATATATCCCCTGCTCAGCGTCTATTCGAAGAAGAACCAAACAAACAAGGGCCAACATAAATAAAGTGCACAAGCATATGAATAAGATGCGACAAGCAAACAATCATGCCATGATGAATGATGCACAATTTGCATGGCAATGAAGTAGCATGGCATGGGTGAGGTGTGGAATACAAGAATAAGCATTTTATTGAGTTTTGGTCACATTTTATCCTCGAATAAGTTGCTGTAATCTTTATATTTATATGATGCATGCTGCAAAACATAACATGGAACGCATAAACAGAAAGGTCTCGTCGAGCTGATCGATTTAGACATATCATTTGTCAAATTTGGAGTTATAAAACCAAAGTTATTAATTAATTAAGAAAGAGGGCATTTTATGTAATTTTAGTCAACTTGAAGTTTAAAGTGTTCAAAATATATTTTGAAGGCCATATTTGAATTCCTCACATTTTTCTGATTCAAAAACATATATTACATGTATTATTTGGATTTATATTTTAAAAGTTATTTAAAACAGATTTGAAATTTGAGTTTAAATCAAATTTGAAAAGATTTGAATTAAAACAGATAACAGAAAACCTTTTGTCACCCAGCCCAGTCCTAGCCACAGTCACAGACAAGCGGGCCAAGGCTGACTAGGACACACGCGCGCACAGAAAAGCTTCTGTCACCGCGGGTGGAGCTAGCCTCAGCGACTGACGGATGGGACCGGCGTCCAGCGGGTCCACCGCGCGCGCGACCCAGCCAGGCCTTGCCACGCGGAAGATCCAGGGAGCGCGGGTTGAGATTAAAAGAGGCCTGGGGGTTTTCTGGGAGATTGCTCGGGTGGCTGACTGGTGGACCACGAGTACCGCGGGTTTAGGCGGGAAAAAGGGGAGGGGGCTCTACGCAAAACGGCCAGCGGCTGCTGCTGACGCTGACGGACGCGGTGCTGCCGGCGGCGAAGAACTGGCCGTCTTCCGGCGACGATGGCGACGCCTCCGCTGGGCGAAACGCACCGCTCCAAAAACTAAAAGCGTAGAGGGCACCACGGTCTACAACTTTCGTGCAGGGAGCAACTACGGGGGTGGGCTGTGCTGGCCGGGCTTCGACGAGGAACAGAGGGCCAGGGGGAACCTGGGGCTGCGGCTGCCCGCCCGCGCACGGTACGCGGCGCGCGCAGAGCGCTCGACGGAAGGCGGCGGAGCTACGACACAGGAGGAGGAAGGGGAACGTGTCTAGGGGGTTAAGAGGCTCACCAGGAGCTCGCCGGCGTGGTCGTTGGCGCTGAGGTGGAGGGGATCTGGCGGCGGGCTCGGGGACGTTGGGCTCGGCCTGTGGCGGTGCACGGTGGCGCTAGGCTGCTCCGGCGAGGCCCTGGTACTACCCCGCGGCCTAGGCGTTGAAGAGGAAGCAGAGGGCGCCCCTGGTGCTCCTGGACCGCCTTGGGGAGCTTCAGACCGACGAGGCCAGGAGGTAGATGGGTCTAGGGTTTGGGTTCGGCATGGGGAAGACCATGGCCATGGCAAGGATGGTGTGGGGAGGAAGGAGAGGGGTCTGGCTTCGCCTAGATGGGATCTGAGAGGAGTTCTGGGTGGTTGGGGTTGGAGGTATGAGAGAGGGAGGATCACATGGGGTTTGGTGTGGTGCAAAAAGGGCTCGGGTGGGGCTTCCTTCTCCTTCCTTTCTCTCTTGTCTTGAAGCCAAAGAAAGAGTGGGGCAGAGGAGGGGTGTGCTTGGGTTGGACCAGGGAGAGAGAGGGCCAGGTGGGGCCAGCAAGGAGGGGCTCGGCATGGAGAGACTAAGGGGAGGGTTAGAGTTAGGAGAGGCTCGGGTTAGCTAGGTCTAGAGAGAGGAGAGGTGGTCTCGGTTAGGGTTTGGGAGAGAGGGGGGCATGGTGATAGGGATAGGTGATTAGTGTTAGGATCTTAGATAGAGGATTTAGAGAGAGGGGGTTAGATGAGGGTGTTGGTTAAGATCACACTTGATCATGCAAGGCATAATCAAGGAGTTGAAGAAAGAGACACAAGGCTAGGAAAACAACAAGGTGGAAAAGTTGAGAGAGAAGAGGGAGAGATCCAAAAGAGATATACACCACTCAACAATTCAAATAAAAACCAAAAGACTAGGATGTGGTGGTGCTTGCATGGCCCATGCAGAATAATTAATGCCATGCTTATTATTGTGAAAACAATAATATTTACATGGCATTATTCTTATGCATTCCCCAAAATTGGAATAAAGCCAAGCAAAAGAATTTAAAGGAAAGTTCCAGATGGAGTAGATGGACATGATCACATTTGATTATGATTGGGACTAGCTAGTGTGTATATTCTACTAGATGTTTAATAGTCCCAAAAATATCCCAACATGAGCATAAATCCATGATAATCCATATGAAAGCTAGGAAAAAGGAGCACTACTCATAATGCATGCAAAGGTGGCTCCACATATCAACAATGTGAAAACAACATGATGCTAAGATGAGAGCATGTGGAAATAGAATTGGATCCATCCCAACCCACATGAGATAGAGGTAAAACCCAATAAAGTGCAAAGCTCATATTTAGTTGGATGGTGGAATTATAGGGTGGTGACAAGAAAGGTGGTGGAGTTAAATAAAAGATATGCCCCCAACTCAACTTGGGCATTTAACAATATATCAACAACCAAATACAATATCAAGAGGCAAATACAATTAACAATGCATATGAGAGAAGAACCAAATCAAAAGGGTTTTGTATGATGCTCAAATGCAAGGTGGCATGATGACATGAGCATGATATAATTATGATGCAACAATTATATGTAGGAAGTAGCATTTATATAGACTAGGCTAGTAGCATTGCAATTGTTAGACAATTGGGATGCTACAACTCTCCCCCACTAAACAAGAATCTTGCCCCGAGATTCCTAGGAAAAAGAGAACAACACAAGAAGAGGCGGGTGTTCGGAACGAAGGTGATCCTTGCGTTCCCAAGTTGATTAACAACGGAATGGTGCGACCACTACACCTTGCAAAACTTGCTAGACTTGTTGCGAGTCTTGCGTTTTGCTTGAGAAACAACGGGTTAGAAGAGTCGAAGGATTGTCGTGAGACAAGAAGGATAGGATGAACATAGCTCCTGTTTTCTCAAGAAACATGATAAAGGAACAGAACCACTTGTGAAAGAAAAAGGAGAAGATGATGTATCATGGATAAAGAAAGACACACCGTTAAGATTAAAGATTTACCGATACGAGAGAGGATGAATCTTTGTCTCGCCGGAAGAAAGGAGCTAGATTGGAGAGGTTTTGAACCACTATTACAATAGCATCGTATCTTCTCTCGGATTTGAGAAAAGAAGTTCGGAAACAATATTGCCTTCAAACAATAGAGTCCCTTGATAACAACAGAAAGATTTAGTTAGACATCGTCGGATTAGATTCTTGTTGCGCCGGTAAGAACCAAGGATCATGCAATTTAGGTGCGCAGATATAACTTCCAGAGATGGATGTGAAGCCAGATCATGGTGGAATCCCGAGAAGCAAAGAATATGGAGGATCTGGAGTTTATTGTAGAGATACTTATTGCTTTCTTTAGCCTTGAGGCTAACGCAATAGATTTGCGGCTGATGGCATCAACCATAATTGGCTTTACCACAGAAAAAGAATTGATGAAACAAAGAGAGAGATAGTTTCCTTTAATCTTGTTTGGGGATATCGAGCATCGGTAGAAAGACGAGGATATAAAAAGGTTTGCGTTTGTTTCCACCAGATAATTGAGGATTTTGCTCCGTGTAGAAAGGGTGAGATCACCAACAAGAGATTATTGCTTACTTTCTTCGAAAGAGCACTCCGGAAAAACAAGGACGGAAGTAAAAGTATCAAGGGATAAAGGCCACTTCTAACTTCCGTGGAATGGGTGAAATCACATTAATTCACCAATTCAATGTACAAGAGCGAATGATAAGAGTATTGGTATGGTAGCTACTCCATCCCGCACTCAAAGCATTACTCCGCACATGAATAAGAAAATCATGCAACCCAACTACCGAAACAGACTGAAGGTGTTGGCAAAACTCATAGAACTCCGTTAGAAAACAAGGATAGATGCAAACGATTCGCCGGATTCATATATAGATAAAGATGATGATGTTGTCGTCATGTCGGAAGTACCAAGCCACCGGAAAGGTATAAAGGAAGATCACGGAGACAACTGCAAAATTTCACAGATATAGAAAAAGATAGCACCACTTGAACAGAAGGAATACAAGATCTGGAAGGTCTTCATGGCCTCCGGTGGATTGAGCATAGACGATAGAGCGAGAGGGTTTCAAGAGATTACTTAACGAGATGGAGGTGGAAAGAACTCCATGTTGTTCTTGAAAAGATTGAGAGAGATTTAGCAGTCTTGAGGAAATCTTTGGCGGAACGACGATGATAACTTTCCAACAAGGAACAACTCCGGATTGGTTGAAGATGGAGGATGGAATTAACAATGGACTTGCTGATTCCAGAGTTGAAGTAATGTATTTAGCAGAAGGACGTGGTCGAGATATGTGACTTCAAAAAGTCAGAATTCTCACTTTGAGACTTTGCACAGAGGCAGTGCTCACGAAGCTCGAGAGAAAGGGACACAGATGATCTTACATGTCCTTCCATAGATATCGAATAGGCAAGCATATTATCGACATATACCACCATGGATTAACAAGATATTCCCAGAATACCAAGTTCAAGAGGCGGGAGAACGAACAAATGCTCGAAACACTTTCTGAGCTCAACGCTCTTTGAAAGATCAACGTTACGAGTAAGGATTCCTGTTGAAGAAGATGCGCTGACAGAATAGGTTAACTGGTCCTTCGGAAGAAAAAGAGATGTCACCTGGTTCACATTGTCGATCGGATCACCGGTTACAAAGATAAAGAGATCTTGGATAAGAACCGATGATAGCTCATACCTTAAGCAAAGCTATCAGAGACGAAAAGATGCAATTCCCTCGTATCCAGGAGAATTGTGCAGATATGGGGTTCAAAAGGATGTGCAGCATGATGGACAGATGATAGACCGCCGTAGTGCTTGGAGAAACTCTGGATTGCCAAAGATGCTTGAATATGCATAGATATGATCGCGGTGTACTCAAAATCACAGGAGATAACCGTCACCATTTGGAGGATAGTGGTGATTGCATTTTCCATATTCCACTCAAGATAAGTGTCATATAGCTATGCCGAGAACCAAATTACAATCACCAGCATCGGATCCTCAAATTGCGGAACCAATCCGTGAAGTTGCTTCCATTGTTTTTCAACTTTTCTTTCTCTAGGAATGCATTAAAATTGATGGTAGGGGCCGCCATTGATCTACAACTTATTTGCAATAGTTTAGACTAAGTTTATGACAAACTGAGTTCTAATTAATAGTTAAATTAATCTAGGTGAACTCCCACTCAAAACAATATCCCTCGCATTGTTTTAGTGATCACATGAACCAAATCCACCACATCAAAACCGATCATCACGAGAGTTGATGTAGCTTCAATGGCGAACAATCAACATGTTCATCATATCTACTATATGACTCATAATTTACCTTTCGGTAATCCGTGTTCCGAGACCATGTCTGTACATGCTAGGCTCGTCAAGATCAAACCTTAGCTTCCGCATGAGCAAATCTGGCTTGCTCACGTTGTATACACTCGCAGAATCTAACACACCCGATCATCACGTGGTGCTTCAAAACAACGAGCTTTAGCAACGGTGCTTACTAAGGATGAACACTTTAAAACTTGAAATTGTGTGCATGAGGGATCATCTTATAATGCTACCGTCGCATAATAAGCAATACAAGATGCATAAAGGATTAACATCACATGCAATTCATAGTGTGTGATATGATATGGCCTTTCTTCTTGTGCTTCCGATGTCCATCTTCAAGCACAAACATGATCTCCATCATCACCGGTATGGTGTCAAGGTCAATGGCGCCGTTTCATGGTTGTCGTCCACCAGCTTCAAATATTACAACTACTTTGAATAGACACGCAGGTCTTAACAGAATTTAAAAGACAACCATATGGCTCCTGTCGGTTGCCAAATTACAATAAGGAACATTACATACATCATATATAATCACAATCATGGCCATATCACATCACTGCACACCCCTGCAAAACAAAGTTAGACTCCTCTAATTTTCTTTGCATATTTTACGTGCTTTGGGGCTTTCAATAAGTGACGTTCTAACTTACGAACAAGAACCACAACGTTGATGTTTGAACTATCAAGTGCCCGTTGTAAATTGAATCTATACTATGATGGGAGAGACAGACACCCGCAAAGACACTTATGCAATACAAGTTGCATGTTAAGCGTGGAGCAAGTCCCATGAACGATGTCATGTAAGGTTAGCCCGGGCCCCTTCATCCCATCATACCGCAAGATGCAAAGTACACAAAAGCAATTGATAATAAAAGCACCACCACCCACAATGACCATTGTGTTCTACTCGTGCAACAGATCTACATATAGACACGGCTCTGATACCACTGTAGGGGTTCGTATCATGGAAAACAAAAAATTTCTACCGCATGCACACAAACAAGCCAAGATCTATCTACTAGATTGTAGCAACGAGTCGATAGAAGCACTCACCCTCGAAGATTCCAAAGCGGTTAACGAGAGCAGATTCTCGTGGGTGATGTAGTTGTACACTTGCCGATCTCAAGATCGCATAGACGATCCTTCCGGCGCTGCGTTCCGGCAGCGCTTCCGCAGTCGGTCACACGTTCGGTACTCGATGAAGACCTTCCTCTCCCTTGTCCAGCAGGTAGCGGAGGTTGTAGTTCTCCCCTCGCGATTCCGGCAGCATGACGGCATGGTGTCGGAAGTAGAGGGAAGATCCCGCAGGGCTTCGCCTAAGCTGGTGCGAGTTATGGTGGATTACGGTTTCCCGGAGATCTAGGGTTTAGAAGACCGGGAGGAGGAGGAGGTGTCGGTGGCGGCTAGGGCGGGGTGACGGACCGGCGGCGGCGTAGCGGCGGGTCGGCGGCGGCGGCTTGGGTGGAGAGGGGCTAGGGCTTGTGGTGATGGGGCAGCCCTCCCCCTCTATTTATGAGAGGGAGGGGCAGCCTTGGGAGGGGTGAGTTTGAATCAAATCCCAAACCCAAGTTGGATTGAGAGAAGGACTTGTTTCTTCTTCCACTAGGAAACCATTGTTCCAGTTTGAGTTTTCAAACTTCCCGTTTGACTTTCAATTTAGATCTTTAATTCTCTCTTGCAAATGCCAACACCAAGTGACCTAGGATATGATCCAATCATTCCACATATCCATGACACATTCATGGACCATTCCCCTTCTGGTCGGGTGAACCTTCTAGACCCTTCTAGAACCTCTCCGATGAAACCATCGGAAACTTTCCTGAACTCCGAAATCGGACTTTCCTTATATGAATCTTATTCTCCAGACCATTCCGGATCTCCTCGTGATATCCCGGATCCCATCCGAGACTCCAAACAACATTCGGTATCCCTACTAACATTCCATATCTACTATACAACATCGAATCCTTAAGTGTGTCTCCCTACGGTTCGTGAATTATGCGGACATTACCGAGACACTTCTCCGATCAATAACCAATAGAGGAATCTGGAATTTCATATGGCTCCCACATATTTCTACGATTACTTTGCGATCGAATGAACCACTTACGTACGATACCAATTTCCCTTTGTCTCATGATAGTTTATTTATCCGAGGTTTTGATCGTCGGTATCTCTACATACCTAGTTCAACCTCGTTACCGTTAAGTACTATTTTCTCGTTCCCATGATATGTGATCCCTTGTGAGCCAGTCACATGGTTGCAAGCCAATTGGATGACATTCCACCGAGAGGGACCAGAGTATATCTATCCGTAATATGGATGGACAAATCCCACTCTTGATCCATGTGCCTCAACCCATACTTTCCGAACACTCAATGCCACCTTTATAACCTCCCAGTTACGGTGTGGTGTTTGATATTATCAAAGCATCCTTCCGGTGATGGTGATTAGCATGATCTCATGGTCGAAGGAATTAGGTTACTATGTATCCGAAAGCTTATAGCAAACAAACTATTGAAATGACTTGATCTTAATGCTATGCTTATCTATAGGAGTATGTCCATCACACCATTCTCCTAATGATATGATCTTGTTGTTAATAACATCTCAATGTTCATGATCGAGAAACCACGATCATCTATTAACCAACAAGCTAGTATTATAAAGAGGCTTTACTAGGGACTCTAATTTAGTTTACAAATCACACAAGTATTAATGTTTCCAGTTAATACTATTATAGCATGAATGTAAACATTTATCATAAACACAAATATATAATAATAACCACTTTTATTATTTCCTCTAGGGCATATCTCCAACAGTCAACCACTTGCACTAGAGTCAACTAATCTAGATTACATGGTAATATACCGAACACCCATGGCGGTTTGGTGCTGGTCATGTTTTTCCCTCGGGAGAGGTTTAGTCAACGAATCCGCCACATTCAGATATGTGTGTACTTTGCAAATATTTATGTCACCATCTTGGACATGCTCTCGAATAGCGTGAAAACGTAGCTTGATGTGCTTCAGCTTCTTGTGTGACCTTGGTTCTTGCGCATTGGCTATGGCACCCATGTTATCACAGTAGATAGACATTGGGTCCAGCGCACTTGGAACCACACCGAGATCTGTAATGAACTCCTACATCCATATCGCCTCTCGTGAAGCCTCCGAAGCAGCTATGTATTCCGATTCAGTTGAAGACCTCGCCACAACGCTTTGCTTTGCACTCCTCCAGCTAACTGCTGCACCATTCAAAGTAAATACGTATCCAGATTGAGATTTAGAATCATCCGGATCGATGTTCTAACTAGCATCGGTGTAAACATTAACAATGAGTTGTTCATCACCTCCATAAGAAAGAACCATATCCTTAGTTCTTCTCAAGTACTTAAGGATGTTTTTGACCACTGTCCAATGATCCACTCCTGGATCACTTTGATATCTCTGCTAGTCAAACTAACAACATATGCAATGTCGGATCTAGTACATAGCATGGCATACATAAGAGATCCTATGGCTGAGGCATATGGAGTCTTACTCATACTTTCTCTATCTTCTGCTGTTGCAGGACTTTGAGTTTTACTCAAGGTCGTATTGGGCAACCTGGGCAAGAACCCTTTCTTGCTATCTTCCATTCCAAACCTCTTTAGAATTTTGTCCAAATATGTACTTTGTGACAATGATATTAGGCGTCTCGATCTATCTCTATAAATCTTTATGCCTAATATGTAAGCTGCTTCGCCAAGATCTTTCATTGAAAAACTATTATTCAAATAATCCTTGACACTATTAAGAAGGTCTACATCATTCCCAATCAACAATATGTCATCTACATATAGTATTAAGAATGCTACAGAGCTCCCACTCACTTTCTTGTAAATACAAGCGTCTCCATAAGTTTGTATAAAACCAAAGCTTTTGATTACCTTATCAAAATGTTGATTCCAACTTCGGGATGCTTGCTTCAATCCATATATGGACCGTTGAAGTTTGCATACCTTTTTAGCATCTTTAGGATCGAAAAAACCTTTGGGTTGCATCATATATAACTCTTCATCAATGTCTCCATTAAGGAACGCCGTTTTGACATCCATCTACCATATCTCATAATCATAATATGCAGCGATTGCTAACATAATCCTCACAGACTTTAGCTTTGCTACTGGTGAGAAAGTCTCATCATAGTCAACTCCTTGAATTTGCCAAAACCCTTTTTGCGACAAGTCGAGCTTTATAGACAGTAACATTACCATCAGCATCTGTTTTCTTCTTGTAAATCCATTTGTTCTCGACAGACTTCCGGCCATCCGGTAAGTCCACCAAAGTCCATACTTTGTTTTCGTACATGGATCAAATCTCGGATTTCATGGCTTCTTGCCATTTATTGGAATCGGGGCTCATCATCGCTTCCTCATATGTCGCAGGGTCATCGGTGTTGTCCACCAACATGACACTCATAACGGGATCATACGAATCAGGAGTGGTACGAGTTCTCATTGATCTGCGAGGTTCCGTAGTAACTTCAACCGAAGTTTCATGATCAACATCATTATCCTCCTCTCTCATTGGTGTAGGCGCCACAGGAACTACTTCCGGTGCTGCGCTACTCGCAAGTTCGAGAGAAGGTTCAACAACCTCGTCGAGTTCTACTTTCCTTCCAGTCACTTCTTTCGAGAGAAACTCCTTCTCTAGAAAGGATCCACTCTTGGCAACGAAAATTTTGCCTTCGGATCTATGATAGAAGGTATACCCAATAGTTTCCTTCGGGTATCCTATGAAGACGTATTTTTCCGCTTTGGGTTCAAGCTTGTCCGGCTGTAACTTCTTTACATAAGCTTCGCAACCCCAAACTTTAAGGAACGACAATTTAGGTTTCTTCCCAAACCATAATTCATACGGTGTCGTTTCAACGGATTTAGATGGTGCCCTATTTAAAGTGAATGCGGCTGTTTCTAATGCATAACCCCAAAACGACAGCGGTAAATCTGTAAGTGACATCATAGAACGAACCATATCTAAGAGAGTTCGATTACGACGTTCGGACACACCATTACGCTGTGGTGTTCCCGACGGTGTCAATTCTGAAAGTATTCCACATTTCTTCAAATGCTTGCCAAACTCGTAACTTAGATATTCACCTCCACGATCAGATCATAGAAATTTAATCTGCTTGTTACATTGATTCTCTACCTCACTTTGAAATTCCTTAAACTTCTCGAAAGTTTTCGACTTATGTTTCATGAAATAGATATACCCATATCTACTCAAGTCATCTGTGAAGGTAAGAACATAACGATAACCACCGCGATTCTACACTCATTGGGCCACACACATCGGTATGTATGATTTCCAATAAGTCCGTAGCTCGCTCCATCATACCATAAAATGGAGTCTTAGTCATTTTACCCATCAGACATGCTTCGCATCTTTCAAGTGATTCGAAATCAAGTGATTCAAGAAGTCCATCGGAATGGAGTTTCTTCATACGCTTCACTCCAATATGACCAAGACGACAGCGCCACATATAGGTCGAGTTATCGCTCAATTTCAAACGTTTAGCTTCAATGTTAGTAATATGTGTATTTCCACAATCGAGATTCAATAAGAATAGACCATCTATCAAAGGTGCATGTGCATAAAACATATTACTCATATAAATCGAACAACCATTATTCTCGGACTTAAACAAGTAACCGTCTCGCAATAAACATGATCCAGATATAATGTTCATGCTCAACGCAGGCACCAAATAACAATTATTTAAGTATAAAACTAATCCCGATGGTAGATGAAGAGGTAGCATGCCGACCGCGATCATATCAACCTTTGATCCATTTCCAACGCGCATCGTCACCTCGTTCTTCGCTAGCTTCCGTTTATTCTGCAGTACCTGTTTCGAGTTACAAATATGAGCAACCGAACCAGTATCAAATACCTAGGCACTACTACAAGTACTAGTGAGATACACATCAATAACATGTATATCGGATATACCTGTCTTCTTGATATTGCCGTTCTTCAAATCCGCCAAGTACTTTGGGAAATTCTGCTTCCAGTGACCTTCTCCCTTGCAGAAAAAGCACTCAGTATTAGGCTTAGGCCTAGCCTTGGTCTTCTTCACCGGCGCGGTACCTTTCTTACCGCCCTTTTTGAAGTTTCCCTTTTTCTTAGACTTTCCTTGCTTCTTGAATTTGGTGGTCTTATTGACCAACAACACTTGGTGCTCTTTCTTGATCTCCACTTCTGCAGATTTCAACATGGAGAAGAGTTCTGGCAACGACTTGTCCATGTTTTGCATATTGTAGTTCATCACAAAGTTCTTGTAACTTGGTGGTAGTGATTGGAGGACACGGTGAATCCCCAAAGCATTAGGAATCACTATACCCAAGCTTTGAAGCTTGCTTGCATGCCGAGACATCTTAAGCTCGTGCTCACTAACGGAGCTGCCCTCTTCCATCTTGCAGTTAAAGAACTTTTCAGAAGCCTCATAACTCTCAACTGCCGCGTGAGCCTCAAATATCATTTTGAGTTCAAGGACAATATCATGTGGGTCATGGTTCTCAAACCTTTTCTGAAGCTCTGATTCCAAACCATACAAGATAGCACAATGAACTGGGGAGTACTGATTCTTCCGAGTGAGGAAAACATTCTTTACCTCATCGGTAGCAGTAGCTGCAGGCGGGTCACCCAGTGGTGCATCCAGCACATAGGTCAAATTACCAGCATTGAGGACAATCCTCAAATTGCGGAACCAATCCGCGAAGTTGCTTCCATTGTTTTTCAACTTTTCTTTCTCTAGGAACGCATTAAAATTGATGGTAGGGGCCGCCATTGATATACAACATATTTGCAATAGTTTAGACTAAGTTTATGACAAATTGAGTTCTAATAATAGTTAAATTAATCTAGGTGAACTCCCACTCAAAACAATATCCCTCAAATTTTTTTAGTGATCACACGAACCAAATCCACCATATCAACACCGATCATCACGAGAGTTGATGTAGCTTCAATGGCGAACAATCAACATGTTCATCATATCTACTATATGACTCATGCTTTACCTTTTGGTAATCCGTGTTCCGAGACCATGTCTGTACATGCTAGGCTCGTCAAGATCAAACCTTAGCTTCCGCATGAGCAAATCTGGCTTGCTCACGTTTTATACACTCGCAGAATCTAACACACCCAATCATCACGTGGTGCTTCAAAACAACGAGCTTTAGCAACGGTGCTTACTAAGGATGAACACTTTAAAACTTGAAATTGTGTGCATGATGGATCATCTTATAATGCTACTGTCGCATACTAAGCAATACAAGATGCATAAAGGATTAACATCACATGCAATTCATAATATGTGATATGATATGGCCTTTCTTCTTGTGCTTCCGAACTCCATCTTCAAGCACGAACATGATCTCCATCATCACCGGTATGGCGTCAAGGTCAATGGCGCCGTTTCATGGTCGTCGTCCACCAGCTTCAACTATTACAACTAGTTTGAATAGACACGCATGCCTTAACGGAATTTAAAAGACAACCATATGGCTCCAGCCGGTTGCCAACTTACAATAAGGAACATTGCATACATCATATATAATCACAATCATGGCCATATCACATCACAGCACACCCCTGCAAAACAAAGTTAGACGCCTCTAATTTTCTTTGCATATTTTACGTGGTTTGGGGCTTTCAATAAGTGTCGTTCTAACTTACGAACAAGAACCACAACGTTGATGTTTGAACTATCAAGTGCCCGTTGTAAATTGAATCTATACTATGATGGGAGAGACAAACACCCGCAAAGCCATTATGCAATACAAGTTGCATGTTGAGCGTGGGGCAAGTCTCATGAACGATGTCATTTAAGGTTAGCCCGGGCCGCTTCATCCCATCATACCGCAAGATGCAAAGTACAAAAAAATAAATTGATAATAAAAGCACCACCGCCCATAATGACCATTGTGTTCTACTCGTGCAACAGATCTACATATAGACACGGCTCTGATACCACTATAGGGGTTCGTAGCATGGAAAACAAAAAAATTCTACCGCATGCACACAAACAAGCCAAGATCTATCTACTAGATTGTAGCAATGAGTCGATAGAAGCACTCACCCTCGAAGATTCCAAAGCGGTTAATGAGAGCAGATTCTCGTGGGTGATGTAGTCGTACACTTGCCGATCTCAATATCGCGTAGACTATCCTTCTGACGCTGCGTTCTGGCAGCGCTTCCACAGTTGGTCACATGTTCGGTACTCGATGAAGACCTTCCTCTCCCTTGTTCCAGCAGGCATCGGAGGTTGTAGTTCTCCCCTCGCGATTCCGGCAGCACGACGGCGTGGTGTCAGAAGTAGAGGGAAGATCCCGCAGGGCTTTGCCTAAGCCGGATGCGAGTTATGGTGGTTTAGGGTTTCCCGGAGATCTAGGGTTTAGATGACCGGGAGGAGGAGGAGGTGTCGGCGGCGACGAACTGGCGGTGGCGCGAGGCGGCTGCGGCGCGCGGGCGGCGGCGGGCGGCAGCGGCTTGGGCACGGCGGCGGCGGCGCGGGTGTGTGGGGAGGGCTTAGCTCTTATGGTGTTGGGGCAGCCCTCCCCCTCTATTTATGAGAGGGAGGGGCAGCCTTGGGGTGGGTGGGTTTGAATCCAAACCCAAACCCAAGTTGGATTGAGAGAAGGACTTGTTTCTTCTCCCACTAGGAAACCATTGTTCCAGTTTGACTTTTCAAACTTCCCGTTTGACTTTTAATTTAGAGCTTTATTTCTCTCTTGCAA
The DNA here is from genome assembly GCA_916181665.1 of Avena sativa. NCBI lineage: Eukaryota > Viridiplantae > Streptophyta > Magnoliopsida > Poales > Poaceae > Avena > Avena sativa. The sequence continues at coordinate 19,533,309 of OV702284.1, forward strand.
ATGTCAACACCAAGTGACCTAGGATATGATCCAATCATTCCACATATCCATGACACATTCATGGACCATTCCCCTTTCGGACCGGTGAACCTTCTAGACCCTTCTAGAACCTCTCCGATGAAAACATCGGAAACTTTCCCGAACTCCGAAATAGGACTTTCCTTATATGAATATTATTCTCCAGACCATTCCGAATCTCCTCGTGATATCCCGGATCCCATCCGAGACTCCGAACAACATTCGATATCCCTACTAACATTCCATATCTACTAAACAACATTCAATCCTTAAGTGTGTCTCCCTACGGTTCGTGAATTATGCAGACATGACCAAGACACTTCTCCGATCAATAACCAACAGAGGAATCTGGAAATTCATATAGCTCCCACATATTTCTACGATTACTTTGCGATCGAATGGACCACTTACATACGATACTAATTTCCCTTTGTCTCATGATAGTTTACTTATATGAGGTTTTGATCGTCGGTATCTCTGCATACCTAGTTCAACCTCGTTACCGATAAGTATTCTTTTCTCGTTCCTGTGATATGTGATCCCTTGTGATCCAGTCACATGCTTGCAATATAATTGGATGACATTCCCCCGAGAGGGCCCAGAGTATATCTATTCGTCATATGGATGGACAAATACCACTCTTGATCCATGTGCCTCAACCCATACTTTCCGAACACTCAATGCCACCTTTATAACCACCCAGTTATGGTGTGGTGTTTGATGTTATCAAAGCATCCTTCCGGTGATGGTGATTAGCATGATCTCATGGTCGAAGGAATTAGGTTACTATGTATCAGAAAGCTTATAGCAAACGAACTATTGAAATGACTTGATCTTAATGCTATGCTTATCTATAGGAGTATGTCCATCACACCATTCTCCTAATGATATGATCTTGTTGTTAATAACATATCAATGTTCATGATCGAGAAACCACGATCATCTATTAACCAACAAGCTAGTATTATAAAGAGGATTTACTAGGGACTCTAATTTAGTTTACAAATCACACAAGTATTAATGTTTCCGGTTAATACTATTATAACATGAATGTAAAAATTTATCATAAACACAAAGATATAATAATAACCACTTTTATTATTGCCTCTAGGGCATATCTCCAACAGTAGGCGAGTTTCTGGTAGTAAGGGTACCTTTGTTTTCTTGGTATCAATACCTCGCTGAGCTAATAGATTGGGCGTTGGACCCCATGGGTCTTGCCATCTTCGGGTCGTTCAACCACGAGTATGGTGCTGACCACCTGATGTGTGGCTGCTATGTATAGCAGCAAAGGATCGCGTTCCTTTGGTGTGACCAAGACGGGCGAGGTGGAGAGCAGCCGCTTCAGATCTTCGAATGCGTCGTCTGATTCGGGTGTCCATCTTCGGGTCGTTCAACCACGAGTACGGTGCCGACACCTTGAGGTTCTTCGGCTTCTCCATGGCCAGTATGGCCCGAATTTTCTTCGGGTTCGCCTTAATCCCTCGCTGAGAGATGAAGTAGCCTAGCAGTTGGCCAGATGGGATGCCGAAGGCGCACTTTTCTGGGTTCAGCTTGATCTTATAGTGATCGAGGTTGTCAAACGTCTCGCGGAGATCGTCGATCAATGTCTTGGCCTCCCTTGTCTTGACTACTATGTTGTCGACATAGACCTGTACGTTGCGGACGATCTGGCTCTTCAGGCATGCCTGCATGCACCGCTGGTATGTGGCACCTGCGTTCTTTAGCCCGAAGGGCATTGTGTTGTAGGATAATACTCCGAACGACGTGATGAACACCGTTTTCTCCTGATCTTCGACCTTCAGTCGAATCCGATTGTAGCCTGAGTAGGCATCGAGGAAGGAGTGTTTCTCGCGTCCTACAGTCGAATCGATGATCTGATCGATCCGAGGGAGAGCGAAGTGATCCTTCGAGCAGTGCTTGTTGAGCGATGTGAAGTCCACGCACATCTGCAGGATGTCCGTGTCCTTTTTAGGGACCAGCACAGTGTTGGCGAGCCACTCGCTCTCCTTGATCTCCCGGATGAAGTCGGCATCGAGTAGTCTGTTGACTTCGACTCTGACGGCTTCGGCCCATGGCTCAGACAATCGTTGAATGAACTGTTTGATGGGCTTGGCATCTGGAAACACATTGAGTGCGTGCTCGGCGAATTCCCTGGGAACTCCTGGCATGTCCGCAGGACACCAGGCGAAGATTTCCTAGCGCTCATGGAGGAATTCGACGAGCGCGATTTCCTATGTGGGGCTGAGGTCGTTGGCGATCAACACCGTCTTGGAGGCGTCCGTCGGATGGACCTGCACCTTTTTCGTGTTGACTGTGGAGTCTAATGACATATCGGGTGCGTTTTTCCTGGAGACCGGGGGTGCCCCATTGTCTGTCACCTCTCGAAGCCTTGTGATATCCTCCTGCATGCCGAACGACTGGGAGATTCTGTTGAAGTCCTTGTCATAGTGGTCGGATCGGGTGAAGCTACCCTGGACCGTGATGACGCCCCTAGGTCCTGGCATCTTGAGTAGCAGGTACGCATAGTGCGATACTGCCAGGAACCTTGCGAATGCCACGCGCCCGAGGATGGCGTGGTATTGTGATGGCCAGTCCACCACTTCGAACTCGAGCCGCTCACACCAAAAGTTGTTGGGTTTGCCGAAGATGACATCGAGCCATATTTTTCCCAGGGGAAATATGCCCTTCCGTGGTACTATGTCGTGGAACGTTGTGTCGGATTGTTCCAGGCTGCACAGCGGGATCCGCATTGCTGCTAGGGTGCTAGCGAACATCAGGTTGATGCCAGTGCCGCCGTCCATGAAGACGCGGCTCATCTCAAACCCTCCGATCTGCGCCTCGAGCACCAGGGCAGCATGACCTGGGCAAGGAATCTGGCGGGCGTGATCCGAACGACTAAATGTGATGCAGGACTCCGAACCTCTAAGGTACTGAGGGATGGCGGGTGGAGCGGTCACAACCAGGCTAACTTGGTGGGTGATCTTCTTTTGTACCCTGTTTGTTGGGCGCCCCTTTTGGATCACCAGGGACCCTTTCGGCGCGGGGTACCCGTTTACGCTGTTGTTTTGCACGGGTGTGATCACGTGATTCGAAGGTCCCATGGGTGGTGGTGGAGGAGCTCCATGGGCGATGTCGCCTGGTGTAGGTGTGTGTCCGAACCTAGGGTTCGGGATCTTTTGTCTCATCTGGGCGAAGCCCACGCTGAGTTTCTGAAATTCACGACAGTCCTTGAGCATGTGGCTAGCCTTCTTTTTGCCATCCTGCTTGTCGATGTAGAAGTGGATGGTGCATGGGCCCGACAACTTGTCGTATGCCGAGGGTTCTTCATCGCGGCTGCGGCGTTGCCACGTTTGCGTTGGGCGTCCTCCATCGTGGAAGTTGTTTCCACGGTATCCGCCGCTGCTGCGGTTGCTTTCGTTGCGGCGGTCGGCGTAGCCAGACGCGACCATGCCGGGTCCTTCGCGATCGTCGTAGACGCGCAATATTCGCTTTCTACGGCGTTCGCGTTTGCGGCTGTAGTCATCTTCCTCATCCGAGTGTGCTCGGTGGACGGAATCCTCGCCATCTGCCCACCTGTTGGCGATGTCCATGAGGTGGTCGAGTGTCTTGGGCTTGACTCATCCAAGTTCTTCCTTGAAGTCCTGGCGTTTGACGCCATCTTTGAAGGCGTCGATTCTTCTCTCCTCGGAGATGTGTGCCGCGGAGTTCTTGATGTTGGACCAGCGTAGTATGTACGAGCGAATGGATTCGCCCGTTCGTTGAGTACAGGCCCGCAGTTCCTCGGTCGAGGCTGGCCTCTTGCTGGTACCCTTAAAGTTTCAGATGAAACTATACACCAGTTCCTTCCAGCTTCAGATGAAACCCGAGGACAGGCTACTGAGACAGATCCGGGATGCGCCTGTCAGCTGCAGCTGAAGGCACTGCAGGGCAGTATTTTTGTTTCCGCCATGCAGCTTGACGGACGATAGGTGGTCGCTGAGCCACGCCTTAGGGTCCTGCATGCCGTCGAACTTCGGAGTGTCCGAAGGGATCTTGAAGTTTCTTGGCATCCGTGTTCGCCGAACAGATCTGCTGAAGCATCGAGCTCCGCAGAGTTATCCGTCATCATCCTCTTCGGATTCGGATGAGCACGCGCGTTTGGCGCGTGCCTTGTCGACCTTGCGCTGAGCGAGGTCGCTTCGAGCGTCGTAGTTGTGGCTGCGACACCTTGGGCTCTTGCGTCGTCGAGGTAGATCGTGCTCTTCCTCGTTAGATGAGGGTGTGGGGCTGCGGTTGACTCTGACCGCAACTTTCTTTTTCGGCTCCGTAGGAGCCTCCTCGTGGAGCGCAGCTCCAACGAGTCTGAGTCCGGCTAGTGCGGATTTGTGCATGGCTCTATTCGGGTCCCCCACTGGGGGTGGATGAGACGCGAGATATGTGGTGGCTGCCATGATTGAAGCTTGCGGCGTCTTCGGGATGGCGTTGCCGTTGGCGTCCATCTCCATGAAGGACATGTTGAGGGTTTGAGTCACCTCGCGATGTGCAGCGGGATCCATGTTATCCGTGCGAGAGCGATGCTTGTTGGTTTGATTGTCGTGCGAGCTAGAGCCGCCAGCGGCGGAGAGCGTTGCTCGCTGTGCGCTAGACTCCGAGGCCGCTTGCTTGCGTTTATCGAGTACCTCTTGCATCTTCACCTGCTTTTTGTGCTCTTCGATGAGGAGCACGTGGTATGCCATCAGAAGGTCCCGTGAGGCATCCACAGGCCGTATTTTATTGCCCACCACGGCTTCGCGTGCCTGGTTCCATCCTTCCTTGTTGAGGTGGATTATTCGATGGGCATCGGGGTCGTCCTCATTGGGTGGGGGGATGGTTGCCTCCTGTTTTCTCCATTCCTACCCTGTGGGTTGGGTGGTGGCACGTGGGCACCCGAACCTGGTGGTTGTTCCACGTCACTTTGGATGACCACGGCGCACTGGTAGCGCTCGCGGATCAGATCGCTGCTGCCAGAGCTTTCAGATCCGGAACCGTAGGTTCCTTCATCCGACGGGGGATCGCACAGATCTGAGTTGCAACAGCTACTGTCGTATGACTCATCTGTCGACGTTGACGTGCGTAGCACGCTGGGATGCGGGGCCCATGAGGTGGGCCTGATCGATGGCAGTGGCACCCGCTTTAGAAGGCGGAGAGTGCCGGTCTGTCCCACTTGGAAGCAGAAGCTCCCGAACAGGATCTCGAGTCCGTCGCCTACGGGCTCGAAGTCCTTCATGGTGGCTAGCGAGTGGGCGGTGAAGTCGAAAGCGCCAAAGAGGAGATGGCTCTCCGTCGCCGATGAGTTGTAGATCGCTTTGGTCGTGACTGTCACGATCACACAATCAGCGCCCCTGATTCCCACAGACGGCGCCAATTGACGAGGTTTCGACTCGTCAATGCCCATTTTTATGAGCTTGGATTTTGGAGAAGATGGGGGTGCTGGAGATCGCGGAACGATTAACAGACAAGCAACCAGGGGACACGAGATTTACCCAGGTTCAGGCCCTCGGACGGAAAACCCTACTTCTGCTTGTCTGTTCTTGATTACGGCGGAACCGAAGGTTACAGGTGTGCGCAGATGCAATCTGGCGTGAAGGTGTGTATGCGGTGGTAAAGAGATTGGCCTCCTCGCCGTGCAATCCTAGACCTTATACAGAGTTAGGCAAGTCTCGGGCACAGATCGAGTTGGTTACAAGTTTAAGATTTGCCCCTTTAAATATTCTATCTGTTCTAGTCTTGCTCTCCAAGGATCTGACGATGTCATGGGCATGGGCCACCCGAAAATCTCCACAGGCCGCGTATGTTCTTGTGGGCCTTTCTTAGGCTGGACCAGGTATACTAATGTCGTGTACCCATAGGGTATAACCATGTCACCACTTATCAGTACATGTACAAATAAAATAGTTAAAACTACAGAAAGTCAGGACTCAAACTCAAAACTTGTGTATAGCTAGACATCACTAGGGCAACAAATAATATTGATTAAAAACAAGAACGTAATTCTTTTATATAACATGAAAGCACGTATGTATGGTAAAAAATGCAACTGAAAGTATCGAAAACACCTTTAAAAAATATATATACATGGGTAATCATGTAAGGATTTTTATTGTGGAAAATTTTAATCCAACTGATTTGTATTGGGCTATACACAAAAAATACAATTCTAACATGATCTAAAGGCGCATAGTTTTCAAACCTACATCTTTAATTTTGTTTTTCTCCATCTAGCCCAGAATACAAATTATTTTGGATTGAAAATTTGCATATTTTTTAGAATTTTTCACAACTTTAGAACAATTTTTTAATATCCAAAATAAAGAATTATATGTATCCCAGGCGTAATCAAGATTCACTTCACTTGTGCGCGCTCTTTTAGTATACATAACTTTCTTGTTTCATGTCCGTTGAGCAAGCTAGCGTGTTGCCCAATGATAAAGGGATTCCCCCCTCGCATCTCGTGTCGCCTCACGCGAGGGTGACGCAGACGCTAACCCTTGCTCCCGCCGCACCGTCCCTCCTCCTCCCCTCCTATCCCGCCGCCGCCCGGCAAAGTCCAAGCGGTCCGGAGGCGGCGAAACTTCCTCTACCCGGTGCTGGAAAGCCATCGCGGGGTGGGTTGCTAGTGGCGGTGTGGCATGGAGTTGACGATGGACTCGTCTGGCGGCGGCGCGACAGGCACGTGGTCCTAGGGCAGTGCGGCGGAGGGGATGTTTCTGGCGGGGACGCTTAGGCCTTGGCCGACGACCTGCTAGGAAGAGTGCGGCTATGGCGGCGCGGCCGAGGTCCTTTGGCGGCGTGGCAAAATGGAAATTCTCAAAAGTACTATTCTAAAGTCATGAAAAATTATAAAATAAGAGATGCAAATTTTCAATCCAAAATGATTTGTATTCTCGATTACATAGAAAAGAAAAAATTAGAGCTAGGTTTGCAAAATGTGCTCCTTCAAATCAAGTTAGCATTGTCTTTTTTTGTGTGTAGCCCAATACAAATAAGTTGGGTTGAAATTTTGCATAATAAAAATCCGTACATCATTGCCCACATGTATGTATACACACACACACACATATATATATATATTAAAAAAGTTGTTTTTGATACTTTTAGTAGCATTTTTTACTGTCCGATGTGTGCTTTCATGTTATATAGGAAATTACGTCCTACTATTTAACCAATAGCATTTGTTGCCGTAGTGGATTGTGTTGGTGTAGTTACCCAATGTTTTTGAGTTCAGGTCCCTCCGGCGGCTGGAGTTTCAACTATTTTATTTGTATAATCTGTACTGACAACAGGTGGGGGTCTGTCTGTCCACGCCAAGGACACAAATGCCAGAGGAAAATATATAGGAATCATTTAAAAAAAATTATGGATGAATTTAGCAAACTTGCTAAAATTTAATCAAATTGGATAAAATGTTCTAAGAATGCAAGTTGTAAGACTAGTTTTGCTTATTTTGAAAGATGTGGGACTAAAATGCTCCTACGATACAGATGTGGGACTAAAAGTGTATATAGCTCTAATTTTTTTTTACCCCTAGACGATAGATGGAATAGAGTTAGCCCTAGTACAGTTCTACAGCTACCAATGGCTCCTGGTTAAGTTTTTACTGTGTCCAAGTGGCAAATGGCATGGGTTGCTCTACGTATAGTGTTAGCCAGCAGATGGAAGAGACCGTCCGATTTGAGTCATCGTACTACTTAGTATCTCTAGCACTGGTAAAAGATATCATGAAATTTCCCCTAGCCCAGTGTCTAAGTGTGATTCATCCAAACTGGAAAATCAGTCCACTAAGACGATCAGACCTCTAGTGTACATCTGAAGTTGCACCACGAACCGCATCTGAGCTTCAGCGTACAATTCAAGTTCCCAATGCAACTCATTTCTAGCCGACTCTACTACCGTGGGTGGAAAACTGAAGGCCGCACACGTACAATTCCCTCTTTGCTCTAGTTTCCACGAAGAACTAAGTTGCGAGTGTTCTTTCTTTCGGCGTCGACCCATCTCATATGGTTATTATACTCCATTGGGTATAGGTATGCGGAGATGAATGACCTGGGGACCTATCACATTATTAGCATCATTTTCGATAGACCAGGCATCAATTTACGGTAGTAGTTGAATTGTTACTCGCGTCACGTTGCCAATTGATTAGTGGAAAAAGCACCGGCAACTGGATAAGTCCTCGGTAGATAACACCACGTTATATTAGAGCGATTACTTTTGGAATTTAAGGTTTGGAACAATTTTCTGCTGCTGTCACTACTGGAAAACCATTTTCGGTTCGACGTGAACAAGTCCAGTAGTCCCGGCCTGGCACAGCCCACGACTAGTGGGAGCACTAGTCCCGGGCCGTGAGGCCTCTAACGGCTAGAAACGGCCGTAGTCACTAGTCCCGGACCGGACCAGGTCATTAGTTCCGGTCCGTAATACGGTCCGAAACTAATAACCTGGAGCACGCCAGCTGGTCCTTTCGTGGACTATTAGTCCCGGATCGTATCACGGCTCGGGACTAGTTGTTCACCACTATATATTCTGCTTCCTGTCCTGCTGCCCTAAAGTATATGGTGGCCATTTTTCTCAAAGAAGCAAGAGAGTTCATGCCATTTTTCTCTCTCGAGATTTGTCAAGATTTAGTTTGCAACATCTAAATCCAAAGCTTTAAAAGGTTAGAACTTCATTCTTTCATCTCTTATTGCTACTTTAGATCTATAATGCTCTAGAAGTATAGAGATATGGATCAATGCATGCATGCTCTAGAAGTAGCTAGAAAGGATTTTGATATATATGTGTAACAAATTTTGACTAGGCACATAGTTACTGAAAATTGAAATATGTAATTTTAGAGTTTCAGAGCTTAGAATGGAATGAGGTTTTCACTGATAGAACAAAAATAAAAAACTACACATTTATCATGTTGGTTGTTTTCTTCAGTTCACAAATTGGTGCATGTAAATTTTTTAAAATTCAAAATTAATGCTCTAGAAACTCTCAATATAACTTGTAACAATTTTATCATGTTGTGTAATGGTTTTTGATATATACTTTTACTATAATGCAGATGGTCCGGAAATGGATGTACGGTACTGACCGATGCTCTGGCGAGTTCATTAATGGCGTGCATGAATTCATCCGTGTTGCTGATGCAAACAAGCGCAATGGTTTTGTATTCTGTCCATGTAATGGATATAGGAATTAGAAGGATTACTCTGACTCAAAAACCCTTCATAGCCACCTGTTAAAGTTCGGATTCATGTCCAGTTATAATTGTTGGACCAAGCACGGAGAGAGAGAGGGGTTATAATGGAAGACAATGAAGAGGAGGAGGATGACAACTATCATGGTTTCCCTGAGTACGGAGATACTTCCATGGGGGATGCTGAAGGGGAGGATGAAGAAGAGACACATGATGAACCCGCTGATGATCTTGGTCGGACGATTGTCGATGCACGAAGAGATTGTGAAACTGAAAAGGATAGGGAGAAGTTCAATCACATGTTAGAGGATCACAAAAAGTTGTTATACCCAAATTGCGAAAATGGTCTGAAAAAGCTGGGCAGCACACTGGAATTGCTGCGATGGAAGGCTGAGTGTGCTATACCTGACTCCTCATTTGAAAAGTTGTTGAAAATGATGAAGAATATGCTTCCAAAAGATAACGTATTGCCCGCTAGTACGTACGAAGCAAAGAAGGTTGTCTGCCCTCTAGGTTTAGAGGTTCAGAAGATACATGCATGCCCTAATGACTGCATCCTCTACCGCGGTGAAGAGTATGAGAATTTGGATGCATGCCTGGTATGCACTTCACTTCGGTATAAGATTAGATGAGATGACCCTGGTGACGTTGAGGGCGAGCCCCCCGGAAGAGGGTTCCTGCCAAGGTGATGTGGTATGCTCCTATAATACCCCAGTTGAAACGCTTATTCAGAAACAAAGAGCACGCCAATTTGTTGCGATGGCATAAAGAGGAACGTAAGTCAGAGGGGATGTTGAGACACCCCGCTGATGGGTCGCAATGGAGAAAAATCGATAGAAAGTACCCGGACTTTGCAGATGACGCAAGGAGTTTAAGGTTTGGTCTAAGTATAGATGGCATGAATCCCTTTGGGGAGCAGAGCCCTAGTCATAGCACCTGGCCCGTGACTCTATGCATCTATAACCTTCCTCCTTGGTTGTGCATGAAGCGGAAGTTCATTATGATGCCAGTGTTGATCCAAGGTTCGAAGCAACCCGGCAACAACATTGATGTGTACCTAAGGCCATTAGTGGAAGAACTTTTACAGTTGTGGCACGAACCCGGGATACGCGTGTGGGATGAGCACAAGCAGGAAGAATTTAACCTCCGAGTATTGCTTTTCGTAACAATCAATGATTGGCCTGCTCTTAGTAACCTTTCAGGACATTCAAACAAGGGATACAATGCATGCACACACTGTTTAGATGAGACTGAAAGTATATATTTGAAACATTGTAAGAAGAATGTATACAATGAGCATCGTCGATTTCTTTTGGCCAAGCATTCCTTAAGAAAGAAAGGCAAGCATTTCAACGGTCTGTCATGTCACCAGACGAAGCCTAAGGAGCGTACTGGTGCTGACATATTTGATATGGTCAAATATTTGGATCAAATGGTAACCTTTGGAAAGGGTCCTGAAGGAAAATCTGTTCCGAAGGACGCTGAAGGACACACACCCATGTGGAAGAAGAAATCTATATTTTGGGAGCTACCATATTGGAAATTCTTAGAGGTCCGCTCTGCAATCGATGTGATGCATGTGATGAAGAATCTTTGCGTGAACCTGCTAGGCTCCTTGGGCGTGTATGGGAAGACAAAATATACACCGGAAGCACGAAAGGATCATCAACGTATAAAAGACCCAGATGGCCTGCATCTAGAATGGTTTCAAGGTCATGCCAGCTACGTTCTTACCAAACAAGAGAAGGAAATATTTTTTGAATGCCTAAGCAGTATTAAGGTCCCATCTGGCTTCTCGTCGAATATAAAGGGAATAATAAATATGACAGAAAAAAAGTTCCAAAACCTAAAGTCTCATGACTGCCACGTGATTATGACGCAATGCTTCCGATTGCATTGAGGGGGCTTCCAGCAGATAATGTTCGAGTACCCATTGTGAAGCTATGTGCATTTCTCAATGCAATCTCTCAGAAGATAATCAATCCTGAAGATCTACCACGGTTACAGAATGATGTGGTCCAATGTCTTGTCAGTTTTGAGTTGGTGTTCCCATCATCCTTCTTCAATATTATGACGCACCTGCTGGTTCACCTAGTCGAAGAGATTTCCATTCTCGGTCCTGTATTTCTACACAATATGTTTCCCTTTGAGAGGTTCATGGGAATCTTAAAGAAATATGTTCGTAACCGTGCTAGGCCAGAAGAAAGCATCTCCAAGGGCTATGGAACAGAGGAGGTCATTGAATTTTGTGTTGACTTTGTTCCTGACCTTAGGCCGATTGGTCTTCCTCAATCGCGGTATGAGGGGAGACTGAGTGGAAAGGGTACTCTAGGAAGGAAATCAATAATATGTAGGGACGGACATTCTTACATCGAAGCACATTACACCATTCTACAGAATTCTATCTTGGCAGCCCCATATATCGAGGAACACAAGAAAATCTTACGCTCCAACAACCCTGTAAAGCATGACTCTTGGATTAGAGATGAACACATGAAGAGTTTCGGCGGTTGGTTGCAACATCTCATAAAAAACAACACTCTTGGAGATCAGCTATACTTGTTGTCTAGGTCACCATCTTCGACTATATAGACTTTCCAAGGGTACGAGATAAATGGGTATACATTTTACACGATAGACCAAGATAAAAAGAGCACCAACCAAAACAGTGGTGTCCGCTTTGATGCAACAGGCAACAATGGGTCAAAGACCACATATTATGGTTACATAGAGGAGATATGGGAACCTGACTATGGACCTACTTTTAAGGTCCCCTTGTTTTGGTGCAAATGGGTCAAGCTGACAGGAGGAGGGGTTGAGGTAGACAAGAAATACGGAATGACATTGTTGGATCTCAATAATCTTGGGTACTTAGACGAACCATTCTTCCTAGCCAATGATGTGGCTCAGGTTTTCTATGTGAAGGACATGTCTACCAAACCTAGAAAAAGAAAAAATAAGAAAAACAATACATCAGACGATGAGCCAAAGCGCCACATAGTTCTTTCAGGAAAAAGAAACATCGTGGGAGTGGAGGACAAGACAGACATATCAGAAGATTGTGATAAGTTTCATGAAATTCCGCCCTTCGCGGTGAAGGATGACCCAAGCATCATGTTAATGAATGAATATGCTCCATGGATACGACGGGATCAGAAAGGAACACACGCGAAGAAATGATATGTAATAATTGTAACATTTTATGAGTGAAGATGCTCCATGTGTCCATTTTTATAGTGTTGTCTGCAAACAATCTTGAGTGTGTTAGTCCCGTTTTGTGGCTGGACCGGGACTAAAGGAGGGCCTTTAGTCCCGATTCATACTTACCATTAAGATCTGATCTCCAAACGCGTGAGGTCACATATTAGGGAGTGCCTCTATGACCAGTTTCTTGGAGATGCCGGAGGACTGGGCTCCGGCGGCATCTCCCTGAAACTGACCGTAGTGGTGTCCCTGCTCTCGAAAACTATCTTGCAGCTTGTAACTTCTCTAACTATATCAATACGCCCGGAAGCTAACTAATTTCACATATTAGGGAGTGCATCTATGACCAGTTTCTTGGAGATGTCGGAGGACTAGGCTCCGGTGGAATCTCCCTGAAACTGGCCGTAGTGGTGTCCCTGCTCTCGAAAACCATCTTGGAGATGCCTCAAACTGGCTGGAGGACTGGACTCACAACTATGCCTATTTATAGTACAAGCAGCTCGGCATAATGTCGACACTCACGACATAATATTGACACTCGCCCCTATTATTAGTGCTGACTCATGTTTTGTCCCGGTTGGTGTCTCCAACCGGGACTAAAGGTTCATCTTTAGTCCCGGTTGGTGACACCATCCGGGACAAGGTACAAGCCGCACGACATAATGTCGACACTCACCCCTATTATTAGTGTTGTCTGGCCTAGTCTGCCGCAATCCCTTCAGTCGCGGTTGGTTTCTCCAACTGGGACTAAAGATGAACCCTCTCTTTATATGCATTTCCCTCTGTTTATAGGCTGCTCGATCCAGCCTGCTCTATTTATAGGCCTTTTCCTCTAAATACAACATCTTCATATTTAGGTAACACTCAAGACATTTATTAATATTAAAAACCGGGACAAACCGGGACTAGCTAACACTCAGGACTAAAGCCGCCCCCTTTAGTCATAATCATGCCTAGTCCTATAGTACGCAGCTTCAGGGACTTCTTCATCATCGTCATCGTCAACTACCAGTCCGGGGATCCTCAACCCATCCATGGCATATACCAGGGGCCATTCCAGCCTCGGATTCACGGCGGGAGGGTGGACTCGTGGGCACCGCAGGCGAGGATGGTCTCCCCAGCGATGTAGCGCATCACTCCGATGATAGTACGGTTCGCCCACCACAGACGACGGCCGGCTTCGTTGTGGTTCACCGGAGGAGGGCCATCACCCTCGTACCTGGCGAGCTCCCTTTCCCGCCTATTAGCGAAGAAGGCATTCCAGGTGTCGTAGTTGTCGGGATCCCACTAGGGATCCATCCGCTGCTCCGGCGTGAGCTCGTGGTAGAAGTGGTTTGTGATGGCCGCCTGGCGTGCGGAACCTTGAGGGACAGGAGGGACAGGAACCCCTCCAGCGCTCATCATCCAGCCGGCGGGCGGCCGGTATCCCGGCGGACAAGGGTAGTTGGAGGCGCACAGCGCCTCGGTCTCCTCGAGGGTCAGAATGGCCCAGTAGGCGTTGTCCATTGTTCTAAGAGAGGAAGGTGTGGATGTGTGGATAGCCATGGCGCGATCGTCCTAGATATAGAGGGAAAGGGTGGGAAAACTTGGCGTGAAGCTTTGGGAAATGGCGGGAAATATCTTTAGTCCCGGTTAGTGACTACATCCGGGACTAAAAGCTCTCGTAGAAAGGAAAGGGCGGGAAAACTTGGCGGGAAACGGTGGGAAATGGCGGGAAATATCTTTAGTACCGGTTTGTGACTACAATCGGGACTAAATGGATATTATATTAAGATTCTTTATATTTTTCTGATAATAATAGACATATTATTTGTTTTATTTGGATTATTACAATAAAAGATATGATTTTACAAAGTTTTATATTTGATTTGAATTAAAAAAAGAAAATTTACAAATGTAATAATTTATAAATGATGCAAACATATAAATGGATATTATATTAAGATTATTTATATTTTTTGATAATAATAGACATATTATTTGTTTTATTTGGATTATTACAATAAAAGATATGATTTTCCAAAGTTTTATATTTGATTTGAATTAAAAAAAGAAAATTTACAAATAAAATAATTTATAAATGATGCAACCAGATAAATGGATATTATATTAAGATTCTTTATATTTTTATGATAATAATAGACATATTATTTGTTTTATTTGGAGTATTACAATAAAAGATATGATTTTCCAAAGTTTTATATTTGATTTGAATTAAAAAAAGAAAATTTATAAATTATGCAAACAGATAAATGGAAATTATATTAAGATTCTTTATATTTTCTGATAATAATAGACATATTATTTGTTTTATTTGGATTATTACAATAAAAGATATGATTTTTAAAAGTTTTATATTTGATTTGAATTAAAAAAGAAAATTTACAAATGAAATAATTTATAAATGATGCAAACAGATAAATGGATATTATATTAAGATTCTTTATATTTTTCTGATAATAATAGACATATTATTTGTTTTATTTGGAGTATTACAATAAAAGATATGATTTTCCAAAGTTTTATATTTGATTTGAATTAAAAAAAGAAAATTTACAAAAAACAATGGGTGCCTGCGCGCGTGAAAACGAAGCGGCCGAAAAAACCCTTTAGTCCTGGGACGTGGCTTAACCCGCGACTATAGGGGGGGGGGTATTTAGTCGCGGGTTAAGCCACGGCCCGCGACTAAAGACTCTTTAGTCCCGTCCGGTGGCTTAGCGCGGGACTAAAGGGGTGGTCACTATATATTTTGCGCCAGGGGAGGCCGGTGTTGCCAACCAGCACTTGGCATTCCTCGACGAAGACGAAGACGAATCACTCACAGGCGACGACGTAACGCAACGCAGGGGAGGTGTTGTCCGCCGCCGCCGTGCCGCTCCACCGTGCGTGCTCCGGCGTGCCGCCGCTCTACCGTGCGCCGCCTCGCCGCTAGACTTATCTCGTGTCGCCGCGCCGCTGCGCCTTCTCTCGTGTCGCCGCGCGCCTCGCCGCCTCGCCGTGCCGCCGCGCGCCGTCACGTGCTGCCGCCGCGGCTTCAATCGATCGGTGTGCTCGAGGAAGGGGTACGGTCGGCCGTTGTTGTTTTTTGTAATTATTAGTTAGCTAGCTATAGGGTTTGGATTATAGTTTTTTTTATTTAGAATTATAGTTTTTGTTATTAATTAGGATTAGGATTATATTGTTAGCTAGGGTTAGGATTAATTATAATTTTTGTTATAGTTTTTTCTAGCTAGAGTTAGGATTAATTATAATTATTTTAATTATAATTAGCTAGAGTGTTAGAATTAATTATAATTATTTTGTTATAGTTTTTTAAAGTTAGGATTATTATAAAAAGGATTATAATTAGGATTATTGTAATTAGGATTATTATAATTAGGATAATTAGGGTTTTTTGTTATAGTTTTTTCTATAGTTTTTTATAGTTTTTTTATAGTTAGGATTATTATAATTAGGATTATTAGGGTTTTTTGTTATAGTTTTTTTATAGTTAGGATTATTATAATTAGTATTATTAGGGTTTTTTGTTATAGTTTTTCTATAGTTTTTTTATAGTTTTTTATATTAGGGTTTTTTTGTTTTAGTTATTAAGATTATTGTTTTACCGCAAATAATATTAGGGTTATTGTTTTTTGTTTTAGTTATTAGGATTATTGTTTTTTCTAACCTGTTTAACTCTCTTTTTGTTATAGATAATTAAGTCATGGATCCATCCGAAGATCCTGGTCGCATCGGTGAAGGTTTTCTTAAGGGCATGATAAGAGGTGAAATTCCTCTTAATATTACTACCGGCAAAGATATTTTGCTTGAGGAAGAGATATCCTCATATCTGAATCCATCCGGTGATGGACTAGAGAAAAACCTAATGTACCAAGAGGAAGACCAGATGGACGAAGGGCAAACAAATAACAACAATAATGATGGCCCCTCGATAGGATCTGACGAGGTACATATATATATAAAGTCTCGTGTTACCTCTATTCATTAACTGATCTAGATATATATTAATCACTCTCTCTTCTTCTTTTAGCCCACTGGATCGAAGCAATCAACAGCTCGAACGAAACGAGGGTCGAACAAAAAGTTGGATGGTAATCAGAGGTTCACCATCGAAGAAATAGATGATGATGGTGAACCGATTGCTCCAGAGAAGCACCGGAGGATGTTTATAAATCAATGCGGGGTGCTTGTTAGGGAAAACCTGCCGATCACCATCCAAGAATGGAATCAGTCAAAGAAATCCGGTGAAGAATCTAGCTATGTCACCGATGATGCCAAAGATGACCTTTGTCAGAAGTTCATAGCGCATTTCATACTACCTCCAGAGTATGAAGAATTTGAGGTAGATGGTATTACCCCAAGGCCGGGTGGGCTTGAAAATAGAGCGAAAGTGAAGGAGTGGGCTCTGAGCAAGATGGCTGAACTGTACCGGAACCACAAGAAAAGTTTATACGCGAAATATGTCGCGAAAAAGAAAATTCCAGACTTAAAAGGAGTAAACGAGAAGTTGAGAGAACAGTGGCCCGATTTTGTACAGTACAAGCAATCTGATAAAGCAAAGGCAAAGTCGGCAAAGAACGCGTTAAATGCTGCCAACAAGAAATACCATCATAAAATGGGGACACGTGGCTACAAGAGTGTCATCCCTAAGTGGGAAACTATGGAGAAGAACATGAGGGCTAGAGGCGTCACTCCTGGTACAGATGGATGGCCCGAGAGGTCAAAGCA
The DNA here is from genome assembly GCA_916181665.1 of Avena sativa. NCBI lineage: Eukaryota > Viridiplantae > Streptophyta > Magnoliopsida > Poales > Poaceae > Avena > Avena sativa. The sequence continues at coordinate 19,550,464 of OV702284.1, forward strand.
CTGGTGGTACGGGCACGGGGGATCCTTGGACCCAGAAATAGGGAAGATATTATTTCATGATGAAATTCTAAAACCCTCCCAAGACCTTATTAAAGCAATGAACGATGCTCAATTGGGATTGTTTCGTCCCGAGAGAGAGAACGACGAGCTGACACGCGCCCTAGGGAATCCTAAAAAGGAAGGACGAACATGAGGCAAAGGCGCCGGTGTCTCGTGGAAGAAAGGGTTTCCTCAGTACGATGCCAGTTACAGAAGCCGTCAGAGAAAGAAGGACCGGGAGGCAGACCGGATCTCCAGGGTAGAGCACGACCTAGCTGATCTGAAGAACCTCATGCATGAAATTAGCCAAAGGCCACCGTCGTCAAATCACCCGCGGTCTGATGATCCTGCATTGGATCTTAGCCAGCGGAGAAGCAGCGTGGCTTCCACGGAGGTCCGGGCTGATGATCAAGCACTGCTGGATGATGCACCGGCTCCTCACTACCCCGTGGATGATGTCAGAGAGATGGCACAATGTGAGCTACATCAACCAATGAACAACCTATCCTTCAAGGTGGCGATCGGCACTGCTTTACCTTATCTACCTGGAGCACTCCACCATTCACTTCCGATTCCACCAAGCTATGCTCGTGTCACGGTGGATGACATAGTGGAGGATTTTGCGGACCTAGAGATTGAAATCGCTACGCCTGAAGGCCTTACGAAACTAGGAGATGTCAAGCGCAACATCATTCTATGGAATAAGAAGTACATCAAGTTTTCAGGCTCGGCGCCAAGGCCACCGACTCCAAGGAATCGAAGTCCACCCCCCATCGAATATCGTCAACCTCCAAGTCCACCCCAATCCGATTATCGCCAACCTCCAAGTCCACCCCGCCCCGCTGACGATCGCCGTAGCAGGAGTACATCAACTTGATCTCCGCTGCTTTCGACAATGAAGCACGCATATAATATGATTGGCTGAGTTGTTTTCGACAGAAACATGTAAAGTGTATGCTTTCTTTTTGGCTGTGTTTACGCTTTCTTTTTTTACTTGTCTACTCTATTTATGTTGTTACGTGCGATTTCTTTTGTTCCCAAGTGTCTGTCTTATTATACCTGCACATTTTCTGTCAGACTTCTTCCTTGCTGTTTAACTTCGTTTCTTTACTGGAGAGTGAACATGGTCTTTTGAGTAGCTCATATTGTATTTTTTCGACGTGTGAAACCTTTATATGTTCTTGTTATTTTTAACTTGGTGGCGGCATATTTAGAGTTGCGGTCCTTATAACTTTACAGATTTTAGTTTTTCCTACATGAGTAATGCATGTAGCTTTTTAGCCCCATGACTTAGATGATTAATGATCTGCCTCGAATCGCACTCCAACCAAAACGCTTCCCGAAACACGTTCATGCGCAACGATGTGATTCTTGATATACGCGTACAACGACGTGTGAGCATATTATGCGTGTGTTTTCAACTCCTTAGAAAGCGGGAAGATCGTGTCATCAAGCGAAACACCTATCACGTAAAATGGATATCGATGTGACACTTGCAGCCAAAAGAGTCATTGAATCGATTTGGCCATCAAACGATTTTATCATTAAACATTTTGCCTAGCAGCTGCGCCCCAGAGGGGCAGAGAGAGAAGTCTAGTATCTAGAATATATTGCGCAATAGATTTCAATAGAACTTCCTACCCTCCATATAAGAGCAACTTCTCCTTATACCTACTCAATCTACAGACAATTCTATCAACCAAGTACATGAAGCAATCCGTTCTATCAATACCTACAAGGGGAGGTAGCCCTAGGTACTTATCTGTAATTGCTTTAGTAAGAATATTGAGCTCCATGAATATAGCTTCCTTTGTTTCAACAGATGGACAAGAACTAAAGAGAATGGTGGATTTATCCACGCTATATCATCATGTTGGATCCAGTTGGCGAGCGTGTCGGTAGCGGTGGTTTCTAACTCAAACCTGGCTATGGAATTTCAAACGGTGAAGTGAACTGCCCAAAATGCCCCAGGCGCCCAATTATACTATAGAAAAATTAGTGTAGTATTTTTCATCTGAACCATTGGATCACCAATATAAACGGTCTAGAATGATTCGATGTAAAGGAGTCTTTTTTCTACCAAGTGATGCGTCCTTGTCTATTTTTCCTGTCCAAAGTTGATATCACCAAATTGCACAACGTGTGCTACCGAATATGAGCTCGAGAGACACCATGTCAGACATCAACATGTTCCCGAAAGGGATTTGATTCACAAAGAAAATCATGTAGCTCATAAAAATGTCAAAGCAAATTACAGGGTCTGTCTAGCAAAGGAAACGAGTCTCCAACAAGAAGAAAGAAGGCTCATCCTGAAGTTCTGCCTGATTCTTCGCCAACCTCTATTGAGAGAATTCGTCTGCGATCAACCGTACAATGTTGTCGTTGGTTGTGTTATTGGATTGGATACTCTGTTGTTCTGCTCAAGCGATAGCTTCGTTCAACACACTATGCTCAATGCTGCAAGATCCAAATGACGTTTTCTGGCTGAGAAGCTCCGCAAGTTGTGCCACTAACTCCAATGCAGCTATCGGATAGTGGATCAACAAAACTACGAGTTGTTTTTCTGGGAGTCGACATGTTCTATATGGCTTTTTTTAGAGGTCGTTCTAGATAGCTATAGTTTCATAGGCTATGGGATGCAAATAAATGTCATGGGTAGACCAGGAATCCATCACGGATCATGTAACTTGTCAGTTTTTCACTTCACCCAAGTTTGTTTTAAGGAACTTCACCCGAGTGAAATGGGTTGTGAAACTGCCACTTTAGAACTTTCTCCTTTTAGGCGTGCCACAATGCCACTCTAAAGTAGATACTACCAAATTTGGCGAAGTGTTCTACTGAATTTTGTTTTGAGAATCAAGTGTCCTACTAAGTGTGTTAGCTCCCCAGGGCCCTTGTGGCTATGTTCGAGCCCAAGCATAATATAGGCTAGGAGCCCAAAACTAAATATCGTTAGGAAATATTTCTACTAGTAATCCGAATTGCTTGCTTTTGCATGCTAAGAGAGTACAAGCAAACTTTTGCCAATGTTTCTCTGTGAAGAAATTTCTAACAATGTTTTTTTTGCTTACACAAGCCCCTTGTGATGTCATATTTTCCCTCTTTATTAGCAAATCATATAGTGTATTATAACTTCATTCAAATAAGGACGAAAGAACCAATATATCAATAAAAAATGGTGGAAACACATGCCCACTTATGTGCTGCGCACAGGTAACAAACTTGTTTTTTTTTTTGCAAAAATAATCCATGTGTATCTGAAATTTTACGAGGTTAGGCTTCAAACGTATACAAGGATTGAACAATCAGCTCTTGTTAAACTGCTTGCTTTGCATGCTAACCAATCATGGTGGGCTGGTTGGCTTTCGTCTCCCTCCAACTTGTAAGTTGGTCGTCGTATGTTGTCCCATAGGAACAGGTGGTTATGCGCTTGCTGTGTCCCACTTTTCACTAGCAAACACACAATAATTCCCAAAGTTATTTGAGATAAGCCACCGGAACACTAGTGCCATATAATTTCTCTAAAAAGAATCTAATGTCATATAATTGGGACGAGCACCACCTCTCGCGCACGTTGACAAAGGATAATGCTCAAACTGGATTGATAGCTTTCTATGGAACATTGGGCAAAACAAGGAGAAAATATTTTCACATGTACTTATTTATTTCCATGTATGGATATATAAATTACTAAAAAATCAGATATAGAACTTTGCAACCACCGCTAGCATGAAGTTATCCTTACAGTTGTGTCCAGTGGAGCAAGATAACAATATATTTTCCGAGCAATTCAAAGAAAAACTCCTTTGCCACATAAAAATGTTGGTCTTCTTAGATAGCTTTAGCGTGTTGATAAAATGATCATGTAACCACTCGTTATTTCCATAGCTTTCTCACACGCAAATAAAATTACAATAAACATTGAATTGCATGTACCTAGCCGATTCACTTAAAAGCTCGAGCATATCATAGATGGATAATATATTTCAATACACCCTGTCATGTCAAGGTTCTTCTAGGACTTAGACGAGTGATCGACACTTACCACAAAAACATAGGAAAATCAGCTAAAAGTATGGTTCATATTGGACGGACCTTATAGGAAAATAATCTCAATCCTTGGAACTGTACAAAATCATCCATACAAACAAAAGAGGACGTTAGAAGAAACAAAAGTGAGCACACCTCAATTGAGGTAACCACTACTAGCATGTCATCACGGTAAAGTTGAGTGCTTGCTCCTTTCCCAGAAGCAGTGATGGTTTTTAGCTTGTTAGTTAGCGCGGGTTGCCTGATTACGCCAAAGCCCCAAAGCCGCCGCAGAAGCTACACTTGCACCTCCAGCAGCATCAATCATCGGTAGCCTCCTCGGCCCACAAATCCCGAGCTACTACAGAGCACGCACCTCGTCGGTGTTTTAAAATACTTCGAAGAAAAATTATTTGAAGGTGGCAACCTTTCCACAAATTTCAGTCTCATTCCCTTTTAAAACAAGATTTCGTTCCGCTTTATAAATAAAACACACCTGTAAGACCGATGCTGGACCAGACATCACAATCCCAAAGGAAGAGACTCAACACGATACAAGATGCTCGGACAGTAGCACACACACGCCCGAACTAAAACAAGGAAAAAAAATTAAGACAGAGACGGATCAACTATACAAGGAAGACCGCAATCGCTGCATTCTTCGAAGAATGCTCACCCCACTCTTAGCCCCGACTCATCAAGCGCCAAGCAGCACTCTCAAGAGAAAAAGCGACAGCTGCTACTCGGACCTAAGATTGGCCCTGGGATTTCTCCCAAGACACAAAGGGGAGTGGTGTTCAGTACTGCAGCTAGGGTGAGAACCTTTTCACACATGTTGCATTTACTTCGCATGATACACGCATTCGAACTATCAATAGTATGGCTGTTCATCTACTGAAAACGTTACCGGATCTGACTGGTAATCCAAGTGTTGTTGCTTGCGGAGATCGAAAAGTTTCCTTTTCACTAGGTGCGGTTTAGCCAATTGGTTCTGGAACACTCCCCGTCTGCATCTTGTTGTTGCAGTCATTCATCACCTGGAGCATCATACGCAATGACAGTGATAAAATTAGCAAAAGGGCAAACGCATCGGCGGTGAGTGCAACTCCAACTCGATCCAAAAAGCACACAGAGACACATCATGCTGGAAGAGCTTTAGTTGCACCACGAAGTTAACCAGACCTTTAGTGTACATCTCAAGTTGCACCACGAACTACATCGGAGCTCGAGTGTATAACTCAAGTTCCCGATGCCACTCATTTCTAGCTGACGCTACTATGGTGGGTGGAAAACCGAAGGCCGCACACGCACAATTCAGTCTCAACTCTATTTTCGTTGTAGAGCTAAGTTGTGAGTGTTATTTCTTTAGGCGTGAACCCATCTTATATGGTTATACTGCATTGGGTATAGGTATGGAGATGAATGACCAGGGGCCTATCACATTATTAGCATCACTTTTGGTAGACCGGGCATCTATTTCCGCTACTTTAATTGTTACTCGCGCCAGTTCGTGTATTTTTTGCCAAATCTGACCTTTTGGCGAAACTAATTCCACATCTGACCCCTCTTCGAAACTAATTCGGAATCTAACCCTGAGGTCGGCGTCATTTAAAATGGCACCGAAGTTGTGCATGTCGGCGCCAAGTTGTACCAGCTAGGAGGAAGGCCAGAGAGGTCGGCGCCATTTGATACGGCGCCGAACTCACCTCGGCGTCATATCAAATGGCGCCGACCTCTCTGGCCTTCCTCCCAGCTGGTACAATTTGGCGCCGACATGCACAACTTCGACGTTATTTTAAATGGCGTCGACCCTAGGGGTCAAATTCCGAATTATTTTCGGAGAGGGGTCAGATTTGGTTGAAGTTACCGGATTTGGACAGATTTGGCAAAAAAATAACCAGTTCGTCACGTTCAGGTGAGAAAGCACCGACAACTGGATAAGTCCTAAGAGACGCCACTGGTGCCCAATAAATGTTCTTTTTACAGCGCGGGCAACTCAAATCACTTCTCCAACATCTGCCGGTGTCCAATAATTTTTGAGGCACGTCAGAAAAAACGGCCTCGCACTGGATATTTGCGGCACGGTGTGCACACATATCAACTGTCGACAGGGGCGGATGCAAGAAATTGCCGAAGCATGGGCGCATTCGCAAGCCAACTAAAAAAAATTCTCGGACTTTTCACAATAATTTTGGTGTGGAAACATGAGAGTGAATTACACATCCACAACATATTTTACATTTTAACTGAAAATTCGAAATGTAACCACTTTTCAACTGACACTTTGAAATTAAAACATAATTTAACCTACTACTTCAAAATTTAAACACAATTTAATCTAAATACCCATTCTAGACTCCAAACATCTACTCCTCTTCCTTTGAATCGTAGAAGTAGTAGTCGATCCACCCTCGAACTCGTCGGAGTCAAGCGACACCAGGCGCGACGACGAGCATGGACCTCTTCTTCTTCTTCTTCTTCTTCTTCTTCTTCTTCTTCTTCTTCTTCTTCTTCTTGTAGAAGTCGAGCTCCGCTTGCACCTCTTGCGGATGTGACACCGCATAGCGAGCCATCCTTCTCTCTTAGGCTCCGTATGTCATGATCTGGTGCAACGCCCATCGGTGATCCCTCTCCTCCTTGGAGTTGGTGTAACGCACCTTCGTCGCCAGCAGCTCAACATCGGCCAGAGTTTGGCACTTGGGAAAGATCATCAGCCGAAGTGGCCGGACGAACCACCACGTAGCGACGTCCAAGGTGCGTGCCGCGAGCTCGGGCGTGTCGAACATGCTGAGCCAGAGGCGCGTTCCTCGGCGGGCCGAAATCGGGCAGGGAAATCGCCGGCGGGGGGAAGGAATGGGCCGGAAAGTTTACTGTATGATGCTCGCTCGCATTCCGCATATATGCAGGGGCGGAGGGGTTGTTTACGGCGTGCCAAAAAAAATTTATGATACCAACATCTGCTCGAGCTGTGAAATGTCATGTCAGCACCCGTAAAAAGCCTGGTGGACTGGGTTTGTGCATGCAGCTATAGGGAACTTGGGTTGACGGGGTCTACTCGATGTGGTGGAGTAAGACATCCCCATGCGAGCGTTTACTGGACTCGCGGCCCAAGCGAAATGCGGAATGCCCATCATGGTCAACTGGTTTTTGCCGATGGATTGCTGCGATTTTCGTAGCTGAGATCGGTCGCTGCAGCCGCAGGAGGTGAAGCCCGGGCGAACGCCGGGTGAGAGGGAAGTTGTGCCGCCCCTGACTGTCGAGCTGAATCTTCGCCGTCGCGCCGAAAGCTGGGCAGAAGCTGCACTTCTGTTCCATCTCCCGCAGCAGCAAGCATCGGTAGCCTCCTCGGCTCCACAAATCCCGAGCAACTACAGAGCACGCGCCTCGTCGGTGTGAAAATACTCTGAAGAAAAAATCATTTGAAGGTGGTGACTGCTGTACTTTCAGTCATTTGTTGACGAACTCTCATTTTTGGTCCCGCAAGACCTCGTGTTGTCTACGTACGTCTTGTTGCAGTCACTCATCGCTGGAGCATCATACATGATGACAACGTTAAGGTTAGCAGAAAGGAAAATGCATCAGCGCTGAGTGCTACTTCACCTCGATCTAAAAAGCACGCACGGAACATGCTGCAAGAGCTTGGCTCTGCTCCCGATATTTTTATGACCCGACATCTGGTACAACAACACTTCAATCATTTTTTTTTCGATAAAAAGGAATATATGAATAACAAGACGATATAAATTATACCCAGCATTTGAAACAACATAATGACTAAAAGAAATCTAGACATTAAAGATGCACACAGCTGAAGAAAAAAAAGACCAACACGGATTTTTTTTAGAAAGGAGCATATATTAATATAAAAAAATACTCATTATATCCAGCCTCTGCAACAACGCATTACCCTAGCGGCCATACGGATGCACACATCCAAAAAGAAAAAAAAGTCTCGCTATAGTGACTCATTGATTGGAACAACGGTACTACCACCACCAAGATAGCACCAGAAGTTCAACTTCTCTAAAAACGACGTCTTCAAGAAGGAAACGGTGCACAAATACCGTCATCGCCCAATTAAAGATCTTAGGTTTTCACCCTGAAGAAAGCCCACACTCTCAGAACAATGCCTTCAACAAGACCATTGCCAGGCACAACCAGTTAAGGCCAGACCCTAGGTTTTTACCCTGAAAATAGAACCGTGAACCTCTCCTGTGCAGCCGTCTTCACTTCCATGCCACTGCTCCAAGTCACGAATCTCCAAGCCAATTTCTCATCACCACCCAGACTCGAACCACCATTGTCAGTCCACAGATCTTGGTCTCTATGACATTCTTCATCAGCACCATGGAACGAGAACATGCTCCATGATCTTAACAGTCAACAAAGTTTTGAAGCGCAACCTCTAAAACCAAATGGTCAGAGTTAAACATGGATGCGCATGATCGAATCCCATCCGATCCAGCAATCTCTCGGCATGAGCGCACTTATGGAGTACGCCGGCGGAGCCTTTCGGAACACGACACATTAACCAGATCAATGTAGAGAAACATCAGGCAGATCTTCGTCTTGGCTTGAAAGGGATCAAGGACCGCCATCTTTATTAGACAGATCGTCGGCCCCCGCGCCGCCGCCCGCCGGCTCCCCATGGGACCGGCCACCCAATTCCCCACCAGCTAGGCCGACGGAGGAGTAGGCAGCCCGGGCCGCGATGACTGTAACCTGACGCCAAGAGACCTGCGGAGATCCTCCGAAATCCAAAGATCGGATGCGGGGGCGGGCGCATCTGGGCCAAGGGACAGTCAACCACACCCACTAGATCTCCACTGGTCATCCCATCGCCGCCTCCATGGCGCCCACTACCATCCTCCACCTATGCCTGCCACGCTGGCGGCAGCCCGCACTCCCGGCAACAACGACCCGTGCCACACCACCAGCTAGGGGAGAGGGATCCCCGCCGCCACCCTCCTTGGGGCGTCTGGGCTTTGCCCACCGGCCCCTCCTAGGGGAGAGGGAACTAAAACCCTTTTAGTTTTAGTTCCTGCTACGAACCGGGACTAAAAGTCCCCCATGAACTGGGACGATCGTTGCCCTGTCCTGTGCGTCGTCCTGGCCTTACGAACTGGGACTAATCCGACAAAAGCCCTATTTTCTACTAGTGGTGTAATGGAACGTGTGTAAATCCATACATTCGAACTAACCTTGACCCATCTAACCATCCCCTAATATACGGAACATGAATTGTATCAGATCTGAAATATCCCTACTACTGTAAAACTGAATTGTAAAGATCCATGTTCTTTTGACGTTTGTGCAGGACACCCGGGCCTGTTAGCTGTGTTCGCCGCTGGTGCGTGTGTTAGAGTATGTAATACTGTATGTGTACGGTATACGGAGTAGTACTCTGACCATACACGTATCTCCATGTATGGCCACGTATGGGCTCTTCCCTGCCTATATAAACAAGCAATCGATGGCCTTAAAACAACATGGTATTAGAGCAGGCCTCTTTCCTCTAGCTGCCACAAAACCCTAAACCTAAACCGCCGTCGTAGCCTGCCGCCTTATTCTGCTGTTGTCGCATCTACCGCCGCCGCCAAAGCAAACCAGCACACCTACGTCGCCGCAGATCACTCCTATCGCCGCCACCTACGACCCAAAACAAATAAAGCTAAGGACCAGTTCTTTTGACGGCTTCTCCGAGAAGCTGCCCTACCCCTAGCTTTCTGGGGAAGCCGATTCAAAAAAATTATGAAGATTCCAAAGTGGTTAAGGCTAAGCTAATTTGAAAGCCTTACAAAATTTTGAAACCGGCTTCCCTAGGAAGCTGGGGGTAGGGCGGCTTCTCGGATAAGCCACCAAAAAAACTGGGCCTAAGAAGCCATGACCCAGCCGCCGCCGCATATCGTTTTTCTACCGCCGCCAAGCCTAAAACCATCGCCGCCGCCGCTGTTCGTGCAGTCGCCGCCGCCTTCAGAACCCAATAAACCCTATACACCCACGATCAACCCCCAAAACCCTATCCCATGGTCTCCTCCAAATCCATGTCGGCTACTACCCTAACTGACGCTCTCGGCTCGCCCCCGTCGCAGCCCTTGGCGCGTGAAAACGCGCTTGTTTGGAAGGCGCTGGTGATCCCCGCACTGCGCGGTGCTCGCGTTCTCGATCTTGTCAAAGGGAAGGACGAGCCGCTCAAGGAATTCCTCGACACCGAGGATGTCAACAAGAAGAAGGTCACCTCCAACCCGGAGTACTCCCTCTGTCCTGAAATACCCTGCATTCTAGGTTTAGTCAAAGTCAAACTTTATAAAGTTTGGTAGAATATATAAAAAACTATAAACATTTATAGCACCGAATGTATATATTATGAAAATATATTTTATGACGATTCTAATGGTACTTATGTTGTATTATAGGTGTACATAAAATTTTCAACATGTTTGGTTAAAATTTACAAAGTTTGACCTTGACTAAACCTAGAATGCAAGGTATTTCAGGACAGAGGGAGTACGAGGCATGGATCTCCCATGACCAACAGGTCCTATGGTGGCTCCTCAATGCCCTCTCGCCGGACATGCTTGCACACGTACTCGGCCATGAAACCGCTGTCGGGGTCTGGGCGGCTCTCAATGCCCATGTCTCGGCCCAGTCCAAGACAGGCATCCAACAGCTTCGCTCCGCCCTCACCAACACTCGCAAGGGCGATATCTCCGCTGACAAGTACTTCATGAAGATGAAGTGCAATGCCTCCGAGCTCGCTGCTGCTAGAAAACCGCTCGATGATGACGAGATGGTTCATTATGTTCTCCACGGCCTCGGCAACCACTACAACACCCTTCACACTACCGTTGGGGCAAACCCAAGTGTTGGAGATATGCCCTAGAGGCAATAATAAATGTAGTTATTATTATATCTTTGTGTTTATGATAAATGTTTATATTCATGCTATAATAGTATTAAACAAGGAAACATTAATACTTGTGTGATTTGTAAACTTAATTTGAAGTCCCTAGTAAAGCCTCTATATAATACTAGCTTGTTGGTTAATAGATGATTGTGGTTTCCCTATCATGAACATTGAGATGTTATTGACAACAAGATCATATCGTTAGGAGAATGATATGGTGGACGTACTCCTATAGATAAGCGTAGCATAAAGATCAAGTCATTTTAATAATTCAATTGCTATATGCTTTCTGATACATAGTAATCTAATTCCTTCGACCATGAGATCATGCATATCACCTTTGCCGGATGGATGCTTTGATGACATCAAACACCACACCGTAACTGGGTGGCTATAAAGGTGGCATTGAGTGTTCGGAAAGTATTGGTTGAAACACATGGATCAAGAGTGGGATTTGTCCATCCATATGACGGATAGATATACTTTGGGCCCTCTCGGTGGAATGTCATCCAATTAGCTTGCAAGCATGTGACTGGCTCACAAGAGATCACATATCACGGGAACGAGAAAAGAGTACTTATCGGTAACGAGGTTGAACTAGGTATGCAGAGATACCGACGATCAAAACCTCGGATAAGTAAACTATCGTGAGACAAAGGGAAATTGATATCGTATGTAAGTGGTTCATTCGATCGCAAAGTAATCATAGAAATATGTGGGAGCCATATGAATTTCCAGATTCCTCTATTGGTTATTGATCGGAGAAGTGTCTCGATCATGTCCGCATAATTCAAGAACCGTAGGGAGACACACTTAAGGATTAGACGTTGTTTGAGTAGTTATGGAATGATGAGAAAGAGAGCGAATGTTGTTCGGAGTCTCGAATGGGATTCGGGATATCACGAGGAGATCCGGAATGGTCCGGAGAATAAGATTCATATAAGGAAAGTCACGTTTCGGAGTTGGAGAATGGTTCCGGTGTTTTCATCGGGAATGTTCTAGAAGGTTCCGGAATGTCCGACACTCCGGGGGGGGGGGGGAGGGTACATGAATGTGTTATATCAAGTTGGTATGATTGCATCATGTACTCGGTGTCATCGCTGATCAAAATAGAGGGTTTATTCAAATCCTAGTTTGAAAAGTCAAACGACTAGTTTGAAAGTTAAACGACAGTTTTTGGAAAGAGGAGGAGGAGTGGGAAACCGAGTTGGGGAGGAGTTCTCTCCTCCAACCGGAGGCGCCACCCAAGCCGAGTTGGGGAGGGACTCCCCTCCCTCCCCTTGGCCGGCCGGTCCCCTCCACCTATATAAGGAGGGGAAGGGCTCCCCTCCTTGAGACACAAGATCCTCTCCTCCAAACCCTAGCCCCAAGCCGCCGCCGCCTCCACAGCCGCCGCCGGCCCTAGGGCAAACCGCCGCCGCCGCCTAGCTAAACCCTAGCCGCCGGCTTGCTCCTCCTCGGCGTGACTAAACCCTAGATCGTCGAGGGACTCTCTCATAGTCCACCATACTCGCTCCGGCTTAAGGCGAAGCCCTGCGAGATCTCCCCTCTACTTCCGGTACCACGCTGTTGTGCTGCCGGAATCGCGAGGAGAGTGCTACAACCTCCGCTGCCTGCTGGAACAAGGGAGAGGAAGGTCTTCGTCGAGTACCGAACGTGTGACCGACTGCGGGAGCGCTGCTGGAACGCAGCGCCGGAAGGATCGTCTACGCGATCTTGAGATCGGGAAGAGTACGACTACATCACCCACGAGAATCCGCTCTCGTTAAACACTTTGGAATCTTCGAGGGTGAGTTATTCTATCGACTCGTTGCTACAATCTAGTAGATAGATCTTGGCTTGTTTGTTTGTATGCGGTAGAAAATTTTGTTTTCCATGCTACGAATCCCTACACCAAGTACAACCCTTGATGATCTTCTTGGTCAGGTTCAGGCGTACGACTGCCTCCACAAGAGCAACGACCCCATCTTCACTTCCTCCGCCAACGTGGCCCGGCGCGACGCGCGCCCACGCTAGGATGACCCTCGCCCTCGCCAGGAGGACCTCCGTTCCCGCCAGGACAAGTGGCAACGCTACGACGACCATCGTCCCCGCCAGGATGAGCGGCCCCGCTATGACGACCGCCGCCCCTACTAGGAGGACCGCGACTACCGCGAACGCTACGACGATCGTGGCCCCTAGGACGACCGCATGCGCCAGGACTACCGTGGTCGTGATGATCGCCCACGCCGCTACGACGACGATCGGCATCACCAGGATGATGGTGGTCGTCGTCGTGACCGCCATCCCACTCCCTACGTCGACACCACCTGTCAGATATGCAACATCCACAGGCACCCTGCTCGTGATTGTTGGTGGCGCTATGCCGATGATCGTGGCAATAATGGAGACAGTGGCAACAAAGTCGCCAATTTTGCTTCTCATGGCGTTGACACCAACTGGTACTACGACACTAGCGCCACCAACCACATCGCTGGGGAGTTGAACAAGATCTCCACTCATGACACCTACCATGGTCAGGATCGTGTTCGCACAGCTGAAGGAACAAGTATGCACATTAGTCATATGGCTCACTCAATTTTGCGCACCCCTCATAACTCCTTTACTCAATTCCATATTACATGTTCCTAGTGTTTCCAAAAATCTGATATCTGTTCACCAATTTACACTTGATAATCATGTCTGCATTGAGTTTTATCCTTTCTTTTTCTTGATTAAGGACCAAGCAACACGACGAATCCTGTTTAGAGGCCCTTGCCATGGAGGTCTCTATCCTTTGATTCCCACCACCTATGAGTCCTCCAAGCATGCATTCATCACAATAAAGCCGTCTTCATCCATGTGGCATCGTCGCCTAGGACATCCATCTTCATTTGTCGTTCAACAAGTTCTTAAAAGAAATAAAATAGCTTACACCCCAGAAACTAATCCTTATGTATGTGACTCTTGCCAGTTATCTAAGAGCCATCAATTTCCATATCCCATCTCTACTAGTAGATCCACTGTTCCCTTGGAACAAGTTTTTTCTGATGTTTGGGGGCTTGCACCTCTTTTTGTTGGGAAACATGCATACTATGTAAGCTTTATCGATGATTTCAGTAAATTCCCTTGGATTTATTTGCTCAAAAAGTGTTCTGATATTTATCAAGCTTTTCTTAATTTCCAGCAATATGTTGAGCGCAAGTTTGATAGGAAAATTGTTACTATGCAAACTAATTGGAGGGGTGAGTATGAGAAACTCAACTCCTTCTTCCAAAAAGCTGGTATTACACATCATGTCTCATGTCCATATGCTTATCAACAAAATGGCTCCGCTGAAATAAAACACCGCCATATAGTTAAAGTTGATCTTGCCTTGCTTGCTAATGCATCTATGCCTCTAAAATATTGGGATGAAGCCTTCCTCACTGGCACCTTCTCATTAATTTGCTTCCTAGAAAGGTCATTAATCTTGATGCTCCTGCTGAGCGTCTCCTTCATGTTACACCCAATTATAATGCGCTTCGCACTTTTTGTTGTGCTTGTTGGCCCAATCTTCGCCCCTACAACGCACACAAACTTTCTTTTCGTTCTAAACGGTGTGTGTTTCTTGGATATAGTCCCATGCATAAAGGAGTTAAATGTCTTGATATGTCTACAGGACGTGTTTACATCTCTCGTGACGTTGTATTTGATGAAAATGTCTTCACCTTCCAAGCCTTGCATCCTAACGCCGGGGCTATCCTCAAACAAAAATTTTACTCCTCCCCACTCAAAGTCCTCTTGAGGGTGCACAAAATATTGATGATCATATGCCTACTATTGTGCATGTTACTGTTCCCCTCTATGATGATTCACAGGAAAACACAGCTGCTGGTGAAATCTCACTCAAAACGGTGCTGCCATGACACCGCAGTCATCTTATCAAGCTCAAACCGACAACACCAGCGACATGGACTCCGAGGTGGATTCTGGGGGACATTCCCATGGTCCTGACAGCGATCCCGAGGTGGATCTTGTCTCCTCCTCGCCCTCCACGATGGTCGTCGGCCCACACTCGCCTCCGTCCTAGTCCGCGCGCGCCACGTCGCCACCTTCCAGCGACCCTGCGGCGCCCCCCCACCTATCGCGTCTGCACGCAGTCGGCCGCGCCAATCCACAGCTGCCATTACGGCGCCTGTCCCATGCACCTGTGCGCGCCCCTGTGGCCGCACCGGACGGATCCTCTGCGGCGCCCTCTGGTGCACCCGCTGCTGCACCACCTGCGCCGCCTCCTGGAGTACGTACACGCCTTCAACAAGGTATCCGTCAACTGAAAAAAATACCGATGGTACTATACGATATGGTATGCTTGCTTCTACAGGAGAACCTCGCAATCTTCATGCTGCTCTCACTGATCCCCACTGGCGTGCTGCTATGCAAGATGAGTATGATGCATTTATGGCTAACAAGACTTGGACTCTTGTTCCTTCTAGCACAAATAAAAACTTAATTGATTGCAAGTGGGTTTATCGTATCAAACGACGTGTTGATGGTACTATTGATAGATACAAGGCACGGTTAGTTGCAAAAGGGTTCAAGCAAAGGTATGGTATTGACTATAAAGATACTTTCAGCCTAGTTGTTAAAATTGCCACTATCAGAATTGTTCTTTCTATTTCTGTCTCTCGTGGTTGGAATCTTCGGTAGCTAGATGTCAAGAATGCGTTTCTTCATGGTGTTCTGGAAGAGGAAGTTTATATAAAACAGCCACCTGGTTTTGAACATCCTGATGCACCTCATTATATTTGTAGGCTTGATAAAGCCTTCTATGGATTAAAACAAGCCCCTCGAGCATGGTACTCTCGGTTGAGTGCTAAACTTTAGGAATTTGGTTTCATTCCATCCAAAGCTGATACTTCCTTTTTTCTCTATAATAAGTCTGGTGTTACTATTTTTGTCTTGATCTATGTTGATGACATTATTGTAACTAGCTCCTCAGATGATGCTATCACAGTGTTGCTCAGAGATCTTAATGCCCACTTTGCTATCAAAGACTTGGGTGATCTTCACTACTTCCTTGGTGTTGAAGTAAAAAGAACATCAGGAGGTTTGCTTCTTACACAAGAAAAATATGCATGTGATATTCTTGCCAAAGTTGGTATGCTTGACTGCAAGGCTACACCCACACCCCTGTCATCGTCCGAGCCCCTATCCCTTCGTGGAGGTGATCCACTTGGCCCTAAGGACAACTCTCGGTATAGAAGCATTGTTGGTGCTCTCCAGTATCTTACTCTTACTCGTCCAGACCTGTCTTTTTCTGTTAATAAGGTCAGTCAATATCTTCATACTCCTACTACTGCTCATTGGACAGCTGCAAAACATATTCTTCGTTATGTTAAAGATACATCTCAAATTGGTATAACATTCAGATCCTCGGCATCTACACTTCTTAGTGCTTTCTCAGATGCAGATTGGGCAGGTTGTCTGGAAGACAGGCGCTCTACTGGAGGTTTTGCTATTTTTATAGGACCAAACTTGGTCTCTTGGAGTGCTCGCAAACAGGCCACTGTGTCTCGCTCTAGCACTGAAGCTGAATACAAGGCTTTGGCTAATACAACTACATAACTTATATGGATTGAAGCATTGCTTACAGAACTTGGTGTCAAGCTTCGTGAGAAGCCCTGCTTATGGTGTGATAATTTGGGTGCCACTATTCTTTCTGCTAATCCAGTTTTTCATGCTCGTACTGAGCATATTGAGATAGACTATCATTTTGTTCGTAAACGTGTTGCAAACAACCGTCGTGATATCAAGTTCATCTCCACCAAAGATCAGATTGCTGATGGCTTCACAAGGGCTCTTCCTGTAAAAGGTTTAGATGAGTTTAAGCGTAATCTAAATCTCTCCCGAGCTTTAGATTAAGGAGGGATGTTAGAGTATGTCATACTATACGTGTATGGTGTACGGAATCACGTACCTCCATGTATGGTCACGCAGGGGGCTCTTACCTGCCTATATAAACAAGCAACCGATGGCCCGAGAGGGTACGCATCGTTTCACCAAAAACAACAGCGTGGAGTAGTACATTACCATGGCAGAATTCTAGGCTTAAAAATCAGCATCTTCCTTGTAACTATTTTTTTCCGACTCTGTTCTCCTGAATATAGTTTACTACAGCTTTACTGCTACTTCTAGGTCAAGATAGTTTTTCTTATAATGGCGAGTCAGTGCTACGCCCTTCTTCCTGGCTTAGTGAAGACCCGTAGAGGAAGAACCGAAGAAGTAGATACACGGACGAGCACAGGCTATGCCGCTGCATCACTCATGCCATGCAGTAGCGACGCCTCAGTCTTCCACTCTTCCTGGAGGCCATCGAAGAGGGTAGTACAGACACGGGCGATGACGACGACATGGGCGTCTCATCCAGCTCGTAAACAGAGGGAGAAGTAGTAGATCTTTACTGGGGCAGGAGTTGATGATGATGCCAAAGTTGTTTGGCTGATGCAGACTTGATCTGCTATCGTTGGAGATGGTATGGTGAAGGTGCGAATCTCCTCAGGCCTCCCGCGACACTGTCCTAACAGCACAGCGTGGCTCCAGTCTTTCCGTTGCTTCTGCACAGGCTACGATTGGTGTAGACTATAGAGATCTAGGAGGGTTGAGAGAACTAGCGCTAACCAGGTTAGATCGCTAGTTGCTAGGCCCTTCCCTTCATAGTATATGCGTATGCAATGGGGGATCAAAAGCATTAGTTTTTTTTTTTTTTGACTTGAAAGCATTAGTTGTTTAGGGTGCCCCGATCCAGACGTTTTCCTTACGTACATTGGAATCCCGAACGATTGGTTCGTGGGCCTCTTTAACTTAACGTTAATTGACTATATGTCCTTTAATTGACTCTGTCCCTTCTATATGAGTTAACCTGGCAGACGCCACGCCACCCCTGTCGTGTCCTCCGTGGCCGAGCCCGTCACCCCCATCGTGCATCGTGCTGACCCCGAAGCCACCTATGACGCGGAGGCCAGGGGCTCCGTCCCGGCGCAACAACGAGGACCTGTTTCCCGGACCACCGGCCACCCCTTCGGCTGGGACGTCCTCGATGAACTCTTCCTATCAGTGTTGAAGCGTCTGTGAGCCCTCGACGAGGCTCACTTGGAGCGCCTCCGTGAGGAGCGCGCGAACCCTGACGACGCGTCCGCCTCGAAGAAGTTCAGGAGGAGCTCGACAGGCAGAAGGTAACCCGGTGCTCGCTCGAGGAGTGGGGCCTCGTTCGATCGCCGCACCCGCTTAACAAGGCTGTCTTCCGCTCCCTCTGCATCTAAGGGCATGCGCTTCGTCTCGACTACAAATAGCACTGTCAAGCTTCATGCACTAGCCAACACAACCAAAAGTCCGAACTGATAGAAAGGCTAGTGCAATCCACTTATACACTTCAACACCCCCTCTCACGTGTGACGGGGAGAAGTCAGCACGTGCAACCGGAAGAGAGCGACAGCGCGCGAAACTCACGTATGACTCAAGAGGCCTATACGTGGACACAGATGGGTTTACAACAATTTTAGGATAAATTGCGAAAGCCATGACTCGAACTCGAGACCTTAGGCTCTAATACCATGTCAAGCTTCATGCACTAGCCAACGCAACCAAAAGTCCGAACGGATGGAAAGGGCTAGTGCAATCCACTTATACACTTCAACAAGCACAACCTTCGGCTACCTCAGCGTATGTGCGATTGCGCTCGGGCGGCGATGAATAGCACTGCCAATCTAGGGTTAGGTTTAGTAGAATTAGTAGAACTAGTAGAGCATGAAGATGCACCTTGTATTGCTACTTTAATTTGCTATGAATAGTACCATTTTTAGAAAAAAAAAGCCCAGCCACGGACAAATGGGGGACAGAGTTGGGCGCAGTGGCATGTCCTGCGTGGACATCCGGCTTGTCCGTGGTCCACCGCAAACGGATATATCGGACACCTTTGGTGTCCGAAATAGGGGCACCGTTGGAGTTGCCCTTAGAGTGATTTCCTCTTGAAATTTAGAGGTATAGTTAAGTGTTACTTTTAGGTTAACATAGTTTTTGTTTTTCTAATGGGCGAGTCGGTGCTGCAATCTTCTGTTTTTCTTTCTGTCCCATGGTTCAGTTTTTCTTTTTGAGATGTTCAGTTTTTACTCCAAGCGGAATATAGGTTGCAAAACTAGCACTCTAAGTTTTCATTTGATCTGCCACTCTAAAGTTGATAACACCAATTTTGAAAACGTGTCATATTGACTTTGAGCTCCTGACGTCCATGTGGTCTTCTTCCATCTCAAGGAGGGAGTTCAGAACTATCGGTTGTGTTTTTCAAAGCAATTTTCGACTCTAAACGAATATTTCTTATTTTTTCTACCATATGCATATGGTACGACTGTACGGGCGATAAACCTAATCTTGATGACTCAGAGATCCACACATGTTGCCTGTTTTCCACAAACTTTGTTGTTTCCTGTGTTCCCCTTTATAAGAAACATAGGGAGTAAATTTATTACTAAGTAGTATTATACTAGAGTGGAGTGGTGATGAGATGGATCGAATAATCCCCAGTTAGACACAAACACTAGTACTCTTAGCTATGTCGGAGAATAAGTTAGGGTCTGGCAATACTGGAAAGAAACGAGCTAGTTCAAAAGACTATAATACATTTTGTAGATCATTTCAGAATTATTAAAGTCTATATACATAGTGTACCCGCTTAAATTCCCAGTTCGATTTGGGTTATCGTGCTAACTGAAACCAAACAGCGATGAAATGTTCTCCTAATGTGTAAGTCTGCATCATTCACATCGGAGAGTCAGTCCATGGAGACTCAATCATCAAGTGTACAAGTTGTGTTGCATTTGAAACCAAGTAGAAACTTCCATGTACAATCCAGACCACTGACAGAGCTTGGGAAAAGGCAGCCAACTTTTGCCTCCTAAAAATCACTACTAAGCATCGTGTTCATGCTAATTCACAGGGGAGAGTTGCCTGACGAACCCGGGTAGCCGCGCTGGGTCCTCGGGAGCTGGCTGCGCCCATGGTACCTGGTGCAACTCATTTCCACTCGATATCACCAGGACTGGAAGAACTGAAGGCCGTACATGCATGTACAATTATTTCTTTGTTCTAAATTCGGTGAAGCAACTAAACTATGAGTTGTTTTTTTAGGCATGGACACGTTCTATATATTAGCTATACTTGCATAGGCTATGAGTTGCAAATAAATGACATGGGCTTGGGTTGCAAATAAATGATATGGGCCGACCAAATTATTAGCTTAACTCTCAGTAGATCAGGCATCGATCACAAATCTTGTACTCCCACTGATCCCGATTTAATATTGTACTACTAAATCAATGACACTTATTATGGATAGGATGAAGTAGCTTGAGTTTTTCACTTAACCCAAGATTTTTGTATAGAAACTTCACCTAAGTAGAATGGGTTGTGAAACTGTCACTTAAAAGTTCCTCCTTGTAGGCCTGCCATAGTGTCACTCTAAAGTTGATACCACCAAATTTGGCAAAGTGTCCTACTAACAGTGTTAGCTCGTCGAGTATATATGGCTATGTTCGAGCACGAGCAATATAGGCCGGGAGCCCAAAACTAAATAGTTTTGATTGTGTTCTGGCGGAACAATTTGAAAAACTCTAAAATCATGCATACATGTGAGAAGGGCCGGCATTCTGAATGCCGCCTTCTCCATCTCAGTGCTCTTTGCTCGTATAGCGATGCTCGCCAAGCGGAACAAGAATAAAAGTGGGATAAGGATGAGAGAGAAGGGTATGCGAAAGGGCGTATGCGATTTTTATTTTTATTTTTTCAAATCAAAAACTCAAAAGTAAATATCTTGAGAACCATTTGTCTAAATTACGAATTGTTTTCATTTTTGAGTTTCTCATGTCAAGATGTAGGTTTTGATGTACGTTTTTTTGTACTTTTAACATAATTACAGTTGTGCTCGAGTTCTAGCGTAAGTGTACTGCTTTTAATGGAGTGTACTTCGTTAATTGTACAATTACTTTGTCTAGTGTATTTAGTACTTCATCTTCAATGTATTTGTACTTTTACTATACTTAGTACTTCGTCTTCAATATATTTTGTACTTCACTATAAGTGTATTTCTATTCCATTTTCAGTGTACTTAGTACTTCGACTTTAGTGTACATGTATTTTTTGGTGTATTTGTATTTTATCATCAGTGTACTTATGTACATCGTCTTTGGTGTACTAAGTACTCATCCTTTGGTGGAACCATTGATCGAGAATTAGAGTAAAAAAAACACTATCACAGTCCACCTTTACATCACGCACGTCACAAGGTTCAGCTTTTAACAATTAATTTAGTTTCTAACTATATAGATAACATAATTGTTATTATGTATTATTGATCAAGTTGTGGACGTAAAACAAAGAACGCTGTGTGAATATGAGCTAAGACAATGAAGAATAAGTTGACATTGGTCAAAATTGACAATGAATGAACTAGTTCAAAAGACAAAATACAATTTATAAACTATTTTGGATGATCGAAGTCCAAATATAGTAGTAGCTGTGCAAAAGAATAGTTCGATTTTAGTTACCATACAACTGGCATCCTTGCGGTGGTAAGAGGTACTAAAAATTACCCCTAACTCGATGTCCAATAGTGATTTATCTGCATCAGAAAATCATCCCACTAAGACGATCCATCATCCCACTAAGGCGATCAATCATCTAGTGTAGTACATCTCAAGAAATCAAGTGACTCTATGAACCACGTCTAAGATTTAGTGTACCACTCAAGTTCCTCATGCAACTCAATCGGTTATCCAATGTACATCTCAAGTTGCACGACAAACCACATCTAACCTTCAAATTACAACTCAAGTTCCTGATGCAACTAATTTCTAGTCGACACTATCAACATGGGTGGAAAACTCAAGTCTGCACAAACGCATAATTCCATCTTTGCTCTAATTCCGGTGAAGAAGTAAGAAGCGACTGTTTTTTCGTTATGCATCGACCCATCAAATATATGGCTATACTTGAATTGGATATAAATGACATGGCATCCGACAAATTATTATCATCACCCTCGGTGGACCGAGCATCAATCTCGTGTACTTTAATTGTTAGTTGTTTTATGTTGTATATTGTTTAACAAAGATCACATGCACATGTGACTAGGTAAGTCTTCGATAGACAAGGCTTTAACGCCTAGTTGGGTTAGGGTGATAGTTCTTAAAATTTATAGGTACAATATACTGTTACTTTTAGGTTAACATAGTTTTTTTAATGGGACAGTCATTGTTGCAATTTTATGTTTCTTTTCTGTCTCCTAGTTCAGTTTTTGTTTTTGAGATGCACTTGTTCAGTTTTTACTCCAAGCGGAATAGGTTGCAAAACTTGCACTCTATGGTTGTTTTTAGCTCGACACTCTGAAGTCCATACCACCAACTTTAATAACTTGTCCTATTTACTTTGAGCATGTGACGTCCATGTGGACTTATTGTAGCCCACTATTAAGAAATCTTGGTTGTGTCCTGTAAAAGCAATTTTCTACTTTGGACAACATTTTTTATATTTGCTACCACATGGTACAATCGATATATCTAACCATGATGACACAGAGATCGACAATTGTTGCCTGCTTTCTACAAATTTACTAGTCCATTATGAGTACTATAGCACGTGTTGTGCCGTTGGAAGGAGTTGATTTCTTGCAGGAATGGAGGGGTGAGGAGATGGATCGATTAATCCAGAATTTAGACATATAACACTGCTACCAAAGTTTGAACCGAGCCATTGCTACATCGGAGAATAAGCTGGGGTCTGTAAAAATTTACATGGAATGAATCATCTCAAAAGACTAAAATACATTTTGTATTACAGAATGATGAAAGTCTTATTTACATAGTATTACTCGGTTAAAAGGCCGGTTCGACTTGTGTTATCGCATTACTTGACCTCAATGGCGCTATAAGGTATACCACTAAATCCATCTAACCCAAAATTAAAGTTTGGTTCATCCGCTTCAGAGAAGCAGTCGATTGAGGATCAGCATCAGAATATGTACCTGTACAACTCATGTTGCATAAGGGACCAAGAAGAGGTTTTCATGTACAACACAGGTTCCTGATGCAACTCATTCTTAGTTGATATTACCGAGAGTGGAAAAAACGAAGGTCACACACACATGCACGATTCCCTCTTTGCTCTAATTTCCGTCAAGTAACTAAACTGTGAGTGTTTTTGCTGGACGCCGACCCCTTATATATGGCTATATTTGCATTGCCCATGGGTTGAAAATAAATGACATGGGCCTAGCACATTATTAGCTTCACTCTTGGTAGACCAAGCATCGATCTCTGATATCTCATAGTATAAAATAGTTTTCCTAATGGAGGTTCAGTGTTGTGTCATTGTCTATCTTTTTTGTCTCCTGGTTCAGTTAATACCCCCCAAGTGGAATGGGTTTCAAAATTGCTACTCTAATGTTTATACCACTTAATTTTACATCCGGTCGTACTGACCGAGTTCATCAGCCCAAGCATAATATAGGCTGGAAACCCAAAACTAAATAGTCTTAATTGTGTTCCGGCAAAGCAATTTTGTACCACTGGCGACATCACCTCATGGAGCTGCTCGGCAGTGCTTTTCTGTTTTGGCACAATGGCTCGTTCGTCATGGAGCTGCTTGGCAGTGTGTTTCTTGCGGGAATGGTTGTTTGCTGCGTGAAGATGTCCACGTAAGATGACTTAACGCAAGAGCAACTGTCTCCGGGGCCGCGTAAGCCATGGTTGAGGTCGGAGGTTTCATGTACCACCAGGTCTATGGTGCTCTATGTTTTGCTGTAGCAACTTCTTTGTGAGTGAGGCTGTAGCACAGCACGTTGGTTTTTGAACAATTCTACTAATTTATTACCTTACTTCTACTTCCTCTGTCTCGGATTAGATGTTACAAATTTGACTAGATTTACACATATCTATACACTAAAATGCTCTAGATACATGTGTATCTACACAAATCTGCGACACTTTTTTCGAGATGAAGGGGGTATAAATTTACGTATTGTGACATTTGAAGAAGTTAGTTTCTTGCAAGAGTTTAGTGGAATGGATGTGAACACATTGATCTAGAATTAGCGATAAAAATTACTAACTACGTCCACGTTTACCTGACGCATATCATGAGCTCCAACTTAACTACTTCTTGGGTGTTAAAATAGATGCCGGATTTGGATGTATCTAATTTGTGACATCTATTTTTGGATGAGGGGGTATTGATTTTTCAGAATCCTATGTACACAAAGTTTATAACAACTTATTTTGATAACATAATTATTGTGTTATTGACCTAATTGATAGTCAAAACTAGTGCACATAAAAACAAAACGGAATGAGTGCTATCTAAGTTAGGACAGCAGAGAATAAGTTTTTTTTAGAGCAACAGAGAATAAGTTGACATTGGGCAGAATTGACAAAGAATGAACTAGTTCAAAAGACTAAATACACGGTATATAGGCTATTTTGGATGATCGAAATCTATATATAGTACGTAGCAGCCGGGTAAAATGATAGTTCGAGATTTAGTTATTGTACTACTCATGTGTTAAGAGGTATACCATAAAAGTCCTAACGCAAAACCCTATGCTCCTAGCCCAATGCCTAATTGTGATTCATCCGCATGGAAAAATCAGTCCACTAAAGAGGATGTCCAGTGTACATCTCAAGTTGCAGCACGAAGTTCCAAAGAATATCCCAGTACAGCTCTCAAATTCCTGATGCAACTCGTTCCTAGTTGACACTATCAACGAGAGTGGAAAACTGAAGTCCACACGGACACGCAATTTCCTCTTTGCTCAAATTTCGGCGAAGAACTTAAATAGCGAGTGTTTTTCATTTAAGCGTCGACCCATCATATATATACTGGTTATACTTCATGGATATAGGTACGGAGATAAATGACCGGACGCCCAACACATTATTAGTATCACTCTTGGTAGACTGGGCATCTATATCTCGGGTGTACTTTTGTTGTTAGTCGCGGAGATAGGATGCACATGCAGCTGGCTTTGTATAGTAGAGATAAAATATAGTGCATACGTGCTGGTTTGTTCAAGGGGGCGCATTGATCTATCGGTTCGGCTAAGTTTCGGCACAAAGGCTCCTTCGCCATGAAGCTGTTCAGCAGTGTGTTTCGTGTGGGAATGATTGTTCGTTGCATGAAGATGTCCACCTCAGATGAATTAACGCAAGAGCGACTGTCTTCGGGCCGTGATCCATAGTTGAGATCGGAGGTTCCATTTACGGGTCTATGATGATCTATGTTTTGTAGTAGCAATTTCTTTGCGAGTCAGGCCGCGACACATGATGTCGATTTTTGAATAATTCTACAAATTTATTAGCTTACGACTATTTCCTCTGTCCAAATTAAAAGTCATAGATTTGTCCAGATTTATAAAAACATCTATTCTCTCCCTTTTAAAATATAAGATGTTTTAGCTTTGTAAATTAAATGTATCTAGACTATTTTTAGTATGTAGGTTCATTCAGGTTTGAAGTAAATCTACACATTAAAAGAAGTCTAGATACATTTTCTTGATAAACCTAAAACATCTTATATTTTAAAACGGAGGAAGTACACGCTAAAACGTCTAGGATACATGTGTATCTAGCCAAATACGTGAGATCCTTTTCTGGATGCAGGGATTATTATTTTATTACGTGTTGTGGCATTTGAAGGAGTTGGTTTCTTGCAATATAGTGGCCAAGACGTGAACCCATTGACCTAGAAGTAGAGATAAAAATTACTAACACCGTCCACGTGTACATGACGCACATCTCACGAGCATCAACTTCAACTACTCCCTCCGTTCTAAAAAAAATGTCGCAAATTTATATAAATTTTAAATAAATTTAGAGACGTTTTAGTATATAGATATATCTAAATTTTTATAAATCTAAGATATTGTTTTTTAGGATAGAGGGGATATTAATTTTTTAGAATCGTATTTACATAAGTTTTCTAACAACATATTTTGATAACATATTATTGTGTATTTTTCAGGGTGAAAACTCAAGGTTTGGTTTTTCATTGGTTGTAACTAGCAGTGGCCTAACTAAAGTTATTATTTTGGAAACTCGGTTTTCTTCGGGTGGAAATCCAAAGATCTTCGATCGGACAACGGCAACGCTTGTACATTGTTTCCTTCTTGAGCCGTTGTTTTTGGAGATCCTTGTTTGTAGTACATGTGTTGTATTCGGTGGTGGTTAGAGTGCTTCTGTTGTGAGTGGTTGAACATCGATGTTTTTTTTGTTCTTGTCTGTGAGGGTCCCTGGTGTATTTTGAATCTTGTTAGTGCAGATGCTATGTGTAATTGGTATCTTCACAATATCAATATTTTTTGTTAAAGATAATAATAATTGTATATTATTGACCTAATTAAATGTCAAAACTAGTGCACATAAAATAAGAACGTTGTGTAAATATGAATGGAGTGAGTACTATCTAGGTTAGGACAGCGGAGAGTAAGTTGATGTTTGGCAGAATTGACAAAGAATGGACAGTTCAAAAGACAAAATACAGTATATAAACTATTTTTCTAACATTTTAACATGGTTTAGTGTGTAGGTTCATTCATTATGGATTATATCTGGTTCATTTTACATTAGTGAACGGAGGGAGTAGTTAAAATTTAGTTACCGTGCTACTCATGTCTCTAGCAGTGGTAAGACTTTTGAGGCATACCATAAAAGTCCTAACCCAAAATCCTATCATCATAGCCCAATGCCTAATTGTGATTCATCCGCATGGAAAAATCAGTCCACCAAAGCGGTCGTCAAGTGTACATCTCAAGTTGTAGCACAAAGTTCACGAGAACAACACGGTATAGCTCAAGTTCATGATGCAACTCATTCCTAGTTGACACTATCAACGAGACTGGAAAACTGAAGTTTGCACGGACACTCAGTTTCATCTTTGCTCTAATTTAGGTGAAGAACTTAAGAGAGTGTTTTTCCCTTAGGCGTCGACCCATCATATATATATAGAGATGTATATATATATATATATATATATATATATAATGGTTATACTACTTCATTGGATATAGATATGGAGATAAATGACCTGGCGCCCAGCACATTATTAGCTTCACTCTTGGTAGACCGGGCATCGATCTCGGGTGGAGTACTTTAATTGTTAGTTGCGAAGATAGGATGCACGGGCAACCGGCGGCGAGTCTTCGGTAGACAACACAAGGGCATATACAATGCGGTGACGTCAGTCTTTCCTTATGTTTGCCACGTTGGATTTTAGGGATGCAGAAATGGGACAATTGAGACAAGTGGGATACCACTTTTAGACTACTAGACTAACTCAAAATTAAGTGAGACAAATGCGATAAGCTAGATTTGACATATCCCGCTTATCCCACTTATCCCACCTAAATTAGAGTTAGTCTAGTAGTCTAAAAGTGGTATTCCACTTGTCCCAATTGTCCCACCTCTGCATCCCTATTGGATTTTTTCTTAGTTGGAGGAAAAAGAAATAAGAAAGAGTAGGTTGTCTTTCCTTACCTAAGGGATGATCTCTTAAAAAATAAGAGAAGACTATTTATCCATTATACCATATGTCTTCTCTTAGACAAACAATTTTTTACTAAAAATAGTTAAATCTCATTAATTACTAGAGATAGCAATAAGAGATAATACATTATACAAATTATCTCTAGCATTGTACATGCCTTAGAGTGGTTGCTCTTGAATTTATACATATAGTTAACTGGTACTCTCTTTTCAGAAAAAAAAAGTTAACTATTACTCTTAGATTAACATACAGTAGCTTTTTTCTAAAGCTGAAGCGATCTAGGGTCCGAGACAACAATAAGTCCAATAGCCACAGCACTACCTATGCATGATCGATTCGTTTTTTGCATTTCCAATCACTTGCAGTTCAAGTCTGACCATTTATCACTGCAATCTGATTGTGCCTTGGACTGCATGCTAACGGTTTAGTCTTAGTATTTCACTTTATCTTTGTTCGTCCGTGCAACCGTGTAATATGCACATGGGTCACTGATTAGATCTGAGGTCCACACCCCCTCCCGTCGCTGGAGCGGCAAGCAGAGGGAACGGGGATCCGTTGATTCCCGGTCATAGACGACGAGAACGAGGAACATTGAGGTGTCTGCTAGGGTTTCCACCCGATCCGTCGCCTCTCTTTGTTTCTCATGAGGAGAGAGGCGCATGTACAAATGGCCACCGGCCTCTTAGTTATTATGAACTATGTCTACGAAGACGGTAACTTAAAGTTTACTCCCCACTATGACATGTCTAAACAGAAAATCATTGTGCTCAGCGATGAAGGAGAATGGTGAGATCCTCTTTAAGTTGTTGTAGGATGACCCTTCGAATCTGAGTTAATTGTCAAATAATTTACGATTAAATATTTGGAGAGGTACCTTGACAGTATATAGTGTTAGTTTAATCTCCCACAGTTCGGCCCAACGGCCCGAACAGATTGATCTCGCGCCCTGATCGGGGGCGCCCAACGTTGCTATTGTTGGTGGGCCCCCATCGCGCAACGCATATAAAGAGGCGGGGTCCGGGGGCACGAACGCCGAGGTTCGTCGTGTCCACTCTCCCTACTGAAAACCCTAAACCCAATAGCCACCGATCTGGCTTGCGCTGTCGCGGCGGGAATAGCCCACTCACCGCCGCCACCACTCCGTCGAGCTCGATGGCGAGCTCATCGTCAACGCCAAAGGCCGACGGTATGCATTTCTCTCACGTGTACTCCCTAGATCGACCCCTAGCGATCCTAGCAATCCTATCAATGGTATCAGAGCAAGCTAGCTAGGTTGATCTAGTTGAGGTAGTACAAATCCGAAAAAGAAAAGAAGGGGCTAGGGGTTTTTCCATAAGCACTGCCGCGAGGTCGCGCCGTTCCTCTCGACCCCGACGCATCTGCAAGCCGAGGTCGGAAACAAGAACACAAACCCCATCTAGGGTGAAGAAAGAAAGAAAACCCCCATATCTCGTTTTCCCCGGATCAAGAATCGATCTAGAAATGAAGAAAGCAAGGAAAGAAAAGCTCCCACTGCCCCAAACCCCAATCCCAAATCGAAACAGAGAACTACAAAGATCCCAGAGAGAAAAACAAAAAAGGAAAGACCGGCCACCGCCGGGGAAGGGTGCCGCCACTGCACGGCTTGACGACAGCGCGCCCACCACGCACAACCGGCAAGGGGGCAAGGGGACGCTGCCGCTCATCGCCGTCTTTTTCTCTGCGTTGTTGCTTGCGGGGTGGGGGATGGGCAGAGAGAAAGGAAGGAGAGGGGGGTCGCATCTGGAGAGAGGGAGGGGCTCTCCGTTGGCGCCGTGCCGGGCGGCGCGGCCGCCTCGCCTTGCTCGCAGAGAGCGGAGCCGCCAAAGAGCGAGACCGAGAGGGGCAGTAGGAGGGGGACAAATGGATTAGGGTTCGAGGGGGCTCGCGGCATCTGGCCATTTTGTCCCAGCTAGAAGCGCGCATGGCCGTATGATCTAGGTCAGGGTCATCCAACGTCTCAGATCGAGCGGCGCTGGGGGCGCTGGCGGCGCATGGCCAAGCGGGCCGCGGCTGCGAACAGGGACGCAACGCGCACGTGTTAGACTAGGGAGTGGCCGCGGCAGGCCATGGGCCGGCTCCGCGCGCAAGCACATGAATATTTTTTTCTGTTTTTCTTTTTATAGAAGTGGTTTTAGACAGTTTTTTAATCTGTTTTGATTGCCTTTGCACAGTTTTTTCTATAGCATTTTTTCCAACGAAATTTTATATAGAAAAATAATAAAGTAACAGTAAAGTTTCTATAAAATGTAAAGTTGATGTTTTTATTCATGTTTTTCCGCTGCAAATGGTTAGAAGTAATTGCTTGAATGCAATAAAGTGATGATTTTATTTAATGACCAACGTTGTTAGTAAAATTTTAATCATGAATAGTTAGTTTCATCATTATTAGTTTTATTTCTGCCAACGGTGATGTAGGATTAATATTGAGAAGTTTTATGTTTTAATTTAACCAACGTTGAATTAACTCATTTTGACGATATTTTGCTTTCAGGCAATCCTATGAGTTTTATCTCGGCTATTGAGCCCCTCAATGGAGGGAACTACAACTCATGGCGAGAGAAGATTGAGATGGGGCTTGCTCTGTTTGACCTCGACTTGGCACTTGTTAAGACTTGTCCCATAGAACATGTCTACCCTGTGAGGGGCGAAAAAGAAAGTGAAGTGGACTTTAACAAAAGGGTTCATGACCATGAACCAATAAGAATGATCGTGCAAAGTGGGACTCGTCCAATAGAAAGTGCTTGATGGTGATTAAAAGCTCCATCATGGAGGCTATAAGGGGAGCAATCCCAGAGTGTAGCACTGCCAGTGAGTACCTGAAAAAGGTAGAGAGTCAGTTTACTGGGTCTTCAAGGCCTATGCAAGCTCTCTTATTAAGAAACTTGTTACTACAAGATACACTGGTGGTGAAGTAAGGGACCACATATTGCGAATGAGCAACATGTCTTCCAAGCTTAAGCCCATGGTCCTGGAGCTTCCAGATGAGTTTATTATTCATCTGATTTTTGCCTCACTGCCAAATCAATTTGAAGCTTTTGCTGTGAACTACAATGCACAGCCAGAAAAGTGGGGCATTGAGAAGATGATGGCCATGTGTGTACAAGAAGAAGAGAGGCTTAAGGGGCAATCTGGTGATTCTGTGAACTACCTAAGCCCAACCAAGAAGAGGAACTTTCAGGGTTCCAAGCCACAAGGGAAACCTCAGGGGCATCCCTCTTCTTATAGGCCGCATGGAAAGGCTCATGATCACCAGGCGCAGGAGGTGGACAAGGACACCTGCAAGTGGTGCAAGCAGAAGGGCCACTACATCAGTGACTATGTGGATTTTTTGAAGTATCTGTGCAAGAATGGTGAGGATTTAATTATTTTTGTTGATGAATCCTTATTTTTAAGTTATGCAAAATCTACTTGGTGGATTGACTCAGGTGCGACTATTCATGTTGCAAATTCATTACAGGGATACCGTATGAGAAGGACCCTGCAAAGAGCAGAAAGAAGTATTAAAGTTGCAAATGGCGTCCAAGCTGAAGTCGAAGCCATTGGAGATCTTCCATTAGAGTTATCATATGGATTTGTACTTCTACTAGTAGATGTGCTTTATGTACCCTCATTGCATTGAAACTTAATAAGTGTGTCGCGCTTAGATCATTGTGGTTTTGCTTGCCATTTTGGCGATGGACAATGTAAGATCAAGTTTAATAATCAGATTGTTGGTCTTGCCTTTAGACAAGACAAGCTTTATTTGTTATCACTTTGTGAGAATGTGAATGCATTAAGCGCTGAGAATGAGAATGCCTCCTCATCCCTGAATGGAAAGAGTAAAAGGAAAAGAATTGATGATGTCTCATCAAAATTATGGCACTGTCATTTAGGCCATTGAT
Source organism: Avena sativa (assembly GCA_916181665.1). Lineage (NCBI taxonomy): Eukaryota > Viridiplantae > Streptophyta > Magnoliopsida > Poales > Poaceae > Avena > Avena sativa. The sequence continues at coordinate 19,581,886 of OV702284.1, forward strand.
GACCCAAAAGTATAGGGGGTGTATCGCAGTACTTTCGATAAATAGGAGTGTCGATCCCAACGAGGAGAAGAAGGTGTTGATTAGTGGTATGGAGCAGGAAATCTCTGCAAATACTTAGCAAACGGATTTTTAGGGATTTTCTGATAAATCAACAAAACAAAGTGCAAGTAATAAAGAACAAACACAACAAGTGGCCCAATCCTTTCTTAGCAAAGGACAAGCCGGTGGAAATACTTATAAGGACCAAACTGTATGAGACGAACTCAAAAGAGTAAGGCGAGACCCTGAATAAGGGACCCCACGAAGTGCCATCATGGATTGCAACACACGGAATGCCACAGTGCCCGGGCACTTCTCGAGGACACATGGGAATTCTGTCAAGTGCTTTCGCTTCATATAGCTAAGTAATATTCTTTGGTGTTGTAAGTGTTGTGTGGGTGAACCTGTGCTAATGTACCGACCTTACTTGGACCAATACATACTTTTGATTAACCCCCTGCAAGCATCCGCAACTACAGGAAAGTAATTAAGATATAAACCTAACCACAGCCTTAAACTCTGAGATCCTACGCTCCCTTGTGCAAAGGTGTCCTAACGGGGGTTCAGGTTTATGTCACTCCGGCAACCCCAAAATTAGTAGCAAAATACACAATGCATTCCCCTAGGGCCATAAATGGTGAAGTATCATGCAGTCGAAGTTCACATGACACCACTAGAAGAATAGCACCACAACTTAAATACTAAACCATTGAACAATAACATAACACAAATCCACTAATAACAACATGACTTCTCCCATGTCCTCAAGAACTAAACGAACTACTCACGAGACATCATATGTATCAAGATCAAAGATGATATGGTAATGGATAACAATCTAAACATAAACAATAATCCAATGGTTCCACTCACAAGCATTAACTACAATAGTAATTAACACCGAGAAAGTTTCCCCTAAGAACTAAAGCAATATCCAACACAATTGTTACAGCGGGACGTAGTGGTGATGATGGTGCTGGTGGAGATGATGGTGTGGATGATGATGATCCCGATGAATCCTAGCTTGATGACGGTGTTGATGGCGATGATCTCCCCTCTCTGGGAAGGAATTCCCCCGGCAGAAATCTGTCTGCCAGAGAGATCTTTCTCTCTCGGTGTTTTCCGCCCCGTAGAGGCGGCGGAAATCTATCTGTGGTCGCTCCCCTGGTGTTAGGGTTCCGTGAGGAAGATATAGGTGAGAGGGCGGAGTCGAAGGCCGGCCAGGTGGGCCACACCTGCCCTAGGCGCGGGGCAAGGTGGCCTTGCGCCTAGGGGGTGTGGGCCCCCTATGGCCCTTCTTCGCCTCCCCTTCTGGCTTCCTCAGTCTTTCGGGAAAATATAATTTTCCCATATTTTCTGGTATTTTTCTGATCTTTGCAAAATTGCATCAAAACACCTCCTTCTCCATCAGAATCCAGACTCCGACAGTCCATCCTCCAAGAATCATCCAACATGAAAAAACAGTGGAAAAGACATAAGTAATACCTCATAATAAGACATATATATCAATGAATAGAGGCAAATTATGATATAGAAAGGTGATGCAAATTGGACGTATCAAATCCCCCCAAGCTTAGACCTTCGCTTGTCCCCAAGCAAAAACTGAGCTCAGTAAACATGTCCACAGGTTTATGGAGTGAAGTGTTGATAAAAGAAATACGAACAAGAAGCATCACACTTACCATTACACAACTCATAGAAGAAATCAACTCACCATTATATAACTTAGCTTGCAACAAGTACATGAGTCACAATAGAGATGCATAAAGATAAATCATAATTGGAATTGGCAAACTCTTGTTCCTTGTCACAGAACAGCTGGCAAACAGTTTCACAAAAAACTTTTTGTAAAAGTTTTATAACAGGAGCACTCTTTGCTCAAAAAGGTTTTTCAATGAAGGCTTTCAAAGTAATATTCAATAGATAAGAGTTTTGTGCAAACAAGGAAGCATAAGAACATGATTGAATAAATCACCATATGAATGCTTGAAACACAACAACTCAAATGCTTGCTGGAGATAGAGAGGAAGTAGGTTTACTGACTCAACTTAGAAAATAGAGAAAGGTCCCTTTATAAAGGGAAGCAGGGATTACAAGTCATAAAGAGCTTCCAAAAGATTATGGTACTTACTAGCTTTGAGCCCCCATTGCCCCTATCATAGGCATCTTGAGATGATTAATGTTAAAGTGCACAAAGATGGAGTATATGCTTGACGAAATATAAGTTGGCAATCTCATGTCCCTTGAATAGCATAAGGTACTTAATAGCAGCATAATCAGTATGAATAGTAACCTTTGAACCAACAATATAAGGCCTAAACTTATCACAAGCAAAGATTACAGCTAAAAACTCTTTTTCAGTAGTAGCATAATTCTTTTGAGCAGCATCTAAAGTCTTGCTAGCATAATGAATAACATTCAACTTCTTATCAACATGTTGTCCAAGGACATCACCCACATCAAAATCACTAGCATCACACATAATTTCAAAAGGTAAACTCCAATCAGGTGGTTGAACAATAGGAGCAGTGGTCAAAGCTTTCTTCAAAGTTTCAAAAGATTCCTTACAATCATCATCAAAAACAAAAGGTACATCTTTTTGAAGAAGATTAGTAAGGGGCTTTGAAATTTTGGAGAAATCTTTAATAAACCTCCTATAGAAACCAGCATGACCAAGGATACTACGAAAACCTTTGATATCTCTAGGACAAGGAATCTTCTCAATTGCTTCAATTTTGTCTCTGTCAATTTCAATGCCTCTTTCAGAGATCTTATGTCCAAGAACAATCCCTTCATTAACCATGAAATGACATTTCTCCCAATTAAGAACAAGGTTGGTTTCCTCACATCTCTGCAAAACTTTATCAAGGTTGGGCAAACAGTTATCAAAATAAGTTCCATAGACAGAAAAATCGTCCATGAAAACCTCCACAATTTCTTCACAAAAACCATGAAAGATAGCAGACATACATCTCTGAAAGGTAGCAGGAGCATTACATAAACCAAAAGGCATACGCCTATAAGCATAAGTACCATAAGGGCAAGTGAAAGTAGTTTTCTCTTGGTCTTGTACTTCCACAGCAATTTGAGAAAAACTAGAATAACCATCAAGAAAACAAAAGTGAGTCTTTTTGGACAACCTGTCAAGCATTTGATCAATAAAGGGCAAAGGATAATGATCTTTATTAGTAACTGATGACTCCTTGATGGAACCAGAGAACTTGGTGCTTGACGTGGAGTCTGTTGGGAACCCCAAGAGCAAGGTGTGAAGCATCACAACAACAAGTTTTCCCTCAGTAGAGACCGAGGTTATCGAACCAGAAGGAGGAAGGAAATGTCACACAGGTGTTGCAAGCAACGCGGAGACCTGCACAACACAAACTCAAGACTTTGCCCCAACGAATCAGTGAGGTTGTCAAGCTCACCGGTTTGCTGTAAAAAAGGATTAAACGTATGGTGTGGAAGGTAATGGTGGTTTGCATCAAGTAAACAAGTAACAGTGGAAGATGTATCAATGGTAAAGATTGGACCGTGGTATATAGTTCACTAGAGGTTCTCTCCTTAGATAAACAACATGGCATGAAGGGTAAACAAATTACAACAGGGCAATTGACATGAACTGATCAAGGCATAACAATGCAATTACTAGTCAGAAAGATCCTATGAGATTCGATTGGGCAATACAACAAGATACATAGACCGCCATCCAACTACATCTATGACTAGAAGTCCACCTTCAGGTTATCATTCGAACCCCCTCCAGTATTAAGTTGCAAGAAACAGACAACTACTTTAAGCAAAGTGTGTAAGGTAAAAAGTCTACATGTTCCATGAACAAGAGACTGTTGTTTTCTCCCTAGTAGCAACAACACATCTACAACCGAAGAGATTATTGTCGCTTACTTTGGAAACTAGAGGCATGAACCCACTATCGAGCACTCATCAAAGTGGCTTGAATCCATGGAAGATGAAATGAGATCCATGAGTAGCAACAAAGTCTGGAATTTAGAAGAAATTCCTAAAGGAGCCAAAACAGTAGGCTGAAAATGGGTCTACAAGACAAAATGTGACTCTAGAGGGAATATTGAAAGATATAAAGCACGGCTTGTTGCTAAGGGTTTCACCCAAAGAGAAGAAATAGATTACAATGAGACATTTTCTCCAGTCTCAAGTAAGGATTCTTTTAGAATAATAATGGAATTGCATCAGATGGATGTAAAGACGAATTCCGAAATGGAGACTTGGAACAAAATGTTTACATGGCACAGCCCAAGGGTTTTGTCGTGGAAGGAAAAGAACGTATGGGATGTCGTCTAAAGAGATCCATTTATGGATTAAAATAGGCCTCCAGGCAATGGTACTTAAAGTTCCATGAAACAATAAGAAAGTTTGGGTTCGATGAGAATGGGGAGGACAATTGCGTATATGCAAAGTTCAAGAATGGGACATTCATTTTCCTTATCCTATATGTGGATGACATTCTACTCGCTAGTAGTGATGTTAGTCTACTATTGGAGACGAAGAAGTTTTTGTCCTCGAACTTTGATATGAAAGATCTTGGTGAAGCTTCATTCGTTCTAAGAATTGAAATTCACCGAGATAGAGAAAAAAGGGTTTTAGGGCTATCGCAGAAGGCATACTTAGAGAAAGGTTCTGAAGAAGTATAGTATGCATGCGAGTAATCCTACGCCTGCTCCTATAGTCAAGGGCGATAGATTTCAGAATTTTCAGTGTCCCAGGAACCAATATGAGATCGATCAAATGAAAGCGGTTCCATATGCTTCTGCTGTCGGAAGCTTGATGTATGCTCAAGTGTTTACACACCCTGACTTAGCTTTTTTTTACCGGGGTACTTGGTAGATTTCAAAGTAATCCAGGAATAGATCATTGGAAAATGGTAAAGAAGGCATTGCGTTATGCAAAAGGCACAAAAGGCCTCATGCTAACATATAGAAGAACCGATTCCCCTGGGATAGAAGGGTATTCGGATGCAGACTATGCAGGAGATGTAGATGAAAGAAAATCCACATCAGGATATATATTTACTCTCGCGGGTGGAGCTATATTGTGGAAAAGCTCCAAGCAAACCATCATGGCATCGTTCACGATGGTATCTGAGTATGTAGCATGTTATGAGTCCACGGGGCAGGAAAACTGGTTGAAGAAGTTTATACCTGGGTTGAGAGTGGTGGACAGAATTCAAAGACCACTCAGAATGTATTGCGACAATGAGCCGGCAGTATTCTATGCTAACAACAATAAGTCAAGTGTTGCTGCCAAACACATTAACATTAAGTTTTATGTTGTGAAAGAAAGAATCCAGGATCATATGACGGCTGCTCGACGTAGAGCACTTTGTTGGAAACCCCAAGAGCAAGGCGTGAAGCAGCAAGCAACAAGTTTCCCCTCAGTTGATACCGAGGTTATTGAACCAGAAGGAGGAAGGAAACGTCACACGGGTGTTGCAAGCAACGAGGAGACATGCACAACACAAACTCAAGACTTTGCCCCAACGAATCAGTGAGGTTGTCAAGCTCACCGGTTTGTTGTAACAAAGGATTAAACGTATGGTGTGGAAGGTAATGGTTTGCAGCAAGTAGGAAGGTAACTGTGGAAGATGTATCAATGGTAAAGATTGGACTGGGGTCCATAGTTCACTAGAGGTGCTCTCCTTAGATAAACAACATGGCATGAAGGGTAAACAAATTACAGCGAGGCAATTGACAGGAACTGAGCAAGGCATAACAATGTAATTACTAGCCAGAAAGATCTATGAAGTTGACTGGGCAATACAACAATATACATAGGCGGTGGCAGCGGCTACAGACGATTTCGTGGATTTCTGATCGGGTACTCAGGGTTTCTGCATCGGGGGCTTATTATAGGCGAAGGGGCGAGACCGGGAGGCGGCCAGGGCCACCAAACCCTATCTAGGCGCGGGCCCACCTGCCCCCGCGCCTGGGGTGTGTCTGGCCCCCCTGGCCGTCCCCTCCGGCTCTCCTCTGGACATCTTGTTCCCCACGGAAATTAATTGACTTTGACGTTTGTCCCATCCAATTCCGAGAATATTTCTTTACTAACTTTTCTGAAACCAAAAACAGTAGAAAACATGCATCTGGCACTATTGCAACTTGTTAATAGGTTAGTACCAGAAAACATGTAAAAAGCATCTCAAAGTGTGGACAAGTAAAGCAAAGTAGATACTAAACAAGCATGGAACATCAAAAATTATAGATACGTTTCCAACGTATCAGCATCCCCAAGATTAACTCCTGCTCGTCCTCGGGTAGGTAAGTGATAAACAGAATAATTTTTTAGGTGACATGCACCCTCACAATAAAGATCCAACCATTTGCAGGCATTGAAATATGGGATCAAAGAACGCTAAACATGTGCATGAACAATGGAGTTCTAACAATAGGACATAGTAACTATGCATGCAACATGGCAAGCTACAAACAAACATCATGAATAATATGCATTGAAAAACGTTTGTTTGTTTCACATGCAGAAAACATAGCATAATGGCAATCAGCTTGTCCCTCATAGAGTAGCAATATAATGCATAGTACACCTGCAAAGTTCACAAGGGTGACTAGAAACAAATAGCACAAGAGCAAGTAATAACACAATATGCATCAATTAATAAGCTTTGGAACACTACACAGTGAATGATAACTATGCTCTCTTAATGGTGCCTAAAGGTAGAAGGTGGATACTCAATAATGGTGGAAGAAAGGCCTTTTTTTGTAAAGGAATCAGTGATTACAAGTTTCAAAAAGAGCTTCCAAAAATTATGGTACTAGTTAGCTTTCAGCCCTCATTGCCCCTATCATAAGAATCTTGAAGTGGTTATGGTTAAAGTGGCAAAGCTGGAGTATATCCTTGACGAAGTATAAGTTGACAATCTCATGCCCCTTGAATACGAGGGCCACACCTCATGCATACTCAACTTTGGGTCTAGGTAAGTTCTTGTCACTATAAGTATTTGCATATCAGTGAGAACCGCCAACGGGGTACCCCTTGCACATGGTACAGGAGCTTTCCCATAACCAAAATGACAAGGCAAGCAGACAATGAGCATCTCAACAATTCTTCTTATGTACCATGGGAATATGATGCTTTTTTCTCTCTTTACTCTTTTCTCAATGTGTCTCTTTTTTTATAAGAAGAATGCTTCATAGATGTCACTATGGTGATGCTGCAAGTTTCCACCATGATTAGGCATGGCTTAGGCTAGCGACCCAGGTGTTTCTCTAACACAGGATACAAACTCCATGGACTTACAAGTTGCCACTTTATTTCACACGGTGGCATCCATAGACAAAAGAACATGATATCAACTGAGTACAACAAGGTGCAAGTGCAATGTTGAAAACGTTCCCCGTGACAACATGGTTCTGCTAATTCCAACTTATAAGTGCAAGCATATACAAAAAAGTTTTCACAATGGTTCAAGTTTATTAGGGGCAAAGAATAAAGTGTTCCATCAAGTTCGTGAGGGCTTTAATCACTAAGTTTTCACATAACAAAATAGTTTTTAATTGAAATATAGATGAAAATAAGAATATACTTGGAATGGTGTAACACACCATGCATAGGAGTTTATAGTGGACACTTTGGAATAACTTGGTTTCTTGGGAGTTCGAAGCATGAGTAGAGATTACTCATACAAGTGGAGGCTAGCAAAAGACCGGGAGCAACCAACTAAGAGAGCAATAATGGCCATAATTATGCAATGCAACAAAGCAAACTAATCAAAGCAAAGAGTGGTACTACAAGTCAAGGACTAAATGATCATAGAGGCTAATGGTGACTTGTCATAGTCATAACATGGTGTGAGCATGTGCCAAGTCAACCCAAGCAAAATATCAAAGGAGAATACCACAATACTATGCTTTTGCATGCTAAAACAACGCATAATTTCTTCAAGGCACACTAAGCAATCACAATTGTTTGGAACAAGACATGCTACAGCAATAATCACTAAGCATAATGCTAAAACAACACCTAGCATGTCATGCTAAAGTCTAAGTCACACTCAATACAAGCTCCTCTTGCACTTCAAGCAAGAACTTACTACTCCTTTCCAAACACCAAGTAACCTTATTTACAAAACAACACATCGAGAACGGGGTCCAAACTACTAAAGCAAACTAAACAAACTAAGCAAAGAAAACAAAAACTAAGACGCTCCAAGAACAACACAACTGTGCATGAAACAATAAAAACGAAGTGTCTAGACAGACCTGAGCTTTTTATTGATGAAGAAGGGGATGCCTTGGGCATCCCCAAGCTTTGACGCTTGTACCTCTTGAATATTTCTTGGGGTGACACCATGGTGGCATCCCCAAGCTTGAGATTTTGACCATTCTTCATCTCATTGCATCATTCTCTCTCTACACCTGAAATTTTTCCTTCATACAAAACTTCACACAATCTTCATTAGCAACATTAGCTTATTCAAAAGATATTGTACCACTGGCAAAGCTTTGGAACATCAAGGATTTTCACTAAAAACACAATATACTGTAGTAAATCCTTTAAATAAACTCAATTTACCTGAAGAGAGCTCAAAAAGGAATCAATAAGAAGAAAATGCAAATAATGACAGAAATCTGTCAAAACAGACCAGCAGGTAGAAACGATTTTTTTCGAACATCTTTTGTTGCTCAAATAAAAAAGTATTGAACTATCGAAAGTTAGCTAACATACTGGGGGATATATTCGTAAATTTTGAGCTTAATCCGAGTTACAGAGCCTCTTGACGAATTTTTTTGGTGGAGGACAGAAATCTGTTTCGGGATAGCAACTCCCCAAATCTTACTTCCCTCTCATTAGAGGTCATTCTTGGCACAAAAATCAAACAAAAAAGGATAAGTAGAGGTCATTACAGAAGTAATAACTTCCAAGACTCAAGGAAACTCTTGGGTTATCTCCCAACAAGTACTTTTCTTTAATGCCTTTAAGTTAGGCACAAGAAGCAAAAAGAATCAAGTATTTTCAAATGAAGAAGCATTAACATCCATATTTGCAAAGTCTTCAACTATGAAAGGTATCTCATCCAAATGGGTTTTGGAGGATCCCTTCTCATCTCTCTTTGGTCTACTACTTTCATCAAAAAAAATCAGGGGCAATCCAATCAAAATTATGCTCAAAGGCTTCATGCATTCCAACAAGCTTAAAGAGTATGGGTATGTTAAATTCTTCTCTAGGCTTAGTTTTATCAAACATACCCACAACATCTACGTCACATCCTAGCATATTGAAACGCTCAAAGACCTTTTTGGCTTCCCTAACAACATCATGGAATTCATTAAATAAAGTTTCAAGGATGAATTCCCTCTTTTCAGCATTCTTTTCTTCTTTTAGTTTTAGAAACAGGAATTGCATGAAGGGGTTAAGGCTAACAAACCTAGCCTCCAGCATATGAACTAAAGAAGCTGCAGCAATCTCATAATTAGGAGCAAGTTCAGCTATAGATTTTTCCTTAATATCCTCATGCTTGCTAACATGATTAAAGAATTCTTCAATATTATCTTTCCCAATTATGGAGCCACTACCTATTGCAAGGGCTTTCAGGGCAAACTTGGGGAGCAACATGGTGAGCTAGAGCAAGGACTAATTTTTTTGTGTTTTTGAATAAGGCAAGCAAACCAAACTAGACTAATTTTTTGGGTTTTTTGAAAAGAGGAAAACAAAACCAAGCAAAAGAAACAAAAGAAACAAAGCAAACAAAAAAAGGTAAAAAGAAAGGAAGTGAAGGACTCCCCTAGTGAAGACGTCATTAGCCTCCCCGGCAACGGCGCCAGAAAGCTTGATGGCTGATCGACATAGAGCACTTTGTTGGAAACCCCAAGAGCAAGGCATGAAGCAGCAAGTTCTCCCTCAGTTGAGACCGAGGTTATCGAACCAGAAGGAGGAAGGAAACATCACACAGGTGTTGCGAGCAACGCGGAGACCTGCACAACACAAACTCAAGACTTTGCCCCAACGAATCAGTGAAGTTGTCAAGCTCACCGATTTGCTGTAACAAAGGATTAAACGTATGGTGTGGAAGGCAATGGTTTGCAGCAAGTAAACATGTAACAATGGAAGATGTATCAATGGTAAAGATTGGACCGGGGTCCATAGTTCAGTAGAGGTGCTCTCCATAGATAAACAACATGGCATGAAGGGTAAAAAAATTACAGCGATGCAATTGACAGGAACTGAGCAAGGCATAACAATGCAATTACTAGCCAGAAAGATCCTATGAAGTTGATTGGGCAATACAACAATATACATAGACCGTCATCCAACTACATCTATGACTAGAAGTCCACCTTCAGGTTATCATCCGAACCCCTCCAGTATTAAGTTGCAAGCAACAGACAACTGCTTTAAGCAAAGTGTCTAAGGTAAACAGTCCACATGTTCCATGAACAAGAGACCGTTGTTTTCTCCCTAGTAGCAACAACACATCTACAACCGAAGAGATTATTGTCACTTACCTTGGAAACTAGAGGCATGAACCCACTATTGAGCATAAATACCCCCTCTTGGAGTCACTAGCAACTACTTGGCCAAGATAACCACTAGCAACGGAGACCATGCAAGATCACAAACAACACAGACATGATAGAATCATAAAGAAAAAACCATTAATCAAACCAATATAATAATCTCAATATCCATCGGATCCCCGCAAACACAACATGCATGATTACAAATAGATTAGATCTTGATCATGAACGGAGCTCACAAGATCTATACATGAAAGCACAAAGGAGGAGATACAACCATCTAGCTACTACATGGACCCATAGTCCAAGGTGGAACTACTCACGAATCATACCAGAGAGAAGGCCTCTGGGATGATCTCCCCTCCGGCAGGGTGCCGGGAAGAGCTTCAGATCCCCCCGATCTAGGGACGATGGTGGCAGCGGCTAGAGACGGTTTCGTGGATTTATGATCGGCTACTCAGGGTTTCTGCATCGAGGGCTTCTTATAGGCGAAGGGGCGAGACCGGGAGGCGGCCAGGGCCACAAAAGCCTAGCCAGGCACGGCCTTACCTGCCCCCGCGCCTGGGGTGGGTCTGGCCCCCTGGTCGTCCCCTCCGGCTCTCCTCTGGACTTCTTGTTCCCCACGGAAATTAGTTAAATTTGACGTTTGTCCCGTCCAATTCCGAGAATATTTCTTTACTAACTTTTCTGAAACAAAAAACAACAGAAAATAGGCATCTGGCACTGTTGCAACTTGTTAATAGGTTAGTACCAGAAAACATGTAAAAAGCACCTCAAAGTGTGGACAAGTAAAGCAAAGTAGATACTAAACAAGCATGGAGCATCAAAAATTATAGATACGTTTCCAACGTATCATCATACCATAAGTTTAGAGCATATAAGTACAAAAGAATTGCTCGCAGATCCGCTCACAAAAGGATTACCACCCAGTGTGTTCAGAGAACACTTAGCCGGCATGGGTTTAAGGGAAAGCCTATGATACCTGGATATTAAGGGCCTAGAACAAGAATCTGTTTCAAAATAGAGAGGTGTATAGTGGCTATCGAATCTATGGTGTGTAACTGATCATTATGACGAGACATGCTCTATATATTGATCTGTGATGAAATGGGTGCCAAAGTATAAGTTTAAAGTGTAAGTTGAATGAAAGATGAGATCAAGGGGGAGAATTTTAGTTTGATCTTCCACTGTTCGTCCCAACGGCCCAGAACGGATTGATCTTGCGCCCTGATCGGGGGCGCCCAACGTCGCTATTGTTGGTGGGCCCCCATCATGCAGCGCATAGAAAGAGGTGGGGGCCGGGGGCACGAACGCCAAGGTTCATCGTGCCCACTCTCCCCACCGAAAACCCTAAACCCAATAGCCACCAATCTGGCTTGCGCTGTAGCGGCGGGAACAACCCACTCACCGCCGCCACCACTCCATCGAGCTCGATGGAGAGCTCATCGTCAATGCCAAAGGCCGACGGTATGCATTTCTCTCACGTGTACTCCCTAGATTGACCCCTAGCGATCCTAGCAATCCTATCATATAGTGCATGCATGCTGATTTGTTCAAGGGGCGCAGTGCAGATATGCGGTGACCCAACATACCACTGCATGATGTACTACACTATAGTCGTGGATATAACACCAATGAAACATCGTTCCACTACTATTATATCCCTCAGAGTGGTACAATAGAAACATAGCATGTCCAAGACATGACTATAGGTTATAAGTCGACTCTTTACAAAATATCCAGAGAACACTCTAGGTTATAGAGAGAGAAAGCAACTTCTTACAAACAATAACCAGAAATAACAACTCATAACTATCATACTAATAGACGAGTATCTAAACTATTTGTCTTGCAAATGCTGATATTGCATTGCTTTATAGAAGTCGGTTTTATGGCTAGATATTATATTCCTATCTAATTAGCAACTTCGTTTCACTATAGTTGATGTATATGTTGACTTCTGATGTCTACGCACTTCTATTCTTGTAGACAGTTGTTAGGCCTCCAAGTGCAGAGGTTTGTAGAACAGCAGCAAGTTTCCCTTAAGTGGATTACCCAAGGTTTATCGAACTTAGGGAGGAAGTGGTCAAAGGTATTCCCTCTCAAGCAATCCTCCAATCAAGATACAAGAAGTCTCTTGTGTCCCCAATACACTTGTCAGGTGTATAGGTGCACTAGTTCGGCGAAGAGATAGTGAAATACAAGTGGTAACGGTTCCAGAAAATAGCTTGATGGTGAGGTAAAGACTAAAGCAAGCAAACATGCAACAGATCTAGATGCAAATGGTGTTTCAATGTTTAGAAACAAGGCCTAGGGATCATACTTTCACTAGTGAACACTCTCTCATATAAATATCCTCTCTACATGATACTACTCTTAACTACTCTCCGGTTGGACACTCTAATCCACGGTAGGGTTATAACAGCACTCCTCAAAGTCCGCCTTCCCCAATCTAGATAACCCCACACTGTCACCTTGAGCGCTAGATGGTTCCAACAAACACCACAATTTCATAGAGACATCCAACCCCAAATATAACTCATAACAAATATTCAATCTAGACAAAGTGCCACACACGGTATGCACGCTGTCACTTTCACACACGTGGGGAAAAGCATAGATCTATTAAAGCATAAAGAGTATTTATGTAGACTCAAACCTAAGTGGCACCATGGCGTGTACGCTGTCACTTTCACACACATGGGGAGAGCAGAGATCTATTAAAGCACTTGAGTAGCAAGGTAGATCTACTTGATTACAAAGCTCATGACCACAACAAGATCATGCATAGAGAGAGAGATGAACACATAGCTACCGGTAGAGCCCTTAGCCTCGAGGAAGAACTACTCCCTCCTCATCATGGGAATCAGCAACAGTGATGAAGATGGTGATGGAGATCGATGGAGATGGCTCCGGGGGCACTTCCCCGTCCCAGCAGGGTGTCAGAACAAAGACTTTCTGTCCCCGGAATCTCCCTTTCGGTGGCGGCGGCGCTACGTATGTTTTTATGGAAGTATGATGGATTATTTAGGGTTTTCTGCATCAGGGTATTATTATAGGAGAAGAGGCGAGGCTAGGAGGCGGCCAGGGGCCCCACACCCTACCCAGGCGCGGGGCAGGGCCCACCTGCGCCTAGGGGGGTCTGGCCGCCCTGGTTCGCTTCTCCGTCTCGTCTTCTGGCTTCGTGTCTCCCATAGTAAAATATTGACTTTGGCTTTTGTCCCGTCCAATTCCGAGAATATTGATTTTCTGCCTTTCTTGAACCAAAAACAGAAGAAAACATGCAACTGGCACTTTGGCAACTTGTTAATAGGTTAGTTTCAGAAAAGATATAAAAACACCTCAAAGTGTAGACAAAGTAAAGCAAAGTAGATATAAAACAAGCATGGAGCATCAAAAATTATAGACACGTTTACGACGTATCAAGCATCCCCAAGCTTAACTCCTGCTCGTCCTCAAGTAGGTAAGTCATAAAAGAATAATTTTTGTGGTGACATGCACCATCAAAACCAAGATCAAACCATTTGCAAGCATTGAAAGATGGGATCAAAGAACTCTAAACATGTGCAATAAAGATGGAGTTCTAACAATAGGACATAGTAACTATGCATGCAACATGAAAGGCTACAAACAAAGATCATGAATAACATGCTTTGAAAAACGTTTGTTTGTTTCACATACAGAAAACATAGCATAGTGGCAATCAGCTTGTCCCTCATAGAGTAGCAAATAGATGCATAGGACACCTTCAAAGTTCACAAGGTGACTAGAAACAAGTAGCGCAAGAACAAGTAATATCACAATATGCATCAATCAATAAGTTTTGGGACACTCTACAGAGAATGACAACTATGCTCTCTTAATGGTGCCTAAAGGTAGAAGGTGGAGACTCAATATAATAGTATAAGAAAGGCCTTTCATAAAGTCAACAGGGATTTCAAGTTTCAAAAAGATCTTCCAAAAATTATGGTACTTGTTAGCTTTAAGCCCTCATTGCCCCTATCATAAGCATCTTGAAGTGGTTAAGGTTAATGTGAACAAACTATGGAGTATATACTTGACAAAGTATAAGTTGGAAATCTCAAGTCCCTTGAATACGAGGGCCACACCTCATGCTACTCAACTTCAGTTACCTTTAAGTTATTGTCATTGTAAGTACATGCGTATCATAGAGAACCGCCAACGGGGTACCCCTTGCACATGGTACAGGAGCTATCCCATAACCAAAATGACAAGGCAAGCAGACAATGATCATCTTAGCGATCTTTTTATTTACTATATGCATAGCTTTTTATTGAGGATGCTTCATAGATAGCTCACTATGGTGATGCTGCAAGTTTCCACCATGATTAGGCATGGCTTAGGCTAGCGGCCCAGGCGTTTCTCTAACACAAAATACATACTCCATGGACTTACAAGTTCCCTCTTTATTTCACACCGGTGACATCCATAGACAAAAGAGCATGATATCAACTGAGTACAAAGTACAAGTGCAATGTTGAAAACGTTCCCCGTGACAACATGGTTCTGCTAATTCCAACGTATAAGTGCAAGCATATACATCATAGATGACACAATGGTTCAAGTTTATTAGGGGCAAATAATATAAAGTGTGCCATCAAGTTTGTGAGGGCTTTAATCACTAAGTTTTCACATAACAAAATACTTTTAAATTGGAAGATAGCTGAAAACAAGAATATACTTGGAATGGTGTAACACACCATGCATAGGAATTTATAGTGGACACTTTGGAATAACTTGGTTTCTTGGGAGTTGGAAGCATGAGTAGAGCTTACTCATACAAGTGGAAGCTAGCAAAAGACTGGGAGCAACCAACTAAGAGAGCAATAATGGCCATAATCATGCAGAGCAACAAAACATTACTAATCAAAGCATAGAGTGGTACTACAAGTCAAGGACTAAATGATCATAGAGGCTATGGTGACATGTTCATAGTCATAACATGGTGTGAGCATGTGCCAAGTCAACCCAAACAAAGCATCAAAGGAGAATACCGCAATACTATGCTTTTGTATGCTAAAACAACGCATGATTCCTTCAAGGCACATTAAGCAATCCTAATTGTTTGGAACAAGTCATGATACAGCAATAATCACTAAGCATAAGGTCAAAAAAAGATCTAGCATGACATGATAAAGTCTAAGCCACAGTCAAAACAAGCTCCCTTTTGTACCACTATAAGCATGAAACTTTCTACTCTTTTCCAACACCAAACAACTTATTTGAAACAACTCACAAAGATAATAATCAATAAATATCAGTGAGATTTTCTCACACATCCAAAAAGAAGAACTAAAAAGTTCTAAGCTGAAAGCACAAGAAAACTAAGGCTGAACACAGTACTAGCAAAAGTGAACACTCACAAAATAATAAGAGTGAAAACTAGAGTGTTCTAGGCAATGGAAACAGAGTGTGTCTCTCTCCAAAAGAAGTGTGGTGTAACCAACTAACTTACTCAAGCAAACTAAGCAAACAAAAACCAAAAACTAAAACTAAGACGCTCCAAGAACAACACAACAATGCATGAAACAATAAAAACGAAGTGTCTAGAAAGACCTGAGATTTTTATTGATGAAGAGGGGATGCCCCCAAGCTTTGAAGCTTGTACCTCTTGAATATTTATTGGGGTGACACGGGGTAGTATCCCCAAGCTTGAGCTTTTGTCCATTCTTCATCTCATTACATCATTATTTCTCTACACCTGCAAATTTTCCTTCATACAAAACTTCACACAATCTTCATTAGCAACATTAGTGTATTCAAAAGATAATAGACCTCTGTGTTTAGTTTCAAAACAGAAAAACTTTCACTAAAGACATAAGCTACTGTATCAACTCATTCACAAAGATCAATTTCCCAAAAAGAACCTAAAAAGGAATCAATAAGAAGCAAATGCAAATAATGGTAGAAATCTGTCAAAACAGACCAGCAGGTAGAAACCGATTTTTTCAAAGACCTTTTGTTGCTCAAATCAAGAAGTGTTCAACTAACGAAAGTTATCTAACATATTGAGGGATTTATTCATATATTTTCACCTCAATCCGACTTACAGAGACTCCTCACGAATTTTTATGGTAGAGGACAGAAATCTGTTTCGGGACAGCAACTCCCCAAATCTTACTTCCCTCTCATTAGAGGTCATTCTTGGCACAAAGAGCAAATAAAAAGGATAAAGAGAGGTCATTACTGAAGAAATAACTTCCAAGACTCAAGAAAACTCTTGGGTTATCTCGCAACAAGTACTTCTCTTTACCGCCAATAAGTTAGGCTTGATAGTTTGAGAAGATGCTCACATAACAAATATGAATTGAAGTAAAAGAGAGCATCAAGAAGCAAATTCAAAACACATTTAAGTCTAACCCACTTCCTATGCATAGGAATCTTGTAAATAAACAAGTCATGAAAGCACAAAGCAACAAGCATAGGAAAGCAAAACAAGTGCAACTTCAAGACTTTCAACATAAAGAGGGGAAACTTAATATTATTGAGATGCATAAAACCATGTTTCCCTCTCTCATAATAACTTTCAGTAGCAACATGAATAAAATTAACAATATAACTATCACATAAAACATTCTTATCATGAGCCACATGCATATAATGATTATTACTCTCCATATAAGAATAGTAACTCTTATTAATTGTAGTGGGAGCAAATTCAACAAAATAGCTATCATTATTATTCTCATCACCATAATAATCAAATATAGGAGGCATATTGTAATCACCATAAATTTTCTCCTCAGTAGTAGGTGGACTAAAAATATCATACTCATCATTGTAATCATCATATATTGGAGGTTTGATATCATCATAAGCAATAGAATGGCTATCTTCCAAAGCCGGGGAACTAAAAAGATAATTTTCATAAAAACTAGATTCCCCAAGCTTAGACGTTTCCATAGCATTAGCAATAATGGTTTCCAAAGAATTCATACTAATAACATTGTTATTAGCATGCAAATAAAGTTCCATAGGGTTTTTAATTTTCTCTTCAAACACTTCATATCCTAACTCAAGATAGATGCTATAGAGCTCTCTAATTTTGTTGTTGTTTTACATTAAGCCTAACTAGTGAAAATGAGAAACAAAAAGAGAAAAATACAGAATCTAAAGGAAATAACTTCGAGCACTCACACTGGAGGATGTGAGTACCTTTTACCTTACCTCCCCGGCAACGGCGCCAGCAAATAATTTTCTGGCTTGCTGTTGTCGTGGGGTAACGTGTGTGAGTGCCTTTTACCTTTTTTCCCTGGTAATGGCGCCAGAAAATAGCTTGATGTCTACGCACTTCTATTCTTGTAGACAGTTGTTGGGCCTCCAAGTGCAGAGGTTTATAGAACAACAGCAAGTTTCCCTTAAGTGGATTACCCAAAGTTTATCGAACTCAAGGAGGAAGTGGTCAAAGGTATTCCCTCTCATGCAATCCTGCAATCAAGATACAAGAAGTCTCTTGTGTCCCCAACACACCCAATACACTTGTCAGGTGTATAGGTGCACTAGTTCGGCGAAGAGATAGTGACATACAAGTGGTAACAGTGCCATAAAATAGCTTGACGGTGAGGTAAAGACTAAAGAAAGCAAACATGCAACAAATCTAGATGCAAACGGTGTTTTAATGTTTAGAAACAAGGCCTAGGGATCATACTTTCACTAGTGAACACTCTCTCATATAAATATCCTCTCTTCATGATACTACTCTTAACTACTCTCTAGTTGGACACTCTAATCCACGGTAGGGCTATAACATCACTCCTCAAAGTCCGTCTTCCCCAATCTAGATAACCCCACACTGTCACCTTGAGCGCTAGATGGTTCCAACAAACACCACAATTTCATAGAGACATCCAACTCCAAATATAACTCATAACAAATATTCAATCTAGCCAAAGTGCCACACACGGTATGCACGCTGTCACTTTCACACACGTGGGGAAAAGCATAGATCTATTAAAGCACAAAGAGTATTTATGTAGACTCAAAGCTAAGTGGCACCATGGCGTGTACGCTGTCACTTTCACACACATGGGGAGAGCAGAGATCTATTAAAGCACTTGAGTAGCAAGGTAGATCTACTTAATTACAAATCTCATGACCACAACAAGATCATGCATAGAGAGATATGAACACATAGCTACCGGTAGAGCCCTTAGCCTCGAGGAAGAAATACTCCCTCCTCATCATGGGAATCAGCAACGGTGATGAAGATAGCAAAGGAGATTGATGGAGATGGCTCCGGGGCACTTTTCCGTCCCGACAGGGTGCCGGAACAGAGACTTTATGTCCCCCGAATCTCCCTTTCGGTGGTGGCGACATTATGGTGGTTTTTCTAGAAGTATGATGGATTATTTAGGGTTTTCTGCATCGGGGGATTCTTATAGGCGAAGAGACGAGGCTGGGAGGCGGCCAGGGGCCTCACACCCTACCCAGGCGCGGGGCAGGGCCCACCCACGCCTAGGGGGTCTGGCCGCCCTGGTTCGCTTCTCCGTCTCGTCTTCTGGCTTCGTGTCCCCCACGGTAAAATATTGACTTTGGCTTTTGTTCTGTCCAATTCTAAGAATATTGATTTTCTGCCTTTCTGGAACCAAAAAATATAAGAAAACAGGAAACTGGCACTATGACAACTTGTTAATAGGTTAGTTCCAGAAAAGATATAAAAACACCTCAAAAGTGTAGACAAAGTAAAGAAAAGTAGATATAAAACAAGTATGGAGCATCAAAAATTATAGATATGTTTACGACGTATCAACTTCCTTGACTTTAATGAAGAACTTGAGCTTTTGATGAAGATTCCCTTGGGCATAAGTTGATGTAGATGTCGTCTTTATTGGCTTCAAAATCTAGCAAGGGTTAAGAAAGTACGATTGAGTACAAGCGTACTCAGTATGTTCACTAAAAAGGAGATTTTTATGCACTATCTACAGCCATAGACCAAAGATCGTAGGTTATGCAGTTTTGTGTAAACATTTCTTCAAAAGTTGTTTTTATTATGAAAAGCTATGTCCGTCAGCCTTCATAGGTTTACCAGAACTTTGTGCAGTTCCTTTCCTACAGCGTTCATAGCTCCTTCCCGAAACATGGAGTAACATGTCACAATTTTTATACACTCTAGAGAGGTGTGTCACTTTTTCCATAAGAGATCTTAATATTTGTTGCACGGCCAGGAGTATGTCCCCTATCAAACTTCCATGGTTTGAGGCCCAACCTAAGATCCAAGACATTCGCTGCCCTTCTTCACGACCCTGCATACCCCGCAATTGTTGTACTACCAGAACTCAAGGTAGAATTCCTCCCAGTAATACGGCTTTACCTTAGTCTGATATGCATGACAACCATAAACACTAGAAATCTTTCATTTGTACGCCTAGATTCACGGTAGGCTTCCCCCGAATACACGACTTTATCCACGATCTACAACTTACAAAACGCCCCAAAACAGTGTTCGTCACATGCGAACGGAAGAAGATCCAGATGACTTTCCCGTCCCATTCCAAGTATTATGGTTAACGCGTATTATACGGTGCAAGAATAACTAGAGACATTGATTGTTAAATCCTAGGTATTATATTCCTTTATCAATGGAACTGTAATAGTAGGTTATTTACCATATGGTAAATAACCCACAATCATATAATTATGAAAATAGAGTTTTTTTGACTTTTTTGAAATGCAGGTGATGACAACATTGGATTTTTACATACTTGATTGAAAATAACCAAAGGACACGAGAAAGTGTGAACATGCCTTTGTGATCACAAGATTATGCAGTCACGGTCTTCGAGACAACAGAATATCCAATATGTGAAAACAACATCATTGGTCTGGTAAGGACTAATATTTAAAGAAGCAATATGCTATTATGCATAAGTAATTCTATGCATTTTATAAAACTCCCAAAGTGAATCCCCAATATTATAAGTTAATTGAACTTAGGTGATTTCTTTATGATTTGGTTTATCTTCAATTTTGCTTCACGAGCGAATATATTTATAAGGAACTAAAGTCTTAACATTTAAGATATAAAAGTAGAGTACAAATCAATCTAAGGTTGAGGTTAAGTATCATCTGTTAACTAGGATGAAAGTCCATGTGTTGGATTGTTAAGAGTTGAAGGAAATTATTATAGAGTTGTTGTTTGAAGTGGCAAAAAGAATAACTTTTGAGGGACATACTTATTACTCTAAGTTAAGCACTTCTCATTGTTTTCCGAATCCAGTCGATAGGTATCTAAATCGCCCTAACGATCTTGAGTTAGTAAACTTTTAGCTTATTGAGTAAAAGACCAGAGTTAACTATAAAACACAATTGGAATGAGGACATATTGTTTTGATAACACAATTAGGTCCTAAAGTTCTCTTAAGCATGATTAAGGATGTAAAATCATTAACTCCCGATGTTTGGTTATAGTTTGACTTTAAGTGATTACTTTTAAAATTTAGTTATGTTTGGATTTGTTTTGCATTCAAAGTACTCCTAAGAGGTTTAATTAACTCTTAAACTCTTGAATATCTAAGAGAATAATATGTTAGAATAATTTATAATTCCTTTTATAAATCTCACTAATGATTTCCTATAAAGAAGTACTTATTAGATTCTAGGATAAAAAGTAATGGTTCCAAATTTTATTTTAAACTTATAAATCTTGATAAGGCATGAACCGACATTTATTTATTTATGAAGTCATGCAATAAATGAAAAAAACATTATTTACTTATTTAGTAATTCTCCATGGTTTAAAATTTAATTTAAATTACTATTTGCAATAAGCAAGAAATTAACATGATTTAAAATAAGCAGTTTTATGTATCATCAAATATTGAGGTAAGACTAGAATTTAATCTTTTAATATTATTTATTACTTAGCTGTGGTTTTTTCTTGATTTTTATACATTTATAATAATTGGGAAAGGTTTTCTAGAACTTAAAGATTATTATTTTTTATACTTAAGAAATAATTTTCTCAAAATAAAGTGGAATTTTATTTTTTCTTGAATATTAAGGTATTTGTATAATAATTTAGTTACTGGTGGTTTGACGTGATTTTGTACTTGGCACATAAAAAATCACGTAACATCTTGGCGTGTATGCACGTATAAGTACGCGACACACAATTGTCATTAATTAGATATGAATATTATTTTCAAGCAAATGAGATCAATGTGTGGCCTAATTATCTGCCAGTACTAATCTCCTTGATTAAATGCCTGCAAGCTTTACATGTATGCAGGAAGCTGGCTATGGGCCATGGCCATCATGTACACGTACACGCGCACACACATGTATGTGTATGAGTCTATGGCCCAGTTCTTTTGGGCTTCTCCGAAAAGCCGCTCTCCTCCCAGCTTTCTGGAGAAGTCGGTCTAAAAATTTTGCGAGCCTTCCAAAATAGTTAAGTCTAAACAAATTTGAAAGCCTCGCAAATTTTTTAAACCGGCTTCCCCAGAAAGCTGGGATAGAACAGCTTCTAGGAGAAGCCGCCAAAAGAACTGGGCCTATATATCCTAGCCAGCTGAAGCAACAGCGGCATCCCAATCGCAGGCTAGAACGGTTTGCCTCCGCGTGTCAAGATCCCAACGTTCGGGTGCAACAGCGGATGGATGAGGCCAGCTATGGGATAAGATAAACACGTCTTCAGTTGAACCTTAAAATGAGCAACCGCATAACAACTCGGCAATGACGCCTACCGAGCGCATCACTATCGAGTCTCGCTCGACGCTCGTCTATAAGAGGGACCGAGCAGCAACTGAGCAAAAAAAAAGGACACGCATAGAACACACCTACGGTAGCGGACGACGCGCCAGAAATATAAATGGAGGCGGCGCTCATGCCTTCCAAACGGCGGCAGCCCGGGAGCCATGATGAAACCACTAGTAGAAAACAGACTATCCATTTGTGCCCTCCTAACAGCATTAGTCTCGGTTACGCCACGAACCGGGACTAATGCTGGCACGCGACCCGGTTCGAGCGGACATGGTGTCCGGAGGCATGCATCCCGGTTCGTGATGGGTCATGCGTACCGGGACTAAAGGTTGGGCGCCAGACACGTGGCATGACACACACCTTTAGTCCCGGTTTGTGTTACAAACCGGGACGTATGATCTCGCCCTCTATAAATACGACGCCCCAGTCCTCTGCCTCCCCTCTGTTTTTTCTTGGTGGAAGGTGTGAGAGGTGTGCTAGTTTATTTTTTTCCTATGCATGCATTAAAGGTGTTTGATGAAATGTTTGAGTGAATGATCCCGTTCAATTTCTCACAGGACAAAAATATAGAAGGTGTCCGAGACACACTTGAGTTTTCTCCTCTTTATTTCTCTCGATCGAGGTTAGCAATCTTATCTTTTCTCTGTCATTGATACAATACATGTGTCGATGTGAATTGGTTATTTCACTATTTATGATGTCCCGTTTTTGATAAACTTAATTATATGATGCGGATGAATGCGGGAATGGATGTACGGTGACCGGCGTGTACCCGGATACATTAAAGGCGCGGATAAATTTATCGATGTGGTTACGGCAAACAAAGAGAATGGTTTTATATGTTGACCACGTGTTCAATGTCGGAACAACAAGGAGTACTCTTCCTCGAAAATCATTCGCGGCCACCTGGTTATGAAAGGTTTCATGCCCAACTATAATTGCTGGACCAAGCATGGGGAAAGAGGGGTTATGATGGAATATAGTGAAAAATAAGATGATGATAACAACTATCATCATATGTTTCCTAAATACAGTGATACTGCAATGGAAGACAATGAAGAGGAAGGAGGTGAAGAACGGGTATCAGATGAGCCCGCTGATGAACTTGGTAGGGTCATTTCTGATGCAAAGCGAGACTGTGAAACAGAAAAAGAGAAGTTGAAGTTAGAGGGCATGTTAGAAGATCACAAAAAATTGTTGTACCCAAATTGCGAAGATGACAGCACAAAGCTCGGTACCACACTGGAATTGTTGCGATGGAAGGCAGAGTGTGGTCTAACTGACTCCTCAACTGAAAATATGCTGAAAATAATGAAGCCAAAGTTTCCAAAACATAAAGAAATTTCCGAGAGTACGTATGAAGCAAATAAGACTCTCTATCCTCTAGGTTTAGATGTGCAAAAGATACATGCATGCATTAATGACTGCATCCTCTACCGCGGTAAGGAGTATGAGAATTTAGATAAATGCTTGGTATGCAATGCATTGCGGTATAAGATCAGACGAGATGACCCTGGTGATGTTGAGGGAGAGCCCCTCAGGAAGAGGGTTCCTGCTAAGGTTATGTGGTATGCTCCTATAATACCAAGGTTGAAACGCATATTCAGAAACAAAGAGCATGCCAGGTTGTTGCGATGGAACAAAGAAGACCGTAAGAAATACGGAAAGTTGAGACACCCTGCTGATGGGTCACAGTGGAGAAAAATCGAGAGAGACTTCTCGGACTTTGCAGGTGACGCAAGGAACTTATGGTTTGGTATAAGTACGGATGGCATGAATCCTTTTGTGGATCAGAGCTGCAGTCACAACACCTGGCCCATGACTCTATGTATCTACAACCTTCCTCCTTGGTTGTGCATGAAGCGTAAGTTCATTATGATGCCAGTGCTCATCCAAGTCCCGAAGAAACCGGGCAACGACATTGATGTGTACCAGGCCATTAGTTGAAGAACTCTTACAACTGTGGGGCAAACCAGGTGTGCATGCGTGGGATGAGAACAAACATGAGCCATTTTACCTACGAGGGTTGCTTTTCGTAACCATCAATGATTGGCCTG
This sequence comes from Avena sativa, assembly GCA_916181665.1. NCBI lineage: Eukaryota > Viridiplantae > Streptophyta > Magnoliopsida > Poales > Poaceae > Avena > Avena sativa. The sequence continues at coordinate 19,606,208 of OV702284.1, forward strand.
CTCTTAATAACCTTTCAGGACAGACAAACAAGGGATATAAGGCATACACGCACTGTTTAGATAATACTGAAGGTACATATTTGCATAAATGCAATAATGTTGTGTACCTGGTGACATGGTTATACCCTACGGGTACATGACCTCAGCATACCTAGTCTAGCCCAAGAAAGGCCCACGACAAATATACGCCGGCCCATGAAGATTTTCGGGTGGCCAGGGCCCATGACGCCTACGGATCCTTGGAGAGCAAGACTAGAGTAGATAGGAAATTCAAAGGGGTAAACCCTAAAACCTGTAACCGACTCGATCTGTGCCTGGGACCTGCCTAACTCTATATAAAGGCTAGGAGGGCACAGCGAGGAAGGCACCTCATACCTTCGCGTACACACCTCCACGCCAGATTGCATCTGCGCACCCCTGTACTTTCGGTTCCGCCGTAATCAAGAGTAGACAAGCAGGAGTAGGGTTTTCCCTCCGGGGGCCTGAACCTGGGTAAACCTCGTGTCCCCGTGTTGCTTGTTTGCTAACCGTTCCGCGATCTCCAGCATCCCCATCTTCTCCAAAACCCAAGTCCATAAAATGGCATTGACGAGATTAAACCTCGTCAATTGGCGCCGTCTGTGGGAACTGGGGACGCTGATTGTGCGATCGTGAAGGTCCCAACCCGAGTAATCTACAACTCCGCAGCGACGGAGAGTCATCTCCTCTTCGGTGCCTTCGACTTCACCGCCCACTCACCGGCCACCATGAAGGACTTCGAGCCCGTTGGCGACGGACTCGAGATCCTGTTCGGGAGCTTCTGCTTCCAGGTGGGGCAGACCGGCACTCTCCGCCTTCCAGAGCGGGTTCCCCTGCCATCGATCAGGCCCGCTTCATGGGATTCACACCCTGTGCTACGCACATCATCATCGATAGACGAGTCCTATGACAGCAGCAGCTGCAACTCCGATCTGTGCGATCCACCATCGGACGAAGGGACCTACGGTTCCGGATCCGAAACCTGCGACAACAGAAAGCCGATCTACGAGCGCTACCAGTGCGCCGTGGTCATCCAGGATCAGGAACACAATCCGCCACCCAACCCGTAGGGTAGAAACGGTGGAAACAGAAGAAGCCAATCCCCCCACCCAACGGGGACAACAATGATCGGGGCATCCACCTCAACGAGGATGGATGGGCTCAAGCACGCGAGGCCGTAGCAGGAAACAGGATCCTGCCCGCTGATGCCTCACGAGATCTGCTGATGGCATACCACATGTTCCTCATCGAGGAGCACAAGAAGCAGATCAAGATGCAGGAAGTGCTTGACAAGCGCAAGCAAGCAGCTTCGGAGTCCAGTGCGCGACGAGCTGTGCTCTCTGCCATGGGCATTGGCTCCAGCTCGCACAGCAACAACGGCAACAAGCACCGTTCTCGTATGGAGAATATGGACCCCAAAGAGCGTCGCGAGGTGACCCGAGCCCTCAACGCGTCCTTCATGGAGATGGATGCCGACGGCAACGTCATCCCGAAGACGCCGCAAGCCGCGATCATGGCAGCCACCGCGTACCTCGCGTCCCACCCACCTCTGGAGGGGGACCCAAAGAGGGCTATGCACAAGTCCACGCTTACCGGACTCGGACTCGTTGGAGCTGCGCTCCACGGAGAAGCTCCTGCGGAGCCAAAGAAGAAGGCTGCGGTCAGATTCAACCGCAGTCCCACGCCTTCATCCGAAGACGAAGAGCACGAACTTCCTCGAAGGAACAAGAGCTCGCGCCATCGCAGCCGTGATTACGACGCCCAAAGCGAGCTCACCCAGCGCAAAATCGACAAGGCGCGCGCCAAGCGCGCATACTCGTCTGAATCGAGATGGATGAAGACAAAGGAGAACTCTGCAGAGCCCGATGCTTCAGCAGATCTGTTCGACGGACAAGGATGCCTCGAAACTTCAAGCTTCCTTCTGACACTCCGAAGTTTGATGGCACACAGGACCCAAGGCATGGCTCAGTGACCACTTGTCATCCGTCAAGCTGCACGGCGGAAGCAGGGAAACCGCCATGCAATGCCTTCAGCTGCAGCTGACAGGCGCAGCTCGGATCTGGCTAAGCAGCCTATCCTCTGGATCCATCCGAAGCTGGGAAGAGTTGGCGTATAGTTTCGTCCGAAACTTCAAAGGCACCAGCAAGAGGCCTGCCTTGATCGAGGAGTTGCGGGCCTGCACTCAACGAACGGGCAAATCCATTCTCTCATACATACTGCGCTGGTCCAACACCAAGAACTCCGCGGCGCACATCTCCGAAGAAAGGGCTATCGACGCCTTCAAGGACGACGTCAAGCGCCAGGACTTCAAAGAACTTGGGCGCGTCAAGCCCAAGACACTCGACCACCTCATGGACATCGCAAACAGGTGGGTCGACGGCGAGGACTCCGTCCACCGAGCGCAGTCGGAGGAAGAAGACGACTACGGTCGAAGACGTGAACGCCGTAGCAAGAGAAGATCGCGCGTCTACGACGATCGCGATGGACCCGACATGGTCGCGGCTGGCTACGTCGACCGCCGCAGCGACGGCAACCGCAACAGCGGCGGATACCGTGGAAGCAATTTCCGTGATGGAGGACGCCAAGCACAGTCGTGGCAGCGCCGCGGTCGCGACGGACCCTCAGCATACGAAAAACTGTCGGGTCCATGCACCATCCACTTCTACATCGACCAGCAGGATGGTAAGAAGAAGGCAAGCCACATGCTCAAGGACTGCCGCGAGTTCCAGAAACTCAGTGAAAGCATGGCTCGGATGAGGCAGCAAGCCCCGAACCCTTGATTCGGGAACGCACCCGCACCAGGCGAGATCGCGCATGGAGCTCCTCCACCACCATCTACAAGAGGCCCAAACCACCCAATCGCACCCGCACAGAATAACGGTGGGCATGGGTATCCCCCGCCGAAAGGAAAGCTGATGATCCAAAAAGGGCGCCCAACGAATAGGGTGCAGAAGAAAATCACCCTTCAGATCAATCTGGCCGTGACAACAACACCCGTCATCCCTGAGTACCTCAGCGGATCAAAATCTTGCATCACGTTTAGCCGTTCGGATCACCCTTGCCAGGTCCCTCGCCCAGGTCATGCTGCCCTGGTGCTTGAGGCGCAGATCGGAGGGTTCGAGATGAGCCGCGTCTTCATGGACGGCGGCAGCAGCATAAACCTGATGTTTGCCAGCACCCTAGCAGCAATGCGGATCCCGCTATGCAGCCTGGAACAGTCAGACACAACGTTCCATGGCATCGTCCCAGGAAAGGGAATATTCCCCCTGGGAAAGATATGGCTCGACGTCATCTTTGGAAAGCCGGATAACTTCCGATGCGAGCGACTCGAGTTCGAAGTGGTGGACTGGCCATCACAATACCACACCATCCTTGGGCATGTGGCATTCGCAAGGTTCCTGGCAGTACCGCACTACGCGTACCTGCTACTCAAGATGCCAGGACCCAGGGGCGTCATCACGGTCCACGGGAGCTTCACCCGATCGGACCACTGCGACAGGGACTTCAACAAAATCTCCCAGTCATTCGGCATGCAAGAGGAGCTTGTAAGGCTCTGCGAGGTGACGGACAATGGGACACCCCCAGTCGCAAGACAGAACACACCTGGCATGTCCTTCGACTCCACCGTCAACACAAAGAAGGTGCAGGTCCACCTGACGGATGCCTCCAAGACGACGCTGATCGCCAACGATCTCAGCTCCGCATAGGAAAGCACACTCGTCAAATGCCTCCGTGAGCGCTGGGAAATCTTCGCCTGGTGTCATGCGGACATGCCAGGAGTTCCCAGGGAATTCGCCGAGCACGCACTCAACGTCTTTCCAGACGCCAAGACCGTCAAGCAGTCTATCCGACGGCTGTCCGAGCCCCGAGCAGAAGCCATAGGAGTTGAAGTCAACAAACTACTCGCTACAAACTTCATCAGGGAGATTAAGGAGAGCGAATGGCTCGCCAATACAGTGATGGTCCCAAAAAGGACACGGACATCCTACGGATGTGCGTGGACTTCATGTCGCTGAACAAACACTGCCCGAAGGACCACTTCCCTCTCCCTCGGATCGATCAGATCATCGATTCGACTGCAGGATGCGAGAAGCTCTCCTTCCTCGACGCCTAGTCAGGCTAAAACCAGATTCGACTAAAGGTCGAAGATCAGGAGAAAACGGCGTTCATCACGCCGTTCGGAGTGTTCTGCTACAACACAATGCCCTTTGGGCTAAAGAACACGGGTGCCACGTACCAACGGTGCATGCAGGCATGCCTGAAGGACCAGATCGGTCGCAATATCCAAGTCTATGTCGACGACATAGTCATCAAAACCAGGGAGGCGAGAACGCTCATCGACGATCTCCGCGAAACGTTTGATAATCTCGACCGCTATAGGATCAAGATTAACCCTGAAAAGTGCGCCTTCAGCGTCCCATCTAGCCAGCTGCTTGGCTATTTCATCTCCCAGCGAGGGATCGAGGCAAACCTGAAGAAAATTCGGGCCATAATGGCCATGGAAAAACCAAAGAACCTCAAGGGCGTCCAGCAGCTCGCTGGGCGAATCGCGGCATTAAGCAGGTTCATCAGCCGCATGGGCGAAAAGGCTCTGCCGTTCTTCCAGCTGCTACACAAAGCAGACAAATTCGAATGGACGCCTGAGGCGGACGACACATTCGAAGATCTAAAGTGGATGCTCTCTACCTCGCCGGTCCTGGTCACGCCAAAGGAACGCGAGCCTCTACTGCTGTACATAGCAGCCACACACCAGGTGGTCAGCACCGTATTGGTGGTCGAGCAACCCGAGGAAGGAAAGGCCCATGGGGTCCAACGCCCAATCTACTACCTCAGCGAGGTATTGACGCCGACAAAGCAGAGGTACCCTCACTACCAAAAACTCGCCTACGACATGTTCATGACGGCTCGTCGGCTGAGCCACTACTTCCAGGAGCACCAGGTGATGGTCGTCAACGAGGCACCCCTGAACAGCATCCTGAACAATCCGGAGGCCACAGGACGCGTGGCCCTGTGGGGCATCGAGCTGTCACCTCTAGACATCGTCTATGAGAAACGCCATGCGATCAAGTCTCAAGTCCTCCCGGACTTCCTTGTACACTGGATGGAGCTGCAGCTGCCAGACACCCCAGACATGACACAGTCATGGATGATGCACTTCGACGGCTCCAAGCGTGAAGACGGAGCAGGAGCCGAGGTCATACTGACCTCCCCGCAGGGAGATAAGATGAAGTACGTCCTCCGGATGAAGTTTCGAGCTTCCAACAACGAGGCAGAATACGAGGACCTCATCCATGGCATGCCGATGGCCAAGATCTGCGGCGCAACATGCCTCGTCATCTACTGTGACTCCAACCTCGTCGTCCAGCGAACGATGAACGAGTGTGATGCGCACGCTGCAAACATGATCGCGTACCGCGCACTCTACAACGCACTCGAAGGAGGCTTCGACGGCTGCGAGCTTCGGCATGTTGGTAGAGAAAGCAACGAAGAGGCCGACAGACTCGCCAACATCGGCTCCACCTGCGCACGGGTGCCACCAGGTGTGTTCCTCGAACAGATCTGCGTGCCATCCATAAAACGGAAATTCCCAAAGGGATCACCCGAAGAAGCAGAACACTCGGGGGCTGCGCTACCCGAAGGACAGGAAGGACCCGAAAAGCTAGACACATAGGTCGCTGTGGTCAACCTGATGCAGGTCATGTCAATCGAAGAAACTTGGACACGGCCATACCTTAGGTATCTGATAGACAGAGAACTACCTGATAGCCCGACAAATGCCCGACGCATATCTCGCCGGTCCACGGCCTTTACAATCATCAATGGCGAGATGTACAAGCGCATAATTTCGGGTGTACTCCAAAGGTGCGTCACCATCAGTGACGGCAAAACCATACTCCAAGACATCCATAAGGGCATCTGCGGCCATCATGCAGGAAGCCGCTCCCTTGTCGCCAAAGCTCTATGAGCTGGATTCTACTGGCCAACGACCATGAACGACGCCAAGGACATTGTCCGAAGATGCAACGGGTGCCAAAGGTTCGCCGATAAACCACACGCACCCGGATCAGAACTCAGGCCCATACCTTTGGCCTGGCCCTTGGCCTAGTGGGGCCTCGACATGATCGGCAAGCTACCAAGGTCCTCGAAAGGAGGTCACGTCTACCTCCTGGTCGCAGTCGACAAATTAACCAAGTGGATTGAGGCCATGCCAGTCACTAACCAAAAGGGCAAAACTTCCGTCAAGTTCTTTGAATCCATTGTCTACAGGTTCGGCATGCCGCACAACATCATCACCGACAATGGGTCGAACTTCATCTCCAAAGAATTCCAGGACTTCTGTGAAGACCTCGGAATCAACATCACATACGCCTCCGTGGCGCACCCGCAAACAAACGGGCAGGTCGAGAAGGCCAACGGACTCGTCGGTGATGGCATCAAGAAGCGCCTAATGAGCCTACTCGAGCGACTTGCGGGTGCCTGGAAACAAGAGCTACCTTCGGTCCTGTGGAGCCTGCGCACAACGCCAAACAGCTCAACCCGCTACACGCCTTTCTTCATGTGCACGGAGCCGAAGCCGTGGTACCAGCAGAAGTATGCCACAAGGCCCCACGGGTCGTTGCTTATAGCGAAGCCGAATCGACGGCTGCACTCGAAGACGTCGTCGATACACTCGACGAAGCGCACGACATAGCAGCGGCTCGATCAGCGGTGTACCAACAGAGTCTCTGCAACTACCACAACCGATGGCTGCGCCCAAGGTCCTTCGTCGAAGGAGACCTGGTCCTACGACTCAAGCAAGAGCGACCAAAGAAATTCGAGTCACCATGGGAAGGACCCTACATTGTTACTGAAGTCATCCCAGGTGGCGCCTATCGCCTCAAGCACGTGGAGTCTGGAGTCGCATACTCCAACCCATGGAACGTCGCACAGCTGTGACGCTTCTACCCCTAGCTACCCCCCTCTTTTACTTTCAATAAGGCTATTCAGCTAAGGCTACTCAGCTGAACAATGTACCTCCTCCATTACGATATGAATAAAGCTAAGTGTCTCGCCCTAAAATTTTGTTTACTATTTCGCATTTTACTCCATGCTACAAATGCACTCGGGGGCTCCCCCCACCTCACGACTTCGTCGACTGAGGATAGCACGTGAACACCTGAGTAGCTGACCACGTCAGGCTAACGAAAAGGACACGTATACAAACAAAGAACTACGTGCTAAAACAACAACCAAACCCTTAAAACAAAGGGCAAAACACGCCCAGTCAAATATATACAAATTTTACATCTATATTTTTTACAGGTACTACCTATTCTAAAGAATAACCTAAGCACGCTGCTCAAACAGATCTACGATCTGTTCGGCATACTGCCTTATAGCCGTATAATGTGGACGCATATCCCAGTCGCCACCATCTAGCCGAAGAGGCGGCCCAGCCGCTACAATAGACAGATCTACATCAGGACGATGTAACCGCACAAGGGAGAGCGCAGCCTTCACCCCCGCGACGAGCTGATGCCGCACCAGTTCCCTGACACGATGCACACTCCGAAACTTCGACAGCAGGCCAGAGAGAGTTGACGGCGCATCATCCGTTGGGAACATTACATGCAGAACCGACGCCAGCGAAGACTTCACTTGACGCAGCACCCGCGATACCTAGTGGACATGATCCTGCACTGTCGCAAGGACCAGGGCAAGATCACGGTCCATCCAGAAAAACCCGCCGGCCTCCATGTCCTGCTGAGTCAAGCAATTGACCCGAACAACAACACGCTCCTTTTCCTCCCTCGGAGCAAGGTTAGCACCTGCAAATCTTGCAAAGAGTAAGGTGAAAGGTCAACAGCTGCACCCGAAGTAATGGGCAATAGCTCGAAAAACTCACACTCAAGCTTTTCGGACAAACGAAGCAACTCCGCCATCAAATATTCCTCTCGGGCAGCGCCTCGCTCCGCCTTCGACTTCCAAACATCAGCATATCCACGCACTCCAAGCAATTCCCTCTCAAGACTATGGATGCGGTCTCGAAGAAACACAAGCTGCGATGCACCATCCAAGGTTGGCCACAACTGTGGCGCAAACGAAGTGTCATCAGGGTCATCACCCGAAGGATCCTAGAGTAAAAGAAGACAAGGATATGAACAAGGAGCACAGAACTCGGAAATTCATTACGTACAGCAAAATCCACTACGTGGCACTAGGATTGTTCATCGAACTAATTACAACAAAAGAAGCGAAAACTATCCTACTACTACAAAGCCTACGAAGTTGCATCCTGAGTAGCCTCGGAACCGGACTGCCTTGCCTTAGCCTCCCCCTGCTGCCTCAGCGCATACTCGGCCAGCAGGTCAATCAACTTTGGCCCATAACGCTTACAGCGAGCAGCATAGATGGCGAAGGCTACCTCAGATCCGTCAGCAGTCGTCGGCATCCGAGAGGTGATCTGAGGAAGATCTAGCTCAGCTCCAGGCGCCAAGGCCATGGCCAGCCCAACAGATGCGCCGATGACTTTCTGCTTGCGCTTGTACGCCGCAGGCGCTTCGGCTGATAGCGCATCCGCCAAGGCATCGACATCTTCGAGGGCCACGCCCTTGGGGACGACTTCCTTGTAGAAGCGCCCAAGGACCTCCTTGGCCTTGGCAAGCGAGCTGACAACGGTACTGCAGTGGTCTTTGACCGCCGCAGCAGCATCATCCAGAGCACTGCGATCAAACTCGATGCCCGCGACATCTAAAGAAACAAAGGAAGCAGCATAAATAAAAGCACTACAAGGAAAGACAAGGAAGCCGAAAGGGGAAGGCGAAGAAACTCACCCGAAACAGCCTTGGCAGCTGCCATCAGCTTGCCGGCTACCTCTTTCTCGCGCGAAGCCTTGGCGGTGGCGAGCTGCTCCTCGCGGTCCATAGCCTCCTGCTGCAGGCGCTCCTTGGCCTCGACCGCGTTGTCTAGCTCCAGCTCGAGGCGTTCCTTCGCACCAATGGCGACCTCGGCTTTATTCTCCGCCTGCCCAATGCTATTTTTGAGAGCATCAAGCTTGCGGAGAGAGGCATTGTGGTCCTCTGCAGTTAGCAACACGCCTATTAGATCAAAGGACACAAAAAAATACATAAAGAAGCAAAAAGACCAGGTCGTAAACATACCTTGAAGCTGTTTGAAGCTGGCCTCCAATGCCAGGTGCTGCTGCACCAGCTGGTTGGCGCCTTGCACAAAAGGCTGCAAAAGGAACCACTCGTCAAAAGAACGGCTCGGGGGCTACGCCCAAAAGAACGAGCAGAAGCACATTACACATACGAAAAACGCTTGGGGCTCCCCCCGAGACAAGAAGCAAAAAACAAGGATCAGCAGATAATCTGAAAAGGCTCGGGGGCTCCCCCTGTGGAAGAAAACAAAAATTACTTACGTGATTATACGGTGACTCCGAAGGTCCGCTCGCAGTCTTCTGAGGGACAACCACCCGATCCTCCTGTGGGGAAGGGTTCGGAGCAACACCCTCAGAGGTGGCCACCGTCTGAGGAGGAGGAGGAGGCACAACCTTTGACTCCCCCATCATCTCCCGAGCGCCATCACTGGAGGAGCCATTGGAGGAGCGGCTACAAAATAAAAAATTAGCAAAGCTCAATAGCAAACAGACAAGAGAAAGCAAAAATGGACTGAGGAAACTTACGAGTAGAGATCTCTCAAGTCAAAGACAGGAGGGGTTTTCCTTCCCTTCTTCTCTTCCTTCTTCTCTTCTTTCTTTTCTTCCTTCTTCCGCTTCGCCGGCGGGTGCGGTGCCACAGCCCGCACGGGAACGACATGAATTGGAGAAGAAGAGCCCCCATGCCCATCACTGTGACACTTAAGGCACAACGTGTTCCTAGGCGTCGGCGGAGTCGAGGCATCCGATGATTCGCTGGAGCTCCTCGTCCGCTTGCGAGTGTGATCCTCGCTCGACACGTTGGCCTCTTGAGCTGGAGATCGCGCCGACGGCACCTCGGACATGGAATCCACCACCTCATTGTCCGGAGCATCCGGGAATACTTCGGGCAATGGAGGCGACATGCCTGGCACCTTGAATTCCTGCGCAAAAGATAGAAAAAATTTCAGTACAGAAGGTGGAAAGACAAACGCAGTCGAAAAATAGCGCTACGCGCACACCCCAGTTCTACACCTGCGGAACCGGACGGGAAGCAGAGAACGGAGAAGTCATCGACTTCCCTGGAAGATCCTCTCCAACCTTGAACTTCAGCAGCGGACGAAGGATCCTGGAGAATTCCTCAGCCTAAACCCTAGTCGGATCACGGTGACCCGAATAAAGGAACATCGGGTGCGCCCTAGCCTGGAGCGGCTGCACCCGACGTTTGAGAAAAGTGCGGTTGATATCCACTCCGTTCACCTCCTTATCTGGAATCAGCTGGAGATCCTCCACCCGATGATAGAGCCCCTCTCTCTCCGCCACCTCGCCATCCAAGATCTGGTTCTTCCAGGACCTCTTCGGCTCGATCTTTTGGGAGGGGTCGAAAGGAGCAAGACCAAAATTCTGCCCAGCCACCGTGGAGTCGCGGATGTAAAACCATCGCCTCCGCCAGTACTGGACAGATTCAGACATAGAAAAGGAGAAGAAAAGAAGATTGGATCAAAGGGAAATGATGCAACCCCCGATGGGATAGACACCATCAGAACAAGATTGCCTCTTCACGAAATAGAGTTTCCGGAAGAGGCCAAAGTGCGGCTCGATACTGAGCCAGCACTCGCAGAAAGTGACGAAACAAGCAATATGAAGAAGAGAGTTGGGAGAAAGATGATGCAGCTGGATGCCGTAAAGAAAAAGCAATCCACGAAGGAAATTGTGGACTGGGAAGGAAAATCCCCGAATAACAAAAGCGAGGAACATAACCCGAAACCCAGCGGGGGGACGGGGAATTACGTCGTTGCCAGGGAGTTTGACGGCCTCCCTATCCTGCGGGATCAAGCCCCGCTCACGGAGCTTGCGGAGATCACTCTCCCGCGTCTCCGATTGCCGCCAGCCACCGTCGGTAACACGGGGAGCGGTAAAACCTTTTTTGCCACCAGCAGCGCTGGTGCCAACTGCAGAAGAGGACTTCTTCGGCTTCCCTATCGCGGTGCGGAGGCCTTGGCGGAGAGAACGTAGGATCAAAGAAAGAAAGGCTCGAGGATATTCCAGCGCAGCAAGAAATCTCAGAACAGATTGGAGCAGTGAAACAAGAATGGTTGCGGTGAAAACAAATTAACTTTTCCCCAATGATTATAAGGACGAAAACGACGCATGATGACCGTCCATCGGGAAGACCTAGAGCCAACAGCAAGATCTGGCCGTCCACGTGTCAGCACAGAAGTGAACCTTCGCTCACACGCCGTCCACTACGCGCGGAAATCGAGGCGACGCCGTAATTATCTCCATGCCGCGCGTGACCGGTCAACTCAAGGTCAGAAGGTGGGACCCATGTTCGTCCAGTCACATCATCTCTAGCGCCGCAGACACTTGAGGTCAAAGATCGTCAGCACTAACGTCATAAAAAGCTATGCTAGCAACGGTTACAATTCTTCGGCTATACAATTAAGAGTACTCACTTGAATCTACGATTCGACTAACTACTCGGTGGCTACTCCTATCAGGAGCGCTGGCCGCACACCCGAAAAGTGAAAAAACACTATATCACTGAATTATTTCTTTGAGTTCTACGTCGAGTCTATGACTCCACTACGGACTCGGGGGCTACTCCCATAGGGATAATGGATTCAAGCATCCGAAAAATTTGTGTCCTACGGACCTGAAGCTGAACAACGACTGAATTAAAGTCTCTGCTCGAGTTTACGACTCGAACAGACACTCGGGGGCTACTCCCATAGGGAGCGCTGGTCGCGCACCCTATGAATTCTTCAACTGCGATCCTACGGATCAGCATGCAAAACTTTTTCGGCAACTCTGCCCCAATTAACGCTAAGTGAGCAACATTCTCCTTGGCCACCCGAAATACCTCCGCGGTGATAAACATTCGGATGTTGTGTCTGCGACGCAAAGATAAGACCTACAAATATCATTTGATGGCCTGGCAACACACACGACTGCGCTCTGCTAGTATGAATCCGTGCCAGCAGGCGTGATGAAAAATCCTGACGGACGTGTTGGGTACATCATTTAAATTCACTGGAATTCCACTCCTGTAAGTCCTCCGCGTCCTGAGTCGAATTACGCCAGCATATGTTCCGGGTTCGAGTCGAGGGACTCGAATCTGAAGAAGATCGTGTTGTTTTGTCCTAAGACAGTTAACTGACCCTGATCCGTCAGGAGAGTCAGGCACACGCATCAACAATCCCTACACATTTCTCTTGAAAGACAGAGATAGTTGCACCCGAAGGATTGAAGAGTCCTCAGCCGAATCTACGATTCGACTGAACACTCGGGGGCTACTGACATGGTTATACCCTACAGGTACATGACCTCAGCATACCTAGTCTAGCCCAAGGAAGGCCCACGACAAATATACGCCGACCCATGAAGATTTTTGGGTGGCCAGGGCCCATGACGCCTTTGGATCCTTGGAGAGCAAGACTAGAGTAAATAGGAAATTAAAAGGGGTAAACCCTAAAACCTGTAACCGACTCGATCTGTGCCTGGGACCTGCCTAACTCTATATAAAGGCTAGGAGGGCACATCGAGGAAGAAACCTCATACCTTCGCGTACACACCTCCACGCCAGATTGCATCTGCGCACCCCTGTACTTTCGGTTCCGCTGTAATCAAGAGAAGACAAGCGGGAGTAGAGTTTTCCCTCCGGGGGCCTGAACCTGGGTAAACCTCGTGTCCCCGTGTTGCTTGTTTGCTAACCGTTCCGCGACCTCCAGCATCCCCATCTTCTCCAAAACCCAAGTCCATAACAATGGGCATTGACGAGATTAAACCTCGTCACCTGGCGAATCGATGATTTCTTCCGACCAATCATCCCATAAGAAAGAAAGGCAAGCATTTCAAAGGTGAGGCAGATCATCGGAAGAAGCCTAAACTCCTTGATGGTGATGATGTATTTTGTATGGTCAAGGACATAGAAGTAATATTTGGAAAGGGTCCCAGCGGTCAATCAGTTCCGAACGACGTCGCTACAAGACACGCACCCATGTGGAATGTCGTGGGAATGGTTACGGCAGATGCTGCAATCGGCAGCGAGTAGTAGAACGAGGGGCAAGGGCGGCCAGCCATCTGCGGTGCGAGATGAGGGCAGAGACACAGGGTTTTACCCAGGTTCGGCCCCCCGGAGGGTAAAGGCCTACTCCTGCTAGATTGTATTATGGAGGTGGTACAATGGGCGAGCTCGGCGGCTAGGCGGCGAGTCGCTTGGGTGTATGATAGAACATATCTCTACTCACCCTATAGGGAGGTTTATATAGGCTCACCTCCCCTAGGGTTTACATATCTCAACCGATTCAGTTAAAGCTTTTGTACTCGTTTAACCTAATCTGACTGGGCCTATCTACTCGCCTGGGCCTTCAGCTTCCAGTCGCTTGGTTCCTTGCTGGGCTTCAATCCAGTCGCCGTCTTGCAGGCCCACTCGCCGGTTCTTGGGCCAGTCGGAAACGTCCTGCTGGGTATACCCCAGTAGGCGTATCCCCATCAGTAGTCCTCGAGGCCGCCGTCGATTAGGCGTAGGTGGCTACTGGAAGTCGGAGTATACGGCTTCAGAGTAGACATCCAGTCAAATCGTCGGCGGGCTCCTATATAAAGGAGCTTCGGCGAGTCGAATCGGCGAAACACTGTCGTAGTGATCGGGTCGGCGATTCGAGTAGCCGAAGTTGGACCGTTAACCGCGGTCAAACTAGCCGTTGGGGTAATCCAACGGTAACCTTTGGCGTAATCACCGCGTAGTAACGGCTCCCTGATTTGGCGGGTAACAACCGCTATATAAGAGGAATGGCAGGCGATCAGAGAACCTCCTTCTCACCATTTCCTCCGACTGCGCGCACCTTTCGCCTCCCTTCGCATCGCGATCCAGCCGACCCGAAATCCCCCGCCCCCAGCAAATCTCTCCGCCATGGCCCTTTCCACCGAGCCGTGGGGTAGATCAAAATGCACGAGGGCGCAACTAGCTTCCTTCGAGGAGGCCGGGATCTTGCGAGCCGGCTGCTGGCGCATTCCTGCGGCCGGAGAGACGACCCCGAATCCGCGAGAGAGGGAATTCATCTGCTTCACCAGCCATCTTGAACGGGGGATAGGGTTCCCCACGTCCCTGTTCTTCCGGCGCTTCTGCGCCTACTACGGGATCCAGCCATCGGATCTGGGTCCCCACAGCATCGAGCAGCTCGCCATCTTTGTAGCGTTCTGCGAGTGCTACTTGGGCTGCCGGCCCTACTTCCCTCTGTGGCATGATCTGTTCCACGGACGGATCAGTCGCGAGGAAGCGGCCGGCCCAATGCTAGCCACGGGCGGCCTAACCTTCCAGCTGAAGTCGAAGGCCTCATTCTTCGACCTGATGCTGCCCGCCAAGGCAGCGAGCGACTGGAAGAAGTCGTGGTTCTATGTTGCCGAGGTGACCCCGGACGGCGAGACGGCGATCCCAAGGTACTCCGCCAACCGGCCTGAGCCGCGCCATCTTCAAGCCGGCAAACTCCCCAGCGACCAGCGGATGGTCGTGGACGAAATGCTCCAGACCATCCGCGGTCTGAAGAAAAAAGGCCTCCAGGCGATCAACCTGTACAATTGCTGGCTCGGGCGGCGGCTCGTCCTGCTGGCTCGGCGTGAGCACTATATGTACCAATACACCGGCCGAGAGGACTCGACGAAGTCCTGCCTCGGCGAGTGGAGCCTCGAGGATTACACCGCAACGCTGAAGAAGATCACCCAGGCGGTGTACCAGGACGCCCAAGCTGGGGTCGCCCCTTACACCGCAAAGCGTCCAGCCCCCACGGTAATCGCCTCGCTTCATTCGCAGTCGCAGTTTTTGCAGTCGCGGTAATTCTGATTTCATCCTGCATTCTTTGCAGCTGTTCCAAGTGGTGGAAGGATGGCTCCCGCCCTCGGACGACGAGAATTCAAGCTCGTCTGTCCAGGATATGGGCGAGTCGCCACCCGCCAAAGGTGGTTCCAAGGGCGACGAGGTCGACAACGACGAGTCCGAGGAGGAGGTCGCCCCACTGGTTCGCAAGACCCGCGGACAACGACAGCGTGAGCTCGACGCAAGCAGAAGCCTCGAGCGTCACGATGACGACGACGAACTCCCAGAGACCACCTCGCGCCGTCAGGCCACTCCGTCGAAGAAGAAGAAGAAAGAGAAGGAGGCAAGGGCCCCTCCAAAGAAGAAGACAAAGCCGTCGAGGCCGGCCTCGCCGCCGCACTCGGCGAGCAGCTCTGGCGCTCCCAGCCCGGCCAAGGACGATGCGCCACCAGAGACAGCCGTGCTGGACACAGCGACCGTGGAAGTGCCGCTGGCTTCAATGCCTCCGCCATTCGCCCCAGTCTATGGGCTGGGGGATGCTCCGGCTGCAGCGGCTTTGCCTCGCAAGGAGGCTCCTGCCGAAGATATCCCAAAGGCTCCAGCCGCGGCCTCAACGACGAAGAAGCCGTCCGTGTCTTGGGCACGCGACGTCCTGGAGATGGGGCTCAGCCGTCGACTGGGCCCTGAACTGTAAAAACCAGCCGGCCTCCGCACGGGGCTACGCTTTATTCCGGTCGCCAAGTGAGTACACTCACCCTTCTTTGTCTTTCATAATTGCTTGAATTATTTTTGCTTATACGATTGATGCACAGGACCGGAGTGAAGAGAATGGGCCACCCGACCGTGGCTAAGGTGCCACCCGTCGTTAGCGAGGAGGATCCTTCCCACAAGAGGAAGGCGGACGAGGTCGCCGTCTCTGCGGATGGCAGCAAGAAGGCCAAGGGTGACGACGTCGTCACTATTTCTGACGACACGGCGGTCGCGCCAGCCGGACCCGTAACGGAGGCAGCCGCATCTACGAAGGAGGACGCTCCCTTGCCTGGAACGGCCGACCAACCTCCTTTGGGGCGGGTGCCTCGAACGCCACCTTCCCGCGTTTCATGACCAAGGAGGCCGCGGCGAGTGGGACTTCGCCCTCAAGCCACGCTCCTGGGACCGTCGAAGCTGAAGTCGACCAACGTCGTGGGCATACGCCGGCTATCCTCGCGTCCGTGGACGCGATACAACTCCACGGCATGCTTGGTGCAGCCATCCAGGTACATCCAGTCCCCGAGGATCAGGTCGGTGCTTTGCAGCGGCCTGATTCTTATAATGTCTTATCTTTATTTTTCGCATCCAGTCCCCGAGTGCGCACTCGCTAAATTTCAGCGGGTGGGCACTTGAGAATTTCTTTGAGTACCAGTCCCTAAGTGCGCACTCGCTGAATTTCAGCGGGTGGGCACTTAGGAATTTCTTTGAGTACCAGTCCCCGAGTGCGCACTCGCTGAATTTCAGCGGGTGGGCACTTAGGAATTTTTTGATTGCCAGTCCCCGAGTGCGCACTCGCTGAACTTCAGCGGGTGGGCACTTAGGAATTTTGCTTTGATTAACCTTTTTGGTGCTATGCAGGGTCTGCAACTTGAATCAGCTGACCGATTGGCGGCGAAGCAGCGTGCGGAGAAGGAACTGGCCATCGTCCAGGAAGCGAACAAGGGTCTTCAGGATGTTGCCGCGAAGGCAGAGGAAGCTCGCCAGGGGCTTGTCCCCGTTGGTGAATTGGTGGCGGCGCAATCGGCTTTGAGTGCGGCTGAACAGCGGGTCGCCAACCTCGAGCGCGAGCTGCGGGAGGCAAAAGAAGAAGCGAGTTCGGCTGACGGGCGAGCAAAGGCCGCCATTGCAGCCGCCGAAGAGGATCGCAAAGTGTCCGATGCCCTTGTTGCTGGGCTTCAGAACGACCATACGTCGCTTCAAAGCTTCATCACAGAACTCGCCCGCCCGTTGATTGGTAAGTGCATCTGCCCCTTCCGGTGGTTGTGCCTTTTGTGGTGTCCGTCGTATTCATTATTGTCGTCTACTCGCAGGTCGCATCATCGATAGCGAGGAAGAGGCGAGCTCGTTCGACGCGAGGCAGTGTGTAAGCATGCTTGTCGACTCGGCAACATTGTCGGCGACGTGCATCCGCGCCTACCTTCAAGAGATATCACCCACGGAGGTGATTCCCAGCGACCTCGTTGAGGTGTGGAAGTATTTGGAGAAGGCGCCCGCGGTCGTTGAGTTCATGACGCGGTCGGCGTTTCGGCGCGGAGCGGCGACGGCACTTAGTCTTGGACTTGCCCACTTCCCCGAGGACTTTGACATCGACGATGTGACGAGTGGATACCCATCGTCGACTAGCGCGGTGGAGCTGTCCGAGGTCCTCAAGTTGCAGGACCGCGCCGCCACGTACTCGGAACGTGTCTGGGCAATGGGCGGCCTCCTTCCGTACCAGGAGACGGTCGTCGTGCCTAGCGACCCCGAGCCGCCGCATCGTGATTTCAAGGTTGAGCAGCCCTTGCGCGCGGCGATGGCGGGTGAATTGACGACGTATCCATCGAACCCGTACACGCCGTTCATCCGCAATCGCCGGGATGTTGGCGAGTCGTCGTTTAAGCCTGCGGAATAGGATAGTTTTGCCTTGTGGCGTTAGCAGCAGGTCTGCCATGCAGGCATATTTTGTAGTATGAGACAATGCGACATGCAATCGAATGAGACATCGTGTCTATTTTGGTATTTGTCATGTGTTTATGATTGATGTTTGAACGAGTCCCCGAGCGCGTCCGCCCTTTTTGTGGGGTTTACCTCGTAAGTGATATATTTGTTGTTGTTATGTGTTTTGTCATTGTGGTCGACTCGCCCGGGCTCGGAGAGCCAGTCGCTAGGCGACTCCCTTGAGTGCTCTGTACTTCGCCGTTTTCCCTTGCGCGAACGAGGTCAGGTGGCCGAGTCCCCGAGCGTGGTACTTGGATGTTCTAGGCGCGACTCGAGGGTGGTTGAGGACTTAGCGCGTTGGTTTGAGCGCGTCACTCCTGCCTGGCCCGTGGGGTCAGTCGCGTGGCGAGTCCTGGGCATGCTCTCCTACTTGGCGTTTTCCCCGACCGCTCGCGATGAACTGGTCTTCAGTCCCCGAGCGTGGTACTTAGCCGTGCAAGTCGCTATGCCAAGGATGCGGAGGACCAAGGCCGCTGTGAGAAGCGAAGGCAGTTGTCTTGGTTCGTAGAACCAGTCGAGCTAGGCGACTCCAATGGGGCTCCGGGTAGGCTTTTTCATGGACGATGCAAGACCTAAGGTGATTCAGTGTTCTTGCACCGCACTACTTAGCCGTGCCGATCGCTATACCAAAGGTTGACTTCTGCGGTTAGCGTAACGCTGTTATTACGAGTGCGAGTGGCACAAGACATGGA
Source organism: Avena sativa (assembly GCA_916181665.1). NCBI lineage: Eukaryota > Viridiplantae > Streptophyta > Magnoliopsida > Poales > Poaceae > Avena > Avena sativa. The sequence continues at coordinate 19,624,572 of OV702284.1, forward strand.
GAGTAGGCACAATTTTGCGGTAACCTTGTCTTTTTATTTCACAGCGACTGGAGAGTACATATGTGGGGTTCTAGGAGTAGAACTTCCGTAGGAGGTTTACATTCCATGGTCGCTTGACGTCGAGTTCGCCGTCCCCGCAGACGTCGATGAGGTAGTAGGCGTCGTTGCCGAGTACGCGCCCAATGGCGAATGGCCCTTCCCACAGAGGGGAGATCTTGTGCATGCCCTTCTTGTCCTGGATGAGGCGTAACACCAGGTCGCCTTCTTGGAAGGTGCGAGTTTTCACCCGCCGGCTGTGGTAGCGGCAGAGTCCCTGCTGGTAGATGGCGGTGCGTGACCGAGCGAGGTCACGTGCTTCGTCGAGTTGGTCGACCCCGTCTTGGCGGGCGAGCTCGTTTGCGGCCTCCGTGTAGTGGACAACCCGCGGCGAGTCGTGCTCGAGGTCGGTGGGCATGACTGCCTCGGCGCCGTAAACCATGAAGAAGGGGGTGAACCCTGTCGACCTGTTGACTGAGGTGCGGATCCCCTAGATGACAGAGGGCAACTCCTCGACCCAGCACCCGACGGTGCGCTCGAGTGGTACCTGGAGTCGCGGCTTCAGGCCGTGGAGGATGCTTTGGTTGGCCCGTTCTGCCTGGCCGTTGGATTCCGGGTGGGCGACCGACGCGAGGTCGAGCCGGATGTGGTGCTCTTCGCAGAATTCAGCCATGGCTCCTTTGGCGAAGTTGGTGCCATTGTCCGTGATGATGCTGTTTGGGAACCCATAGCGATATATGAGCTCGCGTATGAATTTGGTGGCGGTCTTCCCGTCGCATTTCCGAACTGGCTTGGCCTCCACCCACTTTGTAAATTTGTCGACTGCGACTAGCAGGTGGGTGTAGCCGGAGGGGGCCTTCTTGAAGGGGCCCACCATATCCATGCCCCACACAGCGAATGGCCAGGTGATGGGGATTGTTTTGAGCGCTGAGCTCGGCACGTGCGTCTGGTTGGCGTACTTCTGGCACCCGGCGCACCGCTGAACAATGTCAGCAGCATCGGCGTGTGTGGTGGGCCAGTAAAAGCCGTGTCGCATAGCCTTGGCGACCAGAGAGCGGACGCCGGCGTGGTGGCCGCAGTCGCCGGAGTGGATATTGTGGAGGATCTTGCATCCTTCGGCCGGTTGGACGCAGCGTTGGAACACGCCGGTGACACTGCGCTTGTGGAGCTCACCATCGATGATGGTGTAGGACTTGAAGCGGCGAGCGATCATCCGGGCGTCTGTCTCGTTTGTCGGCAAGGTGCCGACTTCCATGTAGGCGATGTAGGGCTTGGTCCAGTCGTCTGGCTCGTTGGTGAGTGCGACCAGGGCTGCCTCTGGTTGGAGCGGGACTCCGATGTTGATCTCCCTCGGGGGAGAGACTGATGGCTTGGTGATCGTGTCAAGGAAGACGCCGGCGGGTGGTGCGAGTCGAGCCGACCCGATGCGAGAAAGTGCGTCGGCCTCCTCGTTCTTCCGCCTGTCGATCCACTCGACGGAGTAGCCTGTGAAGTGTCCACCCAGCTTGTCCACTGCTTGGCGGTACGCCGCCATGGTGGGGGAGACGGCGTCGCAGGTGCCGGCGACTTGCCCCGCGACGAGGTCAGAATCTCCGTAGCAGCGGAGGCGATTGACGTTCATCTCCTTGGCAGCTCGCATGCCGTGGAGTAGGGCCTCGTACTCGGCCATGTTGTTGGTGCAGGGTGTGAAGTCGAGGCAGAGGATGTAGCGGAGCTTGTCGCCCTTTGGTGAAGTTAGCACGATCCATGCGCCTGCGCCGTCCGCGTTCTTGGAGCCGTCGAAGTGCAGGCTCCAGTAATGGAGGTACGGCAGCTTCTCTGGCTACTGGGCCTCTTCCCAGTCGGCGATGAAGTCTGCCAGTGCCTGCGACTTGATCGCTTTTCGTGGCTCGTATTTGATGTTGTGGACGCCGATCTCGACGACCCACTTGGCGACCCACCCGGTCGCCTCGCGGTTGCGGATGATGTCTTGCAGTGGTGCTGAGGAGACGACCGTGATCGGGTGCTCCTGGAAGTAGTGCGGCAGGCGCCGTGAGCTCTGAAGACCGCGTATACCAGCTTTTGGTACTATGGGTACCGCTGGCGCGACTCGGTGAGGACCTCGCTGATGTAGTACACCGGCCGCTATACTGGGCGCTCCTTTCCTTCTTCCGGTCGCTCGACGACCATCACGACGCTGACGACGTGCTCGGAAGCCGCGACGTAAACCAGCATGGGTTCTTTGTCGGCGGGGGCAACGAGTAGTGGTGCGGCGAGTAGCACCTTCTTGAGGTCGCGGAGCGCGTCGTCCACCTCCTTGTCCCACTGGAAGGTGGGGTTCTTGCGCATCAGGCGGTATAGGGGCATCGCCTTTTCGCCCAGGCGGGGGATGAAGCGACTGAGAGCCGCTACTCGCCCGGCCAGTTTCTGGACGTCGCGCAGGCACTCGGGTTTGCCGAGCCGGGCGATCGTGTCGATCTTCGTGGGGTTCGACTCGATCCCTCGTTTGGAGACGACGTACCCCAGTAGTTGTCCGGCGGGTACACCGAAGGTGCATTTGCCTGGGTTGAGCTTTATCTTATATTTTCGCAGGTTGGCGAATGTTTCCGCCTGGTCGGCGAGTAGGTCGCCCTGGCGAGCGGACTTTACGACCACGTCGTCGATGTAGACGTGGATGTTGCGGCCAATTTGGCTCGCGAGGCATTCTTGCATGCACCGCTGGTAGGTCGCCCCGGCGTTCTTGAGGCCGAAGGTCATGGCGGTGTAGCAGAAGGCTCCGAATGGCGTGATGAACGCTGTCTTCTCTTCGTCTTCGACAGCCATTTTGATCGGGTTGTACCCAGAGTAGGCGTCGAGGAAACATAGCGACTCCGAGCCCGCGGTTGAATCGATTATCTGGTCGATCCGCGGGAGGACGTACTGCTCCTTTGGGCAGGCGCTGTTCAGGTTTGTGTAGTCGATACACATCCTCCAGGTCCCGTTCTTCTTCTCGACCAGGACTGGGTTTGCCAGCCACTTGGAGTACTTGATTGGCCGGGATGAAGCCAGCAGCGAGTAGACGCTGCACCTCCTCGGCGATTGCTCGACGGCGTTCTTCATTGAAGGGCCGCAGCGACTGCTTGACAGGTCGCACTTTGGGGTCGGCGTTTAGCTTGTGCTCAGCGAGCTTCCTAGGGACACCGGGCATGTCAGAGGGTTTCCATGCGAAGATGTCCCTGTTCTCACGGAGGAACTCGATGAGCGCGCCTTCCTATGCTGGGCTCATGCCCGTCCCGATCGTCACCGTCTGGCTGGAGTCGCCTGGGACCAGCTCGACAGTGCGGGTGTGCGTCGTGGCCTCAAAGGTTGAGGTGTTTGCGCCCTCTGAATTGGGCTTCTTGAGTATGGTGGGGTCGTCGTTGTTGACCCCGCTCGCGTACTTGGCGAGCTCATCAGCGTGGTTGGTCTCTGTCGCGATGACGGCGTCAGCGAGCTCGGCTCCTTTGGCCTCGCACTCGGCGGCCATGTCGGGGTCGCCGTTGTTGGTGATGACGCCGCACGGCCCGGGGAGCTTCATCGCGTTGTACGCGTAGTGGGGCACTGCCATGAACTTAGCGAACGCCTGGCGCCCCAGGACGCAGTGGTAGGGGCTATCGAAGGGCACCAGCTCGAAGACGATCCGCTCAGTGCGGAAGTTTGCCGGTGTGCCGAAGGTGACTGGCAGCGTGACCTTGCCGACCGGGTACGCCTTCCGACCGGGGACAATGCCGTGGAATGTGGTGTGGGTCGTCTCAATCATCGACTGCGGGAGCCGCAGCCGCCTGAAGGTGTCGAGGTACAGGATGTTGATGGAGCTGCCGCCGTCCATCAATGTCTTGGGGAGCCAGTAGTCACCGACCTTGGGCTTGACCACCAGGGCGACTCGTCCTGGGTACTCGATGCGTGGCGAGTGATCTTGGCGGCTCCAGGTGATGGGCTGCTCTGACCAGTTTAGGAACTGGGGAACGTCCACCTAGGCCACCGCGTTGACAGCGACGGCGTGGGCGATGACCTTCTTCTCGCGCTTCGTGTTGAAGCCTGTGAAGGTATGGAGCGAGCCGGCCACTTTGCCAATTTTTCCGCCGTTTGGCGGGTCGTTGTCGGGGTCCTCCCGCGCTCGCCGTGCCTTCTCGATTTCCCTGACGGTGTGGCAGTCGGCGGTGGTGTGCGTTGCGGCTTCCCTTCCCTGCTATGAAACGCACATGGTTGGTTAAGGAGAGCCGCGGGGTCGAACCTTGGCTTGGCCTTGTAGTTGCCGCCGTCGCGGCGTTGTCCTCCATCGCGGCGGAAGCTCTTGGGCTCGCGTTGCACGTGCCCGGCGTTGGCGACGAAGTTGACTCGCCCGTCACTGCGGCGCTTGCCGGTGAGGCGATTGTTGCTGTAGTGTAGGTCAGACCGTCGTCCGCTGTCGTTGCCGCTCGTGCGGCGTTGACCTCCTGACTCGTCGTCAGTTTCCTGGTTTGGATCTTCCTCCGCGTACCGTTTGGCGATCTCGAGGAGGTCGGGGATGTTGTCGAGTGTGCGAGAGTGTCGTTTGAGCTTGGCGACCAGGGGCTCGTAGCGGCACGAGGTCTTGAAGCAATGGATCGCGGTGTCCGGGTGGATGCCGATCGCGTTGTACCAGAGTTCTTGCCATCGTTGGACCCAGTTGCGGGTCGACTCGCGGGGTCCCTGGACGCATCGCTCTAGGTCCTCGATAGTGGTGGCGCGGGTGTAGGAGCACTCGAAGTGCCTGACGAAGGCGTCGCGCATCTCCTCCCAGGAGTCGATACTGTCCTGGGAGAGGGTGTTGATCCACTGCCTGCACGTCCCCTCCATCATCAGGGGGAGGTAACGGGCGGCTAGCAGGTCGATGTGGCCTGCGATCCCCATCGCCATGAGGTATGTATCGAGCCAGACGGCGGGGTCGTACGATGAGTCGTACTTTTCTATCTCCTTTGGCGCCTTGAAGTTTGGCGGGTACTTCTCGCCTCGGATCATTGGTCCGAAGCACTTAGGTCCCAGTCGACTCAGCGACCCCATGGGCTCGCCGTCGCGGCGATTGGTTAGGGTGTGTCGCAGGTCGTCGGGCTGGTGTGCGCGCCAACTTTCGTTGTTGATGATGTGGGTGCGGGCGTCGATGGGTTGCCCGTTGGCAGCGACAAAGTTGGTCGCCGGCCTGGGGTCGTTGGTGGAGAGTGCCGCGTTCGCGGGTCGGTGTTGGAGCTGCAGTGGCTCTGGTGGCGGGCAGTTAAGGGTGTTTGCCGCCGCTGGGCGGCCGCTAGAGGCCGCTCTGCTTCCCGAGGAACGCGAGTATACTCGACCTTGCGAGTCGGCGCCCGCTCTTTGCTGCTCGACGGCCTTCGCGAGCAGGGCCCTGGCGTATTGGATCTCTAGGGCGCCGTCGCCGGTGGCCGTGATGCTGTCGGCTGCTGCTCGGCCTGCCACGAGGTTGTCCATCGGGGTGGAGAACAGTGGGAGGCCGTTTGCGTCTCGCTCCCGTGAGGAGACTACTATCCGCGGCTGGTCCCTGGGAGGGGTGCGGTTGGGTGGAGGTGGGGCGCCCATCGCCGTCGACCCTGGCGGGGGTCGGGCGCTTCCTCCTGGTGGCGCGTTCTCGCAGATCGCGCGCTCGGCCACATGGGTCGTTTTCGTCGTCGAAGTTCAAGGCGCGCCTCTGAAAGGTGGGGTTCAGGCGTGACCTGATCCGCTGTTGGTGGTAGCGCGATAGCTCCTGCGTTGTCACCTGCTCGAGGCGGAATTTCTCGCGCTCGGCCTGTTCCTTGCGCACCGCCTCCGCCAGTTTTAGGCGGAGTTCCTCGACCTCCGTTGCCGTGGCGTTAGGAGGGATTGGGGTGGAGAATGGATCCTCCGGCGGATCGGTGCCGGTGGCCATGTAGGTCGCGGCGTGGCGACCGGTTCCGTCGCGGAGGTCGGCAGAATTCTCCGACCTGGAGTCGAATTCGAAGATCCCGAGGATGGAGGGGTCCTCGAAGTCTCCCACTTTGGAGACCTGAGTGATGGAGCCTGCGGGTGAAGCCACGGTGATGGACCCGGCGAGTGACGCCGGGGTCGCCGAGTCGGCGTCGTCGTCGAGGGCCGCGTTTCCTGCGGCCGCTGAGTTTTCGGCCACGTCGCTGTGGGCCGAGTTGTACTCGGAGGCGAGGCGATGGATCGTGCGGATCTGGCTCTCGGAGAGCCGATCGCGGGGCGGCGACTCGCGGATGCGAGCCGAATCCTCCGAGACGATGACGTCGGTGAGACCGACGAAGAGGTTGATCGTGCCGATCGGCAGGATCACGCTGTGCATGACGGGTCGTGCCGCCGGGACGTAGATGCTCGGCAAGATTTGGAGCATCTCGCCGATCGCTATCATGCGGCCGGTGGCGACCGTCTCGTTGATGGGCAGATTGGATCTCGCCGCAGAACACCGCCCAGACCGGCCAGGCCCCACGGTGGGCGCCACTGTCGTGGGAATGGTCACGGCAGATGCTGCAATCGGCAGCGAGTAGTAGAACGAGGGGCAAGGGCGGCCAGCCATCTGCGGTGCGAGATGAGGGCAGAGACACAGGGTTTTACCCAGGTTCGCCCCCCCGGAGGGTAAAGGCCTACTCCTGCTAGATTGTATTATGGAGGTGGTACAATGGGCGAGCTCGGCGGCTAGGCGGCGAGTCGCTTGGGTGTATGATAGAACGTATCTCTACTCACCCTATATGGAGGTTTATATAGGCCCACCTCCCCTAGGGTTTACATATCTCAACCGATTCAGTTAAAGCTTCGGTACTCATTTAACCTAATCCGACTGGGCCTATTTACTCGCCTGGGCCTTCAGCTTCCAGTCGCTTGGTTCCTTGCTGGGCTTCAATCCAGTCGCCGTCTTGCAGGCCCACACGCCGGTTCTTGGGCCAGTCGGAAACGTCCTGCTGGGTATACCCCAGTAGGCGTATCCCCATCATGGAAGAAGAAATCTATATTTTGGGAGCTGCCATATTGGAAAGTCCTATGTGTCCGCTCTTCAATCGACGTGATGCACGTGACGAAGAATCTTTGCATGAACCTCCTAGGATTCCTAGGCGTGTATGGGAAGAAAAAAGATACACCAGAAGCACGGGAGGTCCAACAAATTCTGAAAGACCCAAAGAACATGCATACACAGAACAAGACGCATAAAGGGCGTCACTTAAGTCATGCCAGCTATGGTCTTACCAAAGCAGAGAAGGAAATCTTTTTTGAAGTCCTTTACAGTATCAAGGTGCCGTCTGGCTTCTCATCTAATATAAAGGGGATAATAAATATGGCAGAGAAAAACTTCCAAAACCTAAAGTCTCATGACTGTCACGTGATAATGACGCGGTTGCTTCCGATTGCATTGAGGGGGATTCTACCGGAAAATGTTCGAGTACCCATTGTGAAGATGTGTGCATTCCTCACTTCAATATCTCAGAAGATAATCAATCCAGATATTCTGCCAAGGTTCCAGAAGGATGTGGTACAATGTCTTGTTAGTTTTGAGTTGGTGTTCCCACCATCCTTCTTCAATATTATGACGCATCTCCTGGTTCACCTAGTTGAAGAGATTGCCATTCTCGGTCCTATATTTCTGCATAATATGTTCCCCTTTGAGAGGTTCATGGGAGTCTTAAAGAAATATGTTCATAACCGTGCTAGACCAGAAGGAAGCATCTCCAAGGGATATGGAACGGAGGAGGTCATTAAGTTTTGTGTTGACTTTATTCCTAGCCTTAAGCCGATTGGTGTTTCTGACTCGCGGCATGAGGGAAGACTAAGTGGAAAAGGCACGCTGGGAAAGAAAGCAATGATATGTAGGGGCGGTGATTCTTTCACTAAAGCACACTACACAGTTCTACATAATTCCACCTTGGCAGCTCCGTATATCGAGGAACACAAGAATATTGTACGCTCCAAAAACCCGGGGAAGCCTGACTCATGGATTACAGATGAACACATGAAGTCTTTCGGTGGTTGGATGCGGGCACATCTCTTGAATGACACCACTGTTGGAGATCAGCTATACTTGTTGGCCGCGTCACCATCTTCTACTATATTGAATTTCCAAGGGTACGAAATAAATGGGAATACATTCTACACGATCGCCCAAGATAAAAAGAGCACCAACCAAAACAGTGGTCTCCGCTTTGATGCAACGGACGAGAATGGGCAAAAGGACACATACTATGGTTACATAGAGGAGATATGGGAACTAGACTATGGGCTCTCTTTTAAGGTCCTTTTGTTTCGCTGTAAATGGGTCAACCTGAATGGGGAAGGGGTAAAGATAGACCAGTTGTACGGAATGACAATAGTGGATCTCAACAATCTTGGTTATAGAGATGAACCATTCGTCCTAGCCAATGATGTGTCTTAGGTTTTCTATGTGAAGTACATGTCCTCTAGACCGAAAAAAGAAAAAATATGCAAACGAATACATCATATGATGAGCCAAAGCGTCACATAGTTCTTTTAGGGAAAACAAACATCGTGGGAATCGAGGACAAGACAGACATGTCAGAAGATTATAATAAGTTTGATGAAATTCAGCCCTTCATAGTGGAAAACTGACCCAAGCATTCCGTTAAGTAAAGAAGATGCTCCATGGTTACGTCTGAAGCGATCATAAGGAAGGACATACGCCAAGAAGTTCATGCTCATATTGTGTACCTCTAGTTCATGTCTGGCCGGTCAGCTGCATATTGTGAACCTAAATGCCATGAGACATGATAGCTCATTTTGTGAAGGATATTTTATGATGTTTGCAATTTTACAAGTTTAAATGTATTGAGTGTTAGTCCCGGTTTGTGGCTTGACCGGGACTATATATAGGGGGGCCTTTAGTCCCGATTTTGTAGTCTCGGTTTTAATATTAATAAATGTCTTGAGTGTTAGTCCCGTTTTGTGGATAGACCGAGACTAAAGGGGGCCTTTAGTCCCGATTCGTAGATCGACTTTCCTGAACTATGAATAAGTTGTCCCTATTCGTACTTACCATTAAGATCTGATCTCCAAACGCGCGTGGTCACATATTAGGGAGTGCCTCTATGACCAGTTTGTTGGAGATGCCGGAGGACTGGGCTCCGACGACATCTCCCTCAAACTGGCCGTAGTGGTGTCCCTGCTCTTGCACACCATCTTGCAGCATGTAACTTCTCTAACTAGATCAATACGCCTGGGAGCTAACTAATTTCACATATTAATGAGTGCCTCTATGACCAGTTTCTTGGAGATGCCGGAGGACTGGGATCCGGCGGCATCTCCCTGAAACTGGTCGTAGTGGTGTCCCTGCTCTCGAAAACCATATTGGAGATGCCTCAATCTGGCTGGAGGACTGGACTCACAAGGATGCCTATTTATAGTACAAGCAGATCAGCATAGTGTCGACACTCACGACATAATGTCGACACTCACCCCTATTACTAGTGCTGACTCGTGTTTTGTCCCGGTTGGTGTCTCCAACCGGGACTAAAGTTTCATCTTTAGTCCCGGTTGGTGACACCATATGGGACAAGGTACAAGCCGCACGACATAATTTCGACACTCACCCCTATCATTAGTGCTTCCTGGCCCAGCCTGCCGAAATCCCTCCAACCGGGACTAAAGATGAACCTATCATGTTCGAGGTTTCATGGCTTTCGGTCCAAATGACTGATGTTATGTGCTGAATCGCGGCATAGTTTGTGATGTTGTGCCCATATTATGCATGCATGTGGACATTGGTATGAAGAACAATGTTGCAGGAGGAAGTTTTCCTTTTTGTCGCACGGAAAAGCCATTTTCCATTTTTTGAGCGCAAAAAATGGGTCGTTTTGTGAAGTAACCACCAAAATTCTGTTTCAGAATGCTACCGTCCCATTTTTCTAAAATACTAGACCATCTTACATGGACTATCTCCCAACCGGGATATCTCAAACCTTTCCGTCCATCCCGGGTAAAAAGGACAGATGTCTGCCGAATCGGTAGGAAGTGGGTCCGGTTTGTACTACAGGTACATGATCTAACGCCCGTGATTTTTTGAAAAAAAATCATTTTTAGACTCGCAATATGTGGTTTCTTCAGAGATCCAATGCAAGTTCTAACAATGCTCGTCCCCTATCTTCATGCACGCCGGTTCGCCCATAGTTAGAAATTCAAAAAATTCAAAACAGGCATAAGAAATTCAAAAAAAGTTCGAACAATGTAAATCCTTCGCCTGGTGTCATATTATGTGACATAGTTGCAAGGAAAAATACAAGACTTGGTATATTGATCATGTCTCGAAAAAACTTCACAAAATGACCAATCATGTTCGAGGTTTCATGGCTTTCGGTCCAAATGACCGATGTTATATGCTGAATCGCGGCATATTTTGTGATGTTGTGCCCATATTATGCATGAATGCGGACATTGGTACGGAGAACAATGTTGCAGGAGGAAGTTTTCCTTTTCACCGCACGGAAAAGCCATTTTCCATTTTCCGAGCGTAAAAAACGGGTCGTTTTGTGAAGTAACCACCAAAATGTTGTTTCAGAAAGCTACCGTCCCATTTTCTAAAATACTAGACCACCTTACATGGACTATCTGCCAACCGGGACATCTCAAGCCCTAAACCGTCTATCCCGGGTAAAAAGGACAAATATCTGCCGAATCGGTAGGAAGTGGGTCCGGTTTGTACTACAGGTACATGCTCTAACGCCCGTGATTTTTTGAAAAAATCAATTTTAGACTCGCAGTATGTGGTTTCTTCAGAGATCCAATGCAAGTTCTAACGATGCTCGTCCCGTATCTTCATGCACGCCGGTTCAACCATAGTTAGAAATTCAAAAAATTCAAAACGGGCATAAGAAATTCAAAAAAAGTTCAAACAATGTAAATCCTTCGCGTGGTGTCATATTATGTGACATAGTTGCAAGGAAAAATACCAGACTTGGTATATTGATCATGTATCGAAAAAACCTTCACAAAATGACCAATCATGTTCGAGATTTCATGGCTTTCGGTCCAAATGACTGATGTTATATGCTGAATCGTGGCATAGTTTGTGATGCTGTGCCCATATTATGCATGCATGTGGACATTGGTATGGAGAACAATGTTGCAGGAGGAAGTTTTCCTTTTTGTCGCATGAAAAAGCCATTTTCCATTTCCTGAGCGCAAAAAACGGGTTGTTTTGTGAAGTAGCGACCAAAATGTTGTTTCAGAATGCTACCGTCACATTTTTCTAAAATACTAGACCACCTTACATGGACTATCTCCCAACCGGGACATCTCAAACCCTAAACCGTCCATCCTGGGTAAAAATGACAAATGTCTGCCGAATCGGTAGGAAGTGGGTCCGGTTTGTACTACAGGTACATGATCTAACGCCCGTGATTTTTTGAAAAAATCATTTTTAGACTCTCAATATGTGGTTTGTTCAGATATCCAATGCAAGTTCTAACGATGCTCGTCCCCTATCTTCATGCACGCCGGTTTGACCATAGTTAGAAATTCAAAAAATTCAAAACGGGCATAAGAAATTAAAAAAAAAGTCTGAACAATATAAATCATTCGCGTGGTGTCATATTATGTGACATAGTTGCAAGGAAAAATACCAGACTTGGTATATTGATCATGTCTCGAAAAAACATTCACAAAATGACCTATCATGTTCGAGGTTTCATGGCTTTCGGTCCAAATGACCGATGTAATGTGCTGAATCGCGACATAGTTTGTGATGTTGTTGACATATTATGCATGCATGTGGACATTGGTATGGAGAACAATGTTGCATGAGGAAGTTTTCCTTTTCATCGCACGGAAAAGCCATTTTCCATTTTCCGAGCGCAAAAAAGGGGTCGTTTTGTGAAGTAACCACCAAAATGCTGTTTCGGAATGCTACCGTACCATTTTTCTAAAATACTAGACCACCTTACAAGGAATATCTCCCAACCGGGATATCTCAAACCCTAAACCCTAAACCCTAAACCCATGTTTCTTCCCGCCATTTCTTCCCACCATTTTTCTTCCCGCGATTTCTTCCCGCCATTTCTTCCCGTAGTTTTCTTCCCGCCATTTCTCACTACATATATGTAGGATTGGCCTCCATTGTCATTGCATATCTCTAGACTCATATTTGCAACCTCATCACTCTTTCCCATGGCTTCCACCATACAACTAACCCTCAGGGAGGCGCAGGCGCTTTGCGCCTCCAACTACCCCTGCCCGCCGGGTTACTGCGTCCCCGTCGGCTCGATGCTGAGCGCCGGAGGCATGCCGGTTCCTCCTGTCCCTCTAGGTGTGGCGCGCCGGATGGCCATCACGAACCACTACTACTTCGAGCTCATGCCGGAGCAGCGGAGGAATCCCAACTGGCATCTCGACTATTTCCCGACTTGGGAAGCCTTCTTCGGGGATCGGCGTGAGAGGGCGATCGCCAGGCACGAGGAGGACGACCCACCTCCTCCGAAATTCAATGAGGCCGGCCGTCGGCTGTGGTGGCGCGGCCGGACTCTCCAGAGCGTCATGGCCTACGACACGGCCGCCGACTCTAACCCCCGCCTGCGCTACCCTCAAGTCCAGCTCACTTGTACTCAGCCTTCAAGGTTCAACTACGGCGACCCGGACGACGACAGCGACGACGGCCGCGGCGAGTACGACAACTACAATGGCGAGTATTACAGGTGTAGGCAGGAGCATGACTGAATCACTCCAACATTGCAAAACAAGTTCGACCGATTATGACTTAATCTGGCCATGTATCTTATTTCTCAGTTCTTCTATGTATCTTAATTTTCAGTCGTGCTTTACGTAACTTAGTGTTAGTTGTGTTATGTACTTTAATTTCAGTTCTATCGTAATAAAATTTTCTTCCCGCCCATTATTTTCCGTCCTTTTCTTCCCACCCATTAATATATGAAAAATATAAGTTAATTCATTTTTCATTTTAAATGGTTCATACTTTAAATGGTTAAATTAATTATTTTTAAAAACATAAAATGGTTTTGAATTAGTTATTCAAATTCAAACACTTTTTATGTTTAAAGTTTTTCTAAATTCCAAATTAATATATAAAAAATATAAATTAATTCATTTTTAATTTTAAATGGTTCATAGTTTAAATGATTGCATTAATTATTTTTAAAAACAAAAAATGGTTTTGAATTAGTTATTCAAATCCAAACACTTTTTATGTTTAAAGTTTTTCTAAATTCCAAATTAATATATAAAAAATATAAGTTAATTCATTTTTTATTTTAAATGGTTCACATTTTAAATGGTTACACTAATTATTTTTAAAAACAAAAAATTGTTTTGAATTAGTTATTCAAATCCAAACACTTTTTATGTTTAAAGCTTTTCTAAATTCCAAATTAATATATAAAAAATATAATTTAATTAATTTTTAATTTTAAATGGTTCATAGTTTAAATGGTTACATTAATTATTTTTCTAAATTCAAAAAATGGTTTTGAATTAGTTATTCAAATCCAAACACTTTTTATGTTTAAAGTTTTTCTAAATTCCAAATTAATATATATAAAATATAAGTTAATTCATTTTTAATTTTAAATGGTTCAAAATTTAAAATGTTACATTAATTATTTTTAAAAACAGAAAATGGTTTTGAATTAGTTATTCAAATTCAAACACCTTTTATGGTTAAAGTTTTTCTAAATTCCAAATTAATTATCATTTAAAAAACATTACAAATTTAAACCCCAAAATAAAAAATAAGGCGAGAACAGAGAGATAATTCGTGAAAAAATTTGAAAACAGGGTCATACGTCCCAGTTGGAGCCACCAACCGGGACTAAAGGCCCCCCGCGTGCGCCGCATGAAAACAGGGAGCATACGCCACCAACCGGGACGTATGACCCTTTAGTCTTGGTTGGAGACACCAACCGGGACGTATACTCCATACTTTATAACTTGCACGCCTCTTCTTCTTCCCCATCTCTTTTCTCTGCTTCTTCTCTGCTTCTCATCGACGATGCCGCCCCCGATCGCCACGACGCCGACAGGCTGCCCGCGCCCGACGTCGTCGTCACTGTCGCCGCCTCCGCCTCCGTCCTCCGTCTTCGGCCGCGCGCCCTCCGTCTTCGTCCTCCTCACCACGCGCCAGCCGCCACCGCCGCCCATGTCCACCGTCGCCCGCCGCCTCTCCCTCTCCTCCCCGACCGCCTCCTGTGTCCACCGCCTCCGTCCTTCATCTCCGGCGACGCGCCCTCCGTCTCTGTCGTCTTCGCCACGCGCTCCGACCGCCACCGCCGCCCGTGTCCAGCGCCGGCCCGCCGCCTCTCCCTCTCCTTCCCCGACCGCCGCCTGCGTCCACTGCCGCCGCTGGTTCCACCCGAGAGGGCCCTTCCTTTTAGTGTGTATGCATGCATGTATATGCATGTAGATGTATTTTTTTGACATGTGTAGATGTATATATTTAGATTTTAGGTGTGTGTGTATGCATATATTATTTTAGGTGTATGTATATATTATTTTAGGTGTATATTATTTTAGGTGTATGTATATATTATTTAGATTTTAGTGTATAGTTGTTAGATGATTTAGGTGTATTTAGATGATGTAGATCCCGACGCGCGCGCACGCACTAGTGATGATTTTTAGTTGATGATTGTTTTAGTTGATATGATCCCGACGCGCACGCACAGGGAGACGTCGTCGGCCGCCCCGCCGTCGCCTCTGTCCGCCGCCGTGCATCGTCGTGCGTTCTCTCCCTCTTTCTCCCCCTCGCGTGCTTTCTCTCCCTCTCTGGACAAACCCTAGACGGCCCTAGTAGCCGGCCATCGCCGCCGTTCTCGGCCTCCCCTCGACCATCTGGTGGTGCTAGCAGCTCCGCCTCGGTCCCCTGTTTTGTTCCACTGAAGGAATCAAGCCCCGACCCCGACAAAGCTCACCGCCATCGATTAGCTCGCCTCCGGCCTCGCCTGGATTCCACGACCCCACGTCGAGCACCGTGGTGAGATTCTGGTGCTCAGGGCGCACCCTCCGTTTGCCTCCTAGATCTTCGTAGACACCGCATGCCGCTCGTCGCAGGCCTCGCTCCGGTGACCCTGAAGGGGCGGCACCGCCACTATGTGGTTCCCCTCGTCACGCTCTCTCCAGCGCACCCCTCCGCGTGTGCTGGGGTGGCCCAGATCATCATCGGCGACCACCGCACAACGCCTCCCGCCTCCGCGTCTGACGTGGCGCCTGCATGGCCACGGGGTGGACCCAGCTCGGCCTGGGGCCCCCTAGTCAGTGGCTGTGGGTAGGAGCAGCCCCGGTGTAGAAAGTTAGGGATAGGGTTGATGACGTCAGGATGATGCAGTAATGGCTTAATCCTTTTTAGAAATGTTTGAAAATAGGAGAAATTAATATAATTTTGTAAAATCAATAACTAATTCATATTTAATCATAAAATATGTATAATATATCAAAATGTTCATAAAACTGAGAGCTATGTGTATAAGTAATCATAATACATTGTAAAGCAACTTTAAACCCTAGTTTATTTGGAAAAACATCGATACCCCTCATATACATGTGAGTTTGACGATGCACCTTTGCCAGGGCATTCTGAACCCTCTTAAATCGACATGCATTATGGTTACTGCGTAGTATCTAATCTGACATGTCATACATATTGTTTGCGCATTGCATTATGCCATGTCTTGATTTGTCTCCTTTCTTTCCGGTATTGGTTCTTCGTGATAGGATCCGAGCCCGAGGGCAAGCATAGCCTCTCATTATGAACCTATTACAAAGTATCTAATTTCTCACTATGATGTATATGAGTCCAATGTGGTCTTTTGTTAATAGCTAGAGTTACCTATCAACTACATAGTTTCCTTTTAGGGATTAGGGTTTCTCTTCATTTTTATTATTGTGTATGTATATATTAGAGTTTCTCTGAATTAGGGTTTATATCTCTCAACACCCTACCTAACATTCTCCCTTAGCCGCTTTGACTTATACGTTTTTCCACCTATGCAGAAAATATGGACCCACACGATAGATACGAAGAAAAGGAAGAGTTGATCCAAGGTGTGATCTGCGGGGAAGAAAATTTAGATGTATCGACGTTTCTGAACAACTCAGGTGAGGGTGATCCTATTTTTGCCGGAAGAGACGACTTGTTTGAGGTTGAAGGTGATGCCTTCCACGAGGGAGAAGGCGATGCCTTGTGTGATCGAGAAGACGACCGCTCCGGCGAGGTGCATGTAATATAATTAATTCATTAATTAATCATCTGCTCTCTATATAGAAATAGTAATGACGATCTTTCTTCTTTTAGCCCTCCGGATCGAACAAATCTACTGAAAAGAGCGGACGAGGCCCAACCAAAAAGTTAGGAGACCATGAGAGGTTCAGGATCAAAGAAATCGGTGAAGACGGCAAACCGACAGCTCCCGTTGTTATCGCAAACAAATTTGTGGCAGAATGCGGAGTAATCGTTAGGGACTTCGTCCCGATCACCATTTGAAATTGGAATAGGCCTGCTGATGCAGAAGAAGAGGGAACATGTTTATTTGTCCCTAACATGGCCAAAGATTTACTGTGGAAGAGGCTCATGCTTAATTTCAAACTATCGAAGGTAGAGCTGGATCCAAATGCGGAGGATCCAGTTGAGGATGCCTTAGAACATGCGAAAGCCATGGAGATGAAGGTCAGGGAGTGGGCGATCGTTGAGGCAGAAATGACAGTGTTTTTCGCTAAGCTGAGGCGGCTGAAAGATCCAGAGTTCCCCAGCACCAAACAAGAAAAAGCTCGAGTGTTCAAAATGCTAAAGGCCCTTCACCAACCCGAGCCAAAGCTATCATCAGACTCTGAGCGCTCTATTCTCAAGTCACATGCGGCACAACTGATGCAAGCGGGAAATGTGTTGCCCAGCTCGGAGAACAGACAAAACAATCTTGCGCCCCTCTCAAGGTGATTTCCCATACCAATATGGGGTCGAGCAAATATGTGGCCGAAGAGCAGTATGATCCAGATGTAGTTGCACTATACGGATAAGCTGCCGCTGCTCAAGGTATGAGTATTGCCCACTACTTATCCCAGTTACAGTACTTCCCTGTGGGTGAAGTAGCATACAAATACCAGTACGGCAAACCTCTCGTCAAACCTAAGAAGGTAAATAATCTTCCAACAAAAAATGCAAATATTGTATAACTGGTACATGCATGCCACAAAGGCCAGGGCTAACTGGATAATGCTGAGGGTTACAAAAAATCATTACGGGAAAGAAGTAGATGACATGATAGCCATTGAATTTATTGAAATATTTTAATTATTCAATCAAGACACCTTGGACAAATCGATCATCAATGCCTATTGTCTGTAAGTAATAATTCTGTAATTAATTTAGTCTCTAGCTATCTCACCTTGTTTATTGCATGTATATAATCATACTATAATATGCAGAATGAAGATTCTCGAATGCAGCACAGGACAAATCTATAACATTGGGTTCATTGACCCATATTGGGTTCATCAAGCTAATGTCAAAACAAACCCCCAGGATACGGAGGATAATATCGTAAACGCGTTAAGGTTTCAAGAAACCAGAAGGGAAATACTATTTCCTTACAACTTCGAGTGAGTGTTATTGTCTTGTATACACTTTCTTTTTCCGCTTACTCGACGTTAAGTATATAATTGATGAGTTATGCATTTGCAGCTTTCACTATATTTTGTTAATCATTCAACCTGACAAAGGGCGTGTACTAGTCATGGACTCGAAACATAAACCCCTTGAGACGTGGAAGGACATGTAGATGATTCTCCAGCGATAATTCTAATCATTATGACACTATATCGGTAACGTTCATGAATTTTATGATATCAAGTAATTAATAACTTCTTTTATTCGTTTTCTTCGCCGAGCAGCGCTTGGAAACGGTTCACCAAGAAGGCTAGGGGTGTTTGGAAAGAGGAGCTTACATTTAAACCACTAGATGTAAGCAGGACTAGCTATATCTACGCATCTCTTTGATTCTAGTTTTGATACTGTTATTATCATGCTTGATTATTATTTTGATTGAACTATGTTCTCGTAAAGTGCCTAACGCAGGGACCAGGGAACAATTTTTGTGGATACTATGTTTGCGAGTTCATCCGTCATACGTGATGTGGGAAGAGGAGAAATTTAGAGCAACTTAACGTATGTAAACAATTTCTATAGTTTTTAATTACCATCAAATTGTGTTAGTTTCATTCATATAGTTTGACTCCTTTTTTAAATCAGATCAAACATCTACGAAAAGGTCTTTTGCCAAAGGATCGCGTACGAGAAATTCAGGAAGAATTGGCGGGATTCTTTGATGCAGAAGTCCTAGACCCAAATGGAGAATACTATACGGGTGTGTATATACAATAGGGATTGTACAAAGAGCTTATTTCGTATGTAGTGCATGAACTCCGTGTATCGAATGTAATATGTTTGACACTTGGATCTATATTGTCATGATGATCTTGTGTAATATAATGGTTCCTTCATTGATGAGTGCAAAACACTAAATTAAAAATTAAACAACATAAATGAATTCTCTGCCGCGACACAAAAAGTGGCCAAAATGCTGCCGCGGCAGAAAAGGTTGCCAAAATGAATTCTCTGCCGCGGCAGAGGGTTATTTGTCCCGGTTCGTGTTACGAACCGGGACGGTTGCTCCTCCCCCCTCACACGGAGAAGCGGCCACATGTACGCTATTTTGTCCCAGTTGGTGGGACAACCAGGACTAAAGGTTAGGGTTTTAGTCCTGATTGCCCCGTCCCGGTTGGGGAACCGGGACTAAAGGCACTTACCAACCGGGACATATAGGCGTTCTGCACTAGTGAACATTCCCAGGGCTTGAAGACGGAGGTCATCGCCGGCATGGCGCCGCTGCCGGCGACTCGACATCAGGCCGGAAGTTACCTCCGGAGAAGAAGTCAATGAAGCTCGACACTGCCTGCTACAACACCAATGACTTGAAGTAGTCACGACCATGGCGCATGGGATCCCTCTTCATCCGGGCCGCCGGAGCCTGCAATCGAGCCATCTATGGTCTACCTCGACATCCATTTCTAACTCATTTCCTCTGGCAGTTCCATGTGGAGATCAATATGCATGTATCCCACGAACAAGAGTCCTGCACGACCATCCGGCCGCGGTGCCGGAGGGGACACACATAGAAAACAACAGCGGACAGCGTGCCAAACATTTTAATGGAGGTGGCGATCATTCGTTCTCACGCCTGCCCAATGGCGGTAGCTACACGGCGCATGCTGAGAGGCTGTCTATGACATGCGCGCCCGGGTCTTGAAGACGGTGGTCGTCACAGGCACGGCGCCGCTGTCGGCGAGTCGACATCGGACCAGAAGGTATCTCCAGAGGAGTAGCCGACGAAGCTCGACGATGCCGTCCTCAGGACGACCACGGCGCCGAGCATGGGTGTCCTCTTGATCCGGGTCGCCGAAGCCCGTATCACGTCCATCAATAAGATCCGCTACAGTCTACTTCGACGTCTCCTTCTAATTCATCTCCTTCGACAAGTGCATCGCTGCCGGAGCTGGCTGCGCAGCCCGCCGACGTACTTCTACCGAAGATGGCGATGTCCCAAGGACGAGGTGTGTGAAGGGTTTCGCAGCATAGTAAATCAAAAAAATTCTATAGATGCGAACGGGGAAGCCAAGATCTAATCTTGGAGATGCAAACAACGAGAGGGGAATAGATGAGATCTTCATACCCTTGAAGATTTGCATAGCGGAACGTTCGACGGAACATGGTTGATGTAGTCGTACTAGCCTTCTCCTCCTCGCGATCCGATCCGATCGAACACCGCAAGTGGCGATGCCTCCGAGAGATGCACACGTACGGCACCTCGACGTCTCCTCCTTCCTCGGTCTAGCAAGTGTGGTGGAGAGATAGGTTGGATCTACAACACCACGGCGTGGTGCAAACGGTGGAGAGTTTCTGCGGCAGGGCTTCGCCTACGCACAGTCGGGAGAGAGAGAGGCGGGCAGCAGCTAGGCGGCTAGGGCTTGAGGAGGTGTGGGGGAAGGGTGCACCCCTGCCCTATTTATATAGAGGGGTGGGCAGCTGCCCCTTTCCCCCTCCTCCAAGCCTAGGTCCGGCGGCCACAAGGGTGGAGTGGGGGGCAAGTTCCCCCCTTCTAGAAGCTCTCCCTAGGGTTTCCCCTAGGGCTTGGCCGGCTGGGCCTATGGGGCCTTGTGCCCCTGGCCCAATGAGGCCAGGGCACTCCCTCGTAGGCCCACGCCCCTCCGGCCAAGTGAGGCCACGTTGGTCCCACTCCGGAAGCTTCTAGAACCTTCCGGTACAATACCGAACAATCCGAAATAATTCTAAACTCCAAAAACTGCTTTCCTTTATATGAATCTTATTCTCCGGACCATTCCGGAACCTCTCGTGATGTCCTGGATCTCATCCGAGACTCCGAACAAAAACTCATAAACCAATTATCCATTATATCCTAGCGTCGAGACACGTTAAGTATGTGACCCTACGGGTTCGAGAATATGCAGACATGATCTTCTATCAATAATCAACAGCGGGGTCTGGAAACCCATATTGACTCCCACACATTCATCGATGATCATATCAGATGAACCACGATGCCATGATTCAATCAATCCCATATATATATTCCCTTCGTCACGCGATATTTTACTTGCCCGAGATTCGATCGTCGGCATCGGCATACCTAGTTCAATCTCGTTCACAGCAAGTACTTTACTCATTCCATAATCCGATATCACTTTGTGATTAACTCCTTAACCACGTGCTTGCAAGCGGTGTTGATATCGATTACCGAGTGGGCCCAAAGTATATCTCTCCGACTTGGGAGGGACAAATCCCATCTCGATACATACAACCCAACAGATACTTTCCGATCACCTGAGAGACACCTTTATGATCACCCTCTCATAGGATGACGTTTGATGACCTCAAAGCTTTCTTCCGATACCAGAGTTGCATTATGTCATGGTCTAAGGAATACAATATTTGACATAAGCAAAAGCTTTGCAAAGATGAACACGATGACACGATCTAATTGCTCTGCTTGATTTGGGTCTGTCCATCATATCATTCTCCCAATGATATGATCTCATTATTAATCGACAACTCATGTCTATGGTTAGGAAACAATCTAACACCCATGGCACTAAGGTGCTGATCATGTTTTGCTCGTGGAAGAGGTTTAGTCAATAATCTGCGACATTCAGATCCGTATGTACTTTGCTAATCTTCAGATCTCCATCTGTTATATAATCTCGAATTATATGAAACTTGCGGTTGATATGCTTGGTCTTTGGATGATATCTTGGTTCCTTAGCCAGTGCTATAGCGCCAGTGTTGTCACACAATATCTCCAGTGGGTCCAAGGCACTTGGAACCACACCAAGCTCAGTGATGAAGTTCCTGATCCAAACTCCTTCACTTGACGCTTCTGCAGCAGCCATGTATTCCGCTTCTACTGTAGATCCCGCGATCACGCTTTGCTTGCAGCTTCTCCAGCTCACATCTCCTCCATTCAAAATATAAACGTATCCTGTCTAAGATTTAGAATCATCCTTGTCAGTGTCGAAACTAGCATCGAAGTAACCTTTTACGACGAGTTGTTCATCACCTCCATAGAATAAGAACATTTCTTTAGTTCTATTTAAATACTTTAGGATGTTCTTCACAGATGTCCAGTGTTCCACTCCTGGATCACTTTGGTATCTGCTCGTCAAACTAAGAGCATTGGACACATCCGGTCTAGTACACAGCATGACATACATGATAGAACCTATGGCCGAGGCATAAGGCACTTTGCTCATAGCTTCTCTATCATTTACCATAGCTGGACACTGAGCCTTTCTCAATATCTTACCTGACAACATAGGCACTGAACCATTCTTTGCCTTATCCATTCTGAACCTTTTCAGAACTTTGTCTAGGTATGTACTCTGGCTTAAAGCTATTAGGCGTCTTTGTCTATCTCTATAGATTTTGATGCCTAATATATAAGCAGCTTCCCCTAGGTCTTTCATTGAAAAACATTTATTCAAATAACTCTTCACATCGTTAAGCATGTAAATGTCATTTCCAATAATCAATATGTCATCCATATATAGTACTAGGAATGTCACTGAGCTCCCACTCACTTTCTTGTAGATACAAGCTTCATAGAAATTTGGAACAAATCCAAAGCTCTTGATCACTTGATCAAAATGAAGGTTCCAACTCCGAGATGCTTGCTTCAGTCCATAAATGGAACTCTGAAGTTTGCACACCTTATCAGCATCCTTAGTATCGACAAAACCTTCGGGTTGCATCATATACAACTCTTCATCAATGTTGCCATTGAGGAACGCAGTCTTGACATCCATCTGCCATATTTCATAATCATGAAACACAACAATTGCTAATAAAATCCGAATGGACTTAAACATCGCTACGGGAGAGAAAGTCTCATCATAGTCAACAACTTGAACTTGTCGAAAACCTTTCGCGACAAGCCGTGCTTTATAGACAGTAACATTACCATGTGCGTCCGTTTTCTTCTTGAAAATCCATTTGCACTCAACGGCCTTTCGGTCGCTAGGAGGGTCCACCAAAGTCCATACTTGGTTTTCGCTCATGGATCCCAATTCAGATTTCATGGCCTCTAGCCATTTCTCAGAGTCTGGGATCATCACTGCTTCCTCATAGTTCGCAGGTTCACTGTTGTCTACTAACAAGATAGTTAATACAGGGTTGCTGTACTACCCAGGAGGGGCACACGACCTTGTCGACCTGCGACGTTCAGTAGTACCATCTAACTACTGTATGGACCTATAGTCCAAGGTGGAACTACTCATGCATCATATCGGAGGCTGGCATGGTGATGAAGAAGGCCTCCGGGATGATCTCTCCCCTCTGGCAGGGTGCCCTGAAGAGCTTCAGATCCCCCGATCTTGGGACGATGGTGGCGGCGGCTATAGACTGTTTCGTGGAAGATTGATCGGGTCGTTAGGGTTTTAGTATCGGGAGCTTCGTATAAGCGAAGGGGGAGACCGAGGGGGTGACCGAGGTGGCCACACCCCCTCCCCAAGCGCGGCCAGGCCTGGCCCGCGCGGCCAGGGGGTGTGGGCCCCCCGAGGCCCTCCTCCGTCTTGTCTTCTGGCTCCGTGTTCTCTCCGGTAAAATATTGACTTTGGCTTTCGTCCCGTCCAATTCGGAGAATATTTATTTTCTAGCTTTCTGGAACCAAAAAAAAGAAGAAAATAGGCAACTGACACTGTTGCATCTTGTTAATAAGTTAGTTTAGGAAAACATATAAAAATATCTCAAAGTGTAGTCAAAGCAAAGCAAAATTGATACTAAACAACCATGTAACATCAAAATTATAGATACGTTTACGACGTATCAGATTGCATGCTTTATGGCTGCATACTTGCTATCCCCGAAATAAACTAAGGTGTGCAAAATTCAGTTCACCTTTAAATTCTGATCTCCCTTGAATTTATTATCTGTACAGTCTTTTCTTACTGTCATTCCTGAAATACCATGCTTATTTTACAGTGATTATTAAGGTTCTAAATAATTAAATACATTCATATAGAAGTTAGAAACATGACTTAGGGTCATGGATTACCAATAATTTAGTGTGGAAGCTAATCTTTCACGCTATGTGTCCACTGTATTATCTAGATCAACATGGGAAGGCCCTGTCCAACATTGATTGTCAGATTTTTGTCATGGAAGAGGATTTCATGTCACTCATTGATTTGAAGTATTCATACTTTTAATGCTGGAAATTTCATGTCATGCAGGAATTGACGCCCAATCAACTTCAAGAAGGTTATCTTATCTTCTTTCTTATCGCAGATGAATTTTGTTTGCTGAGAGCAGAGAGACAGGAACCGGATGAAGACCTTGATGATCGTGCTCCCGGCCTTGCTCACCACCATTGCGGTTGTACTCTACTCACTTGGCTAATGATGATCAACTTGTTATAATGTGTAATATATGAGATGATGATCAACTTGTTGTATGCAAGACTTGTATAATATTCGGACACATGTCACTATGTCGGGTTCTAATTGATGTGATGATGTA
The DNA here is from genome assembly GCA_916181665.1 of Avena sativa. Taxonomy (NCBI): domain Eukaryota; kingdom Viridiplantae; phylum Streptophyta; class Magnoliopsida; order Poales; family Poaceae; genus Avena; species Avena sativa. The sequence goes on from OV702284.1 coordinate 19,648,633, forward strand.
TAATTCTATTTATACTATTATCTCTGTCTCTATACTGCTATGTACCTATATAAATACCTATATATGTACTTGTATAAATACCTATATAAATACGTGGGAGCCCTATATTCTGTATACCTGTATGAAGCATCAGTGGCGCATCTAACATCAGTGCTGCATTTGGATATATGCTCCACTGGTAAAACATCAATGCCGCATATTGAATATGCGCCACTAGTTGTCCTACTATCAATGGCGCATATTGAATTGAAATATGCGCCATTGATAAATAATTACCAGTGGCACATCCCATATGCGCCATTGGTAGCAAAAAAATGCTTCACTGATAAGAAATTCTCTACTAGTGCAAGATCAAGTGGTGTCCTAGAGGTAGTGTTCTAGTGTGGAAGGAAGAATATGGTGTTGGATTGTTGCTAGCTACAGCTGAGCTTTCTCTTGTATGATTTCTCTTCCTTCTCTATTGTGCTGACATCACACCATCTGCATGGATGATTGAGATGCTTCTAGTTGGCCCCACATGGTTCAAGTCCCCACTTCTCTGTGGATTGGATTAGCTAAGAGATGGTATTATCTGGTGCTGGTGATCTTTATTGAACTTGCCAAGTGCTGATTTTACCAATAGCCAGTGATGCAATAAGTATGAGGCATAAAACTCGATAAATACAGATAATAAGAAGATGATTTCATCTAAATTATTAGTGTAGAATCTAATTTAGGCTTCCCTTTTAGTATTCTTTTGTAGTTTTATTTTATTTTTGAATATTGTAAGAACAATGTAACATTCTTGATGTATTAAATTTTTATTCTATTTCTTTCTGTTGAAATTGTTGTAAGTTCTAGTTTATTCTTTCATCAACCGTTGTAATTTTATTTATCCTTTTTAACATTGTATTATTATTATTATTGTAGCAAAGTAAATGTTTCATTTTATTCCTTTTGTAAATTTTACTATTTACCAATTGGTGTATCTCTTATATACTTGTATTATTAAATGTTCTGCTAGTGTAATATTGATTCTTCTTGGAATAATAATTCCAATTTATTGTGTAAATCAAATGTAATGTGATTTCCTATTATTATTTCTTCCGCTTTAATGTAATTTCAATTTCTATTACTACTTCACATTTAAATTATTAGTATTCATATTGGAATTGAATTCGAATTGTTTCCCTAAAAAACAAAGATGTTACGAGGCCCGTATCGCACGCATGTGCATGAGGTTCAACCGCACAGGGCCTCCAAAATAGGAGGGACCCTAAGTTTTATATTAAAATATTATTTAGTGTTATTAATGTCAGGTTTATTAGTTGTGCCTAATAAATCCATTGGACCATTCTACATCAGAATTAACTCCAAAATAGGAGGGCTCTAATTTTTATGTTAAACTATTATTTAGCGCTACTAATGACAAATATAGTATGTTAAAAAATGTCAAGTTTAGTACCGCTTAGGAATTTGCCTAGGCGGCCTCCCCTTCTCTCTTCCTTCTCTTTCTCATCCAACTAGCGCAATTCTTTCATAGTTCCAATCGCAGCACCTTTGTGGATTTAATTCTGTCTCGGTTTTTTTAGAACAGATCCGTTTATGCAATGAATAAATGCAACGTCCATAGAAGTCCGCACCTCTCAATCCACGTTCTATTTATTTGGTGTTTTCTTCTCAATTTCTTATCTCTCGATTCTGCTCCTGTGCTCTGCTTCTTTCGACCCCCTTTTCCCTATGATCTGGCCGCATCGATTTGAGTTGGAGGCCCAACGAGAGTGCTTGGTCATCGATTCATCAAGAGGAGTTAAAGTTACTCGAAACTTAAATTCCAAAGGAAAATTTGGGGAATGTTGATAATTTGCACATCTCGAAGTGAATTAGGACATATCTGCTTAGTACAGAGCATGGAAAGAAATGATTCAACTCCGCAAGCACTCGCCAGACTTTCTTGTGGAGAGACCCTCAAACCAGCACCGGCATCAGCCGATCAATCCATATATGATAGTCGTGACTCTTGAGCCCGGTGACTTGTCCCATCGAAAGATTGACTCTCTTACTTATATTCAAACAGTAACCATTAGGGAACATCACGACGTATTTGAGCCACCCGAATGCCTCCTTATTTTGGACATTATCAAGGTAGTATTAGGCATGCAACTTGAACCAATTCTTTCGACGGTCAGAAGGAGGATGCATGTGTAATATCTTCCTATCACAGAGCTTCTCAACATCGGCTTTAGCCTTGACATTATCCTTTGACTTTACAGAAATGTTCAGGACTATGTGAAAAAGGGACTCCCCGACATTCTTTTCGGTGTGCATCACATCGATGTTATGGGAAAGTTCGAGGTCCTTAGAATACAAGAGACTCGTTAAGGCTGCCACGTGAGTCCAGTTGTGCGTTACACCATATCCTGCAAATTCATGGACAGTTTCCGGCACCGCAGGCATGAGAGCATGTAGCTCGGCATCAACAGCTGCACCATCAAACTTTGGTACCTCTTTTACTTCATGCACAACTTTGCCCTTCTTGAAGTTCTTTCTGTCTTCTCTGAACAGATGCTTTCTTTTGAGGAACTATCGATTCATGTCAAACGCAACATACTTGCGACCCGACTTTAGCCAAAGGAACTCAAGTCGGTGCCTGCACACTGGGCAGGGCCACTTATCAGCTGTACACCATCCGCATGTTAGGGCGTACCCGGCGAAACCCTAGACCGAGGGGCCTGCGGGTCTACCCCTATAGCTCTCTCCATACGAGAGTTGCCCGGTGGACCTTCATATTTGTTTTGTAATCTTCGAACAACTTATCCAAAATGTGTGATACATAAACTTCACACATGCGATAACACTTACACACATGCAATTTTTTGACCTACAGGTGTGAGAGAGAAGATTCGCAACGTCATTTCATGTGGGCGTGGAGACTGCTATTTGGAGGGTACGAATCCGTCCAATTGATAAAAATAGAACCATGTTTAAATAATCAATATTAATAAATAAATACAAATATAAAATAAGTTCATAATTGGGTGGGAAAAAGGGAAAAATGGAAGGTGGTACGCCGAGGGTGGCCGTCGGCGTACGTGGGTGGAGGCTATGCTGACGGTGGACCTCGGCGTATGTCGAACACCGTGAGAGCGCCATTACGTCCCGGCCGGCAGGTGCCACGCGTCCACACCTTACACCGAGGGTCACGGGATGCCGAGGGTATCCGTCAACGTAGTATTTCTTATGCCGACGGCTTGTCTACGCCGACAGCTGGTCACCTGGGCTGGCCTGGCTTGGTCCTACACCGACAGCCCCGACCTTTGTCCATCGGCATAGCGGCCGGCCGTCGGCGTATAGCGCCATTCCTGTTGTGGTGTACACATCTCAAGTTGCACCAAGGATTGCCGTACAACTCAAGTTCTTGATGCAACTCATTCCTAGTCGAGAGTGGAAACCTGAAGTCCGCAAGGAGGCACAATTCCCTCTTTGCTCTAATTTCGATGAAGAACTTAAGTAGCGAGTGTTTTTTTCTTTAGGTGTGGACCCATCATTTATATAAATGGTTATACTTGCATTGGACATAGGTATGGAGATAAATGTCCTGGCAACCGGCACATTATTAGCATCACACTCTGTAGGCCGGGCATCAATCTCGGGCAATTCAATTGTGTTTTTTAAAGAAATTCAATTGTTAGTCAAGTCATGCTGTCAATTGTTTCGTGGAGATAACATGCACTGGCAACGGGGCGGCGAGTCTTTAGCAGACAACACCTTAACGCCGGCTCAGCGTAACTCCAACGGCTCCCACGAACAGAAAAAAGACCCAACGGTGACCCACAAGCAGACTGCACACCATATATCGGTCCTTTTGCTGCATTTCCAACCCCAATTGGATTGGATTTATGGTGAGGCGTGTGAGATCCTGGCGCATGGCTCAATAGGATTGATAGGAAACTCATACCAACAAGTTACACCTTCTTTTCCGGAAGCTCATTCGAAAAGTACTCTAAGGTTAAGCGTGTTTGGCCTAGAGAAATTTTAGGATGGGTGATCGACTGGGAAGTGGGTATCGGGTGCGCGCGAGTGAGAACAAAGTACGTAGAAAAGACTAGTGTTGGTCTGTGGGGTTAGTCTAGAGATCCTATTGAGCTGCTAGAAGTGACAGCCGTCGGTCCGGAGTGACCGGGGGTGTTACAAAGTGGTATCAGAGCCGACCCTCGCGGTTACATGGGCGTGTGCAGGTTAGTGGTGGACATGTGTAGCATATCGCGTGTGGCCCGGAGTGGACATGGCATGACAATGTGCCGCCACTAGACGCACAGACGTGTGCCAAGAGGGAACGTTTCTGGCTTGTGGTTGATCGACGAGGACGTCGATCTTCTAAGGGTGGGTGTATGTGAGACCCTGGCGCATGGCTCAATATGGTTGATAGGAAACTCATACCAACAAGTTGTAACTTCTTTTCGAGAAACTTATTCGAAAAAAACTCTAAGGTTAAGCGTGCTTGGCCTAAAGAAATCTAGGATGGGTGACCGACCGGGAAGTGGGTATCGGATGCGCACGAGTAAGGACAAAGTGCGCAGAAAAGACTAGTGTTGGTCTGTGGGATTAGTCTAGAGATCCTATTGAGCTGCTAGGAGTGACAGCCGTCGCTCCGGAGTGACCGGGGGTGTTACAACGCTGACAGGCCACACGTCCGGGTCATGACTCCTCAACTCCTGTCCTCCACCAGCCACACAAACACTCTCTTCCTACTCTCACTTAGCTTCCCCCCTCCCGCCACTGTCCTAGATCTATGGACGCCACGTCAATCCCCCAGTGCCCCCCGTGGCCAAGCCTATTGCCGCCACCGTCGTGCCCCCCGCCGACCCCGAAGCCACTCCCAGGACGCGGAGGCCAAGGTCTCCATCCCGTCACAGTAGCGAGGAACCTCGACTAGGCTCACTTGGAGCTCCTATTTGAGGTGCGTGCGAACCCGATGACATGGTCGCCCTTGTCCGCCTCGAAAAAGTTCAGGAGGTGCTCGACAGGCAAAAGGCAACCATGCGCTCGCTCGAGGAGTGGAGCCTCGTTCGACCGCCGCACCCGCTTAACGTGGTTGTCTTGCGCTCCCTCGGCATCTGAGGGCCTGTGCTCCGATGACGATGAATAGTGCAGCCTTTGGCTACCTCGGCATATGAGCGACTGCGCTCGGGCGACGATGAATAGCGACGCCTATCTAGGGTTAGTTTTAGTATACTTGGTAGAACTAGTAGAGCATGGAGATGCACATTGTATTGCTACTTTAATTTACTATAAAGAGTACTATTTTCAGCACACACAAAAAAATCCCAGCCTTGGACAAATGGGGGATGACGTTGGGAGCAGTGGCCTGTCCTGCCCGGACTTCCGGCATGTCCACCAGCCACCGCAAATGGATAGGTTGGGACAATTTTGCTGTCTGAAACAGGGGCACTATTGGTGTTGCCCTTAGAGTGATTTCCTCTTGAAATTGACAGGTACAATTAACTGTTAGTTTTAGGTTAACATAGCTTTTGTTTTCCTAATGGGCGAGTCGGTGCTGCAATCTTCTGTTGTTTTTTTTCTGTCTCATGGTTCACTTTTTCTTTTTGAGATGCTAGTTTAGTTTTTAATCCAAGCGGAATATAGGTTGCAAAACTAGCACTCTAAGTTTTCATTTGGTCTGCCACTTTAAAGTTGATAACACCAACTTTGAAAACGTGTCATATTGACTTTGAGCTCGTGACGGTCCATGTGCTCTTCTTCCATCTCAAGGAGGGAGTTCAGAACTATCAGCTGTGTTCTTCAAAGCAATTTTCGACTCTGAACGATATTTCTTCATTTTTTCTACCATATGCATATGGTACGACTGTACAAGCGATAAATGCCGTGATGATTTAGAGATCCATACATGTAGCCTTCTTTCCACAAAGGGTTCCACAAACTTTTGCTATTTCCTCTGTTTCCCTTTATAAGAAACAGAGGGAGTAAATTCATTGCACTACTAAGTAGTATTATACTGAAACCCAACAACGTTGAAATGCTCTCCTAATGTGTAAGTCTGCATCATCGGAGAATCAGTCCATTGAGGCTCATTCAGCAAGTCATGTTGAAATGTTCTCCTAATATGTACAAGTCATGTTACATTTGGAACCAAGTGGAAACTTTCGTGTACAATCCAGACCACTGACGGAGCCTGGGCAAAGGCAGCCAATTTTTGCCCCCTAAAATTCACTACTAAGCATCATGTTCATACTAATTCCTAGGGAAGAGTTGCTTGACGGGCCCGGGCAGCCACGCAGGGACGCAAAACCCTATGATCCTAACCCTATGCTTCTAGTCGACTTTACATTAGTGAACGGAGGGAGTAGTTTAAATTTAGCTATCTTACTACTCATGTCTCTTGTAGTGATAAGGCTTTTGCGATGTATAATAGAAGTCCTAATCCAAAACCGTATCTTCCTAGCTCAATGCCTAAATGTGATTCATCCGCATGGAAAAATCAGTCCACTAAATCGGATGTCCAGTGTACATCTCAAGTTGCAGCACGAAGTTCCCAAGAACTTCACAGTAAATCTTAAGTTTCTGATGCAACTCATTCCTAGTTGATACTATCAACGAGAGTGGAAAACTGAAGTCCGCACAGACACCCAATTTCTACCTTTCTCTCATTTCGGTGAAGAACTTAAGTAGCGAGTGTTTTTCCTTTTGGCGTCGACCCATCATATATATATACTGGTTATACTTCGTTGGATATAGGTATGGAGATAAATGACCGGGCGCCCAGCACATTATTAGTATCACTCTCATAGACTGGGCATCTATCCCGGTTGGAGTACTTTTATTGTTAGTCGTGGAGATAGGATGCACAACAACTGGCTGGGTCTTCGGTAGACAACACATTAACGCCAACTCTTTTTTTTAGCGTAATCAGCACTTTATTGATCCAATAGAATCATTACAAAGAGCCTCGCGGATAAACTCCGGAGCCCCATCACGAAAGATTGAAAGGTTTTTTCAAAAGGCTACGTCCAGCGGCTAGGGATCGATTTCGATGAAGTCTTCGCCCCCGTTGCATGCCTGGACTCCGTGCGCCTCCTGCTAGCTGTCGCTGCACAACACAAGTGGGAGGTCCACCACATGGACATGAAGACGACCTTCCTCAACGGCGAGCTCAGAGAGGAGGTGTATGTCAGTCAACCGTCGGGCTTCATCGACACAGGCAACTCCAGCAAGGTCCTTTGCTTGCACATGGCTCTCTACGGCCTCCGGTAAGCACCGCGAGCATGGAATACAAAGCTTGACGCCGTTCTGGTGTCCCTTGGTTTCACACAGAGCGTGTCGGAGCACGCGGTGTACGTGCGTGCGAGGCAAGCTCTAGGCTTCTTCTCGGTGTCTACGTCAATGATCTCGTCGTCATAGGAGCGTGCACCGACGCGATCACTTCGTTCAAACACGAGACGCGCGAGAGCTTCAAGATGACAAACCTGGGGCTGCTCACTCTGTACCTCGGCATTGAGGTGAGCCAGGTGCCAGTGAGATCACCTTGAGGCAGAGTGCATTCACTGCGAAGCTTCTGGAGAAGGCGGGCATGGGGGACTACAACCGCGTCCATGTGCCGATGGAGCCCCGCCTCAAGCTGTCAAAGGATAGCACCAACCCTCATGTTGACATATTGCTCTATCGAAGCATCATCAGTTCCCTTCGCTACTTGGTGCATACCAGGCCTAATATCAGCCTCGGTGTGGGGATGCTGAGCCGCTTCCATGAAGCGCCTACCTCGGAGCATCTGAGTGCTGTAAAACACCTGCTCCGTTACATCGCCGACACAATTGATCATGGGTGCCTCTACACTTCAACGCGTGAGGGTGCAAATCTGTTTGGCTTCAGTGATGTAGATACGGCGGGCGACATTGATGACATGATAAGCACCTCAGGGACTCTGTTCTGTTGAAATAATTAGCAGTTTTTGCATTAATTTAATCCAAGTGTAAATCATGACAAAACAATTTCCAAGACTAATTAGCATACGTATAGTAGACATGCACCATACAAGCAAGTGAAGGAAATAACAAGAGGGAAAGAACACGTACGAGTTCGTCGATGGTATGACCAACGGCGCAACAGAAGTGGATCCGCCACCGACGGTAGCAGCAGCAGCCTGCTTGGAAGCATCGTCAGTCATGGCGATGGAGTCGAGGAAGCCGGACGAAGAAGAGCTTGAGTAGTCGTGCCTAGACGCTCCCCAAAAACCTTATCGCCTCTCTCCTGGTGCAGGATCAGAGAGACGGGGTTCCGGAGGCCTGTTCTCCCGGACGGCCGTGCACGCAGCCGGAGGGATGGAGTAGTAGAGGGCAGCACAGAGAGGTGGAACGGCGATGCGCAGGTAGGCAGATGCAATCTAATTGCTGGTGACGGCTAGGGTTCGTGTCTGCCTGCTTATATAGTGCGGGTCGGGTAGGACGTGGGCAACACCCACGACCGAGTCAGTACCAGCCCACGATGTAGAAACGACCGGTTGATTACGCGTCCGTAATGACGCATTAATGACTCATAATTAATATACAATTAATTTTCACAAACAGCAAAATAAAGCTTGGCTCGGCGAGATTCCCGCAACCCGCGGCGCGCGCGCGTCGTGGCGAGGCGTGGCATGGCGAGGCGAGGCGAACGACGTCGGAGAAGGAGTGCGCGAGGGCTTCTCTTCTTCTCACACCTTAGTGAGTGGTGCAACAGTCTACTATATAAGATGGTCCAACTCCCCTTCCACTAGCAATGTGGGAATAAACTTTGGCACCACTAGCACACACATGAGCTGCCATAGTAATGGGCCAAAGAGAATTTTAGAATTTGTATTTGTTATGGGCCAAAAGCCCAACATCAAATATGCCTCAAATTCTAACAATTCCCCACAAAGTCTCATTGGCACATCACATCATTCTGTTACAAATCACTGTTTTGGTATACCAGCGTTTTTTAGTGGAGACTGTTAAGTTGAACTTCCACCTAGAGCATTGGACTACACTCATCAACAACTGTCAATGGACTAAGCCTTGAATTGCCAGTTTTGTGTAAATGAGTTTCACCTAATGTCATACTGATACTAGGCTGCTGAAGGCTACCCCTCGGGTGGAGCATATAAGTCACACTCCTGACCTTTTTCATGAGCTTCCTAGAGATTACCCTATCTCATAGACTGTGACCAGCAGTCGGGCTCACATAGGTGCGTTCTTTCAAGACTGCTATGTAGGATAGCATCTTGGCTTATACAAGCCTATGAACACATTAAGACTAAGTCAACCTGCCATACAGATCGTGAGAGTAATGCATCTTCAGCGGAGTGGATTAATAAAAGTTACTCTCCTCTAGTTAGCCACTGGCTTGTTTCCCCAGGTCCTAATTCACGGGATCTCCGATCACATAGGTTGGGTTACTACCACGGTAACTCATGTGGGTCTCAACCCATCTCCTTTGATGCAATATCCATCACATTTCTTGATAGACCTTTTGTGAAAGGATCTGCTAGATTCTTAGCTGTTTGGATATAATCCAATGCTATTACTCTGGAGTTTCTCATTTTCCTAACAGATGCCAATCTTCTCTTTATATGTCTTGATGACTTCATATTATCCTTTGAACTACTCACTTTGATGATCGCAGTTTGATTGTCGCAGTTCATAAGAATAGCTGGCATAGGTTTATCAACAACCAGCAAGTCAACCAAGAGTTCACGAAGCCAATCTGCTTCGACAGTAGCTGTATCTAGTGTTGTGAGTTCTTCTTCCATTGTTGACCTCGTTAAGATGGTCTGCTTGCAAGACTTCCATGAAACAGCGCCACCACCATGAGTGAATACATATCCACTTGTGTCTTTCAACTCATCAGCATTAGAAATCCAATTTGAGTCACTATACCCTTCAAGTACCGCAGGGTCTCCGGTATAGTGAATACCATAACTCGATGTACCCTTTATATAGCGCATTACTCTCTCAAGAGCATGCCAATGATCATCTCCCGGACTGGAAACAAACCGGCTAAATTTGCTCACAGCAAACACGATGTCAGGCCTTGTTGCGCTAGCTAAATACATTAACGAGCCAATTATCTGAGAGTATCCCAGCTGATCTCTAGTTGTTCTTTTGTTCTTTCGAAGCATCTTACTAGGATCATATGGTGTCGGCGAAGGAGTACAATCTGAGTAGCCAAAGCGACTCAACACCTTCTCCACATAGTGAGATTGCAGAAGTGTAATTCTGCCATTCTCATCTCTCAGCAGCTTAATGTTTAGAATAACATTAGCTTCTCCAAGGTCTTTCATGTCAAAACTTTGAGACAAGAAACTCTTGACCTGTTCGATGACAATCATATTTGTCCCAAAAATCAGTATGTCATCAACATACAAACAAAGTATAACTCCTTCGCCCCCACCATGGCAATAGTATACACATTTGTTGGATTCATTTACAACAAAGACAGCAGATGTTAAAGTTTGATCAAACGTCTCATGCCATTGCTTAGGTGCTTGTTTCAGTCCATACAAAGACTTCAATAGCTTGCACACCTTTCCTTCTTGACCATCTACTACAAAACCATCTGGCTGATCCATATAAATTTCCTCATCCAACTCTCCATTAAGGAAGGCTATCTTGACGTCCATTTGATGAACGATAAGACCATGTGAGACAGCCAATGAGAGTAGAACTCGAATAGTGGTCAATCTAGCCACAGGCGAATAAGTATCAAAGAAGTCTTCGCCTTCTTTTTGGGTATAACCCTTGGCAACAAGCCGAGCCTTGTACTTTTGAGTCGTACCATCAGGCCTAAGCTTCTTTTTGAACACCCACTTACATCCTACAGGTTTGCACCCATAAGGACGATCAGTGATCTCCCAAGTTTTGTTTGCCATGATGGAATCCATCTCGCTACGAATAACCTCTTTCCAGTAGTCTGCATCAGGGGATGCATAAGCCTCTGAAATAGAGGTGGGAGTATCATCCACGAGATAGACAATGAAATCATCACCAAAGGACTTTGCAATCCTCTGTCTCTTGTTCCTTACAGGAACTTCATTGTCTACCTCCTCAAGAATTTCATCATGTGCTCGTTCATAATATTCCATGGGAATAGCAGGTTCCGGAGTTTCATCAGATTCCTGTCTAGATGTACTAGGCATATCTTTCATCGGAAAAATATCCTCAAAGAATGTAGCATCCTTAGACTCCATAATTGTACCGACCTTCATGTCAGGTACCTCAGATTTCACCACTAGAAATTTGTATCCAACGCTATGATGAGCATAGCCAAGAAAGACACAGTCTACGGTCTTTGGTCCAAGTTTACGCTTGTAACATCCCAGTATTTAGGACCTAACGAAGGGTAGATTTAGGAATATGAATTGTTGCATGCATTCATTTGTGAAAATGTGGGTAAAATTTTCGCCAAATAAAAAAAACCTAAGTGATAAATGTTTCTTTCATACTTTGAGATTAGGTTTAGTCTTAAGGGATGATTGTTATAAACTTTGAGATTTTCTTAAGGAGTTATGTGTTTAAAATGAATTTGAATTTTAAACTTGAGTGTTTGAATAATAATTTAAATGATTTAGATATAAGATTTGAATCTTAAATTAATTAAGAGATAAGTATTATAACTTAAATCTTATCCAAAAACAAGATTGAATATGAAATTCATTTCATATGATTAATACATAAACAAGTTACAAAGAATGTAACATACTGAAGCCATTTCCAAAATTCAGAATTTACAAAAGAATAAAGAATAAGAATATTCTTTATTAAATAATAATATAATCTTTATTACAATTAAATAAAATAAAGATTACAAGAATAATAAAAGAAAAGTTACAAAAGAATAAGAAGATTACATTTGTATATCTACTAACTATTCTATATCTAAATCTACACTAAATCTTCATCTTTATCTTTGTACCTGCAAAACAAAGATAAAATAGAAACAAAATAAGATTAGTGTTAGTATATATTTCTCTTAGATATGTCAGTGAAATGCACTTGACAAATTCATCATTGAGAAATGTTATAAAAGGGGCAAGTTTCACCAATATGAAAGATTTCATCTTTCATAAATTCAAAGCCAGAAGTCAAATGACAGCCAAGAAGGATCAATTCACCAGCCAGGTGAAAGTAAGCTGGTAATAGTAAGTTCAAAATTTCTGAACCTATCCACAAGTGCATAGCAGGAACACAAGCTGGACACACACCAGCATGCAAAAGGTGTGCTGTCGATCTCACAAGCACAGCCAAATCACACAAAACCACAGCACAGCCATGGAAGAGCACATCAGTGCATCTCTCCACTACACATCACACAAGAACATCTAGGGTAGACAGCAAGAACAGCAGCCAAACCAAACCACCCAGATCAACCCAAACATCACCAGGATGGTGACATAAGGAGGGGGATGAATCTGGTGGACAGCAAGGTCAAGCCCAGAAGCTAGGAGGAGCAGGCAAGCTCAAGAGCAAGCTCATGAACCTAGCAAAAGCAGATCAAGATCAAGATCAAGATCATCATCAATCTACTTCACCAACATCAGATTTTGTGGTGAGCCTCATAAAACCATCACATGATTTCATCATATTATCTAAACAAAAGCATGTGTTGCTTTATGAAATGATCTCTCAATAATCACCCAAGGGAGGTGAATCTATCCTAGAGATTTCAAGTATAAGATAAGAAATCAAACTCAGCCAAAAGCACTAAACCCTCAGACCAGCATCACTGAGTTCAGTGTTACTTTTGCAACTTAGATCATTCTTCATTTGATCTTATTAGATAAGGCACATCTTTCAGAGAGAGTAGCACCTCTAATCTTACAAGTTTCAAATAAACTATTTACTCAACTAACTAGGAATTAAATCCTAGAGCCTCAGACCAACATCATAGAAAGGAAAGTTAAGAAAAGCTTTCATTTCATCTTGCCAGGATTAATCACAAGCATTATCAAGCTAAGCCCAAAAATAAAACTCAATCACTTGTGTGCCAGATCATAATGGTATCACAAGGACAGGTTCTAAATGAACTAAAACCAATCTTTGCTTAGTTCCCACAGATAAAGGGACAAACCAATAAATATCATTTTCCTGAGGCCAAGTGCCAGGAATGAACATTAAATTCATCTATACATCCACAGAAACATCATTACATGTAATGATTTGATTCAGTATGGATAATCTCATACAAGCCTACCATTATAATTACAGTAAGAAACTACTGAGAGAAACCACTGTCAGTACAAGCATTCTGACAGTAGAGTAAATTCTCAGATCAACAACATAATCCAATCAGGGATTCCATAGAAACACTAGCATAGGAACATAGTGAATCATCACTAGAATAATCTAACAGGCAACTAGCATCATCAAAGCCACTACAAATCATTAACCACAGCAAACAATCATTCTTCATGCTCAAGTATGATCATCACTAGATCTAAAAGCATCATGGATATGATCAACAAGGGGTTATGAACCCTAATCAGAGCAAGAACCCTAATCCAGAGATGAACCCAATCATCACATGGTCACTAGGTATGAGAAGCCACTAGACACACAGAGAGATTCATGGTAGTAGAAGGAACAAGAACCACAGAAGCAACTTACCCGAGGTCCTCGCTGACGAATCGAAGAGGAAGCAGATTGGCCGATGAACCGCGGCGGCACAGGGAGCACCCAGGGGGGCGCTGCAACCTGCACCTGCCACAGCAGCGGCCGCAGCAGTACACGAGCCCAGCACACCACCACAGACGGGACTGCGGCGATGGCGACAGCACCTTTTCCTAACCCTAGGGTTCGGGAACAGGGTGAACCTGACCACGGGGAAGCCCTGGAGTCAAATCCAATTGTATAGAACGAACGAGCATCGTCGACAACCGCATTTTGCACCATGGCGGCGACCAGAACGGCTGACAGCAGCGAGAATCGACGGTGGCGGCATCGCCGGCCATAGGGTGGGTGTCAGAGGAGGAGAGGATAAGGTCGAGGGAGAGAGGGAGGCAGAGAGAATGGGCTGGGTGGGCCAAAACCCCCTCGGGGTGGTATTTTGACCTTGCCCTATTGGTCCACACTGGCCCAATAAGCCCAAAAGGCCAGCCCAAGTTGTTTAATAAACTATTTTGATCAATTGGAAAAGACCAAAATGCCCCTGACCTCAATAAAATTCTAGAAAATGAAATAAAAGTCCAAAAATTATAAATAAAATATTTTTGGATTCATAATAATCCACTCTGTCCAAATAAAATAAGATATAAAATTTTGGACATTTAAATTTTTATAAGAATTTTTTAATTTATATATTCCTTTTGGAATTTTACAAAATTATTGAAAGGTGATAAAAATAAATAAAAATCACTTTCATTATTTATTAATATTATAGTATATTTGAAAAATACTAAATAAATATTTAGTGATAAATTTAATGTATAATTAATAATTCCTAAAAGAATTATTAAATCAATAGAAGTCAAATAAAAAGGGAAGTAAAATAAAATAATTCAATATATGCAATAAATATAATCTTTTTTAATATTTATAAATTCTTTCTTAAAAGGCACCTTATATAGGGAAAATGCATATAGAATTAAATAATGCATTACATTACGTGCATAATCATTTTGCTTCTTTAAATATTGTCCTTACGGGGCAATAATGATGTTTTTGTAGAACTAGAAGCTCAAGGTCCAGTGCAAGCATCAAACTTCACTACCTTGCCATCACAAGGCAAGTTCATCACTTTATCATGTCCTTTGAAGAGTCTTTATCAAAGTATTTGCAAATGTGTGTTATCATATATGCTATAAAAGAAAGAAAATAATATTTTCATAAATAAAGAAATCATAGATATCATCCTAAGTGGTGATATAATGGAGCAATAGAACTTAGGGTTCTATTTGAAACAATGATGATCAAGTAGGGACTTAATAACCCCTGACATCAGTGATTCTAGCGCCGTATATTACGAATTAGCCATGAGATTTGGAATGGGACAGAGAAGTCAGCTGTATCTTCTTCCTCTCGCATGAAGCCAGATGTGCAGGTTGTGGATGTTATCCTCGTAGCGTGCATATTAATTGGTAATTCGTAGAGGATATGCAGCATATGGGTGGGAACCCTCATTGTCCCACGATAGTTCTGGCATCTAACGGTTTGTACAAAGCATTGCCGTAATTCATTATGTGGGCATGGTGTACACCAAGGAGGCATGCGGGGTCGCGAAGGGGGCAGTGATTAGCTTGGACCAACTACTGGTCCCCACATCATGGAATTGTGGACGGGAAAGTACGCCCAGTTGTGCAACAAGGAGTTGATCTCTCATGGGTAGAGTAACGCACCTCTGCAGAGTGTAAGAACTGTAACTTGTTACTCCTTGTTCCGGGAAGGAGCTACTAACGCGGCAAGAAAGGAACTCCATGAAAGTTCTGGTCAACCTGTGAAGGCTGATTTTCATAGTTTTTTGGATTAAAACCAATCTTTGAAGAAAGATTTACAAAAACTGCATAGTGCCAAGGATTTATAATCTGAGGTGGTAGTTAGAGCATCAAACTTCCCACCTTGCATATAATGAACTTGTTGGGTAACGCTGTTACTCAGTCTTTCCTTTGATCCCTTGCTTAGACTCTGAGGATCCCGAAGACGTGCCAATGTATGCAGCCGAATGCCAAGAAGAAGTGTACTACGAGGAACCTGATCTGTCCGGAGGAGTTGAAGGAGTGGATAACGAGATCCACTACGGTGTCGATGAGAACAAGTCCAATTAAGTATCTAGTTAGTAGTAACTAACGGATCCGAGCAACATGAACTCTATAGAATAAGTTGTTGAGATGAACTCCTACTCGGAGTGGTTATCTTTAAATTTCCGCTGAATATTTTATATTTTGGTTTGTAAGTTGGATCTTTTGGAAATCTTGAACTTCCGGTATTGTAATAATAATAATGTGAGTACTTTTGTAATATGTACCCACAATGTTTCTGTTGTACCACTCTGAGGGATGTGATATTTACGGAACGGTGTTCTGTAGATGTCATGTCAACGACTATAGTGTACTACACATGAAGTGGTATGCTGGATCACCGCAGTTGGTATCAGAGCAAATTGCTTTGACCTTAGGTTGGAAACCTAGTAAAGGGTATTACCTGTAGGAAAGCTAGCAACGATAAAGAATTCTCTAAAAGTAATATAATGGGTATTCAAATGAGAATATTCCGTTATATATTTAGTGCGATGATTCTTTGTTATGATGCAATATGTCATTGGATACTAATCAAAATTATCTTTCTGATATACAGAGATATGGCACCAAAGTTTCCAAAGCAGACTTTGGTAAGGAAATATGAGACTCTTGATGATTATCAAGGATCATTTACATACCAACTTCGTCGACTTTTAAAGCTCTTTAATTGTCCCACTAGAATTCCAGTGAACACTATCACTTACCTTGATGGACGGATGTTATCCAAGTATCATGTGAGTATCCAACTTCCAGAGAGGCTTGGATTATCTCATGATCTACCCATAGGAGAAGGTAGGAGTCATTTAGCAGCCTATCATGTTGCTGTTGTGGAGGCAATAGCTAATATCCGGGAGCAGAAAACCAAGGAATTAGAAGGTAGCACATTCTCTGTGATACCTCATGATTCTATAGACTCGGAGCCTATACCGGATCATCTTATTTTGGTTAAGAAGCATCCTAAGTTAGCTTCCAAGTTTATGGATAGATACCGAACACTCGTTGCGTCTTTTTATAAGACCCATCAAGTGATTGTTGAAGATAAAAAATGACATGTTAGAGGATCTAACTGATCCGGAAAGGAGGAAGAAGTTATCATTCCAGTTCGAGAAAGAAGCAAGTAGTAGTGCATGTTGGGAATATGCCCTAGAGGCAATCATGTATTATGATATTTCCCATTGTATTCATAAAGATATTAAGTAGTCCTTGTATAAACATCTGATGTGTATCATTGAATATGTGATTCGGTTGTGGAACTATGCATTCATGTTGTTTGTACTAAATATCCTTGGTCATTGAGGTTGTGCTGGACACACAACTTAGACCAATGTGAAAGTTGGCTTGATGACTCGGTTCCACTTGTCATGGGCATGGAGATGCTATTCCAACTTACACAGATTCGGCTAAAGAGTTTAGCGAGTCGTATTGACCCATATTGAGGTACAATGAACAATTTGTCATTTGTATATCTCAATCAATGTAATCCTTAGACCTGAGGTTATTGCATAGTCCTAGTTGAGGATCAAAGACTTAGGTTCTGTCAAATGCTAATTCATAACTGGGCAGTTATAAAGGCAGAGTTCGGTTCGACTGAGAATCAAGCTGCGTGATGTGAATAACCAAGATGGGATTTTGCCCCTCCACTTGGAGAGATATTCTCTGGGCCCTCTCGTGAGACATGATTAGGAAAGCATGGCCATGCACGACTCGGTTAAGTGTTAACCGAGGCGATCGACTAAGAGTTAGTCGGGTGAATCACTTATCTCGGATCAAGAAGAGAGTCGTACTATTTAAGGGATGACATATTCGCCTATAGTCTGACAAGGTATATCGTGAGGAAAAAGGGACTCGGACGTAAGTCGCATTGGAAAGGCAAGTCGTCATGACTCTTTGGTACTTGGGAGTCGGCATGTTCTGCTAGGAGCCGCTACCGACTGATCGATTGAGAGTCGGACTCCAATCGTGTCCAAGTAGCCATGAGCCTGCGGGGTCACACACTTAAGAGAGGGAGCAAGTTCGGATTGGATCTGAACCTGTAATCTGGTTGGGTTGGACCTAAACCGAATTAGGACTGAGTTAGTGAGTTGGACTCACGGTGACTAGTGTTATATGGGATTTAGTGAATGGGTCGCACGAGCAGAGCCCGCGTTCACTCCCTATATATAGTGGAGCACCGTAACCTAGAAAGGTTAATCGTTGTTCGGTTAGGTCATTCCATGTGTTGGAAACCCTAGCTCCACAGCAGTCCAGCCGTCGTTACGAACCTAGCAGTTCGCCGTCGGTGCTCCTCCTTGTACGTGTGGATACCAACAGAGGTGTTGTACATTCAACACCAGGACCATCGGATCGTGAGGACTGCACTGCATCAACTGACGCGCTACATCAATAATTCGCAACTGCGCGTCTAGTGGTAAGCCTCTTGGCCTTCTACCTCAGCTAGATCTTGGGATCACCACGTTTGTGGGGAAATTTTTGTTTCATCTCCGCGTGGCCCTACAGTGGTATCAGAACGATAGCTTCTGGTTTTAGGCTCGAGATCTCACATATGTGATATGCGGTTAGCTGTAGATGAGATCTATGTGTTGTTTTGGTGGTCGATCTATGAGATAGATCGGTTTTGTACAAGGTTGATTGGATCGACTGTACTCGGGGAATGGTAGATCTGATTTTCGTGATCATACAACTGAGGTCGTGGAACGACATACCCCTACCGGTCGGCTTCCGCCATCGGGGTAGACTATGACACGTAAATCCAGAGGCGGTGGTCGAAGATCAAAAAATTTGATCGAATCGGAACAATGGTCGGAATCCGTGTTCGGATCGTAGATGAGATCTACGTTTTAGGAAAAATCGTCGGGCGCTGCCCCTTCGATCCCCGCCCGCTATCCGGCTAGCAGGACCGCTGGCTTCGCCCTGTCGTAGCGCCTTAGATGTTGTTACGAGTTTCACAGTGCTGGTAGATATTGTGTCTATGCATAACTTGTTTTTGCAGGAAGTTGTGAATGGTATGGTTCATGTGCATGTGATGTATGTGTGTAATCCATACGTGATCTGTGAATCACGGTTTATGTCAGCCGGCTGGAGCCTAGGTGCTGTCATTTTATTGTATAACGACCTGCGTGTCAGATTCTCTATATAATTTACTTTACTAAGCTAGTGTAGCTGTTTGGAGAACCCGGAAAGGCATGCAAGGCGTTGTACATGTCGGCGACATGGTGTAAGACGGAAATTGACTAGAGTTGGCACAAGTCGTATTACAGGCTTTGTGGAGATGGAGATCGCCATGAAGAGAGCCATACCATTTCACATTATAATTCCTTTATTGTGTTATTGTTATGTCTCTGTTTTACCTCTATTAGATAGTCGGTAAAATTTAATCCCTCAAAGAAGGTCTAGTCGGTTTTCCCGCCAGTGTTTGCACCATCACAAGTCGGACATTTTTGGTTGTGGGCTCATAAAATTGAGGTGCTGCCAATTCTTTCCGACTAGGTGGGTTCGAGTCGGACTCTTACTGCGGAAACACTTGGTAAGCTAGACGGGTCTATCACAACGGTTGTGGGGCTCGGGGAAAAGTCGGATGGGAGCCGGGGCATGTGATGCCACCCGTCCAACAAGAGTCGTATGCGATGCGATTGACAAGGAGTTGTCTACCTAGATCACTTGGCGGCTAGCGGTGATGCTAAAGCTCACTAGCCGACTTACTTATTTAGGATCCTGAATCACTAAGCAACCATCGGAGGGGTGTTGGTTCTAGTGGGAGCATAAAATAATAAAATGTTTAATATGCTTGCTCTTTTATGAATACATGTCTTAAGTGTTTTGCATATTTTCTGTTGTAGATCATGTCACCAAGTAGCAGTCACTCTCAGATATCCCGTTTTGCGTTGAGAACCATTCTTGAGAAAGATAAACTGAACGACACTAATTTTACCAACTGGTATCGAAATCTGAGAATTGTTCTCAAACAAGAAATGAAGGACCATGTCCTAGACAACCCACTTCCAGATGAGCCGAATGAGAATGCGACTCTCGCTGCCACCAATGCCTACCGTCGGGCTAAGGATGAGTCCACGGATATTAGCTATCTTATGCTTGCTCACATGGAACCGGACTTGCAAAAGCAGTTCGAGCATGTTGAGGCCTACGATATGATCGAAAGCCTCAAAAGTATGTTCCAGGCTCAGGCGAAGACTGAGAGGTATCAACTCTCCCAGGATTTGCTGAGTTGCAAGCTTAAAGATGGTGATCCACTGAGCCCGCATGTGATCAAAATGGTTGGCTACGCGCAGTCTCTGGAGAGGCTTGGCTACCCCATTAGCGAAGAGTTCGCTACGGATATAATTCTGAACTCTCTTCCTAGTGCATATGGGCAGTTCATTTCTAACTACCACATGCATGGTATGGATAAGAAGATCACTGAATTACATGGGATGCTCAAGCAGGCAGAGGCGGATCTCAAGAAGGGCGCTAGTCAAGTGTTGATGGTGCAGAATAAGACTAAGTTGAAGAAGAGTTCTTGGACTAAGAAGAAGGCTAAGTCAGGAGGAAAGCAGGCTCAGGACCTGGTGCCAAGCACTTCCTCAGGGACTAAGCCATCTCCTTCAGCCGGATCCACTTGCTTCTACTGCAAGGCGGATGGCCACTGGAAGAGGAACTGCAGCAAGTACTTGGCTGACAAAGCCAAGAGTGGAGGTATGACTTCCGACTTAGGTACACTTGTTTGCAATGTTATAGACATATATCTTGCTGATGCACCTAATAGTTCTTGGGTATATGATACCGGATCAGTTATTCACATCTGCAACTCGTTGTAGGGACTGGTAAGAACTAGGAGCATAGCAAGAGGCGAGCTTGATATTCGAGTTGGCAACAAAGAAAGAGTTGCTGCGTTGGAAGTCGGCATGATGCAACTTCATTTACCTTCCGGATTCATTATGGAACTGAATAATTGTTATTATGTTCCAGTGCTCAGTCGAAACATTATTTCTGCTTCATGTTTGATGAGGCAAGGCTATGAGTCGAATATCAAGAATAATGGTTGTTCTTTGTATTTGAATGATATGTTTCACGGCTTTGCACCCGTCCAGGACGGGTTATTTATTTTGAATCTTGATGGTGAGTCGGTTTATAACATAAATGTTAAAAGGTTGAAACCAAATGATCTGAATATGACTTACTTTTGGCACTGTCGGCTTGGTCATATAAGTTGGAAACGCATGAAGAATCTCCATGATGATGGACTCCTAACTTCGTTCGACTTGGAGTCGTTCGAGACATGCAAATCTTGCCTACTCGGCAAAATGACCAAGACACCTTTTGCAAAGAGTTGCGAAAGGGCGTCCGACTTGTTGGGACTAGTACATAGTGATGTATGTGGACCAATGAGCACGACAGCCAGGGGTGGTTATGAGTACTTCATTACCTTCACTGATGATTTGAGTAGGTATGGATATATCTACTTGATGGAACATAAGTCGGAAGCCTTTGAAAAGTTCAAAGAATTCCAGAATGAAGCACAGAATCAACTCGACAAGAAAATAAAGTTTCTTCGGTCGGACCGAGGAGGCGAGTACATGAGCCATGAGTTTGATGACCATCTGAAAAGTTGTGGAATAGTTCCTGAACTTACTCCGCCAGGAACGCCGCAAAGGAACGGTGTTTCAGAAAGGCGGAATTGGACCTTGTTGGACATGGTACGGTCAATGATGAGTCGGACAGATCTGCCTTTATCATTTTGGGGTTATTGTCTAGAAACAACGGCGTTCACACTAAACAGAGTACCATCAAAATCGGTAGAGAAGACACCGCATGAGATGTGGACAGGAAAAAGGCCGAGTTTGTCTTTTCTTAAGATTTAGGTTGTGAAGCATTTGTCAAGCGACTCTAGTCGGACAAGCTTACGGCCAAGTCGGATAAGTGTATTTTCGTGGGGTATCCGAGGGAAACCTTGGGTTACTACTTCTACAACCGAGAAGAGGGCAAAGTGTTTGTCGCTCGGAACGGTGTCTTCCTTGAGAAAGATTTTCTCAGTCGGGGAGTAAGTGGGAGCACGGTGAAGCTCGAAGAAATTCGAGAGGAACCGCCTAGTAGCGAGTCGGCGAAACCTTGGAGGTTGAGCCGGTCATGGCAGCTGAGCCGGCAGCAGCACCTGTACCACGAAGATCGGCGAGATTACGAAGTGTTCGTGATGTGTTACTGTTAGACAGTGATGAGCCTGCAAATTATTCGGAAGCGATGGTGGGATCTAATTCCGAGTCATGGCTTGGAGCCATGAGATCGGAGATAAAGTCCATGGATGAAAATCAAGTTTGGAAATTGGTTGATCTGCCAGACGGTGCAAAACCCGTCGAGTGCAAATGGGTCTTTAAGAAGAAAACTGATATGGATGGAAATGTTTCAATCTATAAAGCACGCCTTGCTGCGAAGGGGTTCTGACAAGTTCAAGGAGTTGATTACGACGAGACTTTCTCGCCCGTAGCGATGCTTAAATCAGTTCGGATCATGTTAGCTATAGCGGCCTATTTCGACTACGAGATATGGCAGATGGATGTCAAAACGGCTTTCCTTAACGGAAATTTAACCGAGGACGTGTATATGATACGGCCCGAGGGTTTTGTCGATCCGGCTAATGCTGACAAGGTATGCAAACTTCAGAAATCCATTTATGGGTTGAAGCAAGCATCTCGGAGTTGGAATATTCGCTTTGATGAGGTAGTCAAATCGTTTGGCTTCATCAAGAGTGATCATGATTCTTGTTTGTACAAGAAGTTTAGTGGGAACAAAGTAAAATTTCTAATCTTATATGTCGATGACATATTACTGATTGGAAATGATGTCCAGATGTTGCAAGAAACCAAGGAATCATTAGAAAGGAGTTTCTCAATGAAAGAGTTGGGTGAGTGTGGCATCCCGCAAAACCACTACTAGAAAATCGCGTTGTTTTTGTGCATTGCATCGTCATCATCATGCATTGTTTGTCTGAAACTATTTCGAAACGCCTAGTTTTGTTTTCTAAATAGCCCCCGTCTTATTTCCAAATTAAAACATTGGTTTGTTCAGATCTTTTATTTGTCTAAAACTATTTACAAAATTTATTTAAAGAAAACCCTAGTCTAAAATTTCTAGTCCTAAATTTACCCAATCCTAGTCTACCCACCAACCCCAGCTCGCCACCTCACCGTCCCCTCCACCTCACCCTCAGCCCAGCCACCTCACCAATCCACAGCCCACCTACACCCCTCTTTCTCTCTCACCTAGCCCCCACCTACCCCTCTCCCTTCCAACCTGGTCCCACCGCACCTGGACCCACTCCCCAACTCCCTTCCCTCTCTCTCTCTCCTGGACACACACACACACACACAGCAAACACACGCACACTCCCTCCCCTCCTCTCCCTGTCCCCCGAACCCCACAGCCCCGCCTCACCCACCTGCCACGCACACACACGCGATGCGCGCCCCCGGCTCACCCCCTGGCCCACCCGCGGGTCCCGCCAGCTCCCCACCAACCCACGCATCCTCTCTCTCCCTCCCCACGCGAGCAACCCCGACCCACCGTCCTCCCCACGCGAGACACGCCGCCCGCTCCTCCCCTCTCGGCTCAATCCGCCGCCGCCGAGCACCTCCCACCGGCCCGCGCCTCTCCCGGCCTCCCCTCCTGCGTGTCGCCGAGCCGACCCCACCGCCCGACCTCGACCGCCTCCGCCTCCGGTCAGAGCCCCGCCCCCGCTCGAGCCACCGGTCCCCTCTGCTCCAACCACCGCGGCCACCGCCACGACCCTCCTCCTCTGCGA
Organism: Avena sativa; assembly: GCA_916181665.1. Taxonomy (NCBI): domain Eukaryota; kingdom Viridiplantae; phylum Streptophyta; class Magnoliopsida; order Poales; family Poaceae; genus Avena; species Avena sativa. The sequence continues at coordinate 19,672,164 of OV702284.1, forward strand.
CCGCCCCCCTTCGGTCGTCACCGCCACCGCCGGCGGGACTCTGCACCGCGAGCACCGCCGACCTCTCCGCGTCCAGCGCCACCGCCGACCCATCTCTGCCCCGCGAGCAGGCCGCTGCCCGCCCGCCTATCCTCCTACCCTGCCTCGCTGGGTCCCCGCGGGCGCCTCCTCCTCGCCTCGTCGGGCTGGGCAACCGCCGCCACCGGCCGTTCGTCACCGCCCCTGCACGTCCTCCTCCCGGCCGTCCGAGCCCGCGCCCTGGCCGCTCCACCATGGCGTCGCCCCGGCCGCCGCGTCCAGGCTCCGACGCCGACCTCGCCGGCCTCCCGCGCGTCCTCGGACCCCGAGCACTTCCCCGTCGTCTTGCGTCCTCCCGCCGGTGCCCGCGTCGCCGAGCCCGCCACCAGTCGCTCGTCGCCAAGGGCCTCCTCCCCGCCGTGTGAACTCATCCTTTTTCCCTTCCTCGTTGAACTCCTGTTTATGTGGGACTTGTTGTATCACAACACGTGTACGCTGTAGTAGGATTATGCAGTTGGAGTTTGAAGATTTGGGGATGTTGATGATGCGACACTTGTGAAAAGAAGTGGGGAAAGGACCGCCAAGATCGCCTTCTTGGGCCCTCGAGGATCGAACCCTAGGCACGCCAAGTTTGGCTTCACGGACATCATGACCTTCTTCTCAGAACCCGAAGACCGCAGATGCGACAAGTACTCCTTCCCGGACGCCTAGTTCGCCGAGAACCCGGATGCCGAGGTCACCGACACAGAACAACAAGATCTACTTCGCGGGCACCGTGCGACAAGATCTACCCCACGGATTCGAAGACCCCCCGGTACCCGATCTACTCAAGTTCGTCGTCAGCGGAAAGATCGACCGTTGGAAACCAAGCTCTTCATCTTGTGTCCGACCTTCGAAGACCGATCCCGTCGAACCCTGAACCCTGAGACCGACCCCGGACCCCGGAACCAAGATCTTCCGAACCCAGATGTGTGACCCTGATCCGAGCCCCTATTTTATAAATGCCATCTATATAAAATTGTTGCATATTAAATTGTCATTCTTGCATGCAGACTTGTCATGTGGTTTGGGGGCCTTATGCCGATTCACCTCATAACTAAATATGGGGCCCATATGCGGGCAAATCTAGTCTTATATTGGCCTCATTTAAATTTGTGTAGCGAACCGGTGATATATTTTTCCATGTTAAGACAACATTTAAAGTGCGGGGTATCTGAACAACTTAAACCTAATAATTAATTGTCGGGACCCCGGTTCCGCTTAATCTTGCCTAATCGCATCGCACCTTTGCCATGTCATACATCATACATGCATCATGCCCGATCTTCTGTCGTAGTATTAAATATTGCATCCGGTGTTTCTTCTAGTGTTTTGCTTCTTCGCGGACTAGGCCGATGAGTTGATGTGAGCTTCGCCCCGATCTTCGGATGAATCTTCGACAATGTTTTCAGGCGAGCATCTCCCCCTTTCTACCTATCTTACTTTTATAGCATTTATTCCCTCCTGTTGATCTATTGCTATCTGTGTTGCGTTGCTCTAGCTTTCGTACCCGTGTTATCCCTTGCAGCCTTATATTGCCTTGGACACCTCCTATTACCTGTTGTTTGGTAGATAGTCGGACCTGCGCGTCGTAGTCGCTTGCTCAAGTGCTGTTGCGTGTCGTCAAGTACCACGGTTGTTGGAGCATTGCCGCATGTTTAATGTTGGAGATGTTCGTGGCTTTAATTACCGTTCACTTTATTTACTGTTTAACAACTAAAATTGAAGTAGGTAAGCAGAGGCACAGGTGGGCAATAGATGTTATTTGGTTGTTAACCGTCCACTTGTGTCCCGTAGGACCCCGAGTACTTGATACCTGTTCCTTGAATATTCGCGCTATCCACATCCGGGAGGATTATGGGACCCCCTGAGCCAGAGCTTGATTCATTCTTATTTCTTGGGGCCACAAACTAGTTTGAGGTTTTATTTACTATCCGGTAGTTATGCCATGCTTTACTACTTTATTACGATTGTGCGAGGAGCACCTGTACTGTTTAGGTAAGCGGGGTGTTTTCGCGGTATCGACAAGCCCTGTTTTGGGTTCCCAGTCGTTTACAGCCATTGACGCAAACCTTGAGTCCGTCTCGGAGTCAGCTAACTTCGTTGCGGGTGTACTCAATGGGGTGGCCCCCTGAAATATTTCTGAATCTTGTGATTGCTTTGTCGTGAAAGCCTCGTTGGGTTTTGATTTGGTTTTTCCGAGGTTGATCGAGTGTGTGTTGCTATTTGTGCACCCCTGCAGGGTAAAACTTTCTGAAAGCCGTGTCCGCGGTTATGGACGACTTGGAGCACAGTATCTCGATCATAGACAACTATAACTAAAGTAGTGCTATAAATTTGACTTTATAATGACTAGTAATCAGCTTCACTATAATGGAATGGCTAAATCAAACTGCCAACAATTGCTTGTTTGGGTTGTCGCTTGCGACCACTGTATCTGACTAGTAAGTATTGCAACTACAACGGAATGGCTAAATAAAAGTATCAACAACTGCTGGGTTTTGGGATATCTCATGCTAATTGTATCTGACTAGTAAGTGTTGCAACTACAACGGAATGATTAACTAAAACGGCCCACTGCCTATTTTATCAGGATGGCTATCTATACTTGACTAGTAATTGCTGCAACGATAACTGAATAAATAAAACTGCCAACTGTGTGAGTTCCTCGGTTGACTTCCTCGTTTGGTCTCGAGGGGGAAACACCAGGAAGGGTTTGTTTGCTGGTAGCATCAGGTTGGTTTCGAATAGGCCTTTCTTATCTCTCTCTGATCGCCGACAGTTATATCGAGTCTCTATAGGTTGTTTAGTGCATGCTGCGCTGCCGCTCAGTCCACCATACCTATGTAGGCGAGGACCGCCGAATTCTAGTCTCGCCGTGTACTGGCCTCAGTACTGACCGCTCTCTCTTTTTCCTTTGCCCTTTGCCAGCACCCCTTTTGTTTAAGCAGGTTTTGAGATCGACGCCGTTAGCAGGGTTACCCTTCCGGCTTGGCCTGGGCAGGGTTATGGACGCCATTGGTTATTCTTCAGGGCTCTTAGCCCCATTTGCATCTTGTCCGTAGCTGGACGCTCTATCGTTTTCAAGGTGATTTGGATCTTTGTACTGTATATCTGTATTCTTGACTCTTTGAGTCGCTGTGGTATATCTATGTTTTGTGGGTTCCATCGAGGACTATTGTGTAATGGTATTACTTCGTTTTCCACCCGCACGAAAGTGCCTGGTGGGCACCTTTGAATCGTTTCTATGCGGGTTTGGCGGGAATCGCTGAAACTTGCATAGGGCCGATTCTGAGGGTGTTACAGTGAGGCAACATACATCCTCGGAATCCGGATCTATAGAGATAGATCAAGGAGGCTCATTGGATTGAGTCAGAGTACTTATTTGGACAAAGTGTTGAAGAAGTTCAACATGGAATCATCTAAGAAGGGGTTCTTACCAATGTCCCATGGTGTAAAACTTAGCAAGACTCAGTGTCCTTCGATAACTGATGAGTGAAGTCGGATGAGTGCGATTCCATATGCTTCTGTAGTCGGATCCATCATGTATGCCATGATTTGTACTAGGCCGGAGGTTTCCTATGCTCTAAGTGTTGTGAGCAGATACCAGGCTGATCCTGGAGAGATCCACTGGACAGCTGCTAAAAATATCCTAAAGTACTTGAGAAGGACTAAGGATATGTTCTTGGTTTATGGTGGTGAAGATGAACTCAGTGTAAAGGGTTACACAGATGCGAGTTATCTTACCGACTCTGATGATTCTCGTTCGCAATACGGATACGTGTTTATTATAAATGGAGGTGCTGTGAGCTGGAAGAGTTCCAAGCAAGAGACTGTGTCTGCGTCTACAACAGAGGCTGAGTATATTGCCCCCTCGGAGGCAGCAAAGGAAGCTGTTTGGATGAGTAATTTCCTCATGGATCTTGGTGTGGTTCAGGGCTCGTCCAATCCGTTGGACGTGTATTGTGACAACAATGGTGCTATTGCACAAGCCAAGGAACCTAGACAACACCAGAAGAACAAGCACATACTCATGCGGTACCACCTGATTCGCCAGTTCGGGGATCAGGGTGATATCAAGTTATGCAAGGTACACACGGATGCAAATATTGCGGATCCGTTGACAAATCCGTTACCACAGCCGAAGCATGAGGCGCACCTGAGAGCCATGGGCATTAGATGCTTAGACATGTGATGTCGGAAAATTGACTCTAGTGCAAGTGGGAGACTGTTGGGAATATGCCCTAGAGGCAATCATGTATGATGATATTTCCCATTGTATTCATAAATATATTAAGTAGTCCTTGTATAAACATCTGATGTGTATCATTGAATATGTGATTCGGTTGTGGAACTATGCATTAATGTTGTTTGTACTAAATATCCTTGGTCATTGAGGTTGTGCTGGACACACAACTTAGACCAATGTGAAAGTTGGCTTGATGACTCGGTTCCACTTGTCATGGGCATGGAGATGTTATTCCAACTTACACAGATTTGGCTAAAGAGTTTATCGAGTCAGATTGACCCATATTGAGGTACAACGAACAAGTTGTCATTTGTATATCTCAATCAATGTAATCCTTAGACCTGAGGTTATTGCATAGTCCGAGTTGAGGATCACAGACTTAGGTTCTGTCAAACGCTGATCCGTAACTGGGCAGTTATAAAGGCAGAGTTCGGGTCGACTGAGAATCAAGATGCGTGATGTGAATAACCAAGATGGGATTTTGCCCCTCCACTTGGAGAGATATTCTATGGGCCCTCTCGTGAGACATGATTCGGAAAGCATGGCCATGCACGACTCGGTTAAGTGTTAACCAAGGCGATCGACTAAGAGTTAGTTGGGTGAATCACTTATCTCGGATCGAGAAGAGAGTCAGACTATTTAAGGGATGACATATATTCGCTTATAGTCTGACAAGGTATATCGTGAGGCAAAAGGGACTCGGACGTAAGTCGCATTGGAAAGGCAAGTCGTCATGACTCTTTGGTACTTGGGAGTCGGCACGTTCTGCTAGGAGCCGCTACCGACTGATCGATTGAGAGTCGGACTCCAATCGTGTCCAAGTATCCATGAGCCTGCGGGGTCACACACTTAAGAGCGGGAGCAAGTTCGGATTGGATCTGAACCTGTAATTTGGTTGGGTTGGACCTAAACCGGATTAGGACTGAGTTAGTGAGTTGGACTCACGGTGACTGGTGTTATATGGGCTTTAGTGAATGGGTCGCGCGAGCAGAGCCCATGTTCACTCCCTATATATAGTGGAGCACCGTAACCCAGAAAGGTTAATCGTTGTTCGGTTAGGTCATTCGATGTGTTGGAAACCCTAGCTCCACAACAGTCCAGCCGTCGTTACGAACCTAGTAGTTCGCCGCCGGTGCTCCTCCTTGTATGTGTGGGTACCAACAGAGGTGTTGTACGTTCAGCCCCAGGACGATCGGATCGTGAGGACTGCACTGCATCAACTGATGCGCTACATCAATAATCCGCAACTGCGCGTCTAGTGGTAAACCTCGTGGCCTTCTACCTCAGCTAGATCTTGGGATCACCACGTTCGAGGGGAAATTTTTGTTTCATCTCCGCGTGGCCCTACAGTGCAACACCTATCTTTAAGGATATACCTATAGATCTGGAATCTTTTTCACCATATCCTTATTCACCAAGACCTGAACCTACACATGATCCTACTATAGATATGCGGTATGCAGTACCACAGGGCTCAGAGGATGGTTATGACTCAGAACTTCCTATTGAGAATTCCGATGGATGGAGAATGGGATCATATAATGGATCTCATGAACACCAGATGTCCACAGATGGTTCTAACAGAAATGTTGGACAATCTAGTTGGATGGGTGCAAGAATGAACCCTAATAATAGTAGTAGAAATACCATGTCAATAGATGATCAGGATGAAGAAGAAGATCCTGAAGAGAGAGTTTTTGAATCCTCAACATCTTCTCAAAACCCAGGGAATATACATTATCCAGTATTTAACTATCTTGCCCACGAGAGCACCTAGGAAGCAGCATGATCTGTGTATCCTGTTGAAAACTCAAGAAATGAAGCTCAGGAGATGCAGGTTGGAGATAATGTTGAATATGTTTCTGAAGAATTTTCAGCTGAGCTAGAGGGAGTCGATGCGCTCAGGTTGAGTAATGACTCAAGTCCTGACACTTCAGATACAGAGTATGTTCCTTCTGGAAGGCCATATGTTCCACAGACTGTGCGACGAACAAAACGTCATCACGGTTGGACATCAGGCATGTATGATGAGCGTAGTTACTACTAGAAGGCGACAAGTAGTCAACAGTATCAAGCACTGTGTATTGTACTCCAAGTAATAAGGTAGTGAGATGAATACGGTAGATTTGTGATTATACCTATATGGTATATGTTGTAAGAACTTTGTATCATTATGATATTTTGTATAATATGTGAAATGCATATTTGGATTTTCTTTGGATCTTCATTGTGTGACTAGTTCTGTGCGTAAAGTCGAGCTCAGAACACATGTGCATGATGTAATTATGAGTATTCGATTTATGATGCAGGACTAGGGGGTCATGGATACGGGTGTAGAAAGGGAAACTGAGCAGCAGCGGATGGAGCGTGAGGCAAAGGAAAAGGCCAATGCCGATGCAGCAAATCAAGAAGCATTACCACCACCACCAATGAGGCCGTTAATGGAGCAGAACTTTATGCAATGCATGCAAATGATGCAAGAGACCCTGAACAAGTTCATGGAAGAGCTGCTGGGGCGAGCAAATCAGAGGGCACCTGAAGTAGGAGGAGTGAGTCTATCTGATTTCCAGAATGCAAGACCGTTAACTTTTGCATCAGCTCCTGAACCAATGGATGCAGAAGACTGTCTAGAAGATACAGAGAGGAAGCTGAAAACTGTGGGTTGCAGTGATGAGGAAAAATTGAGGTATGCAACTCATCTGCTGACTGGACCTACAGCATCATGGTGGGAAAATCAGTTAACCATGCAACAACCAGGAAGGGAGTTTACCTGGGAGGAGTTCAAGCAGAGATTCCGTGAATATCATGTTTCGGAAAGCGTCATGGAGTTGAAGCGGAGAGAATTTGAGGAGCTTCACCAAGGATATACTAGTATCATGAAGTACATCCAGGAGTTTAGCCAATTGTCCCGTTATGCTGAGGAGGATGTTAACACTGAAGAGAAGAGGAAGAAACGTTTCTTACGTGGATTAAATCCGTTTGTGAAGATGCAGCTAAGGTTAGCCAATAAGCAAACTTATCAGCAGTTGTTGGATGCAGCCATTATTTTTGAGGATGACTACAAGAATGTCCAAGAGGATCGAAGGAAGAGAGCCAAGAAGGAAACCAAGAGAATTCAGGCAAGCAAACCTAAACCTAACCTGGATTTCAAACCTCGGAATAGGAATTATGGCAACAACAACAATAACAAGGGCAGTGGTGGAAATCAATCTAATCCGAGAAGGAATGTTATTTGTAACAATTGTGGAATTCCATGGCATTTCTAGAGGGAATGCAAAAAGCCTGTAGTGATCTGTTACAGTTGTGGCCAGAAGGGGCATATCAAGCCAGATCGTCCGAGCAAACCACCGGGAGGATGGCCTACCAAGGGAGGAGGACAAGCCAGTGGAGGAAATGGAAAGCCCAATAAAGGAGTAAATAATGGCAAGAACAACAATGGCAAGAGAAACCGACCTACCGGAACACTGAACTGTGCAACCCTCGAGGAGGTGGATAATTCGGAGCATGCAGTGATAGGTACGCTCAATATCCTTACCAATCCCGGCAAAGTTCTATTTGATACTGGTGCAACTACTTCATTCATTTCTGAAGAATTTTGTGATAAGTTCGGGATTAGAAGGGCAACGTTAGAACGTCCTATGACCGTAGTTACGGCAGGAGGGAATGTGATTATACACCACATAAAACAAGATCAGGTTATCTCGATCTATGGTTGTACATATTTCGCAGACCTTTATGTGATTCCTTTGAAGGGAATTGCAGTAGTGCTGGGGATGGATTGGATGATGGAACACGGAGCTCACATTAATTGTGAGGAGAAAACTGTCTCAATCAAAACTCCAAGTGGAGCAAGGATAGTATACCAAGCAGATAAACACAGTCATATCATGGTGGATCTGAAGTTGAATTCAATGAAAGAAGTTAAACTAGAAGAGATTCCTATAGTTAATGAATTCCAAGATGTTTTTCCAACAGAGTTACCGGGAATGCCACCAGACCGGGAGATAGAGTTCACCATTGACCTAATACCTGGTACAGCACCAATAGCTCAAGCACCATATAAAATGGGACCCAAAGAGTTGAAAGAACTCAAGGAGAAAATTAATGAGTTAGCAGGAAACGGATTTATACAGGAAAGTGTATCCCCATGGGGAACACCAGTAATCTTTGTGGATAAGAGAGATGGTGGAAGACGGATGTGTGGTGATTATAGAAATCTGAACAACATGACTATCAAGAATAAGTATCCTTTACCAAGAATTCAAGATTTGTTTAATCAAGTGAAAGGAGCTGGAGTATTTTCAAAGATCGATTTAAGATCTAGATACCATCAAATAAAAATCAAGCGGGAAGATGTTCCAAAAACAGCATTTGTCTCAAGATATGGACACCATGAGTATCTGGTAGTACCATTTGGTTTGACCAATGCACCGGCAATATTCATGAATCTGATGAACAAGATCTTCATGCCATATTTGGACAAGTTTGTCATCGTCTTTATTGATGATATTCTGATATATTCCAAGGATAAGGAAGAGCATGCTGACCATTTGAGAATAGCATTGCAAACTTTAAGACAACATAAGCTTTATGCTAAGTTTAGTAAGTGTGAGTTTTGGCTAGATGAGGTAGAATTCCTCGGTCATGTGATCAGTAAGGATGGGATTGTTGTGAATCCATCTAAAGTTCAGTCGGTACTAGAGTGGACTGCACCGACCAATGTGAAGCAAATTCGAGGTTTCTTAGGAATGGCTGGTTATTATCGGAGATTCATTGAAGGTTTCTCCAAAATAGCCGGACCAATGACCAAATTATTAAGGAAGAATACACCATTCAAGTGGGATGAGAAGTGTGAAGCAAGTTTCCAAGAGTTGAAGACTAGATTAACCACAGCTCCAATCTTAGCAGTTCCTGAAACAGGGAAGGATTTCACTGTATATTGTGATGCATCTAAAGAAGGTTTGGGTTGTGTATTAATGCAAGATTGGAAAGTGATTGCTTATGGATCAAGACAATTGAAACCACATGAAGTAAACTATCCAACTCATGATTTAGAGTTAGCAGCAGTGGTCTTTGCGCTGAAAGGATGGAGGCATTTTCTTTATGAAGCCAGATGTGAGTTATACACTGACCATAAAAGCCTCAAATACTTCTTCACTCAAAAGGAATTGAACATGAGGCAGAAGCGTTGGTTGGAATTAATCAAGGATTATGATTTAACAATCAATTACACTCCAGGGAAAGCAAATGTTGTGGCAGTTGCTTTAAGCAGGAAGAGTGCAGATATTCAGCCTAGCAATAGGGAGTTACCAAAAGAGTTACAAATGGAGTTGGAAAGATTAGAACTTCAATTCATCAGAACAGAGGTTCTTGGAGGATTAGCGACTATGCAGGTAGTTGCAGAGCAGGACAGTGATCTTAAGCAAGAAATTATTAGACATCAAGAAGGAGATCCTTTTATTGCTAAGGAAATTCGGAGAATATCTCAAGGGCAAAAATAATTTTTTCATCTTAGAGATTATGGTTCTTTATGGTTCCAAGATCGTCTATGTGTTCCAGATGTTACTGAGATCAGAAATATCATACTCAAAGAAGCACATGATACACCATATTCTATACATCCAGGGAGTACTAAGATGTATATGGATTTGAAAGAACTATTCTGGTGGAATAACATGAAAAGTGATATTGCTAAATATGTATCTGAATGCCATACTTGTCAAAGGGTGAAAGCTGAACATCAAAGTCCAGCAGGACCATTACAACCCTTAGAAATTCCTGAATGGAAATGGGAGGAAATAGGTATGGACTTCATCACAGGATTACCTATGACACCAAAAAGGAAGGATATGATATGGGTAATTGTTGACAGACTCACTAAGAGTGCGCATTTTATTCCAGTGAATCAAAAGGATAATGCCGAGAAGTTAGTTGAAGTATATGTCAAAGAGATAGTAAGTAAGCATGGAGGACCCAAAAAGATCGTAACTGATAGGGGATCAGTGTTTACTTCAGCATTTTGGAAGCAATTGCATGAAGCACTTGGTTCAAAATTAGATTTCAGCACGGCATATCATCCTGAGACAGGAGGTCAAACTGAAAAAACAAATCAAATACTAGAAGACATGTTGAGAGCTTGTGCACTAGATTTTGGAGGAACATGGGAAGATCACCTACCATTGGCAGAATTTTCTTATAACAATAGCTATCAGAGTAGTCTGAAGGCAGCTCCATATGAGATTCTGTATGGAAGGAAGTGTAGATCACCAATATGTTGGTATGAACCTGGTAGCAGTAAATAATTTGCACCAGATTATATCAAGGAAAGACAAGACATCATTGATAAGATCAGGGATAAACTGAAAATAGCTTAGAGCAGGCAGAAAATTTATGCAGATAAAAGCCGAAGATCATGGCATCGAGAAGTGGGAGATATGGTCTATTTGAAAGTAAGTCCTATGAAAGGAGTAAAAAGATTCAGAGTTAAAGGGAAATTGAGTCCACGATATATCAGACCATTCAAGATACTGAGTCAAAACAGAACTATAGCTTATGCTTTAGAGTTACCATCAAGATTGGCTCAAGTGCATAATGTTTTCCATGTGTCACAACTTCGAAAATGTTTGAAAGTTCCAGATGATGCAATAACACATCAAGAGATAGAACTACAAGCAGACCTGACTTATATTGAAAATCCCTATAAGATTCTGGAAGAAAACTGGAAAAGATTGAGGAACAGAGCAATCAAATATTGCAAGGTACAGTGGGAACATCACCCTGAGAGAGAAGCCACATGGGAGAAGGAAGAGGATTTAAGAAAAGCTTATCCAGAACTATCCAGGTACATCTCCACAAACTTCGGGACGAAGTTTAATTTAAGGGGGGAAGTCTGTAACATCCAAGTATTTAGGACCTAACGAAGGGTAGATTTAGGAATCTGAATTGTTGCATGCATTCATTTGTGAAAATGTGGGTAAAATTTTCGCCAAATAAAAAAAACCTAAGTGATAAATGTTTCTTTCATACTTTGAGATTAGGTTTAGTCTTAAGGGATGATTGTTATAAACTTTGAGATTTTCTTAAGGAGTTATGTGTTTAAAATGAATTTGAATTTTAAACTTGAGTGTTTGAATAATAATTTAAATGATTTAGATATAAGATTTGAATCTTAAATTAATTAAGAGATAAGTATTATAACTTAAATCTTATCCAAAAACAAGATTGAATATGAAATTCATTTCATATGATTAATACATAAACAAGTTACAAAGAATGTAACATACTGAAGCCATTTCCAAAATTCAGAATTTACAAAAGAATAAAGAATAAGAATATTCTTTATTAAATAATAATATAATCTTTATTACAATTAAATAAAATAAAGATTACAAGAATAATAAAAGAAAAGTTACAAAAGAATAAGAAGATTACATTTGTATATCTACTAACTATTCTATATCTAAATCTACACTAAATCTTCATCTTTATCTTTGTACCTGCAAAACAAAGATAAAATAGAAACAAAATAAGATTAGTGTTAGTATATATTTCTCTTAGATATGTCAGTGAAATGCACTTGACAAATTCATCATTGAGAAATGTTATAAAAGGGGCAAGTTTCACCAATATGAAAGATTTCATCTTTCATAAATTCAAAGCCAGAAGTCAAATGACAGCCAAGAAGGATCAATTCACCAGCCAGGTGAAAGTAAGCTGGTAATAGTAAGTTCAAAATTTCTGAACCTATCCACAAGTGCATAGCAGGAACACAAGCTGGACACACACCAGCATGCAAAAGGTGTGCTGTCGATCTCACAAGCACAGCCAAATCACACAAAACCACAGCACAGCCATGGAAGAGCACATCAGTGCATCTCTCCACTACACATCACACAAGAACATCTAGGGTAGACAGCAAGAACAGCAGCCAAACCAAACCACCCAGATCAACCCAAACATCACCAGGATGGTGACATAAGGAGGGGGATGAATCTGGTGGACAGCAAGGTCAAGCCCAGAAGCTAGGAGGAGCAGGCAAGCTCAAGAGCAAGCTCAGGAACACAATAAAAGCAGATCAAGATCAACATCATCATCAATCTACTTCACCAACATCAGATTTTGTGGTGAGCCTCATAAAACCATCACATGATTTCATCATATTATCTAAACAAAAGAATGTGTTGCTTTATGAAATGATCTCTCAATAATCACCCAAGGGAGGTGAATCTATCCTAGAGATTTCATGTATAAGATAAGAAATCAAACTTAGCCAAAAGCACTAAACCCTCAGACCAGCATCACTGAGTTCAGTGTTACTTTTGGAACTTAGATCATTCTTCATTTGATCTTATTAGATCAGGGCACATCTCTCAGAGAGAGTAGCACCTCTAATCTTACAAGTTTCAAATAAACTATTTACTCAACTAACTAGGAATTAAATCCTAGAGCCTCAGACCAACATCATAGACAGGAAAGTTAAGAAAAGCTTTCATTTCATCTTGCCAGGATTAATCACAAGCATTATCAAGCTAAGACCAAAAATAAAACTAAATCACTTGTGTGCCAGATCATAATGGTATCACAAGGACAGGTTCTAAATGAACTAAAACCAATCTTTGCTTAGTTCCCACAGATAAAGGGACAAACGAATAAATATCATTTTCCTGAAGCCAAGTGCCAGGAATCAACATTAAATTCATCTATACATCCACAGAAACATCATTACATGTAATGATTTGATTCAGTATGGATAATCTCATACAAGCCTACCATTATAATTACAGTAAGAAACTACTGAGAGAAACCACTGTCAGTACAAGCATTCTGACAGTAGAGTAAATTCTCAGATCAACAACATAATCCAATCAGGGATTCCATAGAAACACTAGCATAGGAACATAGTGAATCATCACTAGAATAATCTGACAGGCAACTAGCATCATCAAAGCCACTACAAATCATTAACCACAGCAAACAATCATTCTTCATGCTCAAGTATGATCATCATTAGATCTAAAAGCATCATGGATATGATCAACAGGGGGTTATGAACCCTAATCAGAGCAAGAACCCTAATCCAGAGATGAACCCAATCAGCACATAGTCACTAGGTATGAGAAGCCACTAGACACACAGAGAGATTCATGGTAGTAGCAGGAACAAGAACCACAAAAGCAACTTACCCGAGGTCCTCGCTGACGAATCGAAGAGGAAGCAGATTGGCCGATGAACCGCGGCGGCCCAGGGAGCACCCAGGGTGGCGCTGCAACCTGCACCTGCCACGGTGGCGGCCACAGCAGCACACGAGCCCAGCACACCACCGCAGACGGGACCGCGGCGATGGCGACAGCACCTTTTCCTAACCCTAGGGTTCGGGAACGGGGTGAACCTGACCACGGGGAAGCCCCGGAGTCAAATCCAATTGGATAGAACGAACGAGCATCGTCGACAACCCCAAATCGCACCATAGCGGCGACCAGAACGGCCGACGGTGGCGACCAGAACGGCTGACGGCGGCGAGAATCGACGGTGGCGGCATCGCCGGCCACAGGGTCGGGTCAGAGGAGGAGAGGATAAGGTCGGGGAGAGAGGGAGGCAGAGAGAATGGGCTGGGTGGGCCAAAACACCCTCGGGCTGGTATTTTGACCTTGCCCTATTGGTCCACACTGGCCCAATAAGCCCAAAAGGCTAGCCCAAGATGTTTAATAAACTATTTTGATCAATTGGAAAAGACCAAAATGCCCCTGACCTCAATAAAATTCTAGAAAATAAAAGTCCAAAAATTATAAATAAAATATTTTTGGATTCACAATAATCCACTCTTTCCAAATAAAATAAGATATAAAATTTTGGACATTTAAATTTTTATAAGAATTTTGTAATTTATATATTACTTATGGAATTTTACAAAATTATTGAAAGGTGATAAAAATAAATAAAAATCACTTTCATTATTTATTAATATTATAGTATACTTGAAAAATACTAAATAAATATTTAGTGATAAATTTAATGTATAATTAATAATTCCTAAAAGAATTATTAAATCAATAGAAGTCAAATAAAAAGGGAAAAAAATAAATTAATTCAATATATGCAATAAATATAAAAAAAATTATTAATATTTATAAATGCTTTATTAAAAGGCACCTTATATAGGGAAAATGCATATAGAATTAAATAATGCATTACATTACTTGCATAATCATTTTGCTTCTTTAAATATTGTCCTTACCGGGCAATAATGATGTTTTTGTAGAACTAGAAGCTCAAGGTCCAGTGCAAGCATCAGACTTCACTACCTTGCCATCACAAGGCAAGTTCATCACTTGCTCATGTCCTTTGAAGAGTCTTTATCAAAGTATTTGCAAATTGTGTGTTATCATATATGCTATAAAATAAAGAAAATAATATTTACATAAATAAATAAATCATAGATATCATCCTAAGTGGTGATATAATGGAGCAATAGAACTTAGGGTTCTATTTGAAATAATGATGATCAAGTAGGGACTTAATAACCCCTGACATCAGTGATTCTAGCTCCATATATTACGCGTTAGCCATGAGATTTGGAATGGGACAGAGAAGTCAGCTGTATCTTCTTCCTCTCGCATGAAGCCGGATGTGCAGGTCGTGGCTGTTATCCTCGTAGCGTGCATATTAATTGGTAATTTGTAGAGGATATGCAGCATATGGGTGGGAACCCTCATCGTCCCACGATAGTTCTGGCATCTAATGGTTTGTACAAACCATTGTCGTAATTCATTATGTGGGCATGCTGTACACCAAGGAGGCATGCGGGGTCGCAAAGGGGGCAGTGATTGGCTTGGACCAACTACTGGGCCCCACATCATGGAATTGTGGACGGGAAAGTACGCCCGGTTGTGCAACAAGGAGTTGATCTCTCATGGGTAAAGTAACGCACCTCTGCAGAGTATAAGAACTGTAACTTGTTACTCCCTGTTCCGGGAAGGAGCTACGAACGCGGCAGGAAAGGAACTACATGAAAGTTCTGGTCAACCTGTGAAGGCTGATTGTCATAGTTTTTTGGATTAAAACCAATCTTTGAAGAAAGATTTACAAAATCTACATAGTGCCAAGGATTTATAATCCGAGGTGGTAGTTAGAGCATCAAACTTCCCACCTTGCATATAATGAACTTGTTGGGTAACGTTGTTACTCAGTCTTTCCTTTGATCCCTTGCTTAGACTCTGAGGATCCCGAAGATGTGCCAATGTATGCACCCGAATGCCAAGAAGATGTGTACTACGAGGAACCTGATCTGTCCGGAGGAGTTGAAGGAGTGGATTACGAGATCCACTACAGTGTCGATGAGAACGAGTCCAATTAAGTATCTAGTTAGTAGTAACTAACGGAGCTGAGCAGCATGAACTCTATAGAATAAGATGTTGAGCTCAACTCCTAGTCGGAGTGGTTATCTTTAAATTTCCGCTGAACATTTTATATTTTGGTTTGTAAGTTGGATCTTTTGGAAGTCTTAAACTTCCGGTATTGTAATAATAATAATGTGTGTACTTTTGTAATATGGACTCGCAATGTTCCTGTTGTACCACTCTGAGGGATGTGATATTTACGGAACGGTGTTCTATAGATGTCATGTCAACGACTATAGTGTACTACACATGCAGTGGTATGCTGGGTCACCGCAACTCTTTTTGGGAATTGGCAAATTCACCTTTGCCAAACAGCCCCAAGTACGTAAGTACGAGAGTGTTAGTTTTCTCTTCTCCTATAATTTATAGGGAGTAGTTTCATTGTCTTTTGTGGGAACTTTATTCAGGACATGACATGATATCAATATCGCCTCCCCCACCATGCCTTGGATAAACCCGAAGTACCTAACATGGCGTTAACAAAGTCTGTTAGAGTACGGTTTTTCCTTTCGGCAACCCCGTTAGATTGGGAAGAATGGGGAGGCGTCCTCTCATGAATAATGCCATGTTCCGCACAAAACAAATCAAACTCATTAGAGAAATACTCTCCACCACGATCTGACCGGACTCTCTTAATATTTCTCTCAAGTTTATTTTCAACTTCTACCTTATAGTTTTTAAAGTGGTGTAGAGCCTCATCTTTAGTTTTCAAAAGATATACATAGCAAAATCTAGTAGAATCATCAATCAACGTCATGAAGTATTTCTTTCCACCTTTAGTTAACACACCATTCATCTCACATAGATCTGAATGTATAAGCTCCAGTGGTGCCAAGTTTCTTGCTTCCTGCACAGGCTTGTGAGGCTTGCGCGGTTGCTTAGATTGAACGCACTCTTGACATTTAGAGCCTTTGGCTAAAGTGAAACTCGGAATTAAATTCATCTTAGCTAGCCGCATCGTACAACCAAAATTAATGTGACAAAGTCGTGAATGCCAAATATCGGTATCATTGCCAGGGGCACAAATATGTTTCAGAACCTTATTACAAAAATCTGATAGGGAAAGATGGAACAAACCTCCGCACTCATAACCTTTACCAATAAATTTTCCATACTTAGAGATGACTACTTTATTGGACTCAAATACCAACTTAAAACCTTCTTTGCAAAGAATGGAACCACTAACAAGATTTTTATTTATTGAGGGCACATGCTGCACGTTCTTCAGCTGCACGATCTTTCCCGAAGTAAACTGCAGATCCACCGTGCCAACACCACGAACAGAAGCATGCAATCCGTTTCCCATCAAGGCGGAGAGATCTCTTGTGACCTTATAAGAAGAAAACAGAGATATCAGCACACACATGAATATTAGCACCGGTGTCGATCCACCAATCTGTAGATTAAAAAATTGACAAAATAGTAGGTATATTGCCATACCCGGATGCACCCTTATCATTGTTGCTCATAGTCACGTTGACAGACTTAGAGTTTTGTCCATTTGGATTCTTCCTTCCTTTGTGCTGCTTGCAGTTTGGAGCCCAATGTCCAACCTTGCCACACACAAAGCAGGGATCCTGTGACTTGTCCTTCTTATTCTTTTTGAAGTTGCTGGTACGAACGGCCTTGGTCTTCCCCTTGAACTTGTTGTGGAAGTTCTTCTAGACCACATTGGTGCTTGACTGGGGTGCCTCGGCTCTCTTTGGGTGTGCGTCTTTTGCCTTTGCATTTTCCTCAAGATCCATAAACCCAATGAGATTCTCAACAGACATCTCTTGCCTCCGGTGTTTGAGGTTAGTGGCAACAATCCTCCAGGATTGAGGAAGCTTTGCAATAATGCATCCCGCAACAAATGTTTTGAGCAACGCACACTTCAGGAGCTCAAGTTCTTTTGCAATGCACTGAATCTCATTAAACTGTTCAACGACAGAACGGTTTTCAACCATCCTATAGTCATGAAACTGCTCCATGGCATACATTTCACTGCCAGCATCAGTAGCACCGAATTTTGCTTCGAGTGCATCCCACAGTTCTTTGGCATTGCTCATATGTAAATATGCATCCACCAACTTGTCCCCAATGACGCTTATGACACAGCCCACAAAGAATATGGTGGTCCCCTTGAACGTCTTCTCCTGTTTAGGAGTGATCGTTCCTTCAAGATTACCAACCGATACCCAGAAGGCGTCCATAGCCATCAGCCAGAGGGTAAACTTGGTTTGCCAGCGCTTAAAGTGCGCACACGTAAACGGGTTCGGTTTCAGACAAGCGGCAAAGACTTGACGCGAAAACAACCTAAAATAAGGTTTTTGGATTGTTGAAATAATTAGCAGTTTTCGCATTAATTTAATCCAAGTGTAAATCATGACAGAACAATTTCCAAGACTAACTAGCATACGCATAGTAGACATGCACCATACATGCAAGTGAAAACCTAGCACATCTACGTATACTGCAATACTAGTAATCATCATAGGAAATAACAGGAGGGCAAAGAACGCGTACGAGTTCGTCGATGGTATGACCAATGGCGCAACAGAAGTGGATCCGCCACCGGCGGTAGCAGCAGTAGCCTGCTTGGAAGCGTCGCCAGACATGGCGATGGAGTCGAGGAAGCCGGACGAAGAAGAGCTTGAGCAGTCGCGCCTAGACACTCCCCAAAAACCTTATCGTCTCTCTACCGGTGCAGGATCAGAGAGACGGGGTTCCAGAGGCCTGCTCTCCTGGATGGCCGTGCACGCAGCCGGCGGGATGGAGTAGCAGAGGGCAGCACAGAGAGGTGGAACAGCAATGCGCAGGTAGGCAGATGCAATCTAATTGCTGGTGACGGCTAGGGTTCGCGTCTGCCTGCTTATATAGTGCGGGTCGGGTATGACGTGGGAAACACCCACGACCGAGTCAGTACCAGCCCACGATGTAGAAACGACCGGTTGATTAATGCGTCCGGAATGAAGCATTAATGACTCATAATTAATACATAATTAATTTTCCCAAACAGCAAAATAAAGATCGGCTCGTCGAGATTCGCGTCGTGGCGAGACGAGGCGGGCGGCGTCGGAGGAGGAGTGCGCGAGGGCTTCTCTTCTTCTCACACCTTAGTGAGTGGTCCAACTCCCCTTCCATTAGCAATGTGGGACTCAACTTTGGCACCACTAGCACACACATGAGCTACCATTGTAATGGGCCAAAGAGAATTTCAGAATTTGTATTTGTTATGGGCCAAAAGCCCAACATCAAATATGCCTCAAATTTCAACATGTTCTTCTACGGCAATTATCTGATCTCGTGGCAAAGCCAGAAACAGAAGGTGGTCTTGATTTCTTCCTGCGAGTCAGAGTACATACCGCGGCCACCGCGGCGTGCCAGGGTGTTTGACTTGGACGCCTGCTTGGTGACCTACTTGGAGTGCCTCCACTTGTCCCTGAGTTAAATGTGGACAATGAATCCGTGATCCAGCTATGCGACAACCCAGTATTCCATGATCGAAGCAAGCACATCGAGGTACGGTACCACTTCATCTGTAGCTGCATTGAGAATGTGACTGTTGTGGTTCACTACATCGGCACCGAAGACAAACTCGCAGACGCTCTGACCAAGGCACTTGGACGTGTTCGTCTTCAAAAGTTCCGCGAGAAGATCAAGATTTTTGAGGTCAAGTAGTACAGTTGTTACTGGATTAGGGGGAGATTGTTGAAATAAAATAGTACAACTGCCAGGTGTTTGCTAGATTCAGAGTTCAGGTCTTAGTCGTTTTCAGGCTCTGAACATTTCTGTATTCCTTTATGTTTTTCCGCAGCAGTAGCAGTAGGCTCCAAGTCTTGCCTAACAGACTTGGAACGCTTCTCGTGCGATTCGTGGTCTACTCGTGGGATGGCGCGAGCATTGTGGATCATGGGATCGGTTCCATTTGTAGTCTGAATAAAAGGAGAGTAATAGACAACAGAAAAGTCGCAACGTTTGCGCGGCACAAAAACTCCATTGTCCTATCTCTCGATTTTGCTCTGATTTCGATCCCCTTCCTCAGGTTAGGGTCGTCAATTGGTATCAGAGCCAATTTGATCTGAGCAATGTCGAAGGCAGTGCACACCAGCCGGACACCGCCACCGGCTCAGCGCATCGGAGCTACTCCACCACCCACAAGCCAATCTGTGCCACCAGCGACCAGGCAACGAAAGGCGCTCGGCGAGCCGCGGGCATAGCAGAGCTCGGCATGGCGGCGGCGAGATCACAGTCCAACGTGAGGTGGTGCGCGAGGCTGGTGGGAGCGGCGGCGCAAGCCTCGTTTTCCCGATGTTGAAGTGGGGGGAGTACACGAGCTGGGAAATGGTGATGGAGGTCAACATGCAGTCTGCCTCGCTGTGGGACGCGATCGAAGACGACGGCGTTCCCCGGCGCGAGGACAAGCAGGCGCTCGCCGCGAGCACTCCTTCGATCCACCCCATCGGAGATGCACCCAATGTTCATCGGGAAAGGCAGCGCTAAGACGACGTGGGAGGCGATCCGGCTGCAGCACCAGGGAAACGACCGCATATGCGACACACGCGTGCGGCGGCTCCGAACGGAGTTCGAGACGATCGTCTTCAAGGACAGCAAGCGCAACGACGAGTTTGGGTTGAGGATCACGACCCTCGCCGCCACACTCCGCTCGCTCGGTGACAGCTGCGACGATGAGAAGGTTGTCCGCAATTCCTTTCTTTGGTTCCTAGCCGTTTTGTGCAGATTGCGTTCTCCATAGAGACAATGATGGACCCGACCACTCTCACTGTGGAGGAGGTCGTGGGGCACCTCCGTGCTGTCGAGGATCGCCTTGACACCGAGCAGACAGGGTCTGGCTCTGGCACTCAACTGCTTCTCATGGAGAGGTAGTGGGAGGAAAGCAAGAAGCTAGTTCAGTTTTTACTCCAAGCGGAATATAGGTTGCAAAACTAGCACTCTAAGTTTTCATTTGGTCTGCCACTCTAAAGTTGATAACACCAACTTTGAAAACGTGTCATATTGACTTTGAGCTCCTGACGTCCATGTGGTCTTCTTCCATCTCAAGGAGGGAGTTCAGAACTATCGGTTGTGTTCTTCAAAGCAATTTTCGACTCTGAACGATATTTCTTAATTTTTTCTACCATATGCATATGGTACGACTGTACGGGCGATAAACCTAACCTTGATGACTCAGAGATCCACACATGTTGCCTGCTTTCCACAAACTTTGTTGTTTCCTCTATTCCCCTTTATAAGAAACAAAGGGAGTAAATTTATTACTAGGTAGTAGTATTATACTAGAGTGTAGTGGTGATGAGATGGATCGAATAATCCCCAGTTAGACACAAACACTAGTACTCCTAGCTATGTCGGAGAATAAGTTAGGGTCTATCAATACTGGCAAGAAACGAGCTAGTTCAAAAGACTATATAATACATTTTGTAGATCATTTCAGAATTATTAAAGTCTATATACATAGTGTACCCGCTTAAAATCCCAGTTCTATTTTGGGTTATCGTGCTAACTGAAATCCAACAACGTTGAAATGTTCTCCTAATGTGTAAGTCTGCATCATTCACATCGGAGAATCAGTCCATTGAGACTGAATCATCAAGTGTACAAGTCGTGTTGCATTTGGAACCAAGTGGAAACTTCCATGTACAATCCAGACCACTGGCGAAGCCTGGGCAAAGGCACCAACTTTTGCCCCCTAAAAATCACTACTAAGCATCGTGTTCATGCTAATTTCCACGGGAGAGTTGCCTGACGAGCCCGGGCAGCCGCGCAGGGTCGCCGGGAGCTGGCTGCGCCCATTGTTCATGGTGCAACTCATTCCCACTTGATATCACCGGGAATGGAAGAACTGAAGGCCGTACATGCATGTAAAATTATTTCTTTGTTCTAAATTCGGTGAAGCAACTAAACCATGAGGGCAGATGACCCAAGCCCAACCGTCCATCCGGCCAGGACTACGACTGACCAGCCGATTCATTCGTCGTACGCACATCCCCATGCCAAAAAATCCCCATCTCTTCCTTCTTCTCCAATCACTTCTCTAACCCTCTAATCCCCAAGGTCCTCTACTCCTGCGTACGCTAGCTCTCTCTATTTCTTCCATTCTGGCTCAAACCAGCCCAAATTGAAGCAATCTGCAAGCCTAGATTGTGATGGCTATGGGCAGTCTGCCACCCAGCCGTCGTGGATATTGCTAGTGGAGCATCAAATCGAGGAAGGTATGCAAGAAATCAAGTCATAAAATGTTTAATCCCTTTGCTTTGTGGTAGATCTGAAACTAGAGAATCACCTTATGTTGTTGATTCCATTTAATTCCATGCAGATTGTGATATTTGTAGTTTTTATTTTGGCAGCACATACGCATTAGGTAGTTCTGATTTGGTTCAAGCCTTCAAGATAAAATCATGGATAGATTCATCGAAAGAAAAAGAGACGATGCATCTGCAACTGCTCAAGGTTCTTCTGTTCCTGAACCCGAACATGAATCATTGGCATTAGCATTTGTTGAAGTTGAACAACAGAGACAAAATGAAGAACAGCGGACAGCTGAACCGGTCATATTCAGAGGCATTGAATTTTTAGAGCGAGATCCGGCCTTATGCCCGCAAATTTGGCAATATCCACAAGATGTGAGAGATGAAGTACGAAGGGCTTATATGCAGCTAGGTCCTATGCAGCTCAAACTCAAGAAGTACAAGCCGTGACCATAAGGACATCAACGACGTTTTCAGTTTAGTTGGTTCCATCTTTTTTCCATCATGGTTGGAGTATTCCGAGAGTAGCGGCCGTGCCTATTGTTTCTTTTGCTTTCTCTGCAGCCAAAACATCAAAAAAAAGAAGTGGTTTTGATGTCTTCACAGTGCTAGGTTTTGATGGCTGGAAAAGAGTAAATGATGGAAAGAATTGTGCATATATTACTAGTAGATCTTTATATGGCTATTCTCTGAACTTTTTTTTTTGCAACACTTGCGTGTGATTGTTTGACATATAGGCAACTGGCCCTCCCTTTATTTTGCGCCACGCTCCGCCACTGCGTACATGCATGCACAATTATCTCTTTGTTCTAAATTCGATGAAGCAACTAAAATGTGAGTTGTTTTTCTAGGCATCGATACGTTCTATATATTAGCTATACTTGCATAGGCTATGAGTTGCAAATAAATGACATGTGCCTGGGTTGCAAATAAATGATATGGGCCGAGCAAATTATTAGCTTAACTCTCAGTAGACCAGGCATCGATCACGAATCTTGTACTCCCACCGATCCTGATTTAATATTGTACTACTAAATCAATGAAACTTATTATGAATAGGATGGAGTAGCTTGAGTTTTTCACTTCACCCATGATTTTTTATAGAAACTTCATCCAAGTAGAATGGGTTGTGAAACTGTCACTTAAAAGTTTCTCCTTGTAGGCGTGTCATAGTGTCACTCTAAATTTGATACCACCAAATTTGGAAAAATGTCATACTAACAGTGTTAGCTCGTCGAGCACATATGGCTATGTTCGAGCGTGAGTAATATAGGCTGGGAGCCCAAAACTAAATAGTTTTGATTGTGTTCTGGCGGAAAAATTTGAAAAACTCTAAAATCAGGCATACATGTGAGAAGGGCCTGCTCTGGCATTCCGAACTCCGCCTTCTCCATCGCTCTCAGTACTCTCTGCTCGTCTAGCGATGCTCGCCAAGCAAAACGAGAATAAAAGTGGGATAAGGATGAGAGAGAAGGGTATGCGAAAGGGCGTATGGGATTTTTTCCTTTTATTTTTTCAAATCGAAAATTTAAAAGTAAATATCTTGAAAACCATTCGACTAAATTACGAACCGTTTTCACTTTTGAGTTTCTCATGTCAAGATGTAGGTTTTGATGAACTTTTTTTTGTACTTTCAACACAATTACAGTTGTGCTCGAGTTGTAGCGTAAGTGTACTTGGCTTTTAATGGAGTGTACTTCGTTCATTTTGCTATTACTTTGTCTAGTGTATTTAGTACTTCATCTTCAACGTATTTGTACTTCACCAATACTATACTTAGTACTTTGTCTTCAATATATTTTGTACTTCACTTTAAGTGTATCTCTATTCCATTTTCAGTGTACTTAGTACTTCAACTTTCGTGTACATGTATTTTTTGGTGTATTTGTATTTTATCATCGGTGTACTTATGTACATCGTCTTCGGTGTACTAAGTACTCATTCTTTGGTGGACCCATTGATCGAGAATTAGAGTAAAAAAACTATCATAGTCCACCTTTACATCACGCACGTCACAAGGTTCAGCTTTTAACAATTAATTAAGTTTCTAACTATATAGATACCATAATTGTTATTATGTATTATTGATCAAATTGTGCGTTTAAAACGATGTGTGAATATGAGTTAGGACAACGAAGAATAAGTTGACATTGGTCAAAATTGACAATGAATGAACTAGTTCAAAAAAAATATAATTTATAAACTATTTTGGATGATCGAAGTCCAAATATAGTAGTAGCTGTGCAAAAGAATAGTTCGATTTTAGTTACCATACAACTGGCATCTCTTGCGGTGGTAAGAGGTACTACAAACTACCCCTAACTCGATGTCCAATAGTGATTTATCTGCATCGAAAAATCATCTACTAAGTCGATCAATCATCCAGTGTAGTACATCTTGACACTATGAACCACGTCTAAGCTTTAGTTTACCACTCAAGTTCCTCATGCAACTAAATTACTTATCCAGTGTACATCTCAAGTTTCACCAGAAACCACATCTAACCTTCAAATTACAACTCAAGTTCCTGATGCAACTAATTTCTAGTCGACACTATCAACATGGGTGGAAAACTCAAGTCTACACAGACGCAAATTCATCTTTGCTCTAATTCCGGTGAAGAAGTAAGTAGAGAGTGTTTTTTCGTTATGCATCGACCCATCATATATATGGCTATACTTCAATTGGATATAAATGACATGGCATCCAACAAATTATTATCATCACCGGTAGACCGAGCATCAATCTCGTGTACTTTAATTGTTAGTTGTTTTATGTTGTATATTGTTTAACAAAGATCACATACACATGTGACTAGGTAAGTCTTCGATAGACAAGGCGTTAACGCCTAGTTGGGTTAGGGTGATAGTTCTTAAAATTAACAGGTACAATATACTATTACTTTTAGGTTAACATAGTTTTTTTTAATCGGACAGTCATGCTGCAACTTTCAGTTTCTTTTCTGTCTCATAGTTTAGTTTTTTTTGAGATGCAATGTTCAGTTTTTACTTCAAGCGGAATAGGTTGCAAAACTTGCACTCTATGGTTGTTTTTAGCTCGACACTCTGAAGTCCATACCACCAACTTTAATAACTTGTCCAATTGAGTTTGAGCATGTGACGTCCATGTGGACTTGTTGCAGCCCAAGCTGGGAGTCCAAAACTATTAAGCAATCTTGGTTGTGTCCTGTCAAAGCAATTTTCTACTTTGAATGACATTTCTTATATTTGCTACCACATGGTACAATCGATATATCTAACCATGATGACACAGAGATCGACAATTGTTGCCTGCTTTCTACAAATTTACTAGTCCATTATGAGTACTATAGCACCTTTCGTGCCATTGGAAGGAGTTGATTTCTTACAAGAATGGAGGGGTGAGGAGATAGATCGATTAATCCAGAGTTAGACATATAACACTGCTACCAAAGTTTGAACCGAGCCATTGCTACATCGGAGAATAAGCTTGGGTCTGTAAAAATTGACATGGAATGAATTAGCTCAAAAGACTAAAATACATTTTGTAAATCATTACAGAATGATGAAAGTCTATTTACATAGTAGTACTCGGTTAAAAGGACGGTTCCTGTGTTTTCGCATTACTTGACCTCAATGGCGCTATAAGGTATACCACTAAATCCATCTAACCCAATATCGAAGTTTGGTTCATCCACCTCAGAGAAGCAGTCCATGGAGGATCAACATCAGAAAATGTACTTGTACAACTCATGTTGCGTAAGGAACCGAGAAGAGGTTTCCATGTACAACACAAGTTCCTAATGCAACTCATTCCTACTTGATATTACCGAGAGTGGAAAAACGGAAGGTCGCACACACATGCACGATGCCCTCTTTGCTCTAATTTCCATCAAGTAACTAAACTGTGAGTGTTTTTGCTGGACGACGACCCCTTATATATGGCTATATTTGCATTGCCGATGGGTTGAAAATAAATGACATGGGCCTAGCACATTATATATAGCTTCACTCTTGGTAGACCAAGCATCGATCTCTGATAGTACCTCATAGTGTAAGATAGTTTTCCTAATGGCAATTCAGTGTTGTGTCATTGCCTGTCTTTTTGTCTCCTGGTAGGTTCAGTTAATACCCCTCAAGTGGAATGGGTTTCAAAATTGCTACTCAAAACTAAATTTGGAATGTTTATACCACTTAATTTGACATCCGGTCGTAAGTTCATCAGCCCAAGCATAATATAGGCTGGGAACCCAAAACTAAATAATCTTAATTGTGTTTCGGCAAAGCAATTTTGTACCACTGACGATATCACCTCATGGAGCTGCTCGGTAGTGCGTTTCTGTTTCGGCACAACGGCTCGTTTGTCATGGAGCTGCTCGAAGTGTCTTTCTTGCGGGAATGGTTGTTTGTTGCGTGAAGATGTCCATGTACGATGACTTAATGCAAGAGCAACTGTCTTCGGTGCTGTAAGCCATGGTTGAGGTCAGAGGTTTCATGTACCACCAGGTCTATGGTGCTCTATGTTTTGCTGTAGCAACTTCTCTGTGAGTGAGGCCGTAGAACAGGATGTCCGTTTTTGAAAAAATCTACAAATTTATTACCTTACTTCTACTCCCTCTGTCTCGGATTATATGTTACAAATTTGACTAGATTTACACATATCTATACACTAAAACGCTCTAAATACATGTGTATCTAGACAAATCCGCGACACTTTTTCGAGATGAAGGGGGTATAAATTTACGTATTGTGACATTTGAAGGAGTTGGTTTCTTGCAAGAGTGTAGTGGACTGGACGTGAACCCATTGATCTAGAATTAGAGATAAAAATTACTAACTACGTTCACGTTTACCTGATGCATATCATGAGCTCCAACTTAACTATTTCCTGGTTGTTAAAATAGATGCCGGATATATTTCTAAATTTGGATGTATCTAATTTGTGACATCTTGGATAAGGGGGTATTGATTTTTCAGAATCCTATGTACACAAAGTTTATAACAACTTATTTGATAACATAATTATTCTGTTATTGACCTAATTGATAGTCAAAACTAGTCTTCTATTATATACTAAAAGTAATATAAGGATGTTTTTTGAGGCATCAGGTTGATCCACATCATCGAAATTATTTTGGATAGTTGGATCTAGAATTTGTGGTTAGGATTTTTTATTACAGCCTGATTTACATAACAAATATGTCATGTGTTCCGGTTAATGGGTACAAAAAATCAGGTCCATTTAATGGGTACAACAAATCAGGTCCATCACGATAACATCATGTTTAAACACAACACGTTTGATCCCTAAAAAAACAACGCGCTTGATCCCTAAAAAACACAATATGCTTGATCCCTAATAAAAACATAACAAGTTTATTGTTTTCTGTTCCTTTATACGTGGTGTCTTCTTTTTTATTTCACGTTGCACATATATCGTATATATGTACTCCACTATAAACGCCCTAGAAGGGCCATGCATGGAATGCCTTTTTGACGCCGTTCGCTAGAACCGGGCTGGATAGAATTCTACTTAGTAGTATCCGTCTTTGCTTAGCATACCACACAAATCCTAGCCGG
This sequence comes from Avena sativa, assembly GCA_916181665.1. Taxonomy (NCBI): domain Eukaryota; kingdom Viridiplantae; phylum Streptophyta; class Magnoliopsida; order Poales; family Poaceae; genus Avena; species Avena sativa. The sequence goes on from OV702284.1 coordinate 19,699,669, forward strand.
TAATTAATGTGTTGGAGCAGTTAAAGAACTAGAAGGAAACAAGTATGTGTCTCATACAGTTCGATAAGATTAGGCTACAAATTAGAAAGGGGTCTGCTCAATTTCACTTCCTGAAATCTCATAGGTACGTACAACCGACTAATCACTGTGCGATATATTGAGAGGTAAAACTTTTTATCCGTTTTTTACCGGAATCTATATATCTAAGAGAGTGTGTAGACTTTGCTGCAAAAAAGAGTTAAAAAGATTTTAATTAGGATTAAATAAGTAAGGAACACATTCATACATTGAACAAATCACGGTGCGATATATGGAAAGGTAAAATGTTTATATAAATGTGTGCATGGACATTGTTGTAAAAATAGTTTGTCAATTTTAATTAGGATTTATGAAATAAATAATAAATTAAAACATTATTCAGTGGCTATTAGATTGTTTATATGAGCTTGCCAACACATGCACATTCATTATGTAAATCATATTTATTACAGGTTTCACATAGGTCATCTGGAAGATTAGAAAGAGTGTCACGTTTAATTCCAGTTTTTGATGATATATGCACATATTAGCTTTGAGCAACAATGTAGAGGGCAATATTGATGAAATTTGTATAGATATATATATTTATTTTTCATTTGTTCATGCTAAATTATGTGTACATATTTTCTCCAACCAAAAACAAAATCATAGCTTCTATGCCAGCTTTTGATGTGATTTTAAGAAATATTAGGATTTTGCCATTTTTCATAGAATAATGTTAGTTCGCTTCATTCCCTTTGTCGTATTTGATAATATGTCTATTTAAGTATGCAAAAAATAAAAAAATAGCATTTGCATGGCTCACTATTTTGTCCTTACAGATTGTGACATGGTTATTCAGGTAGCCAATATATTTTTATTTTCTGGTGGTGTCAAAAGATAGGCCTATCATGCCCGTGGATCAGGGCCGGTTTCCTCTAAGGTAAGAAAAAGTTGCTACATTCTTCATATTTGTGATGGAAATATCTACTTGCAATAGGTTTTATGGCATTACATTTCTTACTCCATGTAAATACGATGTCATAGCTTTTCGCAAAAAAAAAAACGATGTCATAGATATGAGTTATAGGTAGTGTATGTTCTTTTGGTATGAATCATACCATTTTTCCTAGATTAACATGCTATATATAATTTGTAAATCCATAGAGTGCACTATATTGCATATTGTAATATTGCGCTTTTTTGTAAGTTAAAAAGGTTTTGCATGTAAGTTCTTGATAAAAGAAGTAATTGAATGTACACTTACTCCACTTTTTAAATTTAATTTCCTTTTCTATTGTGTAAAACAATATAATGGTGGAGTTGGTTTTTTTTCAAAAGAGAAATCAATTGGAGAAAACCATCAACGAAACTACACAAAGGTTACACAAGCTATTTTCTGGTGACATATTGGTGTGAAATCAAACACACTTTTGATATCATATAGGAAGATGCCAAGGTGAGTAAAGTTTCCAAAGATGGTTGGTCTTCTATTCTATGTCATGGTTGCATTTTTCATGCTCATTGTTACAAATCTTCTAATTTGTGATATGCTATTGATATGTTGGAAAAACTAATCCCAAATTATGAACATTGTTGAAATCTTCAAACTTTTGGTGTGAATTGAAGCAAGAATTCATATTGCATCCTTTTTATAAGTAAATTGCAAAAAGGTACTAAAGTTAACTGCACTCTATAGGAGATAGAATAAATCAAGGGAGACCCATTAACAATGTAAATTACTTGACATTACCAAAAAAATGTTGGGTCTGCTTTCACGATGATGTAGTAGTATTTATTATAGTATGTTTGTACATTTTCTCACTTAATGACATATACTAGCCCTAAGTGGAGTTTCAAAATATGTATAATATTCGCAGTATTTCCTAATGTACTTGCATAATTCCTATCACAACGTATGATATAAAAATAATCAGTTAGTAAACACATATTATATGATTAATTCTCATTCTGTTTTACATTAGGAAAGCTATACCTTGATCATGTTTCTTTATAATCATTCAGAACCAATAAAACCTTGGACAATATAAAATTTCTTCTTACCATGTCCCGATCTATGAAATATGGTCAATAAGTGATTACGCATGAACATGAGCAGCAGTGGAGGAGTACATGCACGGCCATTGATTGCTAGAATCGAAGCCTTGTGGGCATGTCAACCATTGGTTTCTTAAAATCCAGAGTACATACATGCAAGTATCTGTACAATGACGGTATGAACAGAAATTCAAGATTTTTGTGTAGAAGAGTGCACAAAATGACAGAGAGTTAGAAATGCCGAACTGTTTTTTGAGAGAACACAACAATTAAATTAGTGGACATGCATATCGTGGGATAATTCTTTGTGTCTATGCAACTCTTTGCGTTCCTATACAAACTCTCTATGTAGAATAATACGGTCACTAGATATTTTGTAATTATTTTATATAAAATTCAAATGAAGGTTATGTTACATCATTAATAATGCATACATAGTTAAAATATCGTGTATCCAGTTATGCATACATGAAGTACCTCTACGAGGCGTATGATGAGAAAAGTATGAACATATGGACCAGATTGTTGTGTGAAACCATGTATAATGACAGTGAATTAGAGCTATAAATATATTATGGAGAGCACATCAGGAACTAATCTAGATGACATGCAGATTCCATATAATTAGTTTATGTCTTCGCAGCTCAATGCTTGAGTATATAAACAATATATGAAGAAACAATGTCATTTGATTTTTGTATAACATTTTTCACAATTATTATCATCATTGTAAAATAAAGTTCAAAGTTGTATCATAAATAATTTATCCAATCTTAACATATTTCATATTTCACGATGAAGATTGTAAATATGAGGACAAAACCCATCACAAATATTAAAACTTTACAATTTTTACACCATAAAGATGATGCCCTCGCAAATGCGAGGGCCACCATGCCAGTGCACATAAAAACAGAACGCTGTGTAAATATGAACGGAGAGTACTATCTAGGTTAGGAAAGCAGAGAATAAGTTGACATTGGGCAGAATTGACAAAGAATGAACTAGTTCAAAAGACTAAATACACAGTATAAGCTATTTCGGATGATCGAAGTCTATATATAGTACGTAGCAGCCGGGTAAAATGGTAGTTCGAATTTAGTTATTCGTACTACTCATGTCTTAAGAGGTATACCATAAAAGTCCTAACGCAAAACCCTATGCTCCTAACCCTATGCTTCTAGTCCACTTTACATTAGTGAACGGAGGGAGTAGTTTAAATTTAGCTATCTTACTACTCATGTCTCTTGCAGTGGTAAGACTTTTGCGATGTACAATAGAAGTCCTAACCCATTAACGCAGTGGAGATAGGATGCACAAGAATTGGCTAGGTCTTCGGTAGACAACACATTAACGCCTAGTCTTTTTTTAGGGTAATCAGCACTTTATTGATCCAATAGAATCATTACAAAGAGCCTCGCGGATAAACTCCGGAGCCCCATCACGAAAGATTGAAAGGTTTTTTCAAAAGGCGACGTCCAGCGGCCAGGGATCGATTTCGATGAAGTCTTCGCCCCCGTTGCATGCCTGGACTCCGTGCGCCTCCTGCTAGCTGTCGCCGCACAACACAAGTGGGAGGTCCACCACATGGACATGAAGAAGGCCTTCCTCAACGGCGAGCTCGGAGAGGAGTGTATGTCAGTCAACCGTCGGGCTTCATCGACACATGCAACTCCAGCAAGGTCATTCGCTTGCACAGGGCTCTCTACGGCCTCCGGCAAGCACCGCGAGCATGGAATACAAAGCTTGACGCCGTTCTGGTGTCCCTTGGTTTCACGCAGAGCGCGTCGGAGCACGCGGTGTATGTGCACACGAGGCAAGCTCTCGGCTTCTTCTCGATGTCTACGTCGACGATCTCGTCGTCCCAGGAGCGTGCACCGACGCGATCGCTTCGTTCAAACACGAGATGTGCGAGAGCTTCAAGATGACAAACCTGGGGCTGCTCACTCTGTACCTCAGCTTTGAGTTGAGCCAGGCGCCCGGTGAGATCACCTTGAGGCAGAGTGCATTCGCTGCGAAGCTTCTGGAGAAGGTAGGCATGGGGGACTGCAACCGCGTCCATGTGCCGATGGAGCCCCGCCTCAAGCTGTCAAAGGATAGCACCAACCCTCATGTTGACATATCGCTCTGTCGAAGCATCATCGGATCCCTTCGCTACCTGGTGCATACCAGGCCTAATATTAGTTTCAGTGTGGGGATGCTGAGCCGCTTCATGGAAGCGCCTACCTCGGAGCATCTGAGTGCTGTAAAACACCTGCTCTGTTACATCGCCGACACAATTGATCATGGGTGCCTCTACACTTCAGGGCCTGAGGGTGCAAATCTGTTTGGCTTCAGTGATGTAGATATGGCTGGCGACATTGATGACATGATACACACCTCAGGGACTCTGTTCTTCTACGGCAATTCTCTAATCTCGTGGCAAAGCCAGAAACAGAAGGTGGTCTTTCTTTCTTCCTGCGCATCAGAGTACATCGCCGCGGCCACCGCGGCGTGCCAGGGTGTTTGACTTGGACGCCTGCTTGGTGGCCTACTTGGAGTTCCTCCACTTGTCGCTGAGTTAAACGTGGACAATAAATCTGCGATCCAGCTATGCAAGAACCCAGTCTTCCATGATCGAAGGAAGCACATCGAGGTACGGTACCACTTCATCTGTAGCTGCATTGAGAATGTGACTGTTGTGGTTCAGTACATTGGCATCGAAGACAAACTCGCAGACACTCTGACCAAGGCACTTGGACGTGTTCGTCTTCAGAAGTTCCGCGAGAAGATCAAGATTGTCGAGGTCAAGTAGTCCGGCTGTTACTGGATTAGGGGGAGATTGTTGAAATAAAACAGTACAACTGCCAGGTGTTTGCTAAATTCAGAGTTCAGGTCTTAGTCGTTTTCAGGCTCTGAACGTTTCTGTATTCCTTTCTGTTTTTCCGTAGCAGTAGCAGTAGGCTCCAAGTCTTGCCTAACAAACTTGGAACGCTTCTCGTGTGAGTCATGGTCTACTCGTGGGATGGCGCGAGCATTGTGGATCATGGGATCGTGCCGTTTTAGTCTGAATAAAAGGAGAGTAATAGACAACAGAAAAGTCACAACGTTTGCGCGGCACAGAAACTCCATTGTCCTCTCTCTCTCGATTTTGCTCTGATTTCGATCCCCTTCCTCAGGTTAGGGTCGTCAATTGGTATCAGAGCCAAGTTGATCTGAGCAATGTCGAAGGCAGTGCACACCAGCCGGACGCCGCCACCGGCTCAGCGCACCGCAGCTACTCCACCACCCACAAGCCAATCCGTGCCACCAGCGACCAGGCAACGACGGCGCTCCCCGAGCCGCGGGCGTAGCAGAGCTCGGCATGGCGGCGACGAGATCACGGTCCAACGTGAGGTGGTGCGCGAGGCTGGTGGGAGCGGCGGCGCAAGCCTCGTTTTCCCTATGTTGAAGCGGGGGGGAGTACACGAGCTGGGCGATGGTGATGGAGGTCAATATGCAGGCTGCCTCGCTGTGGGACGCGATCGAAGACGACGGCGTTCCCCGACGCGAGGACAAGCAGGCGCTCGCCGCGAGCACTCCTCCGATCCACCCCATCGGAGATGCACCCAATGTTCATCAGGAAAGGCAGCGCTAAGACGACGTGGGAGGCGATCCGGCTGCAGCACCAGGGAAACGACCGCGTACGCGACACACGCGTGCGGCGGCTCCGAACGGAGTTCGAGACGATCGTCTTCAAGGACGGCGAGCGCATCGACGAGTTTTGGCTGAGGATCACGACCCTCGCCGCCACACTCCGCTCGCTCGGTGACAACTGCGACGATGAGAAGGTTGTCCGCAAATTCCTTTCTGTGGTTCCTAGCCGTTTTGTGCAGATTGCGTTCTCCATAGATACAATGATGGACCAGACACTCTCACTGTGGAGGAGGTCGTGGGGCACCTCCGTGCTGTCGAGGATCGCCTTGACACCGAGCAGACAGGGTCTGGCTCTGGCACTCAACTGCTTCTCATGGAGAGGTAGTGGGAGGAAAGCAAGAAGCTAGTTCAGTTTTTACTCCAAGCGGAATATAGGTTGCAAAACTAGCACTCTAAGTTTTCATTTGGTCTGCCACTCTAAAGTTGATAACACCAACTTTGAAAACGTGTCATATTGACTTTGAGCTCCTGACGTCCATGTGGTCTTCTTCCATCTCAAGGAGGGAGTTCAGAACTATCGGTTGTGTTCTTCAAAGCAATTTTCGACTCTGAACGATATTTCTTAATTTTTTCTGCCATATGCATATGCATATGGTACGACTGTACAAGCGATAAATGCTGTGATGACTTAGAGATCCATACATGTTGCCTGCTTTCCACAAAGGGTTCCACAAACTTTTGCTATTTCCTCTGTTCCCCTTTATAAGAAACAGAGGGAGTAAATTCATTGCAGTACTAAGTAATATTATACTGAAACCCAACAACGTTGAAATATTCTCCTAATGTGTAAGTCTGCATCATCGGAGAATCAGTCCATTGAGTCTCATTCATCAAGTCATGTTGAAATGTTCTCCTAATATGTACAAGTCATTTGGAACCAAGTGGAAACTTTCATGTACAACCAGACCACTGACGGAGACTGGGCAAAGGCAGCCAATTTTTGCCCCCTAAAATTCACTACTAAGCATCGTGTTCAGACTAATTCCTAGGGGAGAGTTGCCTGACGGGCCTGGGCAGCCGCGCAGGGTCGCCGGGAGCTGGCTGTGCCCATGGTTCCTGGTGCAACTCATTCCCACTTGATATCACCAGGAAGGAAGAAGTGAAGGCCGTACATGCATGTACAATTATCTCTTTGTCGCTGAAGCAACTAAATCGTGAGTTGTTTTTACTAGGAAAAATACCCGTGCGATTGCACCGGGATGGAAAAACACAGCATGTGGCCCTTCCTCTGGTTTCTTCTGAAACAAAATACATACTCCCTCCGATCCATATTAATTGACTCAAATTTGGCTAGATTTGGTTGAATCTAGACACTATTTAGTATATAGGTTCATCCAAATTTTGACAAATTCAAGTTAATTAATATGGATCGAAGGGAGTACAAAGAATTCATAAGGCCAATACTTTCAAGGATAAAGTGAAAACTGAATAATCAAATGAACAACAGATAATCCATATAGTTTGGCAGATAAAATCTTTTATTTGTATCCAATATATTATCTAATCTGGCTTACGTGCATTCCGCAATCTATAATAGACTGAGGTTTGAACTCGGAAACCCAAGAGTACCATCCATGATCTTCCTCCTGCCACCATTATGCAGAATCAGACATTGAAGAACAACATGTAATTAGTTAGGCTTCTAATATTTTGATAAAAAGACGCACTACCTCTGTTGAAGGCATACTTCTAAGTACATGCTAAATAGAAACACAAATGGTGAGCAGCAGCAATTTAAAGGCATGCATGTAGGGATGTAAGCACGGCGCTATTTAATCCTGTATAATACCATTTATCGATACTGTTCAATGAAATTTGTTTTTCCGAAAAAATGAACTAACGAGTTGAATAAACGGGACTTGCGGCTGCCGTTTAGCTGTCATTTACATCCTACATGCATGACCACTGCTAAGTTGGTGTTTACTACTTTTTACTTAGTCGGGCTGGGCTGAGAAAGACGTGCAAGCTACCAAATGCGTCCTAACAAAAAGACTAAATGCTGTTGGATTGATGATGGACGCGAGGTTGCTCTATATTTCAGCCCTGAAAAAGAAGGCGAGGTTGCTTATGTACATACACACGGACAGTACTGCACACCGATCGACCTGGATCATAAAAGGCCACTCTAGCTCATGCAGCGTGCGTATATTGAGGGAAACGAAAAGCTAGCAGACAGGCTGGTCGTTGGCCAAGTGATCGACGATCGAAGAAACCTGAAGAATTCCGTTTATTTTCGCCGAGGCAGCCAACCATTGATGCACATACAGTTTAACTGCAGTACTGCACTGTGGTATACTGGTATCGAGCGCACGTGTTTGCAAGCTAGCAGCACGATGATCGAGATCGTAGCACGTTCAATTTATTTAATTATATAATTTCTCCCGTTCATCATCTATGACGGATAGTTAATTCGAGCATCCAAACTACTACTGGCTCTGTCTAGGGTCTACACATGTTCCATGTTTAATAAACTATACCACTTCTCCAAAATGATTAACCCGATACTTCCAAAAACACAGAAAAATACGCGAAAACTAAAGCAGAATTAGAAGCTAGAAATTGGGTTCAGCGATACCAACCTCGAAAAGAGTAAAGGCTTTGTGGCCTTGTCGATCTGACTGAGTTCACAATCTGTGTTTAGAAGAACAAACTCCGATGTCCTTGCTAGACCAGGTCAGCGGGCGGCAAGAAATCCATTGAAAGAAGCTGTGGCAGGTTAACAGATAGCACACGAAGATCTACAAAGTTGTTAGTTAGTTTCAGACCTTAAAAAGGTATGGAGATAGCACACAATTTAACTGACGGATGACATAACAGAATAGAAATCAGAGAGCGTCGGGTCAGGAAGCGGGGTAGGTGCTGCTGCTATTGAGTAGTTCGGGTGAGCTCATGCACTGACCGAGCTCAGACGACCGCACTTTGGTGCTCTCCTCGTCATGATCTAGTAATTCCCATAGATAAACCGCCGGCAAAAATCGACACAGCCAGAGAGAAATCACCTCCGCATTGACACGAGACCACCTGATGCGAGCAAGGAGACGACCCTCCATCATGTTGACGGCCGCAGCCACCGCTCGAAGCTGCCTCTTTACTCAGATCGTCGCTCCGCCGCTCCTCCTCTTGACAACATAGACGGCCGCCCCTTAAATCTCCCGCAGATCGACACGTCGCCGATCCTCCTCCTCACGGCCTCCCCTCCAATCTCCCGCAGATCGATGCATCGTCGCTCCTCCTCTTCACCATAGAGGAGGCCTCCCCTCCAATCTCCCCCAGATCGATGCGCCGTCGCTCCTCCCTATTCTACACAGCGAAGGATGTCCAACCATTATTCCCCAGGCGCGGCGGAGGGGGGATGGTGACTCGGAGCGCGGCGAGGACGCGTGGTTAGGGACGCTGCGGGAATCGACGAAGGGGAAGCTCGCGGCCTACTAGGCTACGCTCCCTCTGCTTCTGTGGCATTGTCATGTCCGGGAGGAGGCTGGAGGAGGTTGTCATTGGTCGGGTTCAGAGAGAGGAAAAGAAATTAACAAATCGGTACATGGTAATCTGTAGTAATATGTGATTTAGTGAGAGGGTAAAATCGTTAAAATAAAAGATTGGTTGACAGAAGCGTTGCTGCTTTTATTATTCGGTTTTGCTAATTCTTACCTAAGAATTAGTTAAGTCTCGGTCACCTTAATTATCATTGAATTTGTGTGCCAAGATTTGTGCAGATTGTTTTGCCCTTTAGTGATGTTACGTTGCTGTGCGTGCGTGGGCTGCTGGCCCGCTGCTTCGGCGTGTTATTGTGGACTACTAGCCCGCTGTTTCTGCTGTACAATTAGAATTACATGCACCTCCGAATATAGAATGTCAGCTGAGGTCAGCATTTTATTTGTTCATTCGGCTGCATATCTTTTCTTTGTCGTGTTTTCCGTTGCACCTTGGTTTATTAGTATTCCATGCACACAGCTCGTTATACATTGTAAGACATTGTTTCTATAGTGTTCCATGTGTAAAAAATTAAGTCATTCACAATAATTATTTTATTATTTTTCATATCCTCTATTTTTATGTCTTTTCTTTGTGTTTTCATTTTTATATACTTTTGTCTTTCTTTTTATTTTTCTTTTCTCTTTTATATTTTGGTTTTTCTAATTCTCAGACGTTTGAGAATTAGTTAGGTCTCACTCACCTATTTAACCGTTGGATCGTATCTTTTGTGATTTGTGCAAACCGGAGTGTGGCTGAGAATTAGCACGTGTGTCGAAGCTGAGACAATCCCGTCGCGCCTTCTTTTGTGTGATGTTCAGTCACACGCATGTGCTTTTGTGATGTCGCAGGCTTCTTTTATGTGGGTTGTTTCTACAAGCTGTTTTTCTTTTATTCGCAACGTGCGACTGGACGCTTCGATCGAGGGGCTTGATATGTGTGCTGATGTTGGTTTTTTTTCCCTGTTTTTATATTTTTAACTGATTTTTACGTGTTGTTTCTAAACTGATTTTATGTGGTCGTTTTTATGTGACCACGCGTGTGTCTGCGGTTTCTTTGCGTTTGTACTTGTTTTATATGGTCATGCCCCATTTTATTATGGTTGGCGATTGTTCGTTTTGTTTTGTTTTTCGTTTTTTTACCGGCAACATAATTATGCGAAGGTAGGGGATATTTATTTTGGTTTTCTTGATGTTTAGACTGACGATGAGATTGGTTTCACGATTTGCGCCGGCAATTCATTTTATTTTCAATCTAGTTGTAAGTTCAATCATTGATTTCTAGGTTTGTTGTATCCTCTTTTATTTTCTTTCTTTAATATTTTCCCTTTAATATTTTTATAGTTGTCACTATTTATTACTAGGGGTCATATGACTGAAAATTGTCACGGTCTTTTTTTTTGTAGGCATAGTTAAACGGTTTTGCTAATTCTCATGCGCCTGAACCCGTCGAAGGCCATTTTTGCAACTTGCTTACCCGTTGAAGGTCAGTTGCAATTTTTTTTGTAACTAAGCCCCCATCAAGGGTCAGTTGCAACTTAATTATAATTGAACCCCATTGAAAGCCTTTTTCGCAACTTGCTTACTTGTCAAATAATAGTTCAACTTGTTTGTAAGTGAGCCCCCGTCGAGCCCTAGTTACAACTTGCTTGTAACTGAGTCCCCGTCGAGCCCCAGTTGCAAATTGATTGCAAATGGGGCTCCATCGAGGGGCCAGTTGCAACTTTGTTGTAACTAAACCTCCGTCGAGTGACTGTTGCAACTTGATTGCAACTAGGGACCCATCGAGGGACCAGTTGCATCTTGCTTGTAGACGAGCCTCCTTCGAAGGCCAGTTGCAACTTGATTGCAACTGGGGCGTTGTCGAGGGGCCAGTTGGAACTTGCTTGTAGCTAGCTGAGCCCCCGTCGAAGGCCAGTTGCAACTTGATTGCAACTGGGACGCCGTCGAGGGGCCTGGTGCAACTTGGTTGTAACTCAGCCCTCGTCGAGCCCCAGTTGCAACTTGATTGCAACTAGTCGCCCTGCTGAGCGGCCAGTTGTAACTTACTTGTAACTGAACCACCATTGAGTGCCAATTACAACTTGATTGCAACTGGGGCTTGTTGAGTGGCCAGTTGCTTCTTGCTTCGTAGCTGAGCCCCTGTCAAAGGACAATTGTAACTTGATTGCAACTAGGGAACCGTCGAGGGTCCAGTAGCAACTTGCTTTGTATCTGAGCCCTCGTCGAGCCTAGTTGCAACTTGATTGCAATTGGTCGCTCTATTGAGTTGCTAGTTGCAACTTGCTTGTAAGTGAGCCCCCATCGAGCCCTAGTTGCAACTTTATGGCAACTAGGGTCCCGTCGAGGAACCCTAGTCGAGTGTCTGTTGCAACTTGATTTCAACTGGTCGCCCTGTTGAGAGGCCAGTTGCAACTTGATTGTAACTGAACCCCCATCGAAGGCCGATTGCAACTTGATTTCAATTGGAGCGCCGCCAGGGGCCCAACTGCAACTTGCTAGTAGCTGAGCCCCTGTCGAGGGTCAGTTGCAACCTGATTGTAACTAAAACTTGTCGAACGCCATGTTTTGCAACTTTCTTACTAGTCGAACACCAGTTGCAACTCAGCCCTCGTCAAGCCCTAGTTGCAACTTGATTGCAACTTGATTGCAACTAGTCGTCCTGTTGAGGGGCTAGCTGTAACTTACTTGTAACTGAACCCCCATCGAGTGCCAGTTACAACTTGATTGTAACTGGGGCCTATTAAGCGGCCAGTTGCTTCTTGCTTCGTAGTTGAGCCTGAAGGGAATATGCCCTGAGAGGCAATAATAAAGTGTTTATTATGTGTATTCCATGTATATGATAGATGTTTATTTTGCATGCTATAATTGTATTAATACGAAAACATTAATACTCCCTCCGTTTTTTATTACTTCGCGTTCTAGGATTTTATTAAGTCAAACTTTTTCAACTTTGACCAAAAATATAGGAAAATATATAAACAATCATTATTCCAAATACATATATTATGAAAATATAACTTACAAAGATTTCAATACTATAAGTTTTATATCATAGATACTTTTATTTTTTGCTAAATATTTGGTCAAACTTTAAAAAGTTTGACTTTGACTAAACCCAGAATGCGATCTAATTGTGAACGGAGGGAGTACATGTGTGTTTAATAAACAAACAGAAAGTTCCTAGTTATGCCTCTCTCATAAACTAGCTTGTTGATTAACAAGATGATCAAGGTTTCCTGATCATAGACATTGGATGTTGTTAATAACGGGATTACAACATTAGTGTAATGGTGTGATGAACATTCATCCGAAGTATAGCATTACGATCAAAGTAATTGAGTTTATATTGCTATAACAACTTACGAAGTGATCCTAATCCTTAGACCATGAGATCATGTCAATCACTAACACCGGAAGAGTTTCTTGATAACATCAAATGTCATACCGTAAGAAGGTGATTATAAAGATGTGTTCAGAACTAATAAAGTGTTATGTTGAGGTCCATGGATCGAGAGTGAAATTTTTTCACCCCGATGACGGATAGATATACTCTGGGCCCTCTCGGTGATATCACATTGGATAGCTTGCAAGCAAGTGATTTGATCACTAGAATGTTATATCACGGGAACGAGAAAAGAGTGCATGTTAGTAACGAGATCAAACTAGGTATGGAGATACCGATGATAGAATCTCGGACATGTAATATATCGCGAAATAAAGGGATTAAGATACGAGCGTAAAAGGTTCCGACGATCACAAGAAAGTGATCGTTGAATGTGTGGGAGTCAGTATGGGTCTCTAGATCCCGCTTCTGATTATTGATCCGAGAGGGGTCTCGATCATGTCCACATTATTCACGAACCGTAGGGTGACACACTTAAGAGACACCGACATCCAATTGGAGCAAAAAATTCATGTCGAAAAGAATAACAGGCGCATGAATTTATTTCACTAGATACCGTAAGAGGTTTTCGGGTGAAATTGCATAAAGTGGTTATGCATGTGAAATAGAATTCTAGCAAGGGGTTATATGTGAATGTTTGTCATTAAAGTAATTGACAAAATTCTGAATAAATAAAAGAGTTTTATTTAATGAGAGTTTTCATTAAATTTGGTGGAAATTTAATTGCAAGTTTGAGTGGAGGGAATTTAAAGGAATTTTGTGAGTGGAGTGTCCACCCACATGAAGAGGGGAGGGCAAGGGGGCATCCCCATGCGTCGGCCACCCACTTGGGGTTCCCCCTCTCCTATAAAAGGCACCCCTCTCCTCACTTATCACTCACACCTCCTCGTGAAGGATCTCTCTCCCTCTCTAGAAATTATACCCCATGGTCTCGGACTAGCGATATACATGTTCCCGGTGGCTATTCGGCAAGAAAGAGTTGTGCTTCCGCTGCATCGCTGGAGCAAGAAAGCGGAGGTTGCTCGGTGCCTCGGACGTGTGTGCGAGCACGGATGCGCTGCTGATTTGCGGCGCTAGGACTTCCTCTCGATCTTGAGATCGGCAAGAGATCGTCTACATCAACCACGAGTCAAACTCGTTAAGCTTTGTCGGTCTTCAAGGGTATATTCTCTACGGATATACATCCGCCCGTTGTTTGTATCTAGTAGATAGATCTTGATATATAGTTCCCATCGTAGGAAATTTTTTGTTTTCTATGCTGCGAACCCTACAGTGGTATCAGAGCCGGATCTATGCGTAGATGCTTTATATGGGTAGTACACATATGAGTATGTGGGCGATGATGATCATGTTGTTGCTCCTTAGTTATAATTTTGGATATTGGTGGCATAGTGGGATGAAGCGGCCCGGACAAACTTTACATGTCCTCGCACATGAGACCTGTTCCACGCTTGACATGCAACTAGTTTGCATAAGTGGCTAGCGGGTGTCTATCTCTCCTACTATAGTCAATATCTATTTTGCAACGAGTTGTCAACAATTTGGTTATCCTCGTTGTGGTTCATGTTCATAGGTATGAACGGTTCTATCTTCGAAATCCCTAAGCCACGTAAAATTTGCAATGGATAAATTAGAGGCGTCTAGTTTAGATTGTTGTTGGGCTAGTGTTATGATATGGTGATGTTGTAAGTAGAAGTATGAGATGATACTCTTACAACACACATAACGTGTAAGTTCCATAGACCTTGGTATTACACATATAGGTATGATAGTGATCATACCATGATGCACATGATAGAGATCATATGCGGGAACCATATCATTTCAATAATAAACATGTGATGTTTGATAGCATCTTATATTGCTTGTTTGGCATTTTATTAGCATAATAAGATGATTCCTCATTTAAATATCAAGATAAGAATGTGTTCTTCCTTTAGTATGCACTGATTATGTTTTCGTCGCTCCAAGACATCACGTGATGATCGGGTGTTCTTGGATCCATGACCATATTTCGGGTGTAAGACAGTTACACACGCGAATACTAAGGTTCTTACATGGCGAGCATATCATGTATAGACATGGCCTCGGAACACGGACCGAAAGGTTAAGCATGAGTCATATATTAGATATGATGCCCATTTGATGCTCGCCTTTGAAGCTACACCGACTTACGTGATGATCAGACTTGGTGTAGTGGATTTGGTTCATGTAATCACCAAAAAGACACGAGGGATGTCGTTTTTGAGTGGGAGTTCATTCATAATGTGGATTAGTTGAACTCAATATATCATAAACTTAGTCTAAACTTTACAAATTCTGTTGTAGATGGCACCACCTGCTTTTAATTTCAATGTGTTCATGGAGAAAGAGAAACTTGCAACGAACGGTAGCAACTTTACCTAATGGGCCATGAATTTGAGGATTCTCCTCTCTGCTGCACAAAAGCAATATGTGCTATAAGCGCTGCTAGGCCCCTCACCTTTTGAGGATGCCCCTGACAAGGAGAAGAATGTCTATCAGACTCGTCAGGAGGACCACAACTTAGTTCATTGCGGCATATTGTATGGGATAGAGCCGAAACTTCGAAAGCGTTTCGAAAACATCAATGCATTTGATACAATGGGTGAGTTGAAAATGATTTTCGACACACATGCTGATGTAGAGAGCTACAACTCTTCAGAAAAGTTCTTTAGCTGCATGATGGAAGAGCACAACTCCGTTAGTGAGCATGTACTCAAGATGTCGGGTTACGCCGATAAGCTTATGTCCTTGGGAATATCGATTCCCATTGACTTAGGCATCCATCGTGTTCTGTAGTCTCTGTCACCTAGCTATAAGAGCTTTGTGATGAACTATAATATGCAAGGCATGAAGAAGTCTCTCCCCGAGCTTGTGTCAATGCTTAAAACTGCAGAAGTGGAGATCAAAAAGGAACATCAAGTGTTGATGATCAATAGGAACACTGGTTTCAAGAAAGACAAGAAGGGAAAACGGAAGGGAAGTAAGGGTGGAAAGACGGTTGCCGTGCCTGAAAAGAAACCCAGAGTTGGACCTAAGTCTGATACCGAGTGTTACTATTGTAAGGGGACTGGCCACTGGAAACGCAACTGCCCCAAGTATTTGGCAGACAAGAAGGCCAACAAGGCAAACAAAGGTATATATGATATACATGTTATTGATGTATACTTGACTAGTGCTCGCAGTAGCACCTGGGTATTTGATACCGGTTCAGTTGCTAATATTTGTAACTCTAATTAGGGGTTGCAGAACAAGCGACCGCTAGCAAGGGGTGAGGTCAAGATGCGTGTCGGCAATGGATCAGCGTTGATGTGATCGCCGTCGGAACGCTACCTCTCCATTTGCCGTTGGGATTAGTTATAAACTTGAATAATTGTTATATGGTGCCTGCACTAAGCATGAACATTGTATCTAGATCGTGTTTGATGCGAAGTGGTTATTCATTTAAATCCAAGAACAATGGTAGTTCTATTTATATGAATGAAATCTTTTATGGACATGAACCAATGATGAATGGTTTATTTCTGTTAGATCATGATGATAATGTTACACATATTCATAATGTTGATGCTAAAAGGATTAAACTTAATGATGATATATCCGCATATATGTGGCACTGCCGTCTAGGTCATATTGGCGTTAAACGCATGAAGAAGCTCCATTCTGATGGACTTTTAGAATCACTTGATTTTGAATCATTTGATACATGTGAGACATGCCTTATGGGCAAGATGACTAGAACGCCGTTTTCCGGTTCAATGGAACGGGCGACAGATTTATTGGAAATCATACATTCTGATGTATGTGGTCCAATGAGTGTGTGGGCGCGAGGTGGACATCGTTATTTTGTTACTTTCACGGATGATTTGAGTAGATACGGTTATATCTACTTGATGAAACACAAGTCTGAAACCTTTGAAAAGTTTAAGGAATTTCAGAATGAAGTGGGAAATCATCGTAATAGAAAGATCAAATTTCTACGGTCCGACCGTGGAGGTGAGTATCTAAGTTACGAGTTTAGCACACACATGAAAGAGTGTGGAATTGTTTCACAACTCACACCTGTCGGAACACCACAGCGAAATGGTGTGTCGGAACGTCGTAATCGTACTTTATTGGATATGGTTCGATCTATGATGTCTCTGACGACTTGCCGTTGTTATTTTGGGGTTATGCACTAGAAAATGCTGCATTCACTTTAAATCGGGCACCATATAAATCCGTTGAAAGACACCGTATGAATTGTGGTTTGGAAACAAACCTAAGCTGTCATTTCTTAAAGTTTGGGGTTGCGATGTTTATGTGAAGAAACTTCAACAGGATAAACTCGAACCCAAAGCGGAAAAATGTGTCTTCATAGGATACCCTAAGGAAACTATTGGGTATTCCTTCTATCACAGATCCGAGGGCAAGGTTTTTGTTGCCAAGAATGGATCCTTTCTAGAGAAAGAGTTTCTCGTGAAAGGTGTGAGTAGTCGGAAGGTAGAACTCGAAGAGGTTATTGAACCTTCTCTTCAAAGTATGGCGAGTAGCGCAGCGCCGGAAGTAGTTCCGGAGTTGTCTTCACCAATTGAAGAGGGAACTAATGATAATGATCATGAAACTCCAAAACAGAGTACTACCAAACCTCGCAGGTCTAGCAGGACGCGTGCAGCTCCCGAGCTGTACGGAAATCCTGTTATGAATTTCATGGTTGATGAAATTGATGAACCTGCAACGTATGAAGAAGCGATGATGAGCCTGGATTCCAACAAATGGTTAGAAGTTATGAAATCCGAGATGGAATCCATGTATGAAAATCAAGTTTGGAACTTGGTGGAATTACCTCACGACCGAAAGGCCGTGGAGGAAAAATGGATTTTCAAAAGGAAAACTGATGTTGATGGTAATGTGACCGTCTATAAAGCTCGACTTGTCGCAAAGGGGTTTTGACAAATTCAAGGAGTTGACTACGATGAGACATTCTCTCCCGTAGCGATGCTAAAATCAGTTAGGATTATGTTAGCAATTGCTGCATATTTCGATTATGAGATATGGCAGATGGATGTCAAAACCGCGTTTCTCAATGGTAATATTGAAGAAGCGTTGTATATGATACAACCAAAGGGTTTTGTCGATCCTAAGGATGCTAACAAGGTGTGCAAGCTTCAACGATCCATCTATGGATTGAAGCAAGCATCACGAAGTTGGAATCTCTGCTTTGATGAGGTGATCAAAGAGTTTGAATTTGTCCAAACTTATGGAGAAGCTTGTATTTATAAGAAAGTGAGTGGGAGCAATGTGGAATTTCTGATATTATATGTGGATGACATATTATTGATCGGAAATGATATAGATCTTTTAAACAGTGTTAAAAGTTATCTAAACAGCAAATTTTCAATGAAGGACCTATGTGAAGCGTCATACATATTAGGCATAAAGATCTATAGAGATAGATCTAGGCGCCTAATAGGTCTATCGCAAAGTAAATACCTTGATAAGATTTTAAAGAAGTTTAAAATGGACGGAAGTAAGAAGGGGTTCTTACCTATGTTGCAAGGCAAGACATTGAGTAAGACTCAAAGTCCGGCTACGGCGGAAGAAAGAGAGATAATGGACAAAGTATCCTATGCTTCATCCATAGGCTCTATAATGTACGCCATCCTATGTACAAGACCGGATGTGGCACATGCTATTAGTTTGACTAGTAGGTACCAATCAGATCCAGGTTCGAACACTAGATAGCGGTCAAGAATATCCTTAAGTACTTACGAAGAACTAAGGATATGTTTCTTATGTACGGAGGTGAAGAAGAGCTCGTCGCTAAGTGTTATGTCGACGCAAGCTTTGACACCGACCCGGATGACTCTAAGTCTCAATCCGGATACGTATTTCTCATGAATGGCGGAGCGGTTAGTTGGAGGAGTTCCAAACAACCTGTGGTGGCGGGATCAACAACGGAGGCCGAATATGTTGCTGCTTCGGAAGCGACTCAGGAAGCGGTTTGGATGAAGGAGTTCATATCCGAACTAGGAGTTGTTGCAAACGCTTTGGACCTAATGGTGATCTATTGTGACAACAATGGTGCCATTGCCAATGCCAAAGAGCCAAGCTCTCACAAGCATTCCAAGCATATTAAACGCCGGTTTCACTCCATCCGCGAGCATGTCAAGGATGGAGATATAAAGATTTGTAAAGTACACACGGATCTCAATGTAGCAGATCCATTGACTAAAACTCTCCCTAGAGCAA
Source organism: Avena sativa (assembly GCA_916181665.1). Classification (NCBI taxonomy): domain Eukaryota; kingdom Viridiplantae; phylum Streptophyta; class Magnoliopsida; order Poales; family Poaceae; genus Avena; species Avena sativa. The sequence goes on from OV702284.1 coordinate 19,718,548, forward strand.
AACATGATCAACACCAGAACTCCATGGGTGTTAGATTCATCACTATGTAACTAGATTATTGTCTCTAGTGCAAGTGGGAGACTGAAGGGAATATGCCCTGAGAGGTAATAATAAAGTGTTTATTATGTGTATTCCAAGTATATGATAGATGTTTATTTTTCATGCTATAATTGTATTAATACGGAAACATTAATACATGTAAGTTTAATAAACAAACAGAAAGTTCCTAGTTATGCCTCTCTCATAAAGTAGCTCGTTGATTAACAAGATGATGAAGGTTTCCTGATCATAGACATTGGATGTTGTTAATAACGGGATCACAATATTAGTGTAATGGTGTGATGAACATTCATCGTAAGTATAGCATTACGATCAAAGTCATTGAGTTTATATTGCTATAACAACTTACGAAGTGATCCTAATCCTTAGACCATGAGATCATGTCAATCACTAACACCGGAAGAGTTTCTTGATAACATCAAACGTCACACCGTAACAGGGTGATTATAAATATGGGTTCAGAACTAAGAAAGTGTTATGTTGAGGCTCATGGATCGAGAGTGGAATTTGTTCATCCCGATGATGGATAGATATACTCTAGGCCCTCTCGGTGATATCACATTGGATAGCTTGCAAGCAAGTGATTTGATCACTAGAATGTTATATCACGGGAACGAGAAAATAGTGCATGTCAGTAACGAGATCAAACTAGGTATGGAGATACCGATGATCGAATCTCGGACATGTAATATACCGCGAAACAAAGAGATTAAGATACGAGCGTAAAAGGTTCCGATGATCACAAGAAAGTCATTGTTGAATGTGTGGGAGTCAGTATGGGTCTCCAGATCCCGCTTCTGATTATTGATCCGAGAGGGGTCTCGATCATGTCCACATTATTCACGAACCGTAGGGTGACACACTTAAGAGACACCGACATCCAATTGGAGCAAAAGTTTTATGCCGAAAAGAATAACAAGCGCAGGAATTTATTTCACTAGATAACGAAACAGGTTTTCGGGTGAAATTGCATAAAGTGGTTATGCATGTGAAATAGAATTCTAGCAAGGGGTTATATGTGAATGTTTGTCATTAAAGTAATTGACAAAATTCTGAATAAATAAAAGAGTTTTATTTAATGAGAGTTTGCATTAAATTTGGTGGAAATTTAATTGCAAGTTTGAATGGGATTTTGAGTAGAGGGAATTTAAAGGAATTTTGTGAGTGGAGTGTCCACCCACATGAAGAGGGGAGGGCAAGGGGGCAGCCCCCATGCGCCGGCCACCCCCTTGGGGTTCCCCCCTCTCCTCACTTCTCACTCACACCTCCTCGTGAAGTATCTCTCTCCCCCTCTAGAATTCATCCCCCATGGTCTCGGACTAGCGAGATACATGTTCCCGGTGGCTATTCGGCAAGAAAGAGTTGTGCTTCCGCTGCATCGCTGGAGCGAGATGGTGGAGGTTGCTCGGTGCCTCGGACTTGTGTGCAAGCACGGATGCGCTGCTGATTTGCGGCGCTAGGACTTCCTCTCGATCTTGAGATCGGCAAGAGATCGTCTATATCAACCACGAGTCGAACTCGTTAAGCTTTGTCGGTCTTCAAGGGTATGTTCTCTACGGATATACATCCGCCCATTGTTTGTATCTAGTAGATAGATCTTGGTACATAGTTCCCATCGTAGAAATTTTTTTGTTTTCTATGCTGCGAATCCTACAGAGCCCCCGTCTAAGGCTATTTGTAACTTGATTGCAACTGGTTGTAACTTGATTGCAACTGGGGTGCCGTCGAGGGGACAGTTGCAACTCAGTCCTCGTCGAGCGCCAGTTGCAACTTGATTGCAACTAGTTGCCCTATTGAGGGGCCAAGAGTGCTAGTTACACATAGGTTGCAAGTGAGATTTTTCTTAGTTGCACATGTGTTGTAACTGGGTCTTTCTTAGTTGCATATGGGTCTGAGCTAATTTTTCCCCATTGCACATGGGTTGTAATTTTTACTTTTCTCAATTTACACATGCGTTATATCTGATATTTTTCAATGCGCATACATTGCAATATAAATTTTATTTTATTTTATATTAGAGTAAGAGAAATGAACCATCTTTCTCTCACTCTCAAGAGTGCTTCCTCTGCCAAACAAATGAGCTTAGAAAAAATTTCATTCACGTGTGGTGTGTGGTATAGCGTAACAGCATAGTAGATGGAAAAAGCCCATGAATCAAAAGGCCCAACAAACACCACGTATTGGTTTTAAAACGCACGCCATGTATATCAGCTAATCGTTGGTGAGTTGACTAATCGCTGAAAACCAACGTGCTTATGTCACGCGACTGAGAATTAATAATTCTCAGTCGCATGAGACCTAGTGACGCTCTTTATTATTACGTATAGACTTGTATAGGCTATGAGTTGCAAATAAATTACATGGGCTTGGGTTGAAAATAAATGATATGGGTCGAGCAAATTATTAGCTTAACTCTCAGTAGAGGCATCGATCATGAATCTTGTACTCTCACCAATCCTGATTTAATATTGTGCTACTAAATCAATGACACTTATTATGGATAGGATGGAGTAGCTTGAGTTTTTCACTTCACCCAAGATTTTTTATAGAAACTTCACCCAAGTAGAATGGGTTGTGAAACTGTCACTTAAAAGTTCGTCCTTGTAGGCATGTCATAGTGTCACTCTAAAGTTGATACCATCAAATTTCGCAAGATGTCCTACTAATAGTGTTAGCTCGTCGAGCACATGTGGCTATGTTCGAGCGCGAGCAATATAGGCTGGGAGCCTAAAACTAAATGGTTTTGATGGTGTTCTGGTGGAACAATTTGAAAAACTGTAAAATCAGGCATACATGTGAGAAGGGCCTGCTCTGGCATATTCCGAACGCCGCCTTCTCCATCGCTCTCAGCGCTCTCCGCTCGTCTAGCTATGCTCTCCAAGCGGAATGAGAATAAAAGTGGGATAAGGATGAGAGAGAAGGGTATGCGAAAGGGCTTATGCGATTTTTTTTCTTTTATTTTTTCAAATCGAAAACTCAAAAGTAAATATCTTGAGAACCATTCGTCTAAATTACGAACCGTTTTCACTTTTGAGTTTCTCATGTCAAAATGTAGGTTTTGATGAACTTTTTTTGTACTTTCAACACAATTACAGTTGTGCTCAAGTTGTAGCGTAAGTGTACTTGGCTTTTAATGGAGTGTACTTCGTTCATTGTACTATTACTTTGTCTAGTGTATTTAGTACTTCATCTTCAACGTATTTGTACTTCACCAATACTATACTTAGTACTTCGTCTTCAATATATTTTGTACTTCACTATAAGTTTATCTCTATTCCATTTTTAGTGTACTTAGTGTTGGAGATATGCCCTAGAGGCAATAATAAATGTAGTTATTATTATATCTTTGTGTTTATGATAAATGTTTATATTCATGCTATAATAGTATTAACAAGGAAACATTGATACTTGTGTGATTTGTAAACTAAAATAGAGTCCCTAGTAAAGCCTCTTTATAATACTAGCTTGTTGGTTAATAAATGATTGTGGTTTCCCTATCATGAACATTGAGATGTTATTAACAACAAGATCATATCGTTAGGAGAATGATATGGTGGACATACTCCTATATATAAGCGTAGCATAAAGATCAAGTCATTTTAATATTCAATTGCTATATGCTTTCTGATACATAGTAACCTAATTCCTTCGACCATGAGATTATGCATATCACCTTCACCGGAAGGATGCTTTGATGACATCAAACACCACACCGTAACTGGATGGCTATAAAGGTGGCATTGAGTGTTCGAAAAGTATTGGTTGAGACACATGGATCAAGAGTGGGATTTGTCCATCCATATGACGGATAGATATACTCTGGGACCTCTCGGTGAAATGTCATCCAATTAGCTTGCAAACATGTGACTGGCTCACAATGGATCACATATCACGGGAACGAGAAAAGAGTACTTATCAGTAACGAGGTTGAACTAGGTATGAAGAGATACCGACGATCATAACCTCGGATAAGTAAACTATCGTGAGACAAAGGGAAATTGGTATCGTATGTAAGTGGTTCATTCGATCGCAAAGTAATCGTAGAAATATGTGGGAGCCATATGAATTTCCAGATTCCTCTATTGGTTATTGTTCGGAGAAGTGTCTCGATCATGTCCGCATAATTCACGAACCGTAGGGAGAAACACTTAAGGATTCGACGTTGTTTGAGTAGTTATGGAATGATGAGTAAGAGACCAATTGTTGTTCGGAGTCTCGGATGGGATCCGGGATATCACGAGGAGATCCGGAATGGTACGAAGAATAAGATTCATATAAGGAAAGTCCTGTTTCAGGGTTGGAGAATGGTTCCGGTGTTTTCATCGGGAATGTTCTAGAAGGTTCCGAAATGTCCGGAATGTCCGGAACTCCGGAGGGGAAGGGTACATGAATGTGTCATATCAAGTTGGAATGATTGCATCATGTATTAGGTGTCATCGCTGAACAAAATAAAGGGTTTAATCAAATCCTAGTTTGAAAAGTCAAACGCCAATTTGAAAAGTCAAACGGCTATTTTGTGAGGTGGAGGGGAAGTAGGAAACCTACTTGGGGAGGAGTTCCCTCCCTCCACCGCTGGCCCACTTGGGAAACCGAGTTGGGGAGGGACTCCCCTCCCCCGGCGCGCCCCCTCCACCTATATAAGGAGGGGCAGGGCTGCCCCTCCAAGCACACAACACCTCTACCCAAAACCCTAGATCCCAGCCGCCGGCGCCGCCACCTCCTACTGCCGCCGCCGGCGCCGCCACCTCCTGCTACCGCCGCCTAGGGAAACCCTAGCTGCCGACTTGGGCAGCTCCAAGCCCTAGCCGCCGGCCCTAGACCCTCCTCCTTGGTGCGTCTAAACCCTAGATTGCCGAGGATCTCTCTCATAGTCCACCATACTCGCTCCGGCTTAAGGCGAAGCCCTGCGAGATCTCCCCTCTACTTCCGGTACCACGCCGTTGTGCTGTCGTAATCGCGAGGAGAGTGCTACAACCTCCGCTGCCTGCTGGAACAAGGGAGAGAAAGTCTTCGTCGAGTACCGAACGTGTGACCGACTGCGGAAGCGCTGCCGGAACGCAGCGCCGGAAGGATCTTCTACGCGATCTTGAGATCGGCAAGAGTACGACTACATCACCCACGAGAATCCACTCTCGTTAAACACTTTGGAATCTTCGAGGGTGAGTTATTCCATCGACTCGTTGCTACAATCTAGTAGATAGATCTTGGCTTGTTTGTTTGTATGTGGTAGAAATTTTTTGTTTTCCATGCTACGAAACCCTACAGTGGTATCAGAGCCGTGTCTATATGTAGATCTGTTGCACGAGTAGAACACAATGGTCATTGTGGGCGTTGATGCTTTTGTTGTCGATTGCTTCTTGTGTACTTTGCATCTTGCGGGATGGTGGGATGAAGCGGCCCGTGCTAACGTTACATGACATCGTTCATGAGACTTGCTCCACGCTTGACATGCAACTTGTATTGCATAAGTGGCTTTGCGGGTGCCTGTTTCTCCCAACATAGTTAAGATTCAATTTACAACGGGTGATTGACAATACTAGTATCAATGTTGTGGTTCTTATTCGTAAGTTAGAACGACACTTATTGAAAGCCCCAAACCACGTAAAACATGCAAAGAAAGTAGAGGCGTCTAACTTTGTTTTGCAGGGATGTGCTGTGATGTGATATGGCCATGATTGTGATTATATTTGATGTATGCAATGTTCCTTATTGTAAGTTGGCAACCGGCAGGAGCTATATGGTTGTCTTTAATTTCTGTTAAGACCCGCGTGTCTATTCAAAGTAGTTGTAATAGTTGAAGCTGGTGGACGACAACCATGGAGCAGCGTCATGGACCTTGATGCAATGTCGGTGATGATGGAGATCATGTTCGTGCTTGAAGATGGAGATCGAAAGCACAAAGAAGAAAGGCCATATCATATCACATATTATGAATTGCATGTGATGTTAATCCTTTATGCATCTTGTATTGCTTAGTTAACGATGGTAGCATTATAAGATGATCCCTCATGCACATGAATTTCAAGTTCTAAAGTGTTCATCCTTAGTAAGCACCGTTGCTAAAGCTTGTTGTTTCGAAGCACCATGTGATGATCGGGTGTGTTAGATTCCGCAAGTGTATACAACGTGAGCAAGCCAGATTTGCTCATGCGGAAGCTAAGGTTTGATCTTGACGAGCCTAGCATGTACAGACATGGTCTCGGAACACGGATCACCGAAAGGTAAAGCATGAATCATATAGTAGATATGATGAACTTGTCGATTATTCGCCATTGAAGCTACATCAACTCTCGTGATGATCGGTGTTGATGTGGTGGATTTGGTTCGTGTGATCACTAAAACAATGTGAGGGATATTGTTTTGAGTGGGAGTTCACCTAGATTAATTTAATTATTAATTAGAACTCAATTTGTCATAAACTTAGTCTAAACTATTGCAAATATGTTGTAGATCAATGGCGGCCCCTACCATCAATTTTAATGCGTTCCTAGAGAAAGAAAAGTTGAAAAACAATGGAAGCAACTTCACGGATTGGTTCCGCAATTTGAGGATTGTCCTCACAGCTGGTAATTTGACCTATGTGCTGGATGCACCGCTGGGTGACCCACCTGCAGCTACTGCTACCGATGAAGTAAAGAATGTTTACCTCGCTCGGAAGACTCAGTACTCCACAGTTCAGTGTGCTATCTTGTATGGTTTAGAATCGGAGCTTCAGAAAAGGTTTGAGAATTCAGACCCACATGATATTGTCCGTGATCTCAAATTTATCTTTGATACTCACGCGGCAATTGAGAGCTATGAGGATTCTGAAAAGTTCTTTAACTGCAAGATGGAAGAGGGCAGCTCCGTCAGCGAGCATGTGCTTAAGATGTCTGGGCACGCAAACAAACTTCAAAGCTTAGGTATAGTGATTCCTAATGCTTTGGGGATTTATCGTGTCCTCCAATCACTACCACCAAGTTACAAGAACTTTGTGATGAACTACAATATGCAAAACATGAACAAGCAGTTGCCAGAACTCTTCGCCATGTTGAAATCTGCAGAAGTGGAGATCAAGAAAGAGCACCAAGTGTTGATGGTCAATAAGACCACCAAATTCAAGAAAGGCAAGTCTAAGCAAAAGGGACACTTCAATAAGGGTGGTAAGAAAGTTACCGCGCCAACGAAGAAGACCAAGGCTGGACCTAAGCCTGATACTGAGTGCTTTTACTGCAAGGGAGAAGGTCACTGGAAGCGGAATTGCCCAAAGTACTTGGCGGATTTGAAGAACGGCAACATCAAGAAGAAAGGTATATCCGATATACATGTTATTGATGTGTATCTCACTAGTACTCGTAGTAGTGCCTGGGTATTTGATACTGGTTCGGTTGCTCATATTTGTAACTCAAAACAGGTGCTGCAGAATAAACGGAAGCTAGCGAAGAACGAGGTGACGATGCGCGTGGGAAACGGATCAAAGGTTGATGTGATCGCGGTCGGCACGCTACCTCTTCATCTACCATCGGGATTAGTTTTATACTTAAATAATTGTTATTTGGTGCCTGCGTAAAGCATGAACATTATATCAGGATCTTGTTTATTGCGAGACTGTTACTTGTTTAAGTCCGAGAATAATGGTTGTTCGATTTATATGAGTAATATGTTTTATGCACATGCACCTTTGATAGATGGTCTATTCTTATTGAATCTCGATAGTGGAAATACACATATTAACAACATTGAAGCTAAATGTTTGAAATCGAGCGATAACTCGACCTATATGTGGCACTGTCATCTTGGTCACATTGGAGTGAAGCGTATGAAGCAACTCCATTCCGATGGACTTCTTGAATCACTTGATTTCAAATCACTTGAAAGATGTGAAGCATGTCTGATGGGTAAAATGACTAAGACTCCATTTTCTGGTATGATGGAGCGAGCTACGGACTTATTGGAAATCATACATACGGATGTGTGTGGTCCAATGAGTGTAGCATCGCGCGGTGGTTATTGTTATGTTCTTACCTTCACGGATGACTTGAGTAGATATGGGTATATCTATTTCATGAAACATAAGTCCGAAACTTTCGAGAAGTTTAAGGAATTTCAAAGTGAGGTGGAGAATCAACGTAACAAGAAGATTAAATTTCTACGTTCTGATCGTGGAGGTGTATATCTAAGTTACGAGTTTGGCGAGCATTTGAAGAAATGCGGAATACTTTCACAATTGACACTGCCGGGAACACCATAGCGTAATGGTGTGTCCGAACGTCGTAATCGAACTCTCTTAGATATGGTTCGTTCTATGATGTCACTTACAGATTTACCGCTATCATTTTGGGGTTATGCATTAGAAACAGCCGCATTCACTTTAAATAGGGAACCATCTAAATCCGTTGAAACGACACCGTATGAATTATGGTTTGGGAAGAAACCTAAATTGTCGTTCCTTAAAGTTTGGGGTTGCGAGGCCTATGTAAAGAAGTTACAGCCGGACAAGCTTGAACCCAAAGCAGAAAAATGCGTCTTCATAGGATACCCGAAGGAAACTATTGGGTATACCTTCTATCATAGATCCGAAGGCAAAATCTTCGTTGCCAAGAATGGATCCTTTCTAGAGAAGGAATTTCTCTCGAAATAAGTGACTGGAAGGAATGTAGAACTCGACGAGGTTGTCGAACCTTCTCTCGAACTTGCGAGTAGCGCATCACCGGAAGTAGTTCCTGTGACGCCTACACCAATAAGAGAGGAAGCTAATGATGATGATCATCAAACTTCGGTTGTAGTTGCTACAGAGCCTCGCAGGTCAAAGAGAACTCGTACCACTCCTGATTGGTATGATCCCGTTATGAATGTCATGTTGGTGGACAACACCGATGACCCTGCGACGTATGAGGAAGCGATGATGAGCCCAGATTCCAATAAATGGCAAGAAGCCATGAAATCCGAGATTGGATCCATGTACGAAAACCAAGTATGGACTTTGGTGGACTTACCGGATGGCCGGAAGGCTGTCGAGAACAAATGGATTTTCAAGAAGAAAACAGATGCTGATGGTAATGTTACTGTTTATAAATCTCGACTCGTCGCAAAAGGGTTTCGACAAATTCAAGGAGTTGACTACGATGAGACTTTCTCACCAGTAGCGAAGCTAAAGTCTGTGAGGATTATGTTAGCAATCGCTGCATATTATGATTATGAGATATGGCAGATGGATGTCAAAACAGCATTCCTCAATGGAGACATTGATGAAGAGTTGTATATGATGCAACCCAAAGGTTTTGTCGATCCTAAAGATGCTAACAAGGTATGCAAACTTCAACGGTCCATCTATGGATTGAAGCAAGCATCCCGAAGTTGGAATCAACGTTTTGATAAGGTAATCAAAAGTTTTGGTTTTATACAAACTTATGGAGAAGCTTGTATATACAAGAAAGTGAGTGGGAGCTCTGTAGCATTCTTAATACTATATGTAGATGACATATTGTTGATTGGGAATGATGTAGACCTTCTTAATAGTGTCAAGGAATATTTGAATAATAGTTTTTCAATGAAGGATCTTGGCGAAGCAGCTTACATATTAGGCATAAAGATTTATAGAGATAGATCGAGACGCCTAATATCATTGTCACAAAGTACATATTTGGACAAAGTTCTAAAGAGATTTGGAATGGAAGATAGCAAGAAAGGGTTCTTGCCCATGTTGCCCAAAACGACCTTGAGTAAAACTCAAAGTCCGACAACGGCAGAAGATAGAGAAAGGATGAGTAAGACTCCCTATGCCTCAGCCATAGGATCTCTAATGTATGTCATACTATGTACTAGACCCGACATTGCATATGCTGTTAGTTTGACTAGCAGATATCAAAGTGATCCAGGAGTGGATCATTGGACAGCGGTCAAAAACATCCTTAAGTACTTGAGAAGAACTAAGGATATGGTTCTTTCTTATGGAGGTGATGAACAGCTCGTTGTTAATGGTTACACCGATGCTAGTTGGAACACCGATCCGGATGATTCTAAATCACAATCTGGATACGTATTTACTTTGAATGGTGCAGCAGTTAGCTGGAGGAGTGCAAAGCAAAGCGTTGTGGCGAGATCTTCAACTGAATCGGAATACATGGCTGCTTAGGAGGCTTCACAACAAGTGATATGGATGAAAGAGTTCATTACAGAGCTGGGTGTGGTTCCAAGTGCGCTGGACCCAATGTCTATCTACTGTGATAACATGCGTTCCATAGCCAATGCGCAAGAACCAAGGTCACACAAGAAGCTGAAGCACATCAAGCTACGTTTTCACGCTATTCGAGAACATGTCCAATATGGGGACATAAAGATTTGCAAAGTACACACAGATCTGAATGTGGCGGATCCGTTGACTAAACCTCTCCCGAGGGCAAAACATGACCAACACCAAACTGCCATGGGTGTTCGGTATATTACCATGTAATCTAGATTAGATGACTCTAGTGCAAGTGGGAGACTGTTGGAGATATGCCCTAGAGGCAATAATAAATGTAGTTATTGTTATATCTTTGTGTTTATGATAAATGTTTACATTCATGCTATAATAGTATTAACAAGGGAACATTGATACTTGTGTGATTTGTAAACTAAAATAGAGTCCCTAGTAAAGCCTCTTTATAATACTAGCTTGTTGGTTAATAAATGATTGTGGTTTGCCTATCATGAACATTGAGATGTTATTAACAACAAGATCATATCGTTAGGAGAATGATATGGTGGACATACTCCTATAGATAAGCGTAGCATAAAGATCAAGTCATTTTAATAGTTCAATTGCTATATGCTTTCTGATACATAGTAACCTAATTCCTTCGACCATGAGATCATGCATATCACCTTCACCGGAAGGATGCTTTGATGACATCAAACACCACACCGTAACTGGGTGGCTATAAAGGTGGCATTGAGTGTTCGGAAAGTATTGGTTGAGACACATGGATCAAGAGTGGGATTTGTCCATCCATATGACGGATAGATATACTCTGGGCCCTCTCGGTGAAATATCATCCAATTAGCTTGCAAGCATGTGACTGGCTCACAAGGGATCACATATCACGGGAACGAGAAAAGAGTACTTATCAGTAACGAGGTTGAACTAGGTATGAAGAGATACCGACAATCATAACCTCGGATAAGTAAACTATCATGAGACAAAGGGAAATTGGTATCGTATGTAAGTGGTTCATTCGATCGCAAAGTAATCGTAGAAATATGTGGGAGCCATATGAATTTCCAGATTCCTCTATTGGTTATTGTTCGGAGAAGTGTCTCGATCATGTCCGCATAATTCACGAACCGTAGGGAGACACACTTAAGGATTCGACGTTGTTTGAGTAGTTATGGAATGATGAGTAAGAGACCGAATGTTGTTCGAAGTCTCGGATGGGATCCGGGATATCACGAGGAGATCCGGAATGGTCCGGAGAATACGATTCATATAAGGAAAGTCCTGTTTCGGGGTTGGAGAATGGTTCCAATGTTTTCATCGAGAATGTTCTAGAAGGTTCCGGAATGTCCGGCACTCCGGAGAGGAAGGGTACATGAATGTGTCATATCAAGTTGGAATGATTGCATCATGTACTAGGTGTCATCGCTGAACAAAATAAAGGGTTTAATCAAATCCTAGTTTGAAAAGTCAAACGCCAATTTGAAAAGTCAAACGGCTATTTTGTGAGGTGGAGGGGAAGTAGGAAACCTACTTGGGGAGGAGTTCCCTCCCTCCACCGCCGGCCCACTTGGGAAACCGAGTTGGGGAGGGACTCCCCTCCCCCGACGCGCCCCCTCCACCTATATAAGGAGGGGCAGGGCTGCCCCTCCAAGCACACAACACCTCTACCCAAAACCCTAGCTCCCAGCCGCCGGCGCCGCCACCTCCTACTGCCGCCGCCGGCGCCGCCACCTCCTGCTGCCGCCGCCTAGGGAAACCCTAGCCGCCGACTTGGGCAGCTCCAAGCCCTAGCCGCCGGCCCTAGACCCTCCTCCTTGGTGCGTCTAAACCCTAGATCGCCGAGGATCTCTCTCATAGTCCACCATACTCGCTTCGGCTTAAGGCGAAGCCCTGCGAGATCTCCCCTCTACTTCCGGTACCACGCCGTTGTGCTGCCGGAATCGCGAGGAGAGTGCTACAACCTCCGCTGCCTGCTGGAACAAGGGAGAGGAAGGTCTTCGTCGAGTACCGAACGTGTGACCGACTGCGGAAGCGCTGTCGGAACGCAGCGCCGGAAGGATCGTCTACGCGATCTTGAGATCGGCAAGAGTACGACTACATCACCCACGAGAATCCTCTCTCGTTAAACACTTTGGAATCTTCGAGGGTGAGTTATTCCATCGACTCGTTGCTACAATCTAGTAGATAGATCTTGGCTTGTTTGTTTGTATGCGGTAGAAAATTTTTGTTTTCCATGCTACGAAACCCTACACTTAGTACTTTGAATTTAGTGTACATGTATTTTTGGTGTATTTGTATTTTATCATCACTGTACTTATGTACAATGTACATCGTCTTTGGTGTACTAAGTACTCATTCTTTGGTGGACCCATTGATTGATAATTAGAGTAAAAAACACTATCACAGTCCACCTTTACATCACACACGTCACAAGGTTCAGCTTTTAACAATTAATTAAGTTTCTAACTATATAGATTACATAATTGTTATTATGTATAACTGATCAAATTGTGCAAGTAAAACAAAGAACGCAGTGTGAATATGAGTTAGGACAATGAAGAATAAGTTGACATTGGTCAAAATTGACAATGAATGAACTAGTTCAAAAGAAAAAAATACAATTTATAAACTATTTTGGATGATTGAAGTCCAAATATAGTAGTAGCTGTGCAAAAGAATAGTTCGATTTTAGTTACCATATAACTGGCATCTCTTGCGGTGGTAAGAGGTACTACAAATTACCCCTAACTCGATGTCCAATAGTGATTTATCTGCATCGGAAAATCATCTCACTAAGGCGATCAATCATCCAGTGCAAGAAGTCAAGTGACACTATGAACCACGATCTAAGCTTTAGTGTACCACTTAAGTTGCTCATGCAACTCAATCAGTTATCCAGTTTACATCTTAAGTTGCACCATGAACAACATCTAACCTTCAAATTACAACTCAAGTTCCTGATGTAACTAATTTCTACTCGACACTATCAACATGGGTGGAAAACTCAAGTCTGCACAGACGCAGAATTCCATCTTTGCTCTATTCCGGTGAAGAAGTAAGTAGCGAGTGTTTTTTCATTATGCATCGACCCATATATATCGACGCGGATTTGCTGCCCATTGTGACTACGGTGCACGCCCTGTCTATCGTCGGATTGTGGTGCATGTGCTCCCTTTATTTATCTGGTGGCAAATGAAGTAAACTCCACTGTTTATAAACCTACACCACCAACTGTGTACCTTGATGTATAGGATACTGCATGCAGCCACCACCGTGAGCAAACTCACAATATTATCGCTTATGCACTGCATTCATGGGTCATGGAGCATCTAATACCCGCACCCGTGAGAGATCATCATTAATGGATGGCATTTACAAACTCGCATGGACGGGGGCTTGCCTGCGCCATTGTTGTGCGACCATCTGTGCGACCTTTCCGTCCGTTTATGATCGCACGGCTGCATGCAGTTTTTTCTTCCCGCTAGAAAAATAAAACAAAAACAGTTTTGTTTATTTTTCAATCCTTCCTATAGTCCTTCGTATGTCCTCTCGATTCTCTGTCTAAAGGAAAATAACGGAGAGACCATAGAGAGCAGGAGCACCGTCTCGATCTTCACCTCCCGCCACCGCCCTCTACTTCCTTGCACTTGGCACGACGTTGCTGCGGAGTGCCCATGCCGTCTTCTTCCTCCTCTTGACCATCCATGGTGACTGGAATATGGAGAGAGTTTGCTATGCGAGATAGAGATTTTTTTAATATTTCTTTAAAAAAATTCCTTGAAAGGAGCAATCGTCTTGCCTTGGGCTTGTCATTTGAGGAATGTTGATCAGTCTAACCGTAGAATATACAAACAATTGCTAGGGTTTGGAAAGTGGCGGCGGCTACTCTAGGTGGATGCGGCGGCGGCTAGGTCAAGGATCTTGCCACTCTGATACCATGTAGAACGAAAGAGAGAGGATTATGAAAATATGTTGGATGTATTATTTAGTCTCATGGGCGAGTATATATAGACGTACATGGATCATCTTGGAGTACAAGTCAAGTTAGTCTAGAGTCCTAACTATCCTAGACTACCATAACAACCGTATACGTACAATACTCTAACATTGAGGTTGCGGAAGAGGAGCTGGGTGTGGTGCTAGTGTTAGGCATGAAGGACGATGGACAACACCATGGTGGGTATGTAGGTCCAAGTGGATGTAGGTGTGGACTGCCATGTGGAGGAGGAACGAGAGGAGGTGGAGGAACTGCACGAGGGCGGCGAGCGAGAGTGTGGTGGCGATCTGCTCTCTGTCCAGCGATGGCGGTCGATGTGATCTGCGCGTCACGTAAGCTCCACCCGGTCACGTACGCTCGCAACCGATCCTGACCTCTTTGTATGCCCTTTTCCTCCTCACAACTGATCAATTACAATCCCGCTCCATCACGTATGCCGCTATGGTATACGTAGCCTGTACGGTCTCCATCTCCCGGAGCATGAACCCGAAAACCGATAGCACTGAATTTCTTTGGCTTGGGGGGGGGGGGGGGGGGGGGGGGCGGGGATACCGAAGCAAGGCTCCCCAGAGTTAGACACAAACACTAGTACCAAGGTTTGAACCGGATCCTAGCTATGTCGAAGAATAAGTTAGGGTCTGTCACTATTGGCAAGGAACGAGCTAGTTCAAAAGACTATAATATATTTTGTAGATAATTTTAGAATTAAAGTCTATATACATAGTGTACCCCGTTAAAAGCCCAGTTCAATTTGGGTTATCGTGCTAACTAAAACCCAACAGCGTTGAAATGTTCTCCTAATGTGTAAGTCTGCATCATTCACATCGGAGAATCAGTCCATTGAGATTCAATCATCAAGTGTACAAGTTGTGTTGCATTTGGAACCAAATAGAAACTTCCATGTACAATTCAGACCACTGACAGAGCCTGGGTAAAGGCAGCCAACTTTTGCCCCCTAAAAATCACTACTAAGCATCGTGTTCATGCTAATTTCCAGGGGAGAGTTGCCTGACGAACCTGGACAAACCCGGATAGCCGCGCTGGGTCCCCGAGAGCTGGCTGCGCCCATAGTTCATGGTGCAACTCATTCCCATTATCAGCAAGAATGGAAGAACTGAAGGCCGCGCACACATCACAATTCTCTCTTTGCTCTAAATTCGGCGAAGCAACTAAACTGTAAATTATTTTTTTGGGCGGCGACACGTTCTATATAGCTTTCTTTTGAGGGTCATTCTATATTTGCATAAGCTATGGGTTGCAAATAAATGACATGTGCCGAGCACATTATTAGCTTGGCCTCTGATCCAGTACAACCCTCTCCCACCTAAACTCATATAAACCCGTATAAACTCAAACACAAGGACGACTCAGCTCGCTCGATGCCTCTTTGTCACATACTCCCTCTGTTCGGGATTATAGGTCCTACGCGCATACCTTGGTTGTTAATTTGACCAATAAAATATAACTTATATATTATACAAGTTATACCGTTAGAAAATATAACCTCTAGAGTTTCTAATGATATATTTTTTATGCTATACTATTTATATTTTGTTGTTCAAATTAGCAACCTAGTTATCCGCGCGGGACTTATAATCCCAAACAGAGGGAGTATACACGTAAGTCTGTACAAAATCATGTATAACTTAATCAAATAATAACTTTTTTTAGCCATACATGTACTAGTACGACCTCTATGCTAACGAAAAAAATATCGCTGTACGGATCATCGACGGCGACGGCCATGTCCCCGCACGGTGGCGTTTGGAAGGTTTGGTGAGTCGGTTACTCGTCCTCGCCGGCGCACACCTCGGCCTTGTAGACGTGTGCTGCCAGGCAAGCGCGGCGGCGGCGCGAGAACTTGGCGGCCACGGCTGTGAGCGGGAGCTAGGAGAATGACCGGACAGTCCGGCGTAATGTCCGGCACCTGGCCGAACAGTCCGGCTCACTTATCATCTACGTGTTTTGCCGGACATGTCTCCGGACAATATGCCAGACTTGTAAAGTGTCAAAATAATTCTTAATTTTCGACGAGATCATTTGCTGTCAAATTTGACATACTATTTCAGTTTATAGGATATCAACTACGTTTTATGTCTGGGAGTGCCTAATGTCAAGTTGGAACCAAAATTGTTGTCTGCTCGTAAGCTGCAGATACTAATCGATCCCAGTTTTTGCGATGTCATCCTACCGGACCGTGGTCTTTTTCAAGCCGATCAGTCTGGCGTTATTGTCTAAGCCAAAGCACTCCAGCCCGCGTGGCCTTTTGTCAGCCGGCAGCGGTTGTCAGCTGGCGGCAGCGGAGGTTGTTCGGATGGCCGGCGGCGGCGGCGGCAATGGTTGGCGGCAATGGTTGTCGTCTAGATGATGTGTGGCGATCGCGGTTGGCCCTGGACGATCATAAGGCAAGCTGGGTAGAGCGTACATCTACAGATCCCGTCAGTATGCCTATATATAGGCAATACACAATTTAAATACAGGTTTAAATATATATATATATAAACATATTTGTACGAGTTTAGGTGGGAGGGGGTTATACTGAATTAGAGGCCTATTAGTTTAACTCTAGGTAGACCAGACATCGATGTAACCTGTCAGTTTTTGACTTCACCCAAGGTTTTTTTCTTCAGAAACTTCACCCAAGTGGAATGGGTTGTGAAACAGCCACTTAAAAGTTTCTCCGTTTAGACCTGCGACAGTTCTACTTTAAAGTTAATACATCAAATTTGGCAAAGTGTGCTACTGACTGTTAATTAGTCAGAGAGCCCCTATGGCTATGTTCGAGCCCAATCATAATATAGATATAATATAGGTTGGGAGCCCAAAAATAAACATTTTTGATTATATTCCGGCTGAACAATTTGGAAAAATCTGGCAAGTGCTTCAAAATCATTACTGTAGTACTTGAGTTGTTGCGCAAGTGGACTTCGTTCATTATGGACGTGTTTGGTTCCAGTTTCTTTGCACGACATAGGAAGAAATAAACTCGTTTGGAGAGCTTGGCTATATAGAATTGATGCACCGCACAGTTCTTAAATTAGACCAAAACTTGCCCGCTGGAAATACTGATTTTAGATGTTTCTAATGGAACAGGCCCGCAGAGTGCAAATTTTTCTCTCCCCGTGCAACCCAGATAAGTCAAATTTCCTCTCTAAATATGGTTAACTTAATCCATTTTAATCTACAAAACCATGCATCGATTTAAGATAAGTTGTATATGAAAAAGATGTGACTCGATGTTATGAATCCATCCCGACAATCGGTTCCTAGTTTCATTGACCTTTTATGGGTGTATTTCGTGTTCATATTTATACGTTTTGTGAACGAATTTTGTCAAATTTTTTATACACGGGCGAGCGTTTGAAATTTTCTTTGGGGTGTAGCTTCACCTCACCGAATCACACAACTTCGTGTTGTAAGTTTTTTGTTTTGACATTCATAACTACGTAGATCTAAACTGTCATATTATACTTACATACATGTAGATCTATATATATAGCAATGTCAAAACAGAAAACTTTCAACATCAAAGTCGTGTGAAATGATGAACCGAATCTTCCCTTCAAAGAAAATTTCAAATAATCCACTGTGTGTGACGAATTTGACAAAATTCGTTTAAAAATCTCTAAAAGGGAAAACAACGTAGCATTTAAAAAACCCAATGAAATTACAAGTTGTTCACGGCAATGGATTCATAACATCGAGGGGCATCTTTTTTATGTACAACTTATTTCGAATGGATGCATAGTTAGATATATTAGAAAGGATTAAGATCAAGTATGTTAGATTAGAGGGATAACATTTATTATCTACTGTGTGCAGCCAGAAACCAAACGCTTAGCCGTTTTGGAGGGAAACGAGAATATGGGCGACCAAACAAGAGCCCAAAGTTAGTCCAAGTCAAATCTCTTCTCATGCAGCATCTAGCGGGCTAAAAGGCAAAAACGAGAAATTTGGGCCCAAGTAACCAAACACGCCCTGCACGTATTAGTACTTCACCCATTGTATTTAGTACTTCATCTTCAATGTAGTCGTACTTTGTCGATAATTTACTTAATACTTCCTCTTGTACTTCACCCTAAGTGTATCTCTATTCAATTTTCAGTGTAATTGTACTTCGTCGTCAGGATACTTAGTACTTCATTTTTAGTGTACTTGTATTTTTGGTTTATCTTTACTTCATCACTGGGGTACTTATTACATCTTCTTCGATGTACTAAGTACTCATTTTGCGGCATACTCGTACTTCATCGGAGTATACTTACTACATTGTCTTCGGTTCGGTGTACTTGTATACCATCATCGTTTGTACAAGTTGTTTGCTTCAGTTTGCTTCTCTCATGGCTCTTTTTACATAATTGTTATTATGTATTATTGATCATTGATAGTCAAAACTAGTGAACGTAAAACAAAGAACTATGTGTAAATATGAATTTGGACAACAGAGAATAAGTTGATATTGGTCAGAATTGACAAGGAATGAATTAGTACAAAATACTAAATACAATTTATAAACAATTTTGGATGATCGAAGTCCATATATAGTAGCAGTCGGGTAAAATTAAGGATAGTACGATTTTAGTTAGCATACAACTAGCATCGGTGGTTAGAGGTACTATAAACTACACCCAACCCAGTATCTAATAGTGATTTATCCACATCGGAAAATCAGCCCACTAAGGTGATGATCAGTCATCCAATGTAGCACATCCTGCACCACGAACCACATTTAAGCTTTAGTGCACGACTCAAGCTCCTTAAGCAACTCGATCAGTTATCCAGTGTACATCTGAAGTTGTACCAGAAACCACGTCTAAGCTTCAGATTAAAACTCAAGTTTCTGATGCAACTCATTTCTAATTGACACTATCAACGTGGGTGGAAAACTCAAGTCCGTACAGACGCACAATTCCATCTTTGCTCTAACTTTAAGTAGCGAGTCGACCCAGCGTATATATATAGTTATATTGTTATTGGATATAAATGACATGGCGTCCAACACATTATTAGCATCACCCTCGGTAGACCGGGCATCAATATCGGGTACTTTAATTGTTAGTTGTGCTATGTTGTCTATTGTTTAATAGGTAAATCACATACAGGTGATTGAGTAAGTCTTCGGTAGACAATGCGTTAATGCCTAGTTAGGTTATAGTGATTGCTCTTGAAATTTACGGGTACAATTTACAGCTACTTTTAGGTTAACATAGTTTTATTAAGAGGCTTGCTCTGGTACATCCCCTCCCCCACCCCCCCCCCCCCCCCCCCGCAAACTCGTAGAAGCGGTAATCTATTTTCATCCCGTACACCCCGTCAACGGTCGACAGACCATCCGCCATCATAGCCGCTGCCGATCACCCCATCGTAAGCCGCCACCGGCCATCCTCTCCACCGCCGCTGCCGTCATGCTTCTTCACCTTCGATTGGTCATTCGATCTCAGGTTTATCGCCTGCTCCCTCCTCTTCTATGATGCTCACAGTCGTCTGTGATCACCATGGATCCTGTGCCACCGAACCGTCCGACGGCCTGTTAAGTAACCTGTCCGTCGGAGCCAGGCTGTTCGCGGACATGTCTGGCAGTACCAGACTATCTTGTGTTAAAAAATGCCGGCCTGTCCGGCGGATGCATTTGTCTCTTGCCACCATCTTGGTCCTTCTATACTACATAATAGTCAACTTTTAAAAAAATTGCCATGAATTATGTGTCTTAATATGAAATCATATTATCTAATGTGTAATGTTTCAAAATTTATTTACCGTGCAAAAGTTGATTGCATTGGTTCAATATATCTTGATGATTCGCTATGTGATGTTGGTGCGTGGTTTTCGGAGAGATGGATATAACGAGTATTCAGACATGGCAGTTTGGTCTGATGAATATGGCGTCAAATCATTGTATCAGGAGGAATCGAGCTTGGAAAACAGGAGTGAGGTTTTGTTGATAGTTTGGTGATATCCATTTCTCATGTTGAGCTCGAAAATCATGGGCAAGCAGACACGAACTTTGTGAGTAACGAAGATAAAACAATCTTAATGGCTAACTGTTGGAAAATATTGGACATGACATTTGATTCCGAACCGGTGGCTTTCGTCTAAGAAAGCATGGCTTCAGCATCCGAAATGACCTTTTGAAGAGAGAGAAAGGTCATAAAGGATAAATTCGGTTAAGGCCGTATGTCTTTTCTAGGGAAGGCAAACATCGGGAAAAACTATTAACGGAGGAAGGCCACAACCATAGGCCGATACCCGAGACTCGCTGCAAATGCAATGCCCATATTAGCATGAAGCATATGTTGGGGTTCGAGGGCAGAAAACAAAAAAAATCCTACGATCAAAACCCTCGTGCCAGGATCTATCTACTAGTAATGCAGTAATGAGAGGGGATACAGTATTTATATCTTTGAAGACCGAGCGCGGTTAACATACCGCAAGGAACGTGGCTCATGAAGTCATTCTGACGCTGCCCTCTAGGTCACGAAGTCCAATGGCCCCGACAACTCCTAGCGCCAAAAGCACGGCGCCGTCCGAGGAAGTCACACACGTACGATGCTTGATGTCGACTCCCGCTTCTCCCCAATCCAGCCGAGATTGTGGAAGTAGATCTTCCGGCTCCAAATCCCGCAGCGCGACGGCACTCTGCGGTGAAGAAATCCTCGTTCGCAAGAGAGATAAGAGATAGGCAACCAAAGGCCTTTTCTTATTTTATTATATGTTGTAATCCTCCTATGGGCACCTCTATATATAGGGGGAGGGAGGGGTTCCCTTCCCTTTAGGTGCCCCATGTGGGACTAAAACCAAAGGGAAAACTAGGAAAAAGCGGGCTGCACCCGGGTGGGCTAGAGGCGGTGGCCGAGTGGGCCACTAGCCCCCGCATCGGCCCAACCCACAGCAGCAGCTGGAGGCAGCGGCGATGGCCATCCGGGTGGGCCACCACGTGCCCATGTGGCCCAGCTCGCCCGCCCGCCCCCGTGTGGCAGCTAGGAAGGCGCCTGGGTGGGCCGGCCTCCCCACGGCAGCAGGAGGTCCTAGGTGGGCCGGCCTCGCATGCCCGCGGCCCAGCGCGGCAACGACGGTGAGCTCGGTCGGGTGCCACCCGCGCCCGCGGCCCGTCTAGCAGCGACATCAGCTGCTGTATTCCGCCCCGTGCGGCAGCAACTATTTTCCGCCCATGTGGGCTGTTTCTTTTTCCTTTTTCTTGTAGTTTCTTTTCAGGTAAAATTCTTCCGGGGTTTTTTCCTAATAAGAAAGATGCCTTTATAAATCTTTGTTTATATATTTATTTATAATATATTAATTTACAATTAACATATAATAAATATATATTTAAATCACCATTTATCCGAAAGTCCTTTCGATCCCTTTTCCTTTATTCTTTGTCCAAACATTTTCGGATTTCCCTAGAACAATCTGGTCTCTATCTTCTCTTTTTTTAGTGATTTTGAATGATCCAATAACGATCTCTGAGATTCATCAAACCCTTAAGCCTGCTACCTAGCGGTTCGGGAACACTTCAGATATAGTCAAGTATCCTCTCTGACCAATGATCAACAGTGGGTCTTGGATGCCAATGATGACCAACTGTGCATTCCACGAAACTTGTCATTGAACCATCAACATTGTGTCTTATTCCGTTTGTCTCTGTGATAATTGTATTGTCTAAGGCTTGATCAATGGCATCACCATGTCAGGTTCAACTTTATTACCGACAATATCTACTTTACTTGATACGATAAGTGATATCCCTCGTGACCTAGTCACACGCTACGCAGCTTATAGATATAACTTATCCGAGTGGGCCCAGAGTATATTCCATCACGCAGATGGACAAATCCCGCTCTTGACGCATACGCCTCTACCTGTTCCTCCGAATATCCAATATCACCCTTATGATCACCGTTTTACCGAGTGACGTTAGATGCCATTAAAGTATTCTTGGGAGATAGTGATTATATATGGTCTCACGATCTAAGGAATGAGTCACTACGATTTCCTAATCACCGCAACTTGAACTTTGTGACATGATTGTGTTACGATGCTTTAGATAGGGTATGTTCACCATCTCATTTTCCAATGGGATGACTCCATTGTCAACTAATGCCGAGGCACCAACATGATTAGGAAACCTTGATCATTCGTTGACCAATGGACCAATAACTAGAGTTTCATTGGGAACTCCTGAATGTTTGTATATCCCACGTGCATTGATGTTTCCATTCAATACAATTATAGCATGATATAGAACTTAATCATAAAATTTATGAAATATGTTAATAATCAATATTATTATTTGTCTCTAGAGCATATTTCCTTCAGTCTCCCACTTGCACTAGAGTACAAATAAACTAGCTTCATTTGTTATTCAATCATTAGTACCACACAACTTGGCACTTCTGATTATGCTTGCTCATGGAAGAAGTTTAAGTCTCGAATATGAAAATTTCATTCCTTATTAATACTTTGCAACTTATTAATATCATGTTATATGACACTAATACCTTTTATCATCTCTATGATAACTTATTGTGTATGTATAATGTTTTTGGCTACAAAGTGGGGTCTCTGGTTCCAGATACCAGCAGTGATGTTAGATTGGTGTCAGGGACTTTCTCTTGGGCACTAATTATTGGAACACATTCTGTGAGAAATATTCTCTAAGCCGTAACATTATACACATCATTTGGTAGTATTCATATACTTGTATTATAAATGTAGATTTCAAATTCAAAATGCACTATGTGCAATTTAGAATATTTGCCACCACGCTTCAACTGTGCTTAGGTAACCTTTTAATGAAGAGATTTCCAATCTTCTCAAGTGATGACCCACAAGTATAGGGGATCGCAATAGTCTTCGAGGGAAGTAAAGCCCAATTTATTGATTTGACACAAGGGGACCAAAGAATATTTATAAGCCTTAACAACTGAGTTGTCAATTCAGCTGCACCTGGAAACAGTCTTGCTCGCAATAGATTATCAGTAGCAACAGTTTTGTAGTTGAAATAGCAAAGTAACAACAG
The DNA here is from genome assembly GCA_916181665.1 of Avena sativa. Classification (NCBI taxonomy): domain Eukaryota; kingdom Viridiplantae; phylum Streptophyta; class Magnoliopsida; order Poales; family Poaceae; genus Avena; species Avena sativa. The sequence continues at coordinate 19,741,798 of OV702284.1, forward strand.
TAGTAAAATAAAGACAACGGTAACAATTATAGTAAATAGCAGGTTTTGAAGTGCGGCAGACATAGGGATGGATGGACGGGCGTTGCATGGACAAGACAATTCATGTAATAATCAAGACCAAGGGAATTTGCAAATAAATAAGATAAAGCATCCAAGTACTAAGTAATCATAGGCATGTGTTCCATATATAGTCATACATGCTCGCAATGAGAACTTGCACAACATCTTTTGTCCTGTCAGCCCGTTGCAGCGGGGCCTCTAGAGAATATACTAGCAATTAAGGTGCTCCTTTTAATAGAGGACCGGAGCAAAGCATTCACACTCCTGAACACACGTGATCCTCACATCACAGCCATCCACTCCAGTTATCCTGATTTCTGTCACTTCGGGGCCTTGGGTTCCGAACAATGATATGTGTATACAACTTGCAGGTAAGATCATAAACAATAATATCATCATGAATCAATAACATGTTCAGATCTGAGATCATGGCAGACGGGCCCTAGTGACAAGCATTAAGCATAACAAGTTGCAGCAATGTCAAAAAGCACTAACAATAGATACTAGGCACCTTGCCCTAACAATCTTATGCAATTACATGAACGATCTCATCCAATCCCTACCATACCCATAGCCTACTGCAGGGGATTACTCACTCATGGATGGGGGAATCATGGATGGTTGATGGAGAGGCGTTGGCGATGATGATGGCGATGATATCCTCCAATTCTCTGTCCCGACAGGGTGCCAGAATGGAGTTTCTGGTTCCGAATCGCGCTTTCTGGTGGTGGCGGTGCAACGGAACTCTATCTAGAAAAACATCGAACCCCATTGGTGTTTTTAGGTCAGAGGGTATTTGTAGGCGAAAGGAGAGGTCGAGACGGAGTCCGAGGCGGCCACACCATGCCCTGGCGTGGCCAGGCCTGGCCCGTCCCAGGGGGTGCTATGGGCCCCTCAGCCCTCCTCTCCCCTCCGTCTTCTGGATCCATGGGTCTTCTGGGAAAATAGGATTTTTGGCATATTTTATGGGATTTTTCCTAAAAGTTGATTTCCTGCACAAAAACGAGACACCAAAGCAATTCTACTGAAAACAGCGTTAGTTCATGTTAGTTATATCCAAATCACACAAATTAGAGGAGAAACAATAGGAAAAGTGTTCGGGAAAGTAGATACGTTTTTGACGTATCAACTCCCCCAAGCTTAGCTTATTGCTTGTCCTCAAGCAATTCAGTTGAAAACTAAGTGTGAGAAAAGAAACTTTCACGAACACATTTGCTTCATAAGATATATATATTCTCAACATATGATCAAATAATTAGGCAATTCATAATAAAGAGTATGCAAATAAGTCTACTCAATAGTTATGCAAGCTATGAAGATATTCCAACGCAATAATAATAAGCAACATGACACGTAAGCATATGCAAGATTGTAATGCTCATAAGAATATATGATAAAATGGTATCTCGCTTTCCTTCTTTTGGATCAAAACATAAATGCCAAGGCACCTCTAAAGTTCAAGTGAAGACTAGAAACAAAAATATCAAAGTTACAAGCATCAAAGTTATGTCACAATTAACCGTGTTCTGGGATAAGCACATTACACTAAGAATGACAACTATGCTCTCAGGAAGGTGCTCATAGAAAATATGGTGACTCGACATAAAAGTGAAAGAAAAGATTTGAAAAGTTTGAAAGGCTACCAAATGTTGAAAGTATGGCACTCATTAGCTTTGAGATCTCATTGCCCCTATCATAAGCATCTTTAAATGGTTAAGGTTAAAGTGAGGTGAAATATGAGTTATATGATTCACAAGTCACAAGTCTCATGTCCCTTGAGTACGTGGGTCGTTCCTCATGCTACTCAACTTTAGTCACAGGTAAGTTCTTGTCATTGTAAGTACATGTGTATCATAGAGAACCGCCAACGGGGTAACCCTTGCCCTATGACACAAGAGCTATCCCATATCAAAATGACAAGGCAATGGACAATGAGCATCTCAACAATCTTTTTATTTACCATGAGTTTGGTGCCTCCTTTTTTTCTCTTTCTTTTTTTATATTTTTTTTCTAAAGATGCTTCATAGATTGCTCACTATGGTTATGCTGCAAGTTTCCACCATGATTAGGCATGGCTTAGGCTAGCCTTCCAGGAATTTATCTAACACATATATAATACTCCATGGACTTACAAGCTCCCCTTTTATTTCACCCCGCCGACATCTATAAACAAAAGAGCATGATATCAACTCGATAGATATGTACAAGTGTTGAAAGCATCCCCCATGATAGCATGGTTCTGCTAACTCCCAAGTTATAATTTGTAAGCATATAACTACATAGATAGTCATAATGGTTCAGGTTTATTAAGTGCAAGAGAATAAAGTGTGCCATCAAGTTCGTGAGAGCTTTACTAACTAATTTTCTCATATCAAGCAAACATTTTATTTGGAAGAAAACAAGGCATAATAAATATGCAAGGAATAGCAATGATGCTAATAGGTAGATATGGTATACACTTTTTTGACAATTTTGGTTTTGGGGAGTTGGATGCACGAGTAGAGCTCATACTCAGTGCAAGTGAAGGCTAGCAATAGAAAGAGAGCGACAATCGAGAGAGCAGTAACTGTCATAATCATGCTTGCGACAAAACAAAATTAATGGTGGCATAAAAATGACACAAGAACTCTGAAGCAAAATAAATCATCGAGGCTTAACTGACTTTTTTTTAGTCATATACATGCATGAGCATGTTCCAAGTCGATTCAGATAAAACATTCAGAGGAGGATACCACAATGTCATACCAAGTTATGAATAAAACAATGCAAGCAAACATTTATATGACATGATACAAACTATTAGCAAGTTGGAACTAATCATAAGAGAGCAAGAACTACTAAGCATCCATTAAATAACATACACCTTACATAAACAGACTAAGCATGTCCACAATGATGAGTATATGTACAAAAATGAAAACAAATAGAGTTCATACCAGCCTCTTACCACACCTCGAGTTGTCATAAATCGTCATTATTGCCTTTCACTTGTGTGGCTTGAATAATAAGATAAAACCAAACTCCAAAGGAGTCAGTGAGGACTACTGAACCCTGCAACGAACTTTACAAAACCAGAGAAGAACAACAAATATTTTTGGGTTTTCGATTTTTAAAGACAAGAACTGAAGGAAAGAGCAAACAAAGCAAAATCTCTTTGGGTTTTTCGAATAATCAAATCAATCGTAAACCGAGGCTAAAAGATAAAGGAGCCAACAAAAGGAAATAACAAAAATATTTTTGGTCTTTCTGTGTTTTGGAAAGCAGAAACAAAGCAAGAACAAAAACTAAAAGAAAGAAAAACATGGATATGCAAACTACTGACAGAATATGATATGTAGATGAGTGTTATGTCGGTATACCTCCCCCCAAGCTTAGGCTTTTGGCCTAATTGGAGATCAATCCCAACACGGGTAGGAACTCCAAGACGATGGGTCATCGTAAGAATGATCATAATCAGGCCCTCGTGAAGAAGAAGAAGAAGAATAAGAAGCGCCCCAATCATAAGAAGGCTGCTGGTATGAAGGCTCCCCCGTGTTGGAGGGCTAGACCGAATTATCATCGGCCTCCCTTCCAACATTCTCCTCTTGCTGGGAGTGATCCTCCGTGTATGTGTCGAGTTCTTCCTCCGTGAGTGACCATCCTTCCCTGGTATCAAGGTTAAACAAAGCAGGTGCAGTCAAAAGGACTACTCGCTTAGACTTACCTCCTCTCCATCCAATCTTTAGAAAGGTTATTTCATAAGATAGATCGCTCAAATTTTCCCAAGAAGAAACAAATTTATGTTGTATCATGGAATTAAGATCAAGCCTCTCTATGGGAAATTGTAAATATGAATGATGAGGCGCTACACCATGCAAAGCTAATAAACAAGAGGCAATGAGGCCTCCACAAATTCCACCTTTCTCGCGGTTAGAAGCAAGACGGAAAACTATTAAAGCAACCAAGTTATAACTCTTATCCCGATTCAAATCAGCTGAGATAAAAGCTAGATCATATGAAGATAATTTACTAGCAGTCATCCTAGCAAGAACACAGTTGGCAATAAAATAGGCAAAATATCGAATAGATGGGAGATGAATATTTCGAATTCTACCACTCTCTTTCGGGAAGCTGCTCCCTTGGCAAATTTATGCATATAAGTCCACAAGTGGCGTGGGTCGCTCCCTAATCCTCTCGCATGAACTCCACTATGGCACTCTAATAGCTGCACAAAAATAATCAAAAGGGAGATTGACAGCTACATTGTAAATTTTGTAATGAACCATGGGGCTAGGCAAGGACCAACTAAATCAAAAATCCTGCACCACAGACATAGCCAGTTTCACATATTGGTAAGGTTCATCTCCAACAAAATGCTCCAATCCTGCATTAGAAATTAGAGTCTGGAAATCTTGTAAAATTCATGTAGCCCTCATGAATTCGGGGCATGGATAAATGGAAGGAAAAACTTCCTCCTCACGCTGGACTTTCATGACCTCAGGCACCTTTAGTTTATGTTGGTTGAGTTGGTGTTCATTCATATCCTTTTCTGAAATTTTAGACAAACATCACAAGAAGAAATTTCAAAGTGACTACATAATGAAAGGAACTACATATAGGGACATGCAAGAGGGCTAAACATGCATCAAAATAATTTCTCTAAGCAAAAGACAAGCATGCAAGCTCACATAACCTGTCACCTACAGTAGCAAAATACTTAAGATATAATCCACTAATCAAAAATCTACTTGGACAAGTGGAGGAGTCACATACCACAGAACAAATGCTCCAAATCTCAGCAACAAAGGTGGGTTAAGCAAAGAGATCGAAAATCGCGAGTAAGAACATCAAGAACACGGGTTTGAGCAATGAAATGGTGTTTTGTCGGGAGAGAGAGAAGTGGCAGGAGGGGGAATAAGTGGAGGGCCACACCAAGGCCAGGCGCGCCCTAGGTGTGGCCACGCCACCAGGTGGTGTGCTTGCATCGTGGGCCCCCCTGGGTCACTCCAGGTGCCCCTCTGCCCCGTTTTTGACGTAAAAATTTAATATGAATTTTCTGGAATTTTGCGAGAAACTTTATTTTTGATCAATTTTCAGGTATTGATAAATGATTTTCTCGTAGAAAAAAGATTTTGGGAATGATGCAAAAATGAATCAAAACTAAAACTTCAGAAGCTCTAAGACACTCTAGTATGCAAGCAACTAGCAATACAAGGATAAATAAGGTGAAATCAAAGATTGAAATAAAGAGAATAAGAGTAAATAAAGATAATCATTGTGAAAACATTGTTTTGTTCATCCAAAATCCCTTTGCTAACAAGGTTGATTAGGTCTTGTTACCAAACAATTTTATATGAAACAAAACTTTGGATTTCACTAAATGATTATGTTACCTCAACCTTGATAGCAATAGTCCTAATCGTAATAGTTTCGTAATTTTCTTGTGGTATGGGACAATATATTTCTCCCACTTTGATGCCCTCAATATTTTCAATTAAATTTAGGCCATAATTATTATCAATCTTCTTGGGAAAATATATAGTATGCTCCTTATCATTAGCATTAAAAGTTACTTTTCCTTGATTACAATTAATGACAACACCTGCAGTATTAAGAAAAGGTCTCCCAAGAATAATAAACATATTATCATCTTCAGGCATTTCAAGCACAACAAAGTCAGTTAATATCAAACAATTATGAGCCACTTGAACAGGAACATCCTCATATATACCAGTAGGAATAGTAGTAGTGTCACATCCCAAAATTTTCCAAATTTTGTAATGTGAAAAATAAATAAACAAAATAAATAATTGTTGAAATTTAGGGTGAAAAGAAACTTTTTGATTCCAAATGGAAACTTAAAATCCCATCTTGAACAAACTTTGATTAATGTTTGAATCCAACTAAATTCAAATCAAGTGAAATGCATTCTTCATAAATGCATCTTTAAATTTAAACACTTGGAAAATAAACCAAAACCCTAAAATCCTAATGGAAGAAAAACATTTCCAAGTTATCTCTAAGCCTATGGTTTTGGTCCACATAAAAATTGGTCAAACAAACATTTCAAAATGATCAAGAATGACAAATAGAAATATTATAAAACCATAGAAATTGGTTTCACTTAATTTAGAGCCATAAATAAAATCTTATGAATTTAGTAAGATCAGGAAATTGAAATTTCCAAAGCAAATAAAGCACCTATCTAAAAATCCATACCAAATGGTGAGTAAATAATCCTAAAGAGATTTAAAAGGATAAACAAATATTAAATAAAATTTTACAAGTTGGAATCACCATTTTTGGATCCTTAAATAAAAAGATATGGTTTTTATAAGCAAAGGAAGAAAATAAATAAATAAGGACTATTTTAAAAGGCCAAATTAAAACTTGGCCAAGCAAATAAAATAAAATATTTTTGTTTAATAAAAAGAGTAAAAGATTATTTAATAAAATCATGAGGTTTTATTATTATCCAATTTCATTTAAGTAAAGACATTTCCCATTTTAAATGAACATTAAAACATAATAAAGTATTTTAATTATATTTCATAGTGTTTAATTTTTAATAAAACCTACTAAAAAGGTTTGGTAAAAATTTAGATTTCAAATAGAGTTTTAAAACATATTAAATCCTATTTGAAATAAAGACAAATGTCCATTTTTAAAATAAATAAAAGACCCTAAAAAGAATTAATAAAAGAGATATTCTAAATTTGACTTTAGAATGTATTAATAAACAATATTTGAATTTACCCAAAGTTTGGTAGAGGTTTGATTTTAAATGGTGTTTGAATTGTTTGAATAAAAATCAAAGCAGAATAATAGAAATGGAAAAAGAAAAGGGAAACAGAACAAAAAAAATGAACAAAGCCAGCCTAGCTAACCCAGCCCACTGGCCAAACTAGCCACTCCCTCTCTCCCCGCGAGAAAATGTTTCGCACCCAGACTTCCACCTGCGCAGTCACTGACCACTGGCCCCCACCTCTCCTCTCTCTCTCACTGACCAGCCAGCCCCACGCTGTCAGCTTTCTTCCTCACCCCACGGTGACCACGCCCCCTCGCTGGCCGTTTATGCTCGTTTTAACTCGCTTTAATACGCGTCAATGTCTCTCTTAAACCTCGACGTGACCGCGTGTACTTAGTCGCCCCTCTCTCCTCTACCATTCCCCTCTATTCCCAGTTTCTTCCCGTCCCTAGGCTGCTCGAATTCTTCCACACATCGCCGCTGCCTCCGACGAGCATCCGCGGCGATTCCGGCCAGCCACCGTCGCCCCTCGCCCCCTCGACCACACGAGCGCATTCACCATCACCCGGCGAACCTCTCCGTAGTCTCCACTCACCCGCGCGCGCTCCACATCGTCGGCAACCTCGACCACTGCACGTCGCCGCCGTCTATCACTTTTCCGACGAGCTCTCCAGGTAAACTCTGACCGCGCCTCCCCTTATCGTTGATACTCATGTACTCGCCACGTCTTTGCGCATCTAATGGCACCTCCCTTTTCCTCTAGCGCAGACCGTATCTTCACCAACGACGACGGATAGAGAAGCTGAAAGTACCGACTTGATACGACTAGAGGGGGCGTGAATAGGCGTCTACCCAATTTTAATTTGTTTCTCACTTTTAGGCTCAACGAGAAAGGAAGTTATCTAGAGATGCAACTAAGTGGACAACCTAAATGCAAGAAAACAAACACCAACAACAAAAACAATAAATAGCAAGGAGTAAAGGAAGGGAACGAAGTAACCGGAGAGGGGACACGGAGATGTAATTCCCGTAGTTCACTCCCAAGGAGCTACGTCTACGTTGGAGAGGTGTCGGGGCCACACAAGGTCACCCGAGCGCCACAAAGGCCTCACCTTCTTCTCCGATGAGCTCTCCCACAAAGGAGGCCTCACAATCCACTAACCGGTGACCTTGAAGGCGCCAACCGAAACCTTTACACCAAGGTTGAGGGGGAGGCTCCATAACTCAATTGGAGGCCCTCAACGACACCTCGAAGCTTTACAACACACGCCTCAGCTCCGAGGATGCCCTACACCGTCTAGGGTTCCAAGAAACCCAAGAGCAACAAGATCCACAAAGGATGGGTGGGGGAAATCAATTCTTCTTTGGTGGAAGTGTAGATCTAGGTCACCTCCCTCACCTCTCAAAAGATCAAGTCATTTGAGTGGCTAGAGAGAGATCTAGTGAGGTGAAGCTCAAGCATTAATGGAGGAGAGAGAAAAATTCCAGAGACGGTAGCAGGAGGAAGAAGGGGGGTGCCTTAAATAGGCCCCCCCACGTTGAACCGTTACAGCCTCCCCGCGACCTCACCGGAAGTTCCGGTGAGGGGCCGGAAGTTCCGCCCAGCCTGGCTCCAACGGTCATCAGACCGTTGACGCCCGCTCCAGAAGCGCAACCGGAAGTTCCGGTCAAAACGGACCGGAAGTTCCGGTGAACTTCCGAGCAAGTTCCGACCAAGTTCCGGCAAATAGCACGCTTCAAAACAGAAGGTTACTGAGCCTCCACCGGAACTTGGGGCGGAACAAGGGGCGGAACTTTTGGGTCGCGAAGCGAGTCTGACCGGAAGTTCCGGCTTTCAGGCGGAAATTCCGCTCAAGAACTTTTGGCAGGACAAGTTCCGATGCAAGTTCCGGCCAAGTTCCGGCCAAGTTCCGGCAAATAGCACACTTCAAAACAGAAGGTTACTGAGCCGCCACCGGAACTTGGGGCGGAACTAGCGTCGGAACAAACTATAGAACAACCCGCAGAAAAGTTTGAGCGGAACTTCCGGCCTATGACCGGAAGTTCCGGTGATACACAAAAGGCCCCAACAGAACAGGAACACGCTGTCTCTCACGGGATAATGGGATGGCTATGGCGGTGCATATAGGTTTGTGCAAGAACAAGTGATTTCCCACAGCCTTCCAAAATGGACCCCCTCTTAATAGTACGGTGACCTAAAAACAACAACCGGAAAGAAACTAGGAGAAGACTAAAAGGCCACCGTCTACAAAAGATCACAAGAGAGCAACCAACACAATAGAAGGAGACATCAACGACGTTTCCCCTGAAACTCAAGAGCACAATTAAAAACACGGTTGGGATTGTCATTTTAACACCAAAAACATCATGGGAAGATATAGTCCTTTCAATCTCCCCCTTTTTGGTGTTAGATGACAATCCCACAGATTTGCATAGAAACAAAGCTTGCAATGGACGGGGCAAGCTCCCCGTGTATGTGTGCAAGGTAGAGAGAAGACCTCTAAGGACAGGACTAGCACACATACACGGAGGCTCCCCCTAACAATTGCAAAGATAGCACGAGTGCAAGGTACAAAAAGGGATAGAGATCATACCAGAACCAACTAAATGTGGTGGAGACAAACGGAGTAATAATAGCAATAAGAGCAATGACGCTCCACCACCATAGCAACAACTCATAAGATGACAACAAGATACCACACTCACGGCATTGTATAAGATACCACAAAGATACCACATAGTCTCAAACATAACATACCACATGGTCCACAAGCACACGTAAGTTCACGGACATAAAACCACAAGCACACAAATAAACTAGAGAGTTCGAGAGTAAGAAAAGATCAAAGGCAAGAACATGCTCGCGACTCAACCCATGCAAATCCCGTAGACAACCTAATAGACATCTTTCTCCCCCTTTGGCATCGAGACACCAAAAAGGAAGAAGAGATCAATCTACTCGTCCCAGCCACAAGAAGGGGGAGGAGGAGAAGACTCAGGCGGACCAGTGACCTCCTCCTCAGACTCATCTTCGGACCAGTTGCAGTTGTTGCGAATCCAATCCTCCTTGGGAGCAGTGACAGAGCTAGAGACCGGTGAGCAAGGAATGTTGAGGGCTGCCATGATGGCCTTCTAGCGCTGAATATTGTGACGCTGATCAACATAAGCCTGATACTCGCGGTCCTGCAGAAAGCAGAAAGTTTTCTTCACTTTCCCAAGCAGCTTCTTTGCCCAAGATGGCTGCCTCTGGAGAGAAGGACCACCAACACTAGAGCCACCAGGAGCAGAGGAGGGACCACTAGCAACACCTTGAGCCTTCTTGAGAGCAGCTTCTTTTTCTTCCTGGGTACGAGGCTTCTGGTGCTTACTCACACGGAACTTTTTCTCTTCATGAATGGTGATGTTGTCTTGAGGGAAGGGGTTGCCAGTCTTCTCGAGCCACTTGTGATTGATGAGAGTCTGAATGTAGGGAGCATAGATGCAGGAGCGCTTTTCAATGAGAGCCGCCCACATCTCTGAGTAGATGAAGTGCATAACATCCATTGACCTGTCAGTGTCTCGGCGAAGATAAGTCTGATGCATGAGGTCAACCTGATATCCATGAAACTGATCAAAGTTGCCAGCCTTGGGAGAGATGGTGTTCAAGTACACCCTGCGCATGATGTCAAAAACTGGCAGCAGATGATTCACATACCCAACAGTTCCCCATCCTTCAATGTAGAGAGGCTCCAGGACCTCAGGATCAGCAGCTACAGGACCATGAACACACCAACCATTTGCCCCGCGGCCAGGCTGAATGGGATAGCCAAGAAGCTCAGCAAACTCAGCCCAAGTAGCGGTAAGAAACACGTCCCTGGTCATCCACTTCATCACACCTTCAGTAGAGGACTGCATGTGAAGAAACAGAGTGGAGTAGAACTGAGCAATAGCAGTCACATCAAAGTTCTGACGGTGCTCCATGAGGGGAATCAGCCCAAACTTCTGGCAGATATCAAGAGCCTCTCCAAAGTAGACTTGCTTCTCTTCCATGTGAGGCACATTGATGTACTTCTGAGGAGCAACCACGAACTTCTTCTTTGATGCATAAATTTCATCATAAATATGTTCCTGACGGCAGGTGTGAAAATGAGGGTCCAAGCAAAGACGATCACGAGGCACGAGGTAGGGATCCGTAGCCCTAAATGCAGAGTAAGCCTTCTGAGACCACTTGGAAATCTTGGCTTTGGTCATGTCTGGCCCAGCAGCAGTGGCCTTCTGAGCAAGAGCAGGCCTCTTCCCTGCAGCAGCAGCAGCACGGCGGGCAGCAGCAGCCTTCTGGCGAGAAGTCTGAGCGGTCGGACGCATAACCTTAGCATCTTCCTCATTAATCTCAGGAGGAATGTCAGCGGATGGTCGGCGGGCACGCTTGCCTTGGCGAGTATCTCCTTCCCCTGAGAAGAAAGCACAAGAATAGGGAGGGGAGGTGGGATAAGTGCACAAGTTCGGAAGAGGAAACAAAAGAAATAGATTGGAAAAATACAAACAGAAAAAGTTGCATTGTGGCCGAAACTTCCGCTGAATCGCCGGAACTTCCGGTGAAAATGGTCCACCGGAAGTTCCGGTCGTGGCTCACCGGAAGTTCCGGTGAGGCCACGAACTGACGGTTCCAAACAATAGTTCACTAGATGTAGATCTAAAAAACCACAAGTTCACAGATTTTTCTAGGATGTATTGTACCAATCTACTCAAGCATGATACCCTAGACCTACCAAGATCTTCCAACAAGTTCTAGCCAAAGAACTAGCCTAGACAAGGTGTGCCCTAACTCAAGCCATGGTGAGAGCAAGATCTCCATTAATGGAGGGAGTTGAGGGCAAATACCGGAGTCCATGGCAGGAGATCGAGGTGGGGAAGGATCCCACAGAGCAGATCTGCGGAGGAGAGGTTGGAGACGAAGGGGCCAGAGCGCCTTCGTGGAGAGGTCCTGGCCGGCGGCGCTCCAAATAGAAGATGGGTCTTGGGGGAAAAAAGGAAGAAGATCCTGTTTTCCCCCAGGGCCCACTTTATATAGGATAGGGAGCACCACAGGAAGTTCCGGTCAGGGATCGGAAGTTCCGGTGGACCGGAACTTCCGGGTCAGACTGACCGGAAGTTCCGCTGACGCCAGGAAGACCATCTCAGGATAGGAAAACAAGGAAGAACTTGTGCAGGGAATAGAGAGGGCTTGAGGTAAGGAAAGGATTAGGATAGATAGCTCAAACTGTGAAGAACCAAAATCAACAAAAAACAAGAAAAACAAAAAGGTCAAAGACACAAATAAAAACGAGTCGGTAGCCGAAGCCACCTTATATAAGAGTAAATGGCTTGACACCGCGAAGATATATCTTGGGTTCATTACCAACACTCATCATGAAGCTCAAATGGTCTCCTTTAGAGACTATAGAGTATGAAAACTTTAATGTGCGCATAATAGGGATAGTGTTTGTTCATAAGAGGAACTACACTCCCCCTAAATCCATGCCTACATCCAAACAAGATACACATTGAGACGCGGGTAGGTGTGCAAGGTGCTCAAGCAACATTGCTCGAATCAATGATATTTAGCTCATGCCTTAACTCTCGGAACCTTGCTTCATCAAGAGGCTTTGTGAAAAGATCCGCAAGATTTGCCTTGGTGGGAACATACTCCAAAGAAATGTCTCCTCTAGCAACATGGTCCCGAATGAAATGATGACGAATCTCAATGTGCTTGGTCCGGTTGTGTTGCACGGGATTGTGAGCAATAGCAATGGCACTCTCATTGTCGCAAAGAAGAGGCACCTTGTCAAAAGATAGTCCAAGATCCTTCAAAGTTTGCTTCATCCATAGCAATTGAGCACAACATCTTGCGACAGAGATGTACTCAGCTTCGGCAGTAGACATAGACACACAGTTTTGCTTCTTCGAGGACCAACAAACCAAAGATCTTCCGAGAAACTGACAAGCTCCAGAGGTTGACTTTCTTCCCACTTTGTCACAAGCCCAGTCCGAGTCCGTGTAACCAATGAGATCAAAGCTGGCTCCCTTGGGGTACCACAACCCAAAGTTTGGGGTATGAACTAAATATCGAAAGATCCTCTTGACAGCCACCATGTGACTTTCCTTTGGTGCGGCTTGAAATCTTGCACACATACCCACACTCAACATAATATCCGGTCGGGATGCACAAAGATAGAGCAAAGAACCAATCATCGATCGATAGAGTTTTTGATCCACCTCCTTACCCTTGGGATCGAGATCAAGATTAACCTTAGTTGGCATGGGAGTCTTGGCACCTTTGACTTGATCAAACTTGAACTTCTTGAGCATGTCTTGGATGTACTTGGCTTGGTTGATGAAAGTCCCTTTCCTCAATTGTTTGACTTCAAATCCAAGGAAAAACTTCAACTCCCCCATCATGGACATCTCGAAGCGGTCGGTCATGAGCTTGGCAAAATCCTCATTAAAAGTTTTGTTAATAGACCCAAAGATAATGTCATCAACATAGATTTGGCATACGAACAAGTGGCCTCCAACTTTCTTAGTAAAAAGAGTGGGATCAATGAGGCCCACTTCGAAGCCACGGTCTAACAAGAGCTCCCTAAGGCAATCATACCACACACGTGGGGCTTGCTTGAGGCCATAGAGTGCCTTATTGAGCTCGTAGACATGGTTCGGAAAAAGTGGAACCTCAAAACTCGGAGGTTGCTTGACGTATACCAACTCTTTCAAAGGACCATTAAGAAAAGCACTCTTAACATCCATTTGATGCAATTTAAAGTTATGATGGGTAGCGAAGGCAAGAAGCATACGAATGGATTCAAGGCGAGCAACGGGGGCATAAGTCTCACCGTAGTCGATGCCCTCAACTTGTGAGTATCCTTGGGCAACTAAACTTGCCTTGTTGCACACGACAATTCCATTCGCATCGCACTTGTTCTTGAAGACCCACTTGGTTCCAATGATGTTTTGACAGTCTTTAGGCCGCTCAACCAATGTCCAAACATTGTTCCTCTTGAAGTTGTGAAGTTCCTCGTTCATAGCATCAAGCCAATCATCATCTTCAAGAGCTTCGAAGACTTTCTGTGGTTCCACAAGAGAGATAAACGCATGGTGAGAGCAAAAGGAAGCTAGTTGCCTCCTAGTAGTGGAACCTTTATTGAAATCTCCATAGACATTATCAAGGATATGGCCATCTCGAACAAGCTTGGCGATACGATAGGCTTGACGACGGGCTTGTGCTTCAATTCGAGATTCTTGAGCTACCACTTGGTCATTTCCACCAATTGAGCCGCCCCCTTGACTATAAGCACGAACACGAGGGTCATCTTCATCAATTTCTACTTCGGGGGAGTCATCACTTGGAGAGGATCCTTGAGGATCATTGACTTGCTCTTGATCTCGACGAGCTTGACCTTGCGGAGAAACGTGAGCTTGAGGAGGAGCCCCATCTTGGGGAGGTTGATGAGGTTGATGAAGAGCTTGTCCGTGGGAGGTGCCTTGAGGAGGAGCCCCATCTTGGGGAGGTTGATGTTGTTGATGAAGAGCTTGTTCTTTAGAGTTTGGAGAGTCATGAGCATGGGAAGCTTCGGAAGAGCTTGAGGGAGCTTGTGCCAAGAAAGTAGGTCCTTGAGGTGCAAGATGATCTTGTGAGAGTGAGGGCTCCACTTGAGTAGAGCTTGGTCCTTCTCCTTCGTCCATAAGGGGATCCTCAATGGGGAGGTGGAAACCCACACCCATTCTTCCTATGGCCTTGGGAGGAATTTCATCACTTGGATCACAAACACCATCTTGCCTAACAAGAGACTCATGGTTTTCATCAAACTTCACATTGCTCGTCTCTTCAACTCTTCCATTGGCTTTGTTGTAGACTCTATAAGCATGGGACTGATTTGAGTAACCAACGAAAATTCCTTCTTGAGCCTTGGATTCAAACTTTGACAAACGAACTCCTTTCTTGAGGATGTAGCACTTGCAACCAAACACCCGAAAGTAGCTAACATTAGGCTTTTTCCCGGTGAGAAGTTCATAGGGGGTCTTGTTCTTATTCTTGCGGAGATAAAGCCGGTTGGTTGCATGGCAAGGGGTGGATATGGCCTCGGCCCAAAAGTTGTATGGAGACTTGAACTCAGCAAGCATAGACCGAGCCGCATCCATCAAAGTGTGATTCTTCCTTTCGGCAACTCCGTTTTGTTGAGGGGTGTAGGGAGTGGAGTATTGATGCTTGATTCCTTCATCACTGAGAAACTCATCCAAGGTATAGTTTTTGAACTCGGTGCCATTGTCACTTCGAATTGAGAGAATAGTTGCATTGTGCTTCCGTTGAACCTCATTAGCAAAGTCAATGACGGTTTGTTGAGTCTCACTCTTGTACTTGAAAAAGAACACCCAAGTGTATCTTGAGAAATCATCCACAATAACCAAGCAATAATTCTTGCCTCCAAGGCTATCATGAGAGGGAGGACCAAAGAGATCCATATGCAAGAGCTCCAAACATCTCTCGGTAGTGATTTGATTGAGCGCTTTGTGAGGAGTTTCATGCATCTTCCCTTCAATACAAGTCCTGCAAACACGATCTTTGGCAAAGGAAACATCGTTAATTGCAAGGATGTGGCCCTCGGAGTGAAGTCTTTGCAAAGTCCTCATGTTAACATGGGCTAGGCGGCGATGCCACAACCAGCCCTTGTCGGCTTTAGCATAGAGACATAGTAGTGGTCCCTAAAAAGTCCACCACATACAAGTCATGTTCCACATATCCTAAAAAAGCCACCTTGAGAGACTTGCTCCACATGAGGACCACGGAATGAGAATTAAAGAAAGAAGAAAGACCCATAAGAGCAAGAGCACGAACTGAGAGTAAGTTGTAACCAAGAGTTTTGACAAGCATGACGTTAACCAAGGATACATCCGGGGTTACCACCACTTTGCCAAAACCCAAAACCTGATAGCTTGTTTTGTCACCATAGGAGACCATGGTGTTGGCAATATTGGGTCTCAATTCGGTCATGATAGACTTGCTTCCGGTCATATGACTCGTGGCACCACTATCAAGCACCCATTTTGATCCGCCGGAAGCATAGTCCTACAAGAAAATCAAGCCTTGGTTTTAGGTACCCATTTTGCAATGGGTCCCCTTTTGTTAGTGACAAGAACCTTTGGCACCCAAATGGCCCAATGATAATCATGCGTGTAAGATGTCCCCACATATCTAGCATATACATGACCATCATAAGATTTGCAAATAATATAAGAGGGATTGTTCTTTCCGGCAAAGTTGTCACTTTGCAAGAGGGTTAGGCCATTTGGTACTCCTTGGGCCATGCCCTTGTTGTTTTTCTTCTTCTTGTTCTTCTTCTTCTTCATAGTCTTGGCAAGTTGATCCTTCAAAACCTTGACCTCCTCTATGAGATGCTCATGCTTGCAACAAGGGTTAGGAGAGCTAGACAAGTCTATAATTTGCACAGCGGAAGACTTAGAAAGATCACAAGTTAATTGAGTTTGAAGCTGTTCATGAGCCTCAAAAAGATTTGAGAATTTACTCTCCAAGGTTTTGTGTTCCTCTTTGAGTTTCTCAAGATCCTTTTGAGTCCTATCATGACCACCCACAAACTCAGCATTTTCTTTCTTGAGAACCTTAATCAAAGCAAGAGCATGGTCACGTTCTTTAATTGTAGAGGTCAAAGTGTTATTATGATCATCTACAAGCTTAGACACATTTTCTTCGAGATTAATTCTCATATTTTGTTCATCCTCAAGACTTTGAGTGAGAGAGGCAATTTCATCGGCGACATCTCTTTCAATTTTACTTAGCAAGTCAAGAAGTTCTTCCTTTTCATCTAAGGCATCTCTAGCATTTTCAAGTTGTGCAAGTAAGGACTCAAAGCAGTTTTTAGTTTCTTCATCTAAGGTAGTAACAAATTCACACATGTCAATCATCCCTTTCTTCACCTCTAGACCAACAAGATCAAGAGAGGAAGGCTCACTAGAGATAGGTTGAGGAGTGGGTTTCGGTGATACCTCGGTGGCCTTGGCCATGAAGCACTTTTGGTTGGAGGAGATGACATTTTCATTTGGCGAGTCGAAGAGGGATAGACGTGGAGTTGAGGTAGTGGCAATAGCAGCAACCCCCACAATCTCTCCACCATGAACTTCATCATCATCATCTTCATCCGTGCCCGAAAGATATTCTTCATGGACCACAATTGCTCGTTCCTTGTTAGTGGCGTTCTTGACGGCGTAGTTCTTGTTTAAGGGATGAGGAGGTCTTGACTTGACCTTGCAAATGAGACGACCACCATTGTCTTCACGGTTCTCAAAGGGACACTTGGCCACGAAGTGACTCTTGTCGTTGCAATTGTAGCATGACCTTGCTTTGGGAGACTTTTTGGGTGAGTTGAATCTTGAGTTGTCCCTTGATCTTGACTTGAATCCGGACTTGTTCCAAAAGGCCCTTGAAGCGAGAGCAAGATGTTCATTGAAGGCACATTTGAGATCTTCTTGAGACCACTCACTTGATGTATCATCATCATCAACTTCAATAGCCTTGTCCTTCAAAGCAAGGTTCACTTTTGTTGATCCAATGGCTCTAGCTCGAGCGGACTCAACATTCTTCTTAGCAATAGTCATGGCAATTACTTCACTCAAGACTTCTTGGGAGGTCATTAAGTGAAAGTTAGTTCTTCCCTTGATAGAGTTGAGCTTTTGTTCTTCAAATGGGAGAAGAGTTTGAATGAACTTCCTCTTCATAAACTTGTCATCAACATAGTGAGCCCCAAGGTCCCTCATAGTGGAACAAAGGACCTTAAGGCGCCTATACATGTCTTCAGGGGTCTCATCATCTTGCATTGCGAAACCATCGCACTCGTTGTTGATCTCATCAAACTTGGAGCTTTGGATGCTAGCATTCCCAACAAAGAGCTCGGTGAGTTGATCCCAAGATCCCTTGGCAGTGTCAAATTGGCGAATGTGAGCAAAATCCTTTGGAGTCAAGGCCTTTTGAATCATTCCCAAAGATGTAGCATTGAGTTGCTTGTCCACCACTTCACCTCGTGTCAACTTCTTTGGGTCAAATGGAGAGAATCCATCCTCCACAATCCTCATTAACTCAATGGATGAGCTGGAAATATGTGAGCGCATTAGATATTGCCAATTGGCGAAATTAGACGTATCTAGCATGGGTGGTTCTCCTTAAGGTATAATGTGTGGCATGGGGATGGGTGGATCCGGAGTGTACTTCGGCGGTGGGGGTACCGCCGAGTAGTCCTTTCCTCCATTTTCCCCTTTGGAAGTTGGGTTCTCGGGCTCCTCGATGTTCTCACTTGGAACCTTGGTAGAGGTTTGAGCAACAAAACCAAGTCCCAAGTGTGTGGTGGCAGCCGCGGGAGTTACCCCGGGGGCGGACACCGTAATGGTGGGAGGAACCTCGTTGGGTTGGGGTGTGTCAATAGCAACCATGGGGTTTGGCTTGAGAGACTGCAAGAGAGTCATCATTTCCTCGAACTTGGACATCATGGATGACTCCAATTGCTTGAGGTCATCCATAGTGGCCAAGTTCTTGGATTTTTCAGTTTCACTACCCCCTTCGTCGGCCATAGTCTCTTAGGCGGTAAAGCCCGAAGTAAGAGCCTGTGCTCTGATACCAATTGAAAGTACCGACTTGATACGACTAGAGGGGGGTGAATAGGCGTCTACCCAATTTTAATTTGTTTCTCACTTTTAGGCTCAACGAGAAAGGAAGTTATCTAGATATGCAACTAAGTGGACAACCTAAATGCAAGAAAACAAACACCAACAACAAAAACAGTAAATAGCAAGGAGTAAAGGAAGGGAACGAAGTAACCGGCGAGGGGACACGGAGATGTAATTCCCGTAGTTCACTCCCAAGGAGCTACGTCTATGTTGGAGAGGTGTCGGGGCCACACAAGGTCACCCGAGCGCCACAAAGGCCTCACCTTCTTCTCCGATGAGCTCCCCCACAAAGGAGGCCTCACAATCCACTAACCGGTGACCATGAAGGCGCCAACCGAAACATTTACACCAAGGTTGAGGGGGGGGCTCCACAACTCAATTGGAGGCCCTCAACGACACCTCGAAGCTTTACAACACACGCCTCAGCTCCGAGGATGCCCTACACCATCTAGGGTTCCAAGAAACCCAAGAGCAACAAGATCCACAAAGGATGTGTGGGGGAAATCAATTCTTCTTTGGTGGAAGTGTAGATCTAGGTCACCTCCCTCACCTCTCAAAAGATCAAGTCATTTGAGTGGCTAGAGAGAGAGATCTAGTGAGGTGAAGCTCAAGCATTAATGGAGGAGAGAGAAAAATTCTAGAGACGGTAGGAGGAAGAAGGGGGTGCCTTAAATAGCCCCCCCCACGCTGAACCGTTACAGCCTCCCCGCGACCTCACCGGAAGTTCCGGTGAGGGGCCGGAAGTTCCGCCCAGCCTGGCTCCAACGGTCATCAGACCGTTGACGCCCGCTCCAGAAGCGCAACCGGAAGTTCCGATCAAAACGGACCGGAAGTTCCGGTGAGCTTCCGAGCAAGTTCCGACCAAGTTCCGGCAAATAGCACGCTTCAAAACAGAAGGTTACTGAGCCTCCACCGAAACTTGGGGCGGAACAAGCGGCAGAACTTTTGTGTCGCGAAGCGAGTCTGACCAGAAGTTCCGGCTTTCAGGCGGAAGTTCCGCTCAAGAACTTTTGGCAGGACAAGTTCCGATGCAAGTTCCGGCCAAGTTCCGGCCAAGTTCCGGCAAATAGCACACTTCAAAACAGAAGGTTACTGAGCCGCCACCGGAACTTGGGGCGGAACTAGCGTCGGAACAAACTGTAGAACAGCCCGCAGAAAAGTTTGAGCGGAACTTCCGGCCTATGACCGGAAGTTCCGGTGAGACACAAAAGGCCCCAACAGAATAGGAACACGCTCTCTCTCATGGGATAATGGGATGGCTGTGGCGGTGCATATAGGTTTGTGCAAGAACAAGTGATTTCCCACAGCCTTCCAAAATGGACCCCCTCTTAATAGTACGGTGACCTAAAAACAACAACCGGAAAGAAACTAGGAGAAGACTAAAAGGCCACCGTCTTCAAAAGATCACAAGAGAGCAACCAACACAATAGAAGGAGACATCAACGACGTTTCCCCTGAAACTCAAGAGCACAATTAAAAACACGGTTGGGATTGTCATTTTAACACCAAAAACATCATGGGAAGATATAGTCCTTTCAGAATCCCAACGCCAGGCACATCTCCGGCGAGGAATCACCGGTGATTCAGTGCGCCCCTCGACAAGCTACTGCCACGTTGAGCTCCAGTACGTCTCTGCGAGTCTGGTGAGCCTCCCCATTCTCTTCCTCGCTTCCAGTAGCCGCCGCAGCACCGTAGACCGAGCGCGTCGCCGCTTACCATCGCCGCGCGCCGCCAGTTGATGGTCGCTTGATCATCGGCAGTAGGATCTTGATCCAGTGGCTACGATAGAACACAACCCGAAGGGGTATCCTTTGGTCTGATCCGTGCGATCCACTTTAGATCCAACGCACCGCATCTGCTGATCCGTGCGAAGTGGTATGGGCGAATCAGGACGTGACGCGTAGCCCGTGATTTGTTTTAAAAACAGAATTTGTTCTATTAGATGATCAAAATTGTAAATTGCATAACTTTTAATCCACACGTACAAATTTTATAAATTTTATATCAATGGAATCAGCAGGACAATTACTTGCCAACCATGTGCTTTGTTTAGTAAATTGCTTCTGTTAAATTGTTTGTTTTTACAGAAACATGTGTAGGCATAATTTGGATATAAATTTTATTCTAGAAATATTTTTATAGTAAAATCTTTGGCAATTGGATTTTTTGAACCTACTGACCATATAAAACAACTTGTGGAATTAAAAGTGTATTTGATGAAGCCAAAGAATAAATTTTTGAATTAGAACATTTCTAGTCAAATAAAAATATTGTTTATGTGTTAAAATGCTTTTTGAGTAAAAACAATTGGGAAATTATTTGAATTAAACTCTCTGAACCTAAACACCAAGTTTTGTGATTTAAAAATATATTTGATGAACCCTATAAATTATTACTTTGCTAAAAGGCAATTTGAACAACACAAAATATTGTTTTGGTATAAAAATGGTTTTAGGTGTAACCTTTTGCAAATGGTTTTAATATTAAACACTTGACCATAAAACACTAACATTTGTGTTTAAAATGTATTGGTCAAACACTAGAAAATATTACTTTGATTTGAACCATTTCTAACAAAACAAAAATGACTTAAAGTGACCATTTTTCACTAACTTGATATCAAATGGTTTTACCACTTTTATAAATGACCAATGGGTGTTTTAAAATGTTTATAACCTATTAGAAACCACTTTTCCAAATAAAACAATCTTTGAAATGTTTGCATGCATTGCCTTGTTCTTATTATTTTATGTGATGTTGCTTGAATGGTAGATTGAATATTTGCTTGCTTGATTGAATTGTAGTGGAATTTGAAGAGTGGGACTATTGCAAGATCAAGGAGTGAACTTATATTATCTACCAAAAAGGCAAGTGATGCTTCATACTTTTGTCCCATTATTTTCACTATGCATTAGTGATATTTCAAAGTAGGACTTGCATGGAATTTTACTAAGTGTGCTCTGCCATGGGAAATCCTAGTAGTTGATGCCTTAGTAGAATTTTCCTAAGTTAAGATTCCTACTACTATCATGCTTAGATTAGCTAGTAGAAAACCAGGGTGGATTATATTCATGCTATGGATTATTTCAAAGTCAAGGACTGATGTTTTGTTTAATAAAACAACTAAGTGAATGAATCACCTGGGTGGAAAGGGGCTTGCTTGGTGGTTTTTGGTTGAGTGGTTACATAAGGCCCATTTCTATGGTTTACCTTGTGTATCTCACTTGTGGAATGCCACCCAGGAACAAAGATATTTGAGATGTCAAATGTTGAGAAGCTTCAAGTGCAGCCACTTGGCATTATGGGCTCTACCTGGATCATATAGTTTGCAATAACTTAGCCAAATGGACAGTTTGTGGTAGGGGATTGATAGGTTGGAGCGCGTCCATTCTGGTCTAAGGGAAGGCTTCTGAAAGATCTTGTCTTGGTGAAACCAAGTCTTGTGGGGAAAGTGCAACACCTCTGCAGAGTGTAAAATATAAGTACTTAGCCATGTCCCTGGTATTGGACAATTTGAGCATGAAGACATGGAAGCTATCAAGAATCTCCTCATACAAATTTCTAAGTTAAAAACTTGTGGTTGAACAAGGGTTGAAGGATCACCAATTTCTATTGGGGGATGCCTTGGGGGATTTTGCCAAACAAAAACTTAGTGTTTTCAAATGATAAGAAAAAACTATTTTGAGCAAAGAAGCCTAAGCTCCACTTAGCCAAATGCATATAGATGATAGACTCCACTATTCTACCATAGTATCACTTGCCAATACAATTCAAATGTATTGACCCTTGTGGCTGTAACTTATAATGTTGCAGGTTTGTTTGGTGTTAGTGAAGTGTGTTGAATAGGATTACAAGTCTACAACCAACATGATTGCGTGTGGCACTTTGAAGATGAAGGACTCCATGCTATAGTTATTTCTATTGCATTGTACTGAGATAGCCAAATGAGCTATGTAAGATGTAATGAATTATTTTATTCCTGGTTATAAAGTGGTATTATGACCTTTGTTTCTTGATATTACATCTTAACTGTGGATGCTAGCTATTGATCCAGGGACTAGCATCGTAAACATAGGGATCTCTACCTTATGAAAGGTTGGGACCTCTACAAGTAGACTTATCAGCCATTTGCAAAGATATATTAGTTTGTATCAATTTTTCTAGTTGAATTCACTTGTAGAGAGAAAAAGGCATAATACTAACTCCTGCTCCCAAATCACACAAAGCAGTTCTAACATAATTATTGTTAATAGAACAAGGAATAGTTGGAATCCCTGTGTCTCCAAGCTTCTTTGGAACCATACCATTGAAGGAATAATAAGCAAGCAAAGTGGAAATTTCCTCATTAGGAATCTTCCATTTATGAGAGACAATATCGTTCATATACTTTGAGTAAGGAGGCAATTTAATAGCATCAGTCAAAGGTATTTGCAAAAACAAAGGTTTCATCCACTCACAAAACTTGTTATAGTGTTCTTCTTCCTTTGACTTGTGTTTCTTATCAGGAAAAGGCAATGGTTTTTGAACCGAAGGCTCTCTTTCACTACCATGTTTATTAGCAACAAAATCTTCCTTAGTGTACCTAGTATTCTTAGTGTGCTTTTCAGGTTCTTCTTCAATTTCTTCTTTATTAGGAGCATCATTTTTATCATTACCACTTTTAGTTTCAGTATCAGAGACAAATATACTATTAGGATCTATAGCAGGTTCAGAAGATTCCACAACTGTTTTATGTTTCTTTTTCTTTATTGTAGAAGAAGTACCACTATTTTTAGCTTATTGAGAATCTCTCAATTATTTTAGGATGTCCCTCAAGATATAAGGGGTCCTGAGTGGAAACACCACTCCTAGTTCTAATTTCATAAGCATGTTTTTCTCTAGAAGCATTAACTAGCAAATCTTTTTGTACTTTAGTAAGCTGATCAATTTGAGTTTGAACTATTTGGAAATGTTTAACAAGCATTTTAACATCATTGGAGGTTCTTTCTACAATATCATGCAACTCATTAATTGCTCTAGAGTTTTCCATTAAATGATTCTACACTCTCTTATTAAAATTATCTTGCTTAACAACATAAATATCAAATTCTTCTAAGCATTGATCAGGAGGTTTAGAATAAGGAATATCACCTTCATCAAAATGTTGGAGAGAGTGTACCTCAATAGTGGATGAGTGGGAGATTGGCTTACATAATTCTTCTATAGGAGGTAAATTCTTCACATCTTCAGATTTAATACCCTTCTCCTTAAGACATTTCTTAGCTTCTTTCATCACTTCATCAGTTAATTCAATCACTCCCCTCTTTTTTGGTGTTGGTGTTGGGGTTGGCCTAGGCATAGTTGGCTCAAGTGTAGTTGGCTCAGGTGTAGTTGGCTCAGGTGTAGTCCAATCATCATAATTCTTGCTCATTTTAGCCATTAATTCCTCAGCTTCTTTGGGAGTTCTTTTCCTGAAAACACAATCAGCACAACTATCCAGGTATGTCCTAGATTCATCAGTTAGTCCGTTATAGTATATATCAAGAAGCTCATTTTTAGGTATTGGACATCCAGGCTATACTTGAATTAAAGCACAAAACCTTGCCCATGATTCAGGAAATTTCTCCTCTTTTCCCTATTTAAAATCAAAAAGTTCCTGCAAAATGGCCTGTTGAGCACTAGGAGGGAAATATTTCTGAAAGAAAGTATTTATTAATTCATCAGGACTTTAAATAGATCCAGGAGATAAATTATTAAACCAAGCTTTAGCTTCTCCTTTCAATGAAAAAGGGAAAACTTTAGCAATAAAGTAGGTGTGTTTCTTAATATCAGCAGAAAATAAGCCAATCATAGTAGATAGCTTAGTCATATGTGCCACAACACTTCCATTTTCAGTCCCACAAAAAGGTTCTTTCTCAACAATGGTTATGTAAGATAGATCAAGAGAGAAATCATAATCCTTATCTTTAATGTTATGGGAGATGTGGCAAACTTAGCATCGGGAGATAATTTAGGTCTCACAGTATGTCTCTCAAGAAGACTTTTAATAGCACTTGCACCATGAGTGTTTTGACATTCCTCAATAAATTCACTAGTCAGTTCAATATAACCGTCATTAATATCATAGCTAGGCCTCTCTCTAGACCGAGTGAACTAACAGGTGTAGTAATATCTTCATTAGGAGTTTCAGTGTTTCCCATTATAGTTCTAGCAATTGTAGCATCTAGGAAAGGACCTAATGAACCACTCTCATCAAGTATAGTAGAAGTAACATCATGAGTATCAGAAGCAATTTCAGATTCAGTAGAAGTAGAAGTATGTGCAACATGTGTATGTGGTGTTGGTGTAAGGAGTTTACTCATCACAAATTGTGAATCAAGAGCAACAGAGGTGTTCAGAACTATAAATCTTCTTGGAGTGGATGGCAATATAGGAACTTTTCCATCACGAGTTTTACCCATGATGAATGGATATCAGCAAAAAATAATAATTCCAAGTGAACTTTATAAATATGGCGCCAGAAAATAGGCTTGATGACCCACAAGTATATGGGAAGTAAAACCCAATTTATTGATTCGACACAAGGGGAGCCAAAGAATATTTATAATCCTTAACAACCGAGTTATCAATTCAGCTGCACCTAGAAATAGTATTGCTCGCAATAGTTTATCAGTAGCAACAGTTTTGTAGTAGCAATAGCAAAGTAACAGCAGTAGTAAAATAAAGACAGTGGCAACAATTGTAGTAAACAGTAGGATTTTAAAGTGCGGTAGGCATAGGGATGGATGGACGGGCGTTGCATGGAAAAGACAATTTATGTAATAATAAAGACCAAGGGAATTTGCAGATAAATAAGATAAAGCATCCAAGTACTAAGTAATCATAGGCATGAGTTCCATATATAGTCATACGTGCTTGCAATAAGAACTTGCACAACATCTTTTTTCCTGCCAGCCCGTTGTAGCGGGACCTCTAGGGAATCTACTGGCAATTAAGGTGATCCTTTTAATAGAGCACCGGAACAAAGCATTAACACGATGTGAAAACATCTCTGGTTATCCCGATTTCTGTCACTTCGGGGCCTCGGGTTCCGGACAATGATATGTGTATACAACTTGCAGGTAAGATCACAAACAATAATATCATCATGAATCAATAACATGTTTAGATCTGAGATCATGGCACTCGGGCCCTAGTGACAAGCATTAAGCATAACAAGTTGCAACAATGTCAAAAAGCACTAACAATAGATACTAGGCACCTTGCCCTAACAATCTTATGCAATTACATGAACAATCTCATCCAATCCCTACCATCCCCATAGCATACTGTGACACCCCCGAAATCAGGGCTAAACAAATTCCAGACCTCTGTCTGACATAAGCTTAACCTTGAGCTTGAGGATATCCAGTGAAGAATCGGTAACAAAACCGTGACCCTACGACACAAAATTTATTACAGCAAGCTCATAACTGAGCAAACAACCAAATTATTACAAGCAGAGGTCACTGACCACAAACATCAAACAACGGAAGAAAAATTATGTTATTAAGCATAGCAAACTTAACAAATGGCCTAAGAGGCCTGAAGCATAACGATGACGTCCCAGCCCATAGATTCTAGGCTGCCGACCGGGAACCCCAAGCTACTCGTTGATGTCGATGTTGTACGGAACTCGTCTTCAGGGAACACTTACTATGCCAAAAGTATCAAGAAAGCAAGGGTGACTACAGGGTGTACTCTGCAAGACTTATGGCTGGTGGAGTTGTTTTGCATAAATCCATCTTTGTTTGTAAAACAAGAGAGAGAAGAAGCTCGTCTAGTCAGAGTATTTTAAAAGGGGATAAGAGAGTGACATCTCCGAAGTATTGATCGTCATCTTTTGATATACACCAAGTAATCATCATCACCTGAACTAGGATCACCCCGTCGTACCCATGAGGAAGCATCCTTAAGCACACGTTAATATGCCAAGTTTTACGATTAGGTTAAAGTTCTCTATGATCTTAGAATCTGTTCACCAAGCGTTCATAACCGTGAACACGGCTTTTCGAAAAGTTTATTACCCTGCAGGGGTGTACAACTTTACCCACACATAATAATCTTCTCTTAATGCCACAATGATTAGCCCTCTTCCTTGGAAGGCCGACAGAGGGTGGTTAGACACGACCTTTACCTTGCTTTCGCCGAGACCATGAGTCACGCAATAAGTATGGTTCCACCGTAACGGGTCAAATCTCGAAGCCGATACTTAAAGATGTGAGGCGAGGTTGGTTTATCGGGGGCGCTATCTACCCCAAGCAACCTCGGCCACGCTTACCTACCTGTTATGAATGCACCTGCACCCGACAAATCTTTCAAAAGGTTTTCTATGCATATGTCAAATTGAATGCCCGAACTATGTGACTCATGGAATCTACTAGGCAAGTTAGTTGCTCGTGAGGTTGTCCAGGCCCCGTGTGGTTGTACGCTCGTCTTGGTTCCAAAGGCAAGAACTCAGGTCCTAGTGGTGGCGAGCATGGGACTAGAAAAACCACATCCCACCGTGGTCTCCCATACAAGCCTTAGCATGTCTAAACTCATATCACCTCATCAATCTATCTCGATCTCCTGTCATACTAGATTCTCTACATCTGATACATCATCTGGATGGACTAGACTCAACAGCTATGCATGGCTAAGCAAGACACAAAATAAGCTCTAGCAGTGTACACAAGCCAAACCTAGTTATGCTAGGAGCAGTGGATCAGGTAATATAAGCTCAAAGGGAGTAATGCAACAGATAGGATATTCTATCTATCGACAAAATACCACAGTAGAATTGTATGCATCATGGTTGAATTGAATACTTTCGAAATCATAGGATTGTATCATGGTGGGGCTATGCTTGCCTTTGCCATTTGATAACCAATAAGCAAATCTTCGGGATCCTTGTACTTGGCTTGGTTATAGTTGGTCAAGTATTGTTTGTCGATCTTCGATATTCGACGGTGTTGATCTCGGGCTTCAATCTCGATATCGTATTCTACCGGGAAGAACCAAACATTGGAAAGAGAGGGAAACAATCAACACATGGCATCAATGCAATGCTCAAGCAAGGATGATGATATGACAAGTTAAATTGTATTGAATTGAAACCCTAAAACATGCTCGACAATTTAATCGGGGTTCCTAGGTGTGAAAACCCTAACTCAAGGAAACTCCGGACGTATATGAGAGGGTTGGTTTGTTCTTCTAATTATACTTGTCATTGAAGTTGTTGATCAATGCATGATTATAGCTTAGTTAGATAGATCTCATTTTCTGAACATTTTGATATATTATTCATAATTTTCTGAGTTAAAATGAATTACTTATTGAATTTACAAGTTTTATTCAATTTCTGCAATTATTAAACCTTTTTTGAAATTAGATAAAACCTGAAAACCATTTTACACCGAGGGATGGCTAGCCACAGTGGTTGACCAGTGGGACCGAGGCTACGTCGGCCTCCACACGGCAGGAATGGGACCTACCCAAGTTGACTGGGGGCTGACCCGCGCGTGACGCTCAGGTGTTGCCACGATGACGTCACCGACGGCGGTGAGCTGTAGAAATCGAGGGGACGGCGGAGGGGAAAGATCTGGGGCGTGTGCGGGTGCGCGTTAGAGAGGGGAGACCGAGGCGAGTCAAAATATGGAGGCGCCGCCTCGTTTGGGTCACCGGAGGGGCCTAGACGACGAGAAACCGCGGCGGCCGATGGCGGCGCTCGACAACATGGCAAACTAGAGGGAGAGGGGAACGCGAGGTGGTGCTGGAGCACCGCATGCTCACCCTGAGCATGTTGATGGCGGTGTCGAGGCCGGAGGAGCTCCTTAACAACGGTGATTGAAGACGACCGTGGCGGCCGGACCTCGGGGAGACGACTCAAATCCGGCGATTAGGGGGCTCCCTGGCTAGAACGTTTCAGGGAGAATGACGAAGTCGAGCATGGCGGTCGTGGTGGTGGTCTCAGAACGGCGAGGGGAGGTCGGGAGCAACGGCGACGAGCAGCGACCTCTGCTAGGGTTTTAGCATGGCGCCAGAAATTGGGGAAAAAAGGATCTAGGGTTCGTCCGAGCGCCGGCAGAGATACTTGTAGATGCGGAGATGGTCGGTAGCGAGAATCGTGGCACAGGCGGGCATCGCAGTGACGGCGGGCCCAGCGCTAGTGAGCAGCTTGCTTGTCGTCGTCGAAGACGACGACATGAAGGAGTAGGCTGAACCGGTATGGGATGCTGGCGGGCTGACTGGGCCGAGGATGGGCCGGCTGCGGGTGCACGCGGGCGGCAGAGAGAGGAAGAGAGGGATGGGCTGGCCTGGGCTGCTGCCTCCTTTTTTTAGCAAATCTTTTTCCTTTTTCTGAGATTTGTTTTCTCTTTGTAATTTCATATACAAAACTGTTTTTGGCATTTGAAAAATTCCATTGATTTTTGCAAAACCTTTGAAATAATGTGAGGCCCTTATAACATTTTGGGCTTCAAAACTTTTTGACCATTTTCAAAATATTTGAAACCGTTTGAAATAGTTAGAGAGAGAGATGGAGATTAGGGTTTAGGGTTTTCATTTTATTTTCTTTGCATGCATTTTACTAGATGATGCTCATGAATGCACAAACAAAACCCTAACTAGAGTTTAACTAAAACTGGGGTGTTACACCTACTACGGGGGATTACTCACTCATGGATGGGGGAATCATGGATGGTTGATGCAAAGGCGTTGGTGATGATGATGGCGATGATCTCCTCCAATTCCCCATCCCGGCAAGGTGCCAGAACAGAGTTTCTGGTGGTGGCGGCGCAGCGGAACTCTATCTGGAAAAACGTCGAACCCCCCTTGTGTTTTTAGGTTAGAGGGTATTTGTAGGCAAAAGGAGAGGTCGAGGCGGAGTCCGAGGCGGCCACACCATGCCCTGGCGCGGCCAGGCTTGGCCCGTGCTAGGGGTTGTTTGGGCCACTCAGGCCTCCTCTCCCCTGTCTTCTGGATCCATGGGTCTTCTGGGAAAATAGGATTTTTGGCATATTTTCTGGGATTTTTCCTAAAAGTTGATTTCCTGCACAAAAACGAGACACCGAAGCAATTCTGCTGAAAATAGTGTCAGTCCGTGTTAGTTATATCCAAATCACACAAATTAGAGGAGAAACAATAGCAAAAGTGTTCAGGAAAGTAGATATGTTTTGGACGTCTCATCGAGGTCAACATATTTCCTTGTTGTATAACACCGTATACTTTTGGTATGTTCTCGTTCACATATCCGGAAACATGTCTACAGATCTCACTAGATGATGTAGACAAACTTAACTCATTGTTCAATGATTTACACTTAATAATTTTTGAATTTCTTATTCTTACTATGAACCTGGATCAAATTATGTTGAGTATTTATCATGGTTTTAAATATAGAATCCTATGATAAAACATACTGGATGTTTGACCATCCTATTCTTTCTATTAAACCATCGATGTTTGTACTTAATGGTTTTTCCTAACTTGAATGATTTAGGACAGTTTCTTAATCAATTCCTATTTTGAACTCTTCAGAATATCTATTAGGAATTCATTCCAATATAATGTATAAGACATATTTTAATCTTCTAAGATTTCAATGTCCAATATACTTTCAACTTTACTCTCATAAATCAAACTTTATTTATTGGCTTTTTGGTCCTCTTTCATAATGTGTCATTTAGACATATGAATCCTGTCAAGCTCCCACTCAAAATATGTCGCTTACATATATGAGTCCAAACTTCACAATGCTCCCAATCAAAAATATGTCACTCACATATTCATTTTAGGAAGACTCTCTGGCTCCTGCTCAATTTTATGAAAATTTCATATCCTCTCAATATTCCTCTCTGGCTCCTGCTCAATTGAGAATTTCTTTTACAAGTCCCTAGTACTTTACTAGAATTAAATCCACCAGTCATTAGCATTTGTGAATCAAATCCATTAAAAATTTGTCCAATACATCTTTTGGTGAATCGCACTTTGTCATTTAAGGCTCCCACTTATTTCCTATGACCTTTGTGGTCCTACAGAAATATCACGCAACTCCTTTACTCGATGAGATTTAGTAATAGTTTTACTTTCTAATCTTAAGTGAAGTTCTAATTCCAAGATTTCATTTCTTGTATCTTTAGTATACCACCAATTACCTTTTAGTTGTAGGTATATCTTGTTCTAATAACGTGACAAGTAATTCACACTTATCTCCACACCAGGTGTAGGGCATATTTGCGAATCAACTTTATGTAAAAGCATAACTTAAAAACACAATGATCACAATCACTGATCCATTTTCTTTAACATGAAGAGTCCCGTTCTAGAACACATTCCATTGCGCTTCTCAACACTCCGATGCATGGTCGCAGAACTTCATCATGCTCTTACTTTATTCCACTAACACCATTGTCGAGAAACACACTTTCTCGAGAATGCACCAAACCTTTAGCAATAATAGTTTTTCCTTGATTTGGCTCTAGTCATGGAATTTGTATTACAAACTTTCCAAGGACTTGTTTGTTATTGTTTTGGTTTTATCAGATAAATCCAGAAACTTTCACGAATTCTAGATGGTTTACTTTTATTACATTCAATGGTATTTAGTAACGCTATACTGTTCTATTTGATTTATTGCCATATATTTCCCACTTAATGCCAATAAGGCATTTTATAAATGTTCATGTATTATCAGTTAGTTTCGTAACTCGAATAATTCACACATAATTGAAAGCAACATATGAACATGAATAGAAATCATTCATAAAAGCAGAACACCTGATTTGTTACAAAATCGTATGAATAGCCGTCTTACAAAGTGTGAGACATACTAATGAAGTTCATATTCTACCGATTACAATAATTATCCAAAATAGTAACTAAATGATAACTATCAAGGGAGAGTGTCGTTGGCCATCATCATCATGCTCGCCATCAACACGCAATGTCACATCCTCTCTCGCAATCAGCTCTCATGCAGAAGGACCCGTTTTCATAAAATAGAACAAGTATCAGATATTTAAATGCTGCAAATAAGTGTTTGCAATATTATAACATTTATAAAATTTGTATATTATATATATATATATACCTTCGACGTTGATGACTTCTCTAGCAATGGTGCGGTGACCCATCATACCACTTCATGTGTAGTACACTATAGTCGTTGACATGACACCCATAGAACACCGTTCCGTAAATATCACATCCCTCAGAGTGGTATAACAGAAACACTCCGGGTCCATATTACAAACATTCATACATTATTATTATTACAATACCAGAAGTTCAAGACTTCAAAAGGTTTCAACTTACAAACTAAAATGTAAAGTGTTTCAGCGGAATTTAAAAGTAGCAACTCCAACTAGGAGTTGAGCTCGGCAGCTTATTCTATAGAGTTCATGCTACTCGGCTCCGTTGGTTACTACTAACTAGGATACTTAGTTGGAATCGTTTTCGTCAACACCATAGCGGATTTCGTAATCCACTCCTTCAACACCTCCTGACAGGTCAGGCTCCTCGTAGAACACATCTTCATGACATTCAGCTGCATACATTGGCACGTCTTCGGGATCCTCAGAGTCTAAGCAAGGGATCAAAGGAAAGGATGAGTAACAGCGTTACCCAACAAGTTCATTATATGGAAGGTGGGAAGTTTGATGCTCTAACTACCACCTCAGACTATAAGTCCTTGGTACTATGCAGTTTTTGTAAATCTTTCTTCAAAGATTGATTTTATTATGAAAATCTATGACTATCAGTCTTCACTGGTTGACCAGAACTTTCATGGAGTTCCTTTCCTACCGCGTTCGTAGCTCCTTCCCGGAATAGGGAGTAACAAGTTATAATTCTTACACTCTGCAGAGGTGCGTTACTTTACCCATGAGAGATCAACTCCTTGTTGCACAACCGGGCGTACTTTCCCGTCCACAATTCCATGATGTGGGGACCAGTAGTTGGTCCAAGCCAATCACTGCCCCCTTCGCGACCTCGCATGCCTCCTTGGTGTACACCATGCCCACATATTGAATTACAACAATCAAACCGTTAGATGCTAGAACTATCGTGGGACATTGAGGGTTCCCACCCATATGCTGCATATCCTCTACGAATTACTAATTAATATGCACGCTACGATGATAACATCCACGACCTGCACATCCGGCTTCATGCGAGAGGAAGAAGATACAGCTGACTTCTCTATCCTATTCCAAATCTCATGGCTAACGCGTAATATACGGCGCTAGAATTACTGATGTCAGGGGTTATTAAGTCCTTAACTGATCATCATTGTTGCAAATAGAACCCTAAGTTCTATTGCTCCATTATATCATCACTTAGGATGATATCTATGATTTCTTTAATTGTGAAAATAATATTTTCTTTCTTCGAAGCATATATGATAACACACAATTTGCAAATACTTTGATAAATACTCTTCAAAGGATATGAGAAAGTGATGAACTTGCCTTGTGATGGCAAGGTAGTGAAGTCTGATGCTTGCACTGGACCTTGAGCTTCTATGTCTACAAAAACATCATTATTGCCCGGTAAGGACAATATTTAAAGAAGCAAAATGATTATGCAAAGTAATGTAATGCATCATTTAGCTTTATATGTATTCTCCTCCATTTATTTAAATTATAAAAATTCTTTTAATAGAAAATAATTTATAAATATTTTTTTAATATTTTGGAATATTGTTTTATTTTATTTTATTTCAATTTGTTTGTATTATATGTAATTAATAATTCCTTCAAGGATTATTATTAAATACCAAAAATTCATATTAAATATTTGTTTAGTATTTTTCTAAAATACTACAATATTAATATATAATTAAAGTGATTTTTATTTATTTTTATCATCTTCAAGAATTTTGTCAAATTCCATAAGGAATATAAATATATATTACAAAATTCTTAATAAAATTTATATGTCTAAAATTTTATCTATTAATTTATTTAGATAGTTTGGATTATTGTGATTCCAAAAATATTTTATTTATGTTTTTTGGACTTTTATTTTTATTTTCTAGAATTTATTTAAGTTCAGGGGCAATTTGGTCTTTTTCCAATTATGAAAACAGGCTCTAAATGATTTGGGCTGGCTATTTGGTTTGATTGGGCCCTTGTGGCCCATTAGGGCAAAGGCAAAACAACACCCCGAAAGGGTATTGGCCCATTCCAGCCCATCACTCTCTGTCTCTCTCTCAAGCTCACCTCTCTCCTTCTCCTCCCTCGACCCCGTGGTCAGCGGTGTCACCGCCGGCGATTCACGCCGTCGTGGACCTCCCTGGCTGCCGTCGTGGTGCAGGATGAGGTTGTCGGCCCTGCTCTTCCTTCCTATCCAATTGGATTTGGACCTGGAGCCCTCCTGCGACCAGATTGATGTCGTCCTGAACCCTAGGGTTTGGGGTTGGCATTGATCTGATGCCGCCGCTGCTGTCGTGTGCCGTGGAGATGCTCCTCGTCCCCAGGTGTGGCCATGGTCGCCGCCGTGGCGTTGCGTGGGTTGCAGCGCCCCCTTGGGGGTGCTCCCCCTGCCGCCGTGGTCATCGGCCTCCTCTGCTTCCTCTTCTGATCTACAGCGAGGACCTTTAGTAAGTTATTCCTCTCCCTCTCATGCTCTCTATGCTAGGCCATCCCATGCTAGCTTTTGGTAGTGACCTTTATGGTTACTGTCTTGTCCTGATTAAAATGATTTTTTCTACTTAGGGTTCATACCCTGCTATGGATTAGATATTTGATGAATTGGATCATGTATTGATGATCCTTGAATGTGTTGAGTGTGACTTGTTATGGATTATTGCTGATGGTTAGCTGTGTGATGCTAGTGGTTTGTAAGATGATTCTATGGATTAAATTTTAGATGATTCAGATGGTGAAGTTGCTCTAGAGGCAATTCTTGGTAAATCTAGTGGTTTAATATCTCACCACTGTCATTACTTGGTTGATGACAGTGAGTGTTGTGTGATGAAGTCACTGTCTTAGTACTGTTGACTTAAGAATTCATATATACCTTGAGAACAAAATGGTTTTCTATAGTGAAGATATATATATATATATATATGAATATCCTGGTTATGATTCTTGTGATTAAGAACAGGAAAATGATTTATAGTTGGTTGGTTGTGGCTGTGAAGATTGGATGCTTAACCTGCTTAGTTAAGAACTGTTCTTGTGACACCATCCTTGTATGGAACACAAGATTAGATTCTATAACTTGGTTTGGAATTATAGATAAGTGGAATTCTCTTTCCTTGCATCCCTAGAACCAATGATGTTGGTCTGAGGTTTAGGGATTTAGATCTCTATCTTGTTGATTTACATGGATTGGTTCTGGTAGTGATACCAGCTACTGTTTCTTGAATCAAAGTTGGGGAAAGATGCTTGTAAGTTTGATAACTTATATAGATCCATAAGATTTAATTCTAAGGTGCTACTCTTGTCTTAGAGATGTGCCTAGAAGTTTAAATTTTTAGCTATGTTCATTCTTGAATTGAAATATAGCTTGATTTCTTAGATCAATGATGTTGTCTTGAGATCTTAGTTGGATCCTTATACTTTTCTGATTGCTTTTAGTGTTTAAAACCTCAGTGATGGATTCACCCCACTTGGGTGCTTTCTAAGAGTTTGAGTAAGAGACAGATCATGTATGCCTGTCTAATCTTAGACAGATAGATCATGTGATGATCTGTTTACTCACCACAGTCACTTGATGTTGGGGTTTCTTGTGGTTGATCTTGTGCTAACTTGATCTGATGCTCTCCTGATATTTCTAGCTCCTGGATTGTCTTTGATCTAGCCCTTCATCTCATGTCCTGATGGCTTGATCTTGGTCTTGGTATCCACCTGATCCACCCCCTCCTTATGTCACCATGTTGGTAGTGTGATCCAAGGTTTTTGATTGTTGTGATTTAGCTTGGCTTTGGCTGAGTTTAGCTGCTGGCTACTGTTCTTGTTGTGTATGAACAAGAAAGTAATGTGTGGCTGGCTTCCCACGGCTGTGTGGATGGTTTTGTTTGATTGTGCTGTTGTTGTGGTGCTGACAACACACACCATGCAGTTTGATGTGTGTGCTGACTGTGTGCCTGCTGCACAGTTGTGGATATGTTCTGAATTTTGAGAGTTACTGTTATTAGGTTACATTTTACATGGCTGGTGAAACTTGCCCCTCCTTGCTGTTTATTTGACTTATGGCTTAAAATTATGAAAGATACATTCTTTCATATTGGTGAAACCTGCCCCTTAAATACTCAATGATGAAAAAGTGAACTGTGCACTTCACTGTCAACTCTGAGAGTAAAATAATTCTAATCCTAACTTTCTTTTTGTTTTAAGTTTCTATTTATTTTGCAGGTACCAGATTTGAAGATCAAGATTTTATTTTAGGCTTTTATTTTTCTTTATAGAATAGTCACTTGTAATAATTATCATATTCAATTGTAATCTTTAATTTATTCTTTTGTACTCTTTATTTTTATTCCTTTGTAATAAAGATTGTACTATTATTCAATAAAGAAGTATTATTCTTCTATTTAATTATTATTGTAAAGATTGTTGCTCATTTCCATAAGTTACATTTTGTAACTCATTATTGAATGAAGTTTTGGAATATTCCTTTTATTGATTGTCTTCTTTCATTTACAGTTCGAGTTATTATTGGTTAATTCTTAAATTAAACCAAATACTCAAACATCAATCAAAAATCCTTTTGAATTAAAATTCAAACACTCAAGTTTTAAATTCAAATTTCATTTCCCAAAGCACATAAGTACACAAAGATCATATCAAAGTCTATAATAATCATCCTTCAAGACTATACCTAATATCAAAGTATGAAAGAAACCTTGATCACTTTAGGTTTTTATTTGGCGAAAAAATTACCCACATTTTCACAGATGAATGCATGCAATATCACAAATTTCTAAATCTACGCTTCGTTAGTTCCTAAATGTTGGGATGTTACAGACTTCCCCCCTTAAATTAAACTTTGTCCCGAAGTTTGTTGAGATGTACTTGAATAGTTTTGGATAGGCTTTTCTTAAATCCTCTTCTTTCTAACAAGTGGCTTCCCTTTCAGGGTGATGTTCCCACTATACTTTGCAATATTTGATTGCCCTATTACTTAACCTTTTCCAGTTTTCTTCCAAAATTTATAGGGCTTTTCAACATAGGTCAAGTCTGCTTGTAGTTATATCTCCTGATGTGTAATTGCATCATCCATAACTTTCAAACATTTACGAAGTTGTGACACATGGAAAACATTATGCACTTGAGCCAATCTTGACGGTAACTCTAAAGCATAAGATATAGTTCTGTTCTGACTTAATATCTTGAATGGTCCAATATATCTTGGACTCAATTTTCCTTTAACTCCGAACCTTTTCACCCCTTTCATTGGACTTACTTTCAAATATACCATGTCTCCCACTTCTGGATGCCAAGATCTTTGACTTTGATCAGCATAACTTTTCTGTCTACTTTGAGATATTTTCAGTCTATCCCTGATCTTATCAATGATATCTTGTCTTTCCTTGATATAATCTGGTGCAAACTCCTTGCTACTTCTAGGCTCATACCAACATATTGGTGATCTACACTTCCTTCCATACAGAACCAGATATGGAGCTGCCTTCAGACTACTCTGATAGCTATTGTTATAGGAAAATTCTGCCAATGGTAGAGGATCTTCCCATGTACCTCCAAAATCTAATGCACAAGCCCTTAACATGTCTTCTAGTATCTGATTTGTTCTTTCTGTTTGACCTCTTGTCTCAGGATGATAGGTTGTGCTGAAATCTAACTTTGAACCAAGTGCTTCATGCAACTGCTTCCAAAATGCTGAAGTAAACACTGATCCCCTATCAGTTACGATCTTTTTGGCCACTCCATGCTTACTTACTATCTCTTTGATGTAAACTTCTACTAATTTCTCAGCATTATCTTTCTGATTTATCGGAATAAAATGTGCACTTTTAGTGAGTCTGTCCACAATTACCCATATCATATCTTTCCGTTTAGGTGTCATGGGAAATCCTGTGATGAATTCCATACCTATTTCCTCCCACTTCCATTCGGGAATTTCCAAAGGTTGTAATGGTCCTGTTGGACTTTGATGTTCAGCCTTAACCCTTTGGCAAGTATGGCATTCTGATACATATTTAGAAATGTTCGTTTTCATGTTATTCCACCAGAATAGTTCTTTCAAATCCATATACATCTTAGTACTTCCTGGATGTATAGAGTATGGTGTTTCATGTGCTTCTCTGAGTGTGACATCACATCTGGAACACAAAGACGGTCTTGAAACCATAAAGACTCATAATCTCCAAGGCGAAAAACTGATTTTGCCCTTGAGATATCCTCCGAATTTCCTCAGCAATAAAAGGATCTTCTGCATGATGTCTGAAAATTTCGTGCTTAAGATCACTGTCCTGCTCTGCAACTACCTGCATAGTAGCTAATCCTCCAAGAACCTCTGTTCTAATGAATTGAAGCTCTAATCTTTCCAAGTCCATTTGTAATTCTTTTGGTAGCTCCCGATTGCTAGGCTGAATATCTGCATTCTTTCTGCTTAAAGCATCAGCTACAAAATTTGCTTTCCCTAGAGTATAGTTGATTGTTAAATCATAATATTTGATTATTTCCAACCAACGCTTCTGTCTCATATTCAATTCCTTTTGAGTGAAGAAATATTTGAGACTTTTATGGTCAGTGTATAACTCACATCTGGCTCCGTAAAGAAAATGCCTCCATCCTTTTAGCGCAAAAACTACTGCTGCTAACTCTAAATAATGAGTTGGGTAATTGACTTCATGTGGTTTCGGTTGTCTTGAACCATAAGCAATGACTTTCTGATCTTGCATTAACACACAACCCAAATCTTCTTTAGATGCATCACAGTATACTGTGAAGTCTTTCCCTGTTTATGGAACTGCTAAAATTGGAGCTGTGGTTAACCTGGTCTTTATCTCCTGAAAACTTGCTTCACACTTCTCATCCCAATTGAATGGTGTATTCTTTCTTAACAATTTGGTCATTGGTCCAACTATTTTGGAGAAACCTTCAATGAATCTCCGATAATAACCAACCATTCCTAAGAAACCTTGAATTTGCTTCACATTGGTTGGTGCAGTCCACTCTAGTACTGACTGAACTTTAGATGGATTTATAACAATTCCATCTTTACTGATCACATGGCCGAGGAATTCTACCTGATCTAGCCAAAATTCACACTTACTAAACTTAGCATAAAGTTTATGTTCCCTTAGAGTCTGCAATGCTATTCTCAAATGATCAGCATGCTCTTCCTTATCCTTGGAATATATCAGAATATCATCAATAAAGACTATGACGAACTTATCCAAATATGGCATGAAGATTTTGTTCATCAGATTCATGAATATTGCTGGTGCATTGGTCAAACCAAATGGTACAACCAGGTATTCATGCTGTCCATATCTTGAGACAAATGCTGTCTTTGGAACATCTTCCGGTTTGATTTTTATTTGATGGTATCCAGATCTTAAGTCGATCTTTGAAAATACTACGGCTCCTTTCACTTGATCAAACAAATCTTGGATCCTTGGAAAAGGATACTTATTCTTGATAGTAACGTTGTTCAAATTTCTATAATCTCCACACATCCTTCTTCCACCATTCCTCTTATCCACAAAGATTACTGGTGTTCCCCATGGAGATACACTTTCCTGAATAAATCCTTTTCTGGCTAACTCATCAATTTGGTCTTTGAGTTCTTTTAACTCTTTGGGTCCCATCTTATATGGTGCTTGAGCTATTGGTGTTGTACCAGGAATTAGATCAATAGTGAACTCTATCTCCCGATTTGGTGGCATTCCCGGTAGCTCTGCTGGAAAAACATCTTGAAATTCATTTACTCTAGGAATATCTTCCAATTTGACCTCTTTCATCGAGTTCAACTGCAGATCCACCATGATATGACTATGCTTATCTGCTTGGTAAACTATCCTTGCTCCACTTGGAGTTTTGATTGAGACAGTTTTCTCCTCACAATTTATCTGAGCTCCATGTTCCATCATCCAGTCCATCCCCAGCACTACTGCAATTCCCTTCAAAGGAATCACATAAAGGTCTGCAAAGTATGTACAACCATAGATCGAGATAACCTAATCTTGTTTGATGTGGCGTACAATCACATTTCCCCCTGCTGTAACTACAGTCATAGGGTTTTCTAATGCTGCCCTTCTAATCCTGAATTTATCACATAATTCTTCAGAAATGAATGAAGTAGTTGCACCAGTATCAAATAGAACTTTGCCGGGATTGTTAAGGATAGTGAGCATACCTATCACTGCATGCTCCGAATTATCCACCTCCTCGAGGGTTGCGCAATTCAGTTTCCCGGTAGGTCTGTTCCTCTTGCCATTGTTGTTCTTGTCATTATTTCCTCCTCGATTGGGCTGTCCATTTCCTCCACTGGCTTGTCCTCCTCCCTTGGTAGGCCAACCTCCTGGTGGTTTGCTCGGACAATCGGGATTGATATGCCCCTTCTGACCACAACCGTAACAGATCACTACAGGCTTTTTGCATTCCCTCTGGAAATGCCCCGGAACTCCACCGTTGTTACAAATAACAATCCTTCTAGGATTGGATTGATTTCCACTACTGCCCTTGTTATTGTTATTGTTATTGTTGCCATAGGCCTTGTTTCGGGGTTTGAAATCCAGATTGGGTTTAGGTTTACTTGCCTGAATTATCTTGGTGACCTTCTTGGCTCTCTTCCTCCTATCCTCTTGGACATTCTTATAATCATCGTCGAAAGTAATGGCTGCATCCAGCAACTGCTGATAAGTTTGCTTATTAGCTAACCTTAGCTGCATTTTTACAAATGGGTTTAACCCACGCAGGAAATGTTTCTTCCGCTTCTCTTCCGTGTTAACATCCTCCTCAGCATAACGAGATAGTTGACTAAACTCCCGGATATACTTCATGACACTAGTATATCCCTGCTGAAGCTCCTCAAATTCTCTCCGCTTCAACTCCATAACACTTTCCGGAACATGATATTCACGGAATCTCTGCTTGAGCTCCTCCCAGGTGAACTCCCTTCCTGGTTGTTGCATGGCCAACTGATTCTCCCACCAAGATGCTGCATGTCCAGTCAGAAGATGAGTTGCATACCTCAATTTCTCCTCATCATTGCAACCTACAGTCTTCAGTTTTCTTTCTGTATCTGCTAGCCAATCTTCTGCATCCATTGGTTCAGGGGCTGATGCAAAAGGTAACGGCCTTGCATTCTGGAAGTCAGAAAGACTTACTCCTCCACCTTCAGGTGCCCTCTGATTTTCTCGTCCTAGCAACTCTTCCATGAACTTGTTCTGGGTCTCTTGCATCATTTGCATAGACTGCAAAAAGTTCTGCTCCATTAACGGCCTCATTGGTGGTGGTGGTAGCAATGCTCCCTGATTTGCTGCATCTGCATCGGCCTTCTCTTTGTCCTCACGTTCCATCCGCTGCTGTTCAGCTTTGGTTTGTACACCCGTATCCATGACCCTCTAGTCCTGCAACATAAAGCAAATACTCATAATTACATCATGCACATGTGTTCTGAGCTCGAATTTACGCACAGAACTAGTCATACAATGAAGATCCAAAGAAAATCCAAATATGCATGTCACATATTATACATAATATCATAATAATACAAAGTCATTACAACATATACCATATAGGTATAATCACAACACTACCTTATTTATCTAACTATCTTATTTCTTGGGGTAACTACACGGTACTTGATACCTCTAAATAGTTGCCTACTTCTAGTAGTAACTACGCTCATCATACATGCATGATGTCCAACCGTGATGACGTGACGTTTGTCGCACAGTTTGTGGAACAAATGTCCTTCTAGAAGGAACATACTTAGTATCTGAAGTGTCAGGGATTGAGTCATTACTCAACCTGAGCGCATTGACTCCCTCCAGCTCAGCTGAAAAGTCCTCAAAAACATATTCAACATTATCACTTGCTTGCATCTCCTGATCTTCATTCCTTAAGTTGTCAACAGGATACGCAGATCCTGCTGCTTCCCAGGTACTCCTTTGGGCAAGATAGTTAAACACTGGATAATGTATATTCCCTGGGTTTTGAGAAGATGTTGATGATTCAAACACTCTCTCCTCAGGATCTTCTTCTTCATCCTGATTATCTATCGACATGGCATTTCTACTACTATTACTAGGGTTAATTCTTGCACCCATCCAGCTAGATTTCCCAACATTTCTGTCAGAACCATCTGTGGACATCTGGTGTTCATGAGATCCTTCATATGATCCCCTTCTCCAACCATCATAATTCTCAATAGGAAGTTCTGAATCAGAACCATCCTCTGAACCCTGTGTTACTACATACATCGTATCCATAGTAGGATCATGTATAGGTTCAGGACTTGGTGAATAAGGATATGGTATAAAAGATTCAGGATCTATAGGTATATCCTAAAAGATAGGTATTGCACTACTACTTGCTTCCTTTTCCAACTGGATTGCTAACTGCTTCCTCCTTTCCGGGTCAGTTAGATCCTCTAACATGTTATTTTTATCTTCGACAATCACTTGATGTGTCTTATAAAAATACACAATGAGTGTTCGGTATCTATCCATAAACTTGGAAGCTAACTTAGGATGTTTCTTAACCAAAGTAAGATGATCCGGTATAGGCCCCGAGTCTATAGAATCATGAGGTATCACAGAAAATGTGCTACCTTCTAACTCCTTGGCTTTATGCTCCCAGATACTAGCTATAGCCTCCACAACAACAACATGATATGCTGCTAAGTGACTCCTACCTTCAGGTATAGGTAGATCGTGATATAACCCAGGCTCCTCTAGAAGTTGGATACTCACACGATACTTGTATAACATCCGGCCACCATAGTAGGTTATAGTGTTCACTGGAATTCTAGTTGGATAACTAAAAATCTTTAAAAGTTGACGAAGTTGGTCTGTGAATGATCCTTGATAATCATCAAGAGTCTACTCTTTCCTTACCAAAGTCTATTTTGGAAACTTTGGTGCCATAGCTCTGTATATCAGAAAAATAGTTTTGATTAGTAATCAATAATATATTGCATCATAACAAAGAATTATCGGACTAAAACATTTAACGGAATATTCTCATTTGAATACCCATTATATTACTTTTAGAGAATTCTTTATCGTTGCTACACTCTCCTACATGTAGTACCCTTTACTAGGTTTCCAACCTAAGATCAAAGCAATTTGCTCTGATACCAACTGCGGTGACCCAGCATACCACTGCATGTGTAGTACACTATAGTCGTTGACATGACACCCACAAAAAACCGTTCCGTAAATATCACATCCCTCAGAGTGGTACAACAGAAACATTGCGGGGTCCATATTACAAACATTCACACATTATTATTATTACAATACCAGAAGTTCAAGACTTCAAAAGGTTTCAACTTACAAACTAAAATATAAAGTGTTTCAGCGGAATTTAAAAGTAGCAACTCCAACTAGGAGTTGAGCTCATCATCTTATTCTATAGAGTTCATGCTACTCGGCTCCGTTGGTTACTACTAACTAGGATACTTAGTTGGACTCATTTTCGTCAACACCATAGCGGCTTTCGTAATCCACTCCTTCAACACCTCCTGATAGGTCAGACTCCTTGTAGAACACATCTTCTTGACATTCAGCTACATACATTGGCACGTCTTCGGGATCCTCATAGTCTAAGCAAGGGATCAAAGGAAAGGATGAGTAACAGTGTTACCCAACAAGTTCATTATATGCAAGTGGGAAGTTTGACGCTCTAACTACCACCTCGGACTATAAGTCCTTGGTACTATGCAGTTTTTGTAAATCTTTCTTCAAAGATTGATTTTATTATGAAAATCTATGACTACCAGAACTTTCATGGAGTTCCTTTCCTGACGCGTTCGTAGCTCCTTCCCGGAACAGGGAGTAACAAGATACAATTCTTACACTCTGCAGAGGTGCGTTACTTTACCCATGAGAGATCAATTCCTTGTTGCACAACTGGGCGTACATTCCCGTCCACAATTCCATGATGTGGGGCCCAGTAGTTGGTCCAAGCCAATACTGCCCCCTTCGCGACCTCGCATGCCTCCTTGGTGTACACCATGCCCACATATTGAATTACAACAATGGTTTGTACAAACCGTTAGATGCCAGAACTATCGTGGGACGTTGAGGGTTCCCACCCATATGCTTCATATCCTCTACGAATTAACAATTAATATGCACTCTACAAGGATAACAGCCATGACCTGCACATCTGGCTTCATGCGAGAGGAAGAAGATACAACTGACTTCTCTGTCCCATTCCAAATCTCATGGCTAACGCGTAATATACGGCGCTAGAATTACTGATGTCAGGGGTTATTAAGTCCTTAATTGATCATCATTGTTGCAAATAGAACCCTAAGTTCTATTGCTCCATTATATCATCACTTAGGATGATATCTATGATTTCTTTAATTGTGAAAATAATATTTTCTTTCTTCGGAGTATATATGATAACACACAATTTGCAAATACTTTGATAAATACTCTTCAAAGGATATGAGCAAGTGATGAACTTGCCTTGTGATGGCAAGGTAGTGAAGTCTGATGCTTGCACTGAACCTTGAGCTTCTATGTCTACAAAAACATCATTATTGCCCGGTAAGGACAATATTTAAAGAAGCAAAATGATTATGCAAAGTAATGTAATGCATCATTTAGATTCATATGTATTCTCCTCCATTTATTTAAATTATAAAAATTCTTTTAATAGAAAATAATTTATAATTTTTTTTTTAATATTTATGGAATATTGTATTCTTTTATTTTATTTCAATTTGTTTGTATTATATTTAATTAATAATTCCTTTAAGAATTATTATTAAATACCAAAAATTGATATTAAATATTTGTTTAGTATTTTTCTAAAATACTACAATATTAATATATAATGAAAGTGATTTTTATTTATTTTTATAATCTTTCAAGAATTTTGTAAAATTCCATTAGAAATTTATATATTACAAAATTCTTAATAAAATTTATATGTCTAAAATTTTATCTATTAATTTATTTGGATAGTTTGTATTATTTTAATTCCAAAAATATTTTATTTATAATTTTTGGACTTTTATTTTATTTTCTAGAATTTATTTAATTTCAGGGGCAATTTGGTCTTT
This sequence comes from Avena sativa, assembly GCA_916181665.1. Lineage (NCBI taxonomy): Eukaryota > Viridiplantae > Streptophyta > Magnoliopsida > Poales > Poaceae > Avena > Avena sativa. Next base: position 19,786,490 of record OV702284.1, read on the forward strand.
TTCCAATTATGAAAACAGGCTCTAAATGATTTGGGCTGGCTATTTGGTTTGATTGGGCCCTTGTGGCCCATTAGGGCAAAGGCAAAACAACACCCCGAAGGGGTATTGGCCCATTCCAGCCCATCACTCTCTGTCTCTCTCTCGAGCTCACCTCTCTCCTTCTCCTCCCCGACCCCGTGGTCAGCGGTGTCACCGCTGGTGATTCACGCCATCGTGGACCTCCCTGGCCGCCGCCGTGGTGCAGGATGAGGTTGTCGGCCCTGCTCTTCCTTCCTATCCAGTTGGGTTTGGACCTGGAGCCCTCCTGTGACCAGATTGTTGCCGTCCCGAACCCTAGGGTTTGGGGTTGGCATTGATCTAATGCCGCCGCTACTGTCGTGTGCCGTGGATATGCTCCTCGTCCCCAGGCGTGGCTATGGTCACCGTCGTGGCGTTGCGTGGGTTGCAGTGCCCCCTTGGGGGTGCTCCCCGTGCCGCCGTCGTCGTCGGCCTCCTCTGCTTCCTCTTCTGATCTACAGCGAGGACCTTCAGTAAGTTATTCCTCTCCCTCTCATGATCTCTATGCTAGGCCATCCCATGCTAGCTGTTGGTAGTGACCTTTCTGGTTACTGTCTTGTCCTGATTAAAATTATTTGTTCTACTTAGGGTTCATACCCTGCTATGGATTAGATATTTGATGAATTGGATCATGTATTGATGATCCTTGAATCTGTTGAGTGTGACTTGTTATGGATTATTGCTGATGGTTAGCTGTGTGATGCTAGTGGTTTGTAAGATGATTCTATGGATTAAATTTTAGATGATTCAGATGGTGAAGTTGCTCTAGAGGCAATTCTTGGTAAATCTAGTGGTTTAATATCTCATCACTATCATTACTTGGTTGATGACAGTGAGTGCTGTGTGATGAAGTCACTGTCTTACTACTATTGACTTAAGAATTCATATATAGCTTGAGAACAAATTGGTTTTCTATAGTGAAGATATATATATGAATATCCTGGTTATGATTCCTGTGATTAAAAACGGGAGAATGATTTATAGTTGGTTGGTTGTGGCTGTGAAGATTGGATGCTTAACCTGCTTAGTTAAGAACTGTTCTTGTGACACCATCCTTGTATGGAACACAAGATTAGATTCTATAACTTGGTTTGGTCTTGTTCAAGCTTAAAATTGACTTGGAATTATAGATAAGTGGAATTCTCTTTCCTTGCATCCCTAGAACCAATGATGTTGGTCTGAGGTTTAGGTATTTAGATCTCTATCTTGTTGATTTACATGGATTAGTTCTGGTAGTGATACCAGCTACTGTTTCTTGAATCAAAGTTGGGGAAAGATGCTTGTAAGTTTGATAACTTATATAGATCCATAAGATTTAATTCTAAGGTGCTACTCTTGTCTTAGAGATGTGCCTAGAAGTTTAAATTTTTAGCTATGTTCATTCTTGAATTGAAATATAGCTTGATTTCTTAGATCAATGATGTTGTCTTGAGATCTTAGTTGGATCCTTATACTTTTTTGATTGCTTTTAGTGTTTAAAACCTCAGTGATGGATTCACCCCACTTGGGTTCTTTCTAAGAGTTTGAGTAAGAGACAGATCATGTATGCTTGTCTAATCTTAGACAGATAGATCATGTGATGATCTGTTTACTCACCACAGTCACTTGATGTTGGGGTTTCCTGTGGTTGACCTTGTGCTAACTTGATCTGATGCTCTCCTGGTATTTCCAGCTCCTGGCTTGTCCTTGATCCAGCCCTTCATCTCCTGTCCTGATGGCTTGATCTTGGTCTTGCTATCCACCTGATCCACCCCCTCCTTATGTCACCATTTTGGTGGTGTGATCCAAGGTTTTGGATTGGTGTGATTTAGCTTGGCTTTGGCTGAATTTAGCTGCTGGCTTCTGTTCTTGGTGTGTATGAACAAGAAAGTAATGTGGGGATGGCTTCCCATGACTGTGTGGATGGTTTTGTTTGATTGTGCTGTTGTTGTGGTGCTGACAACACACACCATGCAGTTTGGTGTGTGTGCTGCATGTGTGCCTGCTGCACAGTTGTGGATATGTTCTGAATTTTGAGAGTTACTGTTATTAGGTTACATTTTACATGGCTGGTGAAACTTGCCCCTCCTTGCTGTTTATTTGACTTATGGCTTAAAATTATGAAAGATACATTCTTTCATATTGGTGAAACCTGCTCCTTAAATACTCAATGATGAAAAAGTGAACAGTGCACTTCACTGTCAACTCTGAGAGTAAAATAATTCTAATCCTAACTTTCTTTTTGTTTTAAGTTTCTATTTATTTTGCAGGTACCAGATTTGAAGATCAAGATTTTAGTTTAGGCTTTTATTTTTCTTTATAGAATAGTCACTTGTAATAATTATCATATTTAATTGTAATCTTTAATTTATTCTTTTGTACTCTTTATTTTTATTCCTTTGTAATAAAGATTGTACTATTATTCAATAAAGAAGTATTATTCTTCTATTTAATTATTATTGTAAAGATTGTTGCTCATTTCCATAAGTTACATTTTGTAACTCATTATTGAATGAAGTTTTGGAATATTCATTTTATTGATTGTCTTCTTTCATTTACAGTTCGAGTTATTATTGGTTAATTCTTAAATTAAACCAAATACTCAAACATCAACCAAAAATCCTTTTGAATTAAAATTCAAACACTCAAGTTTTAAATTCAAATTTCATTTCCCAAAACACATAAGTACACAAAGATCATATCAAAGTCTATAACAATCATCCTTCAAGACTATACCTAATCTCAAAGTATGAAAGAAACCTTGATCACTTTAGGTTTTTATTTGGCAAAAACTTTACCCACATTTTCACAGATGAATGCATGCAATATCACAAATTTCTAAATCTACCCTTCGTTAGTTCCTAAATGCTGGGATGTTACAAATGGGCTCAACCCTCACACTTCTCAAGGGCGATATGAACTCATGGAAATCCTGCATTTCCATATCCCCTCGCTTGATGCAAACCCTGGCATACTCTTGGTAGCTGGGGGCAACGACCGAAGAAGTACTCCTATTGCAAATGAGTCATCCTTACAGTAGTCCACGAAATGAACCAACCTCATGTATGTGAATCAGGTGGCTCTCTAGGAAGGTGTTTTCATCCATCTGAATGGCGTGGAATTCACCCATCGGTTTATGCTTCCACAGGCGTACTTGGCCTATGAAGTGCGCTCTCAGCTGATCCACCATCGCATATGGGTCAATATCACCCATGAGAGGATGCATTTCATCCATCGTTCCATAACGCATGATCAGATGAATATACACGGACATATCACCACAAAAATAGTGGTCAGCCCCTGTTGTGGGGTCTCTATATCAACCCGTGGATCCTCCAAATACATATTGTAGCGTATGTAGTCGACCATATCATTCTTGGCAAGGAGAGAGTTCAGACGCACTAGCCAATCCGAGAAATTGGATCCATCTAACTTGAGTTTCACACCAGCTACCCAATCAACAACATCAAAATAGGCTTGGCGATTGGCCATGTTCTACATTTAAAATTACAAAGGTTTTTTATACTGACCTTATGAAAATGTGAGTTGAAATAACTCCACTAAAACTATTATCCCCTAAAATGTCTTAGTGATTACATGATCCTAATTCACTACATCACCCCTGATCGTCATGGCTAACAATATAGTTGTAAAGGTAGACGTCAATCACATCATTCATGTCGCTCGTGCTTGATCTTTTGATCATATCATGTTCCGAGGCCATGTCTATAAATGCTAGGCTCGCCAATTCTAACTCATGTGTATTGCAGTGCAACATCGCTTACACCCACCGTATGTGAACACAGTTATGTCTGTCACGCGATTGTCACGTCCTGCCTCATAACAGAGAGCTTTCTTGGTTGTGCACATATGATGGGAACACTATCATTGGAATTAAGTTATTAGAGATCATCTTATTAATGCTACCGTCTAGTATCTAATACTTAACACACAACAAGATACACACAACAGAATACATCAAATGTAAGTGCGATGTGATATGGTTCTTCACGCTATGATCTCCATCTGGTGCCTCCGGGTCTTGCGCCAAGGTGCCGGCGCCTCTGGCATACAGTCCACCATAGGGATGACTGTTACTACGACTTAGCAACATAAAGTAAACTACTTTACCTTTACTATGACCATATCACATCACAACGCCCCTTCAAAACAAAGTTACACGCCTCTAGTTTATCTTTGCATGTTTTACATAGTTTTTAGGGCTTTCCCGCAAAGAACCATTCTTACCTACGAACTTCAACCAAAATGCTGATTAGATAATTGTTTCTACTACACCCCTTTCAGGGCACTCCTTTGTAAATGCTATATCAACTATTGAAAGAGAGGCGGACACCCGCTAGCCACTTATACAAAACAAGTCGTATGTCGAGCGCGGAACCAGTATCGCGTAAGAGTACGCGTAAGGTCGGTCTGGGCTGCTTCATCAATCCATACCATGGTATAAATAAGTACACTTGGGAGGGTAACAATTATAGAATCAACTCCCACATGTTACAACTCGTGTGTTTGATATGTCGTAAACGTATCTATAATTTTTGATGTTCCATGCTTGTTTAGTATCCACTTTGCTTTTCTTGGTGTACACTTTGAGGTATTTTTATACGTTTTCTAGAACTAACCTATTAACAAGATGCCACAGTGCCAGTTGCTTGTTTTCTGCTGTTTTTGGTTCCAGAAAAGCCGGAAAATAAATATTCTCGGAATTGGACGGGACAAAAGCCAAAGTTAATATTTCACCGAGGATAACACGGAGCTAGAAGACGAGACGAAGGAGGGCCATGAGGGGCCCACACCCCCTGGACGCACGGGCCAGGCCTGGCCGCGCCTAGGGGGTGTAGCCACCTCGGGTACCCCCTCGGTCTCCCCCTTCGCCTATAAGAAGCCCCCAATGCCAAAACCCTAAGTACCCAATCAGATCTCCATGAAACAGTCCGTAGACGCTGCCACCATCGTCCCTAGATCGGGGGGATCTGAAGCTCTTCCCGGCACCCTGCCGGAGGGGAGAGATCATCCCGGAGGCCTTCTTCAACACCATGCCAGCCTCCGGTATGATGCGTGAGTAGTTCCACCTTGGACTATGGGTCCATACAGCAGCTAGATGGTTGTTTCTCCTCCTTTGTGCTGCCATGTTTAGATCTTGTGAGCTCCGTTCATGATCAAGATCATCTATTTGTAATCATGCATGTTGTGGTTGCGGGGATCCGATGGATTTTGAGATTACTATGTCAGATTGATTAATGATTCTATCTTGTCTTCTTGATTGTTTATTCTATCATGTCTATGTTGTTTGAGATCTTGCATGCTCTCCGTTTCTTGTAGCTATCTTGGCCAAGTAGATGCTAGTGACTCCAACAGGGAGTATTTATGCTCGATAGTGGGTTCATGCCTCTATTGAATCTGGGGAAGTGACAGAAATTTCTAAGGTTGTAGATGTGCTGTTGCTACTAGGGAGAAAACAACGATCTTTTGTTCATGGAACAATTGTATTGTTTACTTTACACACATTGCTTAAAGCAGTTATGCAGTGCTTGCAACTTAATACTGGAGGGGGTTTGGATGATAACCTGAAGGTGGATTACTAGTCATATATGCAGTTGGATGGCGGTCTATGTATATTTTGTAATGCCCAATCAAATCTCATAGGATCATGAATGTCTAGTATTGCATTGTTATGCCTTGATCTGTCCTATTAATTGCCCTGCTGTAATTTGTTTACCCAGCATGTTATGTTATTTATCTGAAGCAGAACACATCTAGTGAACTGTGGACCCCGGCCCAATCTTTACCATTGATACATCTTCCACTGTTACTGTTTACTTTCTGCAAGCTACCATTACTCCACACCATACGGTTAATCCTTTTTTAGCAAACCGGTGAGATTGACAACCTCACTGTTCATTGGGGCAAAGTCATGAGTTTGTGTTGTGCAGGTTTCCAAGTTGCTAGCAACACCTTTGAGTCGTTTCCTTCCTCCTACTAGTTCGATAACTTTGGTTTCTTACTGAGGGAAAACTTATTGTTGTACTCATCATACCTTCCTCTTGGGGTTTCCCAACAAAGCTCTACAGTGATCTGAGCTGCATCAGTGTTCTACCCATACTAGAAGTACTACGCATAGATCGGCTCTAATACCACTATTGGGGTTCGAGGGAAGAATTTTTTCCTACGATAGAAACCCTAATGCCAAGATATATCTACTAGTAATAAAGTAATAGGAGGGGATACGGTATTCATACCTTTGAAGACCGAGCGTGGTTAACATACCACAAGGAACATGGTTGATGAAGTCGTTCCAACGCTGACCTCGAGATCACGAAGTCCAATGTCCTCGACAACTCCTAGCGCTGAAAGCACGGCGCCGCCCGAGGGAGTCACATGTACGATGCTTGATGTCGACTCCCGCTTCTCCTTGATCCAGCCAAGATTTTGGAAGTAGATCTCTCGGCTCCAAATCCCGCAGCGCGATGGTGCACTGCTGTGAAGAACTCCTTGTTCGCCAACCCTAACAAGGGGGCCATGGTCGCAAGAGAGAGAGAAAAAAGAGATAGGCAACCAAAGGCCTTTTCTTATTTTATTGTATGTTTTGATCCGCCTATGGGCACTTCTATATATAGGCCGAGGGAGGGGTTCCCTCCCCTTTAGGTGCCCCATGTGGGACTAGAAACAAAGGGAAAACTAGGAAAAAGGGGCTGTACCCGGGTGGGCCACCAGCCCCCGCACCGGCCCAACCCATGGTGATGGGGATATGCCTACCGGGGTATACCCAGCAGGACGTTTCCGACTGGCCCAAGAACTGGCGAGTGGGCCTGCAAGACGGCGACTGGATTGAAGCCCAGCAAGGAACCAAGCGACTGGAAGCTGAAGGCCCAGGCGAGTAGATAGGCCCAGTCGGGCTAGGTTAAACGACTACTGAATATGTAACCGACTCGGTTGAGATATGTAAACCCTAGGGGAGGTGAGCCTATATAAACCTCCCTATAGGGCGAGTAGAGATACGTTCCCTGATACACCCAAGCGACTCGCCGCCTAGCCGCCGAGCTCGCCCATTGTAACACCTCCATAATACAATCTAGCAGGAGTAGGTCTTTACCCTCCGGGGGGCTGAACCTGGGTAAAACCCTGTGTCTTTGCCCTCATCTCGCACCGCAGATGGCTGGCCGCCCTTGCCCCTCGTTCTACTACTCGCTGCCGATTGCAGCATCTGCCGTGACTATTCCCACGACAGTGGCGCCCACCGTGGGGCCTGGCCGGTCTGGCCGGTGTTCTGCGGCGAGATCCAATCTGCCCATCAACGAGACGGTCGCCACCGGCCGCATGATAGCGATCGGCGAGATGCTCCAGATCTTGCCAAGCAGCTACGTCCCGGCGGCGTGACCCGTCACGCACAGCGTGATCCTGCCAGTCGGCACGATCAGCCTCTTCGTCGGCCTCACCGACGTCATCGTCTCGGAGGACTCGGCTCGCATCCGCGAGACGCCGCCACGCGATCGGCTCTCCGAGAGCCAGGTCCGCACGATCCACCGCCTCGCCTCCGAGTACAACTCGGCCCACAGCAACGTGGCCGGGAATTCAGCGGCCGTAGAAGATGCGGCCCTCACCGACGACGCCGACTCGGCGACCCCGGCGTCACTCGCCGGATCCATCACCGCGGCCTCGTCCGCGGGCTCCATCGCCCAGGTCTCCAACGCGGGAGACTTCGAGGACCCCTCCATCCTCGGGATCTTCAAATTCGATTCCGGGTCAGAGAACTCCGCCGATCCCCGCGATGGAACCAGTCGCCACACCGCGGATTACATGGCCACCGGCACCGATCCGCCGGAGGATCCTTTCTCCACCCCAATCCCTCCTAACGCCACGGCGACGGAGGTCGAGGAACTCCGCCTGAAACTGGCAGAGGCGATGCGCAAGGAGCAGGCCGAGCGCGAAAAATTTCACCTCGAGCAGGTAACGGCGCAGGAGCTGTCGCGCTACCACCAGCAGCGGATCAGGTCACGTCTGAACCCCACCGTTCAAGGGCGTGCCCTGAACTTCGACGACGAAAACGACCCGGCCCGCATAGCCGAGCGCGCAATTTGCGAGAACGCGCCCCCAGGAGGAAGCGCCCGGCCCCCGCCAGGATCGACGGCGATGGGTGCGCCACCACCACCCAACCGCACCCCTCCCAGGGACCAGCCGCGGATAGTTGTCTCTTCACGAGAGCGAGACGCAAACGGCCTTCCACTGTTCTCCACCCCGATGGACAACCTCGTGGCAGGCCGAGCAGCAGTCGACAGCATCACGGCGACCGGCAACGGCGCCCTACAGATCGAATACGTCAAGGCCCTGCTCACGAAGGCCGTGGAGCAGCAGAGAGCGGGCGCCGACTCGCAAGGTCGAGTATACTCGCGTTCCTCGGGAAGCAGAGCGGCCTCCAGCGGCCGCCCAGCAGCGGCAAACACCCTCAATTGCCCGCCACCAGAGCCACTGCAGCTCCAACACCGACCCGCGAACGCGGCACTCTCCACCAACGACCCCAGGCCGGCGACCAACTTCGTCGCCGCCAACGGACAACCCATCGACGCCCGCACCCACATCATCAACAACCAAAGTTGGCGCGCACGCCAGCCCGACGACTTGCGGCACACCCTAATCAATCGCCGTGATGGCGAGCCTATGGGGTCGCTCAGTCGACTCGGGCCCAAGTGCTTCGGACCAATGATCCGAGGCGAGAAGTAACCGCCAAACTTCAAGGCACCAAAAGAGATAGAAAAGTACGACTCCTCGTATGACCCCGCAGTCTGGCTCGACACATACCTCATGGCAATGGGGATCGCGGGTCACACTGACCTACTCGCCGCCCGTTACCTCCCCCTGATGATGGAGGGAACGTGCAGGCAGTGGATCAACACTCTCCCCCAGGACAGTATCGACTCCTGGGAGGAAATGCGTGACGCCTTCGTCAGGCACTTCGAGTGCTCCTACACCCGCGCCACCACTATCGAGGACCTGGAACGATGCGTCCAGGGACCCCGTGAGTCGACCCGCAACTGGGTCCAACGATGGCAAGAGCTTTGGTACAACGCGGTCGGCATGCACCCGGACACCGCAATCCATTGCTTCAAGACCTCATGCCGCTACGAGCCTCTAGTCGCCAAGCTCAAGCGACACTCCCGCACACTCGACAACATCCCCGACCTCCTCGAGATCGCCAAACGGTACGCCGAGGAAGACCCAAACCAGGAAACTGACGACGAGTCAGGAGGGCAACGCCGCACGGGTGGCAACGACAGCGGACGCCGAACCGACCTACGCTACAGCGGCACCCGCCTCACTGGCAAGCGCCGTAGCGACGGGCGAGTCGACTTCGTCGCCAACGCTGGGCACGCATAGCGCGAGCCCAAGAGCTACCGCCGCGACGGAGGCCAACGCCGCGATGGCGGCAATTACAAGAACAAGCCAAGGTTCGATCCCGCGGCCCTCCTTAACCAACCATGTGCGTTCCATAGCAGGGAAGGAAAACCCGCAACGCACACCACCGCCGACTGCCACACCCTCAGGGAAATCGAGAAGGCACGGCAAGCGCGGGAGGACACCGACAACGACCCGCCAAATGGCGGAAAATTCGGCAAAGTGGCCGGCTCGCTCCACACCTTCACAGGCTTCAACACGAAGCGCGAGAAGAAGGTCATCGCCCGCGCCGTCGCCGTCAATGCGGTGGCCCAAATAGACGTCCCCCAGTTCCTGAACTGGTCGGAACAGCCCATCACTTGGAGCCGGCAAGACCACTCGCCGCGCATCGAGTACCCAGGACGAGTCGCCCTGGTGGTCAAGCCCAAGGTTGGCGACTACTGGCTCCCCAAGACACTGATGGACGGCGGTAGCTCCATCAACATCCTCTACCTCGACACCTTCAGGCGGCTGCGGCTCCCGCAGTCGATGATCGAGACGACCCACACCACGTTCCACGGCATTGTCCCCGGTCGGAAGGCGTATCCGATCGGCAAGGTCACGCTACCAGTCACGTTCGGCACACCGGCCAACTTCCGCACCGAGCGGATCGTCTTCGAGCTGGTGCCCTTCGACAGCCCTTACCACTGCGTCCTGGGGCGCCAGGCGTTCGCTAAATTCATGGCAGCACCCCACTACGCGTACAACGCGATGAAGCTCCCCGGGCCGTGCGGCGTCATCACCATCAACGGCGACCCCGACATGGCCGCCGAGTGTGAGGCCAAAGGAGCCGAGCTCGCCGACGCCGTCATCGCGGCGGAGACTAACCACGCCGACGAGCTCGCCAAATACGCGAGAGGGGTCAACAATGACGACCCCACAATACTCAAGAAGCCCAACTCAGAGGGCGCAAACACCTCAACCTTTGAGGCCACGACGCACACTCGCACCGTCGAGCTGGTCCCAGGCGACTCCAGCCAGACGGTGACGATTGGGACAGGCATGAGCCCAGCATAGGAATTCGCGCTCATCGAGTTCCTCCGTGAGAACAGGGACATCTTCGCATGGAAACCCTCCGACATGCCCGGTGTCCCTAGGGAGCTCGCTGAGCACAAACTAAATGCCGACCCCAAAGTGCGACCTGTCAAGCAGTCGCTACGGCCCTTCAATGAAGAACGCCGTCGAGCAATCGCCGAGGAAGTGCAGCGTCTACTCGCTGCCGGCTTCATCCGGCCAATCAAGTACTCCAAGTGGCTGGCAAACCCAGTCCTGGTGGAGAAGAAAAACGGGACCTGGAGGATGTGTATCGACTACACAAACCTGAACAGCGCCTGCCCAAAGGAGCAGTTCGTCCTCCCGCGGATCGACTAGATAATCGATTCAACCGCGGGCTCGGAGTCGCTATGTTTCCTCGACGCCTACTCTGGGTACAACCAGATCAAAATAGCTGTCGAGGACGAGGAGAAGACGGCGTTCATCACGCCATTCGGAGCCTTCTGCTACACCACCATGACCTTCGGCCTCAAGAACGCCGGGGCAACCTACCAGCGGCGCATGCAAGAATGCCTCGCGAGCCAAATTGGCCGCAACATCCACGTCTACATCGACGACGTAGTCGTGAAGTCCGCTCGCCAAGGCGACCTACTCGCCGACCTGGCAGAAACCTTCGCCAACCTGCGAAGGTACAAGATAAAGCTCAACCCAGGCAAGTGCACCTTCGGCGTACCCGCCGGACAACTACTGGGGTACGTCGTCTCCAAACGGGGGATCGAGGCGAACCCAACAAAAATCGACACGATCGCCCGGCTCGGCAAACCCGAGTGCCTGCGCGACGTCCAGAAGCTGGCCGGGCGAGTAGCGGCTCTCAGTCGCTTCATCCCCCGCCTGGGCGAAAAGGCGATGCCCCTATACCGCCTGATGCGCAAGAACCCCACCTTCAAGTGGGACAAGGAGGCGGACGACGCGCTCTGCGACCTCAAAAAGGTGCTACTCGCCGCACCACTACTCGCCGCCCCCGCCGACAAAGAACCTATGCTGGCCTACGTCACGGCGTCCGAACGCGTCGTCAGCACTGTAATGGTCGTCGAACGAGGTCGGTGTACTACATCAGCGAGGTCCTCACCGAGTCGCGCCAACGGTACCCACAGTACCAAAAGCTAGTGTACGCGGTCTTCAGGGCTCAGCGGCGCCTGCCGCACTACTTCCAGGAGCACCCGATCACGGTCGTCTCCTCAGCGCCACTACAAGACATCATCCGCAACCGCGAGGCAACCGGGCGGGTCGCCAAGTGGGCCGTCGAGATCGGCGTCCACAACATCAAATACGAGCCACGAAAGGCGATTAAGTCGCAGGCGCTGGCAGTTCATCGCCGACTGGGAGGAGGCTCAGCAGCCAGAAAAGCTGCCGTACCTCCATTACTGGAGCCTGCACTTCGACGGCTCCAAGAACGCGGACGGTGCAGGAGCAGGGATAGTATTGACTTCACCAAAGGGCGACAAGCTCCGCTACATCCTCTGCCTCGACTTCACGCCCTGCACTAACAACATGGCTGAGTACGAGGCCCTACTCCACGGCATGCGAGCCGCCAAGGAGATGAACGTCAATCGCCTCCGATGCTACGGAGACTCCGACCTCGTCGCAGGGCAAGTCGCCGGCACCTGCGACGCCGTCTCCCCCACCATGGCGGCGTACCGCCAAGCGGTGGACAAGTTGGGCGGCCACTTCACCGGCTACTCCGTCGAGTGGATCGACAGGCGGAAAAACGAGGAGGCCGACGCCCTCTCTCGCATCGGGTCGGCTCGACTCGCACCACCCGCCGGCGTGTTCCTCGACACAATCTCCAAGCCATCAGTCTCTCCCCCGAGGGAGATCGACATCGGAGTCCCACTCCAACCGGAGGCAGCCTTGGTCGCACTCATCACCGAGCCAGACGATTGGACCAAGCCCTACATCGCCTACCTGGAAGCCGGCACCCTGCCAGCAGACGAGACAGACGCTCGAATGATCGCTCGCCGATGCAAATCCTACACCATCATCGACGGCGAGCTACACAAGCGCAGCGTCACCGGCGTGTTCCAACGCTGCGTCCAACCGGCTGAAGGGCGCAAAATCCTCCACGACATTCACTCAGGCGACTGCGGCCACCACGCCGCCGCTCGCTCCCTGGTCGCCAAGGCTATGCGACACGGCTTCTACTGGCCCACCGCACACGCCGACGCCGTCGACATCGTCCAGCGATGCGCCGGGTGCCAGAAGTACGCCAGTCAGACGCACGTACCAAGCTCGGCGCTCAAAACAATCCCTATCACCTGGCCATTCGCCGTATGGGGCATGGACATGGTAGGCCCCTTCAAGAAAGCTCCCTCCGGCTACACCCACCTGCTAGTCGCCGTCGACAAATTCACTAAGTGGGTGGAGGCCAAGCCAGTCCGGAAATGCGACGGGAAGACCGCCACTAAATTCCTACGCGAGCTAATATATCGCTACGGGTTCCCAAACAGTATCATCACGGACAACGGCACCAACTTCGCCAAGGGAGCCATGGCCGAATTCTGCGAAGAGCACCACATCCGGCTCGACCTCGCGTCAGTCGCCCACCCAGAATCCAACGGCCAGGCGGAACGGGCCAACCAAAGCATCCTCCACGGCCTGAAGCCGCGACTCCAAGTACCACTCGAGCGCACCGCTGGGTGCTGGGTCGAAGAGTTGCCCTCCGTCATCTGGGGAATCCGTACCTCGGTTAACAGATCGGCGGGATTCACTCCCTTCTTCATGGTCTACGGCGCCGAAGCAGTCATGCCCACTGACCTCGAACACGACTCGCCGCGAGTCGTCCATTATACGGAGGCTGCAAACGAGCTGGCCCGCCAAGATGGGGTCGACCAGCTCGACGAAGCACGCGACCTCGCCCGGTCACGCACCGCCATCTACCAGCAAGGACTCCGCCGCTACCACAGCCGACGGGTGAAAGCCCGCACCTTCCAGGAAGGCGACCTGGTTTTACGCCTCATCCAGGACAAGAAGGGCATGCACAAGCTCTCCCCTCCGTGGGAAGGCCCATTCGCTATCGGGCGCGTACTCGGCAACGACGCCTACTACCTCATCGACGTCCGCGGGGACGGCGAGCTCGACGTCAAGCGACCATGGAATGTAAACCTCCTCCAGAAGTTCTACTCCTAAGAACCCCACACATGTACTCTCCAGTCGCTATGAAATAAAAGAAACGGTTACCGCAAATTGCGTCCACTCTCCATGACTTGTGCCACTCGCACTCGTAATAACAGCGGTATGCTAAAATGCAGAAGTCAACCTTTGGTACAGCGATCGGCACGGCTAAGTAGTGCGGTGCAAGAGCACTGAATAACTTCAGGTCTCGCATCGTCCACGAAAAACGCCAACCCGGAGCACCATTGGAGTCGTCTAGCTCGACTGGTTCTACGAGCCAAGACAACTGCCTTCGCTTCTCACAGCGACCTTGGTCCTCCGCATCCTCGGCATAGCGACTCGAACGGCTAAGTACCACGCTCGGGGACTGAATACCAGTTCGTCACGAGCGGTCAGGGAAAACGCCAAGTAAGAGAGCATGCCCAGGACTCGCCAAGCGACTGACCTTACGGGCCAGGCAGGAGTGACGCGCTCACACCAACGCGCTAAGTCCTCAACCATCCTCGAGTTGCGCCTAGAACTACCAAGTACCACGCTCGGGGACTCGGCCACCCGACTCCGTTCGCGTACGGGAAAACGGTAAAGTACAGAGCATTCCAGGGAGTCGCCTTGCGACTGGCTCTCCGAGCTCGGGCGAGTCGACCAAAGCAACAACACACATGATAAACAACAAACATCATACACGAGGTAAACCCCACAAAAGGGCGGACGCGCTCGGGGACTCGTCCAAAATCAACCCAAAAGCACACAAACAAATACCAAATAGACACGACATCCCATTTCAATCGCATATTGCATTGTCTTATGTTACAAAATATGCCTGTATGGCAGAACTGCTGTTAACGCTTCAAGGCAAATTACCCTATTCTGCAGGTTTTGATGATGACTCGCCAGCATCCTGGCGATTACGGATGAACGCGGTGTACGGGTTTGATGGATACGTCGTTAGTTCACCCGCCATCGCCGCGCGAAAAGGCTGCTCGACCTTGAAGTCACGATGCGGTGGTTCGGGGTCGTTTGGCGCGACGACCGTTTCCTGGTAGGGAAGGAGGTCTCCCATCGCCCAGACACGCTCCGAGTACGTGGCGGCACGCTCTTGCAACTTGAGAACCTCGGACAGATCCACCGCGCCAGTCGACGATGGATACCCACTCGTCACATCGTCGATGTCGAAATCTTCGGGGAAGTGGGCGAGTCCAAGGCTCAGTGCCGTCGACGCTCCGCGCCGAAACGCCGACCGCGTCATGAACTCAACGACCGCGGGCGCCTTCTCCAAATATTTCCACACCTCAACGAGGTCGCTGGGAATCACCTCCGTGGGCGATATTTCTTGGAGGTAGGCGCGGATGCACGTCGCCGACAGCGTCGCCGAGTCGACGAGCATGCTTACGCACCGCCTCGCATCGAGCGAACTCGCTTCTTCTTCGTCATCAATGATGCGACCTGCGAGCAGAAGACAACGATGAGTACAACGGATACCACAAAAATCATAACTAATAGAAAGGGAAGATGCACTCACCAAGCAACGGGCGGACGAGTCCCGTGATGAAGCACTGAAGCGACGTGTGGTCGTCCTGAAGCCCAGCAATAAGGACCTCCGACACCTTGCGGTCCTCCTCCGCGGCCGCAACAGCGGCCCTCGCTCGCCCGTCCGCCGAGCTTGCTTCTTCTCTCGCCTCCCGCAGCTCGCGCTCAAGGTCAGCGATCCGTTGTTCAGCGGCACCCAGAGCAGATCGCGCCGCCACCAGCTCACCGGCGGAGACAAGCCCCTGGCGAGCTTCCTCTGCCTTCGCAGCAACAGCCTGAAGCCCTTGGTTCGCCTCCTGGACGACGACCAGCTCTTTCTCAGCACGCTGTTTCGCGGCCAATCGGTCCGCCGACTCAAGCTGCAGACCCTGCACATCATCGAACAAGTTAGTCAAAACGAAATTCCTAAGTGCCCACCCGCTGAAATTCAGCGAGTGCGCACTCGGGGACTAGCGATCAAGAAATTCCTAAGTGCCCACCCGCTGAAATTCAGCGAGTGCGCACTCGGGGACTAGCGATCAAGAAATTCCTAAGTGCCCACCCGCTGAAATTCAGCGAGTGCGCACTCGGGGACTGGCAATCAAGAAATTCCTAAGTGCCCGCCCGCCAAAATTTGACGCGTGCGTACTCGGGGACTGGATACGAAAATAAAAGACGAGAAATTATAAGAATCAAGCCGCTGCAAAGCACCGACCTGATCCTCGGGGACTAGATGTACCTGGATGGCTGCGCCAAGCATAGCATGGAGTTGTATCGCGTCCACGGACGCAAGTAACGCTGGCGTGTGCCCACGATGCTGGTCGACTTCAGCATCGGCGGTCCCCGGAGCGAGGCTCGAGGGCGCAGCCCCGCTCGCCGCGGCCGCCTTGGTCACGAAGCGGGGGAAGGTAGCGATAGAGGCACCTGCTCCAAAGGAAGTCGCCTCCGCCGCTCCAGGCAAGGAAGCGCCCTCCTTCATAGACGCGGCTGCCTCCACCATGGGCTCGGCCGGCGCGGCCGCCGTGTCGTCAGAGATAGTGACGATGTCGTCGCCCTTGGCCTTCTTACTGCTATCCGCTGAGGCAACGACCTCGTCCGCTTTCCTCTTGCGGGAAGGATCTTCCTCGCTAGCGGCGGAGGGTACCTTGGCCACGGTCGGATGGCCCATCCTTTTCACTCCGGTCCTGCGCATTAATCGAATCAACAAAGACAATTTAAATAATTATGGAAACTAAGGAAGGGCGAGCGCACTCACTTGGCGACTGGGATGAAACGTAGCCCTGTACGGAGGCCAGCCGGCTTTTCCAGTTCAGGGCCCAGTCGGCGACTGAGCCCCAGATCCAGGACATCGCGTGCCCAAGACACGGACGGCTTCTTCGTCGTTGAGGCAGCTGCTGGCGCCTCTGGGACACCCTCGGCGGGAACTTCTTCGCGAGTTGAAGCCGCCACGGCCGGAGCTTCCTTGCGAGGCGAAGCCGCCGCAGCCGGAACCTCCTTGCGAGGCGAAGTCGCCGCAGCCGGAGCCTCCCCCAGCCCAGAGACTAGGGCGAATGGCGGGGGAATCGAGGCCAGCGGCACTTCCACGGTCGCCGTGTCCAGCGCGGCTGTCGCTGGGGGCGCATTGTCACCAGCAGGGCTGGGAACATCGGAGCTGCTCGCCGAGTGCGGCGGTGAAGCCGTCCTCGACGGTTTCGTTTTCCTCTTCGGGAGGGCCCTCGCCTCCCTTTCCTTCTTCTTCTTCTTCTTTGACGGAGTGGCTTGACGGCGCGAGGTGGTCTCTGGGAGCTCGTCGTCGTCATCATGACGCTCGAGGCTCCTGCTCGCCTCGATCTCGCGCTGACGTTGCCCGCGGGTCTTTCGGACCAACGGGGCGACTTCCTCTTCGGATTCCTCTTCGTCGTCCTCGTTGCCCCTCGCGGGTGGCGATTCGCCTATGTCCTGGGCGGATGGCCCCGGGCTCTCATCATCCGAAGGTGGGAGCCACCCTTCCACCACTTGGAATAGCTGCGATGAATACAAAAACAGAATCAGAATTACCGCGACTGCATACACTGCGACTGCGAACAAGGTAAAGAAATTACCGTTGGAGCCGGACGCTTCGCGGTGTAGGGGGCGACCCCAGCTTGCGCATCTAGGTACGCCGCTTGGGTGATCTTTTTCAGCGCTGGGATATAATCCTCTAGCTTCCACTCGTCGAGACAGGCCTTCGTCGAGTCTCCCCGGCCCGTGTACTGGTACATATAGTGGTCGTGTTGGGCGAGTGGAATGAGCCGTCGCCCAAGCCAGCAATTGTACAAGTTTATCGTCTGAAGGCCCTTCTTTTTCAGACCGCGGATGGTCTGGAGCATCTCGTCAACGACCATCCGCTGGTCGTCGGGGAGCTTGCCGACTTGGAGATGGCGCGACTCAGAACGATTGGCCGAGTACCGCGGGATCGCCACCTCGTCCTCCGGGGTCGCCTCGGCCACGTAGAACCACGACTTTTTCCAGTCGCTCGCTGCCTTGGCGGGCAGCATCAGATCAAAGAAAGAAGCTTTGGACTTGAGCTGGAATGTCAAGCCGCCCGCGGCTAGCATTGGGCCGCCTGCCTCCTCGCGGCTGATCCGTCCGTGGAACAGATCTTGCCACAAGGGAAAATAGGGCCGGCAGCCCAAGTAGCACTCGCAGAACGCCACGAAGATGGCGAGCTGCTCGATGCTGTGGGGACCCAGATCTGAAGGCTGGATCCCGTAGTAGGCGCAAAAGCGCCGGAAGAACAAAGACGTCGGAAACCCTAGCCCCCGCTCGAGATGACTGGTGAAACAGACGAATTCCCTCTCTCGCGGGTTTGGGGTCGTTTCTCCGGCTGCGGGGATACGCCAACAGCCGGATCGCAGGATCCCGGCTTCCTCGAAAGAAGCCAGCTGCGCCCTCGTACACTTGGACCTGCCCCATGGTTCGGTGGAAAGGGCCATGGCTGAGAGGTTGGTTGGAGATCGGGGGATTTCGAGTCGATTGGATCGCGGAGTAGAGGAAGGAAAATGTGCGCACTCGGAAGAAGTGGTGGGCAGATGGCTCTACGATTGCCTGCCATTCCCCTTATATAGCGGGAGTGCCCGCCAAATCAGGGGGCCATTACCGTGCGATGATTACGCCAAAAGTTACCGTTGGATTACCCCCAACGGCTAGTTTGACTATGCCTGACGGTCCAACTTCAGCCACTCGGCTCGCCGGGTCAATCACCATGACCGCGTCCTGCCGACTCGACTCGCCCAAACTGCGACTTGGTTCATCGGATTTTCTCCTTTATACAAGAGCCCGCCGACGATTCGACTGGATGCCTGCTTTGAAGCCGCATACTTCGACTGCCAGCAGCCACTTACGCCCAATCGACGACGGCCTCGGGGACTACTGATGGGGATATGCCTACCGGGGTATACCCAGCAGGACGTTTCCGACTGGCCCAAGAACTGGCGAGTGGGCCTGCAAGACGGCGACTGGATTGAAGCCCAGCAAGGAACCAAGCGACTGGAAGCTGAAGGCCCAGGCGAGTAGATAGGCCCAGTCGGGCTAGGTTAAACGACTACTGAATCTGTAACCGACTCGGTTGAGATATGTAAACCCTAGGGGAGGTGAGCCTATATAAACCTCCCTATAGGGCGAGTAGAGATACGTTCCCTCATACACCCAAGCGACTCGCCGCCTAGCCGCCGAGCTCGCCCATTGTAACACCTCCATAATACAATCTAGCAGGAGTAGGTCTTTACCCTCCGGGGGGCCAAACCTGGGTAAAACCCTGTGTCTTTGCCCTCATCTCGCACCGCAGATGGCTGGCCGCCCTTGCCCCTCGTTCTACTACTCGCTGCCGATTGCAGCATCTGCCGTGACTATTCCCACGACACATGGCAGTAGCTGGAGGCAGCGGTGGTGGCCAGTCGGGTGGGCTGCCACGCGCCCACACGGCCTAGGGCGTATGCTTTCCCCCGCGTCGCCAGGGAGGCTCCCGGGTGGTCCGACCACCCCACGGACCGCCAAGCGACAGGCGGCAGCAGGCGGTCCCGGGTGGGCCCAACAGGTTCCTAATGTTAGCCTACCTGGTATGGCCCAGCAGAAGCCCATGGTATGATGTACCCCTGATGGAAAAGCTGAGGAGGATTTCAGGTGGCCCAATCCCAAGAAGGATGCGACTCCTTGAAGAATACGGCTAGCTTTAGATAGAAACTCAAATGGAGAAATCCTAACTTGTAACCGACTTGACCTACCCCTGGGACCTGTCCTACCTATATAAAGGCCAGGAGGCATGGCAAGGAGGACAATCCACAACCCTAGCATACACATGACCAGATATCATATACGCACCCTTGTAACTTTCGGCTTCGCCATCAATCAAGAGCAGACAAGCAGGAGTAAGTTTTCCCTCCGAGGGCCCGAACCTGGGTAAATCTCATGTCCCGTGTTGCTTGTTTGCTAGCCGTTCCATGATCTCCAGCGCCCCCTTGTTCTCCAAAACCCAAGCCCATAACACTAGGCATTGATGAGTCGAAACCTCGTCAATTGGCGCTGTCTGTGGGAACTGGGGATGTTGATGTTGCAATTGTGACGGCCCCATCAACCATGGTCTTCGATTCCTCTGCGACAAAGAACCACCTCCTCTTCGGCACCATGGACTTCACCGTCCACTCACCATCAAATCGCTTGGACTTCGACTCCGTAGGAGACGGAATCAACATGATGCTTGGTAGCCTATGCTTCTAGGTTGGTCAGATCGGCATGCTCCACCTCCCTAAATGGGTGACACTGCTGGCGATCGCACCTACCTTGTGGATACCGCCAATCGGCGCTCAGCGCACATATGCTAGCATATGGCTCGGATAACAACAGTAGTTGCAACTCCGATCTCAATGACCCACCAACGGAGGAAGGAACCTATGGTTCCGAATCTGAAGGTTGTGGGACCAACGACCTCCCTCATTGCTTCATGTGCGCGGTCATCGTCAACGGCCATGACACCCGTGACAACTGCGGCAATGGGACCGATCTGCTGGCCCCCAACACCGTGAATGGAGGCCATCCAACGAACACTAACACCAACGGCGTACCTCCTCTAAATCCCAATGAGACTGGTCCTCGAAACCCCGAAGCCACTAACGGCGACGAATCGCCTCGTCAGCAGATCCACCTCAACAATGTCGAGTGTGAGAGGGTCAGAGAAGCTATATGAGGCAACCCACTACCAATCGATGCCTCTCGTGACATGCTTATGGGCTACCACTATCTCCTCATAAAGGAGCACAATCAACAAGTCGCACATCACAAGGAACTCGAGCAGCGCAGGCAGGCAGCCGATGAGTCATGCGCCCGACGGGAAACACTCTCCTCCATCAGCAGGTCCTCTTCAAAGGACAACGACAGCCACACCGCCCACAAAATTCGATCTCGCCTAGACCGCATGGGACCAGACACAAGGCACGAGGCCACCAAAGCTTCGACCTATCATTCATGTCGGTGGACTCAGAAAATAGTCTTGATGACCCACAAGTGAAGGGGATCGCAATAGTCTTCGCAGGTAGTATTACCCAATTTATTGATTTGACACAAGGGGATCCAAAGAATACTTCAAGCCTTAACAACTGAGTTGTCAATTCAGCTGCACCTGGAAATAGTTCTTGCTCACAGAAGTTTATTAGTAGCAATAGTTTGTAGTAGCAACAGGAACAGTAGAACAAGAGCAATAGTAACAGTAACAGTAAACAGTGGGATTCGAGTGCGGTAGGCATAGGGATGGATGGACGGGCGTTGCATGTACAAGTATAAACATGTAACTTCAAGATCTAGGGCATTGCAGATAAATAATAACAAGCATCCAAGTACTAAACAATCCTAGGCATGTGCTCCATATATAGTCATACATGCTCGCAATGAGAACTTGCACAACATGTTCTGTCCAGCCAACCCGTGGCAGCGGGGCCTCTAGGGAACTACTGCCAATTAAGGTGATCCTTTTAATAGAGCACCGGAGCAAAGCATTAACACTCCATGAACACATGTAATCCTCACACCACAACCATCCCCTCCGGTTGTCCCAATTATTGTCACTTCGGGGCCTTTGGATCCGGACAATTATATGTGTACAAAACTTGCAGATAAGATCACAAACAATACTATCATAATGATTCAATAGTAAGTTCAGATCTGAGATCATGGAACTCGGGCCCTAGTGAGCATTAAGCACAACAAGTTGCAACAAAGTCAAATATCACTAATAGAGATACTAGGCACTATGCCCTAACAATCTTATTCGATTACATGATAGAACTCTTCCAATCCCTACCATCCCCATATCCTACACCGAGGGATTACTCACTCATGGATTAGGGAAACATCGATGGTTGATGGAGAGGCGTTGGTGATGATGATGGAAATGATCCTCTCCAAATTCCCCGTCCCGACAGGGTGCCAGAACGTAGTTTCTGGATCCGAATATTGGTTTCTGATGGTGGCGGTGATGCGGAACTCTTCCTGGAAAAACATCGAACCCCCCTCGGTTTTTAGGTCAAGGCGCAACTTATAGGCATAGAGGGAGCCCGAGAGGGTGCCTGGGGTGGCCGCACCCCCTACGCGGGGTAGGGCCCACCCACGCCTGGCAGGGGTGTGGGCCCCCCAGGCCTCCACTCTGTTTCGTCTTCTGGCTCCGTGGATCTTCTGGTGAAATATAATTTTTGGCATATTTTCCGGGATTTTTCCTGATAGTTTATTTTCTGCACAAAAACTAGACACCAAGGTAATTCTGCTGAAAACATCGTCAGTCCGTATTAGTTGTATCCAAATCACACAAGTTTAGAGGAGAAACAATAGCAAAAGTGTTCGGGAAAGTAGATTCGTTTTGGACGTATCAACTCCCCCCAAGCTTAGCTTATTTCTTATCCTCAAGTAATTCAGTTGAAAACTGAGTGCGATAAAAGAACTTTCACGAACACATTTGCTTCATATGATGTATATATTCTCAGCACATGAGTAGATGCTTAAACCATTCATAATAAGAAGTATGCAACTAAGTCTACTCAATAGTCATTGCAAGCTATGAAGAGAAACCAACTCAATAATAATAAGTAGCATGGAACATAAACATAAGCAACATTGCAATGCTCATAGTAAGTATGATAGAGTGGTATCTCGCTTGCCTTTGTTTGTAGAGCACAATATAAATGCTAAGGCACCTCTAAAAGTTCAAGTTAAGACTAGAAGTAAAGATATCAGAGATACAAGCATCAAAGTCATGACATAATTAACCAAGTTTTGGGACAAAGACAGGAATGACAACTATGCTTTCAAGAAGGTGCTCATAGAATAAGTGGTGACTCAACATGGAAGTGAAAAGGTTTTGAAAAGTTTGAAAGGCTTCCAAATGCTGAAAGGAAAGTACTCATTAGCTTTGAGCTCTCATTGCCCCTATCATAGGCATCTTTATATGGTTATGGTGAAAGTGAGGTCTAGTATGAGTTATATGCTTGACAGACCATAGACTGGAAACACCAAGTCCCTTGAGTACGAGGGCCGCACCGCATGCTACTCAACTTTGGTTACCTGTAAGTTCTTGTCATTGTAAATACATGCATATCATAGAGAACCGCCAACGGGGTACGCCTTGCACATGATACAGGAGCTACCCGTGATCAAAATGGCAAGGGAAGCAGACAATGAGCATCTCAACAATCTTTTTATTTACTATGTGCATAGATTTTTATTGAGGATCCTTCATAGAATGCTCATTATGGTGATGCTGCAAGTTTCCACCATGATTAGGCATGGCTTTTAGGCTAGCGGCCCAGACATTTATCTAACACATATATAGACTCCATGAACTCACAAGATCCCCTTTTATTTCACACCGTCGACATCCGCAACCAAAAGAGCAAAGTAGCAACTGGATAGGATATTCAAAAAGTGTTGAAAGCGTTCCTCGTAACAACACGGTTCTGCTAACTCCCAGCATATAATTTGCAAGCATATAACTTTCATGGACAAGTCACAATGGTTCAGTATTATTAACTGCAAGGAATGAAGTGTTCCATCAAGTTCATAAGAGCTTTACTAACTAACTTTCTCAAAACAGACAAACATTTTATTTGGAAGAAAACAGGGCATATACAATATGCACCGAAATAGAAAATGATGCTAATAGGTAGGTATTGAAGGGAATATGCCCGAGAGGCAATAATAAAGTGGTTATTATCGTATTCCTTATTTATGATAAATGTTTATTTTACATGCTATAATTTTATTAATACGGAAACGTTAATACATGTGTGTTTAATAAACAAAAAGGAAGTTCCTAGTTATGCCTCTCTTATAAACTAGCTCGTTGATTAACATGATGATCAAAGTTTCCTGATCATGGACATTGGATGTTGTTAATAACGAGGTCACAACATTAGTGTAATGATGTGATGAACATTCATCCGAAGTATAGAATTACGATCAAAGTCATTGAGTTTATGTTGCTATAACAACTTACGAAGTGATCCTAATCCTTAGACCATGAGATCATGTCAATCACTAACACCGGAAGAGTTTCTTGATAACATCAAACGTCACACCGTAACAGGGTGATTATAAAGATGGATTCAGAACTACTAAAGTGTTATGTTGAGGCCCATGGATCGAGAGTGGAATTTGTTCATCCCGATGACGGATAGATATGCTCTGGGCCCTCTCGGTGATATCACATTGATTAGCTTGCAAGCAAGTGATTTGATCACTAGAATGTTATATCACGGGAACGAGAAAAGAGTGCATGTCGGTAACGAGATCAAACTAGGTATGGAGATACCGATGATCGTATCTCGGACATGTAATATATCATAAAACAAAGGGATTAAGATACTAGCGTAAAAGGTTCCGACGATCACAAGAAAGTCATCGTTGAATGTGTGGGAGTCAGTATGGGTCTCCAGATCCCGCTTCTGATTATTGATATGAGAGTAGTCTCGATCATGTCCGCATTATTCTCGAACCGTAGGGTGACACACTTAAGAGACACCGACATCCATTTGGAGCAAAAGTTTCATGCCGAAAAGAATAACAAGCGCGGGAATTTATTTCACTAGATACCGAAACGGGTTTTCGGGTGAAATTGTAGAAAGTATTTCTGCATGTGAAATGAAATACTAGCAAGGGGTTTTATGTGAATGTTTGTCATTAAAGTAATTGACAAAATTCTGAATAAATAAAAGGAGTTTTATTTAATGAGAGTTTGCATTAAATTTGGTGGAAATTTAATGGGAATTTGAGTGGTTTTTTGAGTGGAGGGAATTGAAAGGCATTTGAGTGAGTGGAGTGTCCACCCACATGAATGTGGAAGAGGTGGGGGCAGCCCCATGGCTGGGCGCATGGCCCCTTGGGTGCCCCCCCTCTCCCTATAAAAGGAGCCCCCCTCCCTCTCTCTCACACACACCTCCTCGTGAAGGATCTCTCTCCCCCTCTAGAATTTATCCCCCATGGTCTCGGACTAGCGAGATACATGTTCCCGGTGGCTATTCGGCAAGAAAGAGTTGTGCTTCCGCTGCATCGCTGGAGCGAGGAGGCGGAGGTTGCTCGGTTCCTCGAACGTGTGTAAGAGCACGGATGCGCTGCTGTTTTGCGGCGCTAGGACTTCCTCTCGATCTTGAGATCGGCAAGAGATCGTCTACATCAACCACGAGTTTGGACTCGTTTAGCTTTGTCGGTCTTCAAGGGTATGTTCTCTACGGATATACATCCGCCCGTTGTTTGTATCTAGTAGATAGATCTTGGTTCATAGTTCCCATCGTAGGAAATTTTTTGTTTTCTATGCTGCGAACCCTACAGGTATGGTGGACACAATTGACAATAATGGTTTTGGGGAGTTGGAAGCACAGGTAGAGCTCATACTCAGTGCAAGTGAAGGCTAGCAATAGAGAGGGAGCAACAAACAAGAGAGCAATAGCTGTCATAATCATGCTTGCAACAAAACACGACTAATTATGGCATGAAAGTGATACAAGAACTCTGAGGCAAAATAAATCATCGAGGCTTACTGACTATTGTTTAGTCATATGCATGTGTGAGCATGTGCCAAGTCGATTCACATGAAACTTCCAGAGGAGGATACCACAATATCATACCAAAATATGAATAAAACAATGCAAGCAAACATTCATATGACATGCTACAAACTATTAGCAAGCTAGAGCTAATCATAGACAAGCAAGAACTACTAAGCATCCATCATTAACATACACCTTACAATGAACAAACTAAGCATGCTCACAGTGATGCGTATATGTACAAAAATGAAAACAAATAGAGTTTGTTACCAGCCTCTTACCACTCCTCAAGTTGTCTTAATCTTCATTATTGTCATTCACTTGTGTGACTTGAATAATAACATGAAACCAAAATCCGGTAAGGAAGGCTGAACCCTGCAAAGAACTCACAAAACCAAAGAAGAACAACAATTTTTTTGGTGTTTTCGGTTTTTCAAACAAGCCAACAAAGCAAAACCAAACAAAGCAAAAACAAACCAAACAAGGCAAAAACTTTTTGGATTTTAAGGCAAACTAAAGCAAATAAACAAAGAAACAAACCAAGAGAAACAACGAAAATATTTTTGGTATTTTTCTGTTTTAAGAAAGCAGCAACAAAAACCAAAAAGGAAGCAAAACAGGATATACAAAGAACCGACCGAACATGATTTATATATGATTGTGATGTAGGTATACCTCCCCCCAAGCTTAGGCTTTTGGCCTAAGTGGGGCTCAATCCCATGGTGCCCAAGTAGGTGCACCTCCGTAGTATGACGAGGAGGCTCCCTCGTCCTGGTACGAGCTCGAGGAATCCCCTGTGTAGTGTACAACGGGGTCATATGAGGGCGCTTCCTCCTGATAGTGCCCATGGAAGCTAAGAGAGCGCAGCTTGTCATCCATCGCCTCCTTGGAGCGTGATAAAGGTCCATGTGAAATACTGAACAAAGTGGTTTGGGGTAGAGGGATTTACCTCTCGTCCCCGTCAATAAACAACATTTTATAGACCAAGTTCTCAAGGGTAGAGCTAGTGGTGACAAAGTGGTGCGCCTTCATGGCAGCAAGATCAAGCCTCTGAGGAGCCAAAACTGTATCATTCGGATCAACAGAAATGCCCAAGTCAGTAGCAACACGCATAGCAATAATTCCCCCATAAATGGGTTCCTTAGCAGTTAAGCAACGAGCAATGAGAAAATCAAGATTGTACTTAGTATCATTGTTGAGCGCAACAGCTAAGAAAGCCAAATGATAGCTGGAAATATTACTAGTGTTCTCCCTACCAAGAACACTAGTGGCAAGATAGTAAGTGAAATACCTGATGGCTGGAAGTTGAATGTTTCTTATCTTTCCCCATCGAGCTCTATGGTTATCATCATTGGTTATTCCGCAGTAGAGCTCCAACAAATCGGCAGGTTGAGCTGGAATCTTCTTTGCTGAACCAGCTGTACCAAGTCCCAGAGCCTCACAAAATTTCTTCAATGTCATATGGTAAGACCTTCCATAAATTTTGAAAGAAACATCTGGATTGAACATGCTGTTAGTAAAGGATAAGCTCTCCACAAATGTTTTAGTGAGCGTAGAATATTGCACGCTCTCATTCTGCATAAGGCTTGTTAGTCCAGCCCTCTGAACCAAGGTCATAAAATCATCAAGAATCCTAGCAGCCTGCAAGAAGGTTTGGCAAGGAAAGGCGGAGGGGTGCGCATCCCCCTCATCTCCCTCGTCGCCGAATCGCGGAGTGATGAGATCCCCATTGTATGACGGCCTAGCACGGGAGGGTGATCTTGAAGGCCTTTCCCTTATAGGTGCATCACTCTCAAATATCTCTCCAAATGTGTGGTTGTCCATGACCACTCTTTTCTCAAATTTTTAGACAAACATCAAACCAAGTGATTTCCAAGTTGATAAATGATGAGCAACTACTATAGGAACTTGCTAGAGGGATACACATGCATCAAAATGAAATCTCTAAGCATAGAAAAATCAAGAAAGCTCACACAACCTGTCACCTATAGCAGCAAAATACTCAAGATACAATCTACCAATCACAAATCTAATTGGACAAGTGGAGGAGGCACATACCAAGGAGCAATCCCTCCAAAAATCAGCAGCAAAGATGGGATGAACAAGGAGATCAAAAATCGCGAGCAAGAATAGCAAGAAATCGATCTGGAGCAAGTTTTCCGGTGTTTTTCAGGAGAGATAAAGAAGATGGCTTTAAGGGGGCACCTTGGAGGGCCCCAGGTGGGCCATACCCCTCCTAGGCGCCACCCATAGGCAGGCCGTGCCTACCTGGGGTGTGGGCGCCTGGGGTGGCCCCTTGGGTCACTCCAGGTGTCCCTCTGCCCCTTTTTTCGAGGAAAAATTTATTTTGAATTTTTTGGGATTTTTCGGGAAACTTTATTTTTGGCCAATTTTTCATGGTATGAAAATTGATTTTCTCGCAGAAACAATTTTTTTTAGAAGAAGCAAAAGCAAACCAAAATCCAAACTACAGAAGTTCTAAGACACTCTAACAAGCAAACAACTAACAAAACCAAAGCTAGCAAAAGAAAGGAAAAGACTAGGAAGGAGAAAAGTAAAATAAAGCAAATATAACCACAGTGAAAACATTATTTTGTTCATTAAAATCCTTTTGTTAACAAGGTTGATCAAGTCTTGTTACCTGTGACACCCCCGAGATCAGGGCTAAACAAATCCCAGACCTCCGTCTGACATAAGCTTAAACTTGAGCTCGAGAATATCCAGTGAAGAATCGGTAACACAATAGTGACCCTACAACACAAAATTTATTACAGCAAGCTCATAACTGAGCAGAGAACCAAATTATTACAAGCAGAGGTCACTGACCACAAAAATCAAACAACGGAAGGCAAATTATGCTATTAAGTATAGCAAACTTAACAAATGGTCTAAGAGGCCTGAAGCATAACGATGACGTCCCAGCCCATAGATTCCAGGCTGTCGGCCGGGAACCCCAAGCTACTCGTCGGTGTCGATGTAGTACCAAACTGATCTTCAGGGAACACTTACTCTGGCCAAAGGATTAACAAAGCAAGGGTGAGTACAGGGTGTACTCCGCAAGACTTCTGGCTAGTGGGGTTGTTTTGCATAAAGTCATCTTTGTTTATAAATCAAGAGAGGGAAGAATCTCGTCTAATTAGAGTATTTTAAAAGGGGATAAGAGAGTGACATCTCCCAAATATTGATCATCATCTTTTGATATCCACCAAGTCATCATCATCTGAACCCTATCTAGGATCACCCCCTCGTACCCATGAGGAAGCATCCTTAAGCACACGTTGATCTTCCAAGTTTTACGATTAGGTTATAGTTCTCTATGATCCTAGAATCTGGTCACCAAGCGTTCATAACCGTGAACACGGCTTTTTGAAAAGATTATTACCCTGCAGGGGTGTACAACTTTACCCACACGTACTAACCTTCTCTTAATGCCACATGATTAGCCCTCTTCCTTGGAAGGCCGGCAGAGGGTGGTTAGACACGACCTTTACCTTGCTTTCGCCGAGACCATGAGTCACGCAATAAGTATGATTCTGCCGTAACGGGTCAAATCCTGAAGCCGGTACTTAAAGTGTGAGGCGAGGTTGGTTTACTAGGGGCGCCATCAACCCCAAGCTACCAGGTCCATGCTTCCCTACCTGTATGAATGCACCTCCTTCACCTCCTTCTTTCGAAAACGTTTTCAATGCGTATGTCGAATAGAATGCCTGAACTATGTGACTCATGGAATCTACTAGGCAAGTTAGTTGCTCATGAGGTTTTCCAGGCCCCGTGTGGTTGTACGCTCGTCTCGGTTCCAAAGGCAAGAACTCGGTTCCTAGTGGTGGCGAGCACGGGACTAGAAAAACCACATCCCACCGTGGCCTCCCATACAAGACTTAGCATGTTTAATCTCATATCACTGATCACATATCATCACGTTCTCCTTTCCTACTAAATTCTCTGCATCTGATACCTCATCTGGATGGACCAGACTCAAAAGCTATGCATGGCTAAGCAGACACATATAGTAGCTCTAGCAGTGCACACAAGCCAAACCTAGTTATGGTAGGAGCAGTGGATCAGGTAATATAAGCTCAAAGGGAGTATGCATTAGATAGGATACTCTATCTATCGATAAAAGACCACAGTAGAATCGTATGCATCATGGAAGGAATTGAAATGCTTTCAAAATCATAGGATTATATCATGGTGGGGCTATGCTTGCCTTTGCATGTTGATAACCAATAAGCAAATCTTCGGTAGCCTTGTACTTGACTTGATTATAGTTGGTCAAGTATTGTTCGTCGATCTTCGATCTTCAATGGTGTTGTCCTCGGTCTTCGATCTTGATCTCGATATCGTATTCTACTGGGAAGAACCAAACACCGGAAATAAAGGGGAAACAATCAACCGATGGCATCGATGCAATGCTCAAGCAAGTTGATGGTATGACAATTGAATTGTATTGAAAAGTAACCCTAAAGCATGCTCGGCAATTTAATCGGGGTTCCGAGGGGTAGAAACCCTAATTCGGGAAACTCCGGAATCATATGAGAGGGGTTGATTAGTTCTCTAATTAAACTTGTCATTTAATGTTGTTGAGCAATGCATGATTATAGGTTAAATAGATAGTTCTCATTTTTCTGAACATTTTGGTATATTATACATATTTTTCTGATTTATAAATAATAAGTTATTCAATTTATAAGATTATATCATTTTCAGAAATTAATAAACCAAAGGAAATTACTTTTTACACCGAGGGCTGGGCTAGCCCTAGAGATAGACAGGTGGGCCTCTGGCCACCTCAGCCTCTACGCAGGTAAAGTGGGACAGGGGGCAGGCGGTTGGTGCGTTTCTCACCGAGGCAGGAGCTACCCACTGCCAGTGATGGGTGGGGCCGGTGCCAAATCGTCACGCCACGCAGACGCCACGTGGGCCTTGCCGGAGAACACGTCGGCCAGCGGCCAGGGATGGCAGAGGAGGGGCGATCTAGGAAGCTCGAGTGTGCGGTTTCGATGCAGGAGAATGAGGCGAACTGGGAAAGGGCGGCGCCGCTTGAAAGAGGTCACCGGAGCCACGTCTCCGACGGTGGACAGCAGCGGTGCACGCAGGATCACGGCGACAGCAAGCTACAGAGAGAGAGGGGAGGTGCGAAGGGGCTCCTGAGCACCAGGTGCTCACCGTGATGCTGGTGGTGAGGTCGAAACGGCCGGAGGAGGTCCATGGAAACGACGCAGGCGAAGGGGGTGGTCGACGGAGGCGGGGAAGAAGGAGTCGCTGCCGTCGATTGGGGTCACATGGCGTCAATTCCTCTAGGGATGAGGACCAGCGCGTCCCAGCGGAGCTTCCTGCATGCACGGTTGGGCTCGGGGAGCTGTGGAGCAGCGGCCATTCAACGGTGCTCGCCGGCTAGGGTTTCGGATTTGAAGAACCAGAGGGGAGGAAGGTCGCTGGGAGGGAAAAGAGGAGATGAGGCCGAAGCAGGGCACCTCGACAGCCTTATCTTCAGCTCCAGGGCGGCGGGGCGAGTATCTTGGCGCGGCGACGATCGACGGCGAGGGCGCCGGCACGCAGCAGCTTGGCATCGTCGCGTCGTTGATGAAGACGACGCCGGAAAGAAGGCTAAAGGGGTATTGGGCCCAGGTGGGCCGCGCACGGGCCGAGCTGGGCTGCGGATTGCTGCGTAGGGCGACAGAAAAAGGAGAGGGAATAGATGGGCCGGCCTGGTTAGCTGGGTTGCTCCATTTTTTTATAGAAAACCTTTTTCAATTTCTGTTTTGTTTTCCTGTTTGTATTTTCATATACAAAACTATTTTGGGCATTTCAAAAATGCCTTAGATTTTTTAAATCATTTCAAATAATGTGAGGCCCTTATATCATTTTGGGCTTCACAACTTTTTGACCATTTTCAAACTATTTGAACTGTTTGAATTAGTTACAAAGAGAGGGGAAGATTAGGGTTTAGGGTTTTATCTATTTTATTCAATGCACAATTTAAATGATGATTCTCATGAATGCACAAACAAAACCCTAATAATGATTAACTAAAACATGGGTGTTATAGCTCTATCCCCCTTACGAGGATCTCGACCCGAGATTCCAAAGGTACGAAAAGAGGCAGAGAGAGAAAGAAACAGGGTCACTCTAAAGATAAGAGGGAAACACACTAAACAACACTTAGAGTATCTCATGGGCAGCTCATGGATGGAGTGTTTAGGAACAACTCTGAGATGACGACATGAAACACAACAAGGTAACAGAGGAAACAAGAGGAGAAGGTTTTCAAATTGTGAGATGGATGGTCTTCATAAGGATTGAGACCATGGAACTTATAGGAGGTTTTGAAGCTTCTGAAGAAGAAAGCTTCCAGCAGAAAGAACATGACCACAGACTTTGGTAGGGAACCTCTACTAAACGGCTTAAGTAGACATTTCAGGTTGCAGATATGTGGATCAACAAAACCAAGCTGTTGAATTACTTTTGAAACAGAAGAGTCACTCTTTCATTCAACAGAAGGCTAAGACAGAAAGATGTTTTAGTGGTGAGGACTCATAAGAGTCACGAAGAACATGTAACAAGGGAAACTTATGTCTAACAAAATCATATTCACTCTTAAAACATGGCTAAGAAAACGAAGGAAACTCTTTATTCATCCAGGTATACCAAAATCCTTGCCAAGACCATGATATTACTTTACACCACTAACATGAATAGTTAAGAAGATTCCTAATGACACGAGAAGAAAGAAACTTCATTCTCAGACTTCAATTATTTGACACAATAAAATGTTTGTCAATCATAAAAGGGTCTGGAGGATCGACCGAGAGACATTTAGCAACACTACTTTAAATGTTCTCCTTGATGTGCGAGAAATCAAACATCAAGTAAAGTTCGGACTTCGAATACAGAGGAAACCATAAGCACAATTCCTATAATAATTCATAGAAGAAGCCTCATGAGGAAGGGTTGTTTTTGCTGAATCAAGGAATATGACAATAGGTCTTTCCGGCTAAGCATGTCAACCATTACATCATTCTTGCCAGAGTTACAAAGAGAACTATGTCAAAACCTTGGGGAACACCAACCATCATTGCTGCTTGAGATTTAGCTTTGGTTAGGTGGAATGATATTTCAGACTCAGCGTGTCCGAATAGAAAGTTTGCAACATTTACCACTAAGGTAAAGTCACTAGATTCTCAAGACACAGACTATAGTGTCAAGCTCCAAAATACGAGCTAGATTGCTAGACCCATGTATTTAGCAACTTGTCGGAAGACAACTGCACACACTTAAGGTACTGACAATCAAATGCACATGTGTCCTTAAGGAACGAAGTTAACTTTACTCTAATCCACGGCGACATCTTTCAACAATTGCATGTGAACCAGAGAAGGTCTCTTCTAACATCCAGAACACATACTTCGAGATGACTCAAAGACGGTTCTAAAAAAATTCCAGCATTGATGCTATATATTCCATATGAATCTAATCTAGCATGGAGAATATAAATATGTCATTGATGGGTTCAATAACAAACTTTATCGAAACACTCCAAGAAGATGGACGCATATGTTGCGTGAACAAGACAAAAATACTGGTCAAACCAAAGGACATGAAGATGTATCATAGTGAAACATCACAAGAAGAAACATTATCAAGATAGTCCTTGGAACTGAGTTTGATTTGATGATAACCCAAATCAAATCAAAGGTGGGGGAAGATAACATATCCACAAAGGAAATGCTATCTTTCTTCAAAATGAACAAAACTAGACAGCCCTTTAAGAAGGAACAAAGTCGGATATAACTTTTGTCTTACAACTCTCCAAGTTGTTGTTTTAGGCTCAACCAACTAGTTCAGGGGTATCCAATACGGATCCTTGGAGGAAAGAGCAGTTCAGAGAACTGACTTTCTCAATAACTTGACAACATGGTCATGTGGCAACATGGCAATACTTCTAGTAGACATCTAGAATATCACGAACCACCGATATGACACAGTTCGAGAGGAAACTTGTTTGGTAAGGCAAGAAGACATAGTCTTAGAGCTTCGGCACAAGCCTAACTCTTTGAATGAAGAGAGTGCACCAGAATAATGGACATGGTAACACAATCAAACTTCGCTTAGTGATAGGATTAACCAATCATGCTAAGAATGACGAAAATGTCCTTAGAGTTCAAACCAATAATAATTGCTAAGAACCTTAGATAGCCACGTTATTAGGCACACGCATCACTCACGAGCGCGAAAGCTCGAGGAAGGGTGGGTAAATATGTGTAAGAGCATCACTGCATTAAGGGGTCATGAAACTCAACACGACCTCTTAGTATAAAAGAGTGTGATACTTTAAGGTAGAACAGATGGAAGACAATCAATGCCTCTTGATCTGCGGATTACAACACTTTGACCTGGTCCTAGATATGATGAGGTACTGGAGTTTGTTTCTCCTAGACATTCCAAAATGGTTTGTCTTGACGGACCACAAGAGTATCTTGCTTCGGAAGACACCGATGCACATTTACTACTTGGCTACCAACTGGTAGACAAATGTCGTAGAACAATAAGGGAAAAGGAACATGCTCAGGATATAATCCCGAGATGTGGATGCATAAGTCAACAATCTTCCGAAACCCAATGCATAGAAGAGGTAAAGTGTGGCAGAGTCCCAAATATAGATGTTAGACTCTCGAGGAGTACTCTTGTCGTGATCTATTTGGTTCCATTAAAGAACATCTACCATAGCTCGTGGTAGGGAAGTCATTTATCGTCACAATTCAATCGCAACAGTAACCATAAGCTTGGAGCCTAGAATTGTAATACCAGCCATCCTGAGGTAATGCATGAACATTAACGACATGGGTCAAAAGGATGGATCTTGGGTTAAAGGTCAGCTTCATGTACAAGGTTCACAACAATAGAATCCAGCACAATCAGGGATCTTAGGTTCAAGTCCAAGGGTTAAAACCCAAAGAAAAGAAGTAACTACTACTTGAGTTACATCACGTACACTACAAGACAGTAATCACGAGGTAGCTTCCAAAAGAAGACACAAGTTCTGAAGTACTCAAACAAATAAAAGGGAGGCACACGAGGCGAAAGGAAACCTCGAAGACTAGAACAGAATATTGTGGAACCATCAACATGATGTTGTGGCCCATAAGATAAAGAGATCATGATAGAAAGGAATCTCTCAGATGAAAAAGGGCAAAGGGGAACAAGGGATACACAACACACACAACTCTAGAGAACTCAACACTAGGTCAACTGGTTAAGAAACGTCATGCCCAGAAGGCACCTAAGCTTTGAAAGACTAGAAGAGATATCAAAAGTTTTCCAAAATCAACACCAGATAAGATAACCCAGAGTTAGAGCGAAACTGGATAAGGAGAAAAGGAAGCATACTAGAGTTTTCGCAAATACTTTACATTTTTAAAAATAGTTTTCTCAAACACTAGACTCAACATCGACCAATAGCAAGGTTTTCCTACGGTCGGTACTGCTCTGATACCAAGAACTGTGATAGCCCCGAGATCAGGGCTAAACAAATCCGAGACCTCCGTCTGACATAAGCTTAACCTTGAGCTCGAGAATATCCAGTGAAGAATAGGTAACACAACAGTGACCCTACGACACAAAATTTATTATAGCAAGCTCATAACTGAGCAGAGAACCAAATTATTACAAGCAGAGGTCACTGACCACAAACATCAAACAAAGAAATACAAATTATGCTATTAAGTATAGCAAACTTAACAAATGGCCTAAGAGGCCTGAAGCATAACGATGACGTCCCAGCCCATTGATTCCAGGCTGTCGGCCGGGAACCCCAAGCTACTCGTCGATGTCTATTTAGTACCAAACTGATCTTCAGGGAACACTTACTCTGCCAAAAGTATCAACAAAGCAAGGGTGAGTACATGGTCTGCAAGACTTCTGGCTAGTGGAGTTGTTTTGCATAAAGCCATCTTTCTTTATAAATCAAGAGAGGGAAGAAGCTCGTCTAATCAAAGTATTTTAAAAGGGGATAAGAGAGTGACATCTCGCAAATATTGATCATCATCTTTTGATATCCACCAAGTCAGCATCATCTGAACCCTATCTAGGATCACCCCCTCGTACCCATGAGGAAGCATCCTTAAGCACATGTTGATCTGCCAAGTTTTACGATTAGGTTATAGTTCTCTATGATCTTAGAATCTGGTCACCAAGCGTTCATAACCGTGAACACGGCTTTTCAAAAAGATTATTACCCTGCAGAGGTGTATAACTTTACCCACATGTACTAACCTTCTCTTAATGCCACATGATTAGCCCTCTTCCTTATAAGGCCGGCAGAGGGTGGTTAGACACGACCTTTACCTTGCTTTCGCCGAGACCATGAGTCACGCAATAAGTATGATTCCGCCGTAACGGGTCAAATCCTGAAGCCGGTACTTAAAGATGTGAGGCAAGGTTGGTTTACCAGGGGCGCCATCAACCCCAAGCAACCCGGTCCATGCTTTCCTACCTGTATGAATGCACCTACTTCACCTCCTTTCGAAAACGTTTTCAACGCGTATGTCGAATGGAACGCCCGAACTATGTGACTCATGGAATCTACTAGGCAAGTTAGTTGCTCATGAGGTTTTCCAGGCCCCGTGTGGTTGTACGCTCGTCTCGGTTCCAAAGGCAAGAACTCAGTTCCTAGTGGTGGCGAGCACGGGACTAGAAAAACCACATCCCACCGTGGCCTCCCATACAAGCCTTAGCATGTTTAATGGCATATCACTGATCACATATCATCACGTTCTCCTTTCCTACTAGATTCTCTGCATCTGATACCTCATCTGGATGGACAAGACTCAAAATCTATGCATGGCTAAGCAGACACATATAGTAGCTCTAGCAGTGCACACAAGCCAAACCTAGTTATGCTAGGAGCAGTGGATCAGGTAATATAAGCTCAAAGGGAGTATGCATTAGATAGGATACTCTATCTATCGATAAAAGACCATAGTAGAATCGTATGCATCATGGCAGGAATTGAAATGCTTTCGAAATCATAGGATTATATCATGGTGGGGCTATGCTTGCCTTTGCCTGTTGATAAACAATAAGCAGATCTTTGGTAGCCTTGTACTTGACTTGATTATAGTTGGTCAAGTATTGTTCGTCGATCTTCGATCTTCGATGGTGTTGTCCTTGGTCTTCGATCTTGATCTTGATATCGTATTCTACCGGGAAGAACCAAACACCGGAAATAAAGGGGAACAATCAACACATGGCATCGATGCAATGCTCAAGCAAGTATGATGGTATGACAATTTAATTGTATTGAAAAGTAACCCTAAAGCATGCTCGACAATTTAATCGGGGTTCCGAGGGGTAGAAACCCTAATTTGGGAAACTCCAGAATCATATGAGAGGGGTTGATTAGTTCTCTAATTAAACTTGTCATTTAATGTTGTTGAGCAATGCATGATTATAGGTTAAATAGATAGTTCTCATTTTTCTGAACATTTTGGTATATTATACATATTTTTCTGATTTATAAATAATAAGTTATTCAATTTATAAGATTATATCATTTTCAGAAATTAATAAACCAAAGGAAATTACTTTTTACACCGAGGGCTGGGCTAGCCATAGAGACAGACAGGTGGGCCTCTGGCCACCTCAGCCTCTACGCAGGTAAAGTGGGACAGGGGGCAGGCGGTTGGTGCGTTTCTCACCGAGGCAGGAGCTACCCACTGCCAGTGACGGGTGGGGCCGGTGGAGCACCAATCTAGCAAACCCACCAAAAATCTTTTAAAAATTCAAAACTTGATTTCTTGCGGCCATTTCATCAAACAGGTGTAGACACAATTCAAACAAACATCAAACACTATTGTGAGCAGTGATTCTTGCCTAACTTGTTCCCTAGTTAGCTCACAACCAGCTCAGTAGATCATCTAGGAAGATTAGCCAAGCACTAGCACCACTATGAGCTTGCCATTGCCATCAATGGTGAACAGCCGAGCACCCCCTTGCCACCCCATAGTCGACAGCAATCTAGGAGCAGCAGCAAGCCTAGCCAGCATGTTTGGGAGGCAGCCCACCATCCACCGCCACTCACTGTCCCAGCCGCAAGCGTTGCCAAGCCCTGGACCATGCGCACAAGCCGCGCCCAGACCGCCAGAGACCATGCCGAGCGTGCGCCAGAGCACCACCCTTGACCAGCGCCCACAGACCGCGCGCCGCCCTCACCGCGTGCACACACGATCGCCACCGACCCAGGAGACCACCAGACATCCCTGTTTGCCGCCCCGTGCCGCACAGCCACCGCCCGCCGTCGAAGACGCCGCCTCTGCCGCGCAGAGCATCGCCCGTTCCAGACCAAGCCGCACCGCCCCATGCCTCGAAACCATGTCGTTGAGCATCGCCAGGATACACAGCACTGTCCTCTACCCTTGCCCATGCCATTAGCCGCGTGTAACATCGCCCCCGACAAGCTCACCGTGCGCCCTGACGGTCCCCTCGCTCGACTATAAATAGAGGCCACCCCCGCTCGATTTCTTCACACCATCTCACTCCCCTCTCCTCACTGATCGTGCCACACTGTTCTCAGAGCAAGGCGAGCACCATCCCGCCGGAATTTCACCGGAGCCCGCCGCCTCTTGAGAAGAAGGGCGCCATCGATTTCGTCCACCCCAGGAGCTACCGCGACCACCCCTGAGTTCGTCGTCGTCGACTTCGTCGTTCGCCCGCCTCGCCGACCCTCGCATGTACCCCGGTGAGCCCCCAGCACCCCTCACTGGCCGCGCTAGGTTTCGTTCTCGCCGGCGTTGTCTCGCATCGACGATGACTCTCAGCCGTTGGATTAGAACTAGATCGAACGATCCACGTTGCCCCATACCGCTTCGCCCAGCCCCGTGTCACTGATGAGTGGGGACACCGACTTAAGCAGCCCGCGGGAGCACTGCGCTTAGCAGGCCGGCCCGTTTACTTTTCCCGCGCAGCCGAATTATTCAAATTAAACTTTTTCCATTTCATTCACACTTCTGTACACATTTTCAAAAATCAACCCAGATCGATTTAGTACACCAAATTGAATTAAACCAATTTTGTTGGAAAGGTCTATGAATGCTGAATCCAAGCCCGTTGGATTCAATTCATTTGGATCTATAGATCACTCATGGTAAAAATAACAAGGCAGAAGCTTTTCTGCATTCAAACATTTTTCAAATTTAAACCATAATAGCTTTTGAGTTGATTCCAACTCTCAAAAATCACATTTAACCATACCTTTCAGAATATATAAAAATATATAGGTTTACTTGCAGAAATAATATTCAAGTAATAAAAGAATGCCCCATAGGCATTACTAGCCACTTTAATTAATTAAAATAAAAGGGTAAAACCTTATTAAATTGTGACACCACTTTAAATCACATTCCCATGGACTACAATATGTGGTGATGACATGTGTCAACATGATCCCATGTTTGGTTTGGAGAATATTAAATCTTAAGTAGTTTTTCAATGAGTAGAAATTACTTTTCTAAAAATAAAAGGAATTAAATCAAGCCTTAACCTTGTGATGTAGAGATGATGCTAGATCATCTATAGGACCCTTGTGTGTGATGATTGCAAGTAGTTAAGTATTTTTTGGTGATTGCGTACCTCGTATTTATTCATAGACGCTAGTACCGACCAAGGATACGAGGAGGAAGAAGGATACAACGAAGAAGAAGCCGAGGAGAACTTCAACCACTGCTCTGCACAAGGCAAGCTAAAACTTGCAAGATACTTTACTTATGCAAGCTGATGCTATACCTATGCAAGCTTATATTGACACTGATGCAAGCCTAATACCACTAGTAAATGTGCAAGCTAACACTTGCAAGATACCCTACTGATGAAACAAACCCCTACTTGTTACTATGCCTATTATATGCTTTAAGCATATGAGATCATACCCATTTGAAAAACCAATCCTAGTTTTATTTGCAAGCTTCTTACTTTATTTCTTTATCAAAGCTTACTTAGAGTTTACTTAAGTGACTTTTAGATACTAGAAAGATTCTGAAGGTTGCATAAAGAGCATAAAATTTGTCCTAAGCTAGAAACCTT
Organism: Avena sativa; assembly: GCA_916181665.1. Taxonomy (NCBI): domain Eukaryota; kingdom Viridiplantae; phylum Streptophyta; class Magnoliopsida; order Poales; family Poaceae; genus Avena; species Avena sativa. The sequence goes on from OV702284.1 coordinate 19,825,762, forward strand.
GATATCATCCTAAGATATAAGGTTGGACTTAGTTGAAACTCCACTAGTTTACCACCCCTCATTAGTACTACCCCCACCTGTAGATGCTAGTGCTAAGCATAAAACTTGATCAGCTTTAGATGGGAATACTTGGTGGAAAAATGGTTATGAAAACCTTGGAATGATGGATCATTCTATTGAAATGTTTTGGACATGTGTTTCTAAACACCTGATGATCTTGGTGATGAAAATGTTGAGGCAGGAGCCTTAGCCCTTTATAAAACTGATGGTTGTCTCGATGCGATACCATTCCAATTTTCTCGTACAACCACAATACCCGAATATTGGGTAGGGCTTGACTGGAAACTTATATACCTTAGTATTAGTTCCCTCATGGCCAAGGTCTGAGCTGAGGCTACCTTGTGAAGATTATCCACTTGTGCAGTACCCAAGATGACAGTTGGTCATGGTTGGGAGGCCAAACTCACAGGAGAGGTGCTTATACTAGGGCGTGTAATTGAAAGGTTAGGATTGATTATCCGCATACTGAGTATGGTGAATTCAGGATTTGTTCCTGACGGATGTATCGAATGTTGTGGTGAAAGTGTACAATCTCTGCAGAGTGTCAAACTATTCGAATAGCCGCGTCCGCGGTTATGGACAGTTGGAGTGGCCATACTTTTCCCCCGTCAGACTTTTGAAAAATGACCTGTGAAATGAATTGAGACTTTGACTTTTCCACAACAGAGTTGTGATATGAAATACAAGATCCCACGTAGGAGTTATAAAATTGACTAGCTTTGGAACCTAGTAGAGATAAATCTGGCTTTTGCAAAACAACCCTAGAGCCTAGTGTCCTATTATCCAAAAACGCCTTTAGCTGTTAGTATTAGTTTGTGAGTACTTAAAGAGTACTCATGGCTTTGTCCCTGGATATTCCCATGGCCAGACTATGAAGAGGAGTACCTGGAAGATGGACCCCAGGAAGGTTATGACAACTAGGATCATCTCCCATCGTCAGCATTGCCTGTGAACTCGAAGATGGAGCTTCGCCTACGCTACCGTTACTATTACGTATTCCGCTGCTTGAAGTTGTATTAAGAACTGGATCATGAGATCCCTATTCGTGTAAGAAATTATGTATCGTTTGTAATGGATGATGTACTATGGTATCCAATTCTGTTATGTCTCGCAAAAATGGTAATCCTGGGATTGCGATGTATGGCATAACAGGCATCTAGGATTGAAAAATCCGGGTGTTGACAAGTTGGTATCAGAGCCATCCTAACCATAGGAGACCCTAGTTAGACTGGACGTTTGAACCAAAAACTTAGTTTCCAAAACCAAAGAAAATAAATATTTACAAAAACTTATTCTCATTCTTATCTCTTTAATTCTTTCCTAAAAATTCATGTTCCTCAAAAACTCTTGCAAAATACGTAAAATTTTGACACACTTGATCACCCTGCTAATCTACTCATACTCTGTTTTTATAGATGGACGTGAAGTATAGCAAGTTTTACCAACTTTGGAATGGAGGAGACCTTATCTTTGAGAGGGATCTGGATCAGCTTTCGGAACTTCTGGAGCGTCCGCACCCCGAGTTCTTCGGAGCTCAGCTCAATGATCAAGGAGGAGAAGACCTGCAGTGGCTAATTGTTGCAAGTCTCCGAGGAAAAATTGAACCTCCCACTACGGAGGGAATTCAGTTTACCTTGAGGGAAAACAACTGGCTCGATGGACTTGCCAGAGCAATGCAGGAAGCTCTTTCCCGTCTGTGTGGGCAGAGCATCAATCAGATCAAGGGTACTCGCTTTGAGTTTTGCCCAAGGCGTGATGCAAATGGACAACCCCTGGAAGCACCGTACCACCCCCAGCTGAAGACTCAATTGGACCACCTTAGCTTCATGATGTATGATCGTCAGCAGGAGTTGGACAACTGCCGTGACTACTGCAACCACAAGTCTGCCATCATCAAGACGAAGGATCAGACCATCGCCATGCTAGCAAGGGATCGCAAGTCTCGCCGCCGTCAGCTCGACAAGAAGGAGCGCATTATTGCCCGTCTTCGCCACCGCATCTCATCTTTAGAGGAGACCATCCACGAGAGAGACATGCAGTTGGAGGAAAGGGAGAATGCCGGAGAGGATCTTCGTGGAGACCCTTACTCCTATCTCAGCGATGACGATGATTTTCTGGAGGATCAGGCCATGGACTTCTTCACCGATGAGGATGATTTCGCCTTCATCGATGATGATCAAGATGATGAAGCCACAGACTCCGAGGGTAGTAGCACTTGAGCACTAGCGTAGTGAGTAGTATTCGGTCCCACTGTATCGTAGTTCCCAGAATGGTTCTTAAAACCATCTGTTTTTCTTTGTTGTGGTGTGTGTTGTACTGTGTGCTATGAATGAATGAAAAAGAAAGTTGCTAGAAAAATCTGAGTCAAACCTTTAAAACTTTTCAAAGTCCCCAAAACCTTAGAAATTTCCCTCATTTCTCATGATCTATCTAAATCTTCAGATGCCACGTGGAGGAAGTGGTTCAGCCCCAGACCCGATGTTGCAGATCCTGCAACTGTTGACTTCTGACCGCGAAGCTGAAAGAGCGGAACGTCAAGCCAACCTAGCCACTCTGCAACAGATAGCCCAGCTAGCCCACAACAACCAAGGCCACGGAAATCAGGATAACCATGGATCTAAGCTCAAGAATTTCCAGAATACCAACCCACCTGTTTTCACTAAGTCCGAAGAGCCCCTAGACGCCGATGATTGGCTGCAAACCATGGAAAATAACCTAGAAGTCGCTGGAGTGGAAGCCAACGAGAAAGTCCTGTCCGCCACCCACTATCTAGCCGGAGATGCCAGGGCATGGTGGAACAGTGTTCGTGCAATGACCGGAGGCCAGATGATGACCTGGGAGGAATTCAAGGTCAAGTTTAGCAGAACCCATGTACCACCGGGTTTGATCAAGAGAATGAGAGACGAGTTCAGAGAGCTGAAGCAAGGAAGGATGACTGTAGTGGAATACCGTGACAAATTTTTGTCATTAGCTAGGTATGCCCCAGACGAGATAGACACCGAAGCCAAGAAGAAAGAAAGATTCCTGAACGGTCTGCATGACGAGATGCAGCCGGTGTTAGTCAATATACCCTTTGCAGATATTGAAGCCCTTGTCGACTCTGCTATCCAGATGGAAGGAAAGATCAACCAAGCCAATGATAACCGCAAGCGTCGTATGATGCATCAGCCAGGAACCCATCAGACCCCAAAGTACCGCCCCAACCCATCTCCAGGATTTGCCCCAAGAACCAACAGACCCCCGATGAACCGTCCGACCTATCCCAACCGTGGAAACCCTAGACCCGGAGGAAATCACAACAACCCCGGCAATCTAGCAATTTCAACCGTGCCCCACCAAAGTTCAACACCAACAATGCTACCGCCAACACCAACACTACCCCGAGGACTGGAAGCAATGTTGTGCCTATAGTAGCCAAGGACAAGTCGCAAGTGACTTGTTATGACTGTGGAAATAAAGGCCACTATTCTAACGAGTGCCCCAACAAGAAGAATGCTATAGCCCCCCAATGCCAATGCCCCAGCTCAGCAGCAGCGTCGTGTTCAACCCGGAAGAAGATTTGCCCCAGGGAATTCACTCAACCGCAATGGCCGTCTTTTTCTCATGCATGCTGAAGAAGCTCAGGAAGCGCCAGGCGTCGTGCTGGGTATGTTTTCTGTTAATTCAGTACTTGCAAGAGTGTTGTTTGATTCTGGTGCATCGCATTCGTTTGTCACCGAAGAATTTGCATGCACTAGTAAAATTCAACCAACCAAATTGAAGCATGTGATGATTGTGCAAATTCCTGGATCAACCACCAAGGCTAGGCAAATTTGCAAAGCCGTCCCTATCCGAATCCATGGCATAGATTTTTATGCTAATCTGATAGTACTCGGAACTAAAGGTTTGGAAGTAGTACTAGGAATGGATTGGATGTCCAAACATAAAGGATTGATTGACTGTGCCAAGAAAGCCATCACCATGACCAGTACAGTCGGAATATCAGTCGAGCATATATCTGAAACCTTACCTCGCCAATTCAAGTGTAACAAGAGTATAGCCCAACCTACCATTGACCAAGTCCGGATAGTCTGTGAATACCCCGATGTATTTCCAGATGTTTTGCCCGGTATGCCCCTAGATAGGGATATCGAGTTTATCATTGAACTAATCCCCGGAACCGGACCCATAGCCAAGAGACCCTATAGTATGAACCCGTCAGAGCTCGCAGAACTGAAGAAGTAACTAGATTCCATGTTGGAAATTGGATTGATTCAACCAAGTGCGTCCCCATGGAGATCACCTGTCTTGTTTGTGGACAAGAAGGATGGAGGTAACCGTTTGTGTACGGATTATCGGAAGTTGAATGATGTCACCATCAAGAACAAGTACCCCTTGCCCAAGATAGAAGATTTGTTTGATCAGTTGACCGGTGCCAAAGTATTTTCTAAGATTGATCTTAGAACTGGCTATCATCAACTCAAAATTCGTGCAGAGGATATTCCAAAGACTGCCTTTACCACCAGATATGGATTGTATGAGTATACAGTCATGTCTTTCGGATTAACCAATGCCCCCGCTTATTTCATGAACCTCATGAATAAGATTTTTATGGACTTCCTGGATAAGTTTGTCGTTGTTTTCATCGATGACATTCTGATTTATTCCAAATCAGAAGAAGAACACGAGCTACACCTAAGGACCATTCTTGGAACCCTTAGAGAGCATCAGTTGTATGCCAAGTTTAGCAAATGTGAATTCTGGTTACAGGAGGTAGGATTCCTCGGTCACATTGTATCAGCCGGAGGAATTGCTGTTGACCCTGCCAAAGTGAAAGATGTAGATTGGCAAGCCCCAACCACTCAAACCCAAGTTCGTGCTTTTCTCGGATTAGCGAGATATTACCGCAAATTCGTAGAAGGATTCTCGAGTATCGCCAGACCCATGACCCAATTGATGAATAAGGACAAGAAGTTTGAATGGACCTACAAGTGTGAAGCGAGTTTTCAAGAACTCAAAAGGAGATTGATTTCAGCCCCAATCTTGATCATACCGGATATCACGAAGCCCTTCGATGTGTATTATGACGCATCCAAGATTGGTCTCGGATGTGTGCTAATGCAAGAAGGCCAAGTTATATCTTATCTATCTCGACAATTGAAGCAACATGAGCAAAACTACCCAACCCATGACCTCGAACTCGCAGCAGTAGTTCTAGCCCTGAAGACATGGAGACATTACCTGATGGGAAATCGTTGTGAGATTTATTCGGATCACAAGAGCCTAAAGTATATATTCACTCAGAAGGAGTTGAATATGAGGAAGAGAGGATGGATTGAGCTAATCAAGGATTATGACCTGGACATTCACTATCACCCTGGTAAAGCCAACGTGGTAGCCGATGCCCTTAGCAGATTGTCGTGCCGCTTGAACTCCATGATTTTGAAGGAGCAACCAAGTTTGCACAAGGAGATGGAAGATTTTCGAATGGAATTAGTAAGTGAAGGATTTTTGGCTAGCATAGAACTCCAGCCCACTTTGATCAGTCAGATTAAGGAGGCGCAGAAGGAAAATGCTAGTATCGACGGAATCAAGCGTCGTATCGGTACAGGCAGAGTACTCGGATTCACCGAAGACGAAGAAGGAGTGTTGTGGTACAAAGGACGCCTTTGTGTACCAACAGATTCTGAGTTGAAAGAAGTTATTTTGAAGGAGGCTCATGATACTCTTTATTCTATCCATCCCGGAGGAACTAAGATGTATCAAGATTTAAAAGAGCAATTTTGGTTGCATAAGATGAAGAGAGAAATAGGAAGCTATATCGCCAAGTGTGATATTTGTCAGCGAGTCAAGGCCGGACATCAAAGACCCGCTGGATTGTTGCAACCTTTGCAGATTCCGGAATGGAAATGGGATTTTGTAGGAATGGACTTTATCACTGGACTACCTACTTCTAGTAGGGGAAATGACTCTATCTGGGTCATAGTGGACAGGTTGTCCAAAGTCGCCCATTTCTTGCCCGTCAAAACCACCTATCAGAGTTTGAAGCTAGCGGAGTTGTACATCGCTAGAATCGTCAGTTTGCACGGAGTCCCCAAGAACATAGTATCGGATCGAGGAACTCAGTTTACCTCGAGATTTTGGAAGAAAGTCCAAGAAGGTTTAGGAACCCGCCTAGATTTCAGTACCGCGTATCACCCTCAGACCGATGGACAAACGGAGCGAGTAAATCAAATACTCAAAGATATGCTGAGAGCATGCGTGTTAGAATATGGATCCAAGTGGGAAGACTGTCTGCCGTTCGCAAAATTTTCTTACAACAATAGTTATCAAGCCAGTTTGCAAATGACCCCATTTGAATTCATGTATGGAAGAAAGTGTCGTACCCCTTTGAACTGGTCGGAAGTAGGAGAGAGTCAGATTTTCGGACCCGACATCCTACGAGAAGCAGAAGAGAAGGTTCACAAGATTCGTGAGCACCTCAAGACCGCCCAATCCTGACAGAAGAGTGACGTCGACAAGAGACGTAGAGACCTCGCCTTCAATATAGGAGATTTTGTTTATCTGAAAGTGTCGCCATTGAAGGGAATGCAGCGTTTCCAACTCAAAGGAAAGTTAGCCCCCAGATATATCGGACCTTTCAAGATCCTGAACCGTCGAGGAGAAGTATCGTATCAATTGGAGCTACCTGAAGAGATGTCAGCCGTGCACAACGTGTTCCATATCTCGTTACTTCGCAAGTGTCTCAAAGTCCCCGAGAAGACCGAAGTATTCAAGAATATCGATCATCGGACCATAGAGATCAACGATGACCTGACCTATCCCGAAGTACCCATACGCATTTTGGAAGAAGCTTTTCGAACTACCCGAACCCGAAGCATCAAGTTTCTCAAGATTCAGTGGAGCAACCACACAGAAGAAGAAGCTACCTGGGAGCGCGAAGATCACATCAGGACGGAGTTTCCCGATCTCTTCAAATCCTAGGTAATCTTTTCGTCCTTTTTCAAATCTCGGGACGAGATTTTGTTTAAGGGGGGAAGGTTTGTAACATCCCAAAAATACTAATCTTGGATCATCAAACTCTAATCATCAAAATTAGGGTTAACAAAAACTTTTCTAAATAAAATTATGAATGCATGCATATGTGTATGCATTGATTTTGAATTCTTTTAAAACCACCTTGTTTGTTTGTTTCATTGCTTGTAAAATGTTTCTTAGGTGAAATGAACATCATCTAAAACATTCCCCACACTTTTCCTAAAGACAAGTAAATCAAAACACATATATTAAATGAATGCTCATTTTGACCAATTTAACTCCCATGCCTACTTTGGCTGTCTCAAACTTTCAGAACCTAACAGAAACTTTTCTGGATCTTTGCACCCCTTGAATGTACTCATAACAAAGTATCAAGGCCCACTTTGTGATCATCCAGAAACTTTCAAATGCATAGTTTAAATGACAATTCAAAATTGAATCTTTATCATATGGGAAGATCCCACTTTTTCAAAAACCACTCAAACAAGCTCAACTTTCAAAACCCAAGCATCTGCAGACTCACCAGCACCAATCTAGCAAACCCATCAAAAATATTTTCAAAATTCAAAACTTGATTTCATGCGGCCATTTCATCAAACAGGTTGCAGACACAAATCAAACAAACATCAAACACTATTGTGAGCAGTGATTCTTTCCTAACTTGTTCCCTAGTTAGCTCACAACTAGCTCAGTAGATCATCTAGGAAGATTAGCCAAGCACTAGCACCACTGTGAGCTTGCCATTGCCATCAATGGTGAACAGCCGAGCACCCCCTTGCCACCCCATAGTCGACAGCAAGCTAGGAGCAGCAGCAAGCCTAGCCAACATGTCTGGGAGGCAGCCCACCATCGACCGCCACTCACTGTCCCAGCCGCAAGCGTTTCCAAGCCCTGGACCACGCGCACAAGCCGCGCCCAGACTGCCAGAGACCATGCCGAGCTTGCGCCAGAGCACCACCCTCGACCAGCGCCCACAGACCGCGCGCAGCCCTCACCGCGTGCACACACGATCGCCACCGACCCAGGAGACCGCCAGACATCCCCGTTTGCCGCCCTGTGCCGCACAGCCACCGCCCGCCGTCGAAGACGCCGCCTCTGCCGCCCAGAGCATCGCCCGTTCCAGACCAAGCCGCACCGCCCCATGCCTCGAAACCATGTCGTTGAGCATCGCCAGGAGACACAGCACCGTCCCCTACCCTTGCCCATGCCATTAGCCGCCTGTAACATCGCCCCCGACGAGCTCACCGTGTGCCCCGACGGTCCCCTCGCTCGACTATAAATAGAGGCCACCCCGCTCGATTTCTTCACACCATCTCACTCCCCTCTCCTCACTGATCGTGCCACACCATTCTCAGAGAGCACCATCCCGCCGGAATTTCACCGGAGCCCGCCGCCTCTGGAGAAGAAGGGCGCCATCAATTTCGTCCACCCTAGGAGCTGCCGCGACCACCCCTGAGTTCGCCGTCGTCGACTTCGTCGTTCGTCCGCCTCGCCGACCCTCGCCCGTACCCCGGTGAGCCCCCAGCACCCCTCACTGGCCGCGCTAGGTTTCGTTCTCGCTGGCGTTGTCTCGCGTCGACGATGACTCTCAGCCGTTGGATTAGAACTAGATCGAACGATCCATGTTGCCCCATACCGCTTCGCCCAGCCCCGTGTCACTGACGAGTGGGGACACCCACTTAAGCAGCCCGCGGGAGCACTGCGCTTAGCAGGCCGGCCCGTTTACTTTTCCCACGCAGCCCAGTTATTCAATTCAAACACACTTCTGTACCCATTTTCAAAAATCAACCCAGATCGATTCAGTACACCAAATTGAATGAAACCAATTTTGTTGGAAAGGTCTGTGAATGCTGAATCCAAGCCCGTTGGATTCAATTCATTTGGATCTATAGATCATTCATGGTAAAAATAACAAGGCAGAAGCTTTTCTGCATTCAAACATTTTTCAAATTTAAACCATAATAGCTTTTGAGTTGATTCCAACTCTCAAAAATCACATTTAACCATACCTTTCAGAATATATAAAAATATATAGGTTTACTTGCAGAAATAATATTCAAGTAATAAAAGAATGCCCCATAGGCATTACTAGCCACTTTAATTAATTAAAATAAAAGGGTAAAACCTTATTAAATTGTGACACCATTTTAAATCACATTCCCATGTACTACAATATGTGGTGATGACATGTGTCAACATGATCCCATGTTTGGTTTGGAGAATATTAAATCTTAAGTAGTTTTTCAATGAGTAGAAATTACTTTTCTAAAAATAAAAGGAATTAAATCAAGCCTTAACCTTGTGATGTAGAGATGATGCTAGATCATCTATAGGACCCTTGTGTGTGATGATTGAAAGTAGTTAAGTATTGTTTGGTGATTGTGTACCTCGTATTTATTCATAGACGCTAGTACCGACCAAGGATACGAGGAGGAAGAAGGATACTACGAAGAAGAAGCCGAGGAGAACTTCAACCACTGCTCTACACAAGGCAAGCTAAAACTTGCAAGATACTTTACCTATGCAAGCTGATGCTATACCTATGCAAGCTTATATTGACACTGATGCAAGCCTAATACCACTAGTAAATGTGCAAGCTAACACTTGCAAGATACCCTACTGATGCAACAAACCCCTACTTGTTACTATGCCTATTATATGCATTAAGCATATGAGATCATACCCATTTGAAAAACCAATCCTAGTTTTATTTGCAAGATTCTTACGTTATTTCTTTATCAAAGCTTACTTAGAGTTTACTTAAGTGACTTGTAGATACTGGAAAGATTCTGAAGTTTGCATAAAGAGCATAAAATTTGGCCTAAGCTAGAAACCTTGATATCAGCCTAAGATATAAGGTTGGACTTAGTTGAAACTCCACTAGTTTACCACCCCTCATTAGTACTACCCCCACCTGTAGATGCTAGTGCTAAGCATAAAACTTGATCAGCTTTAGATGGGAATACTTGGTGGAAAAATGGTTATGAAAACCTTGGAATGATGGATCATTCTATTGAAATGTTTTGGACATGTGTTTCTAAACACCTGATGATCTTGGTGATGAAAATGTTGAGGCAGGAGCCTTAGCCCTTTATAAAACTGATGGTTTTCTGGATGCGATACCATTCCAATTTTCTCGTACAACCACAATACCCGAATATTGGGTAGGCTTGACTGGAAACTTATATACCTTAGTATTAGTTCCCTCACGGCCAAGGTCTGAGCTGAGGCTACCTTGTGAAGATTGTCCACCTGTGCAGTACCCAAGATGACAGTTGGTCATGGTTGGGAGGCCAAACTCACAGGAGAGGTGCTTATACTAGGGCGTGTAATTGAAAGGTTAGGATTGATTATCCGCATACTGAGTATGGTGAATTCAGGATTTGTTCCTGACGGATGTATCGAATTTTGTGGTGAAAGTGTACAATCTCTGCAGAGTGTCAAACTATTCGAATAGCCGCGTCCGCGGTTATGGACAGTTGGAGTGGCCATACTGTTCCCCCGTCAGACTTTTCAAAAATGACCTTTGAAATGAATTGAGACTTTGACTTGACCACAACAGAGTTGTGATATGAAATACAAGATCCCACGTAGGAGTTATAAAATTGTGACTAGCTTTGGAACCTAGTAGAGATAAATCTGGCTTTTGCAAAACAACCCTAGAGCCTAGTGTCCTATTATCCAAAAACCCCCTTTACCTGTTAGTATTAGTTTGCGAGTACTTAAAGAGTACTCATGGCTTTGTCCCTGGCTATTCCCATGGCCAGACTATGAAGAGGAGTACCTGGAAGATGGACCCCAGGAAGGTTACGACAACTAGGATCATCTCCCATCGTCAGCATTGCCTGTGAACTCGAAGATGGAGCTTCGCCTACGCTACCGTTACTATTACGTATTCCGCTGCTTGAAGTTGTATTAAGAACTGGATCATGAGATCCCTATTCGTGTAAGAACTTATGTATCGTTTGTAATGGATGATGTACTATGGTATCCAATTCTGTTATGTCTCACAAAAATGGTAATCCTGGGATTGCGATGTATGGCATAACAGGCATCTAGGATTGAAAAATCCGGGTGTTGACAGGGGGTGGTCGACGGAGGCGGGGAAGACGGAGTCGCTGCCGTCGATTGGGGTCACGCGGCGTCAATTCCGCCGCGGATGAGGACCAGCGCATCCCAGCAGATCTTCCTGCATGCACGGTTGGGCTCGGGGAGCTGTGGAGCAGCGGCGATTCAACGGTGCTCGCCGGCTAGGGTTTCGGATTTGAAGAACCAGACGGGAGGGAGGTCGCTGGGAGGGAAAAGAGGAGATGAGGCTGAAGCAGGGCACCTCGGCGGCCTTATCTTCAGCTCAAGGGCGGCGGGGCGAGTATCTTGGCGTGGCGACGATCGACGGTGAGGGCGCCGGCACGCAGCAGCTTGGCATCGTCGCGTCGTTGACGAAGACGACGGCGGAAAGAAGGCTGAAGGGGTATTGGGCCCGGGTGGGCCGCGCACGGGCCGAGCTGGGCTACGGATTGCTTCGTAGGGCGACGGAAAAAGGAGAAGGAATAGATGGGCCGGCCTGGTTAGCTGGGTTGCTCCATTTTTTTTACAGAAAACCTTTTTCAATTTCTGTTTTTTTTCCTGTTTGTACTTTCATATATAAAAATATTTTGGGCATTTCAAAAATGCCTTAGATTTTGTAAATCATTTCAAATAATGTGAGGCCCTTATATCATTTTGGGCTTCACAACTTTTTGACCATTTTCAAACTATTTGAACTGTTTGAATTAGTTACAAAGAGAGGGGAAGATTAGGGTTTAGGGTCTTACCTATTCATTCAATGCACAATTTAAATGATGATGCTCATGAATGAACAAACAAAACCCTAATAATGATTAACTAAAACAGGGGTGTTACATTACCAAAACAATCTTATATGAAACAAAACTTTGCATTCCACAAAGTGATTATGGTACCTCATACTTGATAGAAATGGTCCCAATCATAATAGTTTCAAAATTTTCTTGTGGAATGGGACAATATATTTCTCCAACCTTGATGCTCTCAATATTTTTAATGGAATTCAAGCAATAGCTTTTAGCAACCTTCTTGGGGAAATAGACAGTATGCTCTTTGTCATTAATATTGAATGTTACTTTCCCTTGATTGCAATTAATGACAGCACTTGCAGTATTAAGAAAAGGTCTCCCAAGAATAATAGACATATTATCATCTTTAGGCATCTCAAGCACAACAAAATCAGTTAAAACCAAGCAATTATGAGCTACTTGAACAGGAACATCCTCACATATACCAAGAAGAATAGTAGTTGACTTATTAGCCATTTGCAAAGATGTTTCATTTGGTATCAACTTTTCTAGCTGGAGTCTCTTGTAGAGAGAAAAAGGCATAACACTAACTCAGGCTCCCAAATCACATAAAGCAGTTCTAACATAATTATTCTTAATAGAGCAAGGAATAGTTGGTATACCTAGATCACCAAGTTTCCTTGGAACATTAGCATTGAAGGAGTAATTAGCAAGCAAAGTAGAAATCTCCACATTAGGAATCTTCCTTTTATTAGAGACAATATCCTTCATATACTTTGAATAAGGAGACAACTTAATAGCATTAGTCAAAGGAATTTGCAAAAATAAAGGTTTCATCCACTCACAATACTTGTTGTAGTGTTCTTCCTCCTTTGACTTGTGTTTCTTACCTGGAAAAGGCATAGGTTTCTGCACCCAAGGTTCTCTCTCACTACCATCTTTCTTAGCAATAAAATCTTCCTTTGTGTACCTAGTGTTCTTAGTGTGCTTCTCAGGTTCTTCCTCAACTTCCTCCTTATCAAGAGCATCATTTTTATCATTACCACTCTTAGTTTCAGCATCCGAGACAGATATACTATTAGGATCTACAGCAGGTTCAAGGGGTTCCTCAACTATTTTGTGTTTCTTCTTCTTTCTCTTATGAGGACTACCACTACTTTCATATTGTTGAGAATCCTGCTCAATTCTTTTAGGGTGTCCTTCAGGATATAAAGGATCTTGAGTAGCTATACCGCTCCTAGTTCTAATTCCATAAGCATGTTTTATCTCTTGAGGCATTAACTAGCATTTCCTTTCGTAGCTTAGCAAGTTGATCAAGTTGGGTTTGAACCATTTGAAAGTGTTTACAAAGCATTTTAATATCATTAGAAGTTCTTTCCACAATATCTTTCAACTCTTTAATAGCTCTATAGTTTTCCAGTAAATGATTCTGAACTAGTTTATTAAATTTACCTTGTTTAACAATAAATGTGTCAAGTTCCTCTAAGCATTGATCAGGAGGCTTACCATAAGGAATATCACCTTCATCAAATGTTGGAGAGAATGTACCTCAATAGTAGAAGAGTGGGGAATTGGCTTACATAATTCTTCTATAGGAGGTAGATTCTTCACTTCTTCAGCTCTAATACATTTCTCCTTTAGACATTTATTGGCTTCCTTCATCACTTCATCATTTAATGTAATAACTCCCCTCTTCTTTGGTGTTGGTGTTGGAACTGGTTCAGGAACATCTTGTTCAGGAATAATAGTCTCAGGTGTATTTAGCTCAATTGAAGTCCAATCATCATAATTCTTGCTTATTTTAGCCATCAATTCTTCAGCATCTGTAGGAGTTCTTTTCCTAAAAACACAATCAGTAAAGCTATCTAGGTATGTCCTAGAATCATCAGTTAGTCCATTAGAATAAATATCAAGAAGCTCATTTCTAGGCAATGGACATCCAGGATGTGCATGGCACAGAACCTTGTCCATGACTCAGGCAATTTCTCTTCTTCTCCCTATTTAAAATCAAAAAGTCTCTACAAAGCAGCATGTCTAGCACTGGGAGGAAAATATTTCTGGAAGAAAGAAGCAATCAAGCAATCAGGGCTATCAATGGAACCATGAGATATTCTATTAAACCAAGCCCTAGCTTCTCCTTTTAGTGAAAAGGGAAGATCTTAGTAACAAAGTACTTGCGCATCTTAAAATCATCAGAGAATAAAGCACTCATAGTAGAAAGCTCATTCATATGAGCCACAACACTCTCATTTTAGTCCCATAGAAAGGTTCTTTCTCAACAATATCTTAATAGGATAAATCAAGAGAGAAATCATAATCTTCATCTTTAATATCTATGGGGGAGGTGGCAAACTTAGGATCAGAGGAAAACTTAGGAATAATGGTGCATCTAGCAAGGAGACTCTTAATAGCACTAGTACCATGTGTCTTTCGGCACTCTTCAACAAATTCATCAGTGAAATCAATGTAACCATCATTAATATCATAACTCTCTCTAGACTGAGGTGAGCTAACAGGTGTAACAGTGTCTTCACTAGGAGTTTTGGTATTTCCTAGACTAGCAATAGTAGCATATAGGAAAGGACCTAATGAACCACTCGCATCAAGCACAGTAGAAGTAACATCATGAGCATCAAAAGCAGTTTTAGATTCAGCAGTAGTAGCAGTGTGTGTAGCATGCGTATGTGGTGGTGGTGTAACAAGCTTACTTATAACAGACGGTGAATCAAGAGAAGCAGAGGTGTTTAGGACTGTACCTCTTCTTGTAGTGGATGGTAAAATATGAAACTTTCCATCACGAGACTACCCCATTATGAAAGGAGTAGAAGTGAACAATAATAGATCCAAGTGAACTTACAAATAAAGCTATGTTCCCCGGCAACAGCGCCAGAAAATAGTCTTGATGACCCACAAGTGTAGGGGATCGCAACAGTCTTCGCGGGTAGTATTACCTAATTTATTGATTCGACACAAGGGGAGCCAAAGAATACTTGCAAGCCTTAACAACTGAGTTGTCAATTCAGCTGCACCTGGAAATAGTTCTTGCTCACAGAAGTTTATCAGTAGCAATAGTTTGTAGTAGCAACATCAAAACAACAGCAACAGTAGAACAAGAGCAATAGTAACAGTAACAGTAAACAGTGGGATTCGAGTGCGGTAGGCATAGGGATGGATGGACGGGCGTTGCATGGACAAGTCTAAACATGTAACTTCAAGATCTAGGGCATTGCAGATAAATAATAACAAGCATCCAAGTACTAAACAGTCCTAGGCATGTGCTCCATATATAGTCATACGTGCTCACAATGAGAACTTGCACAACATGTTCTGTCCAGCCAGCCCGTGGCAGCGGGGCCTCTAGGGAACTACTGGCAATTAAGGTGCTCCTTTTAATAGAGCACCGGAGCAAAGTATTAACACTCCGTGAACACATGTGATCCTCACACCATAGCCATCCCCTCCGGTTGTCCCAATTATTATTACTTCGGGGCCTTTGGATCCGGACAATGATATGTGTACATAACTTGCAGATAAGATCACAAACAATACTATCATAACGATTCAATAATAAGTTCAGATCTGAGATCATGGCACTCGGGCCCTAGTGACAAGTATTAAGCACAACAAGTTGCAACAAAGTCAAATAGCACTAATAGAGATACTAGGCACTATGCCCTAACAATCTTATTTGATTACATGATAGAACTCATCCAATCCCTACCATCCCCATAGCCTACAGCGGGGGATTACTCACTCATGGATGAGGAAACATCGATGGTTAATGGAGAGCCGTTGGTGATGATGATGGGGATGATCCTCACTAAATTCCCCATCCCGGCAGGGTGCTAGAACGTAGTTTCTAGATCTGAATCTTGGTTTCTGATGGTGGCGACGGAGTGGAACTCTTCCTGGAAAAACGTCGAACCCCCCTCGGTTTTTTGGTCAAGGGGCAACTTATAGGCGTAGAGGGAGCCCGAGGGGGTGCCTAGGGTGGTCGTACCCCTAGGCGTGGGGCAGGGCCCACCCGCGCCTGGCAGGAGTGTGGGCCCTCCAGGCCTCCACTCCTTTTTGTCTTCTAGATCCGTAGATCTTCTGGTGAAATATAATTTTTGGCATATTTTCCAGGATTTTTCCTGATAGTTGATTTTCTGCACAAAAACTAGACACCAAGGTAATTCTGCTGAAACAGCGTCAGTCCGTGTTAGTTGTATCCAAATCACACAAGTTTAGAGGATAAACAATAGCAAAAGTGTTCGGGAAAGTGTAGGGGTTCGTAGCATGGAAAACAAAAAATTCTACCGCATGCACACAAACAAGCCAAGATCTATCTACTAGATTGTAGCAATGAGTCGATTAGCGTACTCACCCTCGAAGATTCCAAAGCGGTTAACGAGAGCAGATTCTCGTGGGTGATGTAGTCGTACACTTGCCGATATCAAGATCGCGTAGACGATCCTTTTGCTGCTGCATTCTGGCAGCGATTCCGCAGTCGGTCACACATTCGGTACTCGATGAAGACCTTCCTCTCCCTTGTTCCAGCAGGCAGCGGAGATTGTAGTTCTCCCCTCGCGATTCCGGCAACACGACGGAGTGGTGTCGGAAGTGTTGGAGATATGCCGTAGAGGCAATAATAAATGTAGTTATTATTATATCTTTGTGTTTATGATAAATGTTTACATTCATGCTATAATAGTATTAACAGGGAAACATTAATACTTGTGTGATTTGTAAACTTAATTTGAAGTCCCTAGTATAGCCTCTATACTTCACTAGCTTGTTGGTTGATAAATGATTGTGGTTTCCCTATCATGAACATTGAGATGTTATCAACAACAAGATCATATCGTTAGGAGAATGATATGGTGGACATACTCCTATAGATAAGCGTAGCATAAAGATCAAGTCATTTTAATAGTTCAATTGCTATATTCTTTCTGATACATAGTAACCTAATTCCTTCGACCATGAGATCATGCATATCACCTTTACCGGATGGATGCTTTGATGACATCAAACACCACACCGTAACTGGGTGGCTATAAAGGTGGCATTGAGTGTTCGGAAAGTATTGGTTGAGACACATGGATCAAGAGTGGGATTTGTCCATCCATATGACGGATAGATATTCACTGGGCCCTCTCGGTGAAATGTCATCCAATTAGCTTGCAAGCATGTGACTGGCTCACAAGGGATCACATATCACGGGAACGAGAAAAGAGTACTTATCAGTAACGAGGTTGAACTAGGTATGCAGAGATACCGACGATCATAACCTCGGATAAGTAACATATCGTGAGACAAAGGGAAATTGGTATCGTATGTAAGTGGTTCATTCGATCGCAAAGTAATCGTAGAAATATGTGGGAGCCATATGAATTTCCAGATTCCTCTATTGGTTATTGTTCGGAGAAGTGTCTCGATCATGTCCGCATAATTCACGAACCGTAGGGAGACACACTTAAGGATTCGACGTTGTTTTGAGTAGTTATGGTATTATGAGAAAGAGACCGAATGTTGTTCGGAGTCTCGGATGGGATCCGGGATATCACGAGGTGATCCGGAATGGTCCGGAGAATAAGATTCATATAAAGAAAGTCCCGTTTCGGAGTTCGGATATGATTCCGGTGAATGTTCTAGAAGGTTCCGGAATGTCCGGCACTCCGGGAGGGGGGAGGGGTACATGAATGTGTCATTACATATTGGAATGATTGCATCATGTACTAAGTGTTCTTGCTGTCCCAAATAAAGGATTAAATTGAATCGTAAAACAGAAAAGTCAAATGTCTAGTTTGAAAGTCAAACGGCTAAAACAAGAAACTGTGGGAAACAAGCAAGAGGAGTTGGGAACCGACTTGAGGGAGGAGTCTCCTCCCCAAGCCGGCGCGCCACCCAAGGCCGACTTGGGGAGGGACTCCCCTCCCCTGGCCGCGCCTCCCCACCTATAAAAGGAGGGGCAGGGCCCCCTCCTCTAGACACACAAGTTTCTACCTCTAATCTCCGGTTTAGAGCCGTTTTGGTTTAGAGCTTCTAATTGCTTTAGCCTGCGGTTTAGAGCCTTCTAATTGGTGTGTCTAATCTCTAGACCACTAATAGCCCTCTCTCATAATCCACCATACTTGCTCCGGCTTAAGGCGAAGCCCTGCGGGATCTCCCCTCTACTTCCGGTACCACGCCGTTGTGCTGCCGGAATCGCGAGGAGAGTGCTACAACCTCCGCTGCCTGCTGGAACAAGGGAGAGGAAGGTCTTCGTCGAGTACCGAACGTGTGACCGACTGCGGGAGCGCTGCCGGAACGCAGCGCCGGAAGGATCGTCTACACGATCTTGAGATCGGGAAGAGTACGACTACATCACCCACGAGAATCTGCTCTCGTTAAACGCTTTGGAATCTTCGAGGGTAAGTTATTCCATCGACTCGTTGCTACAATCTAGTAGATAGATCTTGGCTTGTTTGTTTGTATGCGATAGAAATATTTTGTTTTCCATGCTACGAACCCCTACAGGAAGTAGAGGGAAAATCCTGCAGGGCTTCGCCTAAGCCGGAGCAGGTTATGATGGATCTAGGGTTTCCGGCGATCTAGGGTTTAGAGGGTCGGAGGGGAGGAGGCGTGGCCGGCGGTGGCTAGGGTGGCGACGACGTGCGGATGGCGGCGGGCGACGGTGCGGCGGCGGCTTGGGTGGAGGGTGGTGTTGTGTGTCTCTTGGGGCACCCCCTCCCCTCTATTTATGAGAGGGCGGGCAGCTTGGGAGAGGGGAGTTTGAATCCTTTCCGAACTCCCTCTCCTTGGTTGCTTGTGGTGGAGGGAAATAAGGATTTTTTCCTTCCCCCACTAGGAAACATTGTCCCAGTTTGACTTTTCAAACCTGCCTTTTGACTTTCAATTTGGAGCTTAATTTCTCTCTTGTAAATGCCCAACCAAGTGACCTAGGACATGATCCAATCATTCCACTTATCCATGAAACATTCATGTACCCTTCCCCTTCCGGTCTGGTGAACCTTCTAGAACCTCTCCGATTAAATCATCAGAATCATTCCCGAACTCCGGAATTGGACTTTCCTTATATGAATCTTATTCTCCGGACCATTCCGGATCTCCTCGTGATATCCCGGATCCCATCCGAGACTCTGAACAACATTCGGTCTCCCTACTTACATTCTATATCTACTAAACAACATCGAATCCTTAAGTGTGTCTACGGTTCGTGAATTACGTGGACATGACTGAGACACTTCTCTGATCAATAACCAATAGAGGAATCTAGAAATTTATATGGTTCCCACATATTTCTACTATTACTTTGTGATCGAATGAACCACTTACATACGATACCAATTTCCCTTTGTCTCGCGATAGTTTACTTATCCGAGGTTTGATCGCCGGTATCTCTGCATACCTAGTTCAACCTCGTTACCGATAAGTACTCTTTTCTCGTTCCCGTGATATGTGATCCCTTGTGAGCCAGTCACATGCTTGAAAGCTAATTGGATGACATTCCACCGAGAGGGCCCAGAGTATATCTATCTGTCATATGGATGGACAAATCCCACTCTTGATCCATGTGCCTCAACACATACTTTCTGAACACTCAATGCCACCTTTATAGCCAACCAGTTACGGTGTGGTGTTTGATGTCATCAAAGCATCCTTCCGTTGATGGTGATTAGCATGATCTCATGGTCGAAGGAATTAGGTTACTATGTATCTGAAAGTTTATAGCAAACAAACTATTGAAATGACTTGATCTTATGCTACGCTTAACTATAGGAGTATGTCACATCATTCTCCTAATGATATGAACTTGTTGTTAATAACATCTCAATGTTCATGATCAGGAAACCATGATCATATATTAACCAACAAGCTAGTTTAGTAAGAGGCTTTACTACGTCTCTTTTATATTTACAAATCACACAAGTATTAATGTTTCCGGTTAATAAAATTATAGCATGGTATGTAAACATTTATCATAAGCATGAAGGTATGATAATAACCTATTTATTATTGCCTCTTGGGCCTATCTCCAACATAAAGTAGATACGTTTTGGACGTATCAGACTCACAGGGCAATGAGATGCCAAAGACACCGCAGGCGGCGGTCATAGTAGCTACTACGTACCTGCTCGCCAACCAACCATCGGTCGGGGATCCATGATCCGCCACCCACAAGTCCGTGATCGTGGGCCTCGGGCTCGTCAGAGCCTCAATAACTGAAGAGGAGGCTCCAGAACCGCACAAGGCTGCGGTGAAATTCACGAGAAACCCGATGGCTCAGAAATTTGGCATCTTTCTCTGTGTTTAAACATTGTTTTTAGTCAAGCAATTGATAATAAACTCTCAATCCTTGCCACTAATGACTAATAATTGCAAAAATATGCAAAACCTTGCTTTGATTTATGTTGTGCAAGAAATCAATGGTTTTAATGCAAAATCAGGAGTTATAATGAAGGAATTTGAAAAAGTCCACACAACCAAGTAATTGGAAAGCAAATTCCAAGCGTAAGTGCGCATAACGACCAATGGTACCGGCGGGGCCCGCCCGTATGGGGTGCCGACGGCTTCATATTGCCAAACCCTAGAACTTTTGTGAAGACCCATATATATTTTGAGGCTCCAGCCACCATTCTCAAATTTTATCACCACACCACCAAAGGAGATCTACACCATTGTCTATCCATTGTTCATCCACTCCACCATCCATCCCTCTATTAGCCATAGCCATTTCTTTGTACTTTAGATCTCCTTGTGATTTGGCGACCATTGTAAGAATATTAGATTTCAATCTAAGTATTTTGCACAATGTTTTCTATCCTTGATCTATTTGTTATGAGTGAGTAGTCCTCACGGGCTGCTGGTTGGGGAGAAACCTCGCAGCAACTATGTGCATCTAATCATGAGAGTATTTTATTTTGTTACCAATTGAAATTTGTATCTTTTGTTTCTTTGTCTCTTGTCTCGATCTATGGACTTGTAGTTACCCAAGATCCCATAGATTGATAAAGGCTTGAGGTGATATACTTGGCTAGCGGCGATATCATAGGAACCTTGGTGACAGAAAGGGTAGTATGGTATTTGCTTAGCGTCCCATTCGGGATCACAACAACATCACCACTTAATGCTTTAATCTGTGTTCTTCACTTAATAATCGTTTGTAGCCCGTGGCTTCGGTGTGCACTCGGTTGGATTAAGAGGCTATTGCTATGCCCGCTGCATCACAGGGGATTTAGTATATTAGGATATGTTGCCTACAAGAGATTATCTCCATTCAAACATTACACATGACTATGCTTATTATTATCTTTTATCTCATATGATGTACATCTGCAGGTGGATCTTTAACCCTAGCCTATCTCCATACATTGATTCAACCCACTATAAAAAGTAAACTAGATTGGTCTGGTAAAATAAGGTAAAACAAAGAAACAAAGTCTTGTAGATGTGTCCTTATTTATTTCCTTTTAGCATTGCTTTCCAAGGTTCTATGAAACCTAGGTGTTCTAGGAAAAAAGATATTATACTACATTCATGAATCTAGATCGAAGCTATCAAAACCTCCCACCCTCATCAGACGAAAATGACTATGATCTATCGTGGCGACGCTGCAGCCCACAACGGAGGAGACGCAACTAAGACGCTCGTGATGAGATCACGCAGCGCAAAATCGACAAGATGCACGCCAAACACGTGTGCTCCACGGAGTCGGAAGATGAAGACACAAAGCTCTATTGTGCCGGATGCTTCAGCCGAGCCATACGACAATCGCGGATGCCCAAGGGCTTCAAACTTCCTTTAGACAATCTGAAGTTCGACGGCCCGCAGGAGCCGAATATCTGGCTGGATGATCACATCTCGTTGGTCAAGCAGCATGGTGGAAGCAAGAACACAGCCATGCAATATCTTTAGCTGCAGCTGAAGGGCGAAACATGGGCCTATCTCAACAATATCCCCTTTGGATCCATCCACAACCGGGAGGATCTCGTCGGCAGCTTCATCGGCAATTCCAAGGGCACCTAGAAGCAGCCGGCCTCAATCGAAGAATTGCGTGCCTGCTGCCAAAGGTCCAACGAATCCATCCAATCGTACGTCCAATGCTGGTTTGTCATCAAGAACTCGATACAGGATATCTCTAAGGAAAGGGCAATCGACGCATTCAACGGCGGCGTGAGGTGCCGCGCGCTAAGGGAGGAGCTGGGCTGTATCAAGCCTAAAACCATCAACCACCTGATGGACATCGCCAATCTCTAGGCCGACAGCGAATGTGCCGTCCATAGCAACCAAGCACACTCGGATGATGAGGTGTGACCTCAGCCGCATATGAGATTGCAGAGGAAAGAGGAGAACGCACGTCTACAATGACCGCGAGGGAATCGACATGGTTGCGACCAGGTACACCGATCGCCACGACGATGGAAACCGCAATAGCGGCTACCACAGCGGCAGCTACCACAATAGTGCAAAAAACATGCAGTCTTGGCAGCATCGCACCCGCGACGATGAACCATCCGCATTAGATAAGATTTTGAGTCCCTATAGCATCCACTTCTATATCGACAAGTAGGATGGCAAGAAAAAATCAAGCCATCTACTCAAAGATTGTCGGGAGTTTCAAAAACTCCACGAGAGATATGCCTATCTGCGGCGTGATGCAATAAACCAAGGGTTTGGTTCCGCCCCTGGGTCCATCGCATATGGCTCCCCACCACCACCACCTGGAGGACCCGTGCAGCCTGTGGCTGCGCCGACCCAGAATAACGGAGGAGAATGGTACCCATGTGCATTGGGTACCATGATGATACATAATGGGCGTCCATCCAACATGATCCAGAAGACGATTACTCGCCAGATAAACCTAGCCGTCACTTCCCCATCGGCTGTACCTGAGTACCTATCCGACTCGGAGTCATGCATCACCTTCAATAGATCTGATCATCCCTGTCAGATCCCTCGCTCATGCCATTCTTCCCTGGTTCTCAAGGCTCACATAAGTAGGTTTGAGATGAGCCGAGTATTCATCTATGCCGCTAGCGGCATAAATCTTATGTTCCCTAGCACCCTGGAGGCAATGCGGATCCTGCTCACCAGCCTGGAGGCATCCGATATAACGTTCCACAACATTGTCCCACGGAAAGGAGTATACCCCCTGGGCAAGATATGGCTTGACATCATCTTCGGCACACCTGAAAACTTCAGGCGCGAGCGACTCGAGTTCGAGGTAGTCAACTGGACATCACAGTACCATGCCATTCTCGGTCGTGTGGCATTCACACGTTTCCTAGCGGTACCACACTACGCGTACCTCCTGCTAAAAATGCCAGGACCCAACAGCATCATCATCGTCCCAAGGAGCTTCACCAAATTAGACAGTTATGACAAGGAATTCAACAGAATCTCTTAGTCCTTCGACATGCAGGATGAGATCGCAAGGATAAAGGAGTTAACAGGAACCAACCTCCCTCCCGTGACCAAGCAAAATGCCCCTAACCAATCCTTCAACTCCACAGACAACACCAAGGCGATCTAGGTCCACTCAACGGACCCCACCAAAACCACCCTCATCACCGACGACCTGAGTTCCACATAGGAACTCACGCTCGTCGAATTCCTCCATGAGAGTTAGGAAATCTTCGCCTGGTGTCATGCGGACATGCTAGGAGTTCCCAGGGAATTATCCAAGCATGCACTCAACATGTACCCAGATGCACGACCAGTCAAGCAGTCGATGCATCGACTGTTTGAAGGACGAACCGAAGCGGTTGGCATGGAAGTCAACAGACTCCTCGATGCTGATTTCATAAGAGAGATCAAGGAAAGAACCTGGGTAACTAACCCCGTGTTGGTCCCCAAGAAGGACACGGACATCCTGTGGATGTGCATAGACTTTACCGCTCTCAACAAGCACTATCCAAAGGATCACTTCCCATTACCACGGATCAATATGATCATCATTTCCACCGCGGGATGCAAGCACCTCTCCTTCCCTGAAACCTATTCAGGATACAACTAGATTCGGTTGAAGGTAGAGGATCAGGAGAGAATAGCGTTCATTATGCCGTTCGAGGTCTTCTGCTACAACACAATGCCTTTCAGGCTAAAAAACGCAGGTGAAACATATCAATGGTGCATGCAGGCCTGCCTGAAGAACCAAATTGGTCGAAACATCCAGGTGTATGTCGACAACATAGTGGTAAAGACCAAAGAGAGCTGAACATTGATCGACAATCTCCAACAGACATTCGATAAACTCGATCAGTACAGGATCAAGCTGAACGCAAAGAAGTGCGCATTCAGCGGACAACTATTTGGGTACTTCATCTCTGCGAGAGGCATCGAGGCCAACCCTAATAAGATAAAATCCATACTGGCCATGTAGAAGCCCAAGAATGTCAAAGGAGGCTAGCAGCTGGCTGGGTGAATCACAGCGCTCAGCAGGTTCATCAGTCGCATGTGTGAGAAGGCTCTCCTTTTTTATCAACTCCTCCGCAAGGCGAAGAAATTCGAGTGTACGGCTAAAGCACAAGATGCATTTGAGGACCTAAAGTGTCTACTATCCACCTCACTAGTCCTGGTGACGCCCCAGCCGAAGGAGTCCATGCTGCTATACATAGCCACTATTCATCAGGTGGTCAGCATGGCACTTGTCGTTGAACGACCCGAAGAAGGCAAGACTCATAGGGTACAACGCCAAGTGTACTACCTCAGCGAGATCCTGACACCAACAAAGAAGAGGTACCCTCACTACCAAAAGCTGGCCTACGGCATGTTCATGACCACGCGTCAGCTGTGCCACTACTTTCAGGAGCATCAGATAGTGGTCATCAATGACGCACCACTGTCCCATATCCTCAAAAACCCTGAAGCAATGGGGTGAGTGTCCCTCTAGGGCATCAAGCTGTCCCCGCAGGACATCATTCACGAGCGATGCACCGCCATCAAGTTGCATGTGCTCACTAATTTCCTTGTCCACTGGATGGAGCTTCAGCTGCCGGACACCCCAGACATGTATTAGCTCTGGAAAATGCACTTCGATGGATCCAAGCGTGGAGAAGGAGCTGGAGCCAGAGTAATCTTGACATCTCCACAAGGATACAAGATGAGATACGTGATGCGGATGAAATTTCACGCTTCCAACAAGAAAGCCGAATACGAGAGGTTGATCCATGGTATGCGGATGGCCAAGGTGTGCAGCGCCACTTGGTTGGTCATCTACGATGACTCCAACCTCATCGTACAACAGACGATGAACCAATGTAACGCCGTTAGCGACAACATGATCACCTACCACGACCTCTACAATGCACTCGAAGGAGACTTTGATCGCTGCGAACTCTGGCACGTCCGCCAATAAAGAAATGAAGACGCCGACAAGCTCGCCAACATCGTTACTACTTGCGCACTGGTCCCGCCGGGTGTTTTCTTGGAGCTAATCTGTGAACGCTTCATCAGGTGCAAGAAGTTCAAGGGCACACCAAAGGCCACATCAAGCTCGGGGCTACGCCACCCGAAGATCTCAACACGCCAACAGAAGAGGAGTCAGAGGTTTTACTCATGAAACTCATGCTGATCATGCCAATCGAACAATCATGGACTCAATCATATGTCATGTACCTGTTGAACAAGAAGCTGCCAGATGACCCGACTTACGCGTGGCACATCGCTCGCTTCTCCAAGGCCTTCACCATCATCATAGCAAAGCTTTACAAGCGAATCATCATCGAGGTCCTCCAGCGATGCGTCACCAACGGTGACGGGAGGAGAATGCTCCTCGACATCTGCGAAGGCATCTGTGGCCACCATGCTGGCAGTCGCGCCCTGGTCGCCAAAGCCTTACGTGTTAGCTTCTACTGGCCAACGGCGATGCGCGGCGCCAAGAGCATATTGATGGCAATAATTGTGGCCACTTTTTGTTGGGTCTCCAAGTGCATAGTATTGTAGCAAGCTTCTTTTCCCCGCAATGGTCACTCGAGGGTTTATATCGAACTCTCGGAGAATTTGTTATGGAAGGGTATTTGTATTCTCCTCTTCAAGCAACTTGTAAAGTACAATAATTTGTCTTGGGTCCCCAACTCCACCAAGTGATTGTCAACCAAAGTCTAGCCAACTGGAATTAGGTCGACTAGTAAGCATATTCACTCACCTGCCGATCTATTTGATTTGAGATGTGAATTTGAGTGAAGAATGATTAAATCGGCAACACAACTTCTGGATATCTAGGGAAGAATATTATTTGAAGTGTAGCTCTAGGTTTCTTCAGATGAAGAACATTGTTCTTCCAAAATCTACAAGTGGCACTAATAGATGAAACCCCTTCCGAACCCCTCCCGTGGTGACCCCCAGGCGCCATCGGAGGGCCCCCAATTTCCGCCACCGCTGATCTCCTCCCTCCTCCAGATAGCCTCCCTCCGCCCCTGTTGCCGGCGTCGGCCGCGGTGGCGGCGGCCCCCTAGTACCTAAGGTGCTAGGGGTGGCGGCTATGGTGGTCTTCTTGGATGGGGTACTCGGTGGTCTCAGTTTGTACTCCTGCGAACAAACGAACTATAAGAATGGCGAGTTACAGAGAGCACCAGGGTACAGAGATAAAAAAAGGTGAGCAGCCAAGGCCAAAAAGCTTGCGTTTGCAAGCTACAGCAGCAGCTGTTCCCTCATTATCCTCAATTGCACCCACCCGATGTTGAAAAGAAGGCCATTAAGCCAGAAAGCTTCTCTATTGACGCCAAGGTCAGTGACCTCAGCACAAAGCGGACCAGGACTAGCCTTGCTTTGTCGGATTCATCGCTGGCGTGTGGTTCCCTCATACTTGTAAAGTTATGATTTACGTAGATCTAGCCCTATTAGCCTGCTTCTTAAGTTGTTATCTTAGTAAAATAATACTACATTGATATTGCTGAAAAATTTAACCAGATTGAATACTTGGAACTTGGAGTTCGAGATGATACCATAGGAAGGGAGCAAGTCCAACTTTTATCTCTGATTCGCACCAATGCACGAGGCCGGATACCTAGGCAAAAAACTTCCTGTAAGATAAAGAGAAGGGGTGGGGGTGGTGATCGAACCTCGGAATCGAATCCAAGATTCGTGCAACTCCTTACAGATATGAACGTCATGGACACACTGCATCCTTACTGTGGTCCTCCGCGCCGTCGCCATGCTCGAACCTGGGTATGCCAAGATATGGCTTTGACTACCTCGGCGTGCATACGTCCACGACTGCCTGGAGTCCCCTCACACTTACCGTCTCTGCACCCTTGCCATCGACCGTGAGGGAGAGCTAACATGTTGGGCGTACAATCTGACAATAGGCATCGTCCCATTAGAGACAGGGGCAAGGTTGATGAGGAGAAACCCTTTGTTACGCCGCTGGGGTGACAAAGCATACGACAAAGCATATATGCACACAGGCGCATGAGAAATATAGGCGGTCAACACAATAACATACATCCGTTAATAGCTCCAGTGATCAATGCTCGCTTCAATGTCAGTTTTAATCGGCGCAGCGACCCTTCACCCCTCCCAAGCTCCTACCAGGCGTAGATGACTGCATTGGCGTGCGAGGCGACCAATGTTTTAAATAGCCGGCTATAGGCTATAGCCCCGGCCTCCTAAAATAGCTATAGCCCGACTATAGCCTGGTTATAGCCGGCTATTTAAGGGGTTCACATCTTTTAGCCGGCTATTACACTTAGCCGCACCATACGAAAAAAGCTATAGCGGGGCTTCGGCTATAGGTGGATATTTAAAACTTTGGAGGCGACCAGTTCAATTGGGCCTGAAGTGTGTGAAGTGTGGATCGAATGATGACCAATCAGCCCATTTGAAAGAACTTCTGGCCCGGTTAACCGCAGAACGCTTTGGTCAGCTTATGAAGTAGCTGGCCATATAATGTTGGTCATGCTTTGACGCGAATTCAATGGTAGGAGCTGCTTCAAAGACTTTTCGGTGACTTTGTATGATCTGGTACGTCAAACAGCTAGATTTGATGGCTAAAAGCGCTAAATCACCGTGGGAGTGGGAGCGTGTAGATGGTTGAGTTATACTAGTATTTCTTAATAACACCAACTTTGAAAACATGTCGTATTGACTTTGAGCCCCTGACGTCTATGTGGTCTTCTTCTAGCCCAAGGAGGGGGTTCAGAACTATGGGCTGTGTTCTTCAAAGGAATTTTGGACTCTGAGCGATATTTCTTATTTTTGATGCCATATACATGTGATACAGCTGTACAAGCGATAAACCTAACCGTGATAAGTCAGAGATCCACACAAACTTTGTATGCATATTCTCCTTTATGAGAGACAGAGGGAGTAAATTCATTACTGAGTATTATACGTGACCCCGAGTTAGACACAAACACTAGTACTTACCAAAGTTCGAATCGGATCCTAGCTATGTCGGAGAATAAGTTAGGGTATGTCATCAATATTGGCAAGGAACAAGCTAGTTTAAAAGACTATAATACATTTTGTAGATATCATTTCAGAATTATTAAAGTCTATATACATAGTGTACCTGCTTAAAATCCAGTTCGATTTGGGTTATCGTGCTAACTGAAACCAAACAAAGATGAAATGTTCTCTTGGTTCGCTAGATTTTAGGCAGAAACAGGCATAAATATTACAGGACCAGGCTAAAATCTTTCGCAACCATCCGTAATATTCGGATCTTCGGTAACTAAAACGGTGAAACAAGCGGGGGCTAATGTGTAAGTCTGCATCATCCGCATCGGAGAATCTGTCCATTGAGGCTCGTTCATCAAGTGTACAAGTCATGTTGCATTAGGAACCAAGTGGAAACTACAGATGACGGTTCCTCTGTCCCTCTCGCCCCATGGGCGACACGATATGGCAACCCCAGAAATCCTCCACCAAATCGAGGCCCCGTAACCACCGAAACCCAAATCAACCAAAGATCCATTTAGAAATCCAAGCGAGACACATACGCCAATCCCTTTTTCCCAAATCCCACCAAATCAACCAGCCGAGCGAAGCGGATCGAAGTAGCCGCAGTTGGCTTAGCTCAGAGCATATTAAGATTGAGGTCGCGAGCCATCAAGACGATTGAAGATCTGAGAGTGTCTCAGGAGTGCCCAGGCCCGCCAGATCCTTTCAAGGCCAGATCTAATGTCGATTTTATGGAGAAATATGGAGAAACGGAGGAAGCGAATGCGCCGTTACAAATGGACAATGAAGGAGAGGTATTTAGGGGATTAAATCCCCAATTTATCTGCGGTGGATCCAACGCAGATCAAGGACCTATAAATCCATAGGCCTGCGTTGCGGAATCCACACAAGCAATCTATCCAGCTGAGGGCCAATGCTCCAAGTACACTGCCATAGAAGTAAACCGAGCCATGGCGGCGTACCAGGCGAGTTCATCCAGGGGGCGGATGCTGCTGAGGCGAGCCGCCACAAGTTGGGCTTCCCCATCATGCGGAAGGACAAGGAGGTCGTTGTGGAACGGGAGGCGGAAGAATGGGAGTTAGTCATCAACATGTCGGGAGCCAGGCGGGCTGTGCGGCCATGCTTCGTCGCCATCAGTATCTTCCTCTCCACACTCCTGGTGAGTTACACGGTGCTGATCGAGCGTATGAAGAGGGTGTGGAGAATCAGGGGACAAGTGGAAGCACACCAGATTGAAGTGGACGAAGGTCGCAAGTTCATCATCGAGTTCACGGAGGAAGGTGATCATCAACACGCTGTCCGCGGAGGTCCGTGGCAGTACAAGATGGATGCGTTCCTTGTCGAGCCCATGGAAGCAGGAGCTAACCTTGCATCGGTGCTATTCACGCACATCCCGATGTGGGTTCAATTCCGGGGTATTCCCTTCTACCTGCTCATGAAGAACCTTACATGGACGCTTGGAGAAGAAATCGGCACAACGGTAATGATCGACAACAACTCCTGTGGCAACATTGCGGACAAGTTCCTCAGATCAAGAGTACAACTTCCCATGTACGCCGCGCTCAGGAAGAAGATCATCCTGGTGGATGAGATCACTGGAGATAAGGTGAAAGTTCATATTTTTTATGAAAGATTGCCTAATTTATGTCTGTTTTGTGGCTACATTGGGCATATGGAGGATAGGTGCGATCTCCCAGTCGCCGACAGGAAGGTTAAGTTCAGTTTGGACATGCAAGTCCAACCAGTACACTTTGAAGATCCCCGTACTTGGTTCCTGCCCGACACCATGGGAATGATCCAAGACGAATCGATGCTCACAGTACCGTGGCGTGCTTCCAAGCCTGCTCCAATCATCACACACCAAGGCACCATCGAGCAAGTGGCAAACGAGGTTTCAAAGATAAAGTTCACCGACAACAACAACCTCCCCAATAGCAAGCCGAGCGTGGAAGTGGAGGGATCGGCGGAGGTCCCAGACAAAAGCGAAGCTAGCAAGCCTACCGCTGCAGTTGTCCTAGAGGAGGACAACAGAAAGATTATAGCCATGGACATGAACATGCCAGTACAAGTTGACGAGGAGTAGAACAACACCCTCTACA
This sequence comes from Avena sativa, assembly GCA_916181665.1. Lineage (NCBI taxonomy): Eukaryota > Viridiplantae > Streptophyta > Magnoliopsida > Poales > Poaceae > Avena > Avena sativa. Next base: position 19,856,141 of record OV702284.1, read on the forward strand.
ACAACAATGGGGTCACTGCTCCTCTCGGGGACAACCACAACAACAAGGACGACACCAACCCTGGCGGAGGTGCACACATCATGGATGGCAACAACACTGGTGGAGGCACGGGCGTCGTGGCCTCGAATGTGCAGATACGTGAGCAAGGAAAGGAGACGGCCTTTGCTGCAATCTCCTACAACAAAACCAAGGCCAAGCAATGGAAGCGTAGGGAGCGAGAAGGTATGAAAGCACAAAGCTTCACCAAATCGGCACCTCCCGTGATATGAGGTGCCGGTATGGTGAGACCCAGGTCGGAGGAGGCCATGGGAGAGGATCAGGAGATGCACCACGCCAAGAAAAGCACTATCCAAGTTCCTACTCTGTCTGAGTGTCTCGGAAAAGAGGGGCTCCGAATACTGAAGCAAGCTGACCTGAATGACATCAACAACAGAGATGAATCCATCCAAGAAGTTGTGCAGGAGGAAGAGGGGGGACACGGGAACAACAAGGAAGGAATGGAGGAAAAGGAAGCTACCGGTCTTGGGGCTACCGGTCCACTGTCGGGCGCTAGCATGAGCGCCTAGCAGGAGCCATGATCGTCTTGGTCTGGAACTGCTGAGTTCTTGGGCAGCCTCGGACAGTTCAGGAGCTATCTCGCCTGGTGAGAGATCTCTGCCCTAGTATTGTGTTCCTCTCCGAAACAAGACAGAACAAAAATATGATCCAGGACTTGTGTAGGCGTCTTGGTTACTCTAATTGCTTACATGTTTGTTTGCCGGGTAAAGGTGGTGGGCTAGCTCTCTGGTGGAACAATGATGTATCAGTAGACCTTATTAAGTTTAGCCCTCACCACATCGATGTAATAATCCAAGAGCCTAGAGGAATAAAATGTAGGAGCACCTTTGTCTATGGAGAACCGTGTGCTCAGCGTAGACCTGAATTTTGGAAACTTCTAAAGAGAGTCAAAATTAACTGTGATGTGAATCTGCCTTGGCTCATGTTGGGTGATTTCAACGAAGCCCTCTGGCAGAGTGAACATTTCTCTAAATCTAAGATAAGTGAAAGAAGAATGCATGATTTTAGAGAAACTCTGCAGTTTTGTGACCTCCAGGATCTGGGATATAGTGGAGTACCGTGGACGTACAACAATAAGCAAGAAGGCAGAAAAAATGTTAGAGTCAGATTAGATAGAGTTGTGGCCAACCAAGCATGGTGCAATCTTTTTATGGATGCTACCGTGAAGCATCTTGTTTCTTCTCGGTCAGACCATTTGCCCATTGTTCTATAGGTAGGAAAGACCATGGTGGATAATCCTCCGACCTACTGTCCTTGCTATGAGTATATGTGGGAAAGAGATGGTTCCTTAAAAGTTCAGGAGAGTGGATAAGGAGATAAAAAGGCTAAAGAGTAGACTAGAAAGGCTTTACAAGCATAATCCAAATTTGCATAACTCTGAAATAAGGCATGTCCCTGCAAGACTGGATGAAATGCTCCTAAGAGAGGAAATGATGTGGAGACAGAGGTCCAGAGTTCAATGGCTGAAAGAGGGCGAGCATAATACAAAATTCTTCCGTAGGAAAGCCACTTGGAGGGCAAAGAAAAATAGAATAACATCTCTAAAAACCAGTGATAATCAATTGTTGCAAAGTAAAGAGGAGATGCTCCATTAATCGGGTGACTTCTTCTCAAATCTATTCACCAAAGACCAGCAAGTAGACCCAACCGAGATCCTAAACATCTTTCACCCTATGGTGACCAAGGAAATGAACGATGCTCTACTAAAAGAGTTTACTGATAGGGAGATAGAAGATGCCCTGTTTCAAATCGGTCCATTGAAGGCCCCAGGTCCAAATGGCGTTCCTGCGTGGTTCTTTCAGAGAAATTGGGCTACTGATGCGTGTTGAACGCCCCGTTGGGAAACCTCAAGATCAAGGTATGATGCAGCACAGCAGCAAGTTTTCCCTCAGTAAGAAACCGAGGTTATTGAACCAGTAGGTGGAAGGAAACGCCTCAAAGGTTTAAGCAAAGTGTGTAAGGTAAACAATCCACTTATTCCATGAACAAGAGACCGTTGTTTTCTCCATTGTGGAAATAGAACATCTACAACCGAAGAGATTTCTATCACTTCCCTTGGAAACTAGAGGCATGAACCCACTATCGAGCATAAATACCCCCTCTTGGATTCACTAGCAACTACTTGTCCAAGATAGCTACTAACAACGGAGAGCATACAAGATCACAAACAACACAGACATGATAGAATCAATTAGACAAAACCATTAATTAATCTGACATAGTAATCTCAATATCCATCGGATCCTCGCAAACACAACATGCATGACTACAAATAGATTAGATCTTGATTATGAACGGAGCTCACAAGATCTATACATGAAAGCACAAAGGAGGAGATACAACCATCTAGCTACTACATGGACCCGTTGTCCAAGGTGGAACTACTCACACTTCATACCGAAGGCTGGCATGATGAAGAAGAAGGCCTTTGGGATGATCTCCCCTCCGGCAGGGTGCCGGGAAGAGCTTCAGATCCCCCGATCTAGGGACGATGGTAGCGGCAGCTACAGACGGTTTCGTGGAGTTTTGATCGGGTGACTAGGGTTTCTGCATCGGGGGCTCCTTATAGGCGAAGAGGCAAGGCAGGAAGGACACCAGGGCGGCTGCACCCCCCTCCGTAGGCGCGGGGTAGGCCCACCCGCGTGGCCAGGGGGTGTGGCCCCCTGGTGGGCCTTCTCCATCTCGTATTCTGGCTTCGTGTTGCCCATGGTAAAATATTGACTTTGGCTTTTGTCCCGTCCAATTCCGAGAATATTGATTTTTTGCCTTTCTGGAACCAAAAACAGAAGAAAACAGGCAACTAGCACTATGGCAACTTGTTAATAGGTTAGTTCCAGAAAACATATAAAAACACCTCAAAGTGTAGACAAAGCAAAGCAAAGTAGATACTAAACAAGCATGGAAGATCAAAAATTATAGATACGTTTCCGATGTATCAGCTACTCTTAAGGAAGATGTGATAGAGGCTATCAGGCACTTCTTCAAAACAGGATCTATGACAGAGGAAGTTAATGATACTATTATTGTGCTCATCCCTAAATCAAATAATGCCTTGGAATTGAAGGATTTTAGACCCATGTCCATATGTGATACGTTGGAAATGTATCAAGAATTTTTGATGCTCCATGCTTGTTTAGTATCTACTTTGCTTTACTTTGTCTACACTTTGAGGTGCTTTTTACATGTTTTCTGGTACTAACCTACTAACAAGTTGCAACAGTGCCAGATGCCTGTTTTCTGCTATTTTTGGTTTCAGAAAAGTTAGTACAGAAATATTCTCGAAATTGGACGGGACAAATGTCAAAGTCAATTACTTTCCGTGGGGAACAAGAAGTCTAGAGGGGAGACGGGGAAGCGTACCAGGGCGGCCAAACCCCCCTAGCAGCGAGGGGTGGGCTCGCACCTTGGTAGGTTTGACCCCCCTGGTCGCCTCCTCGGCATCCCCCTTCACCTATAAGAAGCCCCCGATGCAGAAACCCTAAGCACCCGATCAAATCTCCATGAAACCGTCTGTATCCGCCGCCACCATCGTCCCTAGATCGGGGGATCTGAAGTTCTTCCCGGCACCCTTCCGGAGGGGATATTATCCCGGAGGCCTTCTCTCCGGTATGATACGTGAGTAGTTCCACCTTGTACTACGGGTCCATGTAGTAGCTAGATGGTTGTATCTCCTCCTTTGTGCTTTCATGTATAGATCTTGTGAGCTCCGTTCATGATCAAGATCTAATCTATTTGTAATCATGCATGTTGTGTTTGCGGGGATCCGATGGATATTGAGATTATTATGTTGGTTTGATTAATGGTTTTGTCTTTATGATTCTATCATGTTTGTGTGTATTTGTGATCTTGCATGCTCTCCGTTGTTAGTAGCTATCTTGGCCAAGTAGTTGCTAGTGACTCCAAGAGGGGGTATTTATCCTCGATAGTGGGTTCATGCCTCTAGTTTCCAAGGGAAGTGACAATAATCTCTTCGGTTGTAGATGTGCTATTGCTACTAGGGAGAAAACAACGGTCTCTTGTTCATGCAACATGTGGACTGTTTACCTTACACACTTTGCTTAAAGCAGTTGTCCGTTGCTTGCAACTTAATACTGGAGGGGGTTCGGATGATAACCTGAAGGTGGACTTCTATTCATAGATGCAGTTGGATGATGGTCTATGTATCTTGTTGTATTGCCTAATCGAATCTCATAGGATCTTTCTGACTAGTAATTGCATTGTTATGCCTTGCTCGGTTCCTGTCAATTGCCCTGCTGTAATTTGTTTACCCTTCATGCCATGTTGTTTGTCTAAGGAGAGCACCTCTAGTGAACTATGGACCCGATCTTTACCATTGATACATATTCCACTGTTACTTGTTTACTTGCTGAAAATCATTACCTTCCACACCATACGTTTAATCCTTTGTTACAGCAAACCGATGAGCTTGACAACCTCACTGATTCATTGGGACAAAGTCTTGAGTTTGTGTTGTGCAGGTCTCCACGTTGCTTGCAACACCTTTGAGACGTTTCCTTCCTCCTTTAGGTTCGATAACCTCGGTATCTACTGAGGGAAACTTGCTGCTGTGCTCATCACACCTTGCTCTTGGGGTTCCAACGCAGTGTCCCACGTCAACACTAGGTGCACGCATCAAGATTTCTGGCGCCGTTGCCGGGGAGGCTAAGGACGTCTTCACTAGGGGAGTCTTTCACTTCCTTTCTCTTTACTTTGTTTTTAGTTTGCTTTGTTTATTTTGCTTGGTTTTGTTTGTCTCTTTTCAAAACCCCAAAAAAATAGTCTAGTTTGGTTTGCTTTCTTTCAAAAACACAAAAGATTAGTTCCTACTCTAGTTGGTGGTCTGTTATTGCCTTGTTTGGTCATGCTTTCTATCAATGGATGGTTTATTTGGAACTAGTTCTTATTGGCAAGGTGGATTCACGGAAGAACAAAAGTATTATTATAAGGAATAACGTTTATCACAAAAAGGGAAACACTTATGGGAGCAAATTGATAAGTTGAATAATATTGCTAGAGACGTGTGCTCTACTTATAATGTTACTTATTTCTTTGAGAAATCTTGTTGCTGCAGGAGGTATAAACACCTACCCTTTCAATGTGAGTATAATGATAATGTTACCATATCTTCTTATGTTAAAGGAAATTATGACTTTTATGATGTGGAACAAATTGAAGAATTTATTGCCTTCAAGGGTGCATTTGAACTTGCCAGTTTGCTTGAAAATACTCATGATGCACCTTATGAACATGAGGTTTATGAGATACTTAAATTTTGTTTTGACAATTACAAGGAAGAAAATGGCTATATTCTTGAATATTTTAATAGGTGCTTTCCACAACTGGAAGAGACTAATGCCTTACAGGATCCTATGGAAGAAGAAATTGTTGAAACTGGAAGATCATTAGATGAAAAAGAGGAGAGTGATGAACAAAAGGAGGAAGAATGGATCTACCCATGTCTACCTTCTAATGAGAGTAACTCTTTACCTCTTATATTATTTGATTGTCCCCCATGCTTACCAAAGGAGGATGAATGTTATGTTCCTATGGATCCTTTTAAAATATCTACTTTGGGTAAAACCTGTGAAGGTTTTAATCCCAATATTTTTGAGCTTCATAGAGATTATGCATTTGTAGATCATGAAAAGCATGCTTTATGTGATAGATATATTGTTGATTTTATTCATGATGCTACTGAAAATTATTATGAGAGAGGAAAGTATGGTTGTAGAATTTTTCATGGTACTGAAACACCTCTCTATGTGCTGAAAGTTTTGAAGTTACTCTTGTTTTATCTTCCTATGCTTGTCACTTTGTTCTTTGTGAATTTATATGTGTACAAGATTTCGATGCATAGGAAGAGGTTTAGACTTAAATGTGTTTTGAATTTGCTTCTTGATGCTCTCTTTGACTTCAATTCATATTTCTTATGTGAGCATCTTCTCAAGCTTCTTGTGCCTAACTTAAAGGCGTTAAAGAAAAGTACTTGTTGGGAGATAACCCAAGAGTTTCCTTGAGTCTTGGAAGTTATTACTTCAGCAATGACCTCTCCTTATCTTTTTTGTTTGCTTTTTCTGCCAAGAATGACCTCTAATGAGAGGGAAGTAAGATTTGGGGAGTTGCTGTCCCGAAACAGATTTCGGTCCTCCACCAAAAAAATTCGTGAAGAGTCTCTGTAACTCGGATTGAGCTCAAAATTTACGTATAATTCCCCCAGTATGTTAGATAACTTTCATTAGTGCAACACTTTTTTATTTGAGCAACATAAGATGTTCTAAAAAATCGGTTTGTATCTGCTGGTCTGTTTTGAAAGATTTCTGCCATTATTTGTATTTGTTTCTTATTGATTCCTTCTTGAGTTCTCTTTAGGTGAATTGAGCTTATTGAAGGAGTTACTACAGTATATTGTGTTTTTAGTGAAAAACCTTGCTGTTACAAAGCTTTTCCAGAGGTCTAATATCTTTTGAATAAACTAATGTTGCTAATGAAGATTGTGTGAAGTTTTATATGAAGGAAAAATTTCAGGTGTAGAGAGAGAATGATGCAATGAGATGAAGAATGGACAAAACCTCAAGCTTGGGGATGCCACCATGGTTTCACCCCAAGAAATATCCAAGAGGTACAAGCGTCAAAGCTTGGGATGCCCAAAGCATCCCCTTCTTCTTCAATAAAAAGCCCAGGTCTATCTAGACACTTCGTTTTTATTGTTTCATGCACACTTGTGTTGTTCTTGGAGCGTCTTAGTCTTAGTTTGCTTTGCTTAGGTTGTTTAGTTTGCTTGAATAAAGTAGTTTGGACCCTCGTTCTTGCTATTTTGTTTTGCAAATAAGTTGCTTGGTGTTGGAAAGGAGTAGTAAGTTCTTGCTTGTAAGTGCAAGATGAGCTTGCATTGATTGTGACTTAGAATTTAGCATGACATGCTAGGTGTTGTTTTGACCTTATGCTTAGTGATTATTGTTGTAGCATTTCTTGTTCCAAACAATTGGGATTGCTTAGTGTGCCTTGAAGAAATTATGTGTTGTTTTAGCATGCAAAAGCATAGTATTATGGTATTCTCCTTTGATGCTTTGCTTGGGTTGACTTGGCACATGCTCACACCATGTTATGACTATGACAAGTCACCATTAGCCTCTATGATCATTTAGTCCTTGACTTGTGGTACCACTCTTTTTTTTATTAGTATGCTTTGTTGCTCTGCATGATTATGACCATTATTGCTCTCTTAGTTGGTTGCTCCCAGTCTTTTGCTAGCCTCCACTTGTATGAGTAATCTCTACTCATGCTTCCAACTCCCAAGAAACCAAGTTATTACAAAGTGTCCACTATAAACTCCTATGCATGGTGTGTTACACCATTCCAAGTATATTCTTGTTTTCAACTATCTTCTAATTAAAAACTATTTTGTTATGTGAAAACTTAGTGATTAAAGCCCTCACGAACTTGATGGCACACTTTATATTCTTTGCCCCTAATAAACTTGAACCATTGTGACAACTTTGTTGTATATGCTTGCACTTATAAGTTGGAATTAGCAGAACCGTGCTGTCACGGGGAACATTTTCAACATGGCACTTGTACTTTGTACTCGGTTGATATCATGCTCTTTTGTCTATGGATGTCACCGGCATGAAATAAAGAGGGAACTTGTAAGTCCATGGAGTGTGTATCCTGTGTTAGAGAAACGCCTGGGCCGCTAGCCTAAGCCATGCCTAATCATGGTGGAAACTTGCAGCATCACCATAATGAGCTATCTATGAAGCATCCTCAATAAAAAAGCTATGCATATGGTAAATAAAAAGATTGCTAAGATGCTCATTGTCTGCTTGCCTTGTCATTTTGGTTATGGGAAAGCTCATGTACCATGTGCAAGGGGTACCCTGTTGGCGGTTCTCAATGATATGCAAATACTTACAATGACAAGAACTTACCTGGGCCCAAAGTTGAGTATGCATGAGGTGTGGCCCTCGTATTCAAGGGGCTTGAGATTTCCAACTTATACTCCGTCAAGCATATACTCCATCTTTGCCACTTTAACCTTAACCACTTCAAGATGCTTGTGATAGGGGCAATGAGGGCTTAAAGCTAACAAGTACCATAATTTTTGGAAGCTCTTTTTGAAACTTGTAATCCCTGCTTCATTTACAAAAATGGCCTTTCTTCCACCACTATTGAGTCTCCACCTTCTACCTTTAGGCACCATTAAGAGATCATAGTTGTTATTCTGTGTGCAGTGTTCCAAAGCTTATTGATTGATGCTTATTGTGATATTACTTGTTCTTGTGCTATTTGTTTCTAGTCACCCTTGTGAACTTTGAAGGTGTCCTATGCATCTATATTGCTACTCTATGAGGGACAAGCTTAGTGCCACTATGCTATGTTTTGTGTATGTGAAACAAACAAACGTTTTTCATTGCATATTATTCACGATCTTTGTTTGTAGCATGTCATGTTGCACGCATAGTTACTATGTCCTATTGTTAGAACTCCATCTTTCATGCACATTTTTAGAGTTCTTTGATCCTAGATTTCAATGCTTTCAAATGGTTGGATCTTTATTCTGAGGGTTCATGTCACCTCATAAATTATTCTTTTATCACTTACCTACTCGCGAACGAGCAGGAGTTAAGCTTGGGGATGCTGATACGTTGGAAACGTATCTATAATTTTTGATGCTCCATGCTTGTTTAGTATCTACTTTGCTTTGCTTTGTCTACACTTTGAGGTGCCTTTTACATGTTTTCTGGTACTAACCTACTAACAAGTTGTAACAGTGTCAGGTCCCTGTTTTTCGTTTCAGAAAAGTTAGTAAAGAAATATTCTTGGAATTGGACAGCACAAACATCAAAGTCAATTACTTTCCGTGGGGAACAAGAAGTCCAGAGAGGAGACGAGGAAGCGTGCCAAGGCGGCCAAACCCCCCTAGGCGCGCCAGGGGTGGGTCCGCGCCTGGGTAGGGTTTGACCCCCCTGGTCGCTTCCTCGGTCTCCCCCTTCGCCTATAAGAAGACCCCGATGCAAAAACCCTAAGCACCCGATCAAAACTGCACGAAACCATATGTATCCGCCGCCACAATCGTCCCTAGATCGGGGGGATCTAAAGTTCTTCCCGGCACCCTGCCAGAGGGGAGATCATCCCGGAGGCCTTCTCTCCGGTATGATGCGTGAGTAGTTCCACCTTGGACTATGGGTCCATGTAGTTGCTAGATGGTTGTATCTCCTCCTTTGTGCTTTCATGTATAGATCTTGTGAGCTCCGTACATGATCAAGATCTAATCTATTTGTAATCATGCATGTTGTGTTTGCGGGGATCCGATGGATATTGATATTATTATGTTGGTTTGATTAATGGTTTTGTATTTATGATTCTATCATGTCTGTGTTGTTTGTGATCTTGCATGCTCTCCGTTGTTAGTAGCTATCTTGGCCAAGTAGTTGCTAGTGACTCCAAGAGGGGGTATTTATGCTCTATAGTGGGTTCATGCCTCTAGTTTCCAAGGGAAGTGACAATAATCTCTTCGGTTGTAGATGTGCTGTTGCTACTAGGTAGAAAACAACGGTCTCTTGTTCATGGAACATGTGGACTGTTTACCTTACACATTTTGCTTAAAGCAGTTGTCCGTTGCTTGCAACTTAATATTGGAGGGTGTTCGGATGATAACCTGAAGGTGGACTTCTATTCATAGATGCAGTTGGATGGCAGTCTATGTATCTTGTTTTATTGCCCAATCGAATCTCATAGGATCTTTCTGACTAGTAATTGCATTGTTATGCCTTGCTCAGTTCCTTTCAATTTCCCTGCTGTAATTTGTTTACCCTTCATGCCATGTTGTTTGTCTAATGAGAGCACCTCTAGTGAACTATGGACCCCGGTCCAATCTTTACCATTGATACATCTTCCATTGTTTTTTGTTTACTTGCTGCAAACCATTACCTTCGACACCATATGTTTAATCCTTTGTTATAGCAAACCGGTGAGCTTGACAACCTCACTAATTCGTTGGGACAAAGTCTTGATTTTGTGTTGTGCCAGTCTCCACGTTGCTTGCAACACCTTTGAGATGTTTCCTTCCTCCTTCAGGTTCGATAACCTCGGTCTCTACTGAGGGATACTTGCTGCTGTGCTCATCACACCTTGCTCTTGGGGTTCCAACAAAGTGTCCCACATCAACACTGGGTGCAGCATCACTATGCAACGTGGTGTACAAGGTGGTGTCTAAGTGTTTGGTTAACAGATTAAGGCCACGCCTAATGATTTGATATCATCCACTCAAAGTGCTTTTATACCTGGGAGGCTCATTACAAACAATGCTTTAGTTGCCTTTGAATGCTTCCATGCTACACAAAAAGTAAAAGGGGTGGCTAAGGATTTCTGCGCCTACAAACTAGACCTATCTAAAGCTTATGATAGAGTGGACTCGGGTTATCTCAAAGGAGTCCTGCTAAAATGGGGTTCCATCCTAAATGGGTCAAGTTAATCATGGAGTGTATGTCTTCTGTCAGATACTCTGTTAGACTAAATGGTGAGTTTTTTAGACAGTTTAAACCTTCTATGGGACTAAGACAGGGAGACCCCCTCTCTCCCTTTCTTTTTCTCTGTTTGGCTGAAGGAATGACCAAGATTCTTGAAAGAGTAATGTATAGGGAGGAGTTGAAATCTTTAAAGATCTGCAGAACGACTCCAGGTATCTCTCACCTAATCTTTGCCGATGATAGTCTCTTGTTCTTCCAAGCTAACTTGCGGCAAGCAAATGTCATCAAAAAAGCGCTCCTCCTATATGAGAGCTGCACGGGGCAACTATTAAGTGCAGGAAAATGCCCCATTCTATTCAGCAGTTGTAGCACTGATGAAAGACAAGAAGAAATAAAAAACATGCATGCTGTGCAACATACTACCTTTGAATAAAAATACCTGGGCTTCCCCACTCCTAAAGGTCGAATGAAGGCAGATAAATTTCAACCTGTTAAGGAACAATTCTCCAAACGACTAGGAGGATGGAACGAGAACCATATGGCCACGGGAGCAAAGGAGATTCTGATTAAATCTGTTTCCCAAGCTCTGCCGACCTTCATCATGAGCATCTTCATCCTACTTGTGGGCTTCCATGAGGACTACATGAAGATCATCCGAAAATTCTGGTGGGGTGAAGACGAGGAGCACATGAAGGTGCATTGGACATCATGGGACAATCTTACCTTACCTAAAACCCAGGGTGGTATGGGTTTTAGGGACACACATCTGTTCAACCAAGCTCTACTTGCTCGACAGGCTTGGAGAATTCTGCACAACCCCAATAGTTTGTGTGCTAGGCTATTAAAAGTCAGATAGTTTCCCCATGGCAGATTCTTGGACACAGTCTTCACCTCGGATGCCTCTCCCGCTTGGAGAGGGATCAAACACGGATTAGAACTGCTGAAAAAGGTATAATATGGAGAATTGGTGATGGGGCCATCGTGGATTTTCAAAGGTGTAACTGGATTCCCCGTAGGATGCCAATGAAAATCACAAAGACTCAACACAATACAAGAAGCAGAAAGGTCAAGAATTTGTTCCTTCCAGGAACTAGGACATGGAATGAGGTCAAGATTAGGGAAATCTTCCTCACACATGATGTAGATGACATTATGCGCTTGAAATCTATGCAGCAAGGTGAAGATGTTCCAGCGTGGCATTTTGAGAAGTCAAGTATTTTCTAAGTCAAGAGCGCTTATAAGCTTGCTTATGACCTGTCAAGGAATGCACAACTGAATAGTGGTAGTAGTAAACTGCTCCGGCTTGAGCTGTCTAAAAAAACCATAGTGAAAATAAGCCGATGAGAAACTACAGCCCAGTTCTTTGCGGCTTCCACTATAGCGGCTTGTTGTCAGGTTTGTCTGCCCATAAAATGATTCCCTATGAAAATAGCTGGCATCTAGTAATTGGTATACACATTTATCAGATGTATATGACAATTGCCCATTCTATTGCATACACACAACTAGATTGACAGAATTTTTTTTCGGTACTTGCAAGAATTCTTGTGGCATACGAGTATTCAACAACCATCGACACTCTGAGTATCAATTCAGTATTTCAAGCATTACTGAAAACGTCCAACAACTGAACATCAAGATCCAGTGTTGGTGCGCAGCAAATAGCACAAGAGAAGATAGCAAGCAAGAACACGGGACTGCCATGGACAAGTCCGTGAGAAATTTCTGGACAGGCAGGGGCTCGATCTAATGACTGCAGGTGGGACCTGGAGGGGATTTGGAGAGGCCCCGGTGAAGGATTTGGGGCTGGACGAGCTAGGGGTGGCCGGAGCGCCGGCGGACGGCTACATCAGATCGATGCCTGGTCGGCGAGCTCGTGCTCCACCGGGACGACGAGCTAGGGGCTGGCCATGGGCTACCTCTCCGCCATGGAATGGGACCGCGGTCGGGCGTCAGGTGGCGTGGGACGGCAGCTGGAGTTGACCTTGGCGGCGGCGGAGGTGCACGAGGCACGAGCAGGAGGAACCCTATCTCTGTAGTCAGAACGAGAAAGAGGGGAGAAACGGGAGGAGAATACAGTTTGTTCCAGAAATCTAGAAGGAAAATATCATGCGGTGGCAAGTAAATAGCGTGGAAAATAGGGCTATGGAAACGTAACGCTTCGGCCAGCCCCGAAAAGCCATCGGAAGCTGGGGTACCCTGGCTTCCCGCAATCGTAAAGGAATCCGTTAATCTGACTGTCACAAGAAACGGCTTAAAATCCAGTTCTTTTAGACTTAGGCTTATTTTAACCTCTAAGCTGCTAAGAAGCTTCAAAAGAACTGGGCCTAAGTGGCGCAGAACCCTAGAGGTGGATAGTACTTGCAATATTTTTGGCATTGGTGAGGAGTGGAGCTACCACGCTATAGTAGCTTGTTCAAAAGCTAAGGCTCTCAGAGAAAAAATGAGAGAAGTCTGGAATTTGCCCTAGGAAGAATGCTTCAGACTTACAGGACCTGATTAGATCCTAATATTGTTAGCAAATACCCCATCTAAACAACACCCAATGATTCTACTGCTCCTTTGGCGTGCTTGGCACATTAGAAATAACATTGTTCATGAAGATGGAACAGGTTCCATTGAAGCCTCCTCAATTTTTCTGCAAAATTACCCGCATATGCTGAATGGTCCTGGCCACACTACGGACAAAGGAAAAGGGAAAGGTGCTGGGCTAGTGACTACAAACCATTGTAGCTGGCAAGATTGTCCGCCGTCAAGCTCTAAGGTAGGTTGGATTGCCCCAGAACAGGGGAAACTAAAACTGAATATCGATGCTTCATTTCATCTAGATTGTCCGCCGTCAAGCTCTAAGGTAGGTAGTCAAACCTCAATGGGTGGAGTTGTTAGGAATTGCGAAGGATAAGTTATTTGGTATATGAACACCATGTTACAGAACTGTTTGGATGCGGAGGAAGCTGAAGCTAATGTGCTGCTCTACGGGTTAAAGTTCTGTGCTGACCTCGAGGTTCAACCAGATATTGTCGAAACCGACTGTGCTGCTATGGTGAATGTTGTAGATGCGGCTCGCCAAGATTTCTCTAGACTTTGCTACATATACAGGGAGGACGAGCGCTGGAGAATAGAAGTTTTTAGTTTCTATATGTCTCTAGTCAAGAAAGGTTGTAATCGGGTGGCCCATGAACTGGCAAAATGTGCTAGAGTAGAGGGAGAAGTAGGTACTTGGTATCATGATGTACCTGAACATGTTATGCCCACTGTCCTGAACGATTGTAGCCAGTCTGGTGATATATAAAATCTCTTCGACGTTAAAAAAAGTAGAAACTTCCATGTACAAGCCAAACCACTGGAGCCTGGAAAAGGCAGCGAACTTTGCCCCTAAAAATCACTTCTAAGCATCATGGTCATGCTAATTTCCAGGGGAGAGTTGCTTGACGAGCCCGGGCAGCCGCGCAGGGTCACCGGGAGCTGGCTGCGCCCATGGTTCATGGTGCAACTCATTCCCACTTGATACACCGGGAATGGAAGAACTGAAGGCCGTACATGCATGTAAAATTATTTCTTTGTTCTAAATTCGGTGAAGCAACTAAACCATGAGTAGTTTTCTGGTCGTCGACACGTTCTATATGCTAGCTTTTTTAGGGGTTATTCTATGTAGCTATACTTGCATGTGCTATGAGTTGCAAATAAATGACATGGACCGAGCACATTATTAGTTTAACTCACCGTAGATCGATTACGGATCTTTTACCTCCTCTGATCCGTAACAAGTGTCGCTGATTTAACAATATACTAAATTAGTGACACTTATTATGGATCAGATGGAGTAACTTGAGTTTTTCACTTCACCTAAGTTTTTTTTCTATAGAAACTTCACCCAAGTAGAATGGGTTGTAAAACTGTCACTTAAAAGTTCCTCCTTGTAGGCTTGCCATAGTGTCACTCTAAATTTGATACCACCAAATTTGTCAAAGTGTCCTACTAACTGTGTTAGCTCGTGAGGCACATGTGGCTATGTTCAATATAGGCTGGGAGCCCAAAAGTAAACAATTTTGGTTGTGTTCCGGCGAAACAATTTGGAAAACTCTAAAAACAAGCATATATAAATTTTGAGAAGGCCCTGCTCTGGCACTCCGAATAAGGCCTTCTCCCTCTCTCAATGCTGCTCTCTACTCATCTAGCGATGGTCGCCAAGCAGAACAAGAATAAAAGTGGGATAAGGCTGAGAGAGAAGGGTAAACAAAAGGGTGTGGGATGCGGTTTTTCACTTTTATTTGTTCAAATCAAAAATTCAAAAGGAAATATCATGAGAAGCATTCGTCGAAATTACAAACCGTTTTCACTTTTGAGTTTCTCACGTGAAAATATTCAAAACTAGATCCCATGTGTTGATAGGTTTTAGCGGACTTTCTTTTGGTACTTTCAACATAATTGCAATTGTGCTCGAGTTGTAGCGTAAGTGTACTTGGCTTTTAATGGAGTGTACTTCATTCATTGTACAAGTACACTGTCCGGTGTATTTAGTACTTCATCTTCAACGTATTTGTACTTCACCGATAGTGTACTTAGTACCTCATCTTCAATATATTTTATACTTCACTCTAAGTGTATCTCTATTCCATTTCTAGTGTACTTAGTACTTCTAATTTAGTGTACATGTATTTTTTTTGGTGTATTTGTATTTTATCATCAGTGTACTTATGCACATCGTCTTTGGTGTACTAACTACTCATTCTTTGGTGGACCCATTGATCGAGAATTGAGCTTGTGACATCCATGTGGACTTTTTTTTGAGGGGGTCCATATGTGGACTTGTTGCAGCCCAAGCTGGGAGTCCAAAACTATTAAGAAATCTTGGTTGTGTCCTGTCGAAGCAATTTTCTACTTTGGACGATATTTCTTATATTTGCTAGCACATGGTACAAGCGATGAATCTAACCATGATGACACATAGATCGACACTTGTTGCCTGCTTGCTACAAATTTACTAGTCCATTATGAGTACCATATAGCACGTGTTGTGCCGTTGGAAGGAGTTGATTTCTTGCAAGAATGGACAGGGTGAGGAGATGGATCAATTAATCTAGAGTTAGACATATATAACACTGCTGCCAAAGTTTGAACCGAGCCATTGCTACATCAGAGAATAAGCTAGGGTCTGTAAAATTTGACATGGAACGAATTAGCTCAAAAGACTAAAATATATTTTGTAAATCATTACAGAATGATGAAAGTCTTATTTACATAGTAGTAATCGGTTAAAAGGCCGGTTCGACTTGTGTGATCGCATTACTTGACCTCAATGGTGCTATAAGGTATACCACTAAATCCATCTAACCCAATATTGAAGTTTGATTCATCCGTCTCAGAGAAGCACTTCATTGAGGATCAGCATCAGAAAATGTACCTGTACAACTCATGTTGCGTAAGGAACCATGAAGAGGTTTTCATGTACAACACAAGTCCCTGATGCAACTCATTCCTACTTGATATTAGCGAGAGTGGAAAAACCAAAGGTCACACACACATGCACAATGCCCTCTTTGCTCTAATTTTCGTCAAGTAACTAAACTGTGAGTGTTTTTGCTAGACATCGACCCCTTATATATGGCTATATTTCCATAGCCGATGGGTTGAAAATAAATGACATGGTCCTAGCACATTATTAGCTTCGCTCTTGGTAGACCAAGCATCGATCTCTCATATCTCATAGTGTAAAATAGTTTTTCTAATGGAGATTCAGTGTTGTGTCATTGTCTATCTTTTTGTCTCCTCGTTCAGTTAATACCCCCCAAGTGGAATGGGTTTCAAAATTGCGACTCTAATGTTTATACCACTTAATTTGACATCCGGTCGTTAAGTTCATCAGCCCAAGCATAATATAGGTTGGGAACC
Source organism: Avena sativa (assembly GCA_916181665.1). Lineage (NCBI taxonomy): Eukaryota > Viridiplantae > Streptophyta > Magnoliopsida > Poales > Poaceae > Avena > Avena sativa. The sequence goes on from OV702284.1 coordinate 19,872,559, forward strand.
CAAAACTAAATAGTCTTAATTGTGTTCCGGCAAAGCAATTTTGTACCACTGACAACATCACCTCATGGAGCTGCTCGGCAATGCGTTTCTGTTTCGGCACAAAGGCTCGTTCGTCATGGAGCTGCTCGGCAGTGTGTTTCTTGTGGGAATGGTTATTTGTTGTGTGAAGATGTCCACGTAAGATGAATTAACGCAAGAGCAACTGTCTCCAGGGCCGTAAGACATGGTTGAGGTCGGAGGTTTCATGTACCACCAGGTCTATGGTGCTCTATGTTTTGCTGTAGCAACTTCTTTGTGAGTGAGGCCGTAGCACAGGACGTCCGTTTTTTAACAATTCTACAAATTTATTACCTTACTTCTACTCCCTCTGTCTTGGATTAGATGTTACGCTACAGGACCCAGGCGATACGCCGACGGCTAGGCCAAAAACACTCGGCGTATGCTACGACGGCCGTCCTCGACGTAGGCTTCTCGGCAAAGGTCTCCCTCGGCGGAGCACTAGTGGATACAGGGCCTCTAGTCCCGGGCCATAAGGGCCTTTAGTCCCGGTTTTTGAACCGGGACTAATCAAGCGGGACTAGAGGCCCACCACTAGTCCCGGACCAGTTACCAGCCGGGACTAGTGGATGTCCACGTGGTTGTCCCTGCGCGCTCGTGGTGCACCCCCACTAGTCCCGGTTGGTGTTAAGGACCATTACTAGTGGGTCTCTACTGCGGCAACATTTTTCCCCTTTTCTCTGCCGCGGCAGAGCATTACCTTGGACTAGTGGTTCTCTGTCGCGGCAGCATTTTGTGCCCTTTCTCTTCCGCGGCAGAGATTTCATTTTTTATTGTTTTATTTACTTATTTTTCATTTCAACATAGTTTTTGAATATTTCTATGCCACCGCATATCGTACACATTCGTGCATATATAAGATAACTTGTATTACGATATCGAGCATAAAAATATATACAATTTATATAGTTACATGGAGATCACAAAATCTTGGGACTAGAGCATGTCTGTTCTATTACATGGAGATCAGTAGCGCCTATTCACACTAAATTCTCCGGCATCGTCTATGATCTCTTTGACAATAAATCCCGCTAGCTCCTCCACAATTTCTAGTACGCGTTGCGCTGGTAGTAGTTGATCCCACATTCTCTCGAACTATATATAAGAAAAAGGAGATCAATATGAATATCAATCATGATAAAAAAATGTGACGGAAATAAAATGATGGTGTGAATGCATTTCTTATATCGACTCTATAATCATTGTTCAGTGGTAAACGTGCGAATAAACTCGCATACATAGAATCCACATAGATTCGACCCCTGTGGCTGCCTCGCGCACTTTACAAGAATAGAATTCAATCAAAATAATAATCTAGCATCATTATTGTATTGAAACTAGAAGTAAAGAGATGCGTGGACATATCACGTGCTACTCACCGAGACCTTCCTAAACGTCAGCTTCTTACTAAATACACCGGTAACCTCGCGCTTGAACCGATTCCAAACCCTGCCCGACGAAGAAAATGAATGAATGAGTTATTCATTACCTGATATCTACGAAAGAGACCGATATAGCGCGAAACTTACTTCTGGAGCATGTCCTGCATGCTGCAGAAATCTTCTAGGTTTCTCTCTGATGGGTCCATGACATCAACTCTTCCCTTATCAAGTTGAATGTCTAGAAGAACCCAGTGGAAGCTGCAAACATTTATATACTCATTAGTTACACTTATTAGCATCGACTAATCAAAAGTGAATGTGTACAATAGAGTAAGACCCTCACCTGAAATTGTCAGGAAACAGTATGTGGTTAGATAAATTTTGCTCCATTAGAAACCTTATAATGTTTTCCTCCATCTCCTCGGGGTTATCCGTTAGCGTGGTTATATGCACTTTATCTGGGTCAATGAACCCAATATTGTAGATTCTTTTTCTTTTACATTCTAGGATCTTCATTCTACATAATAAGGATAATTACATGTTCTAAACTAAACAACTGAAAAACTGAACATGTAGACAATGAATTCAACAACTTACAGACAATAGCAGCTGAGGATGGATTTGTCCAGGGCGTCGAGATGGTATAAATGGAAAAGTTCTGGAAACTCAATATGGACCTCTTCGGGTCTGAAGTAGTACTCAGGTGAGACATTGGCTACGATCATTATTCTCCCCTGCTTCATGACCGTCGAGTACCATTGATGGAGATTCCGCATTTGTATTGGCAGTTCTTTCAGCCTCTCTTTGCTGACCAAATCCTCACCTCCGACATATTTAGGGGTTATTGGCATCTTGGGTAGAAGGTCGAGCTGAGGGCCTAACAGTTCATCAAGACTAATTTCCATGTTGGCTGCCAACTCCGCAGCTATTCACATATCTACTGGCTGTTGTGTGAGGAGTGGAACATTTTGTGAAACCACCTTGAGGGGTGCGATCATTTGTTTTGCCTGTTGTCCGAGAAGGGGAATTTCTGATTTTTTTACTGATTGCAGTTTTGGTCCCGCTTGCACCTATGCTTGCTGATTTTTTACCGCTTGCACTTGATTTGCTTGATTTTCTCTTCGCCACTTCTTTCTGAAGTGTGCGTAGATAGTCATCTGGCTTATGGTGCAACTCATATTGCAATTTTGTGTTGAGAAAATCAAGTGCATATGACTTTTGCTTCTCGGTGTATATCGGAGCGGGCTTGAGTTTCTTCTTCTCAAAATGCGCCGCCACTTCGGCCTTTGCTATCGCTCCAGATTCCACATTAGTACGATCGTAAGGTCTGATGGGAAGATTCTTATGAGGCACTGTTGGGAGGGGCGACATTTTCCGTTTTGGGCTGCCATGTCCTTTAGTACTCACTGACGGAGCACGCTTCCGCTTATTGTCCTTAGCAGGCGGCGAAGACTGCTGAGCCTGTGGCGGAGATCGAGATGGAATCGGGATGTGGTGGTCATAGTCATCATGGGGTGGGCTTCTTGGAGGTTATGGAGGTGGAGGAGACCTGCGACGACTCGGAGGCGGTAGTGTAATCCTTGGGGCCGAGCCTGGAAACCGTATGTTGTTCTTGTCCCATAGAATGATCCAACCAAGTACTTCTCTGAGTGTGATCTCACCTTCAGGTCCAGGGATATCAAGCTCCATTGACTCCCACTCCTTTACGATTTGATCCACCCCGACTTTAGCATAGCCAGGTGGAATCTCACGGCCATGCCAACGTGCGTTAGGAGGACAAGGCAAAGCCGATCCGACCGCCACCTTCACAGATACGTTCTTCAATTTATTATGGAACTCATGCGGTGACCCAGCATACCACTGCATGATGTAGTACACTATAGTCGTTGACATAACACCAATGAAACAACGTTCACTAGTATTACATCCCTCAGAGTAGTACAACAGAAACATAGCAGGTCTAAGACATGACTATAGGTTACAACTCAACTCTTTACACAAGATCGAGAGAACACTCTAGGTTAAAGAGAGAGAGAAAGAAACTTCTTACAAAGAAGAATCAGGAATAAATAACTCATAGCTATCATACTTATAAAACTAGTAGCTGAACTAGTGGCTTGCATTGCTGCTAATTGCAATACTCTACAGAAGTAGGTTCTATGGTTAGAATTTCTATTCTTATCTAATCAGCAACTTCTTCTTCACTTGAGTTGATGTATATGTTGACTTTCTGGACTTCATTGAAGATCGTTAGCTTTTGATGATGATTCCTGGAGCATAACTTGATGTAGACGTCGTCTGTACTGGCTTTAGAACCTAGCAAGGGTTAAGAAGATACTTTGAGTACGAGGGTACTCAGCAAGTCCACTAGAAAAGGAGTGTTTGATGCACTATATCTACAGCCACAGACCATACGTCGTAGGCAATGCAAGTTTTCGTATACATTTCTTCAAAGGTTGATTTTATTCTAAAAAGCTATGTCCGTCAGCCTTCACGGGTTTACCAGAACTTTCATGGAGTTCCTTTCCCGCCGCGTTCACAGCTCCTTCCCGGAACAGGGAGTAACAATTTACAGTTCTTACACTCTACAGAGGTGCGTCACTTTACCCATGAGAGATCTTAGCTTTGTTGCACATCCGAATTGCAGGTTCGTTCACACTTCCTTGGTGTGAGGCCCAGACTAAGATCCAAGCCAATCACTGCCTTCTCCGCGACCCCGCATGTCTCCTTGGTGTACGCCATCCCACCTACTGAATTATGGCAATGGCAGTACAGACCGTTCAGATGCCGGAACTATCGTGGGACGTTGAGGGATCCCACCCATATGCTGCATATCCTCTACGAATTACCATAAATAATATGCACGCTACGAGTGATAACAGCCACGATCCGCACATCCAGCTCCATGCGAGAGGGAAAAGATACAGCTGACTTCTTCGTCCCATTCCAAATCTCATGGTCAACGCGTGATATACGGCGCAAGAATCACTGGCGACATTGGTTGTTAAGTCCTAGATAATATGTTCCTTTACCACCGGAACTCTTATAGTAGGTTATTACCTCATAGTAAATAACCTATACTCACATTATTATGAAAATAGTGTTTTCTGACCTTTTTCAAATGCAGGTGATGACAACACTGGATTTGTAAAATACTTTACAGAAAATAATCAAAGGACATGAGCAAGTGTGAACTTGCCTTTTGTGATTGCAAGATTATGCACTCACGGTCTTCAAGACAATATAAGATCCAATTGCGGAAATCTGCATCATTGGTCCGGTAAGGACTAATGTTTAAAGAAGCAAGATGCTTTTATGCATAAGTAATGTGATGCAAGTTGATAAACGCAAATCCCGAGGATAACGTTGATCTAGGGTTTGGATACTGGAAAGGGTTTCCTTGGAATGTGTTTCCCCTTTTAGATTAAGTTTCACACATGTGCTTCTTATTAAGGCTTGTGAGTGTGTGGAAAACAACATGTATTTATACAACAACAAAATACATAGTATGGAATGCTACTCAAGGTTGCTTACATCTTAATTGTTTATCTTCAAGTTTTACTTTACAAGTAATGTCATTTATACATAATTTAAGTATTAACAATCTTATTATACAAGTAAAGTATAAAGTAAGATGTTTACTATTAATTGTCATATGTTGATTGAAGTGGCAAAACGAATAACTTTTGAAGAAAATGTTACTCAACTAAGTAGAAGCATTTAAGCTTTTAAGTTAACCTTTTTTTTAGGGTAAAACAGTAGGGCAAAATACCCCACTGCAATTTTTATATATCATAGAGTGTTACAAAAAATATTTACAAACTCAATCCACCTCAAAAGAGGGATAACATTCTAAGCAGCTATCTCCTGTCTAAATTATTGTCAATCCAATCTTTGAGGCCCTGATAATACTTCTTATTAATTCTATACAGGACCCATCTTAATTCCTGAGCTACAATAGCTCTCCATTCCTCAAGCGAAGCATGCTTGTTGTTGAAGATTTCATTGTTTCTGCAAATCCAAATGCCCCAAGCTCCAAGTATAAGAATTTCCATTGCAAATGGGACTTTAAGATCTTTTTTAATACTGGCTAAAGCTTCAAAAAGATTTTGATCAGCCACTTGGACATGCGAGATTTCAGCCCAGCAAGCTCTTGCAAAAGGGCAGTCCCAAGATAAATGTAGAATGGTTTCTTCATTGATGCAGCCATGGAACACACATTCATATGATGCCAGAGAAAAACATTTCCTTTTCAGAAGGTTTCTTGTGTTTAGCCTATCAAGCAGTAAGAGCCAGAAGAAGAATTTGTGCTTTTGTTGACAAGAGGATTTCCACAACCAAGAGAAATGTGGCTGTATAGGTTGGCAACCAAATAAGGAACAATAAGCCTTTTTGACCGAAAAATTACTGCCCCAAATGTAACTCCAGTTATCAGTTTCCCCCTGCCTGCCAGTATTAAGAATTTGAGGTGTTCTTTCTAGTTATAGTCTTTAAGTCAGAAGGAATTGCCTTTACTGGAATAATGAAATTAGTAGTATTTGAGACTTATCTATCTTGGTTTTTAACTGAGTTGGTATATTAAGATGCTTTATAATTAATTATAACAGACCAAAGTTAACTATAAAGTATATAATGAAGTCTTTAGCATAATACTTAAAGCTTTGAGATTATAAGTAACTTTAAGAATGTAGATAGACTTAGGGTGTATTACTTGTGATACTTGTATCTTGTTCACTTTATATTGTTTCCTTAGAGTTACTTAAGAATGGCATTACTTTTAGTTGGTAATGGTTTCTTTTCATTATAAATGTATAAAGGGATTGATCTCCTTACAAGGGTGTGGTTAGGGTTTATGAATAAGTACATAATATTATGTACAACTTATGAACTCATTTATAGTGTTTTAATTTGTTTATCAACTTGTGGTTAAAGTAAAAGAATGGGTTTTATCTCATTACAATTATTCTTGGAGTTTTTAGATTGGATAAGGATTCTTTTATAAAATAATTTATACTTATGGTTAAAAGATAATTTCATAAAATTGTATTTAAAGTGTGCTAAATCATTTTGGCTTCACACAACAATATTTAAGACTAATACTTTTTTATTAGACTCAATTCATTAATTTAATAAATATTAACAAATTTTATTTGTCATTTTATGAATTATTAACTAAAGAAATAGGTTGAAATTCAAGTTATGAAAGTGTTTAACTTTTTATTTAACTCAAAAGTGGGATACCACATTTTTAACATGTAGGTATTATTTTTGTGATCATTTTGGTATATTAAATTTATTTTTGTGATTTATAAATAATAAAATATGATTTTAATAAAGTTTATTACTATATAAATACTTAATAATTAATAAATATTTAATTAAGAGGAATAATAATGTATAATTATATTTTTAAACTCTAATTCTTATTTTCTAAGATTTTTGGTATTTTATTTAAATTTTTAACTTTTACCATTATTAAAATATTAATTATCAAAGTTTTATTACTTATAAAACCTTTATTAAATAATAATTATTTAAATAATTATCATAATAATATTTTATAATAGTTTTAAGTTGTAGATTTTATTTTTCTAAACATTTTCATATATTATATGTATTTTTCTGATTTATAAAACAAAAGATATTAAATTTACAAGATTTAATCATTTTATTTTATTTCTGGAATATTGAAATTTGAATTTATAATGTTTTAATTATTCCTAAACAGACACTAATCCTTTTTACACCCAGGTGGGATCTACGCACGGTCATAGACATCTGGGGCACAGGGCCACGTCATAAGCCACATCAGCAAAGACCAGTCAACAAGGTGGACTTGGTCAAGATGACGCAAGCATGATCTCATGATGACGGTATACGAACAGATCCTCTCAGATTGATTTCGATCCAATGATATAGGGTGCGCGCGGGACAGTGCAAGGTTGTATTATATTCAGCACACGATGGCGAGTCGAACTAGGGTTGCGCCGCCTCTAAATGGTCATCGGAGCACTTGCTCCGACGAGCAACTGCGATGGCGGACGAAGGTGAGCGTCGGCATGGCGTTGTGGTGTTCGAAAGACAAATCGGAGAGGTTCGCGAGCACCGGTAGCTCACCAGGATTCGGAAGAGCGTGTTGAAGAGGGCGGAGGAGGTTTGAGACGGTGGCAATCGACGATGAACGGCGACGTCTGGCGGCGGTAGACGCTTCGATCCCGTCGATTGGGGTTGCGCCGGCTTGCGTGATTTGTTGAAGATGAACAAGCAGAGCACGGCGAGCACGTTGGTGTCCTCCGTTGGTCCTAGGATGGTCAGGAACGACGAGGTGGATGATCTCCGGCGAGCTTGGTTTATAGTGGATAAGGGAAAACGAGGGAGAAAGGGATTAGGGTTCGTTCTCTGTGGTTACGGGGTCCTTATAGGCTCAAAGAGCGGTGGCTCGCATCTTAGGGCACGGCAGTCATCACGGCGACGGCGAACGGCTCCGGCGGCGCCATGCAGCTGCTGCTCCCCGACAGCCTTCTGTCTAAACAAAGAAGAAAGGAAGAAAAGGAGTGAAGGGGTACTGGGCCGATATTGGGTTAGCTTGGGCTAAATGGGCCGCGGTGTAACGTGCGTGAGCGTCATGTATGCGAGGGAAGAGATGGGCCATGGGACAGATTGAGTATTTCCTCTGTTTTTTCCTAGTTTTATTCCTTTTTCATTTTCTATTTTGTTTTCAGGTTTGTATTTTTATATTTGGTTTGAACTTTTCTTTTTGAAATTTTATTTGTTGAATACTTGTAGCAACAATAAAGTTATTTAAAATCCATTTGTGAACTTTTATTATATATTGTGATATTTTCTTTATTTCCTTTATATATATTCTTTTTTATAACATTGTTTTCACTTTTAATTGGAGTGATTAAGTTTTAAAATGTTTAATAATATTCATGGGGTTTATTTATAGGTATTTAACACATAGTATATGCTAGAATGGTTTATAATATTGAATCCCCACTTATTCCATGCTCATATAGGATAAGTGGTTAGAGAAATGAATTAGAGACTTGGTCTAATGATTTTAGATAGAATATTTATGGAATGTTGATAATAACATTTATTAATAAGTTTAAAGTTCTGGATTGTAATTGCTTACCCTAGGGTTTAGGGTTCTTAATTTACTTATAATCTTTTGTTGAAGTGAATAAAGATGGATGGCTAAACATATAGTCTTTATGTTTGTGGTCAGAATGATGTTATCTGGAATGTCTTATGAAAAGGATTTGATAAAGATAACTCCTAAGCACATATGGTTATGATACTTAGAAAGTATAAATATGTGCTTGATTGATTTGTTATGGGAAAATATTCCTATAAAGCATTGTGGAAACAAGATGATAGATCAACCATAGAAAGTGGATATTAGGTTTGGTCTTAGATTTAGGGTTTAGTGTTCAGCAAGGATTCCTATATTCCATACTTCATAATTCTGGACTTCTAATTAAGGAATTAATTTCCTAGATATACTACTCCTTCATATCCATCATCATGTGCTAACATGATGACCTTTGCTTCACAGGAATATTCTTATCCACCTTTTATCCTTCTAAATCCATTTGTAAATCCTTGACACTAAAGCTTTTCATAATCATTTATATCTATACGTGGCTATATCAACTACTCTATTGCTGATAATCCCCAATCCAACAAGTGGTTACTTCTAACTCCAATCATACTCTTCCTTAATTATCCTTCACTAATATCACTTCAATAGATGTATACATCAAATCCTACTTCACCTCAAGTGCTTAGTATTTCCAAAGAGGAAAATACTACTTCTTTAATCCAATGTTTCTCTAACATCATCTTAATCATACTATCTTGTCTCTACTTGACTCCAATATCTAACATTCCAACCTCACATTAATTTAATGTCACTTGTAATGACTAATCTAGGATAATATATCTATACTATGGTTCAATCATGTTTTATCCACCAATGTCACTTATACATGATATAAGCATTCAATATTGGTGAATAAGGCATGATCATTATAATCCTTTGATCTTTTATGATTCAGGTTTCCAATTGGCTGAACAAGGCTTCATCAATACAACATTACAGTTGTATTATAATTATCTTCTGTTTAGCTCTATTGGAGTAAGAGATATAATTCATTGACTATACCTACTTGATCCAATAGGACTACTCCTGGTAACTATCTTCAGACTTCATCCTTGTAATCTTCTTTGTTACCATATTGATTTGATTTCCCCCAATAACTCCCATCCTATAGATAACATCTAGAACTGTAGGGGTTCGTAGCATGGAAAACAAAAATTTTCTATCGCATACAAACAAACAAGCCAAGATCTATCTACTAGATTGTAGCAACGAGTCGATGGAATAACTTACCCTCGAAGATTCCAAAGTGTTTAACGAGAGCGGATTCTCGTGGGTGATGTAGTCGTACTCTTTCCGATCTCAAGATCGTGTAGACGATCCTTCCGGCGCTGCGTTCCGGCAGCGCTCCCGCAGTCGGTCACACGTTCGGTACTCGACGAAGACCTTCCTCTCCCTTGTTCCAGCAGGCAGCGGAGGTTGTAGCACTCTCCTCGCGATTCCGGCAGCACAACGGCGTGGTACCGGAAGTAGAGGGGAGATCCCGCAGGGCTTCGCCTTAAGCCGGAGCGAGTATGGTGGATTATGAGAGAGGGCTATTAGTGGTCTAGAGATTAGACACACCAATTAGAAGGCTCTAAACCGCAGGCTAAAGCAATTAGAAGCTCTAAACCAAAACTGCTCTAAACCGGAGATTAGAGGTAGAAACTTGTGTGTCTCAAGGAGGATCCCTGCCCCTCCTTTTATGGGTGGAGGGGCCTTGGAGCGCTAGGGGAGGGAGGGAGTCCCTCCCCAACTCGGCCTAGGGCTGGGCGCCGGCTTGGAGGAGTGGGACTCCTCCTCCAAGTTGGTTCCAACTCCTCTTGCTTGTTTCCCACAGTTTCCTGTTTCCCACAGTTTCCTGTTTTAGCCGTTTGACTTTCAAACTGGCAATTTGACTTTCATCTTTTTGGAACAGCAAGAACACTTAGTACATGATGCAATCATTCAATGACACACTCATGTACCCTCCCCCCCCCCGGAGTGCCGGACAATCCGGAACCTTCTAGAACATTCCCGATGAAAACACCGGAATCATTCCCGAACTCCGAAACGGGACTTTCCTTATATGAATCTTATTCTCCGGACCATTCCGGATCACCTCGTGATATCCCGGATCCCATCCGAGACTCCGAACAACATTCGGTCTCTTTCTCATAATACCATAACTACTCAAAACAACGTCGAATCCTTAAGTGTGTCTCCCTACGGTTCGTGAATTATGCGGACATGATCGAGACACTTCTCTGAACAATAACCAATAGAGGAATCTGGAAATTCATATGGCTCCCACATATTTCTACGATTACTTTGCGATTGAATGAACCACTTACATACGATACCAATTTCCCTTTGTCTCACGATAGTTTACTTATCCGAGGTTATGATCGTCGGTATCTCTGCATACCTAGTTCAACCTCGTTACCGATAAGTACTCTTTTCTCGTTCCCGTGATATGTGATCCCTTGTGACCAAGTCACATGCTTGCAAGCCAATTGGATGACATTCCACCGAGAGGGCCCAGAGTATATCTATCCGTCATGTGGATGGACAAATCCCACTCTTGATCCATGTGTTTCAACCAATACTTTCCGAACACTTAATGCCACCTTTATAGCCACCCAGTTACGGTGTGGTGTTTGATGTCATCAAAGCATCCATCCGGTAAAGGTGATATGCATGATCTCATGGTCGAAGGAATTAGGTTACTATGTATCAGAAAGCATATAGCAATTGAACTATTGAAATGACTTGATCTTTATGCTACGCTTATCAATAGGAGTTTGTCCACCATATCATTCTCCTAACGATATGATCTTGTTGTTGATAACATCTCAATGTTCATGATATGGAAACCACAATCATTTAATCAACCAACAAGCTAGTGAAGTATAGAGGCTATACTAGGGACTTCAATTTAAGTTTACAATTCACACAAGTATTAATGTTTCCTTGTTAATACTATTATAGCATGAATATAAACATTTATCATAAACACAAAGATATAATAATAACTATATTTATTATTGCCTCTAGGGCATATCTCCAACAAGAACTAGCATCACTGTTTACCTCTTCTGACTTCTTTCTTTATAAGACTTAAGTGAATGCTACAATCAGGACAAGAGTTGATAGGTCAAGAATTGATAGGTTAAGAATTGGTGAATCAATAGTTGATTACTCAATATTGATGAACAACAAATATAAGGATAGGGTTCCATAAGGATTGATATGGGAAGAAAAATGTATGGTGAATGATCTTGACTTTGGTTTCTTTCCTACTCAATCTCACTAAAGATTTAAAGTTAGGTATTTCCATGATACTCATGGTATAATTAGATGAGAATAAACTATAGTTGTTACATTCTTATTATTTGGGTTATATCCTTAACTTGGTACTCATGAGTGATTATAATGAATACTATGATATGATCACCTAAAGATCAACTATAAATCATTAAGTCATGTATTAGGGTTTAACTATTATTACATTTGATCTACCCTTAGATCAAATCATGTTTACCCAAAATAAGTTTTTAGCAAAGGGCATATTAAAACTTATCGCAGTCAACTTGATGATCTACTTCAATTCCATCAGGTTAAGAGAAGCTTCAATCACTTTGACAAGTTTTTTATTTAAAAGCGCGAAAATTATTCACATTTTCTATGCCTGAATGCAATGCACACATCTGTGTTCAGCTTATTTCTAAGCTCTAATGCTGGGATGTTACAACTCACAAGGTATCTGCTCCTTAATTCCATTCAAGGGGTAGCCGGGACCGCCATCTGTATAGGATGCATCGTTAGACTGGACCTCCGATTCAGCCACGCTGCTTCTCCGCTGAGATGGGTTGGCGGTAATATCGAGTGGAGGATCTTGCAAGCGCGCTATTCCTCTAAGTTCGTCAATCTGCTGCTGCTGCTTGTCAAGTCTTGCTAGTAGCTGGTTGAACTTGTCTGCCTCCTCCTCCTTCCATCACTGTTTTGCTCTTGCTCGGCTTCTATAGGTACCTAGGCCCTTAGGAAATCCAGTCTCCCACGTGAAACTCCCGTCAAGGCCTCAGACTCGTCCTGTATGTTCACGATTCCTGAGGACCAAGGTCAGCAAGTCTTTCTCTCTATCGGGATGAAACTGTTTTATTCCATCTTTAATATCTTTCACCACTTTTATCCATGTACTCCTGGGTACCTTTATCCCGTCACTGCAAACAAGGTCCCCTGTAAGTTCGTCATATGTAGTCCCATGCCCAAGGAACCAATTTCTTGCCCTCCAATCACATTCTTCGCGAATTGGTTCCCGAATGATCCCTTTATCATGAAGCTCTTTCTCTTTTGCAGCCCACTTAGGCATGGCAGCCGCGTAGCCCCCTGGCCCCATGTTATGGTGATATTTCTTCTTCGCATCATTTATCTTGTTTTTTTAGACTTTTCCTCTGCAACTCCTGACCCCCTATACTCCACAAATGCATCCCAGTAAGGCTGCTACTTCGCTAGATAGCCTTCGAATAATGGGGTTTTCTTGTCCTTCTGATACTGTTGTCATAATGACTTCTTCCAGTTCTTGAATAGTTCGGCCATCTTCTTCAGTGCAAACTGCTTGACTTTCTTTCTCATTTCAGCTGTCTCGTCATCAGTGTCACATTCTGGCAGCTTGAAATGTGCCATTAGGTCAGTAAATAGTTGCTCTTTGAATCTATCGTCGATATACACATCACTACATTCCGCCTCTTTGGGCTTATTCCACTCTCGAATAGTGATCGGGGTGCAATCTCTAGCAACAACTCCGCATTGTTATACAAATATTTGTTTTTTTATTCCAATGGTTCGCCGTCTCCTGAAAGCTCTGTAATTTCATAAACAGTACCCTGGGGCAACTTTTTGGCTGGGCCGCGCTTGGTTTTCTTGCTCGATGTAGAGGCCTAAGGGAAGAAACATTTGTCAACATAATATATATACCACTAGGTACATCTAGTGACGATCATCGGACATCATATATATATACCTCGTCGGTCTGCGTTACGCGTCCATGGGCTTCTTCCTCTTGTCTATTGGTCTCCTCTCCCTCACCGGATGAGTTCAGATACCTCGAGGGATGTGGCATCCCGCCAAAACCACTACTAGAAAATCGCGTTGCTTTTGTGCATTGCATCATCATGACCGCATGCTCATGTCATCATGCCACATTGCATTTGAGCATCGTCATCATCTTGCATTTGCTTGTGTAAAACTATTTCGGAAAAACCCAGTTTTGTTTTCTAAACGCCCCGCCTTTGTTCAACACGCAAAACCGGATCGCCGGAATATTTTCACTTTGTCTGCTATTAGTTTGCAAACGGCTTGTTTGAAATAAGTAAAACATTTAATTGTTTTGTGGGGGCAGTCGAACGGGCCGAATCGACCCGAATGACCACCCCCATTTTCAAATCGGTCCACCCCTTATTCTAGTCTACCCAGTCCTATCCTACCCAACCCCCCCTCCACCTCACCCCACCCAATCGCTAGTCGCCACCTCACCCCTCTCCCTCTTTCCCTCCAATCAGCTTCTACCACCCCACCACCTGCCACACCGATCCCAACCCCCAACCTGGCCCCACCGTCCTTTCCCGCTCGCGCGCGCGTCCCCACGCTCCTGCACGCCAGCCGAACCACCCTGGTCAACCACCTGGCCCGCCCCCTGCCCTGTTTCCCACGCCCTGTCCCCACCCTCCTCTCTCCTCCCTCTGTGCGCCTCTCTCCTCCCCCGCTTCCTTCTTCCCCACGCCTGCCCCAACCTCTCTCCCTCCCCACCGTCTCCTACCTCCAGCCCGACCCTCCCCTCTTCTCCCTCCGCCAGGCACCGGCCGAGCTCCTCCTCTCCCCGCCGCCTTCCCCCCCTCCTCTCTGCAGCGAGCCGCCCGCGCCGCCCTTGCCCCGAGGCAGAGCCCGCCGTCGGCTCCGTCCCCTCCGGCTCCGCCTCGACCCCACAGCAGCCCGAGCCGACCGCCTCCAGCCGCAGTCGCCGCCGACCGCGACCTCTGCCTCCTCCCCTCGCCCGTCTCGCCAGGCTCTCCGCCCCCGCTCGAGTTCCCCGGCCCGCCGGCCGTGCCTGCGTCCCCGCTTCGCCCGCAAGCGTCCTCGAGCGCCGTCCTGCCCCGCGCCTGCCTCCCCCGACCCTCTGCTCCACCCGCGTTCCCCTCTGGCCTCCTCGCCGCCCAGGCCCTCGGCCTCTCCAGCGCGTCCGTCGCCTCGCCTCAGTCCCCGAGCGCCGCCGCCGGCAGGCTCCACGCTCGCCGTCCGCCGCGCCTCGGCCCGCCGGAACCGCGCCGACCCCGCCCCTGGCCGACCCCGACGCGAGCCGCCCTCCCGCGCGTCGGCACCAACCCTCCCCGTCGGCCACCTCGGTCCTCCGCGTCCGCCCGTCCCCGGCGTCCCTCCGCCGTCGTGCGTCACCTCCTCGACGCGGCCTCTGCTCCGCCTCGCCGGGTACCTCCCTGGGTTGCTAGTCGCTGAGCGGGCTCGGTCCCTGCAGGCGTTGACCTCCACCTTGCTCTCGTCCCGCGTGGCACAGGTGCCCACGTCCTCTGCCGCTGTACAAACAACGGGCCGCACCAGTGTGAAGACATGGTGATACAGTGGAAAGGTTTGCTGACCAAGGCCGGAGCAAGGACTATATCCCGCACGAGGTTAAGATGCCAAGGCCGTCTCATCGATAAGATCTACACCGGTTCGATGCTGTGCCGTGGATGCCGACAAGATCTCCTACTCGGACACCGAGACCCCGAACCCGTAATTCAACAAATTCATCGACACCACCAAGTTCGCCTACGTGGACAACAAGATCTTCTTACATGGTACGACAAGAACCCCGGACACGGAACTACAAGATCATCGTCAGGGACGTCAAGGCCTCAGAACACCGAGCTCTCCTTCCCGGACTCGAAGACCATCGGCCAAGTCCACCACCGACAAAAGACGGACTACAAGTTCTACTTCACGGATGCCAAGCGACAAGATCTACTACCCCGATCCCGTCGAACCCCGAACCCCAGATCCGAACCCTGAGACTGACCCCGGACCCCGGAACCCCAAGTTCTGCCGAACCCTAATGTGTGACCCCTTTTCTCGAGCCTTATTTTATAAATGAAATAAAACCTGTTGCATATTAATCATTCATCTCGCATGCATATTTGTGTGGTTTGGGGGCCTTATGCCGATTCACCTCTAATTAAATATGGGGCCCATATGCGGGCAAATCTAGCCTTATATTGGTCTCATTTAAAACTTGTGTAGCGAACCGGTACCAGCTTTTGCCATGTCCATACAACATTTAAATTGCAGGGTAGCTAAATAACTTGAACCATTTAATTAATTGTCGGGACCCCGGTTCCGCTTAATATGACCTAATTGCATCGCATCTTTGCCATGCCATGCATCATACATGTATCATGCCCGATCTTTTGCCGTAGTATTAAATAGTGCATCCGGTGTTTCTTCTAGAGTTTTGCTTCTTCGCGGATAAGGCCGTTGAGTTGATGCGAGTGTTGACCCGATCTTCGGTTGAACCTTCGACAATGTTTTCAGGCGAGCATCTCCCCCTTTCTACCTATCTTACTTTTATAGTATTTATTCCCTCCTGTTGATCTATTGCTATCTGTGTTGCGATGCTCTAGTTTCCGTACCCTTGATATCCCTTGCAGCCATATATTGCCTTGGACACACCCTATTACCTGTTGTTTGGTAGATAGTTGGACTTGCGCGTCGTAGTCGCTTGCTCAAGTGCTGTTGCGTGTAGTCAAGTACCTCAATTGTTGGAAGGCCGCCATATGCTTATGTTGGAGATGATCATGGTTTTACTTATCGTTCACTTTAATTCCTGTTTAACAACTAAAATTGAAGTAAGCAGAGGCATCGGTGGGTGATAGAAAATATTTGGTTTCCGAACACCCACTTGTGTCCCGTAGGACCCCGAGTACTTGATACCTGTTCCTTGATTTATCGCGCTATCCACATCCGGGAGGTATATGGGACCCCCCTTAGCCAGAGCTTGATTCAGTCTTATTTCTTGGGGCCACAAACTAGTTTGAGGTTTTATTACGATCCTGTACTTATGCCATGTTTTACTGCTTATTTACGATTGTGCGAGGAGCACACTGTACTGTTTAGGTAAGCGGAATGTTTTCGCGGTATCGACAAGCCCCGTTTGGGGTTCCCAGTCGTTTACAGCCATTGGCGCAGACCTTGAGTCCGTCTCGGAGCTAGCTTACTTCGTTGCGGGTCTACTCAATGGGGTGGCCCCCTGAAATATTTCTGAATCCTGTGATTGCTTTGTCGTGAAAGCCTCGTTGGGTTTTGATTTGGTTTTTCCGAGGTTGATCGAGTGTGTGTTGCTATTGGTGCACCCCGGCCGGGTAAAACTTTCTGAAAGCCGCGTCCGCGGTTATGGACGACTTGGAGCACAGTATCTCGACCATAGACAAGCATAACTAAAGTTTATTGCTACAAATTTGACTTTATAATGACTAGTAATCAGCTTCACTATAATGGAATGGCTAATTAATACTGCCCACAATTGCTTGTTTGGAGTGTCGCTTGCGACCATTGTACCTGACTAGTAAGTATTGCAACTACAACAGAATGGCTGAATAAAAGTATCAACAACTGTTGGGTTTTGGGTTTAACTCATGCTATCTGTATCTGATTAGTAATTGTTGCAACTACAACGGAAGGATTAACTAAAAGTGCCCACTGATTATTTTATCAGGATGATTATCTATACCTGACTAGTAATTGCTGCAACAATAACTGAATAAATAAAACTGCCAACCGTGTGAGTTCCTCGGTTGACTTCCTCGTTTGGTCTCGAGGGGGAAACACCAGGATGGGTTTGTTTGGTGGTCGTATCAGGTTGGTTCCGAATAGTTCTTTCTCACCCCTCTCTAATAGCCGACAGTTGTGTCGAGTCTCTATAGGTTGTTTAGTGCATGCTGCCGCTGCCGCTGCCGCTTCAGTCCACCATACCTATGTAGGCGAGGACCGCCGAATTCTAGTCTCGCCGTGTACTGGCCTCAGTACTGACGCTCCTCTTTTTCCTTTGCCCTTTGTCGGCGCCCCTTTTGTTTAAGCAGGTTACGAGATCGACGTCGTTAGCAGGGTTACCCTTCCGGCTTGGCCTGGGCAGGGTTATGGACGCCATTGGTTATTATTCAGGGCTCTTAGCCCCATTTGCATCTTGTCCGTAGTCGGACGCTCTATCATTTTCAAGGTGATTCGGATCTTTGTATATTATATCTGTATTCTTGACTCTTTGAGTCGCTGTTATATATATCTGTTCTGTGGGTCTCATCGAGGACTGTTGTGTAATGTTATTACTTCGTTTTCCACCCGCACGAAAGTTCCTGCACCCTCAGAATCGGACCTATGCAAGTTTCAGCAATTCCCGCCAAAACCCGCATAGAAACGATTCAAAGGTGCCCACCAGGCACTTTCGTGCGGGTGGAAAACAAAGTAATAACATTACACAACAGTCCTCGATGGGACCCACAGAACAGGTATATATACAACACGACTCCATGAGTCAAGAATACAGAGATAATATACAAAGATCCAAATCACCTTGAAAACGACAGAGCGTCCGGCTACGGACAAGATGCAAATGGGGCTAAGAGCCCTGAAGAATAACCAATGGCGTCCATAACCCTGCCCAGGCCAAGCCGGAAGGTTAACCCTGCTAACGACGTCGATCTCGTAACCTGCTTAAACAAAAGGGGCGCTGACAAAGGGCAAAGGAAAAAGAGGAGCGTCAGTACTGAGGCCAGTACACGACGAGACTAGAATTCGGCGGTCCTCGCCTACATAGGTATGGTGGACTGAAGCGGCAGCGGCAGCATGCACTAAACAACCTATAGAGACTCGACACAACTGGCGGCTATTAGAGAGGGGTGAGAAAGAACTATTCGGAACCAACCTGATACGACCACCAAACAAACCCATCCTGGTGTTTCCCCCTCGAGACCAAACGAGGAAGTCAACCGAGGAACTCACACGGTTGGCAGTTTTATTTATTCAGTTATTGTTGCAGCAATTACTAGTCAGGTATAGATAATCATCCTGATAAAATAATCAGTGGGCACTTTTAGTTAATCCTTCCGCTGTAGTTGCAACAATTACTAATCAGATACAGATAGCATGAGTTAAACCCAAAACCCAACAGTTGTTGATACTTTTATTCAGCCATTCCGTTGTAGTTGCAATACTTACTAGTCAGGTACAATGGTCGCAAGCGACACTCCAAACAAGCAATTTTGGGCAGTATTAATTAGCCATTCCATTATAGTGAAGCTGATTACTAGTCATTATAAAGTCAAATTTGTAGCAATAAACTTTAGTTATGCTTGTCTATGGTCGAGATACTGTGCTCCAAGTCGTCCATAACCGCGGACACGGCTTTCAGAATGTTTTACCCGGCCGGGGTGCACCAATAGCAACACACACTCGATCAACCTCGGAAAAACCAAATCAAAACCCAACGAGGCTTTCACGACAAAGCAATCACAGGATTCAGAAATATTTCAGGGGGCCACCCCATTGAGTAGACCCGCAACGAAGTAAGCTAGCTCCGAGACGGACTCAAGGTCTGCGTCAATGGCTGTAAACGACTGGGAACCCCAAACGGGGCTTGTCGATACCGCGAAAACATTCCGCTTACCTAAACAGTACAGTGTGCTCCTCGCACAATCGTAAATAAGCAGTAAAACATGGCATAAGTACAGGATCGTAAATAAAACCTCAAACTAGTTTGTGGCCCCAAGAAATAAGACTGAATCAAGCTCTGGCTAAGGGGGGTCCCATATACCTCCCGGATGTGGATAGCGCGATAAATCAAGGAACAGGTATCAAGTACTCGGGGTCCTACAGGACACAAGTGGGCGTTCGGAAACCAAATATTTTCTATCACCCACCGATGCCTCTGCTTACTTCAATTTTAGTTGTTAAACAGGAATTAAAGTGAACGATAAGTAAAACCATGATCATCTCCAACATAAGCATATGGCGGCCTTCCAACAATTGAGGTACTTGACTACACGCAACAGCACTTGAGCAAGCGACTACGACGCGCAAGTCCAACTATCTACCAAACAACAGGTAATAGGGTGTGTCCAAGGCAATATATGGCTGCAAGGGATATCAAGGGTACGGAAACTAGAGCATCGCAACACAGATAGCAATAGATCAACAGGAGGGAATAAATACTATAAAAGTAAGATAGGTAGAAAGGGGGAGATGCTCGCCTGAAAACATTGTCGAAGGTTCAACCGAAGATCGGGTCAACACTCGCATCAACTCAACGGCCTTATCCGCGAAGAAGCAAAACTCTAGAAGAAACACCGGATGCACTATTTAATACTACGGCAAAAGATCGGGCATGATACATGTATGATGCATGGCATGGCAAAGATGCGATGCAATTAGGTCATATTAAGCGGAACCGGGGTCCCGACAATTAATTAAATGGTTCAAGTTATTTAGCTACCCTGCAATTTAAATGTTGTATGGACATGGCAAAATCTGGTACCGGTTTGCTACACAAGTTTTAAATGAGACCAATATAAGGCTAGATTTGCCCGCATATGGGCCCCATATTTAATTAGAGGTGAATCGGCATAAGGCCCCCAAACCACACAAATATGCATGCGAGATGAATGATTAATATGCAACAGGTTTTATTTCATTTATAAAATAAGGCTCGAGAAAAGGGGTCACACATTAGGGTTCGGCAGAACTTGGGGTTCCGGGGTCCGGGGTCGGTCTCAGGGTTCGGATCTGGGGTTCGGGGTTCGACGGGATCGGGGTAGTAGATCTTGTCGCTTGGCATCCGTGAAGTAGAACTTGTAGTCCGTCTTTTGTCGGTGGTGGACTTGGCCGATGGTCTTCGAGTTCGGGAAGGAGAGCTCGGTGTTCTAAGGCCTTGACGTCCCTGACGATGATCTTGTAGTTCCGTGTCCGGGGTTCTTGTCGTACCATGTAAGAAGATCTTGTTGTCCACGTAGGCGAACTTGGTGGTGTCGATGAATTTGTTGAATTACGGGTTCGGGGTCTCGGTGTCCGAGTAGGAGATCTTGTCGGCATCCACGGCACAGCATCGAACCGGTGTAGATCTTATCGATGAGACGGCCTTGGTATCTTAACCTCGTGCGGGATATAGTCCTTGCTCCGGCCTTGGTCAGCAAACCTTTCCACTGTATCACCATGTCTTCACACTGGTGCGGCCCGTTGTTTGTACAGCGGCAGAGGACGTGGGCACCTGTGCCACGCGGGACGAGAGCAAGGTGGAGGTCAACGCCTGCAGGGACCGAGCCCGCTCAGCGACTAGCAACCCAGGGAGGTACCCGGCGAGGCGGAGCAGAGGCCGCGTCGAGGAGGTGACGCACGACGGCGGAGGGACGCCGGGGACGGGCGGACACGGAGGACCGAGGTGGCCGACGGGGAGGGTTGGTGCCGACGCGCGGGAGGGCGGCTCGCGTCGGGGTCGGCCAGGGGCGGGGTCGGCGCGGTTCCGGCGGGCCGAGGCGCGGCGGACGGCGAGCGCGGAGCCTGCCGGCGGCGGCGCTCGGGGACGGAGGAGAGGCGACGGACGCGCTGGAGAGGCCGAGGCGCCTGGGCGGCGAGGAGGCCAGAGGGGAACGCAGGTGGAGCAGAGGGTCGGGGGAGGCAGGCGCGGGGCAGGACGGCGCTCGGGGACGCTTGCGGGCGAAGCGGGGACGCAGGCACGGCCGGCGGGCCGGGGAACTCGAGCGGGGGCGGCGAGCCTAGCGAGACGGGCGAGGGGAGGAGGCAGAGGTCGCGGTCGGCGGCGACTGCGGCTGGAGGCGGTCGGCTCGGGCTGCTGTGGGGTCGAGGCGGAGCCGGAGGGGACGGAGCCGACGGCGGGCTCTGCCTCGGGGCAAGGGCGGCGCGGGCGGCTCGCTGCAGAGAGGAGGGGGGGGAAGGCGGCGGGGAGAGGAGGAGCTTGGCCGGCGCCTGGCGGAGGGAGAAGCGGGGAGGGTCGGGCTGGAGGTAGGAGACGGTGGGGAGGGAGAGAGGTTGGGGCAGGCGCGGGGAAGAAGGAAGCGGGGGAGGAGAGAGGCGCGCAGAGGGAGGAGAGAGGAGGGTGGGGACAGGGCGTGGGAAACAGGGCAGGGGGCGGGCCAGGTGGTTGACCAGGGTGGTTCGGCTGGCGTGCAGGAGCGTGGGGACGCGCGCGCGAGCGGGAAAGGACGGTGGTGCCAGGTTGGGGGTTGGGATCGGTGTGGCAGGTGGTGGGGTGGTAGAAGCTGATTGGAGGGAAAGAGGGAGAGGGGTGAGGTGGCGACTAGCGATTGGGTGGGGTGAGGTGGAGGGGGGGTTGGGTAGGATATGACTGGGTAGACTAGAATAAGGGGTGGACCGATTTGAAAATGGGGGTGGTCGTTCGGGTCGATTCGGCCCGTTCGACTGCCCCCACAAAACAATTAAATGTTTTACTTATTTCAAACAAGCCGTTTGCAAACTAATAGCAGACAAAGTGAAAATATTCCGGCGATCCGGTTTTGCGTGTTGAACAAAGGCGGGGCGTTTAGAAAACAAAACTGGGTTTTTCCGAAATAGTTTTACACAAGCAAATGCAAGATGATGACGATGCTCAAATGCAATGTGGCATGATGACATGAGCATGCGGTCATGATGATGCAATGCACAAAAGCAACGCGATTTTCTAGTAGTGGTTTTGGCGGGATGCCACAATTCGACACCACTAACAATGGATCTCGCCCTCGAGATCCGCCTCATGGTACCGGAAGGGAGGTCGGTGTTCTGCATCTCCTCGCTTCGTGTAGATCCTCGCGACACCACTAACAAGAGGTCATTGTCCGTGATCGTCGGGAGAACACTCCGGGAACAAAAGGGCGAAGGTAGAGGTATCAACAAATAAAGCCACCTCTAGCTTCCGTGAACGGAGTAAAATCGCTGGATCCACTGATTCAATGTACAAAAGCGAATGATAAGAGTAGTCGGATGGTGATCAGTCCATCGCGCACCCAAACCATTACTCTGCACACGAATAGGCGGATTATGCATCCAACTCTCGGAATCAGACTGAAGATCTCGACAAGCGAGGTTCGGAAACAAAGAAGTGATGCGGACTCTGCATCGGATCTGGCGTAGATGACGTCGTCGCGTCGGAAACACCGGAAGGCACAAGAAGGAACAAAGAGAAGTCCACCAGACGAAGGATTCCTCGGATAGCATGAAGACCAGATGCAGCAACACCGTTAACAAAGGAGGAAGCGAAACCCTGAAGGTACGACGGAAACCCAACCACGTGAATTCCTGGACTCGAAGAAAGGAAATAGGG
Source organism: Avena sativa (assembly GCA_916181665.1). Lineage (NCBI taxonomy): Eukaryota > Viridiplantae > Streptophyta > Magnoliopsida > Poales > Poaceae > Avena > Avena sativa. Next base: position 19,895,489 of record OV702284.1, read on the forward strand.
CGGATTCAAAACACGTAGAGGTAAGAGGGGAATAGCAAAGGGGTAAGGAGTAAAATCAGACCTAACCAGAACTATCCAACCGATTTCCAAAAATAGTTTTGACACTCTACTTCGGCCGTTAGCTAGGTTATCCTACAGGCTGGACTTTTGGGGTATCGCAACTGCTGAGCTCTGATACCACTCTGTAACACCCTCAGAATCGGACCTATGCAAGTTTTAGCGATTCCCGCCAAAACCCGCATAGAAACGATTCAAAGGTGCCCACCAGGCACTTTCGTGCGGGTGGAAAACGAAGTAATAACATTACACAACAGTCCTCGATGGGACCCACAGAACATGTATATATACAACACGACTCCATGAGTCAAGAATACAGAGATAATATACAAAGATCCAAATCACCTTGAAAACGACAGAGCATCCGGCTACGGACAAGATGCAAATGGGGCTAAGAGCCCTGAAGAATAACCAATGGCGTCCATAACCCTGCCCAGGCCAAGCCGGAAGGTTAACCCTGCTAACGACATCGATCTCGTAACCTGCTTAAACAAAAGGGGCGCCGACAAAGGGCAAAGGAAAAAGGGGAGCGTCAGTACTGAGGCCAGTACACGGCGAGACTAGAATTCGGCGGTCCTCGCCTACATAGGTATGGTGGACTGAAGCGGCAGCGGCAGCATGCACTAAACAACCTATAGAGACTCGACACAACTGGCGGCTATTAGAGAGGGGTGAGAAAGAACTATTCGGAACCAACCTGATACGACCACCAAACAAACCCATCCTGGTGTTTCCCCCTCGAGACCAAACGAGGAAGTCAACCGAGGAACTCACACGGTTGGCAGTTTTATTTATTCAGTTATTGTTGCAGCAATTACTAGTCAGGTATAGATAATCATCCTGATAAAATAATCAGTGGGCACTTTTAGTTAATCCTTCCGTTGTAGTTGCAACAATTACTAATCAGATACAGATAGCATGAGTTAAACCCAAAACCCAACAGTTGTTGATACTTTTATTCAGCCATTCCGTTGTAGTTGCAATACTTACTAGTCAGGTACAATGGTCGCAAGCGACACTCCAAACAAGCAATTGTGGGCAGTATTAATTAGCCATTCCATTATAGTGAAGCTGATTACTAGTCATTATAAAGTCAAATTTGTAGCAATAAACTTTAGTTATGCTTGTCTATGGTCGAGATACTGTGCTCCAAGTCGTCCATAACCGTGGACACGGCTTTCAGAAAGTTTTACCCGGCCGGGGTGCACCAATAGCAACACACACTCGATCAACCTCGGAAAAACCAAATCAAAACCCAACGAGGCTTTCACGACAAAGCAATCACATGATTCAGAAATATTTCAGGGGGCCACCCCATTGAGTAGACCCGCAACAAAGTAAGCTAGCTCCGAGACGGACTCAAGGTCTGCGTCAATGGCTGTAAACGACTGGGAACCCCAAACGGGGCTTGTCGATACCGCGAAAACATTCCGCTTACCTAAACAGTACAGTGTGCTCCTCGCACAATCGTAAATAAGCAGTAAAACATGGCATAAGTATAGGATCGTAAATAAAACCTCAAACTAGTTTGTGGCCCCAAGAAATAAGACTGAATCAAGCTCTGGCTAAGGGGGGTCCCATATACCTCCCGGATGTGGATAGCGCGATAAATCAAGGAACAGGTATCAAGTACTCGGGGTCCTACGGCACACAAGTGGGCGTTCGGAAACCAAATATTTTCTATCACCCACCGATGCCTCTGCTTACTTCAATTTTAGTTGTTAAACAGGAATTAAAGTGAACGATAAGTAAAACCATGATCATCTCCAACATAAGCATATGGCGGCCTTCCAACAATTGAGGTACTTGACGACACGCAACAGCACTTGAGCAAGCGACTACGACGCGCAAGTCCAACTATCTACCAAACAACAGGTAATAGGGTGTGTCCAAGGCAATATATGGCTGCAAGGGATATCAAGGGTACGGAAACTAGAGCATCGCAACACAGATAGCAATAGATCAACATGAGGGAATAAATACTATAAAAGTAAGATAGGTAGAAAGGGGGAGATGCTCGCCTGAAAACATTGTCGAAGGTTCAACCGAAGATCGGGTCAACACTCGCATCAACTCAACGGCCTTATCCGCGAAGAAGCAAAACTCTAGAAGAAACACCGGATGCACTATTTAATACTACGGCAAAAGATCGGGCATGATACATGTATGATGCATGGCATGGCAAAGATGCGATGCAATTAGGTCATATTAAGGGGAACCGGGGTCCCGACAATTAATTAAATGGTTCAAGTTATTTAGCTACCCTGCAATTTAAATGTTGTATGGACATGGCAAAAGCTGGTACCGGTTCGCTACACAAGTTTTAAATGAGACCAATATAAGGCTAGATTTGCCTGCATATGGGCCCCATATTTAATTAGAGGTGAATCGGCATAAGGCCCCCAAACCACACAAATATGCATGCGAGATGAATGATTAATATGCAACAGGTTTTATTTCATTTATAAAATAAGGCTCGAGAAAAGGGGTCACACATTAGGGTTCGGCAGAACTTGGGGTTCCGGGGTCCGGGGTCGGTCTCAGGGTTCGGATCTGGGGTTCGGGGTTCGACGGGATCGGGGTAGTAGATCTTGTCGCTTGGCATCCGTGAAGTAGAACTTGTAGTCCGTCTTTTGTCGGTGGTGGACTTGGCCGATGGTCTTCGAGTCCGGGAAGGAGAGCTCGGTGTTCTGAGGCCTTGACGTCCCTGACGATGATCTTGTAGTTCCGTGTCCGGGGTTCTTGTCGTACCATGTAAGAAGATCTTGTTGTCCACGTAGGCGAACTTGGTGGTGTCGATGAATTTGTTGAATTACGGGTTCGGGGTCTCGGTGTCCGAGTAGGAGATCTTGTCGGCATCCACGGCACAGCATCGAACCGGTGTAGATCTTATCGATGAGACGGCCTTGGCATCTTAACCTCGTGCGGGATATAGTCCTTGCTCCGGCCTTGGTCAGCAAACCTTTCCACTGTATCACCATGTCTTCACACTGGTGCGGCCCGTTGTTTGTACAGCGGCAGAGGACGTGGGCACCTGTGCCACGCGGGACGAGAGCAAGGTGGAGGTCAACGCCTGCAGGGACCGAGCCCGCTCAGCGACTAGCAACCCAGGGAGGTACCCGGCGAGGCAGAGCAGAGGCCGCGTCGAGGAGGTGACGCACGACGGCGGAGGGACGCCGGGGACGGGCGGACGCGGAGGACCGAGGTGGCCGACGGGGAGGGTTGGTGCCGACGCGCGGGAGGGCGGCTCGCGTCGGGGTCGGCCAGGGGCGGGGTCGGCGCGGTTCCGGCGGGCCGAGGCGCGGCGGACGGCGAGCGCGGAGCCTGCCGGCGGCGGCGCTCGGGGACGGAGGCGAGGCGACGGACGCGTTGGAGAGGCCGAGGCGCCTGGGCGGCGAGGAGGCCAGAGGGGAACGCGGGTGGAGCAGAGGGTCGGGGGAGGCAGGCGCGGGGCAGGACGGCGCTCGGGGACGCTTGCGGGCGAAGCGGGGACGCAGGCACGGCCGGCGGGCCGGGGAACTCGAGCGGGGGCGGCGAGCCTGGCGAGACGGGCGAGGGGAGGAGGCAGAGGTCGCGGTCGGCGGCGACTGCGGCTGGAGGCGGTCGGCTCGGGCTGCTGTGGGGTCGAGGCGGAGCCGGAGGGGACGGAGCCGACGGCGGGCTCTGCCTCGGGGCAAGGGCGGCGCGGGCGGCTCGCTGCAGAGAGGAGGGGGGGAAGGCGGCGGGGAGAGGAGGAGCTCGGCCGGCGCCTGGCGGAGGGAGAAGCGGGGAGGGTCGGGCTGGAGGTAGGAGACGGTGGGGAGGGAGAGAGGTTGGGGCAGGCGCGGGGAAGAAGGAAGCGGGGGAGGAGAGAGGCGCGCAGAGGGAGGAGAGAGGAGGGTGGGGACAGGGCGTGGGAAACAGGGCAGGGGCGGGCCAGGTGGTTGACCAGGGTGGTTCGGCTGGCGTGCAGGAGCGTGGGGACGCGCGCGCGAGCGGGAAAGGACGGTGGGGCCAGGTTGGGGGTTGGGATCGGTGTGGCAGGTGGTGGGGTGGTAGAAGCTGATTGGAGGGAAAGAGGGAGAGGGGTGAGGTGGCGACTAGCGATTGGGTGGGGTGAGGTGGAGGGGGGGTTGGGTAGGATAGGACTGGGTAGACTAGAATAAGGGGTGGACCGATTTGAAAATGGGGGTGGTCGTTCGGGTCGATTCGGCCCGTTCGACTGCCCCCACAAAACAATTAAATGTTTTACTTATTTCAAACAAGCCGTTTGCAAACTAATAGCAGACAAAGTGAAAATATTCCGGCGATCCGGTTTTGCGTGTTGAACAAAGGCGGGGCGTTTAGAAAACAAAACTGGGTTTTTCCGAAATAGTTTTACACAAGCAAATGCAAGATGATGACGATGCTCAAATGCAATGTGGCATGATGACATGAGCATGCGGTCATGATGATGCAATGCACAAAAGCAACGCGATTTTCTAGTAGTGGTTTTGGCGGGATGCCACAAGGGAGATCCCTCGTCGGCATCGTCAATCATATCCTTGAGGAAGTTTTCCGATTCTAGGTCTATGTGGATTGGACTAGGTGGATTCATAGTTCTTGCAAAATGCACACAATATTTATTTGAACTTAACAAATAAACCCTAAACCCGGAGGTGTGGTGGCGGTGGCCGGTGATGGTGGCCGCGGGAGAGGCGGGCGACTAAGCGGCTTCCCGCGAGAACCACCACTCTAACCCTAACTCCGGTCACCACCGAGCACCAACACCCTAACCCTAACACTGGTTACAATGAGGGTCTTACAATAAAAATACTATATTACACTATTATATTACAATAAAAAAACCCTATTATAAACATAACTTACAATATTATAATATATATCATACCCTAAAAATAATAATCCTACACTATATAATCCTATAAACCTAAACTAAAAAAATCCTAAACTATATAATCCTAAACTAAAAAAATCCTACACTATAGAATCCTAAAATCCTAAACTAAAAAAATCCTAAAATCCTAATTAATCATAACTATAATCCTAAATATAATCCTAAACTACATACACTAATATAACAAAAAAACCTAAAATCCTAATTAATCCTAAACTATATACACTAAAATATAATCCTAAACTATATACACTAAACTATAATCCTAAACTATATACATTAAACTAAAAAATCCTAAAATTCCTAATTAATCCTAAACTATATACACTAAACTATAATCTCCTAAACTATATACACTAATTAACTATAATCCTAAACTATATACATTAAACTAAAAAATCCTAAGTACTAATCCTAACCCTAACACTCACCGCGGTGGCGCTGGCGGCAGGCGCGGGATGTGGCGGCGTGCAGCCTCGCGGCCGGCGCTTCGTCGGAGTGGCGGCGGTGGCGCATCCGAGCACGAGGGCAGGCGCGGCGGCAAGGGCGTGGGCACGGCAGCAAGGGTGCGAGCGCGGGTGCGGGCACGGTCGTGGGCGTGGGCGTGGGAGCGGGGCGCGGCGGGCTCGGCGGTGGGCGGCATGCCAGCGGAGAGAGGGAGGCGCGACAGGCGTGGAGGTTCCTCGTCGGAGTTCGCAGGGGCAGCCTGGCGGCATCTGGTCGTCTGCTGGCCTCCACTTCTCCCGGTGTGTGGAACGCACCGGGGGAGAAGGGCAACTTTTATACCAGAGGGGGGGCGTGGCACCAGCCGAGACTAAAGGGAGGTCTCTAGTCCCGGCTGGTGCCACGCACCGGGACTAGAGGGGGGGCGTTTCATTTCGCGCGCTGGGCCAGACCCTTTAGTCCCGGATGGTAACCTGGGCCGGGACTGGCCCAATTTTTTTTTCAAATTTTCGAATATATCATTTAAAATATTTAAATTATACTTTTTTGCATACTTATGAATTTTACAAAACTTTCAACATGAAAAGTTCTTGAATTTGAATAATTAATCCAAATCCATTTTCTGTTTTATAAAATAATTATTTTAAATAGTCAAATTATTAACCATTTTGCCATTATCAATTTAAAAATGCATTAACTATTATTTTTTGAATATTTTGAATCTCACTAAACTTTCAACATGAAAAGTTCTTGAATTTGAATAATTAATCCAAATCCATTTTATGTTTTATAAAATAATTATTTTAAATAGTCAAATTATTAACCATTTTGCCATTATCAATTTAAAAATGCATTAACTATTATTTTTTGCATATTTTTGAATCTCACTAAACTTTCAACATGAAAAGTTCTTGAATTTGAATAATTAATCCAAATCCATTTTCTGTTTTATAAAATAATTATTTTAAATAGTCAAATTATTAACCATTTTACCATTATCAATTTAAAAATGCATTAACTATTATTTTTTGCATATTTTTGAATCTCACTAAACTTTCAACATGAAAAGTTCTTGATTTGAATAATTAATCCAAATCCATTTGCTGAATAATATTTAGTCCCAGTTGTATCCACTAACAGGGACTAAAGATATTTCCCGCCGTTTCTCACCGCTTCGCCCCAAGTTTTTCCGCCCTTTCCTCTGAACCGAGCTTTTAGTCCCGGTTGTAGCCATTAATAGGGACTAAAGATATTTCCCGCCATTTCCCACCGCTTCCCGCCATTTTTTCTCGCCTTTTCCATCTATATATAGCTTGACTGCTCCATGGTTATGCACACATCCACACCTTCCTCTCTCACAGAAATAGACGACGCCTACTCTGCCATTCTGACCCTCGAGGAGACTGAGGCGCTGTGCGCCTCAAGCTACCCTTGCCCACCAGGCTACCGGCCGCCCGCCGGCAGGATGTTGAGAGCTGGAGGGGTTCTTGTCCCTCCTGTGCATCAAGGCTCCGCCCGACAGGCGGCCATCACGAACCACTTCTACCACGAGCTCACGCCGGAGCAGCGGATGGATCCCAGTGGGATCCCGACAACTACGACATCTGGAATGCCTTCTTCGCTAACCGGCAGGAAAGGGAACTCACCAGGTACGATGGTGATGGCCCTCCCCCGGTGAACCACAACGAAGCCGGTCGCCGTTTGTGGTGGGCAAACCATACTATCATCGGCGTGATGCGCTACATCGCCAGGGGAGACCATCCTCGCCTGCGGTGCTCACAAGTCCACCCGCCATAGAGCCACAAGAAGGCCCCTCTCCCGCTTGGTGGTAGCGGCATCGTCTTCTAGGAGACCCCTCCCCTGCCCGCCGTGAATCCGAGGCGGGAGTGGCAGGTGCCCCCGGTATATGCCATGGCTGGGCTGAGGATCCTTGGAGTGGTAGGTGACGATGACGATGACGAAGAAGACCCTGAAGCTGCGTACTATAGGACTAGGCATAATTATGACTAAAGGGGGCGGCTTTAGTCCTGAGTGTTAGCTAGTCCCGGTTTGTCCCAGTTTTTAATATTAATAAATGTATTGAGTGTTAGTACTGGTTTGTGGCTGGACCGGGACTAAAGGGGGCCTTTAGTCCCGATTCCGTAGTCTCAGTTTTTAAATATTAATAAATGTCTTGCGTGTTAGTCTCGTTTTTTGGTTGGACTGGGACTAAAGGGGGGCCTTTAGTTCCGATTCGTACTACGACTTTCCAAACTATGAAGATGTTGTCCCGGTTCGTACTTACCATGAAGATCTGATCTCCAAACACGTGCGGTCACATATTAGGGAGTGCCTCTATGACCAGTTTCTTGGAGATGCCGGAGGACTGGGCTCCGGCAGCATCTCCCTGAAACTGGCCATAGTGGTGTCCCTGATCTCGAAGACCATCTTGCAGCTTGTAACTTCTCTAACTAGATCAATATGCCTGGGAGCTAACCTAATTTCACATATTAGGGAGTGCCTCTATGACCAGTTGCTTGGAGATGTCGGAGGACTGGGCTCCGGCGACATCTCCCTGAAACTGGCCGTAGTGGTGTCCCTGATCTCAAAGAGCATATTGCAGCTTGTAACTTCTCTAGCTAGATCAATATGCCTGGGAGCTAACCTAATTTCACATATTAGGGAGTGCCTCTATGACTAGTTTCTTGGAGATGCCGGAGGACTGGGCTCCGGCGGCATCTCCCTGAAACTGGCCGTAGTGGTGTCCCTGATCTTGAAGACCATCTTGGAGATGCCTCAAACTGGTTGGAGGACTGGACTCACAAGGATGCCTATTTATAGTGTCGACACTCACGACATAATGTCGACACTCACCCCTATTATTAGTGTTCACTCGTGTTTTGTCCCGGTTGGTGTCTCCAACCGGGACTAAAGGTTCAACCCCTATTATTAGTGCTGCCTGGCCTAGCCAGCCGCAATCCCTTCAGATGCGGTTGGTTTCTCCAACCGGGACTAAAGGATCAACACCTATTATTAGTGCTGCCTGGCCCAGCCTAGCCCGCCCTTTCCCTCTATTTATAGTGCGACCGTCATGGCCACCCACCCATACACACATTCCTCACCGCCTACTTTAGGATGCCCATCCCGCATCCTCGTAGTGGACTCGGCGGCAACGATGGAGTACTGGGCTCCGCCGGGCATGTCCGATATTGGGCCCCGCCAGGCTGGCACTGGATGGTGCTACCTTCCGTGACGCGTAGCTTTGTAAGGAATCCGGGTGTCGTCGTCGACCCGGAGATTCTTTGGTGGAGGTCGCCTGGTCCAGGAAGGGTGCAGAGGGAGCCAGCCACCGAGGAGGTGGTACGTCGTCGTGTCAGGGAGGAGGACGAGAACGTCTGTCACTATATGGCTGCGTTGGACACCAGGGTCGACGATACCTCGCAGATTCTTCAGGGATCTCACCCGAGCTATGCTCGTGTGATAGTTCTGTCTCTTTGGGTTTTCACCTCCCGTGGCTTAGGCACTGGGAGTCGTCATCCAGTTTGATTGAGCAAGATGACCAATGTTGCATGCATGTGGATCTGGGTAAAATATTTGACTCACAATATGATTACATAAAAGGTTTAATATATTACACCAACATCCCTATCTAGTGTTGTTGTTTTCTTCTGCGCCGTAGCCATAGAGAATATTCATCATTTAACAGGAGGCTTGGTTCAGTTTTCACTTTGAAGGGCAGGATTTCATGAAACTTATTATAATCTTCTAACATATATGTCTTGTCATCCACTCCCACGATGTTTATTTTCCCTGAAAGAACTATGTGGCGCTTTGGCTCATCGGACGATGTATTCTTTTGCTGATTTCTTTTTCTCGGTTTCGTAGACATATCCTTCACATAGAAAACCTGAGTCACATCGTTGGCTAGGACGAATGGTTCATCCATGTTCGCAAGATTGTTGAGATCCACTATTGTCATGCCATACTTTTCGTCTACATGTACCCCTCCTCCTGTCATCTTGAACCATTTGCACCGAAACAAAGGGACCTTAAAATTAGGTCCATACTAAAGTTCCCATATCTCCTCTATGTACCATAATATGTTTCCTTCTGCCCATTGTCATCTGTTGCATCAAAGCGGACACCACTGTTTTGGTTGGTGCTCTTTTTATCTTGGGTGATCGTGTAAAATGTATTACCATTTATCTCGTACCCTTGGAAAGTACGTATAGTCGAAGATGGTAACCGTGCCAACAAGTACAGCTGATCTTCAACAGTGTTGTTATTCATGAGATGTTTCTGCAACCATCTGCCGAAAGTGTCCTCGTGTTCCACTTTAATAGAGGAGTCAGGCTTCCGCGGGTTTTCTGAGCGTACAATAATCTTGTGTTTCTCGATATACGGAGCCACCAAGGTGGAATTGTGTAGAACTGTGTAGTGTGATTTATTGAAAGAATCCCTGTCCATACATACCATTGTTTTCCTTCCTAGTGTGCCTTTTCCAGTCAGCCTCCCCTCATACCGAGATTCAGGAACACCAATCGGCTTAATCAGGAAGAAAGTCAACACAAAACTCAATGACCTCCTCTGTTCCATAGCCCTTGGAGATGCTTCCTTCTGGCCTAGCACGGTTATGAATATATTTCTTTAAGACTCCCATGAACCTTTCGAAGGGGAACATATTGTGTAGAAACACAGGACCGAGAATTCTAATCTCTTCGACTAGGTGAACTAGGAGGTGCGTCATAATATTGACGAAAGATGGAGGTACAATAACTCGAAGCTGACCAGACATTGGACCACATCAATCTGTAACCCTGATAGACTTTCTGGATCGATTACCTTCTGAGAAATTGCATTGAGGAATGCATATACCTTTACAATGGCCAGCCGAACATTTTTCGGTAGAATCCCTCTCAATACAACCGGAAGCAATTGCGTCATAAGCACGTGGCAGTCATGGGACTTTAGGTTTTGAAGTTTTTTCTCTTTCATATTTACTATTCCTTTTATGTTAGACGAGAAGCCAGACGGGACCTTGATACTGAAAAGGACTTCAAAAAAGATTTCCTACTCTTCCTTGGTAAGAGCGTAGCTGGAAGGCCCTTGAAACTGCCCTGGATGCTTGCCGTCTCGTCCTTTATGACGTTGTTGGTCCTCCCGTGCTTCTGGTGTATCTTTTGATTTCCCATACAAGACCAAGAAGCCTAGAATATTCATGCAAAGATTCTTCGCCAGGTGCATCATGTCGATTATAGAGCGGGCCTCATGGACTTCCCAATAGGGTAGCTCCCAAAATATAGATTTCTTCTTCCACATGGGTGCGCGTCCGTTGGCGTCTTTTGGAACAGGTTGTCCTTCGGGACCCTTTCCAAATATTAAATTTAAATCCTTGACCATACCAAATACATCAGCACCAATATGGGGGGCAGGCTTCTTTCGGTGATCTACCTCGCCATCGAAATGCTTGCCTTTTTTCCTTAAGGGATGTCTGGGCGGAAGAAAATGAAGATTGTATGGGTACACATTCTTCCTAGATTTATCCAGATATATACTTTCAGTCTCATCTAAATAGTGTGTGCATGCAATATATCCCTTGTTCGTCTGTCCTGAGATGTTACTAAGAGCAGGCCAATCATTCATGGTTACGAACAGCAACGCTCGTAGGTCGAATGGCTCCTGTTTGTGCTCGTCCCACACACGTAAACCTGGTTCGGCCCACAACTGTAAAAGTTCATCAACTAATGGCCTTAGGTACACATCAATGTCGTTGCCGGGTTGCTTTGGGCCTTGGATGAGAACTGGCATCATAATGAACTTCCGCTTCATGCACAACCAAGGAGGAAGGTTGTAGATACATAGAGTGACGGGCCAGGTGCTGTGACTGCAGCTCTGCTCCCCAAAAGGATTCATGCCATCTGTACTTAGAACAAACCATAAGTTTCTTGCGTCACCAGCAAAGTCCAGGAAGTCTCTCTTGATTTTTCTCTGATGTCGACCATCAGCGGGGTGCCTCAACATCCCGTCTTTCTTACGTTCTTCCATGTGCCATCGCAACAACTTGGCATGCTCTTTGTTTCTGAACAAACGTTTCAATCGTGGTATTATAGGAGCATACCACATCACCTTGGCAGGAACCCTCTTCCTGGGTGGCTCGCCATCAACATCACCAGGGTCATCTTTTCTTATCTTATACCGCAATGCAGTGCATACCGGGCATTTATCCAAATTCTCGTACTTCTAACCACGGTAGAGGATGCGGGCATTAGGGCACGCATGTATCTTCTGCACATCTAATCCTATAGGTCAAACGAGCTTCTTTGCTTTGTATGTACTGGCAGGCAATTCGTTATTTCTTGGAAGCAACCTCTTCATGAGTACCAGCAACTTCTCAAATCCCGAGTCAGTCACACAGGTCTCTGCCTTCCACTTCAGTAATTCCAGTGTGCTACCCAGCTTCTTCTGGCCATCTTCACAAGTTGGGTACAACAATTTTTTGTGGTCCTGTAACATCTGCTCAAACTGCAACCTCTCCTTTTCTGTGTCGCAGTCTCGCTTTGCATCAGAAATGACCCGACCAAGATCATTAGCGGGCCGGTCTGGTTCATGTTCTTCACCTTCTTCTTCTTCATTGTCTTCCATTGCGGTATCAGCGTATTCAGGGAACATAGATCGGTAGTTTTCATCATTGTTCTCTTCTTCATCGCCGTCTTCCATCACAACCCCTCTTTCTCCGTGTTTGGTCCAAACATTATAGTCAGACACAAAACCAGACCGAAGAAGGTGGCTCTGAATGACTCTTGCGTAAGTGTGAGCCTTCTCCTATAGTCAACACATGAACAACACATAAAACTATCCCGCCACTTGTTCTCCTCGGCCACAACTTGAAAAGAACGCACGCCTTCTCTTAAAGTGGCAGAGCGTCGGTCACCGTACATCCATGGATGGCTCATCTGTATCATACAAATATATGTCAAATGCAATCACTATGCTAAAATTAGTACTGCACGGTCTAAACGAGAAAATAGTTGCTAACCTTTTATTACACTTGGAAACAAAGATGAGAAAACTTAATTTTGGCTCGGGCACCTCATATCATGTCTGTCTTGTGTGACCTAAACTCGCATGGACATTTCACCGAACACCTCTAGTGCATATATATGAACAAAAAAAAATAGCACAACAACAGCACCTCTCTCCCACCAGGAAAAAAACAGTTGAGAGGGGGAGGGGCTGTGCATATATATAGGGCCAGACCACTAGTCCCGGTTTGAGATACAAACCGGGACTAAAGGGGGTGCCTACAGCGAACGGCAGGGCCAGGACCCTTTAGTCCCGGTTTGTGTCTCAAACCGGCACTAGTGGGGTCTAACGGGCCGGGATGTATGATTCTGGGCGGCTCGGGCCGTCCGGCGCGGGCCATTAGTCCCGGCCCCATGTCACATCCCAAATTTTTGATTTGGTATCGCATATCATTCATATCATTGCAATGCTTTTCCATGCAAAACCGTCGAGTGAAAAGGTTCGGCGAAACGTCATTTGCAAAACCCTATTCTATTTTGCTACGAGGCTCCTGCGGGAGGCTTTAGTAGGACTAGAGTTTTCCACCCTTGTAGCCTAGCGGTTTCGCTCAAACCTTGGGCCTAGATTGTTCCCCTCGACTGTACGAACCCGTAGGCGCAAGAATCGCTCGAATCGGAGCTCGTACGGAGAAGTTGCGGCCGTTTTAGTGAATCGTCGGAAAACGGTCCGAAATTCCGGACCGATTTCCGAATCCGCGTCTAACTCCGCGCCGTTTCAGTTTAGGATTCCGCGCGAGGGGCCACAAAAGGAGGACCCACCCGGCCTCGATAACCGTGCCCGCCTGCCCCGCGCGATCTCCTCGATCGCTGCACCCGTCGCCCGCCCCGCCGCCATCTGCCTCCTGGCGCCGCCGCCGACCCGCCTCCCGAGGCCGCCGCCGACGCCCTCCTCTGCCGCCGCCAGGTACCCCCCCCTCCGCACGCGCCGCCGCGCCTCGCCATCCCCGCCGCCATCGCATGCCACCGCGGCCAGCCGCCGCCTGCAGCCCTCCCCCTCGCAGCACCCGCACCCGTGCCCCGCCGCCGCTCGCTTGCGCGCGCTCGCGCGCTACAACTGCTGCCGCCGCTGCCGCGTGCGCCTGCTGCGCCGTTGCGCCGCGCTGCGCGCCGCGCCGCTGCTGCCGCTGCGCGCCGTGCCGCTGCGCCGCGCTAGCTGCTGTGTCGCCGCACGCACACCCGCGTGCACACACGCACACGCATGCATGCATGCAAGTACACACTCGCGCGCCGTTTTGCGTCGCGCCGTTTCGTCTGTACCGCACGTACGCGCGCCGTCTTGCTCGCCGCGTTGACGATCTTGGACCGTTCTTGACCGTCTCCCTCCGTGCAGGAAAAACCCCGACGCCGGAACCGATCGCCGCCGCTGTCCGGAACTCGTCGCCGTCCGTTTCGTCGTTTGTTTCCAGTAAGACTGCAGCCACCGTCAGATCTCAGATCGGCGGCTTAGATCGTTCGTTAACCGGTCAGACTCAGGCGTTGACTAGTCAGACGACCAGTCAGCGCCCAGTCAGCAGACGCTTTGACCAGTCAACAGACACAGTTGACTGGTTAATTTCGTTAATCCTTTTAGTTGACAGATTTCGGTAGAATCTTGTAAATTGCGTAGTAATTAAACCGCTTGGCCAAAAATTGCAAATAAAATATGTGTAGATTCAGTGAGTTGTGTAGAATCTATCTGTACCTTTGGTTCAGGCTTTTGCAGCAAGGTTTAGTACAGTTTAATCAAACAATTTAGTGGCCTTTTCAGAGTAATAAATTCGTAGAAAAAGATCCGTAGCTCCAAAAATCGCGTATGATATGTCCCTGGATTCAGTGGAACAAGGGGAATCTCATCGTGAATTAAAAGGATAGGCTTACAGTAAAAACTTCTGCAGAAACTGTCTAGTGGCTTTCTGCAGTGTTTTAATTACTCGGGGAGTTTTATAATTCCTTTTTGAGTAATTCCAGTTGGTACTGTTTCTATTCAGCGATGCCTATGCGGTAGAATTTTCCCAAGATTTTACAAACAGTATATTACCGGTAGTGAATTATTTAATTTCTAGCTCTAGTTTTGAGCATTACTTTTACTTAATAGTTTTCCTAGCGCTAAAACTATTTTCCATGCATGCAATCGGTAGTATTATTGAATAGGATTATGTGGTGTAGCTGTAGCACCAATTCACTTGTCGTTCTTGCATTCATGCATCATATTTGTTGCATATGTTGTGGGTTGTTTGTTTATGAATGCAATTGTATCGTGTAGATTGTGACGAGTGCAACGCTTGCTCGTGTGTGGATTGTTCTTCCGACCGCTACAACCAAGGCAAGTAGATGCTACTTCGTCCATGATATCGTCCTACTATTTTTAATGCATTGTCGTGTATTTTGTAGATGCATGTGTAGGATGATACTATCGCTATGCTATGTCCTATTATGTGGTAGGGCTTTCCTTGTAGATGAACCACCGTTGGTAGATATGCTTAGCCATGCTTTGTTGAACGAGGGCTGGGTTACATCATTGAGACTTGTTTCTAAAAGTATTGGTTTGTGAAAACTAAAACAACTTAATCAATGAATCTCCTGGGTGTGATGGTATTGATAATTTTTGGTGGTTTCATTGCGGAAAGGCACCCAGGTATCGAGAGAAATTGATTGGCTTCTTTATTGTGTAGCTTACGTGTACAACCATGTGCCAATAATGGAATGGGCGGTTGGTTGGACTTAGTAGGTTGTGGTAACCCGAACCCGCGTATCCAGAGATGTAGAATTTTGGTAGGTTGGACCGGTGCGCGTCGGGATTGGGGTGCTACTTCCCGAACAGTCTCTTCTTGGACTTCTCCCTATCACCACTCAAAATGAGAGTGATGGTACGAGCTGGGCTGGCCAAGTCACATGGGTAAAGTGTACAAACCTCTGCAGGGTGTATAATCTAATCGATTAGCCGTGTCCCCGGTTATGGACAACTGAGTTGCTTGATATTGATTCCATGACATGTTTCTCGCTCATTCTAATTTCATAATTGTTTTAATATTGTTGGGTTAACTTAATTGGGATCTTTTCAAAGAAAAATCAAAACTGTTTATGAAAGTAGGACAAATGTATTTGCAAATGCAAGCCAGACACAGCTCCAATTGCCAAATATGCATGTAGATGTTAGTGCTATTGTCTCCATTACTAGCTCTACTTGCCATACATTCCATGTATTGACCCTTCGGGGCTGCTACGTTTCATGTTGCAGGTTATTCCGATTCTGAGTAATCGATTTAGGCCACGGTACTCCACTCGGCACTTGTTCACTTGTGGGCAATTTGAAGAATGGAGGATTTGCTTTATTTATGTTGCTACCTAAATAATTTGAGCTAGCATTGAGCTAAGATTTTATTGTAATAATGGTACTCTGGATCTTCGTTATTCATGATACACGGATATTTTGCTATGTTATCTATCTTACTCTATTGTGGGCCAATGAACCGATCCAGGGATTGGCATGTCACATAGAGGCCACGGTCTTTTCAGAACCGGGGTGTTACAGGATGGTATCAGAGCCCGTGTGTCGACTGTAGGATCGTGACCTAGGATTGGATTAGAAAGCCATAGATTTATTAAGCCTATATTAACTCTGTCTTTCATCTTATGCCTTTCACCCTCGTAAATTCTTACCATATGCTATTCTCACACTTTCCTCTTTTACCTGATGGATGGGAGAAGTCAGAACTGAGTATGCCACCATGGAGTCACCAAGGCCCTTTGCAAGGCAGTTAGCTCATCTCTCGCAGTCATTGGGATTGCCACTGCCCATGTTCAAGGCAAGAAGACTGTACACCTATGGATATGGAGAGGATGCATGGGAGATCACTACCTTCATATTCAGAGATGCCGCCTTGCCAAACCCCGTGCACTTGATCTACACCAAGACATACTGCAACTGGGGACTTGGGATCAACTTGGCCATACATGAAGCCCTGTCTCGCCAGTGCCATAATGTCCGACACCTACTGCCAGCAGATTCACCCTACCGTGACTATGGAAGGCATGATGAAGATGGGCACATTGTGGTTACCCCGGGCGACAGGAACAACATGCCGCCCCGTCGGAGGCACATAGAGGACATGGAAAAGGAGAATGGAGCTCTAGCTGAGAAGGTGAGGATGATAAAGGAGATTGCAGATTTTACTAGCAATGGTATGGTGGTCCAAGGACAGGAGATTGACACCCTGCATGAAGCTGTGGGAGTTCTGGAGAATGCCCTGATAGCCAGAGATGCAACCATAGCTCATCTTCATGGTACGGTGCAGGAGAACACCCAGGACATACAACAGTTGCAAGGGACCGTCCAGGAAAGTGATCAAACTATTGAAGCTATGACAGCCCAGATTGCCGCTCTCCAAGCACAGCTGAATCCACCCTCTGATGATGACAATGGAGATGATGGCAACAATGGGGATGATGATGACAGTGGAGATGATGATGATGATGGAGACGATGATGGTGGAGGAGATGAAGCTGTTGCTGTTGCAGCTGAGAATGAAGAAGAAGAGGAGGATCCAGAAGAGGTGGAGTTTGAGATCTCAAGTGATGATTCAGGATAGGTGTACACTCCGCCGCCATGGTTGTACCGCGAGCCGAAGCGTCAACGCATGACCGCAAGGACCTACCTCAACCTCTTCAAGAAGTAGATAGAAGTCCACCAATTAGTCCTCGTTAGGTAAACTCGTTAGGATTAGTCTCGATCGTTGTGAAGCTTAGTTCGTGTTAGTTTAAGAGTGATTAGTTGCTTATTTGTGTACTCCAATATCCCAGGAATTATTTGTGCTAATTTTATTAAAGAGTTATGGCAATTTGGTTACTATCTGTGTTATTTTCGCTGCAGTTTTTCTGCTGATACAGAAGTACTGCACGATTTTTCATATTTTTCTGGTAACTCGAAAAAATCTTTAAAAAATTGGGCTGATGCGAAACTCTCTGTACTATATGGGAAAAATCAGCTAATTTTTCTGACGAGTTTAAGTCAGGCGGAAAAATTCGCGAATGCTGCTGGACTGTTTTGGCAGATTGCTGTTTTGGTTGTTTAGTTGATCAACTGTTTAGTTAACCATTGCCAACTCTTGCAAACCTATTTCAGTAGGTATATACTGCTAGGATAACACCTGGGATGTTGCTGGATCGCTTGTTTGTTGATGTGTTGCTTGCTTGTGATTGTATGCTATTGTTTGTTGATGATTGATCATGTGCATGGGTAGAATCCTATTATCGTAGTTGATTATTTCTAAACTTACCTGTGCTGAACCGCAGATGCCTCCCCGCCGCCACCCACTGAGTTGGAGCAGCTCATGGCAGCTCAGGCACAGCTGACCCAAGTGATGACTCAGTTCATGGCAAATCAGAACAACAACAATGGAAACAATCAGCCTCAGGGAGATGCTCTCACCAGATTTCTGAGGTTAAGGCCAGCTAAGTTCTCTACTACAACGGAACCAATGATTGCTCTTGACTGGTTGTGTTCAGTCAACAAGGATCTAGTAACTGTCGGATGCACTGATGCTGAGAAGGTGAGGTTTGCCGCTCACTTACTGGAGGGACCAGCCGCTTCTTGGTGGGACACTTTTCAGATCACCCACCCGCTGGACACCGTGACTTGGACAATGTTCGAGGAAGGTTTTAGAACCAACCACGTGTCTTCAGGAGTTCTGAGCCTGAAGAGGAAGGAGTTCCGCAACTTGCGCCAAACCAATCGCACCGTGGCCGAGTACATTGAGGAGTTCAACAACCTGTCCCGTTTTGCACCTGAGGATGTTGACACTGATGCAAAAAGGAGGGAGAGATTCCTGGATGGCCTCAGTGATGAGCTTTCAGTACAGCTACTGGTGGTTTACTGCCCCACTTTCCAGGAGCTTATGGACAAGGCCAGGATCTTGGAAGGGAAGCACAAGCAAGTAGAAAGCCGCAAGAGAAAGAACAACAATCACCACTCGGGTTCACATCACAAGTCTCGCACTTCGTATGATGGATACTCCAAGCATGGAGGGAGTGACCATGGGAGCCATGACCGCCACCACCATGGAGGCGATGGACATCGTCATGACAACCATAGGAGCAGCCACCACAGCCACAAGGGAGGACACTCTCACCACTCCGGAGGACACGGTGGACATGACCGCAACCGTGATCACAGCTTTGTGAAGAAGGATCTGAGTGAGGTGACATGCTTCAAGTGTAAGCAGAAGGGACACTATGCTGACAACTGTCCGGAGAGGAAAGGACTGAAGCCAACCAACTACGAGAAGGCCACAGTGAACCACATGAATGTGGAGGAGATTCCAGATGAGCCTGACCTTGTGATTGGTAAGTTCCCAATCAACACTTACCCTGCACTTATACTTTTCGATACTGGTGCATCGCATTCATTCATATCAAGGACATTTGTGGATAAGTATAAGTTACCTACTGAGTCTATGAAAAGGGCTATTAGAGTGAGTTCACCTGGAGGAGATATGATAGCTAGCGCGGGATGCCGCGATTTAACTGTGAGGATTGGAACACACAAATTCATTGCACATTTGGTAGTGTTGGATTCACAGGGATTAGATGTCATTCTGGGTATGGATTGGATGTCTATGCATGGGGGACACATAGATTGTGCACAGCGAGCTGTTTCACTCAAAACCCCGGATGGTAAGAGGATTAGGTTCAAGTCGGCTGTACGACCAGGAAGGTGTAAGTTGAATTCTCTTAAGGGGGTTAGCATGGATACTGTGCCAGTGATTAGGGATTATCCTGACGTGTTTCCGAAAGAGCTGCCAGGAATGCCACCTGACAGGGAAGTAGAGTTTCTTATCGACCTGATGCCGGGAACAGGGCCTATAGCAAAGAAACCATATAAGATGGATGTGGATGAGCTGAAGGAATTGAAGAAGCAGTTGAAAGAGCAGCTGGAAAAGGGATTCATTCAGCCTAGTGCGTCGTCATGGGGAGCACCTGTTCTCTTTGTGGAGAAGAAAGACAGCACCAAGAGGTTAGTGGTGGACTATTGCTCTCTGAATGAAGTGACTATCAAAAACAAGTACCCTCTGCCGAACATAAATGATTTGTTTGATCAACTGGAAGGAGCAAAGGTGTTCAGCAAGATTGATCTGCGATCAGGCTACTTCCAATTGAAGATCCGGGAGGAGGACGTACCAAAAACCGCCTTCACCACTAGGTATGGTTTATATGAGTATACGGTTATGTCTTTTGGACTAACGAATGCCCCGGCATACTTCATGACTATGATGAACAAGGTATTTATGGAGTACTTGGACAAGTTCGTGGTGGTGTTTATTGATGACATACTGATATATTCCAAGGATGATGCTGAGCATGAGAAACAACTGCGACTAATTATGGAGAAACTGAGGGAACACAAGCTGTATGCCAAATTCAGCAAGTGTGAATTCTGTCTTAACACTGTTGGATTTCTTGGACACGTAGTGTCAGGAGAAGGAGTCGCTGTTGATCCAAGCAAAGTGACTGCAGTAACTGAGTGGGAAGCACCCAAGAATGTAGGAGAGATTCGAAGCTTTCTGGGACTTGCTGGATATTACAGGAGGTTCATTGAAAACTTTTCCAAGATTGCCAAGCCGATGACTGAACTTCTGAAGAAGGAGAGGAAGTTTGAATGGTCAGACGTATGTGAAGCCAGCTTTCAGGAACTGAAGCGTCGACTAGTGACCGCGCCTGTTCTATGTCTACCAGGCCTTCAGAAGGATTTCCAAGTGTACTGTGATGCTTCTCGATAGGGACTTGGGAGTGTGCTGATGCAAGATGGAAGAGTAGTGTCATATGCCTCGCGACAACTTAAGCACCATGAGCGGAACTACCCCACACACGACTTGGAGCTAGTGTCAGTGGTTCATGCGCTCAAGGTATGGAGGCATTACTTGATGGGAAAACACTGTGACGTGTACACCGACCAGAAGAGCCTGAAGTACATATTCACACAGAAGGAACTAAACATGAGACAAAGGAGATGGTTGGAGCTTATCAAGGACTATGATATGAATCTACAATACCACCCAGGAAAGGCCAATGTAGTAGCAGATGCTCTGAGCCGGAAGGTTTATGCCAATGGATTGACAATTGGTGAATTGCCTAAGGATTTGTGCAAGCAATTCAAGGACCTTAGACTGGAAGTAGTGTCTGAAGGATACTTGGCAATAATGGAAGTCCAACCAACACTACAGGACAAGATCATAAAGGCTCAGGTAGGAGACAAGGAAATAGAGGAGATAAAGGAAAAGATGAAGGAGAATCGGGAAAAGGATATTCGCGAGGATGAGCATGGTACATTGTGGTATGGAGATCGTTTGTGTGTGCCCAGCGACCCAGAGATAAGGGAGTTGATTTTGCAGGAGGCTCATAACTCGCCGTATTCCATACATCCGGGCAACACAAAGATGTATATGGATTTGAAGAGCAAATTTTGGTGGAACAACATGAAGGGAGATATCGCCAAACATATTGCCCTATGCGATGTATGTAGCCGAGTGAAGGCAGAACACCAGAAGCCAGCAGGACTGCTACAGCCATTGCCCGTGCCAGATTGGAAGTGGGATAGAGTGGGAATGGACTTTATCACAGGATTGCCCAGGACCAGGTCAGGATATGACTCTATTTGGGTAGTGGTCGACCATTTGACCAAGGTAGCCCACTTTATACCGGTGAAGACGACCTATACGAGTGCAAAGTTGGCCAAGGTTTACATGGACAGGATTGTGTGCCTACACGGAGTTCCCAAGAGTATTGTATCTGATAGAGGCATCCAATTTACCTCACACTTCTGGCACCAGCTGCACGAGTCACTTGGTACTAGATTGGAGTTTAGCACATCGTTTCACCCGCAGACTGACGGACAGACCGAGAGGGTGAATCAGATTTTGGAAGACATGCTGAGAGCTTGCGCTTTGGCTCATGGTTCTAGTTGGGATGAGAATTTGCCATATGCGGAGTTTTCCTACAACAACAGCTATCAAACCAACATCAAGACGTCACCGTTCGATGTGCTGTATGGGAAACGGTGCCGAACATCATTGCTATGGGATGGAGTAGGAGAACGTCAGTTGTTTGGACCTGATTTGATCAAGGATGCTGAGGAGAAGGTCGCCTTGATTAGGGACAGGCTGAAGGTAGCACAATCAAGGCAGAAGAGCTACGCTGACGCCAAGCGCAAGGAAGTGGTGTATGAGATAGGTGATAGAGCATACCTCAGAGTATCGCCACTTCGTGGAATCAAGAGATTTGGAATTAAGGGTAAGCTGGCACCTCGATTTATTGGACCTTATCGGGTCTTAGCACGCAAAGGGGAAGTTGCTTATCAGTTGGAGTTGCCATAAGCTCTATCCGCTGTTCACAATGTGTTCCACGTATCCCAGCTGAAGAAGTGCCATCCAGAGATGGTGGATACACCATTAAGAGACACCGTACCGCTAGAGGAGGTTCAGCTTGAGAATGACTTGACCTATGAGGAGAAACCGGTCAAGATTCTGGAGACAGCAGAGAGGATTACCCGAACCAAGACGATCAGGTTTTGCAAGGTACAGTGGAGCAACCACACCGAAGAGGAAGCCACTTGGGAGCGTGAGGATGACATCCGAGAGGACTACCCACACCTATTTGCTAGCCGCGCCGAATCTCGAGGACGAGATTCATCTTAAGGGGGTTAGTCTTGTCACATCCCAAATTTTTGATTTGGTCTCGCATATCATTCATATCATTGCATCATGCTTTTCCATGCAAAACCGTCGAGTGAAAAGGTTCGGCGAAACGCCATTTGCAAAACCCTATTCTATTTTGCTACGAGGCTCCTGCGGGAGGCTTTAGTAGGACTAGCATTGTCCACCCTTGTAGCCTAGCGGTTTCGCTCAAACCTTGGGCCTACATTGTTCCCCTCGACTGTACGAACCCGTAGGCGCAAGAATCGCTCGAATCGGAGCTCGTACGGAGAAGTTGCGGCCGTTTTAGTGAATCGTCGGAAAACGGTCCGAAATTCCGGACCGATTTCCGAATCCGCGTCTAACTCCGCGCCGTTTCAGTTTAGGATTCCGCGCGAGGGGCCACAAAAGGAGGACCCACCCGGCCTCGATAATCGTGCCCGCCTGCCCCGCGCGATCTCCTCGATCGCTGCACCCGTCGCCCGCCCCGCCGCCATCTGCCTCCTGGCGCCGCCGCCGACCCGCCTCCCGAGGCCGCCGCCGCCAGGTACCCCCCCCTCCGCACGTGCCGCCGCGCCTCGCCATCCCCGCCGCCATCGCACGCCACCGCGGCCAGCCGCCGCCTGCAGCCCTCCCCCTCGTAGCACCCGCACCCGCGCCCCGCCGCCGCTCGCTTGCGCGCGCTCGCGCGCTGCAACTGCTGTCGCCGCGTGCGCCTGCTGCGCCGCTGCCTGCGCGCGCTGCGCGCTGCCCGCTGCGCTGCGCTGCATGCCGCTGCACGCCGTGCCGCTGCGCCGCGCTAGCTGCTGCGTCGCCGCACGCACACCCGCGTGCACACACACACACGCATGCATGCATGCAAGTACACACTCGCGCGCCGTTTTGCGTCGCGCCGTTTCGTCTGTACCGCACGTACGCGCGCCGTCTTGCGCGCCGCGTTGACGATCTTGGACCGTTCATTGACCGTCTCCCTCCGTGCAGGAAAAACCCCGACGCCGGAACCGATCGCCGCCGCTGTCCGGAACTCGCCGCCGTCCGTTTCGTCGTTTGTTTCCGGTAAGACTGCAGCCACCGTCAGATCTCAGATCGGCGGCTTAGATCGTTCATTGACCGGTCAGACTCAGGCGTTGACTAGTCAGACGACCAGTCAGCGCCCAGTCAGCAGACGCTTTGACCAGTCAACAGACACAGTTGACTGGTTAATTTCGTTAATCCTTTTAGTTGACAGATTTCGGTAGAATATTGTAAATTGCGTAGTAATTAAACCGCTTGGCCAAAAATTGCAAATAAAATATGTGTAGATTCAGTGAGTCGTGTAGAATCTCGCTGTACCTTTGGTTCAGGCTTTTGCAGCAAGGTTTAGTACAGTTTAATCAAACAAGTTAGTGGCCTTTTCGGAGTAATAAATTCGTAGAAAAAGATCCGTAGCTCCAAAAATCGCGTATGATATGTCTCTGGATTCAGTGGAACGAGGGGAATCTCATCGTGAATTAAAAGGATAGGCTTACAGTAAAAACTTCTGCAGAAACTGTCTAGTGGCTTTCTGCAGTGTTTTAATTACTCGGGGAGTTTTATAATTCCTTTTTGAGTAATTCCAGTTGGTAGCGATGCCTATGCGGTAGAATTTTTCCAAGATTTTACAAACAGTATACTACCGGTAGTGAATTATTTAAGTTCTAGCTCTAGTTTTGAGCATTACTTTTACTTAATAGTTTTCCTAGCGCTAAAACTGTTTTCCATGCATGCAATCGGTAGTATTATTGAATAGGATTATGTGGTGCAGCTGTAGCACCAATTCACTTGTCGTTCTTGCATTCATGCATCATATTTGTTGCATATGTTGTGGGTTGTTTGTTTATGAATGCAATTGTATCGTGTAGATTGTGACGAGTGCAACGCTTGCTCGTGTGTGGATTGTTCTTCCGACCGCTACAACCAAGGCAAGTAGATGCTACTTCGTCCATGATATCGTCCTACTATTTTTAATGCATTGTCGTGTATTTTGTAGATGCATGTGTAGGATGATACTATCGCTATGCTATGTCCTATTATGTGGTAGGGCTTTCCTTGTAGATGAACCACCGTTGGTAGATGTGCTTAGCCATGCTTTGTTGAACGAGGGCTGGGTTACATCATTGAGACTTGTTTCTAAAAGTATTGGTTTGTGAAAACTAAAACAACTTAATCAATGAATCTCCTGGGTGTGATGGTATTGATAATTTTTGGTGGTTTCATTGCGGAAAGGCACCCAGGTATCGAGAGAAATTGATTGGCTTCTTTATTGTGTAGCTTACGTGTACAACCATGTGCCAATAATGGAATGGGCGGTTGGTTGGACTTAGTAGGTTGTGGTAACCCGAACCCGCGTATCCAGAGATGTAGAATTTTGGTAGGTTGGACCGGTGCGCGTCGGGATTGGGGTGCTACTTCCCGAACAGTCTCTTCTTGGACTTCTCCCTATCACCACTCAAAATGAGAGTGATGGTACGAGCTGGGCTGGCCAAGTCACATGGGTAAAGTGTACAAACCTCTGCAGGGTGTATAATCTAATCGATTAGCCGTGTCCCCGGTTATGGACAACTGAGTTGCTTGATATTGATTCCATGACATGTTTCTCGCTCATTATAATTTCATAATTGTTTTAATATTGTTGGGTTAACTTAATTGGGATCTTTTCAAAGAAAAATCAAAACTGTTTATGAAAGTAGGACAAATGTATTTGCAAATGCAAGCCAGACACAGCTCCAATTGCCAAATATGCATGTAGATGTTAGTGCTATTGTCTCCATTACTAGCTCTACTTGCCATACATTCCATGTATTGACCCTTCGGGGCTGCTACGTTTCATGTTGCAGGTTATTCCGATTCTGAGTAATCGATTTAGGCCACGGTACTCCACTCGGCACTTGTTCACTTGTGGGCAATTTGAAGAATGGAGATTGCTTTATTTATGTTGCTACCTGAATAATTTGAGCTAGCATTGAGCTAAGATTTTATTGTAATAATGGTACTCTGGATCTTCGTTATTCATGATACACGGATATTTTGCTATGTTATCTATCTTACTCTATTGTGGGCCAATGAACCGATCCAGGGATTGGCATGTCACGTAGAGGCCACGGACTTTTCAGAACCGGGGTGTTACACCCCAGCCACTGCCGGGACTAATGTCTTGGACGAAAGGCCTGTTTTCTACTAGTGGAGCACACGGAGGCCGTCGGCGTACGCTACGCCGACGGCTTCCCTCGGCGTAGCGGCCATCGGCATAGCTTGCTGGCCGGTTGCAAAAATATATATTTTTATAAATATTTTTTAAATTTTTTCTCAATTTTTTATTTAAATTGTTTGACTCAATAGTATCTCACTCTGGACATTTTTAACACTAATTACACTTAATATGTGATCAAATTGTACTCTTGTTCAAACTTCCCGGTCAGTCACCCATCCTCACTACTCCAACTCTAGCACGCTTAACTTCCTCTCCTTCAAAATCTATTTCCGCAAAGCAATTTATATATTGTTGTCAATACTATAATATCAATCCTATTAACTCTTATATCATCATGTCACATGTTTGTTGATATGTTTTGAAATTACAAACAATTATTTAAGTAAACAATAATGAATAAGTAAAATTATTATTGAATTCAAATAAAAATATAATGATTTTTTTTGTATTTTTCTATTTAATACGGAATAATTAATATCTTTAAATCCATAAAGCGGAATTCGACAAATAATATGTATAAATTGATCCAAAAATGAGAGGAATCCAAATATGATATCAATATCAACTTATCACAAACTATGCCGTGATGCTAGCCATAATTTTATTTGCCCGTTAAAAATAGAAAATGGCATTTTGGCAACCTCGAATGAGATATGTTATTTTGTGAAGGTTTTCTTGAAACATAATCAATATAACAAGATTGATATTTTTCCTTGTAACTATGTCACATAATATGACACCACGCGAAGGTTTTGCATTGTTTGAATCATTTTTGAATTTCTTATGCCAGTTTTAAACTATCATCAAACTTTGTTGAACGACGGGCATGGAGATTCTTAGCTCGGGGCTGAGCCTCAATAAACTTGAAGTGGATCTCTGATGAAATAGCATATTGTGAACCTAAAAATTATTTTTTTAAAAAAAATCATGAGAAACAGATCATGTACCTATAGTTCATATATGACCCACTTCCTGTCGATTCGGCGGGAATTTGCCTTTTTTTCAGCAGGTATAGACGGAAAGTTTTGAGATCCCCCTGTTAGGACATTGTCTATGTAAGGTGGTCTAGTATTTTTGAAAAATATGGTGGCAGCATTTGAATTAGCCATTTGGTGGTTGCTTCACAAAACCGCCCGTTTTTTGCACTCGAAATATAGAAAATGGCTTTTTGGTGCGACCAAAAGGAAAACTTCCTCCTACAATATTGTTCTCCATCCCATGATGCCCATGTATGAACAATATGGACACATTATCACAAACTATGCCTTTATTATAGCCATAAATTTGGTCATTTGACCCGAAAGCCAGGAAACCTCGAATGAGATATGCCATTTTGTGAAGGTTTTTTGAGACATAATCAATATAATAAGTGTGATATTTTTTCTTGTAACTATGTCAGATAATATGACACTACACAAAGGTTTCGTATTGTTTGGATCGTTTTTGAATTTCTTATGCCCATTTTAAACTATCGTCAAACTTTGTCGAACGAAAGGCATGAAGATTCTTAGCTTGGGGCTGAGCCTCGATAAACTTGAAGTGTATCTCTGATGAAATATCATATTGTGAACCTAAAAATGAGCATCATATCATGTACCTATAGTTCATATTTGGCCCACTTCCTACCGATTTGGCAGAAATTTGTGTTTTTCACCAAAGATGGCAAATCAAGCATTTCATAGATCTTTCTAGGCATAATAGACACACTAGAACCAAGGTCACATGAAGCTTTGAGATCAAAGTCATTCACTTGCATATTAATGATGGGTTCTCAACTATGTTCTACTTTCCTAGGAATAGAAGCTTTGTGTTTCAACTTTTCTTCCTTAATTTTAATGAGAGCATCTGTAATGTGTTTGGTGAAAGCCATATTCATAGCACTATCATTAGGACTTTTAGCAAGCTTTTGTAGGAACATAATCACTTCAGAAATATTGCAACCATCAAGATCAAAATCAAACTTAACATCACAAGTAGTAGACTAATTTGGTTTAGGCATAGTTGTAGGAGGAATGGGGGCTTCTTGTGGTTTGGTAGCATCCATATTGGTGGTGGTAATAGTGCACACACTTTTGTTTCTAGCAATTTCAGCTTCTCTTTCCCACTTAGCATGTAGTTTGGCTAACAGTCTAACATTTTCATCAATAGTAACTTGTATGGAATGAGTAGCAGCAAAGGTACTTTCCAAGATTTCAGGTTTAGCGGCCATTTTATTAATCAAAGAAGACTGTGCTTCAGACAAAGAGGAAATATTTTTATCAACATTCAAAAACTTTTCCGCCATAGTTTTGTGCAAAGTGGTTTGTTTACTAATAAAGTCTTTGAGCACGACTTCAAGTTCAGAGGGAGCACTTCTAGTATTGTTGTAGGAATTTCCATAAGTATTACCATTATTAGGAGGATAAGGCCTATAATTATTATTATTACCAAAATTATTCCTATAGGCATTGTTGTTGAAATTGTTGTTTCTAATGAAGTTCACATCAACTTTCTCTTCTTGAGCAACCAAAGAGGCTAAGGTAACATTATTAGGATCTATATGAGATTTTCCATTAACAAGCATAGCCATGATAACATCAATTTTATCACTCAAAGAGGAGGTTTCTTCAACAGAATTTACCTTCTTACCATGTGGAGCTCTCTTAGTGTGCCATTCAGAATATTTGACCAGCATATTTTCAAGGAGATTTGTTGCAACCCCCAAGGTAATGGTCATAAAGGTACCTCCAGCAGCAGAATCTAACAGATTTCTTGAAGAGAAGGTTAACCCTGCATAAAAAGTCTGATAATCATCCAAGAAGTCAGTCCATGAGTGGGAGAATTCTTTACCAAAGATTTCATTCTTTCCCAAGCTTGAGAAACATGTTCATTATCAAGTTTTTTCAATTTCATTATTTCACTTCTCATAGATATAATCTTAGCAGGAGGGTAGTATTTTCCAATAAAAACATCTTTGCACTTAATCCAAGAATCAATACTATTTATAGGCAAGAATAGCAACCATTCTTTAGCTTTTCCTCTCAAGGAGAAAGGAAACAATTTGAGATTAATAGTATCTCCATCTACATCCTTATATTTTTGCATATCACAAAGTTCAACAAATTTATTGAGGTGGGCAGTAGCATCATTAGAACTAGCACCAGAAAATTGCTCTTTCAGAACAAGATTGAACAAAGCAGGCTTAATTTCATAAAAGGTAGCATAAGGAGCAGGTGGAGAAATAGGAGTACTCAGGAAATCATTGTTGTTTGTGCTAGTGAAGTCACACAACTTGGTGTTCCAGGCAGAATTCATTTTTGCAAAGGTGGAGCAAGCCAACAACAACAGCAACTAGGGTAGGAACTATTTTGTGTGTGTTTTAGATAAGAAAAAGAAAACCAAATGAAACTATTTTTTTTTATTTTTCATAAAAATAATCAAACAAACCAAAGCAAAAGAAACTAAGCAAAACAAAAAAAGTAAAGAGAAAGTTTGTGAAGGACTCCCCTTGTGAAGCCGTCCTTAACTCCCCGGAACGGTGCCAAAAAACGTCTTGATGCGGCTCAGATCACTGTAGAGCTTCTTTGGGAAACCCCAAGGGGAAGGTATGATGAGCACTGTAGTAAGTCTTCCCTCAGTAAGAAACCAAGGTTATTGAACCAGTAGGAGGAAGGAAATGACACCAAGGTGTTGCTAACACCTTGGAAACCTGCACAACATAAACTCAAGACTTTTCCCCAACAAAAAGTGAGGTTGTCAATCTCACCGGTTTGCTGAAAACAAAGGATTAAGCGTATGGTGTGGAAGGTGATGGTAGCTTGCAGAAAGTAAACAGTAACAGTGGAAGATGTATCAATGGTAAAGATTGGACCGGGGTGCACATTTCACTAGAGGTGTTCTCCTTAAGATAAACAACATAACATGCTAGGTAAACAAATTACAGAGGGGCAATTGACACGACTGAGCAAGGCATAACAATGCAATACTAGACATTCATGATCCTATGAGATTTGATTGGGCATTACAACAATATACATAGGCCGCCATCCAAATGCATTTATGACTAGTAATCCACCTTCTGGTTATCATCCGAACCCCCTCCAGTATTAAGTTGCAAGCAATGGATAAGTGCTTTAAGCAATGTGTGTAAAGTAAACAATACAATTGTTCCATGAATAAGAGATTGTTTTTTTCTCCCTAGTAGCAACATCACATCTACCAACCTTGTATATTTCTCTCACTTCCCCAGATTTGACGGGTTCACAGCATAGAAAATAAAAATTTCCTACGATGGGAACAACTATGTACCAAGATCTATATACTAGATACAAGCAACGGATGGATATACATCCATAGAATACATACACTCGAAGACCGTATAGCGTTAAAGAGGTTGTACTCGTGGATGATGTAGTAGAACGCTTGGCGATTTCAAGATCGTGATGAAGTCCATCTGGTCCAGCCGGTCCAGCACCATCACGTCCAGCACCATCACGTCCAGCACCGCAAAACAGTGGTGCATCCATGATCGCACACACGTCCGGGTACCCCGACAACCTCCGTGACCTCGCTCTAGCGAAGCAGCGGAAGCAACAGATCCTTCCAGAAAAAGCCACCGGGAACATGTATCTCGCTGATCCGAGACCATGGGGAAATTCTAAAGGGGGAAGAGAGATCCTACGCGAGGAGGTGTGCTTTGAGAGGATGAGAGGGGGGCCTTTTATAGGGAGAGGGGGGCACCCCAAGGGGCATGGCGCCCAGCCATGGTGGCTTCCCCCACCTCTTCCACATTCATGTGGGTGGAGCTCCCACTCAAAATGAAAAGCCTCCACTCCCATTAAAAAGCCTCCACTCAAAAATCCACTCACATGCATTAAATTTCCACCAAATTTAATGCAAGCTCTCATTTAAATAAAACTCTTTTATTTATTTATTCAGAATTTTGTTAATTACTTTAATTAACAAACATTCACATAAAATCCCTTACAACATTTCAATTTCACATGCAGAACCAGTTTCAGCAATTTTAACCGAAACAGTTGGTGTCTAGTGAAATAAAACACGACTGAGAAAGGCATAACAATGCAATACTAGACATTCATGATCCTATGTGATTTCATTGGGAATTACAACAATATACATAGACCGCCATCCAAATGCATCTATGACTAGTAATCTACCTTCAGGTTATCATCTGAACCCCCTCCAGTATTAAGTTGCAAGCAATGGATAAGTGATTTAAGCAATGTGTGTAAAGTAAACAATACAATTGTTCCATGAACAAGAGATTGTTTTTTCTCCCTATTAGCAACATCACATCTACCAACCTTGTATATTTCTCTCACTGCCCCAGATTTGAAGGGTTCGCAGCATAGTAAACAAAAATTTCCTACGATGGGAACAACTATGTACCAAGATCTATCTACTAGATACAAGCAACGGGTGGATATGCATCCATAGAATACATACCCTCGAAGACTGTATAGCGTTAAAGAGGTTGTACTCGTGGATGATGTAGTCGAACACTTGCCTATCTCAAGATCGTGATGAAGTCCATCTGGTCCAGCCGGTCAAGCACCGTCATGTCCAGCACCGCAAAGCAGTGGTGCATCCGTGATCGCACAAACGTCCGGGTACCCCGACAACCTCCGCTCCCTCGCTCTAGAGAAGCAGCGGAAGCAACAAATCCTTCCAGAAAAATCCACCGGGAACATGTATCTCGCTGATCCGATACCATGGGGAAATTCTAAATGGGGGAGAGAGATCCTTCGCGAGGATGTGTGCTTTGAGAGGATGAGAGGGGGGCCTTTTATAGGGAGAGGGGGGGAGACACCAAGGGGCATGGCGCCCAACCATGGTGGCTGCCCCCACCTCTTCCACATTCATGTGGGTGGAGCTCCCACTCAAAATGAAAAGCCTCCACTCCCATTAAAAAGCCTCCACTCAAAAATCCACTCACATGCATTAAATTTCCACCAAATTTAATGCAAGCTCTCATTTAAATAAAACTCTTTTATTTATTTATTCAGAATTTTGTTAATTACTTTAATTAACAAACATTCACATAAAACCCCTTACAACATTTCAATTTCACATGCAGAACCAGTTTCAGCAATTTCAACCGAAACAGTTTCGGTGTCTTGTGAAATAAAACACGACTGAGCAAGGCATAACAATGCAATACTAGACATTCATGATCCTATGAGATTTGATTGGGCATTACAACAATATACATAGACCGCCATCCAAATGCGTCTATGACTAGTAATCCACCTTCAGGTTATCATCCGAACCCTCTCCAGTATTAAGTTGCAAGCAATGGATAAGTTCTTTAAGCAATGTGTGTAAAGTAAACAATACAATTGTTCCATGAACAAGAGATTGTTTTTTTCTCCCTATTAGCAACATCACATCTACCAACCTTGTATATTTCTCTCACTGCCCCAGATTTGAAGGGTTCGCAGCATAGTAAACAAAATTTTCCTACGATGGGAACAACCATGTACCAAGATCTATCTACTAGATACAAGCAACGGGTGGATATACATCCATAGAATACATACCCTCGAAGACCGTATAGTGTTAAATAGGTTGTACTCGTGGATGATGTAGTCGAACGTTTGCTGATCTATAGATTGTGATGAAGTCCATCTGGTCCAGCCGGTCCAGCACCATCACGTCCAGCACCGCAAAGTAGTGGTGCATCCGTGATCGCACACACGTCCTGGTACCCCGACAACATCCGCGCCCTCGCTCTAGCGAAGCAGTGGAAGCAACAAATCCTTCCAAAAAAAGCCACCGGGAACATGTATCTCGCTGATCCGAGACCATGGGGAAATTCTAAAGGGGGAGAGAGATCCTTCGCGAGGAGGTGTGCTTTGAGAGGATGAGAGGGGGGCCTTTTATAGGGAGAGAGGGCGCACCCCAAGGGGCATGGCGCCCAGCCATGGTGGCTGCCCCCACCTCTTCCACATTCATGTGGGTGGATCTCCCACTCAAAATGAAAAGCCTCCACTCCCATTAAAAAGCCTCCACTCAAAAATCAACTCACATGCATTAAATTTCCACCAAATTTAATGCAAGCTCTCATTTAAATAAAACTATTTTATTTATTTATTCAGAATTTTGTTAATTAATTTAATTAACAAAAATTCACATAAAACCCCTTACAACATTTCAATTTCACATGCAGAACCAGTTTCAGCAATTTCAACCGAAACAGTTTCGGTGTCTAGTGAAATAAATTCCTACGCTTTCCTTTTTTGTTTCTCTGGCATATTATTTGCTCCGAGTGGTGTCGGTATCCCTTAAGTGTGTCACCCTACGGTTCGCGAATAATGTAGACATGATCGAGACCCCTCTCCGATCAATAATCAGCAGCGGGACCTGGAGATCCGTACTGACTCCCACATATTCAACGATGACTTCTGTGATCGTGTGAACCTTATATGCATGTAACTCAATCCCTATGTCTCGCGATATATTACATGTCCGAGATTCGATCATCGGTATCCCCATACCTAGTTTGATCTCGTTTCCGACATGTAATCTTTTCTCGTTCCCGTGATATAACATTCTAGTGATCAAATCACTTGCTTGCAAGCTAATCAATGTGATATCACCGAGAGGGCCCAGAGTATATCTATCCATCATCGGGATAGACAAATTCCACTCTTGATCCATGAGCCTCAACATAACACCTTCGTAGCACTGAACCCGTCTTTATAATCATCCTGTTACGGTGTGATGTTTGATGTTATCAAGATACTCTTCCGGTGTTAGTGATTGACATGATCTCATGGTATAAGGACTAAGATTACTTCGTATGATGTTATAGAAATATAAACACAATGACCTTGATCGTAATGCTATACTTCGGATGAATGTACATATCATGGTATGATTGATCAAAACATCCTTGTGATTTCACTCATCAAGTGTCAAAGCACTTGAATCTTGTTTCACTTATCAAGTGATGATGCACTTGAATCTTGATTCAATTCCTTTCCATGCGACAAGAACTGTTTCTTGTCATTTCTATATTGAACTCCTTCAATATCTCATATATGTACGTTTGGCACAACCATATTAGCGTCACAGTCTATCCACTATAGACATTCATGCTAAATATTCGGGTTTTGCCTAAGTCTTTCATCGAAATGAAATTCTTAACCTTTGTCAATAAAAGATACATCATTTCTAATCAACAAGATGTCCTCCACATAATGTATTAGAAATATGTCTTAGCGCTCCCACTTAATTTCTTGCAAATTCAAGTATCTTCATCGTCTCCTGATGAAAACTCCTTTTTCATCATGGTGAAGATTCCAACTCCGTGATGCTTACTTCAACCATTGAAGTTTGCATGCCCCTTTTAGCATCCTTTGAATTAACAAAACCCTTTGGACCGTGTCATGTACACGTCCTAGGTAACCATTCTATTAGAAGAACTTTGTTTTGTTTATTCATCTACCATATACCAAATTATATGTAGTGGTTGCTACTTTAATCCGTGCAGACTAAATATCGCTATGAAAGATCAAATCTTGTCACAGTCAAATCCTTGAACATTGTCATAAAATACTTCACGACATGTCGACTATTTCATAGATGTGAAACATCCATGTTTGTTTCTTTATAGATCCAAATACGACCAATAGGTTTTTTACACCTTTCCGGAGGGTCTTCCAAGTTCAAAACTTGATTTCTCGTGTATGGAACTATCACGGATTTTATGGCTTTAAGCCATTTGATGGAGTCAGGGCCCATCATTACTTCTTTGCATGTAGTCGATTCATCATTGTCAAATAATAATGATTTACTCTCAAATCTTGGCATTTGATTGTTTATCCGACCTACTTGGTTCAATAAGAACTTAGACCTCCGTGACCACAACCTTTGAGGCACATAAGCTATGAGCATTATGGCAGCCTCTGGAACGATTTCCGGCGCTGCGCAACTCAGCACATTTAGCTAAGGTTCGTTAACCTTATCAAAGTTCTATTGTCCTCCCACTTAACTTTTGCAAAACATTCCTTTTTCAAGAAACTTCACATTTCAAGCGACAAACCCTTTTGTCCTCAGTGTTATGGAGGAATATCCAATGATTATTCGAAATAACCTACAAAGACATGCTCATCCGACTTCGGTTGTAAACATCTTACTTATGTTTAGCATACCAAAATTTAAGAAATGACAATTTGGGTTTTACCCCAAACCATAACTTCCATGGTGTCATTTCAACGGATCAAGATGGAGCTCTTTTCAGTGTAAAAGCGGTAGTCTCTAAAGCTTTAATCTTTTAAAACATAATGGCAGTTTTATAAATAACACCTTTGATCCAACCATGTCAAACAAGGTTTCATTACAAATCTCAAACACTCCATACTCCTATGGTGTTTCGGGAGATGTAAATCTAGGTGTTTTGCTAAACTTGCAACTCAAATAAATCCCTTTATGATAAAATCATAATTCATTTATTTTCTTGTTACACTTGTAACTCAAATAAATCCCTTATGATAAAATCATAAACCATTTATTTTCTTGTTACAATGATTTTCCACTTCATCTTGAAAGTCTTTGAACGTTTTCAAATATTTCCCACTTCTTTTTCATTAAGTGAATATTCACTCAAATTTCCGGAGAAAGCATATGAAGTTGAAATCCATCGCTTACGACTATACATAATGGACTACATACATCGATATGTATAAATTCCAATATTTTAGTCGTTTGTTCTTCATTGGCCTTTGAACGAAGTTTTAATTATCCCGAGGAAAGTCTCACAAGCGTCACTTGATCAAATCAAAGACTCCAAAAATCCATGAAAATGGAGATTCTTCATGTTTTCTTTCCAATATAATTTAAACGGCGATGTCACTTCGTAAGTGATCTTTCAATCATTTGTCTTGCGACATTTTAGCATTAGTTTTTATGGATGTGATTTCTCCAACTAGATTTATAAATCATCCATCTTATATGGAATAAGGTAATTATTTGAACAACCTTTGTTCTTATAATACCTGATTGAAATAACTATTATTAAAACAAATCTTGAAGGCAAGCTTTGATGTTAACGAGAAATACAAACAACGGTTTGTTTGTTTTCGATGAACATCATCACATATTCTGTTGCTAGTTACTTAGGCCATTGTGGTTCATGAATTGCGTCGTTCCGTATGAAATTTCATACCAACCAATTTGGTATCCAATACCCAAGAACCACATTGTTTAACATGCAAAGAATACAACCATAACATGTATATCATCCATATACCTAAATTGGATATTTCCAATCTTTTCTTATCTGCCAAATATATTTTATATATTCTCTTTCAGCATTTCCTTTTCCTTTTAAAAGAATCTATCAACATCAACAGTGGCGCCATATAAATGACACATAGTCCAAAGCGTGTATATTCAAATAATAATACCTTTGGACTCGCACTTTGAAGTAGATCACCATCATCAAATGATCGGCATTCTTTCAAAATCCATTTTTAGTAATATTTTTAGTGTAGTAAAAACTTTACATACATCTTTTATTCATCCTTATCATGACGGCTTTCATGATCAATCTACTGTAGCTTATAAAGGCGAATCGTGAGTATAATATTACTCTCCAAAACACTTTTGGATGATTAGGATGTCTAGCATCTCCAACCTTTGCAAATTCTCATCCAATATGAGAACATATATTATACTCTATCATATTGCAACCAAAATATTGTTTCAAATATCGTTATATCTGTCACACATGATGGTTTTTGAAACAATTCTTTCAGCTCCTAGATAACCTTGATATTTAAAAACAATCAAGAATAATGGAGGCAAACATGATACTTGAGATACTAACAATGGAATTGTTACTCTCGATTTAATGCCAATTATTAAATTTCACGGAGTAAACAGATTTTGCTGAAATTTTGCAATAGGACTTTAAACTTTAGATTGACACTCAACACAATACGATACTAGTTCGTGAAGTATATATCCAGAATTCTATAGTTCTATTATCTCAATTACAACTATGCATAAGGTGGTGAACGAATGACAATGACTACAACAAATTATGAAAATTCACTTTGATTTAATTTATGATAAACTGAGTTCTTCTAATCCAAATTAGAAATGAACTCCCACTCAAAAACAACATCCCTCGTGCCTTTTTGGTGATTACATGAACCAAATCCACTACACCAAGTCTGATCATCACGTGAGTCGGTATAGCTTCAAAGGCGAGCATCCATATGGTCATCATATCAAAACACATGACTCATGCTTAACCTTTCGGTCCGTGTTCCGAGGCCATGTATGTACATGCTAGGCTCGCCAAGTAAGAACCTTAGTATTCGCGTGTGTAACTGTCTTACACCCGAGATATGCTCGTGGATTCAAGTACACCCGATCATCACGTGATGTCTTGAAGCGACGAAACATTGTCGATGCATACTTAAGGAAGAACACATTTTTATCTTGATATCTAAATGAGGGGTCATCTTATTATGCTAATAAAACGCCAAAAAAGCAATATAAGATGCAATCAAACATCACATGTTAATAAGTGAAATGATATGGTTCTTGCATATGATCTCCATCATGTGCACCTTGGTATGATCAATATCATACCTCTATGTGTAAGGCCAAGGTCTGTGGAACTTACACGTTATGTGTGTTCTGAGAGTATCATCTCATACTTCTACTTACAACATCACCATATCATAACACTAGCCAACAATCTAAACTTCATGCCTCTAATTTATCCATTGCAAGTTTTACGTGCCTTAGGGATTTCGAAGATAGAACCATTTTTAACTACGAACATGAACCACAACAAGGATAACCAAATTGTTGACAACTCCTTGCAAATTAGATATTGACTATAGTAGGAGAGACAGACACCCGCTAGCCACTTATGCAAAACTAGTTGCATGTCAAGCGTGGAACAGGTCTCATGTGCGAGGACATGTAAAGTTTGTCCGGGCCGCTTCATCCCACTATGCCACCAATATCCAAATTACAACTAAGAAGCAATAAAACGATCATCATCGCCCACATACTCATATGTGTACTACCCGTGCAAAGCATCTACGCATAGATCCGGCTCTGATACCACTGAATGGTTCACAGCATAGAAAACAAAAAAATTCCTACGATGGGAACAACTATGTACCAAGATCTATCTACTAGATACAAGCAACGGGTGGATATACATCCATAGAATACATACCCTCGAAGACCGTATAGCATTAACGAGGTTGTACTCGTGGATGATGTAGTCGAATGCTTGCCGATCTCAAGATCGTGATGAAGTCCATTTTGTCCAGCCGGTCCAGCACCATCACGTCCAGCACCGCAAAGCAGTGGTGCATCCGTGATCGCACACACGTCCGGGTACCCCGACAAACTCCACGCCCTCGCTCCAGTGAAGCAGCGGAAGCAACAAATCCTTGCAGAAAAAGCCACTGGGAACATGTATCTCGCTGATCCGAGGCCATGGAAATTCTAAAGGGGGGGAGAGAGATCCTTCGCGAGGAGGTGTGCTTTGAGAGGATGAGAGGGGGGCCTTTTATAGGGAGGGAGGGCGCACCCCAAGGGGCATGGCGCCCAGCCATGGTGGCTGCCCCCACCTCTTCCACATTCATGTGGGTGGAGCTCCCACTCAAAATGAAAAGCCTCCACTCCCATTAAAAAGCCTCCACTCAAAAATCAACTCACATGCATTAAATTTCCACCAAATTTAATGCAAGCTCTCATTTAAATAAAACTCTTTTATTTATTTATTCAGAATTTTGTTAATTAATTTAATTAACAAAAATTCACATAAAACCCCTTACAACATTTCAATTTCACATGCAGAACCAGTTTCAGCAATTTCAACTGAAACGGTTTCGGTGTCTAGTGAAATAAATTCCTACGCTTTCCTTTTTTGTTTGTCTGGCATATTATTTTCTCCGAATGGTGTCGGTATCCCTTAAGTATGTCACCCTATGGTTCGCGATTAATGTAGACATGATCGAGACCCCTCTCCGATCAATAATCAACAGCGGGACCTGGAGATCCGTACTGACTCCCACATATTCAACGATGACTTCTGTGATCGTGTGAACCTTATACGCATGTAACTCAATCCCTTTGTCTCGTGATATATTACATGTCCAAGATTCGATCATCGGTATCCCCATACCTAGTTTGATCTCGTTTCCGACATGTACTCTTTTCTCGTTCCCGTGATATAACATTCTAGTGATCAAATCACTTGCTTGCAAGCTAATCAATGTGATATCACCGAGAGGGCCCAGAGTATATCTATCCGTCATCGGGATGGACAAATTCCACTCTTGATCCATGAGCCTCAACATAACACCTTCGTAGCACTGAACCCGTCTTTATAATCATCCTGTTACGGTGTGACGTTTGATGTTATCAAGATACTCTTTCGGTGTTAGTGATTGACATGATCTCATGGTCTAAGGACTAAAATTACTTCATATGATGTTATTGCAATATAAACACAATGACCTTGATCGTAATGCTATACTTCGGAGGAATGTTCATCACACCATTACACTAATGTTGTGACCTCGTTATTAATAACATCCAATGTCCATGATCAGGAAACCTTTGATCATCTTGTTAATCAACGAGCTAGTTTATAAGAGAGGCATAACTAGGAACTTCCTTTTTGTTTATTAAACACACATGTATTAACGTTTCCATATTAATACAATTATAGCATGTAAAATAAACATTTATCATAAATAAGGAATACGATAATAACCACTTTATTATTGCCTCTCAGGCATATTCCCTTCAAGATTTAATAGAGGCATGAACCCACTATTGAGCATAAATACCCCCTCTAGGAGTCACTAGCATCTACTTGGCCAAGATAGCTACTAGAAATGGATAGCATGCAAGATCTCAAACAACACAGACATGATAGAATCAATAAGATAGAACCATTAACCAATCTGACATAGTAATCTCAATATCCATCGGATCCCCACAAACACAACATGCATGATTACAAATAGATGATCTTGATCATGAACGGAGCTCACAAGATCTAAACATGGTAGCACAAAGGAGGTGAAACAACCATCTAGCTACTGTATGGACCCATAGTCCAAGGTGGAACTACTCATGCATCATACCGGAGGGTGGCATGGTGATGAAGAAGGCCTCCGAGATGATCTCT
This sequence comes from Avena sativa, assembly GCA_916181665.1. Classification (NCBI taxonomy): domain Eukaryota; kingdom Viridiplantae; phylum Streptophyta; class Magnoliopsida; order Poales; family Poaceae; genus Avena; species Avena sativa. The sequence goes on from OV702284.1 coordinate 19,935,000, forward strand.
CCCCTCTGGCAGGGTGCCGGGAAGAGCTTCAGATCCCCTGATCTAGGAACGATGGTGGCGACTATGGACTATTTCGTGGAGATCTGATCGGGTACATAGGGTTTTGGCATCAGGGGCTTCTTGTAGGCGAAGGGGGAGACCGAGGGGGTGCCCGAGGTGGCCGTACCCCCTAGGCGCGAGCCAGGCCTGGCCGCGCGGCCAGGGGTGTGGGCCCCTCGTGGCCCTCCTCTGTCTTGTCTTCTGGCTCCATGTTATCCTTGGTGAGATATTGAATTTGGCTTTTGTCCCGTCCAATTTCGAGAATATTTATTTTCTGGCTTTTCTGGAACCAAAAACAGCAGAAAACGGGAAACTGGCACTATGGCAACTTGTTAATAGGTTAGTCCTAGAAAATGTATAAAAATACCTCAAAGTGTAGACAAACCATAGCAGAGTGGATACTAAACAAGCATGGAACATAAAAAATTATAGATACGTTTACGACGTATCAAGCATCCCCAAGCTTAACTCCTTCTCGTCCTCGAGTAGGTAAGTGATAAAAAGAATAATTTTTTAGGTGACATGCACCATCACAATCAAGATCAAACCATTTGCAAGCATGGAAAGCTGGGATCAAAGTACTCTAAACATGAGGATGAAAGATGAAGTTCTAACAATAAGACATAGTAACTTGATGACCCACAAGTATATGGGGTGTATCGTAGTACTTTTGATAAATAGGAGTGTCGATCCCAACGAGCAGAAGAAGGTGTTGACTAGTGGTATGGAGCAGGAAATCTCTGTAAATACTTAGCAAACAGATTTTTAGGGGTTTTCTGATAAAGCAACAAAACAAAGTGCAAGTAATAAAGACAACGAACATCTATAGCAAGTGGCCCAATCCTTTCTTAGCAAAGGACAAGCCAGTGGAAATACTTATAAGGACCAAATGTTCTCGGGGACACATGTGAATTCTGTCAAGTGCTTTCACTTCAAATAGTTGAGTACTCTTCTTTGGTGTTGTAAGTGTTGTGTGGGTGAACCTGTGCTAATGTACCGACCTTACTTGGACTAATACATACTTGTGATTAAACCCCTGCAAGCATCCGCAACTACAGGAAAGAAATTAAGATATAAACCTAACCACAGCCTTAAACTCTGAGATCCTACACTCCCTTGTGCAAAGGTGTCCTAACGGGGGTTCAGGTTTCTGTCACTCCGGCAACCCCACGATTAGTAGCCAAATACATAATGCACTCCCCTATGCCCATAAATGGTGAAGTATCATGTAGTCGACGTTCACATGACACCACTAGAATAATAGCACCACAACTTAAATACTAAAACATTGAATAATATCTCAACAGAAATCCACTACTAACAACATGACTTCTCCCATGTCCTCAAGAACTAGACGAACTACTCACAAGACATCATATGGATCAAGATCAAAGATGATATGGTAATGGATAACAATCTGAACATAAACAATAATCCAATGGTTCCACTCACAGGCATCAATTTAAATAAAGGACGGTGTTGATGGCGACGATCTCCCCTCTTCGGGAAGGAATTTCCCTGGTAGAAATATGTCTGCCGGAGAGCTCTTTCTCTCTCGGTGTTTTCCGCCCCGTAGAGGCGGCGGAATCTTTCTATGGTCGCTCCCCTACTTTAGGGTTCCGAGCGGAAGTTATAGGCGAGAGGGCAGAGTCGGAGGCCGGCCAGGTGGGCCACACCTCCCTAGGGGGACCCGCGCCTGGGGAGGGGGTGGGACCCCTTTGGCCCAGCTACACCTCCCCTTCTGGATTCCTTCGTCTTCTGGAAAAATATAATTTTCCAATATTTTTCTGGTATTTTTATGATCTTCGCGAAATTGCATCAAAACACCTCTTTTTCCATCAGAATCCTGATCCAGTAGTTCATCCTCCAAGAATCATCCAATATGCAAAAACAGATGAAAAGACATAAGTAACACCTCATAATAAGAAATATATCAATGAATAGAGGCAAATTATGATATAGAATGGTGATGCAAATTGGACGTATCAACTCCTCCCAAGCTTAGACCTTCGCTTGTCCCCAAGCGAAAACTGAGCTTAGTAAACATGTCCACAAGTTTATGGAGTGAAGTGTCGATAAAAAAATACGGACAAGAAGCATCACACTTACCATTATACAACTCATAGAAGAAAGCAACTCACCATTATATAACTTAGCTTGCAACAAGTAGAGCAGTCATAATAGAGATGCATAAAGATAAATCATAATTGGAATTGGCAAACTTTGTTCTTGGTCAGAGAACAACTGGCAAACAGTTTCTCAAAAAACTTTGTGTAGAAGTTTTACAACCGAAGCACTCTTTGCTCAAAAAGGTTTTTCACAAGTGAAGGCTTTCAAAGTAATACTCAATAGATAAGAGTTTTGTGCAAACAAGGAAGATAAAGAACATGATTGAATAAATCATCATATGAATTCTTGCAACACATAAACTCAAATGCTTGCTGGAGATAGAGAGGAAGTAGGTTTACTGACTTAACTTAGAAATAGGAGAAAAGTCCCTTCATAGAGGGAAACACGGATTTCAAGTTCATAAAGAGCTTCCAAAAGATTATGGTACTTACTAGCTTTGAGCCCTCATTGCCCCTATCATAAGCATCTTGAGGTGATTAAGGTTAAAGTGAACAAGGATGGAGTATATGCTTGACGAAATATAAGTTGGCAATCTCAAGTCCCTTGAGTACGAGGGCCGCTCCTCATGCTACTTAACTTTAGTTACCGGTAAGTTCTTGTCATTATAAGTACATGTGTATCATAAAGAACCGCCAACGGGGTACCCGTTGCACATGATACAAGAGCTATCCCATAATCAAAATGACAAGGCAAGTAGACAGTGAGCATCTCAGCGATCTTTTGATTTACTATTTGCATAGCTTTTATTAAGGATGCTTCACAGATTGCTCAAGATGGTGATGCTGCAAGTTTCCACCATGATTAGGCATGGCTTAGGCTAGCGGCCCAGGCGTTTCTCTAACACACATACATCACTCCATGCACTTGCAAGATCCCTTTTTATTTCACACCGACGACATCCACAAACAAAAGAGCATGATATCAACTGGATATGTATCCATAAGTGTTGAAAGCGTTCCCCGTGGCAGCACGGTTCTGCTAATCCCAACGTGCAGATGCAAGCATATACAACTTCGATGACACAATGGTTCAAGTCTATTAGGGGCAAGAAAATAAGGTGTGCCATCAAGTTCGTGAGAGCTTTACTAACTAGTTTTCACATAACAAAATACTTTTTAATTCGAAAGATAGATGAAGCTTGAGAATTTGCTTGGAATAGAAATAATGCTAATAGGTAGATATGGTGGACACAAATGGCACAAGTTTGGTTCAAAGGGGTTGGTAACATGAGAAGTATGCCTTCGCAAAACGGGTTTTTGGCTAGCATGGCTGGGTAGCAAGCAAAAGAGAAAGAAACAAGCAAACCTACAAGTGATAAAGCCAAACATGCAATATTCCTTGAAGACACAAAAGATCTTAAATATATAATACTAAGCTTATGAGCCATCAAGAAAGAAAATAAATGATACAAAATACCTGTAAGTTTTTTCTCTTTTCCTTTCAGACCTCAAAAAGTGTTTCTACTGACCAGAGCTCGGTTTGCCAAAACCAATTTAGATTTACTTGATGCTCCCAAAGTGATGCCAATACTGATCAACAAGATCAATCATATAATAGAGATTGCAAACTAAAATAAGAAGTGCAAAAAGTAAAAGATGAGACTTCTCATTAATAATCCATAAAAGCACTCACACCAAGGGATACATAGCAACTAAAGGAGAGATACTTCCACATGCAAACCAACCTATAAGATAACTTCACTACCAAAGATATGAATCCACTAAAAAGGTAAAAGATAAAAGATAATGATTGTGATTGTGATACCGCGACACTCCCCCCAAGCTTGGAACAAGCCAAGGGGATGCCAAACCTAATGACGAATCACTCCTTCGGTGGTGGTGTTCTCTTGTTTAGGGTAAGGAAACCCTCTAGCATCTTACGAAACCTATCATTCTCCTCTTGAAGTACATCCACCTTCATCCTCAAAGCACGGTACTTATCACAAAACTCATCAGTGGTTCGAAGGGATTCCACTGCCTCAGGGCAGGATCTGAAGTCTGGAACTGAGGCTATAATCCCCTGCATGTTATAAGAAAAATCACGTCCAGTGTTAATTGCTCCTACAAAAGTAGGTTTCCTTCCCCTTGACCCTGCGGCGGTTTGTTCCTCCATCTTAACTTCCTCCTCGACGCTCCAATCCATGTCTTCGTACCTCGTAGCGATCCTTTTTCTTCCACGGGATTCTTGCCTTTGTCGTTGGCGAAGACCATGGTGCTCTAAACTTGAGAAGGTTTCCTGACAGAATCAGATCGAAATGAAAACACGACGAGAACACGATACAAGAACCTCGGAGGATCTGGTGGGTTATATATTACGAAGTTTCAAAGATGAGGAAGGTGCTGGTATGAAAATGAGCTTGAGATGGAGCTTGGGGGGCTCACACCCCCTCCAGGCGCGGCTAGCTGGGGCCCACGCCTGGGGTGGGTTTGGCCACCCCGGCCTCCGTTTCCTCCTCTGTTCGGTCTCGTAACCTTCCTTATGTAATAAAAACATTAAAAATATAAAAATATTGGGTTTTCACGAACTTTCTGTTTTCACCACTTTTACCTATTCAAAGACGAATCATGCAGACTCATTTTCTCTTTCTCCTGGAAATTCCTTTTCTCACAAGGCATTACACAAACTTCAATGGCAACATTTAGGGTAAGCAAAAACAATAACCCTTTAGGTTCACACTTCAACTGAAATCCATCAAAACAAAAGCTACTATAGCAACTCATTTCCAAAAACCCAAAAGCATCTGGAAGGAATCAATATAAGAGGCAAATGCAAATGACGGCAGAAATTTGTCAAAACAGACCAGCAGGTAAAGATTGATTTTTTCGAAAACCTTCTGTTGCTCAAATCAAAAAAATGCAAAACTAATGAAAGTTTGGTAACAACTGGGAGAAGAAGAACAGAAAAATTCAGATCCATCCAAAGTACTGAGGTCCCTTACGATTTTTTACAATGCAGCACAAAAATCTGTCCGAGGACAGCCACTTTTCACAACTCCTCTACTTCTCAAAAGTAGTTGAACTTGATACAAAAACCAAAACAAAAAGGATAAGGAGCGTTTATTACTGAGGTAATAACTTCCAAGACTCAACAAAACTATTGGTTTATCTCCCAAGAAGTACTTTTCTTTAATGCCTTTAAGTTAGGCTTAAAAATTTCAAAGATGCTCACATAGGAGATAAATATCTGGAGTGAAAGAGAGCATCAAGAAGCAAATAACCAACACATTTGAGTCTAACCCACTTCCTATGCATGGGGGTATCATGAGAAAACAAATTGTTAAAACAAAAATGCACTAGCATAGGAAGACAAAACAGGTGCAACTTCAAGGCTTTCAACATAAAACGAGGAAACTTAACATTATTGAGGTGCATAAAACCATGTTTCCCTCTCTCATAATAACTTTCAGTAACACTTTGACTAAATTTCACAATATAACTATCACAAGAAACAACTTTATCATTGGAATGAGCATACTTACAATCACCAAAAAGAGGTCCAAGGTCATAAACAGGATCAATAGAGGCAAGTTGTTCCATCCTGAAATCTTCATTAAGCAAGCTATTTTCATAAGGATCTTTAGAAAATTTGGAAAAGTTAAACTCATAAGAATATCCATCAAATTTAGTTAAAACTTTCTCCTTCTTACAATCTATAATAGCTCCACAAGTGTTCAAGAAAGGTCTACCAAAAATGATAGGGCAAGTTTTACTAGCTGCTGAATTAAGTACTAGAAAATCAGCAGGATACTTAATCTTACCACAGAGAACCTCCACATCTCTTACAATACCAATGGGGCAAATGGTTTCCTTATTTGCAAGGTGAATAACCACATCAATGTCCTCAAGCTCACAAGGATCAATTTCATGCATAATTTCCCTGTAAAGCTCATAAGGAATAGCACTAGAACTAGCACCAATATCACATAAACCATAATAGCAATGATCACCAATTCTAACAAAAAGCACAGGGACACTAGCTTTTCTAGCTTTCCTAGGATGAGAGACAATATTAGAAGTGTATTCATAGAAGACAATATGCTCATCCTCTATATTTCTAGTGACAAGATCTTTCACAATAGCTACCACGGGTTCAATATTCATTTGCTCATCAGGTTCCATAGTTTTCTTTGTACCTTTGTTATTTGCACTAATCATCATAGAGTACTCCTTTACCTTAGCTGGGAAAGGTATTTTCTCAACATAAGGTTCAGGCACAATATGATTAGTAGTACAAACGTTAGTGCTTCTAATAGGAACATGACTAACAACATCTTTATAAGGTGCATGGTACTTATTCCACTTCTTTTTGGGAATTTCTATGTAAGAGGCAAAAGATTTAAAATAGTTGGCAATACTTTGGGAATCAAGACCAAACTCATTATTAATATCACGGAAGTCATCAGTTCCCATAAAAGATTTAATGCATTCATAATCATTGTTTATACCTAACTTTCTTCCTTTGTCATTCTCCCAAGCTTCAATGTTCTCTTGAATATGGTCTAGGAGATCCCATTTAGCTTCTTCCTGCATACGTGTGAATGATCCTGCACAAGAAGCATCTAGTAAATACTTATCATGAAGAGAAAGCCTGGCATAAAAGTTATTGATAATAATATTGTTAGGGAGTTCATGAATAGGACATTTAAGCATTAGTAACTTCAATCTCCCCCAAGCTTGAGATGTACTCTCTCCATCACGAGGCCAAAAGTTATATATCAGATTTCTATCCTTGTGAATCTCACTAGGAGGATAAAATTTAGAATAAAAGAGAGATGATATTTCCTCCCATTCCATGGATTGTCCATTCTTCAGCAGCTTATACCATTCTTCAGTTCTCTGATGACCCACAAGTATAGGGGATCGCAACAGTATTTGCAGGTAGTATTACCCAATTTATCGATTCGACACAAGGGGAGCCAAAGAATACTTGCAAGCCTTAACAACTGAGTTGTCAATTCAGTTGCACTTGGAAATAGTTCTTGTTCACAACAGTTTATCAGTAGCAACAGTAACAGTAGAACAAGAGCAATAGTAGTAGTAACAGCAAACAGTGGGATTCGAGTGTGGTAGGCATAGGGATGGATGGACGGGCATTGCATGGATGAGTCTAAACATGTAACTTCAAGATCTAGGGCATTGCAGATAAATAATAACAAGCATCCAAGTACTAAACAATCCTAGGCATGTGCTCCATATATAGTCATACGTGCTCGCAATGAGAACTTGCCCAACATCTTCTGTTGTAAGGTTCCCAACCTTTAATAAGGTAGAGATCCATGTGTTTACAATGCTAGTCCATGGATCAATAGCTAGCATCCATAGTAAAGATGTAATATCAGGATACAAAGGTCATAATACAACTTTATAACCAGGAATAAAATAAATTATTACATCTTACATAGCTCATTTGGCTATCTCATTACAATGCAGCAGAATATAACAATAGCATGGGGTCCTTCATCTTCAAAGTGCCACAGGCAATCATGTTGGTTGTAGACTTGTAATCCTATCAACACACTTCACTAACATCAAACAAACCTGCAATATAATAAGTTGCAGCCACAAGGGTCAATACATTTGAATTGTATTGGCAAGTTTCACTACTATGTAGAAATAAGTGGATCCCATCATTACATGCATATTTGGCTAAGTAGGGTTTAGGCTCTTTTGCAGAAAGCAATATAGTTTTATCCTATCTTTTCAAAATAGTTTTTGATCTTTGTCAAATCTTTCTGAACTTCTTGGAAAACTCCAAGTGCTTCAAATCCCATGTTGTCACCATCAAGTTTTACTTTGAGAAATTGGAATGTCGAGATATTCCATAGCTTCAGGCCTTAGTTGCTCAGTTGTTATCCATAACCGGGGACACAGCTAAGTACTTAGAATTTGATCTTCTGCAGAAGTTGTACACTTTACCCACATGACATAATCTCGTCTTGTTGCCACCAGTGGCCGCTGGATAAGTACTCACCAAAATGGAGTACTGGCAGATCGAGAATGTGACAAAGTCTTTCCATAGGAGTCCTCCCAATACACAATGCTAGCTTGTCAACCAGGCACCAATGTAGGGATAAATTTCCCTTACATAATTCTAGTTAAACTGAAGATGCCAATGCATGGGTCTTCCACTATGTAGTTGACTAAGCCAAAGCCCATTTAGCATGTGGCTATACACGGAAGCCACTGTACGAGAAACATGTTCAACCTCTAAGTCCCTGGGTGGTTTTCTTCTAGTGCACATACAAAAAGAGATAGCCATATAAACATGGTTCCTTTTGTTGCCACCTTGTCCAATCTTGAGTATCCTTGTCCACCTAGGTGGTTCATTGAGTACTTGTTTTATTATATAAAACTTATATCTTTTCAACTCTTCATATAATCATAACATGTATCCCATCCCAAATATATAGTAGGGCTAAGCATACTACAACTACAATGTTTTCACTAAGGAATATGTAAGGGTATCCTATTAGGATTTAGCATAGCATAAAATATAGTAGACCTTATCATGCATGTTTCAAAAATCCACTAAGTGTAATGAAAATAGTAGGACATGGATGATAGTGTCACTTGCCTTTTAGTAGAGAATGTTGGTTCACTTCTTGATATTGCAAATATCACACTCTTCTAATTACACTACAATTCAATCAAGCAAACACAAATTCAATTAGCATTCCAACCAATTTATCACAAATAAAATAATAGAAACAAGGTCATGCATGCAAGCATGCAAAAGATAGTTTTATTTGCAAAAGTGGTTTCTACTAGGCTCTAAACATTATAAAGTTCAAAGTGGTCATTTACTAAAGTGTTAAAACCATTTGCAAGAGGTTTTATCTCATAAACCATTTTTAAATCAAATCAATATTTTATGTGGTTAAAAATGCTTTTAGCAAAGCAATAATCTTTAAAGGGTTCACCAAATAAGTTTTTAACTCACAAAACTTGGTGTTTAGGGTTAGAAGGTTTGAATCAAAACATTTCCCAAAAGTTTTACTCAAAATTCAATTCTAAACCAAAAACAATATTTTTATTTGACTAAGAATGAGCTAATTCAATTATTTATTCTTTTGCTTCACTAAATACATTTTTAAATCCATAAGTTGGTTCCCATGGATCAGTAGGTTCATAAAAATCCAATTTGCAAAGATTTCATCTTAAAATTATATCTAGAACAATTTTTATATTCAAAATAAGCCTACACAAGTTTCTGCAAATTCAACCAATTTACCAGAAGCAAAACATTAAACAAAATACATGGTTGCAAAGTACTTGTTCTACTGAATCCATTGATATAAAATTTGCAAAACTTGGACGTGTAGAATTAAAGTTATGAATTTTACAAGTTTGCAATTCTAATAGAACATTTTCTGTTTTTAAATCGAAACCAGTGCCACGCGGCGTGTTTCTATTGGACGGTACCGCTTCGGGTGGATCGAGCTGTTCTGGCCGCGGGATCTTATTTAGATTGCACGGCGCAGATCGAGTGATACCCCTTCGTCTAAGTTCTAATCACAGCCACTGGATCAATATCTAACGGACACGGTGCGTTTGACCATTGCCTGGCGGCGCTAGCGGCGGCTGGCGATGGCGCACGCTCGGGCGGTGGCGTCGTGGCGATTACAGGAAGCAAGGGAAGGAGGGAAGTAGCTCACCGTGCTCGCAGGGAGATGCTGAAGCTCAACGCATGGTCGGCTTGGCGAGGGACGCTCAGGAACGGAGGGGATTGCTCGTCGGAGACGGCGTCGGCGTCGGGTGCCTCTGGAAGTCGTCGGGGGCGAGGCTGCAATTCACCCCAAGGCAAACGGAAGGTATGGTTAGACGTGGGCGAGCGTGGGGAGTACAGGAGCATCATCAGGAGGTGTTGGGGCGGTCTGAGCTTACCAGGGGGAGCTAGCCGGAGAAACGACAGAAGACGGTGGCGCTCGGAGTCGAGGTTGCCGACGCTACGGTGCTCGCGCGGGTAAGCCGTGGGTGCAGAGAGAAGCGTCAGGGAATGGGGAGCATGCTAGTGTGGTTGAGGAGGCGAGGGGCGGTTGGTCGGTGCCGGAATCGACGGAAGACCTCGTCGGAGCAGAGAAGGTGTGAGCGTGCAATTCGTGCAGCCCGGTGGCTCCGGTCGTGTGAGGGTTGAGGGGAAATGGAGAGAAGTGTCAGGCGATTAAGAGGGCATAGATGTTGGAGAGATTAACGCCTCCATTGATGCGAATTGATCGCCACAATCAAGGCAGGAACGGCGAGGGGGACGTGGTCGCAGGGTTGAAGACGACGATGAGGTGGCGTGGAGTCCAACGGTCAGCGAGAGAGAGAGGGGCACGGGGTCCACTGCTCAGTGACTGCGCAGGTTGATTTTTGGGTGGAAAACGATTCGATGCAGGGAGGGTAAGATGGGCTGCGAGTTGGGCTTGCTGGGCCTGATGGGTTGGGCCAGTTGGCTGGACTGCTTCGATTCACTTTTTTTTATACAGAAGCTTTTTCTTTTTCCAATTTGAATTTCTGTTTTGATTTTCAAACAAATAATTCAAACTCCAATTCAAAACAAACCACCACCAAACTTTGTATTGATTTTAGTTCTGTTTAACATCATAATTCCAAGTCCAAAATAAAATAATTTTTTTCTATTCTTTTTAGGATCCATTAATAATTAAATAAAAGACCTTAGTCTTTATTTCAAATAGGGTTTAATTTATTTTTAAAACTCTATTTGAAATCTAAACCAAACCAAAACCTTTTCAGTAGGTTTCATTTGAAAAACAAAAACACTTGGAAATCTTATTTAAAATAAATTAACAAGTTTTAGTGTTTAATTAAAATGGAAAATCCTTTACTTTAATAAAATTGGATAATAATAAATCTTCATTATTTTATTTAAATAAAACTTTACTCTTTTTATCAAATAGAAATATTTTATTCCAAAAGCTTGGCCAAGATTAAATTTGACTCTTTAAAATAACCCTTATTTATAATCCTACCTTTGCTTTATAAAAACCATATCTTCTTATTTAAAGATCCAAAAATAGTAATTCCAACTATCATAACTTTATTTATTATTTGTTTATCTTTTTAAATCCCTTTAGGATTTTATTTGATCAAAATAGGTTTTGATGTTTCCATTTGGAATCAAAAAGTTTCTTCTCACCCTAAATTTCAACAAAATTTTATTTTGTTTATTTATTTTTCACATTTCAAAATTTGGAAAATTTTGGGATGTGACAGGCTACCACCCTTAAAATAAATCTTGTCCTGAGATTTGGGAAGGCTAGGGGTTACAAGTTGGCTTCAAGGAAACTAGGGTACTACCACCCTTAAAATAAAGTCTCATAGGGTTACATTGATGGTTCACTTGACTATGAGTTCAACACTTTATATCTAGACAAGGAATCCTTATTTGACTCAACTGAGTTAACTAGTTTCTAAAATCCTCTTCTTCTATCTCTTCAAAGTTTCCATCCATGTAATGGTTCACATGTCCTTTTCTAGGTCACATTGGAGTCATTTCCATTCTTCTAGCATCTTTTTTCTTTTTCTTCTCAGGACAGTCTGATGCATAGTGTCCAAGTTCCTTGCAATTATAGCACTGCAACTGGCTAAAATCTTTCTTCCTGAAAGTTTCATGTTGGTTCTGACCAAGGTCATCTCTATTTTTAGTATCCTTTCCATTATTATCACTTCCATTGTTGTTGTGGTGATACTGATGTGGTTCAAAATCTTCATTGCTCTTTTTGAATGTATGCTTCTTTTGTGATGATCCTGAGTGATTCTTCAGTTTATGCTTCCTCTTTCTATTCTCAACTTGATTCATCTTGTTTTCCAAAATGGCAGCTTTGTCACAGAGTGATTGATAAGTTGGAACATAGGCAACAACTAGCTGCAGGTTCAACTCATCATTAAGTCCTTCAAGAAATTTCTCCTTTCTCTTAGCATCTGTGTCAACTTCATCCGGTGCATAGCATGCCAGATTGTTGAAATCTTCAATATACTCAGCCACACTGAGGTGACGCTGTTTCAGATTGTGAAACTCCTTTTTCTTCAAGTACATCACTCCAGGTGAGATGTGAGTTGTACGGAAACCATCCTCAAAAATAGCCCAAGTCACATCCTCAAGGGGAGTGGTGATTTGAAAGTTGTCCCACCATGTTGTTGCTGGTCCTTCAAGCAGAAATGCTACAAACCTAACTTTTTCTTCATCGGTGCAGCCAACAGTCACTAAGTCATTCACTGAACGTAACCAGTCATTGGCTTCCATTGGATCAGTTGTTCCAGAGAACCTTGCAGGCCTAAGTTTTAGAAACCTGGTGATCATGTCATGAGCTGGAGGATTATTCTGATTGTTGTTGTTGTTGTTGTTGTTGTTCTGATTCTGTATGAATGTGGTCATCTCCTGCATCAGTTGTGTCTGAGCTGTCATCATCTGCTGCATCTCAGGAGTGATATTGTTGTTGTTTTGGTTGGGGTTGGCACGACGGGGAGGCATCTGTTGGTTTGATAGGGATAAGTAATGACAGATAGATCTAAGGAAGTTCTAACACACAACTCAAAACAACCAAGTTCAATCAAACAATCAATCAATCAACAAGCAATTATCCACTTAAAAACTTATGAGTTTAACTCATGAGTTGAAGGATACAACAAGTTTCCTTGAAATAATCAACCTAGTATAGTCATACCTCATAGGTCAATATGATCCATACGCTAACTTGATATCAATGTCTTTGGTAGGCAATCTAATGTCTCTTGGTTTTTCAGTTGTAGTCCTTAGTGATGTCTAAGTTGAAGTCCTTGGTGGAACTAAAGTTGAAATCATTGGTCATGGTAAAGGCTTTGTCCATCAAGTTGAAAAGGAAGAGGTGTAGAATTCAAAACCAAAAGGTTGAGGAAAGAGTTTACAAGATTGTTTGTAAATAAGTTTTTGGAACAAACACAACTCCTATTTTTCTAAGGGGTTTTGTCCAATCCCAAGGTTATAATTCTACAGGCAACAGTGTGCTCTGATACCATCTGTAAGGTTCCCAACCTTTAATAAGGTAGAGATCCATGTGTTTACAATGCTAGTCCCTGGATCAATAGCTAGCATCCACAGTAAAGATGTAATATCAGGATACAAAGGTCATAATACAACTTTATAACCAGGAATAAAATAAATTATTACATCTTACATAGCTCATTTGGCTATCTCATTACAATGCAGCAGAATATAACAATAGCATGGGGTCCTTCATCTTCAAAGTGCCACAGGCAATCATGTTGGTTGTAGACTTGTAATCCTATCAACACACTTCACTAACATCAAACAAACCTGCAATATAATAAGTTGCAGCCACAAGGGTCAATACATTTGAATTGTATTGGCAAGTTTCACTACTATGTAGAAATAAGTGGATCCCATCATTACATGCATATTTGGCTAAGTAGGGTTTAGGCTCTTTTGCAGAAAGCAATATAGTTTTATCCTATCTTTTCAAAATAGTTTTTGATCTTTGTCAAATCTTTTTGAACTTCTTGGAAAACTCCAAGTGCTTCAAATCCCTTGTTGTCACCATCAAGTTTTACTTTGAGAAATTGGAATGTCGAGATATTCCATAGCTTCAGGCCTTAGTTGCTCAGTTGTTGTCCATAACCGGGGACACAACTAAGTACTTAGAATTTGATCTTCTGCAGAAGTTGTACACTTTACCCACATGACACAATCTCGTCTTATTGCCACCAGTGGCCGCTGGATAAGTACTCACCAAAATGGAGTACTGGCAGATCGAGAATGTGACAAAGTCTTTCCATAGGAGTCCTCCCAATACACAATGCTAGCTTGTCAACCAGGCACCAATGTAGGGATAAATTTCCCTTACATAATTCTAGTTAAACTGAAGATGCCAATGCATGGGTCTTCCACTATGTAGTTGACTAAGCCAGAGCCCATTTAGCATGTGGCTGTACACGGAAGCCACTGTACGAGAAACATGTTCAACCTCTAAGTCCCTGGGTGGTTTTCTTCTAGTGCACATACAAAAAGAGATAGCCATATAAACATGGTTCCTTTTGTTGCCACCTTGTCCAATCTTGAGTATCCTTGTCCACCTAGGTGGTTCATTGAGTACTTGTTTTATTATATAAAACTTATATCTTTTCAACTCTTCATATAATCATAACATGTATCCCATCCCAAATATATAGTAGGGCTAAGCATACTACAACTACAATGTTTTCACTAAGGAATATGTAAGGGTATCCTATTAGGATTTAGCATAGCATAAAATATAGTAGACCTTATCATGCATGTTTCAAAAATCCACTAAGTGTAATGAAAATAGTAGGACATGGATGATAGTGTCACTTGCCTTTTAGTAGAGAATGTTGGTTCACTTCTTGATCTTGAAAATATCACACTCTTCTAATTACACTACAATTCAATCAAGCAAACACAAATTCAATTAGCATTCCAACCAATTTATCACAAATAAAATAATAGAAACAAGGTCATGCATGCAAGCAGCAAAAGATAGTTTTATTTGCAAAAGTGGTTTATACTAGGCTCTAAACATTATAAAGTTCAAAGTGGTCATTTACTAAAGTGTTAAAACCATTTGCAAGAGGTTTTATCTCATAAACCATTTTTAAATCAAATCAATATTTTATGTGGTTGAAAATGCTTTTAGCAAAGCAATAATCTTTAAAGGGTTCACCAAATAAGTTTTTAACTCACAAAACTTGGTGTTTAGGGTTAGAAGGTTTGAATCAAAACATTTTCCAAAAGTTTTACTCAAAATTCAATTCTAAACCAAAAACAATATTTTTATTTGACTAAGAATGAGCTAATTCAAATATTTCTTCTTTTGCTTGACCAAATTAATTTTTAAATCCATAAGTTGGTTCCCATGGATCAGTAGGTTCATAACAATCCAAATTGCAAAGATTTGATCTTAAAATTATATCTAGAACAATTTTTATATTCAAAATAAGCCTACACAAGTTTCTGCAAATTCAACCAATTTACCAGAAGCAAAACATTAAACAAAATACATGGTTGCAAAGTACTTGTTCTACTGAATCCATTGATATAAAATATGCAAAATTTGGACGTGTAGAATTAAAGTTATGAATTTTACAAGTTTGCAATTCTAATAGAACATTTTCTGTTTTTAAATCGAAACCAGTGCCACGCGGCGTGTTTCTATTGGACGGTACCGCTTTGAGTGGATCGATCTGTTCTGACCGCAGGATCTTATTTAGATTGCACGGTGCAGATCGAGTGATACCCCTTCGTCTAAGTTCTAATCACAGCCACTGGATCAATATCTAACGGACACGGTGCGTTTGACCATTGCCTGGCGGCGCTAGCGGCGGCTGGCGGCGGCGCACGCTCGGGCGGTGGCGTCGCGGCGATTACAGGAAGCAATGGAAGGAGGGAAGTAGCTCACTGTGCTCGCAGGGAGATGCTGAAGCTCAACGCGTGGTCGGCTTGGCGAGGGGCGCTCAGGAACGGAGGGGATTCCTTGTCGGAGACGGCGTCGGCGTCGGCGTCGGGTGCCTCTGGAAGTCGTCGGGGGCGAGGCTGCAGTTCACCCCAAGGCAAACGGAAGGTACGGTTAGACGCGGGCGAGCGTGGGGAGTACAGGTGCATCATCAGGAGGTGCTGGGGCGGTCTGAGCTTACCAGGGGGAGCTCGCCGGAGAAACGGCAGAAGACGGTGGCGCTCAGAGTCGAGGTTGCCGACGCTACGGTGCTCGCGCTGGCAAGCCGTGGGTGCAGAGAAAAGCGTCAGGGAATGGGGAGCATGCTAGTGTGGTTGAGGAGGCTAGGGGCGGTTGGTCAGCGCCGAAATCGACGGAAGACCTCGTCGGAGCAGAGAAGGTGTGAGCGTGCAATTCGTGCATCCCGGTGGCTCCGGTCGTGTGAGGGTTGAGGGGAAATGGAGAGGAGTGGCAGGCGATTAAGAGGGCATAGACGTTGGAGAGATTAACGCCTCCATTGATGCGAATTGATCGCCGCAATCAAGGCAGAAACGGCAAGGGGGACGTGGTCGCAGGGTTGAAGACGACGATGAGGTGGCGTGGGGTCCAACGGTCAGCGATAGAGAGAGAGAGGGGGCACGGGGTCCACTGCTCAGTGACTGCGTGGGTTGATTTTTGGGTGGAAAACGATTCGGTGCAGGGAGGGTAAGATGGGATGCGAGTTGGGCTTGCTGGGCCTGATGGGTTGGGCCAGTTGGCTGGACTGCTTCGATTCACTTTTTTTTATACAGAAGCCTTTTCTTTTTCCAATTTGAATTTCTATTTTGATTTTCAAACAAAAAATTCAAACTCCAATTCAAAACAAACCACCACCAAACTTTGTATTGATTTTAGTTCTGTTTAACATCATAATCCCAAGTGCAAAATAAAATATTTTTTTCTATTCGTTTTAGGATCCATTAATAATTAAATAAAAAGACCTTAGTCTTTATTTCAAATAGGGTTTAATTTATTTTTAGAACTCTATTTGAAATCTAAACCAAACCAAAACCTTTTCAGTAGGTTTCATTTGAAAAACAAAAACACTTGGAAATCTTATTTAAAATAAATTAACAAGTTTTAGTGTTTAATTAAAATGGAAAAGCCTTTACTTTAATAAAATTGGATAATAATAAATCCTCATTATTTTATTTAAATAAAACTTTACTCTTTTTATCAAATAGAAATATTTTATTTCAAAATCTTGGCCAAGATTAAATTTGACTCTTTAAAATAACCCTTATTTATATTCCTACCTTTGCTTTATAAAAACCATATCTTTTTATTTAAAGATCCAAAAATAGTAATTCCAATTATCATAACTTTATTTATTATTTGTTTATCTTTTTAAATCCCTTTAGGATTTTATTTGATCAAAATAGGTTTTGATGTTTCCATTTGGAATCAAAAAGTTTCTTCTCACCCTAAATTTCAACAAAATTTTATTTTGTTTATTTATTTTTCACATTTCAAAATTTGGAAAATTTTGGGATGTGACATCTGTCCAGCCAGCCAGTGGTAGCGGGGCCTCTAGGGAACTACTGGCAATTAAGGTGCTCCTTTTAATAGAGCACCGGAGCAAAGCATTAACACTCCATGAACACATGTGATCCTCACACCACATCCATCCCCTCCGGTTGTCCCAAGTATTGTCACTTTGGGGCCTTTGGATCCGGACAATGATATGTGTACACAACTTGCAGATAAGATCACAAACAATACTATCATAATGATTCAATGAAAAGTTTAGATCTGAGATCATGGCACTCGGGCCCTAGTGACAAGCATTAAGCACAACAAGTTGCAACAAAGTCAAATAGCACTAATAGAGATACTAGGCACTATGCCCTAACAGATCTTATTCGATTACATGATAGAACTCATCGAATCCCTACCATCGCCAAGCCTACAACGGGGGATTATTCACTCATGGATGAGGGAAACATCGATGGTTGATGGAGATGCGTTGGTGATGACGATGGCGATGATCCTCTCCAAATTCACCGTCCCGGCAGGGTGCCAGAACGGAGTTTCTGGATCCGAATCTTGGTTTCTGGTGGCGGCAACTTATAGGTGCAGAGGGAGGCCGAGGGGGTGCCTGGGGTGGATGCACCCCCCTAGGCGCGGCCAGTGGGGGGCCCGCGCCTGGCAGGGGTGTGGGCCCCCCAGGCCCCTTCTCCGTCTCGTCTTCTGGCTCCGTGGATCTTCTGGTGAAATATAATTTTTGGCATATTTTCCGGGATTTTTCCTGATAGTTGATTTTCTGCACAAAAACAAGACACAAAGGTAATTCTGCTAAAAACAGCGTCAGTCCATGTTAGTTGTATCCAAATCACACAAGTTTAGGGGAGAAACAATAGCAAAAGTGTTCGGGAAATTAGATACGTTTTGGACGTATCAACTCCCCCCAAGCTTAGCTTATTGCTTGTCCTCAAGAAATTCAGTTGAAAACCGAGTGCGATAAAAGAACTTTCACGAACACATTTGCTTCATATGATGTATATATTCTCAGCACAGGAGTAGATGCTTAAACCATTCATAATAAGAAGTATGCAACTAAGTTTACTCAATAGTCATTGCAAGCTATGAAGAGAATAACTCAATAATAATAAGTAGCATGAAACATAAACATAAGCAACATTGCAATTCTTATAGTAAGGTATGATAGAGTGGTATCTCGCTTGCCTTTGTTTGTAGAGCACAATATAAATGCCAAGGCACCTCTGAAGTTCAAGTGAAGACTAGAAGTAAAGATATCAGAGATACAAGCATCAAAGTCATGACATAATTAACCAAGTTTTGAGACAAACACAAGAATGACAAGTATGCTCTCAAGAAGGTGCTCATAGAATAAGTGGTGACTCAACAAGGTTGTGAATAGGTTTTAAAAAGTTTGAAAGGCTTCCTAATGCTGAAAGGAAGGTACTCATTAGCTTTGATCTATCATTGCCCCTATCATAGGCATCTTCATGTGGTTAAGATGAAAGTGAGGTCCACTCTGAATCATATGCTTGACAGACCATAGACTGTAAATCCCAAGTCCCTTGAATACGAGGGCCGCTCCGCATGCTACTCAACTTTGGTTACCTGTAAGTTCTTGTCATTGTAAATACACGCATATCATAGAGAACCGCCAACGTTACCCATTGCACATGATACAGGAGCTATCCCGTGATAAAAAATAACAAGGCAAGCAGCCAATGAGCATCTCACCGATCTTTTTATTTACTATGTGCATAGCTTTTTATTGAAGATGCTTCATGGAATGCTCATTATGGTGATGCTGCAAGTTTCCACCATGATTAGGCATGGCTTAGGCTAGCGGTCCAGGCGTTTCTCTAACACAATGTATAAACTCCATGAACTCACAAGCTCCCCTTTTATTTCACATCGTCGACATCTGTAAACAAAAGAGCAAAGTATCAACTAGATAGGATATCCAAAAAGTGTTGAAAGCGTTCCTCGTGACAACACGGTTCTGCTGACTCCCAGCATATAACTTTCATGGACAAGTCACAATGGTTCAGGATTATTAAGTGCAAGGAATAAAGTGCGCCATCAAGTTCGTGAGAGCTTTACTAACTAACTTTCTCAAAACATACAAACATTTTATTTGAAAGAAAACAAGGCATACTGAATATGCACTGAAATAGCAAATGATGCTAATAGGTAGATATGGTGGACACAGCTGGCAATATTGGTTTTGGGGAGTTGGAAGCACAGGTATAGCGCATACTCGCTGCAAGTGAAGGCTAGCAAAAGAGAGGGAGCGACAAACGAGAGAGCAATAACTGTCATAATCATGCTTGCAACAAAACAAGGCTAATTCTGGCATGAAAGTGATACCAGAACTCTGAGGAAAAATAAATTATCGAGGCTTGCTGACTATTGATTAGTCAAATGCATGCGTGAGCATGTGCCAAGTCGATTCACATGAACAATCAGAGGAGGATACCACAATATCATACCAAAATATGAATAAAACAATGCAAGCAAACATTCATATGACATGCTACAAACTATTAGCAAGATGGAGCTAATCATAGACAAGCAAGAACTACTAAGCATCCATAATGACATACACCTTACACAAACATGCTAAGCATGCTCACAATGATGAGTATATGTACAAAAATGAAACAAATAGAGTTTGTTACCAGCCTCTTACCACACCTCAAGTTGTCTTAATCTTCATTATTTCCCTTCACTTGTGTGACTTGAATAATAACATGAAACCAAAATCCACTGAGGACGGCCTAACCCTGCAAAGAACTCACAAAACCAGAGAAGAACATCAAAGATTTTTGGTGTTTTCGATTTTCTTTTAAAACAATCAAACAAACCAAAAACAAACAAAGCAAAATAAAACAAAAAACAAAAATTATGACTCTCCAAGAACAACACAACTGTGTATGAAACAATAAAAGCAAAGTGTCTAGAAACACCTGAGATTTTTATTGATGAAGGGGATGCCTTGGGCACCCCCAAGCTTTGACGATCGTACCTCTTGAATATTTCTTGGGGTGACATGGGGTGGCTCCCTCCCAAGCTTGAGCTTTTTTCCATTCTTCATCTCATTACATCATCCTCTCTCTACACCTGAAATTTTTCCTTCATACAAAACTTCACACAATCTTCATTAGCAACATTAGTTTATTCAAAAGATATTAGACCTCTGGCAAAGCTTTGGAACAACAAGACTTTTCATTAAAAATACAATCTAATGTAGGAACTCCTTCCAAAAGCTCAATTCTCCTAAAGAGAACTCAAAAAGGAATCAATAAGAAGCAAATGCAAAAAATGGCATAAATTTGTCAAAACAGACCAGCAGGTAGAACCCGATTTTTTCGAACATCTTCTGTTTCTCAAATAAAAAAGTGTTGAACTAACAAAAGTTAGATAACATACTGGGGGATTTATTCGTACATTTTCAGCTCAATTGAGTTACAGAGACTCCTCACAAATTTTTTTGGTGGAGGACAGAAATCTGTTTCGGGACATCAACTCCCCAAATCAAACTTCCCTCTCATTAGAGGTCATTCTTGGCACAAAAAGCAAACAAAAAGGATAAGGAGAGGTCATTACTGAAGTAATAACTTCCAAGACTCAAGGAAACTCTTGGGTTATCTCCCAACAAGTACTTTTTTTAACACCTTTAATTTAGGCACGGCGAAGAGCAAGGATTGGAAAGGAGAAAAATAAAAGTGAGCAAGTATAACCACAGTGAAAACATTATTTTATTCATTAAAATCCTTTTTTTAACAAGGTTGATCAAGTCTTGTTACAAAAATAATCTTATATGAAACAAAACTTTGCATTCCACAAGGTGATTATGTTACCTCATACTTGATAGCAATGGTCCCAATCATAATGGTTTCAAAATTTTCTTGTGGAATGGGACAATATATTTCTCCAACCTTGATGCTTTCAATATTTTCAATGGAATTCAAGCAATAGCTTTTAGCAACCTTCTTGGGGAAATAGACAGTATGCTCTTTGTCATTAATATTGAAAGTTATTGAAAGTTACTTTCCCTTGCTTGCAATTAATAATAGCACCTGTAGTATTAAGAAAAGGTCTCCCAAGAATAATAGACATATTATCATCTTCAGGCATTTCAAGCACCACAAAATTAGTTAAAACCAAGCAATTATGAGCCACTTGAACAGGAACATCCACACATATACCAACAGGAATAGTAGTTGACTTATCAGCCATTTGCAATGATATATCAGTTCGTATCAACTTTTCTAGCTGGAGTCTCTTGTAGAGAGAAAAATGCATAACACTAACTCCATCTCCCAAATCACATAAAGCAATTCTAACATAATTATTCTTAATAGAGCAAGGAATATTTGGTATACCTGGATCACCAAGTTTCTTTGGAACCTTACCATTGAAGGAGTAATTATCAAGCAAAGTAGAAATCTCCTCCTTAGGAATCTTCCTTTTATTAGAGACAATATCCTTCATATACTTTGAATAAGGAGTCAATTTAATAGCATCAGTCAAAGGAATTTGCAAAAATAAAGGTTTCATCCACTCACAAAACTTGTTGAAGTGTTCTTCCTCCTTTGACTTGTGTTTCTTACCTGGAAAAGGCATAGGTTTTTGCACCCCAAGTTCTCTCTCTTTACCATGTTTATTAGCAATAAAATATTCCTTTGTGTACCTAGTGTTCTTAGTGTGCTTCTCAGGTTCTTCCTCACCTTCCTCCTTATCAGGGAATATCATTTTTATCATTACCACTCTCAGTTTCAGCATCAGAGACAGATATACTATTAGGATCTACAACAGGTTCAAGTGGTTCCTCAACTATCTTATGTTTCTTTTTCTTTCTCTTACGAGGACTACCACTACTCTCACCTTGCTGAGAGTCCTGCTCAATTCTTTTAGGGTGTCCTTCAGGATATAAAGGATCTTGAGTAGCTATACACTCCTAGTTCTAATTCCATAGCATGCTTATCTCCTGAGGCATTAACTAGCATATCCTTTTGTACCTTAGCAAGTTGATCAAGTTGGGTTTGGACCATTTGAAAGTGTTTACAAAGCATTTTAATATCATTAGAAGTTCTTTCCACGATATCTTTCAACTCATGGATAGCTCTAGAGTTTTCCAATAAATGATTCTGAACTTGTTTATTAAAATTACCTTGCTTAACAATAAAAATGTCAAGTTCCTCTAAGCACTGATCAGGAGGCTTACCATAGGGAATATCACCTTCACTAAAGTGGAGAGAGTGTACCTCAATAGTATATGAGTGGGGAATTGGCTTACATAATTCTTCTATAGGAGGTAGATTCTTCACATCTTCAGCTCTAATACCTTTCTCCTTTAGACATTTCTTAGCTTCTTTCATCACTTCATCATTTAATGCAATAAGTCCCCTCTTCTTTGGTGTTGGTGTTGGATCTGTTTCAGGCACAACTGGTTTAGGAGTAATAGGCTCAGGTGTATTTAGCTCAGTTGAAGTCCAATCATCATAATTTTTGCTTATCTTAGCCATCAATTCTTCAGCATCTGTAGGAGTTCTTTTCTTGAAAACACAGTCAGCAACGTTATCTAGGTAGGTCCTAGAATCATCAGTTAGTCCATTATAATAAATACAAAGAAGCTCATTCTTAGGCAATGGACATCCAGGATGTGCATGAATCAAGGCACAGAACCTTGTCCATGACTCATGCAATTTCTCTTCCTCTCCCTTTTAAAAATCAAAAACTCTCTACAAATCAGCATGTCTAGCACTGGGAGGAAAATATTTCTGGAAGAAAGAAGCAATCAAGCAATCAGGGCTATCAATGTAACGAGGAGGTAATCTATTAAACCAAGCCCTAGCTTCTCCTTTTAGTGAAAAAGGGAACATCTTAGTAACAAAATACTTGCACATCTTAAAATCATCAGAGAACAAAGCACTCATAGTAAAAAGCTCATTCATATGATCCACAACACTCTCATTTTCAGTCCCACAAAAAGGTTCTTACTCAACAATGTCCAAATAGGATAAATCAAGAGAGAAATCATAATCTTTATCTTTAATATCTATGGAGAGGCGGCAAACTTAGGATCAGAGGAAAGTTTAGGCATAATAGTATGTCTAGCAAGGAGACTCTTAATAGCACTAGTACCATGTGTGTTTCAGCACTCTTCAACAAATTCATCAGTGAACTCAATGTAACCATCATTAATATCATAACTCTCTCTAGACTCAGGTGAGCTAACAGGTGTAACAGTGTCTTCACTAGGAGTTTCGGTATTTCCTAGACTAGACATAGTAGCATCTAGGAAATAACCTAATGAACCACTTGCATCAAGCAAAGTAGAAGTAACATCATGAGCATCAAAAGCAGTTTCAGATTCAGCAGTAGTAGCAGTGTGTAGCATGAGTATGTGGTGGTGGTGTGACAAGCTTACTTATAACATACAGTGAATTAAGAGCAACCGAGGTGTTTAGGACTGTACCTCTTCTTGTAGTGGATGGTAAAATAGGGAACTTTCCATCACAAGACTTCCCCATGATGAAAGGAGTACCAGTGAACAATAATAGATCCAAGTGAACTTATAAATAAAGCTATGCTCCCTGGCAACGACGCCAAAAATAGTCTTGATGACCCACAAGTATAGGGGATCGCAACAGTCTTCACGGGTAGTATTACCCAATTTATTGATTCGACATAAGGGGAGCCAAATAATACTTGCAAGCCTTAACAATTGAGTTGTCAATTCAGCTGCACTTGGAAATAGTTCTTGTTCACAGAAGTTTATTAGTAGCAACGGTTTATAGTAGCAACAGTAACAGTAGAACAAGAGCAATAGTAGTAGTAACAGAAAACAGTGGGATTCGAGTGTGGTAGGCATAAGGATGGAGGACGCGTGTTGCATGGATGAGTCTAAACATGTAACTTCAAGATCTAGGGCATTGCAGATAAATAATAACAAGCATCCAAGTACTAAACAATCCTAGGCATGTGCTCCATATATAGTCATACGTGCTCGCAATGAGAACTTGCACAACATCTTCTGTCTAGCCAGCCAGTGGCAGCGGGGCCTCTAGGGAACTACTGGCAATTAAGGTGCTCCTTTTAATAGACACCGTCGCAAAGCATTAACACTCCATGAACACATGTGATCCTCACACCACAACCATCCCTCCGGTTGTCCCAATTATTGTCACTTTGGGGCCTTTGGATCCGGACAATGATATGTGTACACAACTTGCAGATAAGATCACAAACAATACTATCATAATGATTCAATAATAAGTTCAGATCTGAGATCATGGCACTCGGGCCCTAGGGACAAGCATTAAGCACAACAAGTTGCAACAAAGTCAAATAGCACTAATCGAGATACTAGGCACTATGCCCTAACAGATCTTATTCGATTACATGATAGAACCCATCCAATCCCTACCATCCCCAAGCCTACAGCGGGGTATTACTCACTCATGGATGAGGGAAACATTGATGGTTGATGGAGATGCGTTGGTGATGACGATGGCGATGATCCTCTCCAAATTCCCTGTCCTGGCAGGGTGCCAGAATGGAGTTTCTGGATCCGAATCTTGGTTTCTGGTGGCGGCGGCGGAGCGAAACTCTTTCTGTAAAACTATTAAACCCCCCTCGGTTTTTAGGTTGAGAGGCAACATATAGGCGCAGAGGGAGGCCGAGGGGGTGCCTGGGGTGGCTGCACCCCCTAGGCGCGGCCACTGGTGGGCCACGCCTGGCAGGGGTGTGGGCCCCCCAGGCCCCTTCTCCGTCTCGTCTTCTGGCCCCGTGGATCTTCTAGTGAAATATAATTTTTGGCATATTTTCCGAGATTTTTCCTGATAGTTGATTTCTGCACAAAAACAAGACACCAAGGTAATTCTGCTGAAAACAGCGTCAGTACGTGTTAATTGTATCCAAATCACACAAGTTTAGAGGAGAAACAATAGCAAAAGTGTTCGGGGAAGTAGATACGTTTTGGATGTATCACTCTCCCTTTCAAGGTTATAGAGAGTAGCTTCTTCTTTACATGTTCACTTGTGATACCTACACACTTAAACAACCCGCATAATTCATGGATAAAAAGAAAATGATCACCAGGGGGACAGTTTCATCCCCTAAATAATAATTACCCATAACACGATCAACAATACTTGTAGGTATCTTAAAAGGATCTATCTCAACAGGTGGTGGTTCATCTACTACCCTAATAGTGGTAGTAATTTTCCCAAACAGAAAACCAAGTGGGTTGTCCATACTGAAAAAAAAGTAACAAACAGAAATAAAAAGCAATACTCACAGTAGAAGTTTCCTTTACGAGTTCCACTCTTCAATAGCGCTTCACTCCCCGGCAACGGCGCTAGAAAATAGACTTGATGACCCACAAGTATAGGGGGTGTATCGTAGTACTTTTGATAAATAGGAGTGTCGATCCTAACGAGGAGCAGAAGGTGTTGACTAGTGGTATGGAGAAGGAAATCTCTGTAAATACTTAGCAAACAGATTTTTAGGGGTTTTCTGATAAAGCAACAAAACAAAGTGCAAGTAATAAAGACAACGAACATCTATAGCAAGTGGCCCAATCCTTTCTTAGCAAAGGACAAGCCAGTGGAAATACTTATAAGGACCAAATGTTCTCGGGGACACATGTGAATTCTGTCAAGTGCTTTCACTTCAAATAGTTGAGTACTCTTCTTTGGTGTTGTAAGTGTTGTGTGGGTGAACCTGTGCTAATGTACCGACCTTACTTGGACTAATACATACTTGTGATTAAACCCCCTGCAAGCATCCGCAACTACAGGAAAGAAATTAAGATATAAACCTAACCACAGCCTTAAACTCTGAGATCCTACACTCCCTTGTGCAAAGGTGTCCTAACGGGGGTTCAGGTTTCTGTCACTCCGGCAACCCCACGATTAGTAGCCAAATACACAATGCATTCCCCTAGGCCCATAAATGGTGAAGTATCATGTAGTCGACGTTCACATGACACCACTAGAATAATAGCACCACAACTTAAATACTAAACCATTGAATAATATCTCAACACAAATCCAGTACTAACAACATGACTTCTCCCATGTCCTCAAGAACTAGACGAACTACTCACAAGACATCATATGGATCGAGATCAAAGATGATATGGTAATGGATAACAATCTGAACATAAACAATAATCCAATGGTTCGACTCACAAGCATCAAATACAATAGTAATCAACACCGGGAAAGTTTCCCCTAAGAACTATGCAAGTATTCAACACGACTGTTACAGCGGGATGGAGTGGTGATGTTGGTGCTGGTGGAGATGATGGTGTGGATGATGATGATGATCCCGATGAAGCTTAGCTTGATGACGGTGTTGATGGCGACAATCTACCCTCTCTGGTAAGGAATTTCCCCGGCAGAAATCTGTCTACCGGAGAGCTCTTTCTCTCTCGGTGTTTTCCGCCCCGTAGAGGCGACGGAATCTTTCTGTGGTCGCTCCCCTAGTATTAGCGTTCCGAGAGGAAGTTATAGGCGAGAGGGCGGAGTCGGAGGCCGGCCAGGTGGGCCACACCTCCCCTAGGTGTGGACCAGGGGGGCCCACGCCTGGGTTGTGTGGGCCCCCTATGGCATAGCTACGCCTCCCCTTCTAGCTTCCTTCGTCTTCTGGAAAAATATAATTTTCCAATATTTTTCTGGTATTTTTCTGATCTTCGCAAAATTGCATCAGAACACCTCTTTTTCCATCAGAAACCTGACTCCGGCAGTTCATCCTCCAAGAATCATCCAACATGCAAAAACAAATGAAAAGACATAAGTAACACCTCGTAATAAAAATACATCAATGAATAGAGGCAAATTATGATATAGAATGGTGATGCAAATTGGACATATCATAACTATGCTGCAACATGAAAGGATACAAACAAAGATTCATGAATAACAATGCATTGAAAGATGTTTGTTTGTTTCACATATAGAAAACATAGCATAGTGGCATTTAGCTTATCCCTCATGGTGTAGCAAAATATAAATGCATAGGACACCTTGAAATTTCATATGGGTGACTAGATACAAATAGTTCAAGAGCAAGCAATATCAACAATATTAATCAATCAATAAGTTTGGGGACAATGCACATAGAACTAAGAATGACAACTATGCTCTCTTAATTGGTGCCTAAGGATAGAAGGTGGAGACTCAATATAAAAGTGGAAGAAAGGCCCTTCAAAGGGAAGCAGGGATTTCAAGTTTCATAAAGAGCTTCCAAAAATTATGGTACTTGTTAGCTTTCAGCTCTCATTGTCCCTATCATAAGCATCTTGAAGTGGTTAAGGTTAAAGTGAACAAAATATGGAGTATATGCTTGACAAAGTATAAGTTGGCAATCTCATGTCCCTTGAGTACGAGGGCGCTCCTCATGCTACTCAACTTAAGTCACCGATATGTTCTTGTCATAGTAAGTACATGTGTATCATAGAGAACCGCCAACGGGGTACCCCTTGCCCCATGACACAGGAGCTATCCCATATCAAAATGACAAGGCAAGCAGACAATGAGCATCTTAGAAATATTCTTATTTATCATGGGAAAATGGTGCTTTTTTCTCTCTTTCCTCTTTTCTCATGTATTTTTTTTCTTTTTCTCAATCTCTTTTTTCTATCTCTCTTTTTTTATAAGAAGAATGCTTCATAGATTGCTCACTATGGTGATGCTGCAAGTTTCCACCATAATTAGGCATGGCTTAGGCTAGCGGCCCAGGCGTTTCTCTAACACACATACATAACTCCATGGACTTAAAAGCTCCCCTTTTATTTCACACTGGCGACATCGATCATGATATCAACTGGGTAACAAGTATAGGTGCAATGATGACAGCACGGTTCTGCTAATTCCCAACTTATAAGTGCAAGCATATACAACATATATGACACAATGGTTCAAGTTTATTAGGGGCAAGAAAAATAAAGTGTGCCATCAAGTTTGTGAGAGCTTTAATCACTAATTTTCACATAACAAGTTTAATTTGGAAGATAGATAAAACAATAATATACTTGGAATGGTGTAACACTCCATGCATAGGAATTTATAGTGGACACTTTGGAATAACTTGGTTTCTTGGGAGTTGGATGCATGAGTAGATCTTACTCAGTACAAGTGGAGGCTAGCAAAAGACTGGGAGCGACCAACTAAGAGAGCAATAATGGCCATAATCATGTAGAGCGACAAAACATTACTAATCAAAGCATAAAGTGGTACCACAAGTCAAAAACTAAATGATTATAGAGGATAAGGTGACTGGTTCATAGTCATAACATGGTGTGAGCATGTGCCAAGTCAACCCAAAAAAGCATCAAAGGAGAATACCACAATACTATGCTTTTATATGCTAAAACAACGCATGATTTTGCAAGGCACATTAAGCAATTTCAATTGTTTGGAACAAGTCATGATACAGCAATAATCACTAAGCATAAGGTCAAAACAACATCTAGCATGACATGATAAAGTTTAAGTCTCAGTCAAAGCAAGCTCCTTTTTGTACTACTAAAGCAAGAACTTCCTACTCTCCAACACCAATCAACTTATTTGAAACAACACAGTGAAAGCGGGGGTACAACTACTTTATTCAAGCAAACTAAGCAAACAAAAACCAAAAACAAAAACTAATACGCTCCAAGAATAACACAACAGTGCATGAAACAATAAAAACGAAGTGTCTAGAAAGACCTGAGATTTTTATTGATGAAGAAGGGGATGCCTTGGGCATCCCCAAGCTTTGACGCTTGTACCTATTGAATATTTCTTGGGGTGACACGGGGTGGCATCCCCAATCTTGAGCTTTTGTCCATTCTTCATCTCATTACATCATTCTTCCATTACACCTGAAAATTTTCCTTCATACAAAACTTCACACAATCTTCATTAGAAACATTAGTACATTCAAAAGATAATAAACCTTTGGGGTTTAGTTTTAAAATGGAAAAACTTTCATTAAAGACACAAGATACTATAGCAATTCCCTCAAAAATTTCAATTTTCCCAAGAGAACTCAAAAGGAAATCAATAAAGAGGAAAATGCAAATAATGGCAGAAATTTGTCAAAACAGACCAGCAGGTAGAAACCGATTGTTTCGAAGACCTTATGTTGCTCAAATCAAAAAGTGTTGAACTAACAAAAATTATATAACAACCTGGGGGATTTATTCAAAAAAGTACAGCTCAATCTGATTTACAGAGATTTTTCAAAAAAAAATACAGTGGAGCACAAAAATCTGTTTCGGGACAGCAACTTCCCCTAATCTTACTTCCCTCTCATTAGAGGTTATTCTTGGCACAAAAAATCAAAAAAAAGGATAAGGAGAGGTTATTACAAAAATAATAACTTCCAAGACTCAAGAAAACTATTAGCTTATCTCCCAATAAGTACTTTTCTTTAACGCCTTTAAGTTAGGCACAAGAAGCAAGAATCAAGTATTTTCAAAGGAAGAAGCATTAACATCAATTTTTGCTTTAAAGTGAGGAGCAAAAGGTAACTTCTGTCTCCTCATAGGGAAGTGTACAATACCTTTCTTGAATGTAAATTGATAGTAATGGTGCCTTCTTTCATATCAATGATGGCACCAACAGTTCTAAGAAAAGGTCTTCCCAAAGTAATAGGATAAGAAGCATTGTATTCAACATCCAAAACATAGAAATTAACAGGGACATAAGCATTGTTAACCATAATGAGAACATCATTAATACTCCCCATGAGTTTCTTCTTAGCATTATCATCAAGTGGGCAATCCAAATAACAATCTTCCAAAGGTGGCAAATCAAGCATTTCATAAATCTTCCTAGGAATAATAGAGACACTAGAACCAAGATCACATGAAGCTTTGAGATCAAAGTCATTCACTTGCATATTAATAATGGGTTCCCAACTATCTTCTACTTTCCTAGGAATATAAGCTTTGTGTTTTAACTTCTCTTCCTTAATCTTAACAAGAGCATCTGTAATGTGTTTGGTGAAAGCAACATGCATATCACTAGCATCAGGACTTCTAGCAAGCTTTTGCAAGAACAGGATCACTTCAGAAATATTGCAACCATCTATATCAAAATCAAACTTAGCATCACTAGTAGTAGACTCAATAGGCTTAGGCATTGTAGGAGGTGGAATAGGGACTTCTTGTGGTTTAGTGGCATCCATTTTGGTGATGGTGCACACACTATTGTTTCTATCAATTTCAGCTTCCCTTTCCCACTTAGCATGAAATTGAGCTAACAGTCTAACATTTTCATCAATAGTAACTTGTATGGCATGATTAGCAGCAAAGGTACTTTCCAAGGTTTCAGGTTTAGAAGCCATTTTATTAATCAAGGAGGACTGTGCTTCAGACAAAGAGGAAATATTTTTCTCAACAGTTAAAAGTTTTTCCTCCACAGTCTTGTTGAAATCGGTTTATTTACTAATGAAGTATTTGAGCATAAATTCAAGTTCAGAGGGGGCACTTCTAGCATTGTTGTAGGAGTTCCCATAGGAATTGCCACTATTAGGAGGATACGGCTTATAATTGTTGTTACTACCAAAATTATTCCTATAGGCATTATTGTTAAAATTATTGTTTCTAATGAAGTTCACATCAACTTGCTCTTCTTGAGCAACCAAAGAGGCTAAGGGAACATTACTAGGATCTATATGAGCTTTTCCATTAACAAGCATAGCCATGATGATATCAATTTTATCACTCAAAGAGGAGGTTTCTTCAACAAAATTTACCCTCTTACCATGTGGAGCTCTCTCAGTGTGCCATTCAGAATAGTTGACTATCATATTATCAAGGAGATTTGTTGCAGCCCCCAAGGTAATGGTCATAAAGGTACCTCCAGCACCAGAATCTAACAGATTTCTTGAAGAAAAGTTTAATCCTGCATAAAAAGTCTGGATAATCATCCAAGCAGTCAGTCCATGAGTAGGACAATTCTTTACCAAAGATTTCATTCTTTCCCAAGCTTGAGCAACATGTTCATTATCAAGTTGATTAAATTTCATTATTTCACTTATTCATAGATATAATCTTAGAAGGAGGGTAGTATTTTCCAATAAAAGCATCTTTGCACTTAATCCAAGAATCAATACTATTTCTAGGCAAGGATAGCAACCATTCTTTAACTTTTCCTCTCAAGGAGAAAGGAAACAATTTGAGCTTAATAATATCTCCATCTACATCCTTATATTTTTGCATCTCACAAAGTTCAAAAAAGTTATTGAGGTGGGCAGCAACATCATTAGAACTAGCACCAAAAAATTGTTCTTTCATAACAAGATTCAACAAAGCAGGCTTAATTTCATAAAAGGTAGCATCAGGAGCAGGTGGAGCAATAGGAGTACTCAGGAAATCATTGTTGTTTGTGCTAGTGAAGTCACACAACTTGGTGTTCTCAGCAGAATTCATTTTTGCAAAGGTGGAGCAAGCCAAGCAGCAGCAACTAGGGTAGGAACTAACTTTTTTGTGTTTTTGATAAGAAAAGGCAAACCAAACGAAACTAATTTTTTTGAATTTTTGATAAAAAGAAGCAAACGAACCAAAGCAAAACAAAAAAAGTAAAAAAGAAAGGTTGTGAAGGACTCCCCTTGTGAAGCCATCCTTAACTCCCCGACAATGGCGCCAGAAAATGTCTTGATGCGGCTCAGATCACTGTAGAGCTTCGTTGGGAACCCCCTTCAGAAAACAAAACTGCATCTATGACTATTAATCCACCTTCAGGTTATCATCCGAACCCCCTCCCATATTAAGTTGCAAGCAACGGATAACTGCTTTAAGCAATGTGTGTAAAGTAAACAATCCACTTGTTCCATGAATAAGAGACCATTGTTTTCTCCCTAGTAGCAACAACACATCTACAACCTTAGAGATTTTTGTCACTCCCCCAGATTAAATAGAGGCATGAACCCACTATCGAGCATAAATACTCCCTCTTGGAGTCACTAGCATCTACTTGGCCAAGATAGCTACTAGAAACAGAGAGCATGCAAGATCACAAACAACACAGACATGATAGAATCAATAAGATAGAACCATTAACCAATCTGACATAGTAATCTCAATATCCATCGGATCCCCGCAAGCACAACATGCATCATTACAAATAGATGATCTTGATCATGAACGTAGCTCACAAGATCTAAACATGGTAGCAAAAAGGAGGTGAAACAACCATCTAGATATTGTATGGACCCATAGTCCAAGGTGGAACTACTCACGCATCATACCGGAGGCTGGCATGGTGATGAAGAAGGCCTCTGGGATGATCTCTCCCCTCCGGCAGGGTGCCGGGAAGAGCTTCAGGTCCCTCCCCAATCTAGAAACGATGGTGTCGGCGGATACGGACTATTTCATGGAGATATGATCGGGTACTTAGGGTTTTGGCATCGGGGGCTTCTTTGTAACACCCTCAGAATCGGACCTATGCAAGTTTTAGCGAAACCCGCCAAACCCGCATAGAAACGATTCAAAGGTGCCCACCAGGCACTTTCGTGCGGGTGGAAACGAAGTAATAACATTACACAACAGTCCTCGATGGGACCCACAGAACAGATATATATATAACAGCGACTCAATGAGTCAAGAATACAGATATAATATATAAAGATCCAAATCACCTTGAAAACGATAGAGCGTCCGACTACGGACAAGATGCAAATGGGGCTAAGAGCCCTGAAGAATAACCAATGGCGTCCATAACCCTGCCCAGGCCAAGCCGGACGGGTAACCCTGCTAACGGCGTCGATCCCAAAACCTGCTTAAACAAAAGGGGTGCCGACAAAGGGCAAAGGAAAAAGAGGAGCGTCAGTACTGAGGCCAGTACACGGCGAGACTAGAATTCGGCGGTCCTCGCCTACATAGGTGTGGTGGACTGAGCGGCAGCGGCAGCATGCACTAAACAACCTATAGAGACTCGATACAACTGGCGGTTACCAGAGAGGGATAAGAATGCCCTATCCGGATCCAACCTGAAGCTAACACCAAACAAACCCATCCTGGTGTTTCCCCCTCGAGACCAAACGAGGAAGTCAACCGAGGAACTCACGCAGTTGGCAGTTTTATTTATTCAGTTATTGTTGCAGCAATTACTAGTCAGGTATAGATAATCGTCCTGATAAAATAAGCAGTGGGCACTTTTAGTTAACCATTCCGTGGTAGTGGCGACACTTACTAGTCAAATACAATTAGCATGAGATAACCCAAAAACCCAGCAGTTGTTGGTACTTTTATTTAGCCATTCCGTTGTAGTTGCAATACTTACTAGTCAGGTACAAAGGTCGCAAGCGACACCCAAACAAGCAATTGTTGGCAGTTTTATTTAGCCATTCCATTATAGTGAAGCTGATTACTAGTCATTGTAAAGTCAAATTTATAGCACTACTTTAGTTATAGTTGTCTATGATCGAGATACTGTGCTCCAAGTCGTCCATAACCGCGGACACGGCTTTCAGAAAGTTTTAACCCGGCCGGGGTGCACAAATAGCAACACACACACGATCAACCTCGGAAAAACCAAATCAAAACCCAACGAGGCTTTCACGACAAAGCAATCACAGGATTCAGAAAAATTTCAGGGGGCCACCCCATTGAGTAGACCCGCAACGAAGTAAGCTAGCTCCGAGACGGACTCAAGGTTTGCGTCAATGGCTGTAAACGACTGGGAACCCCAAACGGGGCTTGTCGATACCGCAAAAACACTCCGCTTACCTAAACAGTACAGTGTGCTCCTCGCACAATCGTAAATAAAGCAGTAAAGCATGGCATAAGTACAGGATCGTAAATAAAACCTCAAACTAGTTTGTGGCCCCAAGAAATAAGACTGAATCAAGCTCTGGCTAAGGGGGGCCCATAATTCCCCGTATGTGGATAGCGCGATAAATCAAGGAACAGGTATCAAGCACTCGGGGTCCTACGGGACACAAGTGGACGGTTAACAACCAAATAACATCTATTGCCCACCTGTGCCTCTTCTTACCTACTTCAATTTTAGTTGTTAAACAATAATTAAAGTGAGCAAAAAGTAAAGCCATGACCATCTCCAACATCAAACATGTGGCAATGCTCCAACAACTGTGGTACTTGACGACACGCAACAGCACTTGGGCAAGCGACTACGACGCGCAGGTCCAACTATCTACCAAGCAACGGTAATAGGGGGTGTCCAAGGCAATCTAAGGCTGCAAGGGATATCACGGGTACGAAAACTAGAGCATCGCAACACAGATAGCAATAGATCAACAGGAGGGAATAAATACTATAAAAGTAAGATAGGTAGAAAGGGGGAGATGCTCGCCTGAAAACATTGCCGAAGGTTCAACCGAAGATCGGGTCGACACTCGCATCAACTCAACGGCCTTATCCGCGAAGAAGCAAAACACTAGAATAAACACCGGATGCAATATTTAATACAACGGCAGAAGATCGGCATGATGCATGTATGATGTATGGCATGGCAAAGATGCGATGCAATTAGGTCATATTAAGCGAAACCGGGGTCCCGACAATTAATTAAACGGTTCAAGTTAGACAGAACCCCCGCAAATTAAATGTCGTAATCACAGGGCAAGATAAGTTACCGGTTCGCTACATCAATTTAAATGAGGCCGATATGAGACTAGATTTGCCCGCATATGGGCCCCATATTTAATTATAAGGTGAATCGGCGTAAGGCCCCCAAACCACACAAATATGCATGCAAGTATGGCAATTAATATGCAACAAGTTGTATTATACTATAAAATAGGGTTTCGGGAAGGGGTTCACACTTTAGAGGGTCTCGACGAACTTGGTTCCGGGGTTCGGGGTTCGACAGGGGCTCAGGGTTCGACGGAAACGGTCTCGGCAGGAACATCTCGGACATCGGAGTAGGTCTTGTCGCAACCGGGAAGCAGGACTTGGTTCGGCGTCGGGGCGCATCGGGTTCTTCCGGGTCGGTGTCGTTCTTATCGTCGCGAAGATCTTGTCGGGTCCGCGCTTCAGATCGGTCTCCGGTTCGGGCCTCAGGGTCTTGGGGTTCGCGTCCGTGTGGCGATCTTGTCGTTCCGTGTCGGTGATCTTGGCGTCCGGGGGTAGATCTTGGCGCATTCGCGGTGGTCGGGCCATGTTGTCGGCGGTCATGACGTTCGTGACGGAGCACTTGTCGTACCGGTGGCGATCTTGGCGTTCTTCAGGTTAGGGTGCGGTTCTCGGCGAACTGGTCGGTTCCCTGTCGGAGGTCTTGGCGCTTCGGATCCTTGAGATCGGGGTCTTCGGTTCCATGAGGGAGAGAACGTCGTGTTCGGTCTTCGAGTTCCGGGAGCAAGCGCTAGGGTTCGTGTGGGCGATCATGTTTTCCATGAGGGAGAGCTCGGGGTTCGTCTTTGCTTGTCGATGGCCTCAGGAAGATCTTGAGACATCACGATGTGGGCAACATACCAACACCATGTCACCACTTTACTGACAGATAGCAGCACCAACACTTGAAGGAGACGCAAGGCAGACGGCAGAGGTGCAGCCTTGGTGACGGAGGCGGGCAGCCGGGCTCGGATCGGGGCGACAGCGGGCGGCAGCACGCAGGCACGCGAGGCAGCAGCTCGCTGCAGGGCACGGCGGGGGTCGGCCATGGCGGGGCGGCGACGAGAGGCCGGCGAGATGGAGGGCTGCGGGTCGGCGGTCGAGGAGGTGATGGCAGAGGCGGAGCGGTAGGGGCGACGACCGGCGACGGCCGCGGCAGGAGGATGTCCGCGGGTGGAGAGGAGCGATGGGGAGGAGCGACCGGAGAGGAGAGGACGGCGTGGCGTCGGGGCGCGTCCTGGAGGAGAGAGGCGCCAGAGGGGAAGGACCGGTGGCTGAACTCGGTGGCGGGACAGCGCGGCCTCGGGCTCGAGCGGCCGGAGCTGCCGGCGGCGCGCTGCGGCGGAGGAAGCGGGGCCGACGCGGGGAGGTGCGGGGCGGAACCGGCCGGAGGCGGACGACGGTGAGGCGGGCTCGGGCGGTGGTGGCGGGGCAGACGGCCGCGCCGGCGGCGGAAGGCGGAGAGGAGGCTGTGGGGAGCTTGATGGAAGGGGGCGCCGGCGAGATGGAGGCCGTGGCGGGGCGGGGCCCTGGCCGGACGAGGCCACGCGGAGGGGACGTGCTGGCGGCGGAGGGGGGCTCGACGGAGGAAGGAGCGGCGGTCGCTGGCGGCTCCGCGGGGAAAAGGCGAGGGCAGCGGTGGCGCGGGCTCGCCGGAGAGGGGCGAGCTCCGGCGGCCGGAGAAGAGGGCCAGGCGGCGCGGGCCCGGAAGCGGCGAGGAAGGAGGAGGAAGGGGAGAGGAGCTGGGCGCTGTGAGAGGTGGGAGACGCGGACCTGGGGAGGGGTGCCAGGAGAGGTGACGTGGGGTGGGGCAGGTGGGGACGGGTGGGGCTGGCGCGTGTGGACTGGGTGGATCGGTGTGGGAGTGAGAGGGAGTGGGGGGACCGACATGTGGGGCCAGGGGGAGTGGGCTGTGGTTGGGGAAGAGAGAGAGGGAGAGAGAGGGAGTGGGTTTGACCAGGGGGTGACGTGGCAGCTGGGGGTTGGCTGGAGGGAAGGAAGAGGGTGAGGTGGCGTCTCGCGATAGGAGGGGGTGATGTGGCAGCTGGGTGGGTAGACTAGGTCTGGGTGTAAAAAGGGTTTTAGGGTGGACCGATTATTATGGGGGTGGTCGTTCGGGTCGAATCGGCCCGTTCGACTGCCCCACTAAAAATAATTAAATATTTTATTTATTTCAAACAGGGCTTTTGCAAAACGATAGCACACAAATCAAAATAATCCGGAGACCCGGGTTTTGCGTTGAATTAAAGACGGGGCGTTTGGAAAACAAATTAGGTTTTTCTGCAAATAGTTTCATGCAAACAAATGCAAGATGGTGACGATGCTTAAATGCAATGTGGCATGATGACATGAGCATGCGGTCATGATGATGCAATGCACAAAAACAACGCGATTTTCTAGTAGTGGTTTTGCGGGATGCCACATTCTTATAGGCGAAGGGGAAGACCGAGGGGGAGACCGAGTTGGCCGCACCCCCTAGGCGCGGGCTAGGACGGGCGGCGTGTTGGAGATATGCCCAAGAGGCAATAATAAAGTGGTTATTATCATATCTTCACACTTATGATAAATGTTTACATACCATGCTATAATTGTATTAACTGGACACATTAATACTTGTGTGATTTGTAAACTAAAATAAGAGTCCCTAGTAAAGCCTCTTGTTAAACTAGCTTGTTGGTTAATATATGATCATGGTTTCCTGATCATGAACATAGAGATGTTATTAACAACAAGGTCATATCATTAGGAGAATGATGTGATGGACATACTCCTATAGATAAGCGTAGCATAAAGATCAAGTCATTTCATTAGTTCAATTGCTATATGCTTTCTGATACATAGTAACCTAATTCCTTCGACCATGAGATCATGCATATCACCTTTACCGGATGGATGCTTTGATGTCATCAAACACCACACCGTAACAGGGTGGCTATAAAGCTGGCATTGAGTGTTCAGAAAGTATTGGTTGAAACACATGGATCAAGAGTGGGATTTGTCCATCCATATGACGGATAGATATACTCTGGGCCCTCTCGGTGAAATGTCATCCAATTAGCTTGCAAGCATGTGATTGGCTCACAAGGGATCACATATCACGGGAACGAGAAAAGAGTACTTATCAGTAACGAGGTTGAACTAGGTATGCAGAGATACCGACGATCATAACCTCGGATAAGTAAACTATCGTGAGACAAAGGGAAATTGGTATCGTATGTAAGTGGTTCATTCGATCGCAAAGTAATCGTAGAAATATGTGGGAGCCATATGAATTTCCAGATTCCTCTATTGGTTATTGTTCGGAGAAGTGTCTCGATCATGTCCGCATAATTCACGAACCGTAGGGAGACACACTTAAGGATTCGACGTTGTTTGAGTAGTTATGGTATTATGAGAAAGAGACTGAATGTTGTTCGGAGTCTCGGATGGGATCCGGGATATCACGAGGTGATCCGGAATGGTCCGGAGAATAAGATTCATATAAGGAAAGTCCCGTTTCGGAGTTCGGGAATGATTCCGGTGTTTTCATCGGGAATGTTCTAGAAGGTTCCGGATTGTCCGGCACTCCGGGGGGGAGGGTACATGAGTGTGTCATTGAATGATTGCATCATGTACTAAGTGTTCTTGCTGTTCCAAAAACATGAAAGTCAAATTGCCAGTTTGAAAGTCAAACGGCTAAAACAGGAAACTGTGGAAAACAGGAAACTGTGGGAAACAGGAAACTGTGGGAAACAAGCAAGAGGAGGTTGAAACCAACTTGGAGGAGGAGTTCCTCTCCTCCATGGCCGGCGCCCAGCCCTAGGCCGAGTTGGGGAGGGACTCCCTCCCTCCCTGGCGCGCCTAGCCCCTCCACCTATAAAAGGAGGGGCAGGGCTCCTCCTTGAGACACACAAGTTTCTACCTCTAATCTCCGGTTTAGAGCCGTTTGGTTTAGAGCTTCTAATTGCTTTAGCCTGCGGTTTAGAGCCTTCTAATTGGTGTGTCTAATCTCTAGACCACTAATATCCCTCTCTCATAATCCACCATACTCGCTCCGGCTTAAGGCGAAGCCCTGCGAGATCTCCCCTCTACTTCCGGTACCACGCCGTTGTGCTGCCGGAATCGCGAGGAGAGTGCTACAACCTTCGCTGCCTGCTGTAACAAGGGAGAGGAAGGTCTTCGTCGAGTACCGAACGTGTGACCGACTGCGGGAGCGCTGCCGGAACGTGGCGCCGGAAGGATCGTCTACGCGATCTTGAGATCGGAAAGAGTACGACTACATCACCCACGAGAATCTGCTCTCGTTAACCGCTTTGGAATCTTCGAGGGTAAGTTATTCCATCGACTCGTTGCTACAATCTAGTAGATAGATCTTGGCTTGTTTGTTTGTATGCGATAGAAAAATTTTGTTTTCCATGCTACGAACCCCTACAGTGGTATCAGAGCCGTGTCTATATGTAGATCTGTTGCACGAGTAGAACACAATGGTCATTGTGGGCGTTGATGCTTTTATTGTTGATTGCTTCTTGTGTACTTTGTATCTTGCGGTATGTTGGGATGAAGCGGCCCGGGCTAACCTTACATGACATCGTTCATGAGACTTGTTCCACGCTTGACATGCAACTTGTATTGCATAAGTGGCTTTGCGGGTGCCTGTTTCTCCTAGCATAGTTAAGATCCAATTTACAACGGGTGATTAACAATACTAGTATCAATGTTGTGGTTCTTGTTCGTAAGTTAGAACGACACTTATTGAAAGCCCCAAACCACGTAAAATATGCAAAGAAAGTAGAGGCGTCTAACTTTGTTTTGCAGGGGTGTGCAGTGATGTGATATGGCCATGATTGTGATTATATATGATGTATGAAATGTTCCTTATTGTAAGTTGGCAACCGGCAGGAGCCATATGGTTGTCTTTAAATTCTGTTAAGACCCGCGTGTCTATTCAAAGTAGTTGTAATAGTTGAAGCCGGTGGACAACAACCATGGAGAGGCGTCATTGACCTTGATGCAATGCCGGTGATGATGGAGATCATGTTCATGCTGGAAGATGGAGATCGGAAGCACAAAGAAGAAAGGCCATATCATATCACAAATTATGAATTGCATGTGATGTTAATCCTTTATGCATCTTGTATTGCTTAGTAGACGACGGTAGCATTATAAGATGATCCCTCATGCACATAAATTTCAAGTTCTAAAGTGTTCACCCTTAGTATGCACCGTTGTTAATGCTTGTTGTTTCGAAGCACCACGTGATGATCGGGTGTGTTAGATTCCGCAAGTGTATACAACGTAAGCAAGCCAGATTTGCTTATGCGGTAGCTAAGGTTTGATCTTGACGAGCCTAGCATGTACAGACATGGCCTCAGGAACACGGATTACCGAAAGGTAGAGCATGAGTCATATAGTAGATATGATGAACATGTTGATTGTTCGCCATTGAAGCTATATCAACTCTCGTGATGATCGGTTTTGATGTGGTGGATTTGGTTCGTGTGATCACTAAAACAATGTGAGGGATATTGTTTTGAGTGGGAGTTCACCTAGATTAATTATTAATTAGAACTCAATTTATCATAAACTAAATCAAAGTGAATTTGCATAGTTGTTGTAGTCATTGGCATCCGTTTACCACCTTGCGCTTAGTTATAATTGAGATGATAGAACTATAGAATTCTGGTTAGTTACTTTACGAACTGGTATCGTATTGTTTTGAAGTGTTAATCTAAAGTTTAAAAGTCCTATTGCAAACTTTCAGTAAGTTCCGGTTACTCCATGAAGTTTAATAATTAGTATTAAATCAAGAGTAACAATTCCAAGTGTTAGTATATAAGTATCATGTTTGTTTCCATGATTCTTGATATTCAAAGGATTGTCTTAATATCAAGGTTATCTAGGATCTGAAAGAGTTGTTTCAGAAACCATGATGTGTGGAAGATATTGTGATATCTGAAACGAAGTTTTGGTTACAACATGATAGAGTATAATATGGCAAAGTTCATGTTCTCATATTTTGATGAGAATTTGCAAAAGGTTGGAGACACTTGTTGTCCTAATCCTCCAAATGGTTTTGGATAGCAACATTATACTCATAATTCATCGTTATAAGTTAAAAGTAGCTTGATCATGGACGATTCCATGATAAGGGTGAATATTTGATGTAGGTAAAATGTTTACTACACCAAGTGATTACTAAAGAAAGGAATTTGAAAGAACACCAAACATTTGATGATGGTGATCTACTTCAAAGTGCAAGTCTAAAGACATTGGTATTTAACTATACACGCTTTTGGACTATATGTCATATGTATGACTCCACTATTGATGTTGATAGATTCTTTCAAACAGAAAAGGAAATATTGAAAGAAAATCTCATAAATATATGGCAGAAAGGAAAAGACTAGAATTGTTCAGTTTAAGTATATAGATGATATATATGTTATGGCTATATTCTTTGCTTATTAAACAATGTGGTTCTTAAGTATTTAATACTGAATTTGTTGGTATGAATCGTCATACGAAACAACAGAATTCATGAACTACAGTGGCCTAAGTAATTAGCAAAAGAATATGTGATGATGTTCATCGAGAACAAATAAAGGGTTATTGTGTTGCTCGTTAAATATCAAAGCTTGCCTTCAAAGATTTGTTTTATCAGGTATTATGAGAACAAAAGGGTTGTTCAAATAATTGCCGTAATCCATAAAAGATGGATGATTCACAAATCTTGTTGGAGAAATCACATCCATAAAACTAGTGCTAAAAATGTCGAAAGACAAATTGATTGAAAGATCACTTAGGAAGTGACATCGCCGTTTAAATTATATTGGAAAGAAAACATGAAGAAAGTCCATGAGGATGGAATTTTGGAGTCTTTTGATTTTGATCAAATAACGCTTGTGAAACTTTCCTAGAGATAATTAAAACTTCGTTCATAGGCCAAAAGGGAACGAATGACTAGCTTATTTGAACTTGTACATATTGTTGTACAAAGTCCATTATGTGTAGTCAAAAGCGATGGATTTCAACTTCATATGTTTTCTCCAAAAATTTGAGTGAATATATGAATATTTACTTAATAAGGATGAAGTGTGAAACATTTGAAAAGTTCAAGGCTTTTCAAGATGAAGTGCAAAATCATTGTAACAAGAATATAAATAGTTTATGATAAAGATCATAAAGGAAGATATTTGAGTTACAAAGTTTAGCATAATACCTAAGATTTATGGAATCGTTCCGTGGATTTGCATTTCCCGAAACACCATAAGAGTATGGAGGATTCGAGATATGTAATTAAACCTTGTTTGACATGGTAAGATCAAAGGTATAATTCATAAAACTGCCATTATATTTTAAAGATTAAAAGCTTTAGAGATTACCGTTTTTCCACTGAAAAGAGCTTCATCATAATCCGTTGAATTGACACCATATAAAGTTATGGTTTGGGATAAAACCCAAGTTGTCCTTTCTTAAACATTGGTATGCTATGCATAAGAAAGATGTTTGCAACCAAAGTCGGATGAACCTGTCTTTGCTAAGTATTCCTCCATAACACCGGAGACAAAAGTGTTTGTCACTTAGAACGTCAAGTTTCTTTTAGAAGGAATTTTTTCGTGAAAAGTTAAGTGGGAGGACAATAGAACTTTGAT
The DNA here is from genome assembly GCA_916181665.1 of Avena sativa. Lineage (NCBI taxonomy): Eukaryota > Viridiplantae > Streptophyta > Magnoliopsida > Poales > Poaceae > Avena > Avena sativa. The sequence continues at coordinate 19,977,337 of OV702284.1, forward strand.
AAGGTTAAAAGAACCTTAGCTATATGTGCAAAGTTGCGCAGCGCCGAAAAGTGTTCCGGAGGCAGCAACAAAGCTCATGGCTCACGTACCTCAAAGGTTGTGGTCACGGAGATCCAAGTTCCTATTGAAACAAGTAGGTCGGATGAACAATCAAATACCAAGATTTGAGGGTTGAATCATTATTTGAGAATAATGAACCGACTACATGCAAAGAAGCGATGATGGGCCCTGACTCCGTCAAATGGCTTGAAGCCATAAAATCCGTGATAGTTCCATACACGAGAAATCAAGTTTTGAACTTGAAGGACCCTCGAGAAAGGTGTAAGACCTTACAGTTGTGTCTGGATCTATAAATAAATAGACATGGATGTTTTACATCTATGAAATTATAGACATGTTGGGAAAGAGTTCACAACAATGTTCAAAAGTTGTATATGACAAGATTTGATCTTTCATAGTGATATTTAGTCTAGACGGATTAATGTAGCAGCCACTACATATAATTTGTTATATGGTAGTTGAATAAACAAAACAAGTTCTTCTAATAGAATCGTTACCTAGGACATGTGCATAACACGGTCCATAGGGTTTTGTTAATTCAAAAGGATGCTAAAAGCATATGCAAACTTCAATGGTTAAAGTGAGCATTGCGGAGTTGGAATCTTCACTGTGATGAAACTGTTAAAAGAGTTTAAAAGTTCATTAGAGACGATGAAGATGCTTGCATTTGCAAGAAATTAAGTGGGAGCGCTAAGACATGTTTCTAATACATTATGTGGAAGACATATTGTTGATTAGAAATAATGTATCTTTTATTAACACATATTAAGAATTTCATCCCGATGAAAGACTTAGGCAAAACCCAAATATTTGGCATCAATAGACGCTAATATGGTTGTGCCAGAAGTACATAGACAAGATATTGAATGAGTTCAATATAGAAACTACAAGAGAGGTTCTTGTCGCACAGAAAGGATTGAATGAGTTCAATGTTGATGATATATTCAAGTGTATTGACATTTGGTAAAGTGAGACAAATAATCAAGTATAGATTGATACTTGATGTATGAAATCACAAAGAGTATTTATATCAATCATACTGTGATATGTACAAATCCAGATATGTCCTATGCTCTAAATGTTGTGAGCAAATACCAGAATGATTCGTAAGATAATCATTGGACAATAGTAAGGATATTCTTATGATCTTTTGGAAGAACTAAGAGTATAATATTTATAGAAGTGACAAATAGATGGTTAGTTCATTGTAAAAGTACTACATTGATACTAGTTTTGTCACAAAGTACAAATTAAGTTTATCTCAATCTAAACTAAGGGTGGCACAATATAATGGAAAGTGAGTTCCATAATGGATTTGGATGAGTTCCAAAGTTAAGACATTGTGACAGATACTACAACAAAAGGCTAAGTATATGACTGCTATAATAGCAGCTAAAGAGGGCGTTTGTGTCAAGTAGTTTGTTATCAAACTAGGTGTAGTTCACAGCGGGATAATACTATGAAGATATATTGTACGACAATATTATCAACATGTTTTAACCCCAAAGAGCTAAAGGTCACACCGAAAGACCAAATTTATACAAAGCCATCTCATTAGAGAATGAGTGATGCGTAGAGACGCAAAGACATGCAATTACACACGGACCTGGAAGTGTCAGATCCGGAGATCAGTTGACCACTAGCAATCGTGTACATACAACACCGGAAAGCCATAGGTGTTGAATACACAAAGGTTTGAAACTAGATTATTGACTCTAGTGCAAGTGGGAGACTGTTGGAGATATGCCCAAGAGGCAATAATAAAGTGGTTATTATCATATCTTCACACTTATGATAAATGTTTACATACCATGCTATAATTGTATTAACCGGAAACATTAATACTTGTGTGATTTGTAAACTAAAATAAGAGTCCCTAGTAAAGCCTCTTGTTAAACTAGCTTGTTGGTTAATATATGATCATGGTTTCCTGATCATGAACATAGAGATGTTATTAACAACAAGGTCATATCATTAGGAGAATGATGTGATGGACATACTCCTATAGATAAGCGTAGCATAAAGATCAAGTCATTTCATTAGTTCAATTGCTATATGCTTTCTGATACATAGTAACCTAATTCCTTCGACCATGAGATCATGCATATCACCTTTACCGGATGGATGCTTTGATGTCATCAAACACCACACCGTAACAGGGTGGCTATAAAGCTGGCATTGAGTGTTCAGAAAGTATTGGTTGAAACACATGGATCAAGAGTGGGATTTGTCCATCCATATGACGGATAGATATACTCTGGGCCCTCTCGGTGAAATGTCATCCAATTAGCTTGCAAGCATGTGACTGGCTCACAAGGGATCACATATCACGGGAACGAGAAAAGAGTACTTATCAGTAACGAGGTTGAACTAGGTATGCAGAGATACCGACGATCATAACCTCGGATAAGTAAACTATCATGAGACAAAGGGAAATTTGTATCGTATGTAAGTGGTTCATTCGATCGCAAAGTAATCGTAGAAATATGTGGGAGCCATATGAATTTCCAGATTCCTCTATTGGTTATTGTTCGGAGAAGTGTCTCGATCATGTCCGCATAATTCACGAACCGTAGGGAGACACACTTAAGGATTCGACGTTGTTTGAGTAGTTATGGTATTATGAGAAAGAGACCGAATGTTGATCGGAGTCTCGGATGGGATCCGGGATATCACGAGGTGATCCGGAATGGTCCGGAGAATAAGATTCATATAAGGAAAGTCCCGTTTCGGAGTTCGGGAATGATTCCGGTGTTTTCATCGGGAATGTTCTAGAAGGTTCCGGATTGTCCGGCACTCCGGGGGGGAGGGTACATGAGTGTGTCATTGAATGATTGCATCATGTACTAAGTGTTCTTGCTGTTCCAAAAACATGAAAGTCAAATTGCCAGTTTGAAAGTCAAACGGCTAAAACAGGAAACTGTGGAAAACAGGAAACTGTGGGAAACAGGAAACTGTGGGAAACAAGCAAGAGGAGGTTGAAACCAACTTGGAGGAGGAGTTCCTCTCCTCCTTGGCCGGAGCCCAGCCCTAGGCCGAGTTGGGGAGGGACTCCCTCCCTCCCTGGCGCGCCTAGCCCCTCCACCTATAAAAGGAGGGGCAGGGCTCCTCCTTGAGACACACAAGTTTCTACCTCTAATCTCCGGTTTAGAGCCGTTTGGTTTAGAGCTTCTAATTGCTTTAGCCTGCGGTTTAGAGCCTTCTAATTGGTGTGTCTAATCTCTAGACCACTAATATCCCTCTCTCATAATCCACCATACTCGCTCCGGCTTAAGGCGAAGCCCTGCGAGATCTCCCCTCTACTTCCGGTACCACGCCGTTGTGCTGCCGGAATCGCGAGGAGAGTGCTACAACCTCCGCTGCCTGCTGGAATAAGGGAGAGGAAGGTCTTCGTCGAGTACCGAACGTGTGACCGACTGCGGGAGCGCTGCCGGAACGTGGCGCCGGAAGGATCGTCTACGCGATCTTGAGATCGGAAAGAGTACGACTACATCACCCACGAGAATCTGCTCTCGTTAACCGCTTTGGAATCTTCGAGGGTAAGTTATTCCATCGACTCGTTGCTACAATCTAGTAGATAGATCTTGGCTTGTTTGTTTGTATGCGATAGAAAATTTTTGTTTTTCATGCTACGAACCCCTACACGGCGTGGCCAGGGGATGTGGGCCCCTCGTGGCCCTCCTCCGTCTCATCTTCTGGATCCGTGTTCTCCTCGGTGAAATATTGAATTTCGCTTTTGTCCCGTCCAATTTCGAGAATATTTATTTTCTGGCTTTTCTGGAACCAAAAACAACAGAAAACAGGCAATTGGCACTGTGGCAACTTGTTAATAGGTTAGTCCCGGAAAATGTATAAAAATACCTCAAAGTGTAGACAAATCATAGCAAAGTGGATACTAAACAAGCATGGAACATCTAAAATTATAGATACGTTTACGACGTATCAGAAACCCAGCTGTGCCGCTATCTCAAAACCATGAAGAAAAAGAAGTATTGCGTCGTGTGCTACGTGGGCTCTGGATCCGAATCTGTCGATGCTGGAGCCGGTAACGATTCAGTTCCTGATGCTATCGGAGAAAATAATGACTAACCTGCTTGCCCTCAGGAATCACTAACGTCGCAGGAACTCCGAGACTTTGAGAAGGAAATGGAAACGTACAAAGAAGGATGCACCTCCAAACCAGCGATGAGCTGGAGAACCCTCCGAGTCCATATGATAGCATGGACGAAGACTACACCATGCAAGACGATATGGACATCGGTGATTCGTCCGAGGTCCAAAAGCCAACCACGACGAAAAGTACCGACAGAAATTTATCTCCTGGTACCAGACCGAAAGCCTTCTTTGCCACTGGTACGCACGTTAAGGCTACTGGGTGGTCAAAGAAGAAGAACAACAACAAGAACCCGACACCGGCAGAGCCGGTAGAGGAAGCCAACAAGGAAGAAGTTGACGAAGAGATCGAGATAGAGAATCATGACGGAGATCCGATTAATCCCACACCGATCGATCCTCCTGTTGATGGACACGTTGTCACTAAGGGTGCACGTGAAATATATGAAGATGCACTCACTATACCAATCCAAACTGCTTCGGATCTCACTCCAGAGGAGCTGGAGAAAAGGGCTGAGGACCTAGAAAAACATTGCTTGTTTTTGCTCAAGGAAGTTGCCCGCATCGTCGAGCTCAAACAATAGATAGACAGAATCTTGCCCAGTACCAGCCAGAATTCAAGCGACTTCCGAACATGACAAGGGGAGGTCCGATTCTTGCTAATATGGACCCGAATGTCCATAGAGATTTATTTGACGGTAAAACCGAAGAGAAGATCCGATTCTATAGCACGCCAGTGAAGAAAGTTGCGGCTGCTCGAGCCATCCCTGCCAATAATCTGTCTCCAGAACGGGTGCACGTGAGAGGGTAACAATTATAGGATCAATGCCCACATTCAACGTGTGTTCTAACCGTACAAACAGAACTACACATAGATCGGCTTTGATACCACTATAAGGGTTCGCATCAGAAAACAATAAATTTTATAACTAGCGTACACTAATTTTCAAGATCTATCTTGGAGTAATGTTATAACAGAAAGGTTGCATTGACATACCCTTATAGACCGAAAGCGTTTAACATTCATGATGGATGTGGATGATATAGTCTAACGATGTAACCGACCTCAAGGTCACATAGATCCTCGCACAACGACAAGGTGCCACAACTGGATGCACTTCCATGGTTTCGCACATCGTTTGGTGCTCAATAATGATTCACGTTTCTCCGATATAGCCGAGATTACGAAAATAGATCTTTTGGATTGGGGCACCAATATCATGACGACGTAGAGTGGTGAAGTCATCTCTTACCTGCGCAGTTCTTCTAGGAACCACGAGCGCAAAAGCCAACGAGGGAGAGAGAGAGGAGAGCAACATGGGAGAGGACCTCTAGGGCTTATGGGATTGTGTGTGCCTCCCCTCCCCCACGTGCCCCCTCCTTATATAGGGGGAGGGGTGCGCCCTATAACATGGGGCCGGCGGCTAGGGTAGGTGGAGGTTATCGTGGCCAGGGATGGCCCCACCCCACGCGCCCCAAACCCTGGGTGCCCTCCCCCCTTTTCCTTATCCACATGGGGGAGGCGGCCCCTTCATGGGCCTCCCCTCCAGGAGGGGCCCATTTAGGTGGGCTGGCCCTAACATCAAATAGTAAATATTTTTTTAGTATTAATTCTATTAATTAGTATTAACTAGATATTATCTAATTCCCTATGCTCTGAAACACCTTTCAGATCACTACGAGCAACCTTCGGATCCAGACATAACGTTCTCGGTTCTCTCTTCTCTTTACTACGGTGATCCCGATGATTCCAAAGCTATCTCTAAAGATTCATCAAACCCTTAAGTGTGTTATCCTACGGTTTGGAAATACAACACACATGATTGAGAAACTTCTCTGACCAATGATCATCAACGGGACCTGGATGCCCATAATGACCCCTACGCATTCCATGAATATATGTCGTTAAACAATAAACTTCGAGTCCAATTCACTTTGTTACTTTGATATCTGACTTGTCCGAGATCTGGTCGTCGGTATCATCATACATACTTCAATCTCGTTACCGACAAGTGCTACTTAACTCGTTCCAGTGATATTCCATCCTCATGACCTAGTTATACGCTCTGCAACTTCATGGATATAATCTCACCCAGTGGGCCTGGTGTATCTTCCTGTCACCCGCCTAGGACGGCGGCGATCTAAAAAGTTGCTTTCCGCTAGGCCCTACGTCGACGGTGCCCGGCGTCGCCCAGCCCCGCCATCTACTGCTCAACGTTGGCAGGGCCCTCGCTGTCGCTGCCTTTCTCGGCTTGGTGCAACGGTCCGATGCCATAGTAGCACGCCGTCCGGATGACGGCCTCCGTCGCGTCAATCCTAGCCTACAAGACCACCCACTTGACGGTCGCGTGGCACCGGAGCCTCTCGGAGCTGCGCTGCGGCCAACTCCTCATGTCCGCCTCCTCCATCTGACGGCGCCGCGCGAAGACCCGCTCCATCTCGGCGTTCCAGTGCGTGGCTACCTCGGCCGCCGCCTCCACTGCATCCTGTTATATGTTGAACCAAATTATTCTACAAAGTTTAGGCCAACTTCTGACGAGTGGAGCGAGGCCCGTCGCCGGAAGCTTGGGCTGAGTGTAACGAGTCTGAAGACCTAGGTTTCCACCGATATATAAACCCCTTGTAAACCGCCGGTTGGGATGAGTTGCATCTGTGAAATCCCTAGCATTTGTAAACACTCCACGATATAGTGAAGTTTCGCTGGCTGGCGCCCGTGGTTTTTTCCTCTCTTTATTGGAGAGGTTTTTTCATGTTAAATCTATGTCCCCTTGCTGTGTTTTTCGTTTTCGTTCTTCATTATCTTCTTGTCACAATTGTAACACATCCGCCTCGGCCTGGGCCAAAGCGAAGGCCACCAGCGGGTCGTCCTCCTCCTCCTCATCCGCTGCCTCCACCGCCTCCGTTGCGGGCTTCATCGTGGCCTTGGCCGCGCGCGTAGCGGCGGCACATATGGCCATCCCGGCCTCGAGAATGACCGCCAGGACCTCCCACTCGGCCGTCTTGAATGCGCGGTCGTCGACGTCACCCTTGGTGGGTTTTTTTTTTTTTTTTTTAAACAGAGTCACGCTTGGTGGTTGCGAAGGAGACATGCAAAACCCACTGCTCGTAGCTGACGCCCGGCACGGCGATCTCCTTGTCGAGGTCCTCCAATCCGGCATCGTCGTGGCTGCATGGTCCCAAATACGTACGGGAGATATCGATATATCACCAGCTAGCTCACACCTACGTACTGGGATCAACCAAACATTTCGGAGCCGTCGAATTAATGCAACTCGCCGATCGGTCGGCGGAGGCATAAACATTTTAAATATACTCGATCGTACGTAACCGTTTCATGAAGCAGAATGCATGGAGATAGATGAAAACTGAGGGCCTGCTGGGGAGCTTTAACCGAAGTTCTATAGTAGTAGTACAGTACATTATCTCCCGTCATGACTGCTTGCGTGGTTGATCTGGCCTTTACCGGCCGGTCGGGCGGAATATGGGCGTACGTCTGACAACTGACAAGTAGATCCGATCAAGTCGGTGCAGTGGCATAAATGATGTGCCATGCGCTTCTATCACAAAGCTAGCTAAGTATAGGGGAACAGTGTAAAAAGGACACATCGACACACACAATCAATCATCCATGTACGTTTATTCGGCCACGATTTGGCCTATCGACACACACAATCAATCATCCAACGTAGTTAATGCCGTGCCTGCCAAAGTGCCAATAATTAACCTATATATCCAGACCTACCAGCTACTAGCCGTGCACATTCACTCATGGAGCGACCGACACGGCCACTTCAGTATCCTGTATTGCAATACACGGGCACTGGTTGTTGGGAGTTGGAGTAGGAGTTCCTTTGTGTCGGATGCGGGAAAAAATATTCCGTTTTCTTACCGTATTCGTTAAAAATAGTTCTCTCGTTTTCTTTTCCGTTTTTATTTAAAATATTTTGTTTCTGTTTTTTCCGCAAAATACAATTTCCATTTCTTTTTTATCTTTCTGATTTCTTTTTCCCCAGCAACGAACGGAAAATTTCTTACCGTGTTAACCCTACTCCCTCCGTCCGCAAATAAATGTACTTCTAGCCTTGTATTAAGTCAAATTTTATTACGTTTGACTAACTTTTTAGAACAACGTACCAACATTTATAACACTAAATTGTTACTATTAGATTTGTTTTAAAATCTAGTTTCATAATATATCAATTTGATTTAATATATATATTTGACTTATGCAAAAGCTAGATGTACACTTATTTGTAGTGGGAGTGAGTACATGGAACGACCGACACGGCCACTTCTGTTCTCTTGTAGGGTTGCAATATACGGACACTGGTTGTTGGGAGTTGGAGTACGGAGTTCCCTTGTGTCGGATGCCGGAAAATAAGTGTACCGCTTCATTCAACTCTCGCCTCGTTCCTCCTGTAGGCATCCAGCATCTATTCTGTTGCCAACCACAGCCTAATTAGCGGACTTCTTAATTACACTATGCACTGTTGACAACTCTAGCACATCTCAACATTTAGTACTAGTATTCTTAATTAGCGGAATTTTACCATTCAGTGGATCAAAACGTTTACGTTTATATTCATTTTTTTTAGAAATTCTTTTAGTCTGCACTACTCATATAGCGTGCAGATTTTCAGAATTAGGTGCCAATATACGATTATGTGCATTTTGTGTACAATAAAAGAACTAGAGCTTAGACAGATGCATGATGCACTACTCATATAGCATGAATGTTGTCACGAGTGATCGTGGTGTGGCGCTGAGCCTGATCCGGCACAACATCACGGTGGCGGTGGTTCGGGGTGGCGGTGCAGCAGCGGTCGTGCACACCTATGTTTCTTCGACCGTTTGTTCAGGAGGGAGCGACACAAAGCTCTTCAATTTATTGCCTTCATGTGTTGGGGAGGTGACCCCGGATAGGGTCAAGACAGGGGAGGACAAGAGGAGTCTCCCTTGTCATATGTCGAGTTACTGTTTGTATCGGTCGAGCTAAGCAAGGCCATGACAGCTACAGAAGGATAAACACCTTATCCGGCCGACATATGAGTTAAGTCGTCCCAGTAAGTCTGACTAACTTGAACACAGGTGAATGCCGAGCCGAGTTATGCGAGACAAGGCCGAGTAACACGAAGCTTGCAGGAGAAGGAGGTGCCTATAGTCAAACCCTAGTCGCTAGCTAGGGAGAATCTGAACAGAGCCAAGCACAAAGGACAAGGAGCAGACCAGCAGAAGGGCAGAAGAAGGTCACGGAGGTGACAGTCATGGAACCCGAGGCGCGCAGGGGGGGCTCTCTGGAACATTGCCGTCGTTAGAAGGGGGACACGGAAAGAGGGTCGCCGAGTTACCATATTGGGACAAGCATATTCCTCGAATATGCTTGCCACGTCAGCCCTAGGAGGAACCAAGGTACCCCTTTATAAGGGGAGAAGCAGGCTCCTGAGAAGGGATCAATTCATTCCACGCCGTAAGGCTCATGTAGTAGCTATCTTCTTCCTGCAAACAGCTCGAGGAGCACTTGTAATCCCAAAGAAGAGAAATAAAGATCTACATGTTAGCTGTTTGAGTGTAGAGATAACTACATCTTCTCTCCCCGGATCCCTCTAGCATCCATTGGCCCCATACTTTAGCCTACCCATGGCATCTGTCGTGCCACCACCATGACAGTTGGCGCCCACCGTGGGGCCAGCAGCGGTGCTATCTGGAGTCAAGATCCGGACGGGAAACTTCATTCACACCTGCGAGCGCGTTGTCTCTGGCTTAGTCCAGAGATTTGATCTCTGGGACTACGTCAGCGATAACGCAGGCAGCTTCAGGAGAAAAGCTCCACCGCGCAACAGCGTCTTCATCAACTTGGGCATACACTAGATCTACGTCGGCGTCGACACCTCCTGCGTTTATCCTCACCGAGTTATTGATGCAGGAGAGCCTCCCCTCAGCGCTGCGAACGGTCCGCGTGGAGCACGCCCCGTCGGCAGCGTCGAGGTGATGGTCGCAGCCGGGGCACAGACGGCAGCAGTAGGCGCCGGATCAAGCAAGGAACCGGCGGCGGGAGGACAGGTGACCACAAAGCAAGCAGCTCCACAACCCACCGAGGTAGATCCGTCAGCAGCCAAGTCAGCCGAGGTGCAGGAGACAACCCCAAAGGCAGCAAGGGTAAGATGGCCACCTCTGAAAAGACCAGAAAATATTCTGCAGGCAACTATAGATAATCTAACCACGCCTGTAGTGCCGATACTTGATCCGGCTAATGCTCAGGCTGAGTTAGAAGAGACTAGGCAGAAAGTACTGGTAGAGGCAAAAAAGGTGTCGGCCTTGCGGGAGTCCTTGAACAGGACCCTGCTAGAGTATGCCAAGGCAAATAAACTAGATGTTACCCCCGAGCGGGTAGATGAATTAAGGTTGAGAGGAAAAAACCTCATGAATGATATCAACAAAGAGCATGAGACTCATAAGGCAGATTCAATTGATCTAGGCTTGCCGACGTATAGCACCCCGGCAAAGAACCTAAGGGCGGCAAATTCCGCTGCATTGGAGTTAGAAGGATTAACCGGCGAAGCCCGACAGAAACAGCAAGAAAGAGTGATGAGCTGGTACGCATTGCGAACCAGCAAAATGAAGAAATGCTTAGGGCTGACCCGGCAAGACCGGGAGCCTCGCGTATGGTTCATTCGGCTGGAGCAGCGCCCGCCCTATCAGTGGCAGCAACATCCTCACCCGGAAACAACGCGCGAAAAGATAGAGCAGTAACTTTAGGAAAAAGAAATAAGCAAATTGTTCCGTATGATCCGGCAGTAGCCAGAAAAGTCAATGAGAACAGAGGCAATGGGAGCCAAGGTAACAGTGGCGAAAGAAACCCCGGCCGTGCCAACAAAGGCAACGGAAGCCGAGGTAATTGAGACCTCGGAAGAGAAAATCATGAGAACAATGACCCGGCGGAAGGAAGGAGAGACCCACCGCCCAATCCTCAGCCGAGGTATGAACCTCGGCAAGAGCGAGAAGTGAGACCTGCTCACCATAATCAGGCAAACGAGAGGTACAATGATGGTTACTCAGATATGGAGTATGCAGGGCATGGTGGAAATAACCATTATGGAATACATGAAAGAATCATTTACAGAAACTTGCCGTCAAATGATGCAAGATTAAAACTGGACAGGTTGTACCGGTCCAAGTTGTTAGAGGAGCAGGGTCCGCCTGGTCCGGCGTGTTTTGGACCTCGGATCATGGGCGAGCCACCAGTGCCGAACTTTCAGCTGGCAAGGGGCACAAAAACATACAATGGGAGCACCAAACCACAGGATTGGTTGATTGACTATGCTACTTCAGTAAAGATAGCTAGTGGAAACTTGCGATGGGCGGTAAGATATGTCCCGCAGATGCTGGAAGGACCAGCCAGAGTATGGCTAAACAATCTGCCAGCAGGCAATATCAACTTTTGGCTAGATTTTGAAGAGATGTTTGTCAGCAACTTCACCAGTACTTACAAAAGACCAAACAGGCCACATCAGCTTGCTATGTGCAAGCAGAGGCCGAATGAGACAGATAGAGAATTCTTAACTCGGTGGTGTAACCTTAGAAACTCATGTGAAGGTTTATAAAATCTCAAGCGATAGCTTGGTTCGCTCAAGGCTGCCGATACGGCAGTGTTTTATGGCAGAGGTTGCAAAGAGATATGCCGACCACCTTGGCAGAAACCATCAGGATAGCAGATTCATATGCTTTGGGAGATCCGACACAACCAGAACTGATGTCGGCAGAACATGGAGAGCATCAGGATCAATATGCAAGAGATGCAGCCGGATCATCGAGGCGCAACAAAGTTCAGAGGTAGAAGAAGAGAGGAAAGACTGGAGTACATATATGCATCCAATCAGGTGGCAATGGTAGTGCAAGATCAGCAGAGTCACGGAAACAGTCAGCGGCAGAAAAATGGTCCTCAGCAGTGGACGCCAAGGAACGAAGGGAAGAGAAAGTGGACACCAGAACAGAAGAAGCAGTGGAAGGAAAGGCCGAAATACACGTTTGAATCCATGTCGGATCAACCGTGTAAGTTCCATACTCCAAATCTGGCCAAGCCGGCTAATCATACGACTCTGCAGTGTGCTTGGATAAAAACGCAATGGGGAACCCGACGAGCATGCAAGCGCCTCCTCATCAAGCGCATCAACAGCTGCAGCCACAGTTAACCGGAGCAAATGCGCAACAGTTAATGTTACCCCCACCTCCTCCGAGGTATGATAACTCGGACCGGAGAGATGCAGTGCATCAAGTGATAAATCAAGGTCAGGAGGGAAGGGCAAACCCTGGAAATAATGGACGTAATGATCACAGAGAGCATCATCAATCATATTGTGTGTTCCCAACAGAACATCAAGACAGGCAGAGTGTACAACGCCGGCATATGGAGGTAAATGCGGTTATGCCAACGGTACCAAGATATGTGCCTTGGTCAGATCAGGAAATAACCTGGAGCATAAAGGATCACCCGAAAATAAAGCCGAATCCAGGGTCGTACGCACTCATACTAGATCCGACATTTGTCGGGCCCAGCATTAATGTGAAATTTTCAAAAGTACTCATTGACAATGGGAGCAGTATCAATATCATGTACAAAGATACGATGCATAAACTCGGAATAGCGCAGAATATGCTGCAATCCACAAGAACCACATTCCATGGAATAGTGCCGGGACTTTCGTGCGAACCCATTGGGAAAGTCCGGGTAGATGTATTATTCGGCACAGGGTAGAATTGCAGAGCGGAAAATTTGGAGTTTGAAGTGGTGGACCTAGAAAGTTGCTATCATGCTTTACTCGGACGTCCGGCATTGGCCAAATTCATGAGCAACTGCCACATCACTTACTTGAAAATGAAGTTACCCGGACCACAAGGGGTGATAACATTAGCAGGAGATTACAGGAAGTCGATGGAATGTGCCTCGGCCGGATCAAACCTGGCCGAGTCATTGGTGATTGCAAGAGAAAAAAGAAGGATTCAGGAGGTAGCGGCTCTCGCTCAATCAACACAGCTGAATATGCCAGCATTAGCTAACCCACATGGAAGTGTTTCTTTCCAACCGACTAAGGAGACAAAAAGGGTCCAGATAGATGAGCAGCTCCTAGAGCGCACCATCACGATTGGTGCCGGCGTAGATGCCAAATAGGAAGGAGAGCTCACCAACTTCCTCCGTGAGAATCGGGATATCTTTGCCTGGTCAACTCAAGACCTGCAAGGTGTGCCGAGGGAGTTGGCTGAGCACTCTTTGCATGTAAGGCCAGGAGCAAGGCCGGTGAAGCAACCTCTCCGCCGCTTCGCCGAAGACAGGAGAAAAATAATAGGGGATGAGATAGCTCGGCTCCTTGCGGCCGGGTTCATCATGGAAGTGCTTCATCCGGATTGGCTATCAAATCCGGTATTAGTAGAAAAGAAAAAGGATGACCCAAATGTAGCCGTCGTATGGCGAATGTGTATTGATTACACGAACCTAAACAAGGCGTGTCCCAAAGATACTTTTCCTTTACCAAGGATAGATCAAGTCATTGATTCGACCGCTGGTTGTGAGCTGTTGTCATTTGTAGACGCGTATTCTGGTTTCCACCAGATACCGTTAAATCCGTCCGATCAAATAAAGACTGCGTTTATTATCCCGTACGGGGCTTATTGCTATCGCACCATGCCATTCGGCCTGCGTAATGCAGGAGCAACGTACCAGAGATGCATGCAAACATGTCTACATGACCAAATAGGAAGAAATGTACAAGTATATGTAGACGATGTGGTTATAAAAACCAAAGAGGGCAAAACACTCCTGGATGATATTCGGCATATGTTCGCAAACCTAAGAAGGTTTCGAATGAAGCTTAACCCGGAAAAATGTACCTTCGGTGTGCCGGCTGGGAAATTACTCGGTTTTCTTGTATCCAGCCGAGGTATAGAGGCGAATCCAACTAAAATACGAGCAGTTGAAAAAATGGAGTTGCCGAGGTGTCTAAATGATGTACAAAAATTCACGGGCTACCTGGCCTCGCTTAGTCGATTTGTATGTCGGATGGGGGAAAAGGCATTACCTCTGTATCAACTGATGAAAAAGTCGGGTAAGTTCATTTGGAAACCACAAGCAGATAACGAATTTCATGAATTAAAAAAGATGTTGGTCACGGCACCAATCCTGGCCTCTCCACTATCAAAAGAGCCAATGTTACTTTATGTAGCTACCACTAACAGAGTGGTAAGCGCGGTGGTTGTCGTGGAACGGAATGAAGGTGATAAGCCAATACAAAGGCCGGTATATTACCTAAGCGAGGTACTATCGGCCTCAAAACAGAACTACCCACACTACCAGAAGATGGCCCATGGAGTATACATGTCGGCGAAAAAACTTAAACATTACTTCGAAGAACATCCGATCAAAGTGATTTGTGAAGCGCCCATAGCCGAGGTATTGAGCAACAAAGATGCAAGTGTCCAAATAGCAAAATGGGCAATCGAGTTATCACCTTATGCTCCGCAATTCAATAGGCGAGATCCAATCAAATCTCAGGCGGTGGACGACTTCTTTGTGGATTGGGCTGAGGTACAATATGAGCCGCCATTACCAGATCCGAATTATTGGACAATGCATTTTGACGGATCCAAGCTGACAAATGGCTTGGGAGCAGGGATAGTGTTAACTTCGCCGAAAAGAGATCAACTGAAATAAATGCTGCAAATACATTTCGCCGCGTCAAACAATGTAGCCGAGTATGAAGCACTCGTCCACGGGTTAAAGGTGGCAAAAGAGATTGGTATACATCGAATCCTATGCTACGGGGATTCAGATCTAGTAGTGCAGCAAGTATCAGGCAATTGTGACGCATTAGATGCGAATATGGCCCTATATAGATTCCATGTGCAAAAAATCAGTGGATACTTTGATGGATGCGAGTTTCATCATATACCTCAGGCGGAAAATGACGCTGGGGAAACATTGTCAAAACTCGGATCAACTAGGCAGTCAATTCCCCCAGGTATCGCCCTAGAGCACCTGAGAAAACCATCGATTATACCGTCACTAGAGTTCGAGTCCATTCATATCTCGGCAGAATTGAAAGAAGGAAGTGTGCCAGTGGAAATTGACAAAGAATGCAACCCAGGCTCTCTAAAAGTGAACCCGGCCACCGCACGAACAAATATAGAAGGATTCAAAGCTGTTATGTCAGCAGAAAACATGGAAATCGACAGTGAAATTGTCCCAGAGAAAATCATGCCGACATGGGCACAACCCATATTTTCCTTCCTTAAGGACGCAATCTTGCCGAGTAATGAGGTACTGGCTAGACAGACAGTAAGAAGAGCAAAAGCTTATACAATCATAAACAATGAGTTGTATAAAAGAAGCGTCACAAGCGTGTTGCAAAGATATGTTGACTCGGCGGAAGGCCAGGAAATACTCCTAGATATACATCAGGGAGAATGCGGGCATCACGCATCGTCCAGAGCGTTAGTAGCCAAAGCATTCATGCATGGATTTTATTGGCCGACGGCATTAAAGGAGGCAAAAGAGCTAGTAGAAAAATGTAACGGTTGCCAGAGATACGCTAGCGAGATACATATGCCATCATCTGAATTAAAGACAATACCAATCACTTGGCCATTCTCTGTATGGTGCTTGGATATGGTAGGCCCGTTCAAGCCAGCCCGAGGCGGAATGACTCACATTCTAGTCATGGTGGATAAATTCACAAAGTGGATCGAGGTAAATCCTATAAGAAAATGTGATGGACAAACAGCAGTGAAATTCCTCAAAGATATTATCTTGAGATATGGTTATCCACACAGCGTTATTATAGACAACGACATAAATTTTACTGAAGGAACCTTTGCTAGGTTCTTCTAAGAGAAACACATAAGACTAGATGTTGCCTCGGTGGCTCACCCGGCATCAAACGGGGAAGTAGAAAGATCAAATGGACTGGTATTTTCCGGAATAAAACCCCGGCTCGTTGAACCTCTGCAAAGGTCGGCAGGATGTTGGATCGAAGAACTGCCAGCAGTACTGTGGAGCCTCAGAACTACACCGAACAGGTCCACAGGGTATACCCCATTTTTTCTAGTATACGGGGCAGAAGCTGTGCTTCCAGCCGACATAATACATGATTCGCCACGAGTGACCCAGTACACGACTGCCGAGGTAAATGAGGTAGCTCGGCAAGACGACGTCGATTTACTAGAAGAGGCTAGGGAATTGGCACTATCAAGATCAGCTATTTATCAGCAAGACCTATGACGATATCACAGCAAGAAAGTCAATCCAAGAGTTTTTAAAGAAGGAGATTTGGTTCTTCGGCTAGTGCAGCGCACAACCGGCATGCACAAACTATCACCCCCATGGGAAGGACCATTCATCGTGAGTAAAACATTGCACAACTATGCATATTACCTAATCGATGCTTAGTCACTAGAAAATAACAAGGCAAACAAAGCCGGCGACGAATCGAAAAGACCGTGGAATATAGCTTTACTTTGCCCATTCTACACTTAGGAGCCATATATGGTACGTCGTAATGTGACGCTTCAAGGCGGAGTATCAAGGGTGTATTGAACCTCGGCACCTCGAGCGACGACTCGAGGATTGCACAATGTTGTCTTTATTTTTTAGGACTATGTAGTAAACCTCGAGCAGTGACTCGGGGACTGCTCTATGTTATTTCTTACTTTAAGTTATGTGTTAAACCTCGGCACCTCGAGCAGTGCCACGGGGACTGTACCGTGTTATTTCTTATTCCTGAATTATGTGTTAAGTTTCAAGACCTCGAGCAGGGACTCGGGGACTGCGCCGTATTATCCCCTATCTCGGATCATGCATTAAAACCCCGTAGTATTCTCTGCATTAACCCATGAAATGTATTTCGGCAACCCAGTTTGTAACTCGGGGACTGCCACATGGTCCAAGGTAATTCTTTGAGCACACGCAAGAACTCGATAACCCAAGTGATAACTCGGGGACTAATTGGTATAACCCACTATTTGTCGCGAGACACATAAAAGTTCCATAGCTCAACAAATAAAGATCTCTAAGGATAATGCAAAAAAGAACAACAACCCCAGCAAATCGAAGTATGATACGGGATGCAATTTATTGTATCACCTTATCAGATGTGGGCTTAGGGCTTTGTGTCCCAGGTAGAAGTTGAAAACACAATAGCTAGGCTGTCGAGTTTATAAAGGGCAGGCAAGATATATGCCGAACTAAGGTCAGCCACGTGGAGAAGTACAATCCAAATTTACGAAATCAAAGGTCACCAAAACAAAGACATAAAGCAATGAGATCCATTTAAACAAAGTAATAATGATTACCATCACCCATGCCTTAGCGGCAAAAGGCAAAATAAGGTTCGCATCACACCAAAAGCCAAACAATTGTTCCATAGACATCATACGCCCGACATACCGGGGACTGAAAATAACTTAAGAGGTTTTTTGAACATAAACAGCGAAAAGGGCCAGAGCACCCTTAAGGAGCAGCAACATGATCAGGGGCATCAGGAACGGCTATCTCGGATGATGGCGGCGCAACCTCGGTCTCCTGTGCAGGGGCATTTTCAGGAACTGGGCACTCCGAGGTAGACGGCGCCTCGGCCGAAGTTACTTCGCCTTCAATAGAAGCGATAGTAACCTCGGGGGAAATCCTGGGCTGCTGATAAACATTAGTTTGAGCTTGAGAGTGCCCAATCCCTTTGGAAGATGATCGAGCGTCGTCGTCCTCATCCGAGCTTGCATTGGAATCACGGGAGTTGTCCGAGTCACCCTCTGCCTCATCCTGGTCGGCCGAATCATCATCAGAGGCGTCTTCAATCTCGACGTCATTCGCTGGATTGGGAAGAAAACTCGGCCCTTCAATCCAATTATGCACATCAGCGTACTCAACAAGCTGGAAGGCACGAGCTTGGCGGCGAGCGACAAATTCTGGATCCTCAACCCAACGAGAGCCAATGCGCAAGTTTATCAAAGTGTCGAGCGAAATGTCCTCGTACCAAGATAGAACGGTTGTAAGTGCCATGTCAGCACCAGCCCTCCCAGCAGATTCCCTCCAGATATTTAGCTGGTTCTGAGATGCCATTAATCTCTCCACAAGTATTTTGACTTCATCAATATTAGGTGTCCCTGACGTGTTCGGCCAAAGAACATGGTAGGCCCAAATGGCCTCTTGTACCAGATCTCGGCCCATAATATTCATTGGTCCAACTGTAGCGCCAACGACAATCAGGAAGTCTTCCATTGAGTATTCTGGACTCGAGTCTGCGGGGACACCTCGGCGCTGGCGAGCATAAATCACTGCCTTAGAGCTCACTGGTTTAGCTTCCGGAAAATGATCTACACGAAAGGAAAACATATAAGTTAAAAATAAGAAAGAGAAAAAGATAACTCGACCACGGTCGGAAACTTACGATGAATATAACTCAACATTTTCTGGAGATCCTGGGTCCAGTCGACCTTATTATTTTCAAAGCGAGCGATTTCCTCGCCCATCATGCGGTTCTTAAGCTCGGCAACATCGAGGAGTTCTTTGTCTTTCTGCAATTGCAGACTTAGTCGATTATTTTCTTCAGAGAACTCCTGATCAACTTTCTCCAATTCGGATTTCTGAGAGAGCTTGAGAGACTCAACCTCGGCACGTAACAGGGTTATCTCATCATCCTTTTCTTTAAGCTGCGTCGAATGAGTGGCGGCTTGTTCTAAAAACTGCAGCATTATATCAGGCAGGGATATGCATTCTTGATGCGATGCTGCAAGTGTTTGTAACTTGGCTATACCAAAGCCAGAAGGTTATAAGAAACCTAGGATCAGTCTCGAATGAAAAACAATAGACGAGAAGAATAACTAACCTTCTAGAGCTTTGACCTTCTTGGTAAGGCGGATATTAAGATTATTGATATTAGCTGCACACCAGCAAGGAATGAATTAGCACACCAAGTCGAAAATATTATGAACTTAAGGAACAATACAAAGGTTCATTAAATTACCAGTTTTCTTCACCACGGGGAGAACTTTCTCATATTTCTCCTCCAACTTCTTGTGTGCAAAGAGCAACCTTTGAAATTCAGCTGTCCGTCGATCATGGGCAACCTAAGTATCAAAATGAATTACACAGCTGGATATTCAAAGCTAAGACAGATCCGAATCAAGTAAAACTTAACTCGGATCTAGGTGGCTGGATATTCAAAGCTAAGACAGATCCGAATCAAGTAAAACTTAACTCGGATCAGGTGGCTGGATATTCAAAGCTAAGACAGATCCCAATCAAGTAAAACTTAACTCGGATCTAGGTGGTTGGATATTCAAAGCTAAGACAGATCAGAATCAAGTAAAACTTAACTCGGATCTAGGTGGCTGGATATTCAAAGCTAAGACAGATCCGAATCAAGCAAAACTTAACTTGGATCTAAGTGGCTGGATAACCGAAGCCAAAATAGATCCGGATTAAGCAACGCTTAATTCGAAATATGGATGAACAACGATCAATCCAAGGTATACGAGAAATTAACTTAGCAAATAATGCATTTGAAGCCTAACAAAGCTTCCAAACGAACAACAAGTTATTCAGTTGCAAGCTTCAGGGACTAGTGTATATATACTATCATTTGAATAACAGACAAAATATCAAAAGAAGCGCTTACCTCATTCATCTTATCACTTTCAAGAACAATCTTAGCAGCCATATGCAAACGACTGCTGATGTCAGAAAGCTGAAACGGCTGGTTACTCGGATTGCCCTCAAGATGATCGGCGGCGTTCCAGTTGTTGGCATATTCCACCAGAGAGCCGAGGATGTTCCCACTCTCAGTACGGGTCAGCACTTTACCTCGGACCCGTTGGGTAACTACTGCCGCCACGGGACTCTTGTGGAGAGTAAGCTGAGTATCAGCGGCCGGGGCGACAACGGGCTTAGAAGAGGAATCCCCTTTGCGAAGTGCATCAGCTATGTTGGGTTGAGAAGAACTAGTCGGCCCCTTCTGAGATGCTAAAGGTTTGGTGACAACAACCTTCTTAGCCTTAGAAGAGGTGTCGACAGGGGTAGCGACCTCGGCAGTAGGAGTGGCATCCTTGGAGGCAGGAGGAACTATGGTTTCCAAGGGGGGCGAGATGGTGGCATCCTTGGCTGGAGTTGGAGTTGCAGCTGGAATATAGGGGGTCAAAGGAATTTCGGAGGAAACTTCGGTGGTCATAACAGGGGTGGCATATTCAATAGGATGATCTGCTGGCAGAGTTATGTCGGCATCAGCAATGGAAGCTGTGGGTACATCTCGCCGAGGCGATGTCTGAGTCGGTGCAGGAGGAGAGTCAACGCGAGAGGGACTAGGAGCCCGAGTATCTTCAGGAGGCGGAGGAGAAGGCAGCCGAGTTATATGACCCGTCATACTCAGACCACTTGGCTTGGCAGAGAGAGGAGCGCTGCAAAAGCACAAAAAGTCGAATCAAAAGACAGAAAGAGAGAAGCAAGAAATACAAATGAAAATAAACTCACCCAGTAACCCCGGGCATGGTTTTGCGCTTCAGAAGGTGCTGGGCTGATTTCTTGGTTCGCTTCTTGGGAGAAGTTTCGGAGGGACCTGCCGGAGCAGTGTGCTTCCTCGAGGTAGCAGGAGCTTGAGAGGCGAGAGGCTCGGCGTCGTGCACCTGACCGGCCTGATTAGCTGGGAAAGTAGAAGCCGAAAATGCATAAGAGATAGGCATCGCGGCGACTACCTCAAGAATTTGGACGTCGTCCTTGTCACCTTCCTCCCCATGGGCCGAGGTATTGCCACGGGCGTGAGCCGGAGCGACGTCCGACTTAGGAACAAACTCCTCCGAGTCAGGTTCCCCGCTGTCCGAGGTGTTCCGATCTGCGGTCCACTGAAGGGCCAGAACCTCGGCATCCTCGATCTTTTGCCCCGCAAACCTCTGCAAGAAAAGAAACAAAGTGGAGTTAGCAAAAGAAGTCACAAACGCAATTAGGAAGCAAACACAAATGCGTAAATTTACCTCAGGAGGGGGATTCCCGCGAGTGAACGGCTTTAGCCCCCATGTCCAGTCCTCCGGCATATTAGTCTTGAAGATAGCTCGGACACGCTTGTAAATAAGATAGTCGTCGACCTCAATCGTCAAAACTCGGTTGGGATCGAGAGGACCACTCATGTAACAGAGCTTGTGCGAGCGAAGCTGGAAAGGGCAGATTCGGCTGCTGACGAACGTGGTCATCAGATCCTCACCGCGGAGCCCGGCACGGATCAACTCTTTCAGCCGAATCTCGAATGCCTCGGCCAAAGCATGGCTCTTCCTGGGGTTGTAGTTCCAGTTCTTCTTGGAAGGGGGGCCAATAGAAAAGGCAGGGAGCCGAATCTTGTCTTCTTTTCCAGTGTTTTTGACATAGAAAAACGATCTATGCCACTTCTTGCAAGACTCGAGGCCAGCGACACGAGGGAACTCAGATTTTCTTCGAGGTGTAATGGACGCGGCTCCGTACTGGGTGAGGGATTTCTCAGAGGGTTGAAGAGATTTGTCCGGAACAACGTTAGATCGGATCTGGAAAAATTTGGACCAAACGGACACAGAGGGCCAGAGGCCGAAGTATCCCTCCGAGGCCGAGATATAGGCAGACAGGGAGGCGATAGCATTAGCTGGAAGGTGATGCGGCTGGAGGCCGAAGTAATCAAGGAATTCCCTAGCAAAGTCGCTAAGGGGAAGGCCAAACCCAAGAGCAAAGTGGGACATAAAAACAACATACTCGCCTTCGTTGAGTACAGGAGAGGATTCTTTTCCGGGCAAGCGACAGCTTACCTCGGCAGGAATCCGACGTGTCCTAATAAGCCACTCAATCTCACGACGAGTGACAGAGGAGCCCTGCCAGGAACCCCGCTCTAGACCGGACGCAACATCGTCATCTTCGACGAGCGCTCCACTGACAGAACTAGACATAGGATCGCCGGAGGAATCAACGAAAGAAGGACTAGCAGCGGAGAGAGGCTTAGAGGAGCAGGTCCCCGTCGTGGTTCTAAGCGAGCACGGCGGCGGAACAGGAAAGAGCCGCCGCAGGAAATCTAGAAAAACAGAAGATGCGCCTAGGGAAGGAGCTTAGCGATGGGACCGTAGAAAGACTCACCGGCGGTGGCGCCGGAGCAAGCGCACGGCGATGAGGTCGTCGGGGCGGAAGGACCGTGGCGTCGCCGTCAAGGAGATCGACAATGGCGCAACCGTAGGCACACGAACAGACGCGCGGGCGCGAGGAGGAAGAAGAGGAACGGTGAGCGAAGGGGGAAAGTGAATCCTCTAGCCCCGCACCCCTCCTTATAACCACGGAGCCCTAGCGGTAGTGGGATCGTGCGTGCAGGCGCTAACCGTGTAAATCACGCGTGCGGTGGAACCGCTCGCGGCTGAGTGGAGCCACACCGAATACCACACGACGCAGGAGAGGATAAGGCCCCCTGACCGATGCAGTACACGAGGCGTCACAGCGCCGACGCGACGGGCGCATTAATCACTGTAGCTTGTCAGTGGACACTGTAGAGGAACAGAAAACTAGAGGAGTAATGATGAGTGGTACACGTAGGACGAGGCATGCTCGAGAAGCTGCGCAGATACCTCGAACAGAAAAAAATAACTCGGAAGTAAGGAGAAATGAATGTTGGGAAACTGATGTGGCCCGGCCGAGGTTACGGGCAGGACCACACCAGCTTCAAGGACTAATGTTGGGAAGGTGACCCCGGATAGGGTCAAGACAGGGGAGGACAAGAGGAGTCTCCCTTGTCATATGTCGAGTAACTGTTTGTATCGGCCGAGTCATATAAGAGTCGGCCGAGCTAAGCAAGGCCATGACAGCTACAGAAGGATAAACACCTTATCCGACCGACATATGAGTTAAGTCGGCCGAGTAAGTCTAACTAACTTGAACACAGGTGAATGCCGAGCCGAGTTATGTGAGACAAGGCCGAGTAACACGAAGCTTGTAGGAGAAGGAGGTGCCTATAGTCAAAACCTAGTCGCTAGCTAGGGATAACCTGAACAGAGCCAAGCACAAAGGACAAGGAGCAGAGCAACAGAAGGGCAGAAGAAGGTTACGGAGGTGACAGTCATGGAGCCTGAGGCACGCAGGTGGGGCTCTCTGGAACATTGCCGTCGTTAGAAGGGGGACACGGAAAGAGGTTCGCCGAGTTACCATATTCGGACAAGCATATTCCTCGAATATGCTTGCCACGTCAGCCCTAGGAGGAACCAAGGTACCCCTTTATAAGGGGAGAAGCGGGCTCCTGAGAAGGGATCGATTCATTCCACGCTGTAAGGCTCGTGTAGTAGCTATCTTCTTCCTGCAAACAGCTCGAGGAGCACTTGTAGTCCCAAAGAAGAGAAATAATGATCTGCATGTTAGCCGTTTGAGTGTAGAGATAACTACATCTTCCTTCCCCAGATCCCTCTAGCATCCATTGGCCCCATACTTTAGCCTACCCATGGCATCTGCCGTGCCACCACCACGACATCATGGGACATGTTTGGTCCTATGGTGAAGTTAGATGCGGAGAATGTCACGGAAGTCGAGATTGAAGGACTAGTAATGATGATTTAAGTCTTTGCAACGATGAGGAACTTGCTTGGAGTTTTGGGATTCGTAGCAACGGTATGCAAGTGGGGCGAAACACATGTGAAGTTCAAAGTCTTACTACCGTTTAGGGTAAAAATCCAAGGTCTAATCTTAATTGGCTGTGTCTGATAATGGCCTTGTTGAAGACAATGTTTTAAGAAAAGATACTATCTTTAGGTTGAAAATCCAAGATCTACGATGGGACGACAGCTGCCCTTGTGCACTATATATATTTTTTGGAGTCATCCCTTTTGAGGAACTTAGACTTCAGGTGTTGTGGTGGTTGTGCTGCGAGGACTCCAACAATGTAGTGGGACATTTCCCCTTTTTAGCTTTTTTAGGTTGTGTGTATCCATGATGTTATTAGGGTATTTAATTTTTACGGTGGTTGGGTATAATTGTTATCTCCATGATATTAGTATATCTTCTTCATTGAAAAAGACAAATATATGACTTTTGTTTACTAGTTCAAGATTCACCGATGTATTTTCACACTCATGTGTGTGGTTCTATTGTTTAAACAAAATTTATAGATTTACATCTTACTCACTCCGCTAGCGTTTTAATGTGTAGATATATACGAATCTAGACAAATCAGCGACACTAAATATGTGACGGAGGTAGCACATCAACATCATATGTACATACATAGAGAATTGCCACTAAGTTTCTGACCAATAGTTATGACCCATGTTCATGATTTTTTGTATTTTTTATAACTAAGAAATACATTTTATTATTTTGAAATAGAAAAATCATATACCCACGTCCAAATTAGTTTTTCATATTCGTTGGGTAGACTATGAACGGGTTGATTCCTAGGCCAAAATATTTTTAGGTGTGTGTAGACCCTCCTCCAATCCCTAGTGGAAACATGGCATGTTGTCCCGGTTTGTAAGGGGTTTTAGTCCCGGTTGTGTAACCAGGACGGGGCAATTGGGACTAAAGCCCCACCTCTTTAATCCCGGTTGTGTTGTGAATCGGGACGAAAGGGTATTCATGTGGTTGCTGTCTGAAGCGAGGGGGAAGACCATTCGTCACAGTTCGTATTACGAACCGGGATCGATGTTTCTCTGCCGCAGCAGCATTTTTTTGTAGTTTTTTGTGCCACGACAGAGAATTCATTTGTATTTTTCCATTTATTTATTTCCCATTTATTGTTTTCCTTTTTATTTTATATTTTGCACTCAGCAATGAAGGAACCATTATATTACACAACATCGATAAAGAAGCTCTTGGCACATTGTTAAATCAAAATAAAGAATACCAACCTTTGATGACTTTGTCGGCATGAATATAGAGATCAAAGTGTAGAACATATATATTACATACGGTACACGAGTTTCATGCATATATATACAATATAATCGCTTTTACGATCCCTATTCTACTATTAACATCTTCCGATAGTATTTTCCTTTTGGATCTAGAACCTCTGCATCTAAGAATCCCGCCAATTCTTCTTGAATTGCTCGTACGAGATCCTTTGGTAGAAGACCGTCCCGCGACCATTCGATCTAATTTAAAGGAGTCAACGTATATGAATGAAATTAAACACAATTAATGGTAGTAATATAAAATTGTGAATATTGTTTATGTACACGAAATTTGTCTAAATTTCTGCACATATCACAGGTTGTCTGATGAATGAACTCGCAATCATAGTATCAACATAAATTATTTCCGTGTTCTTGCCTCAGGCACTTTACGAGAATAGAGTACAATCAAAATAATAATCAAACATCATAATGGTATCGACACTAGAATCAAAGAGATGCGTGGATCTAGCTAGTAGTACTTACATCTAGTGGTTCAAATATAAGCTCCTCTTTTCAGGCACCCTTAGCCTTGTTGGTGAACCGTTTCCAAGCGCTTCCCAGCAAAGAAAATGAATAAAAGGAGTTATTAATTACTTGATATTAGCGATATAGTGCCATAATGATTGAAATTAATTTTAGAGCATTTTCTGTATGTCCGCCCATTTCGCAAGGGGTTTACATTTCGAGTCCATCACTTTTTTTTGTGAACTATTTCGAGTCCATGACTTATACTACTTCTTTGTTAGGTTGAATGATTAGCAGAATAAAGTGGAAGCTTCACACACATAACTTATGAACTATACACTTAACATCAAGTAAGCCAAATAGAATGTGTACAAAACAATAACACTCACTCGAAGTTGTAAGAAAATAGTATTTCCCTTTTGGTTTCTTGAAATCTTAACGCCTTTACAATTTTATTCTCGGTATCCTTGGGATATAGTTGGAGAGTACGTTCATAAACCCAATATGGGTCAATGAACCCAATCTCATAGATTTGTTCTATTTTGTATTCGAGAATCTTCATTCCGCATAATATAGTGAGTATGATTATACATGCAATAAACAAAGTGAGATAGCTATAGACTTAATTACAGAAATAATACTTACAGACAATAGGCACTGATGACCGCTTTGTCGACGACGTCTTGATTGTATAACTGAAATATTTTATCAAATTCAATCATTATCTCGGCATCTCCATACCCGTAATGCTCGTTTCTAACTCCCAGCACTATCCAGTTTTTTCCTGCCTTTGAGGCTTACATTTACCACTTATGCAATCTTCGCATTTTTGTTGATAGATGCTTGACTGATGGAGCCCAGTACTTGTGGTGGGAGGCTTCATTGGAAACTCCAAGAGCAAGGTATGAAGAAGCACAATAGCAAGTTTCCCTCAGTAAGAAACCAAGGTTATCGAACCAGTAGGAGGAAGGAAACGTCACACAGGTGTTGCTAGCAATGCGGAGACCTGCACAACACAAACTCAAGACTTTGCCGAACGAATAAGTGAGGTTGTCAAGCTCACCGGTTTGCTGTAACAAAGAATAAAACATTTGGTGTGGAAGATAATGGTTTGCAGCAAGTGCGGTGACCCAGCATACCACTACATGATGTAGTTAGTATACTATAGTCGTTGACATAACACCAATGAAACACCGTTCACTAGTATTACATCCCTCAGAATGGCACAACAGAAACACAGCGGGTCCAATACATGGCTTAAAGGTTACAACTCACTCTTTACATAAGATCCAGAGAACACTCTAAGTTAAAGAGAGAGAAAGAACTTCTTACGAAGAAGAGTCAAATGTAAACAACTCAAGAACTATTATACTACTAGAACTAGTATTCTAGCTAAGAGTTTGGCATTGCTGCTATTGCAACGCACTACAGAAATAGGTGCTTTGGCTAGCGATTATATTCCCAACTAATCAGTAACTCCTTCTTCACTTGAGTTGAGGTATATGTTGACTTCCTTGTCTTCATTGAAAAGCTTTAGCTTTTGATGATTCCTGGAGTATAACTTGATATAGACATCTTCTTAATGGCTTCAGAATCTAGCAAGGGTTAAGAAGATAGTTTGATTACGAGCGTACTCAGCAAATTCACTAGAAAAGGAGTGTTTGATGCACTACATCTATAGCCATAGACCGTAGGTCGTAGGCAATGCAAGTTTTCATAAACATTTCTTCAAAGGTTGCTTTTATTCTGAAAAACTATGTCCGTCAGCCTTCATGGGTTTACCAGAACTTTCATGGAGTTCATTTCCCGCCGCGTTCGCAGCTCCTTCCCGGAACAGGGAGTAACAAGTTACAGTTCTTACACTATGCAGAGGTGCATCACTTTACCCATGAGAGATCAACTCTTTGTTGCACAACCGGGCAGCTTATTCCCGTCAATAATTCCATGATGTGGGCCCAGAAGATGATCCAAGCCAATCACTGCCCCCTTCGTGACCCCGCATGCCTCCTTGGTGTACACCATGCCCACATAATGAATTACGGCAATGGTTTGTACAAACCGTTAGATGCCAAAACTATCGTGGGATGATGAGGGTTCCCACCCATATGCTGCATATCCTCTACGAATTACCAATTAATATGCATGCTACGAGGATAACAACCACGACCTGCACATCCGGCTTCATGCGAGAGGAAGAAGATACAGCTGACTTCTCCGTCCCATTCCAAATCTCATGGTCAACGCGTAATATACGGCGCAAGAATCACTGGCGACATTGGTTGTTAAGTCCTAGGTGATATAGTTCTGAACAATGTTATTTCAACTGTCAGATTTAATAGATTAACTGATCACCCTTGATCAGTAATCAATGGTTCACATTATTATTGAAAATAGTGTTTTTTGAACTTTTTCAAATGCAGATGAGGACAACACTGGATTTGTAAAATACTTTACAGAAAATAAACAAAGGACATGAGCAAGTGTGAACTTGCCTTTTGTGATTACAAGATTATGCACTCACGGTCTTCGAGTCAGTATAAGATCCAAAATCTGAAATCAGCATCATTGGTCCGGTAAGGACTAATGTTTAAAGAAGCAATATGCTTTTATGCATAAGTAATGTGGTGCACGTTCTAAGCGCAAATCCTGGGAATAACACCGTCCTAGGGTTTGGATTCCGAAAATGGTTACCTTGGGATGTGTGGTTCTTTTAGATAAGTTTCATCTTTGTGCTTCTATTAGAGTTTATGAGTGGTTGTGAACCACACATATGTAGTAGTAAAGTCTATATACTTATGACATACTAGTTAAGATTACTTATACAAGATTTCTTATTTAAAGTGGCAAAAAGGATAACCTTCGAAGAAAAGGTTTCTCTTCTAAGGTCTAAACAAACTTTGTGGTTAGTTAGTGGTGGGTGATGTTATTTGTTTGCTCAAATGGTTTGGCTTGAGTTGCTTTATAGCTTAAATACTTCATACCAAAGTTAACTATAAAACATATAATAATGCTTATAGTGTTGTATTAAGATTCTGTAGACTAAAGTTAACTTTTAAATATAGATAGTTTTGAAAGTATAGTACTTATACATTGGTATCTTGTATATCTGAAATGTGTTCTTTAAGTTACTTAAGAATGTTTATTCTGTTATTTGAGTAATGGTTTCTTGATTTTATAATAGAGTGATATCCTTCATCTTTTATAAATAAGTAAGTATAGTTTATAAATTCAACATAATGTTACTTAACTACTTATGGATTTATATAATGTTGTAGTAGTTTTTGTAATTTGGTTATTAATATGGTTTAGAAAAGATTTGATTGTTTACAAGTTGTTCTTTAAGGATTTTATTATTAGTGGAATTCTTCTTAGAGATAATCTTCATTTAAGGTTGTAGATATTCCTAAAATAAGAACATTTATAATGTTTTAAACCATTATGGCATTAGATTATTAATATTTAAGACTAATACTATTTATTAGACTTATTTGACTCATTTTAGGAATATTAATAAATGTTATTTATCTTTATATGAATTAATAATGAAGTGAATAAGTTTAAATTTGAGTTATTAAAATATTTAATTTTTATTTAACTCAAAAGTAGAATCTTAGATTTTTAACATGTAGATATTATTTTTGTGATCTTTTTGGTATATTAAATTTATTTTTGGGATTTATAAATAATAAGATATGATTTTTTTAATTCTTATCACTTTATAACTACTTAATAAATAATAAATATTTAATTAAGTGAAATAATAATACATGGTTATAGTTTTAAATTAGAATTCTTATTTTTTTAAGATTTTTGGTATTTTACTTATATTATAAACATTTATCATTATAGGAATATAAATTATTAATGTTTTATTACTTATAAAACTTTTACTAAATACTATTTATTAAAATAATCATTATAACAATATTTGATAATAGTTTTGAGTTCTAGATTTTATTTTTCTGAAAATTTTCATATATTATACACATTTTTCTGAATTATAAATCAAAAGTTATAAATTAAGCAAGATTTAATCCTTTATTTGATTTCCGGAATATTATTAATTGAATTATAACATTTTATTTATTTCCTAACAGAAAATACTTTTTACACCGCATCAAGAGCTAGCCCCAGTCACTGACTAGTGGGCCATTGTCCACCTCAGTCTCAGGTCTATAAATGCTTTTGCTACTAACCTCCTCTCTACTCACTTTCGATGACATGTGGGCCCTGGGCCATGTCATCCACCACGCGAGTCAAAGACCAGTAAAACTAGCTGACGTGGCTCGATCATGAGGTAAGCATGGCGTCAGCATCACCACCGCCGCCAGAGGTTGGTCGCCGGCGACGATCTACTGCACCCCAGCAAGCGAAATAGATCTAGTTCGAACAAGCGCAACCTATTGAACCTAAGAGTGGCAGCGCCGCTCGGAAATAGTCATCAGAGAGTCATCGGTGACGAGCTTCTGTGGCGGCCAGCAGCGATGCTCAACAAAACTAGACCTACGGTGCGAATCCGCAAACGAAACTAGGGTCCAGAGATGCGCAATCTTACCCTGATGACGATAGAGCGGTCGACGAGGACAGGCGCGGTCGGAATCGAGCTTCCCGACGAGGATTCCGACGAACTGCTGCGAAGGGAAATGACCAAATTCACCCGCTCCAGTGCTCCCCTTGATGCAAGCTTCTACCCAGAGGATCTACGGAGGAAGGCACTTCTCCATGACGGCTTAGAATGGTGTGGGGAGACGTGGATCGACGGCGAGAGGTGGCTCCGGTGAGCTAGGGTTTCAGTCTCGTTCGTATCTGAGAGGATAAGGAGAGATTGGAGATAAGGATTGAGGAAGGGTGTCGCGGTAGCCTTCTTATCCCCTCCTGGCAACGACGGCGAGTATCTTGGCACAACGATGACGATGACGGCATCGGGCGGCGGCGAGCTTCGCCATCGAGTTGCCTGTGTGCGTGACGATGACGACGATGGTCGTTTTGCGGATAACCCCCTGGCAAAAATTTCAACTCCACCCGCGGTCCTCTCTTGACCCCACTTGTCAGTCACAGATAGAAAAGAATCGGGCTGGTTACTGGGCTGTTGTGGGCTGCACAGGGCGTCAGATAGGTATAGTGGTATTGGGCCACGGCCAGGTTGTGTTTTATTTGTTTTATCCTTTTTTCTATTTTCTGTTTTCTTATTCAGATTTGAATTTGTTTTATATTTTGAACCTTGCTTTGTATGATTTATTTGCTGGATATTTGCAACAATATTAAAATATATTTGGTAACCTTTGTGAACTTTTATTATGTCTTCTTTTTATATTTCTTTTATTTACTCAATAAGAACTCCTTTTTAATAGTTTGTAGAAACTTTTCTTATTATTTTTCTCTCCTATTTTAGTTAGGGATTTCTTGAATGATATTTTCTTATTTTTTTATAAACTTAACTCAAGTTGGCTCATAGTTTGAATACAAACTTTTATATGTATAATGATACTATATCATTATTTAATGCATGAAATATAAAAGACATTGATATAGTTGTTGCTACTTCCATTGATTTGGAAAATGTCAATGTATCTATTTTATTATAATAAATAAGGAGGTTTAGGATTTCAAATTATGATTACTTACCTTTGGTTTTAGGATTTTGGTCTTGAAATACTTAGAATCCTTTATAGATGTGGTTAAAGGTTCAACCACCAAACATATTGTTTTCTGTTTGAGATATTTGATGACATCACCTTTTATAATGGTAAGTTATAATTAGAATGTTTTATAGAAAGGAATGGATAAGGATATACTTAAACACATATAGTTATGATGATTGGAATTAACAGAGATGTGCTTATGTAATTTGCTATAGGAAAATATTTCTATAAAGTGTTATAGACATCAGATGATGGATCAATGGTATGAGATGGATATTATGTTTGATTTAAGATTTAGAGTTGATTACTTACCAAGATTCAATAGGAAAATGATTTATAACATATAATTATATTTCACAATCTTGTATCTCTAATTAAGGAATTCCTTTCCTAGATATAACACTTCTTTCTATCCATCATCAGGGTTAGTACAATGATCTTACTCATTAAAATATTCTTATTCATATATTACTCTTCTAAACTCATGGATAAATCCAATGAGTTTGATACAAAGGCATTTTATAATTTGTTCATATCCTTGTTTGATTGTATTTACTATTCTACTGTTGATAATCTTCCATCCAACCAGTAGTTCCTTCAGTTTCACTTACAATCTTCCTTAATATTCCATCACTGATCTTTCTCTAAGTTTGATTATCTTTTAAGATGAATAACACTACTTATAAACTCTATGCTATACTAGCTTTAGTTGAATCATACTTTCTTACATTTACTTTACTCTGATAACTCACACTCCAACCTCACATTATATAAATGTGACATATAATGACTTCTCTAGAATAACTTATCTCTACTAAGGTTCCAGTCATGTTCTACCCACCAGTATTACATGTACTAAATATAAGCATTCAATATTGGTGGTCAAGGCATTACCATTATAATACTTTAATCACTTATTACTGAAGTTCTTAGTTGGCTAAGCAGGGCTTTATCTATCCTACCTTTCCATTATCTTGGAATTATCTTCTTAGTATCTCATATTGGATTAAGCTTATTTATGAACTTATGCCCTCTTTAAAAGATTTAAGTAGATGTTATGATAAGATCAGGAAATAGTAGATCAAAGATTGATAGCTAAAGAGTTTGTGAATCAATGGTTGATTACTCAAAATTGATGAACAACAGATATTAAGATAGGTTCCATAAAGATTGATATGGAAAGAAAAATGTATATATATATAGTGGATGATCTTGACTTAATCACTTTCCAACTCCAACTCATCAAAGTGTTTTTAAGGTTAGGTGTTACTATGATACTCAGGATGTATGCAAATGGAATTAAGATATCGTGGTTGCATTCTTATTATTTGTTTTATATCTTTAACTTGGTACTTGTGATTGATTATAATGAGTACTATAACATGATCACCTGATGATCAAATATAATTCACATTGTATTAAGGTTTAACTTATAGTACATTTGATCTACCCTTAGATCAAACCTCTCTTACCCAAAATGAGATGTTAACAAAGGTCTTATTGAAACTTATCGCAGTCAACTTGATGATCTACTTCAATTCCATCAAGCTAAGAGAAGCTTCAATCACTTTGACAAGTTTTGTTTAAAAGCGCGAAAATTATTCGGATTTTCTATGCGTGAATGCAATACACACATCTGGGTTCAGCTTATTTGTAGGCTCTAATGCTGGGATGTTACAGACTCTCCCCCTTAAAATAAACTACGTCCTCGAAGTTCGCAAACTCTCATGTTTTG
Source organism: Avena sativa (assembly GCA_916181665.1). Classification (NCBI taxonomy): domain Eukaryota; kingdom Viridiplantae; phylum Streptophyta; class Magnoliopsida; order Poales; family Poaceae; genus Avena; species Avena sativa. The sequence continues at coordinate 20,010,265 of OV702284.1, forward strand.
GAATAAGAAATTGTCTTGCAGTGGTTGCTATATTCTCCACTACATGATGACTTCAAATGGAATTAATTGGAGTATTCCATAACCTGATTAAATATCCTAAACAAATTCTTTCTATGTAAACATCAAACTTTATTACTAATTTAAGTACAGTTTAGAGGTCTTCTTAAAAATGCGTTTTAAGTTTCTATATACCCGTGTTAGTAATCAAAAGACTACCCTTCTATTACTATCATAGCATAGTTGATACTGGTATTCCTTCCAAAATTGGATTTGAACTCATTTATTCCATACCCATTAGAATTCGTATTCTCTTCCTATGTCTAATTGGAAGTTATCTATTATTTCTTAAGATTATTTAAGAGTTGTTTCTTTTTGGATTGGTCATTTAATTGTATCCTTTATCACCTTCGAGTTTAGACCTTCTCACAAATTTTTACTAATTTTCCATTATTACCTATAGTACTTTCTTCATCCTTCATTCATAACGTCTACTCTCCCCCTTAGATTTTATTAATAATCTTTAAATTACATACATAGAGACCATTGGTTCTTAAACTCGAATATTGATCTCGGTTCAGCTTGAATTCTACCAGTTTAAGGTCTGATGAAAGATTATACGGTGTATCCACACAATTCTGGATCTCCGAAGCAAATCTTTTAGCGTTATATGTCTCTTTACCTTAGGACATGCTCTCTTGGATAAGTTTGACTTTGCGGAGCATCTTGATAGACGATCGCCTTTAAATTTTATCCTTCTTTAGGTCTTACTTAGGTTAGGCCAAATTTAATGCTCTTTATGCAACCTTTAGGATAATTTGATTAACTATGTCAATCAAATACCAGCTGCGGACAGAATACCGACTGCAGATTATAATGCCGGTAAGGGATTAGGTACCCAAGGCGGAACATTCTGGATGGTAGGTATTATCTTACAGTTTCCGACCTACGAGTTACATTCTCTTTGGATTGTCAGAGCTTGAATACCCTTTTGGTTCTAAGGCATCTTCTTGGTATTTTTTTCATGATACTTCCATGAACTTGATACAATTCTTCATTAACTTCTTAGCATCTTACCTACTTTGAATGAACTTTCAATTTATCATATCTGGTTGCTCCTTAAATCTCCTCCACCATGCTTTCTTCCTAAACTGGCCAAGAATGTGACTTATGTTCTATCTATTCCCCAAATGGTGTAAATACCCCTTCTATCATGCTACATCATTCAAGTTAATCTTCCTTATGATCTTTAAAACTCGTCACTCCCTTACACGAATTTCCCGTTTCTCTCTAGATCTATAACATCAAGTAATAACTGGGTGTTACATCATGCATTTGCACACCTAATTAAACTTCATGTACAGATCTAGTCAATCAAGAAGAATCAAAAAGATCCAAAAGTCAATAAACAACAAAACATATACCCTGTATCATACATAGGTTTTAGATAATTTACAAATGTACTAGATGTTCCCACGGTTTGCTCCAAACTTATTTACACATATATCTTACAAGAACTTCTTGCTCTTGTGGATATATCCTCACTTATTGTGGCAAACCTGTCAAACTACAATACGCATTACCCTCTATATACATTATTCAAGCCCGCATCCCTTGGGATGTTGTTTCTCTTTCACTTTCATCTTCCTCTAGTGCTTCCTAGAGTTTCGTCCATGATGACGTGAAGTCCTACGACTGCCTTCTGGAGCATAGGAGCATCCAGGAGGTGCGTATTCTTGATTAGAAGTACCGAGACTGAGATTAGTCATTGAAAAATGACTAGAGTTGGCGTAATCTTCCACCGAATAGTCCGGGTTTTCTGGCAACGCTTCCTCATAGTAAGTTGGTTCCTTAGATTTTTCTTGGATCCAGTCATATATATTGGTATAGTAGCTATTGGAGTACTCTTCTAAGTTGATTGGATTCGTATTACCCCCATATGGTCCATAAGGCTGTCTATGGTTATAATTGGTCTCTTCTTCAATACCTGCATCACAAGGTATAGGATTCCCTATGGTTTTACCTTGAGATTCTATTTCCCATCCATACTTGTTAGGCTCAGGTTTATTTGGAATAACTTTATTCCATTCCTGTTGTTCGAAATTGTACTTGGTCCATAGGTCTTCAGGCGGCTTGAAGTCATTCTGGTAATAGGCATAATTTTCCGAGTATGGGTCATCAAATTCAGTTTCCTCAAACACTTCTCCAGAAGGTATGTATTTAGGATACCTAGCTTCTTTATCTAGCTTCTTCCTACGAGCCATTGCTTTATCAGGATCAGTAAAGTCCTCAATGATCGTATCCAGCTCCTGAACTAAAACTTGGTGAGTGTTGTGATAAGTGTTTAGCAAAGACCGATAATGATCCATATACTCTACAGCTAGAGTAGGTTCATCTTGGACTAAGGTAGAGTGATCTAACTCATGCTCTGAGTTTGAGGTTTCATATGGTATAATGGTGTGAGTACTACCTTCTAGAGCTTGGGATTTATGTTCTCGGATCATGGTTATGGCTGCTGCTACGACAATCTGATATGCAGATGCCATGTACCTTGCCTCTCCTGCTGGAATTTCTCCCTTAAGTCCTAACTTCTTGGGTAACATGATCATGACACGGTATTTAGCTAATACCTGCCCATCATAGTAAGTGTAAATCTTGACCAAAAGTCTTGATTCACATTCCAAACTCCATAGAAGTTGTCGGAGATTGTCTATCCAATCCCCTCTGTAGTCATCCAACGTCATGTTCATCACTTGAACATTCCGGGGTGGATATCGAGGTGCCATGTGGAACTATGGATAATAAATTATCATCAGTCACTTAGAGTTAAAACTCTTGGGTAATGATTGGAAATTGCAATCATATAAAAGAGTTATCGCACTAGTAACACAACAGGATTATTCTCAAGTGAATATTCCTCATATCACTAGAGAACTCTTCATTATTGCTAGGATGTGTCTGTAACATCCCAAAAATATAAAGCATGGATCGTCAAACTCTAATCATCAAAATTAGGGTTAACAAAAACTTTTCCAATTAAACATATGAAAGCATTCATATGTGTGTGTATTAAAATTTGGATTCTTTTGAATTGCCTTGGTTCTGCGTTTCTTTGCTTGTAAAATGATTCTTAGGTGAAATAAACATCATCTAAACAATCCCCAAACTTTTCCCAAAGACAAACAAGTCAAAACAAATAAATTAAGTGAATGGTCACTTTGGCCAAATTAACTCCCATGCCTACTTTGGCTATCTCTAACTTTCAGAACTTAACATAAACATGTATGGATCTTTGCACCCCTTGATAGTACTCATAACAAGGTACCAAGTCCCACCTCGTGATCATCCAAAAACATTTGAATGCATGGTTTAAATGACAGTTTAAAATTGAATCTATTTCATATGGGAAGATCCCACTATTTCAAAAACCACTCAAACAAGCTCAATTTTCAAAACCCAAGCATCCACAGAATCCTCAACACATGCCTAGCACACCCACCAAAAATCTTTTCAAAATTCAAAACTCAAGTTCATGCGGCCATTTCATCAAACACTTGGAGACAACAAACCAAACTTGCCAAACTTCACTGTTTTGAGCAGTAATTTGGCTAAGAATTGTTCACCATTGATCACACTTGTCTCCCCTAGTGCCAACCAGTGCCTTGACCACCCCTATCCCCTACCCTTTGCACCATGCCATGCCAACCCGAAGGAACCCTTGCCAGCCGACCATGGCTAGCTAGCCAGAGAAAGCACCAAGCCTAAACACCATGTCTAGGACACAGGCCACCGTCCACCGCCACCCCCTGTCCAGTGCTCGAACCCTGCCAGCCACTGGACCACACTCCCAAGACATGCCAAGATTCTCTGGGAGCATGCCGAGAGCGTGCCAGAGCGCCACCCTTGACACACGCCCACAGACCGTGCGCCACCCTTGCCGCGTGCATGCGTGATCACCACCGCCCCAGCAACCCCACACACACCCCCGTTCGCCGCCCCATGCCTCACAACCACCGCTCGCCGTCGAAGACGCCGCCTCTGCCACGCAGAGCACCGCACGTTCCTGACCAATTGCCACCGCCCCTACACGCGCATTTAAGATCTAGAGCATCGCCAGGAGACCAACCGTCAATCGCCAACCTCAGCCATGCCTCTAGCCGCCCGTAGCCATGTCGCCACCGTCGCCTGCCCATCCCTCTCGGTCTCGTCGTCGGTCCTATAAAAGGAGATGACCCCCACTCGATTTCTTCACACCATCTCACTCCCCTCACCTCACTGATCATTCCACCCCTTAGCCGAAGCAAGGCGAGCAGAGCATCGCCGGAATTTGGCCGGAGCTCGCCGCTGCAGAGGAGAAGAGGAGCCATTGATTTCGTCCACCCCCGGAGCTGTCGCGACCACCCCTGAGTTCGCCGTCATCGAATTCATCGTTTGCCCGCCTCGCCGTCGTCACTGGAGCCCCGGTATGCCCCCTATGCACCCCCACTGAGCCGCTAGGGTTCGAGCTCGCCGGTGACCTGTTCATCATCGACGACGACCCTCAGCCGTCGATCTTCATTCTAATCCAACGCACCACATCGCACCGTACCGCTTCGCGTTTTATGAGCCACTGACCAGTTGACCCCCCTGTCAGTTGCGCCCCGCGCTGCGGAGTGACACTGGGCCGGCCCAATAACCCTTCCCGCGCAACCCACTCTTTTGAATTTATCTTTTTCTATTTTCATTCAAACTCAGTTCTGTACCTAGTTTCAAAAATCAACCCAGCTCGATTCAGTGAACCAAATTTCATGAAACCAATTTTGTTAGAAAGGTATTGAAATGCTTAATCCAAGCCCGTTGGATTCAAATCATTTGGATCTATAGATCAACCTTGGTAAAAATAACAAGTCAGTAGCTTTTCTGCATTCAAACATTTTGCAAATTGAAACCATAATAGATTTTGAGTTGATTTCAACTCTCAAAAATCATAATTGATCATACCTTCCAGAATATATAAAAATATATGGGTTTCATTACAGAAATAATGTGCAAGTAATAAAAGAATGCCACATAGGCATTTCGAGCCACTTTAATGATTTAAAAAAAAGGTTAAACCTTATTAAATTGTGACACCACTTTAAATCACATTCTCATGTACTGAAATATGTGGTGATGACATGTGTCAACATGATCCCATGTTTGAGTTGGAGAATATTAAATCTTAAGTAGTTTTTCAGTGAGTAGAAATTACTTTTCTAAAAATAAAATAAATAAGACAAGGCTTTAATCTTGTAATATTAGTGATGATGCTAGATCATCTATAGTACCATGTGTGTGATTATTGAAAGTAGTTAAGTATTGTTTGGTGATTGTGTACCTCGTATTTATTCATAGACGCTAGTACCGACCAAGGATACAAGGAGGAAGGAGGATACTACGAAGAAGAAGCCGAGGAGAACTTCAACCACTGCTTTGCACAAGGCAAGCTTATACTGATACTGATGCAAGCCTAATACTACTAGTTGATTGAGCAAGCTAACACTTGCAAGATACTCTACTTTAGCAAGCCTTACTAATCAAGTTGACCTATGCAAGCGAATACCTGCTTGTTACCATGCCAACTATATGCCTTAAGCATATGTGATCATACCCACTTGATAACCCAATCCTAGTTTTACTTGCAAGCTTTCCACTTTATTTCTTTATCAAAGCTATTTCTTAGAGTTTATTTAAGTTACTTGTAGATTCTAGGAAGATAACTGAAGGTTGCATAAAGAGCATTAAATTTGGCCTAAGCTAGATAATCTTCATGTCATCCCAAGACATAAGATTGAACTTAGTAAAACTCCACTTGTTTACCACCCTTCATTAGTACTCACCCCCACTTGTAGATGCTAGTGCTAAGCCTAAAACTTGATCAACTTTAGATGGGAATACTTGGTGGAAAATGGTTATGAAAACCTTAGAATGATGAGTCATTCTACTGAGATGTTTTGACATGTGTTTCCGAACACCAGATGATTTTGATGATGAAAATGTTGAGGCAGGAGCCTTAGCCCCTTTATAAAACTGATGGTTGTCTAGATGCGATACCATTCCAATTTTATCGTACAACCATAATACCCGAAAATTGGGTAGGGCTTGACTGGAAACTTATATACCTTATTATGGGTTCCCTCACGGCCAAGGTCTGAGATGATGCTACCTTGTGAAGATTGTCCACCTGTGCAGTACCCGAGATGACAGTTGGTCATGGTTGGGAGGCCAAACTCACAGGAGAGGTGCCTATACTAGGTCTTGTAATTGAAAGGTTAGGATTAATTATCCGCATACTAAGTATGGTGAATTCAGGATTTGTTCCTGACGGATGTATCGAATGTTGTGGTGAAAGTGTACAATCTCTGCAGAGTGTAAAACTATTCGAATAGCCGCGTCCGCGGTTATGGACAGTTGGAGTGGCCATACTGTTCCACCATCATATGTTTTCAAAATGACTTGTGAAATGATTTGAGAATTTGATTTGACCACAACAGAGTTGTGACATGAGATACAAGTTCCCACTTAGGTGTTATAAAATTCAACTAGCTTTTTCTTGCTTCTGAACTTAGTAGAGGTAAATCTGGCTTTTTGCAAAACAACACTAGAGCTTAGTGTCCTACTACAAAAAACCCCTTCACTTGTTAGTATTAGTTTGCGAGTACTTAAAGAGTACTCATGGCTTTGTCCCTGGCTATTCCCGTGGCCAGAATATGAAGAAGAGTACCAGGATGAAGGACCCCAAGAAGGTTACGACAACTAGGATCATCTCCCATCGTCAGCATTGCCTCTGACCCCGAAGATGGAGCTTCTCCCATGCTATCGTTACTATTACGTTATTCCGCTGCTTGAGTTGTATTAAGAACTGGATCATGAGATCCTTATTTGTGTAAGACATTATGTATGGTTTGTAATGGATGATGTACTGTGATATCCAAATCTGTTATGTCTCGCAAAAATGGTAATCCTAGGATTGCGATTTATGGCATAACAGGCATCTAGGATTAAAAATCCGGGTGTTTACAGTGTCCTACAGGTTATACCCATTTACTAGGTTTCCAACGTAAGGTCAAAGCATATGCTCTGATACCAACTGCGGTGACCCAGCATACCACTACATGATGTAGTATACTATAGTCGTTGACATAACACCAATGAAACACCGTTCACTTGTATTACATCCCTCAGAATGGCACAACAGAAACACAGCGGGTCCAATACATGGCTTAAAAGTTACAACTCACTCTTTACATAAGATCCAGAGAACACTCTAAGTTAAAGAGAAGAACTTCTTACGAAGAAGAGTCAAATGTAAACAACTCAAGAACTAATATACTACTAGAACTAGTATTCTGGCTAAGAGTTTGGCATTGCTGCTATTGTAACGCACTACAGAAATAGGTGCTTTGGCTAGCGATTATATTCCCAACTAATCAGAAACTCCGTCTTCACTTGAGTTGAGGTATATGTTGACTTCCTTGTCTTCATTGAAAAGCTTTAGCTTTTGATGATTCTGGAGCATAACTTGATGTAGACATCTTCTTAATGGCTTCAGAATCGAGCAAGGGTTAAGAAGATACTTTGCGTACGAGCGTACTCAGCAAATTCACTAGAAAAGGAGTGTTTGATGAACTACATCTACAGCCACAGACCGTAGGTCGTAGGCAATGCAAGTTTTCATAAACATTTCTTCAAATGTTGCTTTTGTTCTGAAAAACTATGTCCGTCAGCCTTCACGGGTTTACCAGAAATTTCATGGAGTTCCTTTCCCGCCACGTTCGCAGCTCCTTCCCGGAATAGGGAGTAACAAGTTACAGTTCTTACACTCTGTAGATGTGCGTCACTTTACCCATGAGAGATCAACTCTTTGTTGCACAACCGGGCATCTTATTCCCGTCCACAATTCCATGATGTGGGGCCTAGAAGATGATCCAAGCCAATCACTGCCCCCTTCGCGACCCCGCATGCCTCCTTGGTGTACACCATGCCCACATAATGAATTACGACAATGGTTTGTACAAACCGTTAGATGCCAAAACTATCGTGGGACAATGAGGGTTCCCAACCATATGTTGCATATCCTCTACGAATTACCAATTAATATGCACGCTACGAGGATAACAGCCACGACCTGCACATCCGGCTTCATGCAAGAGGAAGAAGATACAGCTGACTTCTCCGTCCCATTCCAAATCTCATGGTCAACGCATAATATACGTCGCAAGAATCACTGGCGACATTGGTTGTTAAGTCCTAGGTGATATAGTTCTGAACAGTGTTATTTCAACTGTCAGATTTAATAGATTAACTGATCACCCTGGATCAGTAATCAATGGTTCACATTATTATTGGAAATAGTGTTTTTTGACCTTTTTCAAATGCATATGAGGACAACACTGGATTTGTAAAATACTTTACAGAAAATAAACAAAGGACATGAGCAAGTGTGAACTTGCCTTTTGTGATTGCAAGATTATGCACTCACGGTCTTCGAGTCAGTATAAAACCCAAAATTTGAAATCGGCATCATTGGTCCGGTAAGGACTAATGTTTAAAGAAGCAATATGCTTTTATGCATAAGTAATGTGGTGCATGTTCTAAGCGCAAATCCTGGGAATAACGCTGTCCTAGGGTTTGGATTTCGAAAATGGTTACCTTGGGATGTGTGGTTCTTTTAGATAAGTTTCATCTTTGTGCTTCTATTAGAGTTTATGAGTGGTTGTGAACCACACATATGTAGTAGTAAAGTCTATATACTTATGACATACTAGTTAAGATTACTTATACAAGGTTTCTTAATTAAAGTGGCAAAAAGGATAACCTTCGAAGAAAAGGTTTCTCTTCTAAGGTCTAAACAAACTTTGTGGTTAGTTAGTGGTGGTTGATGTTATTTGTTTTCTCAAATAGTTTGGCTTGAGTTTCTTTATAACTTAAATACTTCAGACCAAAGTTAACTATAAAACATATAATAATGCTTATAGTGTTGTATTAAGATTCTGTAGACTAAAGTTAACTTTAAAGTATAGATAGTTTTGAAAGTATAGTATTTATACATTGGTATCTTGTATATCTGGAATGTGTTCTTTAAGTTACTTAAGAATGTTTATTCTGTTACTTGAGTAATGGTTTCTTGATTTTATAATAGAGTGATATCCTTCATCTTTTATAAATAAGTAAGTATAGTTTATAAATTCAACATAATGTTACTTAACTACTTATGGATTTATATAATGTTGTAGTAGTTTTTGTAATTTGGTGATTAATATGGTTTAGAAAATATTTGATTGTTTACAAGTTGTTCTTTAAGGATTTTAATATTAGTGGAATTCTTCTTAGAGATAATCTTCATTTAAGGTTGTAGATATTCCTAAAATAAGAACATTTATAATGTTTTAAAACATTATGGCATTATATTATTAATATTTAAGACTAATACTATTTATTAGACTTATTTGACTCATTTTAGGAATAATAATAAATTTTATTTATCTTTATATGAATTATTAATGAAGTGAATAAGTTTAAATTTGAGTTATTAGAATATTTAATTTTTATTTAACTCAAAAGTAGAATCTTAGATTTTTTAACATGTAGATATTATTTTTGTGATCTTTTTGGTATATTACATTTATTTTTGTGATTTATAAATAATAAGATATGATTTTTATAATTCTTATCACTTTATAATTACTTAATAAATAATAAATATTTAATTAAGTGAAATAATAATACATGGTTATAGTTTTAAATTAGAATTCTTATTTTTTTAAGATTTTTGGTATTTTACTTATATTATAAACATTTATCATTATAGGAATATAAAATATTAAAGTTTTATTACTTATAAAACTTTTACTAAATACTATTTATTAAAATAATTATTATAATAATATTTGATAATAGTTTTAAGTTGTAGATTTTATTTTTCTGAAATTTTTCATATATTATACACATTTTTCTGAATTATAAATCAAAAGTTATTAATTAAGCAAGATTTAATCCTTTATTTGATTTCTGGAATATTATTAATTGAATTATAACATTTTATTTATTTCCTAACAGAAAATACTTTTTACACCGCATCAAGAGCTAGCCCCAGTCACTGACTAGTGGGACATTGTCCACCTCAGTCTCAGGTCTAGAAATGCTTTTGCTACTGACCTTCTCTCTACTCACTTTCGATGACATGTGGGCCCTAGGCCATGTCATCCACCACGCGAGGCAAAGACCAGTCAAACTAGCTGACGTGGCTCGATCATGAGGTAAGCATGGCATCAGCATCACCACCGCCGCTAGAGGTTGGTCGCCGGTGACAATTTACTGCACCCCAGCAAGCGAAATAGATCTAGTTCGAACAAGCGCAACCTATTGAACCTAAGAGTGGCAGCGCCTCTCGGAAATAGTCATCGGAGGGTCATCGGCGACGAGCTTCTGTGGCGTCCAGCGGCAGTGCTAAAAAAAACTAGACCTACGGTGCGAATCTGCAAACGAAACAAGGGTCCAGAGATGCGCAATCTTACCCTGATGACGATAGAGCGGTCAACGAGGACATGTGCGGTCGGAATCGAGCTTACCGACGAGGATTCCGACGAACTGCTGCGAAGGGAAACGACCTAATTCACCCGCTCTAGTGCTCCCCTTGATGCAAGCTTCTACCCAGAGGATCTACGGACGCAGGCACTTCTCCATGACGGCTCAGAATGGTGTGGGGAGACGTGGATCGACGGCGAGAGGTGGCTCCGGTGAGCTAGGGTTTCGGTCTCGTTCGTATCTGAAAGGATAAGGAGAGATTGGAGATAAGGATTGAGGTAGGGCGTCGCGGTAGCCTTCTTATCCCCTCCTGGCAACGACGGCGAGTATCTTGGCACAACGACGACAATGACGGCATCGGGCAGCGGCGAGCTTCTCCAGCGAGCTGCCTGTGTGCGTGACGATGACGACGATGGTCGTTTTGCGGATAACCCCCTGGCAAAAATTTCAACTCAACCTGCGGTCCTCTCTTGACTCCACTTGTCAGTCACAGATAGAAAAGAACCGGTCTAGTTACTGGGCTGTTGTGGGCTGCACAGGGCGTCAGATAGGTATAGTGGTATTGGGCCACGGCCAGGTTGTGTTTTATTTGTTTTATCCTTTTTTCTATTTTCTGTTTTCTTACTCAGATTTGAATTTGTTTTATATTTTGAACCTTGCTTTGTATGATTTATTTTCTGGATATTTGCAACAATATTAAAATATATTTGGTAACCTTTGTGAACTTTTACTATGTCTTCTTTTTATATTTCTTGTATTTACTCAATAAGAACTCCTTTTTAATAGTTTGTAGAAACTTTTCTTATTATTTTTCTCTCCTAGTTTTGTTAGGGTTTTCTTGAATGATATTTTCTTATTTTTTATAAACTTAACTCAAGTTGGCTCATAGTTTGAATACAAACTTTTATATGTATAATGATGCTATATCTTTATTTAATGCATGAAATATAAAAGATATTGATATAGTTGTTGCTACTTCCATTGATTTGGAAAATGTCAATGTATCTATTTTATTATAATAAATAAGGAGGTTTAGGATTTCAAATTATGATTACTTACCTTTGGTTTTAGGATTTTGGTCTTGAAATACTTAGAATCCTTTATAGATGTGGTTAAAGGTTCAACCACCAAACATATTGTTTTCTGTGAGATATTTGATGACATCACCTTTTATAATGGTAAGTTATAATTATAATGTTTTATAGAAAGGAATGGATAAGGATATACTTAAACACATATAGTTATGATGATTGGAATTAACAGTGATGTGCTTATGTAATTTGCTATAGGAAAATATTTCTATAAAGTGTTATAGACATCAGATGATGGATCAATGGTATGAGATGGATATTATGTTTGATTTAAGATTTAGAGTTGATTACTTACCAAGATTAAATAGGAAAATGATTTATAACATATAATTATATTTCACAATCTTGGATCTCTAATTAAGGAATTCCTTTCCTAGATATAACACTTCTTTCTATCCATCATCAGGGTTAGTACAATGAGCTTACTCATTAAAATATTCTTATTCATATTACTCTTCTAAACTCATGGATAAATCCAATGAGTTTGATACAAAGGCATTTTATAATTTGTTCATATCCTTGTTTGATTGTATTTACTATTCTACTGTTGATAATCTTCCATCCAACCAGTAGTTCCTTCAGTTTCACTCACAATCTTCCTTAATATTCCATCACTGATCTTTCTCTAAGGTTGATTATCTTTTAAGATGAATAACACTACTTATAAACTTTATGCTATACTAGCTTTAGTTGAATCATACTTTCTTACATTTACTTTACTCTGATAACTCACACTCCAACCTCACATTATATAAATGTGACATATAATGACTTCTCTAGAATAACTTATCTCTACTAAGGTTCCAATCATGTTCTACCCACCAGTATTACCTGTACTAAATATAAGCATTCAATATTGGTGGTCAAGGCATTACCATTATAATACTTTAATCACTTATTACTGAAGTTCTTAGTTGGCTAAGCAGGGCTTTATCTATCCTACCTTTCCATTATCTTGGAATTATCTTCTTAGTATCTCATATTGGATTAAGCTTATTTATGAACTTATGCCCTCTTTAAAAGATTTAAGTAGATGTTATGATAAGATCAGGAAATAGTAGATCAAAGATTGATAGATAAAGAGTTTGTGAATCAATGGTTGATTACTCAAAATTGATGAACAACAGATATTAAGATAGGTTCCATAAAGATTGATATGGAAAGAAAAATATATATATAGTGGATGATCTTGACTTAATCACTTTCCAACTCCAACTCATCAAAGGAGTTTTTAAGATTAGGTGTTACTATGATACTCAGGATGTATGCAAATGGAATTAAGATATCGTGGTTGCATTCTTATTATTTGTTTTATATCTTTAACTTGGTACTTGTGATTGATTATAATGAGTACTATAACATGATCACCTGATGATCAAATATAATTCACATTGTATTAGGGTTTAACTTATAGTACATTTGATCTACCCTTAGATCAAACCTCTCTTACCCAAAATGAGATTTTAACAAAGGTCTTATTGAACTTATCACAGTCAACTTGATGATCTACTTCAATTCCATCAAGCTAAGAGAAGCTTCAATCACTTTGACAAGTTTTGTTTAAAAGAGCAAAAATTATTCGGATTTTCTATGCATGAATGCAATGCACACATCTGGGTTCAGCTTATTTCTAGGCTCTAATGCTGGGATGTTACAGCAAGTAAACAAGTAATAGTAGAAGATGTATCAATGTTAAAGATTGGACCGGGGTCCATAGTTCACTAGAGGTGCTCTCCTTAGATAAACAACAAGGCATGAGGGGTAAACAAACTATAGCAGGGCAATTGACAGGAATTGAGCAAGGCATAACAATGCAATTACTAGTCAAAAAGATCCTATGAGATTCGATTGGGCAATACAACAAGATACATAGACCGCCATCCAACTACATCTATAACTAGAATTCCACCTTCAGGTTATCTTCCGAACCCCCTCCACTATTAAGTTGCAAGCAACAGACAACTGCTTTAAGCAAAGTGTGTAAGGTAAAAAGTCCACATGTTCCATGAAAAACAGACCGTTGTTTTCTCCCTAGTAGCAACAACACATCTACAACTGAAGAGATTATTGTCACTTCCCTTGGAAACTAGAGGCATGAACCCACTATCGAGCATAAATACCCCCTCTTGGAGTCAGAAGCAACTACTTGGCCAAGATAGCTACTAACAACGGAGAGCATGAAAGATCACAAACAACACAGACATGATAGAATCATAAAGACAAAATCATTAATCAAACCAACATAATAATGTCAATTTCCATCGGATCCTCGCAAACACAACATGCATGATTACAAATAGATTAGATCTTGATCATGAACGGAGCTCACAAGATCTATACATGAAAGCACAAAGGAGGAGATACAACCATCTAGCTACTACATGGACCCATAGTCCAAGGTGGAACTACTCACACATCATACCGGAGAGAAGGCCTCTGGGATGATCTCCCCTCTGGCAGGGTGCCGAGAACTTCAGATCCCCCCGATCTAGGGACGATGGTGGCGGAGGCTATAGATGGTTTCGTGGAGATTTGATCGGGTTCTTAGGGTTTCTGCATAGGGGGCTTCTTATAGGTGAAGGGGGAGACCGAGGCGGTGGCCAGGGGCCCCAAACCCCTCCCAGGCGCGGGGCAGGGCCCACCCGCGCCTAGGGGGTCTGGGCGCCCTAGCCCGCCTCTCCGGCTCACCTTTGGACTTCTTGTTCCCCACAGAAAGTAATTGACTTTGGCGTTTGTCCCGTCCAATTCCGAGAATATTTCTTTACTAGCTTTTCTGAAACCAAAAACAAGAGAAAACATGCAACTGACACTGTGGCAACTTATTAATAGGTTAGTACCAGAAAACATGTAAAAAGCACCTCAAAGTGTAGACAAGCAAAGCAAAGTAGATACTAAACAAGCATGGAGCATCAAAAATTATAGATACGTTTCCGACGTATCAACATCCCCAAGCTTAACTCCTACTCGTCCTCGAGTAGGCAAGTGATAAAAAGAATAATTTTTGAGGTGACATGCACCCTCACAATAAAGATCCAACCATTTGCAAGTATTGAAAGCTGGGATCAAAGAACTCTAAACATGTGCATGAAAGATGGAGTTCTAACAATAGGACATAGTAACTATGCAAGCAACATGAAATGCTACAAACAAAGATCATGAATAACATGCATTGAAAAACATTTGTTTGTTTCACATACAGAAAACGTAGCATAGTGGCAATCAGCTTGTCCCTCATAGAGTAGCAAATAGATGCATAGGACACCTTCAAAGTTCACAAGGGTGACTCGAAACAAATAGCACAAGAACAAGTAATATCACAATATGCATCAACCAATAAACTTTGGAACACTGTACATAGAATGACAACTATGCTCTCTTAATGGTGCCTAAAGGTAGAAGGTGGAGACTCAGTAATGGTGGAAGAAAGGCCTTTTTTTGTAAAGGAAGCAGCGATTACAAGTTTCAAAAAGAGCTTCCAAAAATTATGGTACTTGTTAGCTTTCAGCCCTCATTGCCCCTATCATAAGCATCTTGAAGTGATTAAGGTTAAAGTGACAAATATGGAGTATATGCTTGACGAAGTATAAGTTGGCAATCTCAAGTCCCTTGAATACAAGGGCCACACCTCATGCATACTCAACTTTGGGCCAGGTATGTTCTTGTCATTGTAAGTATTTGCATATCATTGAGAACCGCCTACGGGGTACCCCTTGCACATGGTACAAGAGCTTTCCCAAAACCAAAATGACAAGGCAAGCAGACATTGAGCATCTCAGCAATCTTCTTATGTACCATGGGAATATGGTGCTTTTTATCTCTCTTTCCTCTTTTCTCAATGTGTCTCTTTTTTATAAGAAGAATGCTTCATAGATGTACTATGGTGATGCTGCAAGTTTCCACCATGATTAGGCATGGCTTAGGCTAATGTCCTAGGCGTTTCTCTAACATAGGATACAAACTCCATGGACTTATAAGTTCCCTCTTTATTTCACACCGGTGACATCCATAGACAAAAGAGCATGATATCAACTGAGTACAAAGTACAAGTGCAATGTTGAAAACGTTCCCCGTGATAGCACGGTTCTGTTAATTACAACATATAAGTGCAAGCATATACAACAAAGTTGTCATAATGGTTCAAGTTTATTAGGGGCAAAGAATATAAAGTGTGCCATCAAGTTCGTGAGGGCTTTAATCACTAAGTTTTCACATAACAAAATAGTTTTTAATTGGAAGATAGATGAAAACAAGAATATACTTGGAATGGTGTAACACACCATGCATAGGATTTTTATAGTGGACACTTTGGAATAACTTGGTTTCTTGGGGGTTGGAGGCATGAGTAGAACTTACTCATACAAATGGAGGCTAGCAAAAGACTGGGAGCAACCAACTAAGAGAGCATAATGGCCATAATCATGCAGAGCAACAAAGCATTACTAATCAAAGCAAAGAGTGGTACTACAAGTCAAGGACTAAATGATCATAGAGGCTAATGGTGACTTGTCATAGTCATAACATGGTCTGAGAATGTGCCAAGTCAACTCAAACAAAGCATCAAAGGAGAATACCACAATACTATGTTTTGTGCATGCTAAAACAATGCATAATTTCTTCAAGGCACACTAAGCAATCCCAATTGTTTGGAACAAGACATGCTACAACAATAATCACTAAGCATAAAGTCAAAACAACACCTAGCATGTCATGCTAAAGTCTAAGTCACAGTCAATGCAAGCTCCTCTTGCACTTCAAGCAAGAACTTATTACTCCTTTCCAACACCAAGCAACTTATTTGCAAAACAACACAATGAGAACGGGGCTCCAAACTACTTTATTCAAGCAAACTAAACAACCTAAGCAAAGCAATCGAAAACTAAGATGCTCCAAGAACAACACAACTGTACATGAAACAATAAAAGCGAAGTGTCTAGACAAATCTGAACTTTTTATTGATGAAGAAGGGGATGCCCACTTGGGCATCCCCAAGCTTTGACGCTTATACCTCTTGGATATTTCTTGGGGTGATACCATGGTGGCATCCTCAAGCTTGAGCTTTTCTCCATTCTTCATCTCATTGCATCATTCTCTCTCTACAACTAAATTTTTTCCTTTATACAAAACTTCACACAATCTTCATTAGCAACATTAGTGTATTCAAAAGATATTAGACCCCTGGCAAAGCTTTAGAACAGCAAGGCTTTTCACTAAAAACACAAGCTACTGTAGCAACTCCTTCAAAAATCTTAATTCACCTAAAGAGAACTCAAAAAGGAATCAATAAGAAGCAAATGTAAATAATGGCAGAAATCTGTCAAAACAGACCAGCATGTAGAAAACGATTTTTTTCAAACATCTTATGTTTCTCAAATCAAAACATGTTGAACTAATGAATGTTATCTAACATACTGGGGGATTTATTCGTAAATTTTGAGCTCAATCCGAGTTACACAGACGCCTCACGAATATTTTTGGTGGAGGACAGAAATCTGCTTCGGGACAACAACTCTCCAAATCTTACTTCCCTCTCATTAGAGGTCATTCTTGGCACAAAAAGCAAACAAAAAGGATAAGGAGAGGTTATTACTGAAGTAATAACTTCCAAGACTCAAGGAAACTCTTGGGTTATCTCCCAACAAGTACTTTTCTTTAACGCCTTTAAGTTAGGCACAAGAAGTAAGAAGAATCAAGTATTTTCAAAGGAAGAAGCATTAACATCAAACCTTTCTTTTAAAGGAGGAGCAAAAAGCAACTTCTCTATCCTCATAGGGAAGTGTTCAATACCTTTCTTGAATGGAAAATGATATTTAATGGTGCCTCCCTTCATATCAATGATAGCACCAACTGTTCTAAGAAAAGGTCTTCCCAAAGTAATAGGGCAAGAAGCATTGTATTCAACATCCAAAACATAGAAATCAACAGGTACATAAGCATTGTTAACCATAATGAGAACATCCTTAATACTCCCCATGAGTTTCTTCTTAGCATTATCATTGAGTGGGACATCTAAATAGCAATCTTCCAATGGTGGCAAATCAAGAATTTCATAAATCTTCCTAGGCATAATAGAGACACTAGAACCAAGATCACATGAAGCTTTGAGATCAAAGTCATTCACTTGCATATTAATAATGGGTTCCCAACTATCTTCTACTTTCCTAGGAAAAGAAGCTTTGTGTTTTAGCTTCTCTTCCTTAATCTTAACAAGAGCATCTGTAATGTGTTTAGTGAAAGCAACATGCATATCACTAGCATCAGGACTTCTAGCAAGCTTTTGCAAGAACATAATCACTTCAGAAATATTGCAACCATCAATATCAAAGTCAAACTTAGCATCACTAGTAGTAGGCTCAATAGGCTTAGGCATAGTAGGAGGAGGACTAGGGACTACTTGTTGTTTAGTGGTGATGGTGCACACACTATTGTTTCTATCAATTTCAGCTTCTCTTTCCCACTTAGCATGAAGTTGAGCTAACAGCCTAACATTTTCATCAATAGTAACTTGTATGGCATGAGCAGTAGCAAAGGTATTTTCCATAGTTTCAGGTTTAGCAGCCATTTTATTAACCAAGGATGACTGAGCTTCAGACAAAGAGAATATATTTTTTTCAACAGTTAAAAGATTTTCCTCTATAGTCTTATTGAAAGTGGTTTGTTTACTAATAAAGTCTTTGAACATGACTTCAAGTTTAGAAGGGGGCACTTCTAGCATTATTGTAAGAGCTTCCATAGGAATTTCGAGGATAAGGCCTATAATTGTTGTTGCTACCAAAATTATTACTATAGGCATTGTTGTTGAAATTGTTGTTTCTAATGAAGTTCACATCAACTTGCTCTTCTTGAGCAACCAAATAGGCTAAAGGAACACTATTAGGATCTAGAGGAGCTTTCCCATTAACAAGCATAGCCATGATAACATCAATATTTTTACTCAAAGAGGAAGTTTCCTCAACAGAATTTACCTTCTTACCATATGGAGCTCTCTCAACATGCCATTAAGAGTAGTTAACCATCATATTATCAAGGAGCCTTGTTGCAGCACCCAAAGTGAGCCCCATGAAAGTACCTCCAGCAGCTGAATCCAACAGATTTCTTAAGGAGAAGTTCAAACCTGCATAAAAAGTCTGGATAATCATCCAAGCAGTGAGTCCATGAGTAGGGCAGTTCTTAACCAAAGACTTCATTCTTTCCCAAGCTGGAGCAACATGTTCACTATCAAGTTGTTTAAATTTCATAATGTCACTTCTCATAGATATAATATTAGCAGGAGGATAGTATTTTCCAATAAAAGCATCTTTGCACTTAGTCCAAGAATCAATACTATTTTTAGGCAAGGAAAGCAACCATTCTTTAGCTTTTCCTCTCAAGGAGAAAGGAAAAAATCTTGGGCTTAATAATGTCTCCATCTACATCCTTATACTTTTGCATCTCACAAAGTTCAACAAAGCTATTGAGATGGGCAACAGGATCATCAGAACCAACACCAGAAAATTGCTCTCTCTTCACAAGATTCAATAAAGCAGGCTTAATTTCATAAAAGGTAGCATCAGGAGAAGGTGGAGCAATAGGAGTGCTTAGGAAATCATTGTTGTTGGTGCTAGTGAAATCACACAACTTGGTGTTCTCAACAGAGTTCATTTTGGCAAAGGTGGGCAAGCCAAAAACAACAGCAGCAGCTAGAGCAGGAACTAATTTTTTTGTGTTTTTTGAAAAGAGGCAAACAAAACCAAGCAAAATAAACTAAGCAAACTAAAAATAAAGTAAAGAGAAAGGAAGTGAAGGACTCCTCTAGTGAAGACGTCCTTAGCCTCCCTGGCAACGGCGCCAGAAAATAGCTTGATGGCACCCAGTACTTGTCGTTGGACGCTTCGTTGGAAACCCCAAGAGCAAGGTATGAAGCAGCACAACAGCAAGTTTCCCTCAGTAAGAAACCGAGGTTATCGAACTAGTAGGAGGAATGAAACGTCACACAGGTGTTGCTAGCAACACGGAGACCTGCACAACACAAACTCAAGACTTTGCCCCAACGAATCAGTGAGGTTGTCAATCTCACCGGTTTGTTGTAACAAAGGATTAAACGTATGGTGTGGAAGGTAATGGTTTGCAGTAAGTAAACAAGTAACGGTGGAAGATGTATCAATGGTAAAGATTGGACCGGGGTCCATAGTTCACTAGAGGTGCTCTCCTTAGATAAACAACATGGCATGAAGGGTAAACAAATTACAGCAAGGCAATTGACAAGAACTGAGCAAGGCATAACAATGCAATTACTAGTCAGAAAGATCCTATTAGATTCGATTGGGCAATACAACAAGATACATAGACCGCCATTCAACTGCATCTATGACTAGAAGTCCACCTTCAGGTTATCATCCGAACCCCCTCCAGTATTAAGTTACAAGCAACAGACAACTGCTTTAAGCAAAGTGTGTAAGGTAAACAGTCCACATGTTCCATGAACAAGAGATTGTTGTTTTCTCCCTAGTAGCAACAACACATCTACAAACGAAGAGATTATTGTCACTTTCCTTGGAAACTAGAGGCATGAACCCACTATCGAGCATAAATACCCCCTCTTGGAGTCACTAGCAACTACTTGGCCAAGATAGCTACTAACAATGGAGAGCATGCAAGATCACAAACAACACAGACATGATAGAATCATAAAGACAAAACCATTAATCAAACCAACATAATAATCTCAATATTCATCGGATCCCCGCAAACACAACTTGCATGATTACAAATAGATTAGATCTTGATCATGAACGAAGCTCACAAGATCTATACATGAAAGCACAAAGGAGGAGATACAACCATCTAGCTACTACATGGACCCATAGTCCGTGGAACTACTCACACATCATACCAGAGAGAAGGCCTCCAGGATGATCTCCCCTCTGGCAGGGTGCCGGGAAGAACTTCAGATCCCCTCGATCTAGGGACAATGGTGGCGGCAGCTACAGATGGTTTCGTGGAGATTTGATCGGGTTCTTAGGTTTTCTGCATCAGTGGTTTCTTATAGACGAAGGGGGAGGCAGAGGCGGCGTCCAGGGGCCCCACACCCCTCCTAGGCGCGGGGCAGGGCCCACCCGCGCCTAGGGGGTCTGGGCGCCCTGGACTGCCTCTCCGGCTCCCCTCTAGACTTCTTGTTCCCTATGGAAAGTAATTGACTTTGGCTTTTGTACCGTCCAATTCCAAGAATATTTTTTAGTAACTTTTCTGAAACCAAAAACAGCAGAAAACAGGCAACTGGCACTGTGACAACTTGTTAATAGACTAGTACCAGAAAACATGTAAAAACACCTCAAAGTGTAGGCAAGCAAAGAAAAGTAGATATTAAACAAGCATGGAGCATAAAAATTATAGATACGTTTTCGACGTATCATTGACCTCCTCGGGTTTGACGGGAGGTTTCCCGTGCCGGTATGTGTATGCTATATCACCCACGGGTACTCTAACTGGGCTCCGTACTGAGAAATAGTAAAACTATGAGCAGCAACCGCTTCTCCCTATATTGCAACAAACTCCAGATCATACTGCTCGACCACACCTTTGCTTGACCTCACCTCGGTATCGGAAATCACCTTGAGCAGGGGCACGATTGGTTTTTCTGTTCTTCGAGCTAGGAAACTGATTTCCCGCCTGCACTACTACTCTTCGTCTGCATCTTTGCCTCATGTGACTTCAGAATAGAGCGGTCATAGTCTGATGACAGCTTTAGTTCGGGTTGATAAAGGGTCTTCCGTATTGTTTGCACTTGGATTTTTTCTTATGCATATTACTAGCCTAGTATTACTTTCTACTATGACCAACCTCAAGAGTGAAGACAGTCTTGGGAAAGGCCTAGACTTTATCTTGAGGAATCTTTTTTTTCTTGTCACAAGATTTCGAGGAATCGTGAGTCCTAAGGCTGGTCATAGTGGGAGTAACTTCACTAATAACTAAAAGTTTAACTCAACATTTTTGCTTATGTGGCAATGAGTTAATGAAGAAAGAGATAAATAGAGTAACTAGCTATGTTACTATAACATCATACATATCAAGTCAAATTGAGTCTACAACCTAATTAATGTGACATTGCATGTTATCATACTTAACTTATTTTCCACTATAAATGTACTCCCTCCGTCACGGTTTGGAGGGCGTTTTACAAAAACCATGCGTTTCCAAAACTACTCTCCTCCTAGGCGCGTTAGACTTAATCTTAATGTCCTCTTTTTCTCCCCACTTCCTACTACATGCAGCCAAGGAATTAATTCTTGCATGCAACTTCACCAATGCATGCGCCTAAACTCCACCAAATCTGTCCCCAATCAACATCCACCTAGGTCCCAATAATCTTTATAAAACGCCCTCCAGACCGTGACGGAGGGAGTAGTAACTTAGGCTGGTCATAGTGGGGGTAACTTTACTAGTAACTAAGAGTCCAACTCAGCACTTTTACTTATGTGGCACCGAGTTAATGGAGAAAGAGATAGATAAAGTAACTAGCTATATTACTGTAACATCACACCTATCAAGGCAAAGTAAGTCTACAACCTAATTAATGTGGCATTGTATGTTACTCCCTCCTTTACGGTTTGCATGACGCTCTATAAAAATCTTACGGACCTAGACGTGAACGTATTTGCTGAAAATTAGGCCTATTAATGAGCAGTTAAGGTACATGCAGTGGTGGGAGGTTGTTGCATGCATATGAATTTTAATCAACAATTAATTCTTATACGTCTAGGGGCGTTGTAGTTTTGAAAAAACCCCAAATTTGATTAGGCGTCCTACAAAACATGAAGGAAGAAGTACCATACTTAAGTTATTTTGCACTATAAAGATAATAACTTAGACTAGTAACATACTACGCACCAGCATAAAGAGAGACGTATGGATAAATGGACCAGCAGTTAATGCATGGAGTTGGCATATTAATTTTCTCCACGAGTACTGATTTTTCTCGGTTGTTGGGTCCGTTTTAGCCTACTCCCTCCGTTCCGGTTTAAAGGACACAATTTGCAATTCTCTGTGTCCTAGATGTCATCTGATTGGTCCATTTAATAGCAATGGAGTAGAACATGCATGAGGAAAAAAAATTAGAAAAGCGTTCACATCTGTTCATACATGTGTATGCAAGCATTTTGTTCTTTTCACACGAGAGTAATTACAGAAATTAAATGCTTTTGTGTCTAAGTATTTTGGGATTGCATGGTTTGCAAATTGTGCTTTAAACCGGGACCGAGGGAGTATTCAGCTTCGGTCTCGGTTTTTTATGTCCGGTAGTTCTTTTTTTAAAAAAAAACGCCTACCCCTACCTCTGGTGTAGAGACCGGAAAATCATTTACTATTTATATTTTCATCATCAAAAGAAAAGGACGGCAGACAACGCCATTGCGTTTTAATTAGACGGCATATCCCGGGCCCGGGGCACACTCTCGCACCCACACCAACCAGCTGGGTCTATAAATTGACGGAACTAACGACACAGAGAGACCAGACCCAGGTGTGGTACTGGCATGGCCTTGTAGAAGAGACAATTAATTAAGCAAGCAAGAGTCTTGGAAGAGTGGCCATGGCGACGAACCCCGGCCTCTTCACCGAGTGGCCATGGAAGAGGCTTGGCAGCTTCAAGGTACGCACGCGTTCGTGTATGCAGAAGCATCGAGCTTGCAACACCTTTACATAATCGGCGGCGGCATGCCCTTGCACTTGCAGTACGTGGTGCTGGCGCCGTGGGTGGTGCACGGCCTCCACGTGGTGGCGACCAAGGGTTGGCGCGAGGCCGACCTGGGGTACATGGTGATCCTGCCGTCCATGATCCTCCGGGCGCTCCACAACCAGGCCTGGATCACCGTGTCCCGCCTCCAGAACGCGCGCGGCAAGCGGCAGATCGTCCAACGCGGCATCGAGTTCGAGCAGGTGGACCGCGAGCGCAACTGGTAATATATAAGCACTTTCCTTCTTTGCCCCGGCCGGCCGTGTTCGAGCAGATCGAGCAGATCGGCGTGACGTACCGATACTGGTGGTGTGCGTGCGTGCAGGGACGACCAGATCATCCTGAGCGCGATCCTCTTCTACCTTGGGGCGCTGCACCTGCCGGGCGGGCAGCAGCTGCCGCTGTGGAGGACGGACGGCGCGGTGCTGATAGCGCTGCTCCACACGGGCCCCGTGGAGCTCATCTACTACTGGTTCCACCGGGCGCTCCACCACCACTTCCTATACACGCGATACCACTCCCACCACCACGCATCCATAGTCACAGAGCCCATCACATGTAAGTATATATATCCAACAATAATTCAAGATGATACCATATGATCACGTAATCTCTACTGTACGAGTGATGAACCGGCTGGGTTGGCGCCCGTACTTGGGCTCATGCCCAGGGCTTGAGCTTGATAGGGACTGATACTGACCGATCAATAAGGAAGCATATAGAGGACGTGTACGACTGTACGAGATATTCCGGGACCACCCAAAAGTTGAGTCGATCCGTTGCTGATTTTGCATGCTTCCTTTGTGACCAACGGATCACCGTACCCTACTTGGCTGTCATGCAGTACCAAGTAGTAGTCACAACCTTCGCATGAGGACCCCCTACATAGCTAGCGTACTCATACGTGCATTGATGCATGCGTCTAAAATAATTAAGAAGATGCTTCTCCTTGCAAGGGATATTTTCCTTAACTCTTGTGTTTGATTTTTCATACTCCCTCTATTTCGGATTATAGAGCTAATACGAATTTCAAAAAAATATTTTGATCATAAATTTGGTCAATAATATATAGATCATATGTCACAAAAATTGTACCATTGAAAACGTATTTTAAATATGAATCTAATGATATAATTTTTGTTAAATATAATTTGTATTTTAATGACTAAATTTATGATCAAATTATTTTTTCAAAATATGTATTAGCTTTATAAACTGGAATGGAGGTAGTAATAAGCTAGCAGTGGAAAGAAAAGATTTTCATTAGATGTTACCATGGCTTTCGAAACTGTCTAACCAGCAGATACTACGTACTCCTATATATATGAAATGTTTAATCATCTCGCCATGCATGTTTAATTTGTGCAGCCGTCATCCATCCATTTGCTGAGCTGGTGGCCTACGAACTGCTCTTCTCCATCCCGCTCATCGCCTGTGCCTTGACAGGGACTGCTTCGATCATGACCTTTGAGCTCTACATGCTCTACATCGACTTCATGAACAACATGGGCCACTGCAACTTCGAGTTGGTGCCCACCTGGGTATTCAGATGCTTCCCACCTCTCAAGTATCTCATGTACACGCCATCGTGAGTAAAACGAAGCTACTTATATATATCTCCACCATGATTATATATGTATGTTCTTCTGTGCGTGTGCGTGTGCGTGTGTGATCTGAGCACTTTTTGTCAATATCTTATTAGGTTTCATTCTCTTCACCACACCCAGTTCCGGACAAACTACTCTCTTTTTATGCCCTTCTACGACTACATCTACAACACCATGGACAAGTCATCGGACAAGCTGCACCAGAACTCACTCAAGAACAAGGAGGAAACGGTACATGTGGTTCACCTTACCCATCTTACTAGCCTGCAATCCATCTACCACATGAGGCCTGGGTTCGCCGAGTACGCATCCAGACCGTACGCCTCCAAGTGGTACATGCGCATCATGTCGCCTCTTTCCTGGCTATCCATGGTCGTCCTCACGTGGGTGCATGGCTCTTGGTTTACTGTTGAGAGGAATGTCATGAACAAACTCACCATCCAGTCATGGGCCATACCAAGATACAATTTCCATGTAAGATCTGTTATGTTAAGTTCACAACACCCCTTGTTTATGGCCGGCCGGAGAGGCGGAGACATGGTTAATTTATATCAACTAACCTTTCCGATCCTTAGCAGTATGGGTTGAACTGGGAGAAGGAAGCAATTAATAGCCTGATTGGAAAGGCGATATGTGAAGCTGACAAGAAAGGAACCAAAGTTGTTAGTCTTGGACTCCTAAATCAGGTATATTATTTTTTCAGCTTTTCAAACTAATCTTCATCATCAATTCACATGGTCGTGATTTACAAGTGCCGATGGATTGTAGCTATGTACTGCTCATAAAACTATACATCTCTGTAGGTGAAAACATAGAGATACAATAGTGGTAATAAATATCACCGTTCAAAATAATACTCACTATATGGTGATATTTTTTTAACTCAACAGGCCCAGAGCCTCAATGGAAGTGGCGAGCTTTATCTGCAAAAGTACCCAAAACTGGGGGTAAAACTGGTGGATGGCACCAGCCTTGCTGCTGCGGTGGTTGTCAATAGTATTCCCCAAGGTACAGATCAAGTTGTTCTTGCAGGAAATATTTCAAAGGTGGCCCGTGCTGTAGCTGCTGCTCTATGCAAGAAAAACATTAAGGTTGGGTCTAAATATTCATATGTGCTTCATTTTAATCACATGGAGAGATGATGTTTTTATACTAAAAGCAACTTCTCTCTTGTGTAGATCATAATGAGCAACAAGCAAGACTATCATTTCCTTAAGCCCAAAATACCAGAAGATGCAGCTGATAAGCTTTTATTATCAAAAACTGGCATTGCAAACGTAAGAAGAAAATTATTCATTTCCCAGTAGGCGGGACATCTTATGATTAGAAATCATGTATTAATTATCAGTTAATGGGATTGCCTGACTGAATTTTGCAGGTGTGGGTAATCGGAGAAGGTTTAGATGATGCTGAACAGTTTAGGGCACCGAAAGGAACACGGTTTATCACGTACTCACAGTTCCCACCAAGAATGGTACGCAAGGACTGCTGCACCTACTCGACAACTCCAGCAATGAGCGTACCCAAAACACTGCAGAACGTTCATTCCTGTGAGGTAATAAGGCCCCCAGCGAACTGCAACTTTTCAAGAACTGCACTACGTGATGTTGTTAAGCTAACGAACTAAAAAAACATTTCAGAACTGGCTTCCAAGAAGGGTGATGAGTGCGTGGCGCATCGCCGGAATTGTTCATGCGTTGGAGGGATGGAACCAGCATGAGTGCGGAGACACGGTGCTAGACATGGACAAAATTTGGTCTGCTGCAACTCTGCACGGGTTCCGGCCCTTTGCTGAAGCTTGAAGGTCTGGTTGAAAGCCAACAGAATAAGCATTATGCAGATATAGGTGCCATATGCAGACTCATTGGCTAGCAGGAGCATAGCCTATAATTAAGTAATTCGATCAACCAAGGTTACTTACATGGTTAGCTATTACCGCACTATTCATCTCCTATGACAATGAGTTAATGACTTGGTTTGATCTGGAATATTTCTATCACATCAATAATGCAATTAAAGAAACAAGAATGGGCAGTTGGCAGTGCTCCCATTGACCTACAACTAATGTTCATTACGACTTGATCACAACAACAATTTAACTAGAGGTACGTGGTTTGGTGCGGTTCGACAAACCAACGGGTTCTGCACCGGTGCTCCTCCCTTCCAAAACTTAAACACAAACAATGCCTAAGATTGCTCGATACCTCTTCATTAATGAGGGTATGATGGCAATTAAATATATACCTGACTATAAGAGTATATATCCATATAGTACGTTAGAAAGTTGTGCGTCGTGTCGGACCTATCCTTGTCACGCACGTTTATGGTGGCTTCCAGCGGCAGTGCCATGCCGAGGCGGTGCTGGCTGGCACGGGAAGTGGGAATCCCTCGGAGGCGCACATCGACTATGGCTTCTAGGCAGGCACGCCGATAGGGTGGTCGTCATGTTAATAGCAGTTGTGCAGCGCCGCCTTGAACCTTGTGCGCCTACACAAGTAGGGATCGACGCACTCGACCGGTTGTGACGGACCACTATATATTGTCCATTTAAGTTTTCCGCTTGTTTCTTTCTCTCGCGATGCTTCTTTCGTTCAGCTTTCATATTTTTGTTTAGGTCGCTCGTACACAGCCGTGTTGGGATATACTTTTCAGATATACCCACATGACTTATTGATCAGGGTGGTCCACTGATGGGTTAGAGTTTTGCTTCACAGGCGGCCCAGTCAGAAAAAGAGGAGAAGCCACTTCCGGCTACGACAAGGCCCGGAAAAATTATCGACTTAGGCCTATAGTATTATTTATAGTCCAAGGTGTATCTAGTTATCGACTTGGGTCTGATTGCAAGCCAACAGAATAAGCATTATGCAGATATATATAGGTGCCATATGCAGACTCATTGGCTAGCAGGAGCATAGCCTATAATTAAGTAATTCGATCAACCAAGGTTACTCTTACTTGTGTTAGACTATGTTTATATATAGCTCCATGTACATGTTTGTAAACTGTATTTTGTACATCTTTGTATACCCCATATATATATGAGATAGCCACACCCCATCGGGTGTTGAGCAGTTGCCCCAATTACGTTATTTTACATGGTATCAATCGAGGTTACGATATGTCTTCCGCTGCACACCTCCTGTCCGCCGCCGCCGCCGCTTCATCCGCGTCGTCGCCGGCGTTTGCTCCTCTGCCGCCCTTCCTAGCTCGTCTGATGAACGGCGGCACCTCTCAGGGCTCGATCTCCTCGCAGTTCGGCCCCCTCTCCATGCTCAGCGCGGGCGCCATGTTCTCTGGACAGATCGCGTCCGTCCCGGGTTTCGCATCGTCGCCGCCGGGTTCTGTCGTGGCTGCCCCGACTTCAACCGCCATGGCTCCGCCCTACGTCGCGCCGATCGAGTCCGTCTCGCCTGCGCCGTCGCTTGCGTCGGGTTCGGTAGGGCAGGGGTTCTACATCAACCCTACCCCGTCCTACCACATGGCGCTGCCCTCGTATCACCAGCCGACTGTTGTGCCGCCGTTTGCGTGGTACCCGGGCCAGCCCACTGCTGCACCTGCATCGGCCGTGCTCCCCACTGCCGCACATCAGCAGCCGGCTTCACAATCAGGGGCCGCGTACGGCCCTCCGCTTTTCGGTGGTGCGGCGCCACCAGGGGACTTTGGGTCCTCCTACGTCGCGCCCCAAGCTGCTGCACCTGTCCAACCGGAGTTCGCCTCGCCGGCACCAGCTGCAGGTGGTGCGCCGCCGCCCTTCTATTTTGCTCACCTCATACCCGTGAAGCTCACGCCCGACAATTATCTGGCATGGCGTGCCCAACTGTTGCCGCTCCTTCGGAGTCGCTACTTGGAGGGTTTTGTTGACGGCACCCTGTCGTGCCCTCCGCAGAATCATCCAGCCTATCACCCATGGGTGGCCCAAGATCAAGCGATCCTCTCCGCCATTCAGTCCTCTCTCGGCGATGGGGTCTCTGGCCGGGTGATTTTTGCCTACACATCGTGGGATGCGTGGGCTACACTCGAGACTAGTTTCTCCTCGCAGTCCATCGCGCGGTCTATGGCAATTCGCACGCAGCTCGCGGATGAGAAGAAGAAGGATCTCTCCATCACTGAATTCTTCAACAAGGTCAAGGGTTTGGCGGATGTGCTCGCTTCCATTGGGCAGCCTCTCCGTCCCGAGGAGTTCACCGCCTACATCGTCAAGGGACTTGACGCTGATTATGACTCCCTCGTGGAAAACATCAACGGCCGAGACACTCCTATTCAGCAGCGTGAGCTCTACGCACGACTGCTCGCGACGGAGCAGCGCATGTCGGAGCGCCACTCCAGCCCCTCCTTCGCCGCTCCCAACGCCGCCTACCGGGGAGGGAAACCAGCCAAGTCCACTGCTCCCAAGACCACCGCCCCTGCCCCAAACGCACCCCCGCAGCAGCAACAGCAGGGCGGTCGCCCTCTCATCCATATTCAGGGTGGGCGCGCCATCGCCTGTTGTGCGTCTTGTGGTGCTCAGACCACGTGCCAACTCTGCAGCATTGCAGGACATGTGGTCTCTTGCTGCCACCGCCGGTTCAAGCAGGAGTTCCTAGGACTTGGCAACAATGGAAAGGGCAATGACAAGCAGGCCGCCATGGCCTATCAAGGCCATACACCATCCTACCCCATCGATCCTGCTTGGGTTATGGACACTGGAGCTACCAACCACTTGGCAAGTGATGGCGCACGGCTCCATGCTCAGGAGCCGTACCAGGGCCATGACCACGTTCGCGCCACCAACGGAGCAGGTATGCACATCTCACATATTGGTCAGGCATTGTTTCTTACACATAATTCTACTAAATTGCGTCTCCTCAATGTTCTTCGAGTACCCGTTGTTACCCGTAGTCTCTTATCCGTTCCTCAGCTTACTCACGACAATAATGTTTTCGCTGAATTTCACCGGTTTCATTTCTTTATTAAGGATCGGGATACGAGGGTCGTTCTTCTTAAAGGTCGACGCTGCCATGGGCTTTATGTGCTTGATGCGCCACTAGTTTCCGAGGTTTTCAGTGGTGTGCGCGTGTCCCATTCTCACTGGCACTCGCGCCTTGGTCATCCGGCGACTCCTGTAGTTCGCCATGTGCTCCATCGCCATGAGCTACCAGTTGTGTCCAATAATAAACTTGATACAGTGTGTGATGCCTGTCAACAAGGCAAGAGTCACCAGCTACCGTTTTCAGAGTCGAGTCGTGTTGTTAAAACTCCACTTGAGATTATTTATTCTGATGTATGGGGTCCTGCCCAAACCTCTGTGAGTGGTCATACCTATTATGTCAGTTTCATTGATGCTTATAGTCGCTTTACTTGGTTGTATCTTCTTAAGCGCAAATCTGATGTGTTCGATGTCTTTATTCAGTTTCAAACATATGTTGAGCGTCTGCTCAAGCATAAAATTATCCATGTTCAATCTGAACGGGGGGTGAGTATCACCACCTCAATGAGTTTTTCCAAAATCTTGGGGTATCGCACCGTGTGTCCTGTCCTCATACACATAAGCAAAATGGCGCTGCTGAGCGTAAGCATCGTCATCTCGTTGAAACTGGCCTAACTTTGCTAGCCCATGCATCTGCACCTTTTCGTTTTTGGAGTGATGCGTTTTCCACGGCTTGTTTTCTCATAAATAGGCTTCCTACACGGCTTCTCAACATGAAAACACCGCTTGAACTCTTGCTTAATGAAATTCCCGATTATACTTTTCTAAAAGTGTTTGGATGTGCTTGTTGGCCGCACCTTCGTCCTTACAACAATCGTAAACTCGAGTTCCGGTCTAAAAAGTACGTTTTCCTTGGGTATAGTTCTCTTCACAAAGGGTACAAATGCCTTCATATTCCATCCAACCGTGTCTATATATCCCGTGATGTCGTGTTCGATGAGAATGTGTTTCCGTTTTCTGCACTTTCAACTCCGGATACGTCTCCGCAAACTACTATCAATTCATCTCCGCTTTTGCCTGATCAATTTGTTGATGCTGCATATACTACTAGTTTGCTGCCTAACCATGGTGCAGGTAATGGTCGCGGAGCTCGTCTACAACTTCTGGATGATCCGGATGCTTCAACTGGGACGTCTACGCCGGACGTCGATCGCACCCGCATGCCCCATGCAGGTGATCGGCCAGCCTCCTCCATGTTGCAGATACCCGGCCCAACGGCCGGCCCATCCTCTTCGTCGCACGCGGCGGATACTTCCTCGCCATCGCCATCTGGGCCGTCGTACCCCTCTGTTGGCCTGCGCGAGCCCCCGCCTTCCCCGCCACCTGCCCCATCGCCTGAGCCTCCGTCTACCGGCCCACGGTCACCGTCCCCTGCGACGTCGTCTGCAGGCAGTTCGGACACTTCGGTGCCAGCTGCGCCTGCTCCTTCGTCAGCTACTGCAGGTGTCGCGGCCTCTCAGCCGCCTCCTGCCTCTACTTCGGCTGCCCCTGCGACGCGTCCTCATACACGCAGTCGTAGTGGAATTGTTCGGCCGCGTACACGCACCGATGGCACGGTTGCCTGGATTGCGGCATGTGTGGCACAGTCCGAGGCTGATCCTACTGCGGAGCCTCGGCATTTTCAGGCAGCATTGGGTATTCCACACCGGCGCGCTGCTATGGAGCAGGAGTTTCAGGCTCTCCAGAAGAATGATACTTGGCGATTAGTTCCTCCACCAACCGGTGTTAATATCATTGACTCGAAGTGGGTGTTCAAAGTCAAGAAACATGCTGATAGCACCATAGAGAGGTACAAGGCAAGGTTAGTAGCAAAAGGGTTTAAACAACGACATGGTTTGGATTACGACGATACCTTCAGTCTTGTTGTTAAACCTACGACTATTCGGCTACTGCTCTCCTTGCCTGTTACCCGTGGATGGTTTTTACGTCAGTTGGATGTCCAGAATGCTTTTCTTCATGGAGTCTTGGAGGAAGGGGTCTACATGCGTCAGCCCCCGGGGTTTGAGGATCGTGCTCGTCCTCACCATCTTTGTCGCCTAGTCAAAGCTCTATATGGTCTCAAGCAGGCTCCTCGTGCATGGCATGCTCGTCTCGGCTCAGTTCTCCGCACCCATGGTTTTGTTCCTTCTACAGCTGACACATCCTTGTTTCTGTTTCAGCGCCCTGAGGTCACTATGTACCTGCTGGTCTATGTTGACGATATTATTCTTGTTAGTTCCTCAGTTGCAGCTGCTAATCGCCTGGTGTCGGCTATGAGTGCTGACTTTGCTGTCAAGGACTTGGGTCGCCTGCAGTACTTCCTTGGATTGGAAGTCTCTTCTTCTGCTGCTGTCCTAACACTGACTCAACAGAAGTACTCTCTTGACTTGTTGCGACGTGCTGGTATGCTTGCATGCAAGCCCGCCACCACGCCCATGGCTGCTACTGACCGGTTGTCTGCTTTTGATGGTGATCCCCTTACATCTGATGATGCTACCGAGTACCGCAGTCTTGTTGGTGGCCTGCAGTACTTAACGATCACCCGACCAGATCTCTCTTATGCAGTTAACAGCGTCTGTCAATTTCTGCATGCTCCCAGAAGCTCTCATTGGTCCGCTATTAAGCGCATTCTACGGTATGTTCGACACACTGTGTCCTATGGGTTACACCTTCGTGCTGCTCCCTCTTGTGCTCTCTCGGCATTTTCGGATGCGAATTGGGCTGGTAGTCCTGACGACATGCGATCTACGGGGGGACATGCAGTGTTCTTTGGACCTAACTTGATCACCTGGAGTGCTCGCAAGCAAGCTACCGTTTCTCGCAGTAGTACTGAAGCTGAGTACAAGGCGGTGGCCAATGCCACAGCTGAGATCATATGGGTGCAGTCTTTGTTGGGAGAGTTGAAGGTCACTCAGCGTCAACCTCCTGTCCTTTGGTGTGATAACATCGGTGCTACATATCTCTCATCCAATCCAGTTTTTCATGCCCGAACAAAACACATCGAAGTTGATTATCACTTTGGCAGAGAACGCGTTGCAAGGAAGCTACTTCTCATCAAGTTCATCTCATCAAAAGATCAACTTGCTGACATCTTCACGAAGCCATTGTCACAGCCTCTATTCGAAGGTTGTAGGCGCAATCTTAACTTACTCAGTACTTCTGGGCACAGTTAAGATTGAGGGATGGTGTTAGACTATGTTTATATATAGCTCCCTGTACATGTTTGTAAACTGTATTTTGTACATCTTTGTATACCCCATATATATATATGAGATAGCCACACCCAATCGGGTGTTGAGCAGTTGTCCCAATTACGTTATTTTACAACTTGGTTAGCTATTACCGCACTATTCATCTCCTATGACAATGAGTTAATGACTTGGTTTGATCTGGAATATTTCTATCACATCAATAATGCAATTAAAAAAACAAGAATAAGCAGTTGGCACCAACGGGTTCTGCACCGGTGCTCCTCCCTTCCAAAACTTAAACACAAAACAATGACTAAGATTGCTCGATACCTCTTCATTACTGAGGGTATGATGGCAATTAAATATATACCTGACTATAAAGAGTATATATCCATATAGTACGTAGAGGCGGTGCTGGCTGGCAACGAGCAGTGGCAGTGGGAATCCCTCGGAGCCTACGTACACAAGTAGAGATCGACGCAGTCGACCGGTTGTGACGGACCCACTCTCGTTCATTTAAGTTTCCCTCTTGTTTCTTTCTCTCGTGATGCTTTCACTATAGTAACACGATGCTATACCGACGGCCGGTCGGCCAAACGTCGGGGCCGTCGACGTAGCTATCGTTCAGGTCATCCTCGTCAAGCAGCCGTCGGCCCTCGATCGGCATATCCTATGCTACGCCGACGGCTGCCCTCGGCGTAGCATACGCCGACGGCTGCTCTCGGCGTAGCTATTTTTTATTTTACCTTATAAAACTTTGAAAAATCATAACTAAATTCTTCTAATTCGAAAAAATACAAATAATATATCAAAATTTGTAAAAAAATAAGATCTATCTATCTACACTCAAATATTACACTTTTGTAAATAAAAATTAAGTGAAACATAAAATATTATATATAGTTTAAAACGGGCATAAAAATTTAAAAACGATCGAAACAATGCGAAACCTTCACGTGGTGTTATATTATTTGACATAGTTAGAAGGAAAAATATCAAACTTGGTATATTGATTATGTCTCAAGAAAACCTTTACAAAATGACCTATCTCATTCGAGGTTTCTTGGCTTTCGGGTCAAATGACCAATGTTATAGCTAGAATCAAGGCATAGTTTATGATAATGTGCCGATATTATACATAAACGTGCATCATGGGATGACGAACAATGTTACAGGAGGAAGTTTTCCTTTTCGTCGCACCAAAAAGCCATTTTCCATTTTCCGAGCACAAAAAAGGACGGTTTTATGAAGCAACCACCAAATGGCTAATTAAAAATACTACCACCACATTTTACAAAAATACTAGACTACCTTATATGGACAATGTCCCAACAGGGGGATCTGAAACCTTTCCGTCCACCTCTGGTGAAAAAGATAAATTTCTGCCGAATCGGCAGGAAGTGGGTCAGATATGAACTACAGGTACATGATCTGATGCCCATGTTTTTTTACAAAAATCATTTTAGATTCATAATATGCTATTTTATCAAAGATCCAATGCAATTTTAGCGAGGCTCGGCCCCGATCTAAGAATCTTCATGCCCGTCGTTCGACAAAGTTTGACGATAGTTTAAAACGGGCATAAAAAATTCAAAAACGATCGAAACAATGTGAAACCTTCGCGTGGTGTTATATTTTGTGACATAGTTAGAAGGAAAAATATCAAACTTGGTATATTGATTATATCTCAAAAAAACCTTCACAAAATGACCTATCTCATTCGAGGTTTCTTGGCTTTCAAGTCAAATGACCAATGTTATAGCTAGAATCAAGGCATAGTTTGTGATAATGTGCCCATATTGTGCATACACGTGCATCATGGGATGGCGAACAATGTTGCAGGAGGAAGTTTTCCTTTTCATCGCACCAAAAAGCCATTTTCCATTTTCCGAGCATAAAAAATGGACGGTTTTATGAAGCAACCACCAAATAACTAATTCAAAATACTACCACCACATTTTACAAAAAATACTGGACCACCTTATATGGACAATGTCCCAATAGGGGGATCCGAAACTTTTCCATCTACATCTGGTGAAAAAGACAAACTCCTGCCGAATCGGTAGGAAGTGACTCAGATATGAACTACAGGTACATGATCCGATGCTCATATTTTTTATAAAAATCATTTTTAGATTCACAATATGATATTTTATCAAAGATCCAATGCAAGTTTTCCTTTTCATCGCACACAAAAGACATTTTTCATTTTCCAAGCGCAAAAAGAGGATTTTCTGAAGCAACCACCAAATAGCTAATTCAAAAACGGATGGTTTGTGATTAGTTGATATGGATATAATATTTGGATTCCTCTCATTTTTATGATCAATTTAGACATATTATTTGTCGAATTCCGATTTACGGATTTAAAGATATTAATTATTCCATATTAAATATAAAAATACAAAAAAGTAAAATTGTTATATTTTTATTTGAATTTAATAATATTTTTACTTATTAATTAATGTTTACTTAAATAATTGTTTGTAATTTAAAAAAATACAAAAAGGTGATATGA
The DNA here is from genome assembly GCA_916181665.1 of Avena sativa. Classification (NCBI taxonomy): domain Eukaryota; kingdom Viridiplantae; phylum Streptophyta; class Magnoliopsida; order Poales; family Poaceae; genus Avena; species Avena sativa. Next base: position 20,045,866 of record OV702284.1, read on the forward strand.
TGATATAAGAGTTAATAGGATTGATATCGTAGTATTAACAACAATGTATGAATTATTTTGCGGAAACAGATTCTGAAGGAACAAGGAAGTTAAGCGTGTTGGAGCTGGAGTAGTATTAGGATGGGTGACTGGTCGGAAAGTTTGATCAAGATTGCAATTTAATTATATTATGTATAATTAGTGTTAAAAATGTTTAAAGTGAGAGATTAACAAGTCAAACAATTCAAAGATTTAAAAATTAAATTAAAAAACTAATTTAAAAAAAAAAAAATATTTTTGCAACCTGTCGACCATCGGCGTATGCTACATCGAGGGCACCGACAGCTTTTTGTCCTCGGCGTAGCGCGCGCGTCCTGTAGTGTTCTTTCGTTCAGCTTCCATCTTTTAATTCAGGTCGCTCGTACACGGCCGGGAACCGGTCGCTATTTAAGCAGGTGCAAACCTCTCTCATGTTTCCGATGTGGGACTATTTCGAATCCAGTCGTATTGTATTATGTACGATAACTCCGGTTCTGTTATTCTGCAGTTACGTACGAGACTAACTTCTATATTTTCAAGCTTTTTCCGAGTACGCATGCGGTGCACATCGAGGGACCACGGTGTATCACATCGTTCGGACAGTCCTTGCGTACTTCTAAGAGCTAACGAGCTTAGAAGTGATCCTTAAAAAAACTTGCTACTGTAGCTTGTGCTGTAGAACACAGGTTACACAATACATCCTGGTTCTCTACCTAGCTGGAAGAAGTAATTCTGGTTCTCTTCCTAGCTGCAGACGAAGAAAGTAAAAAAAAAAAAGAAATAAAAGTGCAGATTCCACGAGAGTTTTTAATGTGAGCTTTGTGGCCTTAAAGGCCATTCAGACGATATTTGATCAGACCGTTTACGGAGTTTTAACTGATTTTCATACTAATTAAGTCCACTAAAATAAAAATGTTGATTAACAACTAATAGAATTAGATGAACCTGTCCCTACAAACAACTTACACATCACACGTGTTACAAAAATTTAGACAAAGTGGAAGACAACAATATGGAGAAGAATTTTCAGAAATCACAATCACGCTTTAAAATAAATAAAAAAATTCTTGAGAAAAGGGAATAAATACAAAAATCTAAAAGAAAAACTAAAATTACACAATAAACAATCACTACTTATGGAATAAAAGCTACACTAACAAGGAACGAAACTTTAGCATACAAGGAGTATGCATGTTCTAGGTATGCAGGCAGTACGTACAAGCAAAAACATATGAACAGAAGCCTACACCAACCTTGATATAATTTTAGGGCCACAAAACAAAAGCATAGAAACTGTGGAATAAATTGATCCTAAAGGGGAACAAAATATTATGCTACATGGAAAAAATCATACTTATACGCACACGCACGTCTACAGTCAACACGAAATATAGCTCGCAAGGAACAAATCTTGCCACCAAGAACATCAATATAGCCTCCGAGGAACAACTTTTGCCTACACATGCCAAAAAATAGTGTCCAAGGAACAACTCTAGCCTACATAGGGAACAAAATCTATAGTGTATGAAGAACATATCTTGCTGATGTCTACGCACGCTTTTATTCTTGTAGAAAGTGTTGAGCCTCCAAGTGCAGAGGTTTGTAGAACAGCAACAAGTTTTCCTTAAGTGGATCACCCAAGGTTTATCGAACTCAGGAAATAAGAGGTCAAAGATATCCCTCTCAAGCAACCCTGCAATCAAGATACAAGAAGTCTCTTGTGTCCCCAACACACCCAATACATTTTCAGATGTATATGTGCACTAGTTCGACGAAAAGATAGTAAAATACAAATAATATGGATGATTATAAGTGTTAATTGTAATCTGAAATAAAAATGGCATCAAGCAAACATGTAGCAGGACTGGTTGTAAACGTTGTTTTAATGCTAGAAACAAGGCCCAGGGATCATACTTTCACTAGTGGACACTCTCAATAAACATATAATATCTTCTCTTCACTATGCACCCTGAACTACTCTCCGTTGGATAACAAACACTAATTCACGGTGTAGGGTTATAACAGCACTCCTTAAAGTCCGCATTCCCCATCTAGGTAACCCCTAACTGTCACCTTGAGCGCTAGATGGTTTCAACAAACACCACAATTTCATAGAGACATCCAACTCAAATTATAACTCATGATAAGTATTTCTGTAACCTTTAGCCTAAGTGCCACACACGGTGTGCATACTGTCAACTTCACACATGTGGGGATAAGCGGAGATTACATTAATTAAAGCACTTGAGTAGCAGAGTAGCATCTACTTATTCAACTAGATTACAAAGCTCATGTTCACAATAAGATCACACCATGGAGAGAGAGATGCAGACATAGCTACCGGTAGAGCCCTTAGCCTCGAGGGATAACTACTCCCTCCTTATCCTGGGAGTCAGCGACGGCGATGGAGATGGCAGTGGATTCAATGGAGATTGCTCCGGGGGCAATTCCCTGTCCCGGCAAGGTGCCGGAATAGAGACTTCTGTCCCCCGAATCTCGTCTTCGGTGGCGGCGGCACTGCAGAACTTTTCGTGGAATTCTGATCTGATACTTATGTTTTCTGCCTTGGGGGGAATATATATGCGAAGGGGCAAGGTCGGAGAAGAGCCAGGAGGGCACAACCTAGGACGGCGCGCCCCCTGGCCGCGCTTGGGCCAGGTGTGACCGCCCTGGGGTGAGCCTCCCTCTGACCTCTGTACTCCGTCTTCGCCTCTAAAAAATGGGAAGTTCGGCTTTTTTCCGTTCAATTCCGAGAATATTTCTTTACTAGCTTTTTTGAAACCAAAAGCAGTAGAAAACAGGAACTGGCACTGTGGCATCTTGTTAATAGGTTAGTTCCAGAAAATGTATAAAATGACTCAAAGTGTAGACAAAGCATAAGCAATTGGTACAAAACAAGCATGGAGCATCAAAAATTATAGATACGTTTACGACGTATCAAACATCCCCAAGCTTAACTCCTGCTCGTCCTCGAGTAGGTAAGTGATAAAAAGAATAATATTTGAGGTGACATGCACCATCACAATCTTGATCAAGGTATTGTAAATCAGTGATAACTGGGATCAAAGTACTCTAAACATGAGCATGAAAGATATATTTCTAACAATAAGACAAAGCAACTATGTTGCAATATGAAAGGCAACACAAACAAAAGATCATGATTAATGCTTTGAAAGACGTTTGTTTGTTTAACATATATAAAACATAGCAAGAGTGGTATTCAGCTTGTCCTTCATGGAATAGCAAAATATAAATGCATAGGACACCTTCAAAGTTCATAAGGGTGACTAGATACAAATAATTTAAGAACAAGCAATACCATAATTATGAATCAATCAACAAGTTTTGGGACAATGCACATTGAACTAAGAATGACAACTATGCTCTCTTAATTGCTGCATAAAGATAGAAGATGGAGACTCAACGAAAAGTAAAAAAAGGCATTTCGCAGAGGGAAGTAGGGATTTCAAGTTTCATAAAGAGCTTCCAAAAATTATGGTACTTACTAGCTTTGAGCTCTCATTGCCCCTATAATAAGCATCTTGAAGTGATTAAGGTTAATGTGAGGGAAAATATGAGTTATATGCTTGACCAATCACAAGTTTATAGCCATTACATGGTGTAAGCATGTGCCAAGTCAACCCAAATAAAGCATCAAAGGAGAATACCATAATATTATGCTTTTGTATGCTAAAACAACGCATGATTCCTTGATGGCACATTAAGCAACATCAATTGTTTGAAAAAAGTCATGCTACAACAATAATCACTAAGCATATGGTCAAAGCAACATCTAACATGGCATGATAAAGTCTAAGCCAGAGTCAAAACAAGCTTCCTTTTGTACCACTATAAGCATGAAACATTCTACTCTTTTCCAATACCAATCAACTTATTTGAAACAACTCACAAAGATAATAATCAATAATTACTACAGAGCTTGTCTCACAAATCTACAAAGAAGAACTAAAATGTTCTAAGCACGGAGCAGAAGAAAACTAAAGCCAAACGCAGTGCTAGCAAAAGTGAACACTCACAGAACAATAAGAGTGAAAACTAGAGTGTTCTATGCAATGAATAACTAGGTGTGACTTCTCCAAAATAGGTGTGTTGGGGTCCAACCAACTTAATGCAACAAACAAAGAAAAATAAAACTAAAAACAAAAACAAAGACGCTCCAAGAACAACACATTGTGCATAAAGCAATTAAAATAAAGTGTCTTGAAAGAAGACCTGCGATTTTTATTGATTAAGAAGGGGATGCCTTGGGCATCCCCAAGCTTTGACGCTTTTACCTCTTGAATATTTCTTGGGGTGACACCGGTGTCATCCCCAAGCTTGAGATTTTGTCCATACTTTATCTTATCACATCTTCTCTCCCTATACTTGAAAACTTCCTTCATAAAAACTTCACACAATCTTCATTAGCAACATTAGTGTATTCAAGATAATAAACCCTTGGGTTCAGTTTAAACTCAAGTATAAACATCCATTAAAACATAGGCTACTGTAGCAACTCCTTTTAAAAGCTCAGGTGATCAAAGAGAGCTCAAAAAGAAACCGATTAAGAGGCAAATGCAAATAATGGCAGAAATTTGTCAAAACAGACCATCAGGTAAAGACTGATTTTTTTGAAAATCTTCTATTGCTCAAATCGAAAGTTGAAAAACTAACTAAATTTGGGTAAATACTAGGGGCATGCGCACAAAAAATATCAGCTCAATCCATCATTCTGGGATTTTTCACGATTTTTTACAGTGAAGCATAGAAATCTGTTTCAGGACAGCAACTTCCCCAAATCTTACTTCTCTCTCATTAGAGGATATTCTAGGCACAAAAACCAAACAAAAAGGATAAGGAGAGGTTATTACAGATGCAATAACTTCCAAGACTCAAAGAAACAAAAATAAACTGAAAGAAAAAATATAATGGGTTATCTCCCAAAAGCTCTTTCTGTATAGCCATTAAGATATGCATGATAATTTCTATGACGCTCTCATATGTAATATGAATTGAAGTAAAAGATAGCATCAAGAAGTAAATATAAATCAAATTTAATTCTAATCCACTTACTATGAAAAATAATATTGTAAAGAAACAAGTCATGAAAGCACAAAGCAACAAGCATAGGAAAGCAAAACAAGTGCAACTTCAAAATTTTCAACATAAAGAGCAGGAACTTAATATTATTGAGATATATAAAACCGTGTTTCCCTCTCTCATAATAACTTTCAGTAGCATCATGAATAAAATTAACAATATAACTATCACATAAAACATTCTTATCATGAGACACATCCATATAATAATTATTACTCTCCACATAAGCATAGTCATTCTTATTAATTGTAGTGGGAGCAAATTCAACAAAATAGCTATCATTATTATTCTCATCACCATAATCATCAAATATACGAGGCATATTGTAATCATAATTGATTTTTTAGTCAATAGGAGGTGGACTAAAAATATCATATTCATCATTATAATCATCATATATTGGAGGTATAGTATCATCATAGAAAATTTTCTGTTCTAAAGCTGGGGAACTAAAAAGATCATTTTCATAAAAACTAGCTTCCCCAAGCTTAGACGTTTCCATAGCATTAGCAATAATGGTGTTCAAATAATTCATAATAATAACATTTCTATTAGCATGCAAATAAAGTTCCATAGGTTTTTAATTTTCTCTTCAAACACTTAATGTCCTAACTCAAGATAAATACTATAAAGCTCTCTAATTTTTTTGTTGCTTTTATTAAGCCTAACTAGTGAAAATAAAAACAAGAAACAAAAAGGTATAATTGCAGAATCTAAAGGAAATAAATTCGAGCACTCACACACCAACAACAGTACTAGAAGGTATCTTAGTAGCCAGAGGATGTGAGTACCTTTTACCTTACCTCCCCGGCAACGACGCCAGAAAAGAGCTTGATGTCTACACACGCTTCTATTCTTGTAGACAGTGTTGGGCCTCCAAGTGTAGAGGTTTGTAGAACAGCAGCAAGTTTCCCTTAAGTGGATCACCCAAGGTTTATCGAACTCAGGGAGGAAGAGTTCAGAGATATACCTCTTAAGAAACCCTGCAATCAAGATACAAGAAGTATCTTTTGTCCCCAACACACCCAATACACTTGTCAGGTGTATAGGCGCACTATTTCGGCGAATAGATAGTGAAATACAAATAATATGGATGATTATAAGTGGTAATTGCAATCTGAAATAAAAATGGCAGCAAGAAAACATGTAGCAAGACTGGTTGTAAATGGTGTTTTAATGCTTAGAAACAAGGCCTAGGGATCATACTTTCACTAGTGGACACTCTCAATAAACATATAATATCTTCTCTTCACTATGCACCCTGAACTACTCTCCGGTTGGATAACGAACACTAATTCACGGTGTAGGGTTATAACAGCACTCCTTAAAGTCCGCATTCCCCATCTAGGTAACCCATAACTGTCACCTTGAGTGCTAGATGGTTCCAACAAACACCACAATTTCATAGAGACATACAACTCAAATTATAACTCATGATAAGTATTTCTGCAACCTTTAGCCTAAGTTCCACACACGGTATGCACACTGTCAACTTCACACACGTGGGGATAAGCGGAGATTACATTAATTAAAGAAATTGAGTAGCAGAGTAGCATCTACTTATTCAACTAGATTACAAAGCTCATGACCACAATAAGATCACACCCATGGAGAGAGAGATGAAGACGTCGCTACCAATAGAGCCCTTAGCCTCGAGGGAGAACTACTCCCTCATCATCATGGGAGTAAGCAACGACAATGGAGATGGCGGTGGAGTCGATGGAGATGGCTCCGGGTGACGAGGGTTGATTTTGTCAATGCCTATTGTTATGGAATTGGGTTTTGGAGAAGATGGAGATGCTGGAGATCGCGGAATGGTTAACATACAAGCAACACAGGGACACGAGGTTTACCCAGGTTCAGGCCCCCGGAGGGAAAACCCTACTCCTGCTTGTCTGCTCTTGATTAAGATGGAACTGAAGGTTACAGGGTTGCGCAGATACAATCTAGCGTGAGGTGTGTATGAGGTGAGTTGAAGGCCCTCCTCGCCATGCCCTCCTAGCCTTTATATAGATAGGCAGGTCCCGGGCGCAGGTTGAGTCGGTTACATAATAGGGTTTTGTCCCTTCTAAAAATCTATCTATTATAGTCTTGTTCTCCAAGCATCCGAAGACGTCATGGGATTTGGGCCACCCGAAATCTCCACAGGCCGTGTATCTTGTTGTGGGCCTTCCTTGGGCTGGACCAGGTATACCAATGTCGTGTACCCATAGGGTATAACCATGTCAGTAGCCCCCGAGTGTTCAGGCAAATCGTAGATTCGACTGAGGACTCTTCAATCTTTTGGGTGAAGTTGGACCTATTCGTAAGAGAAAATGATTTAGTTTGTAGGGATTGTTGATGCGTGTGCCTGACTCTCCTGACGGATCAGGGCCAGTTAACTTTCATAGGACAAAACAACATGATCTTCTTCAGACTCGAGTCCCTGGAGTTGCATCTGGAATGAATGCTGGCGTAATTCGACTCAGGCCATTGAGGTCTTATAGGAATCAAATCCCAGCGGTTTTCAAGTGATATACCCAACGCGTCCGTCAGGATTTATCATCATGTCTGTTGACATGGTATTTTGCTGGCAAAGCGCAGTCAGGTGTGTTACTAGGCCATCAGATGATATCTGTAGGTCTTATCCTTGCGTCGTAGACACAACATCCAAAATATTATCACCGCGGAGGTGTTTCGGGTGGCCAAAGAGAATGCTTCTCACTTAGCGTTGGTTTGGGCAAAGTTTCCAAAAAGATTTTGTATTTTGATCCGAAGGATCGCAGTCGAACAATTCATAGGGTGCGTGGCCAGATCTCCCTATGGGAGTAGCCCCCGAGTGTCTGTTCGAGTCGTAGACTTGAGCATATACTTTAATTCAGTTATTTTTAGCTTTAGGTCTGAAGGACACAGTTTTTTTCGGATGCTTGATCAATCCTCCCTATGGGAGTAGCCCACGAGTTCTTAGTGGACTCGTAGACTCAATGTGGGACTCGAAGATAGTCGAGAAGTACCTTAATCATGTCTTAGGTGCACGGTCAGCGCTCCTGATAGGATTAGCCCCCGAGTAGTTGATTGAATCGTAGATTCGAGTGAGTACTTGATTATCAACCGAAAATATCCAGCCGTTGCTAGTTTAGTCTTGATGACGTTAGTGGTGATGATTGGTGATCTCAACCGTCTGCGGTGGCAGAGGTGACGCAACGGGACGATCGTGGGTCCCACCGCCTGACTTCATGTTGACTAGTCACGCGCGAACATGGCAAGAATTACGGCGTCTTCTCGGTTTCCATGCATAGTGGACAGCGTGCGGGTGACGGTTCGCTGCTATGTTGACACATGTAGGGTTAGATCTTGCTTGCGTGATAGGTCTTCTGGATCGACGGTTCGTGTTCGTCGTCTTCGTCCTTTAATACCGTGGGTAAACAGTTAATCTGTTTTACCCTTTCCCATTTGCTTTCTCGCCATTGCTTCCATTTTCACGAGCACTATCTCTCGCGTTGCGCGCTGGAAGTTTTCCGCTCATTTCCTTCTTCCTTTCTCTGTGCTCACCGCCGCACTTGACGCCGCACGATGGGCAAGTCCAGGAAGGTCGCCACCGGTGCTGGCTCCAGCGCCGCCGCCGGCGGCAAGAAAGTTGCCGCTGCCACTCGCATCACCGATGGCAGGTGGACGCACACGGAGGCGCGCGATGCCAACCTGCACAAGATACGGGATTGATCCCGCAGAACAAGGAGGACGTGAAGCTTCCTAGCGATGAGGTAATCCCCTGTCCACCTGCAGGGTTTCGGGTGATGTTCGTTGCCTTCGTTCTTCAAATTCTCTCTCCCAATTCTCGCTCCCTGTCCACGATTTTCTTTGTGGACTCCTTTTCTTTTACGGGATCCAACTTCATCATCTCTCTCCCAATTCTCTCCTCCATATCGCCTGTTTCATCACTTTCTGCGAGGGTTGGCTCGGTATCAAGCCACACTTTAGCCTCTTCCGAAAGCTCTATTCCGTGAAGAGGCAGTCTGGCACCGGCGGGGTCTATCTGCTCGGCGACTACATCATCTCCCTTCGATCTTCCGTTCTTTTCTTTTCCTTTTCGATGTGCGAGTCCGTCCAGTACTGGCGGAAGAAGTGGTTTTATATCCGCGACGCCACTGTGGACGGACAAGATTTTGGCCTTGCTCCCTTCGACTCCTCCCAGGAAATCGTTCCGAAGAGATCCTGGAAGAATCACATCATGGAGGGCGAGGTAGCGGAAGTGGAGGTGCTCTTCCGTCGGGTGGAGGCGCTCTAGATGGTTGCTGAGAAAGAGGTCAATGGTATGGACATCATCCGCACCTTCCTCAAACGTTAGGTGCAGCCGCTCCAAGCGAGGGCGCATCCGATGTTTCTTTACACTGGCGGCAATGATCCGACGAGGGTCTCAGCTAAGGAGCTGACCAAGGGCGACCTCGATAGAGATCTTCGGCCGCTGCTGAAGTTCAAGGCCGATGACGACCTCCCGGGGAAGTCCTTGACCGCCCCCTTCAGTGCTTCGAATGCAGTCCCTCAGGTTTAGAATTGTGTCATGCACACTGCGCCTTTCTTCGAGTACTATTTACTTGTGACTTTGCGACTAATTGCGATCTTTTGACTTCTTTGGTTTGCAGGATCTCAAGGTAGCTAGGATGATGCCCCCGCTGCCTGAGATATTTCTGATTGTGCCGGACAACGAGGTTGTGGACTCTGAGTCCGAACTTCCTCCAACGCAATCTCCAACCTAGGAAGCCCCCGAGCCGAGCAAGGGGCAGACCCGAAAGCGCTCCCGGAGCGAGTCTTTGGATGCGTCGACTCCGCCAACTCCCAGGGGCCCTTCCTTCTTGGAGCAGCATGGTGAGGATGAAGGTGCTTCTCCTGCACCTTTCCCTGCTATGACGCTTCGGGCGATGGCGCCGTAGCCGTCGGCTAAGAAGAAGAAGAAGAAGAAGAACAAGAAGAAGAAGAAGAAGAAGAAGAAGAAGAAGAAGAAGAAGAAGAAGAAGGAGAAGGCAGCGCCCATCTTCAACTTGTCGGATATTGATTCGTAAGTATTGTCTACTCGAATTGTTTACTGTCATTTGTCTTGGTCTGATCAAGATTTGTTCTTGCAGCCACTCTTTGGAGGGTTCTCTTAGTGAGGGCACTCAAGAGGCTGTAGGGGAGTCGAAGCCGACAGCACCTCCCCCTTAGGTGGTGGCCAACTCTGAGGATGATGAGCCGAGCCTCTCCAAGCGAGAAGCTCGGGTAGTTGTGACTCAGAAGACCGCATGCGGAACTTCGGATTCCCCGCCTGAACAAGTAAGTTATTTCTATTTTATATCTTTGGGGGGAGCCCTCGAGCCCTGTTCGGGTGACCTGTTGGTCGTTTTCTCTTGCGGGGCGTAGCCCACGAGCCTTTTCTGATGTTTTCTTTGGTTATTTTCTTCTGTTTTTCCTTGCAGCCCTTTGTGCATAGCGCTAATCTCCTTATCCAGCAACATCTGGCGCTGGAGGCCAGCATGCGGAAGCTTCAAGGTATTCACTTTCCTCATTCTTGTTTAGTTCGTTTGTCACGTGGGCGGTGACAAGGTTTGATCTCATCAATGCCCATTGTTATGGACTTGGGTTTTGGAGAAGATGGGGATGCTGGAGATCATGGAACAGTTAGCAAACAAGCAACACGAGGAAACAAGGTTTACCCAGGTTCAGGCCCCCGAAGGGAAAACCCTACTCCTGCTTGTCTGCTCTTGATTACGGCGGAACCGAAGGTTACAGGGGTGCGCAGATGCAATCTGGCGTGGAGGTGTGTATGCGAAAAATATGAAAGAGAGATCTAGGTTGCGCCCTCCTAGCCTTTATATAGACTCAGGCAGGTCCCGGGCATAGACCTAGTCGGTTACAAGTTCTAGGGTTTTACCCCTTTGAATTTCCTATCTACGCTAGTCTTGCTCTCCAAGGACCCGAAGGCGTCATGGGCCTTGGCCACCCGAAAATCTTCATGGGTCGGTATACATCTGCCGTGGGCCTTCCTTGGGCTGGACCAGGTATGCTGAGATCACGTACCCGTAGGGTATAACCATGTCAGTAGCCCCCGAGTGATCAGTCGAATCGTAGATTCGTCTGAGGACTCTTCAATCCTGCGGGTACAACTATGTATTAACAGTATGTGTGTAGGGATTGTTGATGCGTGTGCCTGACTCACCCGACGGATCAGGGTCAGTTAACTGTCTTAGGACGAAACAACACGATCTTCCTCAGGTTCGAGTCCCTAAACTCGAACCAGGAACATATGCTGGCGTAATTCGACTCAGGCCGCGGAGGACTTACAGAAGTGGAATTCCAGTGATTTTAACTGATGTACCCAACGCGTCCGTCGGGATTTTTCATCGCGCCTGCTTGCACGGGTTTATACTAGCAGAGCGCAGTCGTGTGCGTTGCCAGGCCATCAGATGATATCTGTAGGTCTTGTCTTTGTGTCGCAGACACAGCATCCGAATGTTTGTCACCGCGGAGGTGTTTTGGGTGGCCAAGGAGAACATTGCTCACTTAGCGTTTTGTTGGGGCAGAGTTGCCGAAAAGTTTTTTGCATGCTAATCCGAAAGATCGCAGTCGAAGAATTCATAGGGTGCGCGGCCAGCGCTCCCTATGGGAGTAGCCCCCGAGTGTCTGTTCGAGTCGTAGACTCGAGCGGAGACTTTAATTCAGACATTGTTCAGTGTTAAGTCCGTTGGACACAAAAAAAATCGGATGCTTAAATCCATCCTCCCTATGGGAGTAGCCCCCGAGTCCGTAGTGGAGTCGTAGACTCGACGTAGGACTCGAAGAAATAGTTCGTTTTTATTCATCTTTCGGGTGCGCGGCCAGCGCTCCTAATAGGAGTAGCCCCCGAGTATTTAGTCGAATCATAGATTCGAGTGAGTACTCTTAGCTTTGAAGCCGAAGAAATTGTAGTTGTTGCTAGTATAGCTTTTGATGACATCAGTGCTGACGATCAATGACCTCAAGCGTCTGCTGCGCCAGAGATGACTTGACTGGACGAACGTGGGTCCCACTTGCTGACCTTGAATTGACCGGTGACGCGCGGCGTGGAGATAATTACGGCGTAGCCTCGATTTCCGCGCGTAGTGGACGGCGTGGTAACGACGGTTCGTTGTGATGCTGACACGTGTATGGCCAGATCTGCCGTTGGCGTTAGGTCTTCTTGATGGACGGTTGTCGTGCGTCGTATTCGCCGTTATAATCATTGGAGAAAGCTGCAGTTTGTTTTCACCGCATCGATTCTTGTTTTCACTGCCTCCTTGTGCTCCAGGAGCTCTTGCTGCGCGCTGGAATATCCTTCCACATTTCCATCTTCCCTTCTGCGCTCTCACCGCCGGCGCCGCCGTAGCGCGATAGGGAGACCGAAGAAGTCCTCATCTGCGGTTGGTACCAGTGCCGCCAGAGAGAAGAAAGGCGCCACCACTACCTGTGTCACCGACGGTGGTTGGTGGCGATCAGAGACGCGGGAGAGTGACCTCCGCAAGCTTCGCGAGCGGGGCTTGATTCCGCAGGATAGGGAGGCCGTCAGACTCCCCGGCAACAAGGTAATCCCCTGTCCCCCCGCTGGGTATCGGGTTACGTTTCTTGCCTTCGTTATTCGTTGGTTTTCCTTCCCAGTCCACGACTTCCTTCGTGGGCTGCTCTTTCTCTATGGCATCCAGCTGCATCATCTTTCCCCCCAATTCTCTTCTTCACATTGCTTGTTTTATCACTTTCTGCGAGTGCTGGCTCGGCATCGAGCCGCACTTTGGTCTCTTCCGGAAACTCTATTCCGTGAAGAGGTAATCCGGTTCGGATGGTGTGTATCCCATTGGGGGTTGCATCATCTCCCTCAAGGCCAATATTCTTTTCTTTTCCTTCTCTATGTCTGAATCTGTCCAGTACTGGCGGAGGCGATGGTTCTACATTCGCGACTCCACAGTGGCTGGGCAGCATTTTGGTCTTGCTCCTTTTGACTCCTCCCAGATAATCGAGCCGAAAAGGTCCTGGAAAAACCAGATCTTGGATGGCGAGTCAGCGAAGATAGAGGCCCTTTACCGTCGGGTGGAGGATCTCCAGTTGACTCCTGAGAAAGAAGTGAACGGCGTGGATATTATCCGCACGTTTCTCGAGCATCGGGTGCAGCCCATCCAGGCTAGGGCGCACCCGATGTTTCTTTATGCTGGGTGTTGTGATCCGACGAGAGTTTCTGCCGAGAAGCTTTCCTAGGGTGATCTCGACAGGGCCCTTCGTACGTTATTGAAGTACAAGGCTGGAGAGGATATCCCGGGGAAGTCGCTGACTCCGCCGTTTTCTTCGACGCTGGCCGTTCCACAGGTGTAGATTCGTGTGCGTAGCGCTTTTTGTCGACTGCATATTTATTTTCCTTTGTTTGCTAACAAAGTTCCTTCTTTTTGCAGAGCTTCAAGGTGCCGGGCATGGTGCCGCCATTGCCCGAATTATTTCCGGATGCTTCGGATAATGACGTGGTGGATTCCGTTTCCGAACTGCCTTCAGCATGATCGCCGGCTGAGGAGGCCAACGAGTCGAGCGAGGACCATACTCGCAAACGGTCGCGGATCTCCAGCGAGTCTTTGGATGCATCGACTCCTCCGACTCCCAGAAACCCTCTGTGCCTTGAGCGTCACAGTGATGGGCATGGAGGCTCTTCCTCCCCTATTCCTGCCATTCCTGTGCGGGCTGTAGCGCCGCACCCGCCAGCAAAGCGGAAGAAGGAAGAAAAGAAGGAAGAGAAGAAAGAAGAGAAGAAAGAAGAGAAGAAGGGGGAGAAGAGAGTCCGAAGGACTCCTGTCTTCGACCTGAGCTCGCTGGACTCGTAAGTTTCTTTTATACTGCTGTCTTTTTGCTGTTGACTTTTGTGCTTGTGCTAATTATTTCGTGTGCAGGCATTCCTCCCACGACTCCTCCAGCGATGGTGCTCGGGAGATGATGGGAGAGTCGAAGGCTGCGTCTCCTCCTCCTCAGATGGTGGCTACCTCTGAGGGTGCTGCGCTGGTCCCTTCCCCGCAGGAAGCTCAGGTGGCTGCGCCTCAAAAGGCTGCGAGCGGGCCTTCGGAGTCGCCATCGGAGCATGTAAGTACTTCTGTTTCCTGCCACGGGGGGAGCCCCTGAGCGTCTGAAAATTTTTCTTGTCTTGTTCTTTCTTCGAGTCTTCGGGGGGAGCCCCCGAGAGTTTTCGTGTGCGAATTTTGCTTTTGTTCCTTCGTGTTGGGCGTAGCCCCCAAGTCCTTTTCCTTACTGGTAGTTCTTCTTCCTGCAGCCTTTTGTGCAGGATGCCAAGCGACTGGTGCAGGAGCTCCTGGTGCTGGAGGCCAACCTCCAACAGCTTCAAGGTAACTATATGCTTTGGTGCTTCTTTCTTTTTGCATTATTGTCTTGCTTTCTAACGCTTGTATGTTTTGAATGCAGAGGAGCATAACACTTCCCTCCGTGAGATTGATGCTCTCAAGAAGAGCCTTGGTCAAGCGGAGAAGAAGGCCGAGGCCGCCGCTGGTGCGAAAGAGCGCCTTGAGCTGGAGCTGGCCAAGGCAGCCGAGGCTAAGGAGCGTCTGCAGCAGGAGGCTACGGACCACGAGGAGCAGCTTGCCATGGCTGCGACTGCGCGTGAAAGAGAGGTGGCGGGCAAGCTCATGGCTGCTGCCAAGGCTGTTTCAGGTGAGTACCTTATTTTTTCTCCTTTCTTTTCGTTTTCTTGTCTTTCTTCTGTGTTACTTTCTTCATTCCTTCTCTTTTTTGTCTCAGATGCCACAGGCATCGAGTTTGACAGCGGCGCTCTGGAGCACGGGAGTGCTCTAGATGATGCTACTGCAGCAGTCGAAGATCGCTGCAGCACCTTCGTCAACTCCCTCGCCAAGGCGAAGGAGGTCCTTGGCCGCTTCTACAAGGAGCTTGTCCCCAAGGGCGCGGCCCTTGATGATGTTGACGCCCTGGCGGAGGCTTTGTCAGCCGAAGTGCCTGCGGCGTACAAGCGCAAGCAGAAGGGCATCGGCGCGTCCGTCGGGCTGGCGATGGCCTTGGCGGCTGGAGCGGAGCTGGACCTTCCCCAGATCACCTCCCGGATGCCGACGACCGCGGATGGATCCGAGGTAGCCTTTGCTACCTATTCTGCTCGCTGCAAGCGATATGGGCCAAAGCTCATTGATCTGCTGTCCGAGTATGCGCTGCGGCAACAGGGGGAGGCCAAGGCGAGGCAATCCGGCTCCGAGGCTACTCAGGGTGCCGCGTGTTAGGCGTTGTAGCTGTAGGATAGTTTATAATCTTCTTTTTCTTGTAATTATGTTGAGGGACAAAAATCATTGTGCCACGTAGTGGCCTTTATATGCTTAATGAATTTTGTTGAGTTGTGCTCTTCTCCGTCTGAATGTCTATGTCCTTTTCTTTTCTGCTGCTCTAGGTTCCTTCGGGTGCTGATCCCATTGACACCTCGCCTGCAACGCGGCAGCGGCCATATTTGGATGATTCATCACAACTTGCTTTTCTTCGAGACCGTGTTCGTAGTCTTGAGAAGGAGTTGCTTGGGGTGCGTGGCCACGCCGATGTTTGGAAGTCCAAGGCAGATCGTGGTGCAGCCAGAGAGGAGTACTTGATGGCGGAACTGCTTCGGCTGTCCGAGCAGCTTCAATGTAAGTTGTTCTTTGTTTCGAGCTGCAGCTCAGTTTTTTGGATGCGTCTGCTGGCCTTGCGTCTTATTTTGTGCGAGTTTCGCAGGTGCTAACCTTGCTCCGAGGGAGGAGAAGGAGCGTGTTGTTGTTCGGGTCAATTGCTTGACTCAACAAGACATGGAAGCTGGCGGTTTCTTCTGGATGGATCGTGACCGTGCCATGGCTCTGGCAACGGTGCAGGATCGCGTTCACCAAGTGTCGCGGGTGCTTCGTCAAGTGCAGACTTCGCTCTCATCGGTTCTGCATGTGATGTTTCCCCTGGATGCTGTGCCAACAACCCTGTCCGGCCTTCTGTCTAGATTTCGGTGCGTGGCCCGTGTCCAGGAATTGGTGAGGCAGCAGCTCGTCGCAGGGTGAAGGCTGCGTTGTCCCTTGTTAGGCTGCATCGTCCTGATGTAGATCTGTCTGTTGTAGCGGCTGGGCCAGCTCTTCGGCCGGATGGTGGCGAGTGGGATATGCGTCCGCATTATGCGGCTGTAAGGCAGTATGCCGAACAGGTTGTAGATTTGTTTGAGCAGCGTGCTCAAGTTATTCTCCAGAATAGGTAGTACCTGTAAAAGAGATAGATGTAAAATTTGTATATTTCGACTGGGCGTGTTGTTCCCTTTGTTATAAAGGTTTGTTTGTGGTTTGAGCACGCAGTGCTTTGATTGGGTACGTGTCCTTTTCGTTTGCCTGACGTTGTCAGCTACTCAGGGTGTACACGTGTGATTCTCAGTCGATGAAATCGTGAGGTGGGGGGAGCCCCCGAGTGCGTTTGTAGCATAAAGTAAGGTTGCAGATAGCGAAACGAAATGCGATAGGCGCCACCTGGGATGACCTCGGTGATGATGTAGGGTCCTTCCCATGGTGACTCGAATTTCTTCGGTCGCTCTTGCTTGAGTCGCAAGACGAGGTCTCCTTCGACGAAGGACCTTGGGCACAGTCGGCGGCTGTGGTAGTTGCGGAGACTCTGCTGGTACACCGCTGATCGAGCTGCTGCTACGTCTCTTGCTTCGTCGAGTGTGTCGAAGACGTCTTCGAGTGCAGCCGTGGATTCGGCTTCGCTGTAAGCGACGACCCGGGGGACCTGGTGGCGTACTTCGGCTGGTAGCACGGCTTCGGCTCCATGCACCATGAAGAATGGTGTGTAGCCGGTGGAGCTGTTTGGCGTAGTACGCAAACTCCATAGGACGGATGGCAGCTCTTTCGTCCAGGCTCCGGCCTTTCGTTCGAGTGGGCTCATGAGGCGCTTCTTGATGCCAGCGCCGATTAGGCTGTTGGCCTTTTCGACCTTCCCGTTCGTTTGCGGGTGAGCCACTGAGGCGTATGTGATGTTGATCCCGAGGCCTTCGCAGAAGTCTTGGAATTATTTGGAGATGAAATTCGATCCATTGTCGGTAATGATGCTGTGCGGTACGCCGAACCTGTAGACAATGGAATCGAAGAACTTGACGGCGGTCTTGCCCTTTTGGTTGGTAACCGGCATGGCCTCGACCCACTTGGTGAATTTATCTACTGCGACCAGGAGGTAAACGTGCCCCCCTTTCGAGGACTTTGGCAGTTTGTCGATCATGTCGAGGCCCCATTGAGCAAAGGGCCAGGCTATAGGTATGGGTCTGAGCTCTGACCCGGGTGCGTGCGGTTTATCGGCGAACCGTTGGCATCCGTTGCATCTTCGGACGATGTCCTTTGCATCGCTCATGGCCGTTGGCTAGTAGAATCCGGCTCGTAGATCTTTGGCGACAAGGGAGCGGCTGCCTGCGTGATGGCCGCAGATGCCCTCGTGGATGTCTTGGAGGATGGCTTTTCCGTCACCGATGGTGACACACCTTTGTAGTACACCCGTAATACTGCGCTTGTACAGCTCGCCATTGATGATGGTGAAGGCTTTTGACCGACGAGATATGCGCCGGGCATTTGTCGGGCTGTCAGGCAGTTCTCTGTTTATCAAGAACTGGAGGTACGGTCGCGTCCAAGTTTCTTCGACTGCCATGACCTGCATCAGGTTGACCATAGCGACCTCTGTGTCCAGTTTCTCGGGTCCTTCGTGTCCTTCGGGCAGCGTAGCCCCGAGTGTTCTGCTTCTTCGGGTGATCCCTTGGGGAATTTCCGCTTGATGGATGGCACGCAGATCTGTTCGAGGAACACACCCGGTGGCACCTTTGTGCAGGTGGAGCCGATGTTGGCGAGTCTGTCGGCTTCCTCGTTGCTTTCTCTTCCAACGTGCCGAAGCTCGCAGCCGTCGAATTCTCCTTCGAGTGCGTTGTAGAGTGCGCGGTACGCGATCATGTTTTCGGCGTGTGTGTCGCACTCGTTCATCGTCTGCTGGATGACGAGGTTGGAGTCACCGTAGATGACCAGGCGCGTTGCGCCGCAGATCTTTGCCATCCTCATGCCGTGGATGAGGGCTTCGTATTCGGCCTCGTTGTTGGAAGCTCGGAATTTCATCTGGAGGACGTACTTCATCTGGTCGCCCTGCGGGGAGGTTAGTATGACCCCGGCTCCTGCTCTAGCTTCACGCTTGGAGCCGACGAAGTGCATTGTCCATGACTGCGACATGTCTGGGTTGTCTGGCAGCTACAGCTCCATCCAATGTACGAGGAAGTCCGGGAGGACTTGAGATTTGATTGCGAGTCGCTTCTCGTAGACGATGTCCAGAGGTGACAGCTCAATTCCCCATAGCGCCATGCGTCCTGTGGCCTCTGGGTTATTCAGGGGGCTGTTCAGGGGTGCCTCGTTGATGACCATCACCTGGTGCTCCTGGAAGTAATGGCTCAGCCGTCGAGCCGTCATGACCACGCCGTAGGCGAGTTTCTGGTAGTGGGGGTACCTCTGCTTTGTTGGCGTCAGTACCTCGCTGAGGTAGTAGATTGGGCGTTGGACCCCGTGGGTCTTGCCTTCTTCGGATCGTTTGACCACTAGCACGGTGCTGACCACCTGATGTGTGGCTGCTATGTACAGCAACAGAGGCTTGCGCTCCTTTGGCGTGACCAGGACGGGCGAGGTGGAGAGTAGCCGTTTGAGGCTTTCGAACGCATCGTCGGCTTTGGGCGTCCACTCGAATTTATCTGCCTTGCGTAGCAGCTGGTAGAATGGTAGGGCCTTCTCGCCCATGCGGCTGATGAATTTGCTCAACGCCGCTATTCGTCCTGCGAGCTGCTGGACACCCTTGAGGTTTTTCGGCTTCTCCATCGCCATGATGGCTCTGATTTTCTTCGGGTTCGCCTCGATCCCTCGCTGAGAGATGAAGTACCCAAGCAGCTGACCCGATGGGACGCCGAAGGCACACTTTTCGGGGTTGAGTTTGATCCTGTAGCGGTCGAGGTTGTCGAACGTCTTGCGGAGATCGTCGATAAGTGTCCTCGCCTCCCTGGTTTTTATGACTATGTCGTCGACATAGACTTGAACGTTGCGACCGATCTGGTCCTTGAGGCATGCTTGCATGCATCGCTGGTACATGGCGCCTGCGTTCTTTAGCCCGAAGGGCATTATGTTGTAGCAGAACACTCCGAACGGTGTGATAAACGCCGTTTTCTCCTGATCTTCGACCTTGAATCGAATCTGGTTGTAGCCTGAGTAGGCATCGAGGAAGGAGAGTTTCTCGCAACATGCGGTCTAATCGATGATCTGATCGATCCGAGGAAGAGGGAAGTGGTCCTTTGGGCAATGCTTGTTTAGCGACGTGAAATCCACGCACATCCGCAGGATGTCCGTGTACTTCTTTGGGACCATCACTGTATTTGCAAGCCACTCGCTTTCTTTGATTTCCCGGATGAAGTCTGCAGCGAGTAGTCTGTTGATTTCTTTGCCGATAGCTTCGGCCCATGGCTCGGACAGTCTTCGGATGGACTGCTTGACGGGCTTGGTGTCTAGAAAGACGTTGAGTGCGTGCTCGGCGAATTCCCTGGGAACTCCTGGCATCTCCGCAGGACACCAGGCGAAGATTTCCCAGCGCTCACGGAGGAATTCGACGAGCACGCCTTCCTATGCGGGGCTGAGGTCGTTGGCGATCAGCGCCTTCTTGGAGGCATCCGTCGGATGGACTTTCACCTTCTTCGTGTTGACAGTGGAGTCGAAGGTCATGTCAGGTGCGTTTTGTCGTGCGACTGGGGGTGCCCCATTGTCCGTCACCTCGCGGAGCCTGACGAGTTCCTCCTGTATGCCGAATGATTGGGAGATTCTGTTGAAATCTCTGTAGCATTGGTCCGATCGGGTGAAGCTCCCATGGATTGTGATGACGCCCTTCGGTCCTGGCATCTTGAGTAGCAGGTATGCATAGTGTGGGACAGCCAAGAACCTGGCGAATGCTACACGCCCGAGGATGGCGTGGTACTGTGATGGCCAGTCCACCACTTCGAATTCGAGCCGTTCCAGTCGAAAGTTGTCTGGCTTGCCGAAGATGACGTCGAGCCATATTTTTCCCAGGGAGAATATGCCCTTCCCTGGAACGATGCCGTGGAACGTTGTGTCTGATTATTCTAGGCTGCATTGCGGGATCCGCATGGCTGCTAGAGTTCTTGCGAACATCAGGTTGATGCCGCTGCCGCCGTCCATGAAGACGCGACTCATCTCGAAACCTCCGATCTGCGCCTCCAGCACCAGGGCAGCATGACCTGGGCGAGGGATCTGGCAAGGTTGATCCGAACGACTGAACGTGATGCAGGACTCCGATCCGCTGGGGTACTCAGGGATGGCGGGTGGAGTTGCCACGGCCAGGTTGATTTGTCGGGTGATTTTCTTCTGCACCCTATTCGTGGGGCGCCCCTTCTGGATCATCAGTGCTCCTTTCGGCTGGGGATACCCGTTCCCAGCGTTGTTCTGTGCTGGTGCGACTGGTTGGTTCGGGCCTCCTACAGGTGGCGGTGGAGGTGCTCCATGCGCTATTTCACCTGGCGCGGGTGCGTTTCCGAACGCAGGGATTGGGGCTTGCTGCCTCATCTGCACCATGCTTTCGCTGAGCTTCTGGAACTCACGACAGTCCTTGAGCATGTGGCTCGCCTTCTTTTTGCCATCCTGCTTGTCGATGTAGAAGTGGATGGTGCATGGACCCGAAAGCTTTTCGTATGCTGAGGGTCCGTTATCGCGGTCGTGGCGCTGCCACGACTGTGCTAGGCGTCCTCCATCGCGGAAGTTTCCTCCGCGGTATCCTCCGCTGTTGCGGTTGGCGTCGTTGCGGCGATCGGCGTAACCGGCCGTGACCATGTCGGGTCCATCGCGATCGTCGTAGACGCGCGATCTTCTCTTGCTACGGCGCTCTCGTCGTCGACCGTAGTCGTCTTCTTCTTCCGATTGTGCTCGCTGAATGGAGTCTTCTCCGTCGGCCCACCTGTTGGAGATGTCCATGAGGTGGTCGAGTGTTTTGGGCTTGACGCGCCCAAGTTCCTCCTTAAAGTCTTGGCGCTTGACACCGTCCCTGAAGGCGTCGATGGCCCTCTCTTCGGAGATGTGCGCTGCGGAGTTCTTTGTGTTGGACCAGCGTAGTATGTACGAGCGAATGGATTCGCCCGTTCGTTGAGTGCAGACTCGCAACTCTTCGATATAGGCGGGCCTCTTGCTGGTGCCCTTGAAGTTTTGGATGAAGCTGTAAGCTAGCTCATCCCAACTTCGGATGGACCCTGAAGATAGGCTGCTGAGCCAGATCCGGGCCGCTCCTGTCAGCTGCAGCTGAAGGCATTGCATGGCGGTTTCTTTGTTTCCGCCGTGCAATTTGACGGACGATAGGTGGTCGCTGAGCCATGACTTTGGGTCCTGTGTGCCGTCGAACTTCGGAGTATCCGAAGGGAGCTTGAAATTGCACGGCATCTTTGTTCGCCGAACAGATCTGCTGATGCATTGGGCTCCGCAGAGTTCTCCTTCGTCTTCGTCCATCTCGGATTCAGACGAGCATGTGCGCTTTGCTCGCGCTTTGTCGATTTTGCGCTGTGTGAGCGCGTCTCTGGCGTCGTAGTCGCGGTTGCGGTGGCGTGAACTCTTCTTCCTTCGAGGAAGGTCATGTTCCTCTTCTTCGGATGAAGGGGTGGGGCTGCGGTCGAACCTGACCGGAGCTTTCTTCTTCGGCTCCGTAGGAGCTTCCTGGTGGAGCGCCGCTCCGACGAGTCCGAGTCCGCTAAGTGCGGACTTGTGCATGGCCCTCTTTGGGTCCCCTTCCGGAGGTGGGTGGGCCGCGAGGTACGCAGTGGCTGCCATGATCGCAGCCTGCGGCGTTTTCGGGATGACGTTGCCATCGGCGTCCATCTCCATGAAGGATGTGTGGAGGGTTCGGGTCACCTCACGACGCTCCTGGGGATCTATGTTCTCCATCCGAGAGCGGTGCTTGTTGCCTTGGTTGCCGTTCGAGCTAGAGCCGATGCCCATGGCGGAGAGCGCGGCTCGTCGCGCGCTGGACTCTAAGGCTGCTTGCTTGCATTTGTCAAGCACCTCCTGCATCTTGACCTGCTTCTTGTGCTCCTCGATCAGGAGCAGGTGGTAGGCCATCAACAGATCCCGGGAGGAGTCTGCAGGCAGGACTATGTTGCCTGCCACGGCGTTGCGTGCCTGGGCCCATCCTTTCTTTGCTAAGGCGGATGACATGGCCATTGTTTTCCCCTTCGGGTGGGGGGACTGGCTTCTTCTATTCCCGCCGTTTCGATCTGGCGGGTTAGGTGGCGGGTTTGGTGGCGGGTTGGGTGTTTGCTGATCCCCATCAGCCTGTATGACTACGACGCATTGGTAGCGCTTGTAGATTGGTCCGCTGCTACCGCAGCTTTCAGATCCGGAACCGTAGGTCCCTTCATCCGACGGCGGATCGCACAGATCGGAGTTGCAGCTGCTGCTGTCGTAGGAATCATCTATTGATGATGTTGTGCGTAGCACGGGGTGTGGGGTCCATGAAGCGGGCCTGATTGATGGTAGGGCACCCACTCAGGGAGGCGGAGAGTGCCAGTTTGCCCCACCTGGAAGCAGAAGCTCCCGAACAGGATTTCGAGTCCGTCGCCTACGGGCTCGAAGTCCTTCATGGTGGCCGGTGAGTGGGCGGTGAAGTCGAAAGCACCGAAGAGGAGGTGACTCTTGGTCGCTGCAGAGTTGTAGATCGATCGGGTTGGGACCGTCATGACCGCACAATCAGCGTCCCCAGTTCCCACACACGGCGCCAATTGACGAGGTTTGATCTCATCAATGCCCATTGTTATGCACTTGGGTTTTGGAGAAGATGGGGATGCTGGAGATCGTGGAATGGTTAGCAAACAAGCAACACGGGGACACAAGGTTTATCCAGGTTCAGGCCCCCGGAGGGAAAACCCTACTCCTGCTTGTCTGCTCTTGATTACGGCGGAACCAAAGGTTACAGGGGTGCGCAGATGCAATCTGGCGTGGAGGTGTGTATGCGAAAAATATGAGAGAGAGAGATCTAGGTCGTGCCCTCCTAGCCTTTATATAGACTTAGGTAGGTCCAGGGCATAGACCTAGTCGGTTACAAGTTCTAGGGTTTTACCCCTTTGAATTTCCTATCTACGCTAGTCTTGCTCTCCAAGGACCCGAAGGCGTCATGGGCCTTGGCCACCCGAAAATCTTCATGGGCCAGCGTACATCTGCCGTGGGCCTTCCTTGGGCTGGACCAGGTATGCTGAGATCACGTACCCGTAGGGTATAACCACGTCAGGCGGCGCTTGTGTTTCTCATATGTCTCTTGGTGTTTGCAGATGAAAACAATGCGGCCCTTCGTCGGCTGGACGCTCTCGAAAAGAGCCTCGGTCGAGCGGATAAGAAAGCTGCAGATGCTGTAGAGGCAAAGGAGCGCCTGCAAAAGGAGGTTGATGATGTTGCCAAAGCCAGCGAGCACCTACAGAAGGAGGCCTCCGATCGTGAGGAGCAGCTCACTGCCGCCGCGACCACTCACGAGAAGGAGATGGCGGATAGGCTGATGGCTGCAGCCAAAGCCTTCTCCCGTGAGCTTCCTTTACTTGTTTTGGTCTTGTATTTTTTTGGCTGCTCCTTGTCTTGTTCTTATTCGAGTCTTTTTTCTTCTTTATCGCAGATGCTTCAGGAATCGCATTTGATCGCAGTGCACTGGAGTATGTAAGTGCTCTGGATGATGCCACCGCGGCGGTCGAAGATCGCCGCGGTATCGCTGCTGGCTCTCTGGCGAAGGTCAAAGAAGTTCTCCAGCGCTTCTACAGGGAGGTCGTCCCCAAGGGCGCTGCTCTTGAGGATGTCGACGCTCTGGCGGATGCCGTATCGGAGGATGCTCCGGCGGCATACAAGCGAAAGCAGAAGGGCATCAGCGCTTCCATGGGATTGGCAATGGCCATGGCATCCGGAGCCGAGCTGGATCTGCCGCACAACACCTCCCAGATGCCAACGGCTGCAGATGGCTCAGAGGTAGCATTCGCCCTCTTCGCCTCTCGCTGTAAGCGTTACGGGCCGAAACTCATTGATCTGCTGGCGGAGTATGCGGCGAAGCAGCAGGAGGAGGCCAAGAGCAGGCAATCTGGCTCTAAGGCCACTCCGGATGCGGGTGCCTAAGCCCAAGTGTTGTAGCTAGGATAGTTTATCCTTTTGCTTTTATAATGTAATCTTTTGCTGGTGAACAATCCCTACTTATTACACGAGGTGGCCTTTATGTATATAAATTTTGTTTCGATCAATCGCCAGAGATGTTTGTGATGTTCATGTCCTTACTTGTTTGCCTCTAGGGTCCGTCGGGTGAGACTCCCATTGATACTTCGACTACTCCTGAGCTGCGACCGTCCTTGGATGATGCGTCGCAGCTTGCATTCCTTTGCGACCGTGTCCGCAGCCTGGAGAAGGATATCCTTGGCATTCGCGGCCACGCGGATGTATGGAAGTCGAAGGCTGAGTGAACCACTGCCAGGGAGGAGTTTTTGATGGGGGAGCTGCGGAAGATGAGCGAGCAACTGCAATGTGAGTCTTTGTGAACTGCTGTTCTTTTTTCTGGCGCACCTTGTTTGTGTGTCATCTTATTTTGTGCTTATTGCAGGTGTCAATCTCATTCTGAGGGAAGAGAAGGAGCATGTTGCAGTTCGGATGAATTTCCTGACCCAGCAATATTTAGAGGCTGGTGGCTTCTTCTGGATAGACCGTGATCGGGCCATCGTCCTTGCGACGATGCAAGATCACGCGCACCAGGTTTCTCGGGTGCTGAAGCAGGCGAGGACTTCCTTGGCATCCATCTTGTTTGTCATGTTCCCCCTTGATGAAGCACCTTCTACCCTTTGGGTCTTTTGTCAAAGTTTCGAGATGTAGGCCGCGTTAGGGAGTTGGTGCGACATCAGCTAGTTGCTGGGGTGAAGGCTGCTCTTTCACTAGTTCGGCTGTATCGCCGTGATGTCAATCTCACGGCGGTGGCGACTTGGCCGCCCCTTCGACCAGATGGTAGTCTTTGGGATATGCGCCTGCATTATGCGGCTGTAAGGCAGTATGCCGAAGAGATCGTGGATCTTTTCGAGCATCGGGCAAGTGTGATTCTCCAGAATAGGTAGACCCTATAAAGAAATAGATTGATGTAAAACTTGTATGTATTCGAGTGGGCTTGTTGCGCCCTTTGTTAAGTGTATTTGTATTAGCATGTTGTGCTTCGTTATGTGCATGTCCTTTTCGTTAGCCTGACGTGGTCAGCTACTCAGGTTGTATGCATTATTCTCAGTCGATGAGGTCGTGAGGTGAGGCGTAGCCCCCAAGCGTGTTACAGAAAAAAGTAATGCGGGGAAAAAGAAATTTTGGTCGAGGGACTTAGCTTTGTATTCATATCATAACGAGGAGATACATTGTTTGGCTGAGTAGCCTTATTGAAAGTAAAGAGGTGGCTAGGGGTAGAAGCGTCGCAGTTGTGCGACGTTCCATGGGTTGGAGTATTCGACTCCTGACATGATGTCCATGAGGCGATAGGCGCCACCTGGGATTACTTCTGTGACGATGTAGGGTCCTTCCCAGGGTGACTCGAGCTTCTTCGGTCGCTCTTGCTTGAGTCGTAGGACGAGGTATCCTTCGACGGAGGACCTTGGGCGCAGCCTTCGGCTATGGTAGTTGTGGAGGCTCTGCTGGTAGACCGCTGAGCGAGCTACGGCGATGTCACGTGCTTCGTCGAGTGTGTCGACTGCGTCTTCGAGTGCGGCCGATGATTCGGCTTCACTGTAGGCAACGACCCGTGGGGCCTTGTGGCGTACTTCTGCAGGTAGCACGGCTTCGGCTCCGTGCACCATGAAAAATGGTGTGTAGCCTGTTGAACTGTTCGGCGTTGTACACAGGCTCCATAGTACGGAGGGTAGATCCTACACCTAGGCTCCCGCGAGCCTTTCGAGTGGGCATAGCAGGCGTTTTTTGATGTCGTTGCCTATGAGGCTGTTGGCCTTTTCGACCTGTCCGTTGGTCTGCGGGTGCACCACAGAGGCGTATGATATGTTGATGCCGAGGCCCTCGCAGAAGTCCTAGAATTCCTTCGAGATGAAGTTCGAATCGTTGTCCGTGATGATGTTGTGTGTCACGCCGAACCTGTATACTATGGACTCGAAGAACTTGACGACAATTTTGCCGCTTTGGTTGGTGACGGGCATGGCCTCGATCCACTTGGTGAACTTGTCAACTGCGACCAGGAGGTAGACATGGCTTCCTTTCGATGATTTGGGCAGTTTACCGATCATGTCACGGCCCCATTGGGAAAAGGGCCAAGCCAATGGTATGGGACTTAGCTCGGATCCTGGTGCGTGTGGCTTGTCCGCGTACCTCTGGCAGGCATTACACCTTTGGACGATGTCCTTGGCATCGCTCATGGCTGTTGGCCAATTGAATCCAGCTCGTAGAGCTTTGGCGACTAGGGCGCGGCTGCCCGCAGATGCCCTCGTGGATGTCATGAAGGATGGTTTTGCCGTCACCGATGGTGATGCACCGTTGGAGTACACCCGAAATGATGCGCTTGTACAGCACGCCATTGATGATGGTGAAGGCCTTGGACCGGCTAGATATGCGTCGGGCATCTGTTGGGTCATCGGGCAGTTCTTTGTTTATCAGGTATCGAAGGTACGGCTGTGTCCACATTTCTTCAATCGCCATGACATGCACCAGGCTAACCAGCTCGGCCTCGGTGTCGAGCTTTTCGGGTCCTTCATGAACTTCGGGTGGCGCAGCCCCCGAGTGCTCGGCTTCTTCGGGTGATCCCTTGGGAATTTCCTTTTGATGGAGGGTACACATATTTGTTTGAGGAACACACCTGGTGGCACCCGGTGCACAGGTGGAGCCAATGTTGGCGAGTCTATCGGCTTCCTCGTTGCTTTCCCTTCCAACATTCCAAAGCTCGCAGCCATCAAAGTCTCCCTCGAGTGAGTTGTAGAGCGCGCGGTACGCGATCATGTTGGCGCTGTGAGCGTCGCACTCGTTCATCGTCTGTTGGACGACAAGGTTCGAGTCACCGAATATTACTAGGAACATTGCGCTGCAGATCTTGGCCATCCTCATGACATGGATGACGGCCTCGTATTCGGCTTCGTTGTTGGAGGCGCGAAATTTCATCCGAAGGACGTATTTCATCTTGTCGCCTTGAGGGGACGTCAGTATGACGCCAGCTCATGCTCCTGCCTCACGCTTGGAGCCGTTGAAGTGCATCGTCCATGACCGCGTCATGTCCGAAGTGTCCGGTAGCTGGAGTTCGATCCAGTGGATGAGGAAGTCAGGGAGCACCTGTGATTTGATGGCCTTTCGCCGCTCATAGACTATGTCTAGAGGGGATAACTCGATGCCCCATAGGGCTACGCGTCCCGTGGCTTCAGGATTGTTCAGGATGTTGGACAGTGGCGCCTCGTTGATGACCATTATCTGGTGCTCCTGGAAGTAGTGGCTCAGCCGACGAGCCGTCATGAATACGCCGTAGGCGAGCTTCTGGTAGTGAGGGTACCTCTGCTTTGTTGGTGTTAGTACCTCGCTGAGGTAGTAGATTGGGCATTGTACCCCATGGGTCTTGCCATCTTCGGGTCGTTCGACCACGAGTACAGTGCTTACCACCTGATGTGTGGCTGCGATGTATAGCAGCAGAGGCTCGCGCTCCTTTGGCGTGACCAGGACAGGCGAGGTGGAGAGCAGCCGCTTGAGGTCCTCGAATGCGTCATCTGCATCGGGTGTCCACTCAAATTTGTCAGCTTTGTGCAGCAGTTGGTAAAAAGGCAGGGCCTTCTCACCCATGCGACTAATGAACCTTCTCAGCGCCGCGATGCGCCCAACTAGTTGGTGGACACCCTTAAGGTTCTTCGGCTTCTCCATGGTCAGTATGGCCCAGATTTTTTTCGGATTCACCTCGATTCCCCGCTGGGAGATGAAGTAGCCGAGTAGTTGGCCAGATGGGACGCCGAAGGTGCACTTCTCTGGGTTCAGCTTGATCTTATAGTGATCAAGGTTATCGAACGTCTCGCGGAGATCGTCGATCAGCGTTTTAGCTTCCCTGGTTTTGATCACTATGTCGTCGATATAGACTTGGATGTTGTGACTGATCTGGTTTTTTAGGCATGCCTGCATGCACCTCTGGTACGTGGCACCTGCGTTCTTTAGCCCGAAGGTCATGGTGTTGTAGCAGAATACTCCGAACGGCATGATGAACGTCGTTTTTTTCCTAATCTTCAACCTTCAGCCGAATCTGGTTCTAGCCTGAGTAGGCATCAAGGAAGGAGAGTTTCCTGCATCCTGCAGTTGAATCGATGATCTGATCGATCCGCGAGGAAAGTGGTCCTTGGGACAGTACTTGTTGAGCGATGTGAAGTCTATGCACATCCGCAGGATGTCCATGTCCTTCTTGGGGACCAGCACCGTGTTGGCCAACCACTCGCTCTCCTTGATTTCTCGGATGAAGTTGGCATCGAGAAGTCTGTTGACTTCGATTCCAACGGCTTCAGCTCTTGGTTCAGACAGTCGTCAGATCGACTGCTTGACTGGCTTTGTGTCAGGGAACACATTGAGTGCGTGCTCGGCGAATTCCCTAGGAACCCCTAACATGTCCGTAGGACACCAGGCAAAGATTTCCTAGCGCTCACGGAGGAATTCGACGAGCGCGCTTTCCTATGCGGGGCTGAGGTCGTTGGCGATCAGCGCCGTCTTGGAGGCGTCCGTTGGGTGGACCTGCACCTTTTTCGTGTTGACTGTGGAGTCAAACGACATGTCGGGTGCGTTTTGCCTAGAGACTGGGGGTGGCCCATTGTGTGTCACCTCTCGGAGCCTCGTGAGCTCCTCCTGCATACCGAATGACTGGGAGATTCTGTTGAAGTCTCTGTCACAGTGATCGGATCGAGTGAAGCTTCTCTGGACGGTGATGACTCCCCTGGGTCCTGGCATATTCAGTAGCAGGTACGCGTAGTGCGGCACTGCCAGGAATCTTGCGAATGCAACGCGCCCGAGGATGGCGTGGTATTGTGATGGCCAGTCCACCACTTCGAACTCCAGCCACTCGCGCATGAAGTTTTCAGGTTGGCCGAAGATGACGTCGAGCCATATGTTTCCCAGGGGATATATGCCCTTTCCTGGGACTATGCCGTGGAACATCGTGTCTGACTGCTCCAGGCTGCACAGTGGGATCCGCATTGCTGCTAGGGTGCTGGTGAACATCAGGTTTATGCCGCTACCGCCGTCCATGAAGACGCGGCTCATTTCGAATCCTCTGATTTGCGCCTCGAGCACCAGGGCAGCATGACCTAGGCGAGGGATCTAGAGGGGGTGAGCCGAATGATCGAACGTGATGCAGGACTCCGAGCCACTGAGGTACTCAGGGATGTCAGGTAAAGAGGTCATGGTCAGGCTGACCTATCGGGTGATCTTCTTTTGCACCCTGTTTGTAGGGCGTCCCTTCTGGATCACCAGGGACCCTTTTGGCGATGGATATCCTCTTGTGCCGTTGTTTGGCGCAAGTGCGGTCTCTAGATTCGATGGTCCGACGGGTGGTGGTGGAGGAGCTCCGTGGGCGATATCACCTGGCGTAGGTGCGGGCCCAAACGCAGGGTTCACGATCTGGCACCGCATTTGGGTGAGACCCTCGCTGAGCTTCTGGAACTCGTGGCAGTCCTTTAGCATGTGGCTGGTCTTCTTTTTGCCATCTTGCTTGTCGATGTAGAAGTGGATGGTGCAAGGGCCAGTCAACTTGTCGTATGTCGATGGCTCGTCGTCACAGCTGTGACGTTGCCATGTTTGCGTTGGTTGTCCTCCGTCGCGAAAGTTGTTTCCGCGGTATCCGCTGTTGCGGTTGCCGTTGTTGTGTCGGTCGGCGTAGCCAGCCGCAACCATGTCGACTCCGTCGCGATCGTCGTAGACGTGCGATCTTTGTTTGCTGCGGCGTTCGCGCCTGCAGCCGTAGTTGTCCTCGTCATCCGAATGCGTTAGGTGGAGGGAATCCTCGCCATCTGCCCACCTATTGGCGATGTCCATGAGGTGGTCGAGCGTCTTGGGATTCACGCGCCCAAGTTCTTCCTTGAAGTCCGGGCGCTTGACACCTCCTTGAAGGCATCGATCGTCCTTTCTTCGAAGATGTGCGCGACGGAGTTCTTGATGTGGGACCATTGTAGGATGTACGAGCGAATGGATTTGCCAGTACATTGGGTGCAAGCCCGTAGTTCCTCGATCGAGGCTGGCCTCTTGCTAGTGCCCTTGAAGTTGCGTATGAAGCTATATGCTAACTCCTCACAGCTTCGAATAGAGCCTGAGGACAGGCTGCTGAGCCAGATCCGAGCTGTAGCTGAAGGCATTTCATGGCGGTGTTCCTGTTACCACCGTGGAGTTTTACGGATGAGAGGTGGTCGCTGAACCAGGCCTTCGGGTCCTGCGTACCATCGAACGTCGGAGTGTCTGAAGGGAGCTTGAAATTTTTCGGCATCTGTGTGCGCCGAACGGATCTGCCAAAGCATCTGGGTCCGCACAGCTCTTTGTCGTCATCCTCGTCGGATTCGGTTGAACACACGCGTTTGGCGCGTGCCTTGTCAAACTTGCGCTGGGCGAGATCGTTCCGAGCGCCGTAATCGCTGCTGCGACACCTTGGGCTCTTGCGACGTCGAGGATGATCATGCTCATCCTCGTCGGATGAGGGTGTAGGGCTGCGGGTGAAGTTGACCGCAACTTTTTTCTTCGGCTCCGCGGGAGCTTCGTCGTGGAGCACAGCTCCGACGAGTCCGAGTCCGGCTAGCGCGGACTTGTGCATGGCGCTCTTCGGGTCACCCACCGGAGATGGATGGGACGCGAGGTATGTGGTGGCTGCCATGATCGCAGCCTGCGGCGTCTTCGGCATGATGTTGCCGTTCACGTCCATTGACATGAAGGATGTGTTGAGGGCCCTCGTGACATCGTGATGTGTGGCAGGGTCCATGTGCTTCATGTGGGAGCAATGTTTGTTGGTTATTGCCATGCGAGCTGGAGCCGCCAGCGGCGAAGAGCGCAGCTCGCCGCGCGCTAGACTCTGAAGCCGCCTACTTGCATTTGGCAAGCTCTTCCATCAGCTAAACCTGCCGGTTATGCTCGCCGATAAGGAGGAGGTGGTATGCCATCAACAGATCCCGTGAAGCATTCACAAGTAGGATCATGTTGCCCGCCACGGCTTCGCGTGCTTGGCGCCATCCGTCCTCATCGAGGTTGATCTTCTGGTAGGCGTTAGCGTCACCTTTGTTGGGTCTGAGAGGCGGATCCCCCTGTTTCCCCCGTTCCCAGCTTGCGGGTTGAGGGGTGGGTTGGGTGGAGGATTTGGTGTACTCGAACCTGGTGGCAGTTCTGCTTTGCTTTGGATGACCACAGCGCATTGGTAGCGTCCGCGAGTTGGATCGCTGATGTCGCAGCTTTCGGTTCCGGAACCATAGGTTCCTTCGTCTGAGGGAGGGCCGCACAGATCTGAGTTGCAGCTGCTGCTGTCATATGACTCGTCTGTGAGCGTCGACGTGCGTAACACGCCGATGGGTGGGATCCATGAAGCGGGCCTGATGGACGGTGGTGGCACCCTCTCTCGGAGGCAGAGGGTGCCAGTCTGCCCCACCTAGAAGCAGAAGCTCCCGAACATAATCTCGAGCCCGTCGTCGACGGGCTCGAAATCCCTCATGGTGGCTGGCGAGTGGGTGGTGAATTCGAAGGTGCCGAAGAGGAGATGATTCTCCGTCGTCGACGAGTTGTAGATCACTCCGGATGGGACCGTCACGATTGCACAATCAGCGTCCCCTATTCTCACAGACGTCGCCAATTGACGAGGGTTGATTTCGTCAATGCCCATTGTTATGGACTTGGGTTTTGGAGAAGATGGGGATGCTGGAGATCACAGAACGGTTAACAGACAAGCAACACAGGGACACGAGGTTTACCCAGGTTCAGGTCCCCGGAGGGAAAACCCTACTCCGGCTTGTCTGCTCTTGATTACGGCGGAACCGAAGGTTACAGGGTTGCGCAGATGCAATCTGGCGTGAGGTGCGTATGAGGTGAGTTGAAGGCCCTCCTCGCCGTGCCCTCCTAGCCTTTATATAGATAGGCAGGTCCAGGGCCCAAGTTTTGTCCCTTTTGAAAATCTATCTATTATAGTCTTGTTCTCCAAGCATCCAAAGACGTCATGGGCTTTGGGACACCCGGAATCTCCACAGGCCATGTATCTTGTCGTGGGCCTTCCTTGGGCTGGACCAGGTATACCAATTTCGTGTACCCGTAGGGTATAACCATGTCACCAGGGGCAATTCCCCGTCTCGGCAGGGTGCCGGAACAGAGACTTCTGTCCCCTGAATCTCGTCTTCGGTGGCGGCGGTGCTGCGAAACTTTTCGTGGAATTCTGATCTGATACTTAGGGTTTCTGCCTCGGGGGGCAAGGTCGATGGAGAGCCAGCGGGCCACACCCTAGGGGGGCGCCCCCTGGTCGCGCCTGGGCCAGGTGTGGCCGCCCTGGGGTGCGCCTCCCTATGGCCTCTGGACTCCGTCTTCTCCTCTGAAAAATAGGAAGTTAGGATTTTTTTTGTCCAATTCCAAGAATATTTCTTTACTAGCTTTTCTGAAACCAAAAATAGCATAAAACAGGAACTATCACTATGGCATCTTGTTAATAGTTTAGTTCCAGAAAATGTATAAAAATGCCTCAAAGTGTAGATAAAGCATAAAGCAATTGGTACAAAAAATCATGGAGCATCAAAAATTATAGATGCGTTTACGACGTATCACTTGCCTACACATGAAAAAAAAAGCCTACGAGGAACAACTCTAGTCTACACAGGGAACAATATAATATAGACATAGAGGAACAAATCCCGTCTACATAGGGAACAAAAATATAGTTTCCAAGGAAAAAATGTCATACACATAGGAATACATAATATAGCGTCCGAGAAAAAACTCTTGTCTACATAAGGAACAAAAGATATAACTTTCGAAGAAAAAATCTCGTGTACTGAGGGAACAAAAATATAATTTTTGAGGAACAAAATATAATTGGACAAAAAATATATTGCGAAGGAACCAAATCAAATCTACACAGCAAACAAAAACAAAGAATCTATGTAACAAAAAATTAGGTACTGTGGAACGAACCACAAATTAAAAGGAAACTATGCTAAGTGACATAAAATTTTGGCATCGATGAAAGCAAAACACGACCACGGGAGGAAAAAATGACAAAGTGGAAGAAAAATTTAGGACCCGTGGAAGAAAAGACGGATACAAGAGGAAAAAATCATGGATTATATGAAACAAAATATAAGCACACATTAAAAAAGTATGACTCCTGATTATTTAGACTATGTGGAACGGATCTTTTATCACTGTTGGTACAATAATCAGGGCATAAGAAACAAAAAATAAAGAATGGAAAACATGATTTTAAAAAGAGTCAAATAAAAAATGTAGAAATAAAAATCCTTTGATTGGGCTACTTATCACGATACTGCCAAAATTGGGACGACTAGCAGAATATAAGTTTAGACTAAGTGTATCAAAATACTACTATTCATAGTACAAATCATAACAGAAAAAACTACCGCATGTAGAGAACTTCCACTATTATAAGAACAACATTTTATAATAATATAAAACACATGTTTGAAATATGAAATAAAAAATAGAAGCCTAACTTTTAAAAGGACCACAATAAATTAAACTACTCCCTTCGACCATATTAGTTGACTTGGATTTATCAAAATTTGGATAAACCTACATCCTAAATAGTGTCTAGATTCATCCAAATCTAAACAAATTCAAGTCAATTAATATGGGTCGGAAGAAGTAAGAAGAAAAAGAAAGAAATGTAAAAACAAAAACATAAAAAGAGAAAGAAGAAGAGAGAAAACATAAAAAAACATGAAAATAAAAATAAAAAACGAAACATAAATAAAAGAATAAAAATTAAAAAACAGGAAAAGACAAGAATATGAGATAGACGGGAAAAGGTACAGAGTAGAAGAAAGCAAATAGACGTGCCACTCCTGCCCTCTCATTGGCTGAATCAGAGGTATCGAGTGCGCTGCGTTCCTAGCGACGGAATGATATACTCCCTCCGTTTAGAAATATAAGATGTTTTAGGTTTATAAAGAAGATGATATTGTTCCCCCGGACGTCGCGTCCCCCGGGTTCGGAGCCGTTCGATCTTAGTTAATCCGGTCGTCAATTTTGCGCCACGTGGCCTCTTAGTTGCAGTTGCTACACCGCTCCGCGATATACGGGTCGGGCGGTTCCTTCCTCCTCGCACGATTGGAACACTCGAACCGCGGAGGAGAGGCGACGGAGAGGCGACCGAGGAGGCGACCGCGGTGCGACGCCGCGCCGCCGCCGAACCCTTCATCGTCGACTGCCGGCGACCGCTGCCGAGCGCCGCGCATCGGTTCGTGCTCGCCCGGCTCTGCTCCCTCTCTCCTCTCTCCTCTCTCCTCTCTAATCTCTCTTTGTTCTGCTTTCCCGCAGATTAACCCCCGACCGCCGCCGACCGCTGCCAAGCGCCGCCGCCCATCCTTGGTTTGTGCCGCCGTCCTCCCCTCTCTAACCTCCCCTATCTGATTTTGCGCAGGAACCCTTGGCGGCAGGAGGTGATGGGACCGCCGCTGTCGAGCGATGCGGCAGGAGGGAGCACCTCCGGCGGCGCGAACGTTGAGGTGATGACCCGTCGGCAGACGCCGTTCTGTTTACGCTTCCATTTTTTGCTATTTGCTACGGTGATTTTTGCTACTTGCTACTGTGTTTTGCTACTTCAGTAGCATGATTAGTACTAGGATTAGTACTATGATTTTTGGTACTAGGATTAGTACTAGGATTTGCTAGTCCAGTAGTTTTGCTAGTTGCTACTCTAGTGTATATGTTTGCTACTTTAGTTCATTTTTTGCTACTCTAGTATGATATAGTGTACTAAGATTTGCTACTCTAGTATGATATAGTGTATATCCCAGTAGTTGCTACTCTAGTATGATATAGTGTACTGGGATTTGCTACTGCAGTAGCATGATTAGTACTAGGATTAGTACTATGATTTTTGGTACTAGGTTAGTACTAGGATTTGCTATTCCAGTAGTTTTGCTACTTGTGCATTATGATTTTGATCCCAGTAGTATGATTGGTAATCCCAGTAGTTTTGCTACTTGCTACTTGTTTATTTTTGGTAATCCCAGTAGTATGATTAGTAGCCCAATGTTTAGTAGTTTTGCTACTGCAGTATTATGATTTTGCTATTTTAGTACTATCATTTTGCTACTTTAGTATTAGGATTTTGCTACTGTACAACCACCAAAGTTGCTGCTAACTGTCAGTTTTGTTAGTAGTATTCAGTAGTAGCTTTTTTTCAGCAGATTTTTGCTACTAGGTTGATATGTTGACATGCTATATGTAGCTTTTTTAGATTGTTTTGCTAATTTTGGTTTGTATGCTACATGCTAGGTTTTTTTGGTTATATATGTAGCTTTATGTAGCTTTTTTTTGCATTCTATTTTTTGGTTGGTTGCTACATGTAGCGTTTTTGGAGGTTGAGGTCACACGATAACCATACATGTTTCTATTTTCCTTTTACTGCAGGTTGCTGCTGTTGATAAGAGAAAAAAGGGCAAAAAGGTTGTTGTGAGCTGCAAGAAAGTTGGCGAGGGAGCGATTAATGTCAAGGAGGATATTTGGATGTCGAAGGACCATTTTGGTGCCAAGCATTTGAGTATCCTTGCGGACAACCTTTCTCCAGCCAACAAGCAGATTATTCAGTCAAAGAGTGCATTTCGAGCATTGTTGAATGTTGCACAGTTTAGGATTCCTAATGAGCTTACGGATTTTGTTGCTGCACATACTTCTGCTCGTCTCCGTGAGTACAAGCTTCGGAAGAACCAGATGGTGTTTACCACGGATATGGTGAGGAAAGTGTTTGGAATCCGCTGCGGGAGCAAGCCTATTGATCTTTCTATTACTGGAGGTGCAGAGCTTGATGAGATTCGAGACCTCTTCCATGCTGGGAAGAAGAGGGCAGAGTTAGCAATATTTGAGTTTTGGATAACTGGCCCATTCATTCTTCTTGGTGTAAGTTATCTCCCATCTTTTATATTTGTGTGTAGTGGTTTGCAGTGTTTGTTTTGCTACTACTAACTTTATCTGGCCTCTTTTTGTAGATTGCTTATATGGATCATTTGGATTTTCCACCCTGTGATCACACGTTTGACAAGTCATTTCCTAGAGTATGCTCTGTCAAGACCAGTGACTTCACTTTTGTTGTACAAAATGACTCAGATAGGAAGATTTTATCGAACAAAACTGTTTTCGGCAGGCGAGATGTAATGTTCTTTCGAGCACCACAAACATTCTATTCTTTCGTTAATCCTCTTAATGTTAACATTACTTTTTATTGTGTGTAGTTCCTCCCATTGTCTGCAACACCTTATGGTACTGCTCCTGGTTATGATGATTTCAACAAACCTGCTCCAGTGGAAGATGTTGATGTTAATCCTTCTACTTCATTGAATGAATGGCTAAATTTCCCTCGCATCCAGGATTTGCAGGTATGAAATTGCTACTGTACTGTTATTTGTTTGCTACTTCAGTGCATTGATTTTGCTACTTAGCTACATTGCTCTGCTACCTCCTTTTGCAATCAGTGAACATGTATTATAGGTTTTGCTACTTTAGCTTATAGGTTTTGCTATTTTAGTATATAGGTTTTGCTCTTTAGTGTATAGGTTTTGCTACTTTATTTTATTGGATATGCTACATAAGATTTATTAGCTTATAGGTTTTGCTACTTTAGTTTACAGGTTTTGCTACTTTAGTTTATAGGTTTTGCTACATTAGCTTTATTGGTTTGCTACCACTCTGAAAAAATTTAGTTATTATGTTTTGCTATTTTAGTATATAATTGTTGCTACATTAGCTTTATGAATTTGCTACTCCTTATGCGTTAGCCTCAGTGTTAGGGTACCGAGGTGGAGTCGCCGTCGACGCGATAGCGGCGACGGGCGACGATGCCTTGGTACCCTAACACCCTTCGAGGTTTCGTCGCCCGTACGACGAGGTAGCGTCGACGGGCGACGAAACCGAGCCGCTGGACTAGAGTTTACGCTTTATGTATGTTGACGACTTAGGGTGGGGGTGGTGGATAAGTTACGCCAAATTATCTACCAGTATGCAAAAGAAGCTTAATAGAATTTTATTACACCATATTTTTCCAGGATTCGTCGCCCGTACGCCGCGATAGCGGCGACGGGTGACGAATCCGAGCCGCTATGCTTAGAATTTCATCATTTATCTTGTCTCTGGTTTACTAACTTGCATCTAATGTTTGCTAACAGGTTCCCGCTTGTTTCAATGCATTGTATGAGAAGCACAAGGCTATTTTTGAAGTAGATGTTGATGTGACAATGAAGAACCTTTCTGCTGGATTGAAGCGCATGCAGGCTCAACGCATGGCTGCCCTTTTGGTTGATGTTGAATCATCAAGTAAAGAAGAAGCTGGACCAAGTGTTGTTTTTCCAACCAAAAGTACAACAGATGATGATCAGCTGCAGGATGATGATGGTTCAGAAACTGAGGATGATGAGAAGCTTTATGCTACATCGGAGCCCGAGGACCATGGTGTTGCTGCAGCAGCTGCTAAGGATACTGATGGTGCTGCAGATGATGCTGTGGAGCAAGGTGGTGCTGCAGATGCTTCTGTGGAGCAAGGCGGTCCTGTAGCAATAAAACATGCCGATGTTCCTCAAGCAGCAATAATCATTGATTCTACGAGCAAGGGAGCTGATGCTACTGAGCAGCCGGATGTTGTTAGCCCTGACAGTTCTCCAATTCACAGCCCCAGGAAGGATATTTCTGATGAAGCTTGGGGCAATGCTCCGGACAAACCCCCGTTTGATCTTTTCGAGCATGGGACCAATGAGTATGCAGAGTTTTGCATTTCACAGTCTCTCCCACCTTCCTATGATGCCCCAACCGCTGCCGTGGCCACTGCCTCTGAGAGTATTCAATTAGCACCTTCCACTTTGGTCGATCTTGCACCTTTCGCTTCAGTAGAGCCTGCGACACCTGCTGTTCCCATTGCACATGGTATGAACATTTTCTTGTAGTTTCTTAGATATGCTTCCGCTTGTTTGATTCTTAGATATGCTTCCGCTTGTTTGCCTAAGACACAATTGTTTTCTCTTTTTGCAGTTGTTGTTAACATTGAGTCAAGTGTTAAAGGAGATGGTAGCTCGGGTTTGTTGACACATGAGAGGAAGACAAGGTTTAAGAGGGCTGCCAAGGAGGAGCTCACACCTCCAAAGTTGAAAAAGATGAAGATCTCTGAAGATGTAGAACAAACATACTCCACATTTGTGATGAATGGTCGGAAATTCAAGGGCCATCCGAAGGATAGGGCACCGTAAGTTTATGTTTTTTGCTACTCTGAAGTAATATTTTTGCATCTAGCTGATTGCTACATGTGTCAATGTGTTTTTCTACTTACTTTTTTCACTTGTAGGATATAGTTTTCCATTGAATCTTCTGCATCTTGAACTACCTGCTACCTTAGTTCATTTTTTTGCTACTTTAAATTGAACTGTTTGCTACTTTAGTTCATAGTTTTTGCTACTTTAGATTGAACTACCTGCTACCTTAGTTCATTCATTTTGCTACTTTACATTGAACTGTTTGCTACTTTAGTTCATAGTTTTTGCTACTGTACATTGAACTACCTGCTACCTTAGTTCATTTATTTTGCTACTTTACATTGAACTGTTTGCTACTTTAGTTCATAGTTTTTGCTACTTTAGATTGAACTGTTTGCTACTTTAGTTTATTGTTTTTGCTACTTTAGATTGAACTGTTTGCTACTTTATGTAAAACTATCTGCTACATGTGCATTCCTTTGTGCAGGCCAGTTTTTGTGGAGATTGGGCGGTATTATACCTGCTACAGAACTTTCCAAACATTGCTTCGGCCGCGCCAAAATCTAGATAGTGAGTTGATGAATGTTTGGATTGAGAAATTTAACCATGAGTCGGACATTGTTTGCAAGAAAAGTGCACGACAGAAGAGGAAGTACGCTTTCACGCAGCACTTTGTGGTAAGTAGCACTTTTCTTGATCTTTTACTTGCTCAATATGCATATGACAGGTACTCTGCAACATTATTGTTAATTTCTTTATGCTACTTTATGAAAGGTAGCATTTTGCTACCTTTTGTGTGCTTGCTGAACCAATACAGATTGTAGCAAATTTTACTTGCTTTTGCTGCTGCCTCATACTACTTTTTATCTTCAATACAAAATAGGAGAAGCTTATTGTTGATCCAAAAGCATTCAATGCTAAAGCATGTATGGATGAGTTGAAAGAGCAGAATGCAAAGTTCAAGATTTTCAAGTGTGACCTTGTGAGTTAACATCCTTGCTTCCTATCTTGTTCATGTTTGCTTTCTATACAAGATGCTAAATATTAATTCATGTTTGAATGTAGCTATACTTTCCTATTGTGAAGTTCAACCATTGGGTAGTTCCCTATATCAACCTAGTAGCAAAGCAGATGCATATTTTTGATTCAATGGAAGGGGCCAAAGATGCTACTGTGATGGATGATTGTGCACGCAATCTGGTTAGTAATCCAGCTACACTTGTTCATTGTGTTTGCTACATTTATAGTTGGGCCTTTTATTTGTTGCATATCATTAACCATGAAGTGTGTTTGCTTTGTTTTCCAGTTCGCAAACTTTGCAATTCTTGTGAAGCAATCAAAACTAGCAGACAATATCAACTTCAACACTTACCTGCTAACCAATCCTGATCACCCGCAGCAAACTACCATGTAAGATTTTGCTCACCTTTTTTCAATCCTTGTCCTGATCACTAGTTTCAACTTTTGCTACATTATTGTTTTTTAATTGCTACCTAAGTTTACAACTCTTGCTACTTTAGCTTCCTACACTTGCTACATCCGTTTCTGCTTGTTTTTTACTAATCTATCTGTTTGTTTTTTGACAGATTTGATTGTGGATTCTTCAGCATGCTCTTCATGGAAAACTTCACCGGCAAGTCATGCCGGAGTTCGACAACAATGCTATACCACTTCTAAGGAAACTTCTTGCATCTGATCTG
This sequence comes from Avena sativa, assembly GCA_916181665.1. NCBI lineage: Eukaryota > Viridiplantae > Streptophyta > Magnoliopsida > Poales > Poaceae > Avena > Avena sativa. The sequence continues at coordinate 20,086,120 of OV702284.1, forward strand.
ATTGAGGCAAGGCAAAACAAAGGATCAATGCTACAGCTGATGGAAGAAGAGTTACAGAAGAAGCGTAGTTAGGTTGAACCTGATGTAATCGTTGAAACTGATGTCGTCCTTGTGATCTTATTTTGCACTTTGTAATGGTTCAAACTGATGTAATCGTGGATGTGTTCGTTGCTGCAGCATCTGTGGATTATCTTTTGTGGATAGGTTATGTTGGATGGATAAGTGCTACATGTTTGGAATGGTTTTATATATAGCTTTTGAAGTTTGGAATGTTGATTATTGTCTTCTGAAGCTTCAAATAGTGTGATTGCTTTGATAAGTTCTGTACATGCTACATACATGCTGCATAAATGCTAAAAATGAGTATTTACCTAGACATGCTGTCAATTTTTTTTGGCCACCCCAGGTGTTAATTTGCTACATCTCTGTAGCCATATTGCTACATGCATAGAAATGGTGTGCTACCCAGGTGTTCAAGATTTGCTACTAGGTTTAATGTAGCAAATATACGTGTGACACTCATTCATAAGAACAAGTTTTGTCTATGGTCGCAATTTTATATACAAAATGCAGGCTGTATGCTCCAAAGTGGAAATACTTTTGCTATCAACAATATTCTGTCATATCACAAAATTCATATCTTGCATCAAGATGATGTTGCATCTATACTGTATGTATGCTACATAGTAATGACAAAAATGCTACTCTCTGGTAGTACATGTAGTTTCAACTCTATAGTTTCAACTCTATTTTCGCAGCATTCCCCGCAATCAGTGCTTCCATGGAGACGCGTTGTTTCACAGTGTGACCTTTTTCACTGCAGAATGGGCATTTTTGCTTTTCTTGGCTTCTTCTTCTTCGGTGTTGCATCAGTTTGCTTCTTCTTTGTCTCTTGAGCTTTTTTCCTTCTCTTGGCATTTGCTTCATCACGAAGCTCAACCAATGGTTTGTTACGCTTTGACTTCTCGGTTGGTCTTCCTTTTGGCTTTACCCTCACAGGGTTCTTAAGCATGCTACTCAGAGCATCATTATGTTCTTCTTCTTGTTGTTGATTGTTTACACCATGCTGTGGAGGAATACTTTGCTCTTGTAGCAAAATTTCTGGCCCTCCTCCTTGCTGCTCTACTTCTTGCTCCTGTGTAGCATGTTGTGTGTTCCTCATATTTGCTACAAGACGCTTCGCATCATCAATCATCTTGGAAACAACAACATATGTTTCATCACTGAAGCAAGCATCCGAAGCGAGTTCATTCATCTTTCTGCACAATGCATTGTACTTGAGAGTATTGGTTCCTGGGATCCCAAATCTGATGGTATTTGTCCCGGGATCAGGTGCAGGCATTGTTGCTGCAGCAGACCATCTTCGTAGCATGTATCTCTCTGGAATTTGCTGGACATTCAAGTGCACCATCACCCTCACTATATGCGGGCATATAAGGCCACACATCTCAAATGTGTTGCATCCGCACTTGTAGCACTCATCATATAACTTGACTTGCACCTGGTAGGTTTTGACACCATAACCAGGGTTTGGAATGAGATCAAAGCACATGCCTTCACCCTCAACCTGCATTGGATAAAACCTAGTAGATTTCTCAATCATCTTTTGGAATCTTGTGAAGATCTCCCTCGTGTAGAACTCCAGCCCCTGCTTTTCAATGTTGTAGCTGCAAAATAAGGTTTGTTTTTGCTGACTGTCAGGTTAGTGCTACATCAGGTGTTACATTATGCTACAACAGTTTTAAAAATCTGCTACCACAGATATAAAATAATGCTACTGGAAAATCTGTCTGTAAAGAGAAAATCTCACCTTCCCCATAGTGGTGTTGTTGTTGTATCCATTGTGAATGCTGCATTGTCTTCTCTGTCTAGCATCAGGTTTTGGCACAACTCGTATTGCTGCATGAAGTTCCAAACTGAGCCACTTGGGCGAATTAAAGTTTTAAAGTACGAGTTGAGGCCTTCAGATCTTCCTGTTGTGCTTGTAAAGGGAAAGAAACTTTGTCTGAAGTACACAGGTGCCCGCATTTTTCTGCTCTTCCACATGTTCTGCAAATGAATGTTCTCAGCTGTAACACCCTCAGAATCGGCCCTATGCAAGTTTTAGCGAAGCCCGCCAAACCCGCATAGAAACGATTCAAAGGTGCCCACCAGGCACTTTCGTGCGGGTGGAAAATGAAGTAATATCATTACACAATAGTCCTCGATGGAACCCACAAAACATATAGATACAACGGCGACTCAAAGAGTCAAGAATACAGATATATAATACAAAGATCCAAATCACCTTTAAAACCATATAGCGTCCGAGTACGGACAAGATGCAAATTGAGCTAAGAGCCCTGAAGATTAACCAATGGCGTCCATAACCCTGCCCAGGCCAAGCCGGAAGGGTAACCCTGCTAACGACGTCGATCTCAAAACCTGCTTAAACAAAAGGGGTGTCGACAAGGGGCAAAGGAAAAAGAGAGAGCGGTCAGTACTGAGGCCAGTACACGGCGAGGCTAGAATTCGGCGGTCCTCGCCTACATAGGTATGGTGGACTGAAGCGGCAACGCGACATGCACTAAACAACCTATAGAGACTCGATAAAACTGGCGGCTATCCGACAAGGACGAGAAAGATCTATTCGGATCCAACCTGATTCTAACACCAAACAAACCCATCCTGGTATTTCCCCCTCGAGACCAGACGAGGAAGTCAACCGAGGAACTCACACAGTTGGCAGTTTTATTTATTCAGTTATCGTTGCAGCAATTACTAGTCAAGTATAGATAGTCATCCTGATATAATAAGCAGTGGGCACTTTTAGTTAACCATTCCGTTGTAGTTGCAACACTTACTAGTCAGATACAAATAGCATGAGATATCCCAAAACCCAGCAGTTGTTGGCACTTTTATTTAGCCATTCCGTTATAGTTGCAATCCTTACTAGTCAGATACAATGGTAGCAAGCGACAACCCAAACAAGCAATTGTTGGCAGTTTTATTTAGCCATTCCATTATAGTGAAGCTGATTACTAGTCATTATAAAGTCAAATTTATAGCACTACTTTAGTTATAGTTGTCTATGATCGAGAAACTGTGCTCCAAGTCGTCCATAACCGCGGACACGGCTTTCAGAAAGTTTTACCCTGCAGGGGTGCACAAATATCAACACACACTCGATCAACCTCGGAAAAACCAAACCAAAACCCAACGAGGCATTCACGACAAAGCAATCACAGGATTCAGAAATATTTCAGGGGGCCACCCCATTAAGCTACCCGCAACGAAGTTAGCTGACTCCGAAACGGACTCAAGGTTTGGGTGGACGGCTGTAAACGACTGGGAACCCGAAAGTGTGACTGGGCTTGTCGATACCGCGAAAACGTGTCCCGATCCTAAACAGTACAGGTGCAGTACATCGCACAATTTAAATAAAGCAGTAAAGCATGGCATAAGTATAGGATAGTAAATAAAACCTCAAACTAGTTTGTGGCCCCAAGAAATAAGAATGAATCAAGCTCTGGCTCAGGGGGGTCCCATAAGCCTCCCGGATGTGGATAGCGCGAATATTCAAGGAACAGGAATCAAGTACTCGGGTCCTACGGGACACAAGTGGACGGTTAAAAACCAAATAACATCTATTGCCCACCTGTGCCTCTGCATTATTTACTTACTTCAATTTTAGTTATTAAACGGTAATTAAAGCCATGATCCACTCCAACCTTAAACATGCGGCAATACTCCAACAACTGTGGTACCGGACGACACGCAACAGCACTTGAGCAAGCGACTACGACGCGCAAGTCCAACTATCTACCAAACCACAGGTAATAGGATGTGTCCAAGGAAATATAAGGCTGCAAGGGATACCACGGGTACGAAAACTAGAGCAACGCAACACAGATAGCAATAGATCAACAGGAGGGAATAAATACTATAAAAGTAAGATAGGTAGAAAGGGGGAGGTGCTCGCCTGAAAACATTGCCGAAGGTTCATCCGAAGATCGGGTCGACACTCGCATCAACTCATCGGCTTAATCCGTGAAGAAGCAAAGCACTAGCAGAAACACCAGATGCAATATTTAATACTACGACAGAAGATCGGGCATGATGCATGTATGATGTATGACATGGCAAGGTGCGATGCAATTAGATCATATTAAGCGGAACCGAGGCCCCGACAATTAATTAATAGGTTCATGTTGTTTAGATACCCCGCAATTTTAAATGTTGTCTTAACATGGCAAAAGATAGCACCGGTTCGCTACACCAATTTAAATGGAGTCCGGAATGAGACGCAGATATCCCGCCTATAGACTCCATGATTAATTATGAGATGAATTGGCATAATGCCCCCAAACCACAGACAAGTATGCATGCATGAACAATTTAATATGCAACAATTTGATATTACATTTATAAAATAGGGCTCGAGAAAGGGGTCACACATTAGGGTTCGGCGAACTTGGGCTCCGAGGGGTTCGGGGTCGGGTCTCAGGGTCCGGATCTGGGGTTCGGTCTCGGCGGGATCGGTCTTCGGGATCGGGGTCTCGACTCCTTTGAATCCGGAAACTTGGCGTATCCGTGTCGTCGACCTGGGCGTCCGGGTTCTCGGGCATCAGATCCGGGAAGAAGTACTTGTCGCATCTGGGGTCTTCGCGTTCAGGTCGAAGAGCTCGTCGTCCGGGGATTCTCTGGGTCCGTGGTCTTCGGGTAGCTGGTCTTGGCGTTCCGTGAAGAAGACCTCGTCGCTCCAGGAGAAGATCTTGGGGTTCCGCGTCGACGGCCTTCGGGTACGGGGGTCTCGGCGAACTTGGCGTGTCGAGGTTGGGTTTTCTGGTCCGGCGCCGTGGTCTTGCATAGTTCCCCGGGTCTCGACTCGTGTCGGTCTTGTCGATGAGAAGAGCTTGGCATCTTGCGGCACACACGGCTAGACGGAGATCTTGGAGTCCCAGGGCGAAGTTCTCGAAATTCGACGCCGGTGGTTGAAGACGGACTTGGGTTGGCACTATGGTGTTCGGATGCACACAGCCTCGGTGTATATAGCGTCGACGAGCTCGAGACGGGTCCGGGTACTATAACCAGGGGTTCGGATGTTGACTTGGTACAACACACAAGCACTAACACAAACACGCATGGACATAGACGTGTTGCCCCCCCCCCCTGGCTCACTCGCACTAGAGGACAGACGGAGGACGGCGGAGCTCTGCGGCGCGCAGAGGGCGATGGGGAGGGAGCTTTCCCGGCGGAGAGAGGATGCGAGGCTCGGAGGACGACCATAGCAGGATGGAGGCCGTGGAGAGGTGCTCTGCTGCAGAGGCGGGGAGGAGGGGTCACCGGCGCGACGGCGGCCAGAGGAGGCAGAGGCGCCCGTGGTCGAGCTCGGGCATGGCGACCGGAGGAGACGCTCGGGATGGAGGCGAGGCCGGCGCAAGGTCGACGGGCGGCGCCTGGCGAGATGGCGGTCAGGCGCAGGAGGAGGTCGAGGGCGTGGAGGGCCCGGGCGGAGAGGCGACCGCAGAGGGGGAAGGGCGCCGAGGCAGAGAGGTGACGGGGAGAGCGCGACCGCAGAGGACGGAGCCGCTGGTCGGGGGACGCGGCCGGCGGAACTCGGTGGCGGGACGGGCGCGGCCTCGGTGACGCGGGAGAGAGGCGGCGACGCGGCCAGAGGAGAGGAGAGGCGGGGCATCGGCAGGGTCTACGGCCAGCGGCGCTCCGGAGGCACGCGGGAGGGACGCTTGCAGCGGCGGAGGCGAGCAGGGCCTGCGCCTAGCGGGGAAGAGAGAGAGGGGCGGGGCAGGGGAGAAGAGAGCCAGGGGAGAGCGGGATCGGGGTGGGACGCGCGGGAGTGGTGGGGCCGGGGGTGGTCGGTTGGTCTAGGTGGGGGGGTGCGGGTTCGGCCAGGTGGGTGCGGGCGGTGCCTGCCTGCGCGTGGGTGGTGTTGGGTTGGTGAGGTGGAGGGAGGGGATTGGGTGGATGATGGAGGGATAGTTGAGGTGGCGCGCACCGATTGGGTGGGGTGAGGTGGAGGAAGGGTGGGTAGAATAGGTTGGGGTAGGAAAAGGTCTAGGTAATTTTGGGGGTGGCCGACTGGGTCGGATCGGCCCGGTTTGGCTGCCCCCTAAAAAAATAAAAATAAATATTTTAATATTTCAAACGGGGCTTTTGAAATCCATTGGTAGACGAAACAAAATAATCCGGAGACCCGGGTTTTGGAGTTGAATTAAAGGCGGGGTATTTAGAAAACAAAAACAGTTTTTTCGAAAATAGTTTTGAACAAACACATGCAAGATGATGACGATGCTCAAATGCAATGTGGCATGATGACATGAGCATGCGGTCATGATGATGCAATGCACAAAAACAACGCGATTTTCTAGTAGTGGTTTTTGCGGGGCGCCACAATTCGACACCACTAACAATGGATCTCGCCCTCGAGATCCGCCTCATGGTACCGGGAAGAAGGGCGGCGATCTGAATCTTCTCGCATCGTGTAGATCCTCGCGACACCACTAACAAGAGGTCGTTATCCGTGATCGTCAAGAGAACACTCCGGGAACAAAAGGTCGAAGGTAGAGGTATCAACAAATAAAGCCACCTCTAGCTCCGATGGAAAGAGGGAACCGATGCATTCTCATCCACTTCAATGTACAAAAGTGAATAGAAGGGGTAGTCGGCATGGGGGCCAATCCATCACGCACCCAAACTATTACTCCGCACAATCAGTGGAAAGCGGGCAACCATTCTCGGAATCAGACTGAAGATCTCGACAATCGAGGTTCAGAAACAAGGGAGTGATGCAGACTCTGCATCGGATCTGGCGTAGATGATGTCGTCGCGTCAGAAAGCACCGGAAGGCACAAGAAGGAACAAAGAGAAGTCCACCAGACGAAGGATTCCTCGGATAGCATGAAGACCAGATGTAGCAACACCGTTACCAAAGGAGGAAGCGAAACCCTGAAGGTACGATGGAACCCAACCACGAGAAATCCTGGACTCGAAGAGAGAGAAGAGAGCGGATTCAAAACACGCAGAGGTGAGAGGAGAGCAGCAGAGGGGTAAGGAGTAAAATCAGACCTAATCAGAACTATCCAACCGATTTTGCAAAAATAGTTTTGACACTCTACTTCGGCCGTTAGCTAGGTTATCCTACAGGCTGGACTTGTGGGGTATCGCAACTGCTGAGCTCTGATACCACTCTGTAACACCCTTAGAATCGGCCCTATGCAAGTTTTAGCGAAGCCTGCCAAACCCGCATAGAAACGATTCAAAGGTGCCCACCAGGCACTTTCGTGCGGGTGGAAAACGAAGTAATATCATTACACAATAGTCCTCGATGGAACCCACAAAACATATAGATACAACGGCGACTCAAAGAGTCAAGAATACAGATATACAATACAAAGATCCAAATCACCTTTAAAACCATATAGCGTCCGAGTACGGACAAGATGCAAATTGAGCTAAGAGCCCTGAAGATTAACCAATGGCGTCCATAACCCTGCCCAGGCCAAGCCGGAAGGGTAACCCTGCTAACGACGTCGATCTCAAAACCTGCTTAAACAAAAGGGGTGCCGACAAGGGGCAAAGGAAAAAGAGAGAGCGGTCAGTACTGAGGCCAGTACACGGCGAGGCTAGAATTCGGCGGTCCTCGCCTACATAGGTATGGTGGACTGAAGCGGCAGCGCGGCATGCACTAAACAACCTATAGAGACTCGATAAAACTGGCGGCTATCCGACAGGGACGAGAAAGATCTATTCGGATCCAACCTGATTCTAACACCAAACAAACCCATCCTGGTATTTCCCCCTCGAGACCAGACGAGGAAGTCAACCGAGGAACTCACACAGTTGGCAGTTTTCTTTATTCAGTTATCGTTGCAGCAATTACTAGTCAAGTATAGATAGTCATCCTTATATAATAAGCAGTGGGCACTTTTAGTTAACCATTCCGTTGTAGTTGCAACACTTACTAGTCAGATACAAATAGCATGAGATATCCCAAAACCCAGCAGTTGTTGGCACTTTTATTTAGCCATTCCGTTATAGTTGCAATCCTTACTAGTCAGATACAATGGTAGCAAGCGACAACCCAAACAAGCAATTGTTGGCAATTTTATTTAGCCATTCCATTATAGTGAAGCTGATTACTAGTCATTATAAAGTCAAATTTATAGCACTACTTTAGTTATAGTTGTCTATGATCGAGAAACTGTTCTCCAAGTCGTCCATAACCGCGGACACAGCTTTCAGAAAGTTTTACCCTGCAGGGGTGCACAAATAGCAACACACACTCGATCAACCTCGGAAAAACCAAACCAAAACCCAACGAGGCATTCACGATAAAGCAATCACAGGATTCAGAAATATTTCAGGGGGCCACCCCATTAAGCTACCCGCAACGAAGTTAGCTGACTCCAAAACGGACTCAAGGTTTGGGTGGACGGCTGTAAACGACTGGGAACCCGAAAGTGTGACTGGGCTTGTCGATACCGTGAAAACGTGTCCCGATCCTAAACAGTACAGGTGCAGTACATCGCACAATTTAAATAAAGCAGTAAAGCATGGCATAAGTACAGGATAGTAAATAAAACCTCAAACTAGTTTGTGGCCCCAAGAAATAAGAATGAATCAAGCTCTGGCTCAGGGGGGTCCCATAAGCCTCCCAGATGTGGATAGCGCGAATATTCAAGGAACAGGAATCAAGTACTCGGGTCCTACGGGACACAAGTGGACGGTTAAAAACCAAATAACATCTATTGCCCACCTGTGCCTCTGCATTATTTACTTACTTCAATTTTAGTTATTAAACGGTAATTAAAGCCATGATCCACTCCAACCTTAAACATGCGGCAATACTCCAACAACTGTCGTACCGGACGACACGCAACAGCACTTGAGCAAGCGACTACGACGCGCAAGTCCAACTATCTACCAAACCACAGGTAATAGGATGTGTCCAAGGCAATATAAGGCTGCAAGGGATATCACGGGTACGAAAACTAGAGCAACGCAACACAGATAGCAATAGATCAACAGGAGGGAATAAATACTATAAAAGTAATATAGGTAGAAAGGGGGAGGTGCTCGCCTGAAAACATTGCCGAAGGTTCATCCGAAGATCGGGTCGACACTCGCATCAACTCATCGGCCTAATCAGTGAAGAAGCAAAGCACTAGCAGAAACACCAGATGCAATATTTAATACTACGACAGAAGATCGGGCATGATGCATGTATGATGTATGACATGGCAAGGTGCGATGCAATTAGATCATATTAAGCGGAACCGAGGCCCCGACAATTAATTAATAGGTTCATGTTGTTTAGATACCCCGTAATTTTAAATGTTGTCTTAACATGGCAAAAGATAGCACCAGTTCGCTACACCAATTTAAATGGAGTCCGGAATGAGACGCATATATCCCGCCTATAGACTCCATGATTAATTATGAGATGAATTGGCATAATGCCCCCAAACAACAGACAAGTATGCATGCATGAACAATTTAATATGCAACAATTTGATATTACATTTATAAAATAGGGCTCGAGAAAGGGGTCACACATTAGGGTTCGGCAAACTTGGGCTCCGAGGGGTTCGGGGTCGGGTCTCAGGGTCCGGATCTGGGGTTCGGTCTCGGCGGGGTCGGTCTTCGGGATCGGGGTCTCGACGCCTTTGAATCCGGAAACTTGGCGTATCCGTGTCGTCGACCTGGGCGTCCGGGTTCTCGGGCATCAGATCCGGGAAGAAGTACTTGTCGCATCTGGGGTCTTCGGGTTCAGGTAGAAGAGCTCGTCGTCCGGGGATTCTCTGGGTCCGTGGTCTTCGGGTAGCTGGTCTTGGCGTTCCGTGAAGAAGACCTCATCGCTCCAGGAGAAGATCTTGGGGTTCCGCGTCGACGGCCTTCGGGTACGGGGGGTCTCGGCGAACTTGGCGTGTCGAGGTTGGGATTTCGGGTCCGGCGCCGTGGTCTTGCATAGTTCCCCGGGTCTCGACTCGTGTCGGTCTTGTCGATGAGAAGAGCTTGGCATCTTGCGGCACACACGGCTAGACGGAGATCTTGGAGTCCCAGGGCGAAGTTCTCGAAATTCGACGCCGGTGGTTGAAGACGGACTTGGGTTGGCACTATGGTGTTCGGATGCACACAGCCTCGGTGTAGATAGCGTCGACGAGCTCGAGACGGGTCCCGGTACTATAACCAGGGGTTCGGATGTTGACTTGGTACAACACACAAGCACTAACACAAACACGCATGGACATAGACGTGTTGCCCCCCCCTTGGCTCACTCGCACTAGAGGACAGACGGAGGACGGCGGAGCTTTGCGGCGCGCAGAGGGCGATGGGGAGGGAGCTTGCCCGGCGGAGAGAGGATGCGAGGCTCGGAGGACGACCATAGCAGGATGGAGGCCGTGGAGAGGTGCTCTGCTGCAGAGGCGGGGAGGAGGGGTCGCCGGCGCGACGGCGGCCAGAGGAGGCAGAGGCGCCCGTGGTCGAGCTCGGGCATGGCGACCGGAGGAGACGCTCGGGATGGAGGCGAGGCCGGCGCAAGGTCGACGGGCGGCGCCTGGCGAGATGGCGGTCAGGCGCAGGAGGAGGTCGAGGGCGTGGAGGGCCCGGGCGGAGAGGCGACCGCAGAGGGGGAAGGGAGCCGAGGCAGAGAGGCGACGGGGAGAGCGCGACCGCAGAGGACGGAGCCGCTGGTCGGGGGACGCGGCCGGCGGAACTCGGTGGCGGGACGGGTGCGGCCTCGGTGACGCGGGAGAGAGGCGGCGACGCGGCCAGAGGAGAGGAGAGGCGGGGCGTCGGCAGGGTCTGCGGCCAGCGGCGCTCGGGAGGCACGCGGGAGGGACGCTGGCGGCGGCGGAGGCGAGCAGGGCCTGCGGCTAGCGGGGAAGAGAGAGAGGGGCGGGGCAGGGGAGAAGAGAGCCAGGGAGAGCGGGATCGGGGTGGGACGCGCGGGAGTGGTGGGGCCGGGGGTGGTCGGTTGGTCCAGGTGGGGGGGTACGGGTTGGGCCAGGTGGGTGCGGGCGGTGCCTGCCTGCGCGTGGGTGGTGTTGGGTTGGTGAGGTGGAGGGAGGGGATTGGGTGGATAAAGGAGGGATAGCTGAGGTGGCGAGCACCGATTGGGTGGGGTGAGGTGGAGGAAGGGTGGGTAGAATAGGTTGGGGTAGGAAAAGGTCTGGGTAATTTTGGGGGTGGCCGACTGGGTCGGATCGGCCCGGTTTGGCTGCCCCCTAAAAAAATAAAAATAAATATTTTAATATTTCAAACGGGGCTTTTGAAATCCATTGGTAGACGAAACAAAATAATCCGGAGACCCGGGTTTTGGAGTTGAATTAAAGGCGGGGTATTTAGAAAACAAAAACAGATTTTTCGAAAATAGTTTTGAACAAACACATGCAAGATGATGACGATGCTCAAATGCAATGTGGCATGATGACATGATCATGCGGTCATGATGATGCAATGCACAAAAACAACGCGATTTTCTAGTAGTGGTTTTTGCGGGGCGCCACAATTCGACACCACTAACAATGGATCTCGCCCTCGAGATCCGCCTCATGGTACCGGGAAGAAGGGCGGCGATCTGAATCTTCTCGCATCGTGTAGATCCTCGCGACACCACTAACAAGAGGTCGTTATCCGTGATCGTCAAGAGAACACTCCGGGAACAAAAGGTCGAAGGTAGAGGTATCAACAAATAAAGCCACCTCTAGCTCCGATGGAAAGAGGGAACCGATGCATTCTCATCCACTTCAATGTACAAAAGCGAATAGAAGGGGTAGTCGGCATGGGGGCCAATCCATCACGCACCCAAACTATTACTCCGCACAATCAGTGGAAAGCGGGCAACCATTCTCGGAATCAGACTGAAGATCTCGACAATCGAGGTTCAGAAACAAGGGAGTGATGCAGACTCTGCATCGGATCTGGCGTAGATGATGTCGTCGCGTCAGAAAGCACCGGAAGGCACAAGAAGGAACAAAGAGAAGTCCACCAGACGAAGGATTCCTCGGATAGCATGAAGACCAGATGTAGCAACACCGTTACCAAAGGAGGAAGCGAAACCCTGAAGGTACGATGGAACCCAACCACGAGAAATCCTGGACTCGAAGAGAGAGAAGAGAGCGGATTGAAAACACGCAGAGGTGAGAGGAGAGAAGCAGAGGGGTAAGGAGTAAAATCAGACCTAATCAGAACTATCCAACCGATTTTGCAAAAATAGTTTTGACACTCTACTTCGGCCGTTAGCTAGGTTATCCTACAGGCTGGACTTGTGGGGTATCGCAACTGCTAAGCTCTGATACCACTCTGTAACACCCTCAGAATCGGCCCTATGCAAGTTTTAGCGAAGCCCGCCAAACCCGCATAGAAACGATTCAAAGGTGCCCACCAGGCACTTTCGTGCGGGTGGAAAACGAAGTAATATCATTACACAATAGTCCTCGATGGAACCCACAAAACATATAGATACAACGGCGACTCAAAGAGTCAAGAATACAGATATACAATACAAAGATCCAAATCACCTTTAAAACCATATAGCGTTCGAGTACGGACAAGATGCAAATTGAGCTAAGAGCCCTGAAGATTAACCAATGGCGTCCATAACCCTGCCCAGGCCAAGCCGGAAGGGTAACCTGCTAACGACGTCGATCTCAAAACCTGCTTAAACAAAAGGGGTGCCGACAAGGGGCAAAGGAAAAAGAGAGAGCGGTCAGTACTGAGGCCAGTACACGGCGAGGCTAGAATTCGGCGGTCCTCGCCTACATAGGTATGGTGGACTGAAGCGGCAGCGCGGCATGCACTAAACAACCTATAGAGACTCGATAAAACTGGCGGCTATCCGACAGGGACGAGAAAGATCTATTCGGATCCAACCTGATTCTAACACCAAACAAACCCATCCTGGTATTTCCCCCTCGAGACCAGACGAGGAAGTCAACCGAGGAACTCACACAGTTGGCAGTTTTATTTATTCAGTTATCGTTGCAGCAATTACTAGTCAAGTATAGATAGTCATCCTTATATAATAAGCAGTGGGCACTTTTAGTTAACCATTCCGTTGTAGTTGCAACACTTACTAGTCAGATACAAATAGCATGAGATATCCCAAAACCCAGCAGTTGTTGGCACTTTTATTTAGCCATTCCGTTATAGTTGCAATCCTTACTAGTCAGATACAATGGTAGCAAGCAACAACCCAAACAAGCAATTGTTGGCAGTTTTATTTAGCCATTCCATTATAGTGAAGCTGATTACTAGTCATTATAAAGTCAAATTTATAGCACTACTTTAGTTATAGTTGTCTATGATAGAGAAACTGTGCTCCAAGTCGTCCATAACCGCGGACACGGCTTTCAGAAAGTTTTACCCTGCAGGGGTGCACAAATAGCAACACACACTCGATCAACCTCGAAAAAACCAAACCAAAACCCAACGAGGCATTCACGACAAAGCAATCACAGGATTCAGAAATATTTCAGGGGGCCACCCCATTAAGCTACCCGCAACGAAGTTAGCTAACTCCGAAACGGACTCAAGGTTTGGGTGGACGGCTGTAAACGACTGGGAACCCGAAAGTGTGACTGGGCTTGTCGATACCGCGAAAACGTGTCCCGATCCTAAACAGTACAGGTGCAGTACATCGCACAATTTAAATAAAGCAGTAAAGCATGGCATAAGTACAGGATAGTAAATAAAACCTCAAACTAGTTTGTGGCCCCAAGAAATAAGAATGAATCAAGCTCTGGCTCAGGGGGGTCCCATAAGCCTCCCGGATGTGGATAGCGCGAATATTCAAGGAACAGGAATCAAGTACTCGGGTCCTACGGGACACAAGTGGACGGTTAAAAACCAAATAACATCTATTGCCCACTTGTGTCTCTGCATTATTTACTTACTTCAATTTTAGTTATTAAACGGTAATTAAAGCCATGATCCACTCCAACCTTAAACATGCGGCAATACTCCAACAACTGTGGTACCGGACGACACGCAACAGCACTTGAGCAAGCGACTACGACGTGCAAGTCCAACTATCTACCAAACCACAGGTAATAGGATGTGTCCAAGGCAATATAAGGCTGCAAGGGATATCACGGGTACGAAAACTAGAGCAACGCAACACAGATAGCAATAGATCAACAGGAGGGAATAAATACTATAAAAGTAAGATAGGTAGAAAGGGGGAGGTGCTCGCCTGAAAACATTGCCGAAGGTTCATCCGAAGATCGGGTCGACACTCGCATCAACTCATCGGCCTAATCCGTGAAGAAGCAAAGCACTAGCAGAAACACCAGATGCAATATTTAATACTACGACAGAAGATCGGGCATGATGCATGTATGATGTATGACATGGCAAGGTGCGATGCAATTAGATCATATTAAGCGGAACCGAGGCCCCGACAATTAATTAATAGGTTCATGTTGTTTAGATACCCCGCAATTTTAAATGTTGTCTTAACATGGCAAAAGATAGCACCGGTTCGCTACACCAATTTAAATGGAGTCCGAAATGAGACGCAGATATCCCGCCTATAGACTCCATGATTAATTATGAGATGAATTGGCATAATGCCCCCAAACCACAGACAAGTATGCATGCATGAACAATTTAATATGCAACAATTTGATATTACATTTATAAAATAGGGCTCGAGAAAGGGGTCACACATTAGGGTTCGGCGAACTTGGGCTCCGAGGGGTTCGGGGTCGGGTCTCAGGGTCCGGATCTGGGGTTCGGTCTCGGCGGGATCGGTCTTCGGGATCAGGGTCTCGACGCCTTTGAATCCGGAAGCTGGGTGATTATAAAGATGGCTTAAAATCTACTAAAGTGTTATGTTGAGACTCATGGATCAAGAGTGGAATTTGTTCATCCCGATGACGGATAGATATACTCTGGGCCCTCTCGGTGATATCACATTGGTTAGCTTGCAAGCAAGTGATTTGATCACTAGAATGTTATATCACGGGAACAAGAAAAGAGTGCATGTTAGTAACGAGATAAAACTAGGTATGGAGATACCGATGATCGAATCTCGGACATGTAATATATCGTGAAACAAAGGGATTAAGATACAAGCGTAAAAGGTTCCGACGATCACAAGAAAGTCATCGTTGAATGTGTGGGAGTCAGTATGGATCTCCAGGTCCAGCTACTGATTATTGATCGGAGAAGGGTCTCGATCATGTCCGCATTATTCGCGAACCGTAGGGTGACACACTTAAGGGACACTGGAATCCAGTTGGAGCAAATGTTTCATGCCGAAAGAATAAACAAGCACAGGAATTTATTTCACTAGATACCGAAACAGGTTTTCGGGTGAAATTGCATAAAGTAGTTATGCATGTGAAATGGAATTCTAGCAAGGGGTTATTTGTGAATGTTTGTCATTAAAGTAATTGACAAAATTCTGAATAAAATAAAAGAGTTTTATTTAATGAGAGTTTGCATTAAATTTGGTGGAAATTTAATGGGAATTTGAGTGGACTTTTGAGTGGAGGGAATTTAAAGGAATTTTGTGAGTGGAGTGTCCACCCACATGAATAGGGGAGGGCAAGGGGGCAGCCCCCATGAGCCGGCCACCCCCTCGGGGTTCCCCCCTCCTCCTATAAAAGGAGCCCCCCTCCTCACTTGTCTCTCACACCTCCTCGTGAAGGATCTCTCTCCCCCTCTAGAATTTATCCCCCATGGTCTCGGACTAGCGAGATACATGTTCCCGGTGGCTATTCGGCAAGAAAGGGTTGTGCTTCCGCTGCATCGCTGGAGCGAGGAGGCGGAGGTTGCCCGGTGTCTTGTACGTGTGTGCGAGCACGGATGCGCTGCTGCTTTGCGGCGCTAGGACTTCCTCTCGATCTTGAGATCGGCTACATCAACCACGAGTTGAACTCGTTAAGCTTTTTTGGTCTTCAAGGGTATGTTCTCTATAGATATACATCCGCCCGTTGTTTATATCTAGTAGATAGATCTTGGTACATAGTTCCCATCGTAGGAAAAAATTTGTTTTCTATGCTGCGAACCCTACAGTGGTATCAGAGCCGGATCTATGCGTAGATACTTTACACGGGTAGTACACATATGAGTATGTGGGCGATGATGGTCATGTTGTTGCTCCTTTGTTGTAATTTTGGATATTGGTGGCATAGTGGGATGAAGCGGCCCGGACAAACTTTACATGTCCTCGCACATGAGACCTGTTCCACGCTTGACATGCAACTAGTTTGCATAAGTGGCTAGCGGGTGTCTGTCTCTCCTACTATAGTCAATATCTATTTTGCAACGAATTGTCAACAATTTGGTTATCCTCGTTGTGGTTCATGTTCGTAGGTAAGAACGGTTCTATCTCGAAAGCCCCAAGCCACGTAAAACTTGCAATGGATAAATTAGAGGCGTCTAGTTTAGATTGTTGCTGGGCTAGTGTTATGATATGGTGATGTTGTAAGTAGAAGTATGAGATGATACTCTTACAACATACATAACGTGTATTCTCCATAGACCTTGGACTTACATATATAGGTATGATAGTGATCATACCACGGTGCACATGATAGAGATCATATGCGGGAACCATATCATTTCACTAATAAACATGTGATGTTTGATAGCATCTTATATTGCTTGTTTAGCGCTTTGTTAGCATAATAAGATGATCCCTCTTTTAAATATCAAGATAAGAATGTGTTCTTCCTTTAGTATGCACCGATTATGTTTTCGTCGCTCCAAGACATCACGTGATGATTGGGTGTTCTTGGATACACGACCATATTTCGGGTGTAAAACAGTTACACACGCGAATACTAAGGTTCTAACTTGGCGAGCCTAGCATGTACAGACATGGCCTTGGAACATGGACCGAAAGGTTAAGCATGAGTCATATAGTTGATATGATGCCCATTTGATGCTCGCCTTTGAAGCTACACTGACTCACGTGATGATCGGACTTGGTGTAGTGGATTTGGTTCATGTAATCACCAAAAAGGCACGAGGGATGTCGTTTTTGAGTGGGAGTTCATTCGTAATATGGATTAGTTGAACTCAATCTATCATACACTTAGTCTAAACTTTACAAATTCTGTTGTAGATGGCACCACCTGCTTTTAATTTCAATGTGTTCATGGAGAAAGAGAAACTTGCAACGAACAGTAGCAACTTTACCGAATGGGCCATGAATTTGAGGATTCTCCTCTCTGATGCACAAAAGCAATATGTGCTAGAAGCGCCGTTAGGCCCCCCACCTTTAGATGATGCCCCTGACGAGGAGAAGAATGTCTATCAGACTCGTCAGGAGGACCACAACTTAGTTCATTGCGGCATATTGTATGGGCTAGAGCCGGAACTTCGAAAGCGTTTTGAAAATGGCAATGCTTTTGATACAATGGGTGAGTTGAAAATGATTTTCGACACACATGTTGCTGTAGAGAGCTACAACGCTTCAGAAAAGTTCTTTAGCTGCATGATGGAAGAGCACAGCTCCGTTAGTGAGCATGTACTCAAAATGTCGGGATACGCCGATAAGCTTGTGTCCTTGGGAATATTGATTCCCATTGATTTAGGCATCCATCGTGTTCTGCAGTCTCTGCCACCTAGCTATAAGAGCTTCGTGATGAACTATAATATGCAAGGCATGAAGAAGTCTCTCCCCGAGCTTCTGTCAATGCTTAAAACTGCAGAAGTGGAAATCAAAAAGGAACATCAAGTGTTGATGATCAATAGGAACACTGGTTTCAAGAAAGACAAGAAGGGAAAACGGAAGGGAAGTAAGGGCGGCAAGCCTGTTGCCGTGCCTGAAAAGAAACCCCAAGTTGGACCTAAGTCTAATACCGAGTGCTACTATTGTAAGGGGACTGGCCACTGGAAGCACAACTGCCCCAAGTATTTGGCAGACAAGAAAGCCGGCAAGGCAAATAAAGGTATATATGATATACATGTTATTGATGTGTACTTGACTAGTGCTCGCAGTAGCACCTGGGTATTTGATACCGGTTCAGTTGCTAATATTTGTAACTCGTCTAGCTATGCTCTCCAAGCGGAATGAGAATAAAAGTGGGATAAGGATGAGAGAGAAGGGTATGCGAAAGGGCTTATGCGATTTTTTTTCTTTTATTTTTTCAAATCGAAAACTCAAAAGTAAATATCTTGAGAACCATTCGTCTAAATTACGAACCGTTTTCACTTTTGAGTTTCTCATGTCAAAATGTAGGTTTTGATGAACTTTTTTTGTACTTTCAACACAATTACAGTTGTGCTCAAGTTGTAGCGTAAGTGTACTTGGCTTTTAATGGAGTGTACTTCGTTCATTGTACTATTACTTTGTCTAGTGTATTTAGTACTTCATCTTCAACGTATTTGTACTTCACCAATACTATACTTAGTACTTCGTCTTCAATATATTTTGTACTTCACTATAAGTTTATCTCTATTCCATTTTTAGTGTACTTAGTGTTGGAGATATGCCCTAGAGGCAATAATAAATGTAGTTATTATTATATCTTTGTGTTTATGATAAATGTTTACATTCATGCTATAATAGTATTAACAAGGAAACATTGATACTTGTGTGATTTGTAAACTTAATTTGAAGTCCCTAGTATAGCCTCTATACTTCACTAGCTTGTTGGTTGATGAATGATTGAGGTTTCCCTATCATGAACATTGAGATGTTATCAACAACAAGATCATATCGTTAGGAGAATGATATGGTGGACATACTCCTATAGATAAGCGTAGCATAAAGATCAAGTCATTTCAATAGTTCAATTGCTATATGCTTTCTGATACATAGTAACCTAATTCCTTCGACCATGAGATCATGCATATCACCTTTACCGGATGGATGCTTTGATGACATCAAACACCACACCGTAACTGGGTGGCTATAAAGGTGGCATTGAGTGTTCGGAAAGTATTGGTTGAGACACATGGATCAAGAGTGGGATTTGTCCATCCATATGACGGATAGATATACTCTGGGCCCTCTCGGTGGAATGTCATCCAATTAGCTTGCAAGCATGTGACTGGATCACAAGGGATCACATATCACGGGAACGAGAAAAGAGTACTTATCAGTAACGAGGTTGAACTAGGTATGCAGAGATACCGACGATCATAACCTCGGATAAGTAACATATCGTGAGACAAAGGGAAATTGGTATCGTATGTAAGTGGTTCATTCGATCGCAAAGTAATCGTAGAAATATGTGGGAGCCATATGAATTTCCAGATTCCTCTATTGGTTATTGTTCGGAGAAGTGTCTCGATCATGTCCGCATAATTCACGAACCGTAGGGAGACACACTTAAGGATTCGACGTTGTTTTGAGTAGTTATGGTATTATGAGAAAGAGACCGAATGTTGTTCGGAGTCTCGGATGGGATCCGGGATATCACGAGGTGATCCGGAATGGTCCGGAGAATAAGATTCATATAAGGAAAGTCCCGTTTCGGAGTTAGGGAATGATTCCGGTGTTTTCATCGGGAATGTTCTAGAAGGTCCCGGAATGTCCGGCACTCCGGGGGAGGGAGGGGTACATGAATGTGTCATTACATATTGGAATGATTGCATCATGTACTAAGTGTTCTTGCTGTTCCAAATAAAGGATTAAATTGAATCCTAAAACAGAAAAGTCAAATGTCCAGTTTGAAAGTCAAACGGCTAAAACAAGAAACTGTGGGAAACAAGCAAGAGGTGTTTGGAACCGACTTGGGGGAGGAGTCTCCTCCCCAAGCCGGCGCACCAACCAAGGCCGACTTGGGGAGGGACTCCCCTCCCCTTGGCTGCGCCTCCCACCTATAAAAGGAGGGGCAGGGCCTCCTCCTCTAGACACACAAGTTCCTATCCTCTAATCTCCGGTTTAGAGCCGTTTTGGTTTAGAGCTTCTAATTGCCCTAGCCTTCGGTTTAGAGCCTTCTAATTGGTGTGTCTAATCCCTAGACCACTAATATCCCTCTCTCATACTCCACCATACTCGCTCCGGCTTAAGGCGAAGCCCTGCGGGATCTCCCCTCTACTTCCAGTACCACGCCGTTGTCTGCCGGAATCGCGAGGAGAGTGCTACAACCTCCGCTGCCTGCTGGAACAAGGGAGAGGAAGGTCTTCGTCGAGTACCGAACGTGTGACCGACTGCGGGAGCGCTGCCGGAACGTGGCGCCGGAAGGATCGTCTACACGATCTTGAGATCGGGAAGAGTACGACTACATCACCCACGAGAATCTGCTCTCGTTAAACACTTTGGAATCTTCGAGGGTGAGTTATTCCATCGACTCGTTGCTACAATCTAGTAGATAGATCTTGGATTGTTTGTTCGTATGCGGTAGAAAATTTTTGTTTTCCATGCTACGAATCCCTACAAAGAAAAGATCCTTTCTAGAGAAAGAGTTTCTCGCGAAAGGTGTGAGTAGTCGGAAGGTAGAACTCGAAGAGGTTATGGAACCTTCTCTTCAAAGTATGGCGAGTAGCGCAGCGCCGGAAGTTGTTCCGGAATTGGCTCCACCTGTTGAAGAGGGAACTAATGATAATGATCATGAAACTCCGAAAGAGAGTACTACCGAACCTCGCAGGTCAAGCAGGACGCGTGCAGCTCCCGAGCTGTACGGAAATCCTGTCATGAATTTCATGGTTGATGAAAATGATGACCCTGCGACGTATGAAGAAGCAATGATGAGCCCGGATTCCAACAAATGGTTAGAAGCCATGAAATCGAGATGGAATCCATGTATGAAAATCAAGTTTGGAACTTGGTGGACTTACCTCACGACCGAAAGGCCGTGGAGAACAAATGGATTTTCAAAAGGAAAACTGATGCTGATGGTAATATAACCGTCTATAAAGCTCGACTTGTCGCAAAGGGGTTTCGACAAATTCAAGGAGTTGACTACGATGAGACATTCTCTCCCGTAGCGATGCTAAAGTCAGTTAGTATTATGTTAGCAATTGCTGCATATTTCGATTATGAGATATGACAGATGGATGTCAAAACCGCGTTTCTCAATGGTAATATTGAATAAGAGTTGTATATGATACAACCAAAGGGTTTTGTCGATCCTAAGGATGCTAAAAAGGTGTGCAAGCTTCAGCGATCCATCTATGGATTGAAGCAAGCATCACGAAGTTGGAATCTCTGCTTTGATGAGGTGATCAAAGAGTTTGGATTTGTCCAAACTTATGGAGAAGCTTGTATTTACAAGAAAGTGAGTGGGAGCAATGTGGCATTTCTGATATTATATGTGGATGACATATTATTGATCGGAAATGATATAGATCTTTTAAACGGTGTTAAAAGTTATCTAAACAGCAAATTTTCAATGAAGGACCTAGGTGAAGTGTCATACATATTAGGCATAAAGATCTATAGAGATAGATCTAGGCGCCTAATAGGGCTATCGCAAAGTACATACCTTGATAAGATTTTAAAGAAGTTTAAAATGGAAGATAGTAAGAAGGGGTTCTTACCTATGACACAAGGCACGACATTGAGTAAGACTCAAAGTCCAGCTTCGGCGGAAGAAAGAGAGATAATGGACAAGGTCCCCTATGCTTCAGCCATAGGCTCTATAATGTACGCCATGCTATGTATAAGACCGGATGTGGCACATGCTATTAGTTTGACTAGTAGGTACCAATCGGATCCAGGTTCAGAACACTGGAAAGCGGTCAAGAATATCCTTAAGTACTTGCGAAGAACTAAGGATATGTTTCTTGTATACGGAGGTGAAGAAGTGTTATGTCGACGCTAGCTTTGACACCGATCCGGATGACTCTAAGTCTCAATCCGGATACGTATTTCTCATGAATGGCGGAGCGGTTATTTGGAGGAGCTCCAAACAACCTGTGGTGGCGGGATCAACAACGGAGGCCGAATATGTTGCTGCTTCAGAAGCGGCTCAGAAAGCAGTTTGGATGAATAAGTTCATATCCGAACTAGGTGTGGTTGCAAACGCGTTGGACCCAATGGTGATCTATTGTGACAACAATGGTGCCATTGCCAATGCCAAAGAGCCAAGGTCTCACAAGCATTCCAAGCATATTAAGCGCCGGTTTCACTCCATCCGCGAGCATGTCAAGGATGGAGATATAAAGATTTGTAAAGTACATACGGATCTCAATGTAGCAGATCCGTTGACTAAAACTCTCCCAAGAACAAAACATGATCTACACCAGAACTCCATGGGTGTTAGATACATCACAATGTAACTAGATTATTGTCTCTAGTGCAAGTGGGAGACTGAAGGGAATATGCCCTGAGAGGCAATAATAAAATGTTTATTATGTGTATTCCAAGTATATGAGAGATGTTTATTTTGCATGCTATAATTGTATTAATACGGAAACGTTAATACATGTGTGTTTAATAAACAAACAGAAAGTTCCTAGTTATGCCTCTCTCATAAACTAGTTCGTTGATTAACAAGATGATCATGGTTTCCTGATCATAGACATTGGATGTTGTTAATAACGAGATCACAACATTAGTGTAATGGTGTGATGAACATTCATCCGAAGTATAGCATTACGATCAAAGTCATTGAGTTTATATTGCTATAAACAAACTACGAAGTAGTCCTAATCCTTAGACCATGAGATCATGCCAATCACTAACACCGGAAGAGTTTCTTGTTGACATCAAACGTCACTCCGTAACTGGGTGATTATAAAGATGGCTTCAAAGCTACTAAAGTGTTATGTTGAGAATCATGGATCAAGAGTGGAATTTGTTCATCCCGATGACGGATAGATATACTCTGGGCCCTCTCGATGATATCACATTGGTTAGCTTGCAAGCAAGTGATTTGATCACTAGAATGTTATATCACGGGAACGAGAAAAGAGTGCATGTCAGTAACGAGATCAAACTAGGTATGGAGATACCGATGATCGAATCTCGGACATGTAATATATCGTGAAACAAAGGGATTAAGATACAAGCGTAAAAGGTTCCGACGATCACAGGAAAAGTCATCGTTGAATGTGTGGGAGTCAGTATGGATCTCCAGGTCCCGCTACTGATTATTGATCGGAGAAGGGTCTCGATCATGTCCGCATTATTCGCGAACCGTAGGGTGACACACTTAAGGGACACTGGAATCCAGTTGGAGCAAATGTTTCATGCCGAAAGAATAAACAAGCGCAGGAATTTATTTCACTAGATACCGAAACAGGTTTTCGGGTGAAATTGCATAAAGTAGTTATGCATGTGAAATGGAATTCTAGCAAGCGGTTATTTGTGAATGTTTGTCATTAAAGTAATTGACAAAATTCTGAATAAAATAAAAGAGTTTTATTTAATGAGAGTTTGCATTAAATTTGGTGGAAATTTAATGGGAATTTGAGTAGACTTTTGAGTGGAGGGAATTTAAAGGAATTTTGTGAGTGGAGTGTCCACCCACATGAAGAGGGGAGGGCAAGGGGGCAGCCCCCATGCGCCGGCCACCCCCTCGGGGTTCCCCCCCTCCTCCTATAAAAGGAGCCCCCCTTCTCACTTGTCTCTCACACCTCCTCGTGAAGGATCTCTCTCCCCCTCTAGAATTTATCCCCCATGGTCTCGGACTAGCGAGATACATGTTCCCGGTGGCTATTCGGCAAGAAAGGGTTGTGCTTCCGCTGCATCGCTGGAGCGAGGAGGCGGAGGTTGCCCGGTGTCTTGTACGTGTGTACGAGCACGGATGCGCTGCTGCTTTGCGGCGCTAGGACTTCCTCTCGATCTTGAGATCGGCAAGAGATCGTCTACATCAACCACGAGTTGAACTCGTTAAGCTTTGTCGGTCTTCAAGGGTATGTTCTCTACGGATATACATCCGCCCTTTGTTTATATCTAGTAGATAGATCTTGGTACATAGTTCCCATCATAGGAAATTTTTTGTTTGCTATGCTGCGAACCCTACAAAAAGTTTCCAACATATGCTGCCAGCATATCTCAAATTCTGCTACGGTGTCCGTGCTATAGATGCATGAGTAGAATGCTGCAGAAAATGGGCTACCTTCTCTCAAGCGAGGTCCAAGCTTTGTTCTTGCTAATCGTAGCACATGGAAGATGCAGCATCTATGGACCGAATCAGGATATATGTTTGAAATTGTTGCAGCCATTGCTTGGTCTTGGTCTGTCATGATATGGTCTGGCGCCAAACCGTTCATTGCTTCCTTTATTTTGGTGAATACCTAGCTGAATGTTTCAATTGTTTCATCAGGTAGCAAAGCACAGCCCAACACAATTGTGTGTGTGTGTGGTTGTTGATGCCCACAAGTGGAGCAAAGGGCATGTTGTACTTGTTGGTACAAAATGTAGTGTCGAAAAACACCGAGTCCTTGTACTTGGGGTACAAGGCCCTTGTCCTGCCATCCACCCAAAAGAGAGCTCTCACCGCATTGTTTTCATCCACTTGCTTATCAAAGAAGAATGTAGGGCTTTCAGCTTGTCTCCTTTCAAAGTACTCAATAGTCATTGACATGTCTCGCAGCGAAACTTCCTCACGTAGCATAGTCCTTATGTTGGACACATCACGCTTCACAAAACCAAGGCACCTCGGGTCGCCTCCGTGCACACTTCCGAGGCATCCCATCATCTGAGCTATGCTAATGTTTTGGTTGTGTAAAGTTTGGATGAACTGAAAGTCCTCCTCAGTAAGCTTCCTATGAGACCGGTAGTATCGTCTTCTCCCAATTTGCTTCAGCAACTGGTGTGTGTGCTCTCCTTGAAAGACCGTTGCAGTCCATATTCCATTTCTCTTTCCAACAAGCATTCTAGCTTTACAATCATGCCACAACACCCTATTCTTCTGCCTCAAATCTGCTACGTCCATTTTGAGTCCAGCTTGTTTGCTACGTGACTTCTGTGCACTGAAATTGCTCATGTCTATTGGACCTCCTTCTCCAGAACTATCCTTAGTAGCATTTTTTGCTTCGTCTACTGGTTTTCCGGCATGGACACACTCAAAAACCCTACTAAGAATTGCATCTTTTGGGGCACCTCTTGCTCTGCTATACTTGGTGTTACCAATCCGTGTACCAAACCCGAGCTTGAAAGCATAGTCATTGTATACTTGCTTCGCAACTTCGAGGTCATCAAATGTCATTCCAACATATGGTACAAGAGGCTGCGAGCAAATCTCTTGACCACCTTCTTCAGCAACAAATGAAGCATTGCTACTAGGTGCACTTTCTGCTCTTGTAGCAAATTTTTGTCCAAAGGTTCCTGCAGCAGATTGTGGTGGAGCAATCTCGTAAGCAGATTGTGGTGGAGTAGCATATCCTTCAGGACCGTATTCATCAGCAGGCTGGTTGAGGTCGAATCCTCCCAGTATACTGTCAGCAACAAACCCCTGCAATTTTAAAAAGAAAAAGTTTAGGTCGAAGCATAATGTGCTATATAAATGTGCTGCATGTAGTATCACCCTAATTTGCTACATTAATGTGCTAGATCACCCTAATTTGCTACAATGTAGCATCACGTCTGCCTAAATTTTTTCTGCAGTATAGCATATTGTCCAGCAAAGCATGTTGTAGCACCCCTAATTTTTCTTTTGCTACAATGTAGCACCCTAATCTATTTTGAAGTTGTTTTCTTGCCATCTGCCTAGCAGCACCCTATTTTGCTACAATGTACAAGCCAATTAACTAGTATTTTGCTACATATGTAAGTATTTCCTTCTACCATGTAGCACAAACATGAACAACAATGGTGAAAACCTAATCTAGAGCTTACCGATGGTGCTGGAGGTTCTTCCTCAGGATTTTGATTGAAAAACACTGGAGGATTTGTGTGCTGGGCTAGATTAGGTTGTTGCGCTTGATTGGAGACATCGGCGTTGGCCGAATCGGAGCGCCGCCGGGTGAGAGGATTTGATCCCCCACTAGAAGCTACGATTGGCGGTGGTATAAGATGGTGAGGCTGACCAAGAGGGGGATAGAGTATGGTCCCTCGAATATGGCTCATCTCCGGCGAACGAGATCGACGACGCAGTCGCCTCCGTCGTCCTCACGGGCGCCCGCACGACACGACTCCCAGTTTGCCTCTGTTTGTTTCTAGTTTGCTACGTGCGAAGCGGTTTCTGCTGCAACATAGCAAAAGCGGGCGCATGTTCCAGTTAGACGGTTTGATCGGATGGTTAGTCGGTTTGATCGGATGGCTCCGGACCCGGGGGAATCGGGAGCAGATATCCCGTCGAGCAAGACAGAAGACATCGCATCGCTGGGAGCCTGAAAAAAAAAGGGAGCCTGGGACTCAAGCGAGCAGAGACGGCTCAATCCCGTCGGCGCCGGTAAGCCCCGTCCTTCTCTCTCCTCATCCCCGCCCTCCTACCCCATCATCGCCCTCACTCGTTCCTGCAGGTCCGACGGTACCCCATCCCTGTACTCTCCTCTTCCTCTCAGCCGGCCCTAACCCTAGTCGAACAGCCATGGAGGGGTGACAACAGCTGGAGAGAAAACGACGTCTGGAGGGGAGCTGCGAGAACCCCATCCCCGTCCTATCCCCTTCATCTTACATGCCGATGCAGTTTTTTTTTTTTTTGCCTCATGTTTACCTTTGTGAACTGCAAGACACGGGGAATTCAGTGACGGCGGCTGGAGGAGAACGGCGGCCTCTCGTGGCGTCTTCCCTACCCCTTCCTAACCCCGCCTCTTTCCTTCAATTCCATCTATGGAGAAATCCTTATTTTCTGGTTGCCTTATTAACGCTTGATCTCTTTGAGTTGTAAGACCCAGGAAATTCGGTAGCTACTGTTACGAATTGATACAGTGCATACACTTATATCATGAGCGGTTAGGGGTTGGATCATCAGTAAGTCGGATGTAATTGTAAAATATACGTATGTAGTACTAAGCTCAGGTGACTAGATTCTCACTAAAAGGGGCTTCTAAGTAATGAACAAGTGGAAGTAATTTATCTCCCGGATGTTATTATGTGTAGAAATAATAAATATATATCTTAATATAAACGTGTTATTTTAATACATGTATACAAGTTTATATTGTCCAAACTTAACAAAACACCAAATTCTATGGTTTGTACATCCAAACAGGAATTGGGATTTGGCACTCCTCTAGTTCCAACATCAAATTCCAAGCACACCCAAACATCAGAATTTGAATTTAAAGTCATTTCCTTTCCATTTTGAATTTGGAATTTCTATCTAATTCAATTCCAAGCCCCAATTCACTGCATCCAACACAGAGCGAAACGGTAGCTCCCGACGCCCGAACGTTAGCGAGTCGTTTGCGTAGCTATTCTATGTACGTGCATACGAAAGGCTGGGCTTGATTTTAATCAAGGTGGGCTGATGTTTAATTCGGACTAATCATTATCTGCTATGTATTATATACTATATATATAGCCTCTAAGGGTGTAGAATAGTTATTCTACACACATCCTCTATCTTTAGAACTATATATTATTTTTATGTCGCGTAAATTTTGTCTTATATTGAGAGTTGAGAAGAATGTAAGAAAATATAGGCATGTCATAATTTTTTTTGTTTACATGCCGTATAAAAATACAACGTAAAATGCGTATTTTTAGTGTTTTTTACACTATGATTACTCATAAACTATTTTTATGTTAATTTTTTGCGTTGTGGATGAATATGAACATAATTATTTGTATACAAAACATAAATTTCTAAATTTGACAACATAAAGTTATGTGGGATGTAAAATAACTATTCTGTACCCTGGGTGTCGAATAGGGTTTCTATATATATATAAGCAATGTAAGGATTTTTTCGAGACACCATGTTAATCCAATTATCTAGATTATTTTAGACCATTAGATGTGTAAAATATTGTTGCGATTTAATCTATTGATTTTAACGGCAAAAGTTATGTACAGTATTGCCATGTGCAGACGCGAGTGCAACATTGTCACGTGAAAATATGTCAACAATCCGACACGTACCTGCTAGAAAAACGGTTATAAGAAATTAAGCTTGACCCTTGTGAAAGAAAAAAAAAGGAACAAGAAAGTTTTTTTGCGGGGGAAAAGGAATTGTATGAAGCAATAAGAATGGTGTTACAATTCCTAAGAACATCTTCAGCAGGCGCGCTATATTTCAGCGCTGTAAACGTCACTGCGTCCGCGCTGTATAATTTTAGATTCAGTGATGTTGATTTGATATTCTAGTTTCAATTGCAAAATTCAATTAAACTTAAACACGTTTGACTCAAGACAAGAATAAATGGTCTTGCATATATAAACAAAAGGAGTAATAAAAGTCACCCTTTCAAGCCTTCCAAGTTCCAACTGAGCCTTCTAGAGGGTCCACGACTGGTTGGCATGTTTATAGCATGCTAGAAACATCTAACTGCCGGATGTGTTTACTAACTGCTGATAGGAGCTATGTTTATTATGTCTGCTGCATGCATCATGATTATGGCTTGTGGTTATGGGTACGGAATTACATACAGTCTTAAAAGTACCGCACTTACGTACATACTTCCTTAAGAGGCTATCTACTTGTGTGAATGTGTGGTATCCCTCACCAGTACTACTCCCTCTGTTAGGGATTATAAGGCTTATGCACCACTTTGATACGATTAAGAAAATCAATAACTCACCCTCTTAATTACTACATATACCAATAATTATACATGCATGAGAAAAGAGAAAGAAAAAGAAGACCATGTATTGAATGTGAGATAGTAATAAATGAGAAAGGACTTATAATTCCTAACATTTTAAAAAAGCTTTTAGACCTTATAATCCCTAATGGAGGGAGTACATGACTTCTCTTTCTGCACAAGAATATTCCTTAGCTAGTACTCCCTCGTTTCAAGGTTTAAGGCGTCCTCGTTTTGCGTGTTTTTTCTTTGACCAAGAATTACTTTAAATATTTAAAGAGTTTTGGTATAAAACTAGTACCACTGGAAAGTATTTTTCAATACGAATCCAACGGTACTAATTATGTACAATATAATCAAGATTTTGTTGTTCAATTCTTTCGGTCAAACTTTGATTTAAAAAGCGTGTGCGCCTTAAGCCCTGAAATGGAGGTAGTAGTACTAAGATAGTTACCTTTGCTCATGTTGCTCTCAGAAAGAAATAAAAATAGCACTTGTCTAAGAACATGTCGCTGTAGTATTGTTCGATGTAAACATATAACCAAATACCAAGCAGGGCCCAGCCAGCCAGTTCACATCATCTTCTAGGAAAGAGGGGAAAGAATAAGCCTATGGCTGGAATGTGGCGCGGCCCTCTATAAATCTTTTGAGAAGTCAAATAGTGTTAAGTTTCACCAAGACTATTGCAAAAGGTATTAGTAATACCTACTCACTCCGTCCGCAAATATGCATATATCTAGGTTTGTCATAAGTCAAAGTTAATAAAGTTTGACTAACTTTATAAGAAAACGTGACAATATTTATGACTCTAAATTAGTATTAGTAGATATGTTTTCAAATTTAATTTCATAATATATGTCAATTTAATTTAATATATCTTGTTATATTTATATATATATAATTGGTCAAATTTGATAGATTTTGACTTAGGCAAAATCTAGAAGTACATTTATCTGCGGACGGAGGAAGTATACCAGGCTGCAACATCTAATCACCGGAGGGAGTCATTGTAACTTGATCGTTCAAAAAGATTTTTGTGGATCCGTCCTAATTAAAACTATACTATACATTGCAGTGGTGGCATATATATGTAACTTCACACATTAGAGTGGTCCTAAAGCTTCCGTGTAACCAAGATTTTGTGGACACGGTCTAAAGCTAGATATATGTGCATTGGAGCAGAGAGCACACAGCTAGCTCAATCATAGGTATTGGACCAATTTGACACCTATTGCCAACCCAATGAAGTGCAGTTATGTTAACACCAACAGAGAAGGTACTAGACCAGCTTTATTCTCAGGCTCAGCACCCACATAACGATCCAGCCTATAAATGAGTGTTTAAAGGGGTCGGCAGGCATGCGTGCGTCCCTTCGCAACTAGTACCTGCAGTATCTCAGAGGCGGAGGATAAACTGAAACTTTGGTATGGCGAAGTCATGCCCATGGACCAAAGAGCTGTAAAACTTGGAGTTATCAGTTGTACACTCCATTAAGTTATAAAAGTGTGGCCAAATTAAGGTATGTCAAATCCCAGCTTGCCATAATGGGTCCTCCGCCACTGCAGTATCTTGTGCTTGCATCGTGGGTGGTGTATGGCTGCCATCTCGCGGCAACCAAAGGGTGGAGGGAGCTCGACCTAGGCTACGTCTCGCCATCGTCCCGTCGATGCTGCTCAGGGCTCTCCACGACCAGGCCTGGATCACGACGTCCCGTCTCCACAACGCCAGCGGCAAGCGTCAGATCATCGACCGCGGCATCGAGTTCGACCAGGTCGACCGCGAGCGAAACTGGTACAGCCGTACATGCATAAAACATGGACTTTTAGCCACACCAAGAGGGATGTCCACCCAATGATTAAAATGCCCGTTTTTCTTCGTTTGAAGTTGTGAACAAACTTATTGCCATGATCATGCTAACATGTACTTCCTCCGTTTTAAAATATAAGATATTTTAACTTTGTAAAGAAAATATATCTAGACTTGCCATGATCATGCTAACTTAACGCCGAGTTTCTCACTCGCGTTTACAGGCCGAGTTTTCGTGTCTGGCTAAAATTCAATAAATTTTGTCAAACTTTGGGAAACTTTGAGCAAATATAAACGGTTTTTGGGCGAATATAAGCGGTTCGGACGAATATGGGCGAGTATGGCCGAATTTGGGCGAACTTTGAGAAAACTTTGAACGAATATGGACGAATATAGACTGATTGGACGGGTCCACTCGCCGGCTACTTTTTTTTCGCCGAATTCGCTTCATCCGGCATTCCCAGGACGTTCGCGGGATCCTAGGAATGGCCTGGGAAATCTGGACCAAAGTTGGCCCAAATTTGAACGAAATCGGAATTCTGGAAACACGACTAGACCAAAAATTTTGGTGTCTCAACAAAAAAAGCTCTAGGTTCGGCATCCTAAAACCTGAGTGGAGATGACCTAATACCGGGGAGCTGAGTTTCACAGGAAGTCTACATGAATGCATGGTCAGTGTGTGTTTGTCGCATGGCAGGGACGACCAGATCATCCTGAGCGCCATCCTGCTGCTCCTCGGCGCGGTGTACATGCCAGGCGGGCAGCACCTTCCGCTGTGGAGGACAGACGGTGCGGTTCTGCTGGTGCTACTACACGCCGGCCCCTGTCGAGTTCCTCTACTCCGCGCGCTGCACCACCACTTTCTCTACACGCGCTACCACTCGCACCACCACGCATCCATCGTCACCCAACCCATCACATGTATGTCCTCCCTCCTCCAAACAGTTTTTCACTCCGCTATATTAATATAGCAATGGGTTGGAACCGCGCGTCTCGCGTCGCCCCCGCGAGGGCGGCCGAGGCGCAACCCTAGCCCGCCGCCTCCTCTCCCCACCTCCTCCCCTCCCTCCCCCGCCGCCGCCGGCGAGCGCCGCGCGGCAAAGTCCGCCCGGTGCCGGCGGCGGCGGGATCTCCTTTACCCGGCGCTTGGGGCTCCCTCGCGGGCGGCGGCTCTTGGCGGCGGTGCAGATCGGGTGGCGTGGATTTCGACCGGCGGCGGAGCTTCTGGCTGGCGGCCCTCGGTGCGGCGCGGTGGCGGCACCCTCCCCCGACGTCGGTGCTTCTGGCTGGCGGCCCTCGCTGGCCGTCGCCCGGCCGGGGACGGGAGTTGCTGCAGCGGCGCAGCTAGGCCTCCGGGGGCGAGCCAGGGCGCCATGACGCGCGAGGCAGAGCGGGTAGGTGCGACCCTGCGGCGAAGGACGGCGGCTCCGATGGCCTAGCTGCAGCAACGCGGCGGCGGTACTGCCGGGCCCGATCTGGGCCTGGTCGGGCCTGATTTAGGCCTAGTCGGTACGGCTGCTGCGCCCGGACGGCAATCACCATGTGTGATGGAGGGATGTCCCCCTCCCCTAAGCTGTCAGGTGGCTTCCTTCCGGCAGGTCGGCGCTTGACCTTCTTCTTCCTCCTCGTCGGTGCGTTGTGGCGTTGTTCGGAGACCGGGCTCGAGTTCGTGGACGCCGGGGTGGCGGCTCCGGAAGGTGGACTGCGGTCGGTTCTTCGGCGAACCCCGTGGTAGTGGTGATGGTTCCCTTCTTCGGCCATGTGGATGGCGAGGAGCGGACTTTGGGAGACTTTGGTGCTGACGTCGTTTTGGCTTCGGCAGCTCCCGGATCGCGTGTCGGAGGCCAGACTCGGGGACGGTGGGCATGGGCGGGTGACGGGAGCGGCTTGGAGGTTTTTCCGGGCGAAAGCTCAGTGCTTTGGCACCATCGGCGGCGGTGCCTGCGGGTATCGTTACCCTCTTGGGGGCGCCGATGCGGCTACCTTCTCCGTGATAAGGCTCCGGGTGAAAACCTTTGACTATCGGTCTCGATGGCGGCGGCGTGATGCGTCGTTACCCTCTTGGGGGCGTCGTCGTGGAGCCCCCAGCTCTTCTTGATCCCAGGGCATTGTCTTCGGTGGCGGGTCGTGGGCTTCCGTGTTTTTCTCTTGTTTATCTTGATCTGCTGTGTAAGGGGTCTCCCCATCACCTTGTATCAGTTCGGCCGATGTGGCTTTATTTATAAAGTGGGGCGAAAGCCTATTTCGAGATATTAATATAGCAATGACACAATACAACATTAGAACAACTGCTGGGAGCCTTGGGCAAACAACATAATCCAGTCCAAAAGAAAAAAACAAAGGAAACTAAAGCCAACAATGCCAAACTCTCACCATGCTCCTAACCCTACAAATCGCTGTGTACCAAGCAACACTTTCAAAAAGGAGTGCGATGATGATACTGCCCGAACTGGTCCTAGGATTATCCCCGGTAAGCAAAGGGGAGTGAGGAAGGGCTACACCTAACGCCCTTCTTGTAGGTGTCACTGCGTCGGTGCCAGCCGAGCCGACAGAGGTTTCTCCCGACCCCCCAAAAAACACCACCTCGAAGGAATCGAAGCGCTCCACCAAGCTTGCCGCCCACCAACAAACGCTGCCATGGTATCGAAAACACCATCGTCGTCTCACCAAGGAAAACGCTACGAGTCCAGCAGAACCGAGAAGAAATCGTCGGACGAAGGGGCAGTACCGCAACCACGCGGGAGGGATCCACCTCCACCGGACCACCGCCATTAGCGGTCAGTGACCGGACGCAGCAACAGGAGCAAGCCAGGCCTCCACGTTCCGGCCAGGCCCAGATGGGCCCATGAAGCTCCCGCCACCGTGTTGTTGCCACTAGTGGAAACATCCCCATGTGTTCCGGTTGGTAAGGGGCTTTAGTCCCGGTTCCCCAACCGGGACGGGGCAATCGGGACTAAAACCCCAACCTTTAGTCCCGGTTGCCCCACCAACCGGGACAAAAGGGCGTACACGTGGCCGCAACAGAGGGCGAGGGGGGAGGAGCAACCGTCCCGGTTCGGACAAATAACCCTCTGCCGCGGCAGAGATTTGACACATTTCTCTGTCGCGGCAGAGAATTCATTTTGGCAACTTTTGTTGCCGCGGCAGCATTTTGGCCACTTTTTGTGCCGCGACAGAGAATTCATTTATGTTGTTTTATTGTTTATTTAGCGTTTTGCACTCATCAATGAAGGAACCATTATATTACACAAGATCATCATGACAATATAGATCCAAGTGTCTAACTTATTACATTCGATACACGGATCGAGTTCATGCACCACATACAAAATAAGCTCTTTGTACAATCTCTATTGTTTATACACATCCGAATAGTATTCTCCTTTTGGGTTTAGGACTTCTGCATCCAAGAATCCCGCCAATTCCTCCTGAATTGCTCATACACGATCCTTGGCAGAAGACCGTCGCGTAGACGTTCGATTTGATTTTAAAAAGGAGTCAACCTATATGAATGAAACTAAACACAATTTGATGGTAATTAAAAATTATAGAAATTGTTTACGTACGTGGAGTTGCTCTAAATTTCTGCCCTTCTCACAACACGTCTGACGGATGAACTCGCAAACATAGTATCCACATAAATTATTCCCTGGTCCCTGCGCCAGGCACTTTAGGAGAACAAAGTTTAATCAAAAAAATAATCAAGCATGATAATAACGGTATCAAAACTAGAATTAAAGAGATGCGCGGATATAGCTAGTGATGCTTACATCTAGTGGTTAAAATGTAAGCTCCTCTTTCCAAACACCCCTAGCTTTGTTGGTGAACCGTTTCCAAGCGCTGCCCGGCGAATAAAACAAATAAAAGAAGTTATTAATTACTTGATATCATAAAATTCACGAACGTTGCCGATATAGTGTCGTAATGATTAGAATTACCGCTGGAGAAGCATCTGCATGTCCTTCCACGACTCAAGGGGTTTATGTTTCGAGTCCATGACTAGTACACACCCTTTGTCAAGTTGAATGATTAACAGAATATAGTGGAAGCTGCGCATGCATAACTAATCAATTATATACTTAACATCGAGTAAGCGAAATAGGAAGTGTATACAAGACAATAACACTCACTCGAAGTTGTAAGGAAATAGTATTTCCCTTCTGGTTTCTTGAAACCTTAACGCGTGTACGATATTATGGGTCAATGAACCCAATGTCATAGATTTGTCCTCTACTGCATTCGAGAATCTTCATTCTGCATATTATAGTATGATTATATACATGCAACAAACAAGGTGAGATAGCTAGAGACTAAATTAATTACAGAATTAGTACTTACAGATAATAGGCACCGATGCTCGATTTGTCCAAGGCGTCTTGATTGAATAATTGAAATAGTTCATCAAATTCAATGGATATCATGTCATCTATTTCTTTCCCATAATGCTTTTTTGTAACCCTCAGCACTATCCAGTTAGACCCGGCCTTTGTGGCATGCATGTACCAGTTATGCAATCTTCGCATTTTTGTTGGAAGATTATTTACCTCCTCAGGTTTGACAAGAGATTTGCCGTACTGGTATTTGTCTGCTACTTCACACACGGGGAAGTACTCTAAGTGGGATAAGTACTGGGCAATACTCATACCTTGAGCAGCGGCAGCTTCTCCGTATTGTGCAACTACCTCTGGATCATACTGCTCTTCGGCCGCATATTTGCTCGACCCCACATTGGTATGGGAAATCACTTGAGAGGGGCGCAAGACTGTTTTGCTTGTTCTCCGAGCTGGGCAACAGATTTCTCGCTTGCATCAGTACTGCTCTTCGAGGCTTGTTGTGCTGCATGTGACTTGAGAATAGAACGCTCATAGTCTGATGACAGCTTTGGCTCGGGTTGATGAAGAGTCTTCAGCATTTTGAACACTCGGGCTTTTTCTTCTTTGGTGTTGGGGAATTCTGGCTCTTTCGGCCGCCTCAGCTTAGCGAAAAACGCTGTCGCTTCCGTATCAACGATAGCCGTAGTCTCCTCTTTAGTATTGTCATAAGCTCTCTTGGGAGGAACCTTTGGTACTTTTGGAAGAGGCTCTTGTTTACGTTTCGGCGATCACTTACCACGACGCAGAGTAGCGGTGGTACGCTTACGCTTTTTATCCTGAGGCGCCGGCGATGGATGCCGCGGCGATGGCTGCGCCGGAGATGAGTGAGGCGACGGATACGGGTGAGGCGACGAAGACGGCTGTCGCGGCGGCGACGACCTCGCTGGAGACGGGTGAGGCGGCGGCGAAGATGGCCTTGGCATGTGATTTCAAAGCACGATACATTCCTTTGGCCATAGAATGGTGACGTTTGTTTCTTCTCCCAGTTCAGTCACATCCCCTTCATGTGCAGGGTAGTCAAGCTTCAAAACTCCAAAGGTGGGCATGATTTCATCCACCCCGACAACAGCGTAGCCCTATGGAACCGGACGATAGTGGTAAGTTGGTGTGGGTCCAATTGCCAAGGCATATCCGACCGCCACCTTCATTGATATGTTCACAACTTTGACATGTAGCTCGCAGTGTGTCATCTGTGTGATATCATCCACTGGGTATCCAACAAGAGCCATCGTCGGTGCACCATCGTCATCGTCATTGTCATCACCCGGGACCTTGGTGGAAGCCACACTGCTTTTTCGATTATTCGATAGGCCGGTAGCATCGAATGCAGGTTCTACCACCATGTGATGCTGAGATGGGCCGGTAGTACTTTGCTCTTTAAGTGCATTAATTTCATCTTGTTGTTGCTTTATTCGTTCTTCAATTATACGCATTCGCTCTTTCTGAATATCTGCTTCAACTTACGCCTTGTCCTTTCTCCTCTGACGGCTTCTATCAGGATATTTCTTCCTCTCTTCGGGAAACCCAGTCCTCCATGGTTTGGAGCCGCTTGTGCCTCGTGTTCGTCCATCATGTTCCTTATTTCCAAGGGCGAGTGTGAGCTCATCATTCTCTCTATCGGGAATGAAGTCCCCATCTTTAACAGCCTTTACTGCTTTTCTCATCTTCTCGATTGGCAGGGGGTCTTCTTTATGTCGTATGTTATATATACACTTCCCTTCCGAGTCCAACATGCCCCCATGCCCGTAAAACCAATTCCTTGCACGTTCGATCCAATCGTCTATCTCTAGGATGATCTTTTTAGAATGTAGTTCATCCTCAAGTTTCTTCCACTTAGGAATGCTAGCCCTGTAGCCACCTTGCCCCATAGTATGGTGATACTTCTTGTTAGCAGCATTCAGCATATTCGTTGCAGACATTTTCTTAGCTTTTTCTCATGTCTTGTAATTCACAAACTCAGCCCAGAATGGTTTTATCTTCTCAAACTGAATCTTCTTGAAATCCGGAGTCTTCTCTTTCACGACATAGTCAATGTGCAATATTTTCTACCAGTTGGTGAAACACTAGGCCATCTTCTTCATATCCCACTCCCTGACCTTAGCCTCCATGGCTTGCGCATGTTCTAAGGCGTCCTCAACTGGATCCTCCGCATTTGGATCCAGCTCTATCCTCGGTAGTTTGAAATTAATCATGAGCCTCTTCCACAGTAAATCTTTGGCTACGGTAGGGAGAAATAAAGACGTTCCCTCTTCTTCCGCATCAGCAGGCCTATTCCAATTTCGAATTGTGATCGGGATGAAGTCCCTAACGATTACTCCGCATTGTGCCACAAATTTGTTTGCGACAACTTCAGGAGCAATCAGTTTGCCGTCTTCACCGATATCTTCGATCCTGAACCTCTCATGGTCTTCCAACTTTTTGGTTGGGCCTCGTCTGCTCTTTTCAGCAGATTTCTTCGATCCGGAGGGCTAAAAGAAGAAAGATCGTCATTACTATTTCTATATAGATAGCAGATGATTAATTAATGAATTAATTATATTACATGCACCTCGCCGGAGCGGTCGTATTCTCGATCACACAAGGCATCGCCTTCTCCCTCGCGGAAGGCATCACCTTCAACCTCAAACAAGTCGTCTCTTCCGGCAAAAAGAGGATCACCCTCACCGTAGTTGTTCAGAAATGTCGATACATCTAAATTTTCTTCCCCGCAGATGACACCTTGGATCAACTCTTCCTTTTCTTCGTCTCTGTCGTGTGGGTCCATATTTTCTGCATAGGTGGGAAAACGGATAAGTCAAAGCAGCTAAGGGAGAATGTTAGGTAGGGTGTTGATAGATATAAACCCTAATTCGGAGAAACCCTAATATATACATACACAATAATAAAAATGAATTTACAATATCAGAAACCCTAATTCGGAGAAACCCTTGGGCTCGGATCCTATCACGAAGAACCAATACCGGAAAGAAAGGTGGCAATCAATACATGGCATAATACAATGCGCAATCAATATGTATGACATGTCAGATTTAGATATCCTACACTAACCCTAGGTGCAACATCGATTTAAAAGGGTTCGGGATGCCTTAGCAAGGACACACCGGCGAACCCACATGTACATAAGGGGTGTCGATGTTTCTTTAACTAAACTAGGGTTTAAAGTTGCTTAACAATGTATTATGATTGCTTAGACACATAGCTCTCAATTTTCTAAACATTTTGATATATTATTTGTATTTTTCTGACTTATAGATCATTAGTTATTGAATTTACAAGTTTATATCAATTTCTAAAAATATTAAACCATTTTAAAACAGTTACTGTGTCACTTTACATCAGCACAGGGGGTAGTTTTTCATCGGGTCTGGGGCTACCCACAGTGACTGACCAGTGGGGCCGAAGACTAATAATACCTAACTAATTAATAAACCTAATAATACCTAACTAATAATAAACCTAATAATCCAAACTAATAAACCGAATAAACCTAATATGCTAGGAGTAGTGGATCAGGTAATATAAGCTCAAAGGGAGTAATGCAATAGATAGGACACTCTATCTATCGATAAAAGACCACAGTAGAATCGTATGCATCATGGCAAGAATTAAATGCTTTCGAAATCATAGGATTATATCATGGTGGGGCTATGCTTGCCTTTTCCTGTTGATAGCCAAAAGCAGAGCTTCAGGATCCTTGTACTTGACTGTTGGTCAAGTATTTGTCTTCGAGCTTCGACGGTGTTGATCTCTGGCTTCGATCTCGATCTCAATATCGTATTCTACCGGGAAGAACCAAACAGCGGTGAGAAAGGGAAACAATCAACACATGGCATCGACGCAATGCTCAAGCAAGTATGATGATATGACAAGTTGAATTGCATTGAAATGTAACCCTCAAGCATGCTCGACAATTAATCGGGGTTCCGAGGGGTGAAAACCCTAACTCGGAGAAACTCCGGAATCACCTGTGAGGGGTTAATATGTTATTCTAATTAAACTTGTTATTAAAGTTGTTGAACAATGCATGATTATAGCTTAAATAGATAATTCTCACTTTTCTGAACATTTTGATATATTGAACATATTTTTCTGAGTTATAATGAATTACTTATTGAATTTACAAGATTATTACATTTTCTGGAATTGTTTAATCAATTTAAATGGAATTATTGCATCACTGTGACATCAGCACAGGGGTGAGGTCATTTGTCACCGGGGCAGAGGCTACCCCCAGCCACTGACGACTGGGCCCCATGTTATATTGCCTCATGCTGATGTCAGCATGACATCAGCAATCGAGATCCTTGGGTGGGCGACGCCAGTGCCGATTGCGGGCACGCGAGCGAGCGAGACTGGGCTCGTTCGATGCGGCTCATCGAGGGGGACCACAAATTGGCGACGCTGGACCATTTCGTCAAGGGACTCGCCGGCGGCGAGCACAACTGCGGCGACAGGGTGAGGCGTACGACGCGGGCTCGATACAAAGAGCAAGGAGGAGAACAGAGGGGTGCCTGAGCACCAACAGCGGGTCGGGAAGGCTCGGCATGGTCCGAGGGCAACCAAATCTACGCCGGCGAGCATGAACTGTGGCGGCGAAGTGCGACGCTCGACGCGGGCTCGAAATAGAGCGAGAGGGAGGACGGGAGAGGGTCTAGGAGGACGGAGAGCTCACCAAAGGACAGGACGGAGGCGGCTGGGATGGCGACGAGCTCGGGCAGCCTGCCGGCGTCGGGGGCGGTTCCTGTGCGCGCGTCGGTGAGAAGCAGAGAAGTGAGATGGGGAAAAGAAGAGGAGGCGAGCCAGTTATAACCGAAGGACCTTTTGTCCCGGTTGGTGGCTCCAACCGGGCCGGTTGGAGCCACCAACCGGGACGTATACTCCACTTTTTTTTCATCAGACCAAGGGGGGCGCGCAGGGGTCTTTAGTCCCGGTTGGTGGCTCCAACCGGGACATATGACCCTGTTTTCAAATTTTTTCAGGAATTTTCTCTCTGTTCCCGCCTTATTTTTTATTTTGGGGTTTAAATTTGTAATGTTTTTTAAATGATAATTACTTTGGAATTTAGAAAAACTTTAAACATAAAAAGTGTTTGAATTTGAATAACTAATTCAAAACCATTTTCTGTTTTTAAAAATAATTAATGTAACCATTTAAACTATGAACCATTTAAAATTAAGAATGAATTAACTTATATTTTTTGAATATTAACTTGTCATTTAGAAAAACTTTAAACATAAAAAGTTTTTGGATTTGAATAACTAATTCAAAACCATTTTCTGTTTTTCAAAATAATTAATTTAACCATTTAAAATTAAAAATGAATTAACTTATATTTTTGAATATTAATTTGGAATTTAGAAAAACTTTAAACATAAAAAGTGTTTGAATTTGAATAAATAATTCAAAACCATTTTCTGTTTTTAAAAGTAATTAATGTAACCATTTAAACTATGACCATTTAAAATTAAAAATGAATTAACTTATATTTTTTGAATATTAATTTGGAATTTAGAAAAACTTTAAACATAAAAAGTGTTTGGATTTGAATAACTAATTCAAAACCATTTTATGTTATTAAAAATAATTAATGTAACCATTAAAAATTAAAAATGAATTAACTTATATTTTTTGAATATTAATTTGGAATTTAGAAAAACTTTAAACATAAAAAGTGTTTGGATTTGAATAACTAATTTAAAACCATTTTATGTTATTAAAAATAATTAATGTAACCATTTAAAATTAAAAATGAATTAACTTATATTTTTTGAATATTAATTTGGAATTTAGAAAAAATCTAAACATAAAAAGTGTTTGAATTTGAATAAATAATTCAAAACCATTTTCTGTTTTTAATTTGGATTTGAATTAACTTATATTTTTTATATATTAATGGGCGGGAAAAAAAGGACGAGAAATAATGGGCGGGGAGAAATTTTTATTAGGATAAAACTGGAATTAAAGTACATAACGCAACTAACACTAAGTTACATAAAGCACGACTGAAGATTAAGTTACATAGAAGAACTGAAAATTAAGATACATGGCCAGATTAAGCCATAATCGGCCGAACTTGTTTTGTAATGTTGGAGTGATTCAGTCATGCTCCTGCCTACACCTGTAATACTCGCCACTGTAGTCGTCGTATTCGCTGTGGCTGTCATCGCTGTCGTCGTCGGGGTCGCCGTAGTTGAACCTTGAAGGCTGAGTACGAGTGGGCTGGACTTGAGGGTAGCGCAGGCAGGGGTTAGAGTCGGCGGCCGTGTCGTAAGCCACAACGCTCTGGAGAGTCTGACCGCGCCACCATAGCCGACGGCCGGCCTCGTTGAAGTTCGGAGGAGGTGGGCCATCCTCCTCGTTCCTGGCGAGCGCCCTCTCACGCCGATCCACGAAGAAGGCTTCCCAAGTCGGGAAATAGTCGGGATGCCATCTGGGATTCCTCCGCTGCTCCGGCGTGAGCTCGAAGTAGTAGTGGTTCGTGATGGCCATCCGGCGCGCCACACCTAGAGGGATAGGAGGAACCGGCACGCCTCCGGCGCTCAGCATCCAGCTGA
The DNA here is from genome assembly GCA_916181665.1 of Avena sativa. Taxonomy (NCBI): domain Eukaryota; kingdom Viridiplantae; phylum Streptophyta; class Magnoliopsida; order Poales; family Poaceae; genus Avena; species Avena sativa. The sequence continues at coordinate 20,127,395 of OV702284.1, forward strand.
CGGGGACACAATAGCCCGGCGGGCAGGGGTAGTTCGAGGCGCAAAGCGCCTTTGCCTCCCTGGGGGTTAGTGCTACGGTGGAAGCCATGGGAAAGAGTGATGAGGTTGCAGATACGAGTCTAGAGATGTGCAATGACAATGGAGGCCAACCCTACATATATATATAGTGAGAAATGGCAGGAAGATAACTAGAGGGAAGAACTGGCGGGAAAAACTGGCGGGAAGAAATGGCGGGAAGAACTGGCAGGAAGAAAAATGGCGGAAAGAAATGGCGCGAAGAAAAATGGCGGGAAGGAAAATGGCGGGAAGAAATGGCAGGAAGAAAAATGGCTCATTTAATACATATACTATTAACAGAAGAAATATGACATTGATTTCCATGTTGAGATACATATGTGTGCCAAAAATGGCTCAATTAATACATATAGTCAATCTTATGATCGCGGGAAGAAATGGCGGGAAGAAAAATGGCGGGAAGAAATGGCGGGAAGAAACTTGGGTTTAGGGTTTAGGGTTTTGTGAAAGTTTTTTCGAGCAACGTTAGAACTTGCATTGGATCTCTAAAGAAACCACATATTGCGAGTCTAAAAATGATTTTTTAAAAAAATCACGGGCATTAGATCATGTAGCTATAGTACAAACCAGACCCACTTCCTATCGATTCGGCAGACATTTGTCCTTTTTACCCGGGATGGACGAAAAGGTTTGAGATGTCCCGGTTGGGAGATAGTCCATGTAAGGTGGTCTAGTATTTTAGAAAAATTGGACGGTAGCATTCTGAAACACCATTTTGGTGGTTACTTCACAAAACGACCCATTTTTTGCGCTCGGAAAATGGAAAATGGCTTTTCCGTGCGACGAAAAGGAAAAATTCCTCCTGCAACATTGTTATCCATACCAATGTCCACATGCATAATATGGGCACAACATCACAAATTATGCCATGATTCAGCACATAACATCGGTCATTTGGACCGAAAGCCATGAAACCTCGAACATGATAGGTCATTTTGTGAAGGTTTTTTCGAGACATGATCAATATACCAAGTCTGGTATTTTTTCCTTTCAACTATGTCACATAATATGACACCACGCGAAGGATTTTCATTGTTCGGATTTTTTTTTTGAATTTCTTATGCCCGTTTTGAATTTCTAACTATGGTCGAACCGGCGTGCATGAAGATAGGGGACGAGCATCATTAGAACTTGCATTGGCTCTCTAAATAAACCACATATTGCGAGTCTAAAAATGATTTTTCTTAAATCATGGGCGTTAGATCATGTACCTGTAGTACAAACCGGACCCACTTCCTACCGATTCGGAATACATTTGTCCTTTTTACCCGGGATGGACGAAAAGGTTTGAGATGTCCCGGTTGGTAGATAGTCCATGTAAGGTGGTATAGTATTTTAGAAAAATGGGACGGTAGCATTCTGAAACAGCATTTTCGTGGTTACTTCACAAAACAACCCGTTTTTGCGCTCGGAAAATGGAAAATGGCTTTTCCGTGTGAAAAAAAGGAAAACTTCCTCCTGCAACATTGTTCTCCATACCAATGTCCACATGCATGCATAATATGGGCACAACATCACAAACTATACCGTGATTCAGCACATAACACAAACTATACCGTGATTCAGCACATAACATCGGTCATTTGGACCGAAAGCCATGAAACCTCGAACATGATAGGTCATTTTGTGAAGGTTTTTTCGAGACATGATCAATATACCAAGTATGGTATTTTCCCTTTCAACTATGTCACATAATATGACACCACGCGAAGGATTTTCATTTTTCAGATTTTTTTTGAATTTCTTATGCCCGTTTTGAATTTTTTGAATTTCTAACTATGGTCGAACCAGCGTGCATGAAGATAGGGGACGAGCATCATTAGAACTTGCATTGGATCTCTGAAGAAACCACATATTACGAGTCTAAAAATGATTTTTTTCAAAAAATCACGGGCGTTAGATCATGTACCTGTAGTACAAACCGGACCCACTTCCTACCGATTCGGCAGACATTTGTCCTTTTTACCCGAGATGGACGAAAAGGTTTGAGATGTCCCGGTTGGGAGATAGTCCATGTAAGGTGGTCTAGTATTTTAGAAAAATGGGACGGTAGCATTCTAAAACAACATTTTGGTGGTTACTTCACAAAACGATCCGTTTTTTGCGCTTGGAAAATGGAAAATGGCTTTTCCGTGCGACGAATAGAAAAACTTCCTCCTGCAACATTGTTCTCCATATCAATGTACACATGCATGCATAATATGGGAACAACATCACAAACTATGCCGTGATTCAGCACACAACATCGGTCATTTGGACCGAAAGCCATGAAACCTCGAACATGATAGGTCATTTTGTGAAGGTTTTTTCGAGACATGATCAATATACCAAGTTTGGTATTTTTCCTTTCAACTATGTCACATAATATGACACCACGCGAACAATTTTCATTGTTCGGATTTTTTTTGAATTTCTTATGCCCATTTTGAATTTTTTGAATTTCTAACTATGGTCGAACCGGCGTGCATGAAGATAGGGGACGAGCATCGTTAGAACTTGCATTGGATCTCTGAAGAAAACACATATTGCGAGTCTAAAAATGATTTTTTAAAAATATCACGGGCGTTAGATCATGTACCTTTAGTACAAACCGGAACCACTTCCTACCGATTCGGTAGACATTTATCCTTTTTACCCGGGATGGACCGGACCCACTTCCTACCGATTCGACAGACATTTGTCCTTTTTACCCGGGATGGACGAAAAGGTTTGGGATGTCCCGGTTGGGAGATAGTCCATGTAAGGTGGTCTAGTATTTTAGAAAAATGGGACGGTAGCATTCTGAAACAGCATTTTGGTGGTTACTTCACAAAACGACCCGTTTTTTGCGCTCGGAAAATAGAAAATGGCTTTTCCGTGCGACGAAAAGGAAAACTTCCTCTTGCAACATTGTTCTTCATACCAATGTCCACATGCATGCATAATATGGGCACACCAACATTGATAGGTTCATCTTTAGTCCCGGTTGGAGGGATTTCGGCAGGCTGGGCCAGGCAGCACTAATGATAGGGGTGAGTGTTGACATTATGTCATGCGGCATGTACCTTGTCCTGGATGGTGTCACCAACCGGGAATAAAGATGAACCTTTAGTCCCTGTTGGAGACACCAACCAAGACAAAACACGAGTCAACACGAATAATAGGGGTGAGTGTCGACATTATGTCGTAAGTGTCGACACTATGCCGAGTTGCTTGTACTATAAATAGGCATCCTTGTGAGTCCAGTCCTCCAGCCAGATTGAGGCATCTCCAATATTGTTTTCGAGAGCAGGGACACCACTACGACTAGTTTCAGGGAGATACCGCCGGATCCCAGTCCTCCGGCATCTCCAAGAAACTGGTCATAGAGGCACTCCCTAATATGTGAAATTAGTTAGCTCCCAGGTGTATTGATCTAGTTAGAGAACTTACAAGCTGCAAGATGGTGTGCGAGAGCAGGGACACCACTACGACCAGTTTCAGGGAGATGCCGCCGGATCCCAGTCCTCCGGTATCTCAAGAAACTGGTCATAGAGGGACTCCCTAATATGTGACCACGCGCGTTTTGAGATCAGATCTTAATGGTAAGTACGAATCGGGACAACTTCTTCATAGTTCGGGAAAGTCGCTCTACGAATCGGGACTAAAGGCCCCCTTTAGTCCTGGTCCAGCCATAAAACGGGACTAACACTCAAGACATTTATTAATATTAAAAACCAAGACTGCAAAACCGGGACTAAAGGCCCCCCTATATATAGTCCCGGTCAAGCCACAAACCAGTACTAACACTCAATACATTTATTAAACTTGGAAAATTGCAAACATCATAAGATATCCCGGCCAGACATGAACTAGAGTTACACAATATGAGCATGAACTTCTTGGCATATGTCCTTCCTTATGATCGCTTCAGACGTAACCATGGAGCATCTTCTTTACTTAACGGAATGCTTGGGTCAGTTTTCACTGTGAAGGGCGGAATTTCATCAAACTTATTATAATCTTCTGACATGTCTGTCTTGTCCTCGATTCCCACGATGTTTCTTTTCCCTGAAATAACTAGGTGACGCTTTGGCTCATCATATGATGTATTCGTTTGCATATTTTTTCTTTTTTTCGGTCTGGAGGACATGTCCTTCACATAGAAAACCTGAGACACATCACTGGCTAGGACGAATGGTTCATCTCTATAACCAAGATTGTTGAGATCCACTGTTGTCATTCCGTACAACTGGTCTATCTTTACCCCTTCCCCATTCAGGTTGACCCATTTGCAGCGAAACAAAGGGACCTTAAAAGAGACTCCATAGTCTAGTTCCCATATCTCCTCTATGTAACCATAGTATGTGTCCTTTTGTCCATTCTCGTCTGTTGCATCAAAGCGGACATCACTATTTTGGTTGGTGCTCTTTTTATCTTGGGCGATCGTGTAGAATGTATTCCCATTTATTCCGTACCCTTGGAAATTCAATATAGTAGAAGATGGTGACGCGGCCAACAAGTCAAGCTGATCTCCAACAGTGTTGTCATTCAAGAGATGTGTCCGCATCCAACCACCAAAAGACTTCATGTGTTCATCTATAATCCATGATTCAGGCTTCCCCGGGTTTTTGGAGCGTACAATATTCTTGTGTTCCTCGATATACGGAGCTTCCAAGGTGGAATTATGTAGAACTGTATAGTGTGCTTTAGTGAAAGAATCCCTGTCCCAACATATCATTGCTTTCTTTCCCAGAATGCCTTTTCCACTTAGTCTTCCCTCATGCCGCGAGTTAGAAACACCAATCGGCTTAAGGTTAGGAATAAAGTCAACACAAAACTCAATGACCTCCTCTGGTCTATATCCCTTGGAGATGCTTCCTTCTGGTCTAGCACGGTTATGAACATATTTCTTTAAGACTCCCATGAACCTCTCAAAGGGGAACATATTGTGCAGAAATACAGGACCGAGAATGGCAATCTCTTCCACTAGGTGAACCAGGAGATGCGTCATAATATTGAAGAAGGATGGTGGGAACACCAACTCAAAACTAACAAGACATTGTACGGAACAAAAGCAGAAGTTCCTATTTTTCTGACACAAGATGAAGTCCAAAGTGGAGACGGAGGAGAGCCATGAGGCGGCTGCACCACCCATAGGCGCGGTCCCACCATAGGTCGCGCCTAGGCATGGTGTGGGCCCCTCGGGTGGCCATCGACCTTGACCCTTCGCCTATATAAGCCCCTCGAGGCAGAAACCCTAAGCACACGATTAGAAATCCACGAAAAAGTCCGTAGCTGCCACCATCGTCCCTAGATCGGGAGGGATCCGAAGCTCTTTCTAGCACCCTGCCGGAGAGGGGAGATCACCCTGGAGGCCTTTTTCATCACCATGCCAGCCTCCAGTGTGATGCGTGAGTAGTTCATCCTTGGACTATGGGTCCATAGCAGTAGCCAAATGGTAGTTTATCCTCCTTTGTGCTATCATGTTTAGATCTTGTGAGCTCCGTTCATGATCAAGATCACCTATTTGTAATCCTATATGTTGTTTTTGTTGAGATCCGATGGATATTGAGTACTACATCAATATTGATTATTGATTCTATCATGTCTATGTTATTTTTGATCTTGCATGCTCTCCATTGCTAGTAGATGCTTTGGCCAAGTAGATGCTTGTAACTCTAAGAGGGAGTATTTATGATCGATAGTAGGTTCATGCCTCTAGTAATCTGGGGAAGTGACAGAAATCTCTAAGGTTGTAGATGTGATGTTGCTGCTAGGGAGAAAACAACAATCCTTTGTCCATGGGGAAATTGTATTGTTTACTTACACACTTTGCTTAATGCAATTATCTGTTGCTTGCAACTTAATACTGGATGGGGTTTGAATGATAACCTGAAGGTGGATTATTAGTCATAAGTTGGATTATGGTCTATGTATTATGTTGTAATGCCCAAGCGAATCTCATAGCGTTCATCATGAAATGTATATGCATTGTTATGCTTTCCCTATCCTGTCAATTGCCCAACTGTAATTTGTTCACCCAACATGCTATTTATCTTATCGAGAAACACCTCTAGTGAACTTTGGACCCCGGTCCATTCCTTTGAACTGATATTCAATCTACTGCCTACTGCAATTACTTTCTACAGTTCCTACAAAGCAACTACTTTCTTCCACACTATACGTTTAATCCTTTATTTTCAGCAAACCGGTGAGATTGACAACCTCACTGTAAGTTGGGGCAAAGTATTGTGGTTGTGTTGTGCAGGTTCCAAGTTTCTAGCAACACCTTGGGAGTTACTTCTTTATCCTACTGGTTTGATAAACTTGGTTTCATAACTGAGGGAAACTTGCTGCTGTGCTCATATACCTTCCACTTGGGGTTCCCCAACGAGCTCTACATCAGTTGAGCCATCAAGCAATTTTCTGGCGCCGTTTCCGGGGAGAAAGAAGCAGCTTCTGCAAGGGGAGTCTCTCACAACCAATCTCTTTACTTTTTTTTTCTTAGTTTATTTTCCTTTGTTTTGCTTGTTTATTTTTATAAAAAACACACAAAAACTAGTTGTACTGGTTTGGTTCTTTTTATCAAAAACACAAAAAATTAGTTTCTACTTTAGTTTATGTTTCTGTTGGCTTGCTTTTTTCTTGCAAAAATGACTACTCCTGAAAACACTAAGTTGTGTGAATTCACTATCACAAACAACAATTATTTCATTTTCACACCTATTGCTCCACCTGTTCCTGAAGCTACTTTCTATGAAATTAAACCTGCTTTGCTAAATCTTGTTTTGAAAGAGCAATTCTCCGGTGCTATTACTAATTTTGTTGAACTTTGTGAGATGCAAAAATATAAGGATGTAGATGGAGATATTATTAAGCTTAAATTGTTCCCTTTCTCTTTAAGATGAAGTGCTAAAGATTGGTTTCTAGCTTTGCCTAAAAATAGTATTGATTCTTGGATTAAATGCAAAGGTGCTTTCATTGGAAAATATTATCCTGCTGCTAAGATTATATCCATGAGAAGTGACATAATGAAATTTAAACAATTTGATAATGAACATGTTCCTGAAGCTTGGGAAAGAATGAAATCTTTAGTGAAGAATTGCCCCACTCATGGTCTGACTACCTGAATGATTATCCAAACCTTTTATGCATGACTGAATTTTTCTTCAAGAAATATATTGGATTTAGTTGTTGGAGGTATTTTTATGACCATCACTTTGGGTGTTGCAATAAGTCTCATTGATAACATGATGGTATATTATTCTGAATGGCACACTAAGAGAGCTCCATAAGGTAAGAAGGTAAATACTGTTGAAGAAACCTCCTCTTTGAGTGATAATATTGATACTATTATGTCTATGCTTGTTAATGGAAAACCTGTATTGATCCAAATAATGTTCCTTTAGCATCTTTCGTTGCTCAAGAAGAGCAAGTTGATGTGAACTTCATTAGAAATAATAATTTTAGCAACAATTTTTATAGGAGTAATTTGGTAATAATAATTATAGGTCATACCCTTCTAATAATGTTAATGCTTATGGAAATTCCTACAACAACAATAGAAGTGCACCCTCTGAACTTGAATTCATGCTTAAGGATTTTATTAGTAAACAAACTGCTTCCAATAAAACTGTTGAGGAAAAACTTAGAAAAATTGATGATCTTGCTTATAAAGTTGATAGCCTTGCCCATGATGTTGAACTTGTTAAATTAAAGGTAATGCCTAATGCTATTAAAGAAAGTAAGACTTTGAATGCCATACAAGTTAGAATAGATGAAAATGTTAGGATGTTAGCTGAATTACATGCTAGGTGGAAAGAGAAGATGAAATTGCTAGAAATAATAATATGACTAAAGTCTATACCATTACCACAACTAGTAATGTTGATACTAGAAAACCACCTAAAGTCCCCACTCCTTTTGCAACATTGCCTATACCCAATGGAACCTTTTCCAATGAAAATGCTTGAATTTTTAGAAATATGGGAGACAATAGTTCCACTACCTTAGATGATAATATTGATTTTGATCTTGATGGTTGCAATATTTTTGAAGTAATGATGTTCTTAAAAAATCTTTCTAGAAGTCCTAATGCTAGTACTATGAATATGGATTTTACAAAACATATTACAAATGCTCTCATGAAAATTAAATAAGAAAAATTGAAACATGAAGCTTCTATTCCTAGGAAATTAGAAGATGGTTAGGAACCCATCATTAATATGAAAGTGAATGATTTTGATCTCAAAGATTTATGTGACCTTGGTGCTAGTGTCTCTATTATGCCTAGAAAAATTTATGAAATGCTTGATTTGCCACAATTGGAAGATTGTTATTTGTATTTCCTGCTTGATGATAATGCTAAAAATAAACTTATGGGGAGACTTAATGATGTTCTTATTATGGTTAACAATACCTTTGTCCCCGTTGATTTCTATGTTTTGGATGTTGAATGCAATGCTTCTTGTCCTATTATTGGTATGAAGGAAGGCACCATTAAATATCAATTCCCACTCAAGAAAGGTATAGAACACTTCCCTAGGAAAATAGAGAATCTATCTTTTGACTCTCTCATTAAAACAAAATTTGATGTTAATGCTTCTTCATTTGAAAATACTTGATTCTTGCTTTCTATGCCTAGCTGAAAGTTTTTATTTTGTTGAGTCTTGGAAGTTATTGCCTCTATAATAATATCTCATTATCCTTTTTGTTTGGTTTTTGTGCCAAGAATAGCCTCTAATGAGAGAGAAGTAAGATTTGGGGAAGTTGCCTTCCCAAAAAAGATTTTTGTGCTTCACTGTAAAAAATCGTGAAAAATCCTAGTACGTCGGATTGAGATATAATATTTTTTTCTTATGCCCCAGGTTATTATCTAACTTTCGTTAGTTTTGCACTTCTCGATTTGAGCAACAGAAGGCTTTCGAAAAAATCGGTCTTTACCTGCTAGTCTGTTTTGACAGATTTCTGCCATTATGTGCATTTGCCTCTTAATCGGTTTCTTTTTTAGTTCTCTTTGATCACGTGAGCTTTTAAAATGAGTTTGTATAGTAGCTTATGTTTTAATGGAAGTTTTACTTGATTTGAAACTAAACCCAAAGGTTTATTATCTTGAATACACTAATGTTGCTAATGAAGATTGTGTGAAGTTTTGTATGAAGGAAATTTTCAAGTGTAGGGGAAGAATGATATGATGAGATGAAGAATGGGAAAAAGCTCAAGCTTGGGGATGCCACCCGTGTCACCCCAAGAAATATTCAAGAGGTACAAGTTTCAAAGCTTGGGGATGCCCAAGGCATCCCCTTCTTCATCAATAAAAATCTCAGGTCTTCTTTCAGGACACTTTATTTTTATTGCTTCATGCAATATTGCGTTGTTCTTGGAGCGCCTTTGTTTTTGTTTTTAGTTTTATTTTGTTTTGTTTGATGTAATAAGTTGTTCGGACCCAACACACCTATTTTGGAGGAGTCACACCTAGTTCTTCATTGCCTTGAATACTCTAGTTTTCACTCTTATTGTTCTGTGAGTGTTCTCTTTTGCTAGTACTACGTTTAGCTTTAGTTTTATTATGATTTTTTCTTAGAACTTTTTAGTTCTTATTTGTAGTTAGGTGATACAAGCTCTCTAATCTTTATTGACTATTATCTTTGTGAGTTGTTTCAAATAAGTCGATTGGTGCTGGAAAAGAGTAGAAAGTTTCATGCTTATAGTGGTACAAAAGGGACCTTGTTTAGACTGTGGCTTAGAATTTATCATGTCATGTTAGATGTTGCTTTGACCATATGCTTAGTGATTATTGTGTAGAATGAATTGTTTCAAACAATTAAGATTTCTTAATGTGCCTTAAAAGAATCATGTGTTGTTTTAGCATACAAAAGCATAATATTGTGGTATTCTCCTTTGATGCTTTATTTCGGTTGACTTGGCACATGCTTACACCATGTTATGACTATGAACCAGTCACCTTAGCCTATATGATCATTTATTTTTTGACTTGTGATGTCACTTTATGCTTTAATTAATAATGTTTTGTCGCTCTGCATGATTATGTCCATTATTGCTCTCTTAGTTGGTCGCTCCCAGTCTTTTGCTATCCTCCACCTGTACTGAGTATGAGCTCTACTCGTGCATCCAACTCCCAAGAAACCAAGTTATTCCAAAGAGTCCACTATAAATTCCTATGCATGGTGTATTACACCATTCTAAATATATTCATGTTTCTATCTATCTTCCAAATTTAACTTTTGTTATGTGAAAATTAGTGATTAAAGCTCTCACAAACTTGATGGCACACTTTATTTTCTTGCACTTAATCAACTTGATCCATTGTGCCCATCTATGTTGCTTATATGCTTGCAAATTATAAGTTGGGAGTTAGCAGAACCATGTTGTCATGGGGAACATATTCAACATTGCACTTATTCTATTCAGTTGATATCATGTTCAATAAAAGGGGAGCTTGTAATCTCATGGATTTTGTATATGTTTAGAGAAACGCCTGGGCGGCTAGCCTAAGACATTCCTAACCATGGTGGAAACTTGTAGAATAACCATAATGAGCATTCTGTGAAGCATCCTCAATAAAAACCTATGCAAATAGCAAATAAAAAGATCGATGAGATGCTCATTGTCTGTTGCCTTATCATTTTGATATGGGATAGCTCATGTATCATGGGGCAAGGGGTACCCTGTTTGTAGTTCTCTATGATACACATATAGTTACAATGACAAGAACTTGCTTGTGACCAAAGTTGAGTAGTGATACGTCGGAAACGTAGATATAATTTTTATGCTCCATGCTTGTTTAGTATCTACTTTTCTTTGATTTGTCTAAACTTTGAGGTGTTTTTATATCTTTTCTGGAACTAACACATTAACAAGTTGCGACAGTGCCAGTTGTCTGTTTTCTTCTGTTTTTGGTTCCATAAAGGCAGAAAATCAATATTCTCGGAATTGGACGGGACAAAAGCCAAAGTCAATATTTTACCGTGGGGGTCACGAATCCAGAAGATGAGATGGAGGGGCACCACAGGGCGGCCAAACCCCCTAGGCATGGGTGGGCCCAGCCCGCGCTTGGGCAGGGTGTGGCCAACCTGGCAGCCCCCCTGCCTCGCCTCTTCGCCTATAAGAAGCCCCCGATACAGAAACCCTAGGCACCCAATCAAAACTCCACGAAACCTTCTATAGCCGCCGCCACCATCGTCCCTAGATCGGGGGTATCTGAAGCTCTTCTCGGCACCCTGCCGGAGGGGAGATCATCCAGGAGGCCTTCTTCTCTGGTATGAAGCGTGAGTAGTTCCACCTTGGACTAGGGGTCCATGTAGTAGCTAGATGGTTGTATCTCCTCCTTGTGCTTTCATGTATAGATCTTGAGAGCTCCGTTCATGATCAAGATCTAATCTACTTGTAATCATGCATGTTGTGTTTGCGGGGATCCGATGGATATTGATATTACAATGTCATATTGATTAATGGTTTTGTCTATTTGGTACTATCATGTCTGTGTTGTTTGTGATCTTGCATGCTCTCCGTTGTTAGTAGCTATCTTGGCCAAGTAGTTGCTAGTGAATCCAAGAGGGAGTATTTATGCTCGATAGTGGGTTCATGCCTATAGTTTCCAAGGGAAGTGACAAAAATCTCTTCTGTTGTAGATGTGTTATTGCCACTAGGGAGAAAACAACGGTCTCTTGTTCATGAAACAAGTGGATTGTTGACCTTACACACTTTGCTTAAAGCAGTTGTCTGTTGCTTGCAACTTAATACTGGAGGGGGTTCGGATGATAAACCTAAAGGTGGACTTCTAGTCATAGATGCAGTTGGATGGCGGTCTATTTATATTGTTGTATTGCCCAATCGAATCTCATAGAATATTTTTGTCTGGTATTGCATTGTTATGCCTTGCTCAGTTCCTGTCAATTGCCCTGCTATAATTTGTTTACCCTTCATGCCATGTTGTTTATCTAAGGAGAGCACCTCTAGTGAACTATGGACCCGGTCCAATCTTTACCATTGATACATCTTCCACTGTTTACTTGCTGCAAGCCATTCATCACCTTCCACACCATACGTTTAGTCCTTTCTTACAGCAAACCAGTGAGCTTGACAACCTTACTGATTCATTGGGGCAAAGTCTTGAGTTTGTGTTGTGTAGGCTTCCACGTTGCTTGCAACACCTTTGAGACGTTTCCTTCCTCCTACTGGTTCGATAACCTCGGTTTCTTACCGAGGGAAAACTTGCTGCTGTGCTCATCAAACCTTCCTCTTGGGGTTTCCAAGGAAGCGTCTCACGACAAGTGATGGGCGCCATCAAGCTCTTTCTGGCGCTGTTGCCGGGGACTAAAAGAAGAAGAAGCTCCCACGTCAACAACATGCCAGCACAAGCTTTCTGGCGCTGTTGCCGGGGATGCTAAGGACGTCTTCACGAGGGGAGTCCTCCTCAACCTTTCTCTTTAATTTGTTTTTGGTTTTCTTAATTTATTTTGCTTAGTTTTGTTTGCCTCTTTTTATCAAAAACTCCAAAAAAAATTAGTCTAGTTTGGTTTGCTTTCTTTATTCAAAAACACACAAAAATAAGTTCCTACCCTAGTTGTTACCATGTCTGGTTTTGGTCCTATCTCTCTAACACCTATGGAAGAGATCTTTGCTTTCAAGCAAAAAGGTGAAGAGAGTTTTAAAGAAGATTGGTCTAAAATCTCTACTTTACAAAGGGAAACCGAGCCTAAGATGAGTCTTAGCTTGGTTATCAATAGTTTCTACTGCGGTATTGCTCTTTGTTATAGATATGCTTTGGATGATGTGGCTGGGAAAGATATTTTTCAATGTACTGAGGATGAAGCTTTTAATGCCATAAAGAAATTGATTATAATCTATAATACACCTGGCAAGTCTGATTCCTCTTTCATAAATATTTTTGCTAGGTTGAATACTCTTGAGTCCAGTACTGCTGCTTTGAACAGTTGCTATCACACACTTAGGGAGTACCATGATTATGTTCCAATGAATTCTGAGCCTTCAAAGTGGTTTCCCACAATCAAAGTCACTATTAATAGTGCAACTTTTGATGCTGTTGTGATATCATGTCTGAATTTTGCCTTATGCCTAAGGATATTTATGAGTCTTTGAGTCTTTGTGGGCTTTCTAAAGTAGGAGAGGAAATCTCTGTAAGGTTCCCAACCTTTAATAAGGTAGAGATCCCTGTGTTTACAATGCTAGTCCCTGGATCAATAGCTAGCATCCACAGTTAAGATGTAATATCAAGAAACAGAGGTCATAATGCAACTTTATAACCAGGAATAAAATAATACATTACATCTTACATATCTCATTTGGCTATCTCATTACAATGCAGCAGAATATAACAATAGCATGGGGTCCTTCATCTTCAAAGTGCCACAGGCAGACATGTTGGTTGTAGACTTGTAATCCTAATCAATAAACTTCACTAACATCAAACAAACCTGCAACATAATAAGTTACAGCTACAAGGTTCAATACATTTGAATTGTATTGGCAAGTGATACTATGGTATTATAGTGGAGTCTATCATCTATATGCATTTGGCTAAGTGGAGCTGAGGCTTGCATTGCTCAAAATAGATTTTCCTTATCATTTGACAACACTAAGTTTTTGCTTGACAAAAATCACCCAAGGCATCTCCCAATAGAAATTGGTGATCCTTTAACCCTTGTTCAACCACAAGTTTTTAACTTAGAAATTGGGATGAGGAGATTCTTGATAGCTTCCATGTCTTGATGCTCAAATTGTCCTTTACCAGGGACATGTCTAAGTACTTAGATCTTACACTCTGCAGAGGTGGTGCACTTTCCCCACAAGACTTGGTTTCACCAAGACAAGATCTTTCAGAAGCCTTCCCTTAGACCAGAATGGACGCGTTCCAACCTATCATTCCCCTACCACCAACTGTCCATTTGGCTAAGTTATTGCAACCTATATGATCCAGGCAGAGCCCATAATGCCAAGTGGCTGCACTTGAAGCTTCTCAACATTTGACATCTCAAATCTCTTTGTTCCTGGGTGGCAAACCACAAGTGAGATACACAAGGTAAACCATAGAAATGGGCCTTGTGAACCACTCAACACAAACCATTCCTTCCATTCCACCCAGGTGATTCATTCACTTAGTTGTTTTATTAAACAAAACACAAGTCCTTGACTTAGAAATATTCCATAGTATGAATATATATTCCACCCTTGTTTTCTACTAGCTAAGCTAAGCATGATAGTAGTAGGAATCTTAACTTTGGAAATTTCTACTAAGGTTTCATCTACTAGGATTTCCCATGGCGTAGTTTATACTTAGCAAAAATTCCATGCAAGTCCTACTTAGAAATATCACTAATGCATAGTGAAAATAATGGGACAAAAGTATGAAGCATCACTTGCCTTTTTGGTAGAGAATATAAGTTCACTCCTTGTCTTTGCAAAGATCACACTCTTCAAATCACTACAATTCAATCAAGCAAGGGCACAATTTCAATCTACCATTCAAGCATCATGACATAAAATAATAGAAACAAAACATTGCATGCAAGTATGCCAATCTTTGTTTTATTTAAAAAAGTGATTTATAATAGGTTATAAACATTCTAAAACACTTATTGGTCATTTTATAAAGTAGCAAAACTATTTGCAAAAGATTCTACCCATAAACCATTTTTAAACCAAAGTATTATTTTATGTGGTGAAGAAATGTTTTTTAATAAGGCAACATTCTATAGGATTCACAAAATATGTTTTCAAACCATAAATCCTTGTGTTTAGGGTCAGAGAGTTTATTCCAAAACATTTCCCAAAGGTTTTCTTCAAAAGGCATTTTTAACAAATAAACAATATTTTTATTTGACTAGAAATGGTTTAAATCAAACATTTATTCTTTTGTTTCACCAAATATATTTTTGCAACCACCAATTGATTTCTATGGTCAGTAGGTTCAAAACAATCCATTTGCCAAAGGTTTTATCTCAAAAATCATTTTAGAACAATTTTTATATTCTAAACATGCATACACATGTTTCTGCAAAAACAATCAATTTAACAGAAGCATTTTACTAAACAAAGTGCATGATCAGAAAGTACTTGTCTTGCTGAATACATTGATATAAAATTTGCAAAAATTTGGACGTGTGGTTTGAAAGTTATGAATTTTTCAAATTGGAACATCTAATAGACAAGTTTCTGATTTTATTCAAATAGACAGGGCCACGTGTCTAGTTCCTATTCGTCGCTACCGCTTCGCTCGGATTGATCGCTGACAGCCGTTGGATTTAAGTGGGATCACATGGCTCAGAAGAAAGCCTACCCCTTCGGTTATATTCTATCATGGCCACACGATCAAGATCGGACGGTGCACAGCACGCTTGCCAAAGATGGGCGGCGGCAGGTGGCGGTGGAGCGGTTAGACGGTGGCGGTGCAGGCGATGCAGGAAGCGAGAGAGCGAGGGGAGATGCTCACCAATTTCACCATGGCGTGGGAAAGCTCAAGGTGCCTGCTGTTTGTCGAGGGGAGCGCTGGAGTTGCGTGGATTGCTCGCCGGAGAGATGTCTGGCAACGGGCACGCACTGTCGTTGTCAGGGACGAGGATACAAGGCGCGCCAATACAAAATAAAGGGTGTGTTAGACGCGTAAGAGAGTAGGGAGTGTGGGAGCTTCAAAGAGAGGGGGCGGCGCGGTCAGAGACTACCTGGAGGCTTCGTCGGAGAAAAAGCAGACGGCAGCGCTGCTGGTCGTCGTCGTTGCCGACGCTGGGGGGCACGCGCGAGCAAGTCGGGGGTGCAGAGAGAAGCGCCAGGGTCTGGGGGTCAAGATCGGGTGCTCGAGGAGGTGAGGGGCGGCAGGGTTTGGCCGGAATTGTCGCCGGAGGGCGTCGGAGGCAGTGGAGCTTCGGAGATGATTCCGAGCAGGCTGGTGGCTCTCGAGGCGTGAGGTTTGGGGGGAAAGGAAGAGAGGAAACGGGTGCTTAATACTGCGTGGTCACGGCGAGGATTAAACGCGGCAGTAACGAGTATTGACGCGAGCTTTTAACGGCAGAAACCGCCGGCGAGGTTTGCGCGCGGGTGAGGACGAAGGGAGCTGGCGGTGGGGCCTGGCGTCAGCGAGAGAGGAAGAGGGGAGATGGGGTCCACGCGTTCAGCAACCGAGTGGGTTCAATCCGCGGTGAGAAAAACGTTTCAGGGGAGGGGGTGTGTGGTGGGCTATTGGGCCAGATGGGTCTTGCTGGGCTGGGTTGACCTTGTTCACTTTTTTTTATTCTGAATGATTTTCTCTTTTTCCATTTTCTAATTTCTGTTTTGATTTTTCTTAATTAATTCAAACATTAATTTGAATTCAAACCTCAACCAAAATTTGTGTAGGTTTAAATACTGATTAGTAATATAATCTGAAGTCAATTTTGGAATAAAATTTTATTCTTTTTGGGGTTTTTTTAATTATTCAAAAAGGCCCTTGGTTTAAATCAAATAAGATTTAATAATAGTTTCAAACACCATTTAAATTTCTAAATCCTTCCAAATCTTTTTCAGTAGGTTCTTATTTGTTTATTTGGGTTCAAATAATTCATCTTGAATTATTTGGAAAAGTTTTTAATATGATTTTATTAATCTTTTAAAATTGGATTTGTCATTATTCAAATGGAATTTGGTTTAAGCCATTTTATTTTATTTTGGAAATTTTTATCCTTTTATTTTATTTGGATTTGGATTAAATTCATTCCATTTGCTTATGGTATTGGCCAAGATTTAATTTGGTCTTTAAATATTCCTTATTTAATATTTCTTTCTTCATCTTATAAAATCCATATCTTTTTATTTAGAGATCCAAACTTGGTGATTCCAATTTGTAAAATCTTATTTGAGATTTATTTATCCTTTTAAATATCTTTAGGATTATTTGCTCACCATTTGGTATGGATTTATAGATAGGTTCTTTATTAGCTTTGGAAATTTAATTTCCTTATCTTATTATATTCATAAGATTTTATCTAAGGCTCTAAATTAAGTGAAATCAATTTCTATGGTTTTATAATATTTCTATTTGTCATTCTTGATCATTTTGAAATGTTTGTTTGACAAATTTCCATTTGGATCAAATCCATAGACTAGAGATAACTTGAAAATGATTTTCTTCCATTAGGGTTTTAGGGTTTTGGTTTATTTCTCAAGTGTTTAAATTTCCAGATGCATTTATGAAGAATGTATTCCACTTGATTTGAATTTAGTTGGATTCAAATGTTAACCAAAGTTTGTTCAAGATGGGATTTTAAGTTTCCATTTAGAAACAAAAAGTTTCTTTTCACCCTAAATCTCAGCAATTATTTATTTTGTTTATTTATTTTTCACATTACAAGATTTGGAAAATCTTGGGATGTGACAATCTCTCTTACTAATAATTCCACTCTATTACCCATTGGAATAGCTGAAGGTGTGTTTACAAAAATCTCAGGGAAAATGGTGTCTACTGATTATCTTGTTATTGAATGTGTAGGCAAATGACATATTACACTTGGAAGATCCCTACTGAAACACCTTGGAGCAATAATAGATGTGGAAAAGGAATTATGCATTTTTCTCCTCCAGTAAGAATCATATTTTCCCTAAAGAGAAGAAGAAAGGTAAGAATGGAAGGAGCAAGAGGGGTAATAATTCCTCATTTGAAAATACTTGATTTCTTGCTTCTTGTGCCTAACTTAAAGGCTTTAAAGAAAAGTACTTGTTGGGAGATAACCCAAGAGTTTCCTTGAATCTTGGAAGTTATTACTTCAGTAATGACCTCTCCTTATCCTTTTTGTTTGATTTTTGTGCCAAGAATGACCTCTAATGAGAGGGAAGTAAGATTTGGGGAGTTGTTGTTCCGAAACAGATTTTTGTCCTCCACCATAAAAATTATGTGTTGTTTTAGCATACAAAAGCATAGTATTTTGGTATTCTCCTTTGATGCTTTGTTTGGGTTGACTTGGCACATGTTCACACCATGTTATGACTATTAAGAAGTCACCATAGCCTCTATGATCATTTAGTACTTGACTTGTAGTACCACTCTATGCTTTAGTTAGTAATGTTTTGTTGCTCTGCATGATTATGGCCATTATTGCTCTCTTAGTTGGTTGCTGCAAGTATTTTGCTAGCCTCCACTTGTATGAGTAAGCTCTACTCATGCTTCCAACTCCCAAGAAACCATGTTTTTCCTAAGTTTCCACTATAAATTCCTATGCATGGTGTGTTACACCATTCCAAGTATATTCATGTTTCAGCTATCTTCCAATTAAAAAATATTTTGTTATGTGAAAACTTAGTGATTAAAGCCCACAAAAACTTGATGGCACACTTTATATTCTTTGCCCCTAATAAACTTGAACCATTGTGTCATCTATGTTGTATATGCTTGCACTTGTACGTTGGAATTAGCAGAACCATGCTGTCATGGGGAACATTTTCAACATTACACTTGTACTTTGTACACAGTTGATATCATGCTCTTTTGTTTATGGATGTCACCGGTGTGAAATAAAGAGGGAGCTTGTAATTCCATGGAGTTATGTATTTTGTGTTAGAGAAACGCCTTGGCCGCTAGCCTAAGCCATGACTAATCATGGTGGAAACTTGCGGCATCACCGTAATGAGCTATCTATGAAGCATCCTCAATAAAAATCTATGCATATAGTAAATAAAAAGATCACTAAGATGCTCATTGTCTGCTTGCCTTGTCATTTTGGTGATGGGATAGCTCATGTACCATGTGAAAGGGGTACCTTGTTGGCGGTTCTCTATGATACACATGTACTTACTATGACAAGAACTTACAAGTGACTAAAATTGAGTAGCATGATGTGTGGCCCTCGTATTCAAGGGACTTGAGATTGCCAACTTATACTTTGTCAAGCATATACTCCATAGTTTGTTCACTTTAACCTTAATCACTTCAAGATGCTTATGATAGGGGCATTGAGGGCTGAAAGCTAACAAGTACCATAATTTTTGGAAGCTCCTTTTGGAACTTGAAATCCCTGCTTCCCTTTATGAAGGGCCCTTTCTTCCACTATTATATTGAGTCTCCACCTTCTACCTTTAGGTACCATTAAGAGAGCATAGTTGTCATTCTTAGGTCTATGTGCAATGTCCCAAAACTTATTGATTGATGCATATTGTTGATATTACTTGTTCTTGTGCTATTTGTATCTAGTCACTCTTATGAACTTTGAAGGTGTCCTATGCATCTATTTGCTACTCCATGAGGGACAAGCTGAATGCCGCTATGCCATGTTTTCTGTATGTGAAACAAACAGACGTTTTTAATGCATGTTATTCATGATCTTTGTTTGTAGCCTTCTTGTTGCATGCATAGTTACTTTGTCTTATTGTTATAACTCCATCTTTCATGCACATGTTTAGAGTTCTTTGATCCCAACTTTCAATGCTTGCAAATGGTTTGATCTTGGTTTTGACGGTGCATGTCGCCTAAAAAATTATTCTTTTTATCACTTACCTACTCGAGGACGAGCAGGAGTTAAGCTTGGGGATGCTTGATACGTCGGAAATGAATCTATAATTTTTGATGTTCCATGCTTGTTTAGTATCTACTTTGCTTTGCTTTGTCTATGCTTTGAGGTGTTTTATATCTTTTTTGTAACTAACCTATTAACAAGTTTCCACAGTGCCAGTTATCTGTTTTCTTCTGTTTTTGGTTCCAAAAATGCAGAAAATCAATATTCTCGGAATTGGACAGGACAAAAGCCAAAGTCAATATTTTACCGTGGGGGACACGAATCCAGAAGATGAGACGGAGGGGCACCACAGGGCGGCCAAACCCCCTAGGCGCGGGTGGGCCCAGCCCGCGCCTGGGTAGGGTGTGGCCCTCCTGGCGGCCCCCCTGCCTCGCCTCTTCGCCTATAAGAAGCCCCCGATGCAGAAACCCTAGGCACCCGATCAAAACTCCAAGAAACCTTCTGTAGCGGCCGCCACCGTCGTCCCTAGATCGGGGGGATCTGAAGCTCTTCCCGGCACCCTGCCGGAGGGGAGATCACCCCGGAGGCCTTCTTCTCCGGTATGAAGCATGAGTAGTTCCACCTTGGACTACGGGTCCATGTAGTAGCTAGATGGTTGTATCTCCTCCTTGTGCTTTCATGTATAGATCTTGTGAGCTCTGTTCATGATCAAGATCTAATCTATTTGTAATCATGCATGTTGTGTTTGCGGGGATCCGATGGATATTAAGATACTATGTCAGATTGATTAATGGTTTTGTCTATTTGATACTATCATGTCCATGTTGTTTGTGATCTTGCATGCTCTCCGTTGTTAGTAGCTATCTTGGCCAAGTAGTTGCTAGTGACTGCAAGAGGGGGTATTTATGCTCGATAGTGGGTTCATGCCTCTAGTTTCCAAGGGAAGTGACAGAAATCTCTTCGATTGTAGATGTGTTGTTGCCACTAGGGAGAAAACAACGGTCTCTTGTTCATGGAACAAGTGGATTGTTTACCTTACACACTTTTCTTAAAGCAGTTGTCTATTACTTGCAACTTAATACTGGAGGGGGTTCAGATGATAACCTGAAGGTGGACTTGTAATCATAGATGCAGTTGGATGGCGGTCTATGTATATTTTTGTATTGCCCAATCGAATCTCATAGGATATTTTTGTCTAGTATTGCATTGTTATGCCTTGCTCAGTTCCTGTCAATTGCCCTGCTATAATTTGTTTACCCTTCATGCCATGTTGTTTATCTAAGGAGAGCACCTCTAGTGAACTATGGACCCGGTCCAATCTTTACCATTGATACATCTTCCACTGTTTACTTGTTGCAAACCATTCATCACCTTCCACACCATACGTTTAGTCCTTTCTTACAGCAAACCAGTGAGCTTGACAACCTTACTGATTCATTGGGGCAAAGTCTTGAGTTTGTGTTGTGTAGGCTTCCACGTTGCTTGCAACACCTTTGAGACGTTTCCTTCCTCCTACTGGTTCGATAACCTCGGTTTCTTACCGAGGGAAAACTTGCTGCTTTGCTCATCAAACCTTCCTCTTGGGGTTTCCAACGAAGCGTCTCACGACAAGTGCTGGGCGCCATCAAGTAGCATGAGGTTCGGTACTCGTACGCAAGGGGCATGAGATTTTAAACTTATAACTTGTCAAGCATATACTCATATTTGTGTCACTTGAACCTTAATCACTTCAAGATGACAATGATAGGGGCAATGAGAGCTCAAAGCTAGTAAGTACCATAATTTTTGGAAGCTCTTTATGAAACTTGAAATCCCTGCTTCCCTCTATGAAGGGACTTTATTTTAACTTTTTGTTGAGTCTCCACTTTCTATCTTTATGCACCAATTAAGAGAGCATATCTGTATTTCTTAGTTCAATGTGCATTGTCCCAAAACTTGTTGATTGATTCATAATTTTGGTATTGCTTGTTCTTAAATTATTTGTATCTAGTCACCCTTATGAACTTTGAAGGTGTCCTATGCATTTATGTTTTGCTATTCCATGAAGGACAAGCTGAATACCACTCTTGCTATGTTTTCTATATGTGAAACAAACAAATGTCTTTCAATGCATTATTATTCATGATATTTTGTTTGTACGTTTTCATGTTGCAGCATAGTTTCTTTGTCTTATTGTTAGAACTATATCTTTCATGCTTATGTTAGAGTACTTTGATCCCAGCTATCAATGCTTTACAAAATCTTGATCAAGATTGTGATGGTGCATGTCACCTCAAAAATTATTCTTTTTATCACTTACCTACTCGAGGATGAGTAGGAGTTAATCTTGGGGATGCTTGATACGTTGTAAACGTGACTATAATTTTTGATGCTCCATGCTTGTTTTATATCAACTATCTTATATTTTGTCTATGCTTTGAGGCATTTTTATACATTTTCTGGAACTAACCTATTAACAAGATGCCACAGTGTTAGTTGCCTGCTTTCTGCTATTTTTGGTTTCAGAAAAGCTAGTAAAGAAATATTCTCGGAATTGGACGGAACAAAAGTAGAAGTTCCTATTGTTTTCGACACAAGACGAAGTCCAAAGTGGAGACAGAGGAGAGCCACGAGGCGGCCGCACCACCCCTAGGCGTGGGCCCACCCTTGGTCGCGCCTAGGCATGGTGTGGGCCCCTCAAGCGGCCACCGACCTTGCCCCTTCGCCTATATAAGCCCCTCGAGGCAGAAACCCTAAGAACACGATCAGAAATCCACGAAAAAGTCCGTAGTTGCCACCATCGTCCCTAGACCAGGAGGGATCCGAAGCTCTTCCCGGCACGCTGATACGTCCAAAACGTATCTACTTTCCCGAACACTTTTGCTATTGTTTCTCCTCTAAACTTGTGTGATTTGGATACAACTAACACGGACTGACGCTGTTTTTAGTAGAATTACCTTAGTGTCTAGTTTTTGTGCAAAAATCAACTATCAGGATAAATCCCGAAAAATATGCGAAAAAATATATTTTGCCAGAAGATCCGCGGAGCCAGAAGACGAAACGAAGTGGAGGCCTAGGGGGCCCACACCCCTGCCAGGCGTGGGTGGGCCCATCCCGGCGCCTAGGGGGGTGCGGCCACCCCAGGCACCCCCTCGGGCTCCCTCTTTGCCTATAAGTTACCCCTTGATCTAAAAACCGAGGGGGGTCGATGTTTTTCCAGAGAGAGTTCCGCTCAGCCGCCACCATCAGAAACCAAGATTCGGATCCAAAAACTCCGTTCTGGCACCCTGCCGAGACGGGGAATTTGGAGAGGATCATCGCCATCGTCATCACCAACGCCGGCCTCTCCATCAACCATCGATATTTCCCTCATCCATGAGTTAGTAATTCCCCGCTGTAGTCTATGGGGATGGTAGGGATTGGATGAGTTCTATCATGTAATCAAATAATATTGTTAGGGCATAGTGCCTAGTATCTCTATTAGTGCTATTTGACTTTGTTGCAACTTGTTGTGCTTAATGCTTGTCACTAGGGCCCGAGTGCCATGATCTCATATCTGAACTTATTATTGAATCATTATGATAGTATTGTTTGTGATCTTATCTGCAAGTTGTGTACACATATCATTGTCCGGATCCAAAGGCCCCGAAGTGACAGAAATTGGGACAACCGGAGGGGATGGCTGTGGTGTGAGGATCACATGTGTTCACAAAGTGTTAATGCTTTCCTCCGGTGCTCTATTAAAAGGAGCACCTTAATTGCCAGTAGTTCCCTAGAGGCCCCGCTGCCATGGGCTGGCTGGACAAAAGATGTTGTGCAAGTTCTCACTTCGAGCATGTATGACTATATATGGAGCACATGCCTAGGATTGTTTAGTACTTGGGTGCTTATTCTTATTTATCTGCAATGCCCTAGATCTTGAAGTTACATGTTTAGGCTCGTCCATGCAACGCCCGTCCATCCATCCCTATGCCTACCGCACTCGAATCCCACTATTTACTGTTACTGTTACTATTGCTCATGTTTTGCTGCTGCTATTGATTTGTTGTTGCTATTACAAACTATTGCTACTGATAAACTTCTGTGAGCAAGAACTATTTCCAGGTGCAGCTGAATTGACAACTCATTTGTTAAGGCTTGCAAGTATTATTTGGCTCCCCTTGTGTCGAATCAATAAATTGGGTAATACTACCCGCGAAGACTGTTGCGATCCCCTATACTTGTGGGTCATCAAGACTATTTTCTGGCGCCGTTGCCGGGGAGAATAGCTTTATTTGTAAGTTCACTTGGATCTTTTATTGTTCATTGCTACTCCTTTCATCATGGGTAAGTCTCGTGATGGAAAGTTTCCTATTTTACCATCCACTACAAGAAGAGGTACAGTCCTAAACACCTCTGTTTCTCTTGATTCGCTGTCTGTTATAAGTAAGCTTGTTACACCACCACAACATACTCATGCTACACACACTACTACTACTGCCGAGTCAGAACTGCTTTTGATGCTCATGATGTTACTTCTACTATGCTTGATGCAAGTGGTTCATTAGGTCCTTTCCTAGATGCTACTATGGCTGGTCTAGGAAATACTAAAACTCCTAGTGAAGACACTATTACACATGTTAGCTCACCTGAGTCTAGAGAGAGTTATGATATTAATAATGGTTACATTGAGTTCACTCATGAATTTGTTGAAGAGTGCCGAAACACATGGTACTAGTGCTATTAAGAGTATCCTTGATAGACGTACTATTATGCCTAAACTGTCCTCTGATCCTAAGTTTGCCACCTCTCCCATAGATATTAAAGATAAATATTATGATTTCTCTCTTGATTTATCTTATTTGGATATTGTTGAGAAAGACCCTTTTTGTGGGGCTGAAAATGAGAGTGTTGTGGCTCATCTGAATGAGCTTTCTACTATGAGTTATTTATTCTCTGATGATTTTTAGATGCGCAAGTACTTTGTTACAAAGATCTTCTCTTTTTAACTAAAAGGAGAATCTAGGGCTTGGTTTAATAGATTACCTCATGGTTCCATTGATAGCCCTGATTGCTTGATTGCTTCTTTCTTTTAGAAATATTTTCCTCCCGGTGCTAGACATGCTGCTTTGCAGAGACTTTTTGATTTTAAACAGGGAGAAGAAGAGAAATTGCATGAGTCATGGACAAGGTTTTGAGCCTTGATTCATGCACATCCAGGATGTCCATTGCCTAAGAATGAGCTTCTTGATATTTATTATAATGTACTAACTAATGATTCTAGGACATACCTAGATAGCTTTGCTGATTGTGTTTTCAGGAAAAGGACTCCTACAGATGCTGAAGAATTAATGGCTAAGATAAGAAAGAATTATGATGATTGGACTTCAACTAAGATAAATACACCTGAGCCTATTACACCTATACCAGTTGTGCCTGAACCAGTTCCGATACCAACACCAAAGAAGAGGGGAGTTATTGCATTAAATGATGAAGTGATGAAGGAAGCTAAGAAATGTCTAAAGGAGAAAGGAATTAGAGCTGAAGATGTGAAGAATATACCTCCTATAGAAGATTATGTAAGCCAATTCCCCACTCATCCACTATTGAGGTACACTCTCTCCAACACTTTGATGAAGGTGATATTCCTTATGGTAAGCCTCCTGATCAATGTTTAGAGGATCTTGACATTTTTATTGTTAAGCAAGGTAATTTTAATAGACAAGTTCAGAATCATTTATTGGAAAACTCTAGAGCTATTAATGAGTTGAAAGATATTGTGGAAAGAACTTCTAATGATATTAAAATTCTTTGTAAACACTTTCAAATGGTTCAAACCCAACTTGATCAACTTGCTAAGGTACAAAAGGACATGCTAGTTAATGCCTTAGGAGATAAACATGCTTATGGAATTAGAACTAGGAGTGGTATAGCTAGTCAAGATCCTTTATATCCAGAAGGACACCCTGAAAGAATTGAGCAGGATTCTCAACAAGGTGAAAGTAGTGGTAGTCCTCATAAGAGAAAGAAAAAGAAACATAAGGTAGTTGAGGAACCACTTGAACCTGCTATAGATTCTAATGGTATATATGTCTCTGATGCTGAAACTGAGAGTGGTAATAATGATGCTCCTGATAAGGAGGAAGGTGAGAAAGAACGTGAGAAGCACACTAAGAACACTAGGTACACAAAGGAATATTTTATTGCTAATAAACATGGTAGTGAGAGAGAACCTTGGGTGCAGAAACCTATGCCTTTTCCAGGTAAGAAACACAAGTCAAAGGAGCAAGAGCATTACAACAAGTTTTGTGAGTGGATGAAACCTTTATTTTTGCAAATTCCTTTGACTGATGCTATTAAGTTACCTCCTTATTCAAAGTATATGAAGGATATTGTCTCTAATAAAAGGAAGATTCCTAATGAGGAGATCTTTACTTTGCTTGCTAATTATTCTTTCAATGGTAAGGTTCCAAAGAAACTTAGTGATCTAGGTATACCAACCATTCCTTGCTCTATTAAGAATAATTATGTTAGAACTCCTTTATGTGATTTGGGAGCTGGAGTTAGTGTTATGCCTTTTTCTCTCTACAAGAGACTCCAGCTAGAAAAGTTGATACCAACTGATATATCTTTGCAAATGGCTGATGTGTCAACTACTATTCCTATTGGTATATGTGAGGATGTTCCTGTTCAAGTGGTTCATAATTTCTTGGTTTTAACTGATTTTCTTGTGACTGAAATGCCTGAAGATGATAATATGTCTATTATTCTTGGGAGACCTTTTCTTAATATTGTAGTGTAGGGGTCCCAACCTAAAAAGGTAGATGCCTCCTGTGTTTTACAATGCTAGTCCCTGGATCAATAGCTAGCATCCACAGTTAAGATGTAATATCAAGATACAAAGGTCATAACATAACTTTATAACCAGGAATAACATAATTTTATTACATCATACATAGCTCATTTGGCTATTACATTACATTGCAGCGGAATAAATATAGTCATGGGTCCTTCATCCTCAAGGTGCCACAGGCAGATGTTGGTTGTAGATTTTGTAGTCCTAGACAATCAAACAATCTTCATATAATAAAATAATCAACCTGCAACATTTCAAGTTACAGCCACAAGGGTCAATACATTTTGAATTGTATTGGCAAGCTTCACTTTTATGTAAATATGAGTGGATCCTATCAATACATGCATATTTGGCTAAGTAGAGTTTGAGGCTTGTTTGCATAAAGCAATATTTTATCCTATCTTTTCAAAAAGGGTTTTAAAGTCCTTTGTCAACTTTCTTTTCCAAGTTCCTTGAACTCCTTGGTAGAAACTCAAGTGTTCAAGTCCTTGTCAAAATCCCTTGAGCTACTTGGTAACCCCAAGTGCATCAAGTTTTTATAAGATCTCATGAGTCCCTTGGTAAACCCCAAGTACATCATGCTCTTGAGCACCTTGGTAATCCCAAGTGCAACAAGCTTTATCAAATCTCTTTGAATTCCTTGGTACCCCCAAGTGCATCAAGTTTTTATATTAGAAATTGGAATGTCGAGATCTCCCATAGTTCAAACTTTAGTTGCTCAGTATTGTCCATAACCGGGGACACGGCTAAGTACTTAGATTTTATTAACTTATGCAGAAGGAGTACACTTTACCCACATGACACAATCCCATCTTGTTGCCACCAGTGGCCTACTGGATTAGTGCTCACCAAGATGGAGTACTGGCAGACTGAGAATGTGATGAAGTCTTTCCAAAAGGTCCTCCCATACATCATTGCTAGCTTGTCTTCAGCCCCCATGAAGCATTCCAGATCCCCATGTCCGGTAACTAAAGACAATGTATGGGTCTTCCTAATGTAGTTGACTAAGCCAGAGCCATAATAGCATGTGGTTGCACACGAAAGCCACAATTGGAGAAACATGTTCAATCTCTAAGTTTCCTAGGTGGTTTTCATTTGGAGCACAACACAAAGTGTTTGCCATAGACATGGTTCCTTTTGTTGCCACCTTCTCCAAACTTCAAGTATCCTCCACCTAGGTGGTTCATTGAGTCCTTGTTTTATTATGTAAAACACAAGTCCTTTTCTCAACCTTTGTAAAATCTCAACATGTATCTCTTTTCAAAACATAGCATGGCTAAGCATGTACAACTTCAATATTTTCACTAAGGAATGTGTAGGGAATCCTATTAGGATTTAGCATAGCATAAGTATAAAATATCTTTTCATGCATGTTTTCAAAATCCACTAAGTATATAATGGAAGTAGTAGGACTTTAGATGATAGTGTAACTTGCCTTTTTGGTAGGGAATGGTGGTTCACTCCTTGATCTTGCTAATCTCACACTTTGCTAAATTCACTACAAGTCAATCAAGCAAACACCAAATCAATTAACATTCCACACCAAAGTCAAACAACAATTTCACACTCACAAAGTAGTTGGAATCTAAGTCATGCATAAGTATGCAAAGATTGGTACTATTGCAAGGATGGTCTCTACTAGGTTTATGACTTTGTAAGGTTCCAAATTGGTCATTTACCAACATGGCAAACTCCTTTGTAATTTGGGTTTTATCTCAAGACCATTTTAAAATCCATTCATCATTTTATGTGGGGAAATTATTTTTATCAAACAAAACTTTATGTTTTTCACCAAGTGAGTTGCTCTTTCAAAGCTTGGTGTTTTGGGTTAGTAAGTTTGGTCCAAGACATTTTCACAAAGTTTTCCTTGCAAAAACATTTCCATAGTAAAATCAATAATTTTTATATGGCTAGAAAATGGCTAAGTTAAATAACTCAACCTAAATTATACCATAATAATTTTTAACACCAAGGGTTGATTCCTAGGGTCAGTAAGGTCACTATAAATCATTTTGCAAAGGTTTTGTCATTAAATTCAATTTTAAACAATTTTTATACTCTAAACAAGCTTACAAAAGAATCTGCAAAAACAGGCAAACAAGCATTTACTATTTTCCAAACTAAGGCCATGGTTGGCTAGGGCTTGTTCTCCTGAATCCATTGATATAAAATTTGTCAAATTTGGACGTGTGGTTTGAAAGTTACAATGGTTTGAAAATGGCTTTTAAATCTGGTTTCTAATTCAGTTTTTAATCAGAACAGGGACACGCGGCAGGATTCTATTGGACGGTACCGTTTCGTCTGGATCGCGTGCTGCGGACCGTTAGATCAAGTGGCATCGCACGGCGCTGGCTGTGTACCTCTTCGAGTTTAAGTGATCTAATCTCGCTCGTTCAAACTAGATCTGACGGCTGTGGGGTGCTCGACCATAGACGGGCGGCGTTGCGACGGCTGCTGGCGGCGGCGACTCTGTTTCACGGCGGCGCCGGCGATACAGGAAGCGAAGCAGAGGGGAAGTGTGCTCACCGGGTTTGCTGACGCTCGCTGATGCTCAACGTGGTACTGGTTGGTGATGGGGCGCACTGGGTCGGGCTTGATTGCTCGCCGGAGTTGAAGACGGCGTCGGGCGCGTCAGATGGTCGTCGTGGACGGTGCTGTGGATCATCTCAAAGCGAAATGACGACACGGTTAGATGCGCAGGAACAAGACAGAGTCGGGTGCGTGAACTAGAAGGCGCGGGGCGGTCAGATACTACCTGTGGGCTTCACCGGAGATGAAGCAGACGGTGGCGACGGTGGTCGTTGTCGAAGGCGAGGTTACAGGGTACCCGCGGTCGAGTTGGATGCACTAGCAGATGCGCCTGAGAGTGGAGAAGCTGCTAGGGTGCTTAGGGATGCAAGGGGCGGTGGAGTTTCGTCGGAATCATCACCGGAACATCGTCGGGGCGGTGGCGGTACAGAGAGAATTGGAGGCAGCCTAGGGGCAGAATGGAGGCGGTGTCTGGGGAAAAAGGAGGAGGAGGAGCAGGCGGTTAAATGGGCGTGGCCGCGACGAGGAATTAATGCGTCGTTAAGGCGAATTGATGCCGCGAAGTTACAGCAGGAAACGGCGACGAGGAGGGGAAGAACTGGTCGCGCGGGTGTGAGAGAAGAACAGTAGCGTGGGGTCTACCTGTCAGTGGGAAAGAAACGGGGGGAAAGGTCCACTGGTCATACTCAGTGTGGTTCAGGCACAGGGTGCGAATCGTTTTTCTCGCGGGGTGAGGGACTGGGCTGTTTCCTGGGCTTGTTGGGCTGCCTGGGTTGGGTTGGCCAAACTCCATTTTTTTTTATTCTGTAACTTTTTCCTTTTCTTTTTCTGATTTCTGTTTTGAATTTTCAACAAACAATTCACACTCAAATATATTCAAACATTTCAAACTATTATAATGAGTTTTTGGTTCTGTTTAACATCATAATTCACATTCTAAAATAAAATATTATTTTAAATCTTTTTAGGTTCCATCTATTAATTAAACAAATGGATCATTAGTTATTTAATAAAATAGGGTTTGTTTTAATTAATATAATCTTCATTTAAAATTCAAATATTTTCAAAACCAATTCAGTAGGTTTTATTTGAAAATAAAGAATATTTGGAAAGCTTGTTTAAAATAAATAACCTTTTATTTGTGGTCCATTTACAATTAAATAAGTGGGTCTCAGTTATTAAATTAAATAGGATTTGTTTTATTGAGATAATTATTTTAAAATCTAAAATAAAGCTTAAACACTTTAGTAGGTTTTATTTGTGAATATAAAATACTTGGAAAACTTATTTTAAATAATTTTAATAAGTTTTGATGTTTTAATTAAAAATGGTAAAACCTTTTATTTGAATAAATTTGGGTATTAAATCCTTATTACTTTATTTAAATCAATCCTTTATTATTTTTAATTAAACCTTTGCTATTTTTATTTAAAAATAAAATGTTTTAATTCAAAAGCTTGGCCAAGTTTTAATTTGGCTTTATAAAATAATCTTTATTTATAAATCCATATTTTCTTTTGAATACCAAATTTTTATTAAGAGATCCAAAATAGTATCAAATATTTTTATCTTCCTTTAATAAAAGTTTATCCTTTTAAATCTCTTTAGGATTTATTTGATTCAAATGGGTTTGAAGTTCCAATTGAATTCAAAAAGTTTCTTCTGGCTCTGAAAATCAAACAAAGTTTTATTTTATTCCTTTATTTTTCACATTACAAGATTTGGAAAATCTTGGGATGTGACAGGCTACCACCCTTAAAATAAATCTCGTCCCGAGATTTGGGAAGGCTGGGGTACAAGCAAGTTCAAAACAACTAGGGTACTACCACCCTTAAAATTTTCAAACAAAAATTACATATTGGCCTTCTTGGGTCCTGAAAAAACTTCTCTAGGCAACTTTTGCTTTGCATCTATAGTTGACTCATGGGCCAAGGTTGAGTTTCTCCATAGGCTTGTTCAACTTGTTTTTCATCCTTTCTGGACAGTTGCTTGCATAGTGTCCTGGATTCTTGCAGTTGAAGCAATGAATGTCCTTGAGTTCTTTGCGTTGTTCTTGTGGACAAGTTGCTACATAATGGCCTGGTTCTTTGCAGTTGTTGCACCACACTTGGTCAATCTCTTTATTCTTCTTGTTTTCTGGGCATCCACTGGAGTAGTGTCCCATTTCCTTACATTTACGACATTGTACAAGGCTCATGTCTTGCTTTTGCTTCTTAAATTTCTTTAGTCCTTTGAATTGGGTTGTCTTGTTTGGAGGTAGGAGTGGTCCTTTTCCTTTGGTAGACTTGGATCCTTCTTGTTTCCTTTGTTCTACCATGGCATAGATGGGACATTGGCCAGGGGTATGATCACTTCCTTCACAAAGGTAACAAGTAGCTTGAGAGGTGGGGCATTGTCCAACAGGATGATCTTCTTCACAATTGGGGCATTGTCCTTCATGCTCCTTGGAAGTATGATCCTTGTCTCCACATATAGTGCAAGCTGGGGCTCCATCTAGAACAATATTATTTTCATCCTTGTTATCATAAACTCTCTTCGGATAGTTTTCTTCCATGCTAATCATTTGATTGGTCACCTTAAGCATTAGTTGAGACTGCTCTTCCAAAAACCTTTGCAACGCAGGATCCTTATCACTATTGTTGACTAGGAACTGAGCTGTTAGTTGGTTCAACTGGTGTTGGGTTGCTATGAGCTCTTTCATGCTGTCAGCTTGGTTGGTGTTGATGTCATCAACCTTGAGGTCCTTTGGAGTAGTCATCTGTTTGGGTTGAAGGGGGTTAGAATAGGCAAGATATTTCTAAGGACTTAATTCTAATCACACACATCATAATTCACACAAGCAATGTGCAAGCAATCACAAACCATACATTCACAATCAACTTTTGCACTCAAACAACAAGGTTCAAGCACTTACTTAGGCAACACAATATTTTTGCTACACCACATAAGTTGGTGTGTTTGACTTAACTAAATATGGTGGTCCATCTATATGGTTCACTTGTGATCTTTCCTTCCTGCATGACTCTTCTTTCTTGAGATCATGGTTTCCTTGAGAAAAACTCCTTGGTTGCAAATACTTCAAGGTTGTTGATGGCTCCTTCTTATTTTGCATTCCCTCAGTCTCTAAATCTTGAGCAAGATTTCCTTGTTTTACTTGTAATCCTTAGTGATATCCAAGTTGGAAGTCCTTGGGAAATATGCTGAAGATGTTGAAGTCATTAGAGTTGAAGAAGTTGAAGAAGTCCTTTGCATATGGTGTAGTCTTTGGCCATGGGTAGGTTTTTCCATCAAGTTGAAGTAGAAGAGATGTAGAGTTGAAACCAAAATGGTTGAGGAAAGGGTTTACAAGATTGTTTGTAAATAAGTTTTGGAACAGAACAACTCCTATTTTTCTAAGGGTTTTTGTCCAATCCTAGGTTTACAAATCCTACAGGCAACACAATGCTCTGATACCATGTGTAGAGGTCCCAACCTGAAAAGGTAGATGCCTCCTGTGTTTTACAATGCTAGTCCCTGGATCAATAGCTAGCATCCACAGTTAAGATGTAATATCAAGATACAAAGGTCATAACATAACTTTATAACCAGGAATAACATAATTTTATTACATCATACATAGCTCATTTGGCTATTACATTACATTGCAGCGGAATAAATATAGTCATGGGTCCTTCATCCTCAAGGTGCCACAGGCAGATGTTGGTTGTAGATTTTGTAGTCCTAGACAATCAAACAATCTTCATATAATAAAATAATCAACCTGCAACATTTCAAGTTACAGCCACAAGGGTCAATACATTTTGAATTGTATTGGCAAGCTTCACTTTTATGTAAATATGAGTGGATCCTATCAATACATGCATATTTGGCTAAGTAGAGTTTGAGGCTTGTTTGCATAAAGCAATATTTTATCCTATCTTTTCAAAAAGGGTTTTAAAGTCCTTTGTCAACTTTCTTTTCCAAGTTCCTTGAACTCCTTGGTAGAAACTCAAGTGTTCAAGTCCTTGTCAAAATCCCTTGAGCTACTTGGTAACCCCAAGTGCATCAAGTTTTTATAAGATCTCATGAGTCCCTTGGTAAACCCCAAGTACATCATGCTCTTGAGCACCTTGGTAATCCCAAGTGCAACAAGCTTTATCAAATCTCTTTGAATTCCTTGGTACCCCCAAGTGCATCAAGTTTTTATATTAGAAATTGGAATGTCGAGATCTCCCATAGTTCAAACTTTAGTTGCTCAGTATTGTCCATAACCGGGGACACGGCTAAGTACTTAGATTTTATTAACTTCTGCAGAAGGAGTACACTTTACCCACATGACACAATCCCATCTTGTTGCCACCAGTGGCCTACTGGATTAGTGCTCACCAAGATGGAGTACTGGCAGACTGAGAATGTGACGAAGTCTTTCCAAAAGGTCCTCCCATACATCATTGCTAGCTTGTCTTCAGCCCCCATGAAGCATTCTAGATCCCCATGTCCGGTAACTAAAGACAATGTATGGGTCTTCCTAATGTAGTTGACTAAGCCAGAGCCATAATAGCATGTGGTTGCACACGAAAGCCACAATTGGAGAAACATGTTCAATCTCTAAGTTTCCTAGGTGGTTTTCATTTGGAGCACAACACAAAGTGTTTGCCATAGACATGGTTCCTTTTGTTGCCACCTTCTCCAAACTTCAAGTATCCTCCACCTAGGTGGTTCATTGAGTCCTTGTTTTATTATGTAAAACACAAGTCCTTTTCTCAACCTTTGTAAAATCTCAACATGTATCTCTTTTCAAAACATAGCATGGCTAAGCATGTACAACTTCAATATTTTCACTAAGGAATGTGTAGGGAATCCTATTAGGATTTAGCATAGCATAAGTATAAAATATCTTTTCATGCATGTTTTCAAAATCCACTAAGTATATAATGGAAGTAGTAGGACTTTAGATGATAGTGTAACTTGCCTTTTTGGTAGGGAATGGTGGTTCACTCCTTGATCTTGCTAATCTCACACTTTGCTAAATTCACTACAAGTCAATCAAGCAAACACCAAATCAACTAACATTCCACACCAAAGTCAAACAACAATTTCACACTCACAAAGTAGTTGGAATCTAAGTCATGCATAAGTATGCAAAGATTGGTACTATTGCAAGGATGGTCTCTACTAGGTTTATGACTTTGTAAGGTTCCAAATTGGTCATTTAACAACATGGCAAAGTCCTTTGTAATTTGGGTTTTATCTCAAGACCATTTTAAAATCCATTCATCATTTTATGTGGGGAAATTATTTTTATCAAACAAAACTTTATGTTTTTCACCAAGTGAGTTGCTCTTTCAAAGCTTGGTGTTTTGGGTTAGTAAGTTTGGTCCAAGACATTTTCACAAAGTTTTCCTTGCAAAAACATTTCCATAGTAAAATCAATAATTTTTATATGGCTAGAAAATGGCTAAGTTAAATAACTCAACCTAAATTATACCATAATAATTTTTAACACCAAGGGTTGATTCCTAGGGTCAGTAAGGTCACTATAAATCATTTTGCAAAGGTTTTGTCATTAAATTCAATTTTAAACAATTTTTATACTCTAAACAAGCTTACAAAATAATCTGCAAAAACAGGCAAACAAGCATTTACTATTTTCCAAACTAAGGCCATGGTTGGCTAGGGCTTGTTCTCCTGAATCCATTGATATAAAATTTGTCAAATTTGGACGTGTGGTTTGAAAGTTACAATGGTTTGAAAATGGCTTTTAAATCTGGTTTCTAATTCAGTTTTTAATCAGAACAGGGACACGCGGCAGGATTCTATTGGACGGTACCGTTTCGTCTGGATCACGTGCTGCGGACCGTTAGATCAAGTGGCATCGCACGGCGCTGGCTGTGTACCTCTTCGAGTTTAAGTGATCTAATCTCGCTCGTTCAAACTAGATCTGACGGCTGTGGGGTGCTCGACCATAGACGGGCGGCGTTGCGACGGCTGCTGGCGGCGGCGACTCTGTTTCACGGCGGCGCCGGCGATACAGGAAGCGAAGCAGAGGGGAAGTGTGCTCACCGGGTTCGCTGACGCTCGCTGATGCTCAACGTGGTACTGGTTGGTGATGGGGCGCACTGGGTCGGGCTTGATTGCTCGCCGGAGTTGAAGACGGCGTCGGGCGCGTCAGATGGTCGTCGTGGACGGTGCTGTGGATCATCTCAAAGCGAAATGACGACACGGTTAGATGCGCAGGAACAAGACAGAGTCGGGTGCGTGAACTAGAAGGCGCGGGGCGGTCAGATACTACCTGTGGGCTTCGCCGGAGATGAAGCAGACGGTGGCGACGGTGGTCGTTGTCGAAGGCGAGGTTACAGGGTACCCGCGGTCGAGTTGGATGCACTAGCAGATGCGCCTGAGAGTGGAGAAGCTGCTAGGGTGCTTAGGGATGCAAGGGGCGGTGGAGTTTCGTCGGAATCATCGCCGGAACATCGTCGGGGCGGTGGCGGTACAGAGAGAATTGGAGGCAGCCTAGGCCATGAAGTTATATGCTTGCAAATTATATGCTGGGAGTTAGCAGAACCGTGCTGTCACGGGGAACGCTTTTAACACTTTTTGGGTATCCTATCCAGTTGATACCTTGCTCTTTTGTTTGCGGATGTCGATGGTGTGAAATAAAAGGGGAGATTGTGAGTTCATGGAGTATATATATGTGTTAGAGAAACGCCTGGGCCGCTAGCCTAAGCCATGCCTAATCATGGTAGAAACTTGCAGCATCACCATAATGAGCATTCTGTGAAGCATCCTCAATAAAAGCTATGCACATAGTAAATAAAAAGATCGTTGAGATGCTCATTGTCTGCTTTCCTTGTCATTTTAATCATGGGATAGCTCCTGTATCATGTGCAAGGGGTACCCCGTTGGCGGTTCTCTATGATATGCATGTATGCACAATGCCAAGAACTTGCAGGTAACCAAAGTTGAGTAGCATGCGGAGCGGCCCTCGTACTCAAGGGATATGGGATTTCCAGTTTATGGTCTGTCAAGCATATAACTCATATTGGACCTCACTTTCACCTTAACCATATGAAGATGCCTATGATAGGGGCAATGAGAGCTCAAAGCTAATGAGTACCTTCCTTTGAGCATTAGGAAGCCTTTCAAACTTTTCAAAACCATTTCCACTTCCTTGTTGAGTCACCACTTATTCTATGAGCACCTTCTTGAGAGCATAGTTGTCATTCTTGTGTTTGTTCCAAAACTTGGTTAATTATGTCATGACTTTGATGCTTGTATCTCTGATATTTTTACCTCTAGTCTTCGCCTGAACTTCAGAGGTGCGTTGGCATTCATATTGTGCTCTACAAACAAAGGCAAGCGAGATACCATTCTATCATACCTTACTATGAGCATTGCAATGTTGCTTATATTTATGTTCCATGCTACTTATTGTTATTGAGTTGGTTTCTCTTCATAGCTTGCAATGACTATTGAGTAGACTTGGCTGCATCCTTCTTATTATGAATGGTTCAATTATCTACTCCTGTGCTCAGAATATATACATCATATGAAGCAAATGTGTTCATGAAAGTTCTTTTATCGCACTCAGTTTTCAACTGAATTGCTTGAGGACAAGCAATAAGCTAAGCTTGGGGGAGTTGATACGTCCAAAATGTATCTACTTTCCCGAACACTTTTGCTGTTGTTTCTCCTCTAAACTTGTGTGATTTGGATACAACTAACAAGGACTAACGCTATTTTTAGCAGAATTACCTTGGCGTCTAGTTTTTATGCAGAAAATCAACTATCAGGAAAAATCCCGGAAAATATGCCAAAAATTATATTTCGCCAGAACATCCACGGAGCCAGAAGACGAAATGGCGTGGAGGCCTGGGGGGCCCACACCCCTGCCAGGCGCGGGTGGGCCCAGCCCCACGCCTAGGGGGGTGCGGCCACCCCAGGCACCCCCTTGGGCTCCCTCTTTGCCTATAAGTTACCCCTTGGCCTAAAAACCGAGGGGAGGGGGGTTGGACGTTTTCTAGAGAGAGTTTCGCTCCACCACCACCATCAGAAACCAAGATTCGGATCCAGAAACTCCATTCTGGCACCCTGTCGGGACGGGGAATTTGGAGAGGATCATCGCCATCGTCATCACCAACGCCTCTCCATCAACCATCGATGTTTCCCTCATCCATGAGTGAGTAATCCCCCGCTGTAGGCTATGGGGATGGTAGGGATTGGATGAGTTCTATCGTGTAATCGAATAAGATTGTTAGGGCATAGTGCCTAGTATCTCTATTAGTGTTATTTGACTTTGCTGCAACTTGTTGTGCTTAATGCTTGTCACTAGGGCCCGAGTGCCATGATCTCAGATCTGAACTTATTATTGAATCATCATGATAGTATTGTTTGTGATCTTATCTGCAAGTTCTATACACATATCATTGTCCGGTTCTAAATGCCCTGAAGTGACAGAAATTGGGACAACCGGAGGGGGTGACTGTGGTGTGAGGATCACATGTGTTCACGGAGTGTTAATGCTTTGCTCCGGTGCTCTATTAAAAGGAGCACCTTAATTGCCAATAGTTCCCTAGAGGCCTCGCTGCCACGGGCTTGCTAGACAAAAGATGTTGTGCAAGTTCTCTCTACGAGCACGTATGACTATATATGGAGCATATACCTAGGATTGTTTAGTACTTGGGTGCTTATTCTTATTTATCTGCAATTCCCTAGCTCTTGAAGTTACATGTTTAGACTCGTCCATGCAACGCCCGTCCATCCATCCCTATGCCTACCACACTCGAATCCCACTGTTTACTGTTACTGTTACTATTGCTCCTATTTTGCTGTTGTTGCTTTGATGTTGCTACAAAAAATTGTTGCTACTGATAAACTTCTGTGAGCAAGAACTATTTCCAGGTGCAGCTGAATTAACAACACAGTTGTTAAGCCTTGCAAGTATTCTTTGGCTCCCCTTGTGTCGAATCAATAAATTGGGTAATACTACCTGCGAAGACTGTTGCGATCCCCTATACTTGTGGGTCATCACACCCTCTCGGAGAGGGGAGATCACCCTGGAGGCCTTCTTCATCACCATGCCAGCCTCCGGTGTGATGCATGAGTATTTCATCCTTGGACTATGGGTCCATAGCAGTAGCTGGATTGTAGTTTGTCCTACTTTGTGCTATCATGTTTAGATCTTGTGAGCTCCGCTCATGATCAAGATCATGTATTTGTAATCCTATATGTTGTGTTTGTTGGGATCCGATGGATATTGAGTACTACGTCAAGATTGATTATTGATTCTATCATGTATATGTTATTTGTGATCTTGCATGCTCTCCGTTGCTAGTAGATGCTTTGGCCATGTAGATGCTTGTAACTCCAAGAGGGAGTATTTATGCTCGATAGTAGGTTCATGCCTCTAGTAATCTGCAGAAGTGACAGAAATCTCTAAGGTTGTAGATGTGATGTTGCTGCTAGGGAGAAAACAACAATCCTTTGTCCAAGGGGCAATTGTATTGTTTACTTTACACACTTTGCTTAATGCAATTATTTTTTGCTTGCAACTTAATACTGGAGGGGTTCGGATGATAACCTGAAGGTGTATTATAAGTCATAGATGCAGTTGGATTACGGTCTATGTATTACTCCTTCCGTTTACAAATATAAGACATTTTAGCTTTGTGAAATGAATGTATCTAGACCCATTCTAGTATATGGGTTCACTCCGAACCTCTACGAACCTATATACTAAAAGATGTCTAAATACATTCGATTCACAAGGCTAAAACATCTTATATTTCTAAATGGAGGGAGTATGTTGTAATGCCCAAACGAATCTCATAGCGATCATCATGACATGTATATGCATTGTTATGCTTTCTCTATCCTGTCAATTGCCCAACTGTAATTTTTTCACCCAACATGCTATTTATCTTACGGAGAAACACCTCTAGTGAACTGTGGACCCCGGTCCATTCCTTTCCACTGATATTCAATCTACTCCCTACTGTAATTACTTTCTGCAATTCCTACAAAGCAACTACTTTCTTCCACACTATACATTTAATCCTTTGTTTTCAGCAAACCGATGAGATTGACAACCTCACTATAAGTTGGGGCAAAGTATTGTGGTTGTGTTGTGCAGGTTCCAAGTTGCTAGAAACACCTTGGGAGTTAGTTCTTTCTCCAGTGTTGACATGGTTATACCCTACGGGTATGTAACTTCAGCATACCTAGTCCAGCCCAAGGAAGGCCCACGGCAGACATACGCTGGCCCATGAAGATTTTCGGGTGGCCAAGGCCCATGACGTCTTCGGATCCTTGGAGAGCAAGACTAGAGGAGATAGGAAATTCAAAGGGGTAAAACCCTAGAACTTGTAACCGACTAGGACTACGCCCGGGACCTGCCTAAGTCTATATAAAGGCCAGGAGGGCACGTCCTAGGGCAACTCGACTCATACTTTCGCACACGCATCCACGCCAGATCGAATCTGCGCACCCTGTAACCTTCGGTTCCGCCGTAATCAAAGAGCAGACAAGCAGGAGTAGGGTTTTCCCTCCGGGGGCCTGAACCTGGGTAAATCTCGTGTCCCCTGGTTGCTTGTCTGTTAACCGTGCCACGATCTCCAGCATCCCCATATTCTCCAAAACCCAAGTCCATAACAATGCGCATTGACGAGATTAAACCTCGTCAACTATTTCGATAACCTTGGTTTCATAACTGAGGGAAACTTGTTGTTGTGCTCATCATACCTTTCACTTGGGGTTCCCCAACGAGCTCTCCATCATTTGAGCCATCACCTGTCGTGGCGACGCCGCAGCCCGCGGTGAAGGAGTCATAACTATAATGCTCGTGGTGAGCTCACGCAACACAAGATCGACAAATCACGTGCAAAACATGTGTGCTCCAAGGAATCGGAGGACAAGGACACGGAGCTCTGTGGCCCCAGATTCTTCAGAAAAGCCATACGGTAGACTCGGATGCCCAAGGGCCTCAAGCTCCCGTCGGACAACCCAAAGTTCGACGGCCTACAGGAGCCGAAGATCTGGATAGATGACCACATCTCATTGGTCAAACTGCACGGCGGAAGCAGGAATACATCCATGCAACGCCTTCAGCTATAGCTGAAGGGTGCAGCCAGAGCCTGGCTCAATAACCTTCCCTTCGGTTACGTCCACAGTTGGGAGGATCTGGTCTACAGCTTCATCAAGGAGCTGCGCGCCTGTTGCCAACGGTCCAACGAATCGATCTGCTCCTACGTATAGCGTTGGTCCGTCATCAAGAACTCTGTCGAGGACATCTCAGAGGAGAGGCAATCGACGCCTTTAACAACGGCGTGAGGCACCACGAACTCAGAGAGGAGCTGGGATGGATCAAGCCCAAAACCATCGATCATCTGATGGACATCACCAACCGCTGGGCGGATGGTGAAGATGCCGTCAACCGAACACATTCATATGACAAAGATGACCTCGGCCATAGACGTGACCGCCGAGGAAAAAGAAGAGCGTGCATCTATGCCGATCGCGATGAGGTAGATATGGTCGCGGCTGGCTACACTGACCGCTATGAGAACGGGAACCACAACAGCGAATACCACGACGGAGGCTACTGCGACAGCTGGAAACCCGCACAATTGTGGCAACGCCTCACTCGAGATGACGAGCCGTCCACGTTCGACAAGCTGCCGGGTCCCTGCACCATCCAGTTCTACATCGACAAGCACGATGGTAAGAAGAAAAACAAGCATCTGCTCAAGGGCTACAAGGAGTTACAGAATCTCCACGAGGGGTACGCCCAATTGCGGCGCGACATAGTGAACCAAGGGTTCGACTTCATCACTAGGCCCATCGCATATGGTGCACCACCACCGCCACCCGGAGGACCCGCACAGCCTATGGCTGCGCCGACCCAGAACAATGGTGCAGAGTCATACCCACGATCGTTGGGTGCCATGATGATACTAAAGGGACGTCCATCCAACATGATCCAGAAGACAATCACCTGCCAGATAAACCTGGCTGTCACCTATCCACCAGTCATACCTGAGTACCTCAGCGGCTCGGAGTCATGCATCACCTTTGATCGATCGGATCAACCCTGCCAAATACCTCGCCCAGGCCACTCTGCCCTGGTGCTCGAGGCACAGATCGGTGGATTCGAAATGATTCGCGTATTCATGGACGATAGCAGTGGCATCAATCTGTTGTTTCCTGGCACACTCGAACCCATGCGGATCCTGCTCACCAGCCTGGAGGCATCCTACACGACCTTCCACGACATAGTCCCATGGAAAGGAGTGTACCCCTGGGAAAAATATGGCTCAACGTCATCTTCGGCACCCATAAGAACTTCAGGCATGAGCGACCTGAGTTCGGGGTGGTTTACTATCCTTTGCAATACCACACCATCCTCGGTCGTGTGGCATTCGCAAGATTACTGGCAGTACCGCACTATGCGTACCTCCTGCTGAAGATGCCAGGGCCCAATGGTGTCATCACCGTTCCAGGAAGCTTCACCAAGTCCGATAGTTGCGACAGAGATGTCAACAAAATCTCCCAGTCTTTCGGCATGCAAGAGGAGCTCGTGAGGTTGAAGGAGTCGACAGACAACAGTCTGCCCCTGTGACTAAGCAAAACGCACCCGAGCTGTCGTTCGACTCTACAGTCGACACCAAGGCGGTGCAGATCCACCCGATGGACCCCACCAAGACGGACCTGATTGCCAACAACCTGAGTCCCGCATAGGAACTCCTGCTCGTTGAATTCCCTTGTGAGCGCTGGGAAATCTTCGCCTGGTGTCCTGCGGACATGCCAGGAGTTCCTAGGGAATTCTCCGAGAACACACTCAATGTATACCTGTATGTGCGTCAAGTGAAGCAAACGATGCGTCGACTGTCCGAGGGAAGACCAGAGGCAATCGGCATCGAAGTCAACAGACTCCTTGATGCCAACTTCATTAGGGAGATCAAATAAAGCACCTGGGTAGCTAACCCCGTGATGGTCCCTAAGAAGGGCACGGACATCCTGCGGATGTGCGTGGGCTTTACGACGCTTAACAAGCGCTGCCCAAAGGACCACTTTCCCCTACCACAGATCGACCAAATCATCGATTCCACTACGGGATGTGAACGTATCTCGTTCCTTAACGCCTATTCAGGCTACAATCAGATTCGACTAAAGGTCGAGGACTAGGAGAAGACGGATTTCATTACTCCGTTCGAGGTCTTCTTCTACAACACAATGCCTTCTGTTCTCAAGAACGTAGGTACAACCTATAAAAGGTGCATGCAGGCCTACCTGAAGAACCAAATTGGTCAAAACATTCAGGTCTATGTCGACGACATAGTATTCAAGACCAAGGAGATCCAAACATTGATCGAAGATCTCCGTGAGACATTCGATAACTTTGATCGATACAGGATAAAGCTGAACCCGGAAAAGGTGCCTTCGGCGTCCCATTCGGACAATTGCTCGGGTACTTCATCTCTGAGGTATCGAGGCTAACCCGAAGAAAATCAAGGGTATACTAGCCATGGAGAAGACGAAGAACGTCAAAGGAGTCCAACAGCCAGTTGGGCAAATTGCGGCGCTCAGCAGGTTCATCAGCCGCATGGGTGAAAAGGCTCTCCCCTTCTACCAGTTGCTCCACAAGTCGGACAAATTCGAGTGGACGACTAAAGCTGACGAGGCTTCGAAGACCTCAAAAGTTTGCTCTGTACATATCCCGTGTTGGTAACGCCAACGGAGAGATAACCCATGCTCCTCTACATCGCTGCAACGCACCAGGTGGTCAGCACAACACTTGTGGTCGAACGACCCAAGGATGGCAAAACCCACAGGGTGCAATGACCGGTGTACTACCTTAGCGAGGTGTTAACACCTACAAAGTAGAGGTACCCTCACTACTAGAAGCTGACATATGGCATATTCATGACC
This sequence comes from Avena sativa, assembly GCA_916181665.1. Taxonomy (NCBI): domain Eukaryota; kingdom Viridiplantae; phylum Streptophyta; class Magnoliopsida; order Poales; family Poaceae; genus Avena; species Avena sativa. The sequence continues at coordinate 20,170,136 of OV702284.1, forward strand.
GTGCGTCGACTGTGCTACTACTTCCAGGAGCACCAGATAGTGGTCGTCAACGACGCACCTCTATCACACTGATACGCCCAATTTGCATCACCATTCTATATCATAATTTACCTCTATTCATTGATATTTGTCTTATTATGAGGTATTACTTATGGCTTTTCATTTGTTTATGCATGTTGGATGATTCTTGGAGGATGGACTGCCAGAGTCTGTATTCTGATGGAAAAGAAGGCGTTTCGGTGCAATTTCGAAAGATCAGAAAAATACCAGAAAAATATGGAAACATATTATTTTACCAGAGGACGAAGGAAGCCAGAAGAAGGGACGAAGAAGGGCCTCAGGGGGCCCACACCTCCCTAGGCACGGGCCCACCTGACCCCGCGCCTAGGGCAGGTGTGGCCCACCTGCCCGGCCTCCGACTCCGCCCCTTCGCCTATATCTTCCCTTCGAAACCCTAAGGCTTGAGAGCGACCACAGATAGATTTCCGCCGCCTCTGGGGGGCGGAAAACACCGAGAGAGAAAGATCTCTCCGGCAAATAGATTTTTGCCGGGGGAATTCCTTCCCAGAGAGGGGAGACCGTCGCCATCAACACCGTCATAAAGCTAGGCTTCATCGGGATCATCATCATCATCCACACCATCATCTCCACTCCGTCCCGTTGTAACAATTGTGTTGTATATTGCTGTAGTTCTTAGGGCAAACTTTCCCGGTGTTGATTACTATTGTAGTTGATGCTTGTGAGTGGAACCATTGGATGATTGTTTATGTTCAGATTGTTATCCATTACCATATCATCTTTGATCTTGATCCATATGATGTCTTGTGAGTAGTTCGTTTAGTTCTTGAGGACATGGGAGAAGTCATGTTGTTAGTAGTGAATCTGTGATGAGTTATTATTCAATGGTTTAGTATTTAAGTTGTGGTGCTATTCTTCTAGTGGTGTCATGTGAACATCGACTACATGATACTTCACCATTTATGGGCCTAGGGGAATGCATTGTGTATTTGGCTACTAATTGTGGGGTTGCCGGAGTGACAGAAACCTGAACCCCCGTTAGGACACCTTTGCACAAGGGAGCGTAGGATCTCAGAGTTTAAGGCTGTGGTTAGATTTATATCTTAATTACTTTCCTATAGTTACGGATGTTTGCAGGGGGTTTAATCACAAGTATGCATTAGTCCAAGGAAGGGTGGTATGTTCGCACAGGTTCACCCACACAACACTTACATTACCAGAGAAGAGTACTGAGCTATTTGAAGCGAAAGCACTTGACAGAATTCCCATGTGTCCTCGAGAACGTTTGGTCCTTATAAGTATTTCCACTGGATTGTCCTTTGCTAAGAAAGGATTGGGCCACTTGCTCCGTTTGTTTGTTACTTCTGTTACTTGCTCTTTGTTTTGTTGCCTTGTCAGAAAACCACTAAAAATCCATTTGCTAAGTATTCACAGGGATTTCCTACTCCATACCACTGTTCAACACCTTCTGCTCCTCGGTTAGATTGACACTCATATTTATCGAAAGTATTACGATACACCCCTATACTTGTGGATCATCACATACATCCCAAACAACCCCGAAGAAACAGGGCGAGTGGCCCTCTAGGGCGTTGAGTTATCCCCATGGGACATCATATATGAGCGTCGCACCGCCATTAAGTCGCGGGTGCTTCCTGACTTCTTTGTCCACTGGATGTAGCTGCAGCTCCCGGATACTCCAAACATGTCTCAGCTTTGACAATGCACTTCGATGGATCCAAACACGGGGAAGGAGCCGGAGCCAGAGTTATCCTAACGTCCCCCCAAGGGGACAAGATGAGATACCTACTGCATAGGAGGTTCCGCGCATCCAACAACGAGGCTGAATACATAGCGCTGATCCACGGCATGTGGATGGCTAAAATCTGTGGCGCCACGTGACTAGTCATCTAAGGAGACTCCAATCTCGCCATCCAGCAGACAATGAACCAGTGTGACGCTGTCAGCGACAACATGATCGCCTACAGTGACCTCTATAACTCACTCAAGGGAGACTTCGACGGCTGCGAACTCTGGCATGTCGGCCGAGAAAGCAACAAGGAGGCCGACAAGCTCTCCAACATTTGCTCCACCTGCGCTTCGGTACCGCCAGGCATCTTCCTCGAACAAATCTGCGAGCGCTCTATTAAGCGCAAAACTCCCAAGGGCATAGCCGATGCAACGGGACACTCGGGGGGTAGCGCCACCCAAAAAACGGAGGCACCTGAAGAACTAGATATACAGACATCGAGCTAGTGAGCCCCATGCAGGTCCTAGCAATCGAGCAAACATGGACTCAACCATATGTTAGGTACCTAATAAGCAAATAACTCTCCGATGACCCAGCGGATGCCAGGCAGATCGCTCGCCATTCAAAAGCTTTCACCATCATCAACGGCGATCTATACAAACAAAGCATCACTAGGGTACTCTAGAGATGCGTCACCAATAGAAATGGGAAGAGCATCCTCCTCGACATCCACGAAGGCATCTGCGGCCACCACGCCGATATTCGCGCCCTAGTCGCCAAGGCTCTGCAAGCTGGCTTGTAGTGGCCGACTGCGATGCACGACACCAAGGACATCGTCGAGAAGTGAAACGCCTTCCAACGGTTTGCCAAAAAACCACACGCACCAGGATCAGAGCTACGACCCATACCATTAGCCTAGACCTTCGCTCAATGGGGACTCGACATGGTCGGCAAGCTACAAAAATTATCACCCGGAGGATACGTCTTCCTCCTGGTGGCAGTCGACAAATTCACCAAGTGAATTGAGGCTATGCCCGTTACCAACCAAACTAGTGTCACTGATGTCAAGTTCTTCCAGTCCATCGTCTACAGGTTCGGGGTGCCCCATAACATCATCACCGAAAACGGCATGAACTTCACCTCGAAGGAGTTCCAAAGTTTGGGGTAAGACTTGTGAATGGCACCAGCTTAGCTTCTGCAGTGGTTATCAACAGTATTCCCCAGGGCACAAGTCAAGTTATCCTTGCATGAAAGATTTCGAAGGTGGCTCATACTGTTGCTTCAGCATCATGCAAGAATAATGTCAAAGTAACAAGCAAATACCCACATCTTCTCCACCTCCACTTAAATCAATAGAAACGATTTTTATTCTAAAATAAAACTAGAAACTTATCTTGGGAAGTTCATAGTGGCAAATAAGGTAGATTACGATATTCTGAAGCCCTGTATATCAGAAAATACAACCAGCAATCTATTATTATCCACAACTGCCATTGCAGAGGTAAGGAGAAGGAAAAATGCAGCTTGTCCATTCTTCTAAGAGATTAATAGGTTACACCATATAAAATACTAGCATAATGCCTAATTAACAAACAACATCACTAGTTGTCCCCCAAAGTTTCCAGGTGTGGCTAATTGGAGAAGGTCTAGATGCTGCTGAGCAGTACAGGGCACAGAAAGGAACATAGTTTATCCCATACTCGTAGTTCCCACCAAAAATGCTACGAAAGGACTGTTGCACCTATTTGACAACTCCTGCAATGGGTTTACCCAAATCAATGCAAAATGTCTACTCATGCGAGGTAATATGGTCGCATTGAACTGTAGCCGTGGAAGGACTTGGGTACATCATTTATTTACCGGTCTCCATTGTTTTTAGAATTGGCTGCCAAGGAGGGTGATGAGCGCATGGTGTATTGCTGGAATTGTTCATGCATTGGAGGGATGGAACGAAGACGACTGCGGAGACACAATGCTAGACATGGAGAAAGCATGATCTGCTGCCATTATGCATGGTTTCGCCCTGTCACTCAAGTTTGATGTGTTGATTGCAAGTCGGTGGAATAAGTTCTAGATAGCAATGCCATGATTAAAACATGTTATGGTATATGGAGTCAACAGTCATTATATTGGACAACACAAATGTAATGCCTTAGTAGTTTGAGATTCCATGGTTGGCTATTTATTAAAAAAATGAATCTTGTATGATCAGAGACCCGCGATGAAGAAATTATGCACTACTATTTGTTCCATCAATAATGCAAATTAGCAAAGAAACAAGCATGTGACATTGTTGTGCATTCTATAAATGTAGAGTTTGGTACGATATAACTCGTTCACAATCCATAAAGACAATCATAAATACAAGGTAGCAGACAGTGATTCAATATTCTCTTATTAGCTTGACCAGCATAAGATCTCCTAAAAGAAGACAGTGATTCAATATTCTCTTATTTCACATTTCCACCAGCGAATTTTATCGTCAAAAAAATATTACCACTATAAACATGTACACTTCAGATCGTCCCTAAATTTTGCAATCGAAGTATATGGTAAGCATATGAGCATGTAACAGCTGAAGCCTAAGGATATGCCCACTTACTAGGAGTGAGATTGAGTGAAAATTGTTAGAGTATGTAATATATGATCGTATACGATACGGAGTAGTACTCCGATCGTATACGTACATCCACTGTATTGCCACGTAGGGAGCTTTTCCCTACCTATATAACACGCAACCGATGGCCCGAAAGGGCAGGCATCGTTCCACGAAAACCAACATGGTATCAGAGCCATCCTCTTCCCTTCCCTAGCCGCCGCACAACCCTAACACCCTAGGCCGCCGCCACAGCCCTGCCGCCGCCGCCGCGTTCTGCCGCCCCCGCCGCATCTGCCGCCGCCGCTCTACAACAATAAGCCAAAAACCGCCGCCGCAACAAAACAACAAAACCCTAGACACACAAAACAAAAACCAAATCAGATCGTCGCCGCTGCAACCCTCTTGCCGCCGCCGCATCTACAAACGGTTGCTCGCTATGGGATCTTCCTCCGCTCCAATCTCTCTTGATGCCGCACTGGGATCTCCACCATCCCAGCTTCTCACGCGCGACAACGCGCTTGTCTGGAAAGCCCTTGTTCTTCCTGCACTTCGTGGCGCTCGTGTCCTTGCTCTTGTCGAGGGCACTGAGAAAGCCCCAGAGGAACTGATGGAAGCTGAAGATGCCAAGGGAAAGAAGATCACCATTGAGAACCCCGATTACACCTCTTGGGTCGCGCGTGATCAACAGGTCCTTCGGTGGCTTCTCAATGCCCTGTCATCGGACGTCCTCGCCCATGTCATCGGACTCGAGACCTCTGCAGAAGTGTGGGCTGCTGTAAACAATCTCGTCTCGCCAAAGTCCAAGACCAGAATTCAGGAGCTTCGTTCCGCCCTCAATGATACTCGCAAGGGTGATCTCACCGCTGACAAATACTTTAAAAAGATGAAGTGCTTCTCCACCGAGCTCGCTGCAGCAGGCAAGCCCCTTGATGATGATGAGCTCATCTGGTACATCCTCAATGGTCTCGATACTGCATACAATAATCTGGTTACAGCTGTTCGTGCCAACCCCAATACTACCCTCACAGAGCTCCTTGGACAACTTCAAGCTTATGACAGGCTGCACAAATCTGCCGACGATGGCGGCTTCCTCTCCTCTGCCAACATCGCTCGTCGTGGTAACAGTGCTCCTTCCCGTGATGATCGCCCTCGTCAGTATGACAGTCGCCAGGACTATCGTGACCGCCAAGACCGCCCTCGCCAGGACAACCGTGCTCGTCGCGGTGACCGTCGTGGACGCTTTGATGATGATCGCCGCCGTGACAATGGTGGAGATGATCGTCGTGGACGCTATGATGATCGTCGCCGGGACGGTGGTGGAGGAGATCGTCGTGGTGATGGCGGCCGACGCAATGGTGATGGTCGTCGCAGAGACCGGGTCCCTACTCCCTTTGTTGACGTCACTTGTCAGATTTGCAAAAAATATGGGCACCCTGCCCGTGATTGTTGGTGGCGCTATCAAGATGACACTGATGATGAGGGAGACAAAGGCAACAAAAACTCTAACATGGCCTTTTATGGTGTTGATACCAACTGGTATCCTGATACTGGATCCACCGACCACGTCACTCCAGAATTGAGCAAGCTCACTCTCCATGACAAGTATCAGGGGCGAGACCAAGTACACACTGCAAATGGTAACGGTATGCACATTAGCCATATTGGTCGTTCAGTTTTATGCACCCCGAATAATTCTTTTCAGCTTAACAATGTCCTTCATGTTCCACAAGCTGCTAAAAAATTAGCATCTGTCCACAAATTTATCCTTGATAATGATGTCTATATTGAGTTTCATCCCTTCTTTTTCTTGATAAAGGATCGCGCAACACGGAGAATCCTGTTTAGAGGACCTTGTCATGGTGGCCTCTATCCTCTCATGCCTGTCGCAAATGGGTCTTCAAGGCATGCCTTCATCTCAATAAAGCCGTCTTCCTCCACTTGGCATCGACGTTTAGGACACCCTTCTTCGTTTGTTGTTCAGCAAGTTCTTAGAAAAAATAAACTCCCGTATTCCCCTGAAATAAATCCATATGTGTGTGATTCGTGTCAACTAGCCAAGAGTCATCAGTTGCCTTATCCTATTTCCACTAGTGTTTCAACTGTTCCCTTGGAACAAGTGTTCTCTGATGTATGGGGTCCTGCACCTGATTCTGTTGGTAAACACAAATATTATGTAAGCTTTATTGATGATTACAGTAAGTTTACTTGGATCTATTTCCTTAAAAGGCGTTCTGATGTTTATCAAGTTTTCCTCAATTTTCAACAATATGTTGAACGCAAGTTTGCTCGAAAAATTGTTACTATGCAAACTGACTGGGGTGGTGAGTATGAGAAGCTTAACAGTTTTTTTTCAAACCATTGGCATCACCCATCATTTTTCATGCCCTCATGCTCACCAACAAAATGGTTCTGCTGAGCGCAAACATCGTCACATAGTGGAGGTTGGTCTCTCCCTTCTTGCTCATGCCTCTCAAATTTTGGGATGAAGCATTTCTCACAGCCACCTTTCTCATCAATTTACTCCCTAGAAAAGTTCTTAACTTTGAGTCTCCCACCGAACGCCTCTTAAACATCAAACCCAACTATGATGCTCTACGCATTTTTGGCTGTGCGTGTTGGCCCAACCTTCGTCCCTATAATACACGAAAGTTAGCTTTCTGTTCCAAACGATGTGTTTTCCTGGGATATAGTCCTCTCCATAAAGGTGTCAAATGTCTTGATCTTCAAACCGGACGCGTCTATATTTCTAGAGATGTGGTCTTCGATGAAAATGTTTTTCCCTTCGCTGCCTTACATCCCAATGCTGGCTCTCGTCTTCGTGACGAAATTCTCTTACTTCCTTCATCAGCACCTTCTAATTTTGGGGATGCAGAAACTAACGATCATATGCATGCTATAGTACCTGTTACTGTTCCTCCTACTGTTGCCTTGCAGGGTGCCGCTCATACCCATGACAATTATGCTCAAGACAGTGCCTCAGATGCTTCTAATTCTACTGCTGAAAATCAGTCACATGAAGACGAAACTGGCGCTGAAAATGATGTTGATTCTTCAGAACATTCCCTTCCTTCCACTGATCACGAGGCAGATTCCGCTGTTGATCCCGATGCAGATCTTCCCGCCCACTCCTCGGCTGCCGCGCCCAGCTCGCCTGCCCCTTCGCGCGTCCGTCAGCCGCCTGCCTCTCCTGTTTCCCGCCCACGCGCGGACGCGAGCGATGCTGCCTCTCCTAGCTCGCCGCGTGGAGGCATGTCCCCTGCCCGCTCGGACGGCAGTGGATCCCCTGCGTCGCCCAACCCTGTGGCCCCTCCTGCCAGCGCTGGATCTTCTGCATCCAGTGACTCCTCACCGCCACCACCGCCATCTCCTCCTGCGCCTCGCACACGTCTTCAAAAAGGTATTATCCAACGCAAAGTATATACTGACGGTACTATCCGATATGGTATGTTGTCCTCTACAGGTGAACCAAAAGGCTTGACTGATGCTCTCAATGACACACATTGGCGCACTGCCATGCAAGATGAATATGATGCACTCATGGCAAATAAAACATGGACGCTGGTTTCTCCTAGCACAAATAAAAATGTTATTGACTGCAAATGGGTCTATCGTATCAACCGACGCGCTGATGAAACTATTGATCGCTACAAGTCCCGGTTAGTTGCCAAAGGATTCAAACAACGGTATGGTGTTGACTATGAAGACATGTTCCGTCCTGTTGTTAAAATAGCAACTATTCGCATTGTTCTCTCCATCTCTGTTTCCCGTGGATGGAGCTTGCGGCAGCTAGATGTGAAGAACGCGTTTCTACATGGTGTTCTGGAAGAGGAGGTCTACATGAAGCAACCCCCAGGTTTTGAACATCCTGATGCTCCTCATCACATCTACAGGCTGGACAAGGCACTTTATGGACTCAAGCAGGCTCCTCGAGCCTGGTACTCCAGGATAAGTAACAAGCTCCAAGATTTTGGTTTCATTCCATCCAAGGCTGACACTTCTCTGTTTCTATATGACCACTCTGGCATTACTATTTTTCTACTCATTTATGTTGATGATATTATTGTCACCAGCTCCTCAGATACTGCCATCTCCACACTGCTCAAGGATCTTAATGTTCATTTTGCTATCAAGGATCTTGGAGACCTTCACTATTTCCTTGGTATGGAGGTAAAAAGAACACATGGTAATTTGCTCCTTACTCAAGACAAATATGCTCGTGATCTTCTCGCCAAAGTTGGGATGCTTGACTGCAAGCCTGCACCCACTCCCTTGTCCTCGTCCGAGCCATTATCTCTTCATGAAGGTACTCCTCTTGGTGCTGATGATAGCTCCCAGTATCGCAGTATTGTTGGGGCACTTCAGTATCTCACTCTTACACGCCCAGACCTGTCCTTTTCTGTCAATAAGGTTTGTCAATATCTGCATGCACCAACCACTGCCCACTGGACAGCAGTCAAACGCATACTTCTCTATGTAAAGGATACCTCGGCTCTTGGACTCACTTTTCGAAAATCATCATCCACTCTTCTTAGTGCTTTTTCAGATGCAGATTGGGCTGGTTGTCTTGATGATCGTCGCTCCACTGGCGGTTTTGCTGTTTTCATTGGTCCAAACCTAGTATCCTGGATAGCTAAGAAACAAGCAACTGTCTCTCGTTCTAGTACTGAAGCTGAGTACAAAGCTCTTGCTAATGCTAGTACAGAATTGATTTGGGTTGAAGCTGTTCTTGCTGAACTTGGTGTCACCCTACGTGAGAAGCCATGTCTTTGGTGTGATAATCTGGGCACCACTTTCTTGTCAACCAACCCAGTCTTTCATGCTCGTACCAAACACATTGAGATTGACTACCATTTTGTTCGAGAACGTGTCACCAACAACAAGCTTGCAATCAAGTTTATCTCTACCAGAGATCAGATCGCTGATGGATTTACTAAAGCCCTGCCTGTTCAGCGTCTTCGAGAGTTTCAACGTAATCTAAACCTCTCCTGTGGTTTAGATTAAGAGGGGATGTTAGAGTATGTAATATATGATCGTATACGATACGGAGTAGTACTCCGATCGTATACGTACATCCACTGTATTGCCACGTAGGGGGCTTTTCCCTACCTATATAACACGCAACCGATGGCCCGAAAGGGCACGCATCGTTCCACGAAAACCAACAAAAATATGAAGCAATTTTAATACTCCCAAAAACAATGTCACTGATTTGTGACACATCCTCTTTGGGACTGAGTTAGTCGAATGGATAAAAGGAATCCCAGAATGAAAATACTGACGGGAGAGGAGTAGGAACGGCAGGCAGCCTTACCGAGGCCTATGTGGGAGACCAACATAGGCTTAGCAAGGCACACTATTGTGCTCCGCCTCGCACCAACAGGCTACGCGGCCGCCGCGAAATCTTCTTCGGCGGCCGGCACGGAAGACCACTCGAGATGGCCATTAGGAATGGGCGACTAAAAGCTTTAAGATGGTTTCGTTGCGGGCTGACTATATGGGCTGATAGCCAAGTTACATCACCGAACCAAAGGATGGGTTCTCTTTCCCTAAGAAAAGGAAAACGCCACTCCCTCACTTTTCCAGAGCCACAGCTCCACTGACGAGACCCTCCTTTTTTAAACAGAAGGCGGCAACGTCTAGCTTTATAAATTAGGAATTTCTATTTTTTTTTGTCCATGGTTCGTTAATTGTAATCAGTTTTCCCTATCCGCCTAACCTTTCCTCACTTTTGTCCATCTCCTTCTTAGAAACTCATTCAAGTGCTCGAACGACAGTTGCCGTCAGGTTGACCATTGGCTAACATGTGGGGCCGCGCGATGTGGGACCATGTGGGGCCGGTTGATTAGTAATGCGTTATGCTTAGGTGTGAGGTCATTCCATCTGGGACTGCATGGGGCCGTTTTGTTGGTAACGTGTTATGGGGACGTGGTGTGGAATCATGTGGAGCGCGTTTGATAGTTACGTGCGCCCCTGTCTTCTAAATTAGAAAAAAATTGTTATTTTTATGATTAGACTTTTTAAGAGCGCCTTTTCCCCCTCTATCTCGCTAACAGTTGTGTTTTTTTCCCAAAAAAGGTAGCGAATCTAGAGCAGCTTTTCTCTTTATTTATTGTTTCTTTTGACCCTCGTTTTTTCAATCTAGTAGCAAATTTAGAGCAGCAAATCTAACCAGCACCATAGATACATATTGTGCGTCACATTTTTTCCATCGTGTCTAATCCTGACGACTTAGTTGTGCAGTTATACCCTCGAGTGTAACACTGGCAGTTTGGTTATACTTAGTTTTGCCCTCCAGCACTAACACTGCCGTGTGCAATATACTCACTTTTACCCTCCGGTGGCTGGTCAAAAGAGAGTCAACAAATGGGTTTTAGCTAGCTAATTGAGTCATTTTATGCATAACAAATTCAAAAAGATCAAAACATAGTGGCATCTATCCAGGAAGTCTTATTATGTGACCTGCTACCATAAGAAATGTATATAAATCAAGTTTTAATATAAATCATAACTTTTCAAATCACCTACTATCTATGAAGGTTCATGGCTTCCAACTCAAGCCTCTTCTCAAAACATCCCTCCCCAAAACATAGTTTGTCTGAATGAGGCAATAATTGTCAAACTGATGTATATATGAATTGCAAATAGTTTGATGTATGGCAAGATGTATTTTATTGTATAAAATAAGCATTTTCATTTTTTAAATCTCTTTCTATTTTCTTTTTGAATCCCTTTGTCATTTTTATCCTTGGTTTTTAAGTTCTACTCAGTTTTGCCCTTGGTTTTTAAGTTCTACTCAGTTTTCTCCTCTCTCTTAGTCACAAACTCTCACACATGTGCTCATCTTGGTTGCTACGCTCTGATTGGTTGAGACAGTTGTCACACGGATCGTGCCCACCAACCGTTGATCCTCGATGATCTAACGGACAGGATAACCCCTATATTTGTCAGGGGCACCCCACTATCCATGCAAAAATAACGAGTTTGCCACAGGTACTTTAACATAAACAAATGATTTTGAATATAATTTGAAGGAAAAGTGTTCAAAGGTGTATAATTTTCGTATATGCAAGTTTATGCAATATATTTCACTACATGAAAATGATAAATAATCAGGATTTTATTAGCACAACATTATCATGTCCTAAGTACGATTTCAAAGAGCTCACAGGTGTATAATTTTCGTATATGCAAGTTTATGCATTACATTTTATGAAACTGACAATCTCTCAATATTTTCTTAGCACAACATTATCATGTCCTATGTGTGATTTCACAGTGTTCGAAGGTGTATAATTTCTGTGTACGCAAGTTTATGCATTATATTTCACTCTATGAAAATGATAATCTCTCAAAATTTATTTAGCACATCATTATCACGTATTAAGTGCGATTTCATAGTGTTCAAAGGTTTATAATTTTCATATACACAAGTTTATGCATTATATTTCACTCCATGAAAATGATAAATGATTTAGGATTTTATTAGCACAACATTATCATGTATAATTTTCATATATGCACGAGGCATAAAGATTTTAGTTTAGGGATCACTTTTCACGCTCTAAAAATGGTAAACTCTCAAGATTTTATTAGGACAACATTACCATGTCCAAATTGTAATTTGAAAGTGTCCAAGAGTTGTGTCAATTATAAACACTCTTTTTACATTAAAGTTGTATAATTTTTTTAATTTGAAAGTGTTCAAGAGTTGTGTCAATTATAAACACTCTTTTACATTAAGAATTGTATATTTTTTATTAATTTGAAAGTGTTCAAGAGTTGTGTCAATTATAAACACTCTTATACATTAAGAGTTGTATATTTTTTTAATTTGAAGTGTTCAAGAGTTGTGTCAATTATAACACTTTTACATTAAGAGTTGTATAATTTTTTTAATTTGAAAGTGTTCTAGAGTTGTGTCAATTATAAACACTCTTTTACATTAATAGTTTATAATTTTTTAATTTGAAAGTGTTCAAGAGTTGTTGTGGACACTCTTTTACCTCATAGATTCTCTTGATTACAGGTGAGACATTAACTCGATAAACCAATTAAATCATCAAAACGGCTCGCCAGCCGCATTCTCCATAACAAGCATGTGCCTGATTGAGCTCCCGAGTTGTGCCAATTGATTATCTACAATAAGCGCCCCATCTAATCAGAACATTTTGGTGCGAGATCTAACCTTCCCTGCACATGGTTGCCATTGTCATCCTTCATACAGGTCAATGGGATGGCACCATACTGCGGCCAGGACGAACGGGAGGCCAAAGTGAAGATCGACAAAGGGCCACCATCGCTGGAGAAGGGCCACCATTGCCAGAGAAGAAGAAGAAGAAGAAGAAGAAGAAGAAGAAGAAGAAATAGGAGGCAACAACACAGGCATGGGTATGGGGCTGGCTCGGGGTCCCATCTTGCAACGCTAACCTTGGTAAGTTGTGGGTCCCATGCTGATCTGGATAAGTGGAGAGAGGTGTCCACTACGTTAACTGACTAAATATGTCCCCAGTTGTGAACATGTAATGGCAAGGGTCCACTACGGGACCCGATAGAACGTGGCCCCACTTGTCAGCATGGAACGGTGAGGGTCCATTACATGACCCAACTGAATGTGGCCCCACTTGTTAGCACGTAACGGGAAGTGGCATGATTATGCCCTATGGGTGACTAATATTGGCCTACCCGGTCCGGCCTGGCAGAAGCCCATGCAATTATCCACTCCTGATGACGAAGCCTAGGAAGGATTCGGGTGATCCAGGTCCATGAAGGATACGGCTCCTTGCAGAACACGACTAGCTCTAGATATAAATTCAAAGGGTAAAACCCTAATCTGTAACCGACTCGACCTACCCCGATACCTGGCCTCCCCGTATAAAAGCCAGGAGGGTACAACGAAGAGACTTACCTCATAACCTAGCACACACCTTGACAGATCCAATCTGCGCACCCCTGTAACCTTCGGCATCGCCATTAACAAATAGTAGACAAGCAGGAGTAGGGTTTTCCCCCCGAAGGCCTGAACCTAGGTAAACCTCGTGTCCCTGTGTTGCTTGTATGTTAACCGTTCTGCGATCTCCAGCGTTCCCTCCTTTTCCAAAACCTAAGTCCATAACAATGGGCATTGACGAGTCGAACCCTCGTCAATTGGCGCCATTTGTGGGAACTGGGGATGCTAATCGTACGGTCGTGATGGCTCCATCCACCACGATCTATGATTCCTCTGCGACGGAGAACCACCTCCTCTTCGGTACCATCGACTTCAACATCCACTCACCGGCGACCCTCCAAAACATCGATTCCATAGGAGACAGGGTCGACATGATTGTTGGGAGCCTATTCTTCCAGGTGGGCAAGGTTGGCACCCTTCGCCTCCCTGAACGGGTGGTACCCCGGGAATCACAACCTCTTCAAGGGTGCCGCCAATCGGTGTCCTAAGAACACCCTCGCTGGTGTACAATTCGGATGACAGCATGCGGTGACCCAGCATACTACTGCATGTGTAGTACACTATAGTCGTTGATATGACATCCACAGAACACCGTTCCGTAAATATCACATCACTCAGAGTGGTACAACAAAAACATTGCGGGTCCATATTACAAACATACACACATTATTATTATTACAATACCAGAAGTTCAAGACTTCCAAAAGATTCAACTTACAAACCAAAATATAAGTGTTTCTGCAGAAGTTTCAAAGTGATAACGTAAACTCCAAATTGAGCTCAACAACTTATTACTATATATTGTTCATGTTGCTCGGCTCAAGTGGCTCCTAGAACTATAGTAATTATTCTGACTCTTGGTACTCTCCTCCGTAGACGATATCGTAGTCCACCCCTTCTACGGCTCCATACAAATTGGGCTCTTCATAGAAGACCTCCTCTTGGCTCTCAGTTGCATACATTGGAGTCTCTTCGGGATCCTCAGAGTCTAAGCAAGGATTCAATGGAAAGGGTGAGTAACAGCGTTACCCAGCAAATTCATTATATGCAAGGTGGGAAGTTTGATGATTCTATCTACCACCTTGTACTATAAGTCCTTGGCACTATGCAGTTTTTTGTAAATCTTTCTTCAAATATTGATTTTATTATAAAATTCTATGACCATCAGCCTTCACAAGTTGACCAGAAATTTCATGGAGTTCCATTCCTGCCACGTTCATAGCTCCTTCCCGGAACAGGGAGTAACAAGTTACAATTCTTACACTTTGTAGAGGTGCGTTACTTTACCCATGAGAGATCAACTTCTTTGTTGCACAACCGGGCGTACTTTCCCGTCCACAATTCCATGATGTGGGGCCCAGTAGTTGGTCCAAGCCAATCACTGCCCTCTCCACGACCCCATATGTCTGCACGATCCTTCGGGGCTGGCTCACCTTCGTTAAGCCCCCTTTCGGGCAGGCTAAAACCCTGATGAGTCCCGAAGATTCTATGAGCTGGTGATGCCCAGGTAAGTACCTTATAGGTCCGGCTAAACCCCTGGCAGCCACTCATAGATAATCTAGACACCAAAAACGCGGGGCCTAAGGGTGCCCACCCATATGTTGGATCCGCACAAGGAATCACAACGTCATGTTAAGGTAGTCTTGCCTCCATACGAAAGGAAAAATGATAGAGCTGACTTCTTCGTCCCATTCCAAATCTCATGGTTAACGCGTAATATACGGTGCTAGAATCACTAATGTCATGGGTTATTAATCCCTAAATTGTTCATCATTATTGCAAATAGAAACCTAAGTTCTATTGCTCCATCATATCATCACTTAGGATGATACCTAAGATTCATTTATTTTGAGAAAATAATATTTTTCTTTCTCTGGAATATAGATGATAACACACAATTTGCAAATACTTTGACAAGGACTCTTAATAGGACATGATCAAGTGATGAAGTTGCCTTGTGATTGCAAGGTAGTGAAGTCGGATGCTTGCACTGGATCTTGAGCTTCTATGTCTACAAAACATCATTATTGCCCGGTAAGGACAATATTTAAAGAGGCAAAATGATTATGCAAAGTAATGTAATGCATTATTTATTTTTGTATGTGCTCCCCCATTATTTAAATTACAAAAATTATTTTTAGTAATAAAGAATTTATAAATATTAATATTTATTGAATATTGTATTCTTTTATTTTATTTCATTTTATTTGAATTTTATTTATTTAATAATTCCTTTAAGAATTATCATTTAAATACAAAAATGATATTAAATATTTATTTAGTATTTTTATAAAATACTATAATATTAATATATAATGAAAGTGATTTTTATTTATTTTTATCATCTTTCATTAATTTTATAAAATTCCATAAGGAATATATATATCATAAAATTCTTGATAATAATTATCTGCCTAAAATTTTATTTCTTAATTTATTTAGATAGATTGAATTATTGTGAATCCAAAAATATTTTATTTATAATTTTTGGATTTTTTATTTTATTTTCTAGAATTTATTTAAATTCAGGGGCATTTTGGTCTTTTCTTAATTATTAAAACTTTCTTTAAGTGGTTGGGCTGGCCGTGTTGGGCTTATTGGGCCGCTTTGGCCCAAGTGGCCAGAACCAAAAAGGCTCCCCGAAGGGTTGGCCCTCTCAGCCCACTCTCCTTGGCTATCTCTCTCACTCACTTCTCTCCTTCTCCTCTCTCGACCTCGTGGTCGACGATGCCACCGCCGGCAATTCACGCCGCCGTGGTCCTCCCCGGCTGCCGCCGTGATGCATGGTGTGGTTATTGACCCCATATTGTATGGTGCTTGATCTATTGGTCCCATCTTGTATGGTGCTTGAGCTATTGGTGCAGTACCTGGAATTAGATCAATAGTGAATTCTATTTCTTGATCTGGTGGCATTCCAGGTAGCTCTGCGGGGAAAACATCTTGAAACTCATTTACTACAGGGATATCCTCCAACTTGACCTCCTTCATTGAGTTCAACTGAAGATCCACCATGATATGACTGTGCCTATCTGCTTGATAAACTACTCTTTCTCCACTTGGAGTTTCGATTGAGACAGTTTTCTCCTCACAATTTATTTGAGCCCCATGTTCAGTCATCCAGTCCATCCCCAGCACTACTGCAATTCCCTTCAAAGGAATCACATAAAGTTCTGCAAAGTACATACAACCACAGATTGAAATAACCTGATCTTGTTTAATGTGGCGTACAGTCACATTTGTCCCTGTCGTAACTACGGTCATAGGGTTTTCCAACGTTGCCCTTCTAATCCCGAATTTATCATAGAATTCTTCAGAAATGAATGAAGTAGTTGCACCAGTATCAAATAGAACTTTGCCGGGATTGGTAAGGATATTGAGCGTACCTATCACTGCATGCTCCGAGTTATCCACCTCCTCTAGGGTTGCACAATTCAGCTTCCCGGTAGGCCTGTTCCTCTTGCCATCATTGTTCTTGAGATTATCCCCTCCTTTATTTGGCTTCCCATAGCTTCCACTAGCTTGCCTTCCATCTCTAACCGACCAACCTCCTTGTGGTTTGCTTGGACAATTTGGCTTTATGTGACCTCTCTGACCACAAGCATGGCACACAATTGCTGGTTTCGGGCAATCCCTGCTTATATGCCCTGGAAGTTTGAAATTGTGACATATGATATTATTTACGTTTGGATTTACACTCCAGTTGGAATTGTTGATGTTATATGGTCTATTCCTTGGTTTGAATTCCAGATTGGGCTTGGGTTTACTTGCATGTATCCTCTTGGTTTCCTTCTTAGCTCTCTTCCTTCTATCCTCTTGGACATTCTTGTAGTCATCTTCGAAAGTGATAGCTGCATCCAGCAACTGCTGATAAGTTTGTTTATTAGCCAACCTTAACTGCATCCTTACAAATGGATTTAACCCTCGCAGGAAATGCTTCTTCCTCTTTTCCTCAGTATTAACTTCTTCCTCCGCATAATGAGATAGTTGACAAAACTCCCGAATATACTTCATAACACTAGTATATTCCTGCTGAAGCTCCTCAAATTGTCTTGCTTCAACTCCATAACACTCTCCGGAACATGATATTCACGGAATCTCTGTTTAAACTCTTCCCAAGTGTACTCCCGTCCTAGCTGTTGCATGGCTAACTGATTTTCCCACCATGATGTTGCAGGTCCTGTCAGAAGATGAGTTGCATACCTCAATTTCTCCTCATCATTACAACCTACAGTCTTCAGCTTTCTTTCTGTATCTGCTAGCCAATCTTCTTCATCCATTGGTTCAGGGGCTAATGCAAAAGGTAATGGCCTTGCATTCTGGAAGTCAGAAAGACTCACTCCTCCACCTTCAGGTGCTCTCTGATTCCCAGCTCATCCTAGCAACTCTCCCATGAACTTGTTCTGGGTCTCTTGCATCATTTTCATACACTGCATAAAGTTCTGCTCCATTAATGGCCTCATTGGTGGTGGTGGTAACGTTCCCTGATTTCCTGCATCTGCATCGGCCTTCTCCTTGGCCTCACGTTCCATTCGCTGCTACTCTGACTCGGTTTCTACACCCGTGTCCATGACCCCCTAGTCCTGCAACATAAAGCGAATACTCATAATTACATCATGCACATGTGTTCTAAGCTCGACTTTACGCACAGAACTAGTCACACAATGAAAATCCAAATAAAATCCAAATATGAATTTCACATATTATACATTGCAACATCTTAATAATACAAAGTCATTACAACATATATCATATAAGTACAATCACAACACTACCTTATTTATCTAACTACCTTATTTTCTTGGATTACAGTACATAGTACTTGATACTTCTTACTAAGCCACCTGCTTTTAGTAATAACTACGCTCATCATACATGCCTAATGTTCAACCGTGATGACGTGACGTTCGTCGCACAGTTTGTGGAACAAATGGTCTTCCAGAAGGAACATACTCAGTATCTGAAGTGTCAGGACTTGAGTCATTACTCAACCTGAGCGCATTGACTCCCTCCAGCTCAGCTGATAAGTCTTCAGAAACATGTTCAACATTATCACCCACTTGCATCTCTTGAGCTTCATTCCTTGAGTCGTCAACAGAATACACAGATTCTGCTGCTCCCCAGGTGCTTTGTTGGGCAATATAGTTAAACACAAGATAATGTATATTCCCTGGGTTTTGAGAAGGTGTTGATAATTCAAACACTCTCTCCTCGGGATCTTCTTCCTCATCCTGATTATTTATGAATATGGTATTTCTACTAATGTTACTAGGGTTAATTCTTGCACCCATCCAGCTAGATTGTCCAACATTTCCGTTAGAACTATCTATGGACATATGGTGTTCCTGGGATCCTTCAGATGATCCCATTCTCCAGCCATCAAAATTCTCAATAGGAAGTTCTAAATCAGAACCATCCTCTGAACCCTGTGGTACTGCATACCTCATATCTAAAGTAGGATCATATATAGGTTCAGGTCTAGGTGTATAAGGATATGGTGTAAAAGATTCAGGATCTATAGGTATATCCTTAAAGATTGATCTTGTACTACTACTTGCTTCCTTCTCCAACTGGAATGCTAACTGCTTCCTCCTTTCAGGATCCGTTAGATCCTCTAACATGTCATTTTTATCTTCGACAATAACTTGATGTGTCTTATAAAAAGATGCAACAAGTGTTCGGTATCTATCCATAAACTTGGAAGCTAACTTAGGATGCTTCTTAACCAAAGTAAGATGATCCGGTACAGGCTCCGAGTCTATAGAATCATGAAGAATCACAGAGAATGTGCTACCCTCTAACTCCTTGGCTTTATTCTCCTGGATATTAGCTATCGTCTCCACAACAGCAACATGATATGCTGCTAAGTGACTCCTACCTTCACCTATAGGTAGATCGTGATATAATATAAGCTCCTCTGGAAGTTGGATACTCACACGATACTTGTATAACATTCGACCATCATAATAGGTTATGGTATTCACTGGAATTCTAGTTGGACAACTAAAAAGCTTTAAGAGTTGATGAAGTTGGTCTGTAAATGATCCTTGATAATCATCAAGAGTCTCCTCTTTCCTTACCAAATTCTGTTTTGGAGACTTTGGTGCCATAGCTCTGTATATGAGAAAAATATTTTTATTAGTAACCAATAATATATTGCATCATAACAAAGAATTATCACACTAAAACATATAACGGAATATTCTCATTCGAATACCCATTATATTTATTTTAGAGAATTCTTTATCGTTACTACACACTCCTACAGGTAATACCGTTTACTAGGTTTCCAACCTAAGGTCAAAACAGTTTGCTCTGATACCAACTGCGATGACCCAGCATACCACTTCATGTGTAGTACACTATAGTCGTTGATATGACATCCACAGAACACCGTTCTGTAAATATCACATCCCTTAGAGTGGTACAATAGAAACATTGCGGGTCCATATTACAAACATACACACATTATTATTATTACAATACCAAAAGTTCAAGACTTCCAAAAGATTCAACTTACAAACCAAAATATAAGTGTTTCAGCGGAAGTTTCAAAGTGATAACGTAAACTCCAAATTGAGCTCAATAACTTATTACCATATATTGTTCATGTTGCTCGGCTCAAGTGGCTCCTACAACTATAGTAATTATTCTGACTCTTGGTACTCTCCTCCATAGATGATATCGTAGTCCACCCCTTCTACGGATCCATACAAATTGGGCTCTTCATAGAAGACCTCCTCTTGGCTCTTAGTTGCATACATTGGAGTCTCTTCGGGATCCTCAGAGTCTAAGCAAGGATTCAAAGGAAAGGGTGAGTAACAGCGTTACCCAGCAAATTCATTATATGCAAGGTGGGAAGTTTGATGCTCTATCTACCACCTTGCACTATAAGTCCTTGGCACTATGCAGTTTTTTGTAAATCTTTCTTCAAAGATTGATTTTATTATAAAAATCTATGACCATCAGCCTTCACAGGTTGACCAGAACTTTCATGGAGTTCCATTCCTGCCACGTTCGTAGCTCCTTCCCGGAACAAGGAGTAACAAGTTACAATTCTTACACTCTGCAGAGGTGCGTTACTTTACCCATGAGATATCAACTTCCTTGTTGCACAACCGGGCGTACTTTCCCATCCACAATTCCATGATGTGGGGCCCAGTAGTTGGTCCAAGCCAATCATTGCCCTCTCCGCGACCCCATATGTCTGCACGATCCTTCGGGGCTGGCTCACCTCCGTTAATCCCCCTTTCAGGCAGGCTAAAACCCTGATGAGTCCCGAAGACTCTATGAGCTGGTGATGCCCAGGTAAGTACCTTATAGGTCCGGCTAAACCCCCGGCAGCCACTCATAGATAATCTAGACACCAAAAATGTGGGGCCTAAGGATGCCCACCCATATGTTGGATCTGCACAAGGAATCACAATGTCATGTTAAGGTAGTCTTGCCTCCATACAAAAGGAAAAGGATACAGCTGACTTCTCCGTCCCATTCCAAATCTCATGGTTAACGCGTAATATACGGCGCTAGAATCAATGATGTCATGGGTTATTAATCCCTAAATTGTTCATCATTATTGCAAGTAGAAACCTAAGTTCTATTGCTCCATCATATCATCACTTAGGATGATACCTAAGATTCATTTATTTTGAGAAAATAATATTTTTCTTTCTCTGGAATATAGATGATAACACACAATTTGCAAATACTTTGATAAGGACTCTTCAAAGGACACGAGAAGGTGATGAACTTGCCTTGTGATTGCAAGGTAGTGAAGTCGGATGCTTGCAGTGGACCTTGAGCTTCTATGTCTACAAAACATCATTATTGCCTGGTAAGGACAATATTTAAAGAGGCAAAATGATTATGGAAAGTAATATAATGCATTATTTATTTTTGTATGTTCTCCCCCATTATTTAAATTACAAAAATTCTTTTTAGAAATAAGAATTTATAAATATTAATTTTTAATATTTATTGAATATTGTATTCTTTTATTTTATTTCATTTTATTTGAATTTTATTTATTTAATAATTCCTTTAAGAATTATCATTTAAATACAAAAATGATATTAAATATTTATTTAGTATTTTTCTAAAATACTATAATATTAATATATCATGAAAGTGCTTTTTATTTATTTTTATCATCTTTCGTTAATTTTATAAAATTCCATAAGGAATATATATATCATAAAATTCTTGATAATAATTATATGCCTAAAATTTTATTTCTTAATTTATTTAGATAGATTGAAATATTGTGTATCCAAAAATATTTTATTTATAATTTTTGGGTTTCTATTTATTTTCTAGAATTTATTTAAATTCAGGGGCATTTTGGTCTTTTCTTAATTATTAAAACTTTCTTTAGGTGGTTGGGCTTGCTGTGTTGGGCTTATTGGGCCATTTTGGACCAAGTGGCCAGAACCAAAAAGGCTCCCCGAAGGGTTGGCCCTCTCAGCCCACTCTCCCTGTCCATCTCTCTCGCCCCTTCTCTCCTTCTCCTCTCTCGACCCCGTGGTCGACGATGCCACCGCCGGTGATTCACGCTGCCGTGGTCCTCCCCAGCTGCCGCCGTGATGCATGGTGAGGTTGTTGACCCTGCTCCTCCTTCCAGTCCATCTCGATTTGGACCTAGGGCCCTCATGTGGCCAGACCGGCTCCGTCCCGAACCCTAGGGTTTGGGGTGGTGCTGGTGATGCCGCCGCCGCTGCTCCCGTGATGCTGTGGTGGTGTTGCTCGCCCTCAGGTGTGGCTGTGGTCACCGTCTCGGTGTGGTGCGGGTTGCAGCGCTCCCTTGGGGTGATCCCCATGCCGTCGTGCTCGTCGACACCCTCTACTTCCTCTTCTCGCCCCAGCTACAACCTCCAGTAAGTTGTTCTTTCTCCCTCTCGTGTCCTCTATGCTATGCCACCCTGTCCCGTGTGTTTCTAGTGGATACCCTTGGCTAGTGTTTATGTTCTGATTAGGGTTCATCCCTCTGTTGACATTATATATGATGAATTGGATCAAGTAATAATGATCCATGAGTATGGTGAATGGTTGTTTGATGTGGATTACTGCTTATAGTTGGGATTTGGTGATTCTAGTGGCTTACAAGACTAATTCCATTGGTTAATTTGATATGGTTCAAATGATAGTGTTACTGTAGAATCACTACTTGGAGATCCTAGTGATTTGAAAGTTCACCACTGTCATTGTTTGGTTATTGATAGTGATTTCTGAGTGATGTATTCACTGTTTCTGTAATTGTTGGCTTATGGATTCATATACAAATTGAGATTAATTGGTCTCTTACAGTGATGTTATGTATATATATACCTGGAAATGATTCCTATGATTGGTACCCGGAAAATGATGCTTAGTTGTCTGTTGGTTTATCTGTGAAAGCTAGATACTTAATCTGCTTGGTTTAGAAGCTGCTCTTGTGACACCATCTTGAAATGCCACACAAGTCTAGGTTCTACTACTTGGCTTGATTTTTTTAATGGTTAAGATTGGCTTAATGCCAAAGATAAGTTGGAACTTCTTTCTTTAATCACCAATGCCTATGATGCTGGTCTGAGGCTTAGGGACTAGGTTCCTGTCTTGTTGTTCCTCATGGATCTGTTCTGGTAGTGATACCAGCTACTAATTCTTGAGTCAAAGTTGGGAAAATTGATTTGTAGGCTTTTTAAGTTATATAGATCCATAAGATCTAGGAATTCTAAGGTGCTACTCTTGTTTAAGAGATGTGCCTAGAATTCCAGATCTAGGCTATATTTATTCTTGGAATTTAAGATATGGCTTTATAGCTAGGATCAATGAAGTTGTTCTGAGATCCTGGTTGGATCTGTATAGTCTACTTATGGCTTTTTATGTTTAAATTCTTCTATGATGGATTCACCTCACTTGGGTATTTTTCTTAGAAGTTGAATATAAGACAACACATGAATTCTTATCTAACTTAGATAGATAAATCATGTGATGGTTTTATACTACTCACCACAACAGTGGAGTTGTTGGGGTTGTAACTTGTTGATATTGTGGCTTGATCTTGCTGGTTGTGTGGCTGGCCTGATCTGGTTCTTCTCCTAATGCTACTCCTGCTACTTCCAGCTCCTGGAACTTGTCCTTGATCTTTCTATCCACCTTCTGGTTCCTGGTAACTTGGCCTTGTCCTTTCTATCCACCTGATCCACCCCCTCCTTATGTCACCGTCTTGATGAGGACTGTGATGATCTGGTTTGTGGTTTAGTTTGGCTGGTTTGGCTGTGGCTAGACTGCTGGTGCTTGGTGTGTATGAGCAAAGAAATGGTGTTGGGGTGCTTGCCCACAGCTGTGTTGATCTATTTTGATTGTGTGAGCAGCTGTGGCCGTGTTCGACAGCACACACCATGCATTTAGGTGTGTAAGCTGCCTGTGTGCCTGCTGCACCCTTGTGGATATGCTCAGTGAATGATCTACCTTTTATCTGATTACATTTACCTGTCTGGTGAAATTTGCCCCTCTTGCTGATTGGAGTTATTTGACTTATGGCTGGTAAATTATGAAAGATTTAGTTCTTTCATATTGGTGAAACTTGCCCCTAAAGATTTACTCAGTGATGTAGTTGAACATTGCATCTCACTGTCACTACTGAGAGTAAAAAATATCTTAATTTTTTATTTTCTTTCTTTTTGTTTATTCTTTGTTTTGCAGGTACAAGACTTGAGGATTCAAGATTAGAATAGGTTTTCTTTTTGATAAAATAATTCCCTTGTAATATTTATTTTATTCTTTTGTAATCTTTATTTTATTCTTTTGTAATAAATATTGTAATATTACTCAATATATAAATGTTCTTCCTTGTATCATTTACTATTGTAAAGATCCTTGATTACTTTTATAAGTTACATTTTGTAACTTATTTATTGAATAAAGATATGGAATGAATATTCATTTTCTTGATTATGTTATATTATTTAAAGTTTGAGTTATTAAATGTTATTGCTTGATTAAATAAGATGACTCAAACATAATTCTAATTCCTTTTAAATTATAATTCTAACACTCAAGTTTGAATTCAAATTTCATTTCCCAAAACACACTAATCCATAAAGATCATGTCAAAGTTTATAACGATCATTCTCCAAGGCTATTCCTAAACTTAAAGAGTGAAAGAAACTTTGATCACTTTAAGTTTTTATTTGGCGAAAATTTTACCCACATTTCTTTATAGTTGAATGCATGCAATTGCACATATTCCTAAATCTACCCTTCGTTGGTTCCTAAATGCTGGGATGTTACACAACAACAGCTACAACTCTGATATCCTCGACGCTCCTATGGAGGAAGGAACCTATGGTTCTAGATCTGAGAGCTATGGGAGTAATGATCTCCCCACCGCAACATGTGTGTGGCCGTTGTCGATGCTCACGTAGACAACGGAGTCAATCCACCAACTCCCCCTACAGATCCACATGCTCCTAACACCGTAAATGGATCCAATGGCTCACCCCCCGACAAATCCCAACGGGAATGGGCCACCCGAAGCCGCCAATGATGGCGATCACGCTCGCCAGCAAATCCATCTCAATGATGCCCAATGGGAAAGATTTCGGGAGTCCATGCGGCGTACTAACCCTCTACCAATCGACGCCTCTAGCGACATGTTGATGGGATATCACTGGCTCCTCATAAAGGAGCATAATCGGCAGGTCGAGCGAAATAGAGAGCTCGAACAACGCAGGCGAGCAGCTGACGGATCAAGCATGCGATGAGCCACGCTCGCCTCCATTGGAGGGTACTCCTCCAAAGACTACGACGGCCACAAGAGCCGCTCTAGGTCACAAACCCAAGTTCGATAGCCTACAGGAGCCGAAGATCTGTTTAGATGAACACATCTCATCGGTCAAACTGCACGGCGGGAGCAGGAATACAGCCATGCAATGCCTTCAGCTACAACTGAAGGGCCCAGCCAGAGCCTAGCTCAATAACCTTCCCTCCGGGTCCATCCGCAGTTGGGAGGATCTGTTCTACAGCTTCATCTGCAACTTCAAGGGCACCTGCAAGAGGCTAGCCTCCATCAGGAGCTGCACGCCTAATACCAACGATCCAACAAATCGATCCGCTCCTACATATAGTGGTGGTCCGTCATCAATAACTCCACCGATGACATCTCGGAGGAGAGGGGAATCGACACCTTTAACAGCGGCGTGAGGCACCGCGAACTCAGAGAGGAGCTGGGTCGGATCAGGCCCAAAACCATCGATCATCTAATGGACATCGCCAACTGTTGGGCGGATGGTGAAGATTCCTTCAACCAAACCCGTACAGATGACGAAGATGACCTCAGCCGCAGAAGTGACCGCCAAGGAAAAAGAAGAGAACACATCTACAACAATCGTGAAGAGGTAGATATGGTCGCGGCAGGCTACGCCGACCGCCGCGAGGACGGGAACCGCAGCAGGGGCTACCGCGGAGGCAGCTATCGCGACAGCGAGCAACCTGCACAATCCTGGCATCGCCGCACTTGGGATGACGAGCTGTCCGTGTTCGACATGTTGTCGGGTCCCTTCACCATCCACTTCTACATCGACAAGCACGATGGTAAGAAAAAGGCCATCCATCTACTCAAGGACTGCAGGGAGTTCCAGAAGCTCCACGAGGGCTACACCCAATTGCGGCGCGATACATTGAACCAAGGGTTCAGCTCCGCCCTAGGCCCATCACATATGGTGCACCATCACCGCCACCCAGAGGACCCACGTAACCTGCGGCTGTGTTGGCCCAGAACAACGGAAAAGAGTCGTACCCACGACCCATTGGGTGCCATGATGATACAAAAGGGATGTCCATCCAACAGGATCTAGAAGACGATCACCCGCCAGATAAACCCGACCGTCACCTCTCCACCATCCATGTTTGAGTACCTCAGCAGCTCGGAGTCATGCATCACCTTCGATCGATCAGATCACCCTCGCCAATACGTTGCCCAGGACACTCTGGCCTGGTCCTCGAGGCACCGATCGGTAGATTCAAAATGAGCCGCGTATTCATGGACGATGGCAGCGGCATCAATCTGATGTTTGCTAGCACACTCGAAGCCATAAGGATCCCGCTCACCAGCCTGGAGGCATCCGACAGGACCTTCGACGGCATACTCCCAGGGAAAGGAGTGTACACCCTGGGCAAAATATGGCTCGACATCATCTTCGGCACCCCTAAAACCTTTAGGCTTGAGTGGCTTGAGTTCGAGGTGGTTGACTGGCCTTCGCAATACCACGCCATCCTCGGTCGTGTGGCATTTGCAATATTCCTAGAAGTACCACACTATGCGTACCTCCTGTTGTAGATGCCAGGGCCCAACAGTGTCATCACCGTTCTAGGAAGCTTCACCAGGTCTGATAGCTGCGACAAAGATTTCAACGGAATTTCCCAGTCTTTCGGCTTGCAAGAGGAACTCGCGAGGTTGAAGGAGTTGACACACAATAGTCTGCCCCCTGTGACCAAGCAAAACGCACCCGACCTGTCATTCGACTCTACAGTCAACATCAAGGCGGTGCAGGTCCACCCGACGGACCCCACCAAGACTGCCCTGATCGCCAACAACCTGAGTCCTGCATAGGAACTCGCGCTTGTCGAATTCCTCCGGGAGCGCTGGTAAATCTTCGCCTGGTGTCCTGCGGACATGCCATGAGTTCCTAGGGAATTCGCCGAGTACGCACTCAATGTATACCCGGATGCGCGTCTAGAGAAGCAAACGATGTGTCGATTGTCCGAGGGAAGATCAGAGGCAATCGTCATCGAAGTCAAAATACTCCTCGATGCCAACTTCATAAGGGAGATCAAAAAAAGCAGCTGGGTAGCTAACTAGGGATGTAAACGAATCGGATCGGATCGGATATTTCTATTACCATATCCTCTATCATATTTTTTTGGCGGATTCCGATCGGAGTGGATAATAGCCCGATGCGGATTATATCGAATTGCGGATATGGAGCGGATTCGGAGTGTACTCAGATCGAAATAGGATAATCAAACAAATACACATAGAAAAATAAAAATTTATTTACTTATGCAAAAAATGACACGAAAGTGTGCAATACTAGATAACAGTAGTATAAAAGTGCAAGATTGATAATAGAATAGTATAAGATGCATATGTAGCATGCATAGCTAGCCCATACACTAAATAGATTGTCTAGATATAGGGTTGTGCTAAGTTTATCGGATTATCCTATTTGAGTACCTCGGATAATCCGCATAAAATGTCGGATTATCATTATCCATCGGATATCATCAATATCATATTCGCTACCATATCCGTCGGATATGCGCTCGATAAATATCCGCATCCATATCCGCCGGATATCTAAAATGCATACCATATCCTCAAAAACGGACGCAGATGCGGATTCGGAGCGGAAATTATCCGTACCATTTACATCCCTATAGCTAACCCCGTGCTAGTCCCTAAGAAGGACACGGACACTACAAGACAACCCCCTCTACACCAACGCATTTATGCGTATCTAAATGGCTATGTAGGCGTTGCTAGACACTATACCAACGAATAAAAAAGTGTTGCGTTTTTGGGCGTTGCTAGCATACAAGGCAACGCATATAGCTCTGTTGGTAACCAGTTAATTATGCGTTGCAAAATAACAACGAAGTTCAAACAACAGTTGTATGCGTTGGTAGACAATATAAATGGTTGAACCTTTTATTTCATAATAAATATGATTTTTATTAAAATTTAAATATTATTTTATGGAGTACATTGTTCTCATCTTATTTGTAAGGGAGAGTATTCTTTAGAAAAAGATACTATATATGACAATAAGAAAAAAAATAGAATAAAAAAGGATCGAGTGAAGAAAAAATCAATTTATATTATTGGAATCACTGTCAAAGTACAAGAGACTTATCCAAAGAGTACACAAGAGTAGAGTAGCTTACAATCTTTCAAAATATGACAATCTATGTATATATCCCTACAAATATTCTACTTTTAGACATGTCCAGAGCATATGTCAAATCACAAGTAATTGTTGATCTTCCGGTCCTGCAAGAAACAAAATTACTAATTTAGTATCAAAGTGGTAAAAGCTAGAAGTGTATGTTTAAATCTACATTTACTTGCACAAAACAGAAAACTAGGAATAGAGACAAAATGATCAATACTCTGGTCCAATCATACTAACTTCAGGAATGAAGAAATTGATCAGAAATCCATATGAAAAACTATTTGTTTTCAGCATCCATTTCTCCTTTCCACTAATACAGCGTCCATAAAATATATAGCTGAGTACAGCGAAGAAAGAACTTATGCATATACAGGTAGACTACCATCACCAAGTTGTACCAGCTGCTAATGTTTATCAGCTGCTAATGTTTAATTGCAATCTTAGAAAGTGTTGATTATTAACCATTTGAATTCTCAAATAACTAGATAAAATGTTGATTAAAATATCAAGAAAAAATTGTTCTTCATAACCAGGATGAATTACCACAGCGCACACGTATTCTTTGATAAGCAACATAAACTAGCAAACACGTTCATTATCAACCTAGTATATCATAGTAAATAAGCTGGTTTTATTAAAAAATTGTACTTCGCATAATCGTATAGTCAATATGAAACAATAATGAAATTGAATAAAATAGATGAAAGTATTTTAAAATGGCTTACTGCAACGAGAGTTTTCTCTGAGGTAAGTCATGTGTTTTCTACACAAGTACCATGTACGTACCTTCACCGGGTCCCTGACGAAGTGTGTATTGCCCACTTGTGTGTGTTTGTGACAATAAGCACTTGCAACAAAAGAAAATCCTTGCCTTTAGAAAAATACCAGGGTCAATGAGACAGTGACTACCGGCCGACTCATATATCAAAATAGATACAAAAATAGAGAGGAAAGAAGAAGATGAGCAGAGATTGAAGATCATCAGACATAGGTGTTTGCTCGTTGACGCATTATCTAGGCTAAAGTTTTTGCAATTCGTCTGATCCACTGCAGTGCAGGAAACAACAAACTCAGCAGTGCAGAAATACAGCGACAAGAGCACATGACGGAGAGGAGAAATGAAAAAGGCTCACTGAATCATGTGAAGGCCAAGGACTTGACCGCCCGCCCAGCAGAAATACGGTGCCACGAACGGAGTAGCCACTCGCGGACACTGACCTGTTACATCAGCAAATCAAAATGAGAGAAAGAAGAATGGGGATTAGGAATACAGAGATCGACCTACATGGAGACCGAGATCTCGTTGAAAGAGGCTGGCGCGATCCTTTATACTCAGGCGGGCGGATCAACCCGGAATTAACCTACCTGGCTCAGGTGCAAGGCAATCCGAGGAAGGTGGCCGATTAGGCGAAGCGGCCGCCGCAGCTTCTTGTTGGTCGCCAATCTAGGGTTAGGAGACGGCTCTGCTTGAGACGACGGCTGAATGAAACTGCAGGCGGACTAGGCGGAGGAGATCGGGGAGAGTGCGGATCTGCGGTCAGAAGTGCTGGAGACCTGCGGTGATACGAGATCGGAACAGTGGGGAGCAAGAACGGAGGCGGCGGGGAGAATCATGGTGGGTCGATGGGGAATTGCACAGGTCGTGCAGGGAGGGGTCAACGGAAGTAGATAACAGGCTACTTCATGGGCCTACTTGTAGAGTAACTACGCGCGAGTAGAACCCGCCACAAGATTGAAATTTTTTGTGAGGACATGCGCCAAACTTAGAAATTTGTTTCAAGCCGCGAAAATCAATATTTTTCAGCGCCAATTATTTTCGATTTTATTGGTTGACCTTATTATTTTTAGTCAATAAAGGTCATCTCATATATACTGCTATTAATGGAGAACGGATGCGGTCTAGAATGCTTATATGTGTATCTACTAAAAAGAACTCCTATAGATATTTAATTCGTTACAGGGTATATGTTGCTTAAGGAGGGGTCCTCTTGTAGTGGGACATCCTGCGGATGTGCATGGACTTTACGACGCTTAACAAGAACTGCCCAAAGGACCACTTTCCCCTACCACAGATCGATCAAATCGTCGATTCCACCACGAGATGTGAACGGATCTCGTTCCTCGACGCCTATTCAGGCTACAATCAGATTCGACTTTCATTACACCACTCCGGGACTTCTTCTACAACACAATGCCTTTCGGACTCAAGAACACATGCGCAACGCATCAAAGGTGCATGCAGGCCTACCTGTAGAACCAAATTGGTCGAAACATTCAGGTCTATGTCGATGACATATTAGTCAAGACCAAGGAGAGTTGAACATTGATCGACGATCTCTGCGAGACGTTCGATAACCTTGATCGATACAGGATCAAGATGAACCCAAAAAAGTGTGCCTTCGACGTCCCATCCGGACAATTTCTCGGGTACTTCATCTCATAGTAAGGTATCGAGGCTAACCCAGAGAAAATCAAGGATATACTAGCCATGGAGAAGCCGAAGAACGTCAAATGAGTCCAGCAGCTAGCTGGGCGAATCGCGGTGCTCAGAAGGTTCATCAGCTGCATGTGTGAAAATGCTCTCCCCTTCTACCAGTTGCTCCGCAAGCCGGATAAATTCGAGTGGACGGACGAAGCTGACGAGGCATTCGAAAACCTCAAATGTTTGCTCTCTACATCTCCTGTGTTGGTAACGCCAACGGAGAGAGAGACCATGTTGTGCTACATCGTTACAATGCACCAAGTGGTCAACACAGCACTTGTGGTCGAACGACCCGAGGACGGCAAAACCCACGGGGTGCAATGAGCGGTGTACTACCTCAGCGAGGTGTTAACACCTACAAAGCAGAGGTACCTCACTACCAGAAGCTGGCATATGGCGTATTAATGAACACGTGTCAATTGCGCCACTGCTTCTAGGAGCACCAGATAGTGGTCATCAACGACGCACCTCTATCATACATCCTCAACAACCCCGAAGAAACGGGGCGAGTGGCCCTCTAGGAATTGAGTTGTCCCCGCGAGACATCATCTATGAGCTTCGCACCGCCAATAAGTCACAGGTGCTTCCTGACTTCTTTGTCCACTGGATGGAGCTGCAGCTCCCAGATACTCCGGACATGTCTCAGCTCTAGACAATGCACTTCGATGGATCCAAACATGGGGAAGGAGCCAGAGCCAGAGTAACCCCGACGTCCCCCCAAGGGGACAAGATGAGATACGTGTTGCGGATGAGGTTCCGTGCATCACACAACAAGGCTGGATATTGATCAAGCACTGCAAAAAATGGGAGACTAGCTATGCCCTTTGTAGAATGGACAATAAGAAGAAGGGCAAGAGCAATTCTTCGACGGGAGGTGTCGTCGACCTAGACGACGGAAATGACGAAGGCTTTGTCCACCCTGTAGGCGACGGGACTCCTGCACGTGCCCACTGGCATGGAGGGCACAAGGCTACGAAGGCCGACATCAGCCGCCAGGCTGGTTCCTTGGCATTTTAGGAGACCTTGAGGAAGACCTTGGAGAAGAAGAAAGATGCCATTTCCGATACGGAAGAGAGACAACACAAAGAGAAAGATGCCACCACCAAGACCTTTGTCGAGCTCCAGACAAGGTCTATCGAGATGTAGGAGGCCAACGCCAAGGCTAGGCTAATGGAGATCAAGGCCAAGGCAAAGGCGAAGGAGGATAAAGCCAAGGCGAAGGAGGTCGAGGCCAGGTCTAGGGTGGTGGAGGCAAAGGCCAAGGACAAGGAGGCCGAAGCGCCAAGATCATGGCCGAGGAGAACACCATCATGCTCACTGACCTGGATACCATCGCCGACCCCGATCGCAGCTCTTGGGTCGCAAGAAGTTAGCAGACCATCCGGGCTCGCTATGACACACCCGGGATCAGGGCTAAACAAATCCCAGACCTCCGTTTGACATAAGCTTAACCTTGCGCTTGAGAATATCCAGTGAAGAATCAGTAACACATTAGTGACCCTACGACACGAAAATTAGTACAGCAAGCTCATAACTGAGCGAAGAACCAAAATATTAGAAGAAGAGGTCACTAACCACAAACATCAAACAACAGAAGGAAAATTATGCTATTAAGTATAGGAAACTTAACAAATGTCCTAAGAGACCTGAAGCATAACGATGACGTCCCATTCCATAGATTCTAGGCTGCCGATCGGGAACCCCAAGCTACTCGTCGATGTCGATGCCTTAACAAACTCATCTTCTATGGTAACACTTACTCTGCTGCAAAAATATCAACAAAGCAAGGGTGAGTATAGGGCGTACTCTGCAAGACTTATGGTTGGTGGAGTTGTTTTGCATAAAGCCATTTTTTGTTTATAAAACAGGAGGGAGAAGAAGCTCATCTAATCAGAGTGTTTTAAAAGGGGATAAGAAAACAACATCTCCAAAGTATTGATCGTCATCTTTTGATATCCACCAAGTCATCATTATCGAACTTCTACATGGATCACATCCTCGTACCCAAGAGGAAGCATCCATAAGCACACTTTACTTTGCCAAGTTCTACGATTAGGTTCATGTTCTCTATGATCCCACGTCCATTCCCAAGCCGTCCATAATCATGGACACGACTTTTCGAAAAGATTATTACCGTGCAGGGGTGTACAACTCTACCCACACGCGCTGACCGACTCTTAGCGTCATTTGACACACTTCCTTGGTGTGCTGACAGAGGGTGGTCGACCGAAATCTTTCCCTTACTTTAGCCTAATCCATGAGTCACTAGAAGGGCTCCCGGCTACGGTAGTTGGCCATACTCCCAGGCGGTCCTCAACTCTGTGTACTGGGATCCAGTTCAATGCTGTGCATCCTTCACCCGGTCACGTCCTATATGCTTGCACCATTTTCCAAAACCTTTTTCCATGCGGGTGCCGAATAAATCCTCAATCTACGGACTCATGGATCAGACAAGTCAAGTTGGGGTCAAGGGGTTCCCAAAGCCCCGTGTGCTTGTACGCTCATCTTGGGTCAAGAGGTAAGAACCTCAGGTCCTAAGGGTGGCAAGTATGGGACTGCAAAAACCAGAACCTGCGTGGCCTCCCATACAAGCCTTAGCATGTTTACCTCACATCACCTGTCATACCATGTTCTCCTGTCCAACTAGGTTCATTCGGAGCTCGGATCCATCAACTAGGTGAATCAGCAAAACAACTAAGCATGGCTAAGCACAACAAATAAAGTAGCTCTAGCAACGCTTCACAAGACAAACCCTAGTTATGCTAGGAGCAGTGGATCAGGGATTATAGGTTCAAAGGGAACATGCATCAGATAGGATTACTCTATCTACCGATAAAAGACTTTAGAATCGTATGCACATGGCAAGAATTGAAATACTTTTAAAGCATAGGATTCATATGTATGTGTGGGGCTTCGCTTGCCTTTGCCTGTTGATACCCAATACCGATTTTCGGACACCTAGTACTTGACTTGATTATAGTTGATCAAGTATTGGTCTTCGAGCTTCGACAGTGTTGATCTCGGTCTTCAGTCTCGAGCTCGACTCCGATATCGTATTCTACCGGAGAAGAACCAAATCACCAAAAATAAAGGGAAACAATCAACACATGGCATCAATGCAATGCTCAAGCAAGGATGATGATATGACAAGTTGAATTGTGTTGAAATAAACCCCTAAGGCATGCTTGATAACTTAATCGGGGTTCCGAGGGGTATAAACCCTAACTCGGGGAAACTCCGGATGCATATGATAGGGGTTATATCGTTGTTCTAATTATAATTGTAATGGAAGCTTCTAAACAATGCATGGTGATAGCTTAAAGAGGTAGATCTCATTTTTCTGAACATTTTGATATATTATTTGTGTTTTTTATGAATTATAATTAATAAGTTATTGAATTAACAAGTTTTAAACAATTTCTGGAATTTAAAACAAAAATGGCAATTACTTTTTACACCTAGGCTACAGCTAGCCAGAGAGACTGACAGAGTGGCCCTAGTGCCAACTCAACCTCCACGTGGAAAGAGTGGGACTCACGGCTTTGACTGGGTTGACTGTGCGTGCTGACGTCATCACAAACCTAACCCTAAACTTTTCTCACCACGGCAGAGGCTAGCCGCACTGGATGACGAGTGGGGCCTTGGCCACGCGGCAGCCAAGCGAGCACCACGTCACCATGACGGGCGGCACGGCAGACGGTGGCCGACGACAACGCTAGATAGCGCACGGGGCTGCGGGGATACGTGCGTTCGACCTAGTGCATCGAGAGGAGCCTAAAAGGGGCGGCGCCACTGCGGATTGGTCGTCGGAGCAACGAGCACAGCGAGCGGCTGGCTAGGGTTTCGACTAGGGGTCTGGGTGGACCGCGTGCTCATCCTAAAACTGAGAGAGAGAGAGAGAGAGAGAGAGAGAGAGAGAGAGAGAGAGAGGACAAGGGGTCTGGGTGGACCGCGTGCTCATCCTAAAACTGATAAGCTCGAAGGAGAGTGAGGAGGAGGCTTGAATCGACGGCAATGGCGACGGTGGTGGTCGTCGGGCTCGGAGAAGATGATGAGGATGGCGATGATTCAGAGCGCTAGGGCTCGATTCCGTTGGCGTGGAAGATCATCACGGCGAGATGGATCTCGTGGCAGTCTCGTCTGGGCACGGGGCCACCATAGACGGCGAGAACGACGACGAACAGCTGGCTAGGGTTTCGACTAGAAGGGAATTAACGAGAGATGGAGGTCGTGAGGGAGAGCGGAATGAGATAAGGACAGGGCAGGGCGTCGGCACAGTCTTATCCTCACCCCAGAATGCAACAGACGGCAGTGCGAAGGCGGCAGAGATCGACGGCGGTGCCGGCGAAAGGGAGCAGTGAGCCTGCCTGGAGGAAGACGACAGAGGAGAGGGGTGAAGGGGTACGGGCCGAAGCTGGGCCATGGCTGGGCCAAGGTGGGTTGCTGGATGCACGCGCGAGCGGCGGGAAGGAAGAGGAGAGAGAGGTGGGCTTGCTAGGTTGCGGCCTGCTTAGCTGCTGGATTCGTTTTTATTTACAGAAAACCTTTTCTTTTTCTATTTCTCTTTTCTGTTTGTATATTCAATTTGTAAACTGTTTTGGGTATTTCAAAAATACTAGAGGGATTTGTAAAATATATGAAATACTTCAGGGACCCTGTATACCAATTTGGGTTCCATATATTTTTTAGTTTTTGAAATTATCAAAACCATTTGAAGGGTTTTCAAAGAGAGGGAAGTTAGGGTTTAGGATTTTTTTTAGTTTCCTTTTATTGCATTTTCTTTAGATAACATGATGCTCATGCTATGCACATACAAATCCTAATTACTATTAGTCAAACTAGGGGTGTTACAATTCTATCCCCCTTAAAAGAATCTCGACCCGAGATTCCTAGGTAGGAAGACAGAAGGAACAGGGTCACACTAAACTTCGACGATCTTCTCGAAGAGGTTGATCCATGCCACCATGATGAGTGGACGAAGCGCTTCGTAATCTTCGAGGTGGCTGCTCACACTAAGGAAGACAGGGAATGACACGAAACCACAAATTGAGTATCTCATGGTCAACTCTTGGATAGATGCTTCATGAACATCTTCGGAGCTAACAACGTGAAACACACCAAGGTAACGGAGGAAACAAAAGGAGAAGGTTTCAAGGTGTCAGATAGTTGGTCTTCATAAGGATTGAGACCATGGATCTTGTAGAAGAGTTTTGACTTCTGAGGGAAGATAGCTTCCAACAGAAAGAACATGACCACAAACTTCAAGAGATAAACCTCTACTAAACAGCTTAATAGAGCTTTACAGGTGAAAGAGATAGATACCCACAAAACCAAGTTGTTGAACTACTTTTGAAACAGAAGGGTCACTCTTCCATTCAATAGAAGGCTAAGAAAGAAATGTGTTTTATGGAGAGGACTCATAATATTCACAAGGAACATGTGACAAGAGAAACTATTGATTACCAGAATCATGGTCGCTCTGCGAACATGTTTAAGAAAGCGGAAGGAAACTCTTTATTCATCCAGGTTTATCCACATCTTTTCCGAAGATAGTTATATCACTTCACACCACCAAGATGAATAGTTTGGAAGATTCCTGATAACAATAGAAGAAAGAAACTTCATTCTCAGACTCCAAGTACCTGGCATAACATGATGCTTGCCAATGTAAAAAGGGTCTGGAGCATTGACCGAGAGACATTTAGCAACTCTACTTTAAATGTTCTCCTTGATGTTTATCACCGGTATCAAGCTTCTGACAAGCCTTTAGTAAGTCATCAAGTAAAGGTCGGAATTTGGATACAAAGGAAACCCTAAGCGCAACTCCTATAATAGGATATAGAAGAAGCCTCATGACAAGTGGTTGTTACTGCTGAATCAAGATGTTATGAAAATAGGTATTTCGGCTAGTTGTGTCAACCATTACATCAATCTTGCCAGATTTACAAACAAACCTATGTCAAAACCTTGAGGAACACCAACCATCACATCTGCTTGAGATTCATCTTTGGTTAGGTGGAGAGATACTTTAGACTCAGCATGTTCGAATAGAAAATGTGTAACATTTATCACAAAGGTAAAGTTATTGGATTCTCAAGACATGGAATACAGTGTCAAGCTCCAAAAGATGATCTAGGTTGCAAAACCCATGTATTAGAAAGTTATTAGAGGAAAAATTCTCCTACATGAATTGTTTGCAACGAAACACAATTGTATCCTTGTTGGAAAACATTTAGGAGGATACTGAAGTTTGTAGGACTTCTCTTCCATGAAAAATCAGTCAGTGGCTTGGTGTGCTTAGAGGATCTTCTCGAATGATGAAGGTAAAAACCTATCATTTCAAGAATACTTCAAACATGCTTGACCGACTTGAAATGATTCCCGAGGAAGCAAAGATAACTCTACTCGAATCCACGGTGACATCTTTCAACAATTGCGCGTGAACTAGAGAGGGTTACTTCTAACATCCAAAACACATACTTCGATATAACACGTAGATGGTTCTTGAAAATTTTCCAACATTAATGCAAAATGCTCCATATGAATCTGGTATACCATGGAGAGGATGAGTATGTCATCAATGGGCTCAACAACAAACTTATGTATACACTCCAAGAAGACGGGATCATATGTTGTATAAACAAGGCATAGACATTGGTCAGACCAGTGGACAAGAAGATGCACTTAGGTGAGACATCACAAGTAAACACACCATCAGATAGTCCTTGGAACTGAGTTTGATTTGACGATAGCCCAAATCAAATCAAAGGCAGGAAAGATAACATATCCACAAAGGAGATACTATCTTGCTTCAACACGAACACAACTAGACATCCCTTTAAGAAGGAACTGAGTTGGATGGAACTTTTGTCTTACAACTCTCCAAGTTGTTGTTTAAGCTCAACCAACTTGTCTAGGGGTATCCAGTACAGATCGTTGGAGAAAGAGAAGTTCAGAGAACTTGCTTGCTCAAGAACCTGACAACAAGGTCATGTGGCAACATGGAGATACTTCTAGGAAGACGTCTAGAATATCACGAACCAGCGATATGTCACTTAGCTCGAGAGGAAACTTGCTTGGTAAGGCAAGAAGACCTAGTCTCAGAGCTTCGGCACAAGCCTAACTCTTTGACCGAAGAGAGTGCACCAAAATAGCAGACTTGGTAGCACAATCATCCTTTGCTTAGTGATAGGGTTTACCATCACTCTAAGAATGATACAAATGTCCTTTGAGTTTAAAGCAATGATAATTGCTAATAATCTCATATGACCACATTATTACGCACACGCATCATTCACGAGTACGAGAGCTCGAGGAAGGGTGGGTAAATATGTGTAAAAGCATCACTTCATTAAGAGGTCATGAATCTCAGCATGATATCTTGGTTTAAAAGAGTGTGACACTTTAAGGTAGAACAGACAAAAGCTAATCAATGCTTCTTGATCTGCAGATTGCAACACTTTGACCTGGTCTTGGAAATGACAAGGTACTAGAGCTTGTTTCTCTTGACATTCCGAAATGGTTTGTCTTAACATACCACAAGAGTATCTTACGCCAGAAGACACCGATGCACATTTACTACTTGGCTACCAACTGGTAGACAAAGGTTAGAAAACAAGAAGGGAAAAAGGAACATGCTCAGGATGGAATCCTGAGATGTGGATGCATAAGTTAACAACCTTCCGAAAACCAATGCATAGAAAAGGGGAGATGTGGAAGAGTCACGAACGAGACTCTCGAGGAGTAATCTTGTCGTGATCTATTTGGTTCCATTAAAGAACATCTACCATAGCATGTGGTAGGGGAAGTCCTTAGTTGTCACAATTCAATCGCGACAAATACCACAAGCTTGAAGGATAGGATTGTAGTACCAACCATCATGAGGTAACGTGTGAACATTAACCACAGGGGTCAATGATGACCCAGAAGTATAGGGGGTGTATCGTAGTACTTTCGTTAAATAAGTGTGTCGATCCCAACGAGGAGCAGAAGGTGCTGAATAGTGGTATGGAGCAGGAAATCCGTATGAATACTTAGCAAACATATTTTTAGTGGTTTTCTGACAAGGCAACAAAACAAAGAGCAAGTAACAGAAGTAACGAACAAACGGAGCAAGTGGCCCAATCCTTTCTTAGCAAAGGACAAGCCGGTGGAAATACTTATAAGGACCAAACGTTCTCGAGGACACATGGGAATTCTTTCAAGTGCCTTCGCTTCAAATAGCTGAGTACTCTTCTCTGGTGTTTGTAAGTGTTGTGTGGGTGAACCTGTGCTAACATATCGCCCTTCCTAGGACTAATACATACTTGTGATTAAACCCCCTGCAAACATCCGTAACTACAGGAAAGTAATTAAGATATAAATCTAACCACAGCCTTAAACTCTGAGATCCTACGCTCCATTCTGCAAAGGTGTCCTAACAGGGGTTCGGGTTTCTGTCACTCCGGCAACCCCACGATTAGTAGCCAAATACACAATGCATTCCCCTAGGCCCATAAATGGTGAAGTGTCATGTAGTCGATGTTCACATGACACCACTAGAAGAATAGAACCACAACTTAAATACTAAACCATTGAATAATAACTCATCATAGATTCACCACTAACAACATGACTTCTCCCATGTCCTCAAGAACTAAACGAACTACTCATAAGACATCATATGGATCAAGATAAAAGATGATATGGTAATGGATAACAATCTGAACATAAACAATAATCCAATGGTTCCACTCACAAGCATCAACTACAACAGTAATCAACACCGGGAAAGTTTCCCCTAAGAACTAAAGCAATATCCAACACAATTGTTACAGCGGGACGGAGTGGTGGTGCTGGTGCCGGTGGAGATGATGGTGTGGATGATGATGATGATCCCGATAAAGCCTAGCTTGATGATGGTGTTGATGGCGACGGTCTCCCCTCTTCGGGAAGGAATTCCGTTGGCAGAAATCTGACTGCCAGAGAGATCTTTCTCTCTCGGTGTTTTTCGCCCCGAGAGGCGGCGGAAATCTATCTGTGGTCGCTCTCCGAGCCTTAGGGTTTTGAAGGTAAGATATAGGCGAAGGGAAGGAGTCGGAGGCCGGGCAGGTAGGCCACGCCTGCCCTAGGCGCGGGGTCAGGTGGGCCCACGCCTAGGGGGTGGGCCCCCTGAGGCCCCACTTCGTCCCTCCTTCTGGCATCCTTCGTCTTCTGGAAAAATAATACGTTTCCATATTTTCTGGTATTTTTTTGATCTTCGCGAAATTGCACCGAAACGCCTTCTTTTCCATCAGAATCCAGACTCCGGCAGTCCATCCTCGAAGAATCATCCAACATGCATAAACAGATGAAAAGCCATAAGTAATACCTCATAATAAGACAAATATCAATGAATAGAGGTAAATTATGATATAGAAGGGTGATGCAAATTGAGCGTATCAACTCCCCCAAGCTTAGACTTCTCTTGTCCCCAAGCGAATACAAAGCTCAGTAAACATGTCCACAGGTTTATGGAGTGAAGTGTCAATAGAAGAATACGAACAAGAAGCATCACACTTACCATTGCACAACTCATAGAAGAAAGCAACTCACCATTATATAACTTAGCTTGCAACCAAGCACAGCAGTCACAATAGAGATGCATAAAGATAAATCATAATTGGAATTGGAAAACTTGTTCTTGGTCAGAGAACACCTGGCAAACAGTTTCACAAAAGCTTTTTGTAGAAGTTTCAAAACAGGAACACTCTTTGCTCAAAAATGTTTTTCACAAGTGAAGGCTTTCAAAGTAATACTCAATAGATAAGAGTTTTGCGCAAACAAGGAAGATGAAGAACATGATTGAATAAATCACCATATGAATTCTTGAAGCACAACAACACAAAAGCTTGCTAGAGATAGAGAGGAAGTAGGTTTACTGACTCAACTTGGAAGTGGGAGAAAGGTCCCTTATTAGAGGGAAGCAGGGATTACAAGTCATAAAGAGATTCCAAAAGATTATGGTACTTACTAGCTTTGAGCCCTCATTGAACCTATCATAAGAATCTTGAGATGATTAAGGTTAAAGTGAACAAATATGGAGTATATGCTTGACGAAATATAAGTTGGCAATCTCATGTCCCTTGAATATGAGGGCCACTCCTCATGCATACTCAACTTTAGGTCCAGGTAAGTTCTT
Organism: Avena sativa; assembly: GCA_916181665.1. NCBI lineage: Eukaryota > Viridiplantae > Streptophyta > Magnoliopsida > Poales > Poaceae > Avena > Avena sativa. The sequence goes on from OV702284.1 coordinate 20,211,021, forward strand.
GTCATTGTAAGTATTTGCATATCATTGAGAACTGCCAACGAGGTACCCCTTACACATGGTACAGGAGCTTTCCCATAACCAAAATGACAAGGCAAGCAGACAATGAGCATCTCAGCGATCTTTTTATTTACTATGTGTATAGCTTTTATTGAGGATGCTTCATAGATGACTCACTATGGTGATGCTGGAAGTTTCCACCATGATTGAGCATGGCTTAGGCTCGCAGCCCAGGCGTTTATCTAAAACAAGATACAAACTCCATGGACTTACAAGTTCCCTCTTTATTTCACACCGTTGACATCCATAGAAAAAAGAGCACGATATCAACTGTGTACAGAGTACAAGTGCGATGTTGAAAATGTTCCCCGTGATAGCACGGTTCTGCTAATTCCAACGTATAGATGCAAGCATATACAACTTCGATGTTCACAATAGTTCAAGTCTATTAGGGGCAAGGAAATAAAGTGTTCCATCAAGTTCGTGAGAGCTTTACTAACTAGTTTTCACATAACAAAATAATTTTTAATTCGAAAGGTAGATGAAGCTTGAGAATTTGCTAGGAGTATCAAAAGCTACTAGGTAGATATGGTGGACACAAGTGGCAAAACTTTTGCTTCAAAGGATTTTGGAAACATGAGAAGTATGCCTTCTCAAAACAGGTTTTTGGCTAGCAAGGCTGGGTAGCAAGCAAGAGAGTTGAAAGCAACAAGCAAACATACAAGTAATAAAGCAAAACATGCAATATTCCTTGAAGACACAAAAGTATCTTAAATAAAGAATACTAAGCTTATGAGCCAACAAGAAAGAAAACAAATGATACCAAATACCTGTAAGCTTTTTCTTTCTTTCTTTTTCTTTCAAATTAATGCCACTGACCAGAACTCGGTTTGCCAAAACAAATTTAGATCCACTTGATGATCCCGCAGTGGTGCCAATAATGATCAACAAGATCCATCATATAATAGAGATTGCAAACTAAAATAAGAAGTGAAAAAAAGTAAAATATGAGACTTCTCATTAATTCAATAAAGGCACTCACGCCAAGGGATACATAGATATAATCAACTAAAGGAGAGATACTTCCACATGCAAACCAAACTATAAGATAACCTCTCTACCACATATATGAATACACTAAAAAGGTAAAAGGTAAAAGATAATGGTGGTGATACCGCGACACTCCCCCAAGCTTGGAAAAAGCCAAGGGGATGCCAAACATGATGACGAATTACTCCTTCGGTGGTGGTGGTGGTGTTCTCTTGATATGCTCTTCAACAAGTTTCTTCGAATCCTCCATATCGAAGGTTAGAGTATGAATTAACTCCGAATTATGCTCAATGCAGCCCATGATCAACTCGGACCGAGGATCCCAGTCCTTGTTATTCTTTCTCCATTCTTCCAAATTAGGGTGTTTCTTCCCTGCATGGTTAGAACAAGGGGTACTAGGAGGAAGTGTGCGCGGAGCGAGGATATGACGCCGAGTTCTCCCTCCTGTAGACATCCATGTTGTCCTCCTAAGCTGGGTAGGTTGTGCCACCAAACCAATGCTTGTGACGGTAGCGCGGGTGTCCGGTTGCTTGTCCTCCTCCATGTCTCCTTCATAACCTATCGGAATCTCCTCTTCCTTGGGGACTTGAGGTTCTTATTTCTCGGGCTCCTTGCCTTTGTCGTTGGTGGAGGCCATGGTGCTCTAAACTTGAGAAGATTTCCTGGCAGAAACAGATCGAAATGAAAACACGACGAGAACACAATGCACGAACCTCGGGCGATCCGGGAGGTTCTATATTACGAAGTTTCAATGCATAAGGAAGGTTTTGACACGGAAACGAGGCAGAGATGGAGTTCGAGGAGGGGAACACCCCCCTTAGGCGCGACCAGGCTGGGACCACGCCTGGGGTGGGTTTGTCCACCCCGGGCTCCGTTTCCTCTTTAGTTTCGTACCGTAACTTCCCTTATGTATTAAAAACATCAAAAATATAAAAATATTGAGGTTTCACGAACCTTCTGTTTTCACCACTTTTACCTATTCAAGGACGAACTCGGCAGATTCCTTTTCTCTTTCTTCTGAGAATTTCCTTCATACAAAACATTTGCACAAACTCAATGACAACATTAGTGTAATCAAAAACAATAAACCTTTGGTAAACACTTCAAATGAAAACCCATCAAGACAAAAGCTTCTGTGAGAGGCAAATGCAAATGATGGCAGAAATCTGTCAAAACAGACCAGCAGGTAAAGATTGATTTTTCCGAATTCTTTCTGTTGCTCAAATCAAAGAGTGCAGAACTGATGAAAGTTGGGTAACAACTTGGAGAACAAGCTCAGAAAAATTCAGCTCCATCATAAGTACTGAGATTCCTCACGAATTTTTACAATGCAGCACAAAAATCTGTCCCAGGACAGCCACTTTTCACAACTCCTCTACTTCACAAAAGTAGTTGAACTTGACACAAAAACCAAAACAAAAAGGATAAGGAGCGGTTATTACTGAAGTAATAACTTCTAAGACTCGACAAAACTCTTGGGTTATCTCCCAACAAGTACTTTTCTTTAATGCCTTTAAGTTAGGCTTGAAACTTCCAAAGATGCTCACATAGGATATATATCTGAAGTGAAAGAGAGCATCAAGAAGCAAATAACCAAAACACTTGAGTCTAACCCACTTCCTATGCATGGGGGTATCATGAGAAAACAAATTGCTGAAACAAAAATCCACTAGCATAGGAAGACAAAACAGATGCAACTTTAAAGCTTTCAACATAAAACGGGGAAACTTAACATCATTGAGATGCATAAAACCATGTTTCCCTCTCTCAAAATAACTTTTAGTAGCACTTTGAATAAATTTGACAATATAACTATCACTGGAAACAACTTTATTATCAGAATAAGCATACTTATAGTCACCAAAAAGAGGTCCAAGGTCATCGACTGGATCAATAGAAGCAAGTTGTTCCATCCTGAAATCTTTATTAGGCAAGCTATTTTCACAAGGAGCTTTAGCAAATTTGGAAAAGTTAAACTCATAAGAATCTCCATCAAACTTAGTTAAATCTTTTTCCTTCTTACAATCAATAATAGCTCCACAAGTGTTTAAGAAAGGTCTACCAAAAATGATAGGACAAGTTTTGCTAGCTGCTGAATTAAGCACTAGAAAATCAGCAGTATACTTAATTTTTACCACAGAGAACCTCCACATCTCTTACAATACCAACAGGGCAAATGGTCTTGTTGTTAGCAAGGTGAATAACCACATCAATGTCCTCAAGCTCATAAGGACCAATCTCATGCATAATTTCCCTGTAAAGCTCATAAGGAATAGCACTAGAACTAGCACCAATATCACATAAACCATAGTAGCAATGATCACCAATTTTAACAGAAAGCATAGGAACACTAGCTTTTCTAGCCTTAATAGGATGAGAGATAATATTAGAAGCATCTTCACAGAAGACAATGTGCTCATCCTCTATATTTCTAGTGACAATGTCTTTCACAATAGCTACCATAGGTTCATCACTCAAATGCTTACCGGGCTCCACAGTTTTCATTGTACCTTTGTTATTTGCACTAATAATCATAGAATACTCCTTTAACTTAGCTGGGAAAGGCATTTTCTCAACATGAGGTTCAGGCACAATATGATTAGTAGTACAAACTTGAGTACTTCTAACAGGAGCATGACTAACAACATCTTTATACGGAGCATGGTACTTATTCCACTTCTTTTGGGGAATTTCTATGTAAGAGGCAAAGGCCTTAAAACAGTTGGCAATACTCTGGGAATCAAGACCAAACTCATTTCTAATATCACGGAAGCTATCAGTTCCCATAAAAGATTTAATACATTCATAATCATAGTTTATACCTGACTTTCTTCCTTTGTCATTCTCCCAAGCTTCAGTGTTCTCTTGAATACGGTCTAGAAGATCCCATTTAGCTTCTTCCTTCATACCTGTGAATGATCCAGCACAAGAAGCATCTAGTAAATCTTTATCATGAATAGAAAGCCTAGCATAAAAGTTATTGAGAATAATATTGTTAGGGAGTTCATGAATAGGACATTTAAGCACTAGTAACTTCAATCTCCCCCAAGCTTGAGCTGTACTCTCTCCATCAAGAGGCCAAAAGTTATATATAAGATCTCTATCCTTATGGATCTCACTGGGAGGATAAAATTTAGAGTAAAAGAGAGATGACATCTCCTCACATTCCATGGATTGTCCATTCTTTAGCAGCTTATACCATTCTTCAACTCTCCCTTTCAAGGATATGGAGAGTAACTTCTTCTTCACCTATTCAGTTGTGATACCTGCACACTTAAACAACCCGCATAATTCATGGATAAAAAGCAAGTGATCACTAGGATGGACAGTTCCATCCCCAAAATAATAATTATCCATAACACGATTAACAATACTTGTAGGTATCTTAAAAGGATCTATCTCAACAGGAGGTGGTTCATCTACTACCCTAACAGTGGTAGTAGTTTTCCCAAACAGAAAACCAAGTGGGTTATCCATATTGGAAACAAAGTAACAAGCAGTAAAAAAGCAATACTCATAGTAAAAGTTTCCCTTACCAGTTCCACTCTTCAATAGCGCTTCACTCCCCGGCAACGGCGCCAGAAAATAGTCTTGATGACCCACAAGTATAGGGGGTGTATCATAGTACTTTCGATAAATAGGAGTATCCCAACGAGGAGCAGAAGGTGCTGAACAGTGGTATGGAGCAGGAAATCCCTGTGAATACTTAGCAAATGGATTTTTAGTGGTTTTATGACAAGGCAACAAAACAAAGATCAAGTAACAGAAGTAACGAACAAATGGAGAAAGTGGCCCAATCCTTTCTTAGCAAAGGACAAGCCAGTGGAAATACTTATAAGGACCAAACGTTCTCGAGGACACATGGGAATTCTGTCAAGTGCTTTCGCTTCAAATAGTTGAGTACTCTTCTCTGGTGTTTATAAGTGTTGTGTGGGTGAACCTGTGCTAACATACTGCCCTTCTTAGGACTAATACATACTTGTGATTAAACCCCCTACAAATATCCATAACTATAGGAAAGTAATTAAGATATAAATCTAACCATAGCCTTAAACTCTGAGATCCTACACTCCCTTGTGCAAAGGTGTCCTAATGGGGTTTCAGGTTTCTGTCCCTCTGGCAACCCTGCGATTAGTAGCCAAATACACAATGCATTCCCCTAGGCCCATAAATGGTGAAGTGTCATGTAGTCGACGTTCACATGACACCACTAAAAGAATAGCACCACAACTTAAATACTAAACCATCAAATAATAACTCATCATAGATTCACTACTAACAACAAGACTTCTCCCATGTCCTCAAGAACTAAACGAACTACTCACAAGACATCATATGGATCAAGATAAAAGATGATATGGTAATGGATAACAATCTGAACATAAACAATAATCCAATGGTTCCACTCACAAGCATCAACTACAACAGTAATCAACACCGGGAAAGTTTCCCCTAAGAACTAAAGCAATATCCAACACAATTGTTACAGCGGGACGGAGTGGTGGTGATAGTGATGGTGGAGATTATGGTGTGGATGATGATGATGATCCCGATGAAGCCTAGCTTGATGACAGTGTTGATGGCGACAGTCTGCCCTCTTTGGGAAGGAATTCCCCTGGCAGAAATCTGTCTGCGGGAGAGATCTTTCTCTCTTGGTGTTTTCCGCCCCCCAGAGGCGGTGGAAATCTATCTATGGCCGCTCTCTGAGACTTAGGGTTTCGAAGGGAAGATATAGGAGAAGGGGCGGAGTCGGAGGCCGGGCAGGTGGGACACACCTTCCCTAGGTGTGGGGTCAGTTGGGCCCGCACCTAGGGGGGTGTGGGCCCCCTGAGGCCCCACTTCGTCCCTCCTTCTGGCATCCCTCGTCTTCTGGTAAAATAATACGTTTCCATATTTTTCTGGTATTTTTCTGATCTTCACGAAATTGCACTGAAACGCCTTCTTTTCCATCAGAATCCAGACTCCGGCAGTCCATCCTCCAAGAATCATCCAACATGCATAAACAGATGAAAAGACATAAGTAATACCTCATAATAAGACAAATATCAATGAATAGAGGTAAATTATGATATAGAAGGGTGCAAATTGGGCGTATCAGTCAAAGGAACGGATCTTGGGTTAAAGGTCAGCTTCATGTACAAGATTCTCAACACCAGAATCCAGCACAATCGGGGATCTTAAGTTCAAGTCCAAGGGTTATAACCCAGAGAAGGAGTAACTTCTACTTGTGTGACAAAGCGTACACTACAAGATAGGAATCACTAGGTAGCTTCAAAAAGAAGATACAACTTCTGAAGTATCCAAGCAAACAAAAAGGAGGCACACGAGGCAAAAAGAAACCTCGAAGCCTGGAGCAGAACAGTATGGGACCGTGAACATGATGTTGTGGGCCCATAAGATAGAGAGATCATGATGGAAAGAAATCTCTCAGGTGAATAGGAGCAAGGGAGACAAAGAATTCAAAACACACACAATTCTAAAGAATTCAACACTAGGTCAGATGGTTGAGAAACGACATGCCTAAAAAGCACCTAAGCTTTGAAAGACAAGACGAGATAGCAAAACTTTTCCAAACCAACACAAGATAAGATGACCCAGAATTAGAGCAAAACTGGATAAGAAGAAAAACAAGCATATTAGAATTTTCGCAAATAATTTTCAGCTTTCAAATAGTTTTTACAAGCACTAGACTCAACATTGACCAATAGAAAGGGTTTCCTACACTCGGTACTACTCTGATACCAAAACATGTGACACCCCCGGGATCAGGGCTAAACAAATCCCAGACCTCCGTCTTACATAAGCTTAACCTTGAGCTCGAGAATATCCAGTGAAGAATCAGTAACACATCAGTAACCCTACGACACGAAAATTAGTACAGCAAGCTCATAACTGAGCGAACAACCAAAATATTACAAGAAGAGGTCACTTACCAAAAACATCAAACAATGGAAGGCAAATTATGCTATTAAGTATAGCAAACTTAACAAATGGCCTAAGAGGCCTGAAGCATAACGATGACGTCCCATTCCATAGATTCCAGGCTGCCTACCGGGAACCCCAAGTACTCATCGATGTCGATGCCGTAACAAACTCATTTTCTATGGTAACACTTACTCTGCTGCAAAAATATCAACAAAGCAATGGTGAGTACAGGGTGTAGTCCCCAAGACTTATGGATGGTGGAGTTGTTTTGCATAAAGCCATCTTTGTTTATAAAACAGGAGGGAGAAGAAGCTCATCTAATTAGAGTGTTTTAAAAGGGGATAAGAAATCGACATCTCTAAAGTATTGATCGTCATCTTTTGATATCCACCAAGTCATCATCATCGAACCTCTACATGGATCACCCCCTTGTACCCAAGAGGAAGCATCTGTAAGCACACTTTACTTTGCCAAGTTTTACAATTATGTTCATGTTCTCCATGATTCCACGTCCATTCTCAAGGTGTCCATAACTGTGGGAACGACTTTTCGAAAAATATTATTACCTTGGAGGGGTGTACAACTTTACCCACACGCGCCGACGGACTCTTAGCGTCACTTGACACACTTTCTTGGTGTGCTGACAGAGGTTGGTCGACCGAAACCTTTCCCTTACTTTTGCCTAATCCATGAGTCACCATAAGGGCTCCCGGCTGCGGTAGTTGGCCATACTCATAGGCGGTCGTCGACTCTATGTACCGTTATCTAGTTCAATGTTGTGCATCCTTCACCTGGCCATGTCCTATATGCTTGCACCATTTTCCAAAACCTTTTTCCATCCGGGTGCCAAATAAATCCTCAATCTACGGACTCATGGATAAGACTAGGCAAGTTGGGGTCAAGGGGTTCCCAAAGCCCCGTGTGGTTGTACGCTCATCTTGGTTCAAGAGGCAAGAACCTCGGGTCCTAAGGGTGGCAAGTATGGGACTGCAAAAACCACAACCCGCATGGCCTCCCATACAAGCCTTAGCATGTTTACCACACATCCCCTGCCATACCACGTTATCCTGTCCAACTTGGTTCATTCGGAGATCAGATCCATCAACTAGGTGAATCAGCAAAACAATTAAGCATGGCTAAGCAGAACAGATAAAGTAGCTCTAGCAACGCTTCACAAGCCAAACCCTAGTTATGCTACGAGCAGTGGATCAGGGATTATAGGTTCAAAGGGAACATACATCAGATAGGATTACTATATCTATCGATAAAAGACTTTATAATTGTATGCACCTGGCAAGAATTGAAATACTTTTAAAGCATATGATTCATATGTATGTGTGGGGCTTCGCTTGCCTTTGCCTATTGATACCCAATACAGATCTTCAGACACCTGGTACTTGACTTGATTATAGTTGATCAAGTATTAGTCTTCGAGATTCAACGGTGTTGATCTCGATCTTCAATCTCGAGCTCGATTCCGATATCCTATTCTACCGGAGAAGAACCAAATTACCAGAAAGAAAGGGAAACAATCAACACATGGCATCGATGCAATTCTCAAGCAAGGATGATGATATGACAAGTTGAATTGTGTTTAAATAAACCCCTAAGTCATGCTTGATAACTTAATCGGGGTTCTGAGGGGTATAAACCCTAACTCGGGGAAACTCCGGATGCATATGAGAGGGGTTATATTGTTGTTCTAATTATACTTGTAATGGAAGCTCCTTAACAATGCATGATGATAGATTAAAGAGGTAGATCTCATTTTTCTGAACATTTTGATACATTATTTGTATTTTTCTGAATTATAATTAATTAGTTATTGAATTTACAAGTTTTAAACAATTTCTGGAATTTAAAAAAAATGGGAATTACTTTTTACAGCCGAGCTATAGCTAGCCAGAGAGACTGACAGAGTGTCCCTAGTGCCAACTCAACCTCCATGGGGACAAAGCGGGACCCACGGCTTTGACTAGGTTGACTGAGCGTCGCTGACGTCATCACAAACCTAACCCTAAACTTTTCTCACCACGGCAGAAGCTAGCCGCACTGGATGACTAGTGGGGCCTTGGCCACGCCGGCACCACGCGGCAGCCACGCGAGCACCATGTCACCAGCGGCGATGCTAGAGAGCGTGGGGGCTGCGGGGATACGCGTGTTCTAACCAGTGCATCGAGGGGAGCCTAAAAGGGGCGGCGCCACTGCGGATTGGTCATCGGAGCAGCGAGCATGGCGAGCGGCGGCGGTTGCGCTTGTAGGCGAACGGCGAGCAACTACTACAGATCAAGAGAGAGGGACAAGGGGTTTGGGTGGACCACGTTCTCACCCTGAAGCTGATAAAGCTCGATCGAGAGGCAGGAGGAGGCTTGAATCGACGGCAATGGCGACGGTGGTGGTCGTCGGGCTCGGAGAATATGACGAGGATGGCGATGATTCAGAGCGCTAGGGCTCGATTCCGTAGGCGTGGAAGATCGTCACGGCGAGACGGAGCTCGTGTCGGTCTCGTCTGGGAACGAGGCCACCATAGACGGTGGGAACGACGACGAACAGCGGGCTAGGTTTTTGGCCAGAAGGGAATTTTCGAGAGAGGGAGGTCGCGAGGGAGAGCGGAATGAGATAAGGTCGGGTCAGGGGCGTCGGCACAGTCTTATCCTCACCCCAGAACGCGACGGACGGTGGAGCGAAGCAGGCGGAGATCGACGGCGCTGCCAGCGAAAGGGAGCAGTGAGCCTGCCTAGAAGAAGACGGCGGAGGAGAGGGGCGAAAGGGTACGGGCCAAAGCTGGGCCACGGCTGGGCCAAGGTGGGCTGCTGGCTGAGCGCGCGAGCGGCAGGAAGGAAGAGGAGAGAGATGTGGGCTTGCTGGGTTGCGGCCTGCTTAGCTGCCGGATTCATATTTATTTACAGAAAACCTTTTCTTTTTCTGTTTCTCTTTTCTTTTTGTATATTCAATTTGTAAAATGTTTTGTGTATTTCAAAAATACTAGAGGAATTTGTAAAATATATGAAATACTTCAGTGACCATGTATACCAATTTGGGTTCCATATATTTTGTAGTTTTTGAAATTATCAAAACTATTTGAAGGGTTTTCAAAGAGAGGGGAGTTTAGGAATTTTTTTAGTTTCATTTTCTTGCATTTTCTTTAGATAACACTATATGATGCTCATGCTATGTACATAAAAACCCTAATTACTATTAGTAAAACTAGGGGTGTTACACTCGCGGTGCTTGAACGGCAATGGCAACGGCGAATGCAAATTTTGGACAGATAAGCTGCCAGTTTTTGGACATTGTGTATGATATTTCCCTCTTTTGCATACTTCAGATCCACTGTCCACTTGTTGGTGATGTCCAAAAAGCGATGGCACACATCTGTTATATTATTTGATAGTCAACTTGTATATTATTTGCTTGTCAATTTGAGTGTTTCAACTAATTGGCAAAGTCGTGGCCAGCGGTACTGCCAAGACGAACAAATGGGCCACACCGGTAGGCACAAATAGCGGGACAGGGTTGGATCACGACCCAAAAACAATCACAACCCGATCCAAATAGACATGAACGGACCGTTTGGAAAAAATTAATTAAATAAGGAGAAATTTAAACAAACAAAGGCGATTTCATTAAATTGTAGGCGAGTTTCATACATAGTATGTCAAATTCGAACATATACCCGAACTTTGACTTCATTAGGCCAAAAAACTAAAAAGAATTACTTGCTGATGCCGCCAGTGAGCTCGCCGTTGCTCACATGCCGAAATTATGATAGAACACCATGTAGTCCGGGTCAACCATGCCGTCGTCATTGTCGCTCGGCAGCTGCGCTGGGCGCGAGCTACCCTTACCGGCGTTGCCGTACCACCATGGCTGGAGGCGAGGGCGGCGTCATCGTCATTGATGAGGACGACGAGCAGCACGCCCTGGTAGGCACGCACGCGGAAAGCGCTGGCCTGGAGCTCGACCCTCTCTTGCCGACGCTGAACTCGGCGTTCCTTGACCAGGCGAGGATGTCCGGCTCCGGCATCAGTGGCAGCGGCACCACATCCTAGAGAGAGTGTTGACGCAGGCGAAGCCGGCCGATCGGCGGCGACAGCCTGTGGGAGTCGTTGATGATGATCCCTCGCGATCTATTCCTCGGCGGTGAGCTGACCGGCGTTTCGGCCTCGAGCATCATGGGCCGAAGAGCGTCGCTATCACGCGGCGACTGTGACAGCATGGACCCGGACGAGCGCGAGCCAGCGCTCGGCGAAGAACTGCTACCAGTACGCGAGGTTGCCGGGGGCTTCAGCAAGCTCCGGGTCCTCCATCGCCATGATGGTGGCCTGGATCTCCTCCACCATCTCGTCGTCCTCCGTTACCGGCGGCACCAGCACGCCGTCGGCGCTGAGCTTCCAGCCGGACGGTCGACGGAAGTCTGGCGGCGCCATGTATCTGGCGTTGTGGAGCATCCGAGCCTTCCACGGCTGGAGGGTGCGTCGGCCAAAGCTGTTAAGCGCCGCGGGATCTCCTTGGTACCTCTTTGCCATTTCTTTCTCACTAAAGATGGAGCTTGTGGGGAGTGGAGAGGAGGGTATGTGCTCTGAGCTGGCGAGGACACGGGCTTTTATAGGCCGAAGTGAGCAGCGAAGGCGGGAGGGGTTTAGCAGCATGGGCGAGGAAAAGGGAAATGGCAGGAATTCGAGGCGGCGGTGGCGCGCCATTACGGCGACACGTGGCCAACGCGGAGGGTAGTCATTGCTCGGCGGTCCGTTGATGGAGCCAAGGCGGAATGATGACGACGAATCGTCTTTCAGTCGCTGACTGGGCCGGTCTATGCACGGGGCCTTTATTTTCAGCGATTTTCGTTTCATCCTGCGTTCCCAGCGCCCCGGAATCGGCCTGGGATCTCTGAGCAAAACTTGGGCCAAATCCGGACGAAACCCAGTGTCCTGGGAAAGCGACTGGGCCAAATTTCGGTGTCCGGACGAAAAAAGCCGCCCCTTGCCAAGACCTTCGCCCTGCGAGCGAATTCTGTCTCCGCCACGGTGACCCCATCTAAAGCCCCGGTTGAGAACGAAGCCCAACCTCAGCGCAATCGGCTGGGGGACAGCGATCGAGTACTCTCCCTCCTACTCCTCTCTCACGGGCTTATCCACCTCCTCCCTCTCCCGGTCTTACTCCTCCACCTCCGTCTCTTCCCCGTCGACGAGAACCCTACCAGCCTCCACATCGGCGTCCCTAGCCACGTGCTTATCATACGTCGTCCTATCATCGGCGTGCAGCGCCACTTCCTCGTACCTGTGCATGGCATCGGCATGCATAAAGGCGCTTACGGCGCTTTGGAGGTTTTCTTGGCCACCTCCTCCGGTTGTGGTCATGGACGCTTCATGGCTAATCTCGCGGAGGGGCGTTGATGGGGAAGGGGTAAACGTCTGGGGTGGCGCGAGGATTTTTCAGGCCGCAGGAGGTGAGGCACACCCAAGAAACGAAAAAGCGGCCGACCTTCTTTAATACATAGGTCTGTGAGATCTTTCGGTTAGATATGCACCTTTTCGGTCGCCGGTTTGGGTCGGTCCGGTAGAGATGCTCCAATACACAAGTCTGTGAGATCTCAACGGGCTAGTAAATTGAGAATAGTAGAGTGCTATTTTATTCCAACTTAGTACCATTACAACAAGACAGGACACAGCTACAAATCCAAGATGCAACTATCTATACCTGTCTGATATTCCTGTCGTCAACAAATCGCTTGTGACACATGAGGGCTATGAACATCTGCAGGAGCACCATAAGCATTGTGTTGCCAAGCCACTGCATGGCCATCAGGTACTCCCGCATGTCTTCTGGATAGTCTGAGTAGAAAAAACCCAGATTTATAGTAGAGAACCATGGCTATGTATCCTTACACTAGTGGAGAATGGGGCACTAGTCCCGGTCCTAGAGGGCCTCTATTCCCGGATGGCCAGCCGGGACTACGGAAACGGGACTAGAGGTCCCAGCCTCTAGTCCCGGTCCAGTTGCGAGCCGGGACTAAAGGATGTGCACGTGGTAGCGTAACAGTGCAAGGTGGGGTGGTCTTTAGTCCCGGTCCGTATTACGGGTTGGGACTAGTTTCTTTCTGCCGCGGCGGCATTTTACCTATTCGGCTGTCGTGGCAGCCGATGGGGGTTTCTGCCGCGGCAGAGTTTTGGGGCCATTTTCTACCACGGCAGCCGATGGGGGTTTCTGCCGTGGTAGAGTTTTGGGGCCCACTTCTGCCGCGGCAGCCGATGGGGGTTTCCACCGCTACAGAGTTTTGGGGTCGTTTTCTGCCGTGACAGCCGATGCGGGGTTCTGCCACGGCAGGAGGATACATAGAGGAGGTTGCTTTTGGCATAAAGTGACATGCAATAAAGAGATCACAACCCGTATAATATAGATATAATTATACATTACATAAATATATACATAAATGGAGATCATAACCCGTCTATTCGGTTATAAGTTCATTAAATCATGGGAAGCCGGAGGTATGGTATTTTCCTTCTGGGTTTATGACATGGTCAACAAGAAATCCCGCCAATTCCTCTTGAATTGCTACCAGACGCTTCCTTGGATCGAGATTCTCCCGCAATCTTTCCAACTATATATAAAAGAAGGAGGTCAATATGAATATCAATATTCATAACAAATATTATGAATGACACTCAACAAAAATTGTGAATATATTGCTCACGTACTTCTAAAAATGTCTCTCCGTCCCGCTCACTGACCTTGGAGCGAATGTAGTCGCACACGAAGTATCCACATAGGTTAGTACCTGGTGGTTGCCTCTCGCACTTTACGACAAAAGGTTTCAATCAAATAATAATCAAGCATGACATGATGGTTATGAAACTAGAATTGAAGAGATGCGCGGATATAGCTCGTACTACTTACATCGATCCGATGAAAACTAAGCTCGTCTTTAAATTCGCCAACCGTAGCATTGGTGAAAGCTTTCCAAAACCTGCCCGGCAAAAAAAAGTGTTATTAGTTACTTGATATCTCAGGATATATATATGAACGAAAGAGACCGATATAGTGCGATAACGAAATTACCTCTGGAGCGTGTCTTTAATGAATACATGCTGTGATTCGTCTCTCATTAGTGAGTCCTTGATTTCAACTCTTCCAGCGTCAACTTCAATGGTTAGAAGAATCCAGTGATAGCTGCGTACATTCATATATGTCAGTAACTCATCAATTACACTTAGCAGAATCAAATGAATATGTACAAGGCAGTAACACTCTTACCTGTAGTTGTATGGAAACAATATTCTTTGTTTGTAATGTTGCCTCAATAAGACCCTTAGCAAGTTACGCTCCGTGTCCTTGGGGTATTCCATTAGCAATCTTTGATTAAACCGGTGTGGGTCGATGAACCCAGTGTCAAAGATTTTCTTCCGATCACATTCATCGCTCTTCATTCTGCATAATAGCATATAGTGAAGATAATTACATGCAATAAAAGAGCTGGGTTAGATACTTTATCATAGAAATAAATGAACCACTTACAGACAATAGGTAGCGAGGAGACTCAAGTCAAGGGCATCTTGTTTGAATAACATATAGAATTTCTCAAAATAAATTTGCAACTGGTCTTCACCATTAAAATTCTCACTTATAATTTTCACAAGCAGTGCTGACAATTGATCTTCTTCATCGCATGTAGAGACTTTTTCGTACCACTCATGCAGTCTTCGCATTTGAGTTGGTAGAAATTTGACCTCATCAGGTCTGACCAGAGTCTTCCCGTATTCATATCTCCATGCAAATTCCTCTTGTATGGGGATATGCCCGCCTAGCGCTTGATCAACTGTAATATTAGCATCTTTGGCAAATTCCATTGCTATAATATTCTGATGATCAGTATTGGATAACACCTTGAGCGGGGCGATCGATTTGTTTGCCTGCATTCCGAGTTGCGCAACCTCTCTTATCCCGCTGCTTGCAGTAGTATTTCCTGGAGTATTACGGCTGCTTGCAGTAGTATTTCCTGAATTATTCCTACCAATTATCAGCAAACAGCGTTTGTAGTCATCATCCTTATTTATTTCATATTGCGATGGTTGCTCAAGAAACCCCTTATACCACTTTTTGGCTTTCGGATCAAATATTTGTTTTGGCTCGGGAGCTTTGGGTGCAAAGAAGGCTTTAACTTGGGCATCACTGATCGCTTTGGTTTCCTCATCAGTCATCTCATAAGGTAACTTGGGAGGAGGCGGCGGGATTTTCTTCACCTTTTTACCATTGGCTTTCTTCTGACTAGTATTTATACTAGTTGACTGAGAGACCGCCTTCTTCGTCTCACATGGCGACGATGGAGTGGGCTGACACGGCGGGGGAGGAGTGGGCTAATGCGGCGGTAGACTCGTGCTATGGTGGTCGTCCAACTCCTCATGTGGACTTGCTGGAGGCGGCAGACTTGGCTGACGCGGAGGAGACGGTGGTGGCTTGGGTGAGCCTGGAAACACGATGTATTTCTTGCGCCATAGAATGATAGATCCCCTGATTTCTCCTAGCGTGCTCTCATCTTCAGGTCCAGGGATGTCAAGTTGTAGTGATTCATATTGAGGTAGAATCTCATCCACCCTAACACGAGCATAGCCATTTGGAATCTCTTTGCAATGCTAGCGTGCTTCAGGTTCACAAGATAAAGCATAGCCGAGAGCCGCCTTGAAGGATAAGTTCATCACTCCCACATGCAGCTCGCATCTTGTCTTCTTAGTGATATTGTCCACGGGATATCAATCTATCAGATCGGCCGCCGTGGAAGCGACACTGCTTCTCCGCTGAGATGGGACACCGGCACTTTCTTCTAGCCGCTGATGACTTGGCCCTTGCTGGCGCATTTCGTCCAGCTGCTTCTGTTGCTCTTTTAGCATGGCATATATTTCCTCGTTCTTTCTTTCCACGCTACGCAACCGGGATGCCTTCTCTATCTCCTTCCGCTTCTTTGCCCTCGCTCGGCTCCTATAGGATTCAGTGTCTTGAGGAAACCCAGTCTTCCATGGCACAGAAGGTCCAAATCCTCGTGTTTGTCCTGGTTTTTCAGGATTCCCGAGGTCCTTTGTCACCTCGTCGTTCTCTCTGTCAGGTTTCAAGTCACCCTTTTTAACCTCCTCAATTGTTTTAACAATTTCTCCATGGGGTGTAGCAACATTGGACTTTTTATCGAATATTAACTCCCCTGTTTCCATGTCATACTTTGCCCCATGGGCAAGTAACCAATTCCTTACTCTGATGGGCCAGTCCTCTGTAGCCGGAGTGAGCCCTTGGGCATGCAAGGCTTTCTCGGCTTCCTCCCACTTAGGAACGGAAGTTCTATAGCCACCTGTCCCCATCATATGGTGATATTTCTTTTTTGCAGCATTTTCTTTATTCTTTGCGAACCTTTTTTTTGCTATTGCTGATTTCTTGTAGTCTAGAAATCTTTTCCAGTGAGGCCGATGCTTCTCTAGTGAGTCCTCGAATGCTGGAACTTGTCCTTCCTCGAGATATTCATTGTACAATCTTTTATTATAGTTATTGAACTGTTGGGCCATCTTCTTAAGAGAGAAACGCTTAACTTTGGACCTTATATCATCTGTGGCCTCCTTAGTCTCTAAGACCGGTAGGGTGAAATGGCGAATGAGCTTATCCCATAGTATGTCTTTGTATCTGTCATCGACATAACTCATAGAATATTCATCGGCCTTTGCTGGCTTATTCCAGTTGATAAGGCTGATCGGGACGTTGTCCCTAACAACAAATCCACATTGATGAATAAATGTGTTTGCGTTCTTTATGGGAAGAAACGGGACGCCCAATGGAGAGACCTCAACAATTGTGAGATGTGCATCATCGGGCATCCCTTTGGCCGGTCCTCGTTTACTATTTTTAACTAGCACGGTCGATGTGGATGTCTAAAATAAGAAACAACATTCGTTAATATATATACACAAATCAATTAATGCATCTATCTACTAGTGATCAAAAGGCTTAATAATATACCTCGCCAGACTTTGTCAAGGCTGGTCCATCATTTTCCAAGCCATCATCGAAATTAAAACTAGTATGCGCTTCGACTTGAGGTTCTATCTCTATTCCCTCACCGGACTCATTTAGAAATTGTGAGCCATCTTCTGCTCCACAGTATTCTTCCCCACCCAGATCGACGAGCGCTCCATCCTGATAGGGGAACGGTCCTCCACCAGCCAGTATCATATTGAATCAAGGCTCTTCACCTTCTCTACTGTTGAAGTGATCCATAGAATAACTGCTATGACATAATGTGCATATATGAGTAATAAAATTATATAACATCTCGAATGACAAAAAAGTATTAATATCATATAACATCTCGAATAATATCTCAAAAAACAACAAAGAAGTCATAATACATCTCGAATAACGACAAAGTAGTAATATCATATAAAAAACAACATCTTGTCTGATAACATCGCTCAAACTCAACGTCGACTACCGGCTCCTGAGCCGGGGGATGTGATCAACCAAATAGTCGGAACCATCACCGGACTATAACTAGGGTGAGATCCCTGAATAACCTGCCAAGTATGGGGGGCCACCCTAGCGTCCAACATCACCATATAGCGACGGACGTGCTCGTCCTCCTCCCTGACGCGACGTCGTACCACCTCCTTGGGGGCCGGCTCCCTCTGCATCCTGCCTGGGCCACGTTACCTCCACCAAAGAAGATCCGGGTCGACGACGACACCCGGATTCCTCACCAAGCTACGCATCCCTGACGGTAGCACCTCCCAGTGCCAGCCTGGCGGAGCCTAGTCTCGTACAACACCGCTAGAGCGTAGTTGCACAACACGAGCACAACACGAGCGACGGCGGTGGCTGCGGGAACGAGGAACAGCGGCGGCGCGCGGGAACGGGCGGTGAGGGTGGCGCACGGGGACGGGCGCCGGTGAGAGGCGGCGGCGACGGGAGAACCAGAACGGAGGCGCGGGGGCGGGTGATCGAGGGCTGCTCCGCGGGACGCGGCGTGCTCGACGGGGCGTGACTACGGCGACGGCCTGGCGGGCGGCGGCGAGCACCACGGCACGGGCGGAGGCGATCTTCACGGCGGGGCGCAGGCGCGGGCGGCGTCGGATTTGGAGAAGAGGGCGTCCTGGCTCGTGGCTCGGGCCGGGAGGAGGGCGGTGGGTATTTATACCCATCACCTCTAGTCCCGGCCCCAGCCTCCAGCCGAGACTAGAGGTCTTTTCGCGGCGCCGTTTCGTTCTCGCGCGCAAAGACCTCTAGTCCCGGTTGGAGGCTGGGGCAGGGACTAGAGGTTAATTTTTTTAAATTTATTTATTTATTTATCTTTTATTCTATGATGATGGAAAATATGTATTATATATCAATTTTTGCAGAAAAAAGATCCAATGTAAATCTATTAGCATATTCTGTTATAAAACTAATATTTTGTTGAATTAAAAAATATCTTTTGTATACTAGAGTTTGAATTTAGTAATATCATTATTTCTTTATCTTTTATTCTGTGATGATGAAAAATATGTATTATATATCAAATTTTACAGAAAAAAATCTATAATGTAAATCTATTGGCATATTCTGTTATAAAACTAATATTTTGTTGAATTAAAAAATATCTTTTGTGTAAATCTATTAGCATACTAAATATGGACCGGGACTAAAGCTTGCGGCAGGCTAGGGAAGGCAGGACTAGAGCAGATAGGCTAGGGAACGCAGCACTAATGATATGGGTGAGTGTCGACATTATGACGTGTAGATTTTCCCTTGTCCCGGATGGTGTCGCCAACCGGGACTAAATTTGAACCTTTAGTCCCGGTTGGAGACACCAACCGGGACAAAACACGAGTGAGCACTAATAATAAGGGTGAGTGTCGATATTATGTTATGAGTGTCGACACTATGCCGAGCTGCTTGTACTATAAATAGGCCAGTCCTCCAGCCAGTTTGAGGCATCTCCAAGATCGATGGTTTGCGAAAGCAAGGACAC
The DNA here is from genome assembly GCA_916181665.1 of Avena sativa. Taxonomy (NCBI): domain Eukaryota; kingdom Viridiplantae; phylum Streptophyta; class Magnoliopsida; order Poales; family Poaceae; genus Avena; species Avena sativa. Next base: position 20,229,976 of record OV702284.1, read on the forward strand.
CACTACGGCTAGTTTTAGGGAGATGCCGCTGGAGCCCAGTCCTCCGGCATCTCCAAGAAACTGGTCATAGAGGCACTCCCTAATATGTGAAATTAGGTTAGCTCCCACGCATATTGATCTAGTTAGAGAAGTTACAAGCTGCAAGATGGTCTTCGAGAGCAGGGACACCACTACGGCCAGCTTCAGGGAGATGCCGCTGGAGCCCAGTCCTCCGGCATCTCCAAGAAACTGGTCATAGAGGCACTCCCTAATATGTGACCACACGTGTTTGGAGATCAGATCTTCATGGTAAGTACGAATCGGGACTAATACATTCAAGACATAAAGCGGGACTAATACACTCAAGACATTTATTAATATTTAAAAACTGAGACTACGGAATCAGGACTAAAGGCCCCCTTTAGTACAGGTCCAGCCACAAACTGGGACTAACACTCAATATTAAAAAACGGGACAAACCGGTACTAGCTAACACTCAGGACTAAAGCCGCCCCCTTTAGTCATAATCATGCCTTGTTCTATAGTACGCAGCTTCAGGGTCTTCTTCGTCATCGTCATCATCATCGTCATCGTCAGCTGCCACTCCGGGGATCCTCATCCCAGCCATGGCATATACCGGGGGCACCTTCCACTCCGACCTCGGATTCACAACGGGCGGGGGAGGGGTCTCCTAGAAGAGGATGTCGCTACCGCCGAGCGGGGGAGGGGCCTTCTTCTTGTGGCTCTATGGCGGGTGGTCTTGTGGGCACCGCAGGCGAGGATGGTCTCCCCCGGCGATGTAGCGCATCACGCTGATGATAGTCCGGTTCGCCCACCACAGGCGGCGGCCGGCTTTGTTGTGGTTCATCGGGGAGGGCCGTCATCCTCGTACCTGGAGAGCTCTCTTCCTCGCCGGTTAGAAAAAAAGGCATTCCAAGTGTCATAGTTGTCGGGATCCCACTGGGGATCCATCCGTTGCAACGGCGTGAGCTCGTGGTAGAAGTGGTTCGTGATGGCCGCCTAGCGTGCGGAACCTAGAGGGACAGGAGGGACAGGAACCTCTCCAGCGCTCAGCATCGAGCCGACGGGCGGCCGGTAGCCCGGAGGGCAAGGGTAGCTGGAGGCGCACAGCGCCTCGGTCTCCTCGAGGGTCAGAATGGCCCAGTAGCCGTTGTCCATCATTGTGAGAGAGGAAGGTGTGGATGTGTGGATAGCGATGGCGCAGTCGGCCTAGATATAGAGGAAAAGGGCGGGAAAACATGGCGGGAAGCGGTGGAAAATGGCGGGAAATGTCTTTAGTCCCGGTTAGTGGCTACAACCGGGACCAAAAGCTTCGGTCAGAGGAAAAGGGCGGGAAAACATGGCGGGAAGCGATGGGAAATGGCGAGAAATATCTTTTGTCCCAGTTAGTGGCTACAACCGGGACTAAAAGCTTTGGTCGGATGGAAAGTTAGTATAATTATTCTTATAAAATAGAAAAAATAATAAACTTTGTAAAAGCTTCACAAAATGATATACATGCATATGTACATATTGATTGCATCTAAAAAATGGCTGCAGGCAAAATTCTGAATACATCATATGACTTTCTTATGACCGTGTGGCATTAACCATGGAGCATCTTCATCAAGTAACATGATGTTTGGGTCATCCTTCACTACAAACGGCGGAATTTCATGAAAATTGTCATAATCTTCAGACATCTATGTCTTGTCCTCCACTCCTACGATGTTTATTTTCCCTGAAAGAACTATGTGGCGCTTTGGATCATCGTTTGATGATGTATTTGTTTGCTTATATTTTATTTTTCTTGGTTTGGTAGACATGTCCTTCACATAGAAAACTTGAGACACATCGTTGGCTAGGACGAATGGTTCGTTCATGTACGCAAGATTGTTGAGCTGTTGTCATTCCGTATTTTTTGTCTACCTCAACCCCGCCTCCTGTTAGCTTGACCCATTTGCACCGAAACAAAGGGACCTTCAAAGCAGGTCCATAGTCAAGTTCCCATATCTCCTCTATGTAACCATAATATGTGTCCTTTGACCCATTGTCGTTTGTTGCATCAAAGCGGAAACCACTGTTTTGGTTGGTGCTATTTTTATCTTGAGCGATCGTGTAAAATATATTCCCATTTATCTTGTACCCTTGGTAAGTTCATATAGTCGACGATGGTGAGCTGGCCAACAAGTACAACTCATCACAAACAGTGTTGTTATTCATGAGATGTGTTTGCAACCAACCGCCAAAAGTCTTCATGTGTTCATCTCTAATCAAGGAGTCATGCTTTCCCGGGTTGTTTGAGCGTACAATATCCTTGTGTTCCTTTATATACGAAGCTGTCAAGGTGGAATTATGCAGAACCGTGTAGTGTGCTTGAGTGAAAGAATGTCCGTCCCTACATATTATTGATTTTCTTCCTAGTGTGCGTTTTCCACTCAGTCTCCCCTCATGCCGTGATTCAGGAACACCAATCCACTTAATGTCAGGAATAAAGTCAACAGAAAACTCAATGACCTCCTCTGTTCCATAGCCCTTCGAGATGCTTCCTTCTGGCCTAGCACGGTTATGGACATATTTCTTCAAGACTCCCATGAACCTCTCAAAGGGGACATATTGTGTAGAAATACAGGACCCAAAATAGTAATCTCTCCAACTAGGTGTACCAGCAGATGCGTCATAATATTGAAGAAGGATGGTAGGAACACCAGCTCAAAACTAACAAGACACTGGACCACATCATTTTGTAACCTCGGTAGAATTTCTGGATCGACAACCTTTTGAAAAATAGCATTGAGGAATGCACATAGCTTCACAATGGGCAGTCGAACATTTTCCGGTAGAATCCCCCTCAATGCAACCGGAAGCAATTGTGTCATAAGCACGTGGCAGTCATGAGACTTTAGGTTCTGGAATTTTTTCTCTGCCATATTTATTATTCCCTTTATATTCGACGAGAAGCCAGAGGGGACCTTCATACTTCTTAGGACTTCAAAAAAAATCCTTCTCTTCTTTGGTAAGAGCATAGATGGAAGCACTTAGACGTCCTTTATATGTCTTTATTGGATGCACGCCGTCTCGGTCTTTCATACCTTGCTGGTCCTGCCGTGCTTCTGGCGTATCTTTTGTCTTTCCATACACGCCCATAAAGACTAGCAGGTTCACGCAAAGATTCTTCGTCACGTGCATCACGTCAATTGCAGAGCAGACCTCTAGAACTTTCCAATAGGGTAGCTCCCAAAATATAGATTTCTTCTTCCACATGGGCACATGTCCGTCAGCGTCATTTGGAACAGATTGACCGCCAGGGCCCTTTCCAAATATTACTTCTAGATCCTTGACCATACCAAATATATCATCACCAGTACGGCGGATAGGCTTCTTCCGGTGATCTGCCTCACCATTGAAATGCTTGCCTTTCTTTATTGCGGGATGCCTGGCCGAAAGAAATCGATGATTCCCTAGGTACACATTCTTCTTACCTTTATCCAAATATATACTTTCAGTATCATCTAAACAATGGGTGCATGCATTGTATCCCTTGTTTGACTGTCCTGGAAGGTTACTAAGAGCAGGCCAATCATTGATGGTTACGAACAACAACGCCCGCAGGTCAAATGGTTCATGTTTGTGCTCATCCCACATACGAACACCTTCGTTGCGCCACAACTGTAGTAGTTCTTCAACTAATGGCCTTAGATAGACATCAATGTCATTGTCGGGTTGCTTCGGGCCTTGGATGAGCACTGGCATCATAATGAACTTCCGCTTCATGCACAACCAAGGAGGCAGATTATATATACATAGAGTTACAGGCCAAGTGCTATGACTGCAGCTCTGCTCTCCAAAAGGATTCATGCCATTTGTACTTAGACCAAACCTTAAGTTCCTTGCGTCATCTGCAAAGCTCGGGTACTCTCTATCGATTTTTCTCCATTGCGACCCATCAGCGGGGTGTCTCAACATCGAGTCTTTCCTGCGCTCTTCTTTGTGCCATCGCAACAACTTAGCATGCTCTTTGTTTCTAAACAAACGTTTCAACCGTGGTATTATAGGATCATACCACATAACGTTTGCAGGAACCCTCTTCCTGGGGCACTGCTCGCACTCAATATCACCAGGGTCATCTCATCTGATCTTATAACACAATGCGCCGCATACCGGGCATGCATCCAAATTCTCGTACTCCTCACCGCGATATAATATACGGTCATTAATGCATGCATGTATCTTCTGCACCTCTAGTCCTAGAGGGCAGACGACCTTCTTTGCCTCGTATGTACTGACAGTCAATTCATTATCCTTTGGAAGCTTCTTCTTCCAAATTTTCAGTAGCATCTCAAATCCCTTGTCAGATAAACCATTCTCTGCTTTCCATTGCAGTAATTCCAGTGTGGTACCGAGCTTTGTGTTGCCATCTTCGCAATTTGGGTATAACAATTTTTTGTGATCCTCTAACATGCGCTGCAACTTCTTCTTCTCGTTTTCATTTTCGCATTCGCTCCGTGCATCAAGAATGGCCTGACGAAGATCATCATCAGTCTCATCTAATGCCCGTTCTTCACCTTCTTCTTGTTCATTGTCTTCTAGTGCAGTGCCACCGTATTCAGGAAACATTGGATAATTATCATCGTTCTCTTCTTCTTTGCTGTCTTCCATCATAACCCCGCTTTCTCCATGCTTTGACCAACAACTATAGCCGGACATGAAACCTGATTGAATCAGGTGGATGTGAATGGTTTTGGATGAAGAGTAATCCTTCTTATTCTGACAGACAAGACACGGACAACACATAAAACCGTTCCGCTTGTTTGCCTCAGCCAACTCGAGAAAAGAATGCACGCCTTTAATGAACGCGTTAGACATTCGGGGAGCGTCATATATCCATTCTCGGCTCATCTGCAGTATAATTAAAATTTTCTATCATATAAAAAGTTTGGATCATTTTTACTACAATTACTTTTGCATGCACTAATTTTTGAATTAAGATTTTCTATCATATGAAAATTTTACATGCACTAATTTTTGAATTGGACAAAACTGTTAACATAAAAATGTTGACTATTTAATTATTGCTCTAGCAGTGAAAACCTTATTCAATTCTGAGATCCGAAACTCTTCAAATGCACATCTCAACTTTCGGTAGCTTTTTGTATAATCAAACTATGCTTAAAACTACACATCTAAAATTCCCTCTACACTTCTAAGCATGAAATTCCTCATTCTAGTTCTAGAGCATTGAGCTAAACTATAACAATAAGAGGTGAATGATTGACGTTGCTAACCATTTTAGAAGCTTCGATTGATAGATGATGCCACCAAATCTTGGATTGAAAGTTGCCACCAAAATGAGGATGAACTTGAGCTGTTACTTGGAGAAAATGGCCATGCTTTTGGGCTGGGTCGAACAGGCATATATAGTGGTAATAAGTTGTCTCGGATGGTAAAATGAACCCAGACTAAAGGATGACCTCTAGTCCCGGCTTGTAACAAGAACCCAGACTAAATATAGCCATGGGTCCTACAGGAGCTCTAGTCCCGGCCTGTGTTACCAGCCGGGACTAGAGGTTGCCCATGGACCGGGGCTAGTGATATGGGGCCATGTAGCCGTTGCAAAATTCACAGCACTAGTCCCGGTTTCAGAGGAGACCGGGACCAGAGGCTGGAGCTGTAAAAAACGAAAGGTCGTTTTTCTACTAGTGTTAACAAGTCTAGATGAAACTCATATGCCACCTTTTATAGCGTGCTTGGTCGTATACAAGAGGTGGCATCTGGGTTGCCTAGTGGGGTACTGTGATGGAATCCGTCGCCACTAAATTTACAGGCAAAAATAAACCGACAAGGCTTTCTGACGAGTGAAATGGACGCACGTACACCACTAGTGTAATATAAAGGTGATAATGCCGACATGGCTTTTCGGTCTAGTGCATGAGACCCATCGACGACAGTGCCATCAGTGGGTTCCTGGGCCCGGCACTATTTATACAGTGTCTGAGCCTGTCACCAAACCGGGTAGTACGTCTTTCTCATTGTGCTTGTCGGGTTGGTGGAGCCTTGTCGTCTTCTTCCTGTCACGCGCATACCTAGCCCTCATAAAACTGGGGCCATAGGCGGACACAGCGCCCCTATTCCCCGGCGCTCGCCCGGGCTTCCGGCCGGCCGGAACAGCCTAATTTACTATTCATTGCAGAGAAAAGTAGTGTTATTAGTCTTTAAATTCAGAGTTTGCCCAGGTTTTGATTAAGTCTTGGGTCCGCCACTGACCGGGGCTGAGGTCAGTAATTTCATTAAAAAAAATAGTTTATGAGAATTTGAATTTCTAAAACATATAGTTGTCATATGTGTTTTTTTCATACTTTTTGTTACGCTTCCATGTGCTTTTTTCCCTACAAACTCTAATGCAGTTAATATGCTAGAACGAGTCGCAAAATGTTTTTGTTTTCGTGAGCCATGTTCAACAAAATTAGTGATCGCGCTCATTACATGGTACTCCTTGGTAATGCTAGCGCGCTGCCAGGCTAGGAAGAAATTGAGAGACATGGCTATTCTCTTGCCATCTCGTGAGGCAGTCCACTTATTTAGCTGGCTTTCCTGGTACATGCACATATGCATATTACATCGAGCGTCGGGCTGGGCTTTTTCAGTTTTCACCCGGAAAAAGTCCATTTCAAACCTTCGACTTGTAGAGACTAGACAAATTAAACCCTGAATTCGGAATCCCGGTCGTCGGCACCCTAAACTTGTGAATCCCGGTCTATTCTAAACCCTGGACGGGTTTTTTCACATTAAAAGAAAAAAATCAATGCAAGCAACACCTTGAAAAATTTATAAATGATAAATTGTCCATATAGTTTACACAAAAGACCCTAATTATGAATATATATAAGAATTCAATGTAGTCCTTCAAGCGGAGCCGTTCCTGTGCAGTGCTGGACGTCGCCACCCAAGACATGCACACGCAAGCCGCGGATGCCACGGCCTTGGCTAACACACCAGAGATAGAGAGCTTGCCTCGGAGGTGCCTACCTGGCTATGCAGCCCTACGGCCTTGTCGCGTGAAGTTCTCCCACGTGCAGCTCGGGAAAGGGGTCGCCGCGGCGGTCTAAGGGAGGGACTCACTGCTGGCCAGCAGACGGCCTGTGCCGGAGTTCGTGGGGCAGAGCACCAGCTCGACCTCGGTGGCGAAAGCGCTAGGCAGCAGCTGGCACGAGAGGGAGGTGAAAAGGGAGAGAGGGCACTGCTCTTCTCCTCTATGTCCGCCCCAAAGCGGCGCTAGGGAATGTCAGTGGTGCTGGGAACATTGGGGAATGTCGGCGGTGCTAGACACTATCGCTGTTGTTGCTAGTTGCTGAATGTGCAAGGTCCTAGTTCTAGTTAGCTGTGGCAGGTGGTAGAAGGACGAGGGAGAAGACGCCCACGGGTACGCTGCCCATGCGGCGACGCCTTTGCAACCATTGTGTTGCTGGCGCAGCGGGCGACAGAGCGGCGCCAGTAGTAAACACCAGTGGAAACGAGGCCTTTCGTTGATCCTGGAAAGAGCTTTAACACCGGTTCTTCTACGAACCGGTATTAAAGGGGGCGTATCAGCGTGACCCGTGCGGCAAAAAAAGGAGCCCCTCCTTTAACACCGGTTCGTGCCACGAACCAGTGTTAAAGGACCCTGCAACAGTGGCCCGCGCAGCCCCCTCCTGTTAAAGGACCCTGCAACAGTGGCCCGCGCAGCCCCCCCTTCGTTAACACCGGTTCGTGGCTTGAACCGGTGTTAAAGGGGGGGCTATATAAGACACCGCAGCCCACACCCCACTCTTCCATTTTTTCACTATCTCATTTTGGAGCCTAGCAAGAGGGTGTGAAGAGTGCTAGTTTGTGTTGTTTTCATATGCACAAGAGGTGTTCGGTGAAATGCCCGAGAGCTCAAAATAAGTTTTCTCATTGCTCTTTCCTTCTCGGTCGAGGTCAGCAACTATCCTTTCATGTGTCATTGATGTACTATATATATAAATGGTCATCTCCCTATTAATTTTTGATATATACTACATATTAATGCAGATGAACCGGCAATGGATGTACGGTGACCGCCGCACTTCCGAGTACATTACGGGCCTCCAAAATTTCATCGTTGTGGCTAATGCAAACCGTGGTCACAATGGTTTTATATGCTGTCCGTTTGTTCACTGTCAGAACAAGAAAGACTACTCAAATACCAGAACCATTCATGCCCACCTGCTTCGATCCGGTTTCATGCCCAGCTATAATTGTTGGACCAAGCACGGAGAAAAAGGGGTTGTGATGGAAGACAACGAAGAAGAAGAGGATGATGAAAACTATCATAATATGTATCATGAATATGATGATACTGCAACGGGGGTAGATAATGAAGATCAAGAGGCAGCAGATGGGCCCGCTGATGACGATCTTGGTCGGGCCATTACTGATGCAAAGGAAGAATGTGAAACTGAAAAGGAGAAGGAGAAGCTGGAGCAGATGTTAAAGGATCACAAAACATTGTTGTATCCAACTTGCGAAGATGGTCACAAAAAGCTAGGTACCACACTGGATTTGCTGCAATGGAAGGCAGAGAACGGTGTGACTGATAGCGCATTTTCAAAGTTGTTGGTAAAAATGAAGAATCTTCTTCCAAGAAATAATGAGTTGCCCGACAGTACATACCAAGCAAAGAAGGTTATCTGCCTTCTAGGATAAGACGTGCAGAAGATACATGCCTGCATTAATGACTGCATCCTCTACCGCGGTGAGAAGTACGAGAATTTGGATGCATGCCCGGTATGCACTACACTGCGGTATAAGATCAGACGAGACGATCCTGGCGATGTTGAGGGCGAGGCCCCTAGTAAGAAGGTTCCCGCCAAGGTTATGTGGTATGCTCCTATAATACCACGGTTAAAACGTCTCTTCAGAAATAAAGAGCATGCCAAGTTGTTGCGATGGCACATGGAAGACCGTAAGAAAGACGCGATGTTGAGACACCCCGCTGATGGGTCACAGTGGAGAAAAGTCGAGCGAGAGTACCCGGACTTCGCACGTGACGCAAGGAACTTAAGGTTTGGTATAAGTACAGACGACATGACTCCTTTTGGTGAGCAGAGCTGCAGTCACAGCATCTGGCCTGTGACTCTATGTATCTATAACCTTCCTCCTTGGTTGTGTATGAAGAGAAAGTTCATTATGATGCCAGTGCTCATCCAAGGCCCGAGGCAACCCGGCAACGACATTGATGTGTACCTAAGGCCATTAGTTGAAGAACTTTTACAGCTGTGGGCCAAACCAGGTGTACGTATGTGGGATGAGCACAAAGGGGAGCCATTTGACCTACGAGCATTGCTTTTCGTAACCATCAATGATTGGCCTGCTCTTAGTAACATTTTAGGGCAGACAAACAAGGGATACAATGCATGCACACACTGTTTAGATGAGACTGAAAGTGTATATTTGGATAAATGTAAGAAGGTTGTGTACCTAGGGTATCGCCGATTTCTTCCGAACCTGCATCCAGTAAGAAAGAAAGGCAAGCATTTCAAACGTCTGGCAGAACCGCGGAGGAAGCCTGTCCTCCATACCGGTGAGGAGGTATTTTGTATGGTCAAGGACCTAGAAGTAATCTTTGGAAAAGGTCCTGACAGTCTATCTGTTCCGAATGACGATGCCAGACACGCGCCCATGTGGAAGAAGCAATCTATATTTTGGGACCTACCCTATTGGAAAGTCTTAGAGGTCCGCTCTTCAATCGACGTGATGCACGTGACGAAGAATGTTTGCGTGAACCTGCTAGGCTTTCTAGGAGTGTATGGGAAGACAAAAGATACACCGGAAGCACGGCAGGACCAGCAACGTCTGAAAGCCCCTGAAGAGCCTATGCATCCTGAGAACGAGAAGGGTAAACGATGCCACTTAACTCCTGCCAGCTATTCTCTTACCAAAGCAGAGAAGGAAATCTTTTTTGAATGTCTGAGCAGTATCAAGGTCCCGTCTGGCTTCTGTCGAATATAAAGGGAATAATAAATATGGCAGAGAAAAAATTCCAAAACCTGAAGTCTCATGACTGCCACGTGATTATGACACAATTGCTTCCGATTGCATTGAGGGGGCTTCTACCTGAAAATGTTCGAGTACCCATTGTGAAGCTATGTGCATTCCTCAATGCAATATCTCAGAAGGTAATCGATCCAGAAAGCCTACCAGGGTTACAAACAGATGTGGCCCAATGTCTTGTCAGCTTTGAGTTGGTGTTCCCACCATCCTTCTTCAATATTATGACGCATCTCCTGGTTCACCTAGTAGAAGAGATTGTCATTCTCGGTCCTGTATTTCTACACAATATGTTCCCCTTTGAGAGGTACATGGGAGTCTTAAAGAAATATGTTCATAATCGTGCTAGGCCAGAAGGAAGCATCTCCAAGGGATATGTAACAGAGGAGGTCATTGAGTTCTGTGTTGATTTTATTCCTGACCTTAAGGCGATTGGTGTTCCAGAATCACGACATGAGGGGAGACTGCGTGGAAAAGGCACCCTAGGATGTAAAGCAATGATATGTAGGGACGGGCATTCTCTCAATCAAGCACACTACACGGTTTTACAAAGATCTATCTTGGTTGCCCCGTATATCAATGAACACAAGAATTTAATACGCCTCAAACACCCGGGGCAGTCAGATGAATGGATTATAAGTGAACACATGGCGAGTTTTGGCGGCTGGCTGCAAAGACTTCTCACGAATAACACCACTGTTGGGGATCAGCTGTACTTGTTGGCCAGAACACCATCTTCGACTGTATGTACTTTCCAAGGGTACGAGATAAATGAGAATACATTTTACACGATAGGCCAAGATAAAAAGAGCACCAACCAAAATAGTGGTGTCCGCTTCGATGCAGCAGAAGACAATGGGCAGAAGACCACGTATTATGGGTTCATAGAGGAGATATGGGAACTTGACTATGGAACTAATTTTAAGGTCCCCTTGTTTCAATGCAAATGGGTCAAGCTAACAGGAGGAGGGGTTGAGGTAGACAAGAAGTACGGAATGACAACGGTGGATCTCAACAATATTATGAAGGTAGACAAGAACTTAGACGAACCATTCGTCCTAGCCAATGATGTGGCTCAGGTTTTCTATGTGAAGGACATGTCCTCCAGACCAAAAAAAAGAAAAAATATGCAAACGAATACATCGTATGATGAGCCAAAGCGTCACATAGTTCTTTCAGGGAAAAGAAACATCGTGAGAATCGAGGACAAGACAGACATGTCAGAAGATTATAATAAGTTTGATGAAATTCCGCCCTTCACAGTGAAAACTGACCCAAGCATTCCGTTAAGTAAAGAAGATGCTCCATGGTTACTTCTGAAGCGATCATAAGGAAGGACATATATGCCAAGAAGTTCATGCTCATATTATGTAACTCTAGTTCATGTTTTTAATATTAATAAATGTCTTGAGTGTTAGTCTTGTTTTGTGGATGGACCGGGACTATGAGAAGAAGTTGTCCCGATTCGTACTTACCATTAAGATCTGATCTCCAAACGCACGCGGTCACATATTAGGGAGTGCCTCTATGACCAGTTTCTTGGAGATGCCGGAGGACTGGGCTCCGTCGGCATCTCCCTGAAACTGGCCGTAGTGGTGTCCCTGCTCTCGAAAACCATCTTGCAGCTTGTAACTTCTCTAACTAGATCAATACACCTGGGAGCTAACTAATTTCACATATTAGGGAGTGCCTCTATGACCAGTTTCTCGGAGATGCCGGAGGACTGGGCTCCGTTGGCATCTCCCTGAAACTGGCCGTAGTGGTGTCCCTGCTCTCGAAAACCATCTTGGAGATGCCTCAAACTGGCTAGAGGACTGGACTCACAAGGATGCCTATTATAGTACAAGCAGCTCGGCATAGTGTCGACACTTACGAAATAATGTCGACACTCACCCCTATTATTAGTGCCGAGTCTCCAACCGGGACTAAAGGTTCATCTTTAGTCCCGGTTGGTGTCTCCAACCGGGACTAAAGGTTCATTTTTCTTCCCGCCATTTTTTCCCGCCATTTTTCTTCCCGCCATTTTTTCCCGCCAGTTCTTCCCTCCAGTTCTTCCCGCCAGTTCACTATATATATGTAGGGTTAGCCTCCATTTTCATTGCACATCTCTAGACTCATATCTGCAACCTCATCACTCTTTCCCATGGCTTCCACCATAGCACTAACCCCCAGGGAGGCGGAGGCGCTTTGCGCCTCGAACTACCCCTGCCCGCCGGGCTACTGTGTCCCCGTCGGCTGGATGCTGAGCGCCGGAGGCGTGCCGGTTCCTCATGTCCCTCTAGGTGTGGCGCGCTGGATGGTCATCAAGAACCACTACTACTTCGAGCTCACGCCGGAGCAGCGGAGGAATCCCAGATGGCATCCCGACTATTTCCCTACTTGGGAAGCCTTCTTCGTGGATCAGCGTGAGAGGGCGCTCGCCAGGCACGAGGAGGACGGCCCACCTCCTCCTAACTTCAACGAGGCTGGCCGTCGGCTATGGTGACGCGGTCGGACTCTCCAAAGCGTCATGGCCTATGACACTACCGCCGACTCTAACCCCCGTCTGCGCTACCCTCAAGTCCAGCGGAGTAGAAATAGGATCAAGTAGTTGTGTGCCTTGACCCTGTATTGCATGCAGAAGTAGTGCGTGCCTGTGTGCATGCTAGGCAGTAGCGATTAGTGGGTGCGTGCTAGCTCTGTTGATCAGCCTACTTAAGCCTCTGTAATCACTTTCTTGATGAAGTGAGAAAAGAGAAAAAGGCACAAGTGTGCGGTGCCAAGAAAAGCCTCCGTGAGTTCTCTCCCGTGCGTGTGTGTGTCTTCTTCCACCTCTAGCCACCGGATAACATGGGTCAGGGAGGCGGATTCGTCGGGGAGGCCCAGGGCCCAAGCGCGGCACGGGGACGGCCTCCCCTCTCGGCTGCGGGGGCGGCCTAGGTGGGGTGCGAGCTCCGGTGGTGGCCATGGGGTGCGAGTTTTGCCAAGTTGTTTGTCGTCGCTAAATGTTTGCCTCGGCCTCCTCTTTCGAACAAACGCCCATTTTAGGTAGGCCGCATCACGCTACCTCGCGCGCCCTAGGTCGCTCTCCAACGCCGCCAGCCTCCGGTCAGCCACTGTAGCTAGCCCCTCTCATATGCATCCGGGATTTCTCCGAATTAGGGTTTGGACCCCTCGGAACTCGTTTAAAATGATCAAGCATCCTTAGGGTTTTAATTTCATTTGTGTATTTATTTGTGTATTTTTGTATGAATAATATGTATATTTGTGTATGAATCCAAGTCCACTTGAATGTTTACTCTCTTACTCTAGATAATATTATTGTTTTAGAAACTATGGATCCCCTTAGTAGAAACCTTGAAGAAGAAGAAATAATGGAGAACATTATTGATGAGGACACCTCACAATATCTGAACTTGGAGGGACATGATGACAGCTCAAGTAGTCATGGAGAAGATGAAGACTCCGGTGAACGCAATTTAGTGATTACAAAGTCCGGCGAGGTATATGCATTGATTAAGCCTCTGCTGACTTCCACCAACAATCTTCTTCTACATGTATTAATTAACGCTTCTTTCTTCTTTTAGCCCTCTGGATCGACCATCCAGTAACCATCTTCTTCTACGAAAAAGAGCAAGCGAGGCGCGAGCCATCGGTTGAAAGATCGTGCAAAGTTCACGATCGAAGCAGTCCGTGTTGATGGCAGGCCGATGGAGCCCAAGAAGGCCGCAGACAAATTTGTACGTCAGGCTGGAGTTCTTGTTAGGGACCAAATCCCAATCATAATTAAATATTGGAATAATCCAAAGAAGGGCGACGGTACCTTTGTCGATGAAAGATCCAAAGAAACGCTTTGGAATTCGTTGTTGGTAAATTTCACCCTTCCGCCAGAGGAGGATGAAAACAACCCGGTTATAAAGGAAAAGGTCAAAGAGTGGACTCTAAAGAAGATGGCTGACGCTTTCCACAACTGGAAGACAAAATTGAACAAATTTGTCAAAGCTGGCGAGACTCCAAATTTCGAAGACGCATATTATGCGAAGATAAGACCTCACTGGCCCGAATTTGTGACATATAAAAAAGGTGCTATAGCTAAAAAGAGGTCAGAAACCAATACGCTTAATGCCCAGAAGAAGGAATATCACCAGAGGACGGGGTCAGGTGGCTACATATCTCAGAGGCCTAAGTGGGAGGAAGTTGAGAAGGCCATGCGCGCTAGAGGGATCACACCCCAGACAGATGCGTGGGACCTACGTGCAAAGACTTGGTTCTACGGAATCGGGGCAAGGTTGGACCCAGAAACAGGATTGTGTATCTTCCCAACCCTCCTTGCCAAACCGGTCACTGAACTCATCACGGCATACGAGGAAACAGCCGCCAGGACCTTCCATCCCGACAGAGAGAATGACCAGCTCACACGCGCCATCGGTAAAAAAGAACACCCTGGACATGCACGAGGCACAGGGGGTATGACGTGGAAGGATGGGTTTGGCGAGTGGAGCGACTCTTACAGATGGCGCGGCAGAAAAGAAAAAGAGCGTACAGAGCGGATGACACAGATAGAATATGCACTTGTGGCGCTGCAGGCGCAAGTGAATGCACAACAGAGCCATCAAGCTACCGGCCCATCTCAGCGGCACGAAGAGCCTGCATTGGAAGTTGTCGGCGGCCCAGACTCTGCACGGAAAAGCAGCGTGGCTTCCACGGAGAACGTGCAGCCCATGCTTGAAATGGCGGGTCCTCGATACCCCGTGGATGAGATCACGGAGAGCGAACACGCTGAGCTGCATGTGAGATTAATGGGCTTATCCATTAAGGTGGCTGTCGGCTATGCCTTACCTCCTGTAGCTGGTGGAACTTACCACTGCCGACCGATTCCAGATGGCTATGCTATTGTCGGGGTGGATGAGGTTGTGAAGGAATATGAGGAAGCACAGCTTGACCATGATACAGGTGAAGGGGAAACTCAACTCAAATTTGTAGTGAAAACAACCATTCTTTGGAAGAAGGAACACATCGTGCTTCCAAATTGGAGGCCACTGGCACCCCAGCCGTCTCTGCAACATCAGCAGTCTGAGCCGCTTCAGTTATCTCCTGCGCGGCAGCCATCTCCGGCGCTTCAGCTATCTCCTGCGCGGGAGCCATCTCCTGCCCGTCAGCCATCTCCTCAGCGTAAGCGGAAGAGCACTGCCACGAAGAGCATCACTAGCACTGCCACAAAGAGGTCCGCAGGAAACCGTACGCCAAAGAGTTCAAAAAACTACGTCCTGCAGCCTTCCGCCAAGCCATTGCCGGTTTTACCGTGGAATCGCAGAGACGAGGAGACCAATAGGATCTCAGAAGAAGAGGTCAAGAAATTCTTTGCACCTAGACGGGCCGAGCCAAAGGAGAAAATAGATCCGGCGGTGGTGGAGAAGTTTTACAATAATCTTTTGAAACCTGAAACCCCACTTGTGCCGGACTACGAGCGCCAGATTTTGAAGGGGGATGCAAGGCGCCGTAGGGAGACTGAAAGAAGCTGTCGTGCGGCACCCCAGAAAACAGTTGCCATGCTCGGAGAGCAGGAAAACCAATCATGCGCCCCGCTCCAAGTGTTCGACACACGGGACGCTCCTCCCGTAAATGATTACGAGGCAGAGCTACAAAGAAAGGCCAATGAGATGGGGATGACTTACATTGCATACTTGAACATCATGGGAGACAACTTGCCCAAATGCGATGCCAACCCCATACAGCCATGGAAGTATGGGAAGAATCTCGTCAAGAAAGAGGAGCTCAAGAATCTACCAACAAAGATGCGAAGATTGCACAAGTGGTACCTTGATTTCTGCAAGACGAGAAAGGAAGAATGGATCACAGCGCATATAAGAGATCAGATTTTCTTGTGCGGAGACGACGCGATCGACTTCAACATTCAAGACTTGCATTTTCTATTCAATCAGAAGGAACTCGACAAAGCTGCCATCAGCCTTTATTGTGTGTAAGTACTATTTCTGTAATTTATATCTCATCTCATTCACTTCATTAATTGCATGTATATATATATATGCTCACCATATATGTATATACTATTATGAAGGAAAAAGGTTATGGAATGCATGAAAGGAGGCCCTTTTGACATTGGGTTCGTTGACCCAAATAGAGTTTATGAAGAAGTGGTAAGAACCAAACCCGGGCAAACAGAAGATTACTTGCTAAGGTATTTACTGAGACAACAAACCAAAAGGGAAATACTATTGCCTTACAACTTCTCGTGAGTACTGTTACCCTCTCTCTTGTACACATTCTGTTTTGGCTTACTCGATGAAGTGTAACTGATGATGAGTTATGCGTGCGTAGGTTCCACTTTATTCTGCTAGTCATTCAACCCGACTCAGGAAAAGTCCTTGTCATGGACTTGTTACGAAAAGAAAAGGAGCTATGGGCAGACTTTAGAGAGATGCTCCAGAGGTAATTTCAATCATATTATCACACTAGATCGGCAACTTTCGTGACAACAAGTAATTAATTACTCCTTTATCCATTTTCTTTGTCGGACAGGGTTTGGAAAAGGTTCACGGGCAGGGCCGTGGGTGAATGGTCAGAAGAACTAAAATTTGTAGACCAAAATGTAAGTAATACTAGCTAGCTAGGTCTGCGTATCTCTTTGATTCTGCTTCCAATTCCATTATATCATGCTTTATTGATTATTATTTTGATTGAACTCTCTATTCTCGTAAAGTGCGCGCATCAGGGACCCGACAATAACTTATGTGGATACTATGTTTGCGAGTTCATTTGCAACACGATATGTGCGACGGGCCAAGCCGCACTAGAACAACTTAGAGTAAGTAAACAAAGTCCACAACATTATTTTATTACCATCAATTGTGTTGAGTTTTATTCTTATATATATATTGACCCCCATTCTTCATATATATTCAGATCGAACGGATGCGGGACCAACTCCTACCATTTGACCGCATACGAGCCATTCAAGAGGAATTGGCGGGGTTCATACTTGATGAGGTCGTCATGCCTGGCGGAGAACTCTTTATATATCCACCAAAATGAACGATGACGATGTATGTGCCGATGACGATGTATGTGCCGATGACGATGTTTGTGTATAATAATAGTTGCTTAATTATTCATGTACTCGTATGTACCGATGAAGATGTATGTGTATACCGCTCCCGATCGATTCCCCCTCCCCCCCTCCCGCAGAAATACGCCCAGAACGGGGCAGAGGCAGAACTCTGCCGCGGCAGAGATTTAGGCCGTTTTCCTGCCGCGGCAGAGAACCTTTAACACCGGTTCGTGTTACGAACCGGTGTTAAAGGGGGGGGCTGAGCCCTGCGGCAGCCCCACGTGCGCCACCCTTTAACACCGGTTCTTATAAGAACCGGTGTTAAAGGGGGCCCCCCTCTAACACCGAACCATCAACAGCGGTTCTACAACCGCTGTTAGAGGGCCCTCCCAACCGGTGTTAGAGGGGGGAGTCTGCACTAGTGAAAGCAGGGGAGGAGCACGAACTAGTGGACGAATATCAATTCAATTCGGAAGTGAAGTGAGAGAAAAATTAGGGAAGAGCTAAATATGACAGGTGGATCCCACTGTCAGTGAGAGTACTCTGAAATCTCAGTCAGGATCGTCGCTTTCCCGATGCACCAAACAGGCCTAAGGTTCTATTTAGACCGGGATTCGAAAGTTAAGGGTACCAACGACCGGGATTCGAAGTTTTGGGTTCATTTTGTCTAACCTCTACGAGTTTAAGGTTTAGAATAGACTTTTTTCCTTTTCAACGACACATACCTATACAGAAAGGCTAATCTGTTTCGTGAAGATCCACCGTGACGGACGTTCATGCATTGTAGTCTGCCTAGTCCAACCTGAACGGTTCAGCCACGACTGGAGGAGGGCGCTTGCTATCTCTCGTGAATACGCTTGCCGTAGGCACTTGAACCGAGCTAGCTTGACAGAACACAACTCGATCCGTCATGGCAGTCACTGGCAGCGCGCACGCGACGAGCAACCTAGGCGTATTGATTTAGTTAGAGAAGTCATCGTATAATGTATTTGCTTGCTTTTTTTATTTTTTGTCTGAAAGATATGTCCTTCACATTAAAAACCTGAGCCACATCATTAGCTAGGATGAATGGTTCGTCTCTGTAACCAAGATTGTTGAGATCTACTGTTGTCATTTCGTACAACTGGTCTATATTTACCCCTTCTCTATTCAGGTTGACCCATTTGCAGCAAAACAAAGGGACCTTAAAAGAAACTTCATAGTCAAATTCTCATTTTTTGGAAAAGAGTATATATTAATATCACAGGGATACCAATTACACCCAACCTCTGCAACAACGCATGCCCTAGCGGCCCTACAGATGCACACAGCCCAGAAAAAAGAAAAAAGAATTAAAAAAAGAAAAGTCCCGCTATAGAGAACTAATCCTCAAAGTAACGACAGTGACACCATTAGAACAATACCAGTAGTTCTCCACTCCAATAATAATGCCTTCAAGAAGGAAACAGTTCCCAAGCGCCGTCGTTGCCCGATCAAAGATCATAGGTTTTCACCCTGGAGAAAGTCCTTGCTCACAAAACAATGCCTTCAACAAGGTCATTGTCAGGCACAACCAGTTAAGGCCAGACCTTTGATTTTCACCCTGTAAGATAAGACTGGAAACTCCCCCTGTGTTGTCTTCCCGCACCAATAGTCGCTGCAACGAGTCTCAGATCACGTAGCCAGTTCTCCGTCGCCACAAGAACAAAAATCACCATCGCTACCCTCATATTTCCGCTTTTCTGACATTCTCCGCACCTGACTTCACCATGGCTCTAAGAATGGCACTTGGTGGGAACAAACAACAGAGCTTCGCAACGCTCCCGTTGAAACCAAACGGCCAGAAAAACAAGGTGCGCACGACCGAATACCTTCCGATCCAGTAATCTCCAGGCATTATATGCCCATGGAAGTTCGTCAGCGGAGCCTTCCGGAACCCGCCTCTCTAGACCAGATCAACGAGGGCAGACATCAAGCAGATCTTCGTCTTCGTGTGAAAGAAACCAAAGGACAACCTCCTTTATTATATCCGACACAGCGATACCCACACCGCCGACCGGTTTCCTGAGAACAGAACAAGCAGGAAATTAGGGATAGAGAGCCGATCTAGGTCTTCCAACGGAATCCCATCACCGGCACCTCCTCGACCTGATCGCCACCCGTCCCACTCCGGTAGAGGCCGCTGCCTCCAGATCCGAGCTCCCACAAAGCCATTGCCGACCGGAGCCACGTAGACGTCGATGGCAAGGAGGCCCATCCACCGCCAGCGCTCTCCTCCCTACCGACGCGTTGGGGCCGGGAGGCCAGATCCCCGCCGCCCCCATCACCAGCGCCGCGCACTTAGGCCGGCGGCCCTCCGGGGGCGACGAGGAGGGAGAAGGATGGAGGAGGAGGAGGTGGCGGAGGGATTAGGGTTTGGCCCCCTCGGTCACCAGGAGGGGGCAACGCGAGGACCTGGTGTCGTCCCGAACGTCTTACGTTCAAGTTCCCATATTTACTCTGTGTAACCATAGTATGTGTCCTTTTGTCCATTCTCGTTTGTTGCATCAAAGAGCATACCACTGTTTTGGTTGATGCTATTTTTATCTTGATGGATCGTGTAAAATGTATTCTCATTTATCTCATACCGTTGGAAATTCAATATAGTAGAAAATGGTGACCCGACCAACAAGTAGAGCTGATCTCCAACAGTGGTGTCATACATGAGATGTGTTTGCAACCAACTACCGAAAGTCTTCCTGTGTTCATTTCTAATCCAGGAGTCAGGCTTCTCCAGGTTGTTGGAGCGTACAATATGCTTGTGTTCCTTGATATACGAAGCTGCCAAGGTGGAATTCTATAGAACTGTGTAGTGTGCTTGAGTGAAAGATTTCATGTCCCTACATATCATTGCTTTCTTTTCTAGCGTGCCTTTTCCACTCAGTCTCCCCTCATGCCGCGATTCAGGAAAACCAATCAGCTTAAGGTCAGGAATAAACTCAACATAGAACTCAATGACCTCCTCTGTTCCATAGCCCTTGGAGATGCTTCCTTCTGTCCTAGCACGGTTATGCACATATTTATTTAAGACTCTCATGAACCTCTCGAAGAGGAACATATTGTGCAGAAATATAGGACCGAGAATGGCAATCTCTTTCACTAGGTGAACCAGGAGATGCGTCATAATATTGAAAAATGATGGTGGGAACACCAACTCAAAACTAACAAGATATTAGACCATATCCTTCTATAACCTTGACAGATATCTGAATTGGTTAACTTCTGAGATATTGCATTGAGGAATGCACATAGCTTCACAATGGGTACTCAAACATTTTCTGGTAGAAGCCCCCTCAATGCAACCGGAAGCAACTGCGTCATAATCATGTGAGTCATGAGACTTCGGGTTTTGAAACTTTTTTCTCTGCCATATTTATTATCCCTTTTATATTAGACGAGAAGCCAGACAACACCTTGATACTATAAAGGACTTCAAAAAGATTTCTTTCTCTTCTTTGGTAAGAGCATAGATGGCACGACTTAAGTGACGCCATTTATCTATCTTGTTCTGTGTATGCATGTTCTTTGGGTCTTTCAAAAGTTGTTGGTCCTCTCGTGTTTCTGGTATATCTTTTGTCTTTCCATACATGGCCAAGAAGCCTAGCAGGTTCACGCAAAGATTCTTCATCATGTGCATTACGTCGATTGAAGATCGGACATGTAGGACTATCCAATAGGGTAGCTCCCAAAATATAGATTTCTTCTTCCACGTGGACGCGTGTTCGGTAGCGACGTCGTTCGGAACAGATTGACTGCTAGGACCATTTCCAAAGATTATTTCTATGTCCTTTACCATACAAAATACATCGTCACCAGTATGGAGGTCACGATTCTTCCGATGATCTTCCTCACCTTTGAAATGATTGCCTTTCTTTCTTATGGGATGATGGGTCGGAAAAAATCTATGATTCCCCAGGTACACAGTCTTCTTGCATTTATGAAATATGTACCTTCAGTCTTATCTAAACAGTGCGTGCATGCCTTGTATTCCTTATTTTTGTCTGTCCTGAAAGGTTACTAAGAGTAGGCCAATCATTGATGGTTATGAAAAGCAACGTTCGTAGGTCAAATGGCTCCTGTTTATGCTCATCCCACACACACGTATACCTGGTTTGACCCACAACTGTACGAGTTTTTCAACTAATGTCCTTAGGTACACATTAATGTCATTGCCGGATTGCTTCGGGCCTTGGATGAGCACTGGCATCATAATGAACTTATGCTTCATGCACAACCAAGGAGGAAGATTGTAGATACATAGAGTCACAGGCCGGGTGCTGTGACTGTAGCTCTACTCTCCAAAAGGATTCATGCCATCCATACTTAGACCAAACCATCAATTCCTTGCATCACCTGTAAAGTCTGGGAAGTCTCTCTCGATTTTTCTCCACTGCGACTCATCAACGGGGTGTCTCAACTTTCCGTCTTTCTTATGGTATTATTTGTTCCATCGCAGCAACCTAGCAAGCCTTTTGTTTTTGAACAGACGTTTCAACCGTGGTATTATAGGAGCATACCACATAACCTTAGCAGGAACCCTCTTCCTGGGGGGAGGGGGCTCGCCCTAAATATTACCAGGGTCATCTTGTCTGATCTTATACCACAGTGCAGTGCATATCGTGTACTTATCTAAATTCTCGTACTCCTCACCGTGATAGAGGATGCAGTCATTAATGCATGCATATATCTTCTGCACATTTAATCCAAGAGGGCAGAGAGTCTTCTTTGCTTTGTATGTACTCTCGGGAAATTCATTATCCTTTGGAAGCTTCGGCTTCATTATTTTCAGTAACTTCACAAATCCCTTGTCAGTTAAACCAGTCTCTTCCTTCCATTTCAGCAATTCCAGTGTGGTACCGAGCTTTGTGCTGCCATCTTCGTAATTTGGGTACAACAAATTTTTGTGATCTTCTAACATGCCCTCAAAATTCAACTTCTCATTTTCTGTTACACAGTCTCGCTTTGCATCAGAAATGACCCTACCAAGATCATTAGCGGGCTCATCTGATGCCTATTCTTCACCTCCTTCCTCTTCATTGTATTCCATTACAGTATCATCGTATTCAGGGAACATATGATAGTTGTTATTATCATCCTCATCCTTTTCATTGTCTTCCATCATAACCCCTCTTTCTCCATGCTTGGTCCAGCAATTATAGCTGGGCATGAAACCTTTCCGAACCAGGTGGCCGCGCATGTTTTCGAGGAAGAGTACTCCTTGTCGTTCTGACATTTAACATATGGACAACGCATAAAACCATTCTGTTTGTTTGCCTTAGCCATATCGATAAATTTATCCACACCCTTAATATACTCGGATTCACGTCGGTCACCGTACATCCATTCCTGCTTATTCATCTGCATCATATCATTAAGTTTATCAAAAACCATTACAGAAAATCATGAATAGCGAAATAAGCACTTTACACTGACACATGTATTGTATCAATGACAGATGAAAGGATAAGGTTGCTAACCTCGATCGAGGAGGAAAGAAAGAGGAGAAAACTCAAGTGTGGCTCGGGCACCTCATATCATTTTTGTTTTGTGTAAAAGCAAGCGGCATCATTCACTCAGGCATTTCATCGAACACCTCGTGTGCATAGGAAAAAACTAACACACACATCTCACAAAAAAAGGAGGGAGGAAAAGGAGGGAGGAAGAGGGCTGGATGCGTATTTATAGGCAGGCGTACTATTTGTCCTGGTTTGTGACACAAACCGGGACTAAAGGTGTGCGGCAGGACATGTGGCCTGCCGCACATCTTTAGTCCCGGTTTGTGTGCCGCACACCTTTAGTCCCGGTTTGTGTCACAAACCGGGACAAATAATCCCTTACGAACCGGGACCCATGCCCTCCGGCTCCTGAGCGACTCTCCGACCACTTGAACCGGGACGAACGCTGGCATTAGTCCCGATTCGTGGCGCGACCGAGAAAAATGCTCTGGGTGAGAGCGAACAAAAGGCCTATTTTCTACTAGTGGATGGAGATTTCACAAGATCCACTATGCGACATCGAGCAAAAGGGATTTGCCTATTGGAAAAAGGTGGGCAAGTTCTTCCATGATCATAGGAAATTCGGGAAGGACGCCTTCTATAGCGATCGAAATGATCTCTTCCTCTCCAAGCATTGGGGAACCATCCATGCCGAGTGTAGCAAGTTCCAAGGCTCATACGAGATGGTGATGAAAAGGAAAATAAGCGACGATGTCGGTTGACATGGTAAAACTTCTTCCTCTCTTTGTCGATGTTTTGCATATGCATTGAGTTATTGTTGGCATCCAAATTTGTAGGTCATGAAAGCAATAGAGCACTTCAAGAAGGTGAATGATAACAAGGACTTCACATTGTCCCATTGTTGGACATTGATCAAGAACCGCAAAAAAATGAGAGACTAGCTATGCCCTTTGGAAAGAAATGGACAACAAGAAGGGCAAGAGCAATGTTTCAACGGGAGGTGTCGTTGACCTAGACGATGGCAATGATGAAGGCTTCGTCTACGCTGTAGGCGACGGGACTCCTGCCCGTGCCCGTCGGCCTAGAGGCCACAAGGCTACGAAGGCCGACATCAGCCACCAGGCTGGTTCCTTGTCATTTCAGACCTTGAGGAATATCCTGGAGAAGAAGAAAGATGCCATCACCGATAGGGAAGAGAGACAACGCTAAGAGAAAGATGCCACCGCCAAGACCTTTGTCGAGATCCAGCCGAGGTCTATCGAGATGTAGGAAGCCAACGCCATGGAGATCGAGGCCAAGGCCAAGGAGAAGGAGTCCGAAGCCAAGGCCAAGGAGGCCGAGGCCAGGTCTAGGGTGGTGGAGGCAGAGGCCAAAGCCAAGATCATGACCGAGGAGAATGCCATCATGCTCACCGACCTGGATACCATCGCCGACCCCGATCGCAGCGCTTGGGCCGCGAGGAGGCAGAAGACCATCCGGGCTCGCGGTGCTTGAACAGCAATGGCGACGGCGAATGCAAATTTTTAGACAGAGAAGCTGCCATTTTTGGGACATTATGTATGATATTACCCCTTTTTTGCATATTTCAGATCCACTGTCCACTTGTTGGTGATGTCCAAAAAGCGATGACACACATTTATTATATATTTGATAGTCAATTTATGTATTATTTGCTTGTCAATTTAAGTGATTCAACTAATTGGCAATACCGTGGTCAGCGATACTCCCAAAAACAACCACAGCCCAATCTAAACAGAGAGAAACGGATCGATTTGCATGAATGGAGATGCGCTAGACAACAACAGCCATGTACAAACAATGAGCATGCTGTAGCATAATACGTGTAGTCCGCTCCCGTACAGGTCCATCCCCGTACAGGCCATGCTGTATGGATCAAGAGCCCCGTTCACGAATTTCTAATCCGCTGCAATATCTCCAATCAATCATCGTATATCTTTTTTTTTTGAGCTGCAATCGTCGTATATCTGACCTCTCACTCAGAGCTTCTTTCCTTCGTCCGCACCAACCGCGCGGTTCACCAGTTGAGCAAAATGGGCTTCGCCATGCTCCTACTCCTACTCTTCCTCTTATCCGCGCTGCTCAAGCTGATCATCGGTCGCTACACATCGCCGGCGCCACGCGCGCTCCGACTGCCTCCCGGCCCATGGCAGCTGCCGCTCGTCGGCAGCCTGCACCACCTCCTCCTGTCGCGCTTCGGCGACCTGCCCCACCAGGCCATGCGCGAGCTCTCCCGCGCGCACGGCCCGCTCATGCTCCTCCGGCTCGGCGCCGTTCCCACGCTCGTGGTGTCATCCGCGGAGGCCGCGAGGGAGGTCATGAAGACCCACGACGCCTCCTTCGCCGGCCGCCACCTGAGCGCCACGCTGGACATCATCAGCTGCGGCGGGCGGGGCATCCTCTTCTCCCCCTACAACGACCGCTGGCGCGAGCTCCCCCTACAACGACCGCTGGCGCGAGCGACCGCTGGCGCGAGCCCCGCGACTCTCACAGCTTCTCCATTCCCCCTCCACCGCAAATTCCAACTCCGGCGAGAAAATTACCATGGTCGAGAGGTTCCTTGATGATCCCGCGGCGGCAAACGGCTTCGGTCGCCGCACGCTCCAGCCCTCTCCACGACGCCGGGTACATGGCACCGTCAGACAACCGGAACCCGTCTAGCTGGAAGCTCAGCGCTGGCGGTATCCCCGTGCCGCCGATGCCGGTCGATGAAGATATGGTCGAGGAGATCCAGGCCGCCATCGCGGCCATGGACAACTCGTATCTCGCTGAGGAACCCGGCAACCTCCTCTACTGGGAGCAGTTATTCGCCGACCGCCGGCTCCGGGAGCTCGCCCACCACGAGGGGCCGCCAGGCTCGCCGCCGAAGCACAAAAACACGGTGGCGCGACGGCGGTGGTGGAGCGCTCCCGGACAGAAGCTCGTGGCCATCCTAGAGCACATTCACGCAGGTAACAACTCGATACTCGGCTTCCCCCGCACTCCGGCGCCGGGTGCGAGGGCGAGGCGGCATCCTCCAGCCAACTGGACACCAAGGAGGATGGCCAGCTTCAACTCCTCCTCCGCCTCCTCGGCCTCCCGCTCGTCCGGGTACGTGCTGGCGCAGTCTCCGCCACTTTGGCTGGTCAAGAGGGAGGCGGACACACCGGTCCGCTCGTCGCCACGGATAAGATCACGGGGCATCTCATCAACAAGCCTCGCGCGTCGTCTCCGCCCACTGGCCGTCTCTGCCTGCGGCAGCCGAAGCCAGAGCCAACGGACTGGACGGTGCCCGTTGACGAGGACGCCTTCACCATGAAGATGGCGATGGAGCGGTCCCTCCAGGATGCGGGCCGCCGCCGCCGATGCCGGAGCCAGACACCTCGCCTGGTCCAGGGCAGACTGGGAACAGGCTAAGCAGCGCCGAGTTCAGCGCAAGAGGCCGAGCGCTAGGCTAGATCTCGCCGGGAGAGCGCCTATCAAGGCAATGCCGCTCGTCGTCCTTGACAACGACGATGACGAAGTCGGCCCCTCGTACCGGCCGTGGAGGTGCGGTGACGCCGGCCAGGGCAGCTCCCGCCCACCGTAGTCGCCGAGCGACGACAACAGCAAGGCCGACCCCGGATATGCTTCTACATCAACTTCGGCATGTGAAGCGGCGTCCGGCGGCATCGGCATCGGCATCGGCGTCCTTTTTAAGTATTTTAGTTATTATTAGCCTAAATAAGTTAAAATTCGGGTGTTCTCCCAAATTCGATATAATATTTATGTATTCGCTCTTTATTAATGAAAACCGCTTATATTCGTCCAAAATTTATCAAGTTTGTTGAAATTTTCGTCCTGAAAACGCGAGCGGAAAACTTGGTGTTTTGCTGCCTCTAGCGGCCGACCCGTTTTTGGACATTGCGGGCGTGATTTTTCCGTCACGGCCTGGCAATGCCAAGGTGAGCATGGCCACGCGACAAGACAGCTTGGGTCAATTTCTACAGCTCACCATTCGAAAAAAAAATATTATACAGCTCGTTGGTTACCTGGGTCGTATGAGTTAGACCGAATGTACATTCTGTTTGGTTGCCTGATTTTTTCGATAGATGCAACCAATGATTGTTTGGTTGTCTCCGACTTCTCTTTTATTGTTCACATAAGCAAGATATAGTAGACCCAGTTTGGCAGAATCCGACGGATGATGTAGTGGAGATAATCGTTGATGGGGCCTATAACATGGAGACAAAAGCCGGAGGTTGGGGCTTCGTTGTCAGAAACAGACACTGCCAAATTCATGGCTAAGGGGCTGGCAAGATTCCAATTTTCTCTAGTGCGGCGCATGCAGAAATTCCTGCGTGCGAGTAAGCAGTACATGCAGCAGCATCATGGGGAATGTCAAAACATCCAAATCGAATCAGATTCTCAAAACTTGGTACAGGTGCTACGCGAAGTACTGAGTTTGACCGTGCACCAGAACGAATAATCGATTTTTTTACAAACCCTCTGCAAATCGGCATCACCAAAAATACCTACCTTTAAAAGTGATTGTCTTGCATCCCGCCATGGGGAGAGGCGGAAAGAGCATCCCGCCCAAGGGTTTGGCGGAAGGGGGCCTGTGTACGTGATGCATGGCGGGAGGAGATTCCCGTCCAAGTGGTTGGAGGGATGAGCGAGAACAGGCTGATTCGGCGTGTGCTGATGCTGCTGCGGTGTCCCATCGCTTCTTTCCTGGCTTGTTTCTCTCTCAATTAGTGTTCCTTTTCTCTTTCCCATTGCATGCATGTAACACCAGCGGCTAGCGTTTAGGATATAAATTTTGATGCACCAGTAGTTTGATTCGAGAGATGAAGTAGTGGATGAAAAGACAGATCAAGGTTATCACTTTCGAATGTTTATTTCCATGTGCAATAGTACGGTAATGTGACATTAGCTTCTTAAGTACTGTTGCTAATTTAAGCGAGAATATTGTATGGCAAATCAACGGACAGCCTTCAATTAGTAGGAAAGTTAGCGGGCAAATCTGCAATGCAGTGCACTGATTTCGTTGATCATTTTTCTATGGTAGGGAATCTGCATGCACTATAGTAATCACTGATGTCCCATCTTTTCTCGCAGTCGACTGCAGCCAGGGATTCCTGCCCACCAGCGACCACTTCCGGCCAATGAAAATGCGGGATGTCAACCTACCGCCAAAAAGGAAAGCGGGATGACACGGGCATCGTTCCGCCAGTGGGAACCTGCTCTTTCACCGGCTGTCGACGTGGCTCTTCTCCTCCCGCCAGTGACAAAGGCGGGAACGCCCTTCCGCCTCTCCCTGTGGCGTTATGATAGCACTGCCATGCACGGTGGCGGGATGATCCACGAAGGCAGCTTTTTCACGTCCGCCAAAGTAGTTTTGACAATCGCTTAGATGGGAACAAGCCACGACGCTGACGGTGATTTTAACGTCGACGGTGATATGTCGGGGCCGTTAGCACTGCCTCAGTACGCCCACGGCCATAAAAAGACCGTCAGCACAAGTCAACCGTCGGCGTAGATCAGCCTACGCCGACGGCTACCGTCAGCTTAGACACACCTACGCCGACGGCCACTATCAGCGTCACACGGCCTTCAGCACAGGCCGACGCCACGTGGATTTGCCGTCTTCAGAGGAAAAGGCAGAACGACGACGTCCATAGTCATGACTATGGCGACGGTATTACCGTCGGCACTATAACAATGGTAGCAACTACTTCAATGCTTCTAGTTTGTTTGCCTCTCTCAAAATGACTCCTTAACATAGTAACACTGATGGCCACCGTCAGCACTATACCATTGGCAGCAGCTCCTCCAGCACTAGTGGTTTCCAGGTGGAGATGTAAGGTGACATAGTAACGCCGACGGCTACCGTGGGCACTATCACAGTGGCCCTGCTGCACCAGCGCTAACATAGTAACGCCGACGGTATAACCGTCGGCACTATAATAGCAGCAGCAACTACTCAGTGCTGCTAGCTAGTTTGGCTCCTTCAAAAATGACTAACACTTGGGCTCCTTAACATAGTAACACTGATGGCCACCGTCAGCACTATACCATTGGCAGCAGCTCATCCAGCACTAGTGGTTTCCAGGTGGAGATGTAAGGTGACATAGTAACGCCGACGTCTAACGTGGGCATTATCACAGTGGCCCTGCTGCTCGAATACCTCAGCACTGACATGTTAACGCCGTTGGAATAACCGTCGGCACTATAATAGAGGCAGCGACTACAACAGCTAAAGATGTACGGTGACATAGTAACGCCGACGGCTACCGGAATCCCATGAAAACTTGCGTGTGGCCATAGCGTACATGTACAAGTGTGGTGGAACATCCATAGATGCATTTCCTATCTCCCGGGTAAGAACGTGTTCACGTACACGCGATAACACTTGCAGAAATGCTCGACGTGTAGGAAGAAACCCTCGTCGCGGGTCAAAACGAGGGCTACCGATGGAATCTTGGCCCAACCTTGGTTTTCCATGTATATATGGCCAAAACAAACCTAAACCAACAAAAAATTACATTGGTCAACGCTCGTACGGAGATATCTAGGGGGTAGATCTTCGGGGCCCACACACTAGGTTTTCGTTGGAAAATGACCGCCGGAGCGCCGGAATCCCACGAAAACTTGTGTGTGGCCATAGCACACATGTAAAAGTGTGGTGTAATGTTCCTAGATGCGTTTCCTATACCCGGGTGCGAGCGTGTTCACGTGAAGGCGGTAACACGTGGAGCAGTACTCGACGTATAGGAGGAAACCCCCGTCGCGGGTCAAAACGAGGGCTACCGGTGGAATCTTGGGCCCAACCTAGGTATTCCATGTAGATATAGTCAAAACACACCTAAACCAACAGAATGGTACATTGGTTAACGCTCGTACAAAGAGAGCTAGGGGGTAGATCTTCAGGGCCCACAGACTAGGGTTTCGCTTGAAAATAACCGCAGGAGCACTAGGATCCAACGAAAACTTGTGTGTGGACATAGCATACATGTACAAGTGTGGTGGAACATCCATAGATGCATTTCCTATCTCCCGGGTGAGAGCGTGTTCAGGTGCACGCGATAGCACTTGTAGAAATGCTCGACGTGTAGGAAGAAACCCTCATCGCGCGTCAAAACGAGGGCTACCGATGGAATCTTGGCCCAACCTTAGTTTTCCATGTAGATATGGACAAAACAAACCTAAACCAAAAAAAGTACATTGGTCAACGCTCGTACGGAGATATCTAGGGGGTAGATCTTCGAGGCCCACAGACTAGGGTTTCGCTGGAAAATGACCGCAGGAGCACCGGAATCCCACGAAAACTTGCGTGTGGCCATATCATACATGTACAAGTGTGGTGGAACATCCATAGATGCATTTCCTATCTACCAGGTGAGAACGTGTTCACGTGCATGCGATAACACTTGTAGAAATGATCGACGTGTAGGAAGAAACCCTTGCCGCGGGTCAAAACAAGGGCTACCGATGGAATCTTGGCCCAACCTTGGTTTTACATGTAGATATGTCCAAAACAAACCTAATCCAACAAAAAGGTACATTGGTCAACGCTCGTACGGAGATATCTAGGGGGTAGATCTTTGGGGCCCACACACTAGGTTTTCGTTGGAAAATGAACGCAAACGCACCGGAATCCCATGAAAACATGTGTGTGCCATAGCACACATGTAAAAGTGTGGTGGAATGTCCCTAGATGCGTTTCCTATCCCCGGGTGCGATCGTGTTCACGTGCACGCGATAACACTTGGAGCAGTGCTCGACGTGTAGGAGGAAACCCCCGCTGCGGGTCAAAAAAAAAGGCTACCGGAGTAATCTTGGGCCCAACCTAGGTATTCCATGTAGATATGGTCAAAACACACCTAAACCAAAAGAATGGTACATTGGTCAATTCTCGTACAAAGATAGCTAGGGGGGTAGATCTTCGGGGCCCACAGACTAGGGTTTCGCTGGAAAATGGCCGCAGGGGCACCAGAATCCCACGAAAACTTGCGCGTGGCCATAGCATACATGTACAGGTGTGGTGGAACATCCATAGATGCATTTTCTATCTCCCGGGTGAGAGCGTGTTCACGTGCACGCAATAACACTTACAGAAATGCTCGACGTGTAGGAAGAAACCCTCGCGCGCGGGTCAAAATGAGGGCTACCGATGGAATCTTGGCCCAACCTTGGTTTTCCATGTAGATATGGCCTAAAAACACCTAAACCAACAAAAAGGTACATTGGACAATGCTCGTACGAAGATAGCTAAGGGGTAGATCTTCGGGGCCCACAGACTAAGGTTTCGCTCGAAAATGATCGCAGGAGCACCGGAATCCCACGAAAACTTGCGTGTGGCCATAGCATACATGTACAAGTGTGGTGGAACATCCATAGATGCATTTCCTATCTCCCGGGTGCGAGCATGTTCAGGTTGAAAGGATCTTATGGGCACCTAGAGGGGGGGGGGGGGTGAATAGGTGCTACTTCAAATTTTCTTCTTTTTCAAATTAGGGTTTGACAAGAAAGGTAAATTCTCTAGATTATGCAACTAAGGTGAATTTACCTATATGTCAAACAAGCACTAACTAACACAACACTAAGAAAGAACAAGTAAGTAAAGTGTGGTAAAGGATAGAAGTAAACAAAGTGGTGGACGGGGGAGACACAAGGATTTGTTTCCCATAGTTCCTTCCTTTTGAGGGGAAGTACGTCTACGTTTGGAGAGGGGGTGGTTTCAAACCACCAACGCCACGAGAGGCCTCCCTTGTTCACGAGGGCTACCGATGGAATCTTGGCCCAACTGTTGTTTTCCATGTATATATGGCCAAAACAAACCTAAACCAACTAAAAAGTACATTGGTCAATGCTCGTACGGAGATATCTAGGGTGGTAGATCTTCGGGGCCCACACAGTAGGTTTTCGTTGGAAAATGACCGCCGGAGCGCCAGAATCCCACAAAAACTTATGTGTGGCCATAGCACACATTTAAAAGTGTGGTGTAATATCCCTAGATGCGTTTCCTATCCCCGGGTGTGAGCGTATTCACGTGCACGGGATAACACTTGGAGCAGTGCTCGACGTGTAGGAGGAACCCCCGTCGCGGGTCAAAACGAGGGCTACCGGTGGAATCTTGGGCCCAACCTAGGTATTCCATGTAGACATGGTCAAAACACACCTAAACCAACAGAATGGTACATTGTTCAATGCTCGTACAAAGATAGCTAGGGGGTAGATCTTCGGGGCCCACAGACTAGGGTTTCGCTCAAAAATGACCGCAGGAGCACCGGAATCCAACAAAAACTTGCATGTGGACATAGAATACATGTAAAAGTGTGGTGGAACATCCATATATGCATTTCCTATCTCTCGGGTGAGAGCGTGTTCAAGTGCACGCGATAACACGTGCAGAAATGATCGACGTGTAGGAAGAAACCCTCGCCACGGGTCAAAACAAGGGCTACCGGTGGAATATTGGCCCAACCTTGGTTTTCCATGTAGATATGGCCAAAAAAACCTAAACCAACAAAAAATTACATTGGTCAACGCTCGTACGGAGATAGCTAGGAGGGTAGATCTTCGGGGCCCATAAACTAGGGTTTCGCCAGAAAATAATCGCAGGACCACCGGAATCCCACGAAAACTTGCGTGTGGCCATATCATACATGTACAAGAGTGGTGGAACATCCATATATGCATTTCCTATCTCCCGGGTGAGAACGTGTTCACGTGCACGCGATAACACTTGTAGAAATGATCGATGTGTAGGAAGAAACCCTCGCCGCGGGTCAAAACATGGGCTACCGATGGAATCTTGGCCCAACCTTGGTTTTCCATGTAAATATATCCAAAAAAAACCTAAATCAACAAAAATGTACATTGGTCAACGCTCGTACGGAGATATATAGGGGGTAGATCTTCGGGGCCCACACACTAGGGTTTCGTTGGAAAATGACCACCGGAGCGCCGGAATCCCACGAAAACTTGTGTGTGCCATAGCCCACATGTAAAAGTGTGGTGGAATGTCCCTAGATGAGTTTCCTATCCCCGGGTGCGAGCGTGTTCACGTGCGCGCGATAACACTTGGAGAAGTGCTCGACGCCTAGGAGGAAACCCCCGCTGCGGGTCAAAACGAGGGCTACCGGTGGAATCTTGGGCCCAACCTAGGTATTCCATGTAGATATGGTCAAAACACACCTAAACAACCAGAATGGTACATTGGTCAATGCTCGTACAAAGATAGCTAGGGAGGTAGATCTTCGGGCCCATAGACTAGGGTTTCGCTGGAAAATGACCGCAGGAGCACCGGAATCCCACGAAATCTTGCGTGTGGCCATAGCATACATGTACATGTGTGGTGTAACATCCATAGATGCATATACTATCTCCCGGGTGAGAGCGTGTTCACGTGCACACGATATCACTTGCAGCAATGCTCGACGTGTAGGAAGAAACCCTCGCCGCGGGTCAAAACGAGGGCTACCGATGGAATCTTGGCCCAACTTTGGTTTTCCATGTAGATATGGACTAAACACACCGAAACCTACAAAAAGGTACATTGGTCAATTCTCGTACAAAGATAGCGAGGGGGTAGATCTTTGAGGCCCGCAGACTAAGGTTTCGCTTGAAAATGACCGCAGGAGTGTCGAAATCCCACGAAAACTTGTGTGTGGCCATAGCATACATGTACAATGTGTTGGAACATCCATAGATGCATTTACTATATCCAAGGTGCGAGCGTGTTCACGTTGAAAGGATCGTATGGGCACCTAGAGGGGGTGAATAGGCGCTACTTCAAATTTTCTTCTTTTTCAAATTAGGGTTTGACAAGAAAGGTAAATTCTCTAGATTATTTAACTAAGGTAAATTTACCTATATGTCAAACAAACACTAACTAACACAACATTCAACAAGAACAAGAAAGTAAAGTGCGGTAAAGGATAGAAGTAACCAAAGTGGTGGACGCGGAGACACAAGGATTTGTTTCCCATAGTTCTTTCCTTTTGAGGGGAAGTATGTCTACGTTTGGAGAGGGGGTGGTTTCAAACCACCAACGCCATGATAGTCCTCTCTTGTTCTCCGATGAACCTCACCCCAAGGGATCGATTCACCTTCCACTATATAGGCAACCTTCGAGGTGGAAGCCGACACATTTACAACAAGTTCGGGGCACACATCCACAACTTAATTGGAGGCTCCCAAATATAAGAAAGTTGTCAAAACAATCAAAGACAAGCTTGTAAGAACCAAATCTAGAACTAGGGTTTCCAAAGAAAACACTAGAGCAAGGGGCCCCTCAAGTGAATGAGGGGGAAATGAAGATCTCTCTTGGTGAAGATGTAGATCAAGGCCTCCTCCTTCGATTCTCCAAAGATCAATGACTTTGGATGGTTGGATGAAGAGATCTTATAAATTTGGTGGCTCAAATGGGGGTAGTGTTCTTGAGTAGGTGGAGCTACCTTCCAAGGTAGCTGAAGGGTGCATTTATAGCTCAAGCTGTAGATCTGACCGTTGAGCATTTATTGCAGCGTTACTACTGGAATTTCCAAGCGGTAGTACCAGAAAACACCGGTACTACCGGACAAGTACCAGAGATGAGCTTTATATGCATACCAGCCCCATACTCCAATGGTACCAGAATGTGGTGCTACCGCAAAGCGGTAGTACGCCCATGCGGCACGGTACTACCGGACACATGCGGTAGTGCGGCATTTTGGTACCGGGGAGGGAAGTGGAATTTGGCAAACATGCCAAAACCTTCTGTCGTGTTAGGTACTAAAGAGAGGTACTACCGCATTTTGGTATCGGTGACGACTGAGGCGTTTGGCAAACTCGCCCACACCTTCTGTGTTGTCCTGTATCAGAATGCAGTACTACCGCTTTTTAGTACCGCGGATCATAGAAGCTTTTGGGAACTTCGCCCAAACCCACTGCATGGTCCAGTAGCAAACTCCGGTACTGCTGGCCCTGTGCGGTAGTACTGGTTGATTTTTCCGGTACTACCGGACAGCACTGAGGCAAAATACAGATCAGCTAGGGGCCCTTTTGGGGATGAACTGGCCAAGGATTTCTTAATATAATCTGTGGAACACTTGGCAAATAATTAGTCCAATATGTGTGCTGTTATAAACACCAAAATCACTTAGGATAGGAAATGCTCTTTCCCACGTGCACGCGGTAACACTTGTAGAAATGCTCGACGTGTAGGAAGAAACCGTCGCCTAGGGTCAAAACGAGGGCTACCGATGGAATCTTGGCCCAAGCTTGGTTTTCCATGTATATATGGCCAAAACAAACCTAATACAACTAAAAAGTACATTGGCCAACGCTCGTACGTAGATATCTAGGGTGGTAGATCTTCGGGGCCCACACACTAGGTTTTCGTTGGAAAATGACCGTCGGAGCACCGGAATCCCACAAAAACTTGTGTGTGGCCATAGCACACATTAAAAATTGTGGTGTAATGTCCCTAGATGCGTTTCCTAGCCCCGGGTGCGAGCGTGTTCATGTGCACGGGATAACACTTGGAGCAGTGCTCGACGTGTAGGAGGAAACCACCGCCGCGGGTCAAAACGAGGGCTACCGGTGGAATCTTGGGCCCAACCTAGGTATTCCATGTAGATATGGTCAAACCACACCTAAACCAATAGAATGGTACATTGGTCAACACTCGTAGAAAGATAGCTAGGGGTTAGATCTTCGGGGCCCATGCACTAGGGTTTCACTCGAAAATGACCGCAGGAGCACCGTATTCCAACGAAAACTTGCGTGTGGCCATAGCATACATGTACAAGTGTGGTTGGAACATCCATATATGCATTTCCTATCTCTCGGGTGAGAGCGTGTTCACGTGCACGCGATAACACTTGCAGAAATGCTCGACGTGTAGGAAGAAACCCTCATCGCGGGTCAAATCAAGGGATACCGATGGAATCTTGGCCAAACCTTGATTTTACATGTAGATCTGGCCAAAAAAACCTAAACCAAAAAAATTACATTGGTCAACGCTCGTACGGAGATAGCTAGGGGGGTAGATCTTCGGGGCCCACAAATTAGGGTTTCGCTCGAAAATAACCGCAGGAGCACCGGAATCCAACGAAAACTTGCGTGTGGCCATAGAATACATGTACAAGTGTGGTGTAACATCCAGAGATGCATTTCCTATCTCCCGGGTGAGAGCGTGTTCAGGTGCACACGATAACACTTGCAGAAATGCTCGACGTGTAGGAAGAAACCCTCGCCGCGGGTCAAAACGAGGGCTACAAATGGAATCTTGGCCCAACCTTAGTTTTCCATGTAGATATGGCCAAAACAAACCTAAACCAACAAAAAAGTACATTGGTCAATGCTCGTACGGAGATATCTAGGGGGTAGATCTTCGGGGCCCACAGACTAGGGTTTCGCTGGAAAATGACCGCAGGAGCACCGGAATCCCACGAAAACTTGCGTGTGGCCATATCATACATGTACAAGTGTGGTGGAACATCCATAAATGCATTTCCTATCTCCCAGGTGAGAACCTGTTCACGTGCACGCAATAACACTTGTAGAAATTATCGACGTGTAGGAAGAAACCCTCACCGCGGTTCAAGACGAGGGCTACCGATGGAATCTTGGCCCAACCTTGGTTTTACATGTAGATATGTGCAAAACAAACCTAAACCAACAAAAAAGTACATTGGTCAACGCTCGTACGGAGATATCTATGGGGTAGATCTTCGGGGCCCACACACTAGGTTTTTGTTGGACAATGACCACCGGAGCGCCGGAATCTCACTATAACTTGTGTGTGCCATAACACACATGTAAAAGTGTGGAGGAATGTCCCTAGATGCGTTTCCTATCCCCGGGTGCAAGCGTGTTCACGTGCACGCGATAACACTTGGATCAGTGCTCGACGTGTAGGAGGAAACCCCTGCTGCAGGTCAAAACGAGGGCTGCCGGTGGAATCTTGGGCCCAACCTAGGTATTCAATGTAGATATGGTCAAAACACACCTAAACCAATAGAATGGTACATTGGTCAATGCTCATACAAAGATAGCGAGGGGGGTAGATCTTCGGGGCCCACGGACTAGGGTTTCACTTGAAAATGACCACAGGTGCACCGGAATCCAACGAAAACTTGCGTGTGGCCATTGCATACATGTACAGGTGTGGTGGAACATCCATAGATGCATTTCCTATCTCCCGTGTGTGAGCGTGTTCACGTGCACGCGATATCACTTGCAGAAATGCTCGACGTGTAGGAAGAAACCCTCGTCGCGGGTCACAATAAGGGCTACCGATGGAATCTTGGCCCAACTTTGGTTTTCCATGTAGATATGGCCTAAACACACCTAAACCAACAAAAAGGTACATTGTTCAATGCTCATACGAAGATAGCTAGGGGGGTAGATCTTCGAGGCCCATAGACTAAGGTTTCACTCGAAAATGACCGCAAGAGCGCCGGAATCCCACGAAAACTTGTGTGTGGCCATAGCATACATGTACAAGTGTGGTGGAACATCCATATATGCATTTCCTATCTCCCAGGTGCGAGCGTGTTCACGTTGAAAGGATCATATGGGCACCTAGAGGGGGTGAATTGGTGCTACTTCAAATTTTCTTATTTTTCAAATTAGGGTTTGAAAAGAAAGGTAAATTCTCTAGATTATGCAACTAAGGTGAACTTATCTATATGTAAAACAAGAAATAACTAACACAACACTAAGAAAGAACAAGTAAGTAAAGTGCGGTAAAGGATAGAAGTAACCAAAGTGGTGGACATGGAGACACAAGGATTTGTTTCCCGTAGTTCCTTCCTTTTGAGGGGAAGTACGTCTACGTTTGGAGAGGGGGTGGTTTCAAACCACCAACGCCACAAGAGGCCTTCCTTGTTCTTCGATGAACCTCACCCCTAGGGTATCGATTCACCTTCCACTATATCGGCAACCTTCGAGGTGGAAGCCGACACCTTTACAACAAGTTCGGGGCACACATCCACAACTTAATTGGAGGCTCCCAAATCCAAGCAAGCTGTCAAAATAATCAAAGAAAGTCTTGTAAGAACCAAATCTAGAACTAGGGTTTCCAAAGAAAACACTAGAGCAAGGGGCCCCTCAAGTGAATGAGGGGGAAATGAAGATCTCTCTTGGTGAAGTGTAGATCAAGGCCTCCTCCTTCGATTCTCCAAAAATCAATGACTTTGGATGGTTGGATGAAGATATATTGTAGATTTGGTGGCTCAAATGGGGGTAGTGTTCTTGAGTAGGTGGAGATACCTTCCAAGGTAGGTGAAGGGTGCATTTATAGCCCGAGCTGTAGAACTGATCGTTGAGCATTTATTGCAGCGGTACTACCGGAATTTCCAAGCGGTAGTACCTTAAAAGACCGGTACTACCGACCAGGTACCAGAGATGAGCTTTATATCCATACCAGCCCCAGACCCCAACGGTACCAGAATGTGGTGGTACCACAAAGCGGTAGTACCGCCGATGCGGCACCATACTACCAGACACATGCGGTAGTGCGGCATTTTGGTACCGGGGAGGGCAGTGGCATTTGGCAAACGTGCCAAAACCTTCTGTCGTGTTAGGTACTAAAGAGCGGTACTACCACATTTTGGTACCGGTGACGACTGAGGCGTTTGGCGAACTTGCCCACACCTTCTGTCTTGTCCGGTATCAGAATGTAGTACTACCGCTTTTTAGTACCGGGGAGAACAGAAGCTTTTGGGCAGTTCGCCCAAACCCACTGCCTGGTCCAGTAGCAAACTCGGAACTGCCGGCCATGTGCGGTAGTACCGGTTGATTTTTCTGGTACTACCGGACATCACTGAGGCAAAATGCAGATCATCCAGGGGCCCTTTTGGGATGAACTGGCCAAGGATTTCTTAATATAATCTGTGAAACACTTGGCAAATAATTATTCCGATATGTGTGCTGTTATAAAAACCAAAATCACTTAGGATAGGAAATGCTCTTTCACACGTGCACGCAATAACACTTGTAGAAATTCTCGACGTGTAGGAAGAAACCCTCACCGCGGGTCAAAACAAGGGCTACCAATGGAATCTTTGCCCAACCTTTGTTTTCCATATATATATGGCCAAAACAAACCTAAACCAACTAAAAAGTACATTGGTCAACGCTCGTACGGAGATATCTAGGGTGGTAGATCTTCGGGGCCCACACAGTAGGTTTTCGTTGGAAAATGACCGCCGGAGCGCCGGAATCCCACAAAAACTTGTGTGTGGCCATAGCAAACATTTAAAAGTATGGTGTAATATCCCTAGATGTGTTTCCTATCCCCGGGTGCGAGCGTGTTCACGTGCACGGGAGAACACTTGGAGCAGTGCTCGACGTGTAGGAGGAAACCCCCGCCGGGGGTAAAAACGAGGGCTACCGGTGGAATCTTGGTCCCAACCTAGATATTCCATGTAGATATGGTCAAAACACACCTAAACCAACAAAATGGTACATTGGTCAATGCTCGTACAAAGATAGCTAGGGGGGTAGATCTTCGGGGCCCATGGACTAGGGTTTCGCTGGAAAATGACCGCATGAGCACCGGAATCCTACGAAAACTTGCGTTTGGCCATAGCATACATGTACAAGTGTGGTGGAACATCCATAGATGCATTTCCTATCTCCCGGGTGAGAACGTGTTCACGTGCACGCGATAACACTTGCAGAAATGCTCGACGTGTAGGAAAAACCCTCGCCACGGGTCAAACCGAGGGCTACCGATGGAATCTTAGCCCAACCTTGGTTTTCCATGTAGATATGGCCAAAACAAACCTAAACCAACAAAAAGTACATTGGTCGACGCTCATACAGAGATATCTAGGGGGTAAATCTTCAGGGCCCACACACTAGGTTTTCGTT
The DNA here is from genome assembly GCA_916181665.1 of Avena sativa. Classification (NCBI taxonomy): domain Eukaryota; kingdom Viridiplantae; phylum Streptophyta; class Magnoliopsida; order Poales; family Poaceae; genus Avena; species Avena sativa. The sequence goes on from OV702284.1 coordinate 20,269,372, forward strand.
GGAAAATGACCGCCGGAGCACCGGAATCCCACGAAAACTTGTGTGTGCCATAGCACACATGTAAAAGTGTGGTGTAATGTCCCTATATGCGCTTTCTATCCCCGGGTGCGAGCGTGTTCATGTGCACGCGATAACAGTTGGAGTAGTGCTCCACGTGTAGGCGGAAACCCCCACCGCGGGTCAAAACGAGGGCTACCGATGGAATCTTGCGCTCAACCAAGGTATTCCATGTAGATATGGTCAAAACACACATGAACCAACAGAATGGTACATTTGTCAACACTCGTACAAAGATAGCTAAGGGGTATATCTTCGGGGCCCACAGATTAGGGTTTCACTGGAAAATGACCGCAGGAGCACCAGAATCCCACGAAAACTTGCTTGTGGCCATAACATACATGTGAAAGTGTGTTGGAACATCCATACATGCATTTCCTATCTCCCAGGTGAGAGTGTGTTCACGTGCACGCGATAACACTTGCAGAAATGCTCGACGTGTAGGATGAAACCCTCGTCGCGGGTCAAAACGAGGGCTACCGATGGAATCTTGTCCCAACCTTGGTTGTCTATGTAGATATGGCCAAAACAAACCTAACCCAACAAAAAAGTACATTGGTCAATGCTCGTACAGAGATAGCTAGGCGGTAGATCTTTAGGGCTCACAGACTAGGGTTTCGCTGGAAAATGACCGCAGGAGCACCGGGATCCCACAAAAACTTGCGTGTGGCCATAGCATACATGTAAAAGTGTGGTGGAACATCCATAGATGCATTTCCTATCTCCCGGGTGAGAAAGTGTTCAAGTGCACGCGATAACACTTGTACAAATGCTCGACGTGTAGGAAGAAACCGTCGCCGCGGGTCAAAACGAGGGCTACCGTTGGAATCTTGTCCCAACCTTGGTTTTCCATGTAGATATATCCATAACAAACCTAAACAAAGAAAAAATTACATTGGTCAACGCTCGTACGGAGATATCTAGGGGATAGATCTTCGGGGCCCACACACTAGGTTTTCATTGGAAAATGACCGCCGGAGCGCCGGAATCCCACTAAAACTTGTGTGTGCCATAGCACACATGTAAAAGTGTGGTGGAATGTCCCTAGATGCGTTTCCTATCCCCGGGTGCGAGCATGTTCACGTGCACGCGATAACACTTGGAGCAGTGCTCGACGTGTAGGAGGAAACCTCCGCCGCGGGTCAAAACGAGGGCTACCGGTAGAATCTTGGGCCCAACCTAGGTATTCCATGTAGATATGGTCAAAACACACCTAAACAAACAGAATGGTACATTGGTCAATGCTCGTACAAATATAGCTAGGGGGTAGATCTTCAGGGCCCACATACTAGGGTTTCGCTGGAAAATGAATGCAGGAGCACCGGAATCCCACGAAAACTTGTGTGTGGCCATAGCATACATGTAAAAGTGTGGTGGAACATACATAGATGGATTTCCTATCTCCCGGGTGAGAGCGTGTTCACGTGCACGCGATAACACTTGCAGAAATGCTCGACGTGTAGGAACAAACCCTCGCTGCGGGTCAAAACAAGGGCTACCGATGGAATCTTGGCCCAACCTTGGTTTTCCATGTAGATATGGTCTAAACACACCTAAACCAATAAAAAGATACATTGGTCAACGCTCGTATGAAGATAGCTAGGGGGTAGATCTTCGGGGCCCACAGACAAAGGTTTCGCTCGAACATGACCGCTCGAGCGCAGGAATCCCACGAAAACTTGCATGTGGAAATAGAATACATGTAAAAGTTTGGTGGAACATACATAGATGCATTTCCTATCTCCCGGGTGCGAGCGTGTTCACGTGCACGCGATAACACTTGAAGAAATGCTCGACGTGTAGGAAGAAACCCTTGCCACGGGTCAAAACGAGGGCTAACGATGGAATCTTGGCCCAACCTTGGTTTTCCATGTATGTATGGCCAAAAAAAACCTAAACCAACAAAAAAGTACATTGGTCACAGCTCGTACGGAGATATCTAGGGGGTAGATCTTCGGGTCCCACACACTAGGTTTTCGTTGGAAAATGACCGCCGGAGCGCCGGAATCCCACGAAAACTTGTGTGTGGCCATAGCACACATGTAAAAGTGTGGTGTAATGTCCCTAGATGCATTTCCTATACCCGGGTGCGAGCGTGTTCTCGTGCACACGATAACACTTGGAGCAGTGCTCGACGTGTAGGAGGAAACCCCCGCTGCGGGTCAAAACGAGGGCTACCGATGGAATCTTGGGCCCAACCTAGGAATTCCATGTATATATGGTCAAAACACACCTAAACAAACATAATGGTACATTGTTCAATGCTCATACAAATATAGCTAGGGAGTAGATCTTCGAGGCCCACAGACTAGGTTTTCACTGGAAAATGACCGCAGGAGCGCCGGAATCCACGAAAACTTGTGTGTGGCCATAGCATACATGTAAAAGTGTGATGGAACATCAATAGATACATTTCCTATCTCCCGGGTGCGAGCGTGTTCACGTTGAAAGGATCATATGGGCACCTAGAGGGGGGTGAATTGGTGCTACTTCAAATTTTCTTCTTTTTCAAATTGGGGTTTGACAAGAAAGGTAAATTCTCTAGATTATGGCCTAAGGTGAATTTACCTATATGTCAAACAAGCACTAACTATCACCACACTAAGCAAGAACAAGTAAGCAAAGTGCGGTAAAGGATAGACGTAACCAAAGTGGTGGACATGGAGGCACAAGGATTTGTTTCCCGTAGTTCCTTCCTTTTGAGGGGAAGTACGTATACGTTTGGAGAGGGGATGGTTTCAAACCACCAACGCCACGAGAGGCCTCCCTTGTTCTCCGATGAACCTCACCCCAAGGGGATCGATTCACCTTCCACTATATCGACAACCTTCGAGGTGGAAGCCGGCACCTTTACAACAACTTCGGGGCACACATCCACAACTTAATTAGAGGCACCCAAATACAAGCAAGCTGTCAAAACAATCAAAGACAAGCTTGTAATAACCAAATCTAGAACTAGGGTTTCGAAAGAAAACACTAGAGCAAGGGGCCCCTCAAGTGAATGAGGGGGAAATGAAGATCTCTCTTGGTGAAGATGTAGATCAAGGCCTCCTCCTTCGATTCTCCAAAGGTCAATGACTTTGGATGGTTGGATGAAGAGATCTTGTAGATTTGGTGGCTAAAATGGGGGCAGTGTTCTTGAGTAGGTGGAGCTACCTTCCAAGGTAGGTTAAGGGTGCATTTATAGCCCGAGCTGTAGAAGGAGGTAGTACTGGAAAACACCGGTACTACCGGCCAGGTACCGGAGATGAGATTTATATCCATACCAGCCCCAGATTCCAACGGTACCAGAATGTGGTGCTACCGCAAAGCGGTAGTACCGCCCATGCGACACGGTACTACCGGACACATGTGGTAGTGCGACATTTTGGTACCGGGGAGGGCAGTGGCATTTGGCAAACATACCAAAACCTTCTGTCGTGTTAGGTACTAAAGATCAGTACTACCGCATTTTGGTACCGGTGACGACTAAGGCGTTTTGCGAACTCGCCCACACCTTCTGTGTTGTCCGATATCAGAATGCGGTACTACCGCTTTTTAGTACCGCGAAGGACAGAAGCTTTTAGGCAGTTCGCCCAAACCCACTGCCTGGTCCAGTAGCAAACTACGGTACTGCTGGCCCTGTGCGGTAGTACCGGTTGATTTTTCCGGTACTACCTGACAACACTGAGGCAAAATGCAGATCAGCTAGGGGCCCTTTTTGGGATGAACTGGCCAAGGATTTCTTAATATAATCTGTGGTACACTTGGCAAATAATTAGTCAGATATGTATGTTGTTATAAACACCAAAATCACTTAGGATAGGAAATGCTCTTTCACATGTGCACGCGATAACACTTGTAGAAATGCTCGACGTGTAGGAAGAAACCCTCGTCGCGGGTCAAAAGGAGGGTACCGATGGAATCTTGGCCCAACCTTGGTTTTCCATGTATATATGGCCAAAACAAACCTAAACCAACTAAAAAGTACATTGGTCAACGCTCGTGCGGAGATATCTAGGGTGGTAGATCTTCGGGGCCCACACACTAGGTTTTCGTTGGAAAATGACCGCTGGAGCGCCGGAATCCCACAAAAACTTGTGGGTGGCCATAGCACACATTTAAAAGTGTGGTGTAATGTCCCTAGATGCGTTTCCTATCCCCGGGTGCAAGCGTGTTCACGTGCACGGGATAACACTTGGAGCAGTGCTCGACGTGTAGGAGGAAACCCCCGTCGCGGGTCAAAATGAGGGCTACCGGTGGAATCTTGGGCCCAACCTAGGTAGTCCATGTAGATATGGTCACAGACTAGGGGGTAGATCTTCGGGGCCCACAGACTAGGGTTTCGCTCGAAACTGACCGTAGGAGCACCAGAATCCAACAAAAACTTCCGAGTGGCCATAACATACATGTAAAAGTGTGGTCGAACATCCATATATGCATTTCATATCTCCCGTGTGAGAGCGTGTTTACGTCCACGCGATAACACTTGCAGCATTGCTCGACGTGTAGGAAGAAACCCTCGCCGCGGGTCAAAACAAGGGCTACTGATGGAATCTTGGCCCAACCATGGTTTTCCATGTATATATGGACAAAAAAAACCTAAACCAACAAAAAAGTACATTGGAAAACGCTCGTACGGAGATAGCTAGGGGGTAGATCTTCGGGGCCCACCGACTAGGGTTTCGCTGGAAAATGACCGCTGGAGCACCGGAATCCTACGAAAACTTGCGTGTGGCCATAGAATACATGTACAAGTGTGGTGGAACATCCATAGATGCATTTCCTATCTCCCAGGTGAGAACGTGTTCACGTGCACGCGATAACACTTGTAGAAATGCTCTACGCATAGGAAGAAACCCTCGCCACGGGTCAAACCGAGGGCTACCGTTGGAATCTTGGCCCATCCTTGGTTTTCCATGTACATATGGCCAAAACAAACCTAAACCAACATAAAGTACATTGGTCAACGCTCGTATGGAGATATCTAGGGGGTAGATCTTCGGGGCCATACACTAGGTTTTCGTTGGAAAATGACCGCCGTAGCACCGGAATCCCACGAAAACTTGTGTGTGCCATAGCACACATGTAAAAGTGTGGTGGAATGTCCCTATATGCGCTTCCTATCCCGGGTGAGAGCGTGTTCACGTGCACGTGCTAACACTTGGAGAAGTGCTCGACGTGTAGGCGAAAACCCCCACCGCGGGTCAAAACGAGGGCTATCGGTGGAATCTTGGGCTCAACCTAGGTATTCCATGTAGATATGATCAAAACACACATAATCCAACAGAATGGTACATTTGTAAAAGCTTGTAATAGCTAGGGGTATATCTTCGGGGGCCCACAGATTAGGTCTTCGCTAGAAAATGACCGCAGGAGCACCAAAATCCCATGAAAACTTGCGTGTGGCCATAACATACATGTGCAAGTGTGGTGGAACATCCATATGTGCATTTCCTATCTCCCAGGAGAGAGTGTGTTCACGTGCAGGCGATAACACTTGCAGAAATGCCCGACGTGTAGGAAGAAACCCTCGCCGCGGGTGAAAACGAGGTCTACCGATGGAATCTTTGCCGAACCTTGGTTTTCCATGTAGATATGGCCAAAAAAACCTAAACCAACAAAAATGTACATTGGTCAATGCTCGTACGGAGATAGATAGGGGGTAGATCTTCAGGGCCCACAGACATGGGTTTCGCTGGAAAATGACCGCAGGAGCACCAGAATCCTAGAAAAACTTGCGTGTGGCCATAGCATACATGTAAAAGTGTGGTGGAACATCCATAGATGCATTTCCTATCTCCCGAGTAAGAACGTGTTCACGTGCACGCGATAACACTTGTAGAAATGCTCGACGTGTAGGAAGAAACCCTCGCCGCGGGTCAAAACGAGGGCTACCGATGGAATCTTGGCCCAACCTTGGTTGCCCATGTAGATATGGCCAAAACAAACCTAAACCAACAAAAAAGTATATTGGTCAACGCACGTACGGAGATATCTAAGGGGTAGATCTTCGGGGCCCACACACTAGGTTTTCATTGGAAAATGACCGCCGGAGCGCCGGAATCCCACGAAAATTGTGTGTGCCATAGCACACATCTAAAAGTGTGGTGGAATGTACCTAGATACATTTCCTATTCCCGGGTGTGAGCGTTTTGACGTGCACGCGGTAACACTTAGAGCAGTGCTCGACGTGTAGGAGGAAACCCCTGCCGCGGGTCAAAACGAGGGCTACTGGTGGAATCTTGGGCCCAAACTAGGTGTTCCATGTAGATATGTTCAAAACACCTAAACAAACAGAATGGTACATTGGTCAATGCTCGTACAAAGATAGCTAGGGGGTAGATCTTCGGGGCCCACATAGTAGGGTTTCGCTGGAAAATGACCGCAGCAGCACCGGAATAGCACAAAAACTTGTGTGTGGCCATAACATACATCTAAAAATGTGGTGGAACATCCACAGATGCATTTCCTCTCTCCCGGTGAGAGCGTGTTCACGTGCACGCGATAACACTTGCAGAAATGCTCGACGTGTAGGAAGAAACCCTCGCCGCGGGTCAAAACGAGGTCTACCAATGGAATCTTGACCGAACCTTGGTTTTCCATATAGATATTTCCAAAACAAACCTAAACCAAAAAAAAGTACATTGGTCAATGCTCGTACGGAGATAGCTAGGGGGTAGATCTCTGGGGCCCACAGACTAGGGTTTCATTGGAAAATGACCGCAGGAGCACCGGAATCCCACAAAAACTTGCGTGTGGCCATAACATACATGTACAAGTGTGGTGGAACATCCATAGATGCATTTCCTATCTCCCGGGTGAGAACGTGTTCACGTGCACGCGATAATACTTGCAGAAATGCTCGACGTGTAGGAAGAAACCCTCGCCACGGGTCAAAACGAGGGCTACCGATGGAATCTTGGCCCAACCTTGGTTTTCCAAGTAGATATGGCAAAAAAAATCTAAACCAGCAAAACAGTACATTGTTCAACGCTCGTACGGAGATATCTAGGGGGTAGATCTTCGGGGCCCAACACTAGGTTTTCATTGGAAAATGACCGCCGGAGCGCCGGAATCCCACGAAAACTTGTGTGTGCCATATCACACATGTAAAAGTGTGGTGGAATGTCCCTAGTTGCGTTTCCTATCCCCGGTTGTGAGCGTGTTCACGTGCACGTGATAACACTTGGAGCAGTGCTCGACGTGTAGGAGGAAACCCCCGCCGCGGGTCAAAACGAGGGCTACCGGTGGAATCTTGGGCCCAACCTAGGTATTCCATGTAGATATGGTCAAAACACACCTAAAGAAACAGAAATGGTACATTGGTCAATGCTCGTACAAAGATAGCTAGGGGGTAGATCTTCAGGGCCCACATACTAGGGTTTCGCTGGAAAATGAATGCAGGAGCACCGGAATCCCACGAAAACTTGTGTGTGGCCATAGCATACATGTAAAAGTGTGGTGGAAAATACATAGATGGATTTCCTATCTCCCGGGTGAGAGCGTGTTCACGTGCACGCGATAACACTTGCAGAAATGCTCGACGTGTAGGAAGAAACCCTCGCCGCGGGTCAAAACGAGGTCTACCGATGGAATCTTGGCCGAACCTTGGTTTTCCATGTAGATATGGCCAAAACAAACTTAAACTAACAAAAAAGTACATTGGTCAATGCTCGTACGGAGATAGCTAGGGGGTAGATCTTTAGGGCCCATAGACTAGGGTTTCCCTGGAAAATGACCGCAGGAGCACCAAAATCCCATAAAAACTTGCGTGTGGCCATAGCATACATGTACAAGTGTGGTGGAACATCCATATATGCATTTCCTATCTCCCAGGTGAGAACGTGTTCACGTGCACGCGATAACACTTGCAGAAATGCTCGACGTGTAGGAAGAAACCCTCGCCACGGGTCAAAACGAGGGCTACCGATGGAGTCTTGGCCCAACCTTGGTTTTCCATGTATATATGGCCAAAACAAACCTAAACCAACAAAAAAGTACATTCATCAACGCTCGTACGGAGATATCTAGGGGGTAGTTCTTCGGGGCCCACACACTAGGTTTTCATTGGAAAATGACCGCCAGAGCGCCGAAATCCCACGAAAACTTGTGTGTGCCATAGAACACATGTAAAAGTGTGGTGGAATGTCCCTAGATGCGTTTACTATCCCCGAGTGTGAGCGTGTTCACGTGCACGCGATAATAATTGGAGCAGTGCTCGACGTGTAGGAGGAAACCCCCGCCGCGGGTCAAAACGAGGGCGACTGTTGGAATGTTGGACCCAACCTAGGTATTCCATGTAGATATGTTCAGAACACACCTAAACAAACAGAATGGTACATTGTTCAATGCTCGTACAAAGATAGCTAGGGGGTAGATATTCGGGGCCCACATATTAGGGTTTTGCTGGAAAATGACCGCAGGAGCACCGGAATCCCACGAAAACTTGCGTGTGGCCATAGCATACATGTAAAAGTGTGGTGGAACATCCATAGATACATTTCCTATCTCCAGGGTGAGAGCGGGTTCACGTGCACACGATAACACTTGCATAAATGCTTGACGTGTAGGAAGAAACCCTCGCTGCGTGTCAAAAAAAGGGCTATCGTTGGAATCTTGGCCCAACCTTGGTTTTCCATGTAGATATGGCCTAAACACACCTAAACCAATAAAAAGATACATTGGTCAACGCTCGTACGAAGATAGCTATGGGGTAGATCTCCGGGGCCCAGAGACTAAGGTTTCGCTCGAACATGACCGCTGGAGCGCAGGAATCCCACGGAAACTTGCGTGTGGCCATAACATACATGTACAAGTGTGGTGGAACATCCATAGATGCATTTCCTATCTCCCGGGTGCGAGTGTGTTCACATGCACGCGATAACACTTGCAGAAATGCTCGACGTGTAGGAAGAAACCCTCGCTGCGGGTCAAAACGAGGGCTAACGATGGAATCTTGGCCCAACTTTTGTTTTCCATGTAGATATGGCAAAAACAAACCTAAACCAACAAAAAAGTACATTGGTAAACGCTCGTACGGAGACATCTAGGGCGTAGATCTTCGGGGCCCGCACACTAGGTTTTCGTTGGAAAATGACCGCCGGAGTGCCAGAATTTCACCAAAACTTGTGTGTGCCATAACACACATGTAAAAGTGTGGTGGAATGTCCCTAGATGCGTTTCCTATCCCCGGGTGCGAGCGTGTTCACGTGCACGCGATAACACTTGGAGCAGTGCTCGACGTGTAGGAGAAAACCCCCGCCACGGGTCAAAAAGAGGGCTACCGGTGGAATCTTGGGCCCAACCTAGGTATTCCATGTAGATTTGGTCAAAACACACTTGAACCAACAGAATGGTACATTGGCCAACGCATGTACAAAGATAGCTAGGGGGTAGATCTTTGGGGCCCACAGACTAGGGTTTCGCTGGAAAATGACCGCAGGAGCACCAAAATCCCACGAAATCTTGCGTGTGGCCATAGCATACATGTACAAGTGTGGTGGAACATCCATAGATGGATTTCCTATTTCTCGGGTGAGAGCGTGTTCACATGCATGCATTAGCACTTTCAGAAATGCTCGACGTGTAGGAAGAAACCCTCGCCGCGGGTCAAAACGAGGGCTACCGATGGAATCTTGGCCCAACCTTGGTTTTCCATGTATATCTGGCCTAAACACACCAAAACCAACAAAAAGGTACATTGGTCAACGCTTGTATGAAGATAGCTAGGGGGTAGATCTCCGGGGCCCACAGACTAAGGTTTCGCTCGAAAATGACCGCCGGAGCGTCGAAATCCCACGAAAACTTGCGTGTGGCCATAGCATACATGGAGAAGTGTGATGGAACATCTATAGATGCATTTACTATCTCCCGGGTGAGAACGTGTTCACGTGCACGCGATAACACTTGTAGAAATGCTCGACGTGTAGGAAGAAACCCTCGCCGTGGGTCAAAACGAGGACTACCGATGGAATCTTGGCCCAACCTTGGTTTTCCATGTAGATATGGCCAAAACAAACCTAAACCAATAAAAAGTACATTGGTCAATGCTCGTACGGAGATATCGAGGGGGTAGATCTTCGGGGCCCACACACTAGGTTTTCGTTGGAAAATGACCGCCGGAGCGCCGGAATCCCACGAAAACTTGTGTGTGGCCATAGAACACATGTAAAAGTGTGGTGTAATGTACCTAGATGCATTTCCTATCCCCGGGTGCAAGCGTGTTCACGTGCACGCGATAACACTTGGAGCAGTGCTCGACGTGTAGGAGGAAACCCTCGCTGCGGGTCAAAACGAGGGCTACCGGTGGAATCTTGGCCCCAACGTAGGTATTCCATGTATGTATATGGTCAAAACACACCTAAACCAACAAAATGGTACATTGGTCAATTCTCATTCAAAGATATCTAGGGGGTAGATCTTCGGGGCCCACAGACTAGGGTTTCATTGGAAAATGACCGCAAGAGCGCCGGAATCCCACGAAAACTTGTGTGTGGCCATAGCATACATGTAGAAGTGTGGTGGAACAGCCATAGATGCATTTCCTATCTCCCGGGTGTGTGCATGTTCACGTTGAAAGGATCGTATGGGCACCTAGAGGGGGGGGGGTGAATAGGTGCTACTTCAAATTTTCTTCTTTTTCAAATTAGGGTTTGAAAAAAAAGGTAAATTCTCTAGATTATGCAACTAAGGTTAATTTACCTATATGTCAAACAAGCACTAACTAACACAACACTAAGTAAGAATAAGTAAGTAAAGTGCGGTAAAGGATAGAAGTAACCAAAGTGGTGGACACAGAAACATAGGGATTTATTTCCCGTAGTTCCTTCCTTTTGAGGGGAAGTACGTCTATGTTTGGAGAGGGGTTGGTTTCAAACCACCAACGCCACAAGAGGCCTCCCTTGTTCTCCGATGAACCTCACCCTAAGGGGATCGATTCACCTTCCACTATATCGAGAACCTTCGAGGTGGAAGTCGGCACCTTTACAACAAGTTCGGGGCACACATCCACAACTAAATTGGAGGCTCCCAAATAAAAGCAAGCTCTCAAAACAATCAAAGACAATCTTGTAAGAACGAAATCTAGAATTAGGGTTTCCAAAGAAAACACTAGATCAAGGTGCCCTTAAGTGAATGAGGGGGAAATGAAGATCTCTCTTGGTGAAGATGTAGATCAAGGCCTCCTCCATCGATTCTCCAAAGGTCAGTGACTTTGGATGGTTGGATGAAGAGATCTGGTAGATTTGGTTGCTAAAATGGGGGCAATGTTCTTGAGTAGGTGGAGCTACCTTCCAAGGTAGGTGAAGGGTGCATTTATAGCCTGAGCTGTAGATCTGACAGTTGAGCATTTATTGCAGCGGTACTACCAGAACTTCCAAGCGGTAGTACTGGAAAACATCGCTACTACCGGCCAGGTACCGGAGATGAGATTTATATCCATACCAGCCCCAGATTCCAACGATACCAGAATGTGGTGCTACCGCAAAGCGGTAGTACCGCCCATGCGACACGGTACTACCAGACACATGCGGTAGTGCGGCATTTTGGTACCGGGGAGGGCAGTGGCATTTGGCAAACGTGCCAAAATCTTCTGTCGTGTTAGGTACTAAAGATCAGTACTACTGCATTTTGGTACCGGTGACGACTAAGGCGTTTGGCGAACTCGCCCACACCTTCTGTATTGTCCGGTATCAGAATGCGGTACTACCGCATTTTAGTACCGCGAAGGACAGAAGCTTTTGGGCAGTTCGCCCAAACCCATTGCCAGGTCCAGTAGCAAACTTCGGTACTGCCGGCCTTGTATGGTAGTACCGGTTGATTTTTCCGGTACTACCGGACAACACTGAGGCAAAATGCAGATCAACTAGGGGCCCTTTTGGGATGAACTGGCCAAGGATTTCTTAATATAATCTGTGGTACACTTGGCAAATAATTAGTCCGATATGTATGTTGTTATAAACACCAAAATCACTTAGGATAGGAAATGCTCTTTCACACGTGCATGCGATAACACTTGTAGAAATGCTCGACGTGTAGGAAGAAACCCTCGCCGCGGGTCAAAACGAGGGCTACCGATGGAATCTTGGCCCAATGTTGGTTTTCCATGTATATATGGCCAAAACAAACCTAAACCAACTAAAAAGTACATTGGTCAACGCTCGTACGGAGTTATATAGGGTGGTAGATCTTCAGGGCCCACACACTAGGTTTTCGTTGGAAAATGACCGCCGGAGCGCCGGAATCCCACAAAAACTTATGTGTGGCCCTAGCACACATTTAAAAGTGTGGTCGTGTAATTTCCCTAGATGTGTTTCCTATCCTCGGGTGCGAGTGTGTTCACATGCACGGGATAACACTTGGAGCAGTGCTCGACGTGTAGGAGGAAACCCCCGCCGCGGGTCAAAACGAGGGTCACCGGTGGAATCTTGGGCCCAACCTAGGTATTCCATGTAGATATGGTCAAAACACACCTAAACTAACAGAATGGTACATTGGTCAACGCTCGTACAAAAATATCTAGGGGTAAGATCTTCGGGCCCACAGAGTAGGGTTTCGCTCGAAAATGACCGTAGGAGAACCAAAATCTAATGAAAACTTGCGTGTGGCCATAGAATACATGTACAAGTGTGGTGGAACATCCATATATGCATTTACTATCTCTCGGCTGAGAGCGTGTTCATGTCCACGCGATAACACTTGCAGAATTGCTCGACGTGTAGGAAGAAACCCTCGTCGCGGGTCAAAACAAGGGCTACCGATGGAATCTTGGCCCAACATTTGTTTTCCATGTAGATATGGCCAAAAAAAACCTAAACCAACAAAAAATTACATTGGTCAATGCTCGTACGGAGATAGCTAGGGGGTAGATCTTCGGGGCCCATAGACTAGGGTTTCGCTGGAAAATGACCGCAGGAGCACCGGAATCCTACGAAAACTTGTGTGTGGCCATAGAATACATGTAAAAGTGTGGTGTAACATCCATAGATGCATTTACTATCTCCCAGGTAAGAACGTGTTCACGTGCACGCGATAACACTTGTAGAAATGCTCGACGTGTAGGAAGAAACCCTCGCCGCGGGTCAAACGAGGGCTACCGATGGAATCTTGGCCCAACCTTGGTTGTCCATGTAGATATGGCCAAAACAAACCTAGACCAACAAAAAGTACATTGGTCAACGCTCGTACGGAGATATCTAGGGGGTAGATCCGCCCACACACTAGGTTTTTGTTGGAAAATGACCGCCGGAGCGCTGGAATCCCACGAAAACTTGTGTGTGCCATAACACACATGTAAAAGTGTGGTGGAATGTCTCTAGATGCATTTCCTATTGCGGTGACCCAGCATACCACTGCATGATGTAGTACACTATAGTCGTTGACATAACACCAATGAAGCACCGTTCACCAGTATTACATCCCTCAGAGTGGTACAACAGAAACACAGCAGGTCCAAGACATGACTATAACTCAACTCTTTACACAAGATCCAGAGAACACTCTAGGTTAAAGAGAGACAAAGAAACTTCTTACAAAGAAGAATCAGGAATAAATAGGTCATAGCTTCCATACTTATAAAAGTAGCAGCTGAACTACTAGGCTTGCATTGCTGCTATTGCAATACTCTACAGAAGTAGGTTCTATGGTTAGAAATTCTATTCTTATCTAATCAGCAACTTCGTATTCACTTGATTTGATATATATTCTGACTTCCTTGACTTCATTGAAGACTTTTAGCTTTTAATGATGATTCCTAGAGCATAACTTGATGTAGACGTCGTCTGTACTGGTTTTAGAACCTAGCAAGGGTTAAGAAGATACTTTGAGTATGAGCGTACTCGGCAAGTTCACTAGAAAAGGAGTGTTTGATGCACTATAGCTACAGCCACAGACCATAGGTCGTAGGCAATGCAAGTTTTCATAAACATTTCTTCAAAGGTTGCTTTTATTCTGAAAAGCTATGTCCGTCAGCCTTCACGGGTTTACCAGAACTTTAATGGAGTTCCTTTCCCGCCGCGTTCGCAGATCCTTCCTGGAACAGGGAGTAACAAGTTACAGTTCTTACACTCTACAGAGGTGCGTTACTTTACCCATGAGAGATCTTAGCTTTGATGCACATCTGAATTGCAGGTTCATTCACACTTCCTTGGTGTGAGGCCCAGACTAAGATCCAAGCCAATCACTGCCTTCTCCTCGACCCCGCATGTCTCCTTGGTGTACGCCAGCCCACCTATTGAATTACGGCAATTGGCAGTACAAACCATTCAGATACCGGAACTATCATGGGACGTTGAGGGCTCCCACCCATATGCTGCATATCCTCTACGAATTAACATATAATATGCACATTTCGATTGATAACAGCCACGACCCGCACATCCAGCTCCATGCAAGAGGGAAAAGATACAGCTAACTTCTCCGTCCCATTCCAAATCTCATGGTCAACGCGTGATATACAACGCAAGAATCACTGGCGACATTGGTTGTTAAGTCCTAGGTAATATGTTCCTTTAACACCGGAACTCTTATAGTAGGTTATTACCTCATGGTAAATAACCTATAATTACATTATTATGAAAAATAGTGTTTTTCTGACCTTTTTCAAATGAAGGTGACGACAACACTGGATTTGTAAAATACTTTACAGAAAATAATCAAAGGACATGAGCAAGTGTGAACTTGCCTTTTGTGATTGCAAGATTATGCACTCACGATCTTCAAGACAATATAAAAGATCCAATATCTGAAATCAGCATCATTGGTCCGATAAGGACTAATGTTTAAAGAAGCAAGATGCTTTTATGCATAAGCAATGTAATGCAAGTTGATAAACGCGAATCCGAGAATAACATTGTTTTAGGGTTTGGATAATGGAAAGGGTTCCCTTGGAATGTGTTGCCCTTTTAGATTAAGTTTCATACATGTGCTTCTTATTAAGGCTTGTGAGTGTGTGGAAAACAACATGTATTTATACAACAACAAAATACACAGCATGGAATGGTACTCAAGGTTGCTTACATCTTAATTGTTTATCTTCAAGTTTTACTTTATAAGTAATGTCACTTATAAAGAATTTAAGTATTAACAATCTTATTATACAAGTAAAGTATAAAGTAAGGTGTTTACTATTAATTGTCATATGTTGATTGAAGTGGCAAAACGAATAACTTTTGAAGAAAAGATTCCTTTATTAAGGTTTAAACACTCTTTGTGGTTAATCAGATGTGGTTGATGTTGTTTGTGCTTGCTTGAATAGTTTGGACTTGAGATGCTTTACAATTTAATTATAACAGACCAAAGTTAACTATAAAGTATATAATAAAGTTTTTAGCATTATACTTAAAGCTTTGTAACTATAAGTAACTTTAAGAATGTAGATAGACTTAGGGTGTATTACTTATGAAACTTGTATCCTGTTCACTTTATATTGTTTCCTTAGAATTACTTAAGAATGGCATTACTTCTATTGGAGTAGTGATTTCTTTACATTATAATGGTATAAAGGGATTTATCTCCCTATAAGGGTGTGGTTAAGGTTTATGAATAAGTAAACAATATTATTTACTACTTATGGATTCACTTATAGTGTTTTGATTTGTTTATAAACTTGTGGTTAAAGTAAAGGAATGGGTTTCATCTCATTACAATTATTCTTGGAGATTTTAGATTGGATAAGGATCCTTTTATAAAATAACCTACACTTATGGTTGAATGATAATTCAATATAATTTTATTTTTAAAATGTGTTGAACCATTTTTACTTCATAAAATTAGTATTTAAGGCTAACACTATTTCTTAGACTTAATTGGTTAATTAAGAAATATTAACAAATTTTATTTGACATTATATGATTTATTAACTAAAGAAGTAGGTTTAAATTCAAGTTATTAAAGTGTTTAACTTTTTATTTAACTCAAAAGTGGAATATTATATTATTAACATATAGGTATTATTTTTGTGATCATTTTGGTATATTACACTTATTTTTGTGATTTAAAAATAATAATATATGATTTTTATAATACTTATTACTTTATAAAGACTTAATAAATAACAAATATTTAATTAAGAGGAATAATAATGCATGATTATAGTTTTAAACTATAATTCTTATTTTTCTAAGATTTTTGGTATTTTATTTATATTTTTAACATTTACCATTATTAAAATATGAATTATCAAAGTTTTATTACTTATAAAACCTTTATTAAATAATATTTATTTAAATAATCATTATAATAATATTTAATAATATTTTAAGTTGTTGATTTTATTTTTCTAAACATTTTCATATATTATATGTATTTTTCTGATTTATAAAACAAAAGATATCAAATTTACAAGATTTAATCATTTTATTTCATTTCTGAAAGATTGATATTTGAATTTATATTGTTTTAATTATTTCCTAAACAAACACTAAACCTTTTTACACCTAGACGGGATCTACCCCAGTCACAGACAGGTGGGGCTCAGGGCCACTTTGGTGTGCCACGCTGGCGTGGACCAGTCAACAGGGTGGACTTAGTCAAGATGACGCAAGCATGACATAATCATGACGTCACACGAACTATCACCCTCAGATCGAAGTTCGATCGATCGATTGGGAGAATGCTTTCACACGGGAAGGGTTTTGCTGGACGCGGACGAGCACGCTGAGTTGAATGGTGGCGGCGCCGCTCCGTTTTGGTCGCCGGAGCTACTCCGGCGACCAACAACTGCGGTGGTTGACGGCGGTGTTCGGTTAAATCTTAAACTAGGAAAAAAACAAGAAAAAAGAGAGCACCATCATGCTCAGAGCATTACCGGGAAGTTCATGGAGTAATTGGCGAGACGTAAGATGGTCGGAATCAGCGAGGACCACGGTGGTCGGACTTCAGGAAGGTGACCTCGCAGCGTCGATTCACATCGACTCGCCTCGATTCCTTTGACTAAGAGGCTCGGATGGGCAAGGCGAGGATGATTGCTTGATCAACGGAGCACGAGAGAGCTCAGAACGACGGCAATTTCTGGCAAGAGGGTGCTAGGGTTTCGGTTCGGAAGAGGAAAATGGGGAAGCGAGATCAAATGAGATAAGTACAGGGAGGGAGAAGACGGCGGCAGCGTTCTTATCCCCAGCTCCAGGGTGGCGGGGAGAGGATCTTTGCGCCGGGGAGATCGACGGTGAGAGCTCCGCCACGCAGGTGCTTGTCGTCGGTCGTGAGGAAGAAGAAAAGAAAAGGATGGGAAGAGGTACGGGCCGAAGTTGGGCCTTGCGGGATGCTATTGGGCTGTTGCAAACCAAGCAGAATGTTTCTGCTGCTACTCGCGAGCGTCAATTAGCAGGTAAGGTACTGGGCCGTGGGCCACTTTCTGGACTGAGCTCGTTTCCTTTTCTTTATTATTTTTATTTCCTGATTTCATTAAACCCTTTTAACTATGAATTTTTATATGGATTTAAATATCCAGAATTGTTATAGAGTACATTAAATAATATAGGAATATTGGAAAGAGTGTGGATTTGCTGCCAAGGGGGATAGCTGCCCCCTCCAGCCAGCACCGTACGATGTGTGTTGAGATCCGCACCTACGCCTGGCTGTCATTTTGTTGTTTACCGCATGTACTGCGCTAACATATAATTAGAGGTTGCTTGGATTGCCAGGCTATGTCAGCAGTCTGCATGCAGCGCTGGGCTGTGTCAAGCATAGCAGGTCATGCTGTGTCAGCAGTCTTTTTGCATGGTTGGACCGACGAGTGTAAAGATTTTTGTTTCCAGTCTAGTTGGGTCCGTCCTAGATAGTTTATTCACGTGTCCATGACTAGCCTGTTCACGTGATCGAGCAGGCGTGCTATGGCTGTTGTACAGCTAGCTAGCATATACAAACTGGCTTATACAAGCTAGATTATACTCGTTAGCTTGTTCATGACTGCTTATACAAACCACTTCTATCTACCAAACATCTATGCAAACGAGTATGGCTAGCTAGTACGAAAATATTATGATATTTATAGTGGTACACAACAATACAACACATATGTAATGAGGATACAATGGGTTGGCAGAGAGTTTTTTGCCCGTGCTACGGTACACAACCATGCTAACACAAGTAAACAACATACGCGTATATGTAAGAGACCATTTGTTTGCATGTAGCATGTTAGCTTTACAAAAGTTTGTTGTAGCCTATCAGCTTTATTACAGTCTGGTTAATCAAACTATCTAGCTTATTCTTGTTTTGCATATATCTCAGCGTACACACTAGACAACATCCAAAGGGGGGGGCAGCTATCCCCCTGGGCAGCAGACTATTTACCATATTGGAAAATAAGTGGTGTTGATATCTTTCTTGATTTCCTTATAATTTTAAACTAATAGGAAACTATTTTATTGGGTGTAATATTCATCACTTATGTTTTTTAGAGATTTGCCTTTTAATATAAAAATATATATTTATGGAGAACTTATAAAATGATTTTTATTTCTTCTTTATAAGTGTAATTGTAATGGTTTAATATAACTAGGTATATGTATGTAATTTATCTCATATTCATAAACTTATTAAAGAATGTATTATTATTAAACCATGAGTTTTGATTCTTGTTGATTTATAATGTTAAAGAAACTTTTATATATATATTGATCCTCCATAATTATTTGATACATAAAGTTTTAAGTACTAATAGTGTTTGAAATAATAATTGCTTATTTTTCTAACTTTATAATTATAGAGACATTCTTTTATTAAATAGAGTAAGTAGGATTTAGGTTTTTTTTTAGGATCTTAAAATTATCTCTAACATTATTTTTACTTTGATTTGGAGTAATGAAGTTTTAAAATGTTTAGTGATAGTCATAGGGTTTATTTTTATGTATTTAATCACATAGCAAGGTATAGGGTTCTGAATTGTAATTGCTTACCCTAGGGTTTAGGGTTCTTAATTTACTTATATTCTTTTGTTGATGTAAATAAATATGAATGGCTAAACACATTGTCTTTATGTTTGTGATCAGAATGATGTTATTTGGAATGTCTCATGAAAAGGATTTGATAAAGATAATTCCTAAGCACATATGGTTATGATAATTAGAAATGATAAAGATGTGCTTAATTGATTTGTTATAGGAAAATATTCCTAAAATGCATTGTGGAAACAAGATGATAGATCAACCATAGGAAATGGATATTAGATTTGGTCTTAAATTTAGGGTTTAGTGTTTAACAAAGATTCCCATATTCCATACTTCATAATTCTGGGCTTCTGATTAAGGAATTCCTTTCCTAGATATATTATTCTCTATGTCCATCATAATGTGCTAACATGATGAGCTTTGCTTTACAGAATATTCTTATACACCTTTTATTCTTCTAAATCCATTTGTAAATCCAATGAGCTTAACACTAAAGATTTCATAATCTTCTCATACTCTTCCTTAATCATCCTTCACTAATATCACTTCAATAGATGTATGCATCAAATCCTACTTCACTTCAAGTGCTTAGTATTTCCAAATAGGAAACTACTACTTCTATAATCCAATGTTACTCAAGCATCATCTTAATCATACTATCTTGTCTCTTCTTAACTCCAGTATCTAACATTCCAACCTCACATTATATTAATGTGACTTGTAATGTCTAATCTAGGATAATCTATCTATATCATGGTTCAATCATGTTTTATCCACCAATGTCACTTATACATGGTATAAGCATTGAATTATTGATGAGTAAGGCATGATCATTATAAACCTGTGATCCTTTATGGTTCAGGTTTCCAGTTGGCTAAACAAGGCTTCCATCCATACAACATTACAGTTGTATTCTAATTATCTTTTGTTTAGCTCTATTGGATTAAGAGATATAATTCATTGACTATACCTACTTGATCCATTAGGACTACTCCTGGTAACTATCTTTAGACTTCATTCTTGTAATCTTCTTTGTTACCATATTGATTTGATTTCCTCCAATCACTCCCATTCCATAGATGACATCTAAAACTAGCATCACTATTTACCTCTTCTTACTTCTTTCTTTATAAGCCTTAAGTGAATGCTATAATAAGTACAAGAGTTGATAGGGAAAGAATTGATAGGTTAAGAATTGGTGAATCAATAGTTGATGAACAACAAATATAAGGATAGGATTCAATAGAGATGATAAAGATTGATATGGAAAGAAAGATATATGGTGAATGATCTTAACTTTGGTTTCTTTCCTACTCAATCTCACTAGAGAGTTAAAGTTAGGTATTTCCATGATACTCATGGTATAAGTAGATGAGATTAAGATATAGTTGTTACATTCTTATTATTTGTGTTATATTTATAATTTGGTATTCATGAGTGATTATAATGAATACTATGAAATGATCACCTAAGGATCAAATATAAATCATTAAGTAATGTATTAGGTTTGAATTTTATTACATTTAATCTACCCTTAGATTAAATCATTTTTACCCAAAATAAAGTTTTAGCAAAGGTCCTATTGAAACTTATCGCAGTCAACTTGATGATCTACCTCAATTCCATTAGGTTAAGAGAAGCTTCAATCACTTTGACAAGTTTTTATTTAAAAGCGCAAAAATTATTCAGATTTTCTATGCATGAATGCAATGCACACATCTGTGTTCAGCTTATTTCTAAACTCCAATGCTGGGATGTTACACCTATCCCCGGGTGCGAGTGTGTTCACGTGCACGCGGTAACACTTGGAGCAGTGCTCGACATGTAGGAGGAAACCCCCGCCGCGGGTCAAAACGAGGGCTACCGGTGGAATCTTGGGCCCAACCTATGTATTCCATGTAGATATGGTCAAAACACACCTAAACCAACAGAATGGAACATTGGTCAACGCTCGTACAAAGATAGCTAGGGGGTAGATTTTCGGGGCCCACGGATTAGGGTTTTGCTGGAAAATGACCGCAGGAGCACCGGAATCCCAAGAAAACTTGCATGTGTCAATAGAATACATGTGCAAGTGTGGTGGAACATCCATAGATGCATTTCCTATCTCCCGAGTGAGAGTGTGTTCACGTGCACGCGATAACACTTGTAGAAATGCTCGACTTGTAGGAAGAAACCCTTGCCGCGGGTCAAAACAAGGGCTACCGATGGAATCTTGGCCCAACCTTGGTTTTCCATCTAGATATGGCGAAAACAAACCTAAACCAACAAAAAAGTACATTGGTCAAGGCTCGTACGAAGATATCTAGGGGGTAGATCTTTAGGGCCCACAGACTAGGGTTTCGCTGGAAAATGACCACAGGAGCACCGGAATCCCACGAAAACTTGCGTGTGGCCATAGCATACATGTACAAGTGTGGTGGAACATCCATAGATGCATTTACTATCTCCCGGGTGAGAACGTGTTCACGTGCACGTGATAACACTTGCAGAAATGCTCGACATGTAGGAAGAAACCCTCGCCGCGGGTCAAAACGAGGGCTACCGATGGAATCTTGGCCCAACCTTGGTTTTCCATGTAGATATGGCTAAAAACAAACCTAAACCATAAAAAAGTACATTGGTCAACGCTCGTATGAAGATATCTAGGGGGTAGATCTTCGGGGCGCACACACTAGGTTTTCGTTGGAAAATGACCGTCGGAGCGCCGGAATCCCACGAAAACTTGTGTGTGCCATAGAACACATGTAAAAGTGTGGTGGAATGTCCCTAGATGTGTTTCCTATCCCCGGGTGCGAACGTGTTCACGTGCACGCGATAACACTTGGAGCAGTGCTCGACGTGTAGGAGGAAACCCCCGCCACGGGTCAAAACGAGGGCTACCGGTGGAATCTTGGGCCCAACCTAGGTAATCCATGTAGATATGTCCAAAACACACCTAAACCAACATAATGGTACATTGGTCAATGCTCGTACAAATATAGCTAGGGGTAGATCTTCGGGGCCCACAGACTAGGGTTTCGCTGGAAAATGACCGCAGGAGCCCCGGAATCCCACGAAAACTTGTGTGTGGCCATAGCATACATGTACAAGTGTGGTGGAACATCCATAGATGCATTTCCTATCTCCCAGGTGAGAGCGTGTTCACGTGCACGCGATAACACTTGTAGAAATGCTCGACGTGTAGAAAGAAACCCCTGCGACGGGTGAAAACGAGGGCTACCAATGGAATCTTGGCCCAACCTTGGTTTTACATGTAGATATGGCCAAAACAAACCTAAACCAACAAAAAAGTACATTGGTCAACGCTCGTACGGAGATAGCTAGGGGGATAGATCTTCAGGGCCCACAAACTAGGGTTTCGTTGGAAAATGACCGCATGAGCACCGGAATCCCACGAAAACTTGCGTGTGGCCATAGCATACATGTACAAATGTGGTGGAACATTCATAGATGCATTTCCTATCTCCCGGGTGAGAACGTGTTCACAGGCACGCGATAACACTTGCAGAAATGCTCGACATGTAGGAAGAAACCCTCGTCGCGGGTCAAAACGAGGGCTACCGATGGAATCTTGGCCCAACCTTGGTTTTCCATGTAGATATGGCAAAAAAAACCTAAACTAACAAAAAAGTACATTTGTCAACGCTCGTACGGAGATATATAGGGGGTAGATCTTCGGGGCCCACACACTAGGTTTTCATTGAAAAATGACCGCCGGGGCGCCAGAATCCCACGAAAACTTGTGTATGATATTTCCCTATGTTGCATATTTCAGGTCCATTGTCCACTTGTTGGTGATGTCCAAAAGGCGATGGCACACATCTGTTATATTATTTGATAGTCGATTTGTGTGTTATTTGCTTGTTAATTTGAGTGTTTCAACTAATTGGCAAAGTCATGGCCAGCGATACTGCCAAGAAACGCCAGGATGAACAAATGGGTCGCACCGCTAGGCGCAGCTGGCGGGACAGGGTTGGATCACGACCCAAAAACAACCACAACCCGATCCAAAATAGACAGAAACAGACCGTTTGGAAAAAATTCAATTAAAGGAGAAATTTAAACAAACAAAGGCGATCTCATTAAATTGTAGGCGAGTTTCATGCATAGTATGTGAAATTCGAACACTACCCAAACTTTGACTTCATTAGGCCAAAAAACTTAAAAAAAATACTTGTCAATGCCGCTGGTGAGCTCGGCGTCACTCACATGCCGAAATTACGGTAGAACACCATGTAGTCCGGGTCAACCTTGATGTCGCCGTTGTCGCTCGGCGGCTACAGTGGGCGCGAGCTGCCCTTACCGGCGTTGCCATACCACCATGGCTGGGGACGGCGGGGGGGGGGGGGGGGCGTCATAGTGGTCGATAAGGACGAGGAGCAGCGCGCCCTGGTAGGCGCGCACGTGACGAGCGCTGGCTAGCACTCGGCCCTCCCTTGCCGACGCTGAACTCGGCGTTCCTGGACCAGGCGAGGATGTCCGGCTCCGGCATCGTCGGCAGCGGCACCGCGTTCTGGAGAGAGTGTTGCCGTAGGCGAAGCCAGCCGGTTACCAGCGACAACATGCAGGGGTCGTTGATGATGATCCCTCGCGATCTTGTCCTCGGCGGTGAGCGGACCGGCATTTTGGCCTCGTGCTTCATGGGCCGAAGAGCCTCGTCGCTAGCACGCGACGATTGTGACAACGTGGACCCGGACGAGCGGAAGCCGGTGCTCAGCGAATAACTGCTCCCAGTACGCGAGATTGTCATGGGCTTCGGCAACCTCCGGGTCCTCCATCGCCGCAATGGCGACCTGGATCTCCTCCACCATCTCGTCATCCTCCGGTACCGGCGGCACCGACACGCCTTTAGTGCTGAGCTTCCAGCTGGGCGGTCGACGGAAGTCCGACGGCGCCATGTATCTCGCGTCGTGGAGCATCTGAGCCTTCCACGGCTGGAGGGTGCGTCGGACGAAGCCGTTAAGAGCTATGGGATCTCCTTGATACCTCTCCGCCATTTCTTTCTCGCCGAAGGTGGAGTTCATGGGGGGTGGAGAGGAGGGTATGTGCTCTGAGCCGGCGAGGGCGCGGGCTTTTATAGGCCGAAGTGAGCAGCAAAGGCGGGAGGGGTTTAGCAGCATGGGCAGGGAAAGGGGAAATGGCAGGAAGTCGAGGCGGTGGTGGCGCGCCATTACAGCGACGCGCGGCCAACACGACGGGAAGTCATTGATCGGCGGTCTGTCGCTAGAGCCGAGGCGGAATGATGATGGCGACTCATCTTCTAGTCACTGAATGGGAGGGTCTATGCACGGGGCCTTTATTTTCACCGATTTTCGCTTCATTATGCGTTCCCAGCACCCCGAAATTGTCCTGACATCTCCGAGCAAAACTTAGGCCAAATCCGGACGAAACCGGCGTCCTGGGAAAGCGACAGGGCCAAATTTTGGTGTTCGGACGAAAAAAAGCCGTCCCTTGCCAAGGCCTTCGCCCTGCGAGCGAATTCTGTCTCCGCCACAGTGACCCCAGCCGAAGCCCCGGTTGTGGACGAAGCCCAACCTCAGCGCAATCGGCTGGAGGACAGCGATCGACTACTCCCTCCTACTCCTCCCTCACGGGCTTATCCACCTCCTCCCCCTCCCGGTCGTCCTCCTCCACCTCTGTCTCTTCCCTGTCCACGAGAACCCTACCATTTGCCACATCGGCGTCCCTAGCCACGTGCTTGTGCTACGTCGCCCTATCGTCGGCGTGCTGCGCCGCTTCCGCGTACCTGCGCATGGCATCGGCGTGTAGAAGGCGCTTACGACGCCTTGGCGGTTTTCTTGGCCACCTCCTACGATCGTGGTCATGGACGCTTCGTGGCTAATCTCGCGGAGGGGCGCTGATGGAGAAGGGGTAAACGTGCGGGGAGGCGCGAGGATTTTTCAGGCCGCGGGAGGTGAGGCGCACCCAAGAAACAAAAAAGCGATCGACGTGCTGTAATACATAGGTCTGTGAGATCTTTCAGTTAGATATGCACCTTTTCAGTCGTCCGTTCAGGTCGGTCCGGTAGAGATGCTCTAATACACAGGTTTGTGAGATCTCAACTTGCGATATCGAGTGCATGCATGGGGCTAGTAAATTGAGAATAGTAGAGTGCTTATTTTATTCCAACTTAGTACCATTACAGCAAGACATGACACAGATACAAATCCAAGATGCAACTATCCATACCTGTCTGATATTCCTGCCGTCAACAAATCGCTTGTGACACATGAGGGCTATGAACATCTGCAGGAGCACCATAAGCATCGTGTTCCAAGCCACCGCACGGCCATCAGGTACTCCCGCATGTCTTCTGGATAGTCTGAGTAGGAAAACCCAGATTTATGATATAGAAGAGGCACATATTGGCACCCGCTCCTGATGTTCAAAATTTGAACTCGCCGCCGGCGAGATTGGCTCGTCCCGGCCGGAGTTGGTGTCCCCCGCCATGGCGCGCCCCCTCCCTATCCCGGCGGCGGCCCCGCTGCGTTGGAGAGCTTCGTCGGCGTCGGTCTTCGCCGGCTGCCACCCGGGCTGGTCGGGGGCCATCGTCATCCTCCGCCCCGACGTGGGCCGCCTGGTGCTGCTCAACAGCACCGGCGTCGTGGTCGACGCCCGGGACCGCCGCCGTGGGGATTTCATTCGCCTGGGAGCCTCCCTCTCCTTCCCGGCGCACTCGGTCAAGGTGGGCGCCCGGGTCCTCGCGCCGCCGCGCGCGCCGACTCTGCCCCCGCCTTGGCCTCTGTCTCCGGAGCAGGTGGAGGCCCTTGCCGACCTCCGCGGGCAGGCATGGGGTGACGTCGAGGACGAGGAGACGGTGGGGGACTCCTTGGAGGACCCGCCGGCGGTGGTTCTCGGGGTGCGGGTGGACGGCGACTTGTCTGACGAGGAGCACGGCGTGCCCCGGACTCGGTGCCCCTCCAGCCTCGCCCTCCCCTCCTTGGGAGACTTCATCCCGCTGGCCGGTGCTGCCTCGCGGCGGCCTCGCCGGCGGAGGAGCTCCCCGGCTCGGGCGACCATGGCGACACCCCAGCAGGGATGGGGAGGCCTAGGGCGGGAGGGTGCGTCGGGCCGTGGGGGCCGGGGCCGATGGTGGGCTGGCCGCTCGTGGGCCTCGGCCCATGAGGGGCGGGCTCAGCCAGGCCGTGGCGTGGCCGGCGTTACCCGTTATTTCCCGCACGGGCGGGGCTGTTGTGCGGCCTGGCAGGCCGTCAACGGCCCAGCCTGCTGGGGATAGGCGGCCCAGCCCAGCCCGGGGTGCTACCCCTTCGGGTAGGGTTCCCTATGCGGCGCCTGAGCCCGACCTTGTCCCGCCCCCGTGCGTCCCTGCCCCGCCGCCGCCGTCCTTTGCTTCTGCTTCCCCTTCCCCCCGCCGCTCGTTCCTGCAGGCTCTCATGGCGCCCCGCCATAGCCCGCCGCCTCCTCCTCGCCGCCCGTCTCCGCCACCGCGGCTGCCGTCCCCCCGTCGCGGTTC
This sequence comes from Avena sativa, assembly GCA_916181665.1. Lineage (NCBI taxonomy): Eukaryota > Viridiplantae > Streptophyta > Magnoliopsida > Poales > Poaceae > Avena > Avena sativa. The sequence continues at coordinate 20,295,775 of OV702284.1, forward strand.
CCCGCCGCCCCGACGCGGCCCCGCCTCCCCGCGCCGCCCTCCTCCTCTGCGCGGTGACCAGGGGGCGTACCGGCCCCCCTCTCGCCGCCGTCCCCTCGGCATCAGCAGGGCAGGAGCGCCTCCCGTTCACCTCCCCGCGCTCGACGTCGGGTGGAGGACCAGAGGCAGTCCCCGCGGGCCTCGGCGGTTGACAGGGAGCGGGAGCTCCGCCTTCGGGAGGCGGCACTGCAGTCCCGCGCGGCTGCTGCGGGTCCGCCAGCACCCCGTGGGGGGCGTGCGGATGACGGGCCATGGCGTGTGGATGCGCCCCCCATCCCCCCGCTGCGATGGCTCCTGCGTCTCGGTCCGAGGCCGTCGCGGGCGCGACGGTGGCCCCCAAGAAGAAAAAGAAGAAGACCAAGAAGAAGCGCAAGGTTGCCGCGGCCGTGGATGGGGTTGTGGTTCCTACCCCGGGGGCGTCGGGTTCGACCCCGGTGTCGGCTTTGGGTGTGGGGGCCGACCGGGTGCTGGCGTCGGCTATCCCCCGCCCTCGGGAGACGCTGGAGTACTATGGCCATGGCGTGGATGGCGGCTTCTACTTCATCGATCTGGGTGGTGTCCCGAAGTCCGTCCCGGAGACGCTGGCCCGGGTGTCGATCCTGCCTGACCAGGACCCGCCACTCTCGGTGGAGGTGACGGAGTCCCTGCTCCAGGAGGAACTCCGTGCGGTCATGCCTGGCTTCGAGTGGCCGGTGCGCCGCTTATCTCCCTCGGAGTTAGTGGTCTCCTTCCCGTCGGTGGCCATCCTTCGCATGTGCTCCCTCGGGTCCTCGTTCACGCTCCCCCTCCACCAACTGAAGGTCTCCATCCATCCCTCGTCGGCCGCCCAGGACTCGGTGGCCACTCTCTCGGAGGTCTGGGTGCGCATCTACGGCCTCCTGCTCGAGGCGCGGCGGCCTGAGGTGGTGGCCCTCATGGCCCAGACGGTGGGGAAGCTGACGGAGGTCGACGTGGGCTCTCTCTCGGGGCTAGGCGCAGTGCGACTGCGGCTCCTCTGTCCGTCCTCTGCCGTGTTCCCGGTCTCCCTGCCACGCTTCTTCTTCGACCGGGTGGGGCGCGACCTCTTGGTGGAGCTTGACGAGGAGGAGACCGGCCCTGCGGCGTCCCCTCCTCCCCCGCCGGCCAGTGGTGGTACTGGTGCGGGGTGGCAGCTCCGGGGACGAGCGCTCGGACAACAACCTTGGGTCTGACCCTGAGTCCCCGCTGGTTACTGACGGGTCTCCTCCACCTCCGCCTCCCCCTCCCCAGGGGGCGTCCGGGGGCGTCTCGGGCTCTCCCCCGATGGCCGGGCTCTCGGGAGGAGACCCTTTCTTCTCTGGGAGACCCCCGCTCTCCCTGAGCGCTCCGGCCAAGCTGCCTTCGGTCGACCTTCCCCGTTGCCTCCGCCCTGATCCTCCAGCCTCCTTCGACCTCGACATCGCGCAATACGTCTCCTACTGCCTCCGCCCCGCTCTCCCCGCCCTGGTTCTCCTCCCGCTCCTCCCTCTCCGGAGGTCCACACCTCGGAGAGCGAGGGGTTGGTGGTGCGTGCCAACCTGTCCCTGCGGTCCCCCGGGGTGGTCTGCTACTCCCTCGCCCCGGATACCCCGGACCCTCTGGGGTTGGCTCCGGACTATGGGGACCCCGCCACCCGTGCCGCAGCCTCCAAGCTGCGCCGGGCCAGGGCTCCCAGGCCACCCCCCGCCCCCGTCTCGCCACAGTGTCTGCCTCGCTGACTCCAGGACAGGCTTGTCCGGGCCTGAGCCGACGGTGGCGGAGCGCGCCTCCCGACAGGTTGCGGCTCGCGACGAGTTCTTAGGTACTGTTTCCGTCCCTGCTCCTCCGGACCCTGGTCCTTCTAGTTTGTCTAGCTCGCCTTTTTGTGTTCTCTCCGAGGTCTCCCTGGCCCACCTAGGTGAGGTGGCAGAGGATTGTGGTATTGTCTTTCGGGGAGAGAAGGGGCCGAGACTAGAGCAGATTGCGGCCATTAAGGCGCAGGAGGGGTACGCGGGAGCAATCGCTGCTGCCCGGGCACGTGATGCCCGGGAGCGGGAACGCTCCCGCATTCTTGCCGAGGCTAGGCCCGACGGGCCTGGCCCCAGCAGGGAGACCCCACCTGCCCCTGATGCGCGGGAGACCACCCACAAGTCGACCCCCTCGGGCCGACCATGTGGGAGGCCCCCCAAGTCCGCTGCGATCCGCTCCTCTTCTTCCCGCGCTCGCTCGGTCCCCGCTCAGGGGACCGCCCCGGCCTGAGTGTCCATCATGGACATCCTTCGGGCCTTCTGGGTGTTCATTTGGAACATCCGGGGGTTTGGCAGTGAGGGCCGCCGCCGCCAAATCAAGGAGTCTCTACGCTTGGAAGCGCTGGATATTGTCGGTCTTCAGGAGACGATTCGCCAGGACTTCTCCATCGCCGAGTTGGAAGCATTGAGCCGCTCCAAGTTCTCCTGGTCCTGGCTCCCTGCATCCGGGCACTCGGGGGGGATCCTCCTGGTGTGAAGGAGGATACCTTCGAGGTTGATGATATGGACCGCGGGGAATTCTTTGTGAGCATGGCGCTTACCCATAGACAGTCTCGCTTCAGGTGGGAGGTGATCATTGTCTATGGCCCCGCGGACCATAGGAGGTCCGCTGACTTCTTGCGTGAGCTCAAATTGAAAGTAGAACAGACGGTTATCCCGGTGGTGGTCGCCGGGGATTTTAACCTGATCCGATCTGCCGACGATAAGAGCTCGGGACCTCCCTAGGATGCGTATGTTTAACGACTGCATTGCCGAGCTTGCTCTCCGCGAGATCCGGCATGTGGGCGCTAGATATACTTGGTCAAATAAGCAGCTGAACCCGATCCGCAGTGTTCTCGATCGCGTCTTTGTGTCGGTGGATTGGGAGGTGGCCTTCCCTCTTTGCTCGCTGAGAGCGGTCACTAGGATTGGGTCGGACCATACCCCTCTCCTCCTCTCCTCTGGAGCCCCCCCCCCCGTCTGAACCGCTTCCACTTTGAATCCTTCTGGTTGCAGAAACGAGGACTTGTGGAGGCAGTTCAGGCTAGGTGGACGGCTGCGGCCACTTCTACCCCTCGGGTGTACTGTGCGGTGGATATCTGGCATCACTGTGCCAAATTATCCCGACAGTTCATGCGAGGCTGGGGGGCGAATTTGGGGGCTGACCTTAGGAATCAGAAGGAGTCCATTCTGCGGGATATCCAGGCCTTGGACCGGGAGGCCGATCTCCACGGCCTCTCCCCTGAGGCCTGGTCCCATAGGTACTCCCTTGAGACTTCCATTATGGAAATTTACAAGGGAGAGGAGGCTTTCTGGCGTCAGCGGAGTCGCCAGAACTGGACGGTCCTGGGGGAATCGAACACGGTTTACTTACATGCCATTGCCAATGGTAGGAAGAGGAAGTGCTCGATTCCTTGCCTCTGGGAGGAGGAGTCGCTGCTGGAGTCCCCTCAGGCGCTCTCCTCCCATATTTATGCCTTCTACCGGGGCCTTTTCTCCGCCTCGCCGCAGTCGGGAGTCTCGCTGGCGCCTGACTTCTGGACCGGTGAGGCGCTTGTCTCTCCCGAGGAGAATGCTGGTCTCACTCTCCCCTTCTTAGGGGGGGAGGTGGAGGCTGCTCTGAAGTCCATGAAGTCTAGGTCGGCACCGGGCCCTGATGGTCTCCCGGTGTGCTTCTTCCAGGCTTTTTGGGCTCAGTTACAGCCGCTAATCCTGCAGCTCTACCAGGAGTTTTTCACTGGTACCCTGGTGATGTCCCGTTTGAACCTCGGCGTGATTACCCTGATCCCCAAGGTTGTGGGGGCCACGGATATCCGCCAGTTCCGTCCGATCACGGTGATTAACGTCATTCAGCGCCTGTTCGCCAAGGTCTGTGCCATCCGTCTCGCTCCGGTGATGGAGCGCCTCACCCATCCTCTCCAGTTCGCCTTCCTCAAGGGGCGCCTCATTCATGACGACGTCCTGGCACTTTAGGAAATTATCCATGAAGTTAAGGTGCGACGTCAGAAAGGGGTGTTCCTGAAGTTGGACTTTCAGAAGGCCTATGATCGCTTAGACTGGGCCTTCCTGAGGCTCGTCCTGGAGAGGAGGGGCGTCGATGACCGCATGATCTGCTGGATCATGCAGTTCGTGAGGAGTGGCACGACGGCGATCAACATCAACAGGGAGATCGGTCCTTACTTTAGCCCGTCCTGCGGGGTTAGGCAAGGGGACCCGATTTCCCCTATATTGTTTAACGCTGCGGTGGACGTCCTGGCGGAAATTTTGGATAGAGCCCAACGCTCGGGGCACATCTCCGGGGTGGTGGGGCACTTGATCCCTGGGGGTGGGATCTCCTACCTTCAATATGCGGATGACACCATGATCATGGTGCAGGGTTCGGACCGGGACATCATTCACCTAAAGTTCCTGCTTCTCTGCTTCGAGTCCATGTCAGGTCTGACGATCAATTTTGACAAGAGTGAGGTGATTGTTCTTGGGTACCCCGAGGAGGAGCGCCAGCGGATCGCGAATGGGCTGAATTGTAGGCTCGCGGACTTCCCGATTACGTATCTGGGAATGCCCATCAGGGAGACGCGTGTGTTGATCAGGGACCTGACCCCTTTGGTTGCAAGGGTGCGCTCGATGGCGGAACCCTGGAGAGCGCGCCTTACGTCTAAGGGGAGCAAGTCGGTGCTGATTAACTCGTGTCTCTCGAGTCTGCCCATGTACCCGATGGGGCTGTACCTGCTACCCGAAGGGACACATGCCGACTTCGATAAGGAGTTGTCTAGGTTCTTTTGGTCGGCAAGGGATGGCCATCAGAAATACCACATGGTCAAATGGGCGGACGTCTGCGCCCCCAAGAACTTAGGGGGCATAGGTATCCTTGACTCTCGCCGCTTTAATGTGGCGCTGATGTTGAAGTGGGTTTGGCGCATTCTTAGGGACGACGGCGGGCTATGGCTTCAACTTATCAAAGCCAAGTATCTCCTGGGCCGGCCCCTGTTAGCTTGCGAGCGGAGGGAGGGCTCTCAGTTCTGGAGAGCCCTCCAGGAGATTAAGCATTTCATCGGGCTGGGCCTCTCCTTTGAGGTTGGTTGCGGTCAGGGGATTAGACTTTGGCTTGATCCCTGGCTGCTCCCGATCCCGTTGGGGGTCCTGTACCCCAGCCTTTTTGCTATCTCCGCCTCCCCAGAGATTCTTGTGCAGGAGGCCTTCCGGGAGGGCCACTGGAACGTCTTGTTTAGGAGGCATCTTAGTGCGGCGGAGGAAGCGGACCGCCAGCGGCTGCTACCCTCCCTCCCTGGGGCCTTATCCGAGGCCCCTGACTCGGCAGCGTGGCATCTGCACCGCTCTGGCGAGTTCACGGTGAACTCGGCTTATCGCGCTCTCTTCCAGGGCCCTGAGTTAGGGTGGACGGCTCCTCTGTGGAAGGTCCCCCCTGCCGCTTAGTATCCGCATCTTCGTGTGGCAGCTGCTGCGGGACCGGCTACCCTCGGGGGTGGAGGTGGCCAAGCGTAACGGCCCGGGCAATGGCCTGTGTCCCCTATGTGGGACGCCGGAGACCTGTGCCCATATTATGTTCTCCTGTTCGGCGGCCCAGGCTCTTTGGGGTTTCGTCAGTGAGGCGCTAGGGCCGGCCTAGGAAGTGCAGGAACTTGGGGAGTTCCTGCAGTCCCAGGCTAACAGGGCCGGAGGAGGTCGCCGTCTCTTCTGGCTCGTGTTTGCGGCTATCTCGTGGTCCTTGTGGAACATGCGGAATAAGATGGTGATTGAGAAGGTTTATCCTTCCCGCGTGTCTGACCCTGTGTTTTCCTTTCTTGCCTTTCTCCAGCAGTGGTCTCCCCTGGTGAGGCAGTGTGATCGGGCGGCTTTCGACAGCTCGATGCGTGCCCTGAGGACGGCAGCGATCCCCCTAGCTGCGCCGACTCCCCCGGTCTCGGCGTCCTAAGTCCTCCCGCATCCTCCTTGCGCGTTTTGTTTTTGTTTTTGTTTGGGCGTGCTTGTGCTGTTGCCCCAGCGGTTGTGTGGACTCCCCTTTTTCCTTTTCGTTTGGCCTAGGCCGTGGTGGATGTTTGCTGAACTTTGTACCTGGATGTTGCTTTATTTATAAAGCGGGGCGAAAGCCTGTTTCGAGAGAGAAACCCAGATTTATTGTATCCTTAGCAAGTCCAGATGACACTCAGATGCCACTTCATTTATAGCGTGCTTGGTCGTGTAAAAGAGGTAGCATCTTGGTTGCCCAGTATGGTACCATGACGGAATCCGTCGCCACTATTTACAGTCAAAAATAAACTGACAAGGCTTTCCGACAAGTATAGTAGACGCACGGGCACCACTAAGGTAATATAAAAGTGATAATGCCAACACGGCTTTTCGGTCTAGTGCACAAGACCTAGTGTCGTCGGTGGGTTTCTGGACCCAGCACTATTTATACAGTGGCCGGGCCTGTCACCAAACCGGGTAGTACGTCTTCTTCACCGTGCTTGTTGGGTTGGTGGAGCCTTGTCGTCTTCTTCCTGTCATGCGCATTAGACCTAGCGCTCGCAAAACTAGGGCTGAGGTCAGTAATTTCATAAAAAAAATACTAGTTTATGGGAATTTGAATTTCTAAGACATAGTTGTCATATGTGTTTTTTCCCGTACTTTTCGTTATGCTTCCATGTGCTTTTTTCCCTACAAACTCTAATGCAGTTAATATGCTAGAACGAGTCGCAAAATGTTTTTGCTTTGGTGAGCCAGTCTGTTCAACAAAATTAGCGATCGCGCTCGTTACATTGGACCGGGTCTATCACCCCAGCAGCATAGACCCGTACGTTGTAATCTTAAAGCAACGAAGCCCACTTACCGATTCGTTTTCGACTCCAACTCTGCTATTCCCGGTTCTCATTCTCCAATGCTGTGTCCGACTGACTAAAAAAATATTTGCTGATTCTGACGCTGGCACACTGTTCCATTTCCGTGAACATTCTACCATGCCAATCATATGAAAATGAAGCAGCGACGCAGCAGCCCGGCAAGTTAGCGATGTACGTGATGTCGGCGAAGCAGCTGCAGCATGTCACCTCAATGGCCGACGCGGCCGGCCGCAGCCAGGCGGCACCATTTTCTGAATGCTTTTGTCTATGAATAGGAGTCCTAGAGTTTTCAGTACTCAGTGTTAGTACAGAAATAGAATGTGTCAAGCTGCAAGTAACTGACGTAGTAGTGCAAAATATGCAAAAGGAATTCAGATATCTCATGAATCTTAGTTGGCATGATGGTCCTCAGAATATCTACTAAGAAAATAATATATGTGTTTACATGTCGGAAAAAACAAATCTAGACAATAAAGACACACATGAGCTTAGTCCTTATGCATTTATCCCCGTGTTCCTTCCCATCTGGATGATGACTAAAACATGTGTCACCCCTAGAACCTTGTTATACTAGTTCCTTCATTGAAATCCAATCGCCAATTAGTAGAAGATGTTGTGTTCTGCCCATGAGCTTGAAGTAAGAAACTTGTAAACTCTCCTGTGATAGGTGGAGCAAAAAATCCAGAAAAATCACCAAGTGCCATGGTTGGAGCCGAGGATGGGGCTACATCATTAAAATAAGCATTCGAGTGGAACGACCCCTATGAAATAAAGAGAGAGGAAATATATTATATGTCCAGCAAAAAAAGAAACCATATCAGATATATTTTGCAATAAGCTTACCGTCAATGCTGAAGGTCCAACCGAATTTATAAATCCTAAATGTCCAACCGTATGTATATACTCTGAAGGTCCAACAACTTGTGTTGGAAATTCCCTTTTGTGTGGCATTATTAAATTTTCTGTACCTTCCCCTGCATCATGTTTGTTGTATATTGATACATATATGACATCATGGAGACATAGTAAACTGGCAATCTTTCTTTTTTCCATCCTTAGACTTTCCTTTCTTTGGTCCCTCAAGTGGATCTTTTGATCGCTTCTTTGTTGGACCTTTTTTCCGTACAGGAGCTTCAAATGAAACATGTGTATTGTTGGCATCTTCATTAAATTCGACAACACAATCCGCGTCCTTGTTTTCCTCCAAGCTCACCTTACTAAGTAAGTCACATGCTTCAGAAGCCAACTTATCAATACCGTCATCTAGGTGTTGAAGAACCTCCCTCGAGGGTTTACACTTCAATGCAAGAGATATCATCTTTCGAGAAACATGCGCAAAGAGGAATTTTAAGCTATCATTTCCCCTTGGTTTAGAACTAAAGATATCTTGTTTTGCATATTTTGTCCATCTATTCAGTATGTATTGTCTTGGCAAGGTGATAATATTGTAGGAAGTCAACACTTTGTGAGCATGCTTGCATAGAATACCTATAAAATACAAAGATAACATTAAGCTAAATCCAAGAAGCTCATATTGAATGTATTCAAAGCATGTATACATACCTACACATCCATACAACTTGCAAGAGCAAGCTATATCCAATGTCATTGAGTTAAAATCCACTATGGCTTCTTTGTCCTCACGAAAAAGGGATGTAACTTTGTAAGTGTTAGATGTGGTTTCACTCACTAGTGGAATGCATGACCAAGTAAACTGCCTCTGAAATTCTTTTTCAAAAAAAAGAATAAAGGGTCCGCGTTTATGATACAGCTGCTGCCTTCAACAAATGATGTCTAGGTATACATAGAATTGGATCTGAATGGCGAGACTTAAAGTCTTCATACTTCTCCTTCCGGCGAAGACGAGCAACACACTTCTCAACTTTTTCTAACATTTCTGAAAGCGAGAGTCTTCCACAAAATGTTTCTTGAAGACATTGTTCATTCTTTCACTCCTCTGGGTTGATGTCATGTCCCCACTAAATGAATCTCGCCTATAAACAGTTGCCCACTTCTCATGAAACTTGAACATGTTATTTATCCAAGAATTCTCCTGAAGTTTGTATTTAGCCAACAAATCATGCCATTTCATCTCAAAATGTTCCACTGACCTTTCTTCATATACACACTCTTTAAGTTCTGGAAGAAATAGCGGAGTGTTGGCTATAACATGATTAAGATGCTTAGTTGCATTCTGGTACAAATGCCATAAACAGAGACAATGTATTTCCGTTACAAATACCATTCCAATTGCCTTTATAATTGCAGCACTCTGATCAGTAAAAATTGTTTCGGGCTCCTTACCGGACATTGCCTGCAGGTCCTAAAAAGCCACGCAAAAGACTCGGCACTCTCGTTGAATAATAGTGCTGCCCCAAATAGAATAGTCTGCTTGTGATGGTTAACACCAAGAAGCGGAGCAAATGGCATGTCAAACTTATTTGTTGAAAATGTGGTATCAAAAGAAATAACATCTCCAAGTGTAGAATAATCCATTATTGATTGTCCATCTGCCAAAAAGAAATTAGCTATCCTACCATTCTCTTTATCTAAATCCACAACATAAAAGAATGATGGGTCTTTGGATTGTTTGTTCTTCAAATACTCCAAGAGAGTTTGTGCATCTTTGGTTTCTAAGTACTTCCTGCGCTCAGTTCGGATATAGTTATTGGAATCCATTTCTAAGAAAGGAACATTTTCAGCTCCACCACACAATTCTTCATAGAAGTTGTATATTTTAGATGGTCGAATTCCCGTTGTCCGCATCTGGTTAATCATGTGCTTGTCAGCATCTAGCAGCTTCCGTTGGGATCTCAGCATGTTTGACTTGCCCGGAGTTACCATTGGATGGTTGTGCTCAAGGATAACTTTCTGATATCCAAACGCCCTCCTGAGTGATACGGAACTGAACACGAGCCTTGCAAGATGTCCTGGTAGCAGCTTGTTCTTTCCTAGTCTCATGTGTACAATGTTTATCCTTTACACCATCCTTACTACAAACTAAATATCTGGCAGATATACTATGGTCTGCTCTAGTTTATTTTGTGCGTCCACCTAATACTGAATCCTGTCTTTTTGGCATATGCATTATAGAACTTGTATGCTTCTTGTTCGGACTGAAAACACATTCCTTCCGTTGGCACATTTTGACATGAAGATGCAATTGGATTATCCTGCTAAATATGTGAAATACACCAATGTCATGATCCGAGTAGTATAGTTAGTTCACAAAATTGAAAACGTTTAGGATGTACGTCTAACCTTATTTGAACAATCTCCTTCTTCTGAATGATCAACGACGAACTGTACATCAGGATCAGGAGTCACCATGCTACTCGCCGACATAGGCTCATGGCCGCACTCGCCCGTCATCGTGCTTGTCTAGTACTGATCCATCATGCCTGCATGTCCGATCGTCTCCGGCTCATGTCCAGTTCTATGATTCATATGCACATTCTCAACAAATACCATCTGTTCTTCTTGGCTTTGGAACTGAACAGCCTTCAATATTACCAAAATGATTTAATTTATCACGGAACTAATGCCACGAGAGTTTTATCTAGCAACGGACTACCAAAACCAGTCACCAACTTTGCTACCGAATATGCAGATGCATGGATACAGTATCTTATGTATTTGTTTCAGACTCACCGTAAGGGCATCACCTATGTATATAGAAGAACTTGTCCATAAGTTGGAACCCACATATCACACCACAAGCTTATGGATAGCCTCACAATGTATCTAGTTGAACTTGTCTATAAGCTGGCCCCACATGTCAATTAAAGTTCTATACATGCAAGAGAGAGAGGAGAAGCTAAAATCATATTTTATTGCTTATGGACAACCCACAAGCTTATAGGTCACCTTTAAGATTTTGAGCTTATGGATAGCTTATTGATAGGCTCTACTATGTATGTGGAACTCCTTGTAGTCTACTTTTTACTTATGGATAGCCTTATTGCCAACATAGTGGATGCCCTAAGAGTAGTAGTCCTTGACGGACAGGGTCTTGAGATCGGAACTTGCACAACTGGTGTGGAGTTTGCCGCCATGACCGGCGGCGGCCTTATGGAGCACCTCGATGATGCTTCTTGCCGCATCGCCGGCGGCAGCGGGAATGTGTTGTACTGCCCCGCGTCGCTGCTGCCAACATGGTCCGGCCGCGCGGCCGCCATGGACGAGAGCAACAACAGAAGCCCTAGCTCTGTAGTTTATCTTGGATATTGAGTAACCATTCATGGAATCTTAGATATCTAATTACTCCATGGAAATAAAGGCTAGGAATGCGGTGCTTTGAGATTGTAACGTACACGTGTCTAAGGTCTATGCTGTTGAGGTGATAGACCCTGTCTCATAGGATTTTTTTCCGTTACATGGTACTCTTTGGTAATGCTGGCGCGCTGCCTTGACTGCGTCCGGCTAGGAAGGAATTAAGAGACACGGCTATTCTCTTGCCATCTCGTGAGGCAGTCCACTTATTTAGCTGGCTTTCATGGTACATGCACATGCATATTATATCGAGCGCCGGGCTGGGCTTTTTCAGTTTTCACCGACATATACCTATACAGAAAGGCTAATCCGGTCCGTGAAGATCCACAGTGACGGACGCCATGCATTGTAGTCTGCCTAGTCCAACCTAAACGGTTCAGCCACGACTGGGGGAGGGCGCTTGCTATTTCTCGTGAATACGCTTGTAGTAGGCACTTGAACCGAGCTAGCTTGGCACAACCCAACTCGATCCGTCATGTCAACACTAGTAGAAAAACGACCTTTCGTTTGGAGCTGCTCCAACCCTTAGTTCCGGCCCAGTCTAAAACCGAGACTAGTGTTAGCACTAGTCCCGGTCTGTAAACTTTTCAACGGCTAGATGGCAGCAAAGGACTAGTCCCGATTCATGGGAAACCTCTAGTCCCGGCTAGTAACACAAGCCGGGACTAGAGCTCTTGTGGGACCTATTGCTATATGTAGTTCCAGACTTTTATATAAACCGGGACTAGATATCAATATCTAGTCTGAGTTCTTGGTACCACCCGGGGCTATATATTTCTCTATATATTCCTCCTTCGACCCCTGCACAAAAGCATGGCCATTTACTCCAAGCTAGCTCAAGTACATCCTTATTTTTTGTCCAATTTGATGGCATCATCTATCAATCCAAGCTTCTAAAATGGGTAGCAACTTCAATCGTTCATCTCTTATTGTTAGTTTAGCTCAATGCTCTAGAAGTAGAGAGGGATTTCATTCTTAGAAGTGTAGAGGAAATTTTAGATATGTAATTTTAAGCAAATTTTGATTATACAAAAAGTTACCGAAAGTTGAGATGTGTATTTTTAGAGTTTCGGATCTCATAATTGAATAAGGTTTTCACTGCTAGAGCAAAAATTAAATAGTCAACTTTTTTATGTTAACAGTTTTGTCCAATTCAAAAATTAGTGCATGTAAAATTTTAGATTTGTAAAAGTAAATGTAGTAAAAATGATCCAAACTTTTTATATGATAGAAAATTTTAATTATACTGCAGATGAGCCGATAATGGATATACGACGCTCCCCGAATGTCTTACGCGTTTATTAAAGGCGTGCATTCTTTCCTCGATTTGGCTAAGGCAAACAAGCGGAATGGTTTTATGTATTGTCCGTGTCGTGTCTGCCGGAATGAGAAGGATTACTCTTCCTCCAAAACCATTCACATCACCTGATTCAATCAGATTTCATGTCCGGCTATATTTGTTGGACAAAGCATGGATAAAGCGGGGTTATGATGGAAGACAACAAAGAAGAAGAAGAGAACGATGACAACTATCCAATGTTTCATGAATATGGTGGTACTGCACTAGAAGACAATGAAAAAGAAGAAGGTGAAGAACGGGCATTAAATGAGACTGCTGATGATCTTCGTCAGGCCATTCTTGATGCACGGAGCGAATGCGAAAATGAAAACGAGAAGAAGAAGTTGGAGCGCATGTTAGAGGATCACAAAAAAATGTTATACCCAAATTGCGAAGATGACAACACAAAGCTCGGTACCACACTGGAATTACTGCAATGTAAGGCAGATAATGCTTTATCTGACAAGGGATTTGAGAAGCTACTGAAAATTTGGAAGAAGAAGCTTCCAAAGGATAACGAATTGCCTGTCAATACATACGAGGCAAAGAAGGTCGTCTGCCCTCTAGGACTAGAGGTGCAGAATATACATGCATGCATTAATGACTTCATACTATATCGCGGTGAGGAGTACAAGAATTTGGATGCATGCCCGGTATGCAGCGCATTGCGTTATAAGATTATACGAGATGACCCTGGTGATGTTGAGGGCGAGCAGTGCCCCAGGAAGAGGGTTCCTGCAAAGGTGATGTGGTATGCTCCTATAATATGATGGTTTTTACGTTTGTTTAGAAACAAAGAGCATGCCAAGTTGTTGTGATGGCATAAAGAAGACTGCAGGAAAGACTCGATATTGAGACACCCCGCTGATGGATCGTAGTGGAGAAAAATCGATAGAGAGTACCCGAGCTTGGCAGATGAGGCAAGAAACTTAAGGTTTGGTCTAAGTACAGATGATATGAATCATTTTGGAGAGCATAGCTGCAGTCATAGCACCTATATGTATATATAACCTGCCTCCTTGGTTGTGCATGAAGTGGAAGTTCATTATAATGCTAGTGGTCATCCAAGGCCCGAAGCAACCCGGCAATGATATTGATGTGTACCTGGGGCCATTAGTTGAAGAACTACTACAACTGTGGCGTGACAAAGGTGTACGTATGTGGGATGAGCACAAACCGGAGCCATTTGACCTAAGAGCGTTGTTGGTCGTAACCATCAATGATTGGTCTACTCTTAGTAACCTTTCAGGACAGTCAAACAAGGGATACAATGCATGCACGCATTGTTTAGATGATACTGAAAGTATATATTTGGATAAAGGTAGGAAGAATGTGTACCAGGGGGATCATCGATTTCCGGCCAGGCATCCCGCAAGAAAGAAAGGCAAGCATTTCAATGGTGAGGCAGATCACCGGAAGAAGCTTATCCGCCGTACCGGTGATGATATATTTGGTATGTTCAAGGATCTAGAAGTAATCTTTGGAAAGGGGCCCTGTCGGTCAATCTGTTCCAAATGACGTTGACGGACATGTGCCCATGTGGAAGAAGAAATCTATATTTTGGGTGCTACCCTATTGGAAAGTTCTAGAGGTCCGCTCTGCAATCGACGTGATGCACGTGATGAAGAATCTTTGCGTGAACCTTCTAGGCTTTATGGGCGTGTATGGAAAGACAAAAGATACGCCAAAATCACGGCAGGACCAGTAAGGTATGAAAGACCGAGACGGCGTACATCCAATGAAGTCAGATAAAGGACGTCTAAGTGCTGCCAGCTATGCTCTTACCAAAGAAGAGAAGGAATTTTTTTTGAAGTCCTAAGCAGTATGAAGGTCCCATCTAGCTTGTCGTCGAATATAAAGGGAATAATAAATATGGCAGAGAAAAAAATTCCAGAACCTAAAGTTCTTATGATGCATTGCTTCCGGTTGCATTGAGGGGGATTCTACCGGAAAATGTTCGACTGCCCATTGTGAAGCTATGCGCATTCCTCAATGCTATTTCTCAGAAGGTAGTCGATCCAGAAATTCTACCGAGGTTACAAAATGATGTGGTCCAGTGTCTCATAAGTTTTGACCTAGTGTTCCCACCATCCTTCTTCAATATTATGACACATCTGCTGGTACACCTAGTTGACGAGATTACCATTTTGGGTCATATATTTCTACACAATATGTTCCCCTTTGAGAGGTTCATGGGAGTCTTGAAGAAATATGTTCATAATCGTGCTAGGCCAGAAGGAAGAATATCGAAGGGATATGGAACAGAGGAGGTCATTGAGTTTTGTGTTGACTTTATTCCTGACATTAAGTCGATTGGTGTTCCTGAATCACGGCATGAGGGGAGACTGAGTGGAAAAGGCACACTAGGAAGGAAATCAATAATATGTAGGGACGAACATTCTTTCACTCAAGCACACTACACAGTTATGCAAAATTCCACCTTGGCAGCTCTGTATATCAAGGAACACAAGAATATTGTACGCTCAAACAACCCGGGAAAACCTAACTCCTTGATTAGAGATGAACACATGAAGACTTTTGGCGGTTGGTTGCAAACACATCTCATGAATAACAACATTGTTTGTGATGAGCTGTACTTGTTGGCCAGCTCACCATCTTCGACTATATGGACTTTCCAAGGGTACAAGATAAATGGGAATACATTTTACATGATTGCTCAAGATAAAAAGAGCACCAACCAAAATAGTGGTGTCCGCTTTGATGCAACAAACGACAATGGGTCAAAGGAAACATATATTATGGTTACATAGAGGAGATATGGGAACTTGACTATGGACCTGCTTTGAAGGTCCCTTTGTTTCGGTGCAAATGGGTCAAGCTGTTGGGCCACGCGGAGATAAAACAAAAAATTTCCCTCTAACGTGGTGATACCAAGATCCAGCTGAGGTAGAAGGCCACGAGGTTTACCACTAGACGCGCATGTGCGGATTACTGATGAAGCGCGTCAGTTGATGCAGTGCAGTCCTTTGCGATCCAATCGTCCTGGTGCTGATCGTACATCACCTCTGCTGGTATCCACACGTATAAGGAGGAGCGCCGGCGGCGAACTGCTAGATTCGTTATGGCGGCAGGACTGTTGTGGAGCTAGGGTTTCCAACACATGGAATGACCTAACCGAACAACGATTAACCCTTTAGGGTTGGTGTGCTCCACTATATATAGGGAGTGAACGTGGGCTCTGCTTGCGCGGCCCATTCACTAAAGCCCATATAATGTTAGTCCCTGTGAGTCCAACTCACTGGCTCAGTTCAAATCAGGCTCGGGTCCAACCCAACCAGATTTCCAGTTCAGATCCAATCCAAACTTGCTCCCGCTCTTAAGTGTGTGACCCTGCAGGCTCATGGCTACTTGGACACGATTAGAGTCCGATTCTAAATCGATTAGTCGGTAGCGGCTCCTAGCAGAACTTGCCGACTCCCAAGTACCAAAGAGTCATGACGACTTCCTTTCCAATGTGACTTGCGTCCAAGTCCCTTTTGCCTCACGATATACCTTGTCAGACTATAGGCGAATATATGTCATCCCTTAAATAGTCCGACTCTCTTCTTGATCTGAGATAAGTGATTCACCCAACTAACTCTTAGTCGATCGCCTCGGTTAACACTTAACCGAGTCATGCATGGCCATGCTTTCCGAATCATATATTCCGAGAGGGCCCAGAGAATATCTCTCCAAGTGGAGGGGAAAAAATCCATCTTGGTTATTCACATCACGCAGCTTGATTCTCAGTCGACCCGAACTCTTCCTTTATAACTGCCCAGTTACGGATCAGCGTTTGACAGAACCTAAGTCGGTGATCCTCAACTCGGACTATGCAATAACCTCAGGTCTAAGGATTACATTGATTGAGATATACAAATGACAACTTGTTCGTTGTACCTCAATATGGGTCAATCCGACTCGCTAAACTCTTTAGTCGAGTCTGTGTAAGTTGGAATAGCATCTCCATGCCCATGACAAGTGGAACCGAGTCATCAAGCCAACTTTCACATTGGTCTAAGTTGTATGTCCAGCACAACCTTAATGACCAAGGATATTTAGTACAAACAACATGAATGCATAGTTTCACAACCGAATCACATATTCAATGATACACATCAGATGTTTATACAAGGACTACTTGATATCTTTATGAATACAATGGGAAATATCATCATACATGATTGCCTCTAGGGCATATTCCCAATAGTCTCCCACTTGCACTAGAGTCAATCTTCCGACATCACATGTCTAAGCATCTAATGCCCATGGATCTAAGGTGCGCCTCATGCTTTGGCTGGGGTAACGGCTTTGTCAATGGATCCACAATATTTGCATCTGTGTGTACCTTGCATAACTTGATATCACCCTGATCCACGAACTGGCGAATCAGGTGGTACCGCATGAGTATGTGCTTGTTCTTCTGGTGTTGTCTAGGTTCCTTGTCTTGTGCAATAGCACCATTGTTGTCACAATACACGTCTAACGGATTGGACGAGCCCTGAACCACACCAAGATCCATGAGGAAATTCCTCATCCAAACAACTTCCTTTGCTGCCTCTGAGGCGGCAATATACTCAGCCTCTATAGTAGATGCAGACACAGTCTCTTGCTTGGAACTCTTCCAGCTCACAGCACCTCCGTTTATAATAAACACGTATCCGGATTGCGAACGAGAACCATCAGAGTCGGTAAGATAACTCGCATCCGTGTAACCCTTTACACTGAGTTCATCTTCACCACCATAAACCAAGAACATATCCTTAGTCCTTCTCAAGTACTTTAGGATATTTTTAGCCGTTGTCCAGTGGATTTCTCCAGGATCATCCTAGTATCTGCTCACAACACTTAAAGCATATGAAACATCCAGCCTAGTACAAATCATGGCATACATGATGGATCCAACTGCAGAAGCATACAGAATCGCACTCATCCGACTTCGCTCATCAGTTGTCGAAGGAAATTGAGTCTTGCTAAGTTTTACACCATGGGACATCGGTAAGAACCCCTTCTTAGACGATTCCATGTTGAACTTCTTCAACACTTTGTCCAAATAAGTACTCTGACTCAATCCAATGAGCCTCCTTGATATATCTCTATAGATCCGGATTCCGAGAATATATGTTGCCTCACCCAAGTCTTTCATTGAGAAACTCTTTTCCAATGATTCCTTGGTTTCTTGCAACATCTGGACATCATTTCCAATCAACAATATGTCATCCACATATAAGATTAGAAAGTTTACTTTGCTCCCACTAAACTTCTTGTATAAACAAGAATCATGATCACTCTTGATGAAGCCAAACGATTTGACTACCTCATCAAAGCGAATATTCCAACTCCGAGATGCTTGCTTCAACCCGTAAATGAATTTCTGAAGTTTGCACACCTTGTCAGCATTAGCCGGATCGAAAAAACCCTCGGGTTGTATCATATACACGTCATCGGTTAAATTTATGTTAAGGAAAGCTGTTTTGACATCCATCTGCCATATCTCATAGTCGAAATAAGCTGCTATAGCTAACATGATCCAAACTGATTTAAGCATCGCTATAGGCGAGAAATTCTCGTTGTAACCAACTCCTTAAACTTGTCGGAACCCCTTCGTGACAAGGCGTGCTTTATAGACGGAAACATTTCCATCCATATCAGTTTTCTTCTTAAAGACCCATTTGCACTCGACGGGTCTTGCACCGGCTGGCAGATCAACCAAGTTCCAAACATGATTTTCATCCATGGACTTTAACTCGGATCTCATGGCTCCAAGCCATGACTCGGAATCAGATCCCACCATCGCTTCCGAATAATTTGCAGGCTCATCATTGTCTAACAGTAACACATCACGAACACTTCGTAATCTTGCCGATCTTCATAGTACAGGTGCTGCTGCCGGCTCAGCTGCCACGACCGGCTCAACCTCCAAGGTTTTTGCCGACTCGCTACTAGCCGGTTCCTCTCGAATTTCTTCGAGCTGCACCGTGCTCCCACTTACTCCCCGACTGAGAAACTCTTTCTCAAGGAAGACACCGTTCCGAGCGAACACTTTGCCCTCTTCTCAGTTGTAGAAGTAGTAACCCAAGGTTTCACTCGGATACCCCACGAAAATACACTTATCCGACTTGGCTGTAAGCTTGTCCGACTGAAGTCGCTTGACAAATGCTTCACAACCCCAAATCTTAAGAAAAGAAAAACTCGGCCTTTTGCCTGTCCACATCTCATGCGGTGTCTTCTCTACCGATTTTGATGGTACTCTGTTTAGTGTGAACGCCGATGTTTCTAGATAATAACCCCAAAATGATAATGGTAGATCTGTCCGACTCATCATTGATCGTACCATGTCCAGCAAGGTTCGATTCCGTCTTTCCGAAACACCATTCCTTTGTGGTGTTCCTGGCGGAGTAAGTTGAGGAACTATTCCACAACTTTTCAAATGGTCATCAAACTCATGGATCATGTACTCGCCTCCTCGGTCCGACCGAAGAAACTTTATTTTCTTGCCGAGTTGATTCTGTGCTTCATTCTAGAATTCTTTGAACTTTTCAAAGGCTTCCGACTTATGTTTCATCAAGTATATATATCCATACCTACTCAAATCATCAGTGAAGGTAATGAAGTACTCATAACCACCCCTGGCTGTCGTGCTCATTGGTCCACATACATCACTATGTACTAGTCCCAACAAGTCGGACGCCCTTTCGCAACTCTTTGCAAAAGGTGTCTTGGTCATTTTGCCGAGTAGGCAAGATTCGCATGTCTCAAACGACTCCAAGTCGAACGAAGTTAGGAGTCCATCATCATGGAGATTCTTCATGCGTTTCCAACTTATATGACCAAGCCGACAGTGCCAAAAGTAAGTCATATTCAGATCATTTGGTTTCAACCTTTTAACATTTATGTTATAAACCGACTTACCATCAAGATTCAAAATAAATAACCCGTCCTGGACGGGTGCAAAGCCGTGAAACATATCATTCAAATACAAATAACAACCATTATTCTTGATATTCGACTCATAGCCTTGCCTCATCAAACATGAAGCAGAAATAATGTTTCGACTGAGCACTAGAACATAATAACAATTATTCAGTTCCATAATGAATCCGGAAGGTAAATGAAGTTGCATCGTGCCGACTTCCAACGCAGCAACTCTTGCTTTATTCCCGGCTCAAATATCAACCTCGCCTCTTGCTACGCTCCTAGTTCTTACCAATCCCTACAACGAGTTGCAGATGTGAATAACTGATCCGGTATCATATACCCAAGAACTATTAGGTGCATTAGCAAGATATATGTCTATAACATTGCAAACAAGTGTACCTGAGTCGGAAGTTATACCTCCACTCTTGGCTTTGTCGGCCAAGTACTTGATGCAGTTCCTCTTCCAGTGGCCATCCGCCTTGCAATAGAAGCAAGTGGATCCGGCTGAAGGAGATGGCTTAGTCCCTGAGAAAGCGCTTGGGACCGGGTTCTGAGCCTGCTTTCCTCCTGACTTAGCCTTCTTCTTAATCCAAGAACTCTTCTTGAACTTAGCCTTATTCTGCACCATCAACACTTGACTGGCGCCCTTCTTGAGATCCGCCTCTGCCTGCTTGAGCCTCCCATGCAATTCAGTGAGCTTCTTATCCATACCATGCATGTGGTAGTTCGAAATGAACTACCCATATGCACTAGGAAGAGAGTTCAGAATTATATCCGTAGCGAACTCTTCGCTAATGGGGTAGCCAAGCCTCTCCAGAGACTGCACATAACCAACCATTTTGATCACATGCGGACTCAGTGGATCACCATCTTTAAGCTTGCAACTCAGCAAAGCCTAAGATACTTGGTACCTCTCAGTCTTCGCCTGAGCCTAGAACATACTTTTGAGGCTTTCGATCATATCGTAGGCCTGAACATGCTCGAACTGCTTTTGCAAGTCCGGTTTCATGTGAGCAAGCATAAGACAGCTAATATCCATGGACTCATCCTTAGCCCGACGGTAGGCATTGGTGGCAGCGACAGTCGCATTCTCATTCGGCTCATCTAGAAGTGGGTTGTCTAGGACATGGTCCTTCTTTTCTTGTTTGAGAACAATTCTCAGATTTCGATACCAGTTGGTAAAATTAGTGTCATTCGGTTTATATTTCTCAAGGATAGTTCTGAACGCAAAACCGGATATCTGAGAGTGACTGCTACTTGGTGCCATGATCTACAACAGAAAATATGCAAAACACTTAAGACATGTATTCATAAAAGAGCAATCATATTAAACATTTTAATATTTTATGCTCCCACTAGAACCAACACCCCTCCGATGCTTACTTAGTGATTCAGGATCCTAAATAAGCAAGTCGGCTAGTGAGCTTTAGCATCACCGCTAGCCGCCAAGTGATCTAGGTAGACAACTCCTTGTCAATCGTATCTCATACGACTCCTGTTGGACGGGTGGCATCACATGCCTCGGCTCCCATCCGACCTTTCCCCGAGCCCCACAACCGTTGTGATAGACCCGTCTAGCTTACCGAGTGTTTCCGCAGTAAGAGTCCGACTCGAACCCACCTAGTCGGAAAGAATTGGCAGCACCTCAATTTTATGAGCCCACTACCAAAAATGTCCGACTTGTGATGGTGCAAACACTGGCGGGAAAACCGACTAGACCTTCTTTGAGGGATTAAATTTTACCGACTATCTAATAGAGGTAAAATAGACACATAACAATAACACAAAATAAAGCAATTATAATGTGAAATGGTATGGCTCTCTTTATGGTGATCTACATCTCCACAAAGCCTGTAATCCGACTCGTGCCAACTCTTGTCACTTGCCGTCTTACCCCATGTCGCCGACATGTACATCGCCTTGCATGCCATCCGGATTCTCCAAACAGCTACACTAGCTAAGTAAAATACATTACATAGAGAATCCGACACGCAGGTCGTTTATAAAATAAAATGACATCACCTAGGCTCCAGCCGGCTGACAAAAACCGTGATTCGCAGATCACATATGGATTACACACATACATCACATGCACATGAACCATACCATTCACAACTTCCTGCAAAAACAAGTTATGCATAGATACAATATCTACCGACGTTGTGAAACTCGATCAAAATCTTTGATCTTCGATCACCGCATTTGGATTTACGTGTCACAGTCTACCCCGATGGCGGAAGCCGACCGGTAGGGGTATGTCGTTCCATGACCTCAGCAGTATGATCACGGAAATCAGATCTACCATTCCCTGAGTACAGTTGATCCAATCAACCTCGTACAAAACCGATCTATCTCATAGATCGACCACCAAAACAGCATATAGATCTCATCTACAGCCTACCGCATATCACATATGCGAGATATCGGGCCTAAAACCATAAGCTATCGCTCTGATACCACTGTTGGGCCACGCGGAGATAAAACAAAAAAATTCCCTCTAACGTGGTGATCCCAAGATCCAGCTGAGGTAGAAGGCCACGAGGTTTACCACTAGACGCGCAGTTGCGGATTACTGATGAAGCGCGTCAGTTGATGCAGTGCAGTCCTTTGCGATCCAATCGTCCTAGTGCTGATCGTACAGCACCTCTGCTGGTATCCACACGTACAAGGAGGAGCGCCGACGACGAACTGCTAGATTCGTTACGGCGGCAGGACTACTGTGGAGCTAGGGTTTCCAATACATGGAATGACCTAACCGAACAACGATTAACCCTTCAGGGTTGGTGTGCTCCACTATATATAGGGAGTGAACGTGGGCTCTGCTCGCGCGGCCCATTCACTAAAGCCCATATAATGTTAGTCCCTGTGAGTCCAACTCACTGACTCAGTCCAAATCAGGCTCAGGTCCAACCCAACCAGATTTCCAGTTCAGATCCAATCCAAACTTGCTCCCGCTCTTAAGTGTGTGACCCCGCAGGCTCATGGCTACTTGGACACGATTAGTGTCCGACTCTAAATCGATCAGTCGATAGCGGCTCCTAGCAGAACGTGCCGACTCCCAAGTAGCAAAGAGTCATGACAACTTGCCTTTCCAATGTGACTTGCGTCCAAGTCCCTTTTGCCTCACGATATACCTTGTCAGACTATAGGCGAATATATGTCATCCCTTAAATAGTCCGACTCTCTTCTCGATCCGAGATAAGTGATTCACCCGACTAACTCTTAGTCGATCGCCTCGGTTAACACTTAACCGAGTCGTGCATGGCCATGCTTTCCGAATCATATCTTCCGAGAGGGCCCAGAGAATATCTCTCCGAGTGGAGGGGCAAAATTCCATCTTGGTTATTCACATCACGTAGCTTGATTCTCAGACGACCTGAACTCTGCCTTTATAACTACCTAGTTATGGGTCAGCGTTTGACAGAACCTAAGTCGGTGATCCTCAACTCGGACTATGCAATAACCTTAGGTCTAAGGATTACATTGATTGAGATATACAAATGACAACTTGTTCGTTGTACCTCAATATGGGTCAATCTGACTCGCTAAACTCTTTAGCCGAGTCTATGTAAGTTGGAATAGCATCTCTATGCCCATGACAAGTGGAACCGAGTCATCAAGCCAACTTTCACATTGTTCTAAGTTGTGTGTCCAGAACAACCTCAATGACCAAGGATATTTAGTACAAACAACATGAATGCATAGTTCCATAATCGAATCACATATTCAATGATACACATCAGATGTTTATACAAGGACTACTTGATATCTTTATGAATACAATGGGAAATATCATCATACATGATTGCCTCTAGGGCATATTCCCAACAAGCTAACAGGAGGCAGGGTTGAGGTAGACAAAAAATACGGAATGACAACAGTGGATCTCAACAATAATGCGTATAGAGACGAACCATTCGTCCTAGCCAATGACGTAGCTCAGGTTTTCTATGTGAATGAAATGTCTATCAAACCAAGAAAAATAAAATATAAGCAAACGAATACATCATCAAACGACGAGCCAAAGCGCCACATAGTTCTTTCAGGGAAAAAACATCGTAGGAGTGGAGGACAAGACAGAGATGTCAGAAGATTATGACAAGTTTCATGAAATCCCGCCGTTTGTAGTGAAGGACGACCCAAGCATCATGTTACTTGATGAAGATGCTCCATGGTTAAGGCCACACGGTCATAAGCAAGTCATATGATGTATTCTGAATTTTTCCTCTGGCAGTTTTTTAGATGCAATCAATATGTACATATGTATATCATTTTGTGACGCTTTTACCAAGTTTGTTATTTTTTCTATTTTATAAAAATAATTATACTAACTTTCCCTCTGACCGAAGCTTTTAGTCCCCGTTGTAGCCACTAACCGAGACTAAAGATATTTCCCGCCATTTCCCACCGCTTCCCGCCATGTTTTCCCGCCCTTTGCCTCTGACTGAAGCTTTTAGTCCCGGTTGTAGCCACTAACCGGGAGTAAAGATATTTCCCTCCATTTCCCACCGCTTCCCGCCATGTTTTCCCACCCTTTCCCTCTGACCGAAGCTTTTAGTCCCGGTTGTAGCCACTAACCGGGACTAAAGATATTTCCCGCCATTTCCCACCGCTTCCCACCATGTTTTCGTGCCCTTTCCCTCTATATTTAGGCCAACTGCGCCATGGCTATCCACACATACACACACACACACCTTCCTCTCTCACAGAAATGGACAGCGCCTACTAGGCCATTCTGACCCTCGAGGATACCGAGGAGCTGTGTGCCTCCAGCTACCCTTTCCCGCCAGGCTACCGGCCTCCCGCCGGCTAGATGCTGAGCACTGGAGGGGTTCCTATCCCTCCCGTCCCTCAATGTTCCGCACGCCAGGCGGCCATCACGAACCACTTCTACCACGATCTCATGCCCGATTAGCGGATGGATCGCCAGTGGGATCCCGACAACTATGACACCTGGAATGCCTTCTTTGCTAACCGGAAGGAAAGGGAGCTCGCCAGGTACGAGGGTGACGGCCCTACCCCAGTGAACCACAACGAAGCCGGCCGCCGCCTATGGTGGGCGAACCGGACTATCATCGGCGTGATGCGCTACATCGTCGGGGGAGACCATCCTTGCCTGCGGTCCCCGCAGACGCCATAGAGCCATAAGAAGGGTGGCGGTGGTGAGGGCCACGGGTGTAGCGGCGTCATCATCCGGGAGACCCCTCCCACACGCGTCGTGAATCCGAGGCCGGAGTGGCAGGTGCCCCCACAATATGTCATGGCTAGGCTAAGGATCCAACCGTGTGCGCCTAGCAACGACCACGATGACGACGACGAAGACGAAGACAACCCTAAAGCTGAATACTATAGGGCTAGATATGAGCATGACTAAATGGTGGGGCCTTTATTAGTCCTGATTCTGTAGTTCGGTTTTTTAATTATTAATAAATGTATTGAGTGTTAGTCCCGGTTTATGGCTAGACCGGGACTAAAGGGGGGCCTTTAGTCCCGATTCCGTAGTATCAGTTTTTAATATTAATAAATGTCTTGAGTGTTAGTCCTGGTTTGTGGATGGACATGGACTAAAGGGGGCCTTAAGTCCCAATTCCGTAGTCTCGGTTTTTAATATTAATAAATATGTTGAGTGTTAGTCCCGTTTTATGGCAGGACCGGGACTAAAGGGGAGCCTGCCTTTAGTCCCGATTCGTACTACGACTTTCCCAAACTATGAAGATGTTGTCCCGATTCATACTTGCCATGAAGATCTGATCTCCAAACGCGCGTGGTCACATATTAGAGAGTGACTCTATGACCAGTTTTCTAGAGATGCCGGAGGACTGAGCTCCGGCGGCATCTCTCTGAAACTGGCCGTAGTAGTGTCTCTGCTCTCGCACACCATCTTGCATCTTGTAACTTCTCTAACTAGATCAATACGTCTGGTAGCTAACTAATTTCACATATTAGGGAATGCCTCTATGACCAGTTTGTTAGATATGCCGAAGGACTGGACTCCCCCGACATATCCCTCAAACTGGCCATAGTGGTGTCCCTGCTCTCGCAAACCATCTTGGAGATGCCTGGGGACTCACAAAGATGCCTATTTATAGTACAAGCAGCACGACATAGTGTGGAACACTCACGACATAATATCGACACTTGTCCCTATCATTAGTGTTGACTCATGTTTTGTCCCGGTTAGTGTCTCCAACCGGGACTAAAGGTTCATCTTTAGTCCCGGTTGGCAACACCACCCGGGACAATATACAAGCAGCACGACATAATGCGACATTCACCCCTATCATTAGTGTTGCTTGTCCAGCCTGCCGCAATCCCTTCAGTCCTGGTTGGTTTCACCAACCGGGGCTAAACATATTGGGATGGAGAACAATGTTGCAGGAAGAAGTTTTCCTTTTTGTCGCACGAAAAATCCATTTTCCATTTTCCGAAACGGGCATAAGAAATTCAAACTCTAGTATACAAAAGATATTATTTAATTCAACAAAATATTAGTTTTATAACAGAGTATGCTAATAGATTTATATTATAGATCTTTTTTCTGCAAATTTTGATATATGATACATATTTTTCATTATTATAGAATAAAAGATATTGAATTAATAAAATTAATTAATTAAAATATCTAGTCCTGGCCCATACCACAAAACGGGACTAGAGGTTTTTGGCACGCGGTCAAAAAGACCTCTAGTCTCGGCTCGTGGTTGGAACCGGGACTAGAGCCCCCCCCTCTAGTCCTGGCTAGAGGCTGGGACCGGGACTAGAGGTGGTGGGTATAAATACCCACCGCCCTCCTCCCGACCCGAGCAACTGCCCGGGACGCCTCCTCTTCTCCAAACCGATGCCTCCAGGCCGCCGCCCGCGCAGTAGCTCTCGTCGCTGTCGCCCCGTGAAGCACGCCGCCGCCCACAACGTAGCTCTCGTCACCGTCACCGTAGCTGCGCCCGTCGAACTCGCCGCGTCCCGCGAATCAGCCGTCCCTCACCCGTCCCCACGCCGCCCGTGTTCTGTCGTCGCCGCCACCCCTCACCCATCCCCCGCCGCCCATGGTGTTCTCGTCACCCCTCACCCGTCCCTGCGCCGCCCCGGCCTCAACCTTCTCGCGTGTCGCCGTTGCCGCCCGTGGTCGCCACCCAAGCCATAAGTGTTTTTCTGTTTTTCAATATAGTTTAGTATATAATTTAGTTAGATATAAATGTGTTAGTATATTTTTAATATTGTTAGTATATTGTTTAGTTAGATATAAATGTGTTAGTATATTTTTAATATTTGTTAGTATATTGTTTAGTTAGATATAAATTTGTTAGTATGTAGTTTAAATATTTTTAGTTAGATATAAATTTGTTACTATATTGTTTAGTTTCATATATATTGTTACATATTTTTAATATAGAGATTTAAGGATATTTTAGTTTGATATATAATTTTATTTAGACATGTTATTATTTAGTTTAGCGATATTTAGGGATTTGTATATAATATTTGTTAGTATTTAGGATATTATTGCTAATATTTAGGAAATTATTACTATTATTAAAATATAATTATTTACTTAGCATTATTTCGGTCAAATCCATACCTACTTTAGGATATGCCTATACTGCATCCTTGTAGTCGACTCGGCGACAACGTGGGAGTAATATGCTCTACCGGAGTTGTACGAGATTGGGCTCCACCAGGCTAGCACTGGGAGGTGCTACCGTAAGAGACGCATAGTTTGGTGAGGAATCCGAGTGTCGTCTTCGACCCGGATCTTCTTTGGTGGAGGTCATGTGGTCCACGAAGTGTGCAGAGGGAGACGGACCCCGAGGAGGTGGTACGACGGCATGTCAGGGAGGAGGGCGAGCACGTCCGTCGCTATATGGTGATGTTGGACGCTAGGGTGGCCTCCCATACCTGGCAGGTTATTCAGGGATCTCACCCTAGCTATACTCATGTGATGGTTCCGACTATTTGGTTGGTCACATCCCGCGGCTCAGGAACCGGGAGTCGACGTTGAGTTTGAGCGATGTTATTAGACGAGATGTTGTTTTTTACATGATAATACTACTTTGTCGTTATTCGAGATGTATTAGTACTTTGTTGTTTTTTGAGATGTTATTCGAGATGTTATATGATATTAATACTTTGTTTTTATTCAAGATGTATTATTACTTGCTGTGATATATATGATACATTGTTAATTTTATTACTCATATGCACAGTATGTCATAGCAGTTATTATATGGACTTCAACGGTAGAGAAGGTGAAGAGCCTTTATTCGATAGGATACGAGGTGATGAACCGCTCCCCTATCAGGATGGAGCGCTCGTCGATCAGGGTGGAGAAGAAGACTGTGGAGCAGACGATGGCTCACAGTTTCTGAATGAGTCTGGTGAGGGAATAGAGATAGAACCTCTAGTTGAAGCGCAGACTAGTTTTAATTTCGATGACGTCTTGGAAAATGATGGACCAGCCTTGACAAAGTCTGGCGAGGTATATTATTAAGCCTCTTGATCGCAAGATAGATGCATTAATTGATTTATGTGTATATATATATTAACGAATGTTGTTTCTTATTTTAGACCTCCACATCGACCAATTCAGTTAAAAATAGTAAACGGGGACCGGCCAAAGGGATGGCCGAAGATGTGCATCTCACAATTGATGAGGTCTCTCCATAGGGAAAACCGTTGATTCCCATATGTAACGCAAACACATTTATTCATCAATGTGGATTTGTTGTTACGGACAACGTCCCGATCAGCATTATCAACTGGAATAAGCTAGCAAAGGGAGATGAAAATTCTATGAGTTTTGTCAAGAACAGATACAAAGACACACTATGAGAGAAGCTCATTTCACATTTCACCCTACCGGTCTTGGAGTCTAAGAAGGCCACGGATGATATGAGGTCCAAAGTCAAGCGTTTCGCTTTTAAGAAGATGGCTAAACAGTTCAATAACTATAAGAAAATATTATACAATGAATATCTCGAGGAAGAAAAAGTTCCAGAATTCACTAGCACGCTAGAGAAGCAGCGGGCTCACTGGGAAAGATTTCGGGACTACTATAAATTAGCAGTAGCAAAACAAAGGTCCGAAAAGAATAAAGAAAATGTTGCAAGAAAGAAATAACACCATAAGATGTGGACATGTGGCTACAGGACTTCCGTTCCTAAGTGGGAGGAAGCCGAGAAAGCCTTGCGTGCCCAAGGGCTCACTCTAGCTACAGAGGACTGGCGCATCAGAGTAAGGAATTGGTTACTTGCGCATGGGACAAAGTATGACATGGAAACAGGGAGTTAATATTTGATGAAAATTCCAATGTTGCTACAACCCATGGAGAAATTGTTAAAACAATCGAGGAGGTTTAAAAGGGTAAATTCAAACCCGACAGAGAGAACGACAAGCTGACAAAGGCCCTCAGGAATCCTGAAAAACCAGGACGAACATGAGGCTTTGGACCTTCTGTGTCATGGAAGACTAGGTTTCCTGAGGACACTGAATCCTATAGAACCGAGCGAGGCAAAGAAGCGGAAGGAGATAGAGGAGGCAGAATGGTTGCGTAGCGTGGAAAGAAAGAATGAGGAAATATATGCCATGCTAAAGGAGAAACAGAAGCAACCGGACGAAATGCGCCAGCAAGGGCCAACCGGAAGAAAGTGCTGGTGGCCCATCTCAGCGGAGAAGCAGCATCGCTTCCACGACGGCTGATCCGATATATCGCTATCCCGTGGATAATATCACTGAGAAGACAAGCTGTGAGCTGCATGTGGGATTGATGAACTTATCCTTCAAGGCGGCTCTCGGTTATGCTTTATTTTGTGAACCTGAAGCACACTGGCATTGCAAAGAGATTCCAGATGGCTATGCTCATGTCGGGGTGGATGAGGTTCTACCTCAATATGAATCACTACAACTTTACATCCCTGGACCTGAAGATGAGATAACGCTAGGAGAAGTCAGGGGATCTATCATTTTATGGTGCAAGAAATACATCGTGTTTCTAGGCTCTGCACCCAGGCCACCACCATCTCCTTCGCGTCAGCCGAGTCTGCCGCCTCCAGCAAGTCCACATGAGGAGTGGGATGACCACCATAACACGAGTCCATCGCCGTCAGCCCACTCCGCCGCTGCGTCATCCCACTCCGCCGCCGCCGTGTCAGACAAAGAAGGCGGCCTCTCAGTCAACCAGTAATACTACTCAGAAGAAAGCCAAAGGTAAAAAGGCGAAGAAAATCCCGCCTCCTCCTCCCAAGTTACCTTACGAGATGACTGATGAGGAAACCAAAGCGATCAGCGATGCCCAAGTGAAAGCCTACTTTGCACCCAAAGTTCCCGAGCCAACGCAAATATTTGATCCGAAAGCCAAAAAGTGGGCTAAGGGTATTCTTGAGCTATAGGGGTTCGTAGCATGGAAAAAAATTCTACCGCATGCACACAAACAAGCCAAGATCTATCTATTAGATTGTAGAAACAAGTCGATAGAAGCACTCACCCTCGAAGATTCCAAAGCGGTTGACGAGGGCAGATTCTCGTGGGTGATGTAGTCATACACTTGCCGATCTCAAGATCGCGTAGACGATCCTTCCGGCGCTACGTTCCGGTAGCGCTTCCGCAGTCGGTCACACGTTCAGTACACGACGAAGACCTTCCTCTCCCTTGTTCCAGCAGGCTGCGGAGGTTGTAGTTCTCTCCTCGCGATTCCCGCAGCACGACGGTGTGCTGTCGGAAGTAGAGGGAAGATCCCGCAGGGCTTCGCCTAAGACGGTGCGAGTTATGGTGGATTAGGGTTTCCCGAAAATCTAGGGTTTAGAAAACCGGGAGGAGGAGAATGTGTCGGCGGCGGCGGCTTGGGCGCGGCGGCGGCGCGGGTGTGGGGAGGGCTTGGCTCTTGTGTGCTTTGGGGCAGCCCTCCCCCTCTATTTATGAGAGGAGGGCAGCCTTGGGAGGGGTGGGTTTGAATCCAAACCCAAGTTGGATTGATAGAAGGACTTGTTTCTTCTCCCACTAGGAAACCATTGTTCCAGTTTGACTTTTCATACTTCCCGTTTGACTTTCAATTTAGAGCTTTAATTCTCTCTTGCAAATGCCCACACCAAGTGACCTAGAATATGATCCAATCATTCCACTTACCCATGACACATTCATGGTCCATTCCCCTTCCGGTTCGGTGAACCTTCTAGAATCTTCTAGAACCTCTACGATGAAAACATCGGAATCTTTCCCGAACTCCGGAATAGGACTTTCCTTATATGAATCTTATTTTCCAGACCATTCTGGATCTCCTCGTGATATCTCGGATCCCATCCGAGACTCCGAAAAACATTCGGTATCCCTACTAACATTCCATATCTACTAAACAACATTGAATCCTTTAGTGTGTCTCCCTACGGTTCGTGAATTATGCGGACATGACTGAGACACTTCTCCGACCAATAACCAATAGAGGAATCTGGAAATTCATATGGCTCCCACATATTTCTACGATTACTTTGTGATCGAATGAACCACTTACATATGATACCAATTTCCCTTTGTCTCGCGATAGTTTACTTATCTAAGGTTTTGATCGTCGGTATCTCTACATACCTAGTTCAACCTCGTTACCGATAAGTACTCGTTTATCGTTCCCATGATATGTGATCCCTTGTGATCCAGTCACATGCTTGCAAGCCAATTGGATGACATTCCACCGAGAGGTCCCAGAGTATATCTATCCGTCATATGGATGAACAAATTCCACTCTTGATCCATGTGCCTCAACACATACTTTCCGAACACTCAATGCCACCTTTATAGCCACCCAGTTACGGTGTGGTGTTTGATGTCATCAAAGCATCCTTCCAGTGATGGTGATTAGCATGATCTCATGGTCGAAGGAATTAGGTTACTACGTATCAGAAAGCTTATAGCAAACGAACTATTGAAATGAATTGATCTTAATGCTACGCTTATCAATAGGAGTATGTCCATCACACCATTCTCCTAATGATATGATCTCGTTGTTAATAACATCTCAATGTTCATGATCAAGAAACCACGATCATCTATTAACCAACAAGATAGTATTATAAAGAGGCTTTACTAGGGACTCTAATTTAGTTTACAAATCACACAAGTATTAATGTTTCCGGTTAATACTATTATAGCATGAATGTAAACATTTATCATAAAAACAAAGATATAATAATAACCACTTTTATTATTGCCTCTAGGGCATATCTCCAATAGTCTCCCACTTGCACTAGAGTCAACTAATCTAGATTACATGGTAACATACCGAACACCCATGGCGGTTTGGTGCTGGTCATGTTTTGCCCTCGGGAGAGGTTTAGTCAACGGATCCGCCACATTCAGATCTGTGTGTACTTTGTAAATCTTTATGTCACCATCTTGGACATGCTCTCGAATAGCATGAAAACGTAGCTTGATGTGCTTCGGCTTCTTGTGTGACCTTGGTTCTTGCGCATTGGCTATGGCGCCCATGTTATCACAGTAGATAGACATTGGGTCCAGCACACTTGGAACCACACCGAGCTCTGTAATGAATTCCTTCATCCATATCGCCTCTTGTGAAGCCTCCGAAGCAGCTATGTATTCTGATTCAGTTGAAGATCTCGCCACAACGCTTTGCTTTGCACTCCTCCAGCTAACTGCTGCACCATTCAAAGTAAATACGTATCCAGATTGAGATGTAGAATCATCCGGATCGGTGTTCCAACTAGCATCGGTGTAACCATTAACAACGAGTTGTTCATCACCTCCATAAGAAAGAACCATATCCTTAGTTCTTCTCAAGTACTTAAGGATGTTTTTGACCGATGTACAATGATCCACTCCTGGATCACTTTGATATCTGCTAGTTAAACTAACAGCATATGCAATGTCGGGTCTAGTACATAGCATGGCATACATAAGAGATCCTATGGCTAAGGCATAGGGAGTCTTACTCATCATTTCTCTATCTTCTGTCATTGCAGGACTTTGAGTTTTACTCAAGGTCGTATTGGGCAACATGGGCAAGAACCCTTTCTTGCTATCTTCCATTCCAAACCTCTTTAGAACTTTGTCCAAATATGTACTCTATGACAATGATATTAGGCGCCTCGATCTATCTCTATAAATCTTTATGCCTAATATGTAAGCTGCTTCGCCAAGATCTTTCATTGAAAAACCATTATTCAAATAATCCTTGACACTATTAAGAAGGTCTACATCATTCCCAATCAACAATATGTCATCTACATATAGTATTAAGAATGCTATAGAGCTCCCACTCACTTTCTTGTAAATACAAGCTTCTCCATAAGTTTGTATAAAACCAAAGCTTTTGCTTACATTATCAAAACGTTGATTCCAACTTCGGGATGCTTGCTTCAATCCATATATGGACCGTTGAAGTTTGCATACCTTGTTAGCATCTTTAGGATCGACAAAACCTTTGGGTTGCATCATATACAACTCTTCATCAATGTCTCCATTGAGGAATGCCGTTTTGACATCCATCTGCCATATCTCATAATCATAATATGCAGCGATTGCTAACATAATCCTCACAGACTTTAGCTTCGCTACTAGTGAGAAAGTCTCATCGTAGTCAACACCTTGAATTTGTCGAAACCCTTTTGCGACAAGTCGAGCTTTATAGACAGTAACATTGCCATCAACATCTGTTTTCTTCTTGAAAATCCATTTGTTCTCGACAGCCTTCCGGCCATCCGGTAAGTCCACCAAAGTCCATACTTGGTTTTCGTACATGGATCCAATCTCGAATTTCATGGCTTCTTGCCATTTATTGGAATCTGGGCTCATCATTGCTTCCTCATATGTCGCAGGGTCATCGATGTTGTCCACCAGCATGACACTCGTAACAGGATCATACCAATCAGGAGTGGTACGAGTTTTCGTTGACCTGCGAGGTTCTGTGGTAACTTCAACCGAAGTTTCATGATCAACATCATTAGCTTCCTCTCTTATTGGTGCAGGCACCATAGGAACTACTTCTGGTGTTGCGCTACTCGCAAGTTCGAGAGATGGTTCAACAACATCGTCGAGTTCTACTTTCCTTCCAGTCACTTCTTTCGTGAGAAAATCCTTC
This sequence comes from Avena sativa, assembly GCA_916181665.1. Lineage (NCBI taxonomy): Eukaryota > Viridiplantae > Streptophyta > Magnoliopsida > Poales > Poaceae > Avena > Avena sativa. The sequence continues at coordinate 20,329,246 of OV702284.1, forward strand.
TCTAGAAAGGATCCATTCTTGGCAACGAAGATTTTGCCCTCGGATCTATGATAGAAGGTATACCCAATAATTTCCTTCTGGTATCCTATGACGACGCATTTTTTCGCTTTGGGTTCAAGCTTGTCTGGCTGTAACTTCTTTACATAAGCTTCGCAACCCCAAACTTTAAGGAACGACAATTTAGGTTTCTTCCCAAACCATAATTCATACGGTGTCGTTTCAACGGATTTAGATGGTCCCCTATTTAAAGTGAATGCGGCTATTTCTAATGCATAACCCCAAAACGATAGCGGTAAATCTGTAAGTGACATCATAGAACGAACCATATCTAAGAGAGTTCGATTACGACATTCGGACACACCATTACGCTGTGGTGTTCCCGGCGGTGTCAATTTTGAAAGTATTCCGCATTTCTTCAAATGCTCGCCAAACTCGTAACTTAGATATTAAACTCCACGATCAGATCGTAGAAATTTAATCTTCTTATTACGTTGATTCTCTACCTCACTTTGAAATTCCTTAAACTTCTCGAAAGTTCCGGACTTATGTTTCATGAAATAGATATACCCATATCTACTCAAGTCATCCGTGAAGGTAAGAACATAACGATAACCACCGCGCGATGCTACACTCATTAGGCCACACACATCGGTATGTATGATTTCCAATAAGTCCGTAGCTCGCTCCAACATACCATAAAATGGAGTCTTAGTCATTTTACCCATCAGACATGCTTCGCATCTTTCAAGTGATTCAAAATCAAGTGATTCAAGAAGTCCATCGGAATGGAGTTTCTTCATACGTTTCACTCCAATATGACCAAGACGACAGTGCCACATATAGGTTGAGTTATCGCTCAATTTCAAATGTTTAGCTTCAATGTTATTAATGTGTGTATTACCACAATCGAGATTCAATAAGAATAAACCATCTATCAAAGGTTCATGTGCATAAAACATATTACTCATATAAATCGAACAACCATTATTCTTGGATTTAAACAAGTAACTGTCTCGCAATAAACATGATCCAGATATAATGTTCATGCTCAAAGCAGGCACCAAATAACAATTATTTAAGTATAAAACTAATCCCGATGGTAGATGAAGAGGTATCGTGCCGACCGCGATCACATCAACCTTTGATCCATTTCCGACGCGCATCGTCACCTCGTTCTTCGCTAGCTTCCTTTTATTCTGCAGTACATGTTTCGAGTTACAAATATGAGCAACCGAACCAGTATCAAATACCCAGGCACTACTACGAGTACTAGTAAGATACACATCAATAACATGTATATCGGATATACCTTTCTTCTTGATGTTGCCGTTCTTCAAATCCGCCAAGTACTTTGGGAAATTCCGCTTCCAGTGACCTTCTCCCTTGCAGTAAAAGCACTCAGTATCAGGCTTAGGCCCAGCCTTGGTCTTCTTCGCCGGCGCGGTAACTTTCTTACCGCCCTTCTTGAAGTTTCCCCTTTTCTTAGACTTGCCTTGCTTCTTGAATTTGGTGGTCTTATTGACCAACAACACTTGGTGCTCTTTCTTGATCTCCACTTCTGCAGAATTTAACATGGATAAGAGTTCGGGTAACGACTTGTCCATGTTTTGCATATTGTAGTTCATCACAAAGTTCTTGTAACTTGGTGGTAGTGATTGGAGGACACGGTGAATCCCCAAAGCATTAGGAATCACTATACCCAAGCTTTGAAGCTTGATTGCGTGTCCAGACATCTTAAGCACGTGCTCACTGACGGAGCTGCCCTCTTCCATCTTGCAGTTAAAGAACTTTTCAGAAGCCTCATAACTCTCAACTGTCGCATGAGCCTCAAATATCATTTTGAGTTCACGGACAATATCATGTGGGTCATGGTTCTCAAACCTTTTCTGAAGCTCCGATTCCAAACCATACAAGATAGCACACTGAACTGTGGAGTACTGATTCTTCCGAGCGAGGAAAACATTCTTTACCTCATCGGTAGCATCAGCTGCATGCGGGGTCACCCAGCGGTGCATCCAGCACATAGGTCAAATTACCAGCATTGAGGACGATCCTCAAATTGCGGAACCAATCCGCGAAGTGGTTCCATTGTTTTTCAACTTTTCTTTCTCTAGGAACGCATTAAAATTGATTGTAGGGGCCGCCATTGATCTACAACATATTTGCAATAGTTTAGACTAAGTTTATGACAAATTGAGTTCTAGTTAATAGTTAAATTAATCTAGGTGAACTCCCACTCAAAACAATATCCCTCGCATTGTTTTAGTGATCACATGAACCAAATCCACCACATCAAAACCGATCATCACGAGAGTTGATGTAGCTTCAATGGCGAAAAATCAACATGTTCATCATATCTACTATATGACTGATGCTTTACCTTTCGGTGATCCGTGTTCCGATACCATGTCTGTACATGCTAGGCTCGTCAAGATCAAACCTTAGCTTCCGCATGAGCAAATCTGGCTTGCTCACGTTGTATACACTCGCAGAATCTAACACACCCGATCATCACGTGGTGCTTCGAAACAACGAGCTTTAGCAACGGTGCTTACTAAGGATGAACACTTTAAAACTTGAAATTTTGTGCTTGAGGGGTCATCTTATAATGCTACCGTCGTGAACTAAGCAATACAAGATGCATAAAAGGATTAACATCACATGCAATTCATAATATGTGATATGATATGGCCTTTCTTCTTGTGCTTCTGATCTCCATCTTCAAGCACGAACATGATCTCCATCATCACCAGTATGGCATCAAGGACAATGGCGCCGTTTCATGGTTGTCGTCCACCAGCTTCAACTATTAAAACTACTTTGAATAGACACGCAGGTCTTAACGGAATTTAAAAGACAACCATATGGCTCCTGCCGGTTGCCAACTTACAATAAGTAACATTGCATACATCGTATATAATCACAATCATGGCCATATCAGATCACAGCACACCCCTGCAAAACAAAGTTAGACGCCTCTAATTTTCTTTGCATATTTTACGTGGTTTGGGGCTTTCAATAAGTGTCGTTCTAACTTACGAACAAGAACCACAACGTTGATGCTTGAACTATCAAGTGCCCGTTGTAAATTGAATCTATACTATGATGGGAGAGACAGCACCCGCAAATCCACTTATGCAATACAAGTTGCATGTTAAGCGTGGAGCAAGTCTCATGAACGATGTCATGTAAGGTTAGCCCGGGCCGCTTCATCCCATCATACCGCAAGATGCAAAGTACACAAAAAGCAATTGATAATAAAAGCACCACCGCCCACAATGACCATTGTGTTCTACTCGTGCAACAGATCTACATATAAACACGGCTCTGATACCACTGTAGGGGTTCGTAGAATGGAAAACAAAAAAATTCTACCGCATGCACACAAACAAGCCAAGATCTATCTACTAGATTGTAGTAACGAGTCGATAGAAGCACTCACCCTCGAAGATTCCAAAGCGGTTAACGAGAGCAAATTCTCGTGGGTGATGTAGTCGTACACTTGATGATCTCAAGATCGCGTAGACGATCCTTCGGCGCTGCGTTCCGGCAGCGCTTCCGCAGTCGGTCACACGTTCGGTACTCGATGAAGACCTTCCTCTCCCTTGTTCCAATAGGCAGCGGAGGTTGTAGTTCTCTCCTCGCGATTCCGGCAGCATGACGGCATGCTGTCGGAAGTAGAGGGAAGATCCCGCAGTGCTTCGCCTAAGCCGGTGCGAGTTATGGTGGATTAGGGTTTCCCGGAAATCTAGGGTTTAGAAAACCGGGAGGAGGATAAGGTGTCGACGGCGGCTAGAGCGGCAGCAACGGCGCGAGGCGGTGGCGGCGCAGCGGCGGCAGCTGGCATCGGCGGCGAGCGGTAGCAGCGCGGCGGCGGCTTGGGCGCGGCGGCGGGGCGGGTGTGGGGAGGGCTTGGCTCTTGTGTGCTTTGGGGCAGCCCTCCTCCTCTATTTATGAGAGGGGGAGCAGCCTTGGGAGGGGTGGGTTTGAATCCAAACCCAAACCCAAGTTGGATTGAGAGAAGGACTTGTTTCTTCTCCCACTAGGAAACCATTGTTCCAGTTTTACTTTTCAAACTTCCCGTTTGACTTTCAATTTAGAGCTTTAATTCTCTCTTGCAAATGCCCACACCAAGTGACCTAGGATATGATGCAATAATTCCACTTACCCATGACACATTCATGGTCCATTCCCCTTCCGGTTCGGTGAACCTTCTAGAACCTCTCCGATGAAAACATCGGAATCTTTCCCGAACTCCGGAATAGGACTTTCCTTATATGAATCTTATTCTCCGGACCATTCCGGATCTCCTCGTGCTATCCTGGATCCCATCCGAGACTCCAAACAACATTCGGTATCCCTACTAACATTCCATATCTACTAAACAACATCGAATCCTTAAGTGTGTCTCCCTACGGTTCGTGAATTATGCGGACATGACCGAGACACTTCTCCGACCAATAACCAATAGAGGATCTGGAAATTCATATGGCTCTCACATATTTCTACGATTACTTTGCTTTCAAATGAACCACTTACATACGATACCAATTTCCATTTGTCTCGTGATAGTTTACTTATCCGAGGTTTTGATCGTCAGTATCTCTGCATACCTAGTTCAACCTCGTTATCGATAAGTACTCTTTTCTCGTTCCGGTGATATGTGATCCCTTGTGATCCAGTCACATGATTGCAAGCCAATTGGATGACATTCCACCGAGAGGGCCCAGAGTATATCTATCCGTCATATGGATGAACAAATCCCACTCTTGATCCATGTGCCTCAACACATACTTTCCGAACACTCAATGCCACCTTTATAGCCACCCAGTTACGGTGTGGTGTTTGATGTCATCAAAGCATCCTTCCAGTGATGGTGATTAGCATGATCTCATGGTCGAAGGAATTAGGTTACTATGTATCAGAAAGCTTATAGCAAACAAACTATTGAAATGACTTGATCTTAATGCTACACTTATCTATAGGAGTATGTCCATCACACCATTCTCCTAATGATATGATCTCGTTGTTAATAACATCTCAATGTTCATGATCGAGAAACCACGATCATCTATTAACCAACAAGATAGTATTATAAAGAGGCTTTACTAGAGACTCTAATTTAGTTTACAAATCACACAAGTATTAATGTTTCCGGTTAATACTATTATAGCATGAATGTAAACATTTATCATAAACACAAAGATATAATAATAACCACTTTTATTATTGCCTCTAGGGCAGATCTCCAACATGAGCAACCATCGCAATATGAGATAAATAAGGCTGATGACTACAAACGATGTCTGACGAGAATTCGTAGGAAGAATCCAGGAAGTACTACTACAAGCAGCGGGAAAAGAGATGTTGTGCAACTCGGAATGCAGGCAAACAAATCGATCGCCCCGCTCAAGGTGTTATCCAATATTGATCATCAGAATATTATAGCAATGGAATTTGCCAAAGGTGCTAGTATTACAGTTGATCAAGCGCTAGGCGGGCATATCCCCAAACAAGAGGAATTTGCATGGAGATATGAATACGGGAAGACTCTGGTCGGACCTAATGAGGTCGACCTTCTACCAACTCAAATTCGAAGACTGTATGAGTGGTACGAGAAAGTCTCTACATGCGATGAAGAAGATCGATTATCAGTGCTGCTCTTGAGAATTACAAGTGAGCATTTTAATGGTGAAGACCAGTTGCAAATTTATTTTGAGGAATTCTATATGTTAATCAAACAAGATACCCTCGACTTGAGTCTCCTCGCTACCTATTGTCTGTAAGTGGTTCATTTAATTCTATGATAAAGTCTCTAACTCAGCTCGTTCATTGCATGTAATTATCTTCACTATGCTATTATGCAGAATGAAGAGTGATGAATGTGACCGAAAGCAAATCTTTGACACTGGGTTCATCGACCCACACCGGTTTAATCAAGCATTGCTAAAGGAATACCCCAATAACACGGAGCGTAACTTGCTAAGGGTCTTATTGAGGCAACATTAAAATGAAGAATATTGTTTCCCTATAACTACAAGTAAGAGTGTTACTCTCTTGTACACATTCACTTGATTCTGCTAAGTGTAATTGATGAGTTACTGGCGTATATAAACATGCACAACTATCACTGGATTCTTCTAATCATTGAAGTTGACGCTGCAAGAGCTGAAATCAAGGACTCACTAATGAGAGACGAATCAGAGTACGCATTCATTAAAGATGTGCTCCAGAGGTAATTTCAGTCATTACCGCACTATATCGGTCTTATTAGTTCATATATATCCTGAGATATCAAGTAACCAATAACTCATCTATTCTTTATTTTTTGCTAGGCAGGGTTTGGAAAGCTTTCACCAATGCTATAGTTGGTGAATTTAAAGATGAGCTTAGTTTTCATCGTGTAAAAGTAAGTAGTACAAGCAAGATCCGCGCATCTCTTCAATTCTAGTTTCAATACCATTATATCATCCTTGATTATTTTGATTGAATTCTATTCTCGTAAAGTGAGAGAGGCAACCACCAGGGACTAACTTGTGCGGATACTTCGTGTGCGAGTACATTCGCTCGGAGGTCAGTGAGCGGGACGGAGGGACATTTGTAGAAGTACGTGAACAATATATTCACAAATTGTGTTGAGTGCCATTCATATATTTGTTATGACTATTGATATTTATATTGATCTCCTTATTTTATATATATTTGGAAAGATTGCGGGAGAATCTCCAACCAAGGGAGCACCTGGTAGCAATTCAAGAGGAATTGGCGGGATTTATTGTTGACCATGTCATACACCCAGAAGGAAAATACCATACCTCGGGACTCCCATGATTTAATGATCTTCGTATAATCTAATAGACGGGTTGTGATCTCCATTTAATCAAATTGTATATATATGTGATGTAGAATTATATCTATATAATCATGAAGATGTTGTGTGTAATGGGTTCCTTCGTTGCATTTCACTTTACGCCAAACTCAACCCCTCCTCTACCTATCCGCGTGCCACCGCAGACCCCCCCCCCATTCGACAACCGTCGCAGAAATCGACCCCAAATTTCAGCTGCGGCAGAAACCCCAATCGGTTGCCGCGGCAAAAAACGGCCCCAAAATTCTGCCGCGGCAGAAACCCCCATTGGCTGCCGCGGCAGAAAAAAGGCCCCAAAACTCTGCCGTGGCAGAAACCACCATCGGCTGTCGCGGCAACCGAATTGGTAAAATGCTGCCGCGATAGAGAACGGCTAGTCCCGGCTCGTACTATGAACCGGGACTAAAGGTCCTCCACCCCCTGCTCCCTTGCGCGGCCACATGCAGAGCCTCTAGTCCTGGTCTATAACTAACCCGGTACTAGAGGCTGGCACCTCTAGTCGCGATTCCGTAGTCTCGGTTGCAAATCCGGGACTAGAGGCCCTCTAGGACCGGGACTAAAGGCCAGTTCTGCACTAGTGCTAGCAGCGCGCACACGACAAGTTGCGATCTACTTAGATAAGTCATTGTATTTGTTCGCTTGTTTTTTTCCGGTCTGGAAGACATGTCCTTCACATAAAAAACCTAAGCCACATCATTGGCTAGAACGAATGGTTCGTCTCTGTAATCAAGATTGTTGAGATCCACTGTTGTCATTCCATTCAACTTTCTACCTTTACCCCTTCTCCATTTTGGTTAACCCATTTGCAGCGAAACAAAGAGACCTTAAAAGAAACTCCATAGTCAAGTTCTCATATCTCTATGTAACCATAGTATGAGTCTGTTTTCTCATTCTCGTTTGTTGCATCAAAGCACACATCACTGTTTTGGTTGGTGCTATTTTTATCTTGGGTGATCGTGTAAAATGTATTCCCATTTATCTCATACCCTTGGAAATTCAATATAGTAGACGATGATGACCCGGACAACAAGTAGAGCTGATCTCCAATAGTGGTGTCATTTATGAGATGTGTTCGCAACCAACTACCGAAAGTCTTCATGTGTTCATATCTAATCTAGGAGTCAGGCTTCCTCGGGTTGTTGGAGCATATAATATGCTTGTGTTCCTTGATATACGGAGCTACCAAGGTGGAATTCTGTAGAACTGTGTAGTGTGCCTGAGTGAAAGATTTCCCGTCTCTACATATCATTGCTTTCTTTCCTAGCGTGAATTTTCCACGCAGTCTCCTCTCATGCCACGAATAAGGAAAACCAATCGGCTTAAGCTCGGGAATAAACTCAACACAGAACTCAATGACCTCCTCTGTTCCATATCCCTTGGAGATGCTTCCTTATGGTCTAGCATGGTTATGAACATATTTCTTTAAGACTCCCATGAACCTCTCGAAGGGGAACATATTGTGCAGAAATACAGGACCGAGAATGGCAATATCTTCCACTAGGTGAACCAGGAGATGCGTCATAATATTGAAGAAGAATGGTGGGAACACCCACTCAAAACTAGCAAGACATTGGACCACATCCTTCTGTAACCTTGGCAGAATATCTGGATTGATTACCTTCTGAGATATTTCATTGAGAAATGCACATAGCTTCATAATGGGTACTCAAATATTTTCTGATAGAAGCCCCCTTAATGCAAACGGAAGCAACTGCGTCATAATCACGTGACAGACATAAGACTTCTGGTTTTGGAATTTTTTTCTCTGCCATATTTATTATCCCATTTATATTAGACGAGAAGTCAGACGGCACCTTGATACTATAAAGGACTTCAAAAAAGATTTCCTTCTCTTCTTTGGTAAGAGCATAGCTGGAACGACTTAAGTGATGCCCTTTATCTGTCTTGTTCTGTGTATGCATGTTCTTTGGGTTTTTCATAAGTTGTTGGTCCTCCTGTGCTTCTGGTGTATCTTTTGTCTTTCCATACACGCCCAGGAAGCCTAGCAGGTTCACGCAAAGATTCTTCGTCACGTGCATCACATCGATTGAAGATCAGACATGTAGGACTTTCCAATAGGGTAGCTCCCAAAATATAGATTTCTTCTTCCACATGGGCGCGTGTCTGGTAACGACGTCGTTCGGAACAGATTAACCGCTAGGACCCTTTCCAAAGATTACTTCTATGTCTTTGACCATACCAAATACATCATCACCAATATGGAGGTTAGGCTTCTTCCGGTTATCTGTCTCACCTTTGAAATGCTTGCCTTTCTTTCTTATGGGATGATTGGTCGGAAGAAATCGACGATTCCCCAGGTACACAGCCTTCTTGTTTTTGTTTGTCCTGAAAGGTTACTAAGAGCAGACCAATCATTGATGGTTACGAAAAGCAACACCCATAGGTCAAATAGCTCATGTTTGTTCTCATCCCACACACGTACACTTGGTTTGCCCACAACTATAAGAGTTCTTCAACTAATGGCCTTAGGTACACATCAATGTCGTTGACGGATTGTTTCGGGCCTTGGATGGGCACGGGCATCATAATGAACTTATACTTCATGCACAACGAAGGAGGAAGGTTGTAGATACATAGAGTCACATGCCAGGTGTTGTGACTGTAGCTCTGCTCCCTGTGAGACCCTGACGCATGGCTTAATAGGATTGATAGTATACATATCAACAAGTTGCAACTTCTTTTCCGGAAGATCATTTGAAAAGAACTCTAAGGTTAAGCGTGCTTGACCTAGAGCAATTTTAGGATTGGTGACCGACCGGGAAGTGGGTACTGGGTGCGCACGAGTGAGGACAAAGTGTACAGAAAATACTAGTGTTGGTCTGTGGGGTTAGTTAAGAGATCATATTGAGCTGCCAGGAGTGACAGCCGCTGGTCCGGAGAGGCTAGGGTGTTATAAGTGGTATCAGAGCCGACCCTCGCGGTTACACGGGCATGTGTGGGTTGGTGGCAGACATGTGGAGCATGGCGCGTGTGGCTCAGAGTGGACACGGCATGACACATGTGCAGGCACTGGACACACAGACATATGCCAAGAGGGGATGTTCCTGGCTTGTGGTTGATCAACGAGGGCGTCGATCTTCTTAGGGTGGGTGTATGTGAGACCCTGGTGCATGGATTAATAGGATTGATAGTATACCCATATCAACAAGTTCCAACTTCTTTTTCGGAAGATCATCTGAAAAGAACTCTGAGGTTAAGTGTTCTTGGCCTAGAACAATTTCAGGAAGGGTGACCGACCGAGAAGTGGGTACCGGGTGCGCACGAGTGGTGACAAAGTGCGCAGAAAAGACTAGTGTTGGTCTATGGGGTTAGTCTAGAGATCCTATTGAGCTGCTAAGAGTGACAGCCGCTGGTCTGGAGTGGCCAGGGTGTTACACTCCCCAAAAGGATTCATGCCATCCGTACTTAGATCAAACCATAAGTTCTTTGCGTCACCTATAAAGTCCGGAAAGTCTCGCTCATTTTTTCTCCACTACAACCCATCAACGGTGTCGGGGGGATGGTCCCCGGGTACCCCAAAGACGCCCCAAAAGAGCTCCGGAACAGTCAAAAAAGACAACGACAAAAGACAAATGCAGCAGATTCGACCTGGGCCGGCTGGAGGCTTCCAGCTGGCCTGCACGCGCCCATTCGGCCCATCGGCCGCCTCTCCCGCATAGCCCGCTATGCGCGCCTCTCGGCCGGCTCGACCATCCCAGTCGGTCATCCAACCGGGTGTAGCCGGATCAACCGCTGCACCCGAGGCGACTGCTACTACCTGCTCCAATCAATCAAGACAAACAAGACCAAGACACTATACACTTTATCAGATGATGTGTGCAATAGTAAACACTATGTATGACATGTAGCAAACAGTGTAGCACTATACATGACACATTGTACTATTAGATGACATTGTGTATAGTACTAGTTAGGCATTGTGAGCCCCTTGTTCCCTGGGCATCAATATAAGCACCAGGGAGGCTCACATGCAAAGGCATCCTCACTTGGATCGCTAGCTCCCTGGGAGCTAGCTCTCTCTCCCTCTCACACACATGCACACATACACTGCTAGTCGGACCGTTCCAGAGACAGCTCTAGGAGCAACTTTGTAGCCCGATTATACACACATATACAGTCAAACATGCAGGACTAGGAGTTTTATCTCACCACGAGGACTCCGAACCTGGTACTTCATGTGTCTCACCGCACTTGCTTGTACCCAATCCCGCCTGCGGACTCTGTCGCAGTCGCCCTGCTCGCTCCCACACCTCTATCTAGCCTCTTTAGGCTCTGCCGTTTCCATAACGACGAAGTTGGCGCCCACCGTGGGGCTAGTACGGCTGCGACCGGAGCTCATTCCACACGGGACCGATTTTCTTCTTCATCATCGCCACCGACTCAGGCTCCAAAAATCGCTTGGGGGCTTGTCGCCGCCCTCGTGCCCGTCGTCACCGACTCCGTTCCAAAAGATCCTCGGGGGCTCGCTGGCCTCACCGTTCGCGTTGCCGCCTCCCGCGCGTCGTTGGCCTAATCATTCGCATCGTCGTCGCTCGAGCCGTCATTGGCCTTGTCGTTTGTGCCGCCGTCGGCCTTGTCGTGCGCCTTGTCACCGTCCGCGCCGTCGTCGGCCTCACCGTTTGCGCCGTCGTCGGCCTTGCCGTGCGCCTCGTCACCGTCCGCGCCGTCATCGGCCTCGCCGCTCGTGTCTTCGTCGCTCGCGCCATCGGCTTCGTCGTCTCTGCAGAAGGTCCCGTTCGCGCCCACGCGGCGGCTGCATCTCCACGCCCGCCGGCCTGCGCGTCCTTGGACCTGCGCGAGCAGCCCCCTCTCCGTCCCGCGCAAGCATGCACGCCCCCGCGCTAGCTGCCCGTGCCTGCAGCACGCCCTCCTGCCGTTGCGTGCCCACGACGCCGCCGCGGCTGGCCGCGGTTTCGGGCAGGGAAACAAGGATCGGCGGGTGCGCGCGTGAGGTAACAGTGTCCAATCGGTGGTGGTGGGGGCCGATCGGCAGTGGAAGGATTTGAGGAGGGTAAGGGTGGATGAGGGTGAAGTTCGGATCTGAACGAAAGGACAAAACGAATCTGGGAAGGACAAGAACGACACCAAGTGGTCAGAAGGCGAACCGACCTCCATGCACTAGCTAACGCAACCAAAAGTTCAAACTAATAGAAAAGGCTAGTGTAATCCACTTATACACTTTAACAACCATCACGCTCGAGCTCCTGCTCTTTCACGCGCCCATGGATGCGCCCAGCTGGCTCCGGCCACTGCTGCCTCTTCCTGTGCCCGGTCGCACGTCCCCGCGCGAGCCGCGCCACTGCCGGGTGGGTGTAGTTGTGGCGTTGGCCGTTTTAAAAAAAATTGGACCGGTTGAGTCTTGTCGGCAGGTGTGAAAGAAGTGAAAGGATATAGAAAGAAAATAAAGAAGGACATGGCTAGAGAGCCTCCTGGGGCCGATTAGTCTAACGAAGCCCTCGCCTTAAAAATAGAAAGTCCAACATACTAAGTGTGTATATGCATTTAATTTCATGTGAGGAAAATTCAAAAAGTCATAGCTCTTAAACCGTGTGTCAGAATTACGATCCGTTTTCACTGTTAGGCCTCTCGTGATAAGATCTTCAAAACTAGAACCCGTTTGTATATATTTTGACCAACTTTTTTTTCAAAAAACAATTTGGTGTTGTGAAAAAAGCAACTTAGTATCATGGAGAAAGCAACTTCATATAAATAGTTGCTTACACTATTTTTTGTATTTTATAGCCAACTTATGATTTACTATCTACAAACAAGACTTAACAAATGTAGAGGAAAATTTATTTAAAATAAAAGTTAGCTCATATGTGAGACCAATAATATCGCCGGCAAAATACAACTTCCACATCTGTGAAGAAACAACTTATTATCTTCTTGGCGGCCCGCCACAAAGTACAACTCCACCACAATCAACATGGATGTAGTCGATACCACAAGCATGACACGAGGCACAACGCGAGATGCAAGGAACATAAGAGGATGTCGATTTGAGACTTTGAGACTGATGATGCCCAGATGGAGGGATGCTAAAGCGACAATTTACTTAACCCCAATGGATACACAAATCTGCCAGTTCCATATACAACTATGTTGACCAATGGGTGTAATTTAACTCTAGTCAGTATATGTGGCATCCCGCTAAAACCACTACTAGAAAATCGCGTTGTTTTGTGTATTGCATCATCATGACCGCATGCTCATGCCATCATGCCACATTGCATTTGAGCATCGTCATGTCATCATGCATGGTTTTGTCTAAAACTATTCCTAAAAAGCCTAATTTTGTTTTCTAGATATTCCCTCTCTAGTTCAAACGAAACTCTGGTCTCTTCCAGATTATTTTGTTTGTCTAAAAATTATTTGCAAAAGTCTATTAAAACCAAAACAGATAAATAAATGTTTTCGGGGAAGGCCGCGACCGGCCAGGCCCAAAGGGCCCAGCTGGCAGCAGCCTACTACCCCAAATAAATATCTAAACCTAATCCTAGCCCTGCCCTACCCAAACCCTTTTATACCTAAACCTAGTCTACCCAGCCCCTCCACCTCACTCCACCCTATCACAGCGCGCCACGTCACCCTGCCCCAACCCCCACCACTCACCCGCTGCCACCTCACCCCCAACCCCCTCTACTCTTCCACACAACCCAGACCCACACCTCCACCTGCCGCCCGACCCACTCCCCCAGGCCCCACCTGCCTGCCTCCCGCAACCCCACCCCGACCCCGCTCCTGGCCCACAGCCCCACCCCACGCGCGACCTCTCCCCCGCCTCTCTCCTTCTCTGTCCCGCGCCACCGCCCTCCCGCTTGCCTCCTCTCGCAAGCTCGTCGCCGGCCCCTTCGCCTCCTCGTTCGCCGCCGTTGCCAAGCCCCGCCCTCGTCGGCCTCCGCCACGACCCCCGTCTCCTCCACCTCCTGAGCGCCCGCGCCCTCCTCTGCCTCGATGCGCCGCCCCCTCCTCCCGGTCGCCGCCAGGGCCGCCGCCCTTGCCCGTCTTCGCTCGCGCCTCCCCATCTGCCGCCAGCACGTCGACCCCGCGCGACCTCCACCGCTGTCCTCCGGCCCGCCCGAGCTCGTCCTGCCCCGCGTCCGTGTCGCCGGACTCCGCCACGTCGGGCCCAAGCCGCGAGGGCGCCCTCCGGTCCTCTGCTTCCTCGCCGTCGCCGGCAGAGGCCCTTCTCCCCGACGCCTGACCGCCACCTCGCCTTCTGGACGCCAGCGTCCCCGACGCCTCTGCCTCCGCATGTCCGTGCCGTGCCTCCTCCCTTCGGCAAGCTCGCCACCACCCTGGTACGGCCGTCCCGTTCTTCCGTGCTCTGCTTCAGGCCAAGCTCCGCGGCGCCCCCTCGAGCTTCACCGCCACGGTCCTGGTGCCTCCGTTTCAAGCCAAAGGCTACACGTGTTGTGCAAGGTGGGGCTCATGGATCACACAAGCACTTCGCCTTGCAAACAACACCGTCAGCAGGTCCTTGTTCCTGTTCCCGGCGATAGTTTGGCTGTGTGGTGCTGTTGTATGCCCCTACTCAAGATCAACGACAACATGTGCATCGCCGGGTTCCTCACCTATGGTGTCGTCCGCGTGACCGATGTTTATACCAATGCCAAGATCTCCGAAGGTTCTATCGTTAACCAAGTTCACCAACGACCGTGATACCGACGTCACCTTCACGGATGCGACAAGATCTTCTTCATGGACCCGAATACGTGGAACCCCGGGTGCGCCGACCCGGATTCAAAGATCGATCCCGCGGAGCCGAACCCCTCCGAGCCTCCAAGATCTTCGATCCGAGATATCCGTGATCGTCCCGCCAAGCCCAACACCGACAACGGAACCACAATACCCAAGGTCTCCTTCCCGGACGCCAAGTTCGCCGAGAACCCGAAGGCCAAGGTCACCGACGCGGAACGACAAGACCTCCTTCCCGCGCCGATGCCGACGATGTCGCACGCCAAGTTCTTCTTCCCGAATGCCAAGACCGACTCGATGACACGGACCCGACAAGATCTTCGCGATGACCAGATCGACCCTGACCAGGGCGAATCCGATGTGCCCCCGACGCCAACCAAGTCCTTCTTCGCGGAACGCCAAGATCTACTCTGTTATCCGAGAACGATCCCGCCGAGACCGAACCCCAGATCCGGACCCTGAGACCGAACCCCGAACCCCTCGGAGCCCAAGTTCGCCGAACCCTAATGTGATTCCCTATCCGAGACCCCATTATTTTATGACATTATCAACTGATGCATATTAAATTGATCATGCATGCATACTTGTCTGTGGTTTGGGGGCATTATGCCAATTCATCTCATAATTGAATATGGAGTCGATATGCGGGATATCTTTGTCTTATTCCGGACTCCATTTAAATTGGTGTAGCGAACCGGTGCTATCTTTTGCCATGTTAAGACAACATTTAAATTGCGGGGTTTCCAAACAACATGAACCATCTAATTAATTGTCGGGACCCCGGTTCTGCTTAATATTGCCTAATTGCATCGCACCTTGCCATGTCATACATCATACATGCATCATGCCCGATCTTTTGTCGTAGTATTAAATATTGCATCCGGTGTTTATTCTAGTGTTTTGGTTCTTCGCGGAAAAGGCCGTTGAGTTGATGCGAGTGTCGACTCGATCTTCGGTTGAACCTTCGGCAATGTTTTCAGGCGAGCATCTCCCCCTTTCTACCTATCTTACTTTTATAGTATTTATTCCCTCCTGTTGATCTATTGCTATCTGTGTTGCGATGCTCTAGCTTTCGTACCCGTGATATCCCTTGCAGCCTTATATTGCCTTGGACACCTCCTATTACCTGTTGTTTGGTAGATAGTTGGACGTGCGCGTCGTAGTCGCTTGCTCGAGTGCTGTTGTGTGCCGTCGAGTACCACAGTTGTTGGAGTATTGCCGTGTGTTTATTGTTGGAGATGATCAAGACTTTAATTACTGTTTAACAACTAAAATTGAAGTAAGTAAATGTAGAGGCACAGGTGGGCAATAGATGTTATTTGGTTGTTAACCGTCCACTTGTGTCCCGTAGGACCCCGAGTACTTGATACCTGTTCCTTGAATATTCACGCTATCCACATCCGGGAGGATTATGGGACCCCCCTGAGCGAGAGCTTGATTCATTCTTATTTCTTGGGGCCACAAACTAGTTTGAGGTTTTATTTACTATCCTGTACTTATGACATGCTTTACTGCATTATTTAAATTGTGCGAGGTACTGCACACTGTACTGTTTAGTATCGGGACACGTTTTCGCGGTATCGACAAGCCCAGTCACACTTTCGGGTTCCCAGTCGTTTACAGCCGTCCACCCAAACCTTGAGTCCGTCTCGGAGTCAGCTAACTTTGTTGCGGGTAGCTTAATGGGGTGGCCCCCTGAAATATTTCTGAATCTTGTGATTGCTTTGTCGTGAAGGCCTCGTTGGGTTTTGATTTGGTTTTTCCGAGGTTGATCGAGTGTGTGTTGCTATTTGTGCACCCCTGCAGGGTAAAACTTTCTGAAAGCCGTGTCCACGGTTATGGACGACTTGGAGCACAGTATCTCGATCATAGACAACTATAACTAAAGTATTGCTATAAATTTGACTTTATAATGACTAGTAATCAGCTTCACTATAATGGAATGGCTAAATAAAATTGCCAACAATTGCTTGTTTGGGTTGTCGCTTGCTACCATTGTACCTGACTAGTAAGTATTGCAACTATAACGGAATGGCTAAATAAAAGTACCAACAACTGCTGGGTTTTGGGGATATCTCATGCTAACTGTATCTGACTAGTAAGAGTGCAACTACAATGGAATAGTTAACTAAAAGTGCCCACTGCTTATTATATCAGGATGACTATCTATACTTGACTAGTAATTGCTGCAACGATAACTGAATAAATAAAACTACCAACTGTGTGAGTTCCTCGGTTGACTTCCTCGTTTGGTCTCGAGGGGGAAATACCAGGATGGGTATGTTGGGTGGTAGAATCAGATTGGTTCCGAATAGGTCTTTCTTATCCCTCTCTGATAGCCGACAGTTATATCGAGTCTCTATAGGTTGTTCTAGTGCATGCTGCGCTGCCGCTTCAGTCCACCATACCTATGTAGGCGAGGACCGCCGAATTCTAGCCTCGCCGTGTACTGGCCTCAGTACTGACCGCTCTCTCTTTTTCCTTTGCCCTTTGTCGGCATCCCTTTTGTTTAAGCAGGTTTTGAGATCGACGTCGTTAGCAGGGTTACCCTTCCGGCTTGGCCTGGGCAGGGTTATGGACGCCATTGGTTATTCTTCAGGGCTCTTAGCTCAATTTGCATCTTGTCCGTACTCGGACGCTATATCGTTATAAAGGTGATTTGGATCTCTGTATTGTATATCCGTATTCTTGACTCTTTGAGTCGCTGTTGTATATATATGTTCTGTGGGTTCCATCGAGGACTATTGTGTAATGATATTACTTCGTTTTCCACCCGCACGCAAGTGCCTGGTGGGCACCTTTGAATCGTTTCTATGCGGGTTTGGCGGGAAGCGCTGAAACTTGCATAGGGCCGATTCTGAGGGTGTTACGGTATACAACTTAGGAAAAAATAATGGTATACAACTTAACACTAGTAGATATACACATTAACAATAATATGCATATGCAACTTATCATCAGTATGTCTACAACTTAGCATCGATGGCTATATAATTTAGCACTAGTAGGCATACAACTTGCCACTCTGGTCTAGAGGTAGCCAACTTCACAGATGTTATATGCAACTTAGTACTAGGGGTATACAACTTAGCAAATAGTGGGTATGCAACTTAGCACATATTCATGACTTAAAATGTGTGAGAAAATAATTTATTGTGTGCAAAAAACAACTTAGCTCATATGGCAAACCAATTATACCGTTGAAAAAATTACAACTGAGCACATATATGAAGAAAACAATTTATTACCTTCGTGGCAGCTGTCGCCGCCTCCGTGAGGCACAAATCCACCTTGACTTAGCAATAGTGGATATGCAACTTAGCATATGTGTGAGGCAAAAAAATCTATCTACAAATATGATTTAGCAAATGTGTGAGTAAATAATTTATTGTGTGCAAAATACAACTTTGTTCATCTGTTGAACCAATAATACCTTTGGAAAAAACAACTTAACACGTGTATGAAAAACAAATTATTTGTCCTCGTGGCAAAAATTACCTAGTTTTATATTGTAAAGGAAAAGCTAACTTTGCATCTCACTGAAAAACTGATACTGGTTGTACTGCTGTGTGCACAACTGCATTGAGGCAGAATCTCAAACAGCTGCCGAGCATAAAATGCTTCTCTCTTTCAAGAAAAAGTTTGACCAGATCAAGAACTTACAGCAAAAAGCTTGCAACAAAGTTATAGACACTGAAAATAAATCAATGAACGACAGCAAGAAACAGCTGCTCCGGCAGCTCCTACATCTGAGTCCTTGGAGGCTATCGGGTGTGTGCTTGTTGCCTCGTGGAAGCTGGGCGCCATCAACGCAGCCATGGACGACAGCAAATGAGTGCAAAATACAACTTAGTTCATCCTAACAATACCACTGACAAAATACAACTAGCACATGCGGAGGATGCCTTTTTTTCAATTTAATCTCCTGAAATGGTTTCCACATCTAGTCTGTCTTGGACGAGTGCATCTTCCGCGAGCTTCGCTACACCTAGCACTGGCCGTGTGCCGAAGCCACCTTACACAGGAGAAGCGTGGGATGGCGCCGACGTCAACCACGGGCCATCTGAACGAGCAACGACGGCGGCCTCCGCTTTGGGGCTGCACCATCCGGGCTCTCCGTGTTGGGGGGATTTGCCATGGGACGGGATGGCGGGGCAGCGCAGGATCTCGCCGAGAAGTGGTCCGGCCCTAGCAGCGGCGATGGGCTCTGGACCAGCGACCATGAGGCATGGAGCGGCGCCGCACTCGGGGCCCTGTCCATTGGCATGTGGGAGACCGAGCTGTTGTCGCGCGGGGCGTGGGCGAACTAGTCGGTGGCGAGAGGTGCGCGGGGATGCGGACCGCGGCAGGCGGTGACCAGGACGGTAGCGGGCGACGCAGGCCGTTCGGTGTAGGTGGGGTCAGGCGAGATGTTGTTTTATGAGATGGGATTTATCGCCATGTGCCAGATGGATCTCGGATGAGAATCTGTCGGAATATACTCGCGACGCCAAGTTTG
Source organism: Avena sativa (assembly GCA_916181665.1). Lineage (NCBI taxonomy): Eukaryota > Viridiplantae > Streptophyta > Magnoliopsida > Poales > Poaceae > Avena > Avena sativa. The sequence continues at coordinate 20,348,334 of OV702284.1, forward strand.
ATCGTGCGGATCCGACAGCCCAGAATCGAGGGCTCAGACATGTTAACCAGCCCCAAGCACTTTTTAGCACTTGGGAAGAAAGAAGGATAGGGCTAATAGGGCGGCGCCGTATATTTGTGTTCCCGTGCGGCCGGCGCTAACCAAAGCCAAAAAAACTTCCGCGTTTCACTTGGGCAGTTTCTCGTGTTCTCTCGTCATTTGACCAGTGTACCCCTAGCATGCATGTCTGCATTGGACATCTAAAAAGATGCATGCTATGCTAGGCGATCTCTCTAGTTTTTTTTTAAGCGTGTATGACCTCTTTTAATGCGAGGTAGTACTTATGTACAACATTTGTTACCTCGTGTATTAGACTCGCAAATAGTGTCCACAACACGGTTGTTTTTTTTATGTAAATATTTTCTTGAATTCAATTGTCAGATTTTCACGCAACCGTCATGTTAAATTTGACATACCTATTATGTTTTTCGAGATAAATTTTCATATTTCTTAATGCAGCTGCCAGGTTAATTAGGTTTTTCGAGATCAATTGCCCTATTTTTTTTAACACAACTACCAGGTTAATTTGACACACCTATCAAGTTTTTCGAAATTAATTGCCATATTTTCAAACGCAGGTGTTAGGTTAATTTTTACACACCTATCCGGGTTTCGAGATTAATTGCCTATTTTTAACATAGCTTCCAGGTTAATTTGACACACCCATCTGGTTTATCGACATCAATTGCCATATTTTCTAACGCGACTGCCAGGTTTATTTGACACACCTATCATATTTTTCGAGATCCGTTGCCAAATTTTTAACATAGCCGCCAGATTAATTTGACACACCCATTCGATTTATGGAGATCAATTGCCATATTTGCTAACGTGCCTGCTAGGTTAATTTGCCACGCAGATGCCAGGTTAATTAGACACATGTATCAGGTTTTTAGGTCAATCGCTATATTTTTCAACGCGGTGGCCATGTTGGTTTAATACACTAACGCGATTTTTAAATGGGGCTACCATGTTGATTTAATTGTTTAGCGAGAGAAATCATGGATATCAACTTGATTTATGAAATAAATTTATGCAAATATATGATCATTAGTTATTTGGTTCTCCCATTTTTATACATATATGTCCGCTGTACAAAAGGTCCAGTTTAAAGTTTTTTCTGAGGAATGGTTCAGCTTAACACTAGTAGAAAACAGGTCATCCGTTCGCGCCCCCTCAGAGCATTAGTCCCGGTTGCGCCATCAACCGGGACTAATGCTGGCACGCGTCCCGGTTCGAGCGGGCACGGGGCCCGGAGGCATGCGTCCCGGTTGGTAACGGGTCATACGTCCCGGTTGGAGCCACCAACCGGGACTAAAGGTTTGGCTACAACCACGTGGCGTGGCACACACCTTTAGTCCCGGTTGGTGGCTCCAACCGGGACGTATGCTCCCGCCCTATATAAATGCAACGCCCCAGCCCCCTCTGCCTCCACTCTGTTTTTTCTCTTGGTGGAAGGTGTGAGGGGTGTGCTAGTTTTTTCTCCCCTATGCATGCATTCAAGGTGTTTGATGAAATGTTTGAGTGAATAATCCCGTTCAATTTCTCATAGAACAAAAATATAGAAGGTGTCCGAGACACACTTGAGCTTTCTCCTCTTTATTTCCCTCGATCGAGGTTAGCAATCTTATCTTTTCTCTGTCATTGATACAATGCATGTGTCGATGTGAATTGGTCATTTCACTATTTATGATGTCCTGTTTTTTTATAAACTTACTTATATGATACAGATGAACGGTCGGGAATGGATGTACGGTGACCGGCGCGTAGCCGGGTATATGAAAGGCGTGGATAAATTTATCGATGTGGCTACGGCAAACAAAGATAATGGTTTTATACGTTGTCCAAGTGTTCAATGTTGGAACAACAAGGAGTACTCTTCCTCGAAAATCATTCGCGGCCACCTGATTATGAAAGGTTTCATGCCCAACTATAATTGCTGGACGAAGCACGGGGAAAGAGGGGTTATGATGGAAGATGGTGAAGAAGAAGATGATGATAACAACTATCATCATATGTTTCCTGAATACAGTGATACTGCAATGGAAGACAATGGAGAGGAAAGAGGTGAAGAACGGGCATCAGATGATCCGGCTGATGAACTTGGTAGGGTCATTTTTGATGCAAAGCGAGACTGTGAAACAGAAAATAAGAAGTTGAAGTTAGAGGGCATGTTAGAAGATCACAAGAAATTGTTGTACCCAAATTGTGAAGATGGCAGCACAAAGCTCGGTACCACACTGGAATTATTGCGATGGAAGGCAGAGTGTGGTCTAACTGACTCCTCATTTGAAAAGATGCTGAAAATAATGAAGCCGAAGTTTCCAAAACATAACGAACTTCCCGAGAGTACCTACGAAGCAAAGAAGACTCTCTGTCCTCTAGGATTAGATGTGCAAAAGATACATCCATGCATTAATGACTGCATCCTCTACCGCGGTAAGGAGTATGAGAATTTAGATAAATGCCCGGTATGCAATGCGTTGCGGTATAAGATCAGATGAGATGACCCTGATGATGTTGAGGGAGAGCCCCTCCGGAAGAGGGTTCCTGCTAAGGTTATGTGTTATGCTCCTATAATACCAAGGTTGAAACGCATGTTCAGAAACAAAGAGCATGCCAGGTTGTTGCGATGGCACAAAGAAGACCGTAAGAAAGACGGGAAGTTGAGACACCCTGCTGATGGGTCACAGTGGAGAAAAATTGAGAGAGACTTCCCAGACTTTGCAGGTGACGCAAGGAACTTATGGTTTGGTCTAAGTATGGATGGCATGAATCCTTTTGGGGAGCAGAGCTGCAGTCACAGCACCTGGCCCGTGACTCTATGTATCTACAACCTGCCTCCTTGGTTATGCATGAAGCGTAAGTTCATTATGATGCCAGTGCTCATCCAAGGCCCGAAGAAACCGGGCAACGACATTGATGTGTACATTAGGCCATTAGTTGAAGAACTCTTACAGTTGTGGGGAAAACCAGGTGTACGTGCGTGGGATGAGAACAAACAGGAGCCATTTGATCTACGAGGGTTGTTATTCGTAATCATCAATGATTGGCCTGCTCTTAGTAACCTTTCAGGACAGACAAACAAGGGATATAAGGCATGCACACACTATTTAGATAAGACTGAAGGTACATATTTGCATAAATGCAAGAAGGTTGTGTACCTGGTGAATCGACGATTTCTTCCGACCAATCATCCTGTAAGAAAGAAAGGCAAGCATTTCAAAGGTGAGGCAGATCACCGGAAGAAGCCTGAACTCCCTGCTGGTGATGATGTATTTGGTATGGTCAAGGACATAGAAGTAATCTTTGGAAAGGGTCCCGGCGGTCAATCAGTTCCGAACGACGTCGCTACAGGACACGCACCCATGTGGAAGAAGAAATCTATATTTTGGGAGCTTCCATATTGGAAAGTCCTGCGTGTCCGCTCTTCAATCGACGTGATGCACATGACGAAGAATCTTTGCGTGAACCTGCTAGGATTCCTAGGCGTGTATGGGAAGACAAAAGATACACCAGAAGCACGGGAGGACCAACAAATTATGAAAGACCCAAAGAACATGCATACACATAACAAGACGGATAAAGGGCGTCACTTAAGTCGTGCCAGCTATGCTCTTACCAAAGCAGAGAAGGAAATCTTTTTTGAAGTCCTTTACAGTATCAAGGTGTCGTCGGGCTTCTCATCTAATATAAATGGGATAATAAATATGGCAGAGAAAAAGTTCCAAAACCTGAAGTCTCATGACTGTCACGTGATTATGACGCAGTTGCTTCCGATTGCATTGAGGGGGCTTCTACCGGAAAATGTTCGAGTACCCATTGTGAAGCTGTGTGCATTCCTCAATGCAATATCTCAGAAGGTAATCAATCCAGATATTCTGCCAAGGTTACAGAAGGATGTGGTACAATGTCTTGTTAGTTTTGAATTGGTATTCCCACCATCCTTCTTCAATATTATGACGCATCTCCTGGTTCACCTAGTGGAAGAGATTGCCATTCTCGGTCCGGTATTTCTGCACAATATGTTCCCCTTTGAGAGATTCATGAGAGTCTTAAAGAAATATGTTCATAACCGTGCTAGACCAGAAGGAAGCATCTCCAAGGGATATGGAACAGAGGAGGTCATCGAGTTTTGTGTTGACTTTATTCCTGACCTTAAGTCGATCGGTGTTTCTGACTCGCGGCATGAGGGAAGACTAAGTGGAAAAGGCATGCTGGGAAAGAAAGCAATGATATGTAGGGACGGGGATTCTTTCACTAAAGCACACTACACAGTTCTACATAATTCCACCTTGGCAGCTCCGTATATCGAGGAACACAAGAATATTGTATGCTCCAAAAACCCGAGGAAGCCTGAATCATGGATTACAGATGAACACATGAAGTCTTTCGGTGGCTGGAGGACTGGACTCACAAGGATGCCTATTTATAGTACAAGCAGCTCGGGATAGTGTCGACACTTACGAAATAATATCGACACTCACCCCTATTATTAGTGCTGACTCGTGTTTTGTCCCGGTTGGTGTCTCCAACCGGGACTACAGGTTCATCTTTAGTCCCGGTTGGTGACACCATCCGGGACAAGGTACACGCCGCACGACATAATGTCGACACTCACCCCTATCATTAGTGCTGCCTGACCCAGCCTGCCGAAATCCCTCCGCGTGGTGTCGACAATGAAAATCCTGTTTCAGAATGCTACCGTCCCATTTTTAGAACAATCCGAACAATGAAAATCCTTCGCGTGGTGTCATATATATGTTACATAGTTGAAAGGAAAAATACCAGACTTGGTATATTGATCATGTTTCGAAAAACGGATCGTTTTGTGAAGTAACCATCAAAATGCCATTTCAGAATGCTACCGTCCCATTTTCCTAAAATACTAGACCACCTTACATGGACTATCTCCCAGCCGGGACATCTCAAACCTTTTCATCCATCCCGGGTAAAAATGACAAATGTCTGCCGAATCGGCAGGGAGTGGGTCCGGTTTGTACTACAGGTACATGATCTATCGCCCGTGATTTTTTGAAAAAATCATTTTTAGACTCGCAATATGTGGTTTCTTCAGATATCCAATGCAAGTTCTAACGATGCTCGTCCCCTATCTTCATGCACACCGGTTCGACCATAGTTAGAAATTCAGATAATTCAAAACGGGCATAATAAATTCAAAAAAAATCCGAACAATGAAAATCCTTCGCGTGGTGTCATATTATGTTACATAGTTGAAAGGAAAAATACCAGACTTGGTATATTGATTATGTTTCGAAAAAACCTTCACAAAATGACCTATCATGTTCGAGGTTTCATGGCTTTCGGTCCAAATGACCGATGTTATGTGCTGAATCATGGCATAGTTTGTGATGTTGTGCCCATATTATGCATGTGTGTGGACATTGGTATGGAGAACAATGTTGCACGAGGAAGTTTTCCTTTTTGTCGCACGGAAAAGCCCTTTTCCATTTTCCGAGCGCAAAAAACGGGTCGTTTTATGAAGTAACCACCAAAATGCCGTTTCAGAATGCTACCGTCCCATTTTCCTAAAATACTAGACCACCTTACATGGACTATCTCCCAACCGGGACATATCAAACCTTTTCGTCCATCCCGGGTAAAAAGGACAAATGTTTGCCGAATCGGTAGGAAGTGGGTCCGGTTTGTACTACAGGTACATGATCTATCGCCCGTGATTTTTTGAAAAAATCATTTTTAGACTCGCAATATGTGGTTTCTTCAGAGATCCAATGCAAGTTCTAACGATGCTCGTCCCCTATCTTCATGCACACCAGTTCGACCATAGTTAGAAATTCAGATAATTCAAAACGGGCATAATAAATTAAAAAAATCCGAACAATGAAAATCCTTCGCGTGGTGTCATATTATGTTACATAGTTGAAAGGAAAAATACCAGACTTGGTATATTGATTATGTTTCGAAAAACCCTTCACAAAGTGACCTATCATGTTCGAGGTTTCATGGCTTTCGGTCCAAATGACCAATATTATGTGCTGAATCACGGCATAGTTTGTGATGTTGTGCCCATATTATGCATGTGTGTGGACATTGGTATGGAGAACAATGTTGCAGGAGGAAGTTTTCCTTTTTGTCGCACGGAAAAGCCCTTTTCCATTTTCCGAGCGCAAAAAACGGGTCGTTTTGTGAAGTAACCACCAAAATGCCGTTTCAGAATGCTACCGTCCCATTTTCCTAAAATACTAGACCACCTTACATGGACTATCTCCCAACCGGGACATCTCAAACATTTTCGTCCATCCCGGGTAAAAATGACAAATGTCTGCCGAATCAGCAGGAAGTGGGTCCGGTTTTTCCCGCCAGTTCTTCCCGCCATTTCTTCCCGCCAGTTTTTCCCGCCGGTTCTTCCCGCCAGTTCTTCCCTCCAGTTATCTTCCTGCCATTTCTCACTATATATATATGTAGGGTTGGCCTCCATTGTCATTGCACATCTCTAGACTCATATCTGCAATGTCATCACTCTTTTCCATGACTTCCACCGTAGCACTAACTCCCAGGGAGGCGGAGGCGCTTTGCGCCTCGAACTACCCCTGCCCGCCGGGCTACTGTGTCCCCGTCGGCTGGATGCTGAGCGCCGGAGGCGTGCCGGTTCCTCCTGTCCCTCTAGGTGTGGCGCGTCGGATGGCCATCACGAACCACTACTACTTCGAGCTCACGCCGGAGCAGCGGAGGAATCCCAGATGGCATCCCGACTATTTTCCGACTTGGGAAGCCTTCTTCATGGATCGACGTGAGAGGGCGCTCGCCAGGCACGAGGAGGACGGCCCACCTCCTCCGAACTTCAACGAGGCCGGCCGTCGGCTGTGGTGGCGCGACCGGACTCTCCAGAGCGTCATGGCCTACGACACGACCGCCGACTCTATCCCCCGCCTGCGCTACCCTCAAGTCCATACCACTCGTACTCAGCCTTCAAGGTTCAACTACGGCGACCCCGATGACGACAACGACGACGGCCGCGGCGAGTACGACGACTACAGTGGCGAGTATTACAGGTGTAGGCAGGAGCATGACTGAATCATTCCAACATTGCAAAACAAGTTCGACCGATTGTGGCTTAATCTGGCCATGTATCTTAATTTTTAGTTCTTCTATGTAACTTTGTGTTAGTTGCGTTATGTACTTTAATTCCAGTTCTATCCTAATCAAATTTTCTTTCCGCCCATTATTTTCCGTCCTTTTTTTTCCGCCCATTAATATATAAAAAATATAAGTTAATTCAAATCCAAATTAAAAACAGAAAATGGTTTTGAATTACTTATTCAAATCCAAACACTTTTTATGTTTAAAGTTTTTCTAAATTCCAAATTAATATTAAAAAAATATAAGTTAATTCATTTTTAATTGTAAATGGTTCATATTTTAAATGGTTACATTAATTATTTTTTAAAACAGAAAATGGTTTCAAATTATTTATTCAAATCCAAACACTTTTTATGTTTAATGTTTTTCTAAGTTCCAAATTAATATTCAAAAAATATAAGTTAATTCATTTTTAATTTTAAATGGTTCATAGTTTAAATGGTTAAATTAACTATTTTTAAAAACAGAAAATGGTTTTGAATTATTATTCAAATTCAAACAATTTTTATGTTTAAAGTTTTTCTAAATTCCAAATTAATATTCAAAAAATATAAGTTAATTAATTTTTAATTTTAAATGGTTCATATTTTAAATGGTTACATTAATTATTTTTTAAAATAGAAAATGGTTTTGAATTAGTTATTCAAATCCAAACACTTTTTATGTTTAAAGTTTTTCTAAATTCCAAATTAATATTCAAAAAATATAAGTTAATTCATTTTTAATTTTAAATGGTTCATAGTTTAAATGGTTACATTAATTATTTTTAAAAACACAAAATGGTTTCGAATTAGTTATTCAAATTAAAACACTTTTTATGTTTAAAGTTTTTCTAAATTCCAAAGTAATTATCATTTAAAAAACATTACAAATTTAAACCCCAAAATAAAAAATAAGGCGGGAACAGAGAGAAAATTCCTGAAATTTTTTGAAAACAGGGTCATATGTCCCGGTTGGAGCCACCAACCGGGACTAAAGACCCCTGCGCGCGCCAACCCTTGGTCTGCTGAAAAAATTGGAGTATACGTCCCGGTTGGTGGCTCCAACCGGGACGTATGACCCTTTAGTCCCGGTTGGAGCCACCAACCGGGACAAAAGATGCCCTACTAGTTAACCATGCCCCTTCTCCTTCTTCCCCATTCCTCTTTCTCACTCACCCGCAACAGAGATCGCCGTCGCCGCGAGGACAACCGCTCGGACGCCGTCAGGCTGCCCAACCATCGTCTCGCCGTCGGCCTGCACGCGCTGCCTCACTGTGCTTATCCTCCTCGCCGAAGGAATCGAAGCCGCGCGACTGGAATCGACCGCGTCTTCCCCGTCACCGACGAGCTCCGCCATTGCGATCACCGTTGCTGCCGATCTCCTCCGTCCCCACCAAGGCTACACACGGGTCGAGGGTGAGCTTGTAACTCTCCGGGACCCCTTCTTTCCTCCCCTCGCGCTATGTCCTTCTCCCGCGTCGCGTGCCGCCGTCCGCCGCCGCTGCATGTCATCGCGTGCCCTATTCCGGTGACCAAATCCGGGCGGTGCCATCATAGTTAGGTTCGCCTCGACGCCCTCTTTCGAACAAACCCGCGCACGCCCCCTCCCGAGCCCTCTAGCGACGTCGCCGGCCACCACACAGTGCTCACCGGCGAGCCGAGCGGGCGCCGCGGTGGCCATGGCCCTGGCCCACAGGTCAGCCTGGCCCCTGGTCCATCGGCCAGCCCCAGTGGGTAGACTGTGCACTGGTGAAAAATAACCAGGGTTCGGTGGGTCCTGCTTGCTTGCGTGGAGGCTAAGTTGGCACTGGGGCCCTTCTGTCAGTCTCATTGTCTAGGGGTCGCCCCGGTGTAAAAACTATTTGCCTTTTTGTTTTTAATTCCAGAAAATGATTTAATATTGTAAAATCAATAACTTATTGTTTATAAGTCAGAAAAATAGAAATAATATATCAAATTGTTCAGAAAAATGAAACCTATCTATTTAACCTATAATCATGCATTGTTCAACAACTTAAATGACAAGTATAATTAGAAGAACAAATGCACCCCTCTCATATTTTCCGGAGTTTCCCTGAGTTAGGGTTTTCACCCCTCGGAACCCCGATTAAATCGTCGAGCATGTCTTAGGGTTACATTCCAATGCAAATTAACTTGTCATATCATCATACTTGCTTGAGCATTGCATCGATGCCATGTGTTGATTGTTTCCATTTCTTTTAGGTGTTTGGATTATTAGGTTTATTATTAGTTAGGTATTATTAGGTTTATTAATTAGTTTGGTATTATTGGTCTTCGGCCCCACTGGTCAGTCACTGTGGGTAGCCCCATACCCGATTCACATTGTCAAGCAACTTAAAAGCCCTATCTTAGATAAGGAATCATTAATACCCCTTAGGTGCATGTGGGTTCAACGATGTGCCTTCGCCAGGGCATTCTAAACCCTCTTAAATCGATTCCAATATGGTATTTTGTTAGTATCTAGTGTTACCTATCTGCTGGATAGTTTCCCTTTTGTAGCCTTATACTCATGTTACCCTCTCATATGCATCCGAGGTTTCTCCGAACTAGGTTTTACACCCCTCGGAACTCCGGAATATTGATTTTAGTTGATTTTAGCTAGAGTTACCTATCTACTACACAGTTTCCTTTTTGTAGATAGGTTTAGGGTTTAGGGTTTCTCTTCATTTTTATTATTGTGTATGTATATATTAGGGTTTGTCTTAATTAGGGTTTATATCTCTCAACACCGTACCTAACTTTCTCCCTTAGCTGCTTTGACTTATTCGTTTTTCCACCTATGCAGAAAATATGGACCCACACGTCAGAGACGAAGAAAAGGAAGAGTTGATCCAAGGTGTGATCCGCGGGGAAGAAAATTTAGATGTATCAACGTTTCTGAACAACTCCGGTGAGGGTGGTCCTCTTTTTACCGGAATAGACGACTTGTTTGAGTTTGAAGGTGATGCCTTTCGCGAGGGAGAAGGCGATGCCTTGTGTAATCGAGAAGACGACCGCTCCGGCGAGGTGCATGTAATATAATTAATTCATTAATTAATCATCTGCTATCTATATAGAAATAGTAACGACGATCTTTCTTCTTTTAGCCCTCCGGATCAAACAAATCTACTGAAAAGAGCAGACGAGGCCCAACCAAAAAGTTGCAAGACCATGAGAGGTTCAGGATCGAAGATGTCGCTGAAGACGGCAAACCGACGGCTCCCGAAGTTGTCGCAAACAAATTTGTGGCACAATGCGGAGTAATCGTTAGGGACTTAATCCCGATCACCATTAGAAATTGGAATAGGCCTGCTAATGCGGATGAAGAGGGAACATGTTTATTTGTCCCTAACCACGCCAAAGATTTACCGTGGAAGAGGCTCATGGTTAATTTCAAACTACCGAAGATAGAGCTAGATCCAAATGCGGAGGATCCAGTTGAGGAAGCCTTAGAACATGGGAGAGCCATGGAGGCTAAGGTCAGGGAGTGGGCTTTGAAGAAGATGGCCCAGTGTTTCACCAACTGGAAGAAAAGATTGCACCTTGACTATGTCGTGAAAGAGAAGACTCCCGATTTCAAGAATATTTAGTTTGATAAGATAAAACCATTCTGGGCTGAGTTTGTGGAATACAAGACATCATAAAAAGCTAAGAAAATGTCTGCAATGAATAAGTTGAATGCTGCTAACAAGAAGTATCACCATACTATGGGGCAAGGTGGCTACAGGGCTGGCATTCCTAAGTGGGAGAAACTTGAGAATGAACTGCGTGCTAACAAGATCACCCTAGAGACAGACGATTGGGTAGAACGTGCAAGGAACTGGTTTTACGGGCATGAGGGCACGTTGGACTCGGAAGGGATGTGTATATATAACATGCGACATAAAGAAGACCCCTTGCCAATCGAGAGGATGAGAAAAGCAGTAAAGGCTGTTAAAGATGGGGACTTCATTCCCGATAGAGAGAATGATGAGCTCACACTCGCCCTTGGAAATAAGTAACATGATGGACGAACACGAGGCACAAGAGGCTCCCAACCATGGAGGACTGGGTTTCCCGAAGAGAGGAAGAAATATCCTGATAGAAGCCGTCAGAGGAGAAAGGACAGGGCGGAAGTTGAAGCAGATAGTCAGAAAGAGCGAATGCGTATAACTGAAGAACGAATAAAGTAACAACAAGATGAAATTAATGCACTTAAAGAGCAAAGTACTACCGGCCCATCTCAGCATCACACTGCATTCGATGCTAACGGCCTATCGAATAATCGAAAAAGCAGTGTGGCTTCCACCGAGGTCCCGGGTGATGACAATGGCGATGACGATGGTGCATCGACGATGGCTCCTGTTGGCTACCCAGTGGATGATATCACAGAGATGACACACTGCGAGCTACATGTCAAAGTTGTGAACATATCAATGAAGGTGGCGGTCGGCTATGCCTTACCAATTGGACCCACACCAACTTACCACTGTCGTCCGGTTCCATAGGGCTACGCTGTTGTCGGGTGGATGAAATCATGCCCACCTTTGAAGTTTTGGATCTTGACTACCCTGCAGGTGAAGGGGATGTGACTGTACTGGGAGACGCAACAAACGTCACCATTCTATGGCCGAAGGAATGTATTGTTCTTCGAAATCACACGCCAAGGCCATCTTCGCCGCTGCCTCACCCATCTCCAGCGAGGTCGTTGCCGCCGCGGCAGCCGTCTTCGTCGCCTCACCCGGCTCCGTCGCCTCACCAATCGCCGGCGCAGCCATCGCCGCGGGAGCCATCGCCGGCGCCTCAGGATAAAAAGCGTAAGCGTACCGCTACTCTGCGTCGTGGTAAGCGATCGCCGAAATGTAAACAAGAGCCTCTTCCAAAAGTACCAAAGGTTCCTCCCAAGAGAGCTTATGACTGTACTGAAGAGGAGACTGCGGCGATCGTTGATGCGGAAACGACAGCGTTTTTCGCTAAGCTGAGGCGGTCGAAAGATCCAGAGTTCCCCAGCACCAAAGAAGAAAAAGCCAAAGTGTTGAAAATGCTAAAGACTCTTCATCAACCCGAGCCAAAGCTGTCATCAGACTATGAGCGTTCTATTCTCAAGTCACATGCGGCACAAAAAGCCTCGAAGAGCAGTACTGATGCAAGCGAGAAATCTGTTACCCAGCTCGGAGAACAAGCAAAACAGTCTTGCGCCCCTCTCAAGGTGATTTCCCAAACCAATGTGGGGTCGAGCAAATATGGGGCCGAAGAGCAGTATGATCCAGAGATAGTTGCACAATACGGAGAAGCTGCCGCTGCTCAAGGTATGAGTATTGCCCAGTACTTATCCCAGTTAGAGTACTTCCCCGTGAGTGAAGTAGCATACAAATACCAGTACGGCAAACCTCTCGTCAAACCTGAGGAGGTAAACAATCTTCCAACAAAAATGCGAAGATTGCATAACTGGTACATGCATGCCACAAAGGCCGGGGCTAACTGGATAGTGCTGAGGGTTACAAAAAAGCATCATGGGAAAGAAAAGGATGACATGATATCCACTGAATTTGATGGACTATTTCAATTATTCAATCAAGACGCCTTGGACAAATCGATCATCAGTGCCTATTATCTGTAAGTACTAATTCTATAATTAATTTAGTCTCCAGCTATCTCACCTTGTTTATTGCATGTATATAATTATACTGTAATATGCAGAATGAAGATTCTCGAATGCAGCAGAGGACAAATCTATGACATTGACTTCATTGACCCATATTGGGTTCATGAAGCTAATCTCAAAACAAGCCCCCAGGATACAGAGGATAATATAGTACACGCGTTAAGGTTTCAAGAAACCATAAGGGAAATACTTTTTCCTTACAACTTCGAGTGAGTGTTATTGTCTTCTATACATTTTCTATTTCGCTTACTCGATGTTAAGTATATAATTGATTAGTTATGCATTCGCAGCTTCCACTATATTCTGTTAATCATTCAACTTGACAAAGGGCGTGTACTAGTCATGGACTCGAAACATAAACCCCTTGAGACGTGGAAGGACATGCAGATGCTTCTCCAGCGGTAATTCTAATCATTACGACACTATATCGGCAACGTTCGTGAATTTTATGATATCAAGTAATTAATAACTTTTTTTATTCGTTTTCTTCGCCGGGCAGCGCTTGGAAACGGTTCACCAACAAGGCTAGGGGTGTTTGGAAAGAGGAGCTTACATTTTAACCACTAGATGTAAGCACCACTAGCTATATCCGCGCATCTCTTTGATTCTAGTTTTGATACAGTTATTATCATGCTTGATTATTATTTTGATTGAACTCTGTTCTCGTAAAGTGCCTGACGCACGGACTAGGTAACAATCTATGTGGATACTATGTTTGCGAGTTCATCCGGCAGACGTGCGATGAGAAGAGCAGAAATTTAGAGCAACTCCACGTACGTAAACAATTTCTATAGTTTTTAACTACAATCAAATTGTGTTTAGTTTCATTCATATAGACTGACTCCTTTTTTAAATCAGATCGAACGTCTACGGGACGGTCTTCTGCCAAAGGATCGCGTACGAGCAATTCAGGAGGAATTGACGGGATTCTTGGATGCAGAAGTCCTAAACCCAAAAGGAGAATACTATTCGGCTGTGTATAGACAATAGGGATTGTAAAAATAACAACTTTTATATGTAGTGCATGAACTCGATCCGTGTATTGAATGTAATATTGTCATGATGATCTTGTGTAATATAACGGTTCCTTCATTGATATGTGCAAAACACTAAATAAACAATAAAACAACCTAAATGAATTCTCTGCCGCGGCACAAAAAGTGGCGAAAATGCTACCGCGGCAACAAAATGTGCCAAAATGAATTCTCTGCCGCGGCAGAGAAATGAGCCAAATCTCTGCCACGGCAGAAGGTTATTTGTCTCGATTCGTAACACGAACCGGGACTAATGCTCCACCCCCCTCGCCCTCTAAAGCCGCCACGTGTACCCCCATTTGTCCCGGTTGGTGGGGCAAACGGGACTAAAGGTTGGAGCTTTAGTCCCGATTGCCCCGTCCCGGTTGGGTAACCGGGACTAAAGCCCCTTACCAACCGGGACCAATGGGCCTCTCTGCACTAGTGTAAAGTTTATTACTACTACGAGACTGAAAAACAATCTATTAATTTTTTTCACCCTTATAAAAATCTAAAGCGTGCTAATGGTAAAAATTGCCATCAAACATTCTCATTTATGTAGAAATGGATGCACACTAGAACCGGTGCTTCGCAAGAAGCAATGCTTGCGTTCTATAACCCTATGTAGATACCGTAGCAGCGTGCACTGTAATGATACAGTGCCACTCTATACCATAGCAAAAAAAACATAGACCCAGCACCCGTTGCAGAGCACCTTGGCGACCCCGCGCAGCGTTGCAGACAAATATTTCACGTGTTTCGCGCATTGTGCGGAACACCGCACAACAACGATAGACCTGCGGCACTTATAAATAGAATTTTCCAACAGAGAAAGAGAGTAAGGTAAAAAAGGAAATTCCGGTTGAGTAGAGGAAAAAAAAGAGAAGCCGCCTGTTTGTAGTCGGATTGGAAGAAAAAGTAAGAGAAAGAAGTAAGGAAGAGAAAGTAAGCCGGTTGAAAAAAAAAATCCAAATCCGACTGAGATTCGGTTTGACTAATGTCTGTTTGTCTGCCTAATTTGTTCGGTTGGCCCGTTTCAACTGAGTCGGGACGACTTGGCGCGACTCGTCCGTTTGGCTATCAGTCTGGTCGATTTGGCGCGACCTCGTCCGTTTGGTTGCCGGTATGGCGCATCCCTACGCGTTTGGTTGTCTGGCCGGCTGGGAACCGAATCCGGCTATGCCGCGTTTGGTTGCCTGGCCGACTGAAGCCATGCCATCCGGCTGGAATGCCCTTTGGACCGTGTTAGCACCCGCAACGCCTGCAGAATCGTGTCTTCGACCCTACTACGCCGACTACAGCAATGTGAGTGTTTTTTCGGCCTCGAGCAACCCTCGAGAGCCCGCCAGATATTCTCCTGTTTCCTGTTTTTAGTTTCCAGCGCCGATAAACCCTACCCGGGGCTCACCGGTTGGCCCG
The DNA here is from genome assembly GCA_916181665.1 of Avena sativa. NCBI lineage: Eukaryota > Viridiplantae > Streptophyta > Magnoliopsida > Poales > Poaceae > Avena > Avena sativa. The sequence continues at coordinate 20,363,552 of OV702284.1, forward strand.
CCCTGCTAATTCTGTAAGCCGACTAAGTAGTGTGCGACGATGTCAGAGGCTCACTCTTCGTCTCAGCTACAGACCGCAACCCGGCTGTCCGGCTAGCAAGAGCAAAAGCCCGAGGGCATCCCACACGAAAAACGGTGAAAGATGCAACATATCGGACATTCCGGCCATGTGCCTAGTTGGTATTTTCCGGCTACTAAGCCTCTAGTACCGTGCGGAAATGTATTGTCAGCTCCCTTCGATTCCGGCTCCAGACCGCAACCCGGCTGTCCGGCAAGGTGCAGCGTAAACAGCATTGCGCACGAGAAAGTGACTAAGTATTCAGAAAAGCACGAGCTAGTTTTTTGAAAAGAAAAACCATCATTCGTTGAAAGCATGTGTACTGTATGTCAATGTACTGACAAAAATTCATTTCTATCTGTTTGCTTTGTCCGACTGCACCGACTCGGATCTCAAATACAGGTGAAGATTCGAAGCACCTGTCTCCGTCAGCTACTCCGAATCTCGGGGGCTACACCCCATGGGTGCGCTCGCGCGCTCCCGCTGGAGTTGTGTGGCTTCCCGGGCTAGAGGCTTCCAGCCGGACGCCATTCAAGAACTTCATCTACAACAACAACGTCAAGTTTTGTTGAGCTCGTGCTAATTTCCCCCTTCGGGTGAAATCAGCGCGTGCTCGGGTGCTAGTGTCGGGGGATGGTCCCCGGGTATCCCAAAGACGCCCCAAAAGCGCTCTGGAACAGTCAAAAAAGGCAACAACAAAAGACAAATGCAGCAGATTCGACCTGGGCCGCCTGGAGGCTTCCAGCTGGCCTGCCCGCGCTCATTCGGCCCATCGGCCGCCTCTCCCGCATCGCCCGCTATGCGCGCCTCTCGACCGTCCTAGTCGGTCATCCGGCCAGGTGTAGCCGGATCAACCGATGCACCCGAGGCGGCTGCTACTACCTGCTCCAATCAATCAAGACGGACAAGACCAAGACACTATACACTTTATCAGATGATGTGTGCAATAGTAAACACTATGTATGACATGTAGCAAACAGTGTAGCACTATGCATGACACATTGTACTATTAGATGACATCGTGTATAGTACTAGTTAGGCATTGTGATCCCTTGTTCCATGGGCATCAATATAAGCACCAGGGAGGCTCACATGCAAAGGCATCCTCACTTGGATCGAGCTAGCTCTCTCTCCCTCTCACACGCATGCACACATACACTGCTAGTCGGACCGTTCCAGAGACAGCTCTAGGAGCAACTTTGTAGCCCGATTATACACATATATACAATCATACATGCAGGACTAGGAGTTTTACCTCATCACGAGGGCTCTGAACCTGGGTACTTCATGTGTCTCACCGCACTTGCTTGTATCCAATCCCGTCTGCGGACGCCGTCGCAGTCGCCCTGCGCGCTCCCACACCTCTATCTAGCATCTTTAAGCTCTGCCGTTTCCATAACGACAACAAACAGGGTGTCTCAACTTTCCGTCTTTCTTACAGTCTTATTTGTGACATCGCAGCAACATGGCATGCTATTTGTTTCCAATAGACGTTTCAACTCTGGTATTATAGGAGCATGCCACATGACCTTAGCAGGAACCCTCTTCCTGGGGGGTTCGCCGTCAACATCACCAGGTTCATCTCGTCTAATCGTATACCGCAGTGCAGTGCATACCGGGTATTTATCTAAATTCTTGTACTCCTCACCACGATAAAGGATGCGGCCATTAATGCATGCATATATCTTCTGCACATCTAATCTAAGAGGGCAGAGAGTCTTCTTTGCTTTGTACATACTCTAGGGAAATTCGTTATCCTTTGGAAGCTTCGACTTCATTATTTTCAGTAACTTCTCAAATCTCATGTCAGTTAAACTAGTCTCTGTCTTACATTTCAGCAATTCCAATGTGGTACCGAGCTTTGTGCTGCCATCTTTGCAATTTGGGTACAATAATTTTTGTAATCTTCTAACATGCCCTCCAACTTCAACTTATCATTTTCTGTTACACAGTCTCGCTTTGCATCATAAATGACCCGACCAAGATCATCAGCGGGCTCATCTGATGCCCATTTTTCACCTCCTTCCTCTTCATTGTCTTCCATTGCAGTATCACCATATTCAGGGAACATATGATAGTTGTTATTATCATCCTCTTCTTCTTCATTGTCTTCCATCATAACCACTCTTTCTTCATGCTTGGTCCAGCAATTATAGCTGGGCATGAAACCTTTCCTAACCAGGTGGCCGCGAATGATTGTCGAGGAAGAGTACTCCTTGTCGTTCTGACATTTAACACATGGACAACACACAAAACCATTCTCTTTGTTTTCCTTAGCCACATCGATAAATTTATCCACACACTTAATGTACTTGGATTCACGTCGATCACCGTACATCCATTCATGCATGTTCATTTGTATCATAAAATTAAGTTTATCAAAAACCATTATAGAAAATCATGAATAGTGAAATGACCACTTTACACTGATACATGCAGTATCAATGACAGATAAAAGGATAAAGTTGCTAACCTCGATCGAGGAGGAAAGAAAGAGGAGAAAACTCAAGTGTGGCTCGGGCACCTCATATCATTTTTATTCTTGTGTGAAATCAAGCAGCATCATTCACTCAGGCATTTCATCGAACACCTCGCGTGCATAGGAAAAAACAAACTAACACACACATCTCACACCTTGCACCAACAAAAAATAAAGGAGGGAGGGAGAGGGCTAGATGTGTATTTATAGGCAGGCGGACTATTTGTCCCGGTTTGTGTCACAAACCGGGATGAATAGTCCTTTACAAACTAAGACCAATGCCCTCCGGTTCCCGAGCGACTCTCCGGTCACTCGAACCGGGACGTATGCTGGCATTATTCCCGGTTCGTGACGCCGCCGGGACAAATGCTTTGGATGCGAGCGAACAAAAGGCCTGTTTTCTACTATTGGATGGAGATTTCACAAGATCCACTATGCGACACCACGCAAAAGAGATTTGCCTATTGGAAAAAAGGTGGGCAAGTTCTTCCATGAGCATAGGAAATTCGGAAATGACGTCTTCTATAGAGATTGAAATGATATCTCCCTCTCCAAGCATTGGGGCACCATCGATGCCGAGTGTAGCAAGTTCCAAGGCTCATACAAGATGGTGATGAAAAGCAAAATAAGCGACATGATGTTGGTTGACATGGTAAAGCATCTTCCTCTCTTTGTCAATGTTTTGCATATGCATTGAGTTATTGTTGGCATCCATATGTAGGTCATGAAAGCAATAGAGCACTTAAAGAAGGTGAATGATAACAAGGACTTCACATTATCCCATTGTTGGAAATTGATCAAGAACTACAAAAAATGAGAGACTAGCTATGCCCTTTGAAAAGAAATGGACAACAAGAAGAAGGGCAAGAGCAATGCTTCGACGGGAGGTGTCGTCAACCTAGACGACGGTAATGATGAAGGCTTCGTCTACCCTGTAGGCGACGTGACTCCTGTCCATGCCCGCCGGCCTGGAGGCCACAAGGCTACGAAGGCCGACATCAGCCGCCAGGTTGGTTCCTTGGCATTTCAGGAGACCTTGAGGAAGATCCTGGAGAAGAAGAAAGATGCCATCGCCGATAGGGAAGAGAGACAACGCTAAGAGAAATATGCCACTGCCAAGAACTTTGTCGAGATCCAGACGAGGTCTATAGAGATGTAGGAGGCCAACGCCATGGAGATCGAGGCCAAGTCAAAGGAGAAGGAGGCCAAAGCCAATGCCAAGGAGGCTGAGGCCAGGTCTAGGGTGGTGGAGGCAGAGGCCTAAGCCAAGATCATGGCCGAGGAGAACGCCATCATGCTCACCGACCTGGATACCATCGCCGATCCCGATCGCAACGCTTGGGCCGCGAGGAGGCACCAGACCATCCGGGCTCGCGGTGCTTGAACGGCAACGGCGACGTTGAATGCAAATTTTTGGGCAGAGAAGCTGCCATTTTTTGGATATTGTGTATGATATTGCTCTCTTTTGCATATTTCAGATCCACTGTCCACTTGTTGGTGATGTCCAAAAGGCGATGGCATACATCTGTTATATATTTGATAATCAATTTATGTGTTATTTGCTTATCAATTTAAGTGTTTCAACTAATTGATAAAGCCGTGGTGAACGATACTACCAAAAACAACCACAGCCCGATCCAAACAGAGAGAAACAGATCGCTTGGATTGATGGAGATGCGCTAGACAGCAACACCACGTGCATGTACAAACAATGAGCATGCTGTAGCATGATACGTATAGTCCGCTCCTATACAGGTCCATTCCCGTACAGGCCATGTTGTATGGATCAAGAGCCCCGTTCACTAATTTCTTAGGAAAATGATATAATTCTCCCAGAGATTTGACCAACCGATCCCTCGGATCGATCGCTTGCGCCCTGCCCTGATGGCCCACCCCCACTTAATCTTATCTCTTCCTCCCATTTTCTTTTACCGTGCACACAGATGGCTGTTACTCGCGCCCCCGCCCGCCTTCCCGCACTGCCTCGCCGCGTGCCTTTCCGTGCCTGTTCCCTGCCGCGCCGCACGCCGCCGCCCTCTGCTCGAGCTGCTGCACCGCTGCCCCTGCTGCGAGCGCCGCCCTCTCTGTTGCGAGCTGCTGCGCCGCCGCGCTCGACGTCCTCGGTGGCCTCCGCCATGGCGTTTGCTGTGCGGTCGCTGCGCAACCGCCGCCACGACTGGACCAGGCCACCGGAGCCTGCCGTCACCGAACCTTCCAACACGTCCCACCTAGATTCCGTGTTGGCCGCTGCCCCACGGCCTCGCGCTCCCGCTGTCCCACGACGGCTATAGCGCCACCGCTCGACTACGACTCCTGCCGCTCCCTACCTTCTCCTCTTTTCTCCGCACACACGCCATGGCCTAAAGCTCGAACCATAGACGCGTTGTGCTACCCCACGTGGTGTTGCTGCCACATGTGCCTGTGGTGGTTGCCATCTGTGCCCGCGTGCACTGCCTTGTCTAACGTTGTAACCTCTAGGCTCCGACGAGCCGTCCTGCTTCGTGGTCATCATTTTGCAGTGGAGCCACGACACAGTGCTACACACGCAGGACGACGATGCTACTGAAAGTGATCATCCTTGCTACAGATGAAGCGTCGCGATGCTACCAACGAATAGATGGGTTTTGAGATTTTGCTATAAGGCGATGCTACAATAGTAGTAAATTTTTGCTATTTTTGTTCTATGTTTTTGCTACAATAGCACAAAGTATTTGCTACGATATTTTCGACGAAAGTGCTCAGCAAAATTGGTTTTGCTACGATAGCCGACGGCGATGTCTCCGGCGAGGTCGTTTTTCTGCTACATTAGCATATATTTTTTGCTACCACCGTTTTGCGGTTTTGCTACAATAGCGTAAATTTTTTGCTACATGGTCTCCGGTGAGGTCTACCGGCGAAAACTTCCGGCGAGTCTCCGGCAAGATCAGATATGTTACGTTAGCACAACTTTTTTGCTACACGGTCGTCGGCGAGGTCTCTGGCGAGCTCCGGTCTGTTTTTCTATTTTTCGGAGCGTTGTGTACTACGTATAGCAAAAGCGGAACTATTTGTAACAAAAACGGGTATATTTATATTAAACGTAGGATCTGAAAGCTTTTTAGAAGACATGCGGAATTATACCTGGATGAGCGTTGTACGACCCAATTTCTAATCCGCTACAGTATCTCCAATCAAGCATCGTATATCTTTTTTTTAGCTGCAATCATCGTATATCTGACCTCTCATCGCTCAGAGCTTCTGCCTTTCCTTCGTCCGCACCAACCGCGCGGTTCACCAGTTGAGCAAAATGGGCTTCGCCATGCTCCTACTCCTACTCTTCCTCTTCTCCGCGCTGCTCAAGCTGATCATCGGTCGCTACACATCGCCGGCACGCGCGCTCCGACTGCCTCCCGGCCCATGGCAGCTGCCGCTCGTCGGCAGCCTGCACCACCTCCTCCTGTCGCGCTTCGGCAACCTGCCCCACCAGGCCATGCGCGAGCTCTCTCGCGCGCACGGCCCGCTCATACTCCTCCGGCTCGGCGCCGTTCCCACGCTCGTGGTGTCCTCCGCGGAGGCCGCGAGGGAGGTCATGAAGACCCACGACGCCTCCTTCGCCGGCCGCCACCTGAGCGCCACGCTGGACATCATCAGCTGCGGCGGGCGGGGCATCCTCTTCTCCCCCTACAACGACCGCTGGCGCGAGCTCCGCAAGGTGTGCGTCCTGGAGCTCTTCAACCAGCGCCGCGTGCTCTCCTTCCGCCCCGTGCGGGAAGACGAGGTGGCGCGGCTCCTCCGCTCCGTGGCCGCCGAGTGCCGCGACGGACGCGCCGCCGTCAACCTCAGCGAGAAGATCTCCGGCATGATGAACGACGTCGTGGTGCGCGCGGCCATCGGCGGGAGGTGCGACCACCGCGACGAGTTCCTGCACGAGCTCGACGAGGCCGTGCGGCTGACCGGCGGCTTCAACCTCGCCGACCTGTACCCGTCGTCGCGACTGGTGCGCCGCTTCAGCGCCGCCGCGCGGGACATGGGGAGGTGCCAGAGGAACATCTTCCGCATCGTGCAGAGCATCATACGAGAGCGCACCGGCGCGCCGGAGAGAGACGACGAGGACCTGCTCGGGGTCCTCCTCAAGCTTCAAAAGGACGGCGGGCTCCAGTTCGAACTCACCACCGAGATCATCAGCACCGTCATTTTCGTAGGATCCAATCATCCTCCCAGAACATTTTTACTACTCCTACGTACGTCCAATTTGATTTAACACCTTGTGGTAAGTAACTGCAGGACATTATTTCTGCTGGAAGCGACACATCATCGACGATGGTGGACTGGGCAATGTCGGAGCTGATGAAGAACCCACGGATCCTGCACAAGGCCCAAGCGGAGGTGAGGGAGGCATTCAAGGGGCAGGACAAGCTGACCGAGGACGATATCGCAAAGGCAAGGCTGGGCTACCTGCACCTGGTGCTCAAGGAGGCCCTGAGGCTGCATCCTCCGGCGGCGCTCCTGCTGCCCCGGGAGTGCGGAGAGACGTGCCGGGTGATGGGCTACGACGTGCCCAAGGGCACCAAGGTGTTCGTGAACGTGTGGGCGATCGGGAGGGACGACAGGTACTGGGGCGACGCCGAAACGTTCAGGCCGGAGAGGTTCGAGAGCAGCGCCGTCGACTTCAAGGGCGCCGACTTCGAGTTCCTCCCGTTCGGGGCCGGCCGGAGGATGTGCCCCGGCATGTGGTTCGGGATGGCCAACATGGAGCTGCCACTCGCCAATCTCCTTTTCCACTTCGACTGGGAGCTGCCCCGGGGTGTCAGGCCTGAAGATCTGGACATGACCGAGACCTTCGGGATTACTGTGAGAAGGAAGAACAAGCTCTGGGTGCACGCAAAACCCCGCATTATTCCATGCGCAAATTGATCTGGTGTGCGGAGGAATACAAAATTATGTCAGATCCACCTGCGGGGAACCTGGCCAAGGACCAATACAAATCTTGCTGGTACAATTTAAGTTGTCTATATATCTCAAACATCCATATATATGCACCCTTTGTTTAACTGGTATCATCAATTTGTAAGGCTGGATATAATTGGTAATATCGTGATATTAATATATATTTTTTATAGAAAAGAAATACACCCTTTGTTTATTTGTTAGATAGTTTGCCGGCTATCGGTAGATAAACTGGAGGTAAGCGCCAAATATTTTGATCCAATGATGTGAAACCTTCCGTGTGTGCACAAAACCAGTGTCACAAATTACACCGGTCATTTTCTACGCCGAGGGGTCTTAAGAGCATCTACACTCGCTTACCCACGACGTCGATCCGGACGATCGAATTTAAGTCCGGACGCCGAAAATTGGCCCAGTCGCATACCCAGTAACCTGTTTTCGCGTATTTGGGTCAACTTTGGTCTAGACTATCCAGGCCGAACCCAAGTTTCCGGGTATCTCCTGGAAACGCCGGACGCAGCGAACTCGGCGAAAAAAGAAGCGGCGTGTGGACCCGCCGAGTCAGCGACGGAAGCCGAGTCATCGCCATCCTTGGAACCACGCGGCGACTGCCGGACATTAACTGCTCGTCGCGTCGGCCACGAGTCGTCGAATTGCCGCGCCACTGCCGCCGCCCCGGCTCCCGCGACGGACCGGCAGGCACTAACTTCCCGTCGTTCCCTTTTTCCCGCCCTCATCGCTACACCCCTCCCGTCCTCGCCGCCCACCTCGGCCTACATAAGCCATACCCCCTCGCCGGAGTTCCTCACACTCTCTCACAGCTCGCCAGCCCACCAGCCCCAAACTCCGGCGAACACCCTCACCCTCCCCACTTAGCCATGGCCGAGCGGTATACCGGCGACGGTGCGGCGGCGAACGGCTTCGGCTGGCGCACCTCCAGGCTTGGGAGGCGCGCCTCCTCTACGAGGCCGGCTATATGGCGCCGCCGGACACACGGAACCCTCCGGGGTGGAAGCTAAGCGCCGGCGGCATCCCTATCCCGTCGGCGCCAACGCCGGAAGAACTGCCGTACGAGATCCAGAAGTTCATCGGCGCCATGGATGACCCCTCCGCCACCGAGAGCCCCGACAACCTCCAGTACTGGGAGCAGTTCTTCGCCAACCGCCGCGCCCAGGAGCTCGCCCGTCATGAGGGGACGTCGAACGAGTCGTCGCTGAAGGGCAACAATGCGGCCGATCACCGGCGTTTTTGGAGCGTGCCAGGCCGGATGCTCAAGGCGGTGCCGGAGCACATCAACGCCGGGAACACGTCGCGCCTCGGCTTCCCACGCACACCCACGCCGGCGGACAGGTAGGGGCGGCGTCCTCCGGCGAACTGGATGCCGAGGAGGATAGCCAGCCTGAGCTCCTCCTCCTCCGCCTCGGCCTCTGACTCCTTGGGCTCCACGCCGCTTCGTACGCCGACTGGGCCTTCGCTGGGGCTGCGCCCAGTCAAGCGCGAGGTGGTCTCGCCTGTGCGCTTGCCGCCGCGGAAACGCTCACGCGACATCGTCATCGGCGAGCCACGCGTGCCGGCATCGTCGGCTCCAACTGGCCGTATTCGCCTTCGCCGCCCGAAGACTGAGCCGGCTGAAGGCTCGGCACCGCCCGAAGATAGCGCCTTGAGGATGGCTTTGGAGCAGTCGCTCCGCGACTTGGCGCCGGAGCCCTCCTCGTCGGTCATCCTGGAATGATCCAGGGAGGACTGGGAGGAGAAGGAGCGGCAGCGCGTCCACCGCCTGCAGCAGCAGGCCGAGGAGCAGGCGGCCCGGAGAAGGGCGTTGTCCGGGAGCGCGCTCGCCTACCAGGGCGCCCCGCTCTTCGTCCTCGACGACGACAAGGAGGACGGCCCTTCTTACCAACCGTGGAGGTGCGGCGACCCCAGCCAAGGGAGCTCCTGCCCGCCCCAGCCGCCGAGCGACGACGACGACAGCGGCGAGGATGATGGAAGGGCCGATCCTGGCTACACGGCGTTCTACAGCAACTTCAGCATGTAGATCGGCGGCGGCATCGGCGAAGGCCACGACGACGGCCTTTTTAATGTCTTTTTAGTTTACTATCTTCTACTTTAGTTTAAATTTGATTTAATCTGCCTATATTCGCCCATCTTTAATAAAATACGCCTGAATTTGCCAAACTCGGCTGAAATTTAGCCGAACGTGGGAACTCGGCCTGGGAACGCGAGCGGGAAACTCGGCGTACCCAAGCCGAAAACTTATTTCTTCCGGCCAAAAAAGGTCCGAATTTTGGCCTGGGTTCGCCCAATAAGTGGAGATGCTATTAATTTGCTTAGAGCATCTCCATCCGGCACGCCGTTCATGTGACGTATTTTTTTCAGACGCAGAAAATTGGCTTAGTAGCGTTTTCAGGATCCGGTTTCATTCGAATTTAGGCCAACTTTGGTCACGATTTCTCAGGCCGATCTCGGCACGCTGGGAACGCTCTGGGAAGCGAATTCGGCGGAAAAAACGCTCGGCGCGTGAACTCGTCCAGTCAACAATAGAAGCCGAGATATCGTCATCCTTTTGCCTCGGAACCCCGCGACGGACCGCCAGGCAATAACTGCCCGTCTCGTCGACCACGAGTCGCCGTAATGGCGCGCCACCGCTTCCTCGTCGCTACACCCCTCCTCTTTTCCCTCCCACGCCGCTACACCCTCCCTCCCTCGCCACTCACTTCGACCTATAAAAGCATGCGACCTCGCCGGCCCACCTCACACAATCTCATAGCTTCTCCACTCCCCCTCCACCGCGAACTCCAACTCCGGCGAGAAGAGAACCATGGCCGAGAGGTTCCTCGACGATCCCGCAGCGGCGAACGGCTTCGGCCGCCGCACGCTCCAACCCTGGGAGGCCAGGATGCTCCATGATGCCGGGTACATGGCGCCGCCGGACAACCGGAACCCGTCCGGCTAGAAGCTCAGCGCCGGTGGTATCCCCATGCTGCCGGTGTCGATCGACGAAGAGATAGTCGAGGAGATCCAGGCCGCCATCGTGGCCATGGAGGACTCAGATCTCGCTAAGGACCCCGCCAACCTCCTCTACAGGGAGAAGTTCTTTGTCGACCGCTGGCTCCGGGAGCTCGCCCACTACGAGGGGACGCCAAGCTCATCGCCGAAGCGCAACAATGCGGCGGCGCGGTGGCGGTGGTCGAGTGCTCCCGGACGGATGCTCGTGGCCGTCATAGAGCACATCCACGCCGGTAACAACCCGAGACTCGGCTTCCCCCGCACTCCAGCGCCGGCGGCGAGGGCGAGGCGGCATCCTCTGGCCAACTGGCTGCCGAGGAGGATGGCCAGCCTTAGCTCCTCCTCCTCCGCCACCTCGGCCTCCCGCTCGTCCGGGTCCGCGCCGACGCAGTCGCCGCCACTTTGGCTGGTCAAGCGGGAGGCGGACACGCCGGTCCGCTCGCCACCACGGACAAGATCACGGGGCATCGTCATCAACGAGCCTCGCGCGTCATCGCCGCCCACTGGCCGTCTTCGCCTTCGCCAGCCGAAGCCGGAGCCGGCAGACTAGGCGGTTCCCGTCGACGAGGATGCCTTTGCCATGAAGATGGCGATGGAGCGATCCCTCCAGGACGCGGTGTCGCCGCCGCCGATGCCGGAGCCGGACATCCTCACCTGGTCCATGGCGGACTGGGTGCAGGCTGAGCAGCGCCGAGTTCAGCGTGTGTAGGAGGAGACCGAGCGCTAGACTAGCTCTCGCCGGGAGCGCGCCTATGAGGGCGCGTCGCTCGTCTTCCTCGACGGCAACGGTGACGAAGCCGACCCCTTGTACCAGCCGTGGAGGTGCGGCGACGCCGGCCAGGGCAGCTCCTGCCCATCGCAGTCGCTGAGCGACGACGACGGCAAGGCCGACCCCGGCTATGCTTCTACAGCAACTTCGGCATGTGAAGCAGCATCCAGCGGCATCGACATCGCGGCGGTCTTTTTAAGCTTTTTTAGTTATTATTAGCCTAAATGCAGTTAAAATTCGGTCGTTCTCCCGAATTCGATGTATTCGCCCTTTATTAATGAAAACCACATATATTCATCTAAAATTTATCAAGTTTGTTGAATTTTAGCCAAACACGAGAACTCGGTCTGAAAACGCGAGTGAAAAACTCAGCGTTTACATACCACCGAAAACTAATTTCGTCCAATAATAGTTACGTTCGAATTTCAAACCGGGAACGACAACGAGTGGGAACAACGAGTGGGGATGCTTTTAGTCTGTCTCTAGCGGCTGAACTGTTTTTGAACATTGCGGGCGTGTTTTTTCAGTCACGGCCTGGCAATGCCAGGTGAGCATGGCCACACGACAAGACAGCTTGGGTCAATTTCTACAGCTCGTTGGTTACCTGGGTCGTATGAGTTAGACCGAATGTACATTCTGTTTGGTTGCCTTCGACTTCTCTTTTATTGCACATAAGCAAGATAATAGTAGACGCAGTTTGGCGGAATCCAACGGATGATGTACTCCCCGTCCCAAAATAGATGTTTTAAATTTATCAATATCTGAATAAATTTATATATTAAATAGTGTGTAGATTCATCTAAAATTTGGTAAATTTAAGACATTTATTTTAGAAAGAAGAAAGTACTACTAGAGATTATCATTGATGGGGCCTATAACATTGAGACAAAAGCCGGTGGTTGGGGCTTCGTTGTCAGAAACACACACTGCCAAATTCATGGCTAAGGGGATGGTAAGATTCTGTTTTCCCCGAGTGCGACGCATGCAGAAATTCCTGCGTGGCTAAATTAAATAAAAATAATATAAAGTACTAACAAATTCAAAAATTAACCCTATTCAAAAACAAATTCAACCAGGATAACCCTTTTTTGCCACTCCCGCCAGCGCGGCGGCGCAGGCACATATGCAGCGCCATCTAGCGCTGCACGCCTGCCACGCTGTCTGGCTGGGGCCCGACGCCACACAACTGCCACGCTGGCTCGCGCATGCAGCGCCGTCAAGCCTGGCGCCGCATGCACGCCTGCTGCGCCTCTCGGGCTGGCGCGGCACGCCTTGGCACGCTGGCTCCACGGGCCCCAACAGCTTAAGTGCGGCGCCAGTCGGGGCGGCTCCGCACCCACCTATGCCGCGCCATGGTGGCTAGCGCCGCACGCCTGAAGCCCTTAAGGTCGCGCTGGGTCGGCCCAGCCCGACCCCTCTTCTCCCTTTCCTTCCTTTCCTCACCCCTCACCAACAGAGACATGGCGGCGGCTAGGGTTCATGCCCCCCCTCCTCTAATCCCTTTCCCAGTTGCTCAGATCTTGAAGAATCCCTCCGTGGATCTTGTTCTTCACGACATCATCCGGGTATTTCTCTAAAATTTGTCCAAGAAAACTCTCTATTTTGCCCTAATGTTGATGGTTTAGGGAAACCCTAGTTTATCCAAAAATGAAGATATATAGTTGATTTGTTGATTACTTAGAGGGAGAATAGATAAGATGGTAGTATGTTTATGTATAAGATGAGCTTTTAGTATGATTGAGGTTGGAAAATATGTAGGAATATAAATTTATAGTATGTTTGTTGTAGATAATAATATGGGAATATTCTTGCTTATTGTTAGTAGTAATTGGTAAGAATTTCTTATGTATATTTTAGTTATAATTTGTTGTTGTAATATACGTTAATACTAGAGTTTTTTGATATAGTAATCCTTCATATACTTGTTAGTTTCATACTAGGAAACTTCCATACTATGAATTCTCCATGTACTTGTTAGTTGTAAATTTTATAGAAAGAATTGTTCCCATTATTATATTTTTCTCATAACTATTGGAACCTTGGTCACATAGAGATGCTCATATAGAAATAATTGTTTTTATATTTTGCTCTCATAGATGCTCACATATTTACTTGTACTTTTTTTAATTATCTAGAATGTCGGACTCGGAAGAGGAAGAAACCCGTACACCACCCCATGTATAAATCGGGTTCGTCGAAGGCATGTCGCTTCTTGAGCCGGAGTATAATAAGGTTCACCATGGCTACATTCTTGCCGAGGGGGTCAAGGTAAGAAAAATGAACCCTCCAAATCATTATGTGTTTCTAAAGTTGGATGGACATGTTATAATCGAGCTTCTATGTGTGCAGCATCTTGTTCCCCTACGACTAAGGCATCACGGGCATTTCCAAGAGATGATGCGGTATGATGATCGGTACATGGTGCACATCAAAGAGCTAGGATTTCTCCCATTCATCCATATGGTCAAACGTGGTTCACCGCACATGAACCATGCCGCCATCACCGCGCTCGTCGACCGGTGGAGGCTTGAGACGCATAGTTTTCACCTTCGTGCCGGTGAGATGACCGTCACTCTACAGGACATGTCCATGATCCTTGCACTCCCTATCCAGGGGGATCCACTGTGCATTAACACAGGCTCCGACGGCTGGCGTGAGAGAATATGTGCCCTTACCGGTGGTAAGTGTCCTGGTGACACTATAAACTCAAATGGGGAGAAATTGAGAGTCACAACCGGGGCTACTTTCAAGTGGATAGCACAAAACTTTAGTACATGTCCTGAGAATTCTAGTGAGGATGAGATTATTATATATGCCCGTGTGTATGTGTGGTATGTCATCACGAAGACTATATTTCCTGATGGTAAGGGCAACATGGCTCACTAGCACTGGCTGAAGGCCTTAACTGTGATAGATAAAAAATGGAGCTGGGGTTCGGCGGCATTGGCCTTCTTGTACCGGCAGGTAATGGGGTGTTTCTATTGTTCCCCTCTTTACATATGCTCTTCCAACTTATGCATGACTAAGTTTGTTTGCTTTCTTGCGTAGCTGGACGAGGCTTGTCGAAGGACTGGGGCTAAGGCTTATATCGGTGATCCGTTGCTACTCCTCTCGGTGTGGATGTGGGAACACTTTCCAGTTGGTAGGCCAAAACATATGCCTTCCAAACCCTATAGTGATGGCGGGGAAAGGTTGAAGTGGCCCACATGGGCTTACAACTGGGACGTGGTCTCAAAGCCTCCAACCGACCTACAAAACGCGTACCTGAGGTACACCAATGAGTTTGACAACCTTCTCCCAGAGCAAGTAAGAATTTCTGAACATACACCGTTTAGCATTCCTTTCAAGTGCTCTTCTCATTGAACTATCTTGTTTGCGATTAAGGTTGTATGAGAGGTATATGGTGCTAGGGACAATTTTGGTTGCGAGAAGTTCTGTCTTAACCCACAGTGCGATGCGAAACGCAATCTTTGGTATATGGAGTGCCCCATGTTATGCATGTGCGTTGTTGAGCATTATATGCCGCAGCGGGTTATGAGACAGTTTGGTCTCTATCAGGCTACCCCTCCGGATTGTCAGGACATCGACGAAGCTCTTCATTGGTAAGAATTGGTTCTATACATGTTTTTGAAGACAATGTATGATAGTTGTGTTTGCTAAAAAAGTTGCGCTTTGTTCACGTATAGGTTGGACAGGCTTAAGAGCAAGAAGACCGTCTGGGGCAAGATTTATCAGAAACACGTAGCTAGATTTCTTTTATGTGTGAGAGAAGCTAAGAAATCAAAAAGAATGGCCGCAAAACCCCATTGTGAGGATGCTTTCAGCGAGTACCTCCATTGGTTTCTAGAGAACACTCGTGTGAAGATCCTACTGGATGCATATCCGGAAGATATATTGGAAGAGCCATTGCCTGCGTGGGACGAGCTGAGGAACCTTGAGTACAACCAAGATGTAAGAGAAGGGCGGCAAACCTCCTTTGCCCCCGTGATGAACTTTGTGGTATGTCGGTAGTTCATGTTCCCGTTACTATCTTTGTTGGATTTGTGTATTATGTGTCATTGATTTGCTTGCAATGCAGCGCACGAAGGTCCAGAAGCAGGCGGATGAGTTGGAGGGCGCTTTGGAGTTCCCAAGGGATGAGGAGGGCAATACTAAGTTAAGGGATTTCGTTAGGAAGTAGGCACAAAATCTACGACGCTTCGCAAACTTGCTTGGTTGTCGGGATCCCGAGGTTGTTGCAATGTCGTCCAAGCAACCGGAAAAGTCCACTTCACAAGAGGAAAGCAGCCCCGACGATGAGCGATCTTCCACAGTAAGAGATAAACTTGCGGCGATGACATCTTTGTTGAATCACCATGTATGAATCTAATGAGATCATTGCTCTTATTGTACCTAAGACGAAGACGAGGCCGTGCCAGACGACATGTCATTGGAGAAGTATCAACAAAAGGTACGGTCCGCAATCAAGCTAAGGCCAAGAAATCGTCCTATTGTCGAGTCTGATCCCGAGGACGAGCCACGACAGAAGATTGCTCCGAGGAGACGAGGCAAGAGCAAGCGTGCTAGAAAGTAGTTGCTAGAAAGTAGTAGTTCGATGTTGATTGAGACTATGTTGGTTCTATGACAATGTTGTTTGAGACTATGTGATGTTAATCCTATGACAATGTTTGAGACTATGTTGTTTGAGACTATGTGATGTTGACAATTTTTGAGACAATGTTGCTAGAAAGGAGTTGTATGAGACAATGTTGCTAGAAAGGAGTTGTATGAGACAATGTTGCTAGAAAGGAGACAATGTTTGAGACAATGTTCTATGACAGACTAGTAAGAAGTGCTGCACCAGTATATTCCTAGGCCTGCAGCACCAGGCGCTGCTTCCTCCCAGGTCTGCCGCGCCAGGCGCCGCACCCTCCCAGGTCTGCCGCGCCAGCCCGCGTGGCGTCGCACCCTTCCTAGGGGTCCTTGTCGATTTGGCAGGAGAAATCCTTGCCGCGCCAGGACGCGCTTGGCGCTGTAGCTGCAGGTGCAGCGTCGTGTGTGATGGCGCCGCACGCTTCCCTAGGTCCTTGTCGATTTGGCGGGAGAAATCCTTGCCGCGCCAGGATGCGCCTGGCACTGCTACTATACCTGCTGCGGCGTCGGCGATGGCGCCGCATGCTTCTGGCCTGCCGCGCCAGCCTGCGTGGCGTCGCAAGCTTTCCAGGACTCCTCCTATCGAATTGACAGGAGGTTTGCTTGCTGCGCTAGGATCCGCGTGGCGCAACTGTTGTACGTGCAACGTCGTGGCATCTGGCACCACAGGCTTTCCAGGACTCCCCGTGGCATATGGCGCCGCAGTTGTACGTGCCACGCTGTGGTATCTGGCGCCGCACGCTTTTGGCCTGCCATCATTGTCAACCATCACACATCACACACATACATTAGTAAGTGTCTGATCAACATCACACATACATGAGTAAGTTTCTGATCAACCATCACACATACATGAGTTCACCAATCACACATCAGACATGATTCGAACATCACACATAGTTCACCCATCACACATAGTTCGAACATCACACTAAGTTCACCCATCACACTAAGTTCACACACAAATAATGATAACACGTCTTCGACATCACGAAATAGAGCACTTGCTAGTACGCGAGCTCCCGGATACATACTCAAAGTCTAGAGCAGAGGCCCTTTTCCCTTCTTCTTCCCCTCTTCATCTTCCTCCATGGAATGCCATGCCGTTCGACGCAGCCTTTCCCTCTCCGCATCACGATCCTCATTATCGAGGCGCTTCTGTTCCTCCTCTTTCTTGCAGAGCTCTTCATCATGTTGCTTGCGCTTCTTCGCCATCTCCTCGTCACGCAGTCCTTCGTAGTAGCGCCTTCTTTTTATGGCAAAATCGATCTCTTGGATAGTCCTGTTGGATTGAGGTTGCTCGAGATCTATCCAAGTGTAGTACATGCATACCGGATGGGGGTACTACAAGAAAATAGTGCATGTTAGAGGCTATGGTATGGAATAGTTGGGACACATGAAGAACTAAATGCGTTGTGCATACCAGTGGAGTGTCGTATGGGTTGTGGATACGCTCGGGAGAGCGATTGTAGTTGGCACACATGAAGAACTTCTTTCCCAACTATCAGAATAGTAGTCTTGGGACTGCTTAACAGTGCAATCGGTTCCACACCAACAAATAGGAACCTCCTTTCCATGGGCCTCAGAAGTACGAAACGCCTTCCATTGCTTTTCCTCTTGGTCGGCGCAAGGTGGCCTAGCATTGGCCCTCCTCTTCCTATCTTCATCTTCCTTCTCCTTTTTCCTCTTCCTCTCTTCCTCTTCCTTCTCTTTTTTCCTCTTCCTCTCCTCTTCCTCTCCTCCTCTTCCTTCTTCCTCTTCACCTCGTCCTTTTCATCCTTCTTTTTAGCCAAGTCACGAGCAAGTTGAACTACCGAATCAAATTCCTTCCTCTTCTTCTCTTCGTCGGCTTCCTTCCTCTTCCTCTCTTCCTCTTCCTCAGCTTCCTTCCTCTTCCTCTCTTCCTCTTCCCCAGCTTCCTTCCTCTTCCTCACCACCTCCATAGCGTCTGCCCAGTACTTCGAGTAGTTCACACCTTCCCCATCATTGTCCTTTTTGGGTTGAGTCGCCATACCTATTATAAGAATGAAAGATATAAGTTAGTTAAGTAAGCATGAAGGTGAAAATTTGGAACAAGATATGTAAAAAACATGTCACTATATAAGAATATACATACGGGAATGGTCCATTTAGGTATGTAAACATGCTTTTCCGATTAGGAGCTTGTTGTCTAGGAACTTGTTGTGAACGACCTCTAGTAAGCCCAAGTTGCCTCCCTCTTTGTTGCCTAGGAATTTGTTGGCTACTTCTCGGTTGGCTAGGAATTTGTTGGCTTGGACCACTTTGCTGGCTACTTCTTGGTTGGCTAGGAATTTGTTGGCTTGGACCACTTTGTTGGCTACTTCTTGGTTGGCTTGGACCACTTTGTTGGCTACTTCTTGGTTGGCTAGGAATTTGTTGCCTTGGACCACTTGTGCTTGCTTCATTTCCCTTTGCCCTCTTCCCTTGTGTTGCACAAATCCGTGCATTGTGTCCTTCACCACTACACTTCCCACAACGAGATCTCTCACGAGGTTCTTGAAATTGGTCGTTTCCCGATTCCCGTGCACCGACACGTCCCCATTCGTCCATGTCACTTCTAAAACGCTTTGTCTTGCGTCTACCACGTTTAATGACCTTCCATTCCGGATGGGGCCATAGTTGGAGTCCATGGTACTCTGGCCATTGTGATTGGTCAAGGTATGGATGAAATCTAGGAGCCCATGTATCTTTCGTCTTCATGATAGAGAACTCGGACTCTCTAACGGTGCGCTCGTGATTATAATCCACATGGCGTTTTCGAGACGCACATAGCAAGTGATAACAAGCTAGATGGAGAAACAACGGCCTTCCGCATGTGCAATCACAATCCCTTAGAGAGACCTTAAAGGCTCGGCCTCCATGTTGGACACCATCCGAAGTGGTTCCTCCAGGCTCGACCACCTGGTAAATGAGCTCGTCGTTATCAAAAACTGTGGCAACTTGGGAGTCCGCTTTCCTTGACTGAAATGTCCTCCAATCGTCAACCCTGGGTGGGAACTCGTACTTGTACTCCTTGTTTTGTCCCGCAGTTTGCTTATCGGTTTCAAGTGAGTAGTTCAGAAAATACCCATTTAGCTTGTCAAATGTGTATTGAACTATTACAGTGACGGGAAATGCTGACACCTTTAAGAACCTTGTTGAAGGCCTCTGCCATGTTGCTTGTCATTTGACCATACCTCCGGCCATCCTCATCATAAGCCCGTGCCCACTTGTCCCGGAGTTGAATGTGCTTATTGAGAAACTCTTGACCCTTGGAATCGAGTTTTTTGTTGTTCCGCAATCTGAGATATAGATTTGTGAAACGTCGGTCGTGAAAGCAAGACAACAATCTTGAAGATCATCAACCAACTCCTTGCTCTTATATGCCCTATAGAAGTTGGAACAAAAATGTCTCATGCACCATCGGTGGTGTAAAGGAGGATTGATACGTCGGAAACGTATCTATAATTTTTGATGTTCCATGCTTCTTAGTATCTACTTTGCTTTGCTTTTTCTACACTTTGAGGTGCGTTTTATATGTTTTCTAGTACTAACCTATTAACAAGTTGCCACAGTGCCAGTTGCCTGCTTTCTGCTATTTTTGGTTTCAGAAAAGCTAGTAAATAAATATTCTCGGAATTGGACGGGACAAAAGCCAAATTCAATAACTTTCCGTGGGGAACAAGAAGTCCAGAGGGGAGGCGGAGAGGCGTGCCAGGGCAGCCACACCCCCCTAGGCGTGGGTGGGCCCTGCCCCACGCTTAGGCAGGGTGTGGGGCCCCTGGCCACCGCCTCGGCCTCCCCCTTCGCCTATAATAAGCCACCGATGCAGAAACCCTAAGCACCCGATCAAATCTCCACGAAACCTTCTATAGCCGCCGCCACAATCGATCCCTAGATTGGGGGGATCTGAAGTTCTTCCCGGCACCCTGCCGGAGGGGAGATCATCCCGGAGGCCTTCTTCTCTGATATGATGCATGAGTAGTTCCACCTTGGACTATGGGTCCATGTAGTAGATAGATGGTTGTATCTCCTCCTTTGTGCTTTCATGTATAGATCTTGTGAGCTCCGTTCATGATCAAGATCTAATCTATTTGTAATCATGCATGTTGTGTTTGCGGGGATCCGATGGATATTGAGATTATTATGTTGGATTGATTAATGGTTTTGTCTTTATGATTCTATCATGTCTGTGTTGTTTGTGATCTTGCATGCTCTCCATTGTTAGTAGCTATCTTGGCCAAGTAGTTGCTAGTGACTCCAAGAGGGGGTATTTATGCTTGATAGTGGGTTCATGCCTCTAGTTTCCAAGGGAAGTGACAGAAATCTCTTTGGTTGTAGATGTTTTGTTGCCACTAGGGAGAAAACAACAGTCTCTTACTCATGGAACATGTGGACTATTTACCTTACACACTTTTCTTAAAGCAGTTGTCTGTTGCTTGCAACTTAATACTGGAGGGGGTTCGGATGATAACCTGAGTGTGGACTTCTAGTCATAGATGCAGTTGGATGGCAGTCTATGTATCTTGTTGTATTTCCCAATCGAATCTCATAGGATCTTTTTGACTAGTAATTGCATCGTTATGCCTTGCTCAGTTCCTGTCAATTGCCCTGCTGTAATTTGTTTACCCTTCATGTCATGTTGTTTATCTAAGGAGACCACCTCTAGTGAACTATGGACCCCGGTCCAATCTTTACCATTGATACATCTTCCATTGTTACTTTTTTACTTGTTGCAAACCATTACCTTCCCTACCGTACGTTTAATCCTTTGTTACAACAAACCGGTGAGCTTGACAACCTCACTGATTCGTTGGGGCAAAGTCTTGAGTTTGTGTTGTGCAGGTCTCCGTGTTGCTTGCAACACCTGTGTGACGTTTCATTCCTCCTTCTGGTTCGATAACCTCTATCTCTACTAAGGGAATCCTTGTTGCTATGCTCATCACACCTTGCTCTTGGGGTTTCCAACGAAGTGCTCCACGTCAAGCACCATCAACAAGTTTTCTGACGCCGTTGTCGGGGAGGCTAAGGACTTCTTCACAAGGTGAGTCCTTCACTTCCTTTCTCTTTACTTTGTTTTTAGTTTTCTTTGTTTCTTTTGCTTGGTTTTGTTTGCCTCTTTAAAAAAAACAAAAAAAATTAGTCTAGTTTGGTTTGCTTGCTTTATTCAAAAACACAAAAAAATAGTTCCTACTCTAGTTGCCACCTTTCCCTAGATCACCATGTTGTTCCCCAAGTTCGCCCTGAAAGATCTTGCAATAGGTAGTGGCTCCATAATTGGGAAAGATAATATTGAAGAATTTTTTTAATCATGTTAGCAAGAATGAGGATATTAAGGATAAATCTATAGCAGAGCTTTCTACTAATTATGAGATTGCTGCATCTTCTTTAGTTCATATGTTGGCGGCTAGGTTTGTTAGCCTTAACCCCTTCATACAATTCTTGTTCCTAAAACTAAAAGAAGAAACTGCTAAAAAGAGAGAATTCATCCTTGGAACTTTATCAAAATAATTTCATGATGTTGCTAGGGAAGCCAAAAAGGTCTTTGAGCATTTCAATATGCTAGGCTCAAGTATATATGTTGTGGGTATTTCTGATAAAACTAAGCCTAGATATGAATTTAAGATACCCATACCCTTTAAGCTTGTTGGAATGCATGAAGCTTTTGAAAATAATTTTGATTGGATTGCCCCTGAAAATATTTTTGATGAAAGTAGTAGACCAAAGAGAGATGAGAAGGGATCCTCCAAAACCTATTTGGATGAGATACCTTTCATAGTTGAAGATTTTGCAAGTATTGATGTTAATGCTTCCTCATTTGAAAATACTTGATTCTTCTTGCTTCTTGTGCCTAACTTAAAGACGTTAAAGAAAAGTACTTGTTGGGAGATAACCCAAGAGTTTCCTTGAGTCTTGGAAGTTATTACTTCAGTAATGACCTCTCCTTATCCTGTTTGTTTGCTTTTTGTGCCAAGAATGACCTCTAATGAGAGGGAAGTAAGATTTGGGGAGTTGCTGTCCAGAAATAGATTTCTGTCCTCCACCATAAATATTCATGAGTAGTTTCTGTAACTCGGATTGAGCTCAAAATTTACGAATAAATCCCCCAGTATGTTATCTAACTTTTGTTAGTTCAACACTTTTTAATTTGAGCAACAGAAGATGTTCGAAAAAATCGGTTTCTACTTGCTGGTCTATTTTGACAGATTTCTACCATTATTTGCATTTGCTTTTTATTGATTCCTTTTTGAGTTCTATTTTGGGGAATTGAGCTTTTTGAAGGAGTTTCTATAGTAGCTTGTAGTTTTAGTGAAAATCCTTGATGTTCCAAAGCTTTGCCAGAGGTATAATATCTTTTGAATAAACTAATGTTGCTAATGAAGATTGTGTGAAGTTTTGTATGAAGGAAAAACTTCATGTGTAGAGAGAGAATGATGCAATGAGCTGAAGAATGGACAAAAGCTCAAGCTTGGGGATGCCAACATGGTGTAACCCCAAGAAATATCCAAGAGGTACAAGCGTCAAAGCTTGGGGATGCCCAAGGCATCCCCTTCTTCATCAATAAAAAGCTCAGGTCTGTCTAGACACTTCATTTATATTGTTTCATGCACAGTTGTGTTGTTCTTGGAGCGTCTTAGTCTTCGTTTGCTTTGCTTAGGTTGTTTAGTTTTCTTGAATAAAGTAGTTTGTACCCCCGTTCTCGCTGTGTTGTTTTACAAATAAGTTTGCTTGGTGTTGGAAAGGAGTAGTAAGTTCTTGCTTATAAGTGCAAGAGGAGCTTGCATTGACTGTGACTTAGACTTTAGCATGACATGCTAAGTGTTGTTTTGACCTTATGCTTAGTGATTATTGTTGTAGCATATATTGTTCCAAACAATTAGGATTGCTTAGGGTGCCTTGAGTAAATTATGCATTGTTTTAGCATGCAAAAGCATAGTATTGTGGTATTCTCCTTTGATGCTTTGCTTGGGTTGACTTGGCACATGCTCACACCATGTTATGACTATGACAAGTCACCATTAGCCTCTATGATCATTTATTCCTTGACTTGTAGTACCACTCTATGCTTTGATTAGTAATGCTTTGTTGCTCTGCATGATTATGGCCATTATGCTCTCTTAGTTGGTTGCTCCCAGTCTTTTGCTAGCCTCAACTTCTATGAGTAAGCTCTACTCATGCTTCCAACTCCCAAGAAACCAAGTTTTTCCAAAGTGTCCACTATAAACTCCTATGCATGGTGTGTTACACCATTCCAAGTATATTCTTGTTTTCAGCTATCTTCCAATTAAAAATTATTTTGTTATGTGAAAAATTAGTGATTAAAGCCCTCACAAACTTGATGGCACACTTTATATTCTTTGCCCCTAATAAACTTGAACCATTGTGACGTCTATGTTGTATATGCTTGCACTTATATGTTGGAATTAGCAGAACCATGTTGTCATGGGGAACGTTTTCAACATTGCACTTGTACTTTGTACTCAGTTGATATCATGCTCTTTTGTCTATGGATGTCACCGGTGTGAAATAAAGAGGATGCTTGTAAGTCCATGGAGTTTGTATTCTGTGTTAGAGAAACGCCTGGGCCGCTAGCCTAAGCCATGCCTAATCATGGTGAAAACTTGCAGCATCATCATAGTGAGATATCTATGAAGCATCCTCAATAAAAAGCTGTGCATATAGTAAATAAAAAGATCGCCGAGATGCTCATTGTCTGCTTGCCTTGTCATTTTGGTTATGGGAAAGTTCTTGTACCATGTGCAAGGGGTACCCCGTTGGCGGTTCTCTATGATATGCAAATACTTACAATGACAAGAACTTACCTATGACTGAAGTTGAGTAGTATGAGGTGTGGCCCTCGTATTCAAGGGACTTGAGATTGCCAACTTATACTTTGTCAAGCATATACTCCATAGTTAGTTCACTTTAACCTTAATCACTTCAAGATGCTTATGATAGGGGCAATGAGGGCTGAAAGCTAACAAGTACCATAATTTTTGGAAGCTCTTTTTGAAACTTGAAATCCCTGCTTCCTTTACAAAAAGGCCTTTCTTCCACCATTATTGAGTCTCCACCTTTTACCTTTAGGCACCATTAAGAGAGCATAGTTGTCATTTTGTATGCAGTGTTCCAAAGCTTATTGATTGATGCATATTGTGATATTACTTGTTCTTGTGCTATTTGTTTCTAGTCACCCTTGTGAACTTTGAAGGTGTCATATGAATCTATTTGCTACTCTATGAGGGACAAGCTGTTTACCACTATGCTATGTTTTCTGTATGTGAAACAAACAAATGTTTTTCAATGCATGTTATTCATGATCGTTGTTTGTAGCCTTTCATGTTGCATGCATAGTTACTATGTCCTATTGTTAGAACTCCATCTTTCATGCACATGTTTAGAGTTCTTTGATCCCGGCTTTCAATGCTTGCAAATGGTTAGATCTTCATTGTGAAGGTGCATGTCACCTAAAAAATTATACGTTTATCACTTACCTACTCGAGGAAGAGCAGGAGTTAATCTTGGGGATGCTTGATACGTCGGAAACATCTCTATAATTTTTGATATTACATGCTTGTTAGTATCTACTTTGCTTTGCATTGTCTACACTTTGAGGTGCTTTTTACATGTTTTCTGGTACTAACCTATTAACAAGTTGCCACAGTGCTAGTTGCATGTTTTCTACTGTTTTTGGTTTCAGAAAAGCTAGTAAAGAAATATACTCGGAATTGGATGGGACAAAATCCAAAGTCAATAAATTTCCGTGGGGAACAAGAAGTCCAGAGGGGAGACGGAGAGGCGTGCCAGGGCAGCCACACCCCCTAGGCGCGGGTGGGCCCTGCTCCGCGCCAAGGCAGGGTGTGGGGCCCCTGGAGACCGCCTCGGCCTCCCCCTTTGCCTATAAGAATCCCCGATGCAGAAACCCTAAGCACCCGATCAAATCTCCACGAAACCTTTTGTAGTCGCCGCCACCATTGATCCCTAGATCGGGGGGATCTGAAGTTCTTCCTGGCACCCTGCCAGAGGGGAGATCATCCCGGAGGCCTTCTTCTCCGGTATGATGCGTGAGTAGTTCCACCTTGGACTATGGGTCCATGTAGTAGCTAGATGGTTGTATCTCCTCCTTTGTGCTTTCATGTATAGATCTTGTGAGCTCCGTTCATGATCAAGATCTAATCTATTTGTAATCATGCATGTTGTGTTTGTGGGGATCCGATGGATATTGAGATTATTATGTTGGATTGATTAATGGTTTTGTCTTTATCATTCTATCATGTTTGTGTTTTTTGTGATCTTGCATGCTCTCCGTTGTTAGTAGCTATCTTGGCCAAGTAGTTGCTAGTGACTCCAAGAGGGGGTATTTATGCTTGATAGTGGGTTCATGCCTCTATTTTCCAAGGTAAGTGACAAAAATCTCTTCGGTTGTAGATGTGCTATTTCCACTAGGGAGAAAACAACGATCTCTTGTTCATGGAACATGTGGACTATTTACCTTACACACTTTGCTTAAAGTAGTTGTCTGTTGCTTGCAACTTAATACCGGAGGGGGTTCGAATGATAACCTAAAGGTGGACTTCTAGTCATATATGCAGTTGGATGGCGGTCTATGTATCTTGTTGTATTGCCCAATCGAATCTCATAGGATCTTTCTGACTAGTAATTGCATTGTTATGCCTTGCTCAGTTCCTGTCAATTGTCCTGTTGTAATTTGTTTACCCTTCATGCCATGTTGTTTATCTAAGGAGAGCACCTCTAGTAAACTATGGACCCCGGTCCAATCTTTACCATTGATACATCTTCCATTGTTACTTGTTTACTTGCTGCAAACCATTACCTTCCACACCATACGTTTAATCCCTTGTTACAGCAAACCGGTGAGCTTGAGAACCTCACCGATTCATTGGGGCATAGTCTTGAGTTTGTGTTGTGCAGGTCTCCGCGTTGCTTTCAACACCTGTGTGACATTTCCTTCCTCCTTATGGTTCAATAACCTCGGTCTCTACTGAGGGAAGACTTACTGATGTGCTCATCACACCTTGCTCTTGGGGTTTCCAACAAAGTGCTCCACGTCAAGCACTATCAAGGATGCCCGGGAATGTCAATCGTCACCGCGTTGAGAATTCCTTGATGGCGATCTGAGATGACACATATTTCCCTATCAAGAGGTAATACCTTCATTATCAAAAGACGGAAGAACCACTCCCTATTAACATTGGTCTCCGCCTCTACCAAAGCACAAGCCAAGGGAAGCAACCGTTGTTTGCATCATTTGCTATTGCAATCAAGAGAGTGCCACGGAACTGCCCGGTCAAGAAGGTGCCATCCACGGAGATTACCGGTCTACAATGTTCGAAGCCCCTCACGCATTGCTCGAATGCCCAAAAAGCACGCCCAAATATTCGAACATTTCTTTCATTACAAACCATCGTTTCGGTGTCATATGGCTCAACCACATGAACCATGCCCAGGTTAGCATCGGCCATTGCTAACAACAACCTAGGGATTCAGCTGTATGGTTCTTCCCAACCACCATACAACATATTGAATGCGGCTTGCTTCGTCTTCTATGCCTTCCCATACTTCACCTCATAGTGAAGATTTCTTCCACGAACTCCATGACCATCTTGATGGTCATTGTCGGAAGTGAAGAAATTTGGTTTGAAAGCCTAAAGGCGAGGAACTCAGAGGTCAGCTGTCGGTGCTCGTGCTTCACATCTTTGCCATCCACCCTTTTTCCATGGCACATGTGCGTTGACACACAACTTGAAATGCGCCAATCGCCCCCCTGTATGGTCTTGCCCGCACAATCCAAGGACAACCATCATCCTCGCATTTAACCGTGTAACACTTCTTCACGTCGGAGTGAACCACCGTGAAAGGACGATGATACCTAATAGAGAAGTCCTTGATCCATTGCTTAAGTTCCAACAATGTGGAAAACCTCTGTCCTTTTGAAATCCCATTCTTCTCGTGACTAACATCCTGATAGGAAGTTGGCCTTGGTCCAAGCACTACACCCTTGCCGCCATCAACCGTGGCTTCATCCGCTAGACTAAGATCACGAAACAAGGGTACCCGATGATCCCTACCCAATACCTTCTCATGCACTTCGGCCTCATCCTTAGTGAACCCCTCCTCATCAATTTCTTCATCGGGACCATCCTCATCCGAGTCTGATGCATACATTCGAGAATACAGGATGTCATGATCCATGTTCACTCGTGTATGATATAATTCCAAATTTCCAATAGTGTTGTCACAAAGCTCAACCTCACTCTCACTATCCCCATACTCATCATTCTCCTCTTCCAATGCTTCATCGTGGTTCTTTGAAATAGGGCTCAAAGATATCCTCAATTCATCTTGTTGGGTCAAAGGAGGCTCAGTCAATTCCTCTTGATTCATGGGTGGAGGACTCTGAGCTTCATATGGGGAGGCAACCGGTATGATACTCCTTTGCATATTACCATCAACCTTTTTCATGGCAAATAACTCAAGAGCTTTGTCTGTGATTCGGACACCACTTCCTTGTATGCAAACCAACGTTGCTCCGAGCTGATACGCACCAATGGTTGTGCATCCCAAATCCCACATTGTGCCTACCCTCCAACTCAACAACATCACTAGGATCCATCCAATTCAAATCTACCCGAACTTGTTTCAACACCTCCGCATAGTTTGGACTACGATCAAACACCAAGTCAATCTCATTCGGGTCCGGCTCAATATTGCCTCTCAAGAAAGCTTCATTGTCCATATGATGAACATGGACAATTCTAGCCATCCCGAAAATAAATATAAGAACATAACGGTAGATAAATTCAATAAGTATCTATGCCAAAATTTACACTAACAGCAAGATCATACAACCATACCCTAACCCTAACCCTAACAATTTTATCTATACACATGAAGGTTTAATATACCAGTCCTAACTCTATATATCAACCAAACACCTCATTGCTCCATACAAATTTACATATCCAATTGGTGGGGCCTAGCATTTGGAGGAATTTCTCAATCTAGGGACAAATAACTTAAAAAAAATTGGATGAAATTGAGGGAGAAGAGGAGAATACCTTGGTGAGGCGATTGGGGAAGAAATCCCCTAAGTTTTTCTTCAAATGTTGGGGTTTTGAGTGGAGATTGGGGAAGAATAAGCCCTAGCCGCCGCCATTCCTTCTTGAGTGTGGTGAGGGGAAAGGGAAATGGAGAAGAGGGTCGGACTGGGCCGACCCAGCGCCACCTTAAGGGTTCCAGACGTGCGGTACCAGCCACCATGGCGCGGCACGTGTGGATGCGGCGCCACCCCGACTGGCGCTGCACTTAAGCTGCTGGGGCCCGTGGAGCCAGCGTGTCAAGGCGTGCCGCGCCAGCCCGAGTGGCGTAGCAGGCATTCATGCAGCACTTGGCTTGACAGTGCTGCACACGCGAGCCAGCGTGGCAGCTGTGCGGCGCCGGGCCCTAGCCGGACAGCATGGCAGGCGTGCGGCGCCTTCCTAGCTGGCGCTGCACAATTGCATGCAGCGCCATGCGGGCGGGAGTAGCAGAAAAGGGTTATCATGGTTGAATTTATTTTCAAATAGGGTTACTCTTTGAAATGGTTACGACTTTGGGTTATTTTTATTTAATTTACCTCCTGCGTGCGAGGAACCAGTGCATGCAACAACTGTTGGAATTTGGGTGTGGGCCTTGGCCCATAGCCTAATTCAAATTCTGAAATTCTCATGGCCGATTCATGCCTAGCAAGGGATGGCACCAAAGTTTAGTCCCACCTTGCTAGTGTGGAGGGAGTTGAACCAATATATATAGTGGAGTGTTTCACTACCTCCTAAAGAGAGTGAAGAGGAGTGGCATACATGCGTGCTCCTCCTCCGTCGCCTGCCTCGCCACGCCACGCCTCGCTTGGTCACGACGCGCGCGTGCGCCGCGGTTTGTGGAATTGTGCCTCGGTGTCGATCTTATCTTTTTGTTGCTCAGGAAAATTATTGTGCGAGTTATTTTCTGCCAGCCGTTTCCGGTCTTTCCGGAAACGTGGGCTATTACTACTCGGACGTGGGTTGCACCCCACGTCTTACTCGGCAGGTGCTATATATAAATGGCCTCAGGCGAAAACCCTAATACGAGTTACACACATCTCTATGCCTGCACAACTTTGCCTCTACACCTTCTCCATCCCCTCCTCCGGCGTGCACCGGACGACGGGATAGTAGGCCTATGGAACCACCGCCTCTCGTGAACCTGTATGGGTGAGGGGCGATCAGGTTTTTGGGGAGCGCGTCTGCGCGACTACTGACGGCATCATGTCGACCGACCACTCCTTCCCCGACGAGGACTTCTTCCCGAACATCAGCAGCCTCTACATCAACGACATAGCTGATGACACTGGTGTCAACGCGAACCTTAACCCCAACCCGAACGCGAACTCGATTCCTCCTCCAGCACCGTACTTAATTTGTTCCTATCTAGTTCAGTTTCTGTTACAGTTTCTTGTACTAGCTTTTGGAATAGATGCGATCTGCTTATTCTGGTTGAATGTGATCTGTTCGTCTATTCTGCTAGTATACATGATTAGGTTAATTCCTGCACTTATAGTCATGTTTTACTATTGCTTATTTCAGATTAAATATTATGGTAATTTGCTTATATTTTCAACAATCCAAAAACCTGATTATAGGCAACTGAATTCAACTGGTTTAGCCGCGGCTACAAGGCCGCCTCCCTTTGACGGTGTCAACTATAAGAGATGGCGCACGAGAGCATTTCTATGGTTGAAAAACCTAGGCTGCTATAGCGCCACTCTTGGCAAACTTGAAGGAGACCTTTCTCCTGTTCAGGAGGAAGCGTTTCAGAAAGTTGACACCATGTTTATGGGGGCTTTGTTCAATATTCTTGGTGACAACATTGTTGACACCTATATGTCATTTGATAATGGCAAGGATGCATGGGATGCACTCGGCGCCAAGTTTGGTGTTTCGGATGCTGGCAGTGAACTATATATTATGGAGCAATTCTATGACTACAAGATGACTGATGACCGTCCCATCGTGGATCAGGCTCATGAGATACAGTCCCTTGCCAAAGAACTCGAGCAGTTCAAGTGTACCTTACCGGACAAGTTCGTGGCCGGAGGCATTATTGCCAAGCTTACTCCTTCTTGGAGGAACTTTGCTACCTCTCTGAAACATAAGAGACAGGAGTTTTATGTTTCGGATCTCTTCATGTCGAAGAAAAGGCGAGAGCAAAAGATACACATCCTCGAGGCTTTGACGGAAGTTCTAGCGCACATGTAGTGCAGAAAAATAACTTCCAGTCCCACAAGTTCAAGAATAAGAACAGGTCTGATGGCAAAGGAAAGTTTGATGGCAAAAACAAGGCCGCGCAGACTACCAACTTCAAGAAATAGTGGCAAGCGTTCACATGGAAATAGTGGCAAGTCCGCTAATGTTGATCTTGGTGATACTGATATGAAGGATGCTGGGTATGGTATATTTCCTATTGTTCTTTCAGTTTGTAATTCACCTGAATGGTGGATAGACACTGGTGCAAATATACATGTATGTGCTGATATTTCCATGTTCTCTTCTTATCAGGTCGAACGGGCTGGCTCCATGCTGATGGGAAATGGCTCACGTGCTTATGTTCAAGGTGTTGGTACGGTGGATCTGAAGTTTACTTCGGGGAAGATCGTATAGCTGAAGAATGTGCAGCACGTTCCCTCCATCAATAAGAATCTTGTCAGCGGATCTCTTCTATGTCGAGATGGTTTTAAGTTAGTCTTTGAGTCCAATAAAGTTGTAATTTCTAAGTGTGGACAATTTGTTGGAAAGGGTTATGAGTGCGGAGGCTTGTTCCGCTTATCTTTGTTAGACTTATGTACTCAAGTTATTAATCATGTTTGCAATGATAGTGAATCCAATATTTGGCATTCACGACTTTGTCATATTAATTTTGGGTGCATGACGCGGCTTGTCGATATGAATTTAATTCCAAAATTTACCACTATCAAGAGTTCCAAGTGCCAAGTGTGTGTGCAAGCTAAGCAACCTCGCAAGTCTCACAAGACTGCTGAGGTACGAGATTTGGCACCACTGGAACTAATACATTCAGATCTTTGTGAGATGAATGGTGAGTTGACAAAAGGTGGAAAGTGATATTTCATGACTTTAATTGATGATTCCACTCGATACTGTTATGTGTACCTTCTAAAATCTAAAGATGAAGCTTTTAATCACTTCAAAATCTATAAAGCTGAATTAGAAAACCAATTTGATCGAAAGATTAAGCGACTTCGGTCTGATCGTGGTGGAGAGTATTTTTCCAACGAATTTGATTCTTTTTGTGCAGAGCATGGTATTATCCATGAGAGGACGCCTCCCTACTCACCTTAGTCAAATGGGGTGGCCGAAAGAAAGAACCGTATTCTAACTGATTTGGTTAACGCCATGTTAGATACATCGGGTCTATCCAAGGAATGGTGGGGGGAGGCGATAAAGACTGCATGTCATGTCCTAAACCGTGTTCCCAAAAAGAACAAAACCATTACTCCATTTGAGGAATGGGAAAGGAAAAGGCTGAAA
The DNA here is from genome assembly GCA_916181665.1 of Avena sativa. Classification (NCBI taxonomy): domain Eukaryota; kingdom Viridiplantae; phylum Streptophyta; class Magnoliopsida; order Poales; family Poaceae; genus Avena; species Avena sativa. The sequence continues at coordinate 20,395,002 of OV702284.1, forward strand.
CTCTCCTACCTACGGACTTGGGGTTGTTTGGCAAAAGTGAATGTGCCGATACCCAAGAAACGCAAGCTTGGACCAAAAACCGTGGATTGTGTTTATGGGATATGCATTTCATAGCATTGGTTATATATTTTTGATAGTGAAATCTAAGGTATCCGACATGCATGTTGGTACAATCATGGAGTCGAATGATGCGACTTTCTTTGAAGACATATGTCTAGTTCATCAATTCAGGAGATGCCTAGTTTATCTAGTCAAGAATTAATTACAATTCCTGAACCCACCATTTCGATAGAACACCCTGATAATCCTGTGGAGGATAACAATGAAGCTCCTACCAGAAGTAAGAGACAGAGGACTGCGAAGTCCTTTGGTGATGATTTCATTGTATACCTCGTGGATGATACTCCCACTTCTATTTCAGAAGCTTATGCATCTCAAGATGCTGACTACTGGAAAGAAGCCATTCGCAGTGAGATGGATTCCATCATAGCAAACGGAACTTGGGAAATTACTGATCGTCCTTATGGGTGCAAACCTGTAGGATTAAACTTAGCTAGTTCCCACTTGTTTATCACCCCTCATTAGTGTTTATCCCCCACTTGTAGATGCTAGTGATAAGCATAAAACTTGATCAACTTTAGATGGGAATACTTGGTGAAAATGGTTATGAAAACCTTAGAATGATGAGTCATTCTACTGAAATGTTTTGACATGTGTTCTTGAACACCAGATGATTTTGATGATGAAAATTTTAAGGCATGAGCGTTAGCCCTTTATAAAATTGATGGTTGTCTGGATGCGATACCATTCCAATTTTACCGTACAACCACAATACCCGAAATTTGGGTAGGGCTTGACTAGAAATCTATATACCTTAGTATGGGTTCCCTTGCGGCCAAGGTCTGAGCTAAGGCTACCTTGTGAATATTGTCCACCTGTGCAGTACCCAAGATGACAGTTGGTCATGGTTGGGAGGCCAAACTCACAGGAGAGGTGCATATACTAGGGTGTGTAATTGAAAGGTTAGGATTGATTATCCGCATACTAAGTATGGTGAATTCAGGATTGTTCCTGATGGATGTATCGAATGTTTTGGTGAAAGTGTACAATCTCTGCAGAGTGTCAAACTATTCGAATAGCCGCGTCCGCGGTTATGGACAGTTGGAGTGGCCATATTGTTCCGTCGTCAGATGTTTTCAAAAGGACTTATCAAATGATTTATGATTTTACTTGACCACAACAGAGTTGTGATATGAATTCAAGTTCCCACTTAGGTGGTATAAAACTTTCAACTAGCTTTCTTTGCTTCTGAACTTAGTAGAGGTAAATCTGGCTTTTTGCAAAACAATCCTAGAGCTTAGTACCCTATTACAAAAACCCCTTCACTTGTTAGTATTATTTTGCGAGTACTTAAAGAGTACTCATGGCTTTGTCCCTGGCTATTCCCGTGGCCAGACTATGAAGAGGAGTATCAGGAAGAAGGACAACCGGAAGGTTACGACAACAGGGATCATCTTCCATCGTCAGCATTGCCTGTGACCATGAAGATGGAGCTTCGCCTACGCTATCGTTATTATTACGTTATTCCGCTGCTATGATTGTATTAAGACTGGATCATGAGATCCTTATTTGCGTAAGACCTTATGTATGGTTTGTAATGGATGATGTACTGTGATATCCTGGGATTGTGATGTACGGCATAACAGGCATCTGTGATTAAAAATCCGGGTGTTGACAAGTTAGTATCAGAGCCATCCTGACCATAGGAGACCCTAGTTAGAATGGACGTTTGAATCAAAAACTTAGTTTCAAAACCAAAGGAAGTGAGTATTTACAAAAACTTATTCTCATTCTTATCACTTGGATTCTTTCATGAAAATTCATGTTCCTCAAAAATTCTTAAAAACTTACGTAAAATTTGACACACTTGATCACTCTACTAACTTACTCATCCTATATTCTTATAGATGGACATGAAGTACAACAAGTTTCATCATTTGGGGAATGGAGGAGACCTCATCTTTGAGCGTGACTTGGACCAGCTGTTGGAGATGCTGGAGCGTCCGCACCCCAAGTTCTTTGGAGCTTAGCTCAATGATCAAGAATGAGAAGATCTACAGTGGTTAGTTGTTGCAAGTCTCCGAGGAAATATTGAACCCCCCACCGCAGAGGGAATTTAGTTCACCTTAAGAGAGACAACTGGCTCGATGGACTTGCCACGGCCATGCAGGAAGCTCTTGCCCGTCTGTGTGGGTAGAGTATCAATCAAATCAAGGAGTGATATTACTACCCAAGGCGTGATGTTATGGCACAGCCACTAGAGGCCCCATATCACCATGAGCTGAAGATTCAATTGGACCACCTCAGCTTCATGATGTATGACCACCAGAAGGAGTTAGACAATGCCCGTTCCTACGCCAACCACAACTATGCCCTCGCTGTCAAGAAGGATCGAACCATCGCCATGCTTATGAGGGATCACAAGTCTCGTCACCGTTAGCTCAACAAGAAGGAGCGCATCATTGCCCGTCTTCGTCACAGGATCTCAGAACTAGAGGAGGCGGTCCACGAGAGAGACATGCAGCTGGAGGAGAAGGAGAATGTAGGGGAGGACATTCGTGGAGACACCTACTCCTATCTCAGCGATGATGATGACTTTCTGGAGGATCAGGCCATGGACTTCTTCACCGATGAGGATGACTTTGCCTTCATCGATGATGATGATGAGGATGATGAGGACACTGACTCCAAGGAGTAGTAGCACTTGAGCACTAGCGTTAGTGAGATGTATTCGGTCCCAATGTATCGTAGTTTCCCAGAATGGTTCCTAAAACCATTTGTTTTCCTTTGTTGTGGTGTGTGTTTGTATCGTGTGTTATGAATGAATGAAAAGCAAGTTGCTAGAAAAATCTGAATCAAACTTTGAAAACTTTGAAAACACAAAACCCTGAACCTTAGAAATTTCCCTCTTTCCTCATGATCTATCTCAATCTTCAGATGCCTCGCAGAGGAAGCACTTCAGCCCTGGACCCGATGTTGCAACTCTTGCAAATGTTGGTTTCTAACCGCGAAGCTAAAAGAGCTGAGCGTCAAGCCAACTTAGCCACCCTTCAACATATAGCTCAGATGGCCAACAACAATCAAGGCCATGGAAATCAGGACAACCATGGATCTAAGCTCAAGAATTTGCAGAACACCAATCCACCTGTTTTCACTAAGTCAGAAGAGCCCCTAGATGCAGATGATTGGTTGCAAACCATGGAGAACAATCTGGAAGTTGCAGGAGTGGAAGCTAATGAGAAAGTGTTGTTTGATACCCACTACCTGGCCGAAGATGCAAGAGCATGGTGGAACAGCGTTCGCGCAATGACAGGAGGTCAGCTGTTGACTTGGGAAGAGTTCAAAGTCAAGTTCAGCAGAACCCATGTGCCACCGGGTTTGATCAAGAGGATGAGAGATGAATTCAGGGAACTGAAGCAAGGAAGGATGACCGTAGTGGAATACTGTGACAAATTCTTGTCATTGGCTAGGTATGCACCGGATGAGATAGACACTGAAGCCAAGAAGAAGGACAGATTCTGGAATGGTCTGCACGATGAGATCCAGACAATGTTAGTCAATATCCCCTTTGCTGATATTGAAGCCTTAGTTGACTCTGCCATTCAGATGGAAGGAAAGATCAACCAAGCTAATGAGAACCGCAAGCGTCACATGATGCATCAACCAGGAACCCATCATACACCAAAGTATCGCCCCAACCCATCTCCAGGATTTTCCCCAAGAATCAACAGACCCCCGATGAACCGTTTGACCTATCCAAACCGTGGAAACCCAAGGCCCGGAGGAAACCACAACAACCCTGGCAACCCCAGAAATTTCAACCGTGCCCCACCCAAGTTCAACAACAACAATGCCGCCACCAACACCAACACTGCCCCAAGGACTGGAAGCAATGTTGTGCCTGTTGCAGCAAAGGACAAGTCCCAAGTGACTTGTTATGAATGTGGAACCAAGGGTCACTATTCCAATGAGTGCCCCAAGAAGATTGTCGTAGCCCCCAATGCAAATGCCCCAGCTCAGCAGTAGCGTCGTGTTCAGCCTGGAAGAAGGTTTCCCCCAGGGAACTCGCTCAACCGCAACCATCTCTTTCTCATGCATGCTGAAGAAGCCCATGAAGCGCCAGATGTCGTGATGGGTATGTTTTCTGTCAACTCGGTACTTGCAAGAGTGTTGTTTGATTCTAGAGCATCGCACTCATTTGTTACTTAAGAATTTGCATGCACTAGTAAGATTCAATCAACCAAATTGAAGCATGTTATGATTGTTCAAATACCTGGTTCAACCACCAAAGCTAGGCAAATTTGCAAAGCCGCCCCTATCTGAATCCATGGCATAGATTTTTATGCTAATCTAATAGTACTCGGAACTAAAGGTTTGGAAGTAGTACTAGGTATGGATTGGATGTCCAAACACAAAGAATTAATTGTCTGTGCCAAGAAAGCGATAACCATGACCAGTACAGCCGGAATATCAGTAGAGCATGTATCTGAAACCTTGCCCCACCAATTCAAGTGCAACAAGAGTATAGCCTAGCCAACCATTGACCAATTCTGGATAGTTTGTGAATACCCCGATGTATTTCTAGATGTTTTTCCCGGTATGCCCCCAGATTGGGATATCGAGTTTATCATTGAACTAATACCTTGAACTGGACCCATAGCCCAGAGACCATATAGTATGAACCCGTCTAAACTAGTGGAACTGAAGAAGAAACTGGTTGCCATGCTGGAGATAGGATTGATTCAACCAAGTGCGTCGCCATGGAGATCACCTGTTTTGTTTGTGGACAAGAAAAATGGAGGTAACCGTTTGTGTACGGATTATCGGAAGTTTAATGATGTCACCATCAAGAACAAGTACCCGTTGCCAAAAATAGAAGACCTGTTTGACCAGTTGACTGGTGCCAAGGTGTTTTATAAGATTGACTTAGAACTGGCTATCATCAACTCAAGATTCGCATAGAGGATATTCCAAAGACTGCCTTTACCACCAGATATGGATTATACGAGTATACGGTCATGTATTTTGGATTAACCAATGCCCCCGCTCCTCATGAATAAGATTTTTATGGACTTCCTGGATAAGTTTGTCGTTGTTTTTATCGATGACATTCTGATTTATTCCAAATCAGAAGACGGACATGAGCTACACCTAAGGACCATTCTTGGAACCCTTAGAGAGCATCATATGTATGCCAAGTTTAGAAAATGTGAATTATGGTTACAGGAGGTAGGATTCCTCAGACATATTGTATCAGCCGGAGGAATTATCGTTGACCCTGCGAAGGTGAAGGATGTTGAAGATTGGAAAGCCCCAACCACTCAAACCCAAGTTCGTGCATTCCTCGGATTAGCGGGATACTACCGCAAGTTCGTAGAAGGATTCTCGGGTATCGCAAGACCCATGACCCAATTGCTGAAGAAGGACAAGAAGTTTGAATGGACGGACAAATGTGCAGCGAGTTTTCAAGAACTCAAGAGGAGATTGATTTCAGCCCCAATCTTGATTATGTCGGATATCATGAATCCCTTTGATGTGTATTGTGACGCATCCAAGATCGGTTTAGGATGTGTGTTGATGCAAGAAGGAAAAATTATATCTTATCTATCCCGACAACTGAAGCCGCATGAACAGAATTATCCAACCCATGACCTTGAACTAGCAGCCGTAGTTCTAGCCCTGAAGACATGGAGGCATTATCTTATGGGTAACCGTTGTGAGATTTATTCGGATCACACGAGCCTGAAGTATATATTCACTCAGAAGGAGCTGAATATGAGGCAGAGAAGATGGATTGAGCTAATCAAGGACTATGATCTGGACATTCACTATCACCCCCGGTAAAGCCAATGTGGTAGCAGATGCCCTTAGCAGATTGCCGTGCCGCTTGAACTCCATGATTCTGAAGGAGCAACCAATTTTGCACAAAGAGATGGAGGATTTTAGAATGGAATTAGTGAGTGAAGGATTTTTGGCTAGCATAGAACTTCAACCCACTTTGATTAGTCAGATCAAGGAGGCGCAGAAAGGAAATGCTAGTATCGACGAAATCAAACGTCGTATCGGTACAGGCAAAGTACCCGGATTCACCGAGGATGAAGAAGGAGTTCTGTGGTACAAAGGACGTCTCTATGTACCAGCAGAATTCGGAGTTGAAAGAAGTTATTTTGAAAGAGTCTCATGATACTCTTTATTCTATCCATCCCGGAGGAACGAAGATGTATCAGGATCTGAAGCAGCAATTTTGGTGGCATAAGATGAAGAGAGAAATCGGAAGCTATATCGCCAAGTGTGATATTTGCCAGCGAGTCAAGGCGGGACATAAAAAAACCACTGGAATGTTGCAACCATTACAAATTCCGGAATGGAAATGGGATTCCGTTGGAATGGACTTTATCACCGGATTGCCTACTTCTAGTAGGGGAAATGACTCTATCTGGGTCATAGTTGACAGATTGTCCAAAGTCGCCCATTTCTTACCAGTCAATACAACATACCAAAGTTCGAAGCTAGCGGAGTTGTACATCGCTAGAATCGTCAGTTTGCACGGAGTCCCCAAGAACATCGTATCCGATCAAGGAACTCAGTTTACCTCGAGATTCTGGAAGAAAGTCCAAGAAGGTATAGGAACCCGACTGGATTTCAGCACAGCATATCACCCTCAGACCGATGGACAAACGGAGCGAGTATATCAAATACTCGAAGATATGTTGAGAGCATGTGTGTTAGAGTATGGATCTAAATGGGAAGATTGTCCGCCTTTCGCAGAATTTTCATACAACAACAGTTATAAAGATAGTTTGCAAATGTCCCCATTTGAGTTCATGTATGGAAGGAAGTGTCGCACCCCTTTGAATTGGTCGGAAGTAGGAGCGAGTCAGATCTTCGGACTCGACATCCTACGAGAAGTAGAAAAAAAAAGTTCACAAGATTCGTGAGCACCTCAAGACCGCCCAGTCAAGACAGAAGAGTTACGCCGACAAGAGACATCGAGACCTCGCTTTCCATATCAGAGATTTTGTGTATCTTAAAGTGTCGCCTTTGAAGGGAATGCAGCGTTTCCAGCTCAAAGGAAAGTTAGCCCCCAGATATATCAGACCCTTCAAGATTTTGAATCGTCGAGGAGAAGTATTGTATCAATTGGAACTGCCCGAGGAAATGTCAGCAGTGCACAATGTTTTTCATATATCGTTACTTCGCAAATGCCTTGAAGTTCCAGAGAAGACTGAAGTTTTCAAGAACATTGATCACCGAACCTGTAGGGTTCGCAGCATAGAAAAAAATCCTACGATGGGAACATCTAAGTACCAAGATCTATCTACTAGATACAAGCAACGGGTGGATATACATCCATAGAATACATACCCTCGAAAACCGAATAGCGTTAACGAGGTTGTACTCATGGATGATGTAGACGAACGCTTGCCGATCTCAAGATCGTAATGAAGTCCATCTGGTCCAGCCGGTCAAGCACGATCAAGTCCAGCACCTCAAAGCAGTGGTGCATCCATGATCGCACACACGTACGGGTAACCCGACAACCTCTGTGCCCTCGCTCCAGCGAAGCAGCGGAAGCAACAAATCCTTCCAGAAAAAGCCACCGGGAACATGTATCTCGCTGATCCGAGACCATGGGGAAATTCTAAAGGGGGGAGAGAGATCCTTCGCGAGGAGGTGTACTTTGAGAGGAGGAGAGGGGGGCCTTTTATAGGGGAGAGGGGGGCACCCAAGCATGGCGCCCAGCCATGGGGGCTGCCCCCACCTCTTCCACATTCATGTGAGTGGAGCTCCCACTCAAAATGAAAAGCATCCACTCCCATTAAAAAGCCTCCACTCAAAAATCCACTCACATGCATTAAATTTCCACCAAATTTAATACAAGCTCTCATTTAAATAAAACTCGTTTATTTATTTATTCAGAATTTTGTTAATTACTTTAATTAACAAACATTCACATAAAACCCCTTACAACATTTCAATTTCACATGCAGAACCAGTTTCAGCAATTTCAACCGAAACAGTTTCGGTGTCTAGTGAAATAAATTCCTGCGCTTTCCTTTTCTTTTTCTGACATATCATTTGCTCCGAATGGTGTCGGTATCCCTTAAGTGTGTCACCCTACGGTTCGCGAATAATGCAGACATGATCAAGACCCTTCTCTGATCAATAATCAGTAGCGGGACCTGGAGATCCATACTGACTCCCACACATTCAATGATGACTTCTGTGATCGTGTGAACCTTTTACGCTAGTATCTTAATCCCTTTGTTTCACGATATATTACATGTCCGAGATTCGATCATCGGTATCTCCATACCTACTTTGATCTTGTTACCGACATGCACTCTTTTCTCGTTCCCGTGATATAACATTCTAGTGATCAAATCACTTGCTTGCAAGCTAATCAATGTGATATCACCCAGAGGCCCCAGAGTATATCTATCCGTCATCGGGATGAACAAATTCCACTCTTGATCCATGAGTCTCAACATAACACTTTAGTAGTTTTGAAGCCATCTTTATAATCACCCAGTTACGGTGTGACGTTTGATGTCATCGAGAAACTCTTCCGGTGTTAGTGATTGACATGATCTCATGGTCTAAGGATTAGGATCACTTCGTAAGTTGTTATAGCAACATAAACTCATAGACTTTGATCATAATGCTATACTTCAGATGAATGTTCATCACATCATTACACTAATGTTGTGACCTCGTTATTAACAACATCCAATGTCTATGATCAGGAAACTTTGATCATCTTGTTAATCAACGAGCTAGTTTATAAGAGAGGCATAACTAGGAACTTCCTTTTTGTTTATTAAACACACATGTATTAACGTTTCCGTATTAATACAATTATAGCATGTAAAATAAACATTTATCATAAATAAGGAATACGATAATAACCACTTTATTATTGCCTCTCGGGCATATTCCCTTCAGTCTCCCACTTGCACTAGAGACAATAATCTAGTTTGAAAACTTTGCGTATTGAACACATATGGCTTTCTGGTGTTCCATATACGCAACTGCAAGTGGTTAACATAATCTGCGGATCTGACATTTCAGGTCCGTGTGTATTTGCATGTCTTTGCGTCTTCACGCATCACTCATTCTCCAATGAGATGGCATTGTATAAATTTGGTCTTTTGGTGAGACCTTTAGTTCCTTGGGGTTAAAACACGTCGATACTATTGTCATACAATATATCTTTAGTGTTAGCCCGTTGCGAACCACACCTTAGTTTGATAACAAACTACTTGACACAAATTCCCTCCTTTGCTGCTACTATAGCAGTCATATACTTAGCCTTTCGTTGTAGTATCCGTCACAATGTATTAACTTTGGAATTCATACAAATTCATCATGGAATTTCCTTTCCATTACATTGTTCCACCCATAGTTTAAATTGAGATAAACTTAATTTATATCTTGTGACAAAACTAGTATCAATGTAACGCTTTACAATGAACTATTTGTAATTGTTTGTCACCTCTACACAAATATATTCTTAGTTCTTCCAAAAGATCATAAGAATATCCTCACTATCGTCGAAAGATCATTTTATGATTCATTCTGGTATATTCTCATAACACTTAGAGCACAGGACATATCTGGATGTGTACATATCATGGTATGATTGATCAAAACATACTTGTGATTTCACTCATCAAGTGTCAAAGCACTTGAATCTTATTTCACTTATCAAGTGTCAATACACTTGAATCTTGATTCAATTCCTTTCGATGCAACAAGAACCGTTTCTTGTTGTTTCTATATTGAACTCCTTCAATATCTCATATATGTACGTTTGGCATAACCATATTAGCGTCACGGTCTATCCACTATAGACTTTCATGCTAAATATTCGGGTTTTGCCTAAGTCTTTCATCGAAATGAAATTCTTAACCTTTGTCAATAAAAATTACACCATTTCTAATCAACAAGATGTCCTCCACATAATGTATTAGAAATATGTCTCAGCGCTCCCACTTAATTTCTTGCAAATGCAAGCATCTTCATCGTCTCCTGATGAAAACTCCTTTTCATCACGGTAAAGATTCCAACTCCGCGATGCTTACTTCAACCATTGAAGTTTGCATGCCCTTTTTAGCATCCTTTGAATTAACAAAACCCTTTGGATCGTGTTATGTACACGTCCTAGGTAACCATTCTATTAGAAGAATTTTGTTTTGTTTATTCATCTACCATATACCAAATTATATGTAGTGGTTGCTACTTTAATCCGTCCAGACTAAATATCGCTATGAAAGATCAAATCTTGTCATAGTCAACTCCTTGAACATTGTCGTAAAATACTTTACCGACATGTAGACTATTTCATAGATGTGAAACATCCATGTCTGTTTATTTATAGATCCAAATACGAATGATAGGTTTTTACACCTTTCCGGAGGGTCTTCCAAGTTCAAAACTTGATTTCTCGTGTATGGAACTATCACGGATTTTATGGATTCAATCCATTTGACAGAGTCAGGGCCCATCATCGCTTCTTTGCATGTAGTTGGTTCATCATTATCAAATAATGATTTACTCTCAAATCTCAACATTTGATTGTTTATCCGACTGACTTGGTTCAATAAGAACTTAGATCCCCGTGACCACAACCTTTGAGGCACATAAGCTATGAGCATTATGGCTGCCTCCGGAACAATTTCCGGCGTTGCGCAACTCAGCACATATAGCTAAGGTTCGTTAACCTTATCAAAGTTCTATTGTCCTCCCACTTAACATTTATGAAAAATTCCTTCTTTAAGAAACTTCACGTTTCAAGCGACAAACCCTTTTGTCCTTGGTGTTATGGAGGAATAACCAATTGTTATTCGAAATAACCTACAAAGACATGCTCATCCGACTTCGGTTGTAAACATCTTACTTATGTTTAGTATACCAAAATTTAAGAAATGACAACTTGGGTTTTACCCCAAACCATAACTTCCATGGTGTCATTTCAACGGATCAAGATGGAGCTCTTTTCAGTGTAAAAGCAGAAGTCTCTAAAGCTTTAATCTTTTAAACATAATGGCAGTTTTACAAATAACACCTTTGATCCAACCATGTTAAACAAGGTTTCATTACAAATTTCAAACAATCCATACTTCTATGGTGTTTAGGGAGATGTAAATCTAGGTGTTTTGCTAAACTTGCAACTCAAATAAATCCCTTTATGATAAAATCATGATTCATTTATTTTCTTGTTACACTTGTAACTCAAATAAATCCCTTATGATAAAATCATAAACCATTTATTTTCTTGTCACAATGATTTTCACTTCATCTTGAAAGTCTTTGAACGTTTTCAAATATTTCACACTTCTTTCTCATTAAGTGAACATTCACTCAAATTTCCGAAGAAAGCATATGAAGTTGAAATTCATCGCTTACGACTACACATAATGGACTACATACATCGATATGTATAAATTCCAATATTTTAGTCGATCGTTCTTCTTTGGCCTTTGAACGAAGTTTTAATTATCCCGAGGAAAGTCTCACAAGCGTCACTTGATCAAATCAATGACTCCAAAAATCCATGAAAATGGAGTTTCTTCATGTTTTCTTTCCAATATAATTTAAACGGCGATTTCACTTCGTAAGTGATCTTCCAATCATTTGTCTTGCGACATTTTAGCATTAGGCTTTATGGATGTGATTTCTCCAACTAGATTTGTAAATCATCCATCTTATATGGAATACGGTAATTATTTGAACAACCTTTGTTCTCATAATACTTGATTTAAATAACAATTATTAAAACAAATCTTGAAGTCAAGCTTTGATGTCAACGAGAAATACAAACAACGATTTGTTTGTTTTCGATGAACATCATCACATATTCTCTTGCTAGTTACTTAGGCCATTGTGGTTCATGAACTGCATCGTTCTATATGAAATTTCATATCAACCAATTCGGTATCCAATACCCAAGAACCACATTGTTTAACAAGCAAAGAATACAACCATAACATGTATATCATATATATACCTAAATTGGATATTTCTAATTTTTTCTTTTCTGCCAAATATATTTTATAGATTCTCTTTCATCATTTCCTTTTCCTTTTTAAAAGAATCTATCAACATCAAAAGTGGCACCATATACATGACACATAGTCCAAAGCGTGTATATTCAAATAAAAATACCTTTGGACTTGCACTTTGAAGTAGATCACCATCATCAAAATGATCGGTATTCTTTCAAAATCCATTCTTTAGTAATCTTTTAGTGTAGTAAACACTTTGCATACATATTCTATTCATCCTTATCATGACGAATTTCATGATCAAGCTATTGTAGCTTATAAAGGCGAATCGTGAGTATAACATTACTTTCCAAAACCATTTTGGATGATTAGGATGTCTAGCATCTCCAACCTTCGTAAATTCTCATACAATATGAGAACATATATTATACTCTATCATATTGCAACCAAAACATTGTTTCAGATATCATTATATCTGTCACACATGATGGTTTCTGAAATAATTCTTTCAGCTCCGAGATAAACTTGATATTAAAACAATCAAGAATCATGGAGGCAAACATGATACTTAAGATACTAACACTGGAATTGTTACTCTCGATTTAATACTAAGTATTAAATTTCACAGAGTAAATAGAGTTTGCTGAAAGTTTGCAATAGGACTTTAAACTTTAGATTGACACTCAACACAATACGATACCAGTTCGTAAAGTATATATCCAGAATCTTATAGTTCTATTATCTCAATTACAACTATGCATAAGGTGGTGAACGAATGCCAATGACTACAACAAATTATGCAAATTAACTTTGATTTAATTTATGATAAATTGAGTTCTACTAATCCAAATTAGAAATGAACTCCCACTCAAAAATGACATCCCTCGTGTCTTTTTGGTGATTACATGAACCAAATCCACTACACCAAGTCCGATCATCACGTGAGTCGGTGTAGCTTCAAAGGCGAGCATCCATATGGTCATCATATCAAAACATATGACTCATGCTTAACCTTTCGGTCCGTGTTCCGAGGCCATGTCTGTACATGCTAGGCTCGCCAAGTAAGAACCTTAGTATTCGCGTGTGTAACTGTCTTACACCCGAGATATGCTCGTGGATTCAAGTACACCCGATCATCACGTGATGTCTTGAAGCGACGAAACATTATCGGTGCATACTTAAGGAAGAACACATTCTTATCTTGATATCTAAATGAGGGATAATCTTATTATGCTAATAAAACGCCAAAAAGCAATATAAGATGCAATCAAACATCACATGTTTATTAGTGAAATGATATGGTTCCCGCATATGATCTCTATCATGTGCACCGTGGTATGATCACTATCGTACCTTTATGTGTAAGGCCAAGGTCTATGGAATTTACACGTTATGTATGTTGTAAGAGTATCATCTTATACTTCTACTTACAACATCACCATATCATAACACTAGCCCAGCAACAATCTAAACTAGACGCCTCTAATTTATCCATTGCAAGTTTTACGTGGCTTAGGGCTTTCGAATATAGAACCGTTCTTACCTACGATCATGAACCACAACGAGGATAACCAAATTATTGACAACTCATTGCAAATTAGATATTGATTATAGTAGGAGATACAGACACCCGCTAGCCACTTATGCAAACTAGTTGCATGTCAAGCGTGGAACAGGTCTCATGTGCGAGGACATGTAAAGTTTGTCCGGGCCGCTTCATCCCGCTATGCCACCAATATCCAAAGTACAACTAAGAAGCAATAAAATGATCATCATCGCCCACATACACATATGTGTACTACCCGTGCAAAGCATCTACGCATAGATCCGGCTCTGATACCACTGTAGGGTTCGCAGCATAGAAAACAAAAAATTTCCTACGATGGGAACATCTAAGTACCAAGATCTATCTACTAGATACAAGCAACGGGTGTATATACATCCATAGAATACATACCCTCGAAGAACGAATAGCGTTAATGAGGTTGTACTCGTGGATGATGTAGATGAACGCTTGCCGATCTCAAGATCGTGATGAAGTCCATCTGGTCCAGCCGGTCCAGCACGATCAAGTCTAGCACCTCAAAGCAGTGGTGCATCCGTGATCGCACACACGTACGGGTACCCCGGCAACCTCCACGCCCTCGCTCCAGCGAAGCAGCGGAAGCAATAAATCCTTCCAGAAAAAGCCACCGGGAACATGTATCTTGCTGATCCGAGAACATGGGGAAATTCTAAAGGGAGAGAGAGATCCTTCGCGAGGAGGTGTACTTTGAGAGGGGGAGAGGGGGGCCTTTTATAGGGGAGAGGGGGGGCACCCAAGGGGCATGGCGCCCAGCCATGGGGTCTTCCCCCACCTCTTCCACATTCATGTGGGTGGAGCTCCCACTCAAAATGAAAAGCCTCCACTCCCATTAAAAAGCCTCCACTCAAAAATCCACTCACATGCATTAAATTTCCACCAAATTTAATGCAAGCTCTCATTTAAATAAAACTCTTTTATTTATTTATTCAGAATTTTGTTAATTACTTTAATTAACAAACATTCACATAAAACCCCTTACAACATTTCAATTTCACATGCAGAACCAGTTTCAGCAATTTCAACCGAAACAGTTTCGGTGTCTAGTGAAATAAATTCCTGCGCTTTCCTTTTCTTTTTCTGACATATCATTTGCTCCGAATGGTGTCGGTATCCCTTAAGTGTGTCACCCTACGGTTCGCGAATAATGCGGACATGATCGAGACCCTTCTCCGATCAATAATCAGTAGCGGGACCTAGAGATCCATACTGACTCCCACACATTCAACGATGACTTCTGTGATCGTGTGAACCTTTTACGCTAGTGTCTTAATCCCTTTGTTTCACGATATATTACATGTCCGAGATTCGATCATCGGTATCTCCATACCTACTTTGATCTCGTTACCGACATGCACTCTTTTCTTGTTCCCGTGATATAACATTCTAGTGATCAAATCACTTGCTTGCAAGCTAATCAATGTGATATCACCCAGAGGGCCCAGAGTATATCTATCCGTCATCGGGATGAACAAATTCCACTCTTGATCCATGAGTCTCAACATAACACTTTAGTAGTTTTGAATCCATCTTTATAATCACCCAGTTACGGTGTGACGTTTGATGTCATCGAGAAACTCTTCCGGTGTTAGTGATTGACATGATCTCATGGTCTAAGGATTAGGATCACTTCGTAAGTTGTTATAGCAATATAAACTCAAAGACTTTGATCGTAATGCTATACTTCGGATGATTGTTCATCACATCATTACACTAATGTTGTGACCTCGTTATTAACAACATCCAATGTCCATGATCAGGAAACTTTGATCATCTTGTTAATCAACGAGCTAGTTTATAAGAGAGGCATAACTAGGAACTTCCTTTTTGTTTATGAAACACACATGTATTAACGTTTCCGTATTAATACAATTATAGCATGTAAAATAAACATTTATCATAAATAAGGAATACGATAATAACCACTTTATTATTGCCTCTCGGGCATATTCCCTTCAGAACCGTAGAGATCAACAATGACCTGACATATCCCGAAGTACCCATCCGTATTTTGGAGGAAGCTTTCAGAACCACCAGTTCCCGAAGCATCAAGTTTCTCAAGATTCATTGGAGAAACCACACTGAAGAAGAAGCTACCTGGGAGCGAGAAGATCACATCAGGACGGAGTTTCCCGATCTCTTTAAATCCTAGGTAAACTTTTTCTTCCTTTTCAAATCTCGGGACGAGATTTTGTTTAAGGAGGGAAGGTTTGTAACATCCCAAAACTATTGATCATGATCATCAAACTCTAATCACAAAAATTATGGTTAACAAAAAACTTTGATTAAATAAAAACCAAATGAATGCATGTGTGTATGTGATGATTTGATGAATGCATGAATGGACTTGTGTGATTAACCTAAATAGAAAGGAATGGTTTAAGGATGAAAATAACATCATCTAAAACATTTCCAAGCAGAAACAAATCAAGAGAAAATAAAAAACAAATCAAATAAGGCAAATGGTCATTTTTGCCAATCTTGCTCACTAGGTCACTTTGAGTCTTTCTAGTCCAAGATTTCAAACAGAAACTTTTCCAATTCTTTGCACCCCTTGCAAGACCAAGTAAAAGTAAATCAAAGCCCACCTTTCAAACCTACAGAAACATTTAGCAACCCCATTCAAATGACAATTCAAAATTGAATATTTATCATATGTGAAGATCATACCTTTTCAAAACCCAACCAAACCAGTGCCCCTTGACCAATCCAACTAACCCAATACTCCCTAGTATGTGCCTAGCAAACCCACCAAGTTTGAATCCAAAATTCAAATTCGGCCATTTCATCAAACACCTTGTGATCAGCAAACAACAAAACATCAAACACTATTTGCAGCAGTGAATTTGGTCAACCTTGTTCCCTCTCTGGTTGCAACAAGCTTTTAGTAGATCATCTAGCCTCTTTAACAATCCTTAGCACCACTGTGAGCAAGCCTAGCCATCAATGGTGACCATGCCGAGAGCAAACTTGCCACCCCTATGTCGCCAGCGAGCTAGAGGAAGCACTAGCCTTGCCAACCTTGTCTGGAGCACTGACCACCGTCCACTGCCACCCTCTGTCCCAGCCACGAGCTTTGCCAGCCCCTGGACCACATGGCAAGATCATGCCAAGCTTCTCTGTGTGCGAGCCGAGAGCGCGCCAGTACGCCGTCAGTGACACGAGCCCACAGACCGTGCGCCGCCCTCGCTGCTTGCAGACGTGCTCTCCAGCATCCCAGCACCCTGCCAGATAATCCCGTTCGCCATCACGCGGACCACGCATGCTGTGCGCCATTAAACTTGTCGTTCGACCTGCCTAGAGCGCTGCGACGTTCCGACTGTTCAGCACCGCCCCACGCCGCAGGACCGCGCCGTTGAGCTTTGCCAGGGAGCACAACATCGCCCCCTATCGTCGCCCGTGCCAGTAGGACTCTGTGCTGTCGACCACGACGATCTCAACCCGCGACCGTCGGTCCCCTTCAGCCACTATAAAAGGAGGCCACCCCCGCTCGATTTGAGCACACCATCTCACTACCCTCTCTCTCAGAAGCACCCCACCTCACCCCCGGAGCAAGGCGAGCAGCACATCGCCAGAATTTCACCGGAGTTTGCCGCTGCAGAGGAGGAGAGGCGTCGTCGATTGGAGCCGCCCCAGGAGAAGCCGCTAGTACCAGGAGGATCGCCGTCGTTGACTTCGTCGTTCGCCCCCGTAACCGACCATCGCATGAGACCCGGTGAGCCTCCCACGACCCCCACTGGCCACGCTAGGGTTCTTTCTCGCCGGGATTGCCCGATGTGGATGATGAACCAGAGTCGTTTGATTAGAGTTAGATCCTACGATCCTAATCGCCCCATACCGCTTCGCCCCTTGTCGTCTCACTGACGAGTGGGGTCGCTCACTTAACCAGCCCGCGCGTGTGCTGTGCGTAGTGGGACGGCCCAGTTAAACATCCCGCGTGACCCACTAATTCAAATTTGGATTTATTCATTTAATTTCAAACTCAGTTCTGTACCTAGATTAAAAAATCAACCCAGCTCGATTCACTGAACCAAATTGCATGAAACCAATTTTGTTAGAAAGGTACTGGAGGGCTTAATCCAAGCCCGTTGGATTCAAACCATTTAGATTTGTAGATCACCCATGGTAAAAATAACAAGGCAGAAGCTTTTCTGCATTCAAACATTTTTCAAAATTCAACCATAAGAGCTTTTTAGTTGATTCCAACTCTAAAAAATCACATTTAACCATAGCTTTTAGAATATATAAAAATATATAGGTTTACTTATAGAAATAATGATCAAGTAATAAAAGAATGCCACATAGGCATTTCTAGTCACTTTAATTAATTAAAATAAAAAGGTTAAACCTTCTTAAATTGTGACACCACTTTAAATAACATTCCCATGTCCTGAAATATGTGGTGATGACATGTATCAACATGATCCCATGTTTGAGTTGGAGAATATTAAATCTTAAGTAGTTTTTCAATGAGTAGAAATTACTTTTCTAAAATAAAATAAATGAGACAAGTGCTTTAATCTTGTAATGTGAGTGATGATGCTAGATCATCTAGGGTGAACCTTTGTGTGATAAATAGAAGTAATTAAATATTGTGTGGTGATTGTGTACCTCGTATTTATTTATAGACGCTAGTACCGACCAAGGATACGAGGAGGAAGGAGGATACTACGAGGAAGAAGCCGAGGAGAACTTTAACCACTGCTCTGCACAAGAAAAGCATAATACTACTAGTTGACTTGGCAAGCTAAAACTTGCTTGTTACTATGCTGACTATTTCCTTAAGCCTATGTGATTATACCCATTTGATGACACCCCATCCTAGTTTTACTTGCAAGCGTAGTATTTTATTTCTTTATCAAAGCTTTCTAGTAGAGTACTTGGTGACTTGTAGATTTTAGAAAGATATTTGAAGGTAGCATAAAGAGCATAAAACTTGGCCTAAGTTAGATAAATCTTGATGTCATCCTGAGGCATGAGATTAAACTTAGCTAGTTCCCACTTGTTTACCACCCCTCATTTGTGTTTATCCCCTAGTTGTAGATGCTAGTGCTAAGCATAAAACTTGATCAACCTTAGATGGGAATACTTGGTGAAAATGGTTATGAAAACCTTAGAATGATGAGTCATTCTACCAAAATGTTTTGACATGTGTTCTTGAACACCAGATGATTTTGATGATGAAAATGTTAAGGCATGAGCCTTAGCCCTTTATAAAATTGACGGTTGTCTGGATGTGATACCATTCTAATTTTACCGTACATCCACAATACCCGAAATTTGGGTAGGGCTTGACTGGAAATTTATATACCTTAGTATGGGTTCCCTTGCGGCCAAGGTATGAGCTGAGGCTACCTTGTGAAGATTGTCCACCTGTGTAGTACCCAAGATGATAGTTGGTCATGGTTGGGAGAAAAAACTCACAGGAGAGGTGCCTATACTAGGGCGTGTAATTGAAAGGTTAGGATTGATTATCCGCATACTGAGTATGGTGAATTCAGGATTGTTCCTGACGGATGTATCGAATGTTGTGGTGAAAGTGTATAATCTCTACAGAGTGTCAAACTATTCGAATAGCCGCGTCCGCGGTTATGGATAGTTGGAGTGGCCATACTGTTCCATCGTCAGATGTTTTCAAAAGGACTTATGAAATGATTTATGATTTGACTTGAACACAACAGAGTTGTGACATGAAATTCAAGTTCCCACTTAAGTGTTATAAAACTTTCAACTAGCTTTCTTTGCTTCTGAACTTAGTAGAGGTAAATCTGGTTTTTTCCAAAACAACCCTAGGGCTTAGTACCCTATTACAAAAAACCCTTCACTTGTTAGTATTAGTTTGCGAGTACTTAAAGAGTACTCATGGCTTTGTCCCTGGCTATTCCCGTGGCCATACTATGAAGAGGAGTATCATAAAGAAGGATAGCAGGAAGGTTACGACAACTAGGATCATCTCCCATCGCCAGCATTGCCGGTGACCATGAAGATGGAGCTTCGTCTACGCTATCGTTATTATTACGTTATTCCGCTGCTATGATTGTATTAAGACTGGATCATGAGATCCTTATTTGTGTAAGACCTTATGTATGGTTTGTAATAGATGATATACTGTGATATCCAATCTGTTATGTCTCGCAAAAATGGAAATCCTGGGATTGCGATGTATGGCATAACAGGCATCTGTGATTAAAAATCCGGATGTTGACACATAATGAGAGAATAATCCTAGCCATAATAGGATATATATGCTAATTACAACTCCATGATATACGTGCAATAAGAGATATGTCACGATACATGGCATATTAGATAATCTCCACTCGGTTACCCAGGACGCTGATCCGAACATCAAAAATAGGTCCGGACGCCGAAAATCGGCCCAGTCGTGTACTCAGGAACCTGTGTTCGTCCGGATTCGGGCGAATTTTGGTACGGGCTTCCCAGGATGTACCCAAGTTCCCGGGAACGCCCTAGAATGCAGGACACGGCGAAAACGGGCATGGGCCAGCTCTGTCGGTGAGACAGTCCCATCCCCCCACTCCACTCGCCTAGACTGCGGCGAAGAGATCCTAGAGCCTCTGTCGCCATGACTTCGCTGACGGAGCTCCTCCACGCCGAGACATGCCCACGCCTCTAGATATGCTCGCCATAATTGTCGCCCACTCCGCCGCCCACTCCGCCGCCGCTTTCGCCGACCGAAATATGTTGTATTTTTACGGCAGGCCGAACTATGTTTACATTTACGTCGAACTATGTTTAAAATTTCGCTGAACTATGGTTGTAAAATGTTCTGTATTCGTAGTATGCCGAACTGTGCTAAAATCTGGACGAACTTGAGCCGAATTTAAGCGGAAACGAGCGTCCCGGAAACTCGGGCTGGGAACACGAGTGGGAAACTCAGTGTTTCTAGGCCGATAACGTGTTTCGTCCGTCCAAAGTTTGATCCGGATTTCGGCCTGGGTTCGCCCAACGAGTGGAGATGGTCTTAATCTAACAGTGTTGGTGGCAACACTTCTGCTGAGCCCAGTACCTAATAGAATCATGTGTTCCAGTTAAAAAAATATACTCATCTTTTTCAATATGGTGAAGTTACTGAAAGTGTAAGATGGTTAACCTAGAGGGGGTGAATAGGTTTCTACAAAATTCTTTATAATCTTTTGCAAGTTTTAGGCTTTGCGGAATATAAGTGAGCCTAAATGCAAACTAGGTGAGGCAACCTAGATGATGTACAAGATACTTCAAGCTCGAAGGCTATCACAAGATAAGCAACACAAGTAAGAGATCGGTTAAGGAATAACCGAAGCACGCGGAGACGAAGATGTATTCCCGTGTTCACCACCTTTGGGAAGGGGGCTATGTCACGTTGGAGAGGTGTGAGGTTCCACGAAGGATTCCTCACGCGCCACGAAGGCTCACCTTCTTCTCCGAGCCTATCCCACGAAGTAATAGCTCACTTACTCGTGGTAGACTTTAGGGTAGTCTCCAAACCCTCACAAACTTTCCACGGGGCAAATCACAAGCCGAATGCCTCCGGGCGACCCTAGCCGCCTAGGGTTTCCCACAAACCCAAGAGTAACAAGCTAACTCGATGAACTCAAGGGGGAATGAACTTTGGCTTGGTGGAAACGTAGATCGGGACCTCCTCTTCCTTTCTACCAAAGGGATTTGGATTTGGTTGGGTAGAATGGGAGATCCTCAAGCTTTTGTGTTTCAACAATGGGGAGAGAGAGAGAGCTTCAAGAAATGATATAAACTGAATGCCTAACCTACTCAAGCTGGAAGAAGGGATATTTATACTCAAGGAGAAAAACTAGCCGTTTTGAGCCAAAAACGCAAGGTCCGGTTTTAAGTTCGGTTGGTCCGGCCCACACACCGGACAGTCCGGTCCACAGCCCGGAAAACCGGACTGAAACCGAAACTGCTCTCAGTACCCAGACTCGGATAGACTCGGAGTGAGAAAACCGGAGAACCCGGTTTGAGTCCGGATTTACGATCCTGACACCGGACGTTCCGGTCTGGGAGCCGGTCCAACCGGTCTGAAAACCGGATCTGTAAAAAAGGCTCAGGTGGATAGGATTTCTTCTCTTCTCTCTTTGGTGATGGATTAGGTAGGAGAGAGGGATGTGTATATGGATTAGGTGATCATCCCCAACAAGCTCATCGAGAGAACCCCTCTTAATCGTGCGGAGCTCCTAACCGGACTCAAATTACATGAAAAGGGAAAACTCTGGTGCGAAGCTTCGTTATCAAAATGGGGGGTCTCCGAGAACATTTCATCATAGCATTGGACTAGAACCTGTGTAAGACACTAGAAATAGCATTAGTCCACTCTAACCATGGTGTCATTGTCAACCAAAAATAGCATAGGATAAAATACCCTTTCAGTTACCCTAGCACACGAACACACGTCACAACACGGATAGAATAGATGCTTACACAGAAAGAATAGCTAATAGTAAGTTTTAATCAGGTTCATCCTATGCCACTTGACAGATGGTTAGCGACATGGGTACACACCTCTGACTCCAAAAGAACTGGTTCAATACTGATAGAACTATAAGGACCAACTAAGCTAGTTCTAATCATACTGTGTTGTCTATGCATTTAATTCGTGTTGGTGCTGACTATTGACTGGGAGATAGAGAGATCGGGCAAGTACCTTCGCCGGAGCTGGATGAGCTTGAGGAGCCATTGGCCATGGGGCCGACGGCGAGAGCGAGGAGGGAGCTAGGCGATGGCGGTGGCAGTGGGACTTCCCGTCGCTAAGCGCAAACCCTAGATCGGAAGGGGTTGTTGGTGGGGGAGTGGCGGCGCGACCAATCTCGTGTTGCGTGCCCCGGCCCCAACCTCCTCTTTATATTGCGCTGCCACAGGGGCCCACCAACCATGAGAGGGTTCAGCGCCCCCGATCATGGCGCGGATAAGGGATCGTCGAACCGTTGGGTTCGAACGTGGAGAGGTCAACCTAACATTCTCCCCCTTGATCTCGACTTTATTTTAAACTTTATACTTTACTCCTTTTATCACTATTCGGTACATAGAGCATGTTTCATCGTCACAGCTCAATTGCCGATAGAATCAGACAGCTACAGTATACCTCTTGTTTTGAAACAAGAAACTCTTTACTTTTGGGCCTCTCATGATCCAGGAATCATAGGCTTTCCCTTAAAGCCATGTCGGCTAAGTGCTCCTTGAACATATTGGGTGGCAAGCCTTTCGTTAGCGGATCCGCAAGTATTTCCTTTGTCCTGAAATGCTCGAGTCTTATAGTGTGATCCTAGAACTTATCTTTCACAACATAATACTTTATATCTATTGGTTTGGAAGCAATACTCGAATTGTTGTTGTGAGCATAAAATACTACGGGCTCGTTGTTACAGTACATCTTTAGTGGCTTGCTAATGCAATCTACCACTTTCAAGTCGGGTATAAATTTCTTTAACCATATCGCATGCCTCGTGGCCTCATAGAATTCTATAAATTTTGCATACATCGTGGATGATGCAACTATTGACTGTTTGGAGCTTCTCTACGAAATAGCCCCTCCTGCGAGAGTGAAGACGTATCCTATCGTGGACTTTCGATCGTCTTTGTCTCCCGCAAAATCAGCATCTGAATACCCTCTTATCTCTAGGGAATCAGACCTTCTATATGTTAGCATGAGGTCTTTTGTGCCTTGTTCATAACGCAAAGCCTTCTTTACCATTTTCTAGTGCTCTATGCCTGGATTCTCTTGATATCTACCGAGTACCCTGGTGATAAAAGCTAAGTCAGGGCGAGTACACACTTGTGCATACTATAAGCTTCCAACGGCCGAAGCATATGGTACTGACTTCATTTGATCAATCTTATATTGACTTTTGGGACATTGGAATTTCCCAAAACTGTCGCCCTTGACTATTGGAGCAGGTGTGGTATTGCATGCCTGCATACAATATTTCTTTAGGATCTTATCTAGGTATTCCTTTTGTGACAGTCCTAGGACCCCATTTGCTCTATCTCGGTGAATATCTATGCCCAAAACATATGAAGCTTCACCAAGGTATTTCATGTAGAAGTTTGAGGACAAGAACTTCTTTGTTTCTAATAATAGACTAACATCGCTGCTAGCAAGCAAGATATCATCCACATACAGAATTAGGAAAATGTATCTCCCACTTTTGAACTTTGTGTAAACGCAGTTTTCCTCAACATTCTCTTTGAATCCAAATTTCTTAATGGTCTCGTTGAGTTTTAGATACCACTGTCGCGAAGTTTGCTTTAATCCATAAATGGATTTCCTTAGGAGGCATCCCATGCTTTCCTTGCCTTCCATGAAAAAACCCTTAGGTTGTTTCATGTAGACTCTTTCTTCTAAATCCCGTTTAGAAATGTCGTCTTTACATCCATTTGATGCAGCTCTAAATCAAAATGTGGAACTAGTGTCATTATGATTCTGAAGGAATCTTTACACGAGACTGAATAAAATGTCTCATTGTAATCTACTCATTCTGTTTGTGTGAATCCTTTTGCCATAAGTCATGCTTTGTATTTCTCCACATTCCCTCTAGAGTCATACTTTGTTTTGTAGACCCATTTACAGCCTACTGTTTTGGCTCCTTTGGGAATTTCCTCTAAGTCCCAAACCTCGTTGGAACTCATCGACCTCATATCATATTCCATGGCTTCTAGCCACTTCGATGAGTGAGGGCTACTCATGGATTATTCAAATGTAGTGGGATCATTCTCCATTTGAACTCTTTATGTGTTATAAACTTTATAATCTTTAGAAATTGCTGACTTTCTAGGTCTTTAGACCTTCTAGGGGCCTCATGAACTGGCTCAACATGTATCTCAACATGTGGCATATCATTTGGAGGTGGCTATTGTTGCTCCCTTTCATTCTCAATAGTGGGTTCGGTCGTCTCCTGACGGACAGGTTCCGGATCCTCACTCACTGTTGTCACGGGTGGAGTCACAACAGGTGCTTGCACCACAACCTCTAGGGTTGTCGATGCAGGAACAACAGGTAGCGAGAAGAATAGCTCCTGAATCATCGGATTAGGTGCATGCACCCTCTTCTTCTCAAGATTAATTTTCCGTGCTACCATGCTCTCCCTCATCATTTCGTCCTCTAAGAAGACATCGTGTCTTGTTTCTACAAACTTTGTGTATCTGTCTAGACAGTAGAAACAAAAACCTTTTGACTTTTCAAGATAGCCAATGAAATGGAAACTGACTGTTTTAGGGTCAAGCTTTGCTATATTTGGATTGAACACTTTACCCTCAGTCGGGCTCCCCCACACCCTTAGGTGTTGTAGCGAGGGAACTCTTCCTGTCCATAGCTCATACTACCTTTTGGGCGTCGACTTGCTTGGTACTCTATTGAGAATATGAATGGTGGTTTTTAACGCCTCCATCCATAAACCCAATGGCAATGTGGAGTAACTCATCATGTTGCGCATCATATCCATAAGGGTACAGTTGCGCCTTTCAGCTACTCCATTTTGCTGAGGCTCGCCCGGCATAGAATACTAGGCCACTATGCCAGTCTCATGTAAGAACCTTGCAAAAGGTCCAGGGACTTGGCCATATGGGGTGTGTCGACTGTAGTACTCCCCTCCACGGTCAGACCTTACTATATTTATTGTTTTACTATGTTGGTTCTCAACCTCTGCTTTGAATATCTTAAATTTATCCAACGCTTCCGATCTTTCTTTAATTGGATAAATATAACCATATTAGGACTAATCATATGTGAATGTTATGAATGAGTCATAACCATCCACACTTTTCACTAGAAACGGTCCACAAATGTCGGTGTGAATAATTTCAAGTGTTTCGGTGCTTCGATTTGCACCCTTTTAGATTTTCTTTACATATTTTTCTTTAACATAATTGATGCATTGCTCTATGTCGGAGAACTCTAATGAAGGAAGAATATCGCTTTTAACTAGTCTTTCTATTCCTCCCCTCGAAATATGGCCTAAACGATAGTGCCACAATTTCGATGAGTCTTGAGTTCGCTTTCTTCTAGTTGGTTCCTTATCCTACGAGGAAACATTCTCTTTCACTTTACATACATAATTAACTTTCTCGCGAGTGGATAATAAATAAAGCCCATTATGAAGGAAAGCAATACCAACATAATCTTTATTACAATAAATGGCATACGGGCCATGTCCAAAATGACATTTATAATTTTACTTTGTCCAAACGCGACACACTTATTAAATTTCTATGCAAAGAAGGAACATAGAGAACATCTGAAAGCAATATCATTGATCCATTAGCAAGCTCCAAGGAGATGTCGGCAATGGCCTCAACGTCCGCTTGGACTCCATTTGAGACTTCAACGCATCCTTCGTTTCTTTTCATAGTCCTCATCGAATGGAATCCCTATAAAGAATTTGCAACATGAACAGTTGCCCCTGAGTCAATCCACCAAGTAGATTTTGAAAACTATGTATACAGGAATTCATTTACAAATGAAACTATATTGTTACATTTCCTTGCCATTAGCTTCTTTAAAAAAACGGAGCAATCTTTCTTGAAGTGCCCTTTCTTGCCGTAGTGAAGACAAGCATCTTTGTTCACTGGGAGGCCGCCTATACTGAGGTTGATGGTGCATGGGAGCTTTACCGTGTGGCGTAGAAGGGGAGCCATGGTTGCTGTGAGTGAAGGGCCTTTTCTTGTTGTCCTTCACTAGGTTCAATGAACCACCATTCTAGGCTTTGAGCCCCTCCTCTTCTTGAGCGCACATGGCGATGGTCTTTTCTATGTCCCATTTTCAGGGGCCATGTTGTAATTGACAACGAAGTTGTCAAACTGTTGAGGCAGTGATGCCATCACCAACTGAACAAGCAGAGCAGGCTTTAGCTCCAGATCAGCATCCATGGGCTTCAGTTTGGCAGCCATGTTGCTCATCCGAAGTATATGTTCCCTGATGTCGTGTCCAACGCCGGTGTACTTTTCTGTCACCAGCTGCTTCAGCAGCTGGGTTGCATATGTCTTTGAAGAGCCAGTGAACTGGCTCTTTATATTTTCCAAGTACTCCGCAATGGAAGTACACTCTGATACGTCGGGAACGTATCTATAATTTTTGATGTTCCATGCTTGTTAGTATCTACTTTGTTTTGCTTTGTCTACACTTTGAGGTGCTTTTTACATGTTTTCTGGTACTAACCTATTAACAAGTTGCCACAGTGCCAGTTGCCTGTTTTCTGCTGTTTTTGGTTTCAGAAAAGCTAGTAAAGAAATATTCTCGGAATTGGATGGGACAAAAGCCAAAGTCAATAAATTTCCGTGGGGAACAAGAAGTCCAGAGGGGAGACGAGGAAGTGTGCCAGGGCGGCCAAACCCCCCTAGGAGCGGCCAGGGGTGGGCCCGCGCCTGGGTAGGGTTTGACCCCCCCTGGTCGCCTCCTCGGCCTCCCCCTTTGCCTATAAGAAGCCCCCGATGCAGAAACCCTAAGCACCCGATCAAATATCCACGAAACCATCTGTAGCCGCCGCCATCATCGTCCCTAGATCGGGGGATCTGAAGTTCTTCCCGGCACCCTACCGAAGGGGAGATCATCCCGGAGGCCTTCTCTTCGGTATGATGCGTGAGTAGTTCCACCTTGGACTACAGGTCCATGTAGTAGCTAGATGGTTGTATCTCCTCCTTTGTGCTTTCATGTATAGATCTTGTAAGCTCCGTTCATGATCAAGATCTAATCTATTTGTAATCATGCATGTTGTGTTTGCGGGGATCCGATGGATATTGAGATTATTATCTTGGTTTGATTAATGGTTTTGTCTTTATGATTCTATCATGTCTGTGTTGTTTGTGATCTTGCCTGCTCTCCATTGTTAGTAGCTATCTTGGCCAAGTAGTTGCTAGTGACTCCAAGAGGGGGTATTTATGCTCAATAGTGGGTTCATGCCTCTAGTTTCTAAGGAAAGTGACAATAACCTCTTCGGTTGTAGATGTGATGTTGCTACTAGGGAGAAAACAACGGTCTCTTGTTCATGGAACATGTGGACTGTTTACCTTACACACTTTGCTTAAAGCAGTTGTCTGTTGCTTGCAACTTAATACTGGAGGGGGTTCGGATGATAACCTGAAGGTGGACTTCTAGTCATAGATGTAGTTGGATGGCGGTCTATGTATCTTGTTGTATTTCCCAATCGAATCTCATAGGATCTTTCTGACTAGTAATTGCATTGTTATGCCTTGCTCAGTTCCTGTCAATTGCCCTGCTGTAATTTGTTTACCCTTCATGCCATGTTGTTTATCTAAGGAGAGCACCTCTAGTGAACTATGGACCCCGATCCAATCTTTACCATTGATACATCCTCCATTGTTATTTGTTTACTTGCTGCAAACCATTACCTTCATACCATACGTTTAATCCTTTGTTACAGCAAACTGATGAGCTTGACAACCTCACTGATTCGTTGGGGCAAAGTCTTGAGTTTGTGTTGTGCAGGTCTCCGTGTTGTTTGCAACACGGTGTGACATTTCCTTCCTCATGCTGGTTCGATAACCTCGGTTTCTTAACTGAGGGAAAACTTGTTGCTGTGCTGCTTCACACCTTGCTGTTGGGGTTTCCGGACGAAGCGCTCCCACTTGGACTGGCGCTGCATCACACTCTACGATGGAGCCAACAATAGCTTGCTCGGTCGTGTTCTTTATAAATGCCATGCATTTCTTGTTGCATTCTGCCACTTTCTGTTCTCTAATGTATAGGACATCTTCAGCGGAGCATATTCCCTTTAATTTTTCTCCCATGCCGCATAATCATCAGCGGCCTCTCGGATTGGCTCTGCTGGCTTGGGAGGTGGCTTGGTCTCGAGGATCCAGTCCACCTCAGCGCATATGAAGGCCAAATCCACCTTCTTTCTCCACTCGGAGTAATTGTCGCCTCTAAGTGTGGGGACATCCTTGATGCAACTCATCAAATAATACCCTCCTAAAAACCACAAAGAAGTGAGAACAGTAACAATTGCATGTATTAATCCAACATTGGTCAAAATTAAGACATACAAATGTTTATGCAAATAATTCTACATCATCGTTGGGCATAAAATAGAATCAAAAGCACATGACTTTAATTACTTGAAAACAAGGCACTAATCACAATCATGATATTTACAATGTTGGTTAGAAAATAACATGAATATGACTAGAATAAAACTTTAACATGCTCTCAAAAATTTAATATCACTTTTATTAAATTTTAAAAGAGCCCTTTTGACTATTTGCAGCGGAAGAATGAATTTAAAAAATTCATTTAACTTTACATTTTACAGAACTTTACTGTCAATATTTCATTTTCTAAACTAAATTTCGTTGGATAATTTTGCTATAGAAAAAACTGTGTAAAAACAATCAGAAACATATAATAAATCTGTCAAAAAAAACTTCTGCAAAAAAAAACAGAAAAATTGTGTTGTTTAACCCCCTTTGGGCCTTTACTGTGAGCGGCCGCTGGTTGGGTGCCGCGCATGCGCGGAGGAAACGGCCTAGCCACTCGCCCGGCAACGGCCCAGGGCCCAGCACCGCAGGCTCCTATCTCCCGCCCGCAGCGGCCCATGGCCCAACGCCGAGCGCGCCGGCCTCCGCCGCCAGATCGCAGCCGTTCGTTCACCCCAACCTAAATCGGGGGGTTGCGCGCCTCTCTCGCTGGAACAAAACCAGTTGCCCCCGTCGCCCACTCAACCCTAGCCCTCATTCAACGCCCTCTCCTTCCCATGTCTGGCTCGCACGACTACTGCGGTGGCGCAACGCCCCGCGCGTCGCGAGGTTGCGTGGAGGCCGCGCCGTCCGGCGGTGAGCCCCTCCCCTCAAACGCGAGCCTCTCTGCCCCCTCCCCCCTTCTTTCCTTGTCCCTTCCACCTCCCCCTCCACAAGATGCAGTGAGCTGAGAGGAAGGAATGGCGGATGTGGCGGCGCTCCTCTAGCCCCGTTGTCGGCGTGCACGGGCACCTCAAGGGTGAACGCGCCACCGTCAACCGGCTCAGTGGCGACGCCCTTCCCTTTGTTCTGCTTTTGTTTCGATTCGAATATTTGGGGAAAGAAAACAGGGGCTTTTCCTTTGGGTATTTGGGGTGTCCTTTCCTTTGCTTTCTTTGCCCCGAAGGGTTGATTTCTTCTTCCCGATGCCTCGGTTTGCTGATGCACATCGGGATCGAGAGGAAGGGCGCAGCCTTGCGGCGGCGCTGCTTTGCCGACAAGCCCAAGGCTCTGTCTCGATGTTTCTTTGCTATGGTTAGGGTGAAACTATTTCTCTGTTCTCGATCTAGCCAGGATACATGATTGTCTTTTCTTTCTAGATCGAAAAGGAACTTTCTACCCGAAGTAGCTCTAGATCCTAGTGGCTTTGATACCATTGATAGAACTACAAGGACCAACTAGGCTAGTTCTAATCGGGTAGTGTACTGTCTATGCATTTAATTCGTGTTGGTGCTGACTATTGACTGAGAGATAGAGAGATCGGGCAAGTACCTTCGCCGGAGCTAGATGAGCTCGAGGAGCCGTTGGCCATGGGGTCGACGGCGAGAGCGAGGAGGGAGCTAGGCGATGGCGGCGGCAGTGGGACTTCCCGTGGCTAAGTGTAAACCCTAGATCGGAAGGGGTTGTCGATGGGGGGAGCGGTGGCGTGACCAATCTCGTGTTGCGTGCCCCAGCCCCCACCTCCTCTTTATATAGCGCTGCCACAGGGGCCTACCAACCATGAGAGGGTTGGACGCCCTCGATGAGGGCGCGGATAAGGGTTTGTTGAACCGTTGGGTTCAAACATGGAGAGGTCAACCTAACAAATACAACAGCCAGTACTGCTCACGTGTGCTTTTGAAAGACCTCAAGAGCATGACCTTGAAACCCTTATGCCGATTGATGAAGTTGAACGCGAAGACGTCGTCTACCCACACCTTGATCTTCCGAGTGAACTCCCTCCAGCCTTTCATGAAGAAGACCTTGCCCTCGTCCTCCTCCTATTGTTTTTTCAGTTTTGGTGGGTTTCAGTGTTTGGCCTTCGCCAAATACCGGAGAATCAATCAGACCGTATCGTGTACTCTCTTCGTTTTAAAATATAAGATGTTTTAGCCATGAGTCTAGATACATTTGTTTTATAAAACTAAAATATTTTATATTTTGAAACGGAAGGAGTAGGTGTGTACTTGTAAGTATACCTTTTTGTGAATCTTAATAGAGATGACACGCAAGTATTTTGCGTGTGCTTGAAAAATGGAAACATGTGTATTAGCACCTCCATGGGTGATTTCACGGGCCACGATTACAGCTTCAGCGTCAAGTCAAGCTTTGGCAGCTCTTGATCTGCGTCACCGCAGTGTGCAACACTTCGGCTAATCCACCGCCGCTCCCCTTCGTCCTTGCCGGCCACCGCCTCAGCCGTCCTCTGGACGTTCGACGCACGCAGCCACCGCGGAAACTCGCTCCGTGCCGCCTCCCCGCCGCCGTCGATGGCTAACGCGTAGTCGTCCCATTCCAGCGGCGATGGCAGGCTGGCGTGGCGCCTTGCGAGCGCACGCTCGCGCTTGTGCGCGTTCTGGTGCCCGCCCAGCGCCTGCAAGCTGTAGAACTGGCGCCGGCAGTAGTGGCACCGGAACAACTGCAGCGGCTCCTGCTCGGCCATCGCCGACAATGATACTTCGGCTGGCGTCGCAAGCAGAGGCGCTTCCACACCGACCGTGCCGATGAGGTCGAGCTCGGCCGGCCAGAGAAACGTGTCCCCGCCGCCGCTGACGGCGATGGCACGGCGGTCATGGCCGCTGGCTCTCTCGAGCCGTGCTGCAGCTCCGGGCCCGTTTTCTTCTCCTCCCTTCTCTAGCTCTCCCATGGGCGACGAGATATGAAAATTCAATGGAATGGAAGTGTGCTCTGAGTGCCGTGTAAATATCTTGTAGGAGTTGATCAAGCAATGCAATGATGTGGGCATGGTTGTACATGTCAAGGTGACTGCGACAGATTGTATTGCATATCATCTTGTTTTTACCATTTTATTAGTTTGACATTCATGCAGGCATTGGGTTTCTTGACATCCGGCACGCGAGCCAAAACACACTGATCTGCTGATGCAACCCAAGATCGCCTGTTCGTGTGGAAGATCACATTTTCTACCTTGTTGCAAGATAATGAAAGTGATTGGTAAACTGGGACTGGGATTAGAATATGCTAATAGATGATACTCCCTCCTTTCCTAAATAAAACATGTTTTGGGAGTTCAATTTGAACTTCCAAAACGTCTAGGAACAAAGGTAGTAATACTAGATTGGTGTGGGTGTGTAGTTGTGTGACAAATATGTCTTTCGTTCTTTACAAAAGATACCACCATATTTTCAAACATGACTGAGTTAGGTCACCAGAATATGAATAATCTCCTCCTGAAAAAATATGGACAATACTAAGGCTTAGACTAAGCAATCTTACCACAATTCTGGAACTAGTTGACAGACAGTATAGGAAACCAAGTGATCTTTTTTTGGACAGGATACAAGACCAAGTGATCTAATCTAACCAACTCACAAGACGTATCTCTTGCAATATGAACAGATGGTATCATCAGGTCAAACAAAAGCCTATTCAGACAGCAATGATCGTGAGAAACGCAAATGAACAGGCACGCATGCTAGCTTTCAGTTTCACATTACAGTCGCATGTTCCACTCCAGGGTGTAGGATCGAAAAAAAAAAACCAGCATCATATATATTTTCCATGCTTAAAGTTCCTTAGTTTCTTAACTAAATGGACCACACAGATTCAAGGTCGACAGTCACCTACCTACATGACCTAGGACTACATGCAAAATCAGTCCATTCTTCCCTTGAGCACTCTCTCCTGAACTTCAGTGGGCGTTCTGCAACCATGAAAACAAAGTTTAAGAGTATGAGCACGGACTTCAAAAGAATTGGCAAGCGCCTTCTTCATCTCTAGACTCCGGTGAGGTGTTACTTTGCAAAACTACTGATGCTATGGTGTATAAGAACATGCATATTTTTGGTATGAGCAAGTATTCAGTCAGCAGAGAGATGGTCACATACTCAAATGCATATTTTTGGTATGATATGTAAGAGTTCGAGTGATGTGTGAAACTTACACAATGAGAACATAACCTCCCCAGCCACTCAGGCAATCACGATCGACAGAAGACAGCAATGCTTGTGAGATTGTCTCAAATAGTTCTTCAGGTTCCTTCACCAAATAAGAATTTAAACAAAGAAATTGTCAAATTAACTGTGCATAACCAGATAACAGAAAGGAAATTACTATAACATTATGCACGGCGAACTACATAAGAAATTACTTCTATGATATCACATATCATAATGTACACATTTCTCAAGTTAGTAAACGAACCATGTCTGGTTTATACATGGACTCACAGGCACCATATAATGATTCTGAAGCAGTGCCAGAAACCACAAAATCTTTTGCCAGTTCCCTGCATAAAGGAAGCACTTTTGATCATTACCTGCTAGTCTGCTACAGATATAATAGCCAGACAAGAAGCCAGCATTGATGTTCACAAGAACCAACATTATTATGTTTCAGGAGACATGACATGAAGCTCTGCAGTTCCAGGGAAGTACAAATCAGATGGAAGTTGGATATTGGCATCCTATCTAGATTAACAGTACAACTTTGTATGGCTCCTGACCAACCCTATCTATGTAGTAATATATAGGTCAATATCAAGTCATATATTTGTTGTTAGTGCTTTTTACACCCTAGATTGGTGTATTCAGAACTCCATGGTTCAATATCATGTTTTCTGAGGGAAGGCACCCCCCATACATCTTATACAATTACAAACTTGTATTTAGTTAGTGGTGTAAAATTAATAGAAATAAGGAATAAATGCATGGCTATTGACAAATAATCAATCTTAGTGTGGGGTTAAATACATCTGAGGATTATGACTCAGCCAAAGCTGATAAAGGGAAACTCTTCACTACGATACACATGCCCATGGGAGATCGGTAGCATACATGGAAGTATCTAAATGAAACATAGCACACATACATAATGGACTTGTGAGCCAAATCATCTGCGTAGTAATATATAGGCCAATATTAAGTCACATATTTGTAGTTAGTGCATTTTATACCCTAGTTTGGTGTTTTCAGAATTTCATGTTTTCTGTGGGAATGCAGTCTCCATAAATCTTACAGGTTACAGCCATCAACCTATCATTGCCCTTTGTTTAGGTATTAGTGTAAGATTAACAGAAATAAGGAATAAATGGATCACAATTGACAAATAATCAATCTTAGCCCAGGATTAAATACATCTGAGGATTATAACTGAACCAAAGCTGATACCCTCAAGCCCCATCTAGAAAAAAGAAGGCAAGAAAGAGAATTATCTTCACTAATATACACATGCCCATGGGAGATTGATAACACACACGGAAGTATGTGAATGAAAGCACACAGACATATTTGACTTTTGAGAAGAAATTAAAACACAGGAAGTCGCAAACAGACAAGAACTGGTACATACTTGGCACCAATGCAGTCCATGGTACATATAAATGGCTGATCGTTTTCTCCTAGCCCAGCAATAATTGGCTGGCAGAAGTATGGCCCAAACCTACATATCATTTAGTAACACTGTTAGCCATATCCACGGTTCAGCAAATAGAAAGAGTGATAATATAACAGAAGGGCCAGTTAATAATAATAGCAATATTGAACATCCTATAGACTACAGCTAATAAAAACTATGACTTATGAATCCAATTGAACAAATAAAGACTTGCACAATGGCATCAGCACAACTTCAGAAAACATTCACCTACATATCAGAGGATAAAATTTCAAACTGCAGCACCAACGGAATCATCAATTTTCTTAAATCACGAATTCATGTGGAGATTAACCGAATGGCGAATAGAAGGCCAGACCTTCGCACTGGGTGACCAGTCACCCCAACTCAGTAGGTCTAAATTTACTTCATATTTTCAGCACGTGTTCGTGTGTTCACATGAATCTCTTAACACTATCCCCATTGCTGGCTGCTACAAATCAATTCGAAACTCCTCACCTTTTCTCGTAGAGGAGGGCGGAGACAAGGCTGGCGAAGGTCTCGGGCTTCATGTCCCTCTCCTCCCCCAGCTGGTACAGTTTGTGCTTAAACACCAGCCGCTGGTACCTACGAACACGTGACGCAGCACACGCACGTCAAACCCAAACCCCAAACTGGCGAAAAGCCTCCAAATCAGGCGGGATCAACCGCGCAACCAAAAACTGTAATCGAGGATTCGACACCCACAGCGTCTGGGCATCGGTGGCGAGGCCGGAGAGCCCGATGTACAGCTTGCCGTGGATCTTGAACACCCTCTGGAAGTCGGTGGCGACGGTCTGCAGCTGCACGCCGAGACGCCGGTCGCTTGCGATCGCGAAGCAGTTCTTCCCCACCATCGCCACCACGGCGCTCCCGTTGTACTCGAAAATCTGCGGAAGGAAGGCGAGACCGCACGGATCAGAACGGGGAACCGAGTACAAAATAGGGTTTTAAGTGAGGAGGAGATCGGAGGCTCCGGTTCCGGTACCGGAGGACACTTACAGACATGGTCGGCGTTGATTAGTCCGAGAAGCGGCGGAGGTCGGCGGAGCGAGAGGAGGCGGCGGCGAGCGGCGGCTTCTGTTTTCCGGCGACGAGAAGAAACGCGGCGAGTGGGCTGTGTAATTGGGTGATTTGCCTATACGGGTCTCGTGTTAAATGTGTCCAGATTCGGGCCCAGAAAACAGTCTATTAGTGGGAGCAATATAGGATTATAAGGTGTATGAACCATTTTGATAGAATTAAGAAAAGCAATAACTTATCATCTTGATTATTACATGCATGAATAGTTATACATGCATTAGAGAAGAGAAAGAAAAAAAAGACCATACATTGGATGAGAGATGGTAATAAATGAGAAAGGACTTATAATTTCTACTCCCTTCGTCTCAGTTTATAAGACTTACACGTATTTCTAGGTTGACAAATTAACCAACTTAGCATGAGGTACATAAGATAAAAACTATATTATTAGAAAATTCAGATGTTATATTTTCTAATGATATAATTTTTATATTATATAATTTATATTATATAACTCATGCGGACGACCTAGATAAACGCGTAAGTATTATAAACTGTGATAGCGGGAGTAACATTTAAAAAAGCTCCTAGGCCTTATAATCCCTAATGGGGGGAGTACGTCCGAGTGACATATACGATATGTGACTATCGGGGTATATCCTTTTTAATAAATCTGAAAATATAAAGTTTCTATTTATTTGTAAAAAATTAATTCAATGGTTTCAAAAATCGAACCTGTGAACATTTTTTTGAAACCTCATGAAAAAAATTAACCGGTGAATATATTATTATTGCTGAATTACTTGAAAGTATTTTTTTAATCATATGAATATTTTCAAACCACGCATCATTTTTATCAAATACTGTGGATTTTTTCAAATTATTGAACATCTTTTAAAAACATGTTCACTTTTTGAAGTCTAAACATTTTAATAAATTATTAGCATTTTAATATAAAAACAAAATTAAGGAAAAAAAGTATAATAAAAAGGAAAGGAAAGAAAATAAGTGCCAATCGATTTGGGGCAAGACTTTAGGTGATAAATAAAATTTGCCCATTTTGAGGCTTAGGATAGCTTTAGCCATTTTTTAGGCTACGACAAAGCCTTTTTCTTCTTCTAACTATTGGAGTTCATAGAGGGATCTTGCATGGGGCAAGGGTGTACAAATATATACCCAAATTTTTCAAAAATAAACTCTTATATAGATTTTTCTCGAAAAACTCTTATATAGTTGTACGGTAAAAAAATAATAGTTTACTACTCCCACTGCTCGAAGATAGGTGTCACAGATTTAACTAGATACAAATGTATTTAGTCATGTTTTAATATGCAACTACATGTGTATCTAAATAACTCTGGGACGCTTATTTCTGAACGAAAAAAGTACAACCTAAGTTGCAAGCGGCAGGCAATAGCCCTTGTATATTTTTTTAAGAAACATTTCTACCATTAACAAATTTGTATGATGATTTTATGATCTTTATTTCTTATTCGTCCAAAAGAAAATTCTTATAAGCTCAATCATCACATTTTTCCATTGGAGGAAAAGATAATTCAAGGCGTTGTTTGGTTTAGGGGCTAAGAGGGATAGAGGTATCCATATTTGCAGGAATATTCGGCGAAACGCTGGTTGACCTCATCCCGTGAAATCGGTCGGATGTGCTCAACCACTTCTGGCTCCCGCGCTAGCCTCACCCCGAAAACAGTTTTTCGCGCCATTTCACTCTCTCACCGTCCGCGATAGAGAAAGAATATGCCTAACCCTATCCATTCCCTACTCTCCCTCTGGTGAAACATGCACGGTGGCTGCAAGAAATCGAGGGGCGGCGGGATTTCTGTGGACGGAGACGACTGGATTTCTCTGGACTACGGTGTTGGCTACAGGTACCATCTCTCCCCCAGCTATTTCTCTGGACGGCGGCGAGCGGCGAAGGTCGAGGAGGGCGATGGGCCCTGGCCAAGGTCGAGGAGGGCGATGGGGCCTGGCCAAGGTCGAGGAGGGCGATGGGGCCTGGCGGAGGTCGGGAGGGGAGGGCGACGAAGTTGTGCCTGCTCGGGAGGGAGGACCGACGAGGTTGTGCCTGCTAGGGAGGGGATGGCCGATGGGGCTGTGCCTGCCTGGGAGAGGAGCGACGCGGCTGCGTCTGCTGGGAGGAGAGGAGCGACGGGTTGTGTCTGCCTGGGAGGAGAGGAGCGACGGGGCTTCGCTGCCTAGGAGAGAGGAGCGACGAGACAGCGTGTGCCTGGGAGAGAGGAGCGACGGGCAGTGCTGCCTGGGAGGGGAGTGGCGATGGGGCAGGGCCTCCTCTCTCTCTGTATATTTATATCAGATTTTTAACATTGATCTTTGGTTTGCACAGGGATACAAGATAGAGGGATACAAGGTTGTCAATTCAATCAGCGGTATAAACTCTATTCTTGTTGTAATCCAATATGTATAATGTGTCTACTGTTTTGCTAAATTTTTGAAGAACTTTTCCATGGTACTTCTCATTGTAGATGGACAACAAAAAAAGGATGTTGATTCATACAGCAGTGGCATATTTGCTTGTCTCAATGTTCACTTTGGTTGTCAATTCTAGAAAAATAAAAAGAAGAGAACGCATTAGATATGGTCCAATAGATGAAACTGATAGGATGAGAAAAGAGTATCTAGATAATAAAGTATGGAAGAATGACACAACTTGTTTAAACATGCTTAGGATGAGAAAAGCTCCTTTTTTCTGTTTTTGCCAACTCTTTAGGGATCGCAATTTGTTGAAGGACACCATACATACATCAATTGAACTACAAGTAGCTATGTTCCTCCACACCGTTGGCCATAATGTTAGGAATAGGGTGATTGGCTTGAACTTTGGTAGATCCGGTGAAGTTGTTAGCCGTTACTTTAAAGAGTCCTCCATGTCATCGGTGAGCTGCGAGATGAGCTTATTAGGAAGCCATCATTGGAGACCCATGCGAAAATAGAAGGGAACTATCAGTGGGATCCATACTTTAAGGTATGAAATTGTGTGTCAACAAATTTTAATAGAACATGGATATGTCTAGACCATAAACTTTTGGTTTATATTTTTCCACAAAATAGGATTGTATTGGAGCTATTGATGGTACACATGTACGAGCCTCTGTTACAAAGGATTTGGAAGCCTCCTTTCGTGGTAGGAAGACCAATACTACTCAAAATGTGATGGCAGTTGTTGATTTTGATCTTCGGTTCACATATGTATTGGCTGGTTCGGAGGGAACAGCACATGATGCACTTGTATTGCGTGATGCTTTAGAACGTGAGAATGGTCTACGTGTCCCACAAGGTAATAGATTATGTAAGTAAATCAATTATGTAAGTAGATCAATTTTTATATAGCCAAATAACCCAATTGCCCTCCTATTTTAGGAAAATATTATCTAGTTGATGTTGGATATGATGCTAAACCTGGGTTCTTACCTCCTTTTCGATGTGTGAGATACCATTTGAATGAGTGGGGAAGCAATCCCGTGCAAGATGAGAAGGAGTTGTTCAACCTTAGGCATTCTTCTCTACGTGTGGGTGTAGAGCGTGCATTTGGATCACTCAAGGGAAGATTCAAAATTCTTGATGATGCCACACCATTTTTTCGCTATTCAACTCAAGTAGACATTGTAGTGACTTGTTGCATTATTCACAATTGGGTCATAAATGATGGGATAGATGAATTTATCATACCTGAGGCTGAATGGACACCAAACATTACTCATGCCGCAACATCATATGTCCAAGCACAAGAACTTGCATACATGAGTAATTTTAGACAAGAACTTGCAGATCAGATGTGGCAAGACCGAGAAAACTATATGCAGCAAGAAGATGTGTAATTTGTGTAATTTAGTATGTTGTGTTGAACTATTTTGTTTGCTGAAATGACATATGTAATGACATTTTATTTGCTGAAATGACATGTAATGGCATTTTATTTGCTGATTGTTTTTATTTATATCCTATAATTGTTGAAATTCTCTCTGTATGTTCAATTAGTTGCTGAAATTAACAATCTCATTTGTAACATTGTAGGAAATGGAAACTAAGCAAGTTGCATGGACACCTACCATGTCCTCATACATGCTTGCTAACCTATGTGACATTGTGGCAAAGGGCACTAGAACATCTTATGGTTTCAAGAAGTGTCACTATGTTGCTTGTGCGAAAGCTTTGAATGATCATTTTTATCTTAGCTTGACTGATATACAGATCAGCAATCATTGAAGGATTTCGCAGCATAGTAAATCAAAAAGTTTCCTACGAATGCGAACAAGAAAGCCAAGATCTAATCTAGGAGATGTAATCAACGAGAGAGATTGATGAGATCTTCATACCCTTGAAGAAATCGCACAGCGGAAACGTTCAACGGAACGTGGTTGACGTAGTCGTACTCGCCGTCTCCTTCTCGCGATCCGATCCGATCATACGCCGCAAGTGGCGGCGCCTCCGAGAGATGCACACGTACGATGCAGCAACGTCTCCTCCTTTCCTTGGTCCAGCAAGTATGGTGGAGAGATAGATTGGATATGCAGCACGACGGCGTGGTGCTTATGGTGGAGAGTTTCTGCGGCAGGGCTTCGCCTACGCGCAGTCGGGAGAGAGAGAGGTGGAGGGGCAGCAGTTGGCGGCTAGAGTTGGAGTGGGGGGAGGCTGCGCCCCTGCCCTCCTTATATAGGGGGCTATCCGCCCCCCCTTGACCCCTCCTCCAAGCCCTAGGGTGGCGGCCCAAGGGGTGGAGTGGGGGGCAAGTCATCCCCCCCTTTCTAGAAGGCTCCCCTAGAGTTTCCCCTAGGGCTGGCCGGCTGGGCCTTAGGGGCCTTGTGACCCTGGACCAAAGTGGCCAGGGAACTTCCCCTTAGGCCCATGCAGGCCTCCGACAAGTGGGCCCACGTTGGTCCCACTCCGGAACCTTCTAGAACCTTCCGGTACAATACCGATAAACTCCGAAACGATTCTGAAATCCAAAAACTGCTTTCCTTTATATGAATCTTATTCTCCGGACCATTCCGGAACCTCTCGTGATGTCCTGGGTCTCATCCGAGACTCCGAACAAAAACTCATAAACCAATTATCCATTCTATCCTAGCATCGATGCACGTTAAGTGTGTGACCCTACGGGTTCGAGAATATGCAGACATGATCTTCTATCAATAATCAACAGCGGGATCTGGAAAACCATATTGACTCCCACATATTCATCGATGATCATATCGGATGAACCACGATGCCAGGATTCAATTAATCCCATATATGTATTCCCTTCGTCATGCGATATTTTACTTGCCCGAGATCCGGTCGTTGGTATCGGCATACCTAGTTCAATCTCGTTCACAACAAGTACTTTACTCGTTCCATAATCTGATATCACTTTGTGATTAACTCCTTAACCACGTGCTTGCAAGCGGTGTTGATATCGATTACCGAGTGGGCCCGAAGTATATCTCTCCGACTCGGGAGGGACAAATTCCATCTCGATACATACAACCCAACAAGTACTTTGCGATCACCTGAGAGACACCTTTATGATCACCCTCACATAGGATGACGTTTGATGACCTCAAAGCTTTCTTCCGATACCAGGGAGTTGTATTATCTCATGGTCTAAGGAATACAATAATTGACATAGTAAAAAGCTTCGCAAAGATGAACACGATGACACGATCTAATTGCTCTGCTTAATTTGGGTCTGTCCATCATATCATTCTCCTAATGACATGATCTCATTATTAATCGACAACTCATGTCTATGGTTAGGAAACCTTAACCATCATTAATCAATGAGCTAGTCCATAGAGGCGTACTAGGGACACGGTGTTGTTCATAAACCACACAAGTATCAAAGTTTCCGCTTAATACAATTCTAGCATGGAATATAAACTTTATCATGAACAAGAATTATAATAATAACATCTTTATTATTGCCTCTAGGGCATAATTCCAACAGTCTCCCACTTGCACTAGAGTCAATAATCTAGTACATCTGGCAACAATCTAACACTCATGGCATTAAGGTGCTGATCATGTTTTGCTCGTGGAAGAGGTTTAGTCAACGGATCTGTGACATTCAGATCCGTATGTACTTTGCTAATCTTCAGATCTCCATCTGCTATATAATCTCGAATTATATGAAAACGGCGGTTGATGTGCTTGGTCTTTGGATGATATCTTGGTTCCTTAGCCAGTGCTATGGCGCTAGTGTTGTCGCGCAATATCTCCAATGGGTCCAAGGCACTTGGAACCACACCAAGCTTAGTGATGATTCTGATCCAAACTCCTTCACTTGACGCTTCTAAAGTAGCCATGTATTCCGCTTCTGTTGTAGATCCCGCGATCACGCTTTGCTTGCAGCTTCTTTAGCTCACAGCTCCACCATTCAAAATATAAACGTGTCCTGTCTGAGATTTAGAATCATTCGGGTCGGTGTCGAAACTAGCGTCGACGTAACCTTTTACGACGAGCTGCTCATCACCTCCATAGACCAAGAACATTTCTTTAGTCCTATTTAAATACTTTAGGATGTTCTTTACGGCTGTCCAGTGTTCCACTCCTGGATCACTTTGGTATCTGCTCGTCAAACTAAGAGCATTGGACACATCCGGTCTAGTACATAGCATGCATACATAATAGAACCTATCGCCGAGGCATATGGCACTTTTATCATAGTATCTCTATCTTTTACCGTAGCTGGACACTGAGCCTTGCTCAATATCTTACCTGACAACATGGGCAATGAACCTTTCTTTGCTTTATCCATTCTGAACTTTTTCAGAACTTTGTCTAGAT
Organism: Avena sativa; assembly: GCA_916181665.1. NCBI lineage: Eukaryota > Viridiplantae > Streptophyta > Magnoliopsida > Poales > Poaceae > Avena > Avena sativa. The sequence goes on from OV702284.1 coordinate 20,437,026, forward strand.
ATGTACTTTGGCTTAAAGCTATTAGGCGTCTTTGTCAATCTCTATAGATTTTGATGCCTAATATATAAGTAGCTTCTCCTAGGTCTTTCATTGAAAAACATTTATTCAAATAACTCTTCACATCGTTAAGCATACCAATGTCATTTCCAATAATCAATATATCATCCACATATAGTACTAAAAATGTCACCGAGCTCCCACTCACTTTCTTGTAGATACAAGCTTCGTAGCAATTTGGAACAAATCCAAAACTCTGATCACTTGATCAAAACGAAGAGATGCTTGCTTCAGTCCATAAATAGAACGCTGAAGTTTGCACACCTTATTAGCATCCTTAGGATCGACAAAACCTTCGGGCTGCATCATATACAACTCTTCATCAATGTTGCCATTGAGGAACACAGTCTTGACATCCATCTGCCATATTTCATAATCATGAAATGCAACAATTGCTAATAAAATCCGAATGGACTTAAAATCGCTACGGGAGAGAAAGTCTCATTGTAGTCAACACCTTGAACTTGCCAAAACCCTTTTGCGACAAGCCGAGCTTTATAGACAGTAACATTACCATCCGCGTCCGTTTTCTTCTTGAAAATCCATTTACACTCAACGGCCTTACGGTCGCTAGGAGGGTCCACCAAAGTCCATACTTGGTTTTCGCTCATGGATCCCAATTCGGATTTCATGGCCTCTAGCCATTTCTCAGAGTGTGGGCTCATCATTGCTTCCTCATAATTCGCAGGTTCACTGTTGTCTAACAACAAGACGGTTAAGACAGGGTTTCCGTACCATTCAGGAGTGGCACGTGACCTTGTCGACCTGCGAAGTTTAGTAGTAGCATCGTTTGAAGATTCATGATCCTCGTCATTAGCTTCCTCTCTTGTTGGTGCAGACGGCACTGGAACAATTTCAGGTGCTGTGCTACTCTCCAACTCGAGAGAAGGTTCAATAACCTCGTCTAGCTATACCTTCCTCCCACTCACTTCTTTCGAGAGAAACTCCTTCTCAAGAAAGGATCCGTTCTTTGCAACAAATACTTTGCCTTCGGATCTATGGTAGAAGGTATACCCAGTCGTTTCTTTAGGGTATCCTATGAAGACGCATTTCTCCGCTTTGGGTTCGAGCTTGTCCGGCATCAACTTCTTGATGTAAGCTTCGCATCCCCAAACTTTAAGAAACGACAACTTAGGTTTAGCACCAAACCATAGTTCATACGGTGTCGTCTCAACGGATTTAGATGGCGCCCTATTTAAAGTGAATGCAGCGGTTTCTAATGCATAACCCCAAAATGATAACGGCAAATCTGTAAGAGACATCATTGATCGCACCATATCTAATAGAGTTTGATTCCGGCGTTCAGACACACCATTGCGTTGTGGTGTTCCGGGTGGCGTGAGTTGCGAAATGATTCCGCTTGCTTTAAGATGCGTGAGAAAATCATAACTCAAATATTCACCTCCACGATCGGATCGTAGAAATTTAATTTTCCTGTTACGATGGTTTTCCACTTCGTTCTGAAATTCTTTAAACTTTTCAAACATTTCAGATTTATGTTTCATTAAATAGATATACCCATATCTACTTAAGTCATCAGTAAAAGTGAGAAAATAGCGATATCCACCGCGCGTCGAAACACTCATTGGTCCGCATACATCGCTATGTATGATTTCCAATAAGTCTGTTTCTCGCCATTATTCCGGAGAACGGGGTTTTGATCATCTTGCCCATGAGGCACGGCTCGCACGTGTCAAATGATTCAAAATCAAGAGACTCCAAAAGTCCATCAGAATGGAGTTTCTTCATGCGTTTTACACCAATATGACCTAGACGGCAGTGCCATAAATAAGTTGGATTATCACTATCTACTTTGCATCTCTTAGCCTCAATGTTATGGATGTGCGTTTCATTGCTTTCGAGATTCAGAAGAAATAAACCTGTTGTGGACGCTAGTAACATGGTTGCGGCTGGCCGGACGGCAAGAAGACCAGGATGTTCGTATTGGAGCAGGAGATGGCAAGAGTCCTTCAGGAAAGTATAGGATTAGGAAAGAAGAGTCCAATTGTATTAGGAAAGTTCTAGGTCTAATCGTATTAGGAGAGGTATATGGCCTGAACATCTATTATATAAGGATGGCATGTATCTACGTTTGAGACGAGCAATAAACAATCAATCTAATCTCTCCCTGGTTATTATCTCTTCTCAACCTATGTTTACCCAAACCCTAGCAGCCACGCCGTCTGGCTATCTTCTGCACGGTAGTTATCTTGTTGTGGATCCAAGTCCACAACATTTGGTATCAGAGCCAACCACCATGGCTTTCGATGCCGACTCTTTCATGAAAGATTTCAAGGCCTCCCTTAAAACCATCTTTGACGAATTCAAGACGCGTGTGCTACAGATTGCCGTGGAGAAAGAAAGCAGGATGACAGAAGCTTCTGTGGCACAAGCAGCGGCAGAGGCGCTTGAAGAAGAAGCCCCAGAGGAAGAAGCAGTAGCAACGCAGATGCAGATCAGCGTTGTAGTGACAGTGGGCGCAACCAAGGGAATCATGGCCAAGCAACCAGGCGCAGCAGCACAACTAGTGGTGGCGGTACTACAACCAGGGGTAATAATAATAGAGGCAAAAATAGAAGTACTAGTGGCAGCAACCCTAATAGGAGAACTGCCTACTTCGTCAGATCTAGCAGCGGCAACACAACCTAAAGCAGCACCTGTGGTGGCATCACGTACAATGGAGGTGACGCTTGATGTGCCAAGACATGGATCCGTGGGGGCAACAAGACCATGGTTGCCAGCCTGCAGTTTGAGGACAAGCTGCTTGTCCGGGAGGAGATGGAATCACAGTATCTCATTAATGTGGGGATATGGAGGACTTCGACCCTGGCCGCCACCCTTCAGCTTGAGGATAAGCTTCTTGTCCGGGAGGGGTGTAGTGTTGTGGACGCTAGTAAGATGGTTGCGGCTGGCCGGACGGCAAGAAGACCAGGATGTTCGTATTGGAGCAGGAGATGGCAAGAGTCCTTCAGGAAAGTATAGGATTAGGAAAGAAGAGTCCAATTGTATTAGGAAAGGTCTAGGTCTAATCGTATTAGGAGAGGTCAATGGCCTGAACATCTATTATATAAGGATGGCATGTATCTACGTTTGAGACGATCAATAAACAATCAATCTAATCTCTCCCTGGTTATTCTCTCTTCTCAACCTATGTCTACCCAAGCCCTAGCAGCCACGCCGTCTGGCTATCTTCTGCACGGTAGTTATCTCGTTGTGGATCCAAGTCCACAACAAAACCATTCACAACAGGTGCATGACCATAAAAGATGCTATTCATATAAATAGAACAACCATTATTCTCTGATTTAAATGAATAACTGTCTTGCAATAAACACATCCAGATATAATGTTCATGCTCAACGCAGGCACATAATAACACTTAATAAGGTTTAAAACTAATCCCGAAGGTAAAACTAAGGAGAGCGTGCCGACGGCCATCACATCAACTTTTGATCCATCGCCAACGCGCATCGTCACCTCATCCCTTGCTAGCCGCCGTCTATTCCATAGCTCCTGTTTCGAGTTACAAATATTAGCAACTGAACCAGTATCATATACCCAGGCACTACAACGAGCGCTAGTAAGGTAAACATCAATAACATGTATATCAAATATACCTTTAATGGTGACAGCCTTCTTGTCCTCTAAGTACTTCGGATAGTTGCGCTTCTAGTGACCCTTGTCCTTGCAATAGAAGCACTCAGTGTCCGGCTTAGGTCCAGACTTGAGCTTCTTCTCAGCAGGGGCAACGCGCTTGCCGCTGCCTTTCTTGAAGGATTTCTTTGCACCCTTAGCTTTCTTAAAGCTAGTGGTCTTGTTGACCATCAACACATGATTATCTTTCTTGATATCCACCTCCGTAGCTTTCAGCTTAGCGAAGAGCTCAGTGATCGTATCAGTGGAACCAATTTGATTGTGAGTAACTACAAAACCTTTGTAGCTAGGAGGGAGTGATTGCAGAACTCTGTCAATCTTGAGCTCTTCTGGAATCTTGCAGTCCAGTTTCTCAAGATGTTGAGTGTAGCCCGACATCTTAATGGCGTGCTCACTAATGGAACTCCCTTCCTCCATCTTGCAGTTAAAGAACTTCTCAGAGATCTCATATCTCTCAGAACGGGCCTGAGTCTGAAACTTGCTTTTCAGTTCCTCAAGTATCTCAAAGGGCCCGTCGAACTCCTCAAAACGATTTTGAAGTTCCGGTTCCATAGCAAACAACATGGTACTCTTAATCACTCCATAATCATCTTTGCGTGACTGATAAACAGCTTTTTCATCAGCCGGCGCATCAGTAGCAGGGGCGTCACCTAGCGCTTTCTCAAGTACATAGTCCTTTTGTCCGCCAGCGAGAATGATTCTCAGATTGCGGAACCAGTTGGTGAAGTTAGACCCATTGTTCTTAAGCTTTTCTTTCTCAGCAAAAACGTTGAAGTTGAAGTTGGACTTAGCCATTTGTTCTACAAAATTTGAAAATAAAATTTAGACTATGTTCATGGTAACTAGTTCAACTTAATCAAATTACTAGATGAACTCCCACTAAATTCAACATCCCTCAAGTTGTTTTAGTGAACACGATCCAAATTCACCACACCTAATCCAATCTTCACGAGAAGAGATTTGGTTTCAATGGTGGACAACAAAGTGTCGATCATATCATTCATATGACTCATGTTTAACCTTTCGGTTCGTGTGTTCCGAGACCATGTCTGTACATGCTAGGCTCGTCAAGTCAAACCCAAGTATTTCTGCGTGTGCAAAACTGGCTTGCACCCGTTGTATGTGAACATAGAGTTTATAGCACCCGATCATCACGAGGTGCTTGAAAACGACGAACTTTCGCAACGGTGCATACATGGGGAGAACACAATTTTATCTTGATCTTTAAGTGAGGAATCATCTTATAATGCTACCGTCGCGATCTAAGCTTAATAAGATACATAAAAGGATAAACATCGCATGCATATAATTTTATGTGACATGGAATAGCCAATCTCCGCGCAATGATCTTCATCTTGTGCGCGCCAGCATGATCTCCATCACTCCACCATGATTGCCTCCACCACGAATAGCAACTACAACTATTGCTAACTACTTAGCGATAAAGTAAAGCTATTACATGGCGTATAAGAAGTTGACACGCAGGTCATACACAATTATAAAGACAACCATACAGCTCCTGCCGGTTGTGAACTCATCGACATGCAAGTCGTGAAATATTACAAAACATGATCATTGCATACATCTCAATTCATACACATCATGTCTTGGGCCATACCATATCACAAAACACTCTCTGCAAAAACAAGTTAGACGTCTCTACCTTGTTGTTGCATGTTTTACGTGGCTTATGGGAGTAACAAGCTAAGAACATTTCTTACCTATGGAAAGCCACAACAGTGATTTTATGGTTGCTAACATCCATTGTAAATCCCATGACTACTATAGTGAGAGAAACTGGCATCCACCAGCCGCATGTGTGGAACAAGCCACACGTCAAGTGCGGAGCCGGTCTCGCGAACGAGGTCGCGTAAAGTTGGCCTGGACCGCTTCGATCTCACTATGCCACGCCATAATAAATACATAACAAGAGGTTTGAAACAGAAAACATCAACGCCAGCCACAAGCATGTTACGTTCTACTCGTGAAACACATCTACGCATAGATCTAGCTCTGATACCACTGAAGGGTTTCGCAGCATAGTAAATCAAAAAAATTCCTACGGATGCGAACAAGAAAGCTAAGATCTAATCTAGGAGATGTAATTAACGAGAGAGATTGATGAGATCTTCATACCCTTGAATAAATTGCACAGCGGAAACGTTCAACGGAACGTGGTTGACGTAGTCGTACTCGTCGTCTCCTCCTCGCGATCCGATCTGATCCTACGCCGCAAGTGGCGGCGCCTCCGAGAGATGCACACGTACGGTACAACGACGTCTCCTCCTTTTCTTGGTCCATCAAGTATGGTGGAGAGATAGATTGGATCTGCAGCACGACGGTGTGGTGCTTATGGTGGAGAGTTTCTGCGGCAGGGCTTCGCTTACGCGTAGTCGGGAGAGAGAGAGGTGGAGGGGCAGCAGTTGGCTGCTAGAGTTGGAGTGGGGGGAGGCTGCGCCCCTGCCCTCCTTATATAGGGGGATGGTCGGCCCCCATTGACCCCTCCTCCAAGCCCTAGGGCGGCGGCCCAAGGGGTGGAGTGGGGGCAAGTCATCCCCCCTTTCTAGAAGGCTCCCCTAGGGTTTCCCCTAGGGCTGGCCGGCTGGGCCTTAGGGGCCTTGTGCCCCTGGCCCAAACTGGCCAGGGCACTTCCCCTTAGGCCCACGCAGGCCTCCGACAAGTGCGCCCATGTTGGTCCCACTCCGGAACCTTCTAGAACCTTCTGGTACAATACCGATAAACTCCGAAACGATTCCGAAATCCAAAAACTGCTTTCCTTTATATGAATCTTATTCTCCGGACCATTCCGGAACCTCTCGTGCTGTCTTGGGTCTCATCCGAGACTCCGAACAAAAACTCATAAACCAATTATCCATTCTATCCTAGCGTCGATGCACGTTAAGTGTGTGACCCTACAGGTTCGAGAATATGCAGACATGATCTTCTATCAATAATCAACAGCGGGATCTGGAAACCCATATTGACTCCCACATATTCATCGATGATCATATCGGATGAACCACGATGCCAGGATTCAATTAATCCCATATATGTATTCCCTTCATCACATGATATTTTACTTGCCCGAGATCCGATCATTGGTATCGGCATACCTAGTTCAATCTCGTTCACAACAAGTACTTTACTCGTTCCGTAATCCGATATCACTTTGTGATTAACTCCTTAACCACGTGCTTGCAAGCGGTGTTGATATCGATTACCGAGTGGGCCCGAAGTATATCTCTCCGACTCGGGAGGGACAAATTCCATCTTGATACATACAACCCAACAAGTACTTTCCGATCACCTGAGAGACACCTTTATGATCACCCTCACATAGGATGATGTTTGATGACCTCAAAGCTTTCTTCCGACACCAGGGAGTTGTATTATCTCATGGCCTAAGGAATACAATACTTGACATAGGAAAAAGCTTCGCAAAGATGAACACGATGACACGATCTAATTGCTCTGCTTAATTTGGGTCTGTCCATCATATCATTCTCCTAATGACACGATCTCATTATTAATCGACAACTCATGTCTATGGTTAGGAAATCTTAACCATCATTAATCAATGAGCTAGTCCATAGAGGCGTACTAGGGACACGGTGTTGTTCATAGACCACACAAGTATCAAAGTTTCCGCTTAATACAATTCTAGCATGAAATATAAACTTTATCATGAACAAGAATTATAATAATAACATCTTTATTATTGCCTCTAGGGAATAATTTCAACAATCATAATAGGACATGGAGGAGGAAATACTAGAAGATAGTGAAACTAAAGCACTTAAGTGGTGTCGGATGGGATGAAGATAAGTTTATGATTGTTCTTGATCATGAGCCATATTATGGTATGCCTTATATGCCTATATATTTGCTGCCATTTCTCTTTACATGCATGTATGTTGCTGAAATAAGCTATTTTCTGTCTTAATACGTGCTGGAATTAATCCTTCTATGTATATATATTGCTGAAACTTGTTTGTTTATGTGTATATGTTTCTGGAATTTTTTATAGTGCATAATAGTTGCTGAAATAACATAGTTTTTTGTCTTACTACTTGCTGGAATTAATTTTTCTATGCCTATATACTGATGTAATTTCTTTGTAGGATCACAAAGAGGATGATCCTTTTCTTAACAAGCCTATTGAGCATTTTGAAGAGATGACTATAATTCATGGAGGAAGCATGGCCACAAGGCAATTTGCTAGAGGTTCAAATGAGCCTCTAGCATCAAATAATGTGGTTCATCTTGATGAAGAGGTTTCTGCCATGCCTGATGAAGTTGGCCAATCACAGAATGTTGGTGAGTCCTCGGCTCCCAAACCGAAGAAGGCAAAAACTAACCCTTCTACAAAAGAAGGGTTGCAAGCAACTCTATTGGCTTGTAGTGAAAGGCTTGTTGTTGCTATAGAGAAGACTGCTAGCACCGACAACAACTCACCAATTCAGCTTTGGGAGAACATGAAAACACTCCCGGGTTTTGGTTTGGATTTCCTTGCTCATTACTATGCCTACTTGGTTGAGAATCCTCGTACCGCAACAACATTTCAAGTGCTGGAGAATGAACAAAAGATGATTTGGGTTGCTAGGTATGTGAAAAATACCTTCCCAGATTATGTTCCAAATGTTGATTCAAGTGATGGAGGATCCGGGAGTTGAAGGCTGCTTACCTATGGTATCTAACTTATGCTTTTGTTGACAACCAAATATTGGACTACTGGTTGTATGCACTTGTGTCTTTTGATACAACCAAATATTGAGTGTTGTATGAACTTGTTCAAATATGTCATGTAATAGTTGCATCCATGTTAAGTATTGTTCTGTATGTTATTGAATGATGATATTTGACTTTAAAATTACTAGAAATATATCTTATTTCAGAATTATTGTTGTTGATGTTAAATAATGTTAGAGGTTAAGATATCATTTATTTGCTAAAAATAGTACGTGTTGTGGGGGTAATCTCACCATACTAGTAAAGAGGTCATCGTTACATGCATATGGTTATCCCCAACCATATTTTATCTTGCCAACCAAACAAAAAATTGGCTCATCCCAAAATCTCCACCAAACAAAAAATATGGTTATCCCTAACCAGGTGGTTGTGGATATCCCCATCCCATGGAGGATATCCCCTAAACCAAACAACCCCAAGCATTGGACTGACAAAACCATATGAAACGAGGCGGCATCAAAGTAGTGGAATCGATAGAACTCTATTTATCTTCTTATTTTCTGTAATCTTTGTCACCTTTTAAGATATTTTTCTTTAAAAAAAATTAATATATTGTCCTACAATACGTAAATTATACTTTTACCTATGTTACCACTTGACCTTTATGTTTCGTGTTAGTTAAAATTTATACACCCAAAAATGAAATCATGGATCCGTTCTTGTTGGAGTTAGGTTTTCTGAAACTTGGCCTGACTTAAGTCACCATGCTAAGAGCATCTCCATTTGTTGGTCGTTTCCAAGCCGAAATCCTGGATCGGACAATACTCGTTTTCGGCCGGGAAACGGCCAACTTCCCACTCGCTTCCAGGTTGTGTTCCCGTGTGAACAAAATTCGGTAAAAATTGAGCGAATATAGGCGGTTTCATTAATTTAAGAGAGAATACATATATATTACATAGAATTCGGACGAATACCTGAATTTAAACTAGATTTAGGCTAATAATAACTAAAAAACATAAAAAGGCCACCGTCGCCGCTGATGTCGATGCCGATGCCGATGTCGGACGCCGCTTCTGCGTGCCGAAGTTGTGGTAGAAGCAGGTGTAGCCGGGATCGGCCTTGCCGTCGTCGTCGTCGCTCGACGGCTGCGGTGGGCGGGAGCTGCCCTGGTCGTCGTCGCCGCTCTTCCAGAGCTTGTAGGAGGGGCCGGCCTCTTCGTCGTCGTCGAGGGTGACGAGCGGCGTGCCCTGGTAGGCAAGCACACGGCCAGACCAGGCCTGGCGCTCGGCCTGCTCCTGTTGGCGCTGGTGTAATATCCCAAAAATATTAAACTTAAATCATCAAACTCTAATAATCAAAATTAGGGTTAACAAAAACTTTTCTAATTAAAATTATGAAGGCATGCATATGTGTATGCATTTAATTTGAAATTCTTTTGAACCACCTTGTTTGTATGTTTCCTTGCTTGTAAAATGTTTCTTAGGTGAAATAAACATCATCTAAACATTTCCCAAACTTTTCCTAAAGACAAATAAATCAAAACCAATAAAATAAAGGAATGGTCATTTTGACCAATTTAACTCCCATGCCTACTTTGGCTGTCTCAAACTTTCAGAACCTAATGGAAGCTTTTCTGGATCTTTGCACCCATTGAATGTATTCATAACAAGGTATCAAGGCCCACTTTGTGATCATCCAGAAACTTTCAAATGCATAGTTTAAATGACAATTCAAAATTGAATCTTTATCATATGGGAAGATCCCACTTTTTCAAAAACCACTCAAACAAGCTCAACTTTCAAAACCCAAGCATGTGCAGACTCACTAGCACCAATCTAGCAAACCCACCAAAAATCTTTTCAAAATTCAAAACTTGATTTCATGCGGTCATTTCATCAAACAGGTTGTAGACACAAATCATACAAAATCTAAACACTATAGTGAGCAGTGATTGAAGCCTAACTTGTTCCCTCTCTGGACACCACTAGCCTTAGTAGATCATCTAACAACCTAAACTAACCCTTAGCATCACTGTAAGCTTGGCATTGCCATCAATGGTGAACAACCGAGCACACCCATGTCACCCCCAAGTCGATAGCAAGCTAGGAAGAAAAGCAAGCCTAGCCAGCATGTCTGGGAGGCAGCCCACTGTCCACCGCCACTCACTGTCCCAGCCGCGAGCGTTGCCAAGCCCTGGACCACACGCACGAACCATGCCAACCTCGCCAGCAACCATGCCGAGCATGCGCCAGAGTGCAACCCTCGACCAGCGCCCACAGACCGCGCGCCGCCCTCACCGCGTGCATACACAATCCCCACTGACCCAAGAGACCACCAGACATCCTCGTTCGCCGCCCCGTGACGCACAGCCACCGCTCGTCGTCGAAGACGCCGCCTCTGCCGCGCAGAGCGTCGCATGTTCCAGACCAAGCCGCACCGCCCCACGCCTCAAAACCATGTCATTGAGCATCGCCAGGGAACACCGCACCGCCCCTACCTTCGCCCATGCCAATAGCGGCATGTAACATCGCCCCCGGCGAGCTCACCGTGCGCCCCGTCGGTCCCCTTACTCGACTATAAATAGAGGCCACCCCCGCTCGATTTCTTCACACCATCTCACTCCCCTCTCCTCACTGATCGTGCCACACCGTTCCTAGAGCAAGGCGAGCACCACCTTGCCGGAATTTCACCGGAGCCCGCCGCCTCTGGAGAAGAAGGGCGCCATTGATTTCGTCCACCCCAGGAGCTTCCGCGACCACCCCTGAGTTCGCCGTCGTCGACTTCGTCGTTCGCCCGCCTCGCCGGCCCTCTCCTGCACCCCGGTGAGCCCCCAGCACCCCTCATTGTCCGCGCTAGGTTTCTTTCTCGCCGACGTTGCTCAACGTCGACGATGACTCTCAGCCGTTGGATTAGAACTAGATCGAACGATCCACATCGCCCCGTACCGCTTCGCCCCTCCCTGTCTCACTGACGAGTGGGGACACCCACTTAAGTAGCCCGCGGGAGCACTGCGCTTAGAAGGCCGGCCCGTTAACTTTTCCCGCGCAGCCCAGTTATTTGAATTAAACCTTTTTCATTTTGTTTCAAACTCACTTCTGTTCCCAACTTCAAAAATCAACCCAGATCGATTAAGTGCACCAAATTGAATGAAACCAATTTTGTTAGAAAGGTCTGAGAATGCTGAATCCAAGCCCGTTGGATTCAAGTCATTTGGATCTATAGATCACCCATGGTAAAAATAACAAGGCAGAAGCTTTTCTGCATTCAAACATTTTTCAAATTTAAACCATAATAGCTTTTGAGTTGATTCCAACTCTCAAAAATCACATTTAACCATACCTTTCAGAATATATAAAAATATATAGGTTTACCTTCAGAAATAATGTTCAAGTAATAAAAGAATGCTACATAGGTATTTCTAGCCACTTTAAATAATTAAAATAAAAGGGTAAAACCTTATTAAATTGTGACACCACTTTAAATCATATTCCCATGGACTAAAATATGTGGTGATGACATGTGTCAACATGATCCCATGTTTGGTTTGGAGAATATTAAATCTTAAGTAATTTTTCAATGAGTAGAAATTACTTTTCTAAAAATAAAAAGAATTAAACCAAGTTTTAATCTTGTAATGTTAGTGATGATGTTAGATCATCTATAGGACCCTTGTGTGTGATGATTGGAAGTAGATAAGTATTGTTTGGTGATTGTGTACCTCGTATTTATTTATAGACGCTAGTACCGACCAAGGATACGAGGAGGAAGGAGGATACTGCGAAGAAGAAGCCGAGGAGAACTTCAACCACTGCTCTGCTCAAGGCAAGCTATTAACCTTACAAGCTAACACTTGCAATTTAGCAAGCTTATACTGATATTGTGCAAGCTTTATTAACTAAGTGGACCAATGCAAGCTAACCCTTGCAAGATACGCTACTGATGCCACAAACCACTACTTGTTACTCTGCCCACTATATGCCTTAAGCATATATGACCCAACCCACTTGACCAACCAATCCTAGTTTTTACTTACAAGCTTTATACTTTATTTCTTTATCAAAGCTATTCCTTAGAGTTTACTTAAGTGAATTATAGATACTAGAAAGATATCTGAAGGTTGCATAAAGAGCATAAAATTTGGGCTAAGCTAGATAATCTTGATGTCATCTTAAGGCATGAGATTGAATTTAGTTAGAACTCCACTAGTTTACCACCCCTCATTATTGCTTACCCCCACCTGTAGATGCTAGTGCTAAGCATAAAACTTGATCAACTTTAGATGGGAATACTTGGTGGAAAAATGGTTATGAAAACCTTGGAATGATGGATCATTCTATTGAAATGTTTTGGACATGTGTTTCCAAACACCTGATGATTTTGGTGATGAAAACGATGAGGCATGAGCCTTAGCCCTTTCTAAAACTGATGGTTGTTTGGATGCGATACCATTTCAATTTTATCGTACAACCACAATACCCGAAGATTGGGTAGGGCTTGACTGGAAACTTATATACCTTAGTATTAGTTCCCTCATGGCCAAGGTCTGAGCTGAGGTTACCTTGTGAAGATTGTCCACCTGTGCAGTACCCAAGATGACATTTGGTCATGGTTGGGAGGCCAAACTCACAGGAGAGGTGCTTATACTAGGGCGTCTAATCGAAAGGTTAGGATTGATTATCCGCATACTGAGTATGGTGAATTCAGGATTTGTTCCTAACGGATGTATCGAATGTTGTGGTGAAAGTGTACAATCTCTGCAGAGTGTCAAACTATTCGAATAGCCGCGTCCGTGGTTATGGACAGTTGGAGTGGCCATACTGTTCCCCCGTCAGACTTTTCAAAATGACTTGTGAAATGATTTGAAACTTTGACTTGACCACAACAGAGTTGTGATATGAAATACAAGTTCCCACTTAGGAGTTATAAAATTGTGACGAGCATTCATTGCCTCTAAACTTAGTAGGGATAAATCTGGCTTTTGCAAAACAACCCTAGAGCCTATTGTCCTATTATCCAAAAAACCCTTTACCTGTTAGTATTAGTTTGCGAGTACTTAAAGAGTACTCATGGCTTTGTCCCTGGCTATTCCCATGGCCAGACTATAAAGAGGAGTACCTTGAGGATGGACCCCAGGAAGGTTACGACAACTAGGATCATCACCCATCGTCAGCATTGCCTGTGACCCCAAAGATGGAGCTTCGCCTACGCTATCGTTATTATTACGTATTCCGTTGCTTGATGTTGTATTAAGAACTGGATCATGAGATCCCTATTTGTGTAAGAACTTATGTATCGTTTGTAATGGATGATGTACTATGTTATCCAATTCTGTTATGTCTCGCAAAAATGGTAATCCTGGGATTGCGATGTATGGCATAACAGGCATCTGGGATTAAGAATCCGGGTGTTGACAAATTGGTATCAGAGCCATCCTGACCATAGGAGACCCTAGTTAGACTGGACGTTTAAACCAAAAACTTATTTCCCAAAACCAAAGAAAAAAATATTTACAAAAACTTATTCTCGTTCTTATCCTTTTGATTCTTTCATGAAAATTCATGTTCCTCCAAAATCTCTTGCAAAATACATAAAATTTTGACACACTTAATCACTCTACTAACTTACTCATCCTATATTCTTATAGATGGACGTGAAGTACAACAAGTTTTACCAACTGGGGAATGGAGGAGACCTGATCTTTGAGAGGGATTTGGACCAGCTTTCGGAACTTCTGGAGCGTCCACACCCCGAGTTCTTCGGAGCTCAGCTCAATGATCAAGGAGGAGAAGATCTATAGTGGCTAATTGTTGCAAGTCTCCGAGGAAAGATTGAACCTCCCACTGCGGAGGGAATTCAGTTTACCTTGAGGTAAAACAACTGGCTCGATGGACTTGCCAGAGCCATGCAGGAAGCTCTTTCTCGTCTGTGTGGGCAGAGCATCAATTAGATCAAGGGTACTCGCTTTGAGTTTTTCCCAAGGCGTGATGCTAATGGACAACCACTGGAAGCCCCATACCACCCCGAGCTGAAGACCCAATTGGACCACCTTAGCTTCATGATGTACGATCGTCAGCAGGAGTTGGACAACTGCCGTGACTACTACAACCACAAGTCTGCCATCATCAAGACGAAGGACCAGACCATCGCCCTGCTAGCAAAGGATTGCAAGTCCCGCCGCTGTCAGCTCGACAAGAAGGAGCGCATTATTGCCCGTCTTCGCCACCACATCTCATCTCTGGAGGATACCATCCACGAGAGAGACATGCAGTTGGAGGAAAGGGAGAATGCCGGAGAGGATCTCCGTGGAGACCCCTACTCCTATTTCAGCGATGATGATGATTTTATGGAAGATCAGGCTATGGATTTCTTCACCGATGAGGACGATATCGCCTTCATCGATGATGATGAAGATGACGAAGCCACAGATTCCGACGAGTAGTAGCACTTGAGCACTAGCGTAGTGAATAGTATTCGGTCCCACTGTATCGTAGTTCTCAGAATGGTTCTTAAAACCATCTACTTTTCTTTGTTGTGGTGTGTGTTGTATCGGGTGCTATGAATGAATGAATGAATGAAAAAGCAAGTTGCTAGAAAATCTGAGTCAAACTTTAAAAAAAAATTTAAAGACCCAAAACTTTAGAAATTTCCCTCTTTTCTCATGATCTATCTAAATCTTCAGATGCCACGTGGAGGAAGTGGTTCAACCCCGGACCCGATGTTGCAGATACTGCAAATGTTGACTTCTGACCGTGAAGCTAAAAGAGCGGAACGTCAAGCCAACCTAGCCACCCTTCAGCATATAGCCCAGCTAGCCCACAACAACCAAGGCTACGGAAATCAGGACAACCACGGATCTAAGCTCAAGAACTTCCAGAATACCAACCCACCTGTTTTCACTAAGTCCGAAGAGCCCCTAGACGCTGATGATTGGCTGCAAACCATGGAAAATAACTTAGAAGTAGCCGGAGTGGAAGCCAACGAGAAAGTCTTGTTCACCACCCACTATCTAGCCGGAGATGCCAGAGCATGGTGGAACAGTGTTCGCGCAATGACCGGAGGCCAGATGATGACCTGGGAGGAATTCAAGGTCAAGTTTAGCAGAACCCATGTGCCACCGGGTTTGATCAAGAGAATGAGAGACGAGTTCAGAGAGCTGAAGCAAGGAAGGATGACTGTAGTGGAATACCGTGACAAATTTTTGTCATTATCTAGGTATGCCCCGGATGAAATAGACACTGAAGCCAAGAAGAAAGAAAGATTCCTGAATGGTCTGCATGATGAGATGCAGACGGTGTTAGTCAATATCCCCTTTGCGGATATTGAAGCCCTTGTCGACTCTGCTATCCAGATGGAAGGAAAGATCAACCAAGCCAATGAGAACCGCAAGCGTCGTATGATGCATCAGCCAGGAACCCATCAGACCCCAAAGTATCGCCCTAAACCATCTCCAGGATTTGCCCCAAGGACCAACAGACCCCCGATGAACCGTCCGACCTATCCCAACCGTGGAAACCCTAGACCCGGAGGAAATCACAACAACCCCGACAACTCTAGCAATTTCAATCGTGCCCCACCCAAGTTCGACAACAACAATGTTACCGCCAACACCAACACTGCCCCGAGGACTGGAAGCAATGTCCTGCCTGTAGCAGCCAAGGACAAGTCGCAAGTGACATGTTATGACTGTGGAAATAAAGGCCACTATTCCAACGAGTTCCCCAACAAGAAGAATGCTACAACCCCTAATACCAATGTCCCAGCTCAGCAGCAGCGTCGTGTTCAGCCAGGAAGAAGATTTTCCCCAGGGAATTCGCTCAACTGCAACGGCCGTCTTTTTCTCATGCATGCTGAAGAAGCTCAGGAAGCGCCAGACGTCGTGCTGGGTATGTTTTCTGTTAATTCAGTACTTGCACGAGTGTTGTTTGATTCTGGTGCATCGCACTCATTTGTCACCGAAGAATTTGCCTGCACTAGTAAAATTCAACCAACCAAACTGAAGCATGTTATGATTGTTCAAATTCCCGGATCAACCACCAAGGCTAGGCAAATTTGCAAAGCCGTCCCTATCCGAATCCATGGCATAGATTTTTATGCAAATCTGATAGTACTTGGAACTAAAGGTTTGGAAGTAGTACTAGGAATGGATTGGATGTCCAAACATAAAGGATTAATTGACTGTGCCAAGAAAGCCATAACCATGACCAGTACCGCCGGAATATCAGTCGAGCATATATCTGAAACCTTACCTCGCCAATTCAAATGCAACAATAGTATAGCCCAACCTACCATTGACCAAGTCCGGATAGTCTGTGAATACCCCGATGTATTTCCAGATGTTTTGCCTGGTATGCCCCCAGATCGGGATATCGAGTTTATCATTGAACTAATTCCTGGAACCGGACCCATAGCCCAAAGACCATATAGTATGAACCCGTCAGAGCTCGCAGAACTGAAGAAGCAACTGGATTCCATGCTGGAAATTGGATTGATTCAACCAAGTGCGTCACCTTGGAGATCACCTGTCTTGTTTGTGGACAAGAAGGATGGAGGTAACCGTTTGTGTACGGATTATCGGAAATTGAATGATGTCACCATCAAGAACAAGTACCCCTTGCCCAAGATAGAAGATTTGTTTGATCAGTTGACCGGTGCCAAAGTGTTTTCTAAGATTGATCTTAGGACTGGCTATCATCAACTCAAAATTCGTGCAGAGGATATTCCAAAGACTGCCTTTACCACCAGATATGGATTATATGAGTATACGGTCATGTCTTTCGGATTAACCAATGCCCCCGCTTATTTCATGAATCTCATGAATAAGATTTTTATGGACTTCCTGGATAAGTTTGTCGTTGTTTTCATCGATGACATTCTGATTTATTCCAAATCAGAAGAAGAACATGAGCTACACCTAAGGACCATTCTTGGAACCCTTAGAGAGCATCAGCTGTATGCAAAGTTTAGCAAATGTGAATTCTGGTTACAGGAGGTAGGATTCCTCGGTCACATTGTATCAGCCGGAGGAATTGCCGTTGACCCTGCCAAAGTGAAAGACGTAGAAGATTGGCAAGCCCCAACCACTCAAACCCAAGTTCGTGCATTTCTCGGATTGGCGGGATATTACCGCAAATTCGTAGAAGGATTCTCGAGTATCGCTAGACCCATGACCCAATTGCTGAAGAAGGACAAGAAGTTTGAATGGACCGACAAGTGTGAAGCGGGTTTTCAAGAACTCAAGAGGAGATTGATTTCAACCCCAATCTTGATCATGCCGGATATCACGAAGCCCTTCGATGTGTATTGTGATGCATCCAAGATTGGTCTCGGATGTGTGCTAATGCAAGAAGGCAAAGTTATATCTTATCTATCTCGACAATTGAAGCAACATGAGAAAAACTACCCAACCCATGACCTCGAACTCGTAGCCGTAGTTCTAGCCCTGAAGACATGGAGACATTACCTGATGGGAAACCGTTGTGAGATTTATTCGGATCACAAGAGCCTAAAGTATATATTCACTCAGAAGGAGCTGAATATGAGGCAGAGAAGATGGATTGAGATAATCAAGGATTACGATCTGGACATTCACTATCACGCTGGTAAAGCCAACATAGTAGCCGATGCCCTTAGCAGATTGCCGTGCCGCTTGAACTCCATGATTTTGAAGGAGCAACCAAGTCTCCACAAAGAGATGGAAGATTTTCGGATGGAATTATTAAGTGAAGGATTTCTGGCTAGCATAGAACTCCAACCCACTTTGATCAGTCAGATTAAAGAGGCGCAGAAGGGAAATGCCAGTATTGACGGAATCAAGCGCCGTATCGGTACAGGCAAAGTACCCGGATTCACCGAGGACAAAGGAGGAGTTTTGTGGTACAAAGGACGCCTTTGTGTATCAGCAGATTCCGAGTTGAAAGGAGTTATTTTGAAGGAGGCTCATGATACTCTTTATTCTATCCATCCCGGAGGAACTAAGATGTATCAAGATTTAAAAGAGCAATTTTGGTGGCATAAGATGAAGAGATAAATCAGAAGCTATATCGCCAAGTGTGATATATGTCAGCGAGTCAATGCAGGACATTAAAGACCCGCTGGATTGTTGCAACCCTTGCAGATTCCGGAATGGAAATGGGATTCTGTAGGAATGGACTTTATCACTGGACTACCTACTTCTAGTAGGGGAAATGACTCTATCTGGGTCACAGTGGACAGATTGTCCAAAGTCGCCCATTTCTTGCCCGTCAAGACCACATATCAGAGTTCGAAACTAGCGGAGTTATACATCGCTAGAATCATCAGTTTGCACGGAGTCCCCAAGAACATAGTATCGGATCGAGGAACTCAGTTTACCTCGAGATTCTGGAAGAAAGTCCAAGAAGGTTTAGGAACCCGTCTAGATTTCAGCACCGCGTATCACCCTCAGACCGATGGACAAACAGAGCGAGTAAACCAAATACTCGAAGATATGCCGAGAGCATGCGTATTAGAATATGGATCCAAGTGGGAAGACTGTCTGCCGTTTGCAGAATTTTCATACAACAACAGTTATCAAGCCAGTTTGCAAATGGCCCCATTTGAATTCATGTACGGAAGGAAGTGTCGCACCCCTTTGAACTGGTCGGAAGTAGGAGAGAGAGTCAGATCTTCGGACCCGACATCCTACGAGAAGCAGAAGAGAAGGTTCACAAGATTCGTGAGAACCTCAAGACCGCCCAATCCCGACAGAAGAGTTACGCCGACAAGAGACGTCGAGACCTCGCCTTCAACATAGGAGATTTTATCTGAAAGTGTCACCATTGAAGGGAATGCAGCGTTTCCAACTCAAAGGAAAGTTAGCCCCCAGGTATATCGGACCTTTCAAAATTCTGAACCGTCGAGGAGAAGTGTCGTATCAATTGGAACTACCCGAAGAGATGTTAGCCGTGCATAATGTGTTCCATATCTTGTTACTTCGCAAGTGTCTCGAAGTCCCCGAGAAGACCGAAGTGTTCAAGAATATCGATCATCGGACCATAGAGATCAACGATGACCTGACTTATCCCGAAGTACCCATCCGTATTTTGGAAGAAGCTTTTCGAACTACCCGAACCCTAAGCATCAAGTTTCTCAAGATTCAGTGGAGCAACCACACAGAAGAGGAAGCTACCTGGGAACGCGAAGATCACATCAGGACGGAGTTTCCCGATCTCTTCAAATCCTAGGTAATCTTTCGTCCTTATTCAAATCTCGGGACGAGATTTTGTTTAAGGGGGGAAGGTTTGTAACATCCCAAAAATATTAAACTTAAATCATCAAACTCTAATCATCAAAATTAGGGTTAACAAAAACTTTTCTAATTAAAATTATGAAGGCATGCATATGTGTATGCATTTAATTTGAAATTCTTTTGAACCACCTTGTTTGTATGTTTCCTTGCTTGTAAAATGTTTCTTAGGTGAAATAAACATCATCTAAACATTTCCCAAACTTTTCCTAAAGACAAATAAATCAAAACCAATAAAATAAAGGAATGGTCATTTTGACCAATTTAACTCCCATGCCTACTTTGGCTGTCTCAAACTTTCAGAACCTAATGGAAGCTTTTCTGGATCTTTGCACCCATTGAATGTACTCATAACAAGGTATCAAGGCCCACTTTGTGATCATCCAGAAACTTTCAAATGCATAGTTTAAATTACAATTCAAAATTGAATCTTTATCATATGGGAAGATCCCACTTTTTCAAAAACCACTCAAACAAGCTCAACTTTCAAAACCCAAGCATCTGCAGACTCACTAGCACCAATCTAGCAAACCCACCAAAAATCTTTTCAAAATTCAAAACTTGATTTCATGCAGCCATTTCATCAAACAGGTTGCAGACACAAATCATACAAAATCTAAACACTATAGTGAGCAGTGATTGAAGCCTAACTTGTTCCCTCTCTGGACACCACTAGCCTTAGTAGATCATCTAACAACCTAAACTAACCCTTAGCATCACTATAAGCTTGGCATTGCCATCAATGGTGAACAGCCGAGCACACCCATGTCACCCCCAAGTCGACAGCAAGCTAGGAAGAAAAGCAAGCCTAGCCAGCATGTCTGGGAGGCAGCCCACCGTCCACCGCCACTCACTGTCCCAGCCGCGAGCGTTGCCAAGCCCTGGACCACACGCACGAACCATGCCAACCTCGCCAGCAACCATGCCGAGCATGCGCCAGAGTGCAACCCTCGACCAGCGCCCACAGACCGCGCGCCGCCCTCACCGCGTGCATACACAATCCCCACCGACCCAGGAGACC
This sequence comes from Avena sativa, assembly GCA_916181665.1. Classification (NCBI taxonomy): domain Eukaryota; kingdom Viridiplantae; phylum Streptophyta; class Magnoliopsida; order Poales; family Poaceae; genus Avena; species Avena sativa. The sequence continues at coordinate 20,457,710 of OV702284.1, forward strand.
ACCAGACATCCTCGTTCGCCGCCCCGTGACGCACGGCCACCGCTCGCCGTCGAAGACGCCGCCTCTGCCGCGCAGAGCGTCGCATGTTCCAGACCAAGCCGCACCGCCCCACGCCTCAAAACCATGTCATTGAGCATCGCCAGGGAACACCGCACCGCCCCTACCTTCGCCCATGCCAATAGCTGCATGTAACATCGCCCCCGGCGAGCTCACCGTGCGCCCCGTCGGTCCCCTCACTCGACTATAAATAGAGGCCACCCCCGCTCGATTTCTTCACACCATCTCACTCCCCTCTCCTCACTGATCGTGCCACACTGTTCCTAGAGCAAGGCGAGCACCACCTTGCCGGAATTTCACCGGAGCCCGCCGCCTCTGGAGAAGAAGGGCGCCATCGATTTCGTCCACCCCAGGAGCTTCCGCGACCATCCCTGAGTTCGCCGTCGTCGACTTCGTCGTTCGCCCGCCTCGCTGACCCTCGCCTGCACCCCGGTGAGCCCCCAGCACCCCTCATTGGCCGCGCTAGGTTTCTTTCTTGCCGACGTTGCTCAACGTCGACGATGACTCTCAGCCGTTGGATTAGAACTAGATCGAACGATCCACATCGCCCCGTACCGCTTCGCCCCTCCCTGTCTCACTGACGAGTGGGGACACCCACTTAAGTAGCCCGCGGGAGCACTGCGCTTAGCAGGCCGGCCCGTTAACTTTTCCCGCGCAGCCCAGTTATTTGAATTAAACCTTTTTCATTTTGTTTCAAACTCACTTCTGTACCCAACTTCAAAAATCAACCCAGATCGATTAAGTGCACCAAATTGAATGAAACCAATTTTGTTAGAAAGGCCTGAGAATGCTGAATCCAAGTCCGTTGGATTCAAGTCATTTGGATCTATAGATCACCCATGGTAAAAATAACAAGGCAGAAGCTTTTCTGTATTCAAACATTTTTCAAATTTAAACCATAATAGCTTTTGAGTTGATTCCAACTCTCAAAAATCACATTTAACCATACCTTTCAGAATATATAAAAATATATAGGTTTACCTTCAGAAATAATGTTCAAGTAATAAAAGAATGCTACATAGGCATTTCTAGCCACTTTAAATAATTAAAATAAAAGGGTAAAACCTTATTAAATTGTGACACCACTTTAAATCATATTCCCATGGACTAAAATATGTGGTGATGACATGTGTCAACATGATCCCATGTTTGGTTTGGAGAATATTAAATCTTAAGTAGTTTTTCAATGAGTAGAAATTACTTTTCTAAAAATAAAAAGAATTAAACCAAGTTTTAATCTTGTAATGTTAGTGATGATGTTAGATCATCTATAGGACCCTTGTGTGTGATGATTGCAAATAGTTAAGTATTGTTTGGTGATTGTGTACCTCATATTTATTTATAGACGCTGGTACCGACCAAGGATACGAGGAGGAAGGAGGATACTACGAAGAAGAAGCTGAGGAGAACTTCAACCACTGCTCTGCTCAAGGCAAGCTATTAACCTTGCAAGCTAACACTTGCAATTTAGCAAGCTTATACTGATATTGTGCAAGCTTTATTAACTAAGTGGACCAATGCAAGCTAACCCTTGCAAGATACCCTACTGATGCCACAAACCACTACTTGTTACTCTGCCCACTATATGCCTTAAGCATATATGATCCAACCCACTTGACCAACCAATCCTAGTTTTTACTTACAAGCTTTATACTTTATTTCTTTATCAAAGCTATTCCTTAGAGTTTACTTAAATGAATTATAGATAATAGAAAGATATCTGAAGGTTGCATAAAGAGCATAAAATTTGGCCTAAGCTAGATAATCTTGATGTCATCTTAAGGCATGAGATTGAATTTAGTTAGAACTCCACTAGTTTACCACCCCTCATTATTGCTTACCCCCACCTGTAGATGCTAGTGCTAAGCATAAAACTTGATCAACTTTAGATGGGAATACTTGGTGGAAAAATGGTTATGAAAACCTTGGAATGATGGATCATTCTATTGAAATGTTTTGGACATGTGTTTCCAAACACCTGATGATTTTGGTGATGAAAACGATGAGGCATGAGCCTTAGCCCTTTCTAAAACTGATGGTTGTCTGGATGCGATACCATTTCAATTTTATCGTACAACCACAATACCCGAAGATTGGGTAGGGCTTGACTGGAAACTTATATACCTTAGTATTAGTTCCCTCACGGCCAAGGTCTGGGATGAGGCTACCTTGTGAAGATTGTCCACCTGTGCAGTACCCAAGATGACAGTTGGTCATGGTTGGGAGGCCAAACTCACAGGAGAGGTGCTTATACTAGGGCGTCTAATCAAAAGGTTAGGATTGATTATCCGCATATTGAGTATGGTGAATTCAGGATTTGTTCCTGACGGATGTATTGAATGTTGTGGTGAAAGTGTACAATCTCTGCAGAGTGTCAAACTATTCGAATAGCCGCGTCCGCTGTTATGGACAGTTGGAGTGGCCATACCGTTCCCCGTCAGACTTTTCAAAATGACTTGTGAAATGATTTGAAACTTTGACTTGACCACAACAGAGTTGTGATATGAAATACAAGTTCCCACTTAGGAGTTATAAAATTGTGACGAGCATTCGTTGCCTCTAAACTTAGTAGGGATAAATCTGGCTTTTGCAAAACAACCCTAGAGCCTAGTGTCCTATTATCCAAAAAACCCTTTACCTGTTAGTATTAGTTTGCGAGTACTTAAAGAGTACTCATGGCTTTGTCCCTGTCTATTCCCATGGCCAGACTATGAAGAGGAGTACCTTGAGGATGGACCCCAGGAAGGTTACGACAACTAGGATCATCTCCCATCGTCAGCATTGCCTGTGATCCCGAAGATGGAGCTTCGCCTACACTACCGTTATTATTACATATTCCGCTGTTTGATGTTGTATTAAGAACTGGATCATGAGATCCCTATTTGTGTAAGAACTTATGTATTGTTTGTAATGGATGATGTACTATGGTATCCAATTCTGTTATGTCTCGCAAAACTGGTAATCCTGGGATTGCGATGTATGGCATAACAGGCATCTGGGATTAAAAATCCGGGTGTTGACAGCTGGACACGGCGCCACTCGGTCTCCTCCCAGTCCGCCCTGGACCAGGCGAGGATGTCCGGCGACGCAGTCTCCGGCGGCGGGGGCGCGGCGTTGTGGAGGGATTGCTCCATCGCCATCTTCAAGGCAAAGGCATCCTCTTCGACGGGCATCGCCCATTCGGCCGGCTCCGGCTTTGGCTGGCGAAGCCGGAGACGGCCAGTGGGAGGCGAGGGCGTGCGCGGCTCATTGATGACGATGCCGCGTGCCCTTGTCCTTGGCGACGAGCAGACCGGCGTCTCCAGCTCGCGCTTGATCGGCCGGAGTGGCGGCGATGTTGCTGGCGCGGACCCGGAGGAGCGGGAGGCCGAGGCTACGGATGAGGAGGAGCTGAGGCTAGCCATCCTCCTCGACAACCTATTGGCCAGAGGATGGCGTCTCGCCCTTGTCGTTGGCGTAGGGTTGAGGGGGAAGCCAAGGCGGGGGGTTGTTGCCGGCGTGGATGTGCTCTAGCACGGCATTGAGGGTTCGCCCCGGAGCGCTCCACTAGCGGCGTCGTGGCGCCGCGTTGTTCATTTTTGGTGGAGACCCCGGCGGTCCCTCGTGGCGGGCGAGCTCCTGGAGCCGCCGGTCGGCGAAGAACTGCTTCCAGAAATGGAGGTTGCCCGGATCCTCGGCGAGGTTCGGGTCCTCCATGGCCATGATGGCGGCCTGTATCTCGTCGACGATCTTCCAGCCGAGCGAGACCCGGGTTTCCGGCGGCGTCATGTAGCCCGCTTCATGCAGCATATGCGCCTCCCACGACTGGAGCATGCGGCGGCCGAAGCCGTTCGCCGTGGCGGGGTCGCCGGGAAACCGCTCGGCCATGGGGAAGTGGGGGGGAGTGGAGGAGTTTGCCGAAGTTTGGGGTTCGCCGGAGTTGGGAGAGCTGGGAGTTGTGAGAGAGTGTGAAGAGAGCCGGCAAGGGGTACAACTTTTATAGGCCGAGACGGGCGGCGAGGGCGGTAGGGGTGTAGCGGCGAGGGCGGGAAAAGGGGAGCCGGCGGGAAGTTATTGCCCGTCGGTCCGTTGCGGGAGCCAAGGCAGTGGTGGCGCGCAATTACGGCGACGCGTGGTCGATGAGACGGGCGGTTAATGTCCGGCGGTCCTTCGCAGGGTTTCGAGGCGGAAGGATGACGACAACTCGGTTCTATCGCTGACTGGACGGGTCCACGCGACGAACCTTTTTTCCCCGTTGATTTCGCTTCGTCCGGTGTTCCCAGTAACCCAGGTTCGGCCTAAGAAGTCAGACCAAAGTTAGACTAAATCCAAACGAAACTAGAATGGAATGGCATGCTGGGAAGCCGAGCGGAGATGCTGACATCCGATCCTTGCAATAGAAAACTACGCATACATCATTTCTTCCCGTGACCCCGTCAAAATCATTGCAAGATTCAATTATGCTTTTGCAACAATAAATTATAGTCTTGCAACAAATCCTCATTTGTTCCAACATGATTAAAAGTAGGTTGCAAACACGCAGCATACGCACATATAAAACCAATTCAGAGAACAACGAACAGACACATTGCAGCATAAGCTCGACCCTTCCCTACAATGAATTGCAACATATGGCTCACTGGACACAACAATTCAACAAACACCATACAACTTGCCTCGTGTAGAAACACCGTAAGTGACATCATAAAACCATTTTACAATATAATCACTCATATAAGCTTCCCTCCCTCCCTCACACAGCAATAGTGCTACATAATTCTACCACTACTTGCTAAAGCTAGTGATTCTCCAGCCACCTAATGAGAATCTAACCACATATAACCAGACATGCATGGAACTAATGCCATTGCACAGAAGTTGCATGACATGACACTTCTTCTTGCATCCTAGCTATTTGTCTCTGACAGAGCAAACCATCTTAATTCCCTGCCTAATAAAGGTCGGTTGCTCTTCTTGCTGCCATCATCACATCTAAATTAACAATCAAGATTTGTTCAATCCTATGACAAAGTGCCAACCAACAGAAAGAAGCCTTGAAAAATCTGTCTGAGACAAGTCTTGCACCTAAATTGCACTCAGAAAGTGGAAGTTAAACCCAGAGACAGTACTGCTGCTAATAGATAGTATATCAAACTGCAATTCTTGCAAGTTGATGATAAGTTATTACTAACTACAAAGTACAGACAAGAGTATGGACCAAAGGAAAAGAAAAGAAAGGGGGAAAATACGGATCAACCCTTTGTACAGGATGAAGATCAGATGTTCTCCGTAAACCCGAAAACTCTTATCAATCTAACCAGCAAGTATATGCAGGTAACAACACATCCTCAGGCAAACACCAAAGGCAACTGGAGCGAGAAACAATAATCTGCACTCAATATGACAAGCTATCTAAAACATTTGGATGGTGTGAGTCCACTGTATCGCCGTGTCCTATCTCCTTTTGTTTCTTTCTCAGCAGGGAGACAGGGCGACTCCGTGGTGATCCTCATTCCTCAGTGTCCCTCCGAGCTCCAGGGGCACCTGGGGAATCAGAGAGTGGAGAACATCTGTGATTAGTGGCATGTAACTTGGTTTTGGCTGCACACAGAGCACAGCCACTGCAGCAAACCTGAAAGGTAATGAATAACACCAATCTAGTTAACTAAGAAGACAGATGCAAATGAAAGAAGAAGTATGAGCTAATTTTTATAGTGAGCAGTACTTTGCTTCAGGTCCAAATACATAGTCATACCCTGGCATTGAAGTCTGAATCTAAAAATATGTCACTCCCTCTGATCCAAATTAATTGACTCAACTTTGTTTAAAGACGCATGTATCTACAAACTAAAACATGTCTAGATACGTGTATCTAGACAAAGTTGAGTCAATTAATTTGGACCGGGAGGGAGTAGATGACTTCACGTCCCTATGGATAATTGGTGGATTGCAGTGCTCATGAAGATACTCTAATTCCCTGGCCAAGTTTTCTTACAGATGCATATTAGAATAACCCATCATAAGCATCTAAAGTGGTTATTATTCACGAAAGGTGAAGCAAAGCACAAGACAGGGAACCTTGCTGTGTCAAGAGCGATCTCCATCCGGATGTGCCAACTAAGGGCTGATCCATGTGATGGGCCTATGCAACCATAGAGATACCTTCTCAATACTTGTTTTTAGTTTAGAAAGCGCGGCTTGCCACGCGTCACCTGTTGATTCTAAAATATTTTGCCTGTAATTTTCATGTATTGTAGGAGTAGTACACATTAATAAGAAGATAGTAAATATCACGGACAGGAATATAAATAAACTACTTATATAGAAAGGTAATAATACAAACGTTGAGAAAATGTTGTTAGTAGCGGCAACATATCATATCACACAGTTATTCGCACAAGGCTAAACAATAGTATCAAACTAGGGGCATAAGGAGGTTCAATAGGTACACAGCCATGAGAGCGCAGTGTATATAAACTACAACATAGTAAATACATAATAGAGAAATATATACTAATAGAGAGGTGGCGCTAAATTGTAACTGGTGGCGCAAACACAAAGTGCCTATGTAGATATGGTAGTAGCATATAATGTCCTAATGGTTGGAAAGCTGAGATATATCTCAGCATTCGCTAAGGAGTGTGAAGACGGCGTATGTGAAGGTGACCAAGAGTCAACTGATATGTTTGGTGGTAAGGACAGTGGACTTGGAGTGGTTTCAAAAAGAATTGGAAAGATAGTATATCGGTGCATAATAACCATTTTAGTAGTACCGCATGGGTTTCATGTTTTCCCCTACTGTTGTAGGAATAGGCATCTAGGGACATGGTTCTTCGGCAGTGTTTGTTCTGAACATCTGCCTAAGTGAATCGATCATATATAGAGAAAAGTATTAATGTGATCTATAGAAATAACATCATAATGAATCGGAGCACTCAGAATAGGAACTGGATTGTCAGATCAGGTTTACCCAGCTAATGTTTCTGCAACTGTGGTAGGGGGTGTGGTCATAGGCTCTTCGTGATCGGAATCCTGAAATATGGAAGCCGGCATGAGAAGATGTGTGAATGTAAGGCGTGGGTACTGTTATCTTGGAAGTGGGATACACAAGATAAGGCCATATGCCCTGAAAAACCCTCCAGCATGGGCAAACTACCGGCTCATCGCTGTGAAAGAGGGTCGAGGAGGAAAAGAATAGAGGGCAGACTACCCTCCAGCATGGGCAACTTTTTTGCCTTTTGTTGATTAATGGCAATACGGAGTTCACATATACATAGGTAAAGTCAGTCTCCAAATTTATTTGCCATTATAGGAGTACATTAGTTGCATCAACGACAAGAGGAATCCAAAAAAAAGAAACCAAAAATCTCTTCAGTGTCAGCCAGGAGGACAAAAGAAGAAAGCTTCAATATATAGCTTGAGAATCTCACTGATTGTTCCATGTGCATTGACATTGATCATGGTTAAAAGCAAAATACCAATGACAATGCAATTTGAAGTTCTAAACTCTTCTATGAACTAAAAAAGCAAATAAGTACCATTTTTTAAGTAATAATCATTACTGAAAAGAGCTAAATCAGAATTTGGAAACCCGACTAATATCACAACAGGCTCAACACGCATCCTTAGTCACACATGAATCTAACATCAGTTCAATTGCAGTACAAACTTAAATTTAAAATGGTTTCATTCCTCTACCGGCTTCGGCTAGAAGCTAAATCACCTTCTCAGGGCGAGGGAAAAATCACTGAAATAGCAAACAACCAAGTAACGAAACAGATGGTGGAACAGTATCCTAAGAAAAAGATGTTGTAAGGCGAGGACACACACATAACGGATAAGCAGGAAGGGGAATGGAAATATAGATGGATACCAAAAGTATAGCTGAGATACCTTGCAAACCAATACTAGAGTATCAAGCCAAAATATATTCTCCAAATATGTCTTCAGGTAGTCTAGATTATTAACAGAAAAATCATATAAGAAAGCAAAGAAATGAGTATAAACAAATGGATGTAGATATGGTAAATAAACTGCCAAGGACTTCACTTAGAGCTGTGGAGTTATATTTGAGATCCTGGCAAGCTAATTGCTACTTAAACTTAAAGTATGGAAACTATATATATTCAGAAAAACGCAATGATAACGAGGGATGCAGATGCAACTATAGCGGTATAAGTCAAAAGAAAATATGGATCATTTGGGAAAGAATGAAAATGATTGGGAGGTGATGAAATTTGTACATAACATGCAGTAGGAATCCTCTGGTCTGAATACATAGATCAGATAATGATCCCAAAATTCAAGTCAAATAATGAGACTATTTTGTTTGACGCTGATGGATAGACAACACCTGCAGGAAGAACATGGCCAGGGCACACATCAAATAGAGGCCAAAGATGCGGCCCATATTGACTAGAAAATCTACCAGAAAAAAAATAGAACAGGGAAAGGGGGAAGTTGAGAGAGATTACCAGAACGAACGGCGTCAGCCCTGATGAATAACCAATCGGAGGACGACCAACTTGCCTTCACCCCGTGAAACCTTAGCCGCCAGGTCAGAAGTTCACCAAAAACGTCATTCTCTTGGTATGTTTAAAAAGAGGTGAAACACAAGGGTTATTGTGCAAAAGAACACACAGAGAATGGGTACTAATTAGCATAGGCCATGCAATTCCACATGTCGAGCTCTATGAGTTCAGCCACGGATTTTGTTTCAAGTTAAACCTGGGCACTTATCTCAGAAGTGGTCTGGTTTGGAGGCAAAATGGCCTCCGTAGCAGGGATCCTGTCCTGCATTCTGGAACTGGACAATAGACAAAGAATAATAAATAGTTGTGCTAGAGAGTAGAGAAGAAGTAGCAAGGGTGGGTAAGCAGACAAAATAACCAACCATCGCCTATTTTTTGCAACCAATAGAGTAGAATTTAAGACATGTAAGGAGCAAGAAGAGGGCCGAAAGATCAGAAGCAGCAAAAGGCATACTTTTTCATTTATGAGATGGCACCCCAATGGTCTGTGGCGGAGTAGCATGTACAACACTTAGTGGAGGCATCAGCACATTCAAGGCATTGCACCATTCTGCTGGAGAAAGCAAATGCTGCAGCTTAGAACTCATCACCAACAATCTCGCACAAACAAAATATCTCCAGGACATAAACCATGGAAGCAGTCGCTAATAAGAGGACATACAAATGTGATGTAACAGAAAACATGCAAGATATACAGTTACTGGAAAATAAAGCACTAAAATATCTTCCCTGCCAAAATAAAATGTAATAAACTAGAGAAGTAAACAAAAACATAAGAAAGTATCTGAACCGTTGAAGGCAAAACACAGAAATGACAAACAACTTTGATTTTTAGTAACCAAATTAAACATATTATAATGAATTTATTACCATCTCTGCTATTCCTAAAAACAGGGAAAAGAACACTAAACAATCTTGGAATAACTATTTTTGAAGCGATCCATGAAATTCTCTACTTCTGTCATAATTACGTTTTTATTTTATTTTGGAAAAGAAAGCAACAAAAAATTTAGCTGCCAAAATGAACTGTAGTAAACCAGAGAAGGAACTGCAAACATAATCAGGTATCCAAACTTTTGAAGGCAAAGCATAGAAAATAGAAACAGTTCTGAATTTTTTGACACCAACCTGAACTTATAATGCGAGTTTAATGGCCCTGCTATTTTCCAAACAGGTAGATACTTTCAAAATGCCCACTTCTGAAATGAGATAAGGTATACTATACTAAAGGGCCCAAAGATTAACCGTAACAGTCTATTGTTTGGTAAAACCTCCTCCCTTCATGAACACGGTTTTTATTTGTATTCTGGAAAAGTAAGGACTAATCTTTTTATGGCCAAGATAAGCAAAACCAAACTATGTGAACTTTCGAAGGCAGAGCCAAAGATGAGAAACAATTTTGGATTTTTAGTCACTAAACAAGTTCACCCTGTCTGCAAGTAACAGAGCGCGTAAGTAACTTCAAAATACCTATTTTTTAAGCGGGATAAGGCATGCTCTCACCAATTACTGTTAATAATCTATAATCTATTGGTTTGCAAATCCTGATTGGTTTTACCACGGACACCGTTTTTTTAGATTGCTGCTGTAACAGAAAGCATTAAAATGGCTTTTTCTGCCAAAACAGAAGCAACCGAAAGCATAAACAAACATCTAAACTTTGAAGACAGAGCACAAAGATGGGGCACAGCTTCAGAGGATAGAATGATGATAATACCATAAATCATAAAACCATAAAGCATATTTTGAAGAGGATAGAATTATCAGTAGCATATCTGCGCCTTGGGGAAAGCTCAAGCAAATTAAAAGGAAAGGATGATACATTACAGATGCAGATTTTGATAAAGGATTATTATCATCCATTCTTGCAATTAAGCCTGGGCATACCCAGTTTAGCTGGGTTTAGATGGTTTCTGGAACCCAACAAAAAATATGCGGTTTGGTTCGGTTTGGTTTAGACGGGTTGACGGTTTCTCAAACAGTCTCGGCACGAACGATCATTTGCCTGCTTTTCATCGCCCTGCGCCACCTCCTGCCCTTCTCCATGATGCTCCTAGCCGTCCGTGCAGGTCGCCGCCCACTACATATACCGTGAGATGTAAGACCAGACTCCATCATCTGCATAGGTTGCTGCTAGCTGGTTGTTGCTTTCGTGCACCTGGTAGGTGCCCTCGAGTAGGTGGTGCTTCCTACCGCGAGGAGAGCTATACGTCGGACGTCCCTTTCCCGGCGTCCTGGCCTGCCGCAGTGCCGCGTCGGACATCCTGAATCTGAAGAAGATTGGAAACGGTTTTGGCAGTTTGATCCCGGACAGAAACCAGAACCCGTCCAAACTGGCCAGACGGTTTTGACTGAGTTGGTTTGACGGTTTGCACGGTTTAAAACCAAACTATGCACAGGATTACTTGCAATGAACAAAACAGCGAGCAAGTCCAGAACGGCATGTCCTGGGAAGGCTGGCATGAGATGCATACAGTTGGACAGTAAAACATGCAGTAGCAGAACTAACCATCCACTGACTTGAGAAAACAAATTTAATTGCAAGAAAGAAGGGAATTTTTTTTGGCATCTTAACAAATGCAAAACAAAATGACCAACATACAAATAGATTAAAAAAACCACATCTACAAAATAACAAGTCAACAGATAAAAATTCAGAATAAGAAAAAAAACCGAACACCCCAAATCCCAAATGTACCATACCAGTACCCAGAAGAACACGAGACGCCAACCGAACAAAAGCGCGCCAATAACATGCAAAACCAAAGCAATAACCTGATGCAAAACCAGAAACTACCATGCAGTCAAAAAAAACAAGGGAACCAATCACTGCAGTCGCCCCTGCATCTTGTCGAAGAAAAAGGTAGCAACATACCCTGCCAGTGCCAGGGAAGACGAGCAATGGCGAAGTACTTTTAGCCCATCTGGAGCTCCTTGGATGGTTGCATCTCGGAGGGAAATTGCACTATGTCAGAAACCGCAAAAAACTCCAATCATAAAATATTGATGAAGAACAACCAAGACATTTAGAAAAACAATAGCTCACCAAAATACCAATATTCAGCAACACGAGCCACCAGTGCCCACCGAACTACACCCGCAAAATAACAAGTCAACAGATCAAGTACCAGTATATAAGAATAAAAAACTGAACACACAAATCCCAAATGTACCATACCCAGAAGAACGGGTGGAGTCGCCGAACAGAAGCACACGAATAACCTGCAAAAAACAATAGTAACCTGATGCAAAACCAGAAACTACAGTGCAGTCAAAAGAAAATAAAGAGAACCAAACTCTGAAGATCAAACAAGAAAAAAATGAAACAAAAGAAGCTAAGCTACATCTGGCCTCAGATCTTTTGTTGCACAAAGCTCTAACAGCTGATGAGTTTCAGATGAAACCATGCACATCATTTGCACCAGAAGAGAACATCCAAGAAAACGAAGACCTGAGGTTAATTCATATATCATGTGCACCCAAAAGACCATGCAAAGAATGGATTCGCCTCAGATTGATTGCTTCTAATCATTTGCACCACCTAAAAGTTAAAACTACAATTCAAAAGTTGTGGTTTTTAGACTTTCAGCTAGCAAGAGCATCAGGTTGCAAAAAACAACAAAATCAAAAGGCAAATCTGGTGCATGAGTGCATACTGTTGCAGTTCCGATGAACGGTCAAATTTGCAACAACAGCAAAACTATATCATCATTGGCCAGAAATCCTAAACTAGCTCAATTAGAAGAAAAACAAGTGCAGTACTAGAAAAGAAAATTCAGCTCTTCAAATAAAGCTATAAGCTAGCATAGTAGTCAAAATAGCAGTAGTACTCATAGGAAGAAGAAACAGTCGATATATAGTATTTATGGATGACTACTGAAGATAACATTGTTTCCTAACCATTTTTTAGATTATTGCACCATTGGTGGTTATCGACAATAAGGAGTCCACCTATATAAAGGTAGGAATTCGGGGAATTGTATGGCATTGCATCAATTAAAAGGTCTATTTGCATATGATTTCTAATGTGGAGATATAAACAGTAAAAATAGCATGACATGGTTCTTTGCAAAAATGTGCACTACTATTCAGTTTAAGGGATATTTTTTATTTTTGGCAAGTTAGTGTTTTTTATATACTATGTTTTATTGTTTTACTACTATATAATAAACTATCAAAGAGAGGGGGAAGGGGCAATATCACCAGTGTGGGTTCCATGGGAACCCTCTGACTTGGCCTTTGTTTTTGATCCATGGGCTCCCAATCCAATGCCGAACCACCTTACACTCGCTTCATGCATAGTTTCGTCCTTAATCTCGCAAAAGCTATCCGCCCAACCCACTGGTTCGATGGGATCAACTCCCAACCCAGGGGCCCGGTCACGGGACTGGAGGTTGACGGGGTCTGACCAGTCCGGCACAAATGTGGACACGCGTCGCTTGAATTTTGATTTAAACTCCACCCAAGCTTGATATTTGTAATGGTTAACATGTACCAAAAGGTTCCATGCAAAATGGAAACCGGCCTTGAGCGAGAAATGGTGAACTGAGTTGACAAAGGAATCAGCCACAGCGTCAAGCAGGACCAGAGACTTGTGCCGCTGCGGCTTATCCAGACGGCAAGTGTAGCCTTGGCAAACCCCCTCCCGTGGATGTGCTGTTTGGCCCGAGGGGCCAAAATCATAGCATGGGAAATATACTTGGCCAACGTGCGGGTCAACTGGAACAAGTGCTTCAAGCATTGATTTTGAAGGCTTCTCAAACTTGATCCAATCTGGTGAAAAGATGAATTCATCCACATCGATGAATGCCATCCATTGGCAGGAATTTCGGTGCATGGCAGCGCAGTGGGAGAGCCCCGCTTCCTGAGTTTTGGTCCATGGCCAGGAGACGGTCAAGATATTGATCCCAGTAGCTCTCAAACGAGCAACCTGATCAATGAGGTCATCTTCGCTACCGTTGTCGTATAGAAAGAACTGACCGACACCGATGGAGGAATGGTAAAGCACCCACTCATGCAAGAACTTTGCTACGTTCCGGACCATGGTGCAAGCACAGATCAAATTTCTTTGAGGTGCTACGGACAGGCCAGCTTTGTGCGGCTCATAGGTGGCAAGTGAGGGTACAGGCTCCTTGCCGTTAAGCGCTAAGGTGACATGGATGTCTATGTTCCCAGAAACTAAGGGTGGAGGTGGAGGAGGGCACCTTATGACTTGCTGCCCTGAAGTTATTGCTGGAACAGCAGCCTCGGAGCCATCGGTATCGCCATGGTAGATGCACTGCACATTGGCAGCGGGTGTTCTGATGACCCCTTGCCAGCGGTTTGGGCCCTTGGCGAAGACGAGCACGTCACCTCCGCCGAGAACAGCAGAGTCAAACACCATGGTGTCGTTCCAATTTAGCATCTTCCGGTAACCGGAGGCAGGGGCAGGGGCTGGTGGAGCAGCAGCAGTCGCCGAGGAGGAGGAGGAAACCAGCTTGGGTGCTTTGAGCGTCTGCATCCCGTGGGCTGAGTCGGGCATCAGACAGAGGAAGGCGTGGCGCCCGGGCCCTGGCAGCCGCCCGAGCGCGCGCGCCGGGGACGAGGCCCCACCCTGGAAGACGCAGGTCGCCTTGGCAGAGGCGGGCTCGGCGGCCAGGACGAGAACCTCCCGGTCAGGTAGCAGGACAGCATCCACCTCTTCGTGCTGCGGCATGGATTGGCCGCGCACAGGAAGTAGGCGCCGCGGGAAGGAGAGCTTGGGTTCGCGGTGCTGGTGCGCGGGCGAGGGCAGCGGCGGAAAGGGGAGCTCGGGTTCGCGGTGCTGGTGCGCGGGCGAGGGCAGCGGAGGTGAGGGGAGCTTGGGTTCGCGGTGCTGGTGCGCGGGCGAGGGCAGTGGCGGGAAGGGCAGCTCGGGTTCGCGGTACTGGTGCGCGGGCGAGGGCAGCGGCGAGATGAGCGGCTGAGGTGGCGGGGAGAGGAGAAGCTCGGGTGGCGGCCCGAGGAGCACCTCAGGTGGCGGGGAGAGGAGAAGCTCGGGTGGCGGCCCGAGGAGCATCTCAGGTGGCGGGGAGAGGAGAAGCTCAGGTGGCGGCCCGAGGAGCATCTCAGGTGGCGGGGAGAGGAGAAGCTCAGGTGGCGGCCCGAGGAGCATCTCAGGCGGCGGCTGGAAGAGGCGGACCTGCTGCGGTGGCGACCAAGAATTGGCGCCGAGGCCGAGTGATCCATGGCCGCCGGCGCCGAAAAAGAGCAGCGCGCCCACACCCCCGGCGGCGAGGATGCGGCGGAAGCAGCTGCGGCGGCGGTGACGCGACATGTCGGCGGCAGGTGTTCTCGCGCGAGAGAGCAGAGCAGTTTCGCGCGAGAGCGGAGCGGAGCAGAGCGCGAGAGGAGAGCAGTATCGATCTGAGAATCGATGGAGAGGGTCTGTTTCGCGGGAGAGGAGAGCTAGGGTTTCGATCGATTCAGATGGAGACGCTTTTTGTTTGCGCCAAGACAGACCTAGAGTCGGAGTTTGAGTTCGGGTCGGTTTGGACCGTTTGGTCAAACTCGTATCCTATAGCAGCGAGCGACCGGTTCTGGCAGCCTAGCTCCAACTCGTCATTGACTTGTGCTTGGTCTAGCTCCAAATCAAGAGTGATTTCTCGAATTTGTTGTTAGCTGGAACTAATCTCCAGATGTTCTAACTTTTTCAGTAAAATAATCTCACAAGTGTTCTGATTTACAAAGTACTCCCTCTATTTTAAAATATAAGATGTTTTAGTTTTATGAAACAAATGTATCTAGATTTTTTTTAGTATATAGGTTCATTCAGGTTTAAAGTAAATCTAAACACTAAAATAAGTCTGAATACATGTTTTCATAAATCTAAAACATCTTATATTTTAAAACGGAGCGAGTAATTGTTAAGCATGTATTTTGCACGTCTGTGGATCGGTTTCGTTTTTACCATCAAAACATTCCTACACATATTTTGCACGTCCGAACTTGGTATCTGGGAGCATCATTTGGTGAATTCCTTTAATGGAAAATTGTTAAGCACATTAAGATATGGCAAAATCTTGAGCTTTTATATACTCCCTTCATATAACTTATCACTGAAATGGATGTATTTAGACATGTTTTAGTGCTAGATACATCTATTTCAACGACAAATAATATGGATAGGAGGGAGTACAAAATACAAAGCTGACCACGGTTACAACTTCAGCATTTGGTCAAGCTTCTCCATCGCCACAGAGGGCTACATTTTGGTCAATCCACCGCCGAGCCTCTTCGTACTTGCCAGACACCATCGCCACACAACCACCTCACAAGCTCGCTCAGTACCGCCACGCCTTGGATGCCATCATGTCCAAGAGCCAGTGTGACGCCTAGGAGCTGAAGAACTCGCACCGGAACAGTTTGTCGCCACTCCAGCTCCAGCTCCGCCTCCACTGACACCGCCAGCCAAGACAATGCATCTCCTCCGCCACCGGCAGACAATGCCATGACGATCATTGCCGCTGGCACGCACAAGTGTTGCAGCTCCAAGGCCTTCCCCTCCTCCATTCTCCACCTCTCCCATGGGCAACAAGACATCAAAATGAAGTGTGAGGTTTATGTGTGACAGTGTAAAAATCTTGTAGGAATTAATGAAATAGTGATATGAGCATGGTTGTTACATGTCTGTCAGATGCCTGTGGCTGACTGTTACATTAGCACCTTTAGTTTAGACTTTTATTTAAGTTGACATGCATGCAGGGATTGGTTTCTTGACTTTCGTTTGGGCGGTTTAATTTTCTGTGTCCTAACTAGATAATGGAAGTGATGGGGAAACCGGGAAAGGATTATATATGGGAGATACATGAATGTGTGTGACCCAACATGTTTCTTTCATGTATAAAGGTTGCCACATTATTCATCAAACATCCAGAATATGCAAATCAATATGGACAATAGTTTGGTTTAGAGTAAACCAATCTTGCCAATTTCGGAATTAATTGTTGACAGAAAAGTATATGACCCTAAGTGGTCTGATTAAACTAAATCGCAACGAGTGGAGACCATAGTACACGAACCAAATAGTCTTATTTAACTAACACTTGTTGAAGGGCAGAGATGTTCACGCGCTAAGTGCCCAAGTAATGAATTGCATAAGTATTCAGTCAACACAGAGATGTTCATATGCTAACAACCATAATTTGGTATGATATGTAGAAGTTTGGGAGATATGTGGAACTTACACGATGAAAACATAACGTCCCCAGCCACGTAGGAAATCACAATCAACAGAAGACAACAATGCTTGTGAGATTGCCTCAAACAGTTCTTCAGTTTCCTTTACCAAATAAAATTTTGAACAAATTGTCAAATTTGCGGTGCAAAACCAAATAACCGAAAGTACAAATATAGCATTCTGCACAACAAACTACATTGAAAAATAGTTGTATGATATCGCATATCATGATATAACACATATCTCAAGTCAGAAAACGAACCATGTCTGGTTTATACATGGACTCACAAACACCATATAATGTTTCGAAAGCAGTTCCTGAGCTAGGTCATCAGAATATGCAAAAAAAAATGTGGATAATACTTTGGCTAAGTCCAAAGCAATCTACCCACAATTTTGGAACTAACTTGACAGAAAACTATATGACCCTAAGTGGTCTAATTTAACTAACTCGCAATGAGTGGCAACCTTAGGACACAAACTGAACAGTCTGATTTAACTAACACTTGTTGAAGGGATTAGCATTTTTCAAGCGGTGCAATTTTGCACACCAAGTGCCCAAATAATGAATTACATAAGCATTCAGTCAGCAGAGGGATGGTCACATGCTAACATACATGCTTTTGATATAGTATTATGTAGGAGTTTGGGAGATATGTGGAACTTACACAATGAAAACATAACCTCCCTAGCCACTTATGAAATAACGATCAAGAGAAGACAACAATGCTTGTGAGATTTTTCTTGAATAGCTGTTCAGTTTCCTTCACAAAATAAAAATTTCAAAGAAGATTGTCAAATTAACTACGCAAGACCCCATAACAGAAGTTAATATAGCATTCTGTACAAAAATATTTGTGTGATATCGCATATCATGATGTAACACATATCTCAAGTTAGTAAATGAACCATGTCTTGTTTATAAATGGACTCACAAGGACCGTATAATCATTCCGACCAGTGCATGAAACCACAAAATCTTTTGTCAGGTTCCTGCATAAAAGAAGCACTTTTTTATCAGATTACATGCTACATACTTATAATAGCCAAGCAAGAAGCCAATTATTAGGGTTCACAAGAATCAATATTATCATGTTTAGTAGAGACTTAACATAAAGCACCGCGGTTCTAGGAAAGTACCGATCAGATGTAAATGGATATTGACATAATGTCTACAATAACAATACATCTTTGGATGGCTCCTGGCCTCCCTCAATAAAAGATAATCTTTTCAAATCATCTACGTGGTAAAATATAGGTCAACATTAAGTCATTTATTTGTTCTTGGGCATTTTATACCATAGTTTGGTATTTATGAACTTCACGGTTCAATATCCATGTTATCTTCGGGGCGGCACTGTTCATACACCTTACTGTTATCATTGCCTTTGTTTAGTTCTTGGTGTAAAATTAAGATAAATAGTGAGCAAATGGATGACAATTGACAAATAATCAAAATCTGAACCTCGGACTAAATATCTGAGGATTATGAGTGATCCAAAGTTGATAAATAGAATACTATTCACTAATCACTAGGATACACATGACAGTGGGAGATCGGCAACCCCTGCATGGAAGTATGTGGATGAAAAATAACACACAAACATATCCAAATCAATTGGAATTTTGAGAATAAAGTAACACACACACAAAGAGTCACGGAAATACGTGACCTTATACATACTTGGCACCAATGTAATCCATGGCACATATGAATGGCTGGTCGTTTTCTCCTAGCCCAGCAATAATTGGCTTCCAGAAGTATGGCCCAAACCTACATATCCTGAAGTAACTTTGTTAGATATATCCACAGTTCAGCAAATACAAGGGGTGGTACTAAGACAAAAAGACGAGTATAAAAATAACAGCAATGCCACAAGCATCCTAGATATTTCATCTAGTCAAAAACATGATTTATGAATCAGATTGAGCAAATAAAGCACACATAACAAGAAGAAAAATTGCACAACAGCAACAACATAACTACGGGAAACATTATCGACAAATTACAACCAGGAAAGAACTCAATATTAGGGCTCACGAGAATCAATATTATCATGTTTCAGCGGACTAGAGATATGAAACACTGCGGTTCCAGGAAAATACAGATCATATGGTAATGGATATTGGCATAATTTCAACATTAAAAATACAATTCTATATGGCTCCAGACCAACCCTAAAACAAGATAAACCTTCTAAACCATCCATGTGGTAATATATAAGCCAATATTAAGTCAGTTATTTGTTCTCGGTGCATTTTATACCATAGTTGGTGTTTTTTGAACGTCATGGTTCAATATCCCTGTCCATAACTCCATACACCTTACAATTATCATTCCCGTCTGTTTGGTTCTAGGTGTAAACTTGACAGAAACAGAGAGCAAGTGGATGACAAATAATCAACCTAAACCTGGGATTAAATACATATGTGGATTATATCTGAGCCAAAAAGCTCATAAAGAGAATACTCTTCACTGCGATACACATGCCCGTGTGAGATCGGTAACATACATGGAAGCATGTTTATGAAACATAGCAAATAGATATATTAAAATCAACTGTACTTTTGAGAAGAAACTAACGCACACAAAAAGTCTCAGAAAGACGAGAACTGTACATACTTGGTACAAGTGCAGTCCATGTTACATGTAAATGGCTGAACCTTTTCTCCTAACCCACAAAATATAGTTGGCAGAAGTATGACCCAAACCTACATATCACAAAGTAACTCTGTTATCCATCTCAATAATTAAGCAAATATAAGGGGTTGTAATTAGACAGAAGGTACAGTATAAAATAAAAGCAATGCCACAAACATCCTACATATTTCAGCTAATCAAAAGTATGATATGTGAATCGAATTGAAAAATAAAATACACATGATAACAAGGAGAATTGCACAACGCATCAGCATAACTACAAAAACATTGACCTACGTATCAAAGGACAAAATTTCAAACTGCAACACCATGATATCGTCAAAATTCTTAAATCACAAATGTATATATGGACCACCCAATAGAAAGGCACACCAACAGCAAATCAGTTCAATAAGTCCAAATTTTCTCCACATTCACAGCATTTGTTCACGTGTTCACATGAATTAGTACTCTTAACACCTGAAGTTAGTGACGATGGTCTGCAGCTGCACCCCATATTAGGATTCACAAGAATCAATATTATCATGTTTCTAGAGACTTAACATAAAGCACTGCGGTTCCAGGAAAGTACATATCATATAGAAATGAATATTGGCATAATGTCTATATTAACAATACAACTTTGTATCGCTCCTGGCCAACCCGTAAAACAAAATAATCCTTTCAAATCATCTACTTGGTAAAATATAGGTCAACATCAAGTCATTTATTTGTTCTTGGGCATTTTATACCATACTTTGGTATTTTCTGAACTTCACGGTTAAATATCCATGTTATCTCAGGAACGGCATTGTTCATACACCTTACAATTATCATTGCCTCTGTTTAGTTCTTGTTGTAAACTTAACAGATATAGGGGGCAAATGGATGACAATTGACAAATAATCAATATGAACCTGGGACTAAATACATCTGAGGATTACAACCGAGCCAAAGCAGATAAACAGGATACTATTTACTAATCACTAGGATACACATGATCGTGGGAGATCGGCAACTCCTACATGGAAGCATGTGGATGAAAGATAGCACACAAACATATTCAAATCAATTGCAATTTTGAGAAGAAAGTAACACATACAAAAACGTAGACAAAAACGTGACCTTATACATACTTGGCACCAATGCATTCCATGGCACATATAAATGGATGATCGTTTTCTCCTAGCCCAACAATAATTGGCTTGCAGAAGTATGGCCCAAACCTACATATCATGAAGTAACTATGTTAGCTGTCTCCACATTTCATCAAATAAAAGGGGTGGTACGATAGAATGATCAGTATAAAATAACAGGAATGTCACAAGCATCCTAAAGATTTTAGCTAATCAAAAATATGATTTATGAATCAGATTGAGCAAATAAAGCAGACATAACAAGAAGAATTGCACAACTAGCATCAGCATAACTACGGGAAACATTATCAGCATATTACAGCCATCAATGTTATCATGTTTCAAGAGACTAGATATGAAACACTGTCAAGGTGAGAATGGGGCAAAACCCACCCCAAATCCAGCCCACACCAATCAAATTAAACGCAATCTCGTTACCCAGATCAAACCACTAAATTAATCCTTTGGGCCCGCACTGCACCGCCCCGCTTGATTTTTCCACATGCACCCACACTGCCCAGCATGCAGACCGTGGCCTGAATCCATGGTTTCAACCCATGGTTCCTGGGAAAGCTGGGCACTGTCCTCAATGCTTGACTGCTGCTAAGCAAGTCGATTGGCGATGGCAGCTAGCTATGTCTACGTGTACGGGACTCCAACTTGTATGGTCTGCTAGCTATAGTTGTAATTAAAAAACCTGGAAATCATGATAAAAGATATATGTAAAATATTCACCAGAATATCTCAAAAATAAAAATATCATGATAAATCTAAATGCCACAAATATCAGTAATAAACTTCTAAAATAGTGGTACACAAAATCTTCTCAGAGCATTTTTAACAAGATAAAATATACTACTCCCTCGGTCCATAATAAGTGATCGGAGGGAGTCTTAGAGCATCTCCATACATAAGTGTTTATTAAATTACAAAAAATCTGATAAAGGTGGCGCGAATATTCAAGGCAAGGAGGCCAAGACGGTTGGTGAATCAGACTACCAGAAACCGGCAATGCTCCCGGCTTGTCTAGAGTACCTGCAGCCATTAGCTTGAACTAAATTTATTTTAGTATCAAGTATGTGTACTTAGCAAGATGTTATCATGTAGATAACATATGTTACTATATTTAGAAGGAAGGTAGCATCATCTTGACTGTTGCTCAACATCCAACATGATAACAGAGATGAACACTTTAGAAAGTCACTAAAATTATCAAAAAATTTCAAAGAAAAGATGACTCCTCAAATTTTCTTCTGAACTTGTTGCAAAATTCAGAATTCATGTATATAAGTGTTTCAAAAAGATGAGTGCAACATCCAAGCAAGGGAGATTACATTCCAAAAGGCAACTCCAACATCAAAGCAAGGGAGCAATATAACCAGAATAATCACACAAAAGGAAAATTAGCCGTGCCATTTGTAGAAATTAACTTGTCAACTTCCAAACTCCAGATCTTAGCAAATAAATTATACAAGCTCTTAGACACATTCAAAGACAGGTCGACAAATCTAGCTGATGCTACATAAATAACCAAATCGAAGCCCACGGGAGCAATAGAGCAGGAAAGAATTTCTCTTATCTTGTCCTAAACATCTATATCCATCCATCAGGTGGGTTCCATGAGACAACATAATTCTCCTATCGAACTGGTCTCCAGACTAGACCTACAAACAGAGTATTTAATCTAATTGGTACATCAAATTATTACTTATATGCAACCTTATACGAGAAAGAAGGAAGGATTTCACCAACGCCATGATTTACTCATTTGTCAGTAGCATTACAATATGCACAATATTTTTTGAGGAGTTTCAGATTAGTGTTTCGAAAATAACAAGAGTTTAAGTAATGAAATGATGTTGTCATGCTGGCTTTGCCAAAATGTTCAGACGCTAAACTGACCAGCGGCTAGTGAGAACAATAAATGGGGTAGCCACAAGTAGTCAATTACTATGGTCTATTCCTTGTTTTGTGACTCAGAAATAACTAGCTCAGGTGGCGCATGGAGGAGTTACTACTCATCTCTCACCTTGGTGAGAGAAGGGCGTGGAGAACGATACGGTAAGATTGCCATCTCGCCGGTGCCTAGAATGATGAGTTGATCTTGCTGCCTTGACGGAGGAGGTCACCTGGGAGGGTGGAGGCGACGGCGGCGACGGTAGTGCAAGAAGCCCTGGGGCGTCGGGAGCCGAGAGGCCAAGGACGGGCGGTGCTCCAGGGCGACAGTGTTCGACGATAGCTATAAGGGCGGAGGCGCTAGAGGGCGCTGGGGCCTGGGAGTGGGGAACCTAGGCTCCCGCTACCATGGCAATGGAGACCGGCGAGAATGGAGGTGGAAGGGGAATTTGGGGGTCGTGGACATGGTCACATGGAGTCGTGGCCCCGTACTGCTTCCGCGAGTTGAACCCACGGGTTATTTCTTGTGATTTCTTTTCAACGCCATGCCACGCCACTCTAGCCCAAATTTTCCGTAAGCCTGCACCGCTCCGGTCCATCTTATTTTTTTAGAGAGAACCGGACTACCTTATTGTTGCATCCATTTTAGCCCAATCCAAACAAAACCACAGCATAATCCATAGCAAATCCTATATACCGACCATAAAAATACTACGGAAATTCTATTCTCAGACCGGTCGTTGATTTGCAAAACTTGGCAGAAGGAGCTGTTAGCTAGCTTAGAATCGTATCGAATATTCAAAATATCCAACATCTCTCCTGAACCCACTCACACACCCCACTGTTCCGACCCTCCTCCAGGTCCATCGGGAGCATGGCGGGCGCGGCGGACAGGTCCCACCCGAGCGGGGCGGCGTACGGTTTACGTTTCCGCCATGTGCGGGATCCTTCACTGCCGTCGTTCCTTCTTTGTCCACCTGCACTACTCCGCCGGCTACCTCGCCCTCTCCGACCTCAACACCACCTTCGCCTCCGCTTGCCCGTCTCCTTTCGGTGAGGAAATTTGCGGGCGAGACGCCTGACGCAGGCGATTCCTGACTATGGAGAGGAGGATGAGCCGTGTTGCGGCTCAACTCCTTGCGGGGAGGAGGTTCGGGCAACGCTTGAAGCGGTTGACGGAGCGAGGGGATCCTTCGTCGACAACGGGGGCAATCCTTCACCAAGCAATCGATTGGGGGAGGAAAGGGCTTCAGCAGGCTCGTTCGGCAAGAGGAAAATTCGAGACTCTGATGTTGGACTCTGGTTCATCGACTCCTTCTTCGACATCGCTGGCGTTGACAAAGGGATTGTGGAGGAATCTGAGTGCCGGCAAGCGAAATGTGCAGCATCCTCGCAAGCTCGTTGACTGCATTGTAAGCCCTTTTCAAGCTCTTCGAGGTCCTGCGGAGGGCTTTGTCCCTGTAGTGATGGATAAGAGGAAGCGTGGTCGTCCTCGTGGATCTATGACTAGGAAGTCGGCTTCACAGTTGGTTCCATAGTTGTTGGAGGCAGGAGACCAGGCCATGTTCTCCCTTCCTCTGCAGCCGGAGTAGGGGAAGTTCTCCTTCCGTGATGCATTGGCAGCGGCAACTCTGTTGGCCCTCAGACAGGACTCGGTCAATGTGTGTGTCGTGGTGTGCGCCCACCTGGAGGGGAGACAAGACCTATGATGAAATCCTTGTTGTTAGGTTCGGATCCACATGGCCTCACCGAGCTCACGTGTGCTGGGGTAGAGGACGATGCTGACAAGGCTTGGAGATTTTTCTTCGGGCAACTTTGGGAAGACGAAGATACCCCTCCTAGGGTTTGGACTACTACAACTACCCCACCCTCCCTCCTTGTCTGGATCCAGAAAGAGCTTGTCCAAACCCTCTCCTTCCTGGCGGCGGACTGTTTTCCTCTTTCACCTGATGATGAGCCAGATCTGAGCTCTAGGCTATCTCTTAGTGCTGAAAATTGGCAGCTAAGGCCCAAAACTTCGTTTGAGCAGATCTTTGAAGCTTGTGTCATGGCAGAGAAAGGGCGAGGCAGGGGGAGAGGGAGAGGTGGAAACAATAGAGGGGAGCAATGGTAGTAGATGCAGGTACAGCCAACTCAGCAACCCCTCTTTGGTTTTGGTTTCCAGCAACCCCCTCCTAATCAGCAAGCTCAGATGTTGCCACCACAGTTCCTCCTTTTAGCTTTCCTCCTTGGCAGTATGGGCGGCCTCCCAATCCTGTTTTCCAGGGACAATTCACAGTCCTTGGCAACAGCCACCTCCTGGTTTTGTTGGGTAGTGGATGCCCCCCAGCAGGTGGTGCATCCCCCTCTACAAAAAACTCAGGGAAGTAATCGCTCCTCTCAAGCTGGAAAGAGTCAGAAGCAGAAAAACAGTGACTCGGGTAAAGGAGATGACTCCAAGTCCTTAGATGGTTCCCCACACTCAAATGCTTCAACTGATTCAGGTTCTACTGCAATTGAAAAGCTTGATGCTTGTGCTGAGGTGATCTGCTACATATGTGGGGAGCCTGGGCACCACAAAGCTGCTTGTGCTTCTCCCAGGACTTGCTTTATCTGTAGCTCTTTGGAACATGAAGTGGAAGCTTGCCCAGTTAAGAAACAGCCTCAACAGATTGCAAAGTTTGTAGGCAGTGCTGCATCTGGCTTGGGTTTATATCACATAGAGTTACCTTTTCAGACCTCTAAGATTTCTCCTCCCAAGAATATTGGCCTTGTCTATGTAGATCAAGGGAGTATCACAAAGGAAGATTTGTACCAGAATCTGGCCTCTGTTTATAGAACCAACTGGCCCTGGCAAATCAGATGCCTGGATGAGTGGTCTTTTCTGGTCAAATTCCCACCTCATCTCAAGGTTGAAGAGATTGATGGGTATCCTAGCTTTGGTCTACCTAAGGAGGGTGTCTTTGTCAAAGTTCATGTTTGGAATGGAGCCCTGGACTACTATGCTGAAATGCAGGATGTTTGGCTGCAAATCAAGGGCTTGAACCAGACCTGGTGCAAATGGCCAACTCTCATGCAGTTTGTTACAGCTTTTGGCATCATGCAAGATGTGGAATGGTATGGGATGTTTAGGTCTTTCTATGAAACAGTTAGAGTTAAGATAAAGTGTAGGGATCACACTAGGATTCCTGCCACTAGAATCTTTGAGGTTGGTGGAGTGCTATTTGAAATCCATTTTGCTGTTGAGGGCCCTGCTAGTGTGGTCAATGTGGAGGATGAAGATCTTGATAATATTCATCCTCCTAACCCTGATGAGCATAGTGATCAGCAAGAGGACCAGCCACCTGAAGCTAAGAAAAGCTCTGATAAAATGGATACTGATACCAGCACGGGGGGGGGGGGGGGTAAAGATACTATTGCCTCTACTCCTAACCAACAAAAAAGCGATGAGAAAGGGAGTTCAAAGCAAAAATCATTGGCTGCATTGTCTGACAAAGTTCTGGAGGTTGCAAACTGTTTCAATAATGACTGTCCAATCCCTATCGTCTCCAACAAGCTTCTTCATATTGTGGATGAGGAATCTATGGCAAAGAATAAGGTGTTGGACTAGATGCAGGGCATTCAATCATAAGATGACTGTGTCAACCTTATCCAGGAGATGGAGTTGGCTACTGAAAACACTCTTTTCTATGAGGACCCAGACAGGGAACTTAGTCAGGAGGAGTTACTGAGTCATAGTCTTGAGGAAAAAGGGATTAAGGAGCAAGAGAAGAAAAGCAAATGGGGTCCAGTATTTGGTGCAAGACAAAGTTCCAGGTTTTATGATAAGGAAGGGAAAACAATGCTTCAAAAAGCACAGGAGATTACCATGAAGAGGAACTTGGAGAAAACAACTGCTGCTTCTTCTAAGATGAAAGGTATTGCGCAACAAAACCCTTTTAATGTCATTGCTACACGTAATCTTATTCAAATGGATAATACTATTGTTGTTTCCATTCCAAGCCTTGAGGAATGTTCCTCTATTATTTCTATCACTAGTAACCTTGATATACCCTCTTCCTCTATTTCACCTTTTTTCTCCTATCAGACCCTTAGAGGAAGGGGTATATGAAGATGAGTTTCCTGATGCATTAGGTGTTGGAGATATGCCCAAGAGGCAATAATAAAGTGGTTATTATCATATCTTCATACTTATGATAAATGTTTACATACCATGCTATAATTGTATTAACAGGAAACATTAATACTTGTGTGATTTGTAAACATAAAAGAGTCCCTAGTAAAGCCTCTTGTTAAACTAGCTTGTTGGTTAATATATGATCATGGTTTCCTGATCATGAACATAGAGATGTTATTAACAACAGGGTCATATCATTAGGAGAATGATGTGATGGACATACTCCTATAGATAAGCGTAGCATAAAGATCAAGTCATTTAATATAGTTCATTTGCTATATGCTTTCTGATACATAGTAACCTAATTCCTTCGACCATGAGATCATGCATATCACCTTTACCGTATGGATGCTTTGATGACATCAAACACCACACCGTAACTGGGTGGCTATAAAGGTGGCATTGAGTGTTCGGAAAGTATTGGTTGAGACACATGGATCAAGAGTGGGATTTGTCCATCCATATGACGGATATATATACTCTGGGCCCTCTCGGTGGAATGTCATCCAATTAGCTTGCAAGCATGTGACTGGCTCACAAGGGATCACATACCACGGGAACGAGAAAAGAGTACTTATCGGTAAACGAGGTTGAACTAGGTATGCAGAGATACCGACGATCATAACCTCGGATAAGTAAACTATCGTGAGACAAAGGGAAATTGGTATCGTATGTAAGTGGTTCATTCGATCGCAAAGTAATCGTAGAAATATGTGGGAGCCATATGAATTTCCAGATTCCTCTATTGGTTATTGATCGGAGAAGTGTCTCGATCATGTCCGCATAATTCATGAACCGTAGGGAGACACACTTAAGGATTCGATGTTGTTGAGTAGTTATGGAATGATGAGAAAGAGACCGAATGTTGTTCAGAGTCTCGGATGGGATCCAGGATATCACGAGGAGATCCGGAATGGTCCGGAGAATAAGATTCATATAAGGAAAGTCCTGTTTCGGAGTTGGGGAATGATTCCGGTGTTTTCATCGGGAATGTTCTAGAAGGTTCCGGAATGTCCGGCACTCCGGAGGGGAAGGGGTACATGAATGTGTCATTGCAAGTTGGAATGATTGCATCATGTACTAAGTGTCATCGCTGTTCCAAATAAAGGATTAATCGAATCCTAGTTTGAAAAGTCAAATAGCTAAATTGAAAAGTCAAACGGCTAAATTTGGAAAGTGGAAAAGAGGAGGAGGAGGTGAAACCGAGTTGGGGAGGGAGTCCTCCTCCCCAAGACGGCGCACCACCCAAGCCGAGTTGGGGAGGGACTCCACTCCCTCCCCTTGGCCGCCGGCCCCTCCACCTATATAAGGAGGGGCAGGGCTCCCTCCTAGCACACACAAGTTGCCTCCCTCTAAACCTAAACCCTAGCCACAGCCTAGGGATTTCTCCCAAGCCGCCAAGTTAGAGCTTCTAATTGCCCTAGCCGCTGGTTTAGCCCCTTCTAATTGGTGTGTCTAAACCCTAGATCACCAAGGCTCTCTCATAGTCCACCATACTCGCTCCGGCTTAAGGCGAAGCCCTGCGAGATCTCCCCTCTACTTCCGGTACCACGCCGTCGTGCTGCCGGAATTGCGAGGAGAGTGCTACAACCTCCGCTGCCTGCTGGAACAAGGGAGAGGAAGGTCTTTGTCGAGTACCGAACGTGTGACCGACTGCGGAAGCGCTGCCGGAACGCAGCGCCGGAAGGATCGTCTACGCGATCTTGAAATCGGCAAGTGTACGACTACATCACCCACGAGAATCTGCTCTCGTTAATCGCTTTGGAATCTTCGAGGGTGAGTTCCTCTATCGACTCGTTGCTACAATCTAGTAGATAGATCTTGGCTTGTTTGTTTGTATGCGATAGAAAATTTTGTTTTCCATGCTACGAACCCCTACAGTGGTATCAGAGTCGTGTCTATATGTAGATCTGTTGCACGAGTAGAACACAATGGTCATTGTGGGCGTTGATGCTTTTATTGTCGATTGCTTCTTGTGTAATTTGCATCTTGCGGTATGTTGGGATGAAGCGGCCCGGGCTAACCTTACATGACATCGTTCATGAGACTTGCTCCACGCTTGACATGCAACTTGTATTGCATAAGTGGCTTTGCGGGTGCCTGTTTCTCCTAGCATAGTTAAGATCCAATTTACAACGGGTGATTAACAATACTAGTATCAATGTTGTGGTTCTTGTTCGTAAGTTAGAACGACACTTATTGAAAGCCCCAAACCACGTAAAACATGCAAAGAAAATTAGAAGCGTCTAACTTTGTTTTGCAGGGGTGTGTTGTGATGTGATATGGCCATGATTGTGGTTATATATGATGTATGCAATGTTCCTTATTGTAAGTTGGCAACCGGCAGGAGCCATATGGTTGTCTTTAAATTCTGTTAAGACCCGCTTGTTTGTTCAAAGTAGTTGTAATAGTTGAAGCTGGTGGACGACAACCATGGAGCAGCGTCATTGACCTTGATGCAATGCCGGTGATGATGGAGATCATGTTCGTTCTTAAAGATGGAGATCGGAAGCACAAGAAGAAAGGCCATATCATATCACATATTATGAATTGCATGTGATGTTAATCCTTTATGCATCTTGTATTGCTTAGTAGACGACGGTAGCATTATAAGATGATCCCTCAAGCACAAAATTTCAAGTTTTAAAGTGTTCATCCTTAGTAAGCACCGTTGCTAAAACTCGTTGTTTTGAAGCACCACGTGATGATCGGGTGTGTTAGATTCTGCGAGTATATACAACGTGAGCAAGCCAGATTTGCTCATGCGTAAGCTAAGGTTGATCTTGACGAGCCTAGCATGTACAGACATGGTCTCGGAACACGGATCACCGAAAGGTAAAGCATGAGTCATATAGTAGATATGATGAACATGTTGATTGTTCGCCATTGAAGCCACATCAACTCTCGTGATGATCGGTTTTGATGTGGTGGATTTGGTTCGTGTGATCACTAAAACAATGTGAGGGATATTGTTTTGAGTGGGAGTTCAACGACAATATGATTAAAAAGTTGAACACTATTTATCATAAATTAAATCAAAGTGAATTTGCATAGTTGTTGTAGTCATTGGCATCCGTTTACCACCTTACACTTAGTTATAATTGAGACGATAGAACTATAGAATTCTGGTTAGTTACTTTACGAACTGGTATCGTATTGTTTTGAAGTGTTAATCTAAAGTTTAAAAGTCCTATTGCAAACTTTCAGTAAGTTCCGGTTACTCCATGAAGTTTAATAATTGGTATTAAAACAAGAGTGACAATTCCAAAAGTTAGTGTATGAGTATCATGTTTGTTTCCATGATTCTTGATATTCAAAGGATTGTCTTAATATCAAGGTTATCTAGGATCTGAAAGAGTTGTTTCAGAAACCATGACGTGTGGAAGATATTGTGATATCTGAAACGAAGTTTTGGTTGCAACATGATAGAGTATAATATGGCAAAAGTCATGTTCTCATATTTGATGAGAATTTGCAAAAGGTTGGAGACACTAGTTGTCCTAATCCTCCAAAAGGTTTTGGAGAGCAACATTATACTCGCGATTCACCGTTACAAGCTAAAAGTAGCTTGATCATGGATATATCCATGATGAGGGTGAATATTTGATGTAGGTAAAATATTTACTACACCAAGAGATTACTAAAGAAAGGAATTTGAAAGAACACCAAACATTTGATAATGGTGATCTACTTCAAAGTGAAAATCCAAAGACATTGGTATTTAACTATACACGCTTTGGACTATGTGTCATATGTATGACTCCACTATTGATGTTGATAGATTCTTTCAAACTGAAAAGGAAATACTGAAAGAGAATCTCATAAGTATGTGGCAGAAAAGAAAAGACTAGAATTGTTCAGCTTAAATATATAGATGATATACGTGTTATGGCTATATTCTTTGCTTATTAAACAATGTGGTTCCTAAGTATTTGATACTGAATTTGTTGGTATGAATCGTCATACGAAACAACACAATTCATGAACTACAATGGCCTAAGTAACTAGCAAAAGAATATGTGATGATGTTCATCGAGAACAAATAAAGGGTTATTGTGTTGCTCGTTAAACATCAAAGCTTGCCTTCAAGATTTGTTTTATCAGGTATTATGAGAACAAAAGAGTTGTTCAAATAATTGCCGTAATCCATAAAAGATGGATGATTCACAAATCTTGTTGGAGAAATCACATCCATAAAACTAGTGCTAAAAATGTCGAAAGACAAATTGATTGAAAGATCACTTAGGAAGTGACATCGCCGTTTAAATTATATTGGAAAGAAAACATGAAGAAACTCCATGTGGATGGAATTTTGGAGTCTTTTGATTTTTGATCAAATGACGCTTGTGAAACTTTCCGAGAGATAATTAAAACTTCTTTCATAGGCCAAAAGGGAACGAATGACTAGCTTATTGGAACTTGTACATATTTTTGTACGAAGTCCATTACGTGTAGTCAAGAGCGATGGATTTCAACTTCATATGATTTCTCCGAAAATTTGAGTGAATATATGAATATTTACTTAATAAGGATGAAGTGTGAAATATTTGAAAAGTTCAAAGATTTTCAAGATGAAGTGCAAAATCATTGTAACAAGAATATAAATAGTTTATGATAAGATCATAAAGGAAGATATTTGAGTTACAAGTTTAGCATAATACCTAAGATTTAAGGAATCGTTCCGTGGATTTGCATTTTCCGAAACACCATAAGAGTATGGAGCGTTCGAGATATGTAATTAAACCTTGTTTGACATGGTAAGATCGAAGGTGTAATTCATAAAACTGCCATTATATTTTAAAGATTAAAAGCTTTAGTGACTACCGTTTTTCCCACTGAAAAGAGCTTCATCATAATTCGTTGAAATGACACCATATAAAGTTATGGTTTGGGATAAAACCCAAGTAGTCCTTTCTTAAACATTGGTATGCTATACATAAGAAAGATGTTTGCAACCAAAGTCGGATGAACCTGTCTTTGTATGTTATTTCGAATAACTGTTCCTCCATAACACCGGAGACAAAAAGTGTTTGTCACTTAGAACGTCAAGTTTCTTTGAGAAGGAATTTTTCGTGAAAAAATAAGTGGGAGGACAATAGAACTTTGATAAGGTTAAAAGAACCTTAGCTATATGATCAAAGTTGCGCAGCGCCGAAAAGTGTTCCGGAGGTAGCAACAATGCTCATGGCTCACGTATCTCAAAGGTTGTGGTCACAGAGATCTAAGTTCCTATTGAAACAAGTAGGTCGGGTAAACAATCAAATACCAAGATTTGAGAGTTAAATCATTATTTGACAATAATGATCCGACTACATGCAAATAAGCGATGATGAGCCCTGACTCCGTCAAATGGCTTGAAGCCATAAAATCCGTGATAGTTCCATACACGAGAAATCAAGTTTTGAACTTGAAGGACCCTCGAGAAAGGTGTAAGACCTTATAGTCGTGTTTGGATCTATAAATAAATAGACATGGATGTTGCACATCTATGAAATAGTCGACATGTTGGGAAAGAGTTCACAACAATGTTCAAAGGTTGACTATGACAAGATCTGATCTTTCATAGCGATATTTAGTCTAGACGGATTAATATAGCAACCACTACATATAATTTTGTTATGTGGTAGTTGAATAAACAAAACAAGTTCTTCTAATAGAATTGTTACCTAGGACATGTGCATAACACGGTCCATAGGGTTTTGTTAATTCAAAGGATGCTAAAATCATATGCAAACTTCAATGGTTGAAGTAAGCATCGCGGAGTTGGAATCTTCACAATGATGAAATTGTTAAAAGAGTTTAAATTCATCGGAGACAATGAAGATGCTTGCATTTGCAAGAAATTAAGTGGGAGCGCTAAGACATATTTCTAATACATTATGTGGAGGACATATTGTTGATTGGAAATGATGTATTTTTATTAACACATATTAAGAATTTCATCCCGATGAAAGACTTAGGCAAAAACCCAAATATTTGGCATCAATAGACGCTAATATGGTTGTGCCGAAAGTACATAGATGATGTATTGAATGAGTTCAATATAGAAACTACAAGAAAGTTTCTTGTCACACAGAAAGGATTGAATGAGTTCAATATTGATGATATATTCAAGTGTATTGACACAGGGTAAGTGAAACAAAGATTCAAGTATAGATTGATACTTGATGTATGAAATCACAGAGTATTTATATCAATCATGCTGTGATGTGTACAAATCCAGATATGTCCTATGCTCTAAATGTTATGAGCATATACCAGAATGATTCATAAGATGATCATTGGACAATAGTAAGGATATTCTTATGATCTTTTGGAAGAACTAAGAGTATATTATTTGTAGAAGTGACAAATAGATGGTTAGTTCATTGTAAAAGTACTACATTGATACTAGTTTTGTCACAAAGTACAAATTGAGTTTGTCTCAATCTAAACTAAGGGTGGCACAATATAATGGAAAGTAAGTTCCATAATGGATTTGGATGAGTTCCAAAATTAAGACATTGTGACAGATACTACAACAAAAGGCTAAGTATATGACTGCTATAATAGCAGCAAAAGAGGGCATTTGTGTCAAGTAGTTTGTTATCAAACTAGGTGTAGTTCACAGCGGGATAATACTATGAAGATATATTGTACGACAATATTATCAACATGTTTTAACCCCAAAGAACTAAAGGTCTCACCAAAGGACCAAAGTTATACAAAGCCATCTCATTAGAGAATGAGTGATGCGCAGAGACGCAAAGACATGCAATTATACACGGACCTGGAAGTGTCAGATCCGGAGATCAGTTGACCACTAGCAATCGTGTACATACAACACCAGAAAGCCATAGGTGTTGAATACACAGAGGTTTGAAACTAGATTATTGACTCTAGTGCAAGTGGGAGACTGTTGAAGATATGCCCAAGAGGCAATAATAAAGTGGTTATTATCATATCTTCATACTTATGATAAATGTTTACATACCATGCTATAATTGTATTAACAGGAAACATTAATACTTGTGTGATTTGTAAACATAAAAGAGTCCCTAGTAAAGCCTCTTGTTAAACTAGCTTGTTGGTTAATATATGATCATGGTTTCCTGATCATGAACATAGAGATGTTATTAACAACAGGGTCATATCATTAGGAGAATGATGTGATGGACATACTCCTATAGATAAGCGTAGCATAAAGATCAAGTCATTTAATATAGTTCATTTGCTATATGCTTTCTGATACATAGTAACCTAATTCCTTCGACCATGAGATCATGCATATCACCTTTACCGGATGGATGCTTTGATGACATCAAACACCACACCGTAACTGGGTGGCTATAAAGGTGGCATTGAGTGTTCGGAAAGTATTGGTTGAGACACATGGATCAAGAGTGGGATTTGTCCATCCATATGACGGATAGATATACACTAGGCCCTCTCGGTGGAATGTCATCCAATTAGCTTGCAAGCATGTGACTGGCTCACAAGGGATCACATACCACGAGAACGAGAAAAGAGTACTTATCGGTAAACGAGGTTGAACTAGGTATGCAGAGATACCGACGATCATAACCTCGGATAAGTAAACTATCGTGAGACAAAGGGAAATTGGTATCGTATGTAAGTGGTTCATTCGATCGCAAAGTAATCGTAGAAATATGTGGGAGCCATATGAATTTCCAGATTCCTCTATTGGTTATTGATCGGAGAAGTATCTCGATC
The DNA here is from genome assembly GCA_916181665.1 of Avena sativa. Taxonomy (NCBI): domain Eukaryota; kingdom Viridiplantae; phylum Streptophyta; class Magnoliopsida; order Poales; family Poaceae; genus Avena; species Avena sativa. Next base: position 20,492,016 of record OV702284.1, read on the forward strand.
ATGTCCGCATAATTCACGAACCGTAGGGAGACACACTTAAGGATTCGATGTTGTTGAGTAGTTATGGAATGATGAGAAAGAGACCGAATGTTGTTCGGAGTCTCGGATGGGATCCGGGATATGACGAGGAGATCCGGAATGGTCTGGAGAATAAGATTCATATAAGGAAAGTCCTGTTTCGGAGTTGGGGAATGATTCCGGTGTTTTCATCGGGAATGTTCTAGAAGGTTCCGGAATGTCCGGCACTCCGGAGGGGAAGGGGTACATGAATGTGTCATTGCAAGTTGGAATGATTGCATCATGTACTAAGTGTCATCGCTGTTCCAAATAAAGGATTAATCGAATCCTAGTTTGAAAAGTCAAATAGCTAAATTGAAAAGTCAAACGGCTAAATTTGGAAAGTGGAAAAGAGGAGGAGGAGGTGAAACCGAGTTGGGGAGGGAGTCCTCCTCCCCAAGCCGGCGCATATAACTACCTCGGTGAATTACGCTCCTAGTTACAAGCCTGGATGAGCGGAAATGGTTGAAATAGTACGGTGGGGCCCAAATGCCACTCACAGGTAGACCTTTCGGCCGTCCCAACCATTTCCAAACATCGGGACAAGAACGGGCGGCGTAATCGGCAGGCGAAGGGATCAACTACATACACAAATGAGTATGTATGCAAGCCACCATACAATAGTACATCAGAGCCATTCCATCTAAAAAGAAAGGAAATATAGCAACGCCATACGGCAAGATTCAAATGCCCTAGATAGATATAATAGTTTAGGATATCTCCTCATACATCACACATCAGAGTATCAGGCGGAAGCGGCAAACAAGATCCGAGTACGGATAAGAAGCAAATCGGCATAATATGCCCCATAAATAAGCACATCCCGCCCACAGATCTCACGGATCCCCGTTCCCGGAATCTCTACACCGAACGATCGTTGCCCACATCATCCGCCTCCTCCACCCAGTATCCATCTTGGGAGTGTACCTGTTCATCTGAATCAAATAATTTATCGTGTGAGACCCTAGGGGTACTCAGCAAGTCTTTATGCCTCTAAAGGGGACACAACCTGGGGTGACGCAATTGCAGCAAAAGATAAACCCTAACAGTTCTCTAGATACTCGCTAACCATCCGCCTAACCAAAGATAGACGGATGTCCGTGAATTAATGACAACAGTTATAACAGTAATATCATCAGACCCATCCTCCTCCTCGCTTACCAACGAGGAAGCGGACGAACAACCCCCCATCCGTTGGCAATTTTATTAACCATTCCATGAGTGTTGCACTATTTACTAGTCAGTTACTTAGTCAAACTAAAAGCGGTACTTTAGTTATGCTTGTCTATGATCGAGAAACTGTGCTCCAAGTCGTCCATAACCGCGGACACGGCTTTCAGAAAGTTTTACCCTGCAGGGGTGCACAAATAGCAACACACACTCGATCAACCTCGGAAAAACCAAATCAAAACCCAACGAGGCCTTCACGACAAAGCAATCACAGGATTCAGAAATATTTCAGGGGGCCACCCCATTGAGTACACCCGCAACGAAGTTAGCTGACTCCGAGACGGACTCAAGGTTTGCGCCAGTGGCTATAAACGACTGGGAACCCAAAACTGGGCTTGTCGATACCGCGAAAACACTCCGCTTACCTAAACAGTACAGGTGCTCCTCGCACAATCGTAATAAGCAGTAAAGCATGGCATAAGTACATGATAGTAAATAAAACCTCAAACTAGTTTGTGGCCCCAAGAAATAAGACTGAATCAAGCTCTGGCTCAGGGGGGTCCCATAAGCCTCCCGGATGTGGATAACGCGAATAATCAAGGAACAGGAATCAAGTACTCGGGGTCCTACGGGACACAAGTGAGCAGGAAAAACCAAATAGCAGATATTGCTCACCGGTGCCACTTTCATTAGTTATCCCATTACTACTCAAGTTAAGTTGTTTAGGTGCCTCGTTATCCAACAGACACTCACATCCCCTACACATGCTGTTCTACGACTCGCATGGCTCAAACAACTCCTGTAGTAATGGCTCATGGGATGTAGGAACAAGCTTCGGTGGGGTTTAATAGTAAAGGCTATGCAATACTTGGGATTCAATTTATTGCAATCGTGACTCAATGATGCAAGAATAAGATAGAGGCAATAGGTACTAAATGTATGCAAGCATGTGGTAGTGCTTGCCTGGCAGCTCAGTTGAAGCGAGAGAAGGATCTGGGTAGTGCTCCTGGTTCTCTTGATATATCCCCTGCTCAGTGTCTATTCGAAGAAGAACCAAACAAACAAGGGCCAACATAAATACAGTGCACAAGCATATGAATAAAATGCGACAAGCAAACAATCATGCCATGATGAATGATGCACAAGTTGCATGGCAATAATGTAGCATGGCATGGTTGAGGTGTAGAATACAAGAAATAAACATTTTATTGAGTTTTGGCCACATTTTATCCTCATATTAGTTGCTTTTTATATTATCTTTATATGGCGCATGCTGCAAAACAGAACATGGAATGCATAAACAGAACGGTCTCGTCGAGCTGATCATTTTAGACATATCATTTGTTAAATTTGGAGTTATAAATCAAAAGTTATTAATTAATTAAGGTGAAGGGCATTTTATTGTAATTTAATTCAACTTGAAAATTTAAGTGCCCAAAATATATTTTGGATGGCATATTTGAAATCCTCACATTTTTCTGATTTGAAAACACATATTATTTGTATTAATTGGGTTTGTATTTTAAAAGATATTTAAAAACAGAATTAAATTTGAATTTGATTTAATTTGGAAAAGATTTGAATTAAAACAGAATAGACAGAAATTTTTGTTACTTCGCTCAGATCTAGCCACAGACGCTGGCCAGTGGGGTCATGCTGACTGGACGACACGGGCGCACAGAAAACTTCTGTCACCGCGAGCTAAGCCAGCCACAGAGGCCGACAGGTGGGGCCAGCGGCCACGCGGTCCCATACGCCAGCGGACGAGTGCGGGTCTGCCACGCGGCGCGGCGGGGGACTGTGGGTTGAGGGTTCGAAGCTGCGGGAGCCTTTTTGCAAAAAGGCAACAGCCGTAGACAGGTGGGTCCGGAGGGATCGCGGCTAAGGAAACAAAAAGCTTGGGGGGGTTTTCTGAAGAAAAAAACGGCCAGGGGGTACTGTGGATCTTCTCCTCTCTGCCTCGAGCGACAGAGCGGTGTGCGGCGCGGGCGGGGATCGATCCCGCGACGCGGGGCACGCGCGCAGAGGGCGGAGCCACTGCGGTGGCTAGGGGTTGTTGCAGGGTTGCAGGGCGAGGCCTAGATAGGGCTAAGCGACGCTATGGCGAGGAGAATCGTACGCGACGCCGGCGCACGGAGGCCGTTCGTCGGATTGTCCGGCGCGACCAGGGCAAGGCTGCGACGACGAGGATGTCTGGGGGGTTGGGTGGCTCACCGAGAGTGCGTCGATGTAGGTGGATCGGCTCGAGGCGCAGCAGGGCGACGATGATGCAGAGGCCGAACGGGCTAGGGTTTCGGGGTCGGAGCACGTCGGTGTCCAGCGGCCTGGGGCTCCTCCTCCTCGCTGCTGTGTACCGAGGCGACGCCGGGGATCTCCTGTCCTTCCTCGACGTCCACAACACCATGCCCGCCTCCTCGTACTGCAGGTGGACGCCGAAGCCGACGGTGGGGTCGTCGGGGGTAGACGGTGGTATAGACGGGGTAGCTGGAGAGGAGAGGGGGAGAGGGCGAGGCCCTGGGTGGATCTGGGGGAGGCCAGAGGCGAGAGGGAGGGGTAGATAAGGACGGGGGAAAGGGTAGATGGCGTGGGGGAGGGGAAGGTGGCGTCGGCCACCTTTTGCTCCTCCTTCACGTGCTGGCAGGCTCGGGCTGGACTAGGGCAGGGCAGGTGGGAGGCTTCCAGGTGGGGTCGACGTGAGGGCAAGGAGGCAGGGACAGGCTTGGGCTGGAGGGGCCCCTATGGCATAGAGAGAGAAAGAGAGAGGGAGGAGTAGCCTCGGGTTAGAGCTAGGGTAGGAGGGGAGAGGGGTATGGCTCGGGCTAGGGCTTGCTTGGGTGGGTAGCTAGGTGGCATGGTGGGGCCGGCTAGGTGAGAGAGAGAGAGGCCGAGAGAGGGGGTAGACTTAGGTTTTAGGTGAGAGGGGGATGTGAGGGTTAGGGATAGATGGGGGTATGGTTAGAGAGGATGGGGTATGGTTAGATGGGCAGGTGGTAGGGAGGATCTTAGCTAGAGGGTAAGAGAGAGAGATAGATGGAGTGGTTCCTTTTGACTAGATCAAGCATGATCAACACAAGCTCAAACAAGATAGCCAAAAGAGAGAAAAGAAGAAAAGGTGGTGATGGGGTAGATAGAGATGGTGATGAGGTTTAAGCAAGATCAAAATAGATCAAGCCCAAAAGAAGGGATAGAGATAGAGATGAACCACTCAAGAATTCAAATAAAACCAAAAGATGACCAAAGTTGGTGGTGGTTGCATGGCCCATGCAAATGCATTAAATGCTAGGTTTCCTCTTGTGAGAACAAAAATGAATATCCATAGCACTTATACTTATGCATTCCAAAATGTGGCGTAAAGGCCAAGCAAAAGAATTAGAGTTGGATCCACCCAACCCACATGAGCTAGAATAAAAACCAAAGAAAAGAATTACGAGCTCATGGGTTATTGGAATGGTGGAAGAATAAGGTGGTGACAAGAAAGGTGGTGGAGTGGAACAAAAGATATGCCCCCAACTCAACTTGGGCCAAATACAATATCAAGAGGCAAATACAAATAATAATGCATGTGAGATAAGAACCAAAACAAAAATGGGTTTTGTATGATGCTCAAATGCAAGGTGGCTTGATGACATGAGCATGATATAATTATGATGCGACAATTATATATTTGAAGTAGCCATTATATTACTAGACCAAGTAGCATTACAATTGTTAGACAAATGGGATGCTACAACTCTCCCCCACTAAACAGGAATCTCGCCCCGAGATTCTCGGAAGAAGAAGAAGACTCAAAGAGGGTAGGATAGTTGGCACGGAGCTCATCTTCACGCTCCCAAGTGGCTTCATCAACGGAATGGTGCGACCACTGCACCTTGCAGAACTTGATGGACTTGTTGCGAGTCCTTCTTTCTGTGACTTCGAGGATTTTTGTGGGGTGTTCTTGATAAGACAGGTCTTCTTGGAGATTGATTAGCTCATGATCCACAGTCCTGCCGGGATCCTTGAAGCACTTCTTAAGTTGGGAGATGTGGAAAACATCATGGACCTTGAGTTTTTCCGGGAGCTCAAGAGCATAAGCAACTTCTCCTCTTCTACCACGAATTTTGAAAGGACCGATGTATCTAAGAGCCAGCTTTCCTTTGATACCAAAACGGTGTGTGCCTTTCATGGGAGTGACACGAAGGTAAACGAGGTCACCAGGGGCATACACCATGTCCGTGTGCTTCCTGTCATAATTGCTCTTCTGGCGACTTTGAGCAATCTTCAGATTCTCAAGAATGATATGCACCTTCTCCTCCACTTGAGTTACAATGTCAGGGCCAAACCAAATTCTTTCTCCTGCACCTGACCAACCAATCGGAGTTCTGCATTTGCGGCCATAGAGAGTCTCAAATGGTGCCATCTTCAGACTTTTCTGGAAGTTGTTGTTGTAAGAGAATTCAGCATAAGGAAGACATTCTTCCCACTTCATGCCAAAAGAGATGACGCAAGCACGAAGCATATCCTCCAGAATCTGATTTATCCTTTCAACTTTTCCTTGCGACTGAGGATGGTAAGCTGTGCTGAAGTTCAATTTTGTTCCCAAAGCATTTTGGAAACTTTCCCAGAACTTGGAAGTGAAGATGCTCCCACGGTCTGAACTGATCTCAAGCGGAACCCCATACAGAGAGACAATTCTGTTGATATAGAGCTCAGCCAACTGAATTCCAGAAATTATTTCCTTGACGGGGAAGAAGTGAGCCACTTTAGAAAGCCTGTCGATGACAACAAAGATTGCATTGTTGCCCTTCTGCGACCTTGGAAAACCAGTGATGAAGTCCATCTCTACTTTCTCCCATTTCCATTCCGGGGGTTTCAATGGCTGTAGAAGACCGAAAGGTTTCTGATGGACAGCTTTCACTCTGCGGCAAACATCACACTCCGAGACATACTTGGCACAATATAGTTTCAATCCCGGCCACCAATATTGTGTTTTCAAGTCCATGTACATCTTTGTGCTGCCAGGGTGGATAGAAAGAACAGAATCATGCGCCTCCTTGAGAACTTGCTCTCTTAAACCCAGGTAGTTCGGAACAAACATCCGGTGTTCAAAGAAAAGCGTGCCTTGATCATCGACGTGGAAGGACTCATACTTCGGAAGCTGAAGTTTGGAGATGATCTTTCTGGTGTGCGGATCACCAAGCTGACGAGAGCGAACCTTTTCTTCCAAGAGAGGGGTTGCTAGAAGGTTCAGGAGATGCCCTTGTTGCACAACTTCAAGGTTGAGCTGACGGAATTCCTCGCACAAGAGAGGCTGTTGTTCTTCCATCATGAGGTTATTGACATAAGCTTTGCGGCTAAGAGCACCGGCCATGACATTAGCTTTGCCCGGAGTGTAGTTGATGGTCAAATCAAAATCATTGATTGCTTCAATCCATCTCCTCTGCCGAAGGTTGAGATCAGGCTGAGTGAAGATATACTTCAGACTCTTATGATCAGAAAAGATTTCACAACGGTTGCCAAGAAAGTAGTGCCTCCATAGCTTCAAAGCAAAGACAACTGCTGCGAGCTCGAGGTCATGTGTAGGATAGTTGATCTCATGCGTCTTCAACTGTCGAGAGGCATAAGCAACCACTTGTTTTTCTTGCATAAGGACCGCACCCAATCCTTGCAAAGAGGCATCACAGAATATCTGGAAAGGCTTAGATGTGTCCGGAGGAACCAAGACTGGTGTGGAAGTGAGCTTCTCTTTGAGTGTCTCAAAGCTTGCTTGACATGCAGGAGTCCAAAGGTATTTCTTGCCTTTCTTGAGGAGATCGGTAAGAGGCTTCGCTATCTTCGAGAAGTTCCAAACGAAGCGACGGCAATAACTAGCCAAACCAAGGAAACTCCGCACTTCTTTGACATTAACCGGAGGAAGCCATTCAACAATTGTCTTCACAGTTTCCGGGTTGACTGCAATGCCCTTGGCAGAGATGACATGACCAAGATAGGTTACTTGAGGCAGCCAAAACTCACACTTTGAGAACTTTGCATACAAGCGGTTCTCACGAAGCTTGTTTAGGACACACCGAAGGTGTTCTTCATGCTCTTCCTTTGACTTAGAATAGACTAGGATGTCATCCAGATAGACCACAACGAACTTATCAAGATACTCCATGAAAACCGAGTTCATGAGCCTCGAGAAGGTAGCAGGTGCGTTGGTGAGACCGAAAGACATGACCGTGTACTCATACAGGCCATAGCGGGTGGTGAAAGCTGTTTTAGGAACATCTTCCTTGCGAATCTTGATTTGGTGATAACCACTTCTCAAGTCAAGCTTAGAGAACACCACAGCTCCAGCTAGCTGATCGAAGAGATCATTAATCCGCGGAAGGGGATATTTGTTCTTGATGGTTTTAGCATTGAGAGCCCGATAGTCAACACAAAGTCTATCAGTCCTGTCTCGCTTTTTCACAAAGATTGTTGGGCTACCCCAAGAAGAAGTACTGTGTTGAATGAAACCCAACTTCTCTTGTTCATCAAGCTGTCGTTTGAGTTCAGCCAACTCAGCAGGACCCATTTTATAAGGCCGCTTGGAGATAGGAGTCGTTCCAGGTTCAATCTCAATTACAAACTCAACCTCACGATCCGGAGGCATACCCGGCAACTCTTCAGGAAAGACATCTGGGAACTCACAGACCACCGGAACACTCTGAATAGCTTCCATAGCATCATCATTCAGAGCCGCCAAAGAGAAAAGCTGGATAGCAGGAGTCAGACTTGGAGAATAGACTATATGGCCTTCAGGAATCTTCAGAGAAACCGAGCATTCAGCACAATCAATCACAGCTGCATTTGCTGTCAACCAATCCATGCCCAAGATGACATCAATGTCAGAATTGCCCAGAACAATTAAGGATGCCGAGAACGAAGAGCCACCAATCTCAATTTGATTGCCATGGCTGATTTTAGAAGCTGCCATATTTGCTCCAGGAGAAAGGACCATTAACCGCTTGAGGAGAGGAACCAACGCTAACCCATTCTCATATGCAAACTTGATAGAAACAAACGAATGCGATGCACCAGAATCAAACAAAACTCATGCAGGGACTGAGTTAACGGGAAGCATACCCATCACAACTCCAGGTGCATGCTCAGCTTGAGCGGCGTTGACACAGTTGGCACGAGCAACAGTAGACCCGGGCTTAGTGTTGATGTTGAGAGCCCGAGGTGGTGGTGCACGAACCAAAGGAGAGCTTGCCGCAGATCTTGGAGGGGGTGGCGGAAGAGCTTTGTTTTTCAACGGAATGTTCCAGTTTAGATGTCCAGAGTCTCCACACGTGAAACAAGCACCAGGTGGACGTGGAGCAACGTAGCCAGGGACTCCGCCAGGCGCTCCAGGGTAGTGGTGGTTGTAGCCCCTGGGAGCAGTAGTGAGGAAGTTTGGTGGCCTTGCCGCGAAGCTTGAAGGTCTTGGTGGAGCCGGGAGCTACGGTGGGGTGTTAGGGACCCAAACACGACGCTTAGAAGGAGCTGACATAGCTGAAGAGCTTGGTGCATCACGGTTGTGTTTCTTTGACTCCTCAAACACTTGCCTACTTGCTTCCTCCTGCAGAGCTGTATGCTGAAGTTCCAGAAAAGATGCCGGCCTTGCATGTGTGATTGCATATTTAATCGATGCATTGAGCCCTTGGCGGAACCTCTTTTGCTTCTTCTTGTCATCAGAGATCTCATCGCCACCATAACGAGAAAGGTTCATGAAGTTCCTGATGTAGGTGTTGACATTGTCATTTCCCTGCTTGAGGTTGAGAAACACTTCCTTCATCCTTTCCATGACAATTTCTAACAGATACTGCTCTTTGAACGCTCCAGTGAACTGTTCCCAAGTAGGCTGAAAACCAATGCAGTTTGCCTTCAGGTAATTCTCCCACCAGAGAGCTGCATCTCCCTTCAGAAGGTGAGTAGCACATTTTACCCATTCTTGCTCAGGAACATCAGCAGTCTCCAGTAGCCTTGACATCTCACGCAACCAATCATCAGCATCAAGTGGTTGATCAGAAACATCAAATTGGCGAGGGTTGAACTTCAGGAAGCTTTTGATGTCTCCTCGCTTGGGAGGTGGAGGTAGCGGAGCAAACTCATTCCTCCTGACACTTTCCTCAAAACGCTGCTGGTTCTGCTGCATTGCTGCCAAGGCATTGGCGATGTTTGACAACGCGGAACCCAGTTCAGGTGGTATGTACTCATCAGAACGGCGTGGTGGAGCCATCCTGTGATTGATATAAAACACAAGTCAGTACTATAATGGAGAATAATAATAATCCAAAATAGTACCAAGATGGAATTAACCAAGATTAAAGGATACAATTTACTAAGATGATATTAAAATATCAACAAAGTTCAAAGCACCTAGAAGATATTAAGCATATCGCACACGACTGAAAAGGAGTGTGGTACACAAATATATCAAAGAAAAATTTTCCGCAAATTTCGGCATTAAAATACCAATAGGTGCGCGAAATCACTTAACAAATCAAGATTAGTGACTCTACCAACTCAATATACAAAAGCGAATGATAAGAGTAGTGGTATGGTCGCGACTCCATCCCGCACTCAAATCATTACTCCGCACATGAATAAGTGGAACCCACATCCTAACCCCTTCTTCTCACGATGAACCTAAAGATTAGTAACTACGGAAACGAACACCCCAAACAAGATAACGTCGGATAACAAAGAGTAATACAGATCGCGGCGGTATACAACGAATCAGATAGATCGCATTGGTTTGCAAAAGCCTGTCGGTATGGAATGTACCAACAGTTGATAACCAAAAGGCCGATTGTGATAACAACTTGGATGCAACAGATAGACAAGGAATTACACACACACACACACACAAACACACAAACTATGGTACTACGGAAACCCAGAACACGTGAATCCTAGTTTGAACTTTTAAGAAGAGGATTGAAAACGTTGCACTTCCTTACCAGAAAAGGGTGGGTGGGTGGGTAAGAAGAAAAGTGGAAGCAGTCCTACTCTCACGTTTTGTTTTTCCCTAGTATACATAACTACCAAAAATATTTGCTAGACTGACAACGACCATTTGGCTGAGACCCTGAAGGGCGGGATGGCTCTGATACCAATTGTAACTACCTCGGTGAATTACGCTCCTAGTTACAAGCCTGGATGAGCGGAAATGGTTGAAATAGTACGGTGGGGCCCAAATTCCACTCACAGGTAGACCTTTCGGCCGTCCCAACCATTTCCAAACATCGGGACAAGAACGGGCGGCGTAATCGGCAGGCGAAGGGATCAACTACATACACAAATGAGTATGTATGCAAGCCACCATAGAATAGTACATCAGAGCCATTCCATCTAAAAAGAAAGGAAATATAGCAACGCCATACGACAAGATTCAAATGCCCTAGATAGATATAATAGTTTAGGATATCTCCTCATACATCACACATCAGAGTATCAGGCGGAAGCGGCAAACAAGATCCGAGTACGGATAAGAAGCAAATCGGCATAAGATGCCCCATAAATAAGCACATCCCGCCCATAGATCTCACGGATCCCCGTTCCCGGAATCTCTACACCGAACGATCGTTGCCCACATCATCCGCCTCCTCCACCCAGTATCCATCTTGGGAGTGTACCTGTTCATCTGAATCAAATAATTTATCGTGTGAGACCCTAGGGGTACTCAGCAAGTCTTTATGCCTCTAAAGGGGACACAACCTGGGGTGACGCAATTGCAGCAAAAGCTAAACCCTAACAGTTCTATAGATACTCGCTAACCATCCGCCTAACCAAAGATAGACGGATGTCCGTGAATTAATGACAACAGTTATAACAGTAATATCATCAGACCCATCCTCCTCCTCGCTTACCAACGAGGAAGCGGACGAACAACCCCCCATCCGTTGGCAATTTTATTAACCATTCCATGAGTGTTGCACTATTTACTAGTCAGTTACTTAGTCAAATTAAAAGTGGTACTTTAGTTATGCTTATCTATGATCGAGAAACTGTGCTCCAAGTCGTCCATAACCGCGGACACGGCTTTCAGAAAGTTTTACCCTGCAGGGGTGCACAAATAGCAACACACACTCGATCAACCTCGGAAAAACCAAATCAAAACCCAACGAGGCCTTCACGACAAAGCAATCACAGGATTCAGAAATATTTCAGGGGGCCACCCCATTGAGTACACCCGCAACGAAGTTAGCTGACTCCGAGACGGACTCAAGGTTTGCGCCAGTGGCTATAAACGACTGGGAACCCAAAACTGGGCTTGTCGATACCGCGAAAACACTCCGCTTACCTAAACAGTACAGGTGCTCCTCGCACAATCGTAATAAGCAGTAAAGCATGGCATAAGTACAGGATAGTAAATAAAACCTCAAACTAGTTTGTGGCCCCAAGAAATAAGACTGAATCAAGCTCTGGCTCAGGGGGGTCCCATAATCCTCCCGGATGTGGATAGCGCGAATAATCAAGGAACAAGAATCAAGTACTCGGGGTCCTACGGGACACAAGTGAGCAGGAAAAACCAAATAGCAGATATTGCTCACCGGTGCCACTTTCATTAGTTATCCCATTACTACTCAAGTTAAGTTGTTTAGGTGCCTCGTTATCCAACAGACACTCACATCCCCTACACATGCTGTTCTACGACTCGCATGGCTCAAACAACTCCTGTAGTAATGGCTCATGGGATGTAGGAACAAGCTTCGGTGGGGTTTAATAGTAAAGGCTATGCAATACTTGGGATTCAATTTATTGCAATCGTGACTCAATGATGCAAGAATAAGATAGAGGCAATAGGTACTAAATGTATGCAAGCATGTGGTAGTGCTTGCCTGGCAGCTCAGTTGAAGCGAGAGAAGGATCTGGGTAGTGCTCCTGGTTCTCTTGATATATCCCCTGCTCAGTGTCTATTCGAAGAAGAACCAAACAAACAAGGGCCAACATAAATACAGTGCACAAGCATATGAATAAAATGCGACAAGCAAACAATCATGCCATGATGAATGATGCACAAGTTGCATGGCAATAATGTAGCATGGCATGGTTGAGGTGTAGAATACAAGAAATAAACATTTTATTGAGTTTTGGCCACATTTTATCCTCATATTAGTTGCTTTTTATATTATCTTTATATGACACATGCTGCAAAACAGAACATGGAATGCATAAACAGAAAGGTCTCGTCGAGCTGATCATTTTAGACATATCATTTGTTAAATTTGGAGTTATAAATCAAAAGTTATTAATTAATTAAGGTGAAGGGAATTTTATTGTAATTTAATTCAACTTGAAAATTTAAGTGCCCAAAATATATTTTGGATGGCATATTTGAAATCCTCACATTTTTCTGATTTGAAAACACATATTATTTGTATTAATTGGGTTTGTATTTTAAAAGATATTTAAAAACAGAATTAAATTTGAATTTGATTTAATTTGGAAAAGATTTGAATTAAAACAGAATAGACAGAAACTTTTGTTACTTCGCTCAGATCTAGCCACAGACGCTGGCCAGTGGGGTCATGCTGACTGGACGACACGGGCGCACAGAAAACTTCTGTCACCGCGAGCTAAGCCAGCCACAGAGGCCGACAGGTGGGGCCAGCGGCCACGCGGTCCCATACGCCAGCGGACGAGTGCGGGTCTGCCACGCGGCGCGGCGGGGGACTGTGGGTTGAGGGTTTGAAGCTGCGGGAGCCTTTTTGCAAAAAGGCAACAGCCGTAGACAGGTGGGTCCGGAGGGATCGCGGCTAAGGAAACAAAAAGCTTGGGGGGGTTTTCTGAAGAAAAAAAACGGCCAGGGGGTACTGTGGATCTTCTCCTCTCTGCCTCGAGCGACAGAGCGGTGCGCGGCGCGGGCGGGGATCGATCCCGCGACGCGGGGCACGCGCGCAGAGGGCGGAGCCACTGCGGTGGCTAGGGGTTGTTGCAGGGTTGCAGGGCGAGGCCTAGATAGGGCTAAGCGACGCTATGGCGAGGAGAATCGTACGCGACGCCGGCGCACGGAGGCCGTTCGTCGGATTGTCCGGCGCGACCAGGGCAAGGCTGCGACGACGAGGATGTCTGGGGGGTTGGGTGGCTCACCGAGAGTGCGTCGATGTAGGTGGATCGGCTCGAGGCGCAGCAGGGCGACGATGATGCAGAGGCCGAACGGGCTAGGGTTTCGGGGTCGGAGCGCGTCGGTGTCCAGCGGCCTGGGGCTCCTCCTCCTCGCTGCTGTGTACCGAGGCGACGCCGGGGATCTCCTGTCCTTCCTCGACGTCCACAACACCACGCCCGCCTCCTCGTACTGCAGGTGGACGCCGAAGCCGACGGTGGGGTCGTCGGGGGTAGACGGTGGTATAGACGGGGTAGCTGGAGAGGAGAGGGGGAGAGGGCGAGGCCCTGGGTGGATCTGGGGGAGGCCAGAGGCGAGAGGGAGGGGTAGATAAGGACGGGGGAAAGGGTAGATGGCGTGGGGGAGGGGAAGGTGGCGTCGGCCACCTTTTGCTCCTCCTTCACGTGCTGGCAGGCTCGGGCTGGACTAGGGCAGGGCAGGTGGGAGGCTTCCAGGTGGGGTCGACGTGAGGGCAAGGAGGCAGGGACAGGCTTGGGCTGGAGGGGCCCCTATGGCATAGAGAGAGAAAGAGAGAGGGAGGAGTAGCCTCGGGTTAGAGCTAGGGTAGGAGGGGAGAGGGGTATGGCTCGGGCTAGGGCTTGCTTGGGTGGGTAGCTAGGTGGCATGGTGGGGCCGGCTAGGTGAGAGAGAGAGAGGCCGAGAGAGGGGGTAGACTTAGGTTTTAGGTGAGAGGGGGATGTGAGGGTTAGGGATAGATGGGGGTATGGTTAGAGAGGATGGGGTATGGTTAGATGGGTAGGTGGTAGGGAGGATCTTAGCTAGAGGGTAAGAGAGAGAGATAGATGGAGTGGTTCCTTTTGACTAGATCAAGCATGATCAACACAAGCTCAAACAAGATAGCCAAAAGAGAGAAAATAAGAAAAGGTGGTGATGGGGTAGATAGAGATGGTGATGAGGTTTAAGCAAGATCAAAATAGATCAAGCCCAAAAGAAGGGATAGAGATAGAGATGAACCACTCAAGAATTCAAATAAAACCAAAAGATGACCAAAGTTGGTGGTGGTTGCATGGCCCATGCAAATGCATTAAATGCTAGGTTTCCTCTTGTGAGAACAAAAATGAATATCCATAGCACTTATACTTATGCATTCCAAAATGTGGTGTAAAGGCCAAGCAAAAGAATTAGAGTTGGATCCACCCAACCCACATGAGCTAGAATAAAAACCAAAGAAAAGAATTACAAGCTCATGGGTTATTGGAATGGTGGAAGAATAAGGTGGTGACAAGAAAGGTGGTGGAGTGGAACAAAAGATATGCCCCCAACTCAACTTGGGCATTTAACCAATATATCAAGAACGAAATACAATATCAAGAGGCAAATACAAATAATAATGCATGTGAGATAAGAACCAAAACAAAAAGGGTTTTTGTATGATGCTCAAATGCAAGGTGGCTTGATGACATGAGCATGATATAATTATGATGCGACAATTATATATTTGAAGTAGCCATTATATTACTAGACCAAGTAGCATTACAATTGTTAGACAAATGGGATGCTATAGCGCACCACCCAAGCCGAGTTGGGGAGGGACTCCACTCCCTCCCCTTGGCCGCCGGCCCCTCCACCTATATAAGGAGGGGCAGGGCTCCCTCCTAGCACACACAAGTTGCCTCCCTCTAAACCTAAACCCTAGCCACAGCCTAGGGATTTCTCCCAAGCCGCCAAGTTAGAGCTTCTAATTTCCCTAGCCGCTGGTTTAGCCCCTTCTAATTGGTGTGTCTAAACCCTAGATCACCAAGGCTCTCTCATAGTCCACCATACTCGCTCCGGCTTAAGGCGAAGCCCTGCGAGATCTCCCCTCTACTTCCGGTACCACGCCGTCGTGCTGCCGGAATCGCGAGGAGAGTGCTACAACCTCCGCTGCCTGCTGGAACAAGGGAGAGGAAGGTCTTCGTCGAGTACCGAACGTGTGACCGACTGCGGAAGCGCTGCCGGAACGCAGCGCCGGAAGGATCGTCTACGTGATCTTGAAATCGGCAAGTGTACGACTACATCACCCACGAGAATCTGCTCTCGTTAACCGCTTTGGAATCTTCGAGGGTGAGTTCCTCTATCGACTCATTGCTACAATCTAGGAGATAGATCTTGGCTTGTTTGTTTGTATGCGATAGAAAATTTTGTTTTCCATGCTACGAACCCCTACATTAGGATGCTCTTTGGTTAGTACACATAGGTAGGGAAAGCACCCCAAGAAAGTAGGTTTTAAATGAATTGTGTTTTTTTGGAATCCTAGGGGAATACAAACCCCTGGTAGGAAGAATGCTCTTATTGACCTTTTCAATAAGACCCATGCTCACTATGTTGGCTTCCAGGAAACTAAGGAGTCTATTTCTTGCAATTACCTAAATTCTTTAGTAGATAATAAGATGTTTGAATGGAAAGATTTACCCGTTGTTGGCTCTGCTGGAGGCATTGTGGTAGGGGTAGATTTGGATATTTTTTTATGTTATTAGCTAGCAAGTTATCGATTTCTCTGTTTCTGTTGTTGTTAGGCTGAAGGCCAAAGATACTGTTGTTAGAATTATTACAATGTATGGATCTTCTTATGAAGAGAAGAAAGAAGCCTTTATTTCTGAATTACATAGTCTTTTTATAGATTACAATGGTCACACTATTATTGGTGGAGACTTTAATCTTGTTAGATTCCAAAGTAATAAAAGTAATGGTAACATTGATCACAAATGGAGTGACAAGTTTAATGCTTGGATTGATATTTGGAGTTTACTTGAAGTTAAGCTTAGTAATAGAAAGTTTACTTGGGGGAACAATAGGGAGAATTTGATTATGTCCAATATTGACAGAGTGTTCTGCAATGTTGAACTTTACCAAATTTTCCCTCTTGCCTCCATTAGAGCCCTACCTAGGCTAGGCACTGATCATACACCAATTCTATGGGAATCTGGTTGTGAAGCTAGACCCAGGGCCGCCACTTACAAATTTGAGAAGTGGTGGCTGATGAGAAATGATTTTAAAACTCTTGCCACTGCTAACTGGTCTAAACCAATTAGAGGTAAAGATGCAGTTGATGTCTGGCAAATGAATACTAGGAGATTTAGATGTTGGTCAAAAGGGTGGAGTAAAAATATTGAATCTGAGCTTAGAAACCTTAAGAAGGATCTTATGGAGGAATATGATTTGCTTGACATTAAGTCTGGGTCATTAGAACTTTCTGCTGATGAACAGACAAGGCTTAAGCAAATCTATTCTGAAATGAATATGCTTTGGTTGAAGGAAGAAATTAAGGCAAAACAAAGGTGTAGAGATAGAGATATTAAATAAGGAGATAGAAATACTACTTAATTTCATGCTGTATCTAACTAGAGGAGAAAAATGCTAGTGCATTCTCTAGATGGGCCTGATGGGCCTATTCATGATGAGTAAGAAATGATGCACATTGCTACCTCCTTCTACAAGGACCTCTTCAAAAAAGAAGAACCTTCTAGTTGTACTCTTCCTGATGATTTATTTTCTTCTAGTGAAAAAGTCTCTGTAAATCAAAATTAGGCTCTTAAAGCCCCTATCACTGAAGAGGAAATCAAACAGGCTGTGTTTGGTTCCTATTCTGATGGGGCTCTAGGCCCTGATGGCTTGTCTTTCATTTTTTATTAGCATTTCTAGGAGGTAGTCAAAGTTGATCTTATGGCCATGTTACAAATTTTCATCAAGGCAAACTAGATATTTATAGACTGAATTTTGCTATTTTGACTCTTATCCCAAAAGAACCTGAAGCTAGTAGCATGAAAAAAATTGTCATATTAGCTTACTCAACTGTGTCTTTAAGATTTTCACTAAGGTCTTGACAAATAGATTAGCCTTGCTAATGAACACCATTACTTCTTGTAACCAGTCTGCATTTATCAAAGGGAGATTCATTTTGGAAAGTGTTATTACTGCACATGAAGTTATTCATTCTGTTTCTCATGGTAAAAATCAAGGTCTAGTTATTAAACTAGATTATGAAAAAGCTTTTGATAAGGTAGATTTGGATTTACTTCTTGACCTTATAGCCAAGAAAGGTTTTAGTCCTACTGTCATTTCCTGGATTAAAGCTATCACTCATGGAGGGTCTGTTGGGGTCAAACTTAATAACACCATTGGCAATTTCTTTGTTACTGGCAAAGGGCTTAGGCAGGGGGGTCCTATTTCCCCTTTGCTTTTTAACCTGGTAGTAGATGTCCTAACTAGGATGCTCATTAAAGCATATAATGCTAATTTGATCAAAGGTCTTTATTATGATATTTATCCTGGGGGTGTTATCTGTCTGCAATATGCAGATGACACCATTTTGTTTTCTGATAACAATCCCTCTTATGCCACTAACCTTAAATGGGTGTTAACCTGTTTTGAGCAAGTTTATGGGATGAAGATCAATTATTCTAAAAGTGAATTTATTCCCATAGATCTTGAGGAATATGATATTGTTCTTTACTCAAATATTTTGGGGTGTTTTGTTGGTGCTTGATATGTCAGAAACGTATCTATAATTTTTTATGCTCCATGCTTGTTTTGTATCTACTTTGCTTTGTCTACACTTTGAGGTGTTTTTATATCTTTTGTGGAACTAACCTATTAACAAGTTGCCATAGTGCCAGTTGCCTGTTTTCTTCTGTTTTTGGTTCCAGAAAGGCAGAAAATCAATATTCTCGAAATTGGACGGGACAAAATCCAAAGTTATTATTTTTCCCGGAGCAACACGGAACCACGAAGAAGAGTCGGAGGGGGTCCACAGGGTGGCCGCACCCCCTAGGCACGGGAAAGCCCTAGAGGCGCCCACAGGGGGTGTGGGCCCCCTGGACCCCCGCCGACCTTGATTCCTGCGCCTATAAGAAGCCTCCGACCTAGAAACCCTAGGGAATCTAGAAGAAATCCACAAAAACCTTTGCTGTGCCGCTGCCACCGAAGGGGAGATTCGGGGGACAGAAAGTCTCTGTTCCGGCACCCTGCCGGGACGGGGAAGTGCCCCCGGAGCCATCTCCATCGATCTCCACCGCCATCTTCATCATCGTTGCTGATTCCAATGATGAGGAGGGAGTAGTTCTTCCTCGAGGCTAAGGGCTCTACCGATAGCTATGTGTTCATCTCTCTCTCTATGCATGATCTTGTGGTCATGAGCTTTGTAATCAAGTAGATCTACCTTGCTACTCAAGTGCTTCATTAGATCTCTGCTCTCCCCATGCGTGTGAAAGTGACAGCATGCACGCCATAGTGGCACTTAGGCTTGAGTCTACATAAATGCTCTTTGTGCTTTAATAGATCTATGCTTTTCCCCACGTGTGTGAAAGTGACAGCGAGCATACCGTGTGTGGCACTTTGGCTAGATTGAATATTTTTTATGAGTTATATTTGGAGTTGGATGCCTATATGAAATTGTGGTGTTTGTTGGAACCATCTAGTGCTCAAGGTGACAGTGTGGGGTTATCTAGATTGGGGAAGGCAGACTTTGAGGTGTGCTGTTATAGCCCTACCTTGGATTAGAGTGTCCAACCGGAGAGTAGTTAAGAGTAGTATCATTAAGAGGATATTTATATGAGAGAGTGTTCACTAGTGAAAGTATGATCCCTAGGCCTTGTTTCTAAGCATTGAAACACCATTTGCTACTAGATTTGTTGCATGTTTGCTTGTTTCCTTCTTGTTGCCTTTAGTCTTTTCCTCACC
This sequence comes from Avena sativa, assembly GCA_916181665.1. Taxonomy (NCBI): domain Eukaryota; kingdom Viridiplantae; phylum Streptophyta; class Magnoliopsida; order Poales; family Poaceae; genus Avena; species Avena sativa. The sequence goes on from OV702284.1 coordinate 20,511,019, forward strand.
GTCAAGCTATTTTCTGGCACCGTTACCACTTGTATTTCACTAGCTCTTTGCCGAACTAGTGCACCTATATTGGGTGTGTTGGGGACACAAGAGACTTGTATCTTGATTGCAGGGTTGCTTGAGAGGGAATACCTTTGACCACTTCCTCCCTGAGTTCGATAAACCTTGGGTAATCCACTTAAGGGAAACTTGTTGCTATTCTACAATCCTCTGCACTTGGAGGCCCAACAACTGTCTACAAGAATAGAAGTGCGTAGACATCAGTGCTTTCCCTATTAAATACTTGGGTATACCTTTACATTTTGAAAATCTTAGGAGAGAGGACATCCAACATCTAATAGACAAAATCCTCAAAAGAATTGCAGGTTGGAGGGGGAAACTACTCTCTTATGCGGCTAGGTTGACTCTTATTAAAACTTGTTTAGCTATTATTCCTATCTACCTGCTCTCCTTTTTTAAGTTACCTAAGTGGGTCTTAGACTTAATTAACTCCTAGATGGCTGATTGTCTGTGGAATGATTCTGAGGGCCATAGGGAACTTCATTTGGCTAGTTTGAAACTAGTCTGTAGGAAGGAATTTGGGGGGCTAGGGATCCCTGATTTAGCTAATGTTAATTTGTCCCTCCCGGGGTCTTGGATTAAGAGATATTCCAGTGATGAAGGGAAAATCTGGAGGACTATAGTTGAGTCTAAATATGATACTAAAAACCCTAACATCTTCTGTAGTAGACAGACAGGGGTCTCCCAGTTCTGGAAAAAGGTCCTTTGGGCTGTTAATAGTATCAAATTTGGATATAGATGGCAAATTGGGGATGGTGCTCAAGTCAGGTTTTGGGAGGACACCTGGTTTGGGACATCTCCCTTGTCCATTTAATTTTTTGAAATTTATGTTATCTACAATGAGCATAATAAAACTATTCAGCAAATTTGGGATGGTAATTCCCTCAGACTTACTTTTAGGAGAAACTTTAATAGTGCCTTGTTACCTGAATGGTATGATCTTGAGGCAATTTCCTCTGGGATATCTTTTAACACTAATACCGATGCTTTGATCTGGCAGTATGAAAGCAAAGGGGTTTACTCTACTACTTCCCTTTATGCTTTCATAAATTTTGGGGGTGTCACTCCCATTTATATCCCTGCTATGTGGCAGTTGCATATTCCTCCCAGAGTCCAGATATTTCTTTGGCTTCTAGCTCATAACACACTAATGACTAGAGATAACCTAAAAAAGAGACATCTGAATAAACCCGAGGACTGCAATTTTTTGTACCGAGGATGAATCTATTACCCACCTCTTTTTTCAGTGCTTAGTTGCCAAACAGGTTTGGAGTATCATTTCTAGTTTTTTTTAATATTTCTGTTGGAAATGATTACCTGTCTGTAGCTAAAAACTGGATTGCAAATAAGAAACATGCAGTTCTGAATTCAGTTTGTTCTGCTGTCGTATGGTGTCTCTGGAAATTTAGGAATGATATGATCTTTAATGGTCTCCCTTGGATTAACTTGCATTAGATTATGTGGAAGGTCTTGGCTTCAGTAAAGCACTAGAGACTGATTTTCAAGGAAGAGATGCTAGAGGAGGTGGAGAGGTTCTGCACCTACCTCTCCAAAAATCCGGACTCACCCTTTGCACTGACGAGTGGCTGAGTAGGGATGCAAATGCTGAAAGGAATGCTCCTCAAGACCCGTCGTCGCTGACGAGCAAAAGGGTTGCGGTGCAGGGGACCTGGACAACGCCGACTTCCACTCTGGCAGCTGCTGTCTTCCCTTCCCCCCGTAGTTTCCATCTAGCTGGTGCCTTCCTCTGTATGGAACTTCTGCGTTTCTAGTTGCTCTACTTTAGCAGTTTGGACCTTTAAATTTGTAGCTCACTTTATTGTTTGGACCTGAGAATTCTCTTCAGGTTTCGTTGATGTTATCAATGGAACCGGGGGTAGGGAGTCCCCGTTGATCTAAAAAAATGTTGATATGCTTCGAGGAAAAAAAATTCGGACCAAAATGTTATCCATCCTAAACACATGAGTTATCCATGTCGTAATATATAAGTTATCAAACCACTAACACATAAGTTATCCACCATATAAACATGTTGGGTAGAGGTGTTATCGCATACGTATTGAGCAACTTTAATTGAAACGTTATAACCTAGTTATTAGGGTACTGAGATTTGTTGTCATTAATGTGTTAGCGTCAACGAGCAATTAAGGCTCGGTACCCTAACACCTTTTAAAGCTTCGCCACCCGTACTCCATGGTAGTGGTGACAGACGACAAATTCGAGCCGCTAGATTACTGGTTGCATGGTGGGTGAGTATAAGACCCCATTTATTTATATCGTATGTAAAAGAAGGTTAGATTTAGTTCCTTTAAAAAAATTGTGTTTGGTGTTTGATGCGGTAGCCTTTTGAGGTTGAGTACTTAGTATGATGTGAGAGCGGTGACGGGCGACGAGGCCGAGCCGCTAGAATAACTTTTTATATTCTATCCGTGGGTAAATTTTGTAGTGGTGGATAACTTACATGATATTTGATGGGTAACTTACATGCTAAAGTCTGGATAACTCTCGTGTTACTGATGGGTAACTTGTGGGTAAACAAAAAAAGTTACCCATCCAGAGCATGTGGTCTGTGGGTAAATTTTGTATTGGTGGATAACTTATATGTTATTGGGTGGGTAACTTACATGTTGAACCAGAATAAGTTGCGTGTTACAGGTGGATAACTTTTGGTCCAAAAAAAAGTTATCAAAACATACCAACATGGGATCTAGTTTCAAAGATCTCCTCATGACTAGCATAACAATGAAAACTGATCTTAATTCGGATAAACGGTTTGACCTAGAAAACATTTTAAATTTTGATATTTAAATTGGCTAATTGAAAAATCTTGTCCTTTAGTGCTTAGCAAGGCACGGTGCATGCAATTGCTAGGCTGAGACGACCGCCAGGTTTTAACTTTCTCAGACTAGTTGCTATGTAGCAATATCCAAATAATAAATAGACCAGTTGCTATGTAGTAATATCCAAATACTAAATACCACTTCGTGTGGCGCGTGATGATGGCGCCACCGGAAGCCACAGATTCATAGACTAGGCGCATTTTATCTTTATAGTTTTATATATTTTTCTTTTTTCTTTTTTCTATTTCCTTTTTTATTTTATTTTTTGTGTTTCACAGTTTAATATTTGATAAATGATCATGGTTTTTTGAATTTGATTCATGATTCGAGAATTGTTTATGATTTTTGAAAAATGTTCCATTTAATTAACTTGTTCATGATGTTTGAATTTGGTTCATGAAGTTTGAAATTGGTTCATGATTTTGGAAATTGCTTCATGATTTTTGAAAAATATTTACACAAAAATGTTCATTTTTAAATAAACTTGTTCATGGTTTTGAATTTGGTTCATGATGTTTGAAATTGGTTCATAATTTTTTGTAATTGGTTTATGATTTTTTGAAATATTTTCACCTTATTTAAAAAATGTGAATTATTGTTTAGACTTAAAAATTATTAAGATTTGAAATTCGTTCATATTTGAATTTTTTTTTTGAGAATCCAAAAATATACATATTTGATTTGAAAAAACTGGAAAAAAGGAAAAAACATCATACCTGCACAGGATCCCAAGAAAATGGGCCGGCCCATGTAGGGCTCGCTGTAGGAGGCACAACCCGAACGTGTCGCGTGAAGCAGCCTATAGCATCTCCCCACCAACCAGGTCAGTGTATAAACTACATCGCACGTGGCACACCCGCTGCACATGTATGGGCATAGCCTAGTTTCGCCCCTGCGAGACGCTTTTCCTCCTTTCTCTCTTCCTTTTCCTTTTCCTTCAAGCGGGTAGGACATGGGCCTGGCCAGTTCGGTGTTGTCGTGGTGTGGAACACGACAGTAGCATCAAGGATGACTTAAAAGGGAGACAATCAGGGGCTAGCGGTGGCTTCTGCAAGCAGAATTGGGCACAAGCACCGCAAACACAACGAAATACCTAGGTTCGGGGCCCTCTCGGTGAGGTAACACCCCTACTTCTACAAGATCTACTATATCGAGGGAGAATGCCCAGTACAAGTGCTCCTGGAGCTGTATCCCAGATAAACTGGGGGGAACTTGAGGTAGAAGAGAGTCTGATCCTAACAATAGCACTGCCCCTCCCCCTTAAATATTGTATGGGGGTGAAGATTACAACGTCGGCCGGCTGGTGGGGTCCATCTGGTGGGCCCTAATGCAATAGTCAGAGCTACAGTGCGTAGCCGCCAGGCTTTATCTCGCGTCAGACGGACGTCATGTCAAATATTATGGGCAGCGCCATTGCTTTAGCTAGTGCAAAGCCGGGGATCTGGAGGTGTTCCACTGTTTCATCATCACGCCCTCTGGATTACCGGTATTGATTCCAAGGTGATCGGATGGAGCGGGCCATCGGGCTAGGTCTTATGGTTGACCGGCTAGATGGGCCAGCGGGGTGCTTCTTGGTTGTGGTCTAGTTGGAGCATTCCAACCGGCTAGAACTTCATGTCTTGCAGCCATCCGACCTGGCTTAGCCTATCCGGGGGTAATCCCCTGACACTAGCCCTCGAGCATGATGGGACTTCACTTTGCGGAGAAGTTTCTGCGCACTTCCGAGTGAGTTGATGTAGTTGTTGGTACCTGGTTAGAGTAAACCAGATGTAGAATCGGTAGGCACCCACTGGATGAAACAATTACGGAGGCGGCCAACTAGCACATCTAAAGCTTGGAGATGTAACGTCTCGCCGTTGAGGTCAGTGCTTGTGTCAGCCATGATCAATGTCTCTCAGGGATGTCTTGTCGTTGCAGTATTTTGGCAGCCGAGCGCACGCCTCGTTAAATCCTCCTGGATCTTCTGTGGTGAACCGTGTTGCTGCATGTGATTTGGAATTAAACCGCCACGGTGGCAGGGGAAGTTACTCGCCACGTGTAGATCGTGGAGCCGAGGCAACATGCATGCGCTATGACAATAAATAGGGGGCGGGTACTAGAGGTTTTGTAGGGTTCTCAGCATGGAAAACAAAAAAATTCTATCGTGAGAACACACAAAAACAAGATCTATTCTACGAGATCGGTGCAACAAGATTGTAGAGAACTAACCCTCAAAGATCCAAAGCGTTTAACGAGATTCGGATCTCGTGGTTGATGTAGTCGATCACTTGCCGATCTCAAGATCGCGTAGACGATTCTTCCGGCGCCACGTTTCGGCAGCGCTTCCACGGTCGATGAAGACCTTCATGTCCTTTGTTCCAGCAGGGCAGCTGAGGTTGTAGATCTCCTCGAAATCCCAACAGCACGACGGTATGGTGGTGGAGGAGGAGAAGTGATTACTGCAGGGCTTCGCCTAAGCCAGAGCATTGTATGGAAGAGAGAGGGGAGGCCCCGGTGGCTAGGGTTTGGGGTGCCCTCACCCCTCCTTATATGGGTGGGAGTCTACGGCCAGGGTTCCCACCCCTGGCCGAGTCCTTCCCCAACTCCTCTAGGCCGGTAGCAAGGAAGGGGAGAGGGAGAACTTGTCCCTCAGATTTCTCTTTCCTTCCCTAACTAGGATTTGACTTTTCCAACTAGGATTTGACTTTTCAAACTAGAGGTTGTTTCTCTCTTCCTAGTCCTTGGCCGAGTTGTCCTAGGGTATGATACGCCCAGCCATCAGGGTATGGTGCATTCCAAGTACCCCCTCCTGAGGTGGTGGACCTTCCAAAATATTCTAGAAGCTTCCGGTCAAAACACCGAAAACATTTCAGAACCCCGGAAATTGACTTTCCTTATATGAATCTTATTCTTTGGACCATTCCGGATCTCCTCGTGATGTCCTGGATCCAATCCGAGACTCTAAACAACATTCGGTTTCCAACTCATATTCCATATCTACTCAAACAACATTGAATCCTTAAGTGTGTCTCCCTACGGTTCGTGAACTATGCAGACATGATCGAGACACCTCTCCGATCAATAACCATTAGTGGGATCTGGAAATCCATAATGGCTCCCACATATATCTACGATGACTTTGTGATCGAATGAACCATTTACATATGATACTGATTCCCTTTGTTGCGTGATACTTTACTTATCCGAGGTTTGATCGTCGGTATCTCTATACCTAGTTCAACCTCGTAACCGATAAGTACTTTTTACTCGTTCCGTGATATGACATCCCTTGTGACCTAGTCACATGCTTGCAAGAAAATTGAATGATATTCCACCAAGAGGGCCTAGAGTATATCGATCCGTCATATGGATGGACAAATCTCACTCTTAATCTATGTGCTTCAACACATACTTTCAGAATACCTAATGCCACCTTTATAACCACCCAGTTACGAAGTGGTGTTTGATGTCATCAAAGCATCCATCCGATTGATACGTCCAAAACGTATCTACTTTATCGAACACTTTGCTATTGTTTCTTCTCTAAACTTGTGTGATTTGGATACAACTAACACGGACTGACGCTGTTTTCAGCAGAATTACCTTGGTGTCTTGTTTTTGTGCAGAAAATGAACTATCAGGAAAAATCTTGGAAAATATGCCAAAAATTATATTTTACCAGAAGATCCACGGAGCCAGAAGACGAGATGGAGAGGAGGCCTGGGGGGCCCACACCCACCCCAGGCGCGGGCCCACCACTGGCCGCACCTGGAGGGGTGCAGCCACCCCAGGCACCCCCTCGGCCTCCCTCTGCGCCTATAAGTTGCCTTTCGACCTAAAAATCGGGAGGGGGTTTGATAGTTTTTCCAAAAAGAGTTCCGCTCTGCCGCCACCACCAGAAACCAAGATTCGGATCCAGAAACTCTGTTCTGGCACCCTGCCGAGACGAGGAATTTGGAGAGGATCATCGCCATCGTCATCACCAACGCATCTCCATCAACCACCGATGTTTCCCTCATCCATGAGTGACTAATCCCCTGCTGTAGGCTTGGGGATGGTAGGGATTGGATGAGTTCTATCATGTTATCGAATAAGATCTATTAGGGCATAGTGCCTAGTATCTCTATTAGTGCTATTTGACTTTGTTGCAACTAGTTGTGCTTAATGCTTGTCACTAGGGCCCGAGTGCCATGATCTCAGATCTGAACTTATTATTGAATCATTATGATAGTTGATGGGGGAATACCAATCGGGGTATACCCACGAAGCGGGGTCGCCAGATGGTATCGAGCCGACTGAAGCCAAGCCTAGAGCGTGTCGACTCGCCGGGTATGACGACTGGCGCATATTGGATCCAGGCGACTAGCGCTGACTGGAGGCCCAAGACGGCGACTCAAATACGAAGCCCACAAGCACTTGTAAACCCTAGCTGGCTGCATATATAAAGCCACCAGGGGCACCCCACTGGGTAGGTGATATTGCATCCTCTCCCATATTAGACTAGATCTAGTCCCTCCCACCGCCTCCGGCGACTCCCTTGTAAACCAATCTATGAACATATACTGGATTGACAGTAGGACATAGCGATCCTCCATCGAGCGGACGTGAACCTGGGTACATCGTGTGCCAATCTCGCTCCCGGATTCTCCTACGTCGTCTTGCTCCCTCTATGTAAGCTACCCCTAGTAGCATATGTCGTGCCAATACCACGACAGTTGGCACCCACCGTGGGGCTAGCGGTGCTTGGAGGGTGATAATCCGGACGGGATCCCTCATCATCAACGACGGCTAGATCTCATCTGGTCGGTTCATCTGCTTCGACGCTCATCATCATGGACGAGATCATCTTCGAACGACTCGTCCACGACAACGCGTTCTACTCCATCGACAACAACAGATTAGATCTATGTGGCCTAATTCACCTCCATGATGCGAACAGTCTGCGGAGGTGAGAACAATGTTTTATTATGACATGGACGATTTTCTTTTGTTGTTGCAGTCGGTTTCCGTCCGTACACGTACACAACTTCAAAGGAGAAAAACAAATCAGTATCCAAATCCAGGCGTCTGCCGATCAATCCAAATCCAGGTCCCAAGAAAAATTAGCAGGCATGGCCAAGAGAGATTTTGTTACAAATATAACCCCCTAAAATTTGGCATAGCCAAAACTACCCCCCTGTCAATGTAAAAGGCAAAACTGCCCTGGCGGGACGCTAGAAAAGTGACGCGTGTCACATCCCGCCAGGGCCAGCGGCGGGCCAGGCTTCTAGCCACATGCGGTGGTGGGAGGATCAATCCGCCACAGCGCGAGGCGGGATGAGGTGGGGCCATGGAGGGAGGCGCCTGCCTCCGCTGGCGGGATGTCGCATGCAAGTTTGGGACAGACGCGGTGGCGGAACCTTTTCTCCGCCCTAGGCTGTGGCGTTTTCTGCTGCCCGACACGCCTGCCCCTGAATAGACTTGACCTATACAGTAATTAGACTAAAGTGTTTGTATAGGAATTAGACCATCGACGAGCTGCTCGTTGAAACTTGTAGCTACTTTTGCTTTCTTGAAACTTGTTCTTGTTCTGCTCGAATAGATGCTCCGTCCGTTCCTTTAAATACTGGTGATACCGCAGGTGCTACTCACTCTGCGATCAGTTCACTCACTCTGCGACTCCGTGACATATTTCGGTCCGTTTACTCATACGCTCTGTGACATATGCTCTCTCTAATCATGTGAGGCTGAATTAGTATTCGTTTGAGGCCGCATTAGTGTTCGGAGGCTGGAAAGAGACACTCATCGATTAAGGTAAGTTTTTTCCGTTGTTTGTTTTTTAAGCTATACATATTGTATATTAGTCAGTTTTTAGGCCATATTTTACTATCAATTCGCTTTGCAACTTAGTTAGCTCGGGTAGAAATATTTTGATTTCATATAGCATACGAGCGTCGTGTCGAAAATGTTGAGCTCTTATACTAATAATCTAGATAAGCAACCTAATTATGTCGTGTAGAAATATTTGAGGTCTTGTAGTAATATTTTAGTTATGCAACCTAATTAGGTCTTGTAGAAATATTTAAGCTAAGCAACGCAATTAGGTTGTGTAAAAATATTTGTGCTCTTCTAGCAATATTGTAGGTACGCAACTTAATTGAATGTGCAGAAATATTTGAACTCATCTAGTAATATTTTAGCTATGCAATCTTAGTTAGGTCATATAGAGATATTTTAGTGGTGTAGTAATATTTTAGTTATGCAATGTAATTACGTCGCGTAGGAATATTTAGGCTCTTGTAGCTATATTTTAGGTATACAACTTAATTAGATCGTTTAGGACGTGTAATAATATTACTTGCACGTGTGTTAGACAATTACGTAGTAATGTATTTTGTTAATATAAATAATTATGTTAATAAACTATGGTTATGGTTATATATAATTAATATGGTTATATTAATGTGATGCGCTTAGGTACGATGAACACTTTGTATGTTTTTTATGGTGAGGACATCACCCGCGATGGGCCGTCGGGGCTTGATCTGTCGCGTTGTGAGACAAAAAATATCATAGTGGAAGAATTGGTGAATACTAGTTTCATGGACATTAGAAGGCGCATCCGTGCAGAGTTTGGGCCAGAGATGGCCCGAATAAAGATGACCGTTGAAGCGGTCGTTTGCAAGAGAGTGGGAGAAGATTACCGGTGGGCTTCGCCAGGTTAAAGTCAAAAATTCATGGGGTTCATACATGAAATTTGCAAGCTGTCGTGGTGGTGGCACGGCAGATGCCATGGGTAGGCTAAAGTATGGGGCCAATGGATGCTAGAGGGATCTGGAGAGGGAATATGCAGTTAATTCTACACACAAGAAGCTAGGGCAAAGATCTTTATTTCTCTTCTCCAGGGCTACAAGTGCTCCTCGAGCTATATACAGGGAGAGAAGATGAACTTTACTAGCCTAACGGTACCAAAATGAGCCCATCCCCCCTTCTGAGTCCAAGCTTCTCCTTATAAAGGAGAGCCCAGGGTTCCTTTAGGGCTGACGTGGCAAGCATATTCGAAGAATATGCTTGTCCTAATATAGCAGTTCGGCGCCCTCCTTTCCCTGTCGCCCCTCTAACGACGGCAAGGTTCTAGAGGGCCCCTCCTGCGCGCCTCGGTCTTCTGGACTGTCACCTCCGTGACCTCCTCCTGCCTCTCTGTCGGTCTGCGCCTTTGTCAGTAGCGCTTGGCACTGCTTAGATTCTCCCTAGCTTGCAGCTAGGGTTTGACTTTAGGCTTCTCCTTCTCCTGCAAGCTTCACATCATTCGGCCCTTCCCTGCATAGCTCAGATTGTCCTTTACCTGCATCAAGATCACTCAGGCTAACCCGGCCGACCCACGCAGTAACTCGGCCGGGTAATGCCTTAATATACTTATACTGGCCTCTCGCTTCCGTATGTCGGCCGACTTCTTCATGATTCGGCCGACTTCTTCGTGATTCGGCCGACTTAGACTGTAACTCGGAAACCAGATGGGGATCGTACCTCTGTCTTTCCCCGTCTTTGACCTACCCGGTGTCACCCCCCCAACATTAGTCCCCGAAGCTGGTGTGACCCTGTCGATAACTTCGGCCGGGTCGTATCAGCTTCATCACATTTTTCAATACTGTTTCCGAGTTATATTTTTCTCGTCTGGGGTACACTTGTTCCTTGTCTCGTACGCCTCGTCCTACGTGTCACTCCCATCATTGTTCTTCTAGTTTTTTGGTTCCTCTACAGTGTTTACTGACAGGCTACAGTTAACTCTGTACCTGCTGCGCCACCGCTGCGACGCCTCGTGTGCCGTTTCCCCGGGGGATCGCAACCTTCTTCGTTCCTGTGTGGCCGTTGGTGCGGCTCCACTTATCGTCGTGCGTTCGTGCCGCACCCACGATCTACACGGTTAACCGCTACCCCCACGATCCCACTACCTTGCTCGTGGCTTGACTATAAAGAGGGGCACGGTGTTTGGGGATTTATTTTTCCCTTCCTCGTTCGTCTCTGCCCTCCTACTTCCTCTCGCCTGCGCGCCTTCTCGCAGCTCCGCCGCCGCGCGCTCATCAGAGCTTCCGACGGCGAGGACTCCGCCGCGCCGTTCTGCTCGCCTCGCCCGCGCTCACCACCGCGCCGTCGCCGGTGAGTCCTTTCCGGCCGTATTGCCTAGGTTTTGCCCCAGATTTCTCCGTTTCGATCTCGTGTTTGTGCGGCGGTTCCTCTGTTCCTCCACCGCCGCTTTCGTGCAAAATCACGACGGGGCCTCGTAGCTCTAAACTCCCCTCCGCCGCTAGCTCTTCTTCCGTCGATCTCTCCGGCGAACCACCCATGTCTAGCTCCTTTAGTGGTGCTCTGGTTGAGGATGACGACGCTGGCTCTGGGCCCGAGCGAGGCTCGTGGCAAGGTTCTTCCGTTACGCGCCGCGAGATTGAGTGGCTGATCCGAACTCGGAGGATTCCCGCCGAGGTCTCTTGCCGCTTACCCGGCAGCGAGTCCTCTCCGGATGTTAGGGAGGGCGAGTATGTGGTTTTTATGTCGCACTTCGCGCGTGGATTCGGTCTTCCTCTTAGCGACTTCGCTAGAGAATTTCTCGACTACTTCAGCCTTCATCCGCATCATCTTCCTGCGAACGCCATCGCTTCTCTTTCTGCTTTCATCTCCGCATCGGAGGGATACTTCGGCCTGTGGCCGTCAGTGCACGTCTGGTCGAAGTTCTTCCAGATTCGCTCCAACGTAGTCCCTGACAAATCTCTGCACCCTTCCGAGAAATCGCTTACCCAATGTGGGGCAGCGTCTATGACACCTCGGAGGAAGTCCGTATTTCCTCGTGTCACCGGGTTAGATTCGTGCAAGAAGTGGCACAAATCGTTCTTTTATGCCAAGAACAGAGGGACAGAGGACAAGATTCGGCTCCCTGCATTCTCAATTGGTCCGCCTTCTAAAGTGAACTGGCTCTACAATCCGAGGAAAACTCATGCCTTGGCCGAGGCTTTTGAGATTCGGCTTAAGGAGTTGATCCGCGCCGGGTTATGCGGCGAAGATCTGATGGCTACTTTTATTAGTAGCCGGATTTGCCCATTCCAGAAGCGGACTCACAAGCTGTGCTACATGAGTGGTCCCCTTGACCCTAATCGAGTCTCGACCGTGGAGCTGGACAACTACCTTATCTATAAGCGCGTCCGAGCTATCTTTAAGACAGAGATGCCTGAGGATTGGGCTTGGGGATTGAAACCGTTCACCCGCGATCATCCGCCTCCCGAGGTGAGCTTAATCAATTATGCTCTGCAATTCCATTGTTTTCGTAATGGGTTCATCTAACTTTCCTTTTCCTCGTCTTGCAGAGGTTCGCAGAGCAGAAGAATGAGGACGCCGAAGTTTTGTTGCTCCCGTGGCCCGCGGACCGGAGCACCCCGGATACTGGTGAGCCGGACTCCGAGGAGTTCGTCCCTAAGTCGGATCCTGCCCCGGCTCGAGCTCGTGGCAAGACTTCGGCGCACGAGGAGGAAGGTGATTCGGACGAGGTCCAAATTCTTGAGGTAGTTGCCGCAATGCCTATTTCTTACGCATTTCCGGCTTCTACTTTCCCAGCTAATCCGGCCGGTCAGGTTCACGACGCCGAGCCTATTGCTTCTCGACCCCCTGTTACCTTGGGGAAACGCGGGGCTCCTTCTAGTGCCTCGGAGGCCGTCCCCAAGAAACGAACAAAGAAATCCGCTCCGAATCCTCCCAGGCGCAAAACTATGCCTGTGGTCGCCGGGTAAGTTCCTTTTACTTATATTTCTGTTTTTCTCTTTCTGTTTTTCATACTGACACTTTTTCCTTTCTTATTTTCGCAGTGCTCCGCTCTCTGTTAAACCCGGTGGTCCTAGCATGACTAACCGCCCGACTCGGCCGCCGTCTCCTCCGCCCGTCGATGATACCAGGATTCCCAGTCCCACTCGTGCTGCCTCTCCTCCAGCTCCGAATCCATCGCCTCCTCGTCTCGACGTGCCTGAAACCCCTTCTGTCGACATTGATTCCACTCGGCCCTCCGAGGTTTTCGTTGAACCCATTGCCCCTTCTATGGGTCCCAGCGCCGCCACTGAGCCTTTATCTACCCCGGCAGTTTCTTCGGCCACTCCGGCCTCGGCCGAAGAGGTCGTTATCTCGGCGCCTTCTGCGACCGTAACTCCTGTTGTTCCTGAAGGTGCCGTCCCTACCACCGAGGTGTCACTTCCTGTTGATGCTTCTTCTAAGGCGAGAAAAGCTGTTGCCACCAAGGCTTCCTCTTCCCAGAAGGGTCTTGTCGGCTCTTCTCAGCCTAGTATCGCCGACATGCTGCGCAAGGGGGCCGCGCCTACTAAAGCCTCCGTTGCCTCGGTTGCCAGCACCCAGCTTGCTCTTCAGAAGAGCCCTGCGGCCGCAGTGGTTACAGGACATGTCCGGGGTAAAGTCTTAACTCGGACAGAAAGCGGGAACAGCCTCGGCGCGCTGGTGGAGTACGCCAATAATTGGAATGCTGCTGATCAGTTTGAGGGTAATCCCATCAACCAGCCCTTTCAGCTTTCTGACATCAGCGGCTGCTTCGACCATGCTGCCAAGTTTATCCTTGACACTAACAAGATGAATGAGGTAATTGCTGTTTCTCTGAGTCTTGGATTTGTCTCCAGATGTTACTATATGCTCTAGTCCCCGAAACTTGCAAGGAAATAACTTGTTATATGCTTGGAAGTTTAATGATCTTCGATTTAATTTAAGATTTGTTTCTAGGGTTCGAATTTCCGGCCATGCAGATCTGAGTTAAGTTTTTGCTTGATTCGGATCTGCTGTTAGCTGTGAATATCCAGCCACCTAGATCTGAGTTAAGTTTTGCTTGACTCGGATCTAATTTAGCTTTGAATATCTAGCCACCTAGATCCGAGTTAAGTTTTGCTTGACTCGGATCTGATTTAGCTTTGAATATCCATCCACCTAGATCCGAATTAGGTTTTTCTTGACTCGGATCTGACTTAGTTTTGACTCGATTTATCGTTTTGCCTCATTGCTCAGGTTGCACATGACCGGCGGACTGCCGAATTTCAGAGGTTGCTTTTTTCGCACCGCAAGCTGGAAGAAAAGTATGAAAAAATCCTTCCTGTGGTAAAGAAGGCTGGTACGTCGATAGTTCCTTTTCGTTATTTTCGACATTCTCATTTATTCGTCCGCGATATGCTGGCTTACTTTCTTGGTGAATAGGTAACATTAATAACCTTAACATTCGCCTTGAGAAGAAAGTCAAGAGCTTGGAAGGTTAGTTTCCCTTTTATCTTATGCCTTTTCCCTTTTAACATTTGTGCTAAGCTTCCTTATTGCGTTTGGCTCTGGTAAAGCCGAGTAGCAAACCTTTGCAGCGTCGCAGCAAGATTGCATACCCATGCCTGACGTGATGCTGCATTTTTTAGAGCAAAACGCTATTCATGCGGCGCAATTGCAAGAAAGAGATGATGAAATAACTCGCCTGCGAGCCGAGGTGGACACCCTTAAGCTCACTCAGAAATCCGAACTAGAAAAGGTTGACCAAGAATTTTCCGAGGAGAAGAATCGGCTGGCTTTGGAGCTGCAGAAGAACAAAGAACTCCTCGAGGCTGCCGAACTGAAAACTCGGGGGTTGAGCGAGGAAATTGCTCGTTTTGAGAAGAGCAAGGTCGATTGGGCCAAAGACCTTCAGATAATGATGAGCTACATTCATCGTAAGCTGCTTAGCACAGCCGAATTATATTTTTGTCTTTGTTTCTGCTGCCGCCTGACATGTTCGTGTTTTGCGCAGACCATTTTCCCGAAGCTAAGCCCGTGAGCTCTAAAGCTGTTCTTGCAGCCCGCGTGCGCCGAGGTGAACCTGTTACCGCTGATTCGGAGTATTCAATGGAGGATTACTTGGTTGCCGTTGGTGCCGCAGTTGGTCCGATGAAGATTATGGGCCGGGACTTGGTGCAAGCCGCTATCCGAGCTTATGTACTTTGGCCGAATACTTCGGGGACTCCTGATATCAACGAGGTCCAATTATTGGTGAAAAGACTAATGGCATCTGAGAAGCAATTAAGTCTTTGGAGGGAATCCGTTGGGCGTGCTGGTGCCGATATGGCGCTTACTGTTATCATGTCATGGTACGAAGATATCTCTCTTGACATCCTGAGAAACTTGCGCACTGGTTCCCGCTGGGTTGAGGATCCCACTTTTGTTGCTCTTCGGCAAGCTCGCGCCTTCCAACTCGTCGAGTATGCCGACGTGCACACTTGGAATGAAGGGCCGAGTTTTCTTCCAAACCTGGATGAGGAAGTTATAGTTGAAGATGCTTCGGATGATAATTCGGCTGAGCAAGAAGAGGGTGAGGATAATTCAGCCACATCTGAAAGCTCCAGTTCATGATCGGATAACGACGGCGACGCGCGGTCCTCCTCCAAAGGTACTGGGCACTCAACTGCACCGACGGATGCTCCTGAGCAGCCTCGAGCTTACGCTGAGGTTGCACCTGGGTCTACGGAGGGCGAGGTAACCTCGGTCGAAGTTCCTCCGACGTCGGAGTGCAAGTGCCTGACCAAGTTGCTGCCTCCCCTGCGAACCACGCTTAGTTATTTCTTATCCATGACATGCCAGGCGTATGATGTACGTGAAACATTTGTCTGCTCTCTGTATGACTTGAATTTCTTTTGCCGTGTATCGCTGTGACATGTACGCTTGTAGCTGTTACCATGTGGTTGAGTGGGTGTTTGTCCGAATTCTTGCTCTGGTGGCCTGCAATTTCCTGTTTTTAGGATTTATCGTTGCTTTCGTTTTTTCACGAGTAGTGTCCTAGACGGTGGTTGACTACTACCTTGGGATAATATATGGTACTCCCTGGATTACTGTTTATCGCGCCGAACTTTACTACGTACGCCAAATTTCAGAAATGATATAAGACCAACATGGAGGCGCTCCTCAGGGTAATGCCCACCGTAAATTTTAAATGGCACATGACAGTCCCCGAGTCGCTGTTTTGGATGCCGAGGTTCAAATATCTGATATAAGATGAAAATAATATATGGCATTTCCCGAGTCGCTGCTCTGGGTGCCGAGGTTTAAATAGACAACATAAAATTGAGATTATATATGGCAGTCCCCGAGTCACTGCTCTGGGTACTGAGGCTCAAATACATAACATGAGATTTGAAATAACATATGGCAGTCCCCAAGTCACTGCTCTGGGCGCCGAGGCTTAAATATATGACATGAAATTGAGATAACATATGGCAGTCCCCGAGTCACTGCTCTGGGCGCCGAGGCTTAAATATATGACATGAAATTGAGATAACATATGGCAGTCGCCGAGTCATTGCTCTGGGCGCCGTGGTTCAAATACATAACATGAAATTGAAATAACATAGGGCAGTCCCCGAGTCACTGCTCTGGGCGCCGAGGTTTAATACATCCTCTGTTCTTGACCTTGAGATACAATGCTACGAGTAAAATGGTCGGAGTAAAGCTACATTCCATGGATGCTTCGTTTCTTTGCCAGCCTTGTCTGCCTTGCTCCCTCCGGGGGTCTGAGCATTGATTAGATAATAGGCATCATTATGCAATGCTTTGCTTACAATGAAAGGTCCCTCCCATGGAGGTGACAACTTGTGCATGCCGGCCGTACGTTGCACGAGTCGGAGGACTAAATCTCCTTCTTTGAACACTCTTGGATTCACCTTTTTGCTGTGATATCGTCGCAGGTTCTGCTGATAAATAGCTGATCGTGATAATGTCAGTTCTCTGGCTTCTTCTAGTAGGTCTACAGCATCTTGCCGAGCTATCTCGTTTATCTCCGAGGTGGTATACTGAGTAACTCTTGGCGAGTCATATTGTATGTCGGCTGGAAGTACGGCTTCTGCCCCGTATACCAGAAAGAATGGTGTATAACCTGTTGATCTATTCGGAGTAGTCCTGAGGCTCCATAGTACGGCCGGGAGTTCCTCCATCCAACACCCTGCCGACCTTTCCAATGGTTCGACGAGTCGTGGTTTTATTCCTGATAGCACCAATCCATTCGACCTTTCCACTTGCCCATTGGATGCTGGGTGAGCCACAGAGGCAATATCTAGTCTTATGTGTTTCTCTCGGCAAAATCTGGCGAAGGCTCCTTCTGCAAAGTTTGTGCCATTATCTGTGATAATACTGTGCGGATACCCATATCTTAAGATAATATCCTTGAGAAATTTGACTGCTGTGGGCCCATCGCACTTTTTTATTGGTTTTACTTCAATCCATTTCGTGAACTTGTCCACCATAACCAATATGTGAGTCATTCCCCCTCGTGCCGGCTTAAACGGTCCTACCATATCCAAACCCCATACAGAAAATGGCCAAGTGATAGGTATTGTTTTTAGCTCGGCCGACGGCATGTGTATTTTGGTTGCGTACCTCTGACATCCATTGCATTTCTTAACTAACTCTTTAGCTTCTTTCAATGCCGTTGGCCAATAAAATCCATGCCTGAATGCTTTGGCTACCAAGGCACGAGATGAGGCGTGGTGTCCACATTCTCCTTGGTGTATATCTTGGAGGATCTCCTGACCTTCTGCCGAACTCACACATTTCTGCAACACGTTTGTAACGCTCCTCTTATATAGCTTACTGTTTATGATTGTGTAAGCTTTTGCTCTCCTTACAGTTTGTCTAGCTAATACCTCATCACTTGGCAATGCCGAGTCTTTTAGGTAGGAAAATATGGGTTGCGCCCATAATGGTGTGACTTTTCCGGTGTAACCTCACTGTCTGTGTCCATGACTGTGCTTACTTCGGCTGTTCTCCTCTCGAGGGGTTTCGAGTTATATTGCTGATCTACTTCCATCGGCGCGTTATCTTCTGCTGAATTTGCCGGGATAAAGATAGACTCGGATTCTGGCGATGGGATTATTGATGGTTTCCTAAGGTGCTCCAGGGCAATACCCGGAGGAATTGATTGCCGAGTTGATCCTAGCTTTGACAACGTGTCTGCGGCATCATTTTCTGCCCGAGGTATGTGGTGAAATTCACATCCTTCAAAGTATCCACTGATCTTTTGCACGTGAAATCTGTATAAAGCCATATTAGCATCTAATGCGTCCCAACTGCCTGAGACTTGCTGTACTACTAGGTCCGAGTCACCATAGCATAAGATTCGGCGTATGCCAATTTCTTTTGCTACTTTCAATCCATGGACCAGTGCTTCATATTCGGCTACATTGTTGGACGCAGCGAAATGTATTTGTAACACATACTTCAGTTGGTCTTTTTTAGGCGAGGTTAACACTATTCCTGCCCCCAAACCGTTCCTTAGTTTGGAACCATCAAAATGCATAGTCCAATAATTTGGATCTGGCAACGATGGCTCATACTGCACCTCGTCCCAGTCTACGAAAAAGTCGGCTACTGCCTGAGATTTGATTGCATCTCTCCTATCAAATTGCGGAGCGTATGGTGACAACTCGATTGCTCATTTTGCTATTCGGCCACTTGCGTCTTTGTTGCTCAATATGTCGGCTATGGGTGCCTCACAGATCACTTTGATGGGATGCTCTTCGAAGTAATGTTTGAGCTTTTTCGCCAACATATATACCCCATAAGCCATCTTCTGATAATGTGGGTAATTCTGCTTTGAAGTGGATAATACTTCACTTAAATAATATACCGGCCTCTGAACCGACTTACCATCTTCAAATCGTTCCACTACGACTACAGTACTAACCACTCTGTTGGTAGCTGCTACATAAAGTAACATAGGCTCTTTTGATAATGGAGAAGCCAAAATAGGTGCTGTGACTAACATCTTTTTTAATCCATGAAATGCGATGTCCGCCTGTGGTGTCCAAACGAATCTATCTGATTTCTTCATCAGCTGATAGAGTGGTAGCGCTTTTTCTCCTAGCCGGCATATGAACCGACTAAGCGAGGCCAGACAACCCGTGAATTTTTGTACATCATTTACACATTTTGGCAATTCCATTCTTTCTACTGCCTTTATCTTTGTCGGGTTGGCCTCTATACCTCGTCTAGACACAAGAAAACCGAGTAATTTTCCTGCCGGCACGCCAAATGTGCATTTTTCTGGATTAAGTTTCATTCGGAACCTTCTCAGGTTCGCAAAAGTCTGTCGTATATCCTCCAGTAGTGTTTTGCTTTCCCTGGTTTTGATGACCACGTCATCCACATATACTTGTACATTTTTCCCTATTTGATCGTGTAGGCATTTTTGCATGCATATTTGGTATGTCGCTCCTGCATTTCGCAGGCCGAATGGCATTATGCGATAACAATAAGCCCCGTACGGGGTAATAAACGCAGTCTTTATTTGATCGGCCAGATTTAACGGTATCTGGTGGAAACCAGAATACGCGTCTACAAATGATAATAACTCACAACCAGCGGTCGAGTCAATGACTTGGTCTATTCTAGGCAAAGGAAAAGGATCTTTTGGACATGCCTTGTTCAGGTTGGTGTAATCGATACACATTCGCCATACAATGGCTACATTGGGATCATCTTTCTTCTTTTCTACTAGCACCGGATTTGACAACCAATCCGGGTACAGCACCTCCATGATGAACCCGGCCGCGAGGAGCCGAGCTATCTCATCTCCTATTATTTTTCTCCTATCTTCGGCGAAGCGGCGGAGAGGTTGCTTCACCGGCCTTGCTCCTGGCCTCACGTTCAAAGAGTGCTCAGCCAACTCCCTCGGAACACCTTGCAAATCCTGAGTAGACCATGCAAATATGTCCCGATTCTCACGGAGGAAGTTGGTGAGCTCGCTTTCCTATTTAGCGTCCAGGCCTGCACCAATGGTAACGGTACGCTCTGGGAATTGCTCATCGATCTGGAATTTCTTCGTTTCTTTAGTCGGCTGAAAAGAAACACTGCCATGTGGGTTGGCCAGCGCCGGCATGTTCAGCTGGGCCGACTGAGCGAGGGCTGCTACCTCCTGAATCCTTCTCTTTTCTCTTGCTATAACCAATGACTCGGCCAAATTTGACCCGGCTGAAGCACACTCTATGGATTTTTTGTAATCTCCTGCAACTGTTATTACTCCTTGTGGTCCGGGTAGTTTCATCTTCAGATAACTTACATGACAGCTACTCATGAATTTAGCCAGCGCAGGCCGTCCGAGTAGAGCGTGATAACAACTTTCCAGATCTACCACTTCAAATTCTAAATTCTCTGCTCTACAGTTATCTCTCGTGCCGAATAACACGTCCACCCGGATTTTACCGATGGGCTCGCATGAAAGTCCCGGCACTATCCCATGGAAAGTGGTCCTTGTGGACTGCAGCATGTTCTGCGAAATTCCGAGTTTATGCATGGTATCTTTGTACATGATGTTGATACTGCTTCCATTGTCAATGAGTACTTTTGAGAATTTCACATTGATGCTCGGTCCAATGAATGTCGGATCCAACACGAGTGCATATGACCCTGGGTTCGGCATTATCTTGGGGTGATCCTTTATGCTCCAAGTTACCTCCTGATCTGACCAAGGCACATATCTTGGTACTGCCGGCATAACTGCATTTACTTCCATATGCCGGCGCTGCACACTCTGCTTGTCTTGCTGTTCAGTTATGAACACGCAATACGACTGATGATGCTCTCTATAATCATTGCGTCCAGTACTCGCTGGATTTGTCCTTCCATCCTGAACCTGGTTCATCACTTGATGTACCGCATCCCTCCGATTCGAGTCATCGTACCTCGGGGGAGGAGGCGGTAACATCAGTTGCTGTGCATTTGCTCCTGTCAATTGCGGTTGATGCTGTTGATTTACTTGATGGGGTGCTGCTTGAATGCCTACGGGATTCCCCGTCGCATTTTTCATCCATGCACATTGACGGGTCATATGGTTGGCCGGCCTGGATGGGTTTGACGTGTGAAATTTACACGGCTGATCTAACATAGATTCAAATGTGTACTTCGGCCTCTCCTGCCACTGCTTTTTTTGTTCTGGGGTCCACTGTCTTTTTCCCTCATTCCTTGGTGTCCACTGCTGAGGACCATTCTTCTGCCGCTGAGTCGCTCCATGACTCGGCGGATCCTGTGCTACTGCTGCCACTTGGGCCGAGTTATATCTATAATCCGGCCTCTCCTCTCTTCTTCTTCCTCTGAAATCATTACGCCTAGATGATCCGGCCAAATCTCTTGCATAATGGTCCTGTTGCTCGCGATGATCTGCCGACATTAATTCCGGTTGCGTTGGGTCCCCTAATGCATAGGAGTCTGCTACTCTGATAGTTTCTGCCAATGTGGTTGGCATATCTCTTTGCAGACGTTGCCACAACACGCTGCCATAACGGCAGCCTTGCGCGAACCAAGCTATTGCTTGCGATTCGATAACCCCTTCACATGAGTTTCTCAGGTTGCACCATCGAGTCAAAAACTCTCTATCTGTTTCATTCGGCCTCTGCTTGCACATGGCTAACTGTTGTGGCCTGTTTGGCCTCTTGTACGTGCTGGTAAAGTTGCTGACGAACATTTCTTCAAAATCTAACCAACAGTTGATACTGCCGGCTGGTAGATTATTCAGCCATACCCTAGCTGGTCCTTCCAACATTTGTGGGACATACCGCACTGCCCATCTTAAGTTCCCACCCGCTATCTTCACAGCAGTGGCATAGTCAATCAACCAGTCTTGTGGCTTGGTACTTCCATTGTATGTTTTTGTGCCTCTCGCTAACTGAAAGTTCGGCACCGGTGGTTCGCCCATGATCCGTGGTCCAAAACATGTCGGACCTGGTGGACCCTATTCTTCCAACAACTCGGACCGGTATAGCCGGTCCAGCTTCACTCTTGCATCACTCGCTGGCAAATCTCTGTACAGGATTCTGTCCTGCATCCCATAGTGGTTATTTCCACCATGGATCGCATATTCCACCTCGGAATAACCATCATTGTACCTTTCATTTATTTGATTGCGGAGAGCTGGCCTCGCTTCTCTTTCCTGCCGAAGTTCGTGCCTTGGTTGCGGGTTGAGCGGCATCTCTCTCCTTACTTCGGCCGGGGCTTGGTTTTCATGATTACCTCTCGCGGGTTCTCTTCTGCCGAGGTCTCCATTGCCTTGGCTTCCTCCGTCTTTCTCCACACGGCGGTGGTTCCTCTCCCCACTATTACCTCGGCTTGCATTGCCTCCGTTCTCATTTGCCATTCCAGCCATTGCTGCATTTGCTTGTTCCTCTTTCCTGAGGTTACTGCTCTGTCCCTTCGTGCGTTGTTTCCGGGTGAAGATGCTGCTGCCGCGGATAAGGCAGGCGCTGCCCCTGCCGAGTGAACCATCCGCGAGGCCCCTGGCCTTGCCGGGTTTGTTCTGAGTATTTCCTCATTTTGCTGGTTCGCGATGCGCACCAGCTCATTCACTCTTTCTTGTTGTTTCTGCCGGGCTTCTCCGGTCAACCCCTCTAATTCCAATGCTGCGGCATTTGCCGCTCTCAGGTTCTTCGCCGGGGTACTGTACCTCGGCAAACCCAAATCACCTGATTCTGCTCTGTGAGCTTCATGCTCTTTGTTAATGTCATCCATGAGGTTCTTCCCTCTTAATCTTAATTCGTCCACCCGCTCGGGTGCGATATCAAGCTTATTAGCTTTGGCATATTCTCTCAGGGTCCTGTTCAAGGACTCCCGCAAGGCCGATACTTTTTTGTCCTCTACCAGCACCTTTTGCCTGGTTTCTTCTAACTCTGCCTGAGCATTTGCCGGATCAAGTATCGGCACTACAGGTGTAGTCAAGTTTTCTATGGTCGCCTGAAGAATGTTCTCTGGCCTTTCCAGAGGTGGCCCTCTTACTCTTGGTGCTTTCGGGGTGGTGTCTTGCAGCTCGGTCGGGTCGGTCACTGGTGGGATTACCTCGGTGAGTTGTGGCGTGGTTTTCCTGGGTGCGCCTTGTACGCCTGTGGCGGGTTCTCTGCTTGACCCGGCTACTGCTGCTCTAGCTGGCGCTCCGGCAGCGACCATTACCTCGACGCTGCTCGCCGGACGCGCTCTGGACGGACGGCTTGCTGCGTTAAGAGGTGGCTCTCCTGCAACTACAACTTGGTGAGGATAAATGCCGGTGATGTCGACGCCGACGTAAACCTTGTGCGCGCCCAGGCTGATGAAGACACCATTACGCGGGGGAGCTTTCCCCCTGAAGCTTCCTGCATTGTCGCTGACATAGTCGCAGAGACCAAATCTCTGGACCAGGCCGGAAACAACGCGCTCACCCGTGTTGATGAAGTTTCCCGTCCGGATCATAACTCCAGCTAGCACCGCTGCTGGCCCCACGGTGGGCGCCAACTGTCGTGGTGGTGGCACGGCAGATGCCATGGGTAGGCTAAAGTATGGGGCCAATGGATGCTAGAGGGATCTGGGGAGGGAAGATGCAGTTAATTCTACACACAAGAAGCTAGGGCAAAGATCTTTATTTCTCTTCTCCAGGGCTACAAGTGCTCCTCGAGCTGTATACAGGGAGAGAAGATGAACTTTACTAGCCTAACGGTACCAAAATGAGCCCATCCCCCCTTCTGAGTCCAAGCTTCTCCTTATAAAGGAGAGCCCAGGGTTCCTTTAGGGCTGACGTGGCAAGCATATTCGAAGAATATGCTTGTCCTAATATAGCAGTTCGGCGCCCTCCTTTCCTTGTCGCCCCTCTAACGACGGCAAGGTTCCAGAGGGCCCCTCCTGCGCGCCTCGGTCTTCTGGACTGTCACCTCCGTGACCTCCTCCTGCCTCTCTGTCGGTCTGCGCCTTTGTCCGTAGCGCTTGGCACTGCTTAGATTCTCCCTAGCTTGCAGCTAGGGTTTGACTTCAGGCTTCTCCTTCTCCTGCAAGCTTCACATCATTCGGCCCTTCCCTGCATAGCTCGGATTGTCCTTTACCTGCATCAAGATCACTCAGGCTAACCCGGCCGACCCACGCAGTAACTCGGCCGGGTAATGCCTTAATATACTTATACGGGCCTCTCGCTTCCGTATGTCGGCCGACTTCTTCATGATTCGGCCGACTTCTTCGTGATTCGGCCGACTTAGACTGTAACTCGGAAACCAGATGGGGATCGTACCTCTGTCTTTCCCCGTCTTTTTCCTACCCGGGGTCACCCCCCCAACACAAGCACACCTGGTGCGGCCATGTATGGGAAACCGATGGTGTATGTGCAGTTTGTTGATGCCAGCGACATACCTGGTAGCAGCACTGCAGCCGGTGAGCTCCAACTATCCATCTCTGCAATGGCTATAGATTCGGAGACGGTGGAGAGGATACATGTGGAAGATGCATTTGTTCCCAGCCAGAATAATGGACCTTATTCCATGGCAATTGTCGACCTCAGTGAACGGATTGAGGGACAGTCAGACGAGCTTGATTCTGGTGACAACGATCATGAATCGTCAGATGATGATGAAGATGAAGGAGGCGGTCTGAGTCAAGTGAGAGCAGTGGCGCCAGCAATGGCACCTGGGGACATAGAGGCTCTTGTCATCGGTCACGATGATACCTCTGTCTGTGGAGTCGGAGCTACCATCCTAGAAGAAAACCAGCAGTTCCCGAGCAAGGAGGCTGTGGACATGGCGATCAGAAGATATGCGTTCTCCATTTCCCGAGAACATAAAGTGAAGAAATCTGACAAATATTTGTTGAAGGTTCTCTGCATAGAGTCTGGTTGTCTTGGAAGAGTCGTCGCTCGTCAACCAGTGGGAATATGCAAGCCTTGGACGATAACTCGCATGGTTCCCCACAGTTGTGAGCTAACTGGCACTCTTCCTGAACACTGCAATGTCAGTGCCGCATATGTGGCATAGGTCATTGCACCCATGGTAAAAAATAAGACCAGTGTATCGGTGAAGGCGTTACGAGAGGCTGCGGCAGATGCGATAGGCTTCCCGGTGAGCTATGGCAAGGCCAGGCGTGCCAAGGAGTCTGTTTTAGAGGAAATGTATGGCACATATACGGAGGCTTACAACATGGTTCCGAGAATGCTACATCAGATTACTGAAGCCAACCCTGGAACTGTCACCTATAGGATGGAAAGGAACCACCCGAGTGGCACTCCTGATCATTTTATCCTAGACCGTATCTTCTGGGCGTTCAGCCAAACTATCCAAGCATTCCACCACTGCCGGCCGGTGATATCAATTGATGGTACCTTCCTCACCGGACAATATAAGGGTACTCTCTTGGTAGCTGTGGCATCAGATGCAAATAACCAACTTCTTCCTATTGCATACGCACTCGTTGAGTCCGAGAGCACGTTAAGTTGGTTGTGGTTTCTGCAATGCTTGAAGGATGGTGTTGTGAAAGATAGACCTGATGTATGCATCATTTCTGATCGCAACCAAGGGCTTCTCAGTGCACTAGAAAAAATGAAGCACGATGTACTGATGGAGTTCCTTTGGCCTGATCTTGAAACTAGGTGGTGCATGAGACATCTAGCAGCAAACTTTTACTCTCGCTTCCGGAACAAGGAATGTTTCAAGGCCTTCAAAGTGATGTGTATGCAGAACCAACCGCGGAAATTTGATGCCCACCAACATGTCAGAGGTATACAATGCAGTGCTTAAAGGTGTCCGAGCCCTCCCAATTACTGCACTGGTTGCTGAAACATGGTCTCGCACAGTGGCGTACTTTGCAGATAGAGTTCAACTAGCGCATGCACAAGTGCAGATGAACAAACAATGGTCTGAATCTATGCAAGATCACTTGGCCATAAAAATAGAAAAATCAAAGACTCATGGTAGCAGAGTGGTGGACTCACTTAGGAAGAGGTGGGAGATCAGAACAAGGCAAAAAATACGTGCGTGGCTACTTGAGAGGGGATAAAAAGCAAGAGGTCACACTCAATCCAACGACATGCGAATGCACCCGCAAAAAGCCTTTGCTTTATCATTACCCATGCAGCCATGTCCTTACAGCGGCAGCAGGCCAGAGGATTACCGTTGACTCATATATCTCCCCATACTTCAGCATGCATAATCTTATGAAGACCTGGGATGGCGAGTTCTGGGCATGGGGTGTTAAGGAGCATCACAGCACTATTTGGTATGGTGGACCAACATGGTGGCCCAACCCTGCGCTCTCGCGAACTGTTAAGGGACGTCGTCAAACTAGGCGATTTAGAAATGACATGGACCATAGCCAGGCCAGAGAAGGACGGAGGTGTAAGACCTGTAAAATTCCTAGGCACACGGTGAGAAATTGCCCACACAAGCTATAATGTTGTATTTGTATTTCAGCGTTGTAACGTACTATGTTTTAAATTTGTATTTCAATGTTGTAATGTACTATGTATTTCAATGTTGTAATGTACTATGTTTTAAATTTGTATTTCGATGTTGTAATGTACTATGTTTTAAATTTGTATTTCGATGTTGTAATATACTATTTTCTAAATTTGTATTTATCTCATTTGTATAGACTATGGCGGATTTACCTCCTCTCTTGGATGGGCAGTACGATTCTACCCACCGGTGCCAACAATGGATTAACCCCGAAGGTCCATTAGGAGGGCCAAGTACTTTCAGGTGTCGAGGTCCAGCGAACCGATGGATTCTTGATGAGCGGTTCGTGCCTTATCTTTATCGTAGCGGACTACTTCCGTTCGCTAGGATGACATCCACGCCTCAGTTTTTTAAACTGGACCCTTGTCTTCTAACATCACTTGTTGACCGGTGGAGACCGGAGACACACATCTTCCACTTTCGGTGGGGAGAGATGACACCGACACTTCAGGATGTATCCATGATCACTGGGTTGCCACTTTGTAGTATTCCTCTCGTGTTGCCTCCAGCACGGGCATCCTGGAAGGAAGATTTTGAACAACTGATGGATCAACTTATCCCGAGAACTCGTACTGATAAGTTAGTTAGAGGTGTCCCCATCAGTTGGCTAGTAAATTTTATTGACTTCCCAGTCGGAGTTTCTGAGGATGTAGTACGTCGACACCTGGTTGCATACTTACTCTACCTATTTGGCATGTTGTTCCCATCAGAAAATGGTGAATTAGTCAACCCAATTTTTATTAGACTAGCAGAACACATAGCCCTTCCTCTGGACAATTTAGAGATCACCCAGTACAGCATCGGTTTGACGGTGCTATGTCAGACTTACAGGGGGTTATGTGACGCCTCATATAGGAGAAAGAAGGTCAGTAGTGTAGCCCCAATTCTATGTGTATGCTATATTTTTCTCCAATTATGGTCTTAGGAGCACATACCCGTCGGACGGCCAATGATGGAAGATCCAGTGCACCCATATAGTGGTCACGACGTCCAGTTTAATTGCGCGACCATGGGTACCCGGTGGACATATGGCGTATTATGTTGGGCCCGTGATTTGGCTTTGAAGTGTTATCCTCTTTACCATGAAGATTTCGAGACCATACATCATTCTTCTATCACATGGAATGCGTGGCATGAAGATTATGTAAAGCACGTGGGCGGGGATAGGGGTTTAGCAATTGATTGCTACCGAGACCAGGAGCTTTGGTGGACACGTTGTCATCTCGTGTGCCTGTATATGGTGGAGCCGCAGAACCCCGAGCGTGTGATGCGGCAACTTGATCTCTACCAGGAGGTCCCCCTCCGCCTCCCAATTGTGTCGAGTCTATATTTCACGAGTATATTCTCAATTTTAAATCAGTGTAATTTTATACAATGTTTTTTATCAAATATTATAACAATGGTTATGCGCATTTCAGACAAAGCAATCAAGGGAGAAAGAATCATAATTGGCTGCACACCTAGAAGCTATGGATAGATCAATGGAATTCGAACAAGCTTATGAACATAGTTCCAGAAAATAGGTAATTTTTTTAGATTATTTAAATTCTTATTGGTATGCTTATGACACTGAACATGCAGGATGTTTTCCGATAGTACGCGGGATGCTTATATGACATGGTATAACGCGAGCACACGTTCCAAGCTCACCCGCACTTCAACGGATAGACCAGCACACCGCACATGTCAAGAGCAGCTAGAAGGAGGGATAGAACGTACTGCAGCGAACCGCCGTGATGACACGGTATATATATTTTTAGCACTTTATTTATAATTATATATTTACGAGAATAACATTGGTCGTTATTTTCAGCTAAGTAGGCAGCACAGCATAATGGCGGATGTGCGTGAAATAGTTAGAGAGAACCCTCGATCCATGTCGAATACTATCAAGAGTAGATTGAGGCGCATTTTTCAGAATGCTTTACATACCGCTACTAACCGGAGTTGTGGCCGAGCGGATGATGTTATTCTAGGACAGTACAACATGTCTGAGTCTTTCTCGTCGCGGCCGAGTGAAGCGAGAGCAAGCCTAGGAAATCCAGCACGCAGCGCCTCTATGCGTGAGAATGTACGTATTTTCTACATTTAAAAATCTGTTTAAAAAAAACAATTATTTATAATGTTCTTGTGCTGACAGACTAGAACACGACAAGACGTTACTCTTATGCGTACATCATCGAGGAATACCGTGGAACCCTCTAGGCCTGAATCTTCAAGGCAACCACCACGCGTGAGTTTGATACTTTTAATCCATATCTGCTGTAATAATTGAATTCTAACATGGAGACCATTTTTAGATTGATTTCGGTTCAACGCAGCAACCAGCACCTAGAGGAATATTCCCGAAAATTACTAGAGAACTGTTTCAGGAAACACCGGTATGCATATTTATAATCACACTAACTTATTATTGTATTTTACTCATTCTAATACTTATTGTTCCTATACAGACCACTCCTGACGATGCATGGAACGATGATGATGCTGGATTTAATTACAACATGCCACCTCCTCACCCATCTATAGGCCATGGCAGTTACTACACATATGATCAGCCATACGATCAACCTCAATCTTCATACAACCCTGGACCATCACAACCAACATATTATCCAATGATGGATTTCTTATATACTGATGTTGGTACAAGCCAAATTCCTGACAGTCAACAAGATACAGAAACCAGGGATCATTTTATATCATCACCGCCAAATCTCCGCACAAATCCCAGGCCAACGGATCCATGGAGTTATCCTTCAGATCACATATACGGAGGACGTGCGAGGAAACAACCGAGACAATGAGACGATTATTGTAACTCCGGCGGTGTAGCCGGTTTTTATTTGAACATTAATGTATCGTTCTATATTTGTGAGAGACATATTACTATTATCTTGTCTTGCTGTTCAAAAAACAATTTCAAATAAAAATTCACAGATATTTAAGATATAACTAAAATAAAAATACTTAGATACTTATTTTTCATTATCACGCGGTACAACAGAAATTAGGATACATTTAAATGCATAATTTAAAATACGAGTACTTTAATTAAGATACAATACGAGGCGTGGATTCAGACACTAGGACAAAAGTCTAGTCGTCTTGCGTCCAGCGTGGCCATTCCCTGTCTTATCACCGTGTTCTTCAGCTGCCCTTGCCTCAGCAACCCTTTCTCTCAGAGTCTGCATGTATGCTTCCCTAGCCCGTCGTTCCTCCTCCTCCCTGAGCCGTCGTTGTTCCTCTCTCTGCCTCCGTAGCTCCTCTAACCGACGTCGTTGCTCCTGTTGCGCCGCTCTACGCTCTTCCGCCTCTTTCTCACGACGCTCGTCCTCGTGAAAGTTTTGCCACGCACGACGACTCCTCTCTTCTATCTCACGAAGCGCCCATTCGGGCTGCTCCGTGTCAATCCAACGATACCATATGCACAAGGGTGGAGGAGACTGCATCACAAATAAAAACATAGTAAATATTCCATAAAACAAAAAATATAGTCATTTCGTTATAGATGAAACATACCCGAGGCCTGTTGTAACTCCAGGGAGCTGGATCATACTGATAGTTGGGACACATGAAAAACTTCATGCCCATTTTATCAGAAAAATCTGTGGACTCCTTCACCTTGCAAAGAGTCCCACACCAACACCGAAGATGTTCCACACCAGGAGGCAAACTCGCATCCTTCATATTTCTCGGCCTGTAGTCTTGGTCAGAGCAAGGCAAACTCATAGCCACCAAAAAAAATAGCAAACAAAGGAAGAAACGGAGAAGGATGCATCTGTGAAGAGCGTGATACTACTCCTTTTATAAACCAGCCTTCTCCCTCTACTAGCGGGACAAATTGGCATGCGAGTGCGCTGCAAAGTTCGGTAATCAATTTGCTGTATCGATGCTCTTTCGGCGGTCTATTTTCTGTAGCTCGCGTCATCTAATTATTGTGCAGTCTAATTACTGTGTAATCATGTCGAATCGCTGCCGGGGCAGCAGAAAACGCCACAGCCTAGGGCGGAGAAAAGATTCCGCCATCACGTCTGTCCCAAACTCGCATGCGACGTCCCGCCAGCGGAGGCAGGTGCCTCCCGTCACGGCCCCACCTCATCCCGCCTCGCGCTGTGGCGGATTGATCCTCCCGCCACCGCCTATGGCTGGAAGCCTGGCCCGCCGCTGGCCCTGGCGGGATGTGACACGCGTCACTTTTCTAGCGTCCCGCAAGTGCAGTTTTGCCTTTTACATTGACAAGGGGTAGTTTTAGCTATGCCAAATTGCAGGGGGTTATATTTGTAAAAAATCGCCAAGAGAAGTAATCAGATCGATCGATCCTGGAAACCACCATGTGACGTTCTCTCTCTTTGGTTATTAAATCTGCTGATCGGTCCTTTCGTTTATTTTATTTAGATTTAATCCGTAGCACACGTAATCTTATTTGTATGTTTTTTAACCTGTACTAATCACGGTTCCATGATGAGATTGAAGAAGGGCGTCCTGATCTGGCCGCAGCGCTGGAGCAGACCTCCCAAGCGGTCCATGATTGGATTTGGATCGTCATAATTTCTCTCGCTATCTTATTCAAATTTTTATAGTTTAGTCTACTAATCGTTTTGTCTATACAAGTACGGCAAAACCAAGTCGTAATGTGCAGTTCGCCGAGCGTCGCGCCAATCGGTCGCGGGTTCATCGGTTGCGGGCTCGGCTTCTGTTGCTCGCCTGTCGCGGACTCGTCTAGTGCGGACTCGCCTGCCACGGGATCGCCATCGCGACCTCGCTATCGCGGCCTCGCCGTCGTCGACACTGCCATAGCGCGACCTCCGTCCGCCGTGTCGATCCCGTGTCTGCCGCGTCGACTTCGCCATAGCGTGACCTCCGTCCGCCGCGTCGACCCCGTGTTCGCCGCGCCAATTTTGCCATAGCGCGACCTTCGTTTGCCGCGTCGACCCCGTGTCCGCCGCGCCGACATCGCCATAGCGCGACTCCATCCGCCGCGTCGACCATGTTTCCGCCACGTCGACTTCGCCATAGCGCGACCTCCGTTTGCCGCGTCGACCCCGTGTCCGCCGCGCCGATATGGCCATAGCGCGACTCCGTACGCCGCGTCGACCCTGTGTCCGCCGCGTCGACTTCGCCATAGCGCGACCTCCGTCTGCCGTGTCGACCCCGTGTCCGCTGCGCCGACATCGCCATAGTGCGACCTCCGTCCGCCGCATCGACTTTGCCATAGTGCGACCTCTGTCCGCCGCGTCGACCCCGTGTCCGCCATGTCGACTTCGCCATAGCGCGACCTCCGTCTGCCGCGTCGACCCCGTGTCCGCCGCGCCGAAATTTCCATAGCGCGACTCCGTCCGCCGCGTTGACCCTGTGTCCGCCGCGTCGACTTCGCCATAGCGCGACATTCGTCCGCCGCGTCGACCCGCTATCCTCCGTGCCAACTTTGCCATAGCGCGACCTCCGTCCGCCGCGTCGACCCCGTGTCCGCCGCGTCGACTTCGCCATAGCGCGACCTCCATCCGCGGCGTCGACCTCGTGTCCGCCGCATCGACTTCGCCATAGTGCGACCTCCGTCCGCCGTGTCGACCCCGTGTCCGCCGCGTCGACTTCTCCATAGCGCGACCTCCGTCCGCCGCGTTGACCCCGTGTCCGCCGCGTCGACTTCTCCATAGCATGACCCCGTGTTCGCCGCGTCGACTCTTTCTGGCTACGTCGAATGCATACGCCACGCCTGCTAAGGGACCTTCATCGTCCGAGTAGCCAGAGAGGGTCGCATGCCATGCTGCATGGACTCACCACTGGGTGTCTCTTCCCCCGGGAAAAATCAATTCGCCTTTGTCAACCTTTGAAAGAGAGACTCGCAATGGCCAAGTAGTGCGGACGAGGACTCGCAAACCGAGCCTCAGATCGTCCATGAAAAACGCTAACCGAGAGCCATCATTGGAGTCGCCTTGCTCGACTGGCCTTCCGGGCCAAGACAAATGGTTGTGCTACACAAACAACACCATGTCCTCCTCAACCTTAGATAGTGCGACTCGCACGGTCAAGTACTGCAGACGAGGACTCGCAAACCGAGCCTCAGATCGTCCAGGAAAAACGCCCAGCCGAGAGCCATCTTTGGAGTCGCCATGCGACTGGGACCCCGGGCCAAGACTAGAGACTCGCTAACAAAAACAGCGCAATCAACATCATTGTGGACTCGCTATCATCACGGACTCACCACACTCGGGGACTCTCCCCTCGTGGACTCGCAATCATCGCGGACTCACAATCATCGCGTACTCAACACGCTCGGGGGCTCGGCGCTCGCCGGTCGCTCGACCTCGCCACTCGCCATGCTCGGTGGCAACCACTACTATTTTCAAAATATGCATCTCTAAAGAGCCTCAAGTCGCCTCTACAAGCCAACTCGAGCCTCGGGGACTAATCCTAGGCATACTGCGTGTACGTGTGGTTCCTCGCCCTCGCGTACTCAACACGCTCGGGGGCTTGCCACCGTGGACTCGCCGTCGCGTACTCAACACGCTCGGGGACTCGCCACCGCGGACTCGCCCTCGCGTACTCAACACGCTCGGGGACTCGCCACCGCGGACTCGCCCTCGCGTACTCAACACGCTCGGGGACTCGCCACCGCGGACTCGCCCTCGCGTACTCAACGCGCTCGGGGATTCGACGCGCTACAGACATCGCCACTCGCGGGTCGCCCAACCTCGCCACTCGGCATGCTCGGGGACTCTGCATGCTCCACATTCGGCAAATCGCCGCAACTGGCGGCTTCACCGACACCCTGAGTCTTTCACCAACTGGCCATCACTGACTGGCTCACGTCGACCGCCTCCCGCTTCATGGTTCTTTTCTCTGTTCAGGAGCTCATCACGGATTCGCCACGACCCATCGCCAAGACTCTCCGCGCCCTGCCTCAAGCCCGCGTCGAATCGGCAACGCGCTTGGGGACTACTGATGGGGGAATACCAATCAGGTTATACCCACGAAGCGGGGTTACCAGATGGTATCGAGCCGACTGAAGCCAAGCCTAGAGCGTGTCGACTCGTCGGGTATGACGACTGGCGCATATTGGATCCAGGCGACTAGCACCGACTGGAGGCCCAAGACGGCGACTCAAATACGAAGCCCACAAGCACTTGTAAACCCTAGCTAGCTGCATATATAAAGCCACCAGGGGCACCCCCATGGGGTAGGTGATATTGCATCCTCTCCCATATTAGACTAGATCTAGTCTCTCCCACCGCCTCCGGCGACTCCCTTGTAAACCAATCTATGAACATATACTGGATTGACAGCAGGACGCAGCGATCCTCCATCGAGGGGAATTGAACCTGGGTACAACGTGTGCCAATCTCGCTCCCGGATTCTCCTACGTCGCCTTGCTCCCTCTACGTAAGCTACCCCTAGTAGCATCTGTCGTGCCAATACCACGACAATAGTACTTTTTGTGATCTTATCTGCAAGTTGTGTACACATATCATTGTCCGGATCCAAAGACCCCAAAGTGACAATAATTGGGACAACCGGAGGGGATGGCTGTGGTGTGAGGATCACATGTGTTCATGGAGTGTTAATGCTTTGATCTGATGCTCTATTAAAAGGAGTACCTTAATTGCCAGTAGTTCCCTAGAGGCCCCGCTGCCACGGGCTGGCTGGACAGAAGATGTTGTGCAAGTTCTCATTGCGAGCATGTATGACTATATTTGGAGCACATGCCTAGGATTGTTTAGTACTTGGATGCTTGTTATTATTTATCTGCAATGCCCTAGATCTTGAAGTTACATGTTTAGACTCGTCCATGCAACGTCCGTCCATCCATCCCTATGCCTACCGCACTCGAATCCCACTATTACCGTTACTGTTACTATTGCTACTACCAAACTGTTGCTACTGATAAACTTCTGTGAGCAAGAACTATTTCCAGGTGCAGCTGAACTGACAACTCAGTTGTTAAGGCTTGCAAGTATTCTTTGGCTCCCCTTGTGTTGAATCAATAAATTGGGTAATACTACCTGCGATGACTGTTGCGTCCCCTATACTTGCGGGTCATCACCGATGATGGTGATTAACATGATCTCATGGTTGAAGGATTAGGTTACTATGTATTTGAAAGCTTGTAGCAAACAAACTCTAAATGACTTTTATCTTACGCTATCCTAACTATAGGAGTGTGTCCATCACATCATTCTCCTAATGACATGATCTTGTTATTAATAACATCTAATGTTCATGATCAGGAAACCATGATCATCTATTAATCAACAAGCCAGTTCAACAAGAGGCTTACTAGGGACTCTTTTATGTTTACAAAACACACAAGTATTAATATTTCTGGTTAATACAATTATAGCATGGGATGTAGACATTTATCACAAACACAAAGATATAATAATAACCATTTTATTATTGCCTCTTGGACATAGCTCCAACAGTCTCCCACTTGCACTAGAGTCAATAATCTAGATTACATTGTGATGTACCTAACACCCATGGCGTTCTGGTGTTGGTCATGTTATGCCCTAGGAAGAGGTTTATTCAATGGATTTGCCACATTCAGATCTGTGGGTACTTAGCAAATCTTTATGTCACCATCTTAGACATGCTCGTGAATAGCATGGAAACATAGCTTGATATGCTTCAGCTTCTTGTGTGACCTTGGCTACTGTGCATTGGTTATGGCACCCATTTTGTCACAGTAGATGGCCATCGGGTCCAACGCACTAGGAACCATACCAAGCTCCATAATGAACTCCTTTATCCATATCGCCTCTTGTGAAGCCTCCGAACCAGCTATGTATTTCGATTCAGTTGAAGATCTCGCCACAACGCTTTGCTTAGCACTCCTCCAGCTCACTACTGCACCATTCAAAGTAAATACGTATCCAGATTGTGATTTAGAGTCATCCGGATCGATGTTCCAACTAGCATCGGTGTAACCATTTACAACGAGCTCTTTGTCACCTCCATAAGAAAGAACCATATCCTTAGTCCTTCTCAAGTACTTTAGGATATTTTTGACCGCCATCCAGTGATCTACTCTTGGATCACTTTGATATATGCTAGTCAAACTAACATCATATGCAATATTTGGTCTTGTACATAGCATGGCATACATGATAGAACCTATGGTTGAGGCAAAGGGAGTTTTGCTCATCCTCTCTCTATCTTCCGTCATAGCTGGACTTTGAGTTTTACTCAAGGTCGTAGTGGGCAACATGGGAAAGAACCCTTTCTTGCTTTCTTCCATTCCAAACTTCTTTAAAACCTTGTCCAAATATGTACTTTGTGAAAGCGCTAAATGTCTTGATCTATCTCTATAAATCTTGATGCCTAAAATATATGAGCAACTGTTTACATGTACGTTCATATGTATTTGAGAAATCCTCTTAATGGTATTTCTTCTTGAGGAACATATGAATTTACCAAGGCAGTATTGACTATGTAACTACATACAAATTTCAAACTTTGAAATCTTAAGAGTAGGAACAAATATCATATAGATTTCTACAACAAAATACCTAAAAAATAATTATTTTGAAAAACAATAAAAGTTCCAAAAGTGCGGTTTGAAGCTTGTACCACACGATCCAATAGTTCCCTCTAAACCAGTTGAGCTACTACTATTTTTTGAATAGTTTACTTATATTATATTTTTAATAGAGCATTTATATACCTGTATATTTTTCAAAATATTTAGGTATTCATCTGAATACCTTTGAATTGAAGTGGGCCCGCCCCTGGGACGAGGCCTCGTAACGTAACGCTCAATGCCCGACCCGCCCCAACGCGGTCCCACCAGTCAGCATGTAACGGTCAAGCCTTTGACCTGACGACATCCCTCCGTACGAGCGCCTACGAGCGCCCGCGAGGGTTTCTTAACATGGCAAGGGGAAAAGTGAGGAAAAGTTAAGCGGCTGGGGAAAACTGAGTACAACTAACGAACCAAGGACACAAAAATAGAAATCCCTTCCTTATATGAATCTTATTCTACGGACCATTTCGGATATCCTCATGATGTCCTGGATCCAATCCGAGACTCCGAACAACATTCCGTCTCTAACTCATATTCCATATCTACTCAAACAACATCGAATCCTTAAGTGTGTCTCCCTACGGTTCGTGAACTATGTAGACATGATCGAGACACCTCTCCGATTAATAACCATTAGTGGGATCTGGAAATCCATAATGGCTCCCACATATTTCTATGATGACTTCGTGTTCGAATGAATCATTTACATACGATACTGATTCCCTTTGTTGCATGATACTTTACTTATCCGAGGTTTGATCGTCGGTATCTCTATACCTAGTTCAACCTTGTTATTGATAAGTAATTTTTACTCGTTCCGTGATATGACATCCCTTGTGACCTAGTCACATGCTTGCAAGATAATTGGATGACATTCCACCGAGAGGGCCCAGAGTATATCTATCCGTCATATGGATGGACAAATCCCACTCTTGATCCATGTGCTTCAACACATACTTTCAGAATACCTAATGCCACCTTTATAACCACCAGTTACGGAAGTGGTGTTTGATGTCATCAAAGTATCCATCTAGTGATGGTGATTAACATGATCTCATGGTCAAAGGATTAGGTTACTATGTATTTGAAAGCTTGTAGCAAACAAGCTATAAATGACTTGATCTTATGCTATGCTAACTATAGGAGTGTGTCCATCACATCATTCTCCTAATGACATGATCTTGTTATTAATAACATCCAATGTACATGATCAGAAAACCATGATCGTCTATTAATCAACAAGCTAGTTTAACAAGAGGCTTACTAGGGACTCTTTTATGTTTACAAAACACACAAGTATTAATGTTTCCGGTTAATAGAATTATAGCATGGGATGTAAACATTTATCATAAACACAAAGATATAATAATAACCACTTTTATTATTGCCTCTTGGGCATATCTCCAACAGTCTCCCACTTGCACTAGAGTCTACAATCTAGATTACATGGTAATATACCTAACACCCATGCCGTTCTGGTGTTGGTCATGTTTTGCCCTAGGGAGATGTTTAGTCAACAGATTTGCCACATTCAGATCTATGTGTACTTTGAAAATCTTTATGTCACCATCTTTGACATGCACGTGAATAGCATGAAAATGTAGCTTGATATGCTTCAACTTCTTGTGTGACCTTGGCTCCTTTGCATTGGCTATGGCACCCATGTTGTCACAGTATACGGCCATCGGGTCCAACGCACTAGGAAGAACACCAAGCTACGTAATGAACTCCTTCATCCATATCGCCTCTTGTCAAGCCTCCGAAGTAGCTATCTATTCCGATTCAGTTGAAGATCTCGCCACAACTCTTTGCTTAGCACTCCTCCAGCTCACTGCTGCACCATTCAAAGTAAATACGTATCCAGACTGTGACTTAGAGTGATCCGGATCAGTGTTCCAACTAGCATCGGTGTAACCATTTACAACGATCTCTTCGTCACCTCCATAAGAAAGAACCATATCCTTAGTCCTTCTCAAGTACTTTTGTATATTTTTGACCGCTATCCAGTGATCTACTCCTCGATCACTTTGATATCTGCTAGTAAAACTAACAACATATGCAATATCTGATCTTGTACACAACATGGCATACATAATAGAACCTATGGCCGAGGCATAGGGGTTTTGATCATCCTCTCTATATATTCTGCTGTAGCTGGACTTTGAGTTTTACTCAAGGTCGTATTGGGCAACATGGGCAAGAACCCTTTATTGCTTTCTTCCATTCCAAAATTCTTTATAACCTTGTCCAAGTATGTACTTTGTGAAAGCGCTATTAAGCGTCTTGATCTATCTCTATAAATATTGATGCCTAAAATGTATGCAGCTTCGCCAAGATCCTTCATTGAAAAACTATTATTCAAATAGTCTTTGACACTTTTAAGAAGTTCCATATCATTCCCAATCAACAATATGTCATCCACATATAGTACTAGGAATGCTACAGAGCTCCCACTCACTTTCTTATAAATACAAGCTTCTCCATAAGTTTGTATAAATCCAAAGTTTTTGATCACCTTATCAAAACGTTAATTCTAGCTCCGAGATGCTTGCTTCAATCCATAAATGGAACATTGAAGTTTCAATAACGTGTTATCATCTTTAGGATCGACAAAACCTTTGGGTTGTACCATATACAACTCTTCTTCAATGTAACCATTGAGGAACGCTATTTTGACATACATCTGCCATATCTCATAATCGTAATATGCAGTGATTGCTAACAAAATCCTCATAGACTTTAGCTTCACTACCGGTGAGAAAGTCTCATCGTAGTCAACTCCTGGAATTTGTCGAAACCCTTTCGCGACAAGTCGAGCTTTATAGATGGTTACATTACCATCAACATTTGTTTTCGTCTTGAAAATCCATTTGTTCTCGACAGCTTTGCGACCATCCGGTAAGTCTAGCAAAGTCCAAACTTGGTTTTCGTACATGGATCCAATCTTAGATTTCATGGATTCATTTTTTTTGTTGGAATCTGGGCTCATTATTGCTTCCTCATACGTCGCAGGGTCATTGGTGTTGTCCACCAACATGACAGTCATAACAGGGTCATACCAATCTGGAGTGGCACGAACTCTCGTCGACCTGCGAGGTTCCGTAGTAACTTTGTTCGAAGTTTCATGATCATTATCATTAGCTTCCTCTCTTATTGGTGCAGGCGCCTCAAGAACATCTTCGGGCGCTGCGCTACTCTCAAATCCAAGAGAAGGTTAAACAACCTCGTCGAGTTCTACTTTCCTTCCAGTCACTTCTTTCGAGAGAAACTCCTCAAGAAAGGATCCATTCTTGGCAACAAAAATTTTACCTTCAGATCTATGATATAAGGTATACCAAATTGTTTCTTTAGGATATCCTATGAAGACGCATTTCTCCGCTTTGGGTTCAAGATTGACTTCTTTACATAATCTTCTCAACCCCAAACTTTAAGGAACAACAACTTAGGTTTCTTCCCAAACCACAATTCATATGGTGTCATTTCAACGGATTTAGATGGTGCCCTATCTAAAGTGAATGCAGTTGTTTCTAATGCATAACCCCAAAATGATAGCGGTAAAACTATAAGAGACATCATAGAATGAACCATATCTAAGAGACTTCGATTACAACGTTCGGACACACCATTATGCTGTGGTGTTCCCGGCTGTGTCAATTGTGAAAGTATTTCGCATTTCTTCAAATACATGCCAAACTCGTAACTTAGATACTCACCTCCACGATCAGATCGCGGAAACTTGATCTTCTTGTTACGTTGATTTTCTACTTCACTTTGGAATTCCTTAAACTTCTCGAAAGTTTCGGAATTATGTTTCGTAAAGTAGATATACCCATATCTACTAAAGTCATCTGTGAAAGTAAGAACATAAAGATATCCACCACGTGATGCCACACTCATTGTACCGCGCACATCGGTATGTATGATCTCCAATAAGTCCGTATCTCGCTCCATTATTCCAGATAATGGTGTATTAGTCATTTTTTCCATCAGAAATGCTTCACATCTTTCAAGTTATTCAAAATCAAGTGATTCAAGAAGTCCGTCGGAATGGAGTTTCTCCGTGCGCTTCACTCCGATGTGACCAAGATGGCAATGCCACATATCTGTGGAATTATCATTCAATTTCATTCGTTTAACATCTATATTATGAATATGTGTATCATTACTATCAAGATTCAATAAGAATATACCATCTATCAAAGGCGCATGACCATAAAATATATTACTCGTATAAATCAAACAACCATTATTCTCCAATTTAAACGAGTAACCATCTCGGAATAAACAAGATCCAGATATAATGTTCATTCTTAACACATGCACCAAATAACAACTATTTAGACTTAAAACTAATCCCGATGGTAGATTAAGAGGGAGCGTGCCGATAGCAATCACATCAACCTTGGAGCCATTTCCAACGTGCATCGTCACCTTGTCTCTGACTAGTCTTCACTTATTCTGCAGCACATGTTTCGAGTTACAAATATGAGCAACTGAACAATAGCAAATACCCAGGCACACTACTAGTAAGATACACATCAATAACATGTATATCTAAATATGCCTTTCTTCTTGATGTCGCCGTTCTTCAGATCTTCCAGGTACTTGGGGCAATTCCGCTTCCAGTGACCTTCTCAATTGCAGTAAAAGCACTCAGTATCAGGCTTAGGACTAGCCTTGGGCCTCTTTGTAGGCGCATCAGCTTTCTTGCCACCCTTCTTGAAGTTACCCTTGTTCTTAGGCTTGCCTTGATTCTTGAAATTGGTGGTCTTATTAACCATCAACACTTGGTGCTCTTTCTTGATCTCCACTTCCGCAAACTTGAGCTCAGGCAACGACTTATCCATGCGCTGCATGTAGTAGTCCATCGCAAAGTTCTTGTAACTAGGTGGAAGTGATTGAAGGACACGATGAATACCCAAAGCATTAGGAATCGTTATTCCCAAACCTGCGAGTTTATTCGCATGCCCAGACATTTTAAGCACTTTCTCTCTAACAGAGCTACCCTCTTCCATCTTGTAGTTAAAGAACTTCTCGGAGGCTTCATAGCTTTCCAGGGCCACGTGAGTGTCAAATATCATTTTGAGCTCATTGACAATATCATGAGGGTCGCGGTTCTCAAAACGCTTCTGAAGATCCGACTCCAAACCGTACAAGATGGCACACTGAACTGTGGAGTATCGATTCTTCCGAGTGAGGTAAACATTTTTCACCTCATCGGTAGCATCATCTGCAGGCGGGTTCACCCAGCGGTGCATCCAGCACATACGTCAACTAACCAGTATTGAGGACAATCCTCAAGTTGCGGAACTAGTCCGCGAAGTTGCTTCGAGTGTTTTTCAACTTTTATTTCTCAAGGAACTCATTAAAATTGATGGGGGTTGACATGATCTACAACATATTTACAAAGAGTTTAGACTAAGTTTATGATAACTTGATTTCAAATTTAATTCTTAAATTAACTAGGCGAACTCCCACTCAAAACAACATCCCTCACATTGTTTTAGTGATCACATGAACCAAATCCACTACACCAAGTCCGATCATCACGAGAGATGATGTAGTTTCAAAGGCGAACAATCAACATGTTTATCATATTAATCATATGAGTCATGCTTTACCTTTCGGTATTCCGTGTTACAAGACCATGTGTGGACATGCTAGGCTCGTCAAGGTTAACCTTGATATCTGTATGTGCAAATCTGGCTTGCACCCGTTGTATGCACACGTAGAATCTATCACACCCGATCATCACGTGGTGATTCAAAATGACAAGTCTTAGCAATGGTGCCTACTAAGGATGAACACTTTATTACTTGATATTTAGTGAGAGGGATCATCTTATAATTCTACTATCACGATCTAAGCAATACAAGATGCATAAAAGGATTAACATCACATGTAATTCATGATATGTGATATGATATGGCCTTTCTTCTTGTGCCTTTGATCTTCATCTCCAAAGCACGAACATGATCTCCATCATCACCGATGTGGCGTCAAGGTCAATGGTGCCGCTTCATGGTTGTCCACCACCACCAACAACAACTACAACTATTTTGATGAATAGATACACGGGTCTTAACGAATTTAAAGACAACCATAAGGCTCCTGCCGGTTGCCAACTTACAATAAGGATCATTGCATACATCATATATAATCACAATCACATCATGGCCATATCACATCACAACACATGCCCTGAAAAAACAAGTTAGATGCCTCTAATTTTCTTTGCATGTTTTACATGGCTTGGAGCTTTCGAATAAGAACTGTTCTTACGTACGAACATGAACCACAACGTTGATACAAGTATTGTAAATGCCCGCTGTAAATTGAGTCTTCACTATGGTGGGAGAGACAGACACCCGCAAAGGCAATTGTGCAATGCAAGTTGCACGTTGAGCGTGGAGCAAGTCTCATGTACGATGACATGTAAGGTTAGCCGGGCCGCTTCATCCCACCATCCCGCAAGATGCAAAGTACACAAAAAGCAAGTGACAACAAAAACATCAACGCCCACAAAACCATTGTGTTCTACTCGTGCAACATATCTATGCATAGAGTCGGCTCTAATACTACTGTAGGGTTCGCAGCATGGAAAACAAAAAAAAATCTATCATAGGACCACACAAAACCAAGATCTAATCTACGAGATCGGTGCAACAAGATTGTAGAGAACTAACCCTCGTAGATCCAAAGTTTTTAACGAGATTCAGATCTTGTGGTTGATGTAGTCGATCACTTGACGATCTCAAGATCGCGTAGAAGATCCTTCCGGCGCCACGTTCTGGTATCGCTTTCACAGTCGGTCACACGTACGGTAGACTATGAAGACCTTCCTCTCCCTTGTTCCAGTAGGGCAACGAAGGTAGTAGATCCCCTCGGAATCCCAACAACACGACGGTGTGGTGGTGGTGGAGGAGATATTTCTGCAGGGCTTCGCCTAAGCCGGAGCAGTATGGTGGAGGAGAGAGGGGTGCGGCGGCTAGGGTTGTAGGCACCAAGGCTTGAGGTGCCAAGGGGGGTACCCCACCCCTCCTTATATGGTAGAGGGGCCGGCGGCCAAGGGCCCCCCTGCCCTAGCTGATTTGCCCCCAACTCGGCTGGGAAGGGAAGAGTCCCTCCCCAACTTGGCAATGAAGAGGGAAGGTGGAAACTTGCCTTTCAAGTTTTCCCTTTCCTTTCTGTCGTGGTATTCCCGACGAGTACGCCATGGAGGGGTCCTCATAGTGCGTGTTTAGAGACGTGGGGGAAGGCGGACGGTTGACGGGTACGAGGTAACACAGCTTACCCAGGTTCAGATCCCACGACGGTGGCGGAATCCTACTCCTGCTATAAATCACTATAAGGGCAATACGCCGAGTTACAGAGATTGGTTCGCTGCACGAGGTTGTGTGAAGTTTGTCTATGATCATGCCCTAAAGGCTCCCATAGGCCCGACTTATATAGTCGCCAGGTCCTAGGGTTACAGGAAAAAGTCCTAGCCGGACAGGTTACAGAGTCCTACACTGTCTATTATTAGTCTAGTGTATCTTGCACTCCAAGGCTCCGGGTACGCTGGTGACTCCACCGTAGCCTTCCTTTATCCGACATGAGCCTCCCTTCTGGATCCATCTAACTGGGACGCCCAGCAGGCCATAGGCCACCCTACCAACTGTAGGCCACCCGGGTTAGCCGGATAAGAGACATGTTATAGGGATACCCATATAGCATATCCCCAACAGTAGCCCCCGGAGAACTCCTAGATCTTGCGCCGTCTTGCCTTCTCATGTGGAATGCTCCGTCTAGATGGATGTAGGCA
The DNA here is from genome assembly GCA_916181665.1 of Avena sativa. Taxonomy (NCBI): domain Eukaryota; kingdom Viridiplantae; phylum Streptophyta; class Magnoliopsida; order Poales; family Poaceae; genus Avena; species Avena sativa. The sequence goes on from OV702284.1 coordinate 20,554,468, forward strand.
AATCGTCAAGCAGTATCTTGTAGTCCTCTCAAAGAACCCTGCAAAGCTTTCTCCGTCTTCAACTTGTAAGTCGGAGAAATGTTGAATCTTCCATCGTACTCTTCCGTAGTCGGATTGGATCCGTCCATGTCGGAATCTTTGATGTGACGGCTCATCTGCCCATGTCAGCTAGGACGATGTAGGCTTAGGTCAGCGAGGCCTCGTAACTCACACATGCAGAGAATGCAATCATGTCCGATTTTTCCGCGCGAGCAATACGAACCGTTGGCGGCGACGGTGGGAGACGTGGCGAAATTTCCGCGCACGTTCGCGAACACGTCGTCTACGTGGCAACCGTCTGATCAAGCTGCACGAATCTTGACGCTGGAGGTGATAAATAGTAATCGTGGTGGATTTTTCCACTTTTTACCTCATTATCCTCGCATCATCTTCTTCCTCCAGTCGCGTGCCTCCTCGAGCTTTCCGCGAGAACTCTCGAAAAAACCCTAGCTTCCAATCTGCACCAGTCGCGCCCAACCTCACTCCATGGCCAGCAGCAGCATCGCTTCTCCTTCCACGACGGCATCGAGTGAAGCCGCGGCGAAGCCGGCGAGCTCCATTGTCGTGCCTCTAGAGGGCCTAGTCATCCCCGCATCGGCGGTTATCGAGTCCACCGGCGGCGACCTTAATCTGGTGGCGCTGGAGCCGTTGGAGGAGGAACCAGACTCGCACAAAGGCGACTGGTGCGGCTCAGATATCACAGACCGTGATATCCAAGAGATGATCGCCGAAGGCTACCTTCCTGCGACGGAGGGGCTCGCCTGGCGGGCGGCGCCGGCCGGTGAGGTGACACCTTCTCCTCAAGCCGGAGAAAAGGTGTACCTCAAAGCTTAGCTGGTACGCGGCGTCTCTCTGCCTATCTCCAACTTCTTCCTCTCCGTCTTGAATCACTATAGGGTCCAGCCCCAGAACCTTTCCCCCAATAGTATCTTAGTGCTTAGCAAGTAAGCGGCGCTTTGTGAGGGATACTTAGGGATAAGGCCTAGGTTAGACCTCTTTATGTACTTCTTCACCGTCAAACGTGAAGCCGGACATAGCAAGGAAGAACTTAGGAACTGCGGCACCATAAGCTTCAAGATTCGACCTGGCCGGCGATTCCCCGACATCGTCGGACATGAGTCCTGCAAAAATTGGCAGCGAACATACTTTTACGGCCCAGACATTCCTCTGGTTGGCCGAGAAGTAACGTACCCGGACTTCGTGGATGGAGCTGCCGCTGAAGTTTCCACATGGAGATCCCAAGCCTCCCTTCCCTCCGACCTCGACGCTTCTCGCGCTATAAGGCAGATCGAATGGTTCGTAGAGACGGGTTTGACCGGTTTGGACCTAGCCATGTGCTGGTTCATCAGGCGAATCCAACCTCTGCAGCACCGCGCGAAGTTCATGCATGAGTATACCAGCGACAGAAGGGATAGTCTCCGCATCTCCGTGGACAACTTCTCGAGTGACTCCGTCAAGCTCCGCCTTAAGGATATCGTCAATGTGAAGGATAAGAAGCGTGGCTTCACCATCACCTACGACATGTACATAGATGGCAAGTGCCCAAAGGTAGGTATTTATTTTCCGTGTATGACATATACTCTAGTTCTTCCGTCTTGCAAATGTCTTTTTATCTAACACGGTGATTTCTCACTTAACAGCTTAGCGATCTAGAGGAAGGCAACCTGGCTGCCCAAATCTATGATCCAAAGATGAAGAAAGTCACGGTCGTGTCCGACGACGAAGCTCCGGTGGCGCGAAAGCGGAAGAGCTCCACCTCTGACGCTGCCGACGGAGGCAAGAAGAAGAAGACGGAGGGTGGAGCCTCCAAAAAGACTACCGCCGCCCTGGAGGTGGAGAAAAGAAAAGCCATTGGGATTCCTTTTGCTAAAGCACCCCCACTTGTGTAAGCTTATTTTCTTCCGACATTGTCTATTTTTCTGTCTTGATCCTGTACTTATGCATTTTGCACGTTTCAGGAAGAAATCCACGACCAGCCTCAAGAAGACCTCCAAAACATCGGGGGCTTCTCGGAATATCAAGGACATGCTGCATCGCGACGCCTCTCCCGCCATCGCCCCTGCCACTCCTGCCGTCAAGACCTTGTCTGCCCCGACAAGCTCTCAGGCTAAGGAGGCATCAGGCCCTTCCGCCATGGAAGTGGACTCTGGCGCCTCTACTGAGCTTGTTGTTGTCGGCGAGCAGGCGACGCAGGAGAGTACCACCCATCAAATGGCTGAAGCTCCGGCTAAGGATGCCATCGGTGGCGGCAAGGCGGTGGTGGAAGCTGGTACTTCTGCCGAAGGCGGTGCCCTTGCTTCCCAGAAACCTTTCGAGTTTCCAAAGATAGTCTACTCAGCACTTACGCCGAGTAGCACAACTCTGGTTCCTGGAGGAGTACCGATATCTCCGATGTGCGGTCTTGAGGAGCTCCTCCGACAAGCAGACATCTTGTGAGGAAACAGTATTTCCTTTGGCAAGCTGCTGGCCGAGAGCGGTACCAATCTCAATAGTATTGCACTTGTAAATTTTATTTGCCTTTTTGCATTTCATATGAGTATCCCACTGTATCCCCCGAGGATGTAGACGGAAATCCATAGGGTTTTATGTCTAGATGCTCTAAGAGGGACTAAGCTAGAAAACTTCTCACTATAGCCCCCAAGCATTTAGATGGAATGAAGTGTTCCGACTAGATGCTTTAAGAGTAGCATACGCAGTGTTTATAAATTTCAGCACTGTAGCCCCCAAGCTTCTAGTTGTAACTGAATTAGTTCCGACTAGATGCTTAAAGAAAACTAATCATATAGCTGAGTTAAAAAAATTATACTATAGCCCCCAAGCCTCTAATAGAAAACTAAATTAGTTCCGAATAGATGCTCAAAGAAAAGCTGTCGTGGTGGCGGCATGGCAGATGCCATGGGTAGGCTTAAGTTGGCGGCCGAATGGGTGCTTGTGGTCATCGGGGAGGGAGTGCACGGTCGAGCCATGCACGAAGAACCAGAAGAACTCTCAACACTTGACAATTTGATTGATACCCCAAAGATTACAAGTGCTCCTTGAGCTGTATTGGCTTGAGTACGCAGCACCTGTTCTCTACTTGGTCCAACCCCCTTCTACTGCCGCTATTCCCTCCCTTATATAGGCAGTGCTAGCTAGCTAATACCCCTTTGGGTTCTAGGGTTTATTGTTTGGGTCTTGGTCCCAACAATATGGGCCGGGTTATGGGCTTGCCCTAAGCCCATAGGCCCGATCCATAAAGCTTGACAGCTAACGGTCTTCTGGTACGCTGCTTATTATTCTTTTTGGCGTCACACAGTTACTTTGTACGCCAGCGCTTGCTTTGGGCGTCACCCGGCTCCTTTTGTGTCACCCGGCGTCGCCCTTCTCTTTTGACCATGCTTTGCCATGGTCCTTCCCGAACCTTACTCGGAAAGGTGCCACGCGTCCTTCCTGACTCGGCCCTTCCTCGGTTTACTCGGCTCGTTGGCACCTGCAAGGGTTACAACTTTGTCCTATACGGGCCGAGATAGTTTATATCTCAGCTTTCTTGCTTATCTTACCCGGCCGTTCTTACCCGGCCTGGTTCATTTTTCACTCGGAGCCAACCCAACTGCGCTATGTTTCCCCTCTCATGACCCTACCGGGGTTATCCCCCCAACATTAGTCCCCGAAGCTGGTGAGGTCTAGCAGTTCAAGCTGTTAGGCGTCTCCAGGTTCCTTTTGTGTGAATGGAACTTTAGTTTTTGTCTTTTATCTACCTCAGTTTTGCATCTTGTCGGGTTAGTCTGACAATTTTGGGTCAATTCTTTGACCTCTTGGCTCATTCTTGCCTCGAGACGAGTTATTTTGGCCAATTCCGGGTCATTTTCGGCGCGCTTCAGTCACTGAAAACCAGTAATCATGATTACTTGCCTCAATTTTTGTTCCAAGTTCTGGCGGCACAGTGACGACTGCGCAGTTATTCCCCGTCATTGTGGCAGTCCCATCGGTCTGTGCCTCTTGTCCTTCCAGCCGCGACGTGGCACTGGATTTTTCGTGTATCTTTGGCTACGTGGCGCTCGCTGACTGGCTCACCCGGCGTGGTACACGGCCACACACTGGCCGCACGGTGCAGTTAGATCCCACTACGGGGGTTTTTACTGCCCTTAAGTAGGGGTTGGGGGTTTCCACTTCCCCCACGCCCGTTCAGTTTCCTTAGCTCTTCTTCTTCCTCGCGCCTGCAAGATTGAACCGCCTCCTTTCCGGTTCCTTCTTTTTCTTGCTCTAGCGCTGCGATTGCCCCTTCCCTCTTTCGATTTCAGCACGGGTCCTCGTTGTTCCAAGCCTCTCCTTTCCGTGGAGGAGACAGACTCCGACGATCCCATGGATGCTCGTGACGGCGTTGAGGAACAGGAGGTTCCCTCCGGCGAGCGCGGTGGTTGGGAAGGATCTGAGGTCTCCACCGAAGAGGTGGAGTGGCTCTGCTCCACCAGACGCATTCCACTGCAAGTGGATTGCCGTCTCCCCGCCGGTGAGATTTCCCCCACCCCTCAAGCTAGCGAGCGGGTGGTTTTTCTTTCACACTTTGAACGTGGTTTTGCTCTTCCTGTGAGCACTATCTTTTCCTCGTTTCTTTCTACCTTCCATCTGCAGACCCACCATCTTCCTGCCAACGCAATTGGCTCTCTCTCTTGTTTCATCTCTGCCTGCTAGGCCTATCTTGGAATTTGGCCTACAGTTCTTCTGTGGGCCAAGTATTTTCTCTTCAAAGTTCAGGTTGTCCCCCATCCTGGTGCTCCTCGATCCGAGAAAAGGCCGACCCGGTGTGGTCCTGCTAGCATCACCCCCAGGAGAGATTCTATCTTTCCTCGGGTCACCGGCATTGACTCTTGCAAGAAGTGGCATAGAACCTTTTTCTATGTCAAAAACAGCGGGTCCACCGATAACATCCGGCTTCCCCCTTTATCGAACGAGGTCCCCGACAAGAAGCACTGGCAACTTGACCCGCGCGACCAAGACGTTGCGGTTAACGAGGAAAACGCTATCCTGGAAAGGTTGCTGTCGCCGGATGAGAACTTTCATCTCGCCGACTTTGACCTCATGTGCACCTTCATCTCACGCCGGGTAAGCCCCATCCAAGCCAGGATCCACAAGATGTGCTTCATGAGCGGGTCTCATGATCCCACTCGGCATTCCACCAAGGAACTCACCCATGACTGCATAGCCCGCCGGGTAAGCTCAATCTTGGGTAAGCTCAATCTTCAAATTGAACTTGGCGGATGATTGGGCTTGGAGCTGCCCACCGTTTAGCCCGGTCAGGCCTGTCCCCTGGGTAAGTTTCCGGATTACTTTCTCACCGAGTAGGCTTTAGCTTTTTTGCCACTCTTAGCTTAGTTTTTAGTCTCTCGTTCTGTTTGTCTTTCGCAGAATATCCTTCACCAGGTTGATGACAGTACTGTCCCTCCTGCTGGTTATCACGGGGACCGCTCTGACTCGGATGAGGCCGAGTGCGACCTGGATTGCTTCATGCCGATTCCACACACTGCGGCTGCTTCAGCTTCGGGTAAGAGTCGATCTCGCAACCAAGATTGGTCTGACGATGATGAGGATGATGATTGTACGCTTTTGGAGGTATATGCCTTGTAACCTTAGCCTCTTTGCTTATCCGAGTAAGCTTGTTATTTACTTATGCAGCTGGTCAGGTACATGACACTCCTCCTGTCACCGTGGGTGGAGTCAGCAAGATTCCCGTCGCTAAGCCGAAGCGACGCGGAACCTCCTCCAGCACCCAGCCGGCTAAAAATAACAAGCCCGGCCCGGCAACTCCTGCTGCCTCTGCTGCTGCTAGCCTGGGTGAGACTCGTCAAGCTGTTGGGCGCTGAGTCACGCGCCGAGTAGCCCGCGACCCGGTTGTCACCGGGTAAGTTTTTGCACTTTGCTTTCTTTGCTCTTTTCTTTCTCATTACAGCTGTTCTCTCATATATATCTTGTTATTTTCAGTGTTGCACCTTTGACGGCGAGCCAGGCTGTTTCTAGCATTGCCTCGCCGCTTAGGCCTGCACCTCCTCCAGCTGACTCGGCGGCACCGAGTCCCGTCCAGTTTGAGGCTCGCACTACTGAGGCTCACGCTTCCCAGTGTCAGTCAGACCCGGTGGATCACTCGGCTAGCTCCCCTGTCGGTGGTCAGGATAAACTTCCTGATCTTGGTGCCCAAAAGTCTGGCGCTGAGAAACCCTTTGCCACCAGTTCCTCTAGCATCAGCCCTCAAGCTGATGTGAATGAACAGCTTCCTGATCTTGGAGCCAGCAAGACTGCTGAGCCCAGTCAGGAGGCTCCTCGATCTTCTACAAATCCTCCTGCTCGCTCTCAAACCCTGTGAAAGGGCCAGACCCAGCCCAAGGCTTCTGGTTCTACTCGCCCTTCTTCTGGAAAATCCGCCTCTTCCAAGCAAGCAACTCTAGTTTGCGCTCCAGGTTCTGCTCCTCAGATCCGGACTCCGACGTCGGCGACAATGCTCGCTTCAACTGGTAAGGGGGACGGATCTGCTGCTGCCGGGTCAGGTGACGACTCCAGGGCTGTTACCCTCCATACTTCTGCCGCTGCAACCCGTGCCATTTTGGGAACCGCCCTGAAAACGGGTCGAGTTCTTACTCGGATGCTCAGTGGCAAGAGACTTGGTTCGGCTGAACCTTACGCTGTGGCATGGAATTGAGCAGGCGAGCAGGAGGTCAGCACTCGTACCGGGAAGAAGCTGAAGCTGGGCCCCAAGGCTGTCTCCGACATGACCCAGCAGGCCATTTCTCTGATGGCCCGCGCCGACGAAGTGAATGAGGTAAATTAGCTTCTTACTCTTTTTTATCATTGAGTATTTCATTTATACATATCACCTAGTCCCCGAGGTTACAGTCGAGTCAGAAACTTACTCGGCTGTAAGCTCTTCAATAGTCACTTAGCCTTCAAATCCTTTACTCCAAGCTTGTATGTTAGGACTTCGATCCCTAGCCCTCGAGGTTACTGCCGAGTAAGGAACTTACTCGGCTGTAAGCTCTTAAGCTCTTTTTATTCCTTCGTGCCAAATTCACGTTAGAGCTTCAATCCCTAGCCCTCGAGGTTACTGCCGAGTAACGAACTTACTCGGCTGTAAACTCTTAAGCTTTTTTATTTGGCAGGTCGCCTGACTCGACTCTTTCTTTGTTATCTGTCTTCTTTGATTATCTTACGCATAACGAGCGCACCAAGCTCTTGTCCTGGCGCATCGCAATCTTGAACTTGTGTATGAGAAGCTACAGACTGACACCTTCGGCCAAGGTAATATCTTTTCTTTTCCCTTTTCTATTTTTGGTGCAATTCTCCTTGGTTCATCTTTTCATTTTTCCTCTCACTCTTGTCTCACAGCCACTGCTCAGTCCACCATCAATGAACTTCACTCACAAATCAGCGAGGCCGAGAGTAAATTTCTTATCTCCCTAAGCCAATTGCTGAAATTTTTCTGTTGGTACTGACAAATTTTGTTCTCAATAAGCAGAGAAGAACCAAGCCGAACTCCAGAAGGAGCGCGATGAGGTGACTCGACTGAAGAAACTGATGGCCGAGACGAAGGAGAAACACTTGGCCGAGGTGAAAGGACTGAAGGAGGAGCTTGCCGAGAAGAGCGAGCAGCAGGCTGCTAGCGCCGAGAAGACTAAGAAGTTGCTCGACGAGGCCGAGTCATTGGTCGAGTCGACCAATATGAACCTCGACGCCCTTCAAGCCAAGACCAAGACTTGGCATAGCAAGCTCGCTGCCATCAACTTCTTTCTCGGTAGCGAGTTCTTACTCTTTATGCATTGTCCAAGTCCTGCTGGATTTCTTCCATCTTCCTTTGCTATTTGCTAACTTTCTCTTTTTTCTTGTAGAGAACTTTCCTGAGGCCAACATGTTTGACATCCGAGCCATGAAGAAAGTGAGAGCTGAGGCTGGTGCTCCTGCTGACGGCGATGTGTCCATGGAGGAGCTCCTTGCAGCGGTGTCTGAACGGGTCAAGACCCTCAGATCCTGTGGTGTGGACTTGCTCAAAGCGGCTATCCATACGTTTCGCATGCTCTGGCCGGATGAAGACCCACCCGAACTCATCGAGCCACTCGCCGACAGACTGCTCCTCACTGAAGACCGGCTGGATCAATGGTGCGAGTCGGCCGGCCGGGCTGCAGCGGACAAGGCTATCTCCTTCGTGCTTTCATGGTACGAGGACATCAACCTTGATGTTCTTGCTCGCATAAGGGGAGATGGCAAATGGTTGAACGACCCAGAGCAGATCAAGAAGCGCCAGGAGCGAGCTTATGCTATGATCGAATACACCATGGTGCACGCTTGGTGTGAAGGGCCCAGCTTCCTCGACCTTGGCGATCCGCTCGTCGAAGTTCCTGCGGAAGATGGTGGCGATAGCGAGGCGACCGAGTCAGATGATCCAGACGACCCGGCCGCAGATGCCCCTCACCCGGCCAATGCTCCAAGCACTCCTGCTTTCGAGAATGCTCCTCCGAGTTCTCCTGCTCCTTAGGCCAACAAATACTTGAACTTTAATTAGATCCCCGGTATGCCGGGTACAAATGTAACGTACATTGTCGTGGGAATGGTCACGGCAGATGCTGCAATCGGCAGCGAGTAGTAGAACGAGGGGCAAGGGCGGCCAGCCATCTGCGGTGCGAGATGAGGGCGGAGACACAGGGTTTACCCAGGTTCGGCCCCCCGGAGGGTAAAGACCTACTCCTGCTAGATTGTATTATGGAGGTGGTACAATGGGCGAGCTCGGCGGCTAGGCGACGAGTCGCTTGGGTGTATGATGGAACGTATCTCTACACGCCCTGCAGGGAGGTTTATATAGGCTCACCTCCCCTAGGGTTTACATATCTCAACCGAATCAGTTAAAGCTTCGGTACTCGTGTAACCTAATCCGACTGGGTCTATCTACTCGCCTGGGCCTTCAGCTTCCAGTCGCTTGGGTCCTCGCTGGGCTTTGATCCAGTCGCCGTCTTGCAGGCCCACTCGCCAGGTCTTGTGTAACACCCTCAGAATCGGACCTATGCAAGTTTTAGCGCTTCCCGCCAAACCCGCATAGAAACGATTCAAAGGTGCCCACCAGGCACTTTCGTGCGGGTGGAAAACGAAGTAATAACATTACACAACAGTCCTCGATGGGACCCACAGCACATATATATATAACAGCGACTCAATGAGTCAAGAATACAGATATAATATACAAAGATCCAAATCACCTTGAAAATGATAGAGCGTCCGACTACGGACAAGATGCAAATGGGGCTAAGAGCCCTGAAGAATAACCAATGGCGTCCATAACCCTGCCCAGGCCAAGCCGGAAGGGTAACCCTGCTAACGACGTCGATCTCAAAACCTGCTTAAACAAAAGGGGTGCCGACAAAGGGCAAAGGAAAAAGAGGAGCGTCAGTACTGAGGCCAGTACACGGCGAGACTAGAATTCGGCGGTCCTCGCCTACATAGGTATGGTGGACTGAAGAGGCAGTGGCAGCATGCACTAAACAACCTAAAGAGACTCGATACAGATGGCGGCTATCAGAGAGGGATAAGAAAGACCTATTCGGAACCAACCTGAATCCAACACCAAACAAACCCATCCTGGTATTCCCCCTCGATACCAACCGAGAAAGTCAACCGAGGAACTCACCCAGTTGGCAGTTTTATTTATTCAGTTATCGTTGCAGTAATTACTAGTAAAATATAGATAGTTATCCTGATAAAATAAGCAGTGGGCACTTTTATTTAACCATTTCATTGTAGTTGCAACACTTACTAGTCAGACACAATTAGCATGAGATAACCCGAAAACCCAGCAGTTGTTGGTACTTTTATTTAGCCATTCCGTTGTAGTTGCAATACTTACTAGTCAGGTACGATCGTCGCAAGCGACAAACCAACAAGCAATTGTGGGCAGTTTTATGAAGCCATTCCATTATAGTGAAGCTGATTACTAGTCATTATAAAGTCAAATTTATAGCACTACTTTAGTTATAGTTATCTATGATCGAGATACTGTGCTCCAAGTCGTCCATAACCGCGGACACGGCTTTCAGAAAGTTTTAACCCGGCCGGGGTGCACAAATAGCAACACAAACACGATCAACCTCGGAAAAACCAAATCAAAACCCAACGAGGCTTTCACGACAAAGCAATCACAGGATTCAGAAATATTTCAGGGGGCCACCCCTTGGAGTACACCCGCAACGAAGCTAGCTGACTCCGAGACGGACCCGAGGTTTGGGTGGACGGCTGTGAACGACTGGGAACCCAAAACTGGGCTTGTCGACACCGCGAAAACGTGTCCCGATCCTAAACAGTACAGTATGCTCCTCGCACAATCGTAAATAAAGTAGTAAAGCATGGCATAAGTACAGGATCGTAAATAAAACCTCAAACTAGTTTGTGGCCCCAAGAAATAAGAATGAATCAAGCTCTGGCTCAGGGGGGCCATAATTCCCCGTATGTGGATAGCGCGAATATTCAAGGAACAGGTATCAAGTACTCGGGGTCCTACGGGACACAAGTGGACGGTTAACAACCAAATAACATCTATTGCCCACCTGTGCCTCTGCTTACTTACTTCAATTTTAGTTGTTAAACAGGAATTAAAGTGAACGATAAGTAAAACCATGATCATCTCCCACACCAAACATGTGGCAATACACCAACAACTGTGGCACTTGACGACACGCAACAACACTTGAGCAAGCGACTACGACGCGCAAGTCCAACTATCTACCAAACAACGGGTAATAGGAGGTGTCCAAGGCAATATAGGGCTGCAAGGGATATCACGGGTACGAAAACTAGAGCATCGCAACACAGATAGCAATAGATCAACAGGAGGGAATAAATACTATAAAAGTAAGATAGGTAGAAAGAGGGAGATGCTCGCCTGAAAACATTGTCGACGGTTCATCCGAAGATCGGGTCGAAGCTCACAACAACTCAACGACCTTATCCGCGAAGAAGCAAAACACTAGAATAAACACCGGATGCACTATTTAATACTATGACAGAAGATCGGGCATGATGCATGCATGATGTATGGCATGGCACAACTGCGATGCAATTAGATCATATTAAGCGTAATCGGGGTCCCGACAATTAATTAATGGTTCAAGTTGTTTATCTACCCCGCAATTTAAATGTTGAATTAGCAAGACCAAACATGTCTTCGGTTCACTACACCAATTTAAATGAGGCCGATATGAGACTAGAGTTGCCCGCATATGGGCCCCATATTTAATTATGAGGTGAATCGGCGTAAGGCCCCCAACCCACAGACAAGTATGCATGCGAGTATGACAATTTTATATGCAACAAGTAATATATCATTTAATAAAATAAGGGTTCGGGTTTGGGTTCACACATCGGGGTTCGGAAGATCTTGGGGTTCCGGGGTTCGGGGTCCGGACTCAGGGTTCGACGGGGATCGATGAAGTTCGGACTCGCGATGGCGAACTTGAGTAGATCGGGTACCGGGGTCTTCGGATCTGGGAAGTAGATCTTGTCGCACGGGCGTCAATGCCTCCGGGAAGAAGGACTTGTCGTTCAGGGTCTCGGTGTCCGGGGTGAAGTACTTGGCGTCCTCGAGGAAGTACTTGTCGTATCCGTGTCGACGACCTTGGCGTCCGGGAAGAAGTACTTGTCGTAGCTGTGGTCTTCGGGTCAAAGAACTTGGCACGCCAGGGTTCGGTCCAATCTCGGCCATCGGATCCTTGAAGGAGGTCATGGCGTCCGTGTAGATTACCTTCGGTCATCGAATCCGTGTAGGCGCACTCGGGGTCTCGACGCCTAGGTTCCGTGAAGTTCTAGGATAAACTTGTCAATGGTCCTGCTTGTGCTTCCAGTTTGTCGATCTTGTCGCATGGCATTATTGTAACCACATTGTGAGCAACCACAGGAATATCCCTGTCCGTTTATTCGTCCAGTCATCTCCACCCCATCCCTCTTGTACGCCACTCTGAAACCTTCAAGAAGCCCAGTGAATAGCAATCCTCTGACCTCCCTTAATAAACTATCTGGCTTATACTTAGTTTCCGCCACTCGCACTGGCTGATACCTGGATCCCGCCACTTGCACTGGATGATGCTTCCTTCTCATCACTCGCTCTGGCCGGTACTTTGTTTTCTTCACTCGCGCTGGTCGATGCATCGTTTCCATGACTTGCACTTTAACATGAGTGGCTGTCGACAAGTCATTTTCCTTGGGTTGCTCACCACCTGTAATCCTTACCTCTACCACATCAGGCATCGCATGGTCACCACGGGCTGCATTCTCAATCTCCTCTGCAGCATCTATCAAACTCAGGCTATGGTGGAGTTGAGAAGGCCATTCAATGTCCTCCATGGGATCCGGCTCGGCAGCTGGATTATGTCCGCTCAGGTCGAGGAGTGACAAGATGGCCTTCTCCTCCTCGGTCGTCGTCTCCTGAGCCTCCTGCGCCGCGGCAGCCCAAGGGGCCTGCTCCATTGCCACGTCGCTGCTCTGAAGCACGTCCTCCTCCGTGCTCGTCGGGGCCGCAATAGGGGCGGCGGCGGCGGCGAGCACCGTCATCGGCACCCCGACGGTCATCTGGAAGGCCTCAGCGAAGAGATGCGCGGGCACGGTGGCGGAGCCGAGGAGGGGGGATCGAGAGGAGGGGATGAGGCGTGCTGCCAACAGGAACTCAAGGGGAAGGAAGGTGAAGCCGGCGGCGGTGGCTCTCTGGAAGGAGGCGAGAGGGGCGAGACGAGCGGGGGGAGAGGGAGGCGCGTCCTGCTCAGCAGCTTGGCGGCGGGAGGGGAGGTGAGCCCTGGCGACGAGGCCACATGGCGGCGGCGGAGGTTTGGGAAAGGGGAAGAGATGGGTCGGCCCGAGAACAGGACATGGGCGCGGGGTCAAGTGGCTCGGGTAGGGAGACGTGACGGGGTGGGTTGGTGTTGCGGGGGCGTGCGTGGCTTGTGTGTGTCCGCGCTGAGTGGTGTGTGGAGTGTTGTGTACGCCGGGTGTGGTGTGGGTAGTCGCGGCGGAGAGCAGGGAGGGTCTGGGGGCGGTTGGTTAGGGTTTAGGTGGGGCTAGGGTTTGATTTGGTCTAGATGGGTCGGGCCGGGACTGTCGGGTGGTAGGTGGTCTGGCCTACGGGCTGGGCTGCCTCCCCGGTGGTTTTATCAAATAGGTTTATTATTCTTATGTTTATTTATTTTAAATACTCTTTCGTAACTAGTTTTAGACAAGTTAAAAGATCCGAGCGGACGCAGGGTTTGATATTTGAAATAGAGAGGGGCTATTTGTAGAAAACAAAATAGGGCTTTTCGAAAATAGTTCTAGACAAATAGATGAATGCTGATGTCATGATGATGCAATGCACAAACTCAACGCGATTTTCTAGTAGTGGTTTTGCGGGATGCCACAATTCGACACCACTAACAATGGATCTCGCCCTCGAGATCCGCCTCATGGTACCGGAAAGAAGGTCGGTGATCTGCATCTTCTCGCTTTGTGTAGATCCTCGCGACACCACTAACAAGAGGTCGTTGTCCGTGATCGTCGAGAGGGCACTCCGGGAAACAAAAGGTCAAAGGTAGAGGTATCCACAAATTAAGCCACCTCTAGCTTCAATAGAAAGAGGGAACCGATGCATTCTCATCCACTTCAATGTACAAAAGCGAATAGAAGGGGTAGTCGGCATGGGGGCCAATCCATCACGCACCCAAACTATTACTCCACACAATCAGTGGAAAAGCTTGCAACCATTCTCAGAATCAGACTGAAGATCTCGACAAGCGAGGTTCGGAAACAAAGGAGGGATGCAGACTCTGCATCGGATCTGGCGTAGATGATGTCGTCGCGTCGGAAAACACCGGAAGGCACGAGAAGGAACAAAGAGAAGTCCACCAGACGAAGGATTCCTCGGATAGCAGGAAGACCAGATGTAGCAACACCGTTACCAAAGGAGGAAGCGAAACCCTGAAGGTACGACGGAACCCAACCACGAGAAAATCCTGGACTCGAAGAAAGAGAAGAGAGCGGATTCAAAATGCGTAGAGGTAAGAGGAGAATAGCAGATGGGTAAGGAGTAAAATCAGACCTAATCAGAACTATCCAACCGATTTTTCAAAAATAGTTTTGACACTCTACTTCGGCCGTTAGCTAGGTTATCCTACAGGCTGGACTTGTGGGGTATCGCAACTGCTGAGCTCTGATACCACTCTGTAACACCCTCAGAATCGGACCTATGCAAGTTTTAGCGCTTCCCGCCAAACCCGCATAGAAACGATTCAAAGGTGCCCACCAGGCACTTTCGTGCGGGTGGAAAACGAAGTAATAACATTACACAACAGTCCTCGATGGGACCCACAGCACAGATATATATAACAGCGACTCAATGAGTCAAGAATACAGATATAATATACAAAGATCCAAATCACCTTGAAAATGATAGAGCGTCCGACTACGGACAAGATGCAAATGGGGCTAAGAGCCCTGAAGAATAACCAATGGCGTCCATAACCCAGCCCAGGCCAAGCCAGAAGGGTAACCCTACTAACGACGTCGATCTCAAAACCTGCTTAAACAAAAGGGGTGCCGACAAAGGGCAAAGGAAAAAGAGGAGCGTCAGTACTGAGGCCAGTACACGGCGAGACTAGAATTCGGCGGTCCTCGCCTACATAGGTATGGTGGACTGAAGCGGCAGCGGCAGCATGCACTAAACAACCTACAGAGACTCGATACAGCTGGCGGCTATCAGAGAGGGATAAGAAAGACCTATTCGGAACCAACCTGAATCCAACACCAAACAAACCCATCCTGGTATTCCCCCTCGATACCAACCGAGAAAGTCAACCAAGGAACTCACCCAGTTGGCAGTTTTATTTATTCAGTTATCGTTGCATAATTACTAGTCAAATATAGATAGTTATCCTGATAAAATAAGCAGTGGGCACTTTTATTTAACCATTTCATTGTAGTTGCAACACTTACTAGTCAGACACAATTAGCATGAGATAACCCGAAAACCCAGCAGTTGTTGGTACTTTTATTTAGCCATTCCGTTGTAGTTGCAATACTTACTAGTCAGGTACGATCGTCGCAAGCGACAAACCAACAAGCAATTGTGGGCAGTTTTATGAAGCCATTCCATTATAGTGAAGCTGATTACTAGTCATTATAAAGTCAAATTTATAGCACTACTTTAGTTATAGTTATCTATGATCGAGATACTGTGCTCCAAGTCGTCCATAACCGCGGACACGGCTTTCAGAAAGTTTTAACCCGGCCGGGGTGCACAAATAGCAACACACACACGATCAACCTCGGAAAAACCAAATCAAAACCCAACGAGGCTTTCACGACAAAGCAATCACAGGATTCAGAAATATTTCAGGGGGCCACCCCTTGGAGTACACCCGCAACGAAGCTAGCTGACTCCGAGACGGACCCGAGGTTTGGGTGGACGGCTGTGAACGACTGGGAACCCAAAACTGGGCTTGTCGACACCGCGAAAACGTGTCCCGATCCTAAACAGTACAGTGTGCTCCTCGCACAATCGTAAATAAAGCAGTAAAGCATGGCATAAGTACAGGATCGTAAATAAAACCTCAAACTAGTTTGTGGCCCCAAGAAATAAGAATGAATCAAGCTCTGGCTCAGGGGGGCCCATAATTCCCCGTATGTGGATAGCGCGAATATTCAAGGAACAGGTATCAAGTACTCGGGGTCCTACGGGACACAAGTGGACGGTTAACAGCCAAATAACATCTATTGCCCACCTGTGCCTCTGCTTACTTACTTCAATTTTAGTTGTTAAACAGGAATTAAAGTGAATGATAAGTAAAACCATGATCATCTCCCACATCAAACATGTGGCAATACACCAACAGCTGTGGCACCTGACGACACGCAATAGCACTTGAGCAAGCGACTACGACGCGCAAGTCCAACTATCTACCAAACAACGGGTAATAGGAGGTGTCCAAGGCAATATAGGGCTGCAAGGGATATCACGGGTACGAAAACTAGAGCACCGCAACACAGATAGCAATAGATCAACAGGAGGGAATAAATACTATAAAAGTAAGATAGGTAGAAAGAGGGAGATGCTCGCCTGAAAACATTGTCGACGGTTCATCCGAAGATCGGGTCGAAGCTCACAACAACTCAACGACCTTATCCGCGAAGAAGCAAAACACTAGAATAAACACCGGATGCACTATTTAATACTATGACAGAAGATCGGGCATGATGCATGCATGATGTATGGCATGGCACAACTGCGATGCAATTAGATCATATTAAGCGTAACCGGGGTCCCGACAATTAATTAATGGTTCAAGTTGTTTATCTACCCCGCAATTTAAATGTTGAATTAGCAAGACCAAACATGTCTTCGGTTCGCTACACCAATTTAAATGAGGCCGATATGAGACTAGAGTTGCCCGCATATGGGCCCCATATTTAATTATGAGGTGAATCGGCGTAAGGCCCCCAACCCACAGACAAGTATGCATGCGAGTATGACAATTTTATATGCAACAAGTAATATATCATTTAATAAAATAAGGGTTCGGGTTTGGGTTCACACATCGGGGTTCGGAAGATCTTGGGGTTCCGGGGTTCGGGGTCCGGACTCAGGGTTCGACGGGGATCGATGAAGTTCGGACTCACGATGGCGAACTTGAGTAGATCGGGTACCGGGGTCTTCGGATCTGGGAAGTAGATCTTGTCGCACGGGCGTCAATGCCTCCGGGAAGAAGGACTTGTCGTTCAGGGTCTCGGTGTCCGGGGTGAAGTACTTGGCGTCCTCGAGGAAGTACTTGTCGTATCCGTGTCGACGACCTTGGCGTCCGGGAAGAAGTACTTGTCGCAGCTGTGGTCTTCGGGTCGAAGAACTTGGCACGCCAGGGTTCGGTCCAATCTCGGCCATCGGATCCTTGAAGGAGGTCATGGCGTCCGTGTAGATTACCTTCGGTCATCGAATCCGTGTAGGCGCACTCGGGGTCTCGACGCCTAGGTTCCGTGAAGTTCTAGGATAAACTTGTCAATGGTCCTGCTTGTGCTTCCAGTTTGTCGATCTTGTCGCATGGCATTATTGTAACCACATTGTGAGCAACCACAGGAATATCCCTGTCCGTTTATTCGTCCAGTCATCTCCACCCCATCCCTCTTGTACGCCACTCTGAAACCTTCAAGAAGCCCAGTGAATAGCAATCCTCTGACCTCCCTTAATAAACTATCTGGCTTATACTTAGTTTCCACCACTCGCACTGGCTGATACCTGGATCCCGCCACTTGCACTGGATGATGCTTCCTTCTCATCACTCGCTCTGGCCGGTACTTTGTTTTCTTCACTCGCGCTGGTCGATGCATCGTTTCCATGACTTGCACTTTAACATGAGTGGCTGTCGACAAGTCATTTTCCTTGGGTTGCTCACCACCTGTAATCCTTACCTCTACCACATCAGGCATCGCATGGTCACCACGGGCTGCATTCTCAATCTCCTCTGCAGCATCTATCAAACTCAGGCTATGGTGGAGTTGAGAAGGCCATTCAATGTCCTCCATGGGATCCGGCTCGGCAGCTGGATTATGTCCGCTCAGGTCGAGGAGTGACAAGATGGCCTTCTCCTCCTC
Organism: Avena sativa; assembly: GCA_916181665.1. NCBI lineage: Eukaryota > Viridiplantae > Streptophyta > Magnoliopsida > Poales > Poaceae > Avena > Avena sativa. The sequence goes on from OV702284.1 coordinate 20,572,114, forward strand.
GATCGTCGTCTCCTAAGCCTCTTGCGCCGCGGCAGCCCAAGGGGCCTGCTCCATTGCCACATCGCTGCTCTGAAGCACGTCCTCCTCCGTGCTCGTCGGGGCCGCAATAGGGGCGGCGGCGGCGGCGAGCACCGTCATCGGCACCCCGGCGGTCATCTGGAAGGCCTGAGCGAAGAGATGCGCGGGCACGGTGGCGGAGCCGAGGAGGGGGGATCGAGAGGAGGGGATGAGGCGCGCTGCCAACAGGAACTCAAGGGGAAGGAAGGTGAAGCCGGCGGCGGTGGCTCTCTGGAAGGAGGCGAGAGGGGCGAGACGAGCGGGGGGAGAGGGAGGCGCGGCCTGCTCAGCAGCTTGGCGGCGGGAGGGGAGGTGAGCCCTGGCGACGAGGCCACATGGCGGCGGCGGAGGTTGGGGAAAGGGGAAGAGACGGGTCGGCCCGAGAACAGGACAGGGGCGCGGGGTCGAGTGGCTCGGGTAGGGAGACGTGACGGGGTGGGTTGGTGTTGCGGGGGCGTGCGTGGCTTGTGTGTGTCCGCGCTGAGTGGTGTGTGGAGTGTTGTGTACGCCGGGTGTGGTGTGGGTAGTCGCGGCGGAGAGCAGGGAGGGTCTGGGGGCGGTTGGTTAGGGTTTAGGTGGGGCTAGGGTTTGATTTGGTCTAGATGGGTCGGGCCGGGACTGTCGGGTGGTAGGTGGTCTGGCCTACGGGCTGGGCTGACTCCCCGGTGGTTTTATCAAATAGGTTTATTATTCTTATGTTTATTTATTTTAAATACTCTTTCGTAACTAGTTTTAGACAAATTAAAAGATTCGAGCGGACGCAGGGTTTGATATTTGAAATAGACAGGGGCTATTTGTAGAAAACAAAATAGGGCTTTTCGAAAATAGTTCTAGACAAATAGATGAATGCTGATGTCATGATGATGCAATGCACAAAATCAACGCGATTTTCTAGTAGTGGTTTTGCGGGATGCCACATCTTGGGCCAGTCGGAAACGTCCTGCTGGGTATACCCCGGTAGGCGCATCCCCATCAGTAGTCCCCGAGGCCGTCGTCGATTAGGCGTAGGTGGCTGCTGGCAGTCGGAGTATACGGCTTCAGAGTAGACATCAAGTCGAATCGTCGGCGGGCTCCTGTATAAAGGAGAAAACTAATCATCCAAATCGCAGCTTTGGCGAGTCGAGTCTGCGCAACATTGTCGGGTCGGCGAGCCGAGTGGCCGAAGTTGGACCGTTAAACGTGGTAAAACTAGCCGTTGGGGTAATCCAACGGTAACTTTTGGCGTAATCACCGCGCAGTAACGGCTCCCTGATTTGGCGGGTAACAACCGCTATATAAGGGGAATGGCAGGCGATCAGAGAACCACCTTCTCGCCATTTCCTCCAACTGCGCGCACTTTCGCCTCCCTTCGCATCGCGATCCAGCCGACCAGAAATCCTCCGATCCCCCACAAATCTTTCCGCCATGGCCCTCTCCACCGAACCTTGGGGTAGATCTAAGTGCACGAGGGCGCAACTGGCTTCCTTTGAGGAGGCCGGGATCCTGCAAGCCGCCTGCTGGCGCATCCCCGTGGCCGGAGAGGTGACCCTGAGCCCGCGAGAGAGGGAATTCATCGGCTTTACCAGTCACCTAGAACGGGGGCTAGGGTTCCCCACGTCCCTGTTCTTCCGGCGCTTCTGCGCCTACTACGGGATCCAGCCATCGGATCTGGGTCCCCACAGCATCGAGCAGCTCGCCATCTTTGTGGCATTCTGTGAATGCTACTTGGGCTGCCGGCCCTACTTCCCTCTATGGCAAGATCTGTTCCACGGACGGATCAGCCACGAGGAGGCGGGCGGCCCAATGCTCACCGCGGGCGGCTTAACCTTCCAGCTGAAGTCGAAGGCTTCATTTTTCGACTTGATACTGCCCGCCAAGGCAGCGAGCGACTGGAAGAAGTCATGGTTCTATGTTGCCGAGGCGACCCCGGCGGGCGAGACGGCGATCCCGCGGTACTCCGCCAACCGGTCCGAGCCACGCCGTCTTCAAGTCGGCAAGCTCCCCAGCGACCAGCGGATGGTCGTTGACGAAATGCTCCAAACCATCCGCGGTTTGAAGAAGAAGGGCCTCCAGACGATCAACCTATACAACTGCTGGCTCGGGCGGCGGCTCGTCCCTCTGGCTCGACGCGACCACTATATGTACCAGTACACGGGTCGGGAAGACTCGACGAAGGCCTGCCTCGCCGAGTGGAAGCTCGAGGACTACATCCCAGCACTGAAGAAGATCACCCAGGCGGTGTACCTGGACGCACAAGATGGGGTCGCCCCCTACATCGCAAAGCGTCCAGCCCCAACGGTAATCACCTCGCTTCATTCGCAGTCGCAGTTTTTGCAGTCGCGGTAACTTTAATTTCATCTTGCGTTCATTGCAGCTTTTCCAAGTGGTGGAAGGATGGCTCCCGCCTTCGGACGACGAGAATTCGAACTCGTCCGTCTAGGATATGGGCGAGTCGCCTCCCGCCAAAGGCGATTCCGGGAGCGACGAGAATAATGACGACGACGAGTCCGAGGAGGAGTTCGCCCTGCTGGTTCGCAAGACCCGCGGGCAGCGACAGCGTGAGCTCGAGGCGAGTAAAATTCTCGAGCGTCACGATGACGACGACGAACTTCCGGAGACCACCTCGTGCCGCCAAGCTACTCCGTCGAAGAAGAAGAAGAAAGAGAAGGAGGCAAAGGCCCCTCCGAAGAAGAAGACGAAGCCGACGAGGCCGGCCTCGCCAGCGCACTCGGCGAGCGGCTCTGACGCCCCTAGCCCGGCCAAGGACGAGGCGCCGCCGACGAAGACCGTGCTGGACACGGCAGCCGTCGAGGTGCCACTGGCTTCGATGCCTCCGCCATTCGCCCCAGTCTCTGGGCTGGGGGACGCTCCGGCTGCAGCGGCTTCGCCTCGCAGGGAGGCTCCCGCCGAAGATGTCCCAGAGGCTCTGGTTGCGGCCTCGATGACGAAGAAGCCGTCCGTGTCTTGGGCACACGACGTCCTGGAGATGGGGCTTAGCCGCCGACTGGGCCCTGAACTGGAGAACCCGGCCGGCCTCCGCACGGGGCTACGCTTCATTCCCGTCGCCAAGTGAGTACACTCACCTTCTTTGTCTTCCATAGCAGCTTGGATTATCTTGCTTACATGATTGATGTACAGGACCGGAGTGAAGAGGATGGTCCACCCGACCGTGGCTAAGGTGCCATCCGCCATCAACGAGGAGGATCCTTCCCGTAAGAGGAAGGCGGACGAGGTCGTCGTCCCTACGGATGGTGGCAAAAAGGCCAAGGGCGATGACATCGTCACGATTTCTGATGACACGACGGTCGCGCCGACTGAGCCCGTAACCGAGGCGGCCGCGTCCACGAAGGAGGGCGCTCCCTCGCCTAGAGCGGCCGAGCCGACCTCCTTTGGGGCGGGTGCCTCCATCGCGACATTCCCGCGCTTCATGGCCAAAGCGGCCGTGGTGAGTGGAACTTCGCCCTCGAGCCGTACACCTGGAGTTGCCGATGCAGAAGTCGACCAGCGTCGTGGGTACACGCCAGCTCTCCTTGCGTCCGTGGACGCAATACAACTCCATGGCATGCTTGGCGCAGCTATCCAGGTATGTCCAGTCCCCGAGGATCAGGTCGGTGTTTTGCAGCGGTCTGATTCTTTAAGCGCCTTGTTATTATTTTTCGCATCCAGTCCCCGAGTGCGCACTCGCTGAATTTTAGCGGGTGGGCACTTAGAATTTCTTGATTGCTAGTCCCCGAGTGCGCACTCGCTGAATTTCAGCGGGTGGGCACTTAGGATTTCTTGATTGCCAGTCCCCGAGTGCGCACTCGCTGAATTTCAGCGGGTGGACACTTAGGATTTCGCTTCGGCTAACTCTTTGAATGATGTGCAGGGTCTGCAACGTGAATCAGCTGACCGATTGGCAGCGAAGCACCGCGCGGAGAAGGAATTGGCCACCATCCAGGAAGCGAATAAGGGGCTTCAGGCGGTTGCCGCGAAGGCGGAGGAAGCTCGCCAGGGGCTTGTCCCCGCGGGTGAATTAGCGACGGCGCAATCGGCTCTGAGCTCGGCTGAAAAGCGGATCGCCGATCTCGAGCGCGAGCTGCGAGAGGCGAAGGAGGAAGCGAGCTCGGCTGATGGGCTTGTTGCTGGGCTTCAGGACGACCATACTTCGCTTCAACGCTTCATCACGGATCTCGCCCGCCCGTTGATTGGTGGGTGCATCTGCCTCTGCTAGTAATGTGTGCTTTTTTTTGTGATGTCCGACGTACTCATTGTTGCCTTCTACTCGCAGGTCGCATCATTGATAGCACGGAAGAGGCGAGCTCATTCGACACGCGGCAGTGCGTGGCCACGCTCGTCGACTCGGCGATGTTGTCGGCGACATGCATCCGAGCCTACCTCCAGGAAATATCACCCACAGAGGTAATTCCCAGTGACCTCGTCGAGGTGTGGAAGTACTTGGAGAAGGCGCCCTCGGTCGTTGAATTCATGACGCGATCGGCATTTCGGCGCGGAGCAGCGACGACGCTTAGCCTTGGACTTGCTCACTTCCCGGAGGACTTCGACCTCGACGATGTGACGAGTGGCTACCCTTTGTTGACTGGCGCGGTGGAGCTTTCCGAGGTGCTCAAGTTGACGGACCGTGCCGCGATGTACTCCGAGCGTGTCTGGGCGATGGGCGACCTCCTTCCGTACCAGGAGACGGTCGTCGCGCCCAACGACCCCGAGCCACCGCACCGTGATTTCAAGGTCGAGCAGCCCTTCCACGCGGCGATGGCGGGTGAGCTGACGACGTACCTGTCAAACCCGTATACGCCGTTCATCCGCAATCGCCGGGGTGTTGGCGAGTCGTCGTCGAAGCCTGCAGAATAGGGTAGTTTGCCCTGTGGCGTTAGTAGCAGGTCTGCCGTACGGGCATATTTTGTAATTTGAGACAATGCGACATGCTATTGAATGAGACATCGTGTCTGTTTTGGGATTTGTCATATGTTTTGTGACTGAGTTTTGAACGAGTCCCCGAGCGCGTCCGGCCTTTTGTGGGGTTTACCTCGTGTGTGATATGTTTGTTGTTTTTGAATATTTTATTACTGTGAACTACTCGCCCGGACTCGAAGAGCCAGTCGCAGGGCGACTCCCTTGAACGCTCTGTACTTCACCATTTTCCCTTGCGCGAACGGGGTCGGGTGGCCGAGTCCCCGAGCGTGGTACTTGGTTGTTCTAGGCGCGACTCGAGGGTGGGTGAGGACTTGGCGCGTTAGTTTGGGTGCGTCACTCCTGCCTGGCCCGTTGGGTCAGTCGCGTGGCGAGTCCTGGGCATGCTCTCCTACTTGGCGTTTTTCCCGAGCCGCTCGTGATGAACTGGTCGTCAGTCCCCGAGCGTGGTACTTGGCCGTTCGAGTCGCTATGTCGAGGATGCGGAGGACCATGGTCGCTGTAAGAAGCGAAGGCAGTTGTCTTGGATCGTAGAGCCAGTCGGGCTGGGCGACTCCAATGGGGCTCCGGGTAGGCGTTTTTCATGGACGATGCAAGACCTAAGGTGACTCAGTGCTGCCGCACCGCACTACTTAGCCGTGCCGATCGCTGTACCAAAGGTTGACTTCTGCGGTTAGCTTGACGCTGTTATTACGAGTGCGAGTGGCACAAGACACGGAGAGTAGGCGCAATTTGCGGTAACCGATTCTTTTTATTTCATAGCGACTGGGGAGTACATATGTGGGGTTCTAGGAGTAGAACTTCCGTAGGAGGTTTACATTCCACGGTCGCTTGACGTCGAGTTCGCCGTCCCCGCGGACGTCGATGAGGTAGTAGGCGTCGTTGCCGAGTACTCGCCCGATGGCGAATGGCCCTTCCCACGGAGGGGAGAGCTTGTGCATGCCATTCTTGTCCTGGATGAGGCGCAACACCAGGTCGCCTTCTTGGAAGGTGCGAGTTTTCAACCGCCGGCTGTAGTAGCGGCGGAGTCCCTGCTGGTAGATGGCGGTGCGCGACCGAGCGAGGTCACGTGCCTCGTCGAGCTGATCGACTCCGTCTTGGCGGGCGAGTTCGTTTGCAGCCTCCGTGTAGTGGACGACCCGTGGCGAGTCGTGCTCGAGGTCGGTGGGCATGACTGCCTCGACACCGTATACCATGAAGAAGGGGGTGAATCCTGTCAACCTATTGACCGAGGTGCGAATCCCCCAGATGACAGAGGGCAGTTCCTCGACCCAGCACCCGGCGGTGCGCTCGAGTGGTACTTGGAGTCGCGGCTTCAGGCCGTGGAGGATGCTTTGGTTGGCCCGTTCCGCCTGGCCGTTGGATTCCGGGTGGGCGACCGACGCGAGGTCGAGCCGGATGTGGTGCTCTTCGCAGAATTCGGCCATGGATCCTTTGGCGAAGTTGGTGCCATTGTCCGTGATGATGTTGTTTGGGAACCCATAGCGACATATGAGCTCGCGTAGGAATTTAGTGGCGGTCTTCCCGTCGCATTTCCGAACTAGCTTGGCCTCCACCCACTTTGTGAATTTGTCGACCGCGACCAGCAGGTGGGTGTAGCCGGAGGGAGCCTTCTTGAAGGGGCCTACCATGTCCATGCCCCACACAGCGAATGGCCAGGTGATGGGGATTGTTTTGAGCGCAGAGCTCGGCACGTGCGTCTGGTTGGCGTACTTCTGGCACCCGGCACACCGCTGGACAATGTCGACAGCATCGGCGTGTGCGGTGGGCCAGTAAAAGCCATGCCGCATAGCCTTGGCGACCAGAGAGCGGGCGCCGGCGTGGTGACCGCAGTCACCGAAGTGGATATCGTGGAGGATCTTGCGTCCTTCGGCGGGTTGGACGCAGCGTTGGAACACGCCGGTGACACTGCGCTTGTGGAGCTCGCCGTCGATGATGGTGTAAGACTTGCATCGGCGGGTGATCATCCGAGCGTCCGTCTCGTCTGCCGGCAAGGTGCCGGCCTCCAGGTAGGCGATGTAGGGCTTGGTCCAGTCGTCTGGCTCGGTGACGAGTGCGACCAGGGCTGCCTCCGGCTGTAACGGGACTCCAATGTCGATCTCCCTCGGGGGAGAGACTGATGGTTTGGTTATTGTGTCGAGGAAGACGCCGGCGGGTGGTGCGAGTCGAGCCGACCCAATGCGAGAGAGGGCGTCTACTTCCTCGTTCTTCCGCCTGTCGATCCACTCGACGGAGTAGCCTATGAAGTGTCCGCCCAGCTTGTCCACTGCTTGGCGGTACGCCGCCATGGTGGGGGAGACGGCGTCGCAGGTGCCTGCGACTTTCCCCGCGACGAGGTCGGAGTCTCCGTAGCAGCGTAGGCGGTTGACATTCATCTCCTTGGCAGCTCGCATGCCGTGGAGCAAGGCCTCGTACTCGGCCATGTTATTGGTGCAGGGTGTAAAGTCGAGGCAGAGGATGTAGCGGAGCTTGTCGCCCTTCGGTGAAGTTAGCATGATCCCTGCGCCTGCGCCGTCCGCGTTCTTGGAGCCGTCGAAGTGCAGGCTCCAGTAATGGAGGTATGGCAGCTTCTCTGGCTGCTGGGCATCTTCCCAATCGGCGATGAAGTCCGCTAGGGCCTGCGACTTTATCGCTTTTCGTGGCTCGTATTTGATGTTGTGGACGCCGATCTCGACGGCCCACTTGGCGACCCGCCCGGTCGCCTCGCGGTTGCGGATGATGTCTTGCAGTGGTGCTGAGGAAACTACCGTGATCGGGTGCTCCTGGAAGTAGTGCGGCAGGCGCCGCTGAGCTCTGAAGACCGCGTATACCAGCTTTTGGTACTGCGGGTACCGCTGGCACAACTCGGTAAGGACCTCGCTGATGTAGTACACCGGTCGATGTACTGGGCGCTCCTTTCCTTCCTCCGATCGCTCGACGACCATGACGGCGCTGACGACGCGTTCGGAAGCCGCGACGTAAACCAGCATGGGTTCTTTGTCGGCGGGGGTGGCGAGTAGCGGTGCGGCGAGTAGCACCTTCTTGAGGTCGCGTAGCGCGTCATCCGCCTCCTTGTCCCACTGGAAGGTGGGGTTCTTTCGCATCAGGCGGTATAGGGGCATCGCCTTTTTGCCCAGGCGCGGGATGAAGCGACTGAGAGCCGCTACTCGCCCGACCAGTTTCTGGACGTCGTGCAGGCACTCGGGTTTGCCGAGCCAGGCGATCGTGTCGATTTTTGTGGGGTTCGCCTCGATCCCTCGCTTGGAGACGACGTACCCCAGTAGTTGTCCTACTGGTACACCGAAGGTACATTTGCCTGGGTTAAGCTTTATCTTGTATTTTCGCAGGTTGGCGAATGTTTCTGCCAGGTCGGCGAGTAGGTCACCCTGGCGAGCGGATTTTACGACCATGTCGTCGATGTAGACGTGGATGTTGCGGCCAATTTGGCTCGCGAGGCACTCTTGCATGCACCGCTGGTAGGTCGCCCCGGCGTTCTTGAGGCCGAAGGTCATGGCGGTGTAACAGAAGGCTCCGAATGGCGTGATGAACGCCGTATTCTCCTCGTCTTCGACGGCCATTTTGATCTGGTTGTACCCAGAGTAGGCGTCGAGGAAACATAGCGACTCGGAGCCCGCGGTGGAATCGATTATTTGGTCGATCCACGGGAGGACGAACTGCTCCTTTGGGCAGGCGCTGTTTAAGTTTGTGTAGTCGATACACATCCTCCAGGTTCCGTTCTTCTTCTCGACCAGGACTGGGTTTGCCAACCACTTGGAGTACTTGATTGGCCGGATGAAGCCTGCAGCGAGTAGACGCTGCACCTCCTTGGCGATTGCTTGGCGGCGCTCTTCATTGAAGGGCCGCAGCGACTGTTTGACGGGTCGCACTTTGGGGTCGGTGTTTAGCTTGTGCTCAGCGAGCTTCCTAGGGACACCAGGCATGTTAGAGGGCTTCCATGCGAAGATGTCCCTGTTCTCACGGAGGAACTCGATGAGCGCGCCTTCCTATGCTGGGCTCATGCCCGTCCCGATCGTCACCGTCTGGCTGGAGTCGCCTGGGACGAGCTCGACGGTGCGGGTGTGCGTCGTCGCCTCGAAGGTTGAGGTGTTTGCGCCCTCCGAGTTGGGCTTCTTGAGTATGGTGGGGTCATCGTTGTTGACCCCGCTCGCGTACTTGGCGAGTTCATCGGCGTGGTTGGTCTCCGCCGCGATGACGGCGTCGAGTTCGGCTCCTTTGGCCTCGCACTCGGCGGCCATGTCGGGGTCGCCGTTGATGGTGATGACGCCGCACGGCTCAGGGAGCTTCATCGCGTTGTACGCGTAGTGGGGCGCTGCCATGAACTTGGCGAATGCCTGGCGCCCCAGGACGCAGTGGTAGGGGCTGTCGAAGGGCACCAGCTCGAAGACGATCCGATCGGTGCAGAAGTTTGCTGGTGTGCCGAAGGTGACTGGCAGCGTGACCTTGCCGATCGGGTACGCCTTCCGACCGGGGACGATGCCATGGAACGTGGTGTGGGTCGTCTCGATCATCGACTGCGGGATCCGCAGCCGCCTGAAGGTGTCCAGGTACAGGATGTTGATGGAACTGCCGCCGTCCATCAACATCTTGGGGAGCCAGTAGTCGCCGACCTTAGGCTTGACTACCAGGGCGACTCGACCTGGGTACTCGATGCGTGGCGAGTGGTCTTGACGGCTCCAGGTGATGGGCTGCTCCGACCAGTTGAGGAACTGGGGAACGTCCATCTGGGCCACCGCGTTGACGGCGACGGCGCGGGCGATGACCTTCTTTTCGTGCTTCGTGTTGAAGCCTGTGAAGGTATGGAGCGATCCAGCCACTTTGCCGAATTTTCCGCCGTTTGGCGGGTCGTTGTCGGGGTCCTCCTGTGCTCGCCGTGCCTTCTCGATCTCCCTGAGAGTGTGGCAGTCGGCGGTTGTGTGCGTTGCGGGCTTCCCTTCCCTGCTGTGAAACGCACAAGGTTGGTTAAGGAGGGCCGCGGGGTCGAACCTTGGCTTGGCCTTGTAGTTGCCGCCGTCGCGGCGTTGTCCTCCGTCGCGGCGGAAGCTCTTGGGCTCGCGTTGTGCGTGCCCGGCGTTGGCGACGAAGTCGACTCACCCGTCACTGCGGCGCTTGCCGGTGAGGCGAGTGTTGCTGTAGCGTAGGTCGGACCGCCGTCCGCTGTCGTTGCCGCTCGTGCGACGTTGACCTCCTGACTCATCGTCAGTTTCCTGGTTTGGATCTTCCTCCGCGTACCGTTTGGCGATCTCGAGGAGGTCCGGGATGTTGTCGAGTGTGCGAGAGTGTCGCTTGAGCTTGGCGACCAGGGGCTCGTAGCGGCACGAGGTCTTGAAGCAGTGGATCGCGGTGTCGGGGTGGATGCCGACCGCGTTGTACCAGAGTTCTTGCCACCGTTGGACCCAGTTGCGGGTCGACTCGCGGGGTCCTTCGACGCATCGCTCCAGGTCCTCGATGGTGGTGGCGCGGGTGTAGGAGCACTCGAAGTGCCTGACGAAGGCGTGGCGCATCTCCTCCCAGGAGTTGATACTGTCCTAGGGGAGGGTGTTGATCCACTGCCTGCACGTCCCCTCCATCATCAGGGGGAGGTAACGGGCGGCTAGCAGGTCGGTGTGGCCTGCGATCCCCATCGCCATGAGGTATGTATCGAGCCAAACGGCGGGGTCGTACGAGGGGTCATACTTTTCTATCTCCTTCGGCGCTTTGAAGTTTGGCGGGTACTTCTCGCCTCGGATCATTGGTCTGAAGCACTTGGGGCCGAGTCGACTGAGCGACCCCATGGGCTCGCCGTCGTGGCGATTGGTCAGGGTGTGTCGCAGGTCATCGGGCTGGCGTGCGCGCCAGCTTTGGTTGTTGATGATGTGAGTGCGGGCGTCGATGGGTTGACCGTTGGCGGCGACGAAGTTGGTCGCTGGCCTGGGGTCGTTGGTGGAGAGTGCCGCGTTCGCGGGTCGGTGTTGGAGCTGCAGTGGCTCTGGTGGCGGGCAGTTGAGGGTGTTTGCTGCCACTGGGCGGCCGCTTGAGGCCGCTCTGCTTCCCGAAGAACGCGAGTATACTCGACCCTGCGAGTCGGCGCCCGTGTTTTGCTGCTCGACAGCCTTTGCGAGCAGGGCCCTGATGTACTGGATCTGTAGGGCGCCGTCGCCCGTGGCCGTGATGTTGTCGGCTGCTGCTCGGCCTGCCACGAGGTTGCCCATCGGGGTGGAGAATAGTGGGAGGCCATTTGCGTCTCGCTCCCGTGAGGAGACTACTATCCGCGGCTGGTCCCTGGGAGGTGTGCGGTTGGGTGGAGGTGGGGCGCCCATCGCCGTCGACCCTGGCGGGGGTCGGGCGCTTCCTCCTGGTGGCGCGTTCTCGCATATCGCGCGCTCGGCCACGCGTGCCGGGTCGTTTTCGTCGTCGAAGTTCAGGGCGCGCCCCTGAACGGTGGGATTCAGGCGCGACCTGATCCGCTGCTGATGGTAGCGCGATAGTTCCTACGCCGTCACCTGCTCGAGGCGAAATTTTTCGTGCTCGGCTTGTTCCTTGCGCACCGCCTCCGCCAGTTTCAGGCGGAGTTCCTCGACCTCCGTCGTCGTGGCGTTAGGAGGGATTGGGGTGGAGAAGGGGTCCTCCGGCGGCTCGGTGTCGGTCGCCATGTAGGTCGCGGCGTGGCGACCGGTTCCGTCGCGGAGGTCGGCGGAGTTTTCCGATCCGGAGTCGAATTCGAAGATCCCGAGGATGGAGGGGTCCTCGAAGTCTCCCACGTTGGAGACCTGGGTGATGGAGCCCGCGGGTGAAGCCGCGGTGATGGACCCGGCGAGTGACGCCGGGGTCGCCGAGTCGGCGTCGTCGTTGAGGGCCGCGTCTTCTGCGGCCGCTGAGTTTTCGGCCACGTCGCTGTGGGCCGAGTTGTACTCAGAGGCAAGGCGATGGATCGTGCGGATCTGGCTCTCGGAGAGCCGATCGCATGGTGGCGACTCGCGGATGCGAGCCGAGTCCTCCGAGATGATGACGTCGGTGAGGCCGACGAAGAGGCTGATCGTGCCGACCGGCAGGATCACACTGTGCGTGACGGGTCGCGCCGCCGGGACGTAGCTGCTCGGCAAGATTTGGAGAATCTCGCCGATCGCTATCATGCGGCCGGTGGCGACCGTCTCGTTGATGGGCAGATTGGATCTCGCCGCAGAACACCGGCCAGACCAGCCAGGCCCCACGGTGGGCGCCACTGTCGTGGGAATGGTCACGGCAGATGCTGCAATCGGCAGCGAGTAGTAGAACGAGGGGAAAGGGCGGCCAGCCATCTGCGGTGCGAGATGAGGGCGGAGACATAGGGTTTACCCAGGTTCGGCCCCCGGAGGGTAAAGACCTACTCCTGCTAGATTGTATTATGGAGGTGGTACAATGGGCGAGCTCGGCGGCTAGGCGCGAGTCGCTTGGGTGTATGATGGAACGTATCTCTACACGCCCTGTAGGGAGGTTTATATAGGCTCACCTCCCCTAGGGTTTACATATCTCAACCGAATCAGTTAAAGCTTCGGTACTCGTTTAACCTAATCCGACTGGGCCTATCTACTCGCCTGGGCCTTCAGCTTCCAGTCGCTTGGGTCCTCGCTGGGCTTTGATCCAGTCGCCGTCTTGCAGGCCCACTCGCCAGGTCTTGGGCCAGTCGGAAACGTCCTACTGGGTATACCCCGGTAGGCGCATCCCCATCATACATTGCACTCAAAGTTTGATTATGTGCCTTTTGATAGGCTTTATATGTTTGCGTTATGCTCTTAGTGCAAATCATTCAAGGGCAAGTCCCTGAGTTTCATTTTGCCGTGTCACCTTTCCTTGCCTTTGGCCCTTGTCTACCATTTTTCGGCGTTCGACATTAGGATCTCAAAGTACGAAGGATTTAGTTAGCGGATATGAAACTTGGATAACTTGGCCGAGATTACTCGACACATAGTATAACACAACCTGCAGAGAGTTAGGCACAAACTGAAGCCGACTCGCGTTTCTCCCTTGTACATATCCGACGTTCGTGTTTACCCGTCTTAGATCTTTTTATCTTGCTTGCCATGAAGCCGTGTTTTCGGACAACAGCATAGTCGAAGAGTTGATTTCTTCCGAGTAAACACTACTTGTTCTGAAATAAATTTCGGGTATCACGCCAGCCGACGTATAATAATTGAAATGGAAAGCCTAAGGGGTAGTCCCCGAGTCAGTTTTTTGAATCATACCATTTTATTATTAGCACATAGCCGACAAACACATCCGACATATGAGAGTTCGAGTGATACATGCATTGTTTCTCCTAAGTGTAGAAGGGACGAAGCAGCGCCACAATCCATGGCCTTTTGGTTTCATCTCCTGACATGTCCGCCTTGTTCTTTTGCGCTTCACGAGCGTCTATGAGATAATAGGAATCATTGTGTAATGCTTTGCTTACAATGAATGGACCTTCCCAAGGAGACGATAATTTATGCATTCCGGCTGTGCGCTGCACCAGCCTTAGCACCATATCTCCTTCTCGGAAAACACGAGGTTGCACTTTTCGGCTATGGTAGCGTCGGAGGTTTTGTTTGATATATAGCAGATCTGGAAAATGCCAGTTCCCTTGCTTCTTCGAGTAAATCTACTCCATCTTATCGGGCCTCTTTCACCTCGGCTTCCGAGTATTGCCTTATCCTTGTCGAGTCATATTCTATGTCGGCCGGCAAGACTACTTCAACCCCATATACAAGGAAAAATGGTGTATAACCAGTTGATCGATTCGGAGTCGTTCTTAAGCTCCACAGTACTGAGGGTAGTTCCTCTATCCAACAACCAGGTGATCTCTGGAGTGGTTCCATTAAGCGGGGTTTTATCCCGGACAGAACTAAGCCATTAGCCCGTTCAACTTGTCCATTTGATTCTGGATGGGCGACTGACGCTACGTCGAGTCTTATTCGGTGTTTCCCACAGAAGCGAGCAAAAGCCCCTTCGGCAAAGTGTGTGCCATTGTCAGTGATCACACTGTGTGGGTAGCCATATCTGAGGATAATATCCCTTAGGAATGTGACAACTGTTTTACCGTCCAATTTCTTGATTGGCTTCACTTCTATCCACTTGGTGAACTTATCGATCATGACCAAGATATGAGTCATGCCTCCCCTTGCTGGTTTGAATGGTCCTACCATATCCATGAACTACACTGCAAAAGGCCACGTGATTGGTATAGTCTTCAATTCTAACGCTAGCAAATGTGACTTGGACGCATAGTGTTGACAACCACTGCATTTTCCGACTAACTCTTGTGCTTGTGCCAATGCGCTTGGCCAGTAGAATCCATGTCGGAATTCCTTGGCTACCAATGCTCTTGATGATGCATGGTGCCCGCACTCTCCTTGATGGATATCCAATAAAATCTCCTGGCCTTTCTCTGAACTAATACAACGCTGTAGTACACTTGTCACACTTCGTTTGTATAGTTCCTTGTTGATTATGGTGTATGCTTTTGCCCTTTGTGATGTTTTCCTTGCCAACATTTCGTCACTTGGAAAGGTTCCATCCTTCAAATAACTGAATATTGGTTGTGCCCACGTTGGTATTAGTGGTTCCGGGTCTGCTTCAACATCAATGTCCATTGGTTCCACCGAGATATGTTCTGCCGACATAACATGAGGAGTCCCCGAGTGTGATTCGGCTACCCCAGAGGTGAACGGATCAGTCCCCGAGTGACTCGAACCTACCCCTGAGTCGATATCCATTGGTACTGCCTCTGATTCCTGACTCGCCGGGATGACCCTGATTGATTCGGACTCTGGTGACGGCTTGATCGATGGCTTCCTGAGATGCTCCAATGCTACCCCTGGTGGTATTGCTTGTCTATATGATTCTAGCTTGGATAACACATCTGCTGTCTCATTTTCTGCTCTAGGAATGTGATGAAATTCCCAACCGTCAAAATATCCCGAAATTTACTGCACGTGGAAGTGATATAATGCCATGTTTGCGTCCAATGCGTCCCAATGTCCAGACACTTGCTGAATCACCAAATCCGAATCGCCAAAACACATGATCCTTTTGATACCAATTTCCTTGGCTACTTTAATGCCATGGACGAGTGCTTCATACTCGGCAACGTTGTTAGAAGCAGCAAAATGAATCTGCAAGACATACCTCAGTTGATCCCTCTTTGGGGATGTGAGCACTATCCCGGCGCCCAGACCTATTCTCGTCTTGGACCCGTCAAAATGCATTTTCCAGTAATTTGGATCTGGCAGCGGTGGCTCGTACTGCATCTTCATCCATTCTACAAAGAAATATGCAACGGCTTGAGATTTTATTGCATCCCGCCTATCATATTGCAGAGTGTATGGTGCTAGTTCAATGGCCCATTTGGCTACTCAGCCGCTGGCATCTTTGCTGCCCAATATATCCGAGATAGGTGTTTCGCATATTACCCGGATTGGGTGTTCTTGAAAATAATTTTTTAGCTTCTTTGCTGCCATATATACCCCATATCTCATCTTCTGATAATGCGGGTAATTCTGTTTCGAGACAGAGAGCACTTCGCTCAAGTAATATACTGGTCTTTGGACTGATTTGCCCCATTCTTCACGTTCAACCACTATTACTGCACTTACAACTCTGTTGGTTGCGGCGACATAGAGCAGTATTAGCTCCTTGGACAGTGGTGACGCTAATATTGGTGTTGTTGCCAACATTTTCTTTAATTCATGGAAAGCGCTATCAGCTTGCTGTGTCCATGTGAATTTGTCTGATTTCTTCATCAGCTGATATAGTGGTAGGGCTTTTTCGCCTAGCCGGCTAACAAACCTGCTCAATGAAGCCAGGCATCCAGTAAACTTCAGGACATCATTGAGGGTTTTTGGCAATTCCATTCTTTCGATGGCCCTGATCTTTGTCGGGTTAGCTTTAATGCCTCAGTTGGATACCAGGAATCCGAGTAACTTGCCAGCCGGGACACCAAATGTACATTTTTCCGGGTTAAGTTTCATCCGGAATCTTCTCAAGTTTGCGAATGTTTGACGCAAGTCCTCGATTAGAGTATGACTTTGTTTGGTTTTTATTACCACGTCATCGACGTATACTTGAACATTTTTGTCCAATTGATCTTGCAAGCATTTTTGCATGCATCTTTGATAAGTTGCGCCTGCATTTCTTAATCCGAATGGCATGGTGCGATAGCAATAAGCCCCATACGGGGTGATAAAAGCTGTCTTTATTTGATCATTTGGATTCAGTGGAATCTGATGGGATCCTGAATATGCATCCACAAATGACAACAACTCACACCCAGCAGTAGAATCTATGACTTGATCGATTCGAGGCAGATGAAATGGATCTTTTGGACACGCCTTATTGAGGTTTGTGTAATCAATACACATGCGCCATACCACTGCCACGTTCGGGTCATCTTTCTTCTTCTCGACCAGGACTGGATTTGACAACTAGTCCGGGTGCAACACTTCCATGATGAATCCAGCAGCTAAAAGTCTTGCAATCTCAGCCGCTATTACTTTCCTCCTATCTTCGGCGAAGCGGCGGAGGGGTTGCTTCACCGGCCTTGCATCTGGTCTTACATGAAGAGAGTGCTCAGCCAGCTCCCTCGGAACTCCTTGCAGATCTTGAGTGGACCATGCAAAGATGTCCCGATTCTCACGGAGGAAGCTGGTGAGCTCGCTTTCCTATTTATATGTAAGGCCAGCCCCAATGGTTTCTGTGCGCTCTGGGAAAGTTTCATCCACCTGCACCTTCTTGGTTTCTTTGGTAGCTTGAAATAACACATTGCCATGCGGGTTGGTGAGTGCCGGCATGGACATTTGTGCTGCTTTGGCCAATGCTGCCACCTCCAACATCTGAATTTTCTCTTGTGCTATGACGAGTGACTCGGCCAGTGAAGATCCGGCTGAGGCATAAGCAATAGATCTTTTGTAATCTCCTTCAACTGTGATCACCCCACATGGGCCTGGCAGCTTCATCTTCAAGTAAGCAATGTGAGGAGTAGCCATGAACTTTGCCATAGCCGGTCTGCCGAGTAAGGCATGATATGAGCTGACCAAATCTACTACATTGAACTCTATGGCCTCAGTGCAACAATTTTCTCTGTTGTTGAATAAGACGTCGACCCAGATCTTGCCAATTGGCTCACAGGAAAATCCCGGCACAATCCCGTGGAAAGTGGTCTTAGTCGGCTCCAGCATGTTCATGGTAATGCCTAATTTGAGTATAGTATCCTTGTACATGATGTTGATGCTACTGCCATCATCGATTAACACCTTTGAAAATTTCACATTGATATCTAGGCCCATGAACGTTGGATCCAGAACCAGAGCGTATCCTCCTGGGGTTGGCATGATTCTGGGTGATCCTTTATACTCCAAGTTATCTCTTGCTCAGACCAATGCATGTACTTGGGAATTGCCGGCATTGTGGCATTCACTTCCATCATTCGTCGCTGCTGGCTCTTCTTGTCATTTGGCTCTGTGACAAAGACAACATAGCTCTGGTGATGTTCTCTGTACTCATTTCTGGTTCCGTGGCCGATATGAGAATCGTCACCTCTTGGATTGTGCACCTGGTGCACAACTTCTCTTCTTTCCTGATTCTGATATCTTGGCTGCCTGTTTTCATATCTGTTATCTTCTCCTACTGCTTGAGCATTTCCTCCTGTAAGTGGTGGAGGGGGAGGTGGTGGAAGCTGCTTATTTGGCGAGTCCACTCTGTCTCCTTTCTGAAACCAAGTGCATTGCCTTGTTGAGTGATTTGCCGGCTTACTCGGACTTGGCGTGTGAAACTTACACGGCTGATCCAGCATCATCTCATATGTGTATTTTTGTCGGTCTTGATACTGTTTCCTCTGATCGTACGGCCTTTTGCCGTCATTCTTTGGCACCCATTGTTGTTGACCATTTGTCCTTTGACGCTGACTGCTTCCAGCATCTGGATGATCCTGACTCACTGCTGCAACCTGAGCCGAACCATACCTGTAATCCGGTCTCTTGTCTCTTCTCTTGCTTCTGTATTCGGATATCTCCTGGGGCCTTTGCGACCCGGCAGCGTCATAGATCTGAGTCTCAGTCATCCCATCTGCTGACATGAGCAGCGGCTGAGTCGGATCTCCTAATGCGTACGAGTCGGCGATTCTTATCGTCTCTGCTAGGCTTGCCGGCATATCTCTTTGTAACCTTTGCCACAGCACACTCCCATGTTTACATCCTTGTTCAAACCATGTGATTGCTTGTGACTCGATTACACCTTCACAAGAGTTACACATCATACACCATCTTGTGAGGAACTCCGTGTCTGTCTCATTCGGTCTTTGCTTGCACATTTCTAGTTGCTGTGGGCGATTTGGCCTCTTGTACGTGCTCGTGAAATTGCTCACGAAGGCGTCATGAAAATCAATCCAATTGTTGATGATTCCGGGTGGCAAATTGTTTAACCATACCCGAGCTGGTCCTTCCAGCATCTGCGGTACGTAACGTACTGCCCATCTCAAGTTTCCCTGTGCGATCTTCACAGCGGTTCCATAATCTATGAGCCAATCCTCTGGCTGTGTGCTTCCATCATATGTTTTTGTTCCTCTGGCTAGCTGGAAATTCAGCATCGGTGGCTCCTTCATGATCCTTGGGCCAAAACATGGTGGACCCTGTGGACCTTGCGATTCAATTATCTCTGCCATTTTTATGCGGTCAAGCTTCAACCTGGCATCATCCGGCTGAAGGTTTCTACCTCCGTATCTCGCTCCCATTGCTTGATATGCATGATCCGGTAGCTCATACCTGTCATTTACCATAGCCGAGTAACCATCATTATACTTATTCGCGTTCGGGTCAGCTGGCTGTTGAACTGATTTTCCCACGCTCTGCTGTCTTCTTTCCGGCTGAGCTGGTGCGTTATTCGGAGCTGGATTTCCTCCTCCTGCCGAGTGAGTTGCGCGCCGAGTATGAGGCGCAAAATTTTGCCCTCCGTTGTCATTTTTCTGTCCAATTTTTTCCTGGTTTTCATTTTCCCGGGGATTATTTCTTTTTGCCCCTTGCGCATGCGCCGGGTTTCCTTGAACTACTGCCGGATCATAGGCGACCATCTGCTTGTTTCTTCCAGAATCCACACTTTTTTCTTTTCTCGGCCTGGGTGCCGCTCCTGGTGAGGATGCCATGTGCCCAGCCAATCTTGCCGGAACAGGAGTTGCTGAGTGAACCAGTTGTGATCTCCCTGCTATACCCGGATTTGCTCTGTAATATGCCTCATTTAGCATGCTGGCTGCTTTTACTAACTCATTGACCCATTCTTGCTGCCTTTTCTTTGCTTCCCCCTCCAAGTGGGGTAACTCTGCCATTGCTGCTTCTGCTGCTCGCAGAATAGCTGCCGCTATGTTGTACGTTGGGCGCATGGCTGTCTCATTGCTGTTCTTTGGTGTTATCTTTGATGTCGCATCTGCGAGCTCTTCGTTGAGGTTCCTTCCTCTCAATCTCGTCGCTTCAAGCCGGGTCTTTGCGCCCTTGACTCAATTTGCCGAGTTAAGCTCTCGGATAGTGATATCCACATCCTGCTGTAACTGTGCTAGCTCCTTTGCTTTTTCCAGGACTTTTATCCTGGTTTCTTCCAACTCGGCTTGCACACGCGTCGGGTCAGTCGCTTGTGCCACTGGCTCTGCCAACTTGTCTATTGCTTCCTGTAGCTCCTTAGCTCTTTTGCTCCTAGCTATGTTCTCTGGTTTCTCCAGCGGCGCCTTTGCTGTTCTTGCAGCCCTTGGCGTTTCCTCATGATTTCCTCCCTCTGTGTTTTCATTTACCACTGGAACTACTGTGGGAGCTATGGGGTTTGGGGCAGTCATCATTACCTCCATGGAGACGAGTTGGAGAGGTTTCTCAGCGACTGTTGCCGTTGGGGGATCCGGCGCCAGGACGACGTGCTCAGGATATGCGCGCTCCACGCGCACCGCGACGTAGACCTGGTGCTCACCGAATTTGATGAAGCGACCGCCCCTAGGGAACGGCTTGGTCCCGAAGCAGCCCGCGATGTCGCTGACAAAGTTGAGCGCTCCAAACCTCTGGATGAGGCCGGAGTAGACGCGCTCGCCAGTCTTGGCGATGATGTTGCCCGTCCGGATGAAGACTCCATCAAGCACCTGCTTCTGCCCCACGGTGGGCGCCAACTATCGTGGTGGTGGCACGGCAGATGCCATGGGTAGGCTTAAGTTGGGGGCCGAATGGGTGCTTGTGGTCACCGGGGAGGGAGTGCATGGTCGAGCCATGCACGAAGAACCAGAAGAACTCTCCACACTTGACAATTTGATTGATACCCGAAAGATTACAAGTGCTCCTTGAGTTGTATTGGCTTGAGTACGCAGCACCTGTTCTCTACTTGGTCCAACCCCCTTATACTGCCGCTATGCCCTCCCTTATATAGGCAGTGCTAGCTAGCTAATACCCCTTTGGGTTCTAGGGTTTACTGTTTGGGTCTTGGTCCCTACAATAAGGGCCGGGTTATGGGCTTGCCCTAAGCCCATAGGCCCGGTCCATAAATCTTGACAGCTAACGGTCTCCTGGTACGCTGCTTCTTGTTCTTTTTGGCGTCACGCAGTTACTTTGTACGTCAGCGCTTGCTTTGGGCGTCACCCGGCTCCTTTTGTGTCGCCCGGCGTCGCCCTTCTCTTTTGACCATGCCTTACCATGGTCCTTCCCGAACCTTACTCAGAAAGGTGCCACGCGTCCTTCCTGACTCGGCCCTTCCTCGGTTGACTCGGCTCGTTGGCACCTGCAAGGGTTACAACTTTGTCCTATACGGGCTGAGATAGTTTATATCTCGGCTTTCTTGCTTATCTTACCCGACCGTTCTTACCCAACCTGGTTCATTTTTCACTCGGAGCCAACCCAGCTGCGCTATGTTTCCCCTCTCATGACCCTACCGGGGGTTATCCCCCCGACAAAAGTTTTAACTCTCGCTGTAGCCCCCGAGCGTCTAGGTGGAGGATTTCCGGCTAGATGCTCCAAGCAGACTAAGCAACGTTTTAACTTTGTCCTTTTTTCCACAGAACAAGAATGCTCGGAGGGGCATGGCCAATGATAAGTATCAGAAGATGCGTGCAGATCTTGAAGCCGAAAAGGGTAAAACTGCCTTCTTGAAGGAACAGATCATCAAAAACAAGAGTCTGTTTTCTTTTTGCACATTCTGTCTTGATTTTGTGCCTACATTCTCTGAGTACTCACTGTGTACTTTGATTTCTCCGACTTTGCAGAACATGTTGCCAAGGCCAAGGACATTGTCGAGCAGTCCAAGCACATCCAGCAGCTGGACAGCGAGAACAAGATCCTTAAGGAGGAGAGGAAAGACATGCTGAAAATGCATGAGGATTCAATGAAAGCCCTGCAGGACTCTGCCACCGCGGAAATCAATCGCTTGAAGGAGGAGCTTGCGATCTTAGATCAGAAGCAAGCTGCCGATGAGCAGAATCAACGCCATAACGAGGCGTATAAGCTCCTCCAACAAGAGAAAGAATCCTTGGCGGACATCCTCTAGCAAGCTGAAGCCAGCATCTTCTGTAAGTTTTCTCCGTCTTGGATTTCTGTAGTCCGGATACTTTGAATTGTTGAACTCATGCGCTCCTTGCCGGAATTTTCAGATCCTATGGGTTTGACCCGTTCACCTTCTCCGGCCAAGGAATGCATGGTTCTTGCCGGCAACTTTATCAACACTGCCATCGCGCAAGCAAAAGAGATCGCCAAGCCCCTCCAAATCAACATTAAGGCATCAGACTCTATGGTGAAGTACTCGGAGATCTTGCGCCGAGCCCCCGAGTGTATCACAAGCTGGAAAGCTTCATGTGCACGGGCCGGTGCAAGGATGGCGCTATCAATGGTGAAGGCACACTATGAAGGTGCCGACATCGACACGGTAACCTCTGGCATTCTCGACGTGGATGACGATGGCAAGGCGATTAATCATGAATCCATCTTGTCGTCACTCGCGGGCTATGACACCAGAGTTGCCGAGTTAGTCGACGTCAACATCTTCGTGCCAAGGAATGTCATCGATGACGGCGACCAAAGCTCCTCCGAGTCTCTTCACACTGACGACTTCGAGGGTGGTTCTCCTGCTGCTGATGAAGCTGCTTCCAAGTCGCCTGCGCCAAAGGAATGAAAAACAACTTGTAATATTTGTTTCTCCTTTGGCATGTATGCGGAATTTTTTTTTATGTAACTTAAGGCAGAAAACAATGGTTGCTATTTCCTGCTACTCAACAACTAGTTTCCAGCATGTATATATTTTTTAAGCAAGTGCTGGCTTATCCATTACTTTGGTTCTTATGCTTGACCTTTTATGAGTCGGAAGACTCGTTGTCGGAACCATGCACTTAGGTGATGATGCCCAATGGCACCGTTAATAACCTGAGCACAAAATCGCCGACAATAAGTGCCAAAAGTCACTACTCCAGAATCCACATAAAACGACAAATAACATGTAGACCAGAAAACTTAAGCTAACGCCCGTAGGCAGAATTTTCACAAGTGCAATCGCAAAGCTTGTGCATAGAGGTTTTACATGATCCAAAAATGAACACTAAAGGAGGTAAAAGACTCAGAAATATGAGTGAACCAGAGAGCTTTATTTCATTGATCATATAAGAGGTACACAATTAGATAAAAAATGCTAAGTGTAAAAAGGACGTAGTTGTGCTATGTTCCATGGCCGATCAAGCTCCGGGTAGTCATCATCCGGGTCACGTCGCTTATGCTTATGATCCTCGTTGGGTCTATCCTTCAGTTCACGATTGTCAACGAGGTAGTAAGACCCATTGAGTAGTGCCTTGCTTATGATGAACGGTCCTTCCCATGACGGGTATAACTTGTGTGACTTCTTCTGCTTAAGTCGGAGCACCAAATCCCCCTCTTTAAACGAGCGATGCCGGACGCAGCGACTATGGTAGCTGCATAGCTTCTGCTAGTAGATGGCGGATCTTTGGCATGCCAAAACGCGTTCCTCCTCGATAAGGTCCACATCTAGGCGTCTGGATTCTTCAGCGTCATCTTCGTCGTAGGCGGCAAATCTTGGCGCATCGTGAAGTATGTCAGAAGGTAGGATGGATTCTGCTCCATATACCATGAAGTAAGGGGTGTAGCCTATGGATATGTTGGGTGTAGTTCATAAACTCCACAGCACAGATGGCAATTCTTCCACCCAGGCTCCAGCTACTCTATGTAGCGGTGCCTCAAGACGTGGCTTGATTCCCTGTAGAATTAATCCATTGGCTCGCTCAACTTGACCATTGGATTGTGGGTGTGCCACAGATGCAAGACCAAGTTGGATGCCTTTCTCTCAATAATAAGCATCCACTTCTCCGAGTGATAAATTGCTGCCGTTGTCGGTGATAATGCTATGTGGGAGACCAAATCTCACCACTAGATCCCGGACAAACCTGAGGGAAGTTGCCCCATCAAGCTTTCTAATGGGTTTCGCTTCTATCCATTTAGTGAATTTATCCACTGCTACAAGCAGATGTGTAAACCCACAAGGTGCCGTCTGTAACGGTCCCACCATGTCTACCCCCCAGACTACAAACGGCCAAGTTATTGGTATTGTTCGCAGTTCTTCAGCAGGAACATGTGGTTGTCGGGCATAATACTGGCATCCCATGCATTTCTCAACCAGCTTGTCGGCGTCCGCCTTCGCGGTCAGCCAATAGAATCCTTGCCAGAAGGCTTTTGCGACCAACTATCGAGGAGCGGCATGATGCCCGCAATCTCCGAGATGGATTTCGCCTAGGATTTCCATACCATCTAGCTGGGAAACACACTTTAGGTATACACTAGTAGTGCTCCTTTTGTAGAGCTGACCATTGATTATGGTATAACCCTTTGCTCGTCGTACTATTTGCCGTCTTTTGACTTTGTCGTCGGGCAATGTTCCGTGTTCGAGATATTCCATGAACGGTTTTGTCCAAGCCGGAGGGACCTTAGTCACCATGTTGACGAAAGAGTCAGCTCTATCCGGGTTGTCAATGTCGGCTCCCTTCACAGATGGTGTGCGCAGATGCTCTAGGAAAACTCCTGGTGGAATTCGCTTGCGTCCTGATCCAAGCTTAGACAACAGATCAGCCGCCTCGTTTTACTCCCTAGGTACATACTTGACTTCGTAGCCCAAGAAGCTCTTGGCTATCTCGTCCACTTCGTCTCGATATGCTGCCATCATAGGGTTCCGCACATTCCAGGTGCCAGCCACCTGCTGGGCAACCAAGTCGGAATCTCCACAGCAAACTATGCGCCTGATGCCAATATCCTTGGCTACACGTAGTCCGTGAATGAGTGCTTCATACTCCACCATGTTGTTTGTAGCCTCGAAGTGGATTTGCAGAACGTAGTGTAGCTTGTCTCCTGTTGGTGACTGTAGCAATACACTAGCCCCGAGCCGTTGAGCAGCTTTGATCCATCAAAGTGCATCACCCAGTACTCTGGTTCCAACAACGGAGTAGCATCTGGTATCTCCGTCCAATCTGCAACAAAATCCGCCAAGGCTTATGATTTGATAGCGTCGCGTCTCTTGTAGGTGATCTCGAATGCGGCAAGTTCAATGCCCACTTCGTGACCCTTCCCGTAGCCTCGCTGTTGTTGATAATGTCGGACATTGGAGTCTTGCTCACCACTGTGATTGGGTGCTCCTGAAAGTAATGCCTCAACTTCCGAGAAGCAAGGAATACTCCATAAGCTATCTTCTGGTAGTGCGGGTAACGCTGCTTGGACTCCGTCAAGACCTCGCTTACATAGTAAACTGGTCGTTGAACTCCGTGCTCATAGCCTGGTTCCTTCCGCTCTACCACGATGATGATGCTGATTACCCGGTTGGTTGCCGCCATGTAGATTAACAGGGGCTCTCCAGGCTCGGGTGCTACAAGGATGGGCGATGAGGAAAGAATCTCCTTGAGCTGCTTCAATGCTGCATCTGCTTCGTCTGTCCATGTGAATTTGTCCGCCTTCTTCAGCAACTTGTACATCGGCAGAGCCTTCTCTCCCAGTCGGATGACGAACCGACTAACTGCTGCAACACAACCTGTTAGTCGTTAAATGTCCTTTAGGCATGTCAGATGGTTTATGTTTAAGATGGCCTTGATTTTCTCCGGGTTGACCTCGATTCCGCGTTGGGAAACGATGAAACCCAACAGTTTGCCTACTGGAACCCCGAAGACGCACTTCTTAGGGTTAAGCATCATGTTGTCTTTCCGGAGATTATCAAAGGTTTCTTTTAAGTCAGAGATTAAGTCGTTTGATTTTTTCGACATCACCGCAATATCGTCCACATAGGCGTGAACATTCTGACCAATTTGGTCATGGAGGCAGCGTTGCATTGTTCGCTGGTACGTAGCACCTGCGTTTTTCAGCCCAAAGGGCATCGTAACATAGCAAAACGTGTTGTATGGCGTAGTGAACAAAGTGGCCAATTGGTCCGACTTCCTCATCTTGATCTGGTGGTATCCTGAGTATGCATCGAGAAAACACAAAAGCTTTGAGCCAACCGTCGAGTCAATGACTTGGTCAATGCGAGGCAAAGCAAACGGATCTTTGGGACATGCTTTGTTCAAGCCGGTGTAATCAACGCACATTATTAATTCATTGGTTCCCTTTTTGGGGACAAGTATAGGATTGGCCACCCATCGGGTGTGAAGGACTTCTCGGATAAATCCAGCTTTAAGTAACCTAGCTATCTCTTTGCCAATGGCGCGTCTCTTCTCATCTCCGAAGCGTCGTAGAGGTTGTTTCACTGGTTTGCATTTTGGATCGATGTTTCAGATGTGCTCGACAAGTTCCCTAGGTACACCTTTCATGTCGGCAGGTTGCCAGGCAAAGATGTCCCTATTCTCACGGAGGAACTCGACGAGCGCGCTTTCCTATTTGGGATCCAGGTTCGTCCCAATGGCGATAGTCTTGGAGGCATCGCCTACCACAAGTTCCACCGGCTTGGTCTCGATGGCGGCCTTGAACGCGGGAGCGGAGTCGGAGATCTGCTTCTTCGACGCGGGCATCTCTGAGTCATCGACCTTGCTCTGGATCTCCTTGAATTCTTTGCTATAGAGGACAGCTTCTGCAACGGCTGCTTCATTAATCTCATAGTCCCTTACCTTGGTAAAGCTTCCGGATACGGTGATGACACCGTTTGGTCCGGGTATCTTGAGTTTTTTGTAGACGAAGCATGGCTTGGCCATGAACGTGTGGAATATGTCGCGGCCAAATATGACGTGGTACACGCTTTTGAAGGGACCACCTCGAAGGTCATGCACTCTTGGCGGTAATTGTTAACATCACCAAAGGCAACCTGAACTGTAATGCACCCAAGGGATCGGGCCACCCGACCAGGGACTACGCCATGGAAGATGGTCTTGGTCCGCCTTATCTTTACCTCCATCAAGTTCATCTTCTGCAGTGTATCCAGGTACATGATGTTGATGCTGATTCCACTATCCACCATACACTTAGTGAACTCCACGCTGTCAATCAAAGGGTTGATGACCATGGCGTACTGGTTCTCCGTAGGTATAAGGTCTGGGTGGTCCGTCCTGTCCCAAGTTATTGGAACCTCCGACTAGCGCAGGTACTGGGGAACTGGGGGAGAGTGGCCATCAAGATCCTCATAGAGGTCTTCTGTTGACGGACGGTGGGGGTGCCAAGGAAAGTGTGGTAGACTGGAGCCTTTTTCGCAAAGGGGTTCTTGCCCTTGTCGTCGCTCTTGGCGGTGTGCTTGGGGTCAACGTCTTCGTCCATGTCACTTGAATCCTTGGACTCCTCCGCCTTCTTCTTCCTCTTGCCCTTGCCTCACGGTCTGTTCTTCCGACTTCGCTTGTAGCCGGACTTCGGGTCTTCCTTGACGTCGTTGACGAACTTGCAGTGTCGATTGGTATGGGTGGCTTTACCGTTGGCATCGAGGTGTACGAGGCACGGCATATCGCGGTACTCCTCGTAGGTTTGAGGAACGCGGAGCGGCGCCGAGGTGGTTTCATTTCCTCGTTGCTGCCCACGACCAGCTCCTCTTCCTCGGCCACGTTGTCTGCCTTTGCCTCGTCCTGCAAAAGTCATAGCGACCTTGTCTGTAGATTGCTTTTCTTCTGGAGCGGTTTTCCGCTTTGTACTGCTGTTCCTCCGAGCTTGAGTTGGAACGGCTGTTGCCCGCAAGGAGCCGCGAGCATCGTCGTCGGCAGCTGCGAACTCACTAGCCAACTGAATCATCTGGTTCAAGTCCAGCTGGTGATTGTCCTGCAAGCTCTTCAGCTTATGCCGGAGAAACGTGCCTCTTTCCAATCCGTCGATGAAGGCGGCCATGGCGGTCTGAGCGTGCACTCCTGCGCAGGAATTCTTCATGTCCAGCCAGCGAGAGAGGTAGGCGCAAGATGTCTCGTCTTTCTCTTGCACGCACCACTGTAGATCGCCAACAGTGCAGGGACGCTTGTATGTACCCTCAAAGTTCTTGGTGAACGCTTCTTGCATTTCCAACCAGTTGTAGATAGATTTCTCCGGCAAGTCGTCGATCCATTGACGGGCCGAGCCCACCAACATTAACGGGAGGTACTTGACGGCGACGTTGGGGTTGCCACCAGCAATCTCCACCGCGTTGTCGTAGTCCTGCAACCATGTGGCTGGCTTGGCGGTGCCGTCATAGGGCTTGATGGTCTTGTCAATCCGGAAACATTTGGGGTAAGTTGCGGACCGTATTGCAGGTCCAAAGCAACGTGGTCCCAGGTGTGGTCCTTCCCGGGCCTCGTGGATCTTACCGATCCGCGAACGTGCATCGTATGGCTCCGGGTTCTTCTTCTTCTCAACAGGGGTAGGGCTGTGTGAACGATGCGGGCCTCCTCCACCATGGTGACTGCTTGGTGGTGACGGAGGCGGAGGTGGCGGTGGGTTAGCCTTCTTGCTGTTACCCTCCTGCGACTCCTCACGCCTATCACGGTTGCTTGTCGGACGCGGAGGGTCATGGTGCGACCTGCTCCTGTGTCCTTGGTTGTGCTCTACGTCATGACGGGTCTGCTCTGTGTTGTCGCGGATGACGATGACACACTGCTTTTGTGGGGGCATATCCGTTTGATGGTGAGCCTTGTAATCGTCGCGATGTCTGGGAGATCGGGGCGGTGGCGACGGGCGACGAGGTCGAGCCTTTTCTCCGTGGTTGGAGGATATGGGGATGGCATCCTTCCTGTTGCGCGCATCCCTCTGTCTTCGTTCTGATGAACCCGTCCGGGACCCGACATCAAGAGGAGATCTGTCCCTTGGAGGTTTGTACTGACTAGACCGACAAAGCGCTGGATCGGACTCGGGCCTCTGAGAGGTGGCCTTTTCCTGCTGCTTCACCGTCTTGGACACTAGGTCATAGACCTGTTCCACTGCCTCGGGCGATCTATCCTGATCCAGAAGGGTCTTGGCGCCGGCGAGGTTAAGGAGTGGGGTGGGCATCACCTTCTTGCCTTCACTGTCAATGTATGGCTTGGCTTGTACCGGCTTCGAGGGATCCCATCCTAGGTTGCGCCGTACACCAGGATCGTTGATGATGCGAGCCAGAGCTTTCTTAGCCTTCTGCTGCTGCAGCAAAGTCTTGTACTCGGCCTCCATTGCTCTAGCCTTCTCTATAGATTTCTGCGCGTTGACCAGATCTCGATCTATCTTGGCGCCTTGCTCCGCGATGGCCTGCGCTTCCTCCAGCAGTTGCTGGCGTTTCTCGTTAAGATGGGTCACATTCCGGATATGAGCAACGGTCAGTGGCTCGACGAGGAGATTGTCGTACATCACTCTATCAGCTGGAGTAACTTGGGCTGCTGCAGACGTGGATGCTGGGGGCGGCAAGTTTGCGGTGTTGTTGTTGCTCGGGCCGGTACCGAGTTCGTGCGGCTGCTGCACTGGGTTAGGCGGAGGAGGCATGACCTTTGCGCGATCATCGTCAGCAGCAATAAGTGGCCCCTTCCCCTTGTCCAGAGCTGTAGGCGGAGCTTGTCCGGGTTGATCTTCTTCCATCGCCATCCCAATGGTGACGAACACCCCTCGAGATGCGATGGCGTTGTTGTCTTGCTCATCGCACGAGTACTCCTCCTCCATCTCCTGCATAGCGGAGTCTAGCTCTTCTGGACTGAAATCTATCTCCTCTGAATCTGCACTGAAATCAGCATAAAGTGCATCAATGACAGAGTCGAAGGGTGCTAGGACTTCCTCGATGACGGGCGGTGGAGGTGCAACGGCCGCGACAATGACTGGAGGTGGTGGTGCTGTTGCGGCGATGGCGGCCGGAGGCGGTGGTAGCAGTGGCTGAATCGGAGGTTCTCCGTCGATGAGTGCGAGTGCTTTCTAGGCCTCTGCGTCAGCCTCCGCGTAGTTGTTGACGGTGCTCACCATCTGTTCGAGGGTAAGGCGTCCTGTTGCCTGCTTCCACCTTAAAGAGTGTCGGAGAAGCGTGCCATGGTCCAATCCTTCCACGAAGTGATACAGAGCGTTATCATCGGGGTAGTGGGCCAGATCGGCTCGTATACGGAGCCACCTGGCCAGGTAATCGCGGGGTTTTTTGACTTCTCTCTGAACACAGCGTGCCAGATCGAAGATGGTGACCACACCGACGAACTTGGATCTTTGCTTTCCAGACGCACGGGCGAAGCCGGCGGATTTGCAGTGATCTTCCACCTTGATATCCTGCACAGGGGCGGTTTGGGTGGGCCTTGAATTTTTTCGATCTTTGCCGGCAAACTCCGAAGAGAGATCCGACATCGATCCTTCCGCGAACGTATCCTGCCCGTAGGCGGTCCGTGCGGGCCTTGATGCTTCTCCGACTCCCAGGGAACTAGTGCCCGAGTCGGTTTCGCCGATGAAGAGGTGGATGTCTCCGATAGGAACGATCGAACACCGCGTAGGGTTCGTTTTCGCCGGGATCTAGAACTCGTCGCGAGGGACGATCGGAACATTGTCGGAGAAGAGAACGCGGCCGATGGCTACGGTTTCGCCGATTCCCGCGAAGATCTTGGTCCTCGCCCGCTGAAGAGCCTGAAGCGCCTCTTGCCCCACGGTGGGCACCAACTGTCGTGGTATTGCCGACGAGTACGCCATGGAGGGGTCCTCATAGTGCTTGTTTAGAGACGTGGGGGAAGGCGGACGGTTGACGGGTACGAGGTAACACAGCTTACCCAGGTTCAGATCCCACGACGGTGGCGGAATCCTACTCCTGCTATAAATCACTATAAGGGCAATACGCCGAGTTACAGGGATTGGTTCGCTGCACGAGGTTGTGTGAAGTTTGTCTATGATCGTGCCCTAAAGGCTCCCATAGGCCCGACTTATATAGTCGCCAGGTCCTAGGGTTACAGGAAAAAGTCCTAGCCGGACAGGTTAAAGAGTCCTACACTGTCTATTATTAGTCTAGTGTATCTTTGCACTCCAAGGCTCTGGGTACGCTGGTGACTCCACCGTAGCCTTCCTTTATCCGGCATGGGCCTCCCTTCTAGATCCATCTAACTGGGCCGCCTAGCAGGCCATAGGCCACGCTACCAACTGTGGGCCACCCGGGTTAGCCGGATAAGAGACATGCTATAGGGATACCCATATAGCATATCCCCAACACTTTCCAAACTAGGATTTAACTTTTAAAACTAGGGTTTGACCCTTTCCTCCTAGTACTTGGCTGAGTTGCCATTGGGATTGGTGCGGCGAGCCCCTTAGGGCATGCCGCATCCCAAGTGCCCCTCCCGGGGTGGTGGACCTTCTAGAACATTCTAGAAGCTTCCGATCAAAACACCAAAAACATTTCTTAACCCTGGAAATTGACTTTCCTTATATGAATCTTATTCTCTGGACCATTCCGGATATCCTCGTGATGTCCTGGATCCAATCTGAGACTCCGAACAACATTTGGTCTCCAACTCACATTACATATCTACTTAAAAACATCGAATCCTTAAGTGTGTCTCCTCGCGGTTCGTGAACTATGCAGACATGATCGAGACACCTCTCCGATCAATAACCAATATAGGGATCTGGAAATCCATATAGCCCCCACATATTTCTATGATGACTTCGTGATCAAATGAACCATTTACATACGATATTGATTCCCTTTGTCTCATGATACTTTACTTTCTTTTTGAGAAAACACAAAAGCTTTGCGTTCATTATATTGCAAAGATAGAGTTTGTTACAACCCTTCGATGGGGTTTACAATCCAGGCACAAACGAAAATGTTTACAATCCCAAGTTGTCGAAAGAAGGACACCGAGCCCCTTGGCTCCTGCCAGCACCCAAGCTGAGGCCTCGTCTTTGACCTTGGCAATCAGAGGCAGGGAAAGCGGCTGGGCACGCTCAAAACTGCAGTAATTGCGGAGCTTCCAGAGCATCTAGGGCACCAGAAGGAAGACCGAGGCCAGTCCTTTATGCATTTGCTTGGGGGTTTGCCGCATCGCTGCCATCCACCAATCAAAGAGGGAGGGTTCGTCATGGGGTGGGGTGCATGGAAAGCACAGCCAAGCAAGGATCTCTTGTCATATCTGCTTGGAGAAGGGGCTGGAGATCATTAGGTGGTGCATTGTCGCCATGGCCTGATCGCAGAGCATGCACCTAGGGTGGTGCTGTAGCTGTCGCCTAGCGAGCCGCTCTGCCATCTAGCAGCGGTCCAGATTTTCCAACCAGTGAAAGAACTTGACGCGGTTAGGCACCCAGGTCTTCCAGATTAGCTTCCAAGTAGCACATCTAGTGGACCCTTGGAAAGCTGCCAGGTAAGACGAATTAGCCGTGTACTCGCCATCAGCTGCCAACGCCTGACCCATTTATCCTCGCCGGCGGTGAGCACCGTGGGCAGAATACGTTGCCAGAGTTGCAAGTATTCTCCCACCTCCTGGTACCACAGAACCCCCTGTATGTCTCGGTCCCATCCGTTTCTAGCGAGGCCGTCAGCAACCGTCCTCCTACTGTGCCTGCCCTTTGGGATGCAGCCATAGAGGGACGGTGTGATCTGACGGACAGAGTATCCATTGATCCAGCAGTCCTCCCAGAAGCGCGCGGTTAGGCCATTCCCAATCTCAATGTGGGTGGAGGCGAAGAATAGGTCTCGCTTAGAGCCGGTGAACTGCATGTCGAGGCTGCTCCAGGCTCGAGAGTTGTTAGTTTTGCCGAGCCAGAGCCAACGAAGACGCAGTGCGATACATGATAGCTGAAAGTCCTGAATCCCGAGGCCGCCTAGATTGGTAGGCCTACTGACAAGGCGCTAGTTGACATGGCAGTTGCCACCTTTGGCCTCCCTCTTCCCTTCCCAGAGGAAACCACGCTTGATCCTCTCCATCGCCCCGATGGTCTTGGTGGAGGGCAACAACACAAGCAACTGGTAAATGGGGATAGCACCGACGACAGACTTGATCAAGGCCAACCTACCCGGCTTCTGCATTAGGCGCGCTTTCCAAGTAGGTAATCTGGCGGCCATCTTCTCCACCAGGGACTCCATCTGCGCAGACGTGGGCTTGTGGATCGTGAGTGGAATTCCTAGGTAGGTAATAGGGAACTCGACAATGGGGCACCTGAGGGGCTGCAGCAGAGTAGCAAACTCGTTAGCCTCGCATCGGATCAACGTGGACGAGCTTTTGGTGTAGTTCACCTGGAGACCAGAGGCCTGGACGAAGAGCTACAGGATTGACTTTGTAGCCACGATATCTCCTATGCAGACGTGGCAGAACAGGATCACGTCATCTGCATAAAGCGAGACAGATGGGATCGTGCGCCTAGGGTGTAGCTGATGTAGGATCCCGAGGTCGATTACGCGCTTGAATATCTTGCCGAGGACGTCGACCGCGATGACAAAGAGCTAGGGAAACAATGGATCGCCCTGGCGTAGGCCCCGTCGATGCCAGATGGGCGGGCCAGGTTCCCCATTGATCAGCACCTTGGTGCTGGCCGAGGAGAACAGAATGGCCAGCCACCCAATGAAACGATCGCTGAAACCCATGTGTTGCAAAATCTCCAAGAGGAAAGGCCAAGAAAGGGAGTCGAAGGCGCGTGCTAGGTCCAGTTTGAGCAGTGCCTGTGGTGCTCCGAGATGGTGAAGCAAGTGTGCCGACTGTCAGACAAGGACAAAGTTATCGTGCAAGCTCCTCCCGAGGATGAAATCATTTTGAACCGGGCTGACCATCATGGTGAGCCTAGGGGCGAGGCGGAGCGATAGCATCTTGGCGAAGATCTTAGACACCAGGTGAATCAGGCTGATGGGTCGATAGTCGTTGAGCCATCTCGCCTCAGCGTGTTTGGGTAGAAGGGTCAAGAGTGCATGATTGAGTTTGGTGAACCCTCTACCACGAAGCTCGTAGAGTTGCTAAAAAACCGCGACAAAATCCTCTTTGACCATGCTCCAGCGGGCCCTAAAAAATTCAACAGTGAATCCATCCGGCCCAGGAGCCTTACACGCAGGCAGCCTCTTCATAGTGCTCCGAATCTCGTCAGCCTCGAAGGGGGCGTCCAGGCCGGAAAGGTCATCGGCCTGCTCGATGAACTGGGCCAGGTCCAGCGTGTGATCCTGATCCAAGTCAGTGCCCAGTAGCCCGTCATAATGTAGGAACGCGGCCTCAGCCATGTCCCCATGGTCCGTGAGTAATCTGTCGCCCACCCATAGGCCCTGGATGCGGTTCTTCTGTCTACGGTAAGAGCATTGGTGGTGGAAGAAAGACGTGTTGGTGTCGCCGTCCTTAAGAACCACAATGCAAGCCCGTTGGCGCGCGATGGTGCGCTCGAGCGAGGCGAGGCCCAGATAGGTCACTTTGATTCTCTTGTGAAGCCAATCCTCGCTGGCAGATAGGAGTCTATCCTCCTGGGCCTTGTCAAAGCGCAGCAAGAGCTCCCTGGAGATGGCCATCCTATGCCTCATGTTCCCAATAGACTTTGTACTCCAGCTTTTCAGTTTGCGAGCAGTAGCCTGAAGTCTGAGCATGAGCCGGGTGAAAGGGTCGCTGTCCTGGACAGACTGCCACGCTTCCAAGATGACCTCCTAGAAACCATCTTGCCGCGTCCAGTAATCCTTGAAGTGAAATCTTTTGTGCATCGGGGGGAGAGCAGTCCAGCAGTAGTGGACTATGATCTGAGACTACCGAAGCGAGGCAGCGCAGGTGGCACTCACCAACTTGTTCCTCCCAATAGGCGGTGCACAGGACGCGATCAAGCAGGACCAAAGTTGGCGGGGATTGCTTGTTCGACCAGGTATATCAGCGGCTGTTTAGGTAAACCTCCTTAAGCGCAAGGTCATTAGTTAGCCGCGGAATATGTTCATCATGCGGCGATTGATGTGACCGTTGTTTTTGTCTTCGTCATGCAGGATGAGGTTAAAGTCCCCACAGATGAGCCAGGGCTCGTCACAGGCATCCCGGATCTCGTGAAGCTCAGGAGGAATTCAATCTTGGTTGTGTCTTCCTGCGGCCCGTAGACCACCATGATCCACCAAGGGGTCGCGCCTTCTGCAGCGATCGCCGTGCGCGCGACATAGAAAACCTTAGCCGTGATCATATTGAAAGTGAATTCTGGTTCGGTAATGGTCAGGTCACGGCGCTTCCAAGCCAGCAGAATTCCCCCACGGGTGCCATCGGCCGTAAGGTAAACGTAGTCGTCAAAATCAGGGCTGAGCGTCTCAAGGACGATGCGGGAGTGGAGCAGTTCCATCTTAGTCTCCCGGAAGCAGACGATGGAGGCGATTGATGTGACTATTGTTTTTGTCTTCGTCATGCAGGATGAGGTTAAAGTCTCCACAGATGAGCCAGGGCTCCTCACAGGCAGCCCGGATCTCAGATCATAGTCCTCGTAGATCTCCACGAAGATATCGAAGGAGAAGATGATGCACGATTTTCGATGCAACCCCTCCCTCCCTCTCCTCCTAGCCTAGCCTAGCACCGCCGCCTCCTCCTGCCACCCGTGCTCACCGCCGGCTGCCCCCTCCCCCTTGCCCTGCCTCGCCACCGCCTCCACGCCATGTCGTCCTCCTCGAGCTCCACTGCGAGAAACCACCTCTCGGCCAACGAGTGCCGTTGGGATGAAGCGGGTAGGGAGACCTCCAGCGCATGCTTATACCACAATGTGGCGAGCGCCTCCCCCTCCGGGCCCCGTCATGGCCGTCACGACCTCCCCTGTGAGTGCTACGCGCAGCGCTGCTCCTGCGGGATGCGTCCCGGCCAAGACGCGGCTCGACCTCTGCTCAGAGATTCACCGAGTCGGCTCGCCCACCGCCTCGGTGGTGGATGCTGAGGCCTTCTAGCAGCCTAGATGCAAGAACCCCAGGAGATACGAGCGGCGCTAGGCACACTAGGCCTCCCCGCACCGTCATCCGAGCTCGCACAGCCTAGAGCGACACTGGTACGAGCAATGCCGGAACGCTGCGTAGGAGGAGGGCGCGGGGCTCTGCCATCGCTTCATGTTGCCTGGCCACATTGTCCATGAGTGCACGGGGACGGTGCGCAGCCGCCGCTACCTGTACCCCGGCCATGAGTCGTGGCAGTGCGACATGCGCGGCAACGAGCGTGGCGAGCTCAAGCGCTCCCCCTCCGCCGCGCACCCATAGCGGCCACTGCGACTTGCCCCCGTCCGCTGTCTCCCCTCTGCCAAAGCCGACGAGTGCTCCCGCCACCACCGTTGTGGCCTCGACAGGCGCTCGTGCTGCCTCGAAGCTGACGCCCGCGACCGGAGACGAGCGCTCTATGGCGCCTTTCTAGAGGCCAGCCCCGACGCCGCCCGCACTGCCGCACCCTGACCCCGCCGCTGTGTCGCCACCGCCGCCTCCAGGACCACCGCGTCTGATCATCTCCTGCATGGTGGAGATGGAAGAGGCGGAGGATGTCCTCAAGCTCGCCATGGTGGCTTCCATCACTGGTACCATGCCTAGGGTTTCCATCGGCGAGGTGGAGCGCCTCCTCTGCTCCAACTTCAGGCTTTACCTCAACGATTCCACGGTTCACCTGCACCACCAGGAAGATTTCTTGATCACCTTCCACTCCAAGACGACGTACGACTGAATTGCCAATGACCACTTCCTCAACGACACCAACTTTTGCCTGTCTGTGCGGCTGTGGTGTAAGCTGGCTCATGGCAAGCTAAACTAGATGGACTACCACATCGAGCTTGAGCTCCGGGGAATTCCGGCGCACGCCTGGCATGTCTCGACGGCGGAGCACCTGCTCGGTGAAAGTTTTTGGATTGAGCGCCTGCACCCTGGAACGCGCTCTCGGGAGGACCTCACCACGTTCCGCGTCTCCAGCCGAGCGCACGAACCCAAGGAGATCAAAGCCGAGGCTGTCCTGGAGATTGTCAAGCAGCTCCCTGTGCGCAACCCCTTTCTCCTTATGTGACCCGCATCCTCATGTACCACATCTCGATTCGGCTCATCAGCGCCGTCCTTGACGACGACGATGTGTCGAGCAGCGTTGGACTACACCGCAGTGGTGGTGGGGATGGTGCTAGGAGGGGCGGAAGCGATACCCTTGGCCTTGGCTTGGGCCACCAGCAACCCCGCCGTCATGGACGCAGGAGGCGTCGCCAGGACGAACCCCCGCCAGGCCGCGTGGACGGCATGGCAGTGGACTCCCTCGGGCGGGGGCGTTTTCATACTGGCCGTGCCGACGGGGTCACCTACGATGCCACCTGGTCCTCGCTTCGACGGCCTGCCGTGGCGGCGCTGCTCGCCGGAGCTCGCGCGGTGGCGCCATGGCAAGTTGGTAGGGCCCGCCACCATCACCGTAGATCGAGAAAGGCAAAAAGGGGCCCGACCCAGGCGCTTCCTGCCAAAATCTGGCGTGTGAAAGCGGTTGCCAACAAGTCGCCGACTCCACCTGACCCTGCCAT
This sequence comes from Avena sativa, assembly GCA_916181665.1. Lineage (NCBI taxonomy): Eukaryota > Viridiplantae > Streptophyta > Magnoliopsida > Poales > Poaceae > Avena > Avena sativa. Next base: position 20,608,839 of record OV702284.1, read on the forward strand.
GCAGCATGGACCGTCCAGTCCGGTCTCCCCACCAGCTGGGCCACCATATTTCGTCGTACCCCCTCCGTCCACTTGCGCGGCCCCGTTGGAATATTCAAACTCCATACCTCCTGTCGTATGCGCGGAACAGACGCGCCAGGACTCTAAAGATTTGCAGGAAAGTGGTTCTTTTCTGAGCGTGGACACCCCCAGATCGTGTGCCCCTCCCAATGGCACACACGAGGCCAATCATATGCCAGGACAGTTCGGTGTATCGGGATCTCCTACTGCTGACGGTACCCTATCCGTCCCCCAGGATGCGCTCGAGGACAACCGCTCCCTTGGCGCTAGCTTGGAGCATGCTCCCGCACCCGCGCCCCAGCTTTCCATCCTATAGCAGCCTCCGAGCCCATGCACACCGAGGCCCACGAGCGCCCCTGCGACACCCCCGTCCACGGTACGCGCCTTGCAAGCTACCTCGATACCTGCCAGGCCCTCCCGCACTTAGTTTGTGAGCGGCGTCAGGGTGCCCCAGCCCCCGTCATTGGACCTTGGACGGTGGGCTCCTTCCTGGCAGTGGCAACGAAGCAGATAAACCCCGTCCTCCCCACCCTAGGGAAGAAGCAGAGAAAGAGGCAGATTAACTTCACCCCTCGTTGCGGCTTCTCTATAGCGAAATCTGCTGCCCCCCACCACCGAGTGACATGCACAAGTTTAGCTCATGTGCACCCTATGGATCGTTGGCATGGATCAAGAGATCATGGAGGTGGAGATGAAGGCATTTGCTGATGTTTCCACAATGCCAATCTCCCTCCCCATTCTGGCTGCCATCGCCGCTCTGCTTGGGCACACGCTGCCTGACGAGCCGCTACGGGCGGATCCTGCTGTGGTCTAGCCGTGTGTCGTTCCCTCCCCTGACGAACTCATTTTTATGGATTATACAAAAATTTGTATTATCACCTGGAACGTGTGTGGTCTGAATTCCTGCACTCGTCGCATCGCTATCCGCTCGTCGGTTCACACCGTGGTCACGGTACTTTACTTATCCGAGGTTTGATCGTTGGTATCTCTATACCTAGTTTAACCTCGTTACTGATACATACTCTTTACTTGTTCTATGATATGACATCCCTTGTGACCTAGTCACAAGCTTGCAAGCCAATTGGATGACATTCCACCGAGAGGGCCCAGAGTATCTGTAACATCCCAGCATTAGAGCTTAGAAATAAGCTGAACTCAGATGTGTGCATTATATTCATGCATAGAAAATCCGAATAATTTTCGTGCTTTTGAACAAAACTTATCAAAGTGATTGAGGCTTCTCTCAACTTGATGGAATTGAAGTAGATGATCAAGTTGACTGCAATAAGTTTCAATATGATCTTTGCTAAAACCTTATTTTGGGTAAAGATGATTTGATCTAAGTGTAGATCAAATATAATAAAACTAAACCACAACACATTGCTTAATGATTAATATCAGATTCTTAAGAGATCATATCATAGTATTCATTACAACAACTCATAATACCAAGTTAAGTATATAACTCAAGTAACAAGAATTTAATAACTAAATCTTAACCTATCTTATTCTCATATATTCATACCATGAGCATCATGGTAACACATAAACTTAACTCTTTAGTTGTATTGAGTAGGAATAAAATCAAGTCAAGACCATCTCACTATATATATTTCTTTCTATATCAATTCCTATCATCTATATTGAACCATATTCTAATATCTGTTGAACATCAATGTTGAGTAATCAACTATTGATAAATCAATTCTTAGCCTATCAATTCTTGATCAATCAACTCTTGTTCTTATCATAGCATTCACTTTAAAGCCTTTAGATAAGGAAGTAAGAAGAGGTAAGTAGTTATGTTAGTTTTAGATATCATCTATAGTATGGGAGTGTTTGAAGAGAATCAAAGCAATATGATAATTGATGGAGTTAACTCACTCATGAATGGATACAAGAGTTATTTGAAATAAAGATATATCTGGTAACAAAGAAGATCATAAGGATGAATTTTGAAGATAGTTACCCAGGAGTAATCCTATTGGAACAAGTTGGCATAAACAGTGAATAATATCTCTTAGTCAAATGGAAATACTAAGAAGATAATTATAATACAACTGTAATGTTGTAATAATGAAGCCTTGATTAGCTGGACACCTAAACCATAAATGATCACAAAGGATTATAATGATCATACTTAAGTCATCGAGAGTGAATGATAATATGATGCTTAAGTGACATTGGTAGAGAGAACAAGATTGAACCCTAGGCTAGATATATTATCTAAAGATTTAGCATGGCAAGTCACATTAATATAATGTGAAGCTGGAGTAAGAGTTACTACGGTAACTAAAGTTATGATAGTAGAACCAAGCTCATACTAGAGAAACATTGAGTTATAGAAGTAATAATATTACTCTTAAAGAACAGTAAGCACTTGAGGAAACTAGAATTTGATATATAAATCTATTAGAGAAATATTAGTGTTGGATGATAAAGGAAGAGTATGAATGCAGTTAAAAGTAACTACTTATTGGATTGAAGGTTACCATTAGTAGTTTGATATAATCAAGTGTAGATATGAGAAGATTATGAAAAGCTTTAGTGACAAGCTTCTGAGATTTATAAGTAAGATTATTAAGTAATTCATTAAGAAAGAGAGTAATCAGTCAAGTGGAATTGGATTCATTAGAAGCATTCTAGAAGTGGGAGCTATCTCTATGAGGAGATCATGAAGAGCTTTAGTGTGAAGCTCATTGTATTTACAAATGGATTTAGGAGGAGAAATTATTAGTAAGAACATAAGTAGTAAATCTCATCATGTCAATACATGATGATATATGTGAAGTAGTAGTATATCTAGGAAAGGAATTCCTTAATCAAAAATCAAGAATTATGAAGTAGGGAAGATAGGAATTTTGGAGAAGTTAATAAACAAGATTATATCAATCCATATAAAAGTTCATGCCTATCTCATTCCTCTAAACCCTAATAGAAAACTCAGTACCTTGGAACTGCCAAGATCACATTAGAAAGAAATCTTCATATCTCACTCCAAGTTGAGATATCAACCATAATCATAAATTTAGAAGTAGTGTCCTTGAACCTTGATCTTTATCAATAACCACAAATCAGCATAAGAAGAATGAATCCTCTAAAACTCATGGTAAATACTTATAATTCAAAACCCTAGTTTCTATCTCAGTAATAATTATTCATATATGTAATGCCATAAACAAGGAAATTACAATCCTTATTCATCACCATAATTATCAATAGAGAAATATAAGCATAGTTGAGAAAAGGTTTTTAAATAAGAAACAAAATATTAAACCCTAAAATTATTGATGAGTTTTCTCATCAAAATCTCACAAATAAATAGAATCCCTACAAATACTAAGTAACAATCAAAATACCTTTATTACTTAGGGAAAATTTGATACTAATCTCACATATATATTTTTTATAATAATGAGAGAAATTCTCTAATCCATTGTTTTAACCACTCATTCCATATGAGCATGGAATAAGTGGGGATACAATATTATAAACCACCCTATACATTACTATATGATGAAATATATATAAACAAACCCTATGGCTATCATTAAACATTTTGAAACTTCATTACTCCAAATAAAAGTGAAAACAATGCTATAGAGAATTTTTAAGATCATAAACAAATCCTAAAAAACCTAAAACCCTAAGTGATAAATTATTGCAATCAATAAAATAATTTCCTATTAGTTTAAATTTATGGAATAAATCATGAAAGATACCAACACCACATAATTCCCAAGATTCTTTCAGTATTTAATGTGTTCCATAAAATTCTGGATACTTAAATCCTTATGAAGATTCATATTTAAAAAGTGTTACTAAAATAGAAAATAGGAAGAAAAAAGATCTGGCCCAAGCCAGTAGGCTGGCCTAGATTTTATCCTCTCCTATCTACCGCCAGGTGCACCTAGCAGCAGCCCATTATCGGCCCAGTGAGGCAGTGAGGCGTCTCCCTCTCTGGCTGACTGGTGGGACCAGGGGAGGGACCGCGGGTTGAGAGTGAATATGCGCTAGGGGTTTTCCGCAAAATGTGTGTCGCCGTCTTCCTCTTGAAGTCACAAGCAGCTGCCTGTATGCATTGCTGCCATCCGCCGCCGTGCCGTGATGTCCACCTCCGTCCAGATTCATGTCGCCGCTTATCCTCGTCTCTAAAACCTCAGCGCCGCTGTCAAAGAACCCTAGACCTCAATTCCCCTTCTTCCTCTCGAATTTTCCCTTCTGGCCGAAACCCTAGCTCGCCGAAGTTCCAAAGAAATCATCGTTCCAGAGCTGCCCTTGCTTGCCTGATACCACTCTGGTGACCGTCGTGATCTTCTCGTCCGATTGCCCCTTCTCATGGAAGCTATAAAAGCTCCAGATGCATAGATTGATACTTCCTACCTGAAGTCTGGCCATCGCGGTCCCCATCGATTCTGTCCATGATCCGCTTCACTGACCGCATCATCGCATTCCTGTTGAGCCACTGGTTCTTCTAGTACCTTTCATTCTCTTTCTTTCCCTAGTTTGCTCCCGCCACGAGCACCCGACACCGCCGCCGTTGTCCGCCGTCGTTGACCATCTTCCCGGCTGGGATAGAACCTGAGAGCTGGTTGGTTTCTGCAGAGAATGCTGCAATGGCAGCACTGGCAGAGGCCCACTGAACATGTTTTCTACAAGAGATATGGATCGAACACTCGCCCTGTTCCGTATCCAATCTGGAATATGACCCGAAAGTCCTTTAATGAAAAATGTGGCAATAGCTTCTAAATCTGCAAGTTCTTCAGGGCAACCATTAGCTAGCGGCTCTGCCACTACTATGCTAAGTGTGCTCGCCCGCGTCCAACGCAACCATCCCCGCGATCCCGCACATACCTATCGACGAATCGAACCCCAATCTGGAGAATCAATCTTGGATGACGTCAGCGTGACACCACCATTGCGTCACCCTAGCCCAGTCAACGAAATTTGACTTGGTCCACTACCCATGTGGCATATGACATGGACAGTGACCTAGTAGTCTGTGACCTGGGCTAGGTCTAGTCGTGGTATAAAAAGTATTTTCAAGTTTAACATTTAATTATAAATTAAATAAATCTAATAAAATCAATAACTTTTATTTTATAATTCAAAAATATATGTTTAATATATGAAAAATTACAGAAAAATAAAATCTAGTGATTTCTATTTTCGTGCCCTTGGTTCATTAGTTGTACTCAGTTTTCCCCAGCCGCTTAACTTTTCCTCACTTTTCCCCTCGCCATGTTAAGAAACCCTCGCGGGTGCTCGCGGGCGCTCGAACGGAGGGATGTCGTCAGGTCAAAGGCTTGACCGTTACATGCTGACTGGTGGTATCGCGTTGGGACGGGTCGGGCATTACGTTACGAGGCCTCGATCGTTACATGCCTAATGGGTGGGGCCATGTGTGGGACAGGTCCTGCATACGCGGTGAAGGGTGGGGCCGCGTTGGGAAGGGTCTTGCATACGTGGTGAAGGGTGGGGCCGTATGGAGACACGTAGGACCGGCCATTCTCGCTCACCCAAAGCATTCGCCACCCCCGAGCCTAGAACAGCTCCCACACCGCCCCTCCACTGCCCCGCCGTCGTGCCCTCCTACCTTATGTCGTCCTCGGCCCTAGAGCCGCCCCTCCCCTAGCTGCGGAGCCCACTCCACCTCCAGCTCCGCTCCCACCCCCGCTAGATCTACCCCTTTCGCGGAACAGTATGCAACGCCAAATGGTGCACCGTCCATCCGCGTCGAGCAAGGAGAAGGTTGAGTGGAATCGCAGGGATCTAATGCATGGATTCTATCAGGGTAAGCATCGTTTCCTTTTTGTGGGTTGATTATTGGCAGTATTTGAGCGCGAATCACTGGTGCTCAACTAACTGCCTTGCTTTTGAATAGGATTGATCCAGTGCTGGCATTTCGGCTGGCGATTAGACTGGATACTAGCATAATTCGTGGTTGTCATAATATATCTCTCTGGATTTTACTTTTGAACGGTGGTTGTAACCTCCATAACTCGCAGAGATTTGATAGATAAAATCTACTGTAAATTCCCCTGGAGCAGTGGCAATTCAGTTGATTTACAATATTTCAACATTAGCGAGCAAAGATTGCTCCCACTAACTAGCGAAGATGATATGGTAATGCTTTTCTCTTTGAATGCTGCTGAACGTTTTGGTCGAATCTGTCTCCATGTGCAATCTAAAGTTGAGCACATGGGAAAGATTGTTAGATCACCATATGGTGGTCACGCATCATCAGGTGGTCGGGCATCATGTGTCTCTGCTAATAGTGTGCGCCCCGACGATCCTTGTAGGTCCACAGCAGTACCATCTGTTCGCACTGCGAGTGTAAGCCAAACCGCTCGTGTGGCTGATGTGGAGGACGAGGCAGATCCTGATGACGGAGTGCCTCCACTAGATGATGAGGATGAGTTGATGTTTCCTGAATTTGTAGATACATTCAGTAAACAGGCACTAGAGGATCAATACACGCATGAAATTTCCCAGGGTGCCAGATTTGATGACACTGATGATAAAGACAATGAGGAAAACAATGACAGCCTTGTTTTATCCGAGTACAGTGGTGAGGACTTACCAGTAATTGAGTAGGATAGGGACGATCCTAAGATTTCAGAAGGCATCGTATTTGAAACGATGCGAGACTGTCGTAATGCCCTTACTACATATTGTATTCGCACCAATAATGATTATGATGTTATTAAGAGTGACCAGTAAGGTTCACAGTGAAGTGCCCATAAAAGAGGTGTAGGTGGAGGATGCATGCATCCACTATGCTCAGGAGCAGTTTGGTTCAGGTATTACAACCACTTGTGTATTTTAGATCACTGTGTAGAGTTTGTTAGCTGTACCTGACATTTTAATTATGTTTTAGATAAAATTAACCGGTTCGAACATACTTGTCCACCTCAAGGGGGACAGCCAAAGGACAAAACAAAACTAGCAAAGACTAGGTGGTTGGCTGTCACATCCCAAAATTTTCCAAATTTTGAAATGTGAAAAAGAAACTTTTTGTTTCCAAATGGGAACATCAAAACCCATCTTGAACAAACTTTGAATGAAAAGGGAATCAAACAAAATTTCAATCAAGTGAAGTGCATTCATCAATAATGTATCTTGAAATTTAAACACTTGGAAAAGTTAAACCAAAACCCTAAAACCCTAATGAAATAATTCATTTCCAAGATCTCTCTAAGACTATGGATTTGATCCATATAAAAATTTGTCAACAAATCATTTTAAAATGATCAAGAATGATAAATAAAAAAATATTATAAAACCATAGAAATTGGCTTCATTTAAATTGGAGCTATGGATAAAAACTTATGAATATAATAAAATAAGAGGAATTAAATTCCAAAGCCAATAAATCTCCTAGCTAACATCCATACCAAATCATGAGCAAAGTAATCCTAAAAGAATTTCAAAAGATAAACAAATATTAAATAAAATTATACAAATTGGAATCACTAATTTTGGATCTATAAATAAAAAGATATGGATTTTATAAGGCAAAGGAAGAAATAAATAAATAAATAAATAAATAAGGAATATTTAAAATGCAACTTAAATCTTGGCCAAACAAATGAAATGAAAGATTATTGATTAATAAAAGGAGTAAAGGATTATTTAAATAAAATCATAAGGATTGATTAATATCCAATTTTATTTAAATAAAGACAATTCCTAATTTAAAATGATCATTAAATCATATTGAAGTATTTTAAATAATAATTCAAAGTAAATTATTTTCACAATTAAATAAATAAAACCTACTGAAAAAGGTTTTGTAAAAAAATGGAATTCAAATAGAGTTTAAAACCATACCTAAACCCTATTTAAAATAAAGACAAATGTCTATTTAAATAAATAATAAACCATGAAGGAATAAATTAATTATCCTAAAATGGACTTTAAAACACATTTAAAACAGTATTAAAAGCTTGCTGAAAGTTTGGTAGAGGTTTGAATCCAAATAGTGTTTGAATTATTTGAACAAAAATCAAAACAGGAAAATAGAAAAGGAAAAAGAAAAAGATTCAGTATAAAAAAAGGAAACAAACCTAGCCCAGAAACAAGGCCCAGTCCAGCCCAACTCGCATCCCACCTTCCCCTCTCCCCCGAAACATTTTTTTACTCGCATCCGCACCCGCACGGTCACTGAACAGAAGACCCCACGCGCACCTCCTCTCTGTCGCTGACCAACGGACCCCACCTGCCCTGTCATCATCGTCTACCCCGCGACGATCATTCCCCCTCGTGCCTCGCCATTTTATGCCATTGGTTGAGTTGATCAATTCGCATTGATGCTGCAGCGATTACGCCCTGCAACCGTACCCGCTTAAACGCCCCTCTCCCCTCTCTCTTTCCCCCCACTCTCCACACCCTCTCTTCCCCAGGGCTGTTCTAAATTTGAACCACACTGCGCTTCCCCCGACGAGCTCCTCCGGCCAAATCCCGGAAACTCCGGCCACCTCCCACTCCATGGCACCCACTATCTTATTCCCCATCGTCAGGCACACCTGCCCATAGCCCCAGCTCGCCCGCGCGAGCTAGAAGCTCGGCTTTGTCATCACCCGAGTGCCACCGAGAACTGCCCCAACTCTGGCGACCCTTCCCCGGTAACTCCGACCTCGCCCCTCCCTTTCGATGATGCTCACATGTTCGCCACACTCGTGCGCATCTAACGCATCCTCTGGCTGGCCATTTCATGCCTTGTAGCATCGGCAACAACCACACTTGAGCGTGCCCAATGCCGACACCAACTCCGACGAGCAATCGCCACTATTCCGAGCACCCCTCGACGAACGGCAACCACCTTGAGCTTCTACTCATCGCGACGAGTTCGATAATGGTCTTCTCCCTCTCCCGCGCTTCCTGGTTCATCGGCAACATCACCGCCTAAGGCGCGCCGTCGTCTGCCGTCGCGAGCGCCGCTAGTCCATGGTCAGGTTGCTGTGGTCCGTTGGATCTTGATCGAAGGAGTAGGATTAGAACTTAACCGAAGGGGTAAGATTTCATCTGAGCTGCACAGATCTCTTTAGATCCAACGGCTGTAGCTGTGCAATCCGCGCGAACCGTTATCGGCCAGTAGAAATGTGACGCGTGTCCAGTGATGTGTTTTAAAAACAGAAACTTATCTATTAGATGTTTGAATTTGTAAAATTCATAACTTTAAATCTACACATCCAAGGTTTGCAAATTTCATATTATTGGAATCAGGAAAACAAAACCTTTCCAACCATGCCTTTTGTTTAGTGTTTTGCCTCTATAAAATTAGTTGTTTTTGCAGAAACTTATTTAGGCATATTTTGAATATAAAAATTATTCTAGAAATGGTTTTTGAGTAAAATCTTTTGTAAATGGATTGTTTTGAACCTACTGACCATAAAAACCAACTTTTAGGCTTAAAAGTATATTTTGTGATACTAAGGAATAAATCTTTGGATAAAAGCATTTCTAGTTAAATAAAAATGTTGTGTATGGTTTAAAAATGCTTTTTGAGTAAAACCTTTGGAAAATGATTTGTTTTAAACTCTCTAACCTTAAACACCAAGTTTTAGGATTTAAAAATATATTTGGCAAACACTAGAAATTATTACTTTGATTTAAATCACTTCTAGCAAACAAAATGATTTAAATGGCCCATTTTTACTAACTTGGTTTCAAATGATTTTGCCACATTTATAAATGACCAATAGGAGTTTTAAAATGATTATATCCTATTAGAAACCACTTTTCCAAATAAAACAATCTTTTGCATGCATTGCTTTGTTTTTATTATCTTATGTGGTGAATTGTTTGAATGTTAGTTTGAATATTGCTTGCTTGATTGAATTGTAGTGAAATGTGAAGAGTGTGATTATTGCAAGATCAAGGAGTGAACCAATATTCTCTACTAATAAGGCAAGTGGCACTATCCTCCGTGTCCTACTATTTTCATTACACTTAGTGGAATTTTTGTAGTATGCATGATAGGGATACTATGTTACTATGCTATGATATGTCCTATTAGGACATCCTTTATATATTCCTTAGTGGAAACAACATAGTTGTAGTATGCTTAGCCTTTCTATAGACTTGGGGTGGAATACCATGTTATGATTATATGAAGTGTTGGAAAAATATATGTTTTATATAATAAAACAAGTACTCAATGAACCACCTGGGTGAAATGTGGATACTCAGTTTTTGGACAAGGTGGAAACAAAGGGAATCATGTTTATATGGCTATATTTTTGTATGTGCACTAGAAGAAAACCACCCAGGGACTTAGAGATTGAACATGTTTCTCGTACAGTGGCTTCCGTGTACAACCACATGCTAAATGGGCCCTGGCTTAGTCAAGTACATAGTGGAAGACCCTTGCATTGGCACCTACTCAGGTTAACCGGATTCATGTTTTGGAAATATATCCTTACATTGGTGCATGGAAGACAAGCTAGCATCATGTATTGGTAGGACTTCTATGGAAAGACTTTGTCACATTCTCGATCTGCTGGTACTCCATTTGGTGTGTACTTATCTAGCGGCCACTGGTGGCATCAAGACGAGATTGTGTCATGTGGGTAAAGTGTACAGCTTCTACAGAAGATGAAATTCTAAGTACTTAGCCGTGTCCCCGGTTACAGACAACTCTGAGAAACTAAGGCCTGAAGCTATGGAAGATCTCGACATTCCAATTTCTCAAAGTAAAACTTGATGGTGTCAACAAGGGATTAGAAGAACTTGGAGTTTTCCAAGGAGTTCAGAAAGATTGTCAAAAGATCAAAACTATTTTTAAAATATAGGATAAAACTATATTGCTTTTCGCAAATGATCCTAAACCCTACTTAGCCAAATATGCATATATTGATAGGTTCCACTTATTTCTACATAGTAGTGAAACTTGCTAATACAATTCAAATGTATTGACTCTTGTGGCTGCAACTTATTATGTTGCAGGTTTGTTTGATGTTAGTGAAGTGTGTTGAATAGGATTACAAGTCTACAACAAACATGATTGCCTGTGGCACTTTGAAGATGAAGTACTCCATGCTATATAGTTATTTCTGCTGCATTGTAATGAGATAGCCAAATGAGCTATGTAAGATGTAATGAATTATTTTATTCCTGATTATAAAGTTGTATTATGACCTTTGTTTCTTGATATTACATTTTAACTGTGGATGCTAGCTATTGATCCATGGACTAGCATTGTAAACACAGGGATCTCTACCTTATTAAAGGTTGGGTCCTCTACATTGGTAGATGAAATCATGGATTGGATGAGAGCGAACCCATCACTTGGTGCAATAGCGCTCATAAAAGAAGTTTCTAAAAAGTTTACTATTACAGTACCCTACATGAGGATGTTATATGCTAAGGAAATGGATCTTGAGAGGATCAATGCTCCATGGAATGAAAGTTTTCAGTTGCTTTACAGCTTCCAAGCTCAAGTGGAGATGGCTAGTCCAGGTAGTGTTGTACAGATAGACAGGCATAAAGTTTAGTACAAAATAAGAGGGAAGACAATGGAGGAGTGATTTAGAAGTTTTTTTTTAAATATTGCTGGCAAGGGTTTCTGGATGGTTGCAGGCCTTATTTGTCCGTGGATGCAACAGCTCTTCATGGCAGATTTAAAGGACAACTAGTAGCTTCTACTGCAGTTGATGGCCACAATTGGATGTTCCCTGTTGCTTATGGAGTTTTGGAGATTGAGTCAGAGGAAAGATGGACTTGGTTTCTGGAGAATTTGCACGACCTTATAGGTCATCCACCTGGACTTACTATCCACACGGACGCTTGCAAAGGTTTGGAGAAAGTTGTAGAAGCAGTATTCCCTGGAGTGGAGCATAGGGAATGTATGTGACACTTAGTGCAGAATTTTACAAATAAATTCAAGGGTAAAGTTTATACTGACAACCTATGGCTAGCTTCATACACATGCAATTTGAGGAAGCATTTGTATCATTTGGAAGTGTTGTATAAACAAAAACCTGTAGTGAAGGAGTACTTGGATGGAAATCATTGAATGGTGTGGTCAAGAAGCCGATTCAATGAAATTTGCCTGTAGACTATGTAACAAGTAACCTTGCAGAGAGTTTCAATGCAAAGGTCAAGTCATTGAAAGGGATTATGTTGTGGCAAATATTTGATAATATTAGGCAGATGATCATGATAAAGATCGATTTGCGTTAAAGAATTTCATCAACAGTATATGCTGGCCATCTCATCCTCCCATCTTTGATTAAGGCTTTGCATGCCTGGGAAAAACAATTGAAGATGAAATGCATTAGAAGAGGAATGGAGGCTGAGGTAACATACATTGATAGTAAAGATAGGCAATGGAGGTATCCAGTGAGTTTGGTTGGTAGGACATGCCATTGCGGGCAATGGCAGCTCCGTGGGATTCATCTATATATGAAACGTATCTAGACAAGTTTTACACCTAATATGGGTCGGAGGAAGTATGTATTTCAGCCATGAGACCGGTGGATATGCTCTAAAGCTGATTCATAAGTAGCGGTACTTGCTTTGACAATCTCCGGTGGGATTATATTAGTTGATTTAGATTTGTCTAGATTCGATTGTACCTAGACATGAATTAGTATTATATTCATCCATATCTTGATGAATTTGAGTCAACTAAATTGGATCGGAGGGAGTAGTACTTTCTTTGACATATCGCCTCTTTAGATAAGAAGAATGGGGCGTCAAAAAGAATGGGGAATGGATGCTGTCGTCAACGCTGCAAGTCTACATGGCATTTGACACGCCAACTATGGGCAACTAGATCCAATGGCAAGCAACTCGGGCCCCGCAATGCATTCTCATGACAACTTTAGACCGCAAATGTAAAGGTCCCAACCTTTAATAAGGTAGAGATCCCTGTGTTTACAATGCTAGTCCCTGGATCAATAGCTAGCATCCACAGTTATGATGTAATATCAAGAAACAAAGGTCATAATACAACTTTATAACCAGGAATAAAATAATTCATTACATCTTACATAGCTCATTTGGCTATCTCATTACAATGCAGCAGAAATAACTATAGCATGGAGTCCTTCATCTTCAAAGTGCCACAGGCAATCATGTAGGTTGTAGACTTGTAATCCTAATCAACACACTTCACTAACATCAAACAAACCTGCAACATTATAAGTTACAGCCACAAGGGTCAATACATTTGAATTGTATTGGCAAGTTTCACTACTATGTAGAAATAAGTGGATCCTATCAATACATGCATATTTGGCTAAGTAGGGTTTAGGCTCATTTGCAGAAAGCAATATAGTTTTATCCTATCTTTTCAAAATAGTTTTGATCTTTTGATAAATCTTTCTGAACTCCTTGGAAAACTCCAAGTGCTTATAATCCCTTGTTGACACCATCAAGTTTTACTTTGAGAAATTGGAATGTCGAGATTTTCCATAGCTTCAGGCCTTAGTTTCTCAGTATTGTCCATAACCGGGGACACGGCTAAGTACTTAGATTTTGATCTTCTACAGAAGTTGTACACTTTACCCACATGACACAATCTCATCTTGATGCCACCAGTGGCCGCTGGATAAGTACTCACCAAGATGGAGTACTGGCAGATTGAGAATGTGACAAAGTCTTTCCATAGAAGTCCTCCCAATACACAATGCTAGCTTGTCATCCAAGCACCAATGTAGGGTTGCAAGTTCCCTTACACAATTCTAGTTAACCTGAAGATGCCAATGCATGGGTCTTCCACTATGTAGTTGACTAAGCCAGATCCCATTTAGCATGTGGTTGTACACGGAAGCCACTGTACGAGAAACATGTTCAATCTCTAAGTCCCTGGGTGGTTTGCTTCTGGTGCACATACAAAAAGAGATAGCCATATAAACATGGTTCCTTTTGTTGCCACCTTGTCCAAAACTTGAGTATCCTTGTCCACCCAGGTGGTTCATTGAGTACTTGTTTTATTATATAAAACATAAGTATTTTCAATACTTCATATAATCATAACATGTATCCCATCCCAATATATAGCTGGGCTAAGCATACTACAACTACATTGTTTTCACTAAGGAATATATAAGGGCATCCTATTAGGATCTAGCATAGCATAAAGTATAGAAATCCTTTTCATGCATGTTTCAAAAATCCACTAAGTATAATGAAAATAGTAGGACTTGGATGATAGTGTCACTTGCCTTTTTGGTAGGGAATGTTGGTTCACTTCTTGATCTTGATAATATCACACTCTTCTAACTTCACTACAAATCAATCAAGCAAACATATATTCAACTAGCATTCCAACCAATATTCAAACAATTCATCACACATAAAATAATAGAAACAAAGTCATGCATGCAAGCATGCAAAAGATTGTTTTATTTGCAAAGGTGGTTTCTAATAGGCTCTAAACATTATAAGGTTAAAAGTGGTCATTTACTAAAGTGGTCATTTGCAAAAGGGTTTTATCTATAAACCATTTCTTAAATCAAATCATTATTTCATGTGGTGGAAAATGCTTTTAGTAAAGCAATAATTTTATTTTGTTCACCAAATAAGTTGTTAATTCACAAAACTTTGTGTTTAGGGTCATAAGGTTTGGATCTAAACATTTCCCAAAGGTTTTACTCAAAAATCATTTCCATATCAAAATCAATATTTTTATTTGACTAGAAATGAGTTAGTCCAAGTATTTATTCCTAAACTTCACAAAATTCATTTTTAAATCCATGAGTTGGTTCCTAGGGTCAGTAAGTTCACAACAAGCCATTTTGCAAAGATTTCACATTAAAATTTTATCTAGAACAATTTTTATATTCAAAATAAGCCTACACATGTTTCTGCAAATTCAACCAATGTACCAGAATCAAATCATTAAACAAATTGCATGGTTGCAAAGTACTTGATCTACTGATTCCATTGATATAAAATTTGCAAATTTTGGACGTGTGGATCAAAAGTTATGCAATTTACAAGTTTGCAATTTAATCAGATTCTAAATTCTGTTTAAACGAAACTAGTGCCACGCGGCGTGATATTATTGGCTAATACCGCTTCGGGTGGATTGAGCTCTCTGGACCGCTGGATCACATTTGAATCATACATCTCAGATGTGATCATACCCCTTCGTCTAGATCTATTCCTAGCCGCAGGATTTACATCTAACGGTCACAGACGCTGGGTCAAAGTTTGGCGGCGCTGCGCGGCGGCGAGCGGCGGAGCACGCTCAGGCGGTGGTGTCGCGGTGATTCCAGGAATCAAAGAATACAGGGAAGTGGCTCACCGTGTTCGCGTGATCGAGGTGAAGCTCAAGGTGGTCTCGAGGAGGCAAGGGGCGCACAGGAATGGCGGCAATTCCTCGCCGGAGTGGGTGGCGGCGTCAGGCGGCTCTGGAGGTCGTCGAGGGCGACGCTGCGGTTCACCCCGAGGAAAAACAAGGTCACGGTTAGACGCGGGAGAGTGTGGCGATTGCAGGAGTATCATCAGGAAGGAGAGGGGAGAACGGAGTTCACCTGGGAAGCTCGACAGAGTTGCTTGCAGGCGGTGGCGCTCAGGTGGTCATTGTTGCCAGCGCTATGGATCAAGCACGGACAAGCCGAGGGTGCAGGGAGGAACGCCTGAGGATGGAGAGCAAGCTAGTGTGGTTGGGGAGGCGAGGGGAGGCAGTGGTTCGCCGGAATTGGCCGGGGAAGCTGTCGGAGGCAGAGAGGTTGGAGCTCTCGATTCGCTCAGCCTGGGGGCAGAGAGGGAGAGGCGAGTGAGGGGAAAGGTAGAGGAGGAGCGGGCGGTTATCTACGCGTGATTGCAGGGGGAGTGATGGCTGCTGTTAACGCGAATTGATCGCTGGAGTAAATGGCAGCAACGGCAGGGCGACGTGATCATGGGGAAGACGATGTTGAGGTGGACAGTGGGGTCCGTTTGTCAGTGAGGTGGGGAAAAAGGGAGTGGGGCCTGCCTGTCTGCGTCTGCGTGGGTGCGAGTATGGGTGAAAATCGTTTCGCGCGTGGGGGTTTAGTTGGGCTGGACTGGTGGGATGCTGGGCCTACCGAGTTGGGTCAGGTTTGATTCTTTTTTTTTTAATACTGATTGTCTTTTCTTTTTCCATTTGATTTTCTGTTTTGATTTTCAAACAAACAATTCAAACAACAAATAAATTCAAACCTTTGCCAAAGTTTGTATCATTTTTAGTTCTGTTTAACAACCCAAACCCAAGTCTAAAATAAAATAATATTTTTATTCTTTTTAGGATCTACTTAATAATTAAATAAAATAGTCCTTAATTATTAATTCAAATAGGTTTTGATTTATAAAAATCTCCATTTGAAATCTAAATAATACCAAAATCATTTCAGTAGGTTTTATTTAAATAAATAAAACACTTGGAAAACTTATTTAAAATAAATTAACAAGTTTTAGTGTTTATTTAAAATGGAAAAAGCCTTTACTTAAATAAAATTGGATATTAATAAATCCTCATTATTTATTTAAATAAACCTTTATTCTTTTTATCAAATAGAAATATTTTATTTCAAAAGCTTGGCCAAGATTTAATTTGTCTCTATAAAATAATCTTTATTTATAAATTCTATTTTGCTTTTGAAAAACAAATCTTTTTATTAAAAGATCTAAAATAGTAATTCCAACTATCAAAACTTTCTTTATTAATTGTTTATCTTTTTAAATCCCTTTAGGATTTATTTGATCAAAATAGGTTTGAAAGTTTCCAATTGGATTCAAAAAGTTTCTTCTCACCCTAATTTTCAACAAAGTTTTATTTTGTTTATTTATTTTTCACATTTCAAAATTTGGAAAAATTTTGGTATGTGACAGCAAAGTGACTAAATTTGCAGGAACTCACAACCATCCATTGAATAACAATTCTACTATCTAAATTAGAACCAAATGCAGAGGAGATTGAACCAAATGCAGGGGAGATTAAATATTCGATCGAGAGGAGATTGAACCAAATACAGGGGAGATTGAACCAGTCGATCGAGAGGAGATTGAACCAAATGCAAGGAGATTGAACCAGTCGATCGAGATGATATTACATCAACTGCGTGGGAGATTGAAGCGGAGTTCAAGCGTAAAGGAATTACACCAGCGGATATGGTAGAAATGGGGACAATGCTTTTTGAACTGTATGAACCAGCGGATCGAAACGTGATTGAACCAATTGTATGACAGACTGAAGCACTTGATTCATTGGATGCAGAGAAAAAGAACAAAGGGAAAAATCAGAAGAAGCTGATGGTGGATTCCGAGAATATTCCACCTAGGATCACCAGGAGCAAGGTGCTGAATGATTACCCACAAGTATAGGGGGTGTATCATAGTACTTTCGATAAATAGGAGTGTCGATCCCAATCAGGAGTAGAAGGTATTGACTAGTGGTTTGGAGCAGTAAATCTCTGTAAATACTTAGCAAATGGATTTTTAGGGGT
Organism: Avena sativa; assembly: GCA_916181665.1. NCBI lineage: Eukaryota > Viridiplantae > Streptophyta > Magnoliopsida > Poales > Poaceae > Avena > Avena sativa. The sequence continues at coordinate 20,626,319 of OV702284.1, forward strand.
TTTCTGATAAAGCAAAGAAATAAAGTGCAAGTAATAAAGACAGCAAATAAATGCAGCAAGTGGACCAATCCTTTCTTAGCAAAGGACAAGCCGGTGGAAATACTTATGATGACCAAACGTTCTCGAGGACACATGTGATTTCTGCCAAGTGCTTTCGCTTCATATAGCTGAGTAGTCTTCTTTGGTTTTGTAAGTGTTGTGTGGGTGAACCTGTGCTAATGTACCGACCTTAATTGGACTAATACATACTTGTGATTAAACCCCTTGCAAGCATCCGCAACTACAATAAAGAAATTAAGGTCTAAACCTAACAACAGCCTTAAACTCTGAGATCCTACGCTCCCTTGTGCAATGGTGTCCTAATGGGGGTTCAGGTTTCTGTCACTCCGGCAACCCCACAATTCGTATCCAAATACACAATGCATTCCCCTAGGCCCATAAATGGTGAAGTATCATGTAGTCGATGTTCACATCACACCACTAGAAGAATAGCACCACAACTTAAATACTAAACCATTGTATAATATCTCAACACAAATCTACTACTAACAACATGACTTCTCCCATGTCCTCAAGAACTAAACGAACTAATCACGAGACATCATATGGATCAATATCAAAGATTATATGGTGATGGATAACAATCTGAACATAAACAATAATCCAATGGTTCCACTCACAAGCATCAACTACAATAGTAATCAACACCGGGAAAGTTTCCCCTAAGAATTATGCAAGATTCAACACGATTGTTATAGCGGGATGGAGTGATGATGATGGTGCTGGTGGAGATGATGGTGTTGATGATGATCTCGATGAAGTCTAGCTTGACGATGGTGTTGATGGCGACGATCTCCCCTCTCCGGGAAGGAATTTCCCCGACAGAAATATGTCTGCCGGAGAGCTCTTTCTCTCTCGGTGTTTTCCGCCCCGCAGAGGCGGCGGAATCTTTATATGGTCCCTCCCCGTGTATTACGGTTTTGAGGAGAAGATATAGGTGAGAGGGCGGAGCCAGAGGTGGTCCAGGTGGGCCACACCCCTGTAGGCACGGCCTAGGGGTGGTTCGCGCCGGGGGGTGTGGGCCCCCTGTGGCCCATCTCCGCCTCCCCTTCTGGCATTCTTCATCTTCTGGGAAAATAGTATTTTTCGTATTTTTTCTGGTATTTTTCTGATCTTCGCGAAATTGCATCAAAACACCTCTTTTTCCATCAGAATCCTGACTCCGGCAGTTCATCCTCCAAGAATCATCCAACATGCAAAAATAGATGAAAACACATAAAAACACCTCTTAATATGAAATATATCAATGAATAGAGGCAAATTATGATATAGAATGGTGATGCAAATTGGACGTATCAGTGAACCCAGCAAAAAACACTAGGAGCGAAAAATGTATTTAAATTATTAATTTGAATTTGTATGATAAATTTGAACTACTGTCAGTGTTTGTATTTAAATCGAACTAGTGTGACGGTCCCAAGTTTGTATGTTGGATAATCCTATAATGTATGTGTTATTGCAAGTTTCTATGGTCATGCACCTAGTTGCTTAGCACTGCTCAGTTTTGCCCTCTACATGTGGTCAAAACATGGGGTTTAGCTAGTTCATGGCTTAAACGTTGTCCAATTGATTAAAAATTTGTGTGTATCTTGGATTGATTTACCATATGAAATTGGAAATTTAGGATTAACTTGTAATTAGCCACATTTTCATCTTCTAAGAGATTAAATTCCAAAAATGGTTTTATGGTTAGTTTAATTCAAAAAACAATTCAAAACATAGTGCAACCTTCAAATAGAGTCTTGTTATGTTTCCTACAACCTAGCATGAATAATAAAGAAAAAAGGAAATAAAGAAAAATGGACTTATCCCCTAAACCACTTCTTAAACCCTTGTTGGAATGAGCTACTAGTTATGAAGATGCATGGCTTTCTACTCGATTAACCTCCAAAATGACCCATACCAAAACATACTTTGTCTAAATGAGGCCAAATTTGGAACACTTGTGTATATCTGAGTTGCAAACAACATAATGTCAGCCAAGACAAATTATTTTATTCAAATAACACATTTTCGAAGAAAAAAAATGCCAAAAGCTTGAATTTCCCTTACTCATTTTTTTATCTGAGTGCCCTTGTTTTCCTTAGCTCTACTCACTTTTCCCCTTCCTCTAAAGTTTTCCTCACTTTTCCCCTCCCGCTAAAGTTTTCCTCACTTTTATCCTCTCTCCTGACTCAAACCCTCACAATAGCTCAACTTGCTCAGTTTGGCTGTTGCGCTCTGATTGGTCGAGATGTATGTCACACGGATCTTGGCCAACCATCATTTGATACATCATGATCCATGGGCTGGAAGTCTCTCTCTCCCGATGGGCGCACCTACCTTGTACGCAGAGGAGAGCCTGATAGGCTGGAGGTATCTCTCTCCCAATGGGTGCATCTACCTTGTACGGAGAGGAGAGCCCGACGGGCTTGATGTCTCTCCCTTCCTTTCCCTGTCGCATGTATACCATCTCCATCTTCCTCCCCTCCTATCGACGTACGGCGGCACGGACCTAAGCATGGGGGTTGGAACAGCGTGCGGCGGCGTGGATCTAAGCCTGGCGGTTGGAACGGCATGAAGCGGCGCAGACCTAAGTGTGGGGGTCAGAACGTCTTGCGGCGGCACGGATCCAAGCGTGGCGGCTAGAACGGCGTGCGGCCATGAGGATCTAAGCATCTGAAATTTCTGTCTTTGTCCGTCTCACTCCTGTTCACCTCCTTCGATCTGTTGCTGATTAAAGACACCGAGGCGGCAGCGGTGCCGACAGTGGTCATCGATGCAGCGATGATTGAAGCCATCATCCGCAAAATCACCACGACGTCGCAGATCAATCCCCCGTGAACCGATTTGAATAAATTTGATACTCCCTCCGGCCCATATTAGTTGACTTGGATTCATCTAGATATGAAACGTATGTAGTCAAGTTTTACAGCTAATATGGGTCTTAGGGAGTATGTATTTGAGCCGTGAGAACGGTTATGCTCTAAATCTAATTCATAAGTAGCAATACTTGCTTTGACAATCTCCGGTGGGCTTGCATTAGTTGATTTAGATTTGTCTAGATTCGATTGTACCTAGACATGAATTAATATTAGATTCGTCTGTATCTTGATGAATTTGAGTCAACTAAATTGGATCGGAGGGAGTATTACTTTCTTTGATAGACCGCCTCTTTAGATAAGAAGAATGGGGCGTCAGAAAGAACGGGGAATGGATGATGCTGTCAATGCTGCAAGTCTACATGGCATTTGGCACGCCAACTATGGGCAGCGAGATCCAATGGCAAGCAACTCGGGCCCCGCAATGCATTCTCATGACAACTTTGGACCGCAAAGTGAATAAATTTGCAGGAACTCGCAACCATCCATCGAATAACAATTCTACTATCTAAATTAGAACCAAATGCAGAGGAGATTGAACCAAATGCAGGGGAGATTAAACCAGTCGATCAAGAGGAGATTGAACCAAATGCAGGGGAGATTGAACTAGTCGATCGATAGGAGATTGAACCAAATGCAAGGAGATTGAACCAGTCGACCAAGATGATATTACATCAACTGCATGGGAGATTGAAGCAGAGTTCAAGCATAAAGGAATTACACCAGCGGATATGGCAGAAATGGGGACAATGCTTTTTGAACCGTATGAACTAGCGAATTGAAACGTGATTGAACCAATTGTATGACAGACTGAAGCACTTGATTCATTAGATGCAGAGAAAAAGAACAAAGGGAAAAATAGAAGAAGCTGATGGTGGACTCCGAGAATATTCCAGCTAGGATCACCAGGAGCAAGGTGGTGAACCCAACAAAAAACACTAGGAGCACAAAAATGGATTTGAATTATTAATTTGAATTTGTATGATAAATTTGAACTACTGTCAATGTTTGTATTTAATTTGAACTAGTGTGACACTCCCAAGTTCGTATGTTGGATAATCCCATAATGTATGTGTTATTACAAGTTTCTATGGTCATGCACCTAGTTTCTTAGCACTGCTCAGTTTTGTCCTCTACATGTGGTCAACACATGGGGTTTAGCTAGTTCATGGCTTAAATGTTGTCCAATTGATCCAAAATTTGGCATACTTGTGTATCTTGGATTGATTTACCATATGAAATTGGAAATTTTGGATTAACTTGTAATCAGCCACACTTTTCATTTTCTAAGTGATTAAATTCAAAAAATGGTTTTAGGGTTAGTTTAATTTAAAAAAAAGTCAAAACATAGTGCAACCTTCAAATGGAGTCTTGTTATGTTGCCTACAACCTAGCATGAATAATAAAGAGAAAAGGAAATAAAGAGAAATGGACTTATCCCCTAAACCGCTTCTTAAACCCTTGTTGGAATGAGCTACTAGCTATGAAGATGCATGGCTTTCTACTCGATCAACCTCCAAAATAACCCATCCCAAAACATACTTTGTCTAAATGAGGCCAAATTTGGAACACTTCTGTATATCTGAGTTTCAAACAATATAATGTCGGCCAAGACGAATTATTTTGTTCAAATAACACATTTTTCCAAAAAAATGCCAAAACCTAGAATTTCCCTTACTCATTTTTATATCTGAGTGCCCTTGTTTTCCTTAGCTCTACACAGTTTTCCCCTCCCTCTAAAGTTTTCCTCACTTTTCCCCTCTCTCCTGACACAAACCCTCACAATAGCTCAACTTGCTCAGTTTGGCTGCTGCGCTCTGATTGGTCGAGATGTATGTCACACGGATCTTGGCCAACCATCGTTGGATACATCATGATCCAACGGGCTGGAGATCTCTCTCTCCCGATGGGCGCACCTACCTTGTACGTAGAGGAGAGCCCGACAGGCTAGAGGTCTCTTTCTCCCAATGGGCGCACCTACCTTGTACGGAGAGGAGAGCCCGACAGGCTTGATGTCTATCCCTCCCTTTCCATGTTGCACGTATACCAGCCACATCTTCCTCCCCTCCTATCGACGTACGGCTCCACGAACCTAAGCGTGGGGGTCGGAACGGCGTGCGGCGGCGCAGATCTAAGCCTGGTGGTCGGAACGGCGTGCGACTACGCGTACCTAAGCGTGGGGGTCAGAACGGCTTGCGGCGGCGTGGATCCAAGTGTGGCGGCTGGAACGGCGTGCGGCCATGAGGATCTAAGCGTCTGAAATTTCTGTCTCTGTCCGTCTCACTCTTGTTCACCTCCTCAGATCCGTTGCTGATTAAAGACACTGAGGCGTCGGCAGTGCCGGTAGTGGTCATCGATGCGATGATGATTGGAGCCATCATCCGCAACATCACCGCGACGTTGTAGATCAAGCCCCCGTGAACCGATTTGGATAAATTTGATACTCCCTCCGACCCATATTAGTTGACTTGGATTCATCTAGATATGAAACGTATCTAGTCAAGTTTTACACTAATATGGGTCGGAGGGAGTATGTATTTGAGCCGTGAGACCGGTGGATATGTTCTAAAGCTGATTTATAAGTAGCAGTACTTGCTTTGACAATCTCCGGTGGGCTTGTATTAGTTGATTTAGATTTGTCTAGATTCGATTGTACCTAGACATGAATTAGTATTAGATTCATCCGTATCTTGATGAATTTGAGTCAACTAAATTGGATCGGAGGGAGTATTACTTTCTTTGACAGGTCGCCTCTTTAGATAAGAAGAATGGGGTGTCAGAAAGAACAGGGAATGGATGATGCCGTCAATGCTGCAAGTCTACATGGAATTTGGCACGCCAACTATGGGAAGCTAGATCCAATGGCAAGCAACTCGGGCCCCGCAATGCATTCTCATGACAACTTTGGACCGCAAAGTGACTAAATTTGCAGGAACTCGCAACCATCCATCGAATAACAATTCTACTCTCTAAATTAGCTATCAATTCAACTAATCATTACATTTTCCACCTTCACCACAACCCCATATTGTAACTATTAGGACGGGGATGACAACTACTAAAACTGCCCACATGAATCTACTATTCTCCTTCCCTTTCACTTGAAGTTCATGTTTTAGATTTTCTACCACTTGATCAGATACGGCAAGATCGGCCTCAAGTGCCAACTTCTCTTTGTAAATAAGCTCTGAGTTCTTCTTTTCTTCCTCGACAGTATGCTTCAGCTCTAATATCAACAGGTTTTATGGGCCAATTCATCACCTAAATTGGCAACCATCTCCTCCAAATCCATCCTCTGGCTAGACCACTAGGTTGATTCATCTTGGTATGCAATGTACCATGGATCATCGTCCTGCATAGCACACTGTAACAATCCCAAAACAAACCCAATTAAAATCAGTCTGACAAGCCATGGCGGCACTTCAAATTCAACGGTAGTACAAAGAGAAGGAGCTACCTGCACTTCCGACATGGTAGGAGAAGGAGAACGTGGCCATGACATGATCGAATCCCCACCCTCGCCGATGTACCCACTACGACCAGACATTGAATACTAATTTACCCCTGAAATATCGAGGAAATTATGGGAACCGAATCGATTAGGGTGGGCGGAGCAGGAGCGAACGTGCGTCAAACTATGGCGGCGGAACAAAATCCCAATCGTCATGGGCGGCGGACCTGCCTGCGCTGCCTTAACGTACAATGCGTGCGGACGAAACAGGTGCTACAGCCGTGGTTGAGGTGCAGTACGGCAGTCTGTCAGATGCCACCGTAGGACGGAGACACCGACGCGCCGACGATGGCTGCTCTTGTCGTCGGTGGGGTAGGAGTTGTGCGGTGACCCAACATACCACTGCATGTGTAGTACAGTATAGTTGTTGACATGACATTCACAGAACACCGTTCCGTAAATATCACATCCCTTAGAGTGGTACAATAGAAACATTGTGGGTCCATATTACAAACATACATACATTATAATTACAATCCCAGAAGTTCAAGACTTCAAAAGATTCAACTTACAAACCAAATATAAAGTGTTTAGAGGAAGTTTTAAAGTACAACTTCATCTCCAAATATAGCTTAGCAACTTATTCTTATATAAGGTCCATGTTTCTTGGCTCAGTTGGTTACTTATACTAAGGTAATTATTATGACTCGTGGTGCTCTCCTCCATAGACGACGTCGTAGTCCACCCCTTCTACAGCATCGTACAGATCGGGCTCTTCATAGAAGACCTCCTCTTGACTTTTAGCTACATACATTGGGGTATCTTCTAGATACTCAGAGTCTAAGCAGGGGATCAAAGGAAAAGGTGAGTAACAGCGTTACCCAGCAAGTTCATTATATGCAAAGTGGGAAGTTTGATGCTCCATCTACCACCTCGGACTATAAGTCCTTGGCACTATGCAGTTTTCGTAAATATTTATTTAAATATTGATTTTATTGTTAAAAACTATGCCCATCGGCCTTCACAGGTTTACCAAAACTTTCATGGAGTTCCTTTCCTGTCGCGTTCGTAGCTCCTTCCCGGAACAGGGAGTAACAAGTTACAATTCTTACACTCTGTAGAGGTGGGTCACTTTACCCATGAGAGGTCAACTCCTTGTTGCACAACCGGGCGTACTTTCCCGTCCACAATTCCATGATGTGGAGCCCAATAGATGATCCAAGCCAATCACTTCCCTTTCCGCGACCCCATATGTCTGCACGATCCTTCGAGGCTAGCTCACCTCCGATAATCCCCCTTTCGGGCAAGTACCATTTAGGTCCGGCTATACCTCCAATAGCCACTCATAGATAATCTAGACACCAAAAACGTGGGGCCTAAGGGTGCCCACCCATATGTTGGATCCGCACAAGGAATCACAACATCACGTTAAGGTCATCTTGCCTCCATACGAAAGGAAAAGGATACGGCTGACTTCTTCGTTCCATTCCAAATCTCATGGTTAACATGTTATATACGGCGCTAGAATCACTAATGTCATGGGTTGTTAAATTCCTAGGTTATTATCATTATTTCCAATAGAAATCTAAGTTCTACTGCTCCACTATATCATCACTTAGGATGATATTAACAATTTGTTTATTTAAGAAAATAATATTTTCTTTCCTTGAAACATAGATGATAACACACAATTTATAAATACTTTGGTAAATACTCTTCAAAGGACATGAGCAAGTGATGAACTTGCCTAGTGATTGCAAGGTAGTGAAGTCGGATGCTTGCACTCGACCTTGAGCTTCTATGTCTACAAAACATCATTATTACCTGGTAAGGACAATATTTAAAGAAGCAAAAATGAACATGCATAGAAATGTAATGCATTACTTATGATTTACTTTCTTTATGTGTTTTACCCAGTATTTTAGTTACCTGGAATATCTTTAGGAACTTAAGAATTTTATTTTTAAAATATAGTATGAATATTTGATAAATGTTATTTCCACTATTTTATAATGTAATAAATATTTAAATAGAGTTAAAGGCTAATTTTTAATTAATGTAAACTCTTATATTTATTTATTTAATAATTCTTTTTAGGAATTAGCATTTAAATAAAAGACAATTTATTTTGGTAACTCTAAATATTTATTTAGTATTTTTCTAAAGTACTATACTAACAAAAAATATAGTAAAAGTTATTTTATCAATTTATATCTATTTTCTTGAATTTTTTAAAATTCCGTAAGGAATGCATATACTATAAAATCCTTAACTAAAAATTCATTTATTAAAATTGGTTTCTTAATTTAATTAAATAGGTTGATTTATTATGAGTCTAAAAATATATTATTTGTATTTTTTAGACTTCTATTTTAGTTTCTAGAATTTATTGAGTTCTAGGGGTATTTTGGTCTTTTACTAAATTATTAAAGTTCCTTTTAGGGTTTTGGACCAACCCATTGGGCTTTTTGGGCCCACCTTGGCCCAATTGGCCTGGTCAAAGGGTCTCCCCGAAGGGGTACTGGCCCTATCGGCCCAGTCCACTGCCTCACCTTCTCTCGACCTCACCCCTTCTCTTCCTCGACCCCATGGTCGCTGACACCGCCAACGTGTGATTCCCGCCGTTGTGGTTCTCTCTGGCCGAAGCCGTGATGCATGGTGTAGATGTCGACCACGCTCCATCATCTGGTCCAATTCGATTTGGATCTAGAGCTCTCCTGTGGCCAAGCTAGCCCCGTCCCGAACCCTAGGGTTTGGGGTGGTGCCTGTGACGCCTTCGCCGCTGCCCCCAGTGGTGCTATGGCGGTGGTGGTGCTGCTCGTCTTCAGACGTAACAACCCTAGTTTTATTAAATAGTAATTAGGGTTTGTATGTGCATAGCATGAGCATCATTATCATTGCTAAATAAAATCTCCTTAAAGCAAAACCCTAAACCCTAGTTTCCCCTCCCTATTTGAAACATATTCAAAATGATTTTGAATTTTGAAAAACTACAAAAACTATGGAACCTAAATTGAATACAAGGGTCTCTAAAATATTTTGAATATCTGTAGAAGTTCTGGTAATTTGAAATGTATCAAAACAGTTTTGAAATTCATTTAGAAAAGGGAAAAGAGCAAACAGAAATTGGAAAAGGTTTTCTGTAAAAAAAACGAATCCAGCAGCTAAGTAGGCTAGCCCATCCCCCCCCCCTTCTCTCTCTTCCACCCGCGCATCACTCCCACGGCCTAGCAGCAGCCCACTCCTGGCCTGATACCGCTTCGATCTTTCCTGTCGTCTTCTCCACCGACGGGAAGCAGCTCGGTGGATCTTCCCCGGCCGCCCGATGCCGCTGCGATGACCGCCGCCGCCCGCCACCCTATGGACGAGGATAAGGACTCAAGAACACCCCTCCCTCTCCCCTATCCTCTCATTTCCCTCTCTGGCTCTCTTCCTCTTTTTCCTGAGAAAGCCGAACCCTAGCTCTGCAGCCACCGTTGGTCGCCACCATTCTGTACCCCGCCGCGAGCAATCGAGCACACCGTCGGCTTCGCCTTCTCCCCAGGAACCTCTCCACCAAAGCACACTTGTCGGGATGGCCTGCAACGCTGGAATCGACCCCGTATTCCTCGTCTCTGACAAGTTCCTCCGCTGCCATCGCCATCGATTTCAGCCACCCCGCTCCATGCCGACCCTCTTCTAGCGCTCGTGGTGAGCTACTGCACCTCCTGGACCCCTCTGTTTCTCCCCTCTCGCTTTGTACTACTCCCGCGCCGAGCGCTGCCCACCGCCGCCGTCGGGCATGGTCACTGTCGGTGCTCCGGTGACCCAAATGTAGCGACGCCGCCACAAATAGGCTCCCCTAGTTACCCTGATTCGAGCCATCACACCAGCGTTTCCTCGCGAGCCGCCTAGCGCCATCCCCATCGTCCATCTGAGAGTCACCGGCACGATGACGTCACGCCGACGCGGTGCTGACGTCACCGTGGACCCTTTGACCTGTTGACTTCCACCGTGGAGGATGACATGGGCATATGGCCCACTAGTTAGTGACTGCGGCTAGGATCAGCCCCAGTAAGAAATGCCCCACTCCTGTGCTGATGTCATAGTGGCGCAATAAATCAATTTAAATTGGTTTATTAATTTCAGAAATTGACTAAAACTTGTAAATTCAATAACTAATTCATTTTAAATCAGAAAAATACAAATAATATATCAAAATGATCAGAAAAATGCGCTCTATCTAACTAAGCTACAATTATGCATTGTTCAACAAACTCAATTGCATGTATAATTATAAGAACAAATTGAACCCCGTAGGTGATTCCGAGGATCCCCTGTTCTAGGGTTTGGACCTTTTGGACTCCGTTTAAAATGACCAAGCATGTTTAGGATTTCAATTTCAATAACTTTTAACTTGTCATATCATCATCCTTGATTGAGCATTGCATCGATGCCATGTGTTGATTGTTCCCCTTCTTTTCGGTATTTGGTTCTTCCTCGGTAGAATATGATATCGGAATCGAGATCAAGTCCAAGACTGAAGATCGAGATCAACACCGTCGCAGCTCGAAGACCAATACTTGACCAACTGAAATCAACTAAAGTACCAGGTGTCCGGAACTCTGCTTTCTGGATATCAACTCGCAAAGGCAAGCAAAGCCCCACACATGACATAATCCTATGTTTTCAAGCATTTCAATTCTTGCCATGTGCATACGATTCTAAAGTCTTTTATCAATAGATAGAGTAATCCTATCTGATGCATGTTACCTTTGAATCCTACATTCCCTGATCCACCGCTCCTAGCATAACTAGGGTTTGGCTTGTGAAGCGTTATTAGAGTTGTTACATCTATTGCGCTTAGCCATGCTTAGCTGTTACCACTGGTCCATACGGTTGATGAATCAGAGCTGCGAATGAACCTAGTATGACAGGATGACGTGGTATGATCAGATACGAAAGTTAAACATGCTAAGGCTTGTATGGGAGGCCACAGTGGGTTGTGGTTTTTGCAGTCCCATACTTGCCACCCTTAGGACCTGATGTTCTTGCCTCTTGAACCAAGATGAGCGTACAACCACACGGGGGCCTGGAAACCCCCTCGACCAACTAACTTTCCGAGTAGATTCCATGAGTCACATAGTTTGGGCTTTCCATTCGACATACGCATCTTGGTTGTTCTTGAATGGAGGTGAAGGAGGTGCATTCATAACAGGTAGGTAAGCGTGGCCGGGAACAAGAGATTCCCGGCATCCGTAATCTTGAACCTCGCACACATAATTAGGGACCGGCTTCGGGAATCGACCCGTTACGCCGGCATCTCCCTAGTGCGTGACTCATGGTCTCGGCAAAAGCAAGGTAAAGGTCGTGGTCAACCACTCTCTGCCGGCCTTCCAAGGAAGAGGGCTAATGATCTGGCATTAAGAATCAGTTGGTACGTGTGGGTAAAGTTGTACACCCCTGCAGGGTATTAATATTTTCGAAAAGCCATGTCCATGGTTATGGACGAACTTGGAGACCAGATTCAAAGATCATAGAGAACTTGAACGTAACCGTAAAATTTGGCAAAGTAATGTGTGCTTAAGGATGCTTCCTCATGGGTACGAGGGGGTGATCCTAGATAGGTTCATCTAATAATGATTCGGTGGATATCAAAATATGATCAAAGCTAGTGATATTGCTCTCTTATCCCCTTTAAAATATTCTGATTAGTCGAGATTCTTCTCCCTCTTGTTCCACAAAACAAAGATGGCTTTATGCAAAATAACTCCACCAGCCAAAAGTCTTGTGTAGTACACCATGTACTCACCCTTGCTTTGTTGATATTTTGCAGCTGAGTAAGTGTTAACATATAAGATGAGTTCTTCACGGCATCGACATCAACGAGTAGTTTGGAGTTCCCAGTCGGCAGTCTGGGATCTATGGATTTGGACGTCATCGTTATGCTTCAGGCCTCTTAGATCATTTGTTAAGTTTGCTATACTTAATAGCATAATTTGCCTTTCGTTGTTTGATGTTTGTGGTCAGTGACCTCTGCTTGTAATAATTTGGTTCTCTGCTCAGTTATGAGCTTGCTGTAATAATTTTGTGTCGTAGGGTCACTGTTGTGTTACCGATTCCTTCTCTGTACGCTTTCGAGATTTAGGTTAGGGTTATGTTCAGACAAAGGTCTGGGATTTGTCTAGCCCTAATCCCGGGGGTGTCACAGGTTTTGGTATCAGAGCAGCACCGACTGTATGAAACCATTCTATTGGTCAATGTTGAGTCTAGTATTTGTGAAAACTATTTTCAAAGATGAAAATTATGTGCGAAAACTCTAGTATGCTTATTTTTCTCCTTATCTAGTTTCGCTCTAACTCTGGGTCATCTTATCTTCTGTTGATTTGGAAAAGCTTTGCTATCTCGTCTCTTCTTTCCAAGCTTGGTAGTTGAGCTTGATTAATATGATAGTGTTACTGTGAAATCTGTCTGGTGTTGTTAATGATTGGTGGGTTTATCTACTGTCAGTACACTGGTATTGATAGTAGCACTGTCAGTGATTACTTACTGCATTAGTAGATGTTGGCTGGTATGTTTACAAATAGACTGAGCTTAATCATTTTACTTTAGTGATGCTCTAAAGATATATAGATAATCTTGATGATTTCTGAGTGTAGTCTCAGGAAAATGATATCCAATGGCTTGCCACTTTCTTTGTGGTTTTACTAGGCTAATATAACCTATTCTTGTGACACCATTTAACTATGGCACACAAGTTGTTGGTTTCTACAATTTACTTGATTCTGTTGAGCTTAAGATTGGATTAAATCAAGTTAAATGGAGATCTTTTTCTTAAACTAATTTGCTTGTGATGTTGGTCTAAGGCATAGGAACTAGGTTCCTATATTGTTGTCCCTAATAGAAATGTTTAAGTATCATTGTGGTTACTGTATCTTGGATCCTAATTTTCTAAGATGGTTGGTTTGCTCATACCTTTACATTAATTCATAGAGTTTATGAAATCTGAGGTGCTACTCCATTAGGATATGTGCCCAAAATTTATAAGCTATATGAAAACATGTTGGAATATATGAATTGTTCGTCATCACCAGGATCTATGATGCTGGTCTGAGATCCTGGTTGATTTGGTAGAATTTACTTATGGCTTTTATATTCAAAAAAATCATCTATGATAGATTCACCCCACTTGGGTGATTATTGAGAGCTTAAATATAAAACAACACATGTTTTTATTTTTAGATAAAATGAATAGATCATGTGATATTTTTATAATACTCACCACAACAGTTGGTTATTGTTGTGGCTGCTGGTTGATCTGAGGCTTCACCTCCTGGTGCTTCTCCTGCTACTTTCGGCTCCTGGAAGCTTGGCCTTGATCTGCCCTTCATCTCCTAGCTCCTGCAACTTGGCCTTGATGTCCACCTGATCCACCCCCTCCTTATGTCACCATCTGGTGATGCTAGGATGATCTTGTGGGTGTGGTTGGGCTGGTGATTTGGCTAGGCTTTGACAGGCTTGGTGTGTTCCTGGTGTGCTGTTTGAGAATGAAAGAGTGAGCTGCTAGAAGTTGTTCCACGGCTGTGTTACTCCTTTTGCCTGGCTGTTGTTGCTGTGTTGACAGCTCTCACCATGCATTTAGGTGAGTGTGTTGCATGTGTGTTTGGTACACCATTTGGATCAGATCAATGAGGTGTCTCTACCTTTTGATCTTTTGAACTTTTACTCTCCTAGTTAAACTAGTCCCTTTTACTTGTTGTTGAGAGCTGTGTTGTGGCTTATTGGTTTATGAAAGAATTGATTCTTTCATATTGGTGAAACTTGCCCCTTTTATAACAATACTCAATGATGAATCATGTGCAGTGCACCTCACTGCTCTCTACTGAGAGTATTTTAACCACTAACCTTTATTTTCCCTTTTGTTTGATTTTGAATTTGATTACAGGTACAAGATTTGGATATTCAAGATTCTAGTATAGGATCAGATATATAGATTATAGTTTTTTATTAATTCATTTGTAAATATTTTGTAATATCTTATTTATTCTCTTTTGTAACATTCTTGTAGTAATTTACTATTGAAATATCATTTGTTGTAATTCCTCTGTTGTATTGAACCCTTCATGAGTTCATTATTGTAAAAGAAGAATGTATATGGAATAAAGATAAGACTTAAAGATTCATTTCCTATTTGAATTATTTTATCTTGAACTCCATTTTATTTATTATCTCTAAACATTATTTCCAATGAGATTACTTAATTAGTTTATAATTCATTTCTTAATAACAATTCTTAATCTTTAAATATAAATTCAAATTTGAATTCAAATTCTCCCCTCCAAAACCCACTTATTCAAAAAGATCATGTCAGAATTTATAACGGTCACTCCCAGTAGCTATCCCTACACACACAAAGTGAAAGAAACTCTGATCACTTTAGGTTTTTAGTTTGGCAAAAAATTTACCCGCATTTTACAGATGAATGCATGCATATGCACAAATTCCTAAATCTACCCTTCGATGGTTCCTAAATGCTGGTATGTTACAAGCTGCTTGGGGCTGGGGGCTGGGAGCGGATGAGAGAGAGAGAGCCGACCTCATGTGTGGCATACACGACCCCACCTGTCAATGTTTGGGGGAGTAGCTGCTCCAGGTTTTTTTGCATATTTGCCAATTTTGCATATCTGCCAAACTTTTTCTTTGAAATTTGCATATTTGCCACATGACCACCACATGTCAACAACACACAAAATGACAAATATGCAAGTTGCAATCTAAAACATGGAAAATATGCAAATCCCCCCTCCATCCCCACATCACGTCCCCATCGGTTATTGGCTTCGACGGCCCAACATGATGGCCCCATCGTTCATTGGCTTCGATGGCCCCACAGGACGAACCTTTTCTTTGAAATTTTCATATTTTCCACATGACCACCACATGTCAGCGACACACAAAATGGCAAATATGCAAGTTGCAATCTCAAACATGGCAAATATGCAAATTCCCCCTCCAGCCACACAACGTGGCCCCATCGGTCATTGGCTTCGACGACCCCACATGACGGACCCATTGTTCATTGGCTTCGATGGCCCCTGTCACATCCCAAGATTTTCCAAATCTTGTAATGTGAAAATAAATTAATAAAATAAAACTTTGTTTGATTTTTAGAGCCAGAAGAAACTTTTTGAATTCAATTGGAACTTCAAACCCATTTGAATTAAAATAAAACCTAAAGGGATTCCTAAAGATAAACATTTAATAAAGGAAATTAAAAATGTTTTGGAATTACTATTATTGGATCCTTTAATAAAAAGATTTAGTTTTTCAAAAGAAAAGGGGGAATCATAAATAAAGATTATTTTATAAAGCCAAATTAAACCTTGGACAAGCTTTGGATTTAAAACATTTTGTTTTGAATTAAAACAGCAAAAGTTGATTTAAATAAATTAATAAGGATTTAATATCCAATTTCATTTAAATAAAAAGGTTTTACCATTTTAAATGAAACATCAAAACTTATTAAATTATTTTAAATAAGTTTTCCAAATATTTATATTCTCTAATAAAACCTACTAAAGTGTTTTGGCTTTATTTTAGATTTCAAAATAAATATCTCAATAAAACAAATCCTATTTAATTTAATAACTAAGGTCCATTTTATTTAATTATTAATGGACCCTAAAGTAAAAGGATTATTTTATTTTAAACAAGTTTTCCAAATATTCTTTATTTCCAAATAAAACCTACTGAATTGGTTTTGAAAATATTTGGGTTTTAAAAGAAGATTTTATTAATTAAAACAAACCCTATATTATTAAATAACTAAAATATCCATTTTATTTAAATTAAAGAATGGATCTTAAAAAGAATAAAATTATTATTTTTATTTTGGATTTGGATTATGTTGACAAACAGAACCAAATTCAAAGTGTAAAGTTGAGTGTTTGTTTGAATTGTTTGATTTGTTTGAATGTTTGAATAATTGATATGAATTTCAAAACAGAAATAGTTTTGGGAAATAGAAAAGTGTTTAGACAGAAAAAAAATAGTGCAACAGACCCAGCCCACCAAGGCCTAGCCCAACAGCTCAAACAGCCCAGCTCCCCTCTCCCACGACGAAGCGTTTTTCTACTCATTCCTAGACCCGCAAAACCACTGACAACTGGACCCCTCCCCTTCTCCCTTTCTTTCACTGCCAAGCGGACCCACCCTTCTCTGTTCATCATCTTCAACCGGACTCCGTCGCCCTGACCGTTGCAGTGAGTTACTCCGGCGATTGATTGCACGTGAAGGAGGCCTTGATTTCTCGTAATAACCACGCCCCTTTAAACGTCAGTCACTCCTCTCCGTTTCCCCTCTGTTTCCTTCCCCGAGCACGCCTCCAGTCCATCGCAATTCGTCCTCGAACAGCTCCGTCTCCGACGAGCTTCCACCGACGAATACGGCCGAGCCACACCACCTCCTGCCTCCCCGAACACACGAGAACGCTCACCGCACCCTGGCGCATCTTACCGTGCCAATCATTCATCCGCGGGCGCCCAGAGCGTCGACTTCGACAACATCTGACCGCGCCGCCGTCTGTCTCGCCTCCGACGAGCTCCTCCGGTAATTCCAGACCACCCCGACCCCTTCCGTTCACGCACACATCTTTGCCATGGTCTTGCGCAGCTAACACCGTCCTCCGTTTGTCTTCCCGTGGACCACAGCATCGTCTTCGACCTCGACCGAGCGCATCCGTCGCTAGAACCAACTCCGGCGAGGAATTCTGCCCGTCCCCGTGCGCCCCTTGCCACGACGACCACACGAACAGCATCGCCTCATCCTCGCGACTTCGGTGAGCTTGCTCCCTCCCTGTTTCGTTTCCTGCCTTGCCAGCGCCGCCGCCAACTGATCACACCGCCGCTCGCCGGTGAACTCGCGCCGCCAGTTCCTGGCTAAGTTGTTAGGAACCGTCTGATCTTGATCCAGCGGCTAGGAAAGAAAATAAGCGAAGGGGTATCAAACGATCTGAGCCGCGCGATGTTAATTAAATCCAACGGCCAGCGTCGCCCGATCCGGCCGAACCGGTATCGACCAGTAGAATAACGACGCGTGGCAGGATCTGTTTTAAAACAGAATTTGAAAAACAGATTAAAGTAGCAATTTGAAAACCCTATAACTTTCAAACCACACGTCCAAATTTGACAAATTTTATATCAATGGATTCAGGAGAACAAGCCCTAACCAACCATGGCCTTGGTTTGACAAATAGTATCTGTTAGCTTGTTTGAATTTGCAGAAACATTTGTGTACTTGTTTAGATTAGAAAAATTGTTTAAAATTGGATTTAAGGATAAAACCTTTGCAAATTGGATTGTTGTGACCTTACTGACCCTAGGAACCAACCCATGGTTTGGAAAAATAAATTTGGAAAAGTTTGGAATGAATTAATTAGTTTAGTCCATTTCTAGCCAAATAAAATTATTGATTTTATTATAAAAATGTTGATGGAAAGAAAACTTTGAGAAAATGTTTTGGACCAAACCTACTGACCAAAACACCAAGTTTTGCAATAGCAACTCATTTGGTGAACCCTATAGGCTAATGCCTTAGTAAAAATATTTCTACACCACATAAAATAACACTTTGTTTTGAAAATGGTTTTAAAGTGAAACCTTTTGCAAATAACTTGGCCACTTTAGAAAATGACCATTAGATGTACCCAAATGTCTATGACCCAATAGGAACCACTTTTTCAAACAAAACAAAGCTTGGCATGCTTGCATGCATTTCTTTGACTTTGTTATTTATGTGTGTTGTTTTGCTTGATTGGTAGATTGAGTTTGTGCCTTGCTTGATTGATTTTTAGTGACTTGAAGAGTGTGATTGTTGCAAAGATCAAGAAGTGAACCTATACTCTACCAAAAAGGCAAGTGATGCTTCATACTTTCTATCCTATTACTTTCACTATGCATTAGTGATTTTGCTAAGTAAAACTTGCATGGATTTTGCTAAGTATATACCTTGCTATAGGAAAATCTAGAAGATGAATCCTTAGTAGGATTTTCCTAAGTTAGAGATTCCTACTACTACCAAGCTTAGCCTAGCTAATAGAAAACATGGGTGGAATATATATTCACACTATGGAAAAATATTCTAAGTCTGAGGACTTAAGTTTTGTTTAATAAAACAACTAAGTTAATGAATCACCTGGGTGGAATGGGCTTGCTTGGTGGAGAATGGTTGAGTGGTTCACAATGCCATAGGCTTGGATTGTGTATCTCACTTGTGGAATGCCACCCAGGAAACAAAGGGATTTGAGATGTCAAATGTTGAGAAGCTTCAAGTGAAACCACTTGGCAATATGGGCTCTGCCATGATCATATAGGTTGCAAGAACTTAGCCATATGGACAGTGGGTGGTAGTGTTTGATAGGTTGGAACGCGTCCATATTGGTCTAAGGGAAAGCTTCTGAAAGATCTTGTCTTGGGAAACCAAGTCTTGTGGGGAAAGTGCACCACCTCTGCAGAGTGTAAAATCTAAGTACTTAGCCATGTCCCTGGTAAAGGACAATTTGAGCATCAAGACATGGAAGCAATCAAGAATCTCATCATTTCAAATTTCTAAATTAAAATCTTGTGGTTTGAACAAGGGTTGTTTGAATTCTTCAATCATTGATGGAGAGATGGCTTGGTACAAGGATCTTGAAATCTTTGATTGAGAAAAATGATTTTGTCAAGCAAAAACTTAGTATTTTCAAAATGATAAGAAAAATCTATTTTGAGCAATGCAAGCCTCAACTCCACTTAGCCAAATGCATATAGATGTTAGACTCCACTATACTACCATAGTATCACTTGCCAATACAATTCAAATGTATTGACCCTTGTGGCTGTAACTGTAATGTTGCAGGTTTGATTGATTTTAGTGAAGATTGTTTGATTAGGATTACAAAGTCTACAACCAACATCTGCCTGTGGCACTTTGAAGATGAAGGACCCCATGCTTATTGTTATTCCACTGCAATGTAATGTAATAGCCTAATGAGCTATGTTTGATGTAATAAACTTATGTTATTCCTGGTTATAAAGTTATATTATGACCTTTGTTTCTTGATATTACATCTTAACTGTGGATGCTAGCTATTGATCCAGGGACTAGCATTGTAAAACACAGGGGGAATCTACCTTATTAAAGGTTGGGACCCCTACAGATGGTATCAGAGCATTGTGTTGCCTGTAGGATTTGTAAACCCTAGGATTGGACAAAAACCCTTAGGAAAATAGGAGTTGTCTTATTCCAAAAACTTATTTACAAAACACTTGTAAACTCTTTCCTCAACCATTTTTAGTTTTAACTCTACACCTCTTCTACTTCAACTCGATGGAAAAGCCAACCCCATGACCAAAGACTACACCATGTGCAAAGGACTTCTTCAACATCTTCAACTCTAATGACTTCAACATCTTCAGCATATTCACCAAGGACTTCCAACTTGGAAACTGCTAAGGACTACAAGTGAAACAAGGAAATCTTGCTTAAGATATAGAGACTGAGGGAATGCAAAATAAGAAGAAGCCATCAACAACTTTGAAATATTGTGACCAAGAGTTTTCTCAAGGAAACCAAGATCTCATGCAAGAAGAATCAACAAAGAAGGAAAGAAAGATCACAAGTGAACCATATAGATGGACCACCATATTTTAGCTAAGTCAAAACCACCAATTTATGTGGTGTAACAAAAATATTTTGTTGTCTAAGTATGTGCTTGAACTTTATTGTTTGAGTGAAATGATTGTTTGTGATTGCATGCACATTGCTTGTGTGAATTGTGATGTGTGTGATTAGAAATATTTCCTTAGAAATATCTTGCCTATTCTAATCTCCCATCAAACCCAAACAGATGACTACTCCAAGAGACATCAACACCAACCAAGAGGACAACATGAGAGAACTTATAGCAACCCAAAACCAGTTGAGCCAAGAGACAACTCAGCTTTTAGCCAACAACAATGGATTAGACCTAGCCATACAAAGGATTTTGAAACTTCAATCCCAATTGTTGCAAGGATTGGTTACTCAAATGATCAACATGGGAGAAAACTTTTCCCAAAGAGCTAATGACAACAAGGATGACAAAGATGTTATTCTAAAAGGAACCCAAGTTAGCAATACTTGTGGAGACAAGGATAATGCATCCAAGGAACATGAAGATCAATGCCTCAAGAAGAGAGAAAGATCTCCCACCTATGAAGAACATGAACTAGAAGAACTCCTAGCTTTGGAGAGACCCAACAAGAAGAAGAAAGACATAAGCCAAGTGCAATGTTACAATTGCAAAGAGATGGGACATTATGCCAATGAATGCCCAGAAAAGAAGAAGAACCAAGAAAACAAACAAAAGCTAGTGAAACCCAAGATAAGGAAGGATTTTAGCCAAGTGATGTGCAAACACTGCAAAGAGTTAGGACATTATGCAAACTACTGTCCAGAAAAGATGAAGCATAAGATAAACCAGCCTATGAGGGATCTCAGCCTTGTCACATGTTTCAACTGCAAGAATCCAGGACACTATGCAAGCAACTGTCCAGAAAGGATGGAGAACAAGTTGAACAAACCTATGGAGAAACTCAACCTTGGCCCATGAACCCCATGAGTCAAGCACGGAAATTAAGGACATAAATGCAACTGTTTGCTTAGAGAAAGTATTTCTCATGATCCCAGGAAGGACAATGTGTAATTTTTGTTTGAAAATTTTTAAGGGTGGTAGTACCCTAGTTGTTTTGAACATGCTTGTAACCCTATCCTCCCCAAATCTCGGGACGAGATTTATTTTAAGGGTGGTAGCCTGTCACATCCCAAGATTTTCCAAATCTTGTAATGTGAAAATAAATTAATAAAATAAAACTTTGTTTGATTTTTAGAGCCAGAAGAAACTTTTTGAATTCAATTGGAACTTCAAACCCATTTGAATTAAAATAAAACCTAAAGGGATTCATAAAGATAAACATTTAATAAAGGAAATTAAAAATGTTTTGGAATTACTATTATTGGATCCTTTAATAAAAAGATTTATTTTTTCAAAAGAAAAGGTGGAATCATAAATAAAGATTATTTTATAAAGCCAAATTAAACCTTGGACAAGCTTTGGATTTAAAACATTTTGTTTTGAATTAAAACAGCAAAAGTTGATTTAAATAAATTAATAAGGATTTAATATCCAATTTCATTTAAATAAAAAGGTTTTACCATTTTAAATGAAACATCAAAACTTATTAAATTATTTTAAATAAGTTTTCCAAATATTTATATTCTCTAATAAAACCTACTAAAGTGTTTTGGCTTTATTTTAGATTTAAAAATAAATATCTCAATAAAACAAATCCTATTTAATTTAATAACTAAGGTCCATTTTATTTAATTATTAATGGACCCTAAAGTAAAAGGATTATTTTATTTTAAACAAGTTTTCCAAATATTCTTTATTTCCAAATAAAACCTACTGAATTGGTTTTGAAAATATTTGGGTTTTAAAAGAAGATTTTATTAATTAAAACAAACCCTATATTATTAAATAACTAAAATATCCATTTTATTTAAATTAAAGAATGGATCTTAAAAAGAATAAAATTATTATTTTTATTTTGGATTTGGATTATGTTGACAAACAGAACCAAATTCAAAGTGTAAAGTTGAGTGTTTGTTTGAATTGTTTGATTTATTTGAATGTTTGAATAATTGATATGAATTTCAAAACAGAAATAGTTTTGGGAAATAGAAAAGTGTTTAGACAAAAAAAAAATAGTGCAACAGACCCAGCCCACCAAGGCCCAGCCCAACAGCTCAAACAGCCCAGCTCCCCTCTCCCACGACGAAGCGTTTTTCTACTCATTCCCAGACCCGCAAAACCACTGACAACTGGACCCCTCCCCTTCTCCCTTTCTTTCACTGCCAAGCGGACCCACCCTTCTCTGTTCATCGTCTTCAACCGGACTCCGTCGCCCTGACCGTTGCAGTGAGTTACTCCGGCGATTGATTGCACGTGAAGGAGGCCTTGATTTCTCGTAATAACCACGCCCCTTTAAACGTCAGTCACTCCTCTCCGTTTCCCCTCTGTTTCCTTCCCCGAGCACGCCTCCAGTCCATCGCAATTTGTCCTCGAACAGCTCCGTCTCCGACGAGCTTCCACCGACGAATACGGCCGAGCCACACCACCTCCTGCCTCCCCGAACACACGAGAACGCTCACCGCACCCTGGCGCATCTTACCGTGCCAATCATTCATCCGCGGGCGCCCAGAGCGTCGACTTCGACAACATCTGACCGCGCCGCCGTCTGTCTCGCCTCCGACGAGCTCCTCCGGTAATTCCAGACCACCCCGACCCCTTCCGTTCATGCACACATCTTTGCCATGGTCTTGCGCAGATAACACCGTCCTCCGTTTGTCTTCCCGTGGACCACAGCATCGTCTTCGACCTTGACCGAGCGCATCCGTCGCCAGAACCAACTCCGGCGAGGAATTCTGCCCGTCCCCGTGCGCCCCTTGCCACGACGACCACACGAACAGCATCGCCTCATCCTCGCGACTTCGGTGAGCTTGCTCCCTCCCTGTTTCGTTTCCTGCCTCGCCAGCGCCGCCGCCAACTGATCGCACCGCCGCTCGCCGGTGAACTCGCGCCGCCAGTTCCTAGCTAAGTTGTTAGGAACCGTCTGATCTTGATCCAGCGGCTAGGAAAGAAAATAAGCGAAGGGGTATCAAACGATCTGAGTCGCGCGATGTTAATTAAATCCAACGGCCAGCGTCGCACGATCCGGCCGAACCGGTATCGACCAGTAGAATAACGACGCGTGGCAGGATCTGTTTTAAAACAGAATTTGAAAAACAGATTAAAGTAGCAATTTGAAAACCCTATAACTTTCAAACCACACGTCCAAATTTGACAAATTTTATATCAATGGATTCAGGAGAACAAGCCCTAACCAACCATGGCCTTGGTTTGACAAATAGTATCTGTTAGCTTGTTTGAATTTGCAGAAACATTTGTGTACTTGTTTAGATTAGAAAAATTGTTTAAAATTGGATTTAAGGATAAAACCTTTGCAAATTGGATTGTTGTGACCTTACTGACCCTAGGAACCAACCCATGGTTTGGAAAAATAAATTTGGAAAAGTTTGGAATGGATTAATTAGTTTAGTCCATTTCTAGCCAAATAAAATTGTTGATTTTATTATAAAAATGTTGATGGAAAGAAAACTTTGAGAAAATGTTTTGGACCAAACCTACTGACCAAAACACCAAGTTTTGCAATAGCAACTCATTTGGTGAACCCTATAGGCTAATGCCTTAGTAAAAATATTTCTACACCACATAAAATAACACTTTGTTTTGAAAATGGTTTTAAAGTGAAACCTTTTGCAAATAACTTGGCCACTTTAGAAAATGACCATTAGATGTACCCAAATGTCTATGACCCAATAGGAACCACTTTTTCAAACAAAACAAAGCTTGGCATGCTTGCATGCATTTCTTTGACTTTGTTATTTATGTGTGTTGTTTTGCTTGATTGGTAGATTGAGTTTGTGCCTTGCTTGATTGATTTTTAGTGACTTGAAGAGTGTGATTGTTGCAAAGATCAAGAAGTGAACCTATACTCTACCAAAAAGGCAAGTGATGCTTCATACTTTCTATCCTATTACTTTCACTATGCATTAGTGATTTTGCTAAGTAAAACTTGCATGGATTTTGCTAAGTATATACCTTGCTATAGGAAAACCTAGAAGATGAATCCTTAGTAGGATTTTCCTAAGTTAGAGATTCCTACTACTACCAAGCTTAGCCTAGCTAATAGAAAACATGGGTGGAATATATATTCACACTATGGAAAAATATTCTAAGTCTGAGGACTTAAGTTTTGTTTAATAAAACAACTAAGTTAATGAATCACCTGGGTGGAATGGGCTTGCTTGGTGGAGAATGGTTGAGTGGTTCACAATGCCATAGGCTTGGATTGTGTATCTCACTTGTGGAATGCCACCCAGGAAACAAAGGGATTTGAGATGTCAAATGTTGAGAAGCTTCAAGTGCAACCACTTGGCAATATGGGCTCTGCCATGATCATATAGGTTGCAAGAACTTAGCCATATGGACAGTGGGTGGTAGTGTTTGATAGGTTGGAACGCGTCCATATTGGTCTAAGGGAAAGCTTCTGAAAGATCTTGTCTTGGGAAACCAAGTCTTGTGGGGAAAGTGCACCACCTCTGCAGAGTGTAAAATCTAAGTACTTAGCCATGTCCCTGGTAAAGGACAATTTGAGCATCAAGACATGGAAGCAATCAAGAATCTCATCATTTCAAATTTCTAAATTAAAATCTTGTGGTTTGAACAAGGGTTGTTTGAATTCTTCAATCATTGATGGAGAGATGGCTTGGTACAAGGATCTTGAAATCTTTGATTGAGAAAAATGATTTTGTCAAGCAAAAACTTAGTATTTTCAAAATGATAAGAAAAATCTATTTTGAGCAATGCAAGCCTCAACTCCACTTAGCCAAATGCATATAGATGTTAGACTCCACTATACTACCATAGTATCACTTGCCAATACAATTCAAATGTATTGACCCTTGTGGCTGTAACTGTAATGTTGCAGGTTTGATTGATTTTAGTGAAGATTGTTTGATTAGGATTACAAAGTCTACAACCAACATCTGCCTGTGGCACTTTGAAGATGAAGGACCCCATGCTTATTGTTATTCCGCTGCAATGTAATGTAATAGCCTAATGAGCTATGTTTGATGTAATAAACTTATGTTATTCCTGGTTATAAAGTTATATTATGACCTTTGTTTCTTGATATTACATCTTAACTGTGGATGCTAGCTATTGATCCAGGGACTAGCATTGTAAAACACAGGGGGAATCTACCTTATTAAAGGTTGGGACCCCTACGGCCCCACAGGACGAACCTTTTTTTGAAATTTGCATATTTGCCACATGACCACCACATGTCAGCAACACACAAAATGGCAAATATGCAAGTTGCAATCTAAAACATGGAAAATATGCAAATCCCCCCTCCATCCCCACATCACGGCCCCATCGGTTATTAGCTTTGATGGCCCCACATGACGGCACCATCGTTTATTAGCTTCGATGGCCCCATAGAACGAACATTTTCTTTGAAATTTGCAAATTTGCCACATGACCACCACATGTCAGCGACACACAAAATGGCAAATATGCAAGTTGCAACGTAAAACATGGCGAATACGCAAATCCCCCCTCCAGCTCCACATCATGGACCCATCAGTCATTGGCTTCGACGGCCCCACATGAAGGCCCCATCGTTCATTGGCTTCGATGGCCCCACGGAACGATTTTTCTTTTTGAAATTTTCATATTTTCCACATGACCACCACATGTCAGCAACATACAAAATGGCAAATATGCAATTTGCAACATAAAACATGGTGAATATGCAAATCCCCCCTCCAAATCCACATCACGGCCCCATCAGTTATTGGCTTCGACGGCCCCACATGACGGCCCCATCATTCATTGGCTTCGATGGCCCCATGGAACGGTCCAATTTGTCATTGCCTGCACCGGCCACCCAATTAGGAAAAAAGCGGCCCACAAGGTAGCGAGAGAAGGATGGCGGGTCCTACGTGTATCCTGGCCCCCACCCGTCAGCACGTATCATCCACGGCAGGACCCGCCCCAACGCGGCCCCATCGGTCAGCCATGTAATGGTTGAGGCCTCGTAACATAACGCTCAACGCCCAACCTGCCCCAACGCGGTCCCACTAGTTAGCATGTAACATTCAAGCCTTTGACCTGACGGCATCCCTCCGTCTAAGCGCTCGCGAGCGCCCGCGAGGGTTTCTTAACATGGTGAAGGGAAAAGTGAGGAAAAGTTAAGCGGCTGGGAAAACTGAGTACAACTAACGAACCAAGGGCACGAAAATAGAAATCCCTAAGATCTATAATATAACTTTATTATAAAATATTATTATGTTAACCATTTAAATAATTATTATTTAATAAATATTTTATAAGTAATAAAACTCTAAAAATTCATATTTTAATAATGGTAAATGAGAAAATTATAAATAATATACAAAAAAATTAAAAATATAAAAATTATGATGTAAAACTCTAAACATAAAATATTATATCACTTAACTGAATATTTATTAAGTGTTTATAAAGTAATAAATCTTATAAAAATCATATCATAATATTTAAAATACATATGATATACCAAAATGATCAAAAAAAATCTACATGTTAAAATTATAAATTTTCACTTTTGAGGTAAATAAAAATTTAACACTCTAATAACTTGAATTTAAACTTATTTTCCTTAATTGATAATTCATATAAGGATAAATAAAGATTGCTAATGTTTCTAATATTGTTCGTTAAAGGTCTAATAATAGTATTAGACTTAAGGTATTGATAATATGAACTCAAAAAATTTCAAAACATTTTAAATACAATTTTATTAAACTACCATTCACCAATAAATATATGTTACTTTTAAAAAGGTTTTTATCAAATATAAAATACTCAAGAATGATATCTTTTAAGATACATTATAAAGCAAGACATAAGCATTCCTATGAAAGCTCTAAATGATGAACAGTCCTTATATACACAGTCTTTGAATACATTCCACACTTGAGTATTCTATTTTGTGTGTAATTTATTACACTTACATGTTCTTTAACACACACTCACAAGCCTTAATAAGAAGCACAATTGTGAAACTTATATAAAAGAGCAACACATTCCAAAGAAACCATTTCTAGTTCTCAAACCCTTGATCAACGATGTTTATTTCGGGGATTCGAGTTTATCAAATTGCATTATATTACTTATGCATAATAGCATCTTGTTTCTTTAAACATTAGTCCTTACCAGACCAATGATGTTGTTTTCAGATATTAGATCTTATATTGTCTCGAAGACCGTGAGTGCATAATCTTGCAATCACAAAAGGCAAGTTCACACCTGCTCATGTCCTATGGTTATTTTCTGTAAAGTATTTCTAAAACCAGTTTTATCATCACCTGCATTTCAAAAAGTTTAAGAAACACTATTTCATATGATTATAGGTTATTTACCAAGAGGTAATAACCTACTATGAAAGTTCCGGTGGTAAAGGAACATATTACCTAGGACTTAACAACCAATGTCGCTACTGATTCTTGCGCCGTATATTACACGTTGACCATGAGATTTGAAATGGGATGGAGAAGTCAGCTGTATCTTTTCCCTCTCGCATATAGCTGGATGTGCGGGTCGTGGTTGTTATCCTTATAGCATGCATTAATTGGTAATTCGTAGAGGATATGCAGCATATGGGTGGGAACCCTCAACGTCCCACGATAGTTCTGGCATCTGAACGGTCTGTACTAACCATTACCGTAATTTGATACATGGGCATGGCGTACACCAAGGAGACATGCGGGATCGCGAAGAAGGCAGTGATTGGCTTGGATCTTAGGTTGGGCCTCAAACCATGGAAGTTTGAACAGGGACATACTCTCGGTCGTGCAACAAAGCTTAAGATATCTCATGGGAAAAGTAACATGCCTCTGCAGAGTGTAAGAACTGTAACTTGTTACTCCCTATTCCGAGAAGGAGCTACGAACGCGGCAGGAAAGGAACTCCGCGAAAGTTCTGGTAAACCTGTGAAGGCTGGCGGACATAGCTTTTCAGAATAAAATAAACCTTTGAGGAAATGTTTACGAAAACCCACATTGCCTACGACCTATGGTCTGTGGCTGTATCTAGTGCATCAAACAATTTTTTTTGTGAGCTTGCTGAGTATGCTCGTACTCAACGTATCTTCTTAACCCTTGCTAGATTCTGAAGCCAATACAGATGATGTCTACATCAACTTATGCTCAAGTAATCATCATCAGAAGCTAAAGCTCTTCAATAAAGTCAAGGAAGTCAATATATACAACAACTAAAGTGAAGATGAAGTTGCTGATTAGATAGGAATATAATCTCTAGCCATAGAACCTACTTCTGTAGAGTATTGCAATAGCAGTAATGCAAGCCAAATAGTTAGATGCTAATCTTATTAGTATGATAGTTATAAGTTTATTATTTCTAATTCTTCTTTGTAAGAAGTTTCTTTCTCTCACTTTAACCTAGAGTGTTCTCTGGATCTTTTGTAAAGAGTCATGTTGTAACCTATAGTCATGTCTTAGACCTATTGTGTTTCTGTTGTACCACTCTGAGGGATGTAATCCTAGTGAATGGTGTTTCATTGGTGTTATGTCAAAGACTATAGTATACTACATCATGTAGTGGTATGTTGGGTCACCGCAATATATCTATCTGTCATACGGATGGACAAATCCCACTCTTTATCCATGTGCTTCGAAACATACTTTCAGAATACCCAATGCCACATTTATAACCGCCCAGTTACGGAAGTGGTGTTTGATGTCATCAAAGTATCATCCGGTGATGGTGATTAACATGATCTCATGGTCGAAGGATTAGGTTACTATGTATTTGAAAGCTTGCAGCAAACAAACTCTAAATGACTTGATCTTATGCTATGCTAACTATAGGAGTGTGTCCATCACATCATTCTTCTAATGACATGATCTTGTTATTAATAACATCCAATGTCCATGATCAAGAAACCATGATCATCTATTAATCAACAAGCTAGTTTAACAAGAGGCTTACTAGGGACTCTTTTATGTTTACAAAACACATAAGTATTAATGTTTTCTATTAATACAATTATAGTATGGGATGTAAACATTTATCATAAACACAAAGATATAATAATAACCACTTTTATTATTGCCTCTTGGGCATATCTTCAATATCTATATCTATCATCATGAATTCACATGATGAGCTTTACTAATTATACTCTTACCAATAATTTCTCCTTTAAATACAGTTGTGAATCCAATGAGATTGACACTAAAGCTCTACATTATCTCCTCATAGAGAAAACTCCCACTTCTAGAATACTTCTAATGAATCCAAATCCATTTGAGTACTTAAATTACTTTGCAATCCCACTTATAAATCTCAGAAGCTTTTCACTAAAGCTTTTCATAATCTTCTCATATCTACAATTGGTTATATCAAACTACTATACTAATGATAACCTCCAATCCAACAAGCAGTTACTTTTTAACTCCACCCATAATTTCCTTTATCACCCATCACTAATATTCCTACAATAAATGTCTATAACAATTCCTACTTCACCTCAAGTGTTTACTATTCTCTAAGAGGATTAATACTACTTCTATAACTCAATGTTGCTCTTATGAGCTTGGTCTTACTATCTTAACTTTAGTTAACTCTAGTAACTCTTAATCCAACTTCACATTGTACCATTGTGACTTGTCATGACTAACCTAGGATAACATATCTATACTAGGGTTTAATTATGTTCTATCCACTAATGTCACTTATGCATCATATAATCAATCACTCTTAGTGACTTAAGCATGATAATTATAATCCTTTGATCATTTATGGCTTAGGTTTCTAGTTGGCTCAAGGCATTCATCAATACAACAATACAATTGTATTATAATTATCTTCTTAGTATCTCTTTTTGACTAGGAGATATTATTCAATGATTATGCCTACTTGATCCAATAATATTTCTCCTTTGTAACTATCTTCGAAATTCATCCTTATGATCCTCTTTGTTAACACATATATCTTTATTTTAGACATCTCTTCTACCCATTCAGGAGTGAGTTAACTCCATCAATTATCATATTGATTTAATTCTCTTCAAACACTCCCATCTTATAGATGATATCTAAAACTATCATTACTACTTACATCTTCTTACTTCTTTCTCTAAAGGGTTTTGAAATGAATGCTATGATAAGACAAGAGTTGATAGATCAAGGATTGATCATTAATCATTGATGAAAAATAGATATTAGAACATGGTTCAAAAGATATGATATGATAAGGATTGGTATGGAAAGAAAGATATGTGGTGAATGGTCTTGACTTGATTTCCTTCCTACTCAATATAACTAAGGAGTTAGGGTTAAGTATTACCATGATGCTCATGGTATAAATAGATAATAATAAGATAGATCCATATTTAGTTATTGAATCCTTGTTACTTGATTTATATACTTAACTTGGTATCCAAGAGTTGTTGTAATGAATACCATGATATGATCTCTAGAAGATCTAATATTTATCATTAAGTAATGTGTTGTGGTTTAGTTTTATTACATTTGATATACCCTTAGATCAAATCATCTTTAACCAAAATAAGGTTTTATCAAAGGTCATATTGAAACTTATCACAATTAACTTGATGATCTACTTCAGTTCCGTCAAGTTAAGAGAAGCTTCAATCACTTTGACAAGTTTTATTCAAAAGAGAAAATTATTCATATTTTCTATGCATGAATGCAATACACACACCTAAGCTCAGCTTATTTCTAAACTCTAATGCTGGATGTTACATTTACCCAGGTCCGGGGCCCCTCGCGGTAAGGTAAAATCCCTACCCCTACATGTCTGGACAATGGTGCTAAGATAGAGGTGGAAGAAAGCTACAATGGTGCTCCTTGAGCTATGTGACAATGGTGCTAAGATAGAGGTGGAAGAAAGGAGAGCCCAAGTGGGCATACGTATGAGGCGAGGCTGCCTGGGAGAGGCTCCCTAGTGCACCTTATAAAGAGGTACCCAGGGGACAAGGTGGGTCCTATCCGTCCTAACTACACTTTACCAGATGTTATGGGGTGATGCGGTGAACAGTGTCACACTATTGATGAACAGTTTATCTGCAGGAGCATGGCTACAATGTCTCTACAACAGCATGGCTACAGTGTCTCTCGTCATGTCCGATGGGACGTAGTGTTGACTTTGGGCAAGATGGCGGACTCCAGCCATATTGAACAATCTAGCAGGCTCTAGCTGGATTGAGCCAGGCAGGCTCTAGTCGGATTGGGCCAGCCGAATTGAACCATCTAGAAGTCTCTAGCCGGATTAAGCCAGACAGGCTCCATCCGGATTGAACCATCTAGAAGTCTTCAGCCGGATTGAACCATCTGGAGTCTCTAGCCATATTTTTACAGGCTATGTGTAACATCCCAAAAATATTAATCAGGGTTATCAAGTTCTAATCACCCAAGATTAGGGTTAACAAAAACTTTTGTTAATTTAAATCAATATGAATGCATGTGTGTATGTGATGAATGCATGAATGCTTGCAATGACTTGTGTGATGGTTATTAATAGCAAGGATTGGTTTAAAGATGAAAACAGCATCATCTAAATCATTTCCAAGCAGAATCAAATCAATAGAAATTCAAATATAAACAATATGAGCTAATGGTCATTTTGACCAAAGTTACCCACTAGACCACTTTGAGTGTTTCTAGTCCAAGATTTCTAACAGAAAAATCCAATTCTTTTTACCTCTTTCTATACCAAGTAAAAGTGAACCCAAGCCCATCTTGCAAACCCACAGAAACATTTTGCAAATCTATGCCAAGGACAATTCAAAATTGAATCTAGTTCATATAGTAAGATCATCATTTCTCAAAACTCAACCAAACCAGTTCACCTTGACAAATCCAAGCAACCAGATACTACCCAGTGTGTGACCAATGCACCCACCAAAATTCATCCAAAAATTCAAATATAAATCTCTTGCGGCCATTTCATCAAACACCTGGAGACACAAATCAAACTTGGCCAAACTTCACTATTTTGAGCAGTGATCATTCAAACCTTTGTCTCCCTTTGATCACCCTTGTCTCCCCCAGTAACAACCATTGCATTAACCAGCTAGAACCCTACTCATTGCAGCATGTTGTGCATTCCCGAGCCACCCCTTGCCAGCCGACCATGGCAAGCTAGCAGGAGCGTTCACCGCGCCTAGCCACCATGTCCAGGAGGCAGGCCACCGTCCACCACCACCCCATGTCTAGCCCTCGAGCACTGCCAAGCCGTGGACCACAGAGAATGCACCGCGCCCAGTTCGTCACTGCCATGCCGAGAGCACGCCAGAGCGTCGCGCCCGACACGCTCGCACACGCCATGCCTCGCTCTCGCCGCCCATCTACACGATCACCACCGACCCAGGAGACCACCAGACATACCCGTTTCCTCGACTGTGCCCCGTAGCTACCGCACGCTGCGAAGTTCGTCGTCGGTACCATGCAAAGGGCCGCATGTTTCAGAACAAACCACACCGACCCTTGCCGCGCCATCAAGTCGTTGAGCATTGCCAGGAGACCGCGCACCGTCCTAGCGCCCGCGCCATGCCAGTAGCTTGTTGTAATGCCGACCCCGACAAGCTCTTCCCATGCTGCTCGGCCTCTCTCGCTCGCCTATAAAAGGAGGCCTCCCCCGCACCATTTCTCCACACTCCAACACTCACCACTCCTCACTGATCCTTCCCACTTCTCCCCGGAGCAAGGCGAGCACTAGGTCGCCGGAATTTGGCCGGAGACCGCCGCAGCAGGAGGAGAAGGGTGCCGTTGATTCAGGCCAACCCAGGAGACGCCGCCAGTACCAGGAGAACCGCCATCGATGACAACCTCATTCGCCCCCGTCACCGACCCTCGCCTGAGCCCTGGTGAGCATCCCCAGACCCTCCCTGGCCGTGCTAGGGTTCGTCCCCATCGTGTCCTATTCCGATGAGGACGATGGCCATGAGCCGTTGATCCTGCATCTAATCTCGCGGTCGTAATCAGCCCATACCCCTTCGGCACCCCCTGTCTCGCTGACAAGTGGGGATACCACTTCAAACCAGCCCGCGTGCGCTGTGCGCAGTGGGTCAACTCATCTAGCTCTCCCGCACAACCCAGTAGTTTAAATTTAGATTTTTCAATTTAGTTTCAAACCTAGTTCAAACGGTAACTTCAAAAATCAATTCAGAGAGTTTTACTAAACCAAATTGCATGATACTAATTTTGTTAGAAAGGTATGGAAATTCTTAATCTAAGACCGTTGGATTCAACCCGTTTGAATTTATAGATCACCTATAGTATAAATAACAAGGCAGAGACTTTTCTGCATTCAAACATTTTTCAAAAATCAACCATAAATGCTTTTGAGTTGATTCCAACTCTCAAAAATCACATTTGATAAGACCTTTCTGAATATATATAAAAATATCTAGGTTTACTTGCCGTAATAATGGACAAGTAATAAAAGAATGCCCCATAGGCATTTCTAGTCACTTTAATTAATTAAAATAATAAGGTTAGACCTTATTAAATTGTGACACCACTTTAAATCACATTCCCAAGTATTAGAATATGTGTTAATGACATGTGTCAACATGATCCCATATTTTAATTGGAGAATATTAAATCTTAAGTAGTTTTTCAATGAGTAGAAATTACTTTTTTTAAATAAAATAAATAAGAATAAGTCTTTAATCCATGTGATGATTGTGGTGATGCTAGATCATCTAGTGTGAACCTTTGTGTGCCAAATAGAAGTAGTTAAGTATTTTTTTGGTGATTGTGTACCTCGTATTTATTTATAGACGCTAGTACCGACCAAGGATACGAAGAGGAAGGAGACTACTATGAAGAGGAAGCAGAGGAGAACTTCAACCACTGCATTAATCAAGGCAAGCCTCACAATGCAAGCTAGAACTTTGCAAGCTACCACTTGCATGTTACCTATGCAAGCTATCTAATGCAAGCCATCCTAGCAAGCTACCACTTGCATGATAACTATGCAAACTAGATGCCTTAGGCATATTTGGTTATACCCCTTTATTATACCAAATCCCAGCTTTACTTGCAAGTTTGGTTATTTTATTTCTTAATCAAAATTCTTTGTTTACCTTTACTTAGTGACTTGTGAATTTTGGGAAGATATTAGAGGTAGCATAAAGAACATAAAACTCGGCCTAAGTAAGATAGAATTAGATGTCATCCTAAGGCATGAGATTAGACTTAGATAAGTCACACTTAATTATCACCCCTCATTAGTGATTATCCCCAATTTAGTGGCTAGTGCTAAGCATAAAACTTGATCACTTTAGATGGGAATACTTGGTGAAAATGATTATGAAAATCTTAGAATGATGAGTCATTCTAATGAAATGTTTTGACCTGTGTTATTGAACACCTGATGATTTTGATGATGAAAATGTTGAGGCATGAGCCTTAGCCCTTTATAAAACTGATGGTTGTGTTCGGATGCGATACCATTCCAATGTTACTGTACAACCACAATACCCGAATTTGGGTAGGGCTTGACTGAAAGTTTATATATCTTAGTATGGGTTCCCTTGCGGCCGAGGTTTGAGCTGAGGCTACCTCGTGATGATTTTCCACCTGTGCAGTTCCCAAGATGACAAATGGTCATGGTTGGGAGGCCAAACTCATAGGGGAGGTGCCTATACTAGGGTGTGTAATTGAAAGGTTAGGATTGATTATCCGCATACTGAGTATGGTGAATCAGTATTGTTCCTGACAGATGTATCAAATGTTGTGGTAAAAGTGTACCACCTCTATAGAGTGTCAAACTATTCGAATAGCCGCGTCCGTGGTTATGGACAGTTGGAGTGGCCATACTATTCCGTCGTCAGATGTTTTCAAAATGACTAGTGAAATGAACTATGACCTTGACTTGACCACAACAAGGTTGTGAACATGAAAACTAAGTTCCCACTTAGGTGTTATAAAACCTTAAACAAGTTTTCTTTACTTCTGAACTCAGTTAGAAATAAACTTGGCTTTTGCAAAACAACCTAGAGATTAGGATTTCTACTTGAACCACTTTTCTTGTTAATGATAGTTTGCGAGTACTTAAAGAGTACTCATGGATTTGTCCCTGGCTATTCCCGTGGCCATACTATGAGGAGGACTACCAGGATGATGGACAACAGGAAGTCTACGACAACTAGGATCATCTCCAATCGCCAGCATTGCCTGTGATCCTGAAGATGGAGCTTCGCCCATGCTACCGTTATTATATTATTCTGATGCGTTAATTATTAAGACTAGATCATGTGATCCTTTATTTGTAATACCTTTATTATGGTTTGTAATGGATGATGAACTATGGTACCAATCTGTTATGTCTCGCAAAAATGGTAATCCTGGGATTGCAATGTATGGCATAACAGGCATCTGGTATTAAAAATCCGGGTGTTGACAAGTTGGTATCAGAGCCATCCTGACCATAGGAGACCCTAGTTAGAATGGACGCTTGAATCAAAAACTTAGTTTCAAAACAAAAGAAGTGAGTATTTATGAAAACCTATTCTCATTCTTATCACTTAGAGTCTTTCAAGAAAATTCATGCTCCTCAAAAAAATTCTTGTCAAATCTTACATAAAATTTGACACACTTGATCACTCTACTAACTTGCTCATCCTACATTCTTATAGATGGGCGTGAAGTATAGCAAGTTCTATCAGCTGGGCAATGGAGGAGAGATCATCTTTGAGCGTGATTTGGACCAACTCTCGGAACTTCTGGAGCGCCTGCACCCCAAGTTCTTCGGAGACCAGCTCAACGATCAACAAGGAGGAGAATTGTAGTAGCTGGTTGTTGCAAGTCTCAGAGGCAAGATTGAAGCCCCCACATTAGAGGGAATCCAGTTCACCTTAAGAGATAACAACTGGCTAGACGGACTCGCCAGGGCTATGCAGGAAGCTCTTGCCCGTTTGTGTGGGCAAATCATCAATTAGATCAAGGATACCCGCTTTGAGTTCTACGCAAGGCGTGATGCTATGGGACAGCCATTGGAGGTGCCAGGTCACCCGGAGCTGAAGCATCAAGTAGATCATCTTGACTTCATGATGTATGATAGGCAGAAGGAGTTGGACACTGCCTGCGCATACGCCAACCACAACTATGACATCGCTGTCAAGAAGGACCAGGCCATCTCCATCCTTGCGAAGGAGCGCAAGACCTTTTGGCGTCTTCGTGAAAAGAAGGATCGCATCATTGCTCGCCTTCATCACAAAGTAACATACTTGGAGGAGACCATCCACTAGCGGGACATGCAGCTTGAGGAGAGGGAGAATGCAGGGGAGGAGATCCCTACTCCTACCTCAGTGACGATGATGACTTCCTGGAGGATCAATCCATGGACTTCCACACTGATGATGATGACTCCGCCTTCATTGATGATAATGATGAAGTCGCTGATTCTGAGGTGTAGTAGCACTCACACCTATGCTATAGCTCATTATATGTGAGTTGTATCCGGTCCCATTGTCTCGTGGTTTCACGGAATGGTTCTTAAAACCATCTATTTCCTTGTTGTGGTGTGTGTTTATATTGTGTGCTATGAATGAATGAAAAGAAAGTTGCTAGTGGGAAAACCTGAGTCAAACTTTAAAAGATTTTTCAAAAACAAAACCCCGAACCTTAGAAATTTCCCTCTTGTCTCATGATCTATCTCAATCTTCAGATGCCGCGCGGAGGAAGCAGTTCATCCCTGGACCCAATGCTGCAAATCTTGCAAATGTTGGTTTCGGACCGTGAAGCTGAAAGAGCTGAACGTCAAGCCAACCTAGCCAACCTTCAACACATAGCTCAGATGGCCAACAACAATCAAGTCCATGGAAACCAGGAAAACCATGGATGCAAACTCAAGAACTTTCAGAACACCAATCCACCCATCCTTAGTAAGTCTGAAGAGCCCTTAGATGTCGATGACTGGCTGCAGACCATGGAGAACAACTTAGAAGTCGCAGGAGTGGAGGTCAATGAGAAAGTATTGTTTTGCCACCCACTATTTGGCAGGAGATGCAAGAGCGTGGTGGAATAGCGTTCACGCCATGAATGGAGGACAGATGATGACTTGGGATGAATTCAAACTCAAGTTCAGCCGGACCCATGTGCCATTGGGTTTAATCAAGAGAATGAGAGATGAATTCAGAAAATTGAAGCAAGGGAGGATGACAGTAGTTGAGTACCGTGACAAATTTCTGTCATTAGCTAGGTATGCACCAGATGAGATTGACACTGAAGCCAAAAGGAAGGAGAGATTCTTGAATGGTCTGCGCGATGAGATGTAGACGTTATTAGTCAATATTCCGTTTGCTGACATTGAAGCCTTGGTGGATTCTGCCATTCAGATGGAAGGCAATATCAACCAAGCCAATGAGAATCGCAAGCGTCGAATGATGCATCAACCAGGAACCCACCATACCCCAAAGTATCGCCCCAACCCGTCTGCAGGATATGCCCCAAGAAACAATAGACCGCCGATGAACCGTCCAACCTATCCCAACCATGGAGGAGGAAACCCAAGGCCCGAAGGAAACCACAACAACAACCCCGGCAACTCCAACCCCTTCAACTGTGCACCGCCTAAAGTCAACAACCCCACCAACACCAATACTGCCCCAAGGACTGGAAGTAATGATGTGCCTGTTGCAGGAAAGGACAAGTCTCAGGTGACTTGTTATGAATGCGGAACCAAGGGTCACTACCAATGTGGATACCCCAGCTTAGCAGCAGCGCCGTGTTTAGCCTGGAAGAAGATTTTCCCCAGGGAACTCACTCAACCGCAACGGCTGTCTGTTTCACATGAATGCTGAAGAAGCCAGGAAGCGCCAAATGTCGTGCTGGGTATGTTTTCTGTTAACTCAGTACTTGCAAGAGTGTTGTTTGATTCTGGAGCATCGCACTTGTTTGTTACAGAAGAATTTGCATGCACTAGTAAGATTCAACCAACAAAACTGAAGCATGTTATGATAGTTCAAATACCTGGTTCAACCACCAAAGCTAGACAAATTTGCAAGGACGTACCTATCAGGATCCATGGCATATATTTTTATGCTAATCTAATAGTACTTGGAACCAAAGGTTTAGAAGTAGTACTAGGAATGGATTGGATATCTAAACATAAAGGATTAATCGACTCTGCCAAGAAAGCCATAACCATGACTAGTACCGCTGGAGTATCAGTAGAGCATGTATCTTAAACCTTGCCCCGTCAATTCAAGTGCAACAAGAGTCTAGCCCAACCAACCATTGACCAAGTCAGAGTAGTTTGTGAATACCCCGACGTATTCCCAGATGTTTTGCCCGGTATGCCCCCAGATCGGGATATCGAGTTTATCATTGAACTAATCCCTAGAACCAGACCCATAGTATGAACCCATCTGAATTAGTGGAGCTGAAGAAGCAACTGGATGCTATGCTGGAGATAGGACTGATTCAACCCAGTGCGTCGCCATGGAGATCACCTGTCTTGTTCATGGATAAGAAAGATGGAGGTAACCGTTTGTGTATGGATTATCAGAAGTTGAATGATGTCGCCATTAAGAACAAGTACCCATTGTCGAAGATAGAAGATTTGTTTAACCAGTTGACTGGTGCCAAAGTGTTTTCTAAGATTGATCTTAGAACTGGTTATCATCAACTCAAGATTCGCGTAGAGGATGTTCCAAAGACTACCTTTACCACCAGATATGGACTGTATGAGTACACTGTCATGTCTTTTGGATTAACCAATGCCACCGCTTATTTCATGAACCTCATGAATAATATTTTTATGGACTTCCTAGATAAGTTTGTCGTTGTTTTAATCGATGACATTCTGATCTATCCCAAATCAGAAGAAGAACATGAGCTACACCAAGGACCATCCTTGGAACCCTTAGGGAGCATCAGTTGTATGCCAAGTTTAGCAAATGTGAATTCTGGTTACAGGAAGTAGGATTCCTCGGACATATCATGTCGGTCGGAGGAATTGCTTTTGACCCTGACAAGGTTAAGGATGTTGAAGAATGGCAATCCCCAACCACTAAAAACCAAGTTCATGCATTTCTCGGATTAGTGGGATATTACCGCAAGTTCGTAGAAGGATTTTTGAGCATCGCAAGACCCATGACCCAATTGTTGAAGAAAGATAAGAAGTTTGAATGGACTGACAAATGTGAAGCAAGTTTTCAAGAGCTTAAGAAGAGATTGATCTTAGCCCCCTATCTTGATTATGTCGGATATCACGAAGCCTTTTGATGTGTTTTGTGACGAATCCAAGATCGGTCTCGGATGTGTGTTGATGCAAGAAGGCAAAGTCATATCTTATTTATCCCGACAACTGAAGCAACATGAGCAGAATTACCCAACCCATGACCTTGAACTAGCAGCCGTAGTTTTAGCCTTGAATACATGGCAGCATTACCTCATGGGAAACCGTTGTGAGATTTATTCGGATCACAAGAGCCTGAAGTATATTTTCACCCAGAAGGAGCTAAATATGAGGCAAAGGAGATGGATAGAGTTAATCAAGGACTATGATCTTGACATCCACTATCACCCCGGGAAAGCCAATGTGGTAGTAGATTGTCGTGTCACTTGAACTCCATGATTCTGAAGGAGCAACCAAGTTTGCACAAGGAATTGGAAGATTTTAGAATGGAGCTAGTAAGTGAAGGATTTTTGGCTAGCATAGAACTTCAACCCACTTTGATCAGTCAGATCAAGGAGGCACAGAAAGGAAATGCTAGTATCGACGGAATCAAGCGTCGTATCGGTATAGGGAAGGTACCCGGATTCACCAAAGATGAAGAAGGAGTTTTGTGGTACAAAGGACGTATCTGTGTGCCAGCAGATTCAGAGTTGAAACAAGCTATTTTGAAAGAAGCCCATGATACTCTTTATTCTATCCACCCCGGAGGAACAAAAATGTATCAATATTTGAAAGAGAAATTTTGGTGGCATAAGATGAAGAGAGAAATTGGAAGCTACATAGCCAAATGTGATGTCTGTCAGAGAGTCAAGGCGGGACGTCAGAGACCCGCAGGACTTTTGCAACCATTGCAGATTCCAGAATGGAAATGGGATTCAGTTGGAATGTATTTTATCACCGGTTTGCCTACATCTAGTAGGGGAAATGACTCTATTTGGGTCATAGTGGATAGACTGTCCAAAGTAGCACATTTCTTACCGGTCAAGACCACTTATCAGAGTTCGAAGCTAGCAGAGTTGTACATTGCTAGAATAGTCAGTTTACATGGAGTTCCCAAGAACATTGTGTCGGATCGAGGAACTCAGTTTACCTCGAGGTTTTGGATGAAAGTCCAATAAGGATTAGGAACCAGACTGGATTTCAACACAGCTTATCACCCTCAGACTGATGGACAAACGGAGCGAGTAAACCAAATACTCGAATATATGTTGAGAGCTTGTGTGTTGGAATATGGATCTAAATGGAAAGACTGTCTGTCGTTCGCAGAATTTTCATACAACAACAGTTATCAAGCTAGTTTCCAAATGGCCCCATTTGAGTTCATGTATGGAAGGAAGTGCCGTACCCCTTTGAATTGGTCGGAAGTAGGAGAGAGTCAGATTTTCGGACCCGACATCTTACGAGAAGCCGAAGAGAAAGTTCACAAGATCCGTGAGCACCTCAAGACCGCCCAATCCAAACAGAAGAGTTATGTCGACAAGAGACGTCGAGACCTAGCATTCAATATTGGAGATTTTTTATATCTAAAAGTATCACCCTTGAAGGGAATGCAACGCTTCCAACTCAAAGGAAAGTTAGCACCCAGATATATTGGACCTTTCAAGGTTTTAAATCACCGAGGAGAAGTATCGTATCAACTGGAACTACTAGAGGAGATGCCAGCCGTGCATAATGTGTTTCATATCTCGTTACTTTGCAAATGCCTAGAAGTTCCGGAGAAGACTGAAGTGTTCAAGAATATTGATCACAGAACCATAGAGATCAACGATGACCTAACATATCCCGAAGTACACATTCGTATTTTGGAGGAAGCCTTCAGAACCACCAGGACCCGGAGTATCAAGTTTCTCAAGATCCAGTGGAGTAACCACACTAAAGAAGAAGCTACCTGGGAGCGAGAAGATTACATTAGGACTGAGTTTCCAGATCTCTTTAAATCCTAGTTTTCTTTGTCTCAAATCTCGGGACGAGATTTTGTTTAAGGGGGGAAGGTTTGTAACATCCCAAAAATATTAATCAAGGTTATCAAGTTCTAATCACCCAAGATTAGGGTTAACAAAAACTTTTATTAATTTAAATCAATATGAATGCATGTGTGTATGTGATGAATGCATGAATGCTTGCCATGACTTGTGTGATGGTTATGAATAGCAAGGATTGGTTTAAAGATGAAAACAACATCATCTAAATCATTTCCAAGCAGAATCAAATCAATAGAAATTCAAATATAAACAATATGAGATAATGGTCATTTTGACCAAAGTTACCCACTAGACAACTTTGAGTGTTTCTAGTCAAGATTTCTAACAGAAACAAATCCAAAAAATTTACCCCTTGCTAGACCAAGTAAAAGTGAACCCAAGCCCACCTTGCAAACCCACAGAAACATTTTGCAAATCTATGCCAAGGACAATTCAAAATTGAATCTAGTTCATATGGTAAGATCACCATTTCTCAAAACTCAACCAAATCAGTTCACCTTGAAAAATCCAAGCAACCAGATACTAACTAGTGTGTGACCAATGCACCCACCAAAATTCATCTAAAAATTAAAATATAAATCTCTTGCGGCCATTTCATCAAACACCTGGAGACACAAATCAAACTTGGCCAAACTTCACTGTTTTGAGCAGTGATCATTCAAACCTTTGTCTCCCTTTGATCACCCTTGTCTCCCCCAGTAATAACCATTGCATTAAACCAGCTAGAACCCTGCCCATTGCACCATGTCGTGCATTCCCGAGCCACCTTGTCAGCCGACCATGGAAAGCTAGCAGGAGCGTTCGCCGTGCTTAGCCACCATGTCCAGGAGGCAGGCCACCGTCCACCGCCACCCCCTATCCAACCCTCGAGCACTGTCAAGTCGTGGACCACAGAGAACGCGCCGCGCCCAGTTCGTCCTTGCCATGCCAAGAGCATGTCAGAGCGCCGCGCCCAACACGCTCGCACACGCCGCGCCTCACTCTCGCCGCCCGTCTACACGATCACCACCGACCCAGGAGACCACTAGACATGCCCGTTTCCTCCACCGTGCCCCGTAGCTTCCGCACGCCGCGATGTTCGCTGTCGGTACCGCGCAAAGCGCCACATGTTCCAGACCAAACCACACCGCCCCTTGCTCCGCCATCAAGTCATTGAGCATCGCCAGGAGACCACGCACCATCCTAGCCCCCGCGTCATGCCAGTAGCTCGCTATAACACCGACCCCGACAAGCTCTGCCCATGTCGCTCGGCCTATCTCGCTCGCCTATAAAAGGAGGCCTCCCCCGCACCATTTCTCCACACTCCAACACTCACCACTCCTCACTGATCCTTACCACTTCTCCCCGGAGCAAGGAGAGAACCAGGTCGCCGGAATTTGGCCGGAGACCGCTGCAGCAGGAGTAGAACGGCGTCGTCGATTCAGGCCACCCCAGGAGACGCCGCCAGTACCAGGAGAACCACCGTCGTCGACAACCTCATTCGCCCCCGTCACTGACCCTCTCCTGAGCCCTGGTGAGCCTCCCCAGTCCCTCACTGGTCGTGCTAGGGTTCGTCCCCGTCGTGTCCTGTTCCGATGAGGACGATGGCCATGAGCTGTTGATCCTGCATCTAATCCTACGGTCGTAATCAGCCCATACCCCTTTGGCACCCCCTGTCTCGCTGACGAGTGGGGACACCACTTAAAACCATCCCGCATGCGCTGTGCGCGATGGGCCTGCACATCTAGCTCTCCCACGCAACCCAGTAGTTTAAATTTAGATTTTTCAATTTAGCTTCGAACCTATTTCAGACAGTAACTTCAAAAATCAATTCAGAGAGTTTTACTGAACCAAATTGCATGAGCCTAATTTTTTTATAAAGGTATGGAAATTATTAATCCAAGCCTGTTGGATTCAACCCATTTGAATTTATAGATCACCTATAGTAAAAATACCAAGGCAGAGACTTTTCTGCATTCCATTTTTTTTTAATAATCAACCATAAATGCTTTTGAGTTGATTCTAACTCTCAAAAATCACATTTGATAAGACCTTTCTGAATATATATAAAAATATCTAGGTTTACATGCAATAATAATGAACAAGTAATAAAAGAATGCCCCATAGGCATTTCTAGTCACTTTAATTAATTAAAATAATAAGGTTAAACCTTACTAAATTGTGACACCACTTTAAATAACATTCCCAAGTATTAGAATATGTGGTAATGACATGTGTCAACATGATCCCATATTTTAATTGGAGAATATTAAATCTTAAGTAGTTTTTCAATGAGTAGAAATTACTTTTCTAAAATAAAATAAATAAGAATAAGTCTTTAATCCATGTGATGATTGTGATGATGCTAGATCATCTAGTGTGAACCTTTGTGTGCCAAATAGAAGTAGTTAAGTATTTTTTTGGTGATTGTGTACCTCGTATTTATTTATAGACACTAGTACCGACCAAGGATACGAAGAGGAAGGAGACTACTATGAAGAGGAAGCAGAGGCAAACTTCAACCACTGCATTAATCAAGGCAAGCCTCACAATGCAAGCTAGAACTTTGCAAGCTACCACTTGCATGTTACCTATGCAAGCTATCTAATGCAAGCCATCCTAGAAAGCTACCACTTGCATGATAACTATGCAAACTAGATGCCTTATGCATATTTGGTTATACCCCTTTATTATACCAAATCTCAGCTTTACTTGCAAGTTTGGTTATTTTATTTCTTTATCAAAATTCTTTGTTTACGTTTACTTAGTGACTTGTGAATTTTGGGAAGATATTAGAGGTATCATAAAGAGCATAAAACTCAGCCTAAGTAAGATAGAATTAGATGTCATCCTAAGGCATGAGATTAGACTTAGATAAGTCACACTTAATTATCACCCCTCATTAGTGATTACCCCCAATTTAGTGGCTAGTGTTTAGCATAAAACTTTATCACTTTAGATGGGAATACTTGGTGAAAATGATTATGAAAATCTTAGAATGATGAGTCATTCTAATGAAATGTTTTGACCTGTGTTATTGA
The DNA here is from genome assembly GCA_916181665.1 of Avena sativa. NCBI lineage: Eukaryota > Viridiplantae > Streptophyta > Magnoliopsida > Poales > Poaceae > Avena > Avena sativa. Next base: position 20,670,592 of record OV702284.1, read on the forward strand.
ACACCTAATGATTTTGATGATGAAAATGTTGAGGCATGAGCCTTAGCCCTTTATAAAACTGATGGTTGTGTTCGGATGCGATACCATTCCAATGTTACCGTACAACCACAATACCCGAATTTGGGTAGGGCTTGACTGAAAGTTTATATATCTTAGTATGGGTTCCCTTGCGGCCGAGGTTTGAGCTGAGGCTACTTCGTGATGATTGTCTACCTGTGTAGTTCCCCAGATGACAGATGGTCATGGTTGGGAGGCCAACTCATAGGGGAGGTGTCTATACTAGGGTGTGTAATTGAAAGGTTAGGATTGATTATCCGCATACTGAGTATGGTGAATCAGGATTGTTCCTAACGGATGTATCGAATGTTGTGGTAAAAGTGTACAACCTCTGTAGAGTGTCAAACTATTTGAATAACCGCGTCCGCGGTTATGGACAGTTGGAGTGGCCATACTGTTCCGTCGTCAAATGTTTTTAAAATGACTTGTGAAATTAACTATGACCTTGACTTGACCACAACAAGGTTGTGAACATGAAAACTAAGTTACCACTTAGGTGTTATAAAACCTTAAACAAGTTTTCTTTACTTCTGAACTCAGTTATAAATAAACCTGGCTTTTCCAAAACAACCTAGAGCTTAGGATTTCTACTTGAACCACTTTACCTGTTAGTGATAGTTTGCGAGTACTTAAAGAGTACTCATGGATTTGTCCCTGGCTATTCGCGTGGCCAGACTATGTGGAGGACTACCAGGGATGATGGACAGCAGGAAGTCTACGAAAACTAGGATCATCTCCAATCGTCAGCATTGCATGTGACCCTGAAGATGGAGCTTTGCTCATGCTACCGTTATTATATTATTTCGCCGTGTTGATTGTATTAAGACTGTATCATGAGATCCTTTATTTGTAAGACCTTTATTATGGTTTGTAATGGATGATGAACTATGGTACCAATCTGTTATGTCTCACAAAAATGGTAATCCTGAGATTGTGATGTATGGCATAACAGGCATCTGGGATTAAAAATCCGGGTGTTGACACTACGAGGCTTCTGCGGCCTTTGAGGTACCTGGGGACCATACCCCTGACAGGTGTATAGGTAAGGTTCATTCTTTTTCTATTTTTTACTCTAGTTTTTTTATTTTTCTACGAGTTTCTAATCCCTCGCCTTGCATTTATTCATATTTATCTGGATATTTTGCTTTAATGGTGATGTGGCCTCAGTCCCTTTCCCCTCAGCGTTGCTCGAAGCTGCGAGTTTCTGCTTTGGAAGATCTGTTATCCCCGACGAGCCTTCACTGTACAATGCTCTCCTCTTCTTGTTCGGTGCCCCACGACCCTTCCCAAACGACAAATATCCATTAGAATCACGAGTGCTAGGATTATGACAGAGGATATCAGAGTGGCCCAATCGACCACATGAAAAGCAAAAGTGTAGAATCTGCTCATATTGCACTTCATACATATTTCACACATTGTCTTCTAGGCGAATCAATCAAAATGCAACACCTCAAGGGATTGGCAACCTCAACTGTCACCCTTGCCCTTGGGTATCCACCCATATGATCAAACTCTACCTCCGTCGCCTTCTTATCAATCTAGTGTGGTATGGGTAGCCACCACTTCTTGTCTCTCAAATTGAAAGGTAAGTTCAACGCCCTAGCCCACAATCGGATCCGATCAAACCTCAATTCTGAAGGTTTTACGCAATCTTCAAACTCGGATTGAATCAGTGAGTTCTTGCTCATGTGCAAGGCGATCCATCCCAAACCCTATCTCGATTGCATGTCGTAGCAAACTCAAAAACAAACATATTCTCACCCACCAATCAGAACATGAGTCCCTTAGGGTTTCCCACGCTAGCCGCAAAGTGCTGGAAATTGTATTGATGTGAAAATCATCCAAGTAGAGAACCTTGCCCGCCACCATCCACTTCTGGTTTGCCCCTTCATCACGATCGCCGACCACCAATGGAGTTGCCTCCTCTTTGGTGAGATCCAGTTTGCCTAGTTGTTCCTCCAACCGTGCTCGCGCTACCCTTGGCGACAGTGCCACCTTCCCCTTCTCCTTCCCGCACTTAGCTGAGACCATGCCTCGCTAACGATCCTTGTCGCCGCGCCGATGATATCAGCGTGCCCCACCAAAGGTCCATGAAACCCTAGTCGCCAGAGAAGAGGCTTCGAGAGTGACGAGAAGACAAGAGATTCTAATAAGCAGTGTTGCGAAGACCAATTTAACAATTACTAGGCATCATATAATTACTCTTTTGCATGTATATCTAGGTCTTCAATTTGACCAAGTTTTATGAGGTACTCCACCCGTTTGAATGATGCGATGATGCACCGTTCAGAAGCGAGCTTGCGGCTACGCATGATGCGATGACTCGGACTGCTCGTGCGGTCGTGTGCATAGGGGCAGAGTGGTTCTGTCCCGGCGAGAACTGGTCGGTGCCGCGCACCATGCTGTCCGAGGAAGAAATGGGGCGCACCCTGGTTTGTCACGCAGCACCCAGGCCTCCGGCGATAGCGGTGCCATCACGGGGAGGCATGAGTACACGGGCCAGCCGTTGGTGTCGCACTCGCACACCGCGTTGGCACTGGCCGGCGACGGCGCCAAAGGGCGCGGAGCCGGACCAGACGACGGCGAAGTTGGCGTCGGCGACGGCAAGCGTGTGCGTGTTTACGGCGGAGACGGACAGTTAGTCGTCGCGCGGCGTTGTCCTCCACCCACGGAGGACGGAGCCCAGGGCCAGGGCGGGGCCGGCGCGGTTGGACACCCAGACGACGGTGCGCGCGGACGAAGACCCGTGAGTACCACACCGCGACGTAGCTTGATAATCTGTGTGCGCAGTAAGCGCAAAACACGCTGAACCCTGTTGTCCTGCTGCTCTGCATACCGATATCATGGCAAGCATGAAGTGAATGGTGTGTTATATGTTGATCCAAATTCTACAAAGTATAGGCCAACTTCTGACGAGTGGAGCGAGGCCCGTCGCCGGAGGCTTGGGCCTGTGGGGGGTGCGGGGGGGGGGGGGGGGGGGCGACAGCCCCCCGCGGTACGGTACGGATCGTCGAAGACCTAGGTTTCCACCGATATATAAACCCCTTGTAAGCCGCCGGTTGGGAAGAGTTGCATCTGTGAAATCCCCGACGTTTGTAAACACTCCTCGATATAGTGAAGTTTCGCTGGCTGGCGTCCGTGGTTTTTTCCTCTCTTTGTTGGAGAGGTTTTCCACATTAAATCTGTGTCCCCTTGCTGTGTTTTTCGTTTTCGTTCTTCGTTATCTTCTTGTCGCAATTGTAACATGGTGAACCACACCCACTCACTTTTTCAGGTAGAGTGATTGGCATATTCCATCGAAAGACCTCGAGGCGCTAGTCCCTACACATTCAGCCTAAGAACACAGCAACAGTTTCACATTATTTAGCTGCCACTTGCTGAAGCTACTATGATTACGTCATTCTCCAGACATGCAGGCATGTCCCTAGTGCCACTGCACACAAGTTGCTGCAATGCATATATGACACTCTTTCTTGTAGCCTGTGAGTCTCAGCGTATGTGATGTCCCAAGGAAACGATCACAAGATCTAGAGAGATACATAGGAGAATTGGAGCGGAATTGGGGATGAGAACAGCAATTGATTAGAGACAAAAGACTGAGATGCGAATTCAGATTTCTCTACTATTCAATTTTCATGTCCCTTTCGTACAACGGCGTCCTTAAAACAGTGGACACAACACGCTTGCAACGATCAGCTCACAAGCCATGCTCACAACTACTCAATGTCTGTCTGACAGATGGACTCATCTTCGCTCGCCTGGTCCAGCTCCTGTTGACCTGGCGACTCGTTGTCCACCTTGCTTGTAGCAGGTGTGACAGTGTCCCTCCGAGCTCCATGAGCACCGGGGGAATCAGAGAGTGAAGTACATCTCTGATAGTGGCCTGTAACTTGGCTCTGGCTGCACACAGAGCACAACCACTGCAGCAACCTGAAAGGTATAGTAGCGAATAACACCAGTTAGTAGTTACTACCAGTGCTTCAGATCCATTGTGTTCTTGATCACAGGGTCAATGCTGGTTGGGAGATTTGATCGGTCAATTAGCTGAGGAATGGCCTGCATTTGATCTCAAATGTGTAAGAATATGCTAACAGAGCGTACAAATGCAAACTGCCTGGATTCAGGTGGTGAAAATCAGAAGTAATCTTCCCTCAAAAAAATAAAAGAAAATCAGAAGTAATCTATACATACTGAAAGTGAACTGCTCTACTGTTTAATAGGACGATTCTAGAACGATGCATATCAAAACAGTGTGTACCCATGTAATAATTGATTGGCATTGAAATGGTGCCATATTCTCAATTTGCCCTCCTTCCCAACAAAAGCTCAAGCAGTAATACTCCAAAGCATATACATCGCTCTTCTCCATCAACTTCCCTGTATTGAAACACAGTTGCACGTAAAAAAAATAGGACATCGTCATCATGATTAACGTGTAGAAGCATAGGAAAAAAAAAGGAGGACATAGCCTAAAGTTCAGGAAAGCTTCAGGTTACCTTTGATGCGATTTCCACTTGACACTGCAGGCCGAAATAAGAAATCAATAGTACTATTTTAAGTTGACCTGAAGAAAAATATGTAGTCATACCTTTCGCACTGAAATCTGAATCGAAAAGTATGTTATATGACTTCAGGTACGTATGGATAATTGGGGGATTGTAGTGCTCATGAAGATGCTCTATCCCCTGGTCAGGTTTAGTTTACAGATGCACATTAGAATGACCCATCAACATCTAAAGTGTTCATTATTCACGAAAGGTGAAGCAAAGCACAAGATGGGGAACCTTGCTGTGTCAAGAGCAATCTTCATCCCGATGTGTCAACAGATCAATGTGATGAGCCTATGCAACCACACAGATATCTTACGTATACTTCTTATACTTATATAGCATCATAGTTCTAGATAAAAACCTAACTCATTCTACTGAATTCAGCAACAACAAAAGCATTTTAAGCAAGAGGGCATACTGATCAAGAACAGGGATAGGAGAACAACCAATGTCGCACATAATCACCACCTCAAATTCCTTCTCGTACTCGTGATCTTTACTCCCCAACCTCTTCACGGCAGTGACAAACCCTCCATAAAAAACATATTTTAAGTTGTTACTCTAAAGATCACAGACCTAGCTGCAAGGAAACAAATGAAGAATAAGTGAAGAGGATCAGATAGGACCAACAGTAACAGAGGTTAACCCAGGTTAGGAGCAAGAATAAGGGTTTAGGGTTACCTATGCAATTTGGGTGGGATGTGTGCGTGTGTGTGTGTGTGGGGGGGGGGGGGGGGGGGGGGGGGCTCCCTGACAGTAGCAGTATCGCCTAATTACAGGCGACCAAAAAATCATTCTCTAGAAAGAACAAACCGGAGAAATAGGGAACAAGAGACTGTGTCGCCGTCACAGAAAAGTCAGAGAAAAGGGCAAATAACCAGGGAAAAGGATCCCTGCAGACACCCCGCCATCTTGCCAGAGCTCCTTCGACAGTAGGATCTGGAGGGGCAACTTGTACTATGTCAAAAATAGCAAAAATCTAATTGTAGAAGTATTAAGGGTAAAACACCTAAAAAAATAACTCGCCCAAAAAAATGATACTCAGCAACAGCAGCCACCAGCGCCCACCAAACCAAACCTACAAAATAACAAGTCAACAGACAAAAAACTAGAATAAGAAAAAAGAGCTGAACAACACCCAAATCCACCATACCTGCAACTACAAGAACATCCGGCGCCCACCGAAAGGAAGCATGGCAAGAACCTGTGAAGCCAAAGCAGTGACCTGATGAAAAATCAGAAACTACCGTGCAATAAAAAAAAGAGCAGGAAACCAAGAACTCAGAAAATCATAAAACCACGATAACTGCAGCACTTCCCAAATCCTCCCACACACAAACACTATCTCAGTAACCCAGCGCACATGCAAATCGCAAGGATAGTAAACAGAAAAACAAATTGAATGAACTGACCCAACACCCACTGTCACTAACCAGCAGGCTAGCGAACGGATATCTGTGGCAAGAAGCAGCAGAAATTCTAGCACTTGGAGCCACCAGGAAGTAGGAGCAGCGACAAATGTATCCACTAAAATATTTGCCAAGGCCAAACCCACACCGTAACCTACAGCTCAAACCAATCAGAGAGGATAAACACGTCAAACCATGAAGGAAACAGGTAGAGCTAATAGACAGGAAATTGACTCAATCCATTAAAAACAACAGCAACGACAGAACTTCGCACCACCAGCAGACAGCAGAGGTACCATAAGCTCTGGTGACAAAATAAAGAAAAAGATCGCATGGTCAAAGGTCCTGAGAACTGAGGCTTTTAGCCCGATGCTATTAGGAAGGATGCATACCTAACTCATGGTTGTAATGTGTCCAGAAAACAAGCGTAACCAAGGCACCTATATGTACTGTACAACAGAGTATGGCTGAGAAAACTGAAGAATAAGTGAGGACATAGCACTAGTAACAGAGAGGTTAACCCATAACGTTTTACCTCTTACCGAGGCCTAAACAAAGAAACTCAGGGGGGACACCTCCCTCTCTGACAATGCAGTTCCTCCTAATCACAAACAACCAAGAAAGCAAACTCTAGAAAGAACAAGGCAGAGAAATAGGGAACAGAAGAATGTGTAGTGCTCCTAGAAAGATTGGAGAAAACTAGTTGCAAACCAGACCAAACAACCTGAGAAGATCCCTGCAGTCGCCCCTGCATCTTATCGAAGAAGGTAGCAACATACCATGCCAGGAAGTCATGCGCATCATTTGCACCAGAAGAGAAACATCCAAGAAAAAAGAAGGCATTGGATTAATTCATATACTCCATTTGTGCACAAAAGACCATGCAAAGAATTTCGCCTCAGATTGATTGCTTCTAATCATTTGCACCAACTAAAAGTTAAAACTACAAATGGGAAGTTGTGGTTTTTACACTTTCAGCTAGCCAGAGCATCAGGTCGCAAAAAAAAAAAATCAGAAGGTAAATCTGCTGCATCTGTACATACTGTTGCAGTTCCGATGAACGGTCAAATTTGCAATAGCTTAACAAAATATATCATCATTTTCCAGAAATCCAAGTGCAGTACAAGAAAAGAAATCCTGCTCTTCTAAAGGTATTAGCTAGCAGAGTAGTCAAATTAGCAGTATTACCTCCTCCCTTCATGAACACGGTTTTTATTTGTATTCGGAAAATTAAGGACTAGTCTTTTTATGGCCAAGATAAGGAAAACCATAATATCTGAAATTTCAAAGGCAGAGCCCAAAGATGAGAAGCAATTTTGGATTTTTAGTCACTACAACAAGTCAACCCTCTGCAATTTTTTGGAAGCGGGTAACAGAGCTCGTAAGTAACTTTAAAATACCTATTTTTAAAGCGGAATATGGCATGCTCTCACCAATTACTATTAATAATTTATAATATATTGAGTTGCAAATCCGTTTTACCACAAACACAGTTTTTTAGGTCGCTGCTGCAACAGAAATCATTAAAATAGCTTTTTCTGCCAAAACAAAAGCAACCGAAAGCATAAACAAACATCTAAACTTTTGAAGACAGAGCACAAAGATGAGGCACAACTTCAGAGAACAGAATGATGATAAAACCCTAAATCATAAAACTGTGAAGCATATTTTGAAGAGGATAGAATTATCAGTTGCATATCTGCACCTTAGAAAAAGCTCCAGAAAATTAAAAGGATGCAGATTTTGATAACGGATTATTATCATCCATTCTTGCAATCAACAGAACAGCGAGCAAGTCCGGAACTGCATGTCCTGGGAAGGCTGGCATGAGATGCATACAGTTAGACATATAATAAAACATGCAGTAACAGAACTAACAATCCACTGACTTGAGAAAACAAATTAAATAGCAAGAAAGAAGAAAGGGAAATTTTGTTGGCATCTTAACAAATGCAAAACAAAATGACCAACATACAAATAGAAAAAAAAACGCACCTACAAAATAACAAGTCAACAGATAAAAATTCAGAATATGAAAAAAACCGAATACCCCAAATCCCAAATGTACCGCACTTGTACCCAGAAGAACATGCGACGCCAAGTGAACAAAAGCACGCCAATAACATGCAAAACCAAATCAATAACCTGATGCAAAACCAGAAACTACCGTGCAGTCCAAAAAAAGCAATGGAACCAATCCCTGCAGTCGCCCCTGCATCTTGTCGAGGAAAAAGGTAGCAACATACCCTCCCAGTGCCAGGCAACCAGGGAAGACGAGCAATGGCAAAGTCCTTTTAGCGCCTCTGGAGCTCCTTGGATGGTTGCATCTCGAAGGGAAATTGCACTATGTCAGAAACCGCAAAAAACTCCAATCATAAAATATTGATGAAGAACAACCAAGACATCTAGAAAAATAATAGCTCACCAAAATACCAATATTCAGCAACACGAGCCACCAGTGCCCACCGAACTACACCTGCAAAATAACAAGTCAACAGATCAAGTACCAGTATATAAGAATAAAAAACTGAACACACAAATCCCAAATGTACCATACCCAGAAGAACAGGTGGAGTCACCGAACAGAAGCACGCGAATAACCTGCAAAAAACAATAGTAACCTGATGCAAAACCAGAAACTACAGTGCAGTCAAAAGAAAATAAAGAGAACCAAACTCTGAAGACCAAACAAGAAAAAAATGAAACAAAAGAAGCGAAGCTACATCTGGCCTCAGATCTTTTGTTGCACAAAGCTCTAACAGCTGATGAGTTTCAGATGAAACCATGCACATCATTTGCACCAGAAGAGAACATCCAAGAAAAAGAAGACCTGAGGTTAATTCATATATCATGTGCACCCAAAAGACCATGCAAAGAATGGATTCACCTCAGATTGATTGCTTCTAATCATTTGCACCACCTAAAAGTTAAAACTACAAATCAAAAGTTGTTGTTTTTAGACTTTCAGCTAGCAAGAGCATCAGGTTGCAAAAAACAACAAAATCAAAAGGCAAATCTGGTGCATGAGTGCATACTGTTGCAGTTCCGACGAAAGGTCAAATTTGCAACAACAGCAAAACAATATCATCATTGGCCAGAAATCCTAAACTAGCTCAGTTAGAAGAAAAACAAGTGCAGTACTAGAAAAGAAAATTCAGCTCTTCTAATAAAGCTATAAGCTAGCATAGTAGTCAAAATAGCAATAGTACTCATAGGAAGAAGAAACAGTCGATATATACTATTTATGGATGACTACTGAAGATGACATTGTTTCCTAACCATTTTTTAGATTATTGCGCCATTGGTGGTTATCGACAATAAGGAGTCCACCTATATAAAGGTAGGAATTCGGGGAATTGTATGGCATTGCATCAATTAAAAGGTCTATTTGCATATGATTTCTAATGTGGAGATATAAACAGTAAAAATAGCATGACATGGTTCTTTGCAAAAATGTGCACTACTATTCAGTTTAAGGGATATTTTTTATTTTTGGCAAGTTAGTGTTTTTTATATACTAAGCTTTATTGTTTTACTACTATATAATAAATTATCAAAGAGAGGGGGAAGGGGCAATATCACCAGTGTGGGTTCCATGGGAACCCTCTGACTTGGCCTCTGTTTTTGATCCACGGGCTCCCAATCCAATGCCGAACCACCTTACACTCGCTTCATGCATAGTTTCGTCCTTAATCTCGCAAAAGCTATCCGCCCAACCCGCTGGTTCGATGGGATCAACTCCCAACCCAGGGGCTCGGTCACGGGACTGGAGGTTGACGGGGTCTGACCAGTCCGGCACAAATGTGGACACGCGTCGCTTGAATTTTGATTTAAACTCCACCCAAGCTTGATACTTGTAATGGTTAACATGTACCAAAAGGTTCCATGCAAAATGGAAACCGGCCTTGAGCGAGAAATGGTGAACTGAGTTGACAAAGGAATCAGTCACAGCGTCAAGCAGGACCAGGGACTTGTGCCGCTGCGGCTTATCCAGCCGGCAAGTGTAGCCTTGGCAAACCCCCTCCCGTGGATGTGCTGTTTGGCCCGAGGGGCCAAAATCATAGCATGGGAAATACACTTGGCCAACGTGCGGGTCAACTGGAACAAGTGCTTCAAGCATTGATTTTGAAGGCTTCTCAAACTTGATCCAATCTGGTGAAAAGATGAATTCATCCACATCGATGAATGCCATCCATTGGCAAGAATTTCGCTGCATGGCAGCGCAGTGGGAGAGCCCCGCTTCCTGAGTTTTGGTCCATGGCCAGGAGACGGTCAAGATATTGATCCCAGTAGCTCTCAGACGAGCAACCTGATCAATGAGGTCATCTTCGCTACCGTTGTCGTATAGAAAGAACTGACCGACACCGATGGAGGAATGGTAAAGCACCCACTCATGCAAGAACTTTGCTACGTTCCGGACCATGGTGCAAGCACAGATCAAATTTCTTTGAGGTGCTACGGACAGGCCAACTTGGTGCAGGTCGTAGGTGGCAAGTGAGGGTACAGGCTCCTCGCCATTAAGCGCTAAGGTGACATGGATGTCTATGTTGCGAGAAACTAAAGGTGGGGGTGGAGGAGGGCACCTTATGACTTGCTGCCCTGAAGTTATTGCTGGAACGGAAGCCTTGGAGCCATCGGTATCTCCACGGTAGATGCACTGCACATTGGCAGCGGGTGTTCTGATGACCCCTTGCCGGCGGTTTGGGCCCTTGGCGAAGACAAGCACGTCACCTCCGTCGAGAACAGCAGAGTCAAACACCATGGTGTCGTTCCAATTTAGCATCTTCCGGTAACGGGCGGCAGGGGCAGGAGCAGGCGGAGCAGCAGCAGTCGCCGAGGAGGAGGAAACCAGCATGGGTGCTTCGAGCGTCTGCATCCCGTGCGCTGAGTCGGGCATCAGACAGAGGAAGGCGTGGCGCCCGGGCCCTGGCAGCCGCCCGAGCGCACGCGCCGGGGACGAGGCCCCGCCCTGGAAGACGCAGGTCGCCTTGGCAGAGGCGGGCTCGGCGGCCAGGACGAGAACCTCCCGGTCCGGTAGCAGGACAGCATCCACCTCTTCGTGCTGCGGCGTGGATTGGCCGCGCACAGGAAGTAGGCGCCGCGGGAAGGAGAGCTTGGGTTCGCGGTGCTGGTGCGCAGGCGAAGGCAGCGGCGGAAAGGGGAGCTCGGGTTCGCGGTGCTGGTGCGCGGGCGAGGGCAGCGGAGGGGAGGGGAGCTCGGGTTCGCCGTGCTGGTGCGCGGGTGAGGGCAGCGGCGGGAAGGGGAGCTCGGGTTCGCGGTGCTGGTGCGCGGGCGAGGGCAGCGGCGAGATGAGCGGCTCAGGTGGCGGGGAGAGGAGAAGCTCAGGCGGCGGCGAGAGGAGAAGCTCAGGTGGCGGCCCGAGGAGCATCTCAGGCGGCGGCTGGAAGAGGCGAACCTGCTGAGGCGGCGGCGACCAAGAATTGGCGCCGAGGCCGAGCGATCCACGGCCGCCGGCGCCGAAAAAGAGCAGCGCGCCCACACCCCCGGCGGCGAGGATGCGGCGGAAGCAGCTGCGGCGGCGGCAGCGGTGACGCGACATGTCGGCGGCGGGTGTTCTCGCGCGAGAGCAGAGCAGTTTCGCGCGAGAGCAGAGCAGTTTCGCGCGAGAGCGGAGCGGAGCAGAGTGCGAGAGCAGAGCAGTCTCGATCTGAGAGGGTCTGTTTCGCGGGAGAGGAGAGCTAGGGTTTCGATCGATTCAGATGGAGACGCTTTTTGTTTGCGCCAAGACAGACCTAGAGTCGGAGTTTGAGTTCGGGTCGGTTTGGACCGTTTGGTCAAACTCGTATCCTATAGCAGCGAGCGACCGGTTCTGGCAGCCTAACTCCAACTCGTCATTGATTCATTGCCATTCGCCCGATCTAATAATTTGTGCTTCGTCTAGCTCCAACTCAAGAGTGATTTCTCGAATTTGTTGTTAGCTGGAACTAATCTCCAGATGTTCTAGTAATTTTTTTAGAAAAATAAGAGCATCTCCATCGGCCGATCCATTCGGTCGCTCTAAACGATCTGTTTCTGTTCATTTGGGTCGGGTCGTGGTCGATTTGGCCGTGATCCGGTCTGTCCAGCCGACCGCGTCCAGCGGTGCAACACATCTGTTCGCGTGTGGTCATCGTCAACGCCGACATATTTACAGTGGATTTTCGCCGCCACGCCGTCTTCCGCCTTTCTTTACCGCCGCTTTTCGCGAGTTCTGGACGTTTCCCGCCGCGTCCAGGCACAGCCATAAATAAAGGAGGTCGCCGAGCTACCTACGACTAGACCCGTACCACCGACAACACAAAAGACCACCATGCCTGGCCGCCGACGTCGACCCGACAAGCTCCGTGGCAACCCCAACACCGGCCTAGAAGAGGTGCCCGAGCCCTCGTGGAACCCGCCGAAGTTACCAGACGTGCTGCCTCCTTCGATTCTGGGACGCCCGCGGATTTACAGGATGAACCCCTCACCGCATCACCCTTTCTACAACTGTCACGTGATCACCGACGAGCCTTTCACGATGGTGGTGGCGGAACGCGTCTTTCTGCCGGAGTACCGGCAATGGGACCAGCTCGCATTGGTCTACGGCGACCTTCAGGAAGCGGTGCGGGCCAATTCCAACGACGCTTCCCTGCGTGCCGCCTCGACCAAGCTGAAGAGGACACACAGGTGCGGAGGCGGTCATTCGCTTTCTCTATGACGAATGGTGTAGTAATTTTTTTTCAGAAAAAAATGATCTCACAAGTGTTCTGATTTGCACGTTCGTGGATCGGTTATCCTCGTTTTTACCATCAAAACAATCCTACACATATTTTGCATGTCGGAACTTGGTATCTGGGAGCATCATTTGGTGAATTCCTTTAATGAAAAACTGTTAGGCACGTTAAGATATGGCAAAATCTTGAGCTTTTATATACTCCCTTCAATCCATATTACTTGTCACTAAAATGGATGTATTTAGATATGTTTTAGTGCTAGATATATCTATTTCAACGACAAATAATATGGATAGGAGGGAGTACAAAATACAATGCTGACCACGGTTACAGCTTCGGCGTTTGGTCAAGCTTCTCCATCACCACAGAGGGCAACATTTTGGTCAATCCACCGCCGAGCCTCTTCATACTTGCCAGACACCACCGCCACACAACCACCTCAGAAGCTCGCTTAGTGTCGCCACGCCTTGGATGCCATCATATCCAAGAGCCAGTGTGACGCCTAGGAGCTGAAGAACTGGCACCAGAACAGTTTTTCGCCGCTCCAGCTCCAGCTCCGCCTCCACTGACACCGCCAGCCAAAACAATGCATCTCCTCCGCCACAGGCAGACAATGCCATGACGATCATCGCCGCTGGCGCGCACAAGCGTTGCAGCTCCAAGGCCTTCCCCTCCTCCATTCTCCACCTCTCCCATGGGCAACAAGACATCAGAACGCAGTGTGTGGTTTATGTGTGACAGTGTAAAAATCTTGTAGGAATTAATGAAGTAGTGATATGAGCATGGTTGTTACATGTCTATCAGATGGCTGCGGCTGACTGTTACATTAGCATCTTCGGTTTAGCCTTTTATTTAAGTAGACATGCATATAGGTCGTGTGGCGGTTTAATTTTCTCTATCCTAACTAGATAATGGAAGTGATGGGGAAAGTGGGAAAGGATTAGGTATGGTAGATACATGACTGGTGTTCGGTTCTGTGATCTAAAAGTAGTGAAGATGTCCGAGAATGTTTCTTTCCTATACAAAGGTTGCCACATTATTCCTCAAGCATCCAGAATATACAAATCAATATGGACAATACTTTGGTTTAGAGTAAACCAATCGTGTCACAATTTCGGAACTAATTGTTGAAAGAAAAGTATATGACCCTAAGTGGTCTGATTAAACTAAATCGCAACGAGTGGAGACCATAGTACACAAACTGAACAGTCTTATTTAACTTACACTTGTTGAAAGATGGAGATGTTCACATGCTAAGTGCCCAAGTAATGAATTACATCAGTATTTAGTCAGCACATAGATGTTCACATGCTCGCAAGCATAATTTGGTATGATATGTAGGAGTTTGGGAGATATATGGAACTTACACGATGAAAACATAACGTCCCTATCCACTTAGGAAATCACAATCAACGAAAGAAAACAATGCTTGTGAGATTGCCTCAAACGGTTCTTCAGTTTCCTTTACCAAATAAAATTTTGAACAAATTGTCAAATTTGCAGTGCAAAACCAGATAACGGAAAGTACTATAGCATTCTACACAACAAACTACATAGAAAATTAGTTGTATTATATCGCATATCATGATGTAACACATTCTCAAGTCAGTAAACGAACCATGTCTGGTTTATACATGGACTCACAAACACCATATAATGATTCCAAAGCAGTGCCTGAGGTCTGTCATCAGAATATGCAAAAAAAATATGGGTAATACTTTGGGTTGGTCTAAAGCAATGTACCCACAATTTTGGAACTAACTAACAGAAAACTATATGACCCTAAGTGGTCTAATTTAACTAACTCGCACTGAGTGGCAACCTTAGCACACAAACTGAACAATTTGATTACTAATACTTAATAAAGGGATTAGCATTTTTCAAGTGGTGCAATTTTGCACACCAAGTGCCCAAATAATAAATTACATAACTATTCAGTCAGTGGAGGGATGGTCACATGCTAACATGCATACTTTGGGTATAGTATTATGTAGGAGTTTGGGAGATATGTAAAACTTACATAATAAAAACATAACCTCCCCATCCACTAAGGAAATAACGATCAATAGAAGACAACAATGCTTGTGAGATTTTTCTTGAATAGTTGTTCAGGTTCCTTCACAAAATAAAAATTTCAAAAAAGATTGTCAAATTGACTACGCAAGACCCCATAACAGAAGTTAATAAAGCATTCTGCACTAAAATATTTGTGTGATATCGCATATCATGATGTAACACATATCTCAAGTCAGTAAATGAACCATGTCTTGTTTATAAATGGACTCACAAGGACCGTATAATCATTCCGACCAGTGCATGAAACCACAAAATCTTTTGCCAGGTTCCTGCATAAAAGAAGCACTTTTTTATCAGATTACATGTTGCATACTTATAATAGCCAAGCAAGAAGCCAATTATTAGGGTTCACAAGAATCAATATTATCATGTTTAGTAGAGACTTAACATAAAGCACCACGGTTCTAGGAAAGTACCGATTAGATGGAAATGTATATTGACATAATGTCTACAATAACAATACATCTTTGGATGGCTCCTGGCCACCAACAATAAAAGATAATCTTTTCAAATCACCTGCGTGGTAAAATATAGGTCAACATTAAGTCATTTATTTGTTCTTGGGCATTTTACACCATAGTTTGGTATTTTCTGAACTTCACGGTTCAATATCCATGTTATCTCCGGGGCGGCACTGTTCATACACCTTATTGTTATCATTGCCTTTGTTTAGTTCTTGGTGTAAACTTAAGAGAAATAGAGAGCAAGTGGATGACAATTGACAAATAATCAATCTGAACCTCGGACTAAATATCTGAGGATTATGACTGAGCCAAAGCTGATAAACAGAATATTATTCACTAATCACTAGGATACACATGACGGTGGGAGATCGGCAACCCCTGCATGGAAGTATGTGGATGAAAAATAACACACAAACATATTCAAATCAATTGGAATTTTGAGAATAAATTAACACACACAAAGAGTCACGGAAAGACATGGCCTTATACATACTTGGCACCAACGCAATCCATGGCACATATGAATGGTTGGTCGTTTTTTCCTAGCCCATCAATAATTGGCTTCTAGAAGTATGGCACAAACCTACATATCCTGAAGTAACTTTGTTAGATGTATCCACAGTTCAGCAAATACAAGGGGTGGTACTAAGACAAAAAGACGAGTAAAACAAGATAAACCTAGATATTTCAGCAATGTCAAAAGCATTTTAGATATTTCAACTAGTCAAAAACATGATTTATGAATCAGATTGAGCAAATAAAGCACACATAACAAGAAGAAAAATTGCACAACAGCAACAGCATAACTACGGGAAACATTATCGGCAAATTACAACCAGGAAATACCCAGTATTATGGCTCACGAGAATCAATATTATCATGTTTCAACAGACTAGAGATATGAAACACTGCAGTTCCAGGAAAATACAGATCATATGGGAATGGATATTGGCATAATTTCAACATTAAAAAATGAACTCTATATGGCTCCAGACCAACCCTAAAACAAGATAAACCTTCTAAACCATCCATGTGGTAATATATAAGCCAATATTAAGTCATTTATTTGTTCTTGGTGCATTTTATACCATAGTTGGTGTTTTCTGAACATCGTGGTTCAATATCCCTGTCCATAACTCCATACACCTTACAATTATCATTCCCATATGTTTGGTTTTAGGTGTAAACTTGACAGAAACAGAGAGCAAGTGGATGACAAATAATCAACCTAAACCTGGGATTAAATACATCTGTGGATTATATCTGAGCCAAAAAGCTCATAAAGAGAATACTCTTCACTGCGATATACATGCCCGTGTGAGATCGTTAACATACACGGAAACATGTTGTTATGATCCCAGTTGATATGGCAGCAAGTACACAAACTATTACATGATTTGGTGGTAGTTCTAGGTACTTGGATCTAGTAGGAGAGCCTGGGATACAATAGAGATATAGTTCAGGGAGGAAGAAAGAGTAGTCTCCGCCTTTGCCAGGGTTCGTCGTCCAGGTTCCAGTTCTTCGACACCCCTCTGTTCATCTCGATCCCCTTCAAGTACAGACGTTGCTTGCTTCGTTCTGTCTATGGGCCTTGGGCCTATAGCCCCCTCCTCACATTGGCCCATGCGACCCAATGCAGCAGTGCATACGGTTCATGACACTCTCCCCTCCTTAATATCTGGCTTTCCCTCAAGCCGCTATCATCAGCCGCTTGAAGAATGCAGCCACCAGGATTCCACGGAGCACATAACCAAGTAACAAGCGTCTCACCTTGCCAAGGCAGAAAGAGACCATGTTCGGAAGCACTGCGTGAGGTATCCAAGATAGTAAAACTTTCCTCATTGGATTTGAAAGCAAACTGATACATTCCCTCTCTCACTTGTTCCACCACCCAGATATTTCCAGCTTTGATCCCATGGGGACTCATATCAATGGGCAACTTCATCATATAAGGAACCCAGTTGTTGAGCACCATTTTGCCCTCCCAGACAGAACATTCACATGTACCAGAAAATCCTGGACAGTACACGGGGTACGCACAAATTGCCTCATCACCCTGAAACTGGCAATGCATGTTGATAAATACTCTACAAGGAAACTTTTTCACTACTAGTCAGCTGTAGCTCGAGCATCACAACTTGAAAACCCGCTTTGCTGGTTCTATTAGGTCTGTTGATGCTTGATATATTTGAACCACACAAGTTGTTGAGGAAACAGTCACGAGGAGATTGGTGATTAGCCACTAAATCAGTTCACCACTGTCCCATGACTCTCCATCCTCATGCCAGTGCATATAAGGAGCATGTATGTGAAATGAAGCTTCAATTAAAATATGCATCACGGAAGATAATGCACATGTGCTGCATAGGGATATGGCAAGACCTTTTTCATGAAATAAGCCAGGAATGAAAGCAACAACACATTTGTTCTTGTTGAATAATTGTGCACGTGCATAGTTTTCATCGCCACAATGAAAAGCATTAGAAGTATTACTCTCAGCAGCAGGATAGGATAGTCATTTGCATGTCACGACACTGACGAAAGGAATCATCCATAAAAAAACTGAGATAAGATTTCCTGTACATTGGTCAACCTTGAGAAGCCATCGTTAGAGATTGTGCCAGACTGGGTCCATTTCAGAAGATAGCTCAATGAATTCAGAATCAGTGATTCCTTCGGTCGAGAACTACAGAAGTAATGGTCAGGCTCTTGGGAACAAGACAAACAAACTGATACAGCTGCTTTGCAAGGGAAATTCTATAGGTGCCAATCCATAGTATTAACTAGCCCAGCAACCGATTCTTGTGCAATGTAGCAATCAACTGAGTGTTGTACCGTGGACCCCTGGCATACAACAAGCGCACAACCAGGAAATAACCATGAATTGATGCAAACATCAGTGTTGACACCCAAGTACTCACAACTCAAGGCTGCAATTTTCGCATTGTCCAAGAGAACTTCCAGTAAGGTGAAGGGTGCAGAACCATGCGACAAAAGCTCCAGTTCAAGGCTGCTGGCCATAACTAGCAAATGAGTCCTAGCACCGCATACAAGAGTAGTATGGTATGTATGCGATGACTGCACACAATCACTAGCAGACCCCCAATATTCAAGAAATAAGAGCACATCATCCAAGCAATATACTCCACCATGACTGCACAGAACAATTCTAATTGTGTAACCATATGAGGTCAAGAGATTAACATTTAACATTGACCAACTGTATAATGGAGCCATGTCTTCAGATGGCGATCATGAATCTCGCTGCACCAGTTCAATGTCACACACAAGGGATGACCATGGCCTTGGCAGTGGTTCCCTTGCACAATTTTGGTTCCTTGCTACCACTAGTTCAGGTGGTCGTATCAGCGTCCTCAAAGCAACTGCATCCTCGGAATTGTGAAACTGTTCAGACATGGGATCGGGTATCTCATGTGTCTCTGAGTCCAGGGTGTCATTGTTGGAGCTAGACCTCACTAGCAACTTGCTTGCTTGACGAGTCGGTGTCGCCCAGGTGACAAGCATGGTGTCGAGGCAGTACACGGTCAAAGTCGATGATACAGACGCATCCAGAACATGGGTAGCCATTGGGCGTTGGGGCAGGCAATCTAACGAACAAGTTGTGGGTGCCGTGGTGATGAAGCCAGTACATGCTGATGGGTCAACTCCGACGGTATCCCTAGGGATGCTCATCGATGACGAAGAGCCCTAGGGTTTCGCTGACATGGGGACATACTCGGGAACCCGTTCCCATAGCATATCCACCGTGGTGACACCCCTAAACGGGGAGAAGGTGTCCTGGTCGGGGATGGAGCATGCTTGCGCGGGCACCTCCGCGACATAGTCATTGGTGTCGAGCGGAGAGGCGCGGGTGCACACATGGATGCATGAGATCACTGCAGTAGTGGATATCTGTTCAGAAGTCGATGTCAACTTGGATGCTGAAGCGCACGTCCGCCAAGAGAAGAGGAGGAGGTATATCCGTGCTCGCCAACGATTCCGCTGGATGCTTGGTGTGGTCGCCCACCTCGGCCCGTAGCGCGTCGACCGCACACTCCACTCCCGGGCGGCACTGGTTCAGCTCGAGGACGACTAGATGCAAGTCCTCGAGCTTCAACTGCATGGAGGAGATCGCCGCGATGAGATCCGCGAGCGCCTTGGCTTGGGCTTCCATATCAATGCTCTTGCCGCGTGAGAAAAATCGATGGCTAATTGATTGGGGAAAAAACAGGGCCTGTCTCTGATACCAGATTGTTATGATCCCAGTTGATATGGCAGCAAGTACACAAAATATTACAGGATTTGGTGGTAGTTCTAGGTACTTGGATCTAGTAGGAGAGCCTGGGATACAATAGAGATAGAGTTCAGGGAGGAAGAAAGAGTAGTCTCCGCCCTTGCCAGGGTTCGCCGTCCAGGTTCCAGTTCTTCGACACCCCTCTGTTCATCTCGATCCCCTTCAAGTATAGACGTTGCTTGCTTCTTTCTGTCTATGGGCCTTGGGCCTATAGCCCCCTCCTCACATTGGCCCATGCGACCCAATGCAGCAGTGCGACACATGTTTATGAAACATAGCAAATAGATATATTAATATCAACTATGCCTTTGAGAAGAAACTAACGCACACAAAAAGTCTCAGAAAGACGAGAACTGTACATACTTGATACAAGTGCAGTCCATGTTACATGTAAATGGCTGAACCTTTTCTCCTAACCCACAAAAAATCATTGGCAGAAGTATGACCCAAACCTACATATCACGAAGTAACTTTGTTATCCATCTCAACAATTAAGCAAATATAAGGGGTTGTAATTAGACAGAAGGTCCAGTATAAAATAAAAGCAATGCCACAAACATCCTACATATTTCAGCTAATCAAAAGTATGATATGTGAATCGGATTGAGAAAATAAAATACACATAATAACAAGGAGAATTGCACAACGCATCAGTATAACTACAAAAACATTGACCTATATATCAAAGGATAAAATTTCAAACTGCAACACCATGATATCATCAAATTTCTTAAATCACAAATGTATATATGGACTACCCAATAGAAAGGCACACCAATAGCAATTCAGTTCAATAAGTCCAAATTTTCTCCACATTCACAGCAGTTGTTCACATGTTTACATGAATCAGTACTCTTAACACCTCAAGTCAGTGACGATGGTCTGCAGCTGCACCCCAAGACGTTGGTTGCTAGCGATCAAGAAGCTGTTCTTCGCCACCATCGCCACCACAGTGCTCCCGTTGTACTTGAAGATCTGCGGAAGGAACGTGAGACCGCGCTGATCGGATGGGGAACCGAGTAGAAAAGGTAGGGTTTGAATGGAGAGGGGATCAGGGCTACAACTCCGGTTCCGTAGGACACTCACCGAGGTGGTCGTAGTGGATGAGTACAACAACGGCGGAGGCCCGCGGAGCGAGAAGAGGCCTCGGCACGCGGTGGCTTCATTTTTCCGGCGACGGGAAGAATAGTGGCGAGTCAGGCTGTGTAGTTTGGTACTCAGTCTGTCTCAAAATAGATATCTCAAATTGTCAAATTTTGAATGAATCTAGACATTATCCAGTACTCCTTCCGTCTCAAAATAGATGTCTCAAGTTTTCTAAAATTTAGATAAATCTATATACTAGATTTATCTAAATTTTGATAAATTTGAGACATCTATTTTAGGACGGAGGGAGTATATAAATTCATCTAAATTTTAAAAAATCTAAAACATCTATTTTGAGACGGAGGAGTACTTTGCTTGAACGTGTTTTTTTAGAATGTTTTTCTTGTATATCCGTATAAATACGTCTATATTCAGGTCCAAAACTCGGTCTATAAGCCGGAGATGTATGTGAGAGTCACAAATACTAATGTAGGTCACAAGGGCCCACAAGAATTGCTTACAGTCAAACAAATATTATAGGACTAGTTGATGGTTGATATTTATTAGAACAACCATAGATTAGCCCGAACCGGGGCGAAGCAAATGGTGATGTCCATAGATTAGCTCGAGCGGCTACTTCATTACATTTTGGTAGACATGTTTGGCTTGTAAACCCTACCCCAAAGGTGGGCATGTCTATAAACATTCTTTTAAAAAAAGTTGATGGTTGTTCGGTTAATTCCTGTACGACACCCTTTGCATCAGTTAGTGCCACAACACGTATCTTCCTGGGTTTGGCTCACCTTGGTCGGAGATGTCAGTGACCAGTTGAGCCAAAGATGGTAACAACGGCGTGACAAGGTGGTGATGACCTTCGTCTTTGTCTTTGGCGGCTGTGTTATGGTTGAGAGTACGGGAGGCTCATCGTCGCCATAAAAAGGAGAAGGTTTAGAGGTAGGGCACCGCGGTAGGTGGGGCTTGGGAAGGATAGAGCATAGGGGATGCGACATTAGTGGTGGATGAAGGGAGGTGATAGTGGTGATAGTCGTTCTTTCGGGCGGTTGTGGAGAGGAGTGTTGGAATCGGCCCATGTTGAGTTCCTCTAGGCGTTCCTTGCGCACGACACACTAAAGGCGTTGAATAGGAGGACCCGTGTTTTGAGGCTTATAGTTAAATTTAGCAGATTTTTTTAGGTAGACACTAGGCCTTTCACAATTCATAGTTTCTTAGCACATTATCATAGGAAATATAAAAACTTAAGAGACAATTACCACAATGCATTTTTTAAGTGTTGTTATCTTTAACACCCTACCTTACTAATAAGATGGAATGCCACTAAGGTGGCAACAACGGTGGAAGGAGTACAATGAAGACATAGAATAGATATCAGTCCATCATCTTTGAATTGAATAAAAGAGTACTCAACGATCATATGGTTCGAAGAGATGCCCTCATGGAAGTCTATGATTTCAAAATTCAGGAAAAATAGTTAGGCCGCTGACAGAGATGACACGAACCATTGGTGGATGATAATACCCTGTGAAATTACGGGGTGTAACGTTATCTCTCGGTGATGATGCATTTAGTGACTATATGGGCCCCAATTGCATATCAATAATATATCCTTTTTGTGGCATGAAGTAATACATATCTATGCTTGATACACGGAAGGAAGGATATATGAACCTAAAACATAATGATATCCATACGAAAGTACGAGATGCATTATATATAAGGTAGAAAAATATAATTCATATGTATGGGTATATTGGCCTAAAATACATGGCAATTTAGCAAGACATGGTCCATTGATATCCCATAACCCCATAGTCAGCTATCTCACATAATTATTAGCAATAATCATATTGAATTGACAATGCAATAAGGTTTATTTACATTAATGATACGTGAAGTAGGCATACACATCTAGATATAGAATAACACTATCGTTCACATGTACTGGGATTGATTGCCATGGAAAATAATCTAATTGACTTTAGAATACATAGTGATGTTATATGTGATTCATATATATGAACAAGTATACAAGAAATGTATAGTTGATTGAGGTTATTACCTCTGATAAACTACTAAAATTTATCCTAATGTATCAGGATGTTACCACTAATTCATTGGTATGTTGTTTGAGGAGCTACCCGCGGCTACAACAGAACTAAAGTGTGGTGGCGAAGGCGGACGAACTGGTGCCCTTCGGGCTTTCTCCCTGCTTCGGTCCACGGGGACCCGAGTGATACCTGATACGTCCAATTTGCATCACCATTCTATATCATAATTTGCCTCTATTCATTGATGGAAAAATCTAATGCGAGGCGCCGCGCGCGTGGCTGTTTGTGCGACGGGTTACGTCAAGCTGAGTGGGGGCGAGCGGCAGTTCTCTTTCCAGCGTTGAATTTTCTACACAGCGCCTCGCTTGTTCTCTTCTTGGTCGTGGCTCATGCCTGGCTTTATTCCCGTGACCCCGCGCGTGCACCTTATCCGTTCCTCATTTGCTCTCAACCACACAATTCTTCTTCTCTTCTCTCTCCCAGTCAACCACGGGAAGCAGTTATGCGTTAGGCGTTTTGAACTTGGTAATTAGGCAATACGTGTATGAACCTGTGTTTCCCTAATCAATTTGGCAGTTAGACGTTTTGAACCTGGTAATTAGGCAATACGTGTATGAACCTGGCAGTTAGGCAATTTTGAACCTGACAGTTACGTGTATAAACCTGGCAATTAGACTTAATTAACCAGATGATTACTAATCTTGTAATATGTCTAAATTAATGTCATTAAACCTGGCAATTAGTATTAATTAATCTTGCAAGTCGGATGTATTTAACCTGGCAATTACGTAGCAATAATTGAACCTAAAAACTAGGCCCAAACTAATCTTGTAATTCTGATAACTTTTTTGATTAATCTGGCAACTAGGCTAATATGGAAATTAGTAATCTGATACTTAGACCTAATTAATCTGGCATTTTATTCCCTGATTGATTTGAATGTCATCACTAGAAACATGTGGCTGAGAAACGCTGATGTATAGAGACAACTAGTAGCTTTTTATGATAGCGTGAATACATGTGGTGTGTGGGTGGGCCTACATCAGCTTTTTGCAGACTGTGAGGTATTGCCACCGCACGGATGGGCATATTGTGCGGCGCCGCGCGTTAGCACAGTCCTTCATTGATATATGTCTTATTATGAGGTGTTACTTATGTCTTTTCCTATGTTTTTGCATGTTGGATGATTCTTAGAGGATGGACTCTTGGAGTCAGGTTTCTAATGGAAAAGAGGTGTTTTGATGCAATTTCGTGAAGATCAGAAAAATATTGGAAAATTATATTTTCCCAGAAGACGAAGGAAGTCAGAAGGGGAGGCGTAGCCGGGACATAGGGGGGCCACACCCCCTAGGCGGGCAGGTGTGGCCCACCTGGCCGGCTCCCGACTCCGAGCTCTCGTCTATATCTTCCTCACGGAACCCTAATACCAGGGGAGGGACCATAGAAAGATTTCCGTCGCCTCTGCGGGGCGGAAAACACCGAGAGAGAAAGAGCTCTCCGGTAGACAGATTTCTGCCGGGGAAATTTCTTCCCGGAGAGGGGAGATCGTCGCCATCAACACCGTCATCAAGCTAGGCTTCATCGGGATCATCATCATCATCATCCACACCATCATCTCCACCAGCACCATCATCACCACTTCATCCCGCTGTAACAATTGTGTTGGATATTGCTTTAGTTCTTAGGGGAAACTTTCCCGGTGTTGATTACTATTGTAGTTGATGCTTGTGAGTGGAACCATTGGATTACTGTTTATGTTCAGATTGTTATCCATCACCATATCATCCTTGATCTTGATCCATATGATGTCTTGTGAGTAGTTCGTTTAGTTCTTGAGAACATGGGAGAAGTCATGTTATTAGTAGTGGATTTGTGTTGAGATATTATTAAATGGTTTAGTATTTAAGTTATGGTGCTATTTTTCTAGTGGTTTCATGTGAACATCGACTACATGATACTTCACCATTTATGGGCCTAGGGGAATGCATTGTGTATTTGGCTACTAATTGTGGGGTTGCCGGAGTGACAGAAACCTGAACCCCCGTTAGGACACCTTTGCACAAGGGAGTGTAGGATCTCAGATTTTAAGTTTGTGGTTAGGTTTATATCGTAATTACTTTCCTGTAGTTGCTGATGCTTGCAGGGGGTTTAATCACAAGTATGTATTAGTCCAAGTAAGGTTGGTACATTAGCACAGGTTCACTCACACAACACTTACAACATCAAAGAAGAACTTAGCTATTTGAAGCGAAAGCACTTGACAGAATTTCCATGTGTCATCGAGAACGTTTGGTCCTTATAAGTATTTCCACCGGCTTGTCCTTTGCTAAGAAAGGATTGGGACACTTGATGCGTTTGTTCGGTGTCTTTATTACTTGCAATTTATTTTGTTGCTTTATCATAAACCCACTAAAAAATCCGTTTGCTAAGTATTTACAGATATTTCGTGCTCCATACCACTAGTCGACACCTTCTACTCCTCGTTGGGATCGACACTCCTATTTATTGAAAGTACTACGGTACACCCCCTATACTTGTGGGTCATCAATACCCACAAGTGTATGGGGCAATTATAGTATCTTTGATAAGTAAGAGTGTCGAATCAACAAAAAGATGGAGGTGTTGGTTGGCAGATTCAATAAAGTAAACAGTAAAAGATGTAGAGATTTGTATTTTTAGATTTATAGTTTGTGGAAAAATAAATAAAAAGCAAAGTAAAATGTAAATAGATATTTTTAGAGAAATCTCAACCTTTTATGAAGTAAGAGGACAAGGTTGATGTGTGTACGTATATGAAAAAACTTTTCAGAAGGTGACATAGATTTACTTAGCACACATATTTCTACAACATCATGATGAATGTTTTGTCAAGTTTTATTCTCACTGGATGGAGCCTAAATAAGGGGAGCTATGCACACGCGCAATTACACCCCTAATGACTAGTCCTAAGGCAACTTATGTGCACAATAAAAGGATTTATTTAGACATAAATGTTCAACAGTTGACTGAAGTTCTGGGATCCGTGATCAACAACTCCCTAATAGAACTTCAAGGACCGGGACACAGTTTCTGTCATCTCCGATCATCCCTCCTCTCTTCGTTACAATAACATACAACCCTATGATCCCATATCGGTGAAGTAACATATTGACATTAGTATATTACCACCATAGAACCATAATAAAATATAAAACTTACCAAATACTTAGACCATGCTATATAGAAATCATGGCTATTTCATCGTGTGCCCTCGGGAACATGGGGATCTACTCGCGACTATGGAATATGATAATGGTCAGAGGCCTATGAATTAAAATACAATCTAAAAGTATAATTTAAATACAAAATAATAACGAAATTCCAAGTTCAAGCATGCACACAACACTAGAAAAGAGTTAAGATCTACACACAAAATAGTGAGGGGGTGGGGTCGATCTCGGGATGGAGACGGTGTTCTAGATGATGGTGATGAAATATGGTTTTGTAGAACCCCCCTACACCAAGGAGGAGTCGATGGCGATGATGAAATCAAATTCCCACCGGCGAAGGCTGCTAGATAACAGGATCTACCCTATCGTGGAGAAGGAGAGGACTTTTGTATATGCGTCCGCCTCTATAAATTTTGGAAATTACAACATAGTGTTTTTTCGCAAGGTGAAGGAGTACGGCAAAAGGAGGAGGTGATACGACCTCGAGGTGCCTAGGTGTTGGGCGCCGCACAGAGCTAGACCAAAAAAAATTCTCTCTGGCTAGACTCTAGTAAGCCACTCCAAGATCCGGCAGAGGTTGGAGACCATAGATGCCCTTGACATGCATGTGCGGAAGGAGGAACCGCTCTAGGGATGTGCCATTAATGTTCCTCGTCAACTATCCTGGCTCCGGCGAACTTCTCGATCATGGGACCTCCAAGTCGCTAGCTCCTGTGTGCTCCATCACCTTCCATCGCCTTAACTCCGCTGAGCACCGCAAATGCAGTGCTTCTGCTGTCACACACACATACCAGGTGCAAAAGCAACATGCAAGGTGATATACTTGGTCCTACCATGTATAACAAGAATGTGAGAGTGAGGCCCAAGTATTGCACTAGTGGAACCTTCGAATGGATTCGCTTGTGTCTCTGCTGCCTCCCCACCTTCCTTTATATATGCGAGTAGGTGAGGGCACACAACACTTGTGCCCCTCGGTTCTAAACCCTAACCCTAGTCAAAGTGGGTCCAACCCATTGACAAGTGTCCCTGTTTGTGAAAGTCCAACTTGCCGGCTCATTTTACTCAGATCCTAATCAGCCTAGTTCCACTCTTAAGTGTTGATACGTCAGAAATGTATCTATAATTTTTGATGCTCCATGCTTGTTTAGTATCTACTTTGCTTTGCTTTGTCTACACTTTGAGGTGTTTTTATATATTTTCTAGAACTAACCTATTAACAAGTTGCCACAATACCAGTTGCCTATTTTTTCTGTTTTTGGTTCCAGAAAGGCAGAAAATCAATATTCTCGGAATTGGACGGGACAAAAGCCAAAGTCAATATTTTACCGTGGGGGACATGAAGCCAGAAGACGAGACGGATAAGCAAACCAGGGCGGCCAGACTCCCCCTAGGCGCGGGTGGGCCCATCCCGCGCCTGGGTAGGGTGTGGGGCCCCTGGACGCCTCCCAGCTTCGCCTCTTCGCCTATAAGAAGCCCCGATGCAGAAACCCTAGGCACCCGATCAAAACTCCACAAAACCTTCTGTAGCCGCTGCCACCGTCGTCCCTAGATCGGGGGGATCTGAAGTTCTTCCCGGCACCCTGCCAGAGGGGAGATCATCCCGGAGGCCTTCTCTCCGGTATGAAGCGTGAGTAGATCCACCTTGGACTATGGGTCCATGTAGTAGCTAGATGATTGTATCTCCTCCTCGTGCTTTCATGTATAGATCTTGTGAGCTCCGTTAATGATCAAGATCTAATCTATTTGTAATCATGCATGTTATGTTTGCGAGGATCCGATGGATATTGAGATTACCATGTCAGATTGATTAATGGTTTTGTTTTATGATACTATCATGTTTGTGTTGTTTGTGATCTTCCATGCTCTCCGTTGTTAGTAGCTATCTTGGCCAAGTAGTTGCTAGTGAGTCCAACAGGGGGTATTTATGCTCGATAGTGGGTTCATGCCTCTAGTTTCCAAGGGAAGTGACCGAAATCTCTTTGGTTGTAGATGTGTTGTTGCCACTAGGAAGAAAACAATGGTCTCTTATTCATAGAACAAGTGGATTGTTTACCTTACACACTTTGCTTAAAGTAGTTATCTGTTGCTTGCAACTTAATACTGGAGGGGGTTCGGATGATAACCTGAAGGTGGACTTCTAGTCATAGATGCAGTTGGATGGCGGTTTATGTATATTGTTGTATTGCCCAATCGAATTTCATATGATCTTTTTGTCTAGTATTGCATTGTTATCCCTTGCTCAGTTCCTGTCAATTGCCCTGCTGTAATTTGTTTACCCTTCATGTCATGTTGTTTATCTAAGGAGAGCACCTCTAGTGAACTATGGACCCCGGTCCAATCTTTACCATTGATACATCTTCCATTGTTACTTGTTTACTTACTACAAACCATTACCTTCCACACCATAAGTTTAATCCTTTGTTATAGCAAACCGGTGAGCTTGACAACCTCACTGATTCGTTGAGGCAAAGTCTTGAGTTTGTGTTGTGAAGGTCTCCACGTTGCTTGCAGCACCTTTGGGGCGTTTCCTTCCGCCTAATGGTTCGATAACCTTGGTTTATTACTGAGGGAAACCTGCCTGCTGAACTGCATCACACCTTCCTCTTGGGGTCTCCCAAAGAAGTGTTGCTGCACTCATCAAGCCTTTTTCTGGCGCTGTTGCCGGGGAGGCTAAGGACGTCTTCACAATGAGAGTCCTTCACTTCCTTTCTCTTTACTTTGTTTTTAGTTTGCTTAGTTTCTTTTGCTTGGTTTTGTTTGCCTCTTTTCAAAAACTCCAAAAAAATAGTTTAGGTTGGTTTGCTTTCTTTATTCAAAAACACAAAAAAATTAGTTCCTGCTCCACCTGTTGTTGTTTTTAGCTTGCCCACCTTTGCCAAAATGAACTCTGCTGAGCACACCAAGTTGTGTGACTTCACTAGCACAAACAACAATGATTTCCTTAGCACTCTTATTGCTCCACCTGCTCCTAATGCTACCTTTTATAAAATTAAGCCTGCTTTGTTGAATCTTGTGATGAGAGAGCAATTTTCTGGTGCTAGTTCTGATGTTGCTGCTGCCCATCTCAATAACTTTGTTGAACTTTGTGAGATGCAAAAGTATAAGGATGTAGATGGAGATATTATTAATCTCAAGCTGTTTCCTTTCTCCTTGAGAGGGAAAGCTAAAGAATGGTTGCTATCCTTGCCTAGAAATAGTATTGATTCTTGGACTAAATGCAAAGATGCTTTTATTGGAAAATACTATTCTCCTGCTAAGATTATATCTATGAGAAGTGACATTATGAAATTTAAACAACTTGATAATGAACATGTTGCTCAGATGGAAAGAGTGAAGTCTTTGGTTAAGAATTGTCCCACTCATGGACTCACTGCTTGGATGATTATCCAGACTTTTTATGCAGGTTTGAACTTCTCTTCAAGAAACCTGTTGGATTCAGCTGCTAGAGGTACTTTCATGGGCCTCACTTTGGGAGCTGCAACAAAGCTACTTGACAATATGATGGTTAACTACTCTGAATGGCACACTGAGAGAGCTCCACATGGTAAGAAGGTAAATTCTGTTGAAGAAACCTCCTCTTTGAGTGATAAGATTAATGTTATTATGGCTATGCTTGTTAATGGGAAAGCTCATTTAGATCCTAATAGTGTTCCCTTAGCCTCTTTGGTTTCTCAAGAAGAGCAAGTTGACGTGAACTTCATTAGAAACAATAATTTCAACAACAATGCCTATAGGAATAATTTTGGTAGCAACAACAATTATAGGCTTTATCCTCCTAATAATGGCAATTCCTATGGAAACTCCTACAACAATGCTAGAAGTGCCCCCTCTGAACTTGAATTCATGCTCAAAGACTTTATTAGTAAACAAACTGCCTTCAACAAGACTGTGGAGGAAAAGCTTTTAACTATTGAGAAGAATATATCCTCTTTGTCTGAAGCACAATCCTCCTTGATTAATAAAATGGCTGTTAAACCTGAAACTATGGAAAATACCTTTGCTACTGCTCATGCCATACAAGTTACTATTGATGAAAATGTTAGGTTGTTGGCTCAACTTCATGCTAAGTGGGAAAGGGAAGCTGGAATTGATAGAAACAATGGTGTGTGCACGATCACTAGAATGGAGACCACTAAACCACAAGAAGTCCCTATTCCTCCTTCTACTATGCCTAAGCCTATTGAGTCTACTACTAGTGATGCTAAGTTTGAATTTGATGTAGATGGTTGCAATATTTTTGAAGTGATTCTTTTCTTGCAAAAGCTTGCTAGAAGTCCTGATGCTAGTGATATGCATGTTGCTTTCACTAAACACATTACAGATGCTCCTGTGAAAATTAAGGAAGAGAAGCTAAAACACAAAGCTTCTATTCCTAGGAAAGTAGAAGATAGTTGGGAACCCATTATTAATATGCAAGTGAATGACTTTGATCTCAAAGCTTTATGTGATCTTGGTTCCAGTGTCTCTATCATGCCTAGGAAGATTTATGAAATGCTTGATTTGCCACCTTTGGAAGATTGTTATTTGGATGTCCCACTCAATGATAATGCTAAAAAGAAACTCATGGGGAGTATTAATGACATTCACATTATGGTTAACAATTCTTATGTCCCTGTTGATTTCTATGTTTTGGATGTTGAATACAATGCTTCTTGTCCTATTACCTTTTCTTAGAACTATTGGTGCCATTATTGATATGAAAGAAGGCACCATTAAATATCATTTTCCATTCAAGAAAGATATTGAACACTTCCCTATGAGGAGAGAGAAGTTGCTTTTTGCTCCTCCTTTGAAAGCAAGGTTTGATGTTAATGCTTCCTCATTTGAAAATACTTGATTCTTCTTGCTTCTCGTGCCTAACTTAAAGGCGTTAAAGAAAAGGCCTAACTATTATCCATCCCTATGCCTACCGCACTCGAATCCTACCATTACCGTTACTGTTACTATTGCTCCTGTTTCACTGTTCCTATTACTGCTACTATTGTTGTTGCTACTACCAAACTGTTGCTACTGATAAACTTCTGTGAGCAAGAACTATTTCCAGGTGCAGCTGAACTGACAACTCATTTTTTAAGGCTTGCAAGTATTCTTTGGCTCCCCTTGTGTCGAATCAATAAATTGGGTAATACTACCCGCAAAGACTGTTGCGATCCCCTATACTTGTGGGTCATCAAGACTATTTTCTGGTGCCGTTGCCGGGGAGCATAGCTTTATTTGTAAGTTCACTTGGATCTATTATTGTTCACTTCTACTCCTTTCATCATGGGGAAGTATCGTGATGGAAAGTTCCCTATTTTACCATCCACTACAAGAAGAGGTACAATCCTAAACACCTCTGCTGCTCTTGATTCACCGTCTGTTATAACTAAGCTTGTCACACCACCACCACATACTCATGCTACACACACTACTACTACTGTTGAGTCTGAAACTGCTTTTGATGCTCATGATGTTACTTCTACTGTGCTTGATGCGAGTGGTTCATTAGGTCCTTTTCTAGATGCTACTATGGCTGGTCTAGGAAATACCAAAACTCCTAGTGAAGACACTGTTACACCTGTTAGCTCACCTGAGGCTAGTGAGAGTTATGATATTAATGATGGTTACATTGAGTTCATTGATGATTTTGTTGAAGAGTGCCAAAACACACATGGTACTAGTGCTATGAAGAGTCTCCTTGCTAGATGTACTATTATGCCTAAGTTGTCCCCTGATCCTAAGTTTGCCACTTCTCCCATAGATATTAAAGATGAAGATTATGATTTCTCTCTTGATTTATCTTATTTAGATATTGTTGAGAAAGAACCTTTTTGTGGGACTGAAAATGAGAGTGATGGGGCTCATATAAATGAGGTTTCTACTATGAGTGCTTTATTCTCTGATAATTTTAAGATGCGCAAGTACTTTGTTGCTAAGATCTTCCCTTTTTCACTAAAAGGAGAAGCTAGGGCTTGGTTTAATAGATTATCTTCTGGTTCCATTGATAGCCATGATTGCTTGATTGCTTCTTTCTTCCAGAAATATTTTCCTCCCAGTGCTAGACATGCTGCTTTGCAGAGACTTTTTGATTTTAAACATGGATAAGAAGAGAAATTTCCTGATTCATGGACAAGGTTTTGTGCCTTGATTCATGCACATCTTGGATGTCCATTACCTAAGAATGAGCTTCTTGATATTTATTATAATGGACTAACTAATGATTCTCAGACATACCTAGATAGCTTTGCTAATTGTGTTTTTAGGAAAAGGACTCCTATAGATGCTGAAGAATTAATGACCAAGATAAGCAAGAATTATGATGATTGGACTTCAACTGAGCTGAATGCACCTGAGCCTATTACTCCTGAACTAGTTGCTCCTGAACCAGTTCCAGCACCAACAACAAAGAAGAGGGGAGTTATTGCATTAAATGATGAAGTGATGAAGGAAGCTAAGAAGTGTCTAAAGGAGAAAGGCATTAGAGATGAAGATGTGAAGAATCTACCTCCTATAGAAGAATTATGTAAGCCAATTCCCCACTCATCTACTATTGAGGTACACTCTCTCCAACACTTTGATGAAGGTGATATTCCTTATGGTAAGCCTCCTGATCAATGCTTGGAGGAACCTGACACTTTTATTGTTAAACAAGGATATTTTAATAAACAAGTTCAGAATCATTTATTGGAAAACTCTAGAGCTATCCACGAGTTTAAATATATTGTGGAAAGAACTTCTAATGATATTAAAATGCTTTGTAAACACTTTCAAATGGTTTAAACCCAACTTGATCAACTTGCCAAGGTACAAAAATATATGCTAGTTAATGCTTCAGGAGATAAACATGCTTATGGAATTAGAACTAGGAGTGGTATAGCTACTCAAGATCCTTTATATCCTGAAGGACACCCTAAAAGAATAGAGCAGGATTCCCAACAAGGTGAGGACAGTGGTAGTCCTCGTAAGAGGAAGAAAAAGAAGCATAAGAAAGTTGAGGAACCACTTGAAACTGCTATAGATCCTAATAGTATATCTGTCTCTGATGCTGAAACTAAGGGTGGTAATGATAAAAATGAGTCTCATGATAAGGAAGAAGGTGAGGGAGAACCTGAGAAACACACTAAGAACACTAGGTACACAAAGGAAGATTTTATTGCTAAAAAATCTGGTAAAGAGAGAGAACCTTGGGTGCAGAAACCTATGCATTTTCCAGGTAAGAAACACAAGTGAAAGGAGGAAGAACACTACAACAAGTTTTGTGAGTGGATGAAGCCTTTATTCTTGCAAATTCTTTGACTGATGCTATTAAATTGCCTTCTTATTCAAAGTATATGAAGGATATTGTCTCTAATAAAAGGAAGATTCCTAATGAGGAGATTTCTACTCTACTTGCTAATTATTCCTTCAATGGTAAGGTTCCAAAGAAACTTGGTGATCTAGGTATACCAACTATTCCTTGCTCCATTAAGAATAATTATGTTAGAACTGCTTTATGTGGTTTGGGAGCTAGAGTAAGTGTTATGCCTTTTTCTCTCTATAAGAGATTCCAGCTAGAAAAGTTGATACCAACTGATATATCTTTGCAAATGGCTGAAAATTCAACTACTGTCCCTGTTGGTATATGTGAGGATGTTCCTGTTCAAGTTGCTCATAATTGCATGGTCTTAACTGATCTTGTTGTGCTTGAAATGCCTGAAACTGATAATATATCTATTATTCTTGGGAGACATTTTCTTAATACTTCAGGTGCTGTCATCAATTGCAATCAAGGAAAAGTAACATTCAATATTAATGACAAAGAGCACACTGTCTATTTCCCCAAGAAGGCTGTTAAAATCTATTGCCTGAATTCCATTGAAAATATTGAGGGCATCAAGGTTGGAGAAATATATTGTCCCATTCCACAAGAAAATTTTGAAACTATTATGACTGGGACCATTGCTATCAAGTATGAGGTAACATAATCACCTTATGGAATGCAAAGTTTTGTTTCATATAAGATTGTTTTGGTAACAAGACTTGATCAACCTTGTTAACAAAAGGATTTTAATGAACAAAATAATGTTTCCACTGTGGTTATACTTGCTTTCTTTTTCTTTTCTCCTTCCTAGTCTTTGCTTTAGATTTAGTTTTGCTAGTTGTTTTCTTGTTTTAGTTTCTTAGAGCTCCTGTAGTTTGGCTTTTGGTTTGCTTTTGCTTCTTCTGAAAAAACTGTTTCTGCGAGAAAATCAATTTTCATACCCTGGAAATTAGCCAAAAATAAAGTTTCCCGAAAAATCCCAGAAAATTCAAAATAAATTTTTCCTCGAAAAAAGGGGCAGAGAGGTACCAGAGGTGACCTAGGGGGGCACCCCAGGCCACCACACCCATGGTAGGCGCGACCTACCTAGGGGTGGCGCCTAGGGGGGTCTGGCCCACCTGGGCCCCTCTGGGCTGCCTCCTCAAAACCATCTTCTTTCTTTCTCCCGAAAAACACCGAAAAACTTTCTCAAGCTCGAGTTCTTGCTGTTCTTGCTCGCGATTTTCGATCTCCTTGTTCAGCCCATCTCAAGTGCTGATTTATGGAGGGTTTGGTCCTTGGTATGTGCCTCCTCCACTTGTCCAATTAAATTTGTGATTGGTAGATTGTATCTTGAGTATTTTGCTACTATAGGTGACAGGTTGTTTGAGCTTGCATGCGTGTTATATGCTTAGAAACTTTGTTTTGATGCATGTGTAGTCCCCAAGCAAGTTCCTATAGTAGTTGCTCATCATTTATCAACTTAGAAATCACTTGGTTTGATGGTTGTTTAAAATTTCAGAATAGCGAAGTCATGGACCACCACACCTTTGGTGACATATGTGAGAGTGATGCACCTAGAAGGGCAAGGCTTCCAAGGTCATCCACCAGTTTTAGACCCTCATACAATGAGGATCTCATCACTCCGCGGTTTGGTGACGAGGGAGATGAAGGGGATGCGCACCCCTCCACCTTTCCTTGTCAAACTTTCTTGCGAGCTGCTGGGATTCTTAATGATTTCATGGCTTTGATTGAGAGGGCTGGTCTAATAAGTTTCATGCAGGACGAGAGTGCACAATATGCTTTACTTACTAAAACATTTGTGGAGAGTTTCTCCTTTACCAATAGTTTGTTCAATCCTTCTGTGTCTTTCAGACTTTATGGCAAGGCTCATTCTATTTCTTTGAAGAAATTTTGCAAGGCCCTGGGACTTGGTACAAATGGGTCATAAAAGAAGATTACAACTCTTCTAGCTAATCTATTAGAACTTTACCGAGGAATAACCAATGATGATAACCGTAGAGCTCAACGAGGGAAGATAAAGAATATTCAACTTCTAGCCATCAGGTACTTTACCTACTATCTTACCACCAGTGTTCTTGGTAGGGAGAACACTAGTGATATATCCAACTATCAATTGGCTTTCTTAGCTGTTGCGCTCTATAGTGAGGATAAGTATAATCTTGGTTCCCTCATTGCTCGTCGTTTAGCTGCTAAGGGACCCATTTATGGGGGAATTATTGCTACTCGTATCGCTGCTGCCTTGGACATTGTTGTTGATCCACATGATACAGTTTTGGCTCCTCTGAGGCTTGATTTTGCTGCCATGAAGGCGCACCACTTTGTCACCTCTAGCTCTACTCTTGAGAACTTGGTTTATAGAATGTTGTTTACTGACGGGGAAGAGAGAGAGAGATCCCTCTACCCCAAACCACTTTGCTCAGTATTTCTCAGGGACCTTGGTCACGCACGAAGGCGTAGATGGATGACAAGCTGCACTCTCTCAACTTCCACGGGCACTATCAGGAGGAAGCGCCCTCATATCACCCCGCAGTACACTACACAAGGGAGGCCTCGATCTCGTACCAGGACGAGGGAGCTTCCTCGACATACTATGGAGGTGCATCTACTTGGGCACCATGGGACTGAGCCCCACTTAGGCCAAAATCCTATGCTTGGGGGGAGGTATACCGACGTCACACTCATATATATATATATCATGTTCGGTCGGTTCTTTGTATATCCATTGTTTCGCTTTCTTTTTAGTTCTTGTTGCTTCTTTCTCAAAAACCCAAAAATACCAAAAATATTTTCGTTGTTTCTCTTGGTTTGTTTCTTTGCTTTGGTTTGCCTTAAAAGAAAAATCCAAAAAGATTTTGCTTTGTTTGGTTTGCTTTGCTTTTGTTTGGTTTTTCTTTGTTTGTTTCTAAAAAAATCGAAAACACCAAAAATATTTGTTGCTCTTCTTTGGTTTTGTGAGTTATTTGCAGGGTTCAGCCGTCCTCAGTGGATGGTTTCATGTTAATTTTCAAGTCACACAAGTGAAGGGCAATAATGAAGATTAAGACAACTCGAGGTGTGGTAAGAGGCTGGTAACAAACTCTATTTGTTTAATTTTTGTACATATACTCATCATTGTGAGCGTGCTTAGCCTGTTTGTGTAAGGTGTATGTCATTATGGATGCTTAGTAGTTCTAGCTTGTCTATGATTAGCTCCAGCTTGCTAATAGTTTGTAGCATGTCATATGAATGTGTGCTTGCATTGTTTTGTTCATACTTTGGTATGATATTGTGGTATCCTCCTCTGACTGTTCTTGTGAATCGACTTGGCACATGCTCACACATGCATATGACTAATCAATAGTCAGTAAGCCTCGATGATTTATTTTGCCTCAGAGTTCTTGTATCACTTTCATGCCATAGTTAGTCTCGTTTTGTTGCAAGCATGATTATGACAGTTATTGCTCTCTCGTTTGTCGCTCCCTCTCTATTGCTAGCCGTCACTTACACCGAGTATGTGCTCTACCTGTGCTTCCAACTCCCCAAAACCAATATTGCCAGCTGTGTCCACCATACCTACCTATTGGCATCGTTCGCTACTTCAGTGCATATTTTATATATGCCGTGTTTTCTTCCAAAATAAAATGTTTGTCTGTTTTGAGAAAGTTAGTTAGTTAAGCTCTCACGAACTTGATGGCACACTTTATTCCTTACGCTTAATAATCTTGAACCATTATGACTAGTCCATGAAAGTTATATGCTTGCTTATTATATATTGGGAGTCAGCAGAACCGTGCTGTCACGGGGAACACTTTCAAAACCTGTTGGATATCTCATCTAGTTGATTCCTTGCTCTTTTGTTTATGGATGTCGACGATGTGAAATAGAAGGGGGAGTTGTTAGTTCATGGAGTTTATACATTGTGTTAGAGAAACGCCTGGGCCGCTAGCCTAAGCCATGCTTAATCATGGTGGAAACTTACAACAACACTATAATGAGCATCTATGAAGCGTCCTCAATAAAAAGTTATGCATATGGTAAGTAAAATGATTGCTGGGATGCCCATTGTCTGCTTGCCTTGTCATTTTGGTTATGGGAAAGCTCTTGTACCATGTGCAAGGGGTACCCTATTGGCGGTTCTCAATGATATGCATTTATTTACTATGAGAAGAACTTTCATGTGACCAAAGTTGAGTAGCATGCAGAGAGACCCTCGTACTCAAGGGACTTGGGATTTACAGTCTATGGTCTGTCAAGCATATGATTCAGAGTGGACCTCACTTTCACCTTAACCACATGAAGATGCCTATGATAGGGGTAATGAGAGCTCAAAGCTAATGAGTACCTTCCTTTCAGCATTTGGAAACCTTTCAAACCTTCACAAAACCGTTTTCACAACTTTATTGAGTCACCACTTATTCTATGAGCACCTTCCTGAGAGCATAGTTGTCATTTTTGTGTTTGTTCCAAAACTTGGTTAATTATGTCATGACTTTGATGCTTGTATCTCTGATATCTTTATCTCTAGTCTTCATATGAACTTCAGAGGTGCCTCAGCATTTATATTGTACTCAAACAAAGGCAAGCGAGATACCACTCTATCATACCTATGAGTATTGCAATGTCGCTTATGTTTATGTTTCATGCTACTTATTATTATTGAATTGGTTTCTTTTCATAGCTTGCAATGACTATTGAGTAGACTTAGTTGCATACTTCTTATTATGAATTGTCTAAGCATCTACTCATGTGCTGAGAATATATACATCATATGAAGCAAGGTGTTCGTGAAAGTTCTTTTATCGCACTCAGTTTTCAACTGAATTGCTTGAGGACAAGCAATAAGCTAAGATTGGGGGGAGTTGATATGTCCAAAACGTATCTACTTTCTCGAACACTTTGCTATTGTTTCTTCTCTAAACTTGTGTGATTTGGAACACGGACTGACGTTGTTTTTAGTAGAATTACCTTGGTGTCTTGTTTTTGTGCAGAAAATGAACTATCAGGAAAAGTCCCGGAAAATATGCCAAAAACTATTTCTCACCAGTAGATCCACGTTGCCAGAAGGGGAAACAGAGGGGAGGCCTGGGGGGCCCAGACCCACTCCAGGCGCGGGCCCACTGACCCCGCGCCTGGGGGAGGTCTGGCTACCCCAGGCAGCTCCTCGGCCTCCCTCCGCGCCTATAAGTTGCCTTCTGACCTAAAAACATAGGGGGTTCGATAGTTTTCTAGAAAGAGTTCCGCTCCGCCGCTGCCACCAGAAACCAAGATTCGGATCCAGAAACTCCGTTCCATCACCCTGCCGAGACGGGGAATTTGGAGAGGATCATCGCCATCGTCATCACCAACGCATCTCCATCAACCACCGATGTTTCCCTCATCCATGAGTGAGTAATCCCCCACTGTAGGCTTAGGGATGGTAGGGATTGGATGAGTTCTATCATGTAATCGAATAAGATCTGTTAGGGCATAGTGCCTAGTATCTCTATTAGTGCTATTTGACTTTGTTGCAACTTGTTGTGCTTAATGCTTGTCACTAGGGCCCGAGTGCCATGATCTCA
The DNA here is from genome assembly GCA_916181665.1 of Avena sativa. Classification (NCBI taxonomy): domain Eukaryota; kingdom Viridiplantae; phylum Streptophyta; class Magnoliopsida; order Poales; family Poaceae; genus Avena; species Avena sativa. The sequence goes on from OV702284.1 coordinate 20,709,338, forward strand.
GATCTGAAATTATTATTGAATCATTATGGTAGTATTGTTTATGATCTTATCTGGAAGTTGTGTACACATATCATTGTCCGGATCCAAAGGCCCCAAAGTGACAATAATTGGGACAACCGGAGGGGATGGCTGTGGTGTAAGGATCACATGTATTCACGGAGTGTTAATGCTTTGCTCCGGTGCTCTATTAAAAGGAGCACCTTAATTGTCAGTAGTTCCCTAGAGGCCCCGCTGCCACAGGCTAGCTGGACAGAAGATGTTGTGCAAGTTCTCATTGTGAGCACGTATGACTATATTTGGAGCACATGCCTAGGATTGTTTAGTACTTGGATGCTTGTTATTATCTATCTACAATGCCCTGGTTCTTAAATTTACATGTTTAGACTCGTCCATGCAACGCCCGTCCATCCATCCCTATGGCTACCACACTCGAATCCTACTGTACCGTTACTGTTACTATTGCTATTGTTTCACTGTTCCTGTTACTGCTGCTGTTGCTTTGCTATCACTACTACAAACTATTGCTACTGATAAACTTCTGTGAGCAAGAACTATTTCCAGGTGCAGCTGAACTGACAACTCAGTTGTTAAGGCTTGCAAGTATTCTTTGGGTCCCCTTGTGTCGAATAAATAAATTGGGTAATACTACCTGTGAAGACTGTTGCGATCCCCTACACTTGTGGGTCATCAGTCATCCTGAGGCATGAGATTGAACTTAGACAAGTGATACTTGCTTATCACCCCTCATTAGTTTTTAAACCCTACTTGTAGTTGCTAGTGCTAAGCATAAAACTTGATCACTTTAGATGGGATTACTTGACGAAAATGGTTATGAAAACCTTAGAATGATGAGTCATTCTACTGAAATGTTTTGACATGTGTTCTTGAACACTAGATGATTTTGATGATGAAAATGTCGAGGCATGGGCCTTAGCCCTTTATAAAACTGATGGTTGTCTGGATGCGATACCATTCCAATTTTACCGTACAACCATAATACCCGAAATTTGGGTAGGGCTTAACTGGAAATTTATATACCTTAGTATGGGTTCCCTTGCGGCCAAGGTTTGAGATGAGGCTACCTTGTGAAGATTGTCCACCTATGTAGTTCCCAAGATGACAGTTGGTCATGGTTAGGAGGCAAAACTCATAGGAGAGGTGCCTATACTAGGGCGTGTAATTGAAAGGTTAGGATTGATTATCTACATACTGAGTATGGTAAATTTAGGATTGTTCTTGACGGATGTATCGAATATTGTGGTGAAAGTGTACCACCTCTGCAGAGTGTCAAACTATTCGAATAGCCGTGTTCGCGGTTATGGACAGTTGGAGTAGCCATACTGTTCCGTCGTCAGATGTTTTCAAAATTACTTGTGAAATGAATCATGACTTTGAATTGACCACAACAGGGTTGTGATATGAAAACTCAAGTTCCCACTTAGCTTTTATAAAACTTTCAAATAGCTTTCTTTGCTTCTGAACTCAGTTAAGGTAAATCTGGATTTTTGCAAAATAACCTAGAGCCTAGTATTTCCTACTCAAAACCACTTCACTTGTTTGTATTAGTTTGCGAGTACTCATGACTTTGTCCCTGGCTAATCCCGTGGCCAGACTATGAAGAGGACTATCAGGAAGATGGACCGCAGGAAGGTTACGATAACTAGGATCATCTCCCATAGTCAGCATTGCCTCTGACCATGAAGATGGAGTCTCTCCCACTCTACCGTTATTATTACGTTATTCCGCTGCTATGATTGTATTAAGACTAGATCAGGTGATCCTTTATTAGTTGTAAGACCTTATGTATGGTTTGTAATGGATGATGTACTGTGATATCCATCTGTTATGTCTCGCAAAAATGGTAATCCTGGGATTGCGATGTATGGCATAATAGGCATCTAGGATTAAAAAAATACGGGTGTTGACAAACTGTGACTTAGACTTTAGCATGACATGCTAGGTGTTGTTTTGACCTTATGCATAGTGATTATTGTTGTAGCATGTCTTGTTCCAAACAATTGGGATTGCTCAGTGTGCCTTGAAGAAATTATGCGTTGTTTTAGCATACAAAAGCATAGTATTGTGGTATTCTCCTTTGATGCTTTGTTTGGGTTGACTTGGCACATGCTCACACCATGTTATGACTATAACAAGTCACCATAGCCTCTATGATCATTTAGTCCTTGACTTGTAGTACCACTCTATGCTTTGATTAGTAATGTTCTGTTGCTCTGCATGATTATGGCCATTATTGCTCTCTTAGTTGGTTGCTCCTAGTCTTTTGCTAGCCTCCACTTGTATGAGTAAGTTCTACTCATGCTTCCAATTCCCAAGAAACCAAGTTATTCCAAATTGTCCACTATAAATTCCTATGCATGGTGTGTTACACCATTCCAAGTATATTCTTGTTTTCAGCTATCTTCTAGTTAAAAATTCTCCTTGTTATGTGAAAACTTAGTGATTAAAGCCCTCACAAACTTGATGGCACACTTTATATTCTTTGCCCCTAATAAACTTGAACCATTGTGTCATCTATGTTGTATATGCTTGCACTTATACGTTGGAATTAGCAGAACCGTGTTGTCACGGGGAACATTTTCAACATTGCACTTGTACTTTGTACTCAGTTGATATCATGCTCTTTTGTCTATGGATGTCACCGGTGTGAAATAAAGAGGGAACTTGTAAGTCCATGGAGTATGTATTTTGTGTTAGAGAAACGCCTGGGCCGCTAGCCTAAGCCACGCCTAATCATGGTGGAAACTTGTAGCATCACCATAGTGAGCTATCTATGAAGCATCCTCAATAAAAAGCTATGCATATAGTAAATAAAAATATCGCTGAGATGCTCATTGTCTGCTTGCCTTGTCATTTTGGTTATGAGATAGCTCCTGTACCATGTGCAAGGGGTACCCCGTTGGCGGTTCTATATGATACGCATGTACTTACAACGATAAGAACTTACATGTGACTAAAGTTGAGTAGCATGAGGTGTGGCCCTCGTATTCAAGGGACTTGAGATTGCCAACTTATACTTTGTCAAGCATATACTCCATCTTTGTTCACTTTAACCTTAACCACTTCAAGATGCTTATGATAGGGGCAATGAGGGCTGAAAGCTAACAAGTACCATAATTTTTGGAAGCTCTTTTTGAAACTTGAAATCCCTGCTTCCTTTATGAAAGGACTTTCTTCCACTATTATTGAGTCTCCACCTTCTACCTTTAGGCACCATTAAGAGAGCATAGTTGTCATTTTGTGTGCAGTGTCCCAAAACTTATCGATTGATGCATATTGTGATATTACTTGTTCTTGTGCTACTTGTTTCTAGTCACCCTTGTGAACTTTGAAGGTGTCCTATGCATTTATTTGCTACTCTATGAGGGACAAGCTGATTGCCACTATGCTATGTTTTCTGTATGTGAAACAAACAAACGTTTTTTAATGCATGTTATTCATGATCTTTGTTTGTAGCTTTTCATGTTGCATGCATAGTTACTATGTCCTATTGTTAGAACTCCATCTTTCATGCACATGTTTAGAGTTCTTTGATCCTAGCTTTCAATGTTTGCAAATGGTTTGATCTTGGTTTCGATGGTGCATGTCACCTCAAAAATTATTCTTTTTATCACTTACCTACTCGAGGACGAGCAGGAGTTAAGCTTGGGGATGCTTGATACGTCGGAAACGTATCTATAATTTTTGATGATCCATGCTTGTTTAGTATCTACTTTGCTTTGCTTTGTCTACACTTTGAGGTGTTTTTATATCTTTTCTGCAACTAACCTATTAACAAGTGGCCACAGTGCCAGTTGCCTATTTTCTTCGGTTTTTGGTTTCAGAAAGGAAGAAAATCAATATTCTTGGAATTGGACGGGACAAAAGCCAAAGTCAATATTTTACCTCGGGGGACACGAAGTTCAGAAGACGAGACGGAGAAGCAAACCAGGGCGGCCAGACCCCCCTAGGCGCGGGTGGGCCCTCCTCGCGCCTGGGTAGGGTGTGGGGCCCCTGGCCGCCTCCCAGCCTCGCCTCTTCGCCTATAAGAAGCCCCCGATGCAGAAACCCTAGGCACCCGATCAAAACTCCATGAAACCTTCTGTAGCCGCCGCCACCGTCGTCCCTAGATCGCGGGGGGGGGGGGGGGGAGGCATCTGAAGTTCTTCCCGGCACCCTGCTGGAGGGGAGATCATCCCGGAGGCCTTCTCTCCAGTATGAAGCGTGAGTAGTTCCACCTTGGATTATGGGTCCATGAAATAGCTAGATGGTTGTATCTCCTTCTCGTGCTTTCATGTATAGATCTTGTGAGCTCCGCTCATAATCAAGATCTAATCTATTTGTAATCATGCATGTTGTGTTTGCGGAGATCCGATGGATATTGAGATTACTATATCAGATTGATTAATGGTTTTGTCTTTATGATACTATCATGTATGTGTTGTTTGTGATCTTGCATGCTCTTCGTTGTTAGTAGCTATCTTGGCCAAGTAGTTGCTAGTGAGTCCAACAGGGGGTATTTATGCTCGATAGTGGGTTCATGCCTCTAGTTTCCAAGGGAAGTGACCGAAATCTCTTTGGTTGTAGATGTGTTGTTGCCACTAGGAAGAAAACAACGGTCTCTTATTCATAGAACAAGTGGATTGTTTACCTTACACATTTTGCTTAAAGCAGTTATCTGTTGCTTGCAACTTAATACTGGAGGGGGTTCGGATGATAACCTGAAGGTGGACTTCTAGTCATAGATGCAGTTGGATGGCGGTTTATGTATATTGTTGTATTGCCCAATTGAATCTCATATAATCTTTTTGTCTGGTATTGCATTGTTATGCCTTGCTCAGTTCCTGCCAATTGCCCCGCTGTAATTTGTTTACCCTTCATGTCATGTTGTTTATCTAAGGAGAGCACCTCTAGTGAACTATGGACCCCGGTCCAATCCTTACCATTGATACATCTTCCACTGTTACTTGTTTACTTACTACAAACCATTACCTTCCACACCATACGTTTAATCTTTTGTTACAGCAAACCGGTGAGCTTGACAACCTCACTGATTCGTTGAGGCAAAGTCTTGAGTTTGTGTTGTGAAGGTCTCCACGTTGCTTGCAACACCTTTGGGGCGTTTCCTTCCGCCTACTGGTTCGATAACCTTGGTTTCCTACTGAGGGAAACTTGCCTGCTGAACTGCATCACACCTTCCTCTTGGGGTCTCCCAACAAAGTGCTTCTGCACTCATCAAGTGTGTGATCCCACAGGCTTGTGCTAAGTCGGACTCAACTCAGTGGGCTTCTACTCAAAGTCGTAGCTTAGTGAGTTTCTGCCTAGAGCTGATAGCGGTTAGCGGCCTCTAGAAAGACATGACAACTCTCGATCACGTGCAAGTGCCCTGAATGTGACGATGTGTCTGAATCCCTTTGCGTCACGATATTGGTTGTAAATTGTATGGGAGTTTTCCGCCATCCTAGTGCTAGCTCAACTCTCTTCTCTTGTTGTGGTGATAAGTGATTCCTTCCACATAACGTAAACCAAATTTCCATATGTATTACTTATTTAGACTACCTCGATCAATACTTGATCGAGTAGGGCATGACCATGCTTCTGAAACATATCACGAGTGGGCCCTGATGCATGTGAAATGCGTCTATAATTTTTGTAGTTTATTGTTTATGTTCCTTCATAATTGAGGCACGTAAGATACTATAATCATGTTTTATAGTGATTTTGGGGATTTTTCTAAAAGATCTCTTTTATTTGTATTATAACTTTATAGACAAGAAAACCCTATTTTACGTATTTTTGACTCTCAGGGACCTTCTCGAACTCAAATTGACCTGGAATTTTTTCCACGCAAGTTTTTATGGAAAAGGAAGACCTGGAGAATTCGTACTCACCTGGATCAGCAGGAGGGCAGAGAAGGGGGCGCAGCGTGTCCTGATACCCTATCCGCACCGGGGGGTCCCTTATCCCTCTAACTAGTCCAATGTCGTTGATTCCTTCGCTATGGCTTCATCTTGACCTAAAACCATCTATAAAAAGGGATCCGATCGCGATTACAAAGCACGACGCACCATGGATATAGAAACACAAAACAAAGGAGATTCTGCGAAGATTGGAAGGAAAAACGTCTTCAGAACGTCACCGAGTCGCATCTCCAACCTCTCCAACGACATATCTATCATCATCATGATCAAGAGGGAGTAGTCCACCCCTAGACAATGGGTTTGTGGAAGTAGCTTGTTCTATATATTTCTCATGCTATCGATGTTCCACTGCCATATGAGTTGCCCAACATAATTATGACATGACCATCTATATGTTATCCCTTTGTGATGGATCTTTGGTTTTTATCAATTGAATATTTGAGATTGGAATTTTCAGATTGTGTTTGATGTACATGTAGATGTATACTATGTACCATGTTCTTGATTATCTTGTTCTGATCAAACTTGTATGATGAGACATGAGAGAGGAAACGTGTGCATTAGATAAAATAACATGGTAGTATAGAACTAGACAATGATAAAAAGTTGAAGTCCTATTATAGTATTTAGCTTTCTGTTGTTACCTCACTAGGGACAATAGATGCATAGAACTGGATATTCATATAGCTTGTTTGAAAGTTAAACGGTGTTAAATTTATCCAAGTTTTCTTGAAATACCATTAACTTCTACAAGATAAATTAAATATTGTTAGTTACATCATGAATATTATTTTTCATATGATATCTACATGTTATTATCATCATTGATAGTTTTTTCTTCAAAAGTTTAGTTAAACCTAGCATTGTTTAACTTTAAAAAAATTATAGGTCTTCTTTTCAGGACCGAGGGACTATGAGACAACTGCATATGCGAGAGTAGGGCTTTGCGGAAAATCAACCTGGAGCCTACCCACCATGGTGGGCGAACTTTTTTATTTTTTTTCCAAAAAACATAAAATGTTTTTGAGAAAATATCTCTTGTAGTCAACAATGCAAAATACATGCAAAATACAGGTGTGTAAATTTTCAATAGAAAATATTTTTTATTTCAAGACAAGCAAAAAACGACAAATATAACAAATTTTGAAAAAACAGAGTCTCATCTAAAATTGCACGGGCACGTCTAGATCTACACTTTTTTCTGGGATTAGAATATAATTTTTTTTACCTACTCCGATCCATATTAGTTGACTTACATTTATCTACACACGGATGTATCTAGCACTACAACTTATCTAGATACAAATGTATCTAGATAAATACTCCCTCTGTTTTAAAATATAAGATGTTTGAGCTTTGTAAAATGAATGTATCTAGACTCTTTAAAAGACATCCAGATATATTTACTTCACAAACCTAAAACATTTTACATTTTAAAATGAATGAAGTATAAGTCAACTAGTAATATGGATTAGAGTGAGTATATTTTTCTTAGAAAATAGTTGCTCTTTATTAATTACCCACCAAATCCAGGTCTAGAGAGTCCACAATACAAATGGGGGTACAGTAAGCCATATTTTACATAACCCTACATCGCATCCTTCCTTGGCTAACATATGTGCGATGCTATTAGCCTAGCGTCTCACCCATCTGACTTCATAGTCCTCCATCGATCGACCTTTATTTCCTCAACTAGAGGCCCATGGGTCGACCTATCCTTCTCCAGGTTCTTCAGTTTTTTCAACACATCTAAGTTGTTCGTCTCCAGCACCTCCGACATCAGCCCGAGCTCTCTCGCCAAGGCTACAACACACGCTGACAAGCACGAAGCTCTGAAACTTCGGGATCCGAAATTGGAGTGAAAAAATGGCAAGTTCCTGCTAGGAAACTCTCATGGTGGTCGCGAACAACCACACCTCCACCTCCTTTTTCCGAAGCTTTCGCTAGAGCGCCATCAACGTTGATATTGGTCCATCCCTCCCTCGGTCGGAGCCGGTGCTCCTTCCTTGGGGGAAGTTTTGGTTCCTTTGGAGACTGGATGTTGCGCCATTCCTCGGGAGTACATTTTTTTTCATGTGTGTATTATAAATCATTTTCTACATCTCCGTATTTTTTTTTAGATTTGTTTGAATCTTTAAACTACTGATCATGATGGACCGATGATGTAATAGTGAGGCGACAGGTTACGCACACTACAGGTGCACGACACGACGTGATTTGGTGGCGTCAAGGGGCCAAGATGGCCGGTGTTTGCGTCCTGCAACTGCCACCACCTGTACCGGTGATCCTAATCAACCATGTCGCCGTAGAGTAAGTACTTTGAGGCGCAAGTCTCCGGCTCCATTAACCCGTAATTAACCATCCAAGCGGCCAAGCCGTGTCGTAGCACGGGCAGCCAGCTCACTATTAAACAGGACGCCTCTGTCCCGACCCCGGTCATCGATCCGCTGTGCGCGTCGACCTATTCCGGTTCGGGAGAAACCTGGGCGTCGCTACAGCCCAAAACTCATGGTCCATGGAGTTAGCTGCCTCATCATCTATCGTTGCATCTACAGTACCTCAGGACGCGACTCTCGATCGGAGCTGCTGCTGCAGTAGCTAGACGCCATCCCGCCGTTGTACCTAGACGTCTCTGTCTTAGTACTCCCTCCGTTAGGGATTATAAGTTATAAGAGTTTTTATAAAATGTTAGGAATTATAAGTTCTTTCTTATTTATTACCATCTTCCATCCAATGCATGGTCTTTTTTTTTCTCTTTTCTCATGCATGTATAAATATTGGTGCATATAGTAATCAAGAGGGTGAGTTATTGCTTTTTTTAATCCTATCAAAATGGTCCATAGGCCTTATAATCCCTAACAGAGAGAGTACTTGTGTACCCTTGCTTTCTGCGTCATCTTAATTTGGAGGAGGAAAAGGGGCCCGTCTCAAGCCTCCAGAGATAAACGTGTGAAATTTGAAAAAGATGGTGGCTCGAGGTATGCATCCCACCAGTGCAGAACCATACGAATCTACACACAGATATCGTACACAACATACATACATACATACATACATACATACATACATACATACATACATACATACATACATACTCCCTCCATCCCAAAGGTTAGGGTGTATAAAAAAATTCAGTTTTTAGCCACATGTTAAGGCGCGGGCCAAAGTTTAGCCCGTTTTTTCCAAAAATAACCTCCCGTCGTTTCCAACGTCCTAAAGAAACGCGAGGCAATTAACTCACCCCCACAGCATGCGCATGGAATTCACTTCTCTATGCATGCTAAATTGACTTTTCTTCCAATTCGTTTCCACTAAAACCGGTGCATGATTGGTTGAAATCGATGCATGCATGAGAGAGTTTAAAGAGCAGACTGCTGTGGTTAAAGAGGGAGAAATAAAAGAAGGCCGTTACTAGCCGGTTATTGAGGGGCACGGATGGAAACTAATGTACATGCGCAGCCCTCCTTATATACGCCTTGAGCTCTGTGACGGAGGGAGTACATACATACATACAATCCAACCATTTGCTCCTAAACCTCATCAAGTACTACGAGCCATCCAAAATAAACTAAAATTAATCTCGGCTTTAGTAACTCGTCCAAAGAAGTCAACTAACTGAGAGAAGCTATAAGAGAGGCGGCTGCCATCGTAAAACTTGTTGGAATATTATGCACAATTTTCATGATTAATTTCAGAATATTAAATATGATAAAATCAGCTACTGGCTCATGTAACTCGAACATACTAGATGTACTAAACAACAGGATAAACGGAAACAAGTAGCAACTTAACATGTACTTGTGGCTCATCCAGTGGCCTTGGTGTCTTGGAGATGTGACGGAATATGGCCTCTCACCGGTGGAAAGGTTCATGTTCTTTATTTAAACTGTTTTTAGTGTCTTATTCAAAACGTTGAGACGATGATTATGTCCTAAAGGTCCTCTATGTCCTACCCTAGCTTTCATGGAGCGCCTAGGCGCTGGCGGATGACACGTAGAGTCATGTGTCTGACGGATCTCTTGGGATCCAGTCGTTTTTCGTATTTTTCGATGTGATTCGATGTCAGTCTCTTTCAATCTACGATTGTCATAATGACGATGATTGTTGCTCTGGTGCGCTGGTCCTCCGGATTTTTAGCATTATGATTTGTCGTTCATCTACTATAACAAGCTCTATTACGACAAATTTTATTCAACTTCGATGATGGAGAGGTGAGAACAGAGATGCGCCTTCGGCTCGTGGTAATTTATGTAGTCGTCGTTACGTGATCCAATGACCTGTTTCTATTTTTTGTTATTTTTAGATTTTTTATATTGTTGTTGATGATTATTAATATAGATTGATAAAATTTTGTAAAAGAAAAAACTACTAGTTGAAAGGAAAATCAGGCACTAACTGCCAACCAGTGCAGCAGCCAGCAGGGAAAACGAACGGAAAGCAGCAGGTTTACCGAATTTCAGGCAGGTGATAGCCATGTCAGCTGAGGTGAGCGTCTCACCGTGAGACGGATGAAACGTCTCTCTTTTCCGAGAAGAACTGTGTTCAATGCCGGCTTGATGCCTACACCGTACCGGCTAATTAGCCCCATTGACTTCCATGCGTCCATTCTGTACTCCCGTCCACTGCTGCACTTAACATCCTTACTGGATTAATGGTGGCGAAAAGTCTCCGCAGCTTTTTTTTTGTGCAGAAACTACTCTGTTGCTTTTTGCTTGGAAAAAAAACATGAAAAATTTCAGGGATACATGCTGGATTCAATCTCGTCTCGTTGATGTCTGATTTGACTTAAATCTCGATTATGGTGTGTTTGTTCGCCGCAAAGAAATTGTATGCGCAAGACTTTTTTCTATATGCGATATTGCTTGAAAAAGGTGAAGATGCTAACACTATACAAAAGTACAGGCCTATATGTTTGCTACAAATGCTGTTTAAGGTTTTCATTAAAGCGATGACTCTCAGAGCAGATCCTTTCATGCACAAACTTATCAGTAAATACCAAACTGTTTTCATTAAAAGCAGGTTTACAGGTGATGGAGTGAATCTGCTTCATGAAATCCTAAAAGGAAGGTTTAGACAAAAAGGTTTCAGTGAGGGGTGGATGGTGTGGTTGAAGAATGCACCTACTCAGGGTACATTGAGTCAGGCATGGGGATGCTTTCTCCCCTTTTATGTTCAATATGGTTGGTGAATGTTTAGCTAAAATGGTGCATAATGCACCGAGAAACAATCTGTTTAGTGGTCTGGGTGATAACTTATTGAAAATGGGATTACCGTCTTGCAATATGCCGATCAAAACATTTTATTCATTAAAGATGACATGGAAGGTGCTAGGAATTTGAAACTTTTGCTATATTTGTTTGAGCCAATGTCAAGTCTGAAAACCAACTTTGAAAAAAGTGAGGTGTTGATGATAATGCATGAATGATGACGACAAACTCTTTGAATACACTAAAATTTTCCACGGTCAAAAAGGAGTTTGGCCAATTAAATATTTGGGGATGCATGTCTGTGACAAGAAATGTTCAATAGAAGAAATGGCTTACCTGGAAATGAAAATGAGGAAGAAAATGGCTGTCTAGGTGTACTCTTTCAATTTGTGTCAGGCTAATTAGGGTTACTTCATGCATCTCAAGTATAGCTGTGCACCTCATGTCTTTAGTGCTACTGCACAAAACCAATTTAGAGAAGATGGAGAAACCAATCCGGGGGTTCTTCTAGTATGATGGAGAAACCAACCAGACAAAAAAGAAAGGTAAGGAAGGGATCTTTGCAGTTAAGAGAAAACAAAGAGATTCAGCCTATTGGGCTGATATGCAGCAGGTCAGGGATATTTACTTGTAGGGGAGAAGAATGCAGGTTGGCAGTGTGTGAGAAACTGGTTTATGGAGATATGCTTGGCTTGGGCATATAGCTCTCAAAAATAAATTTTCTGATCTGTTTGAAAATCGTAACTACCAGAATATCATTTTTTGCTAAAAGGGATGAAAGAGGGCGGAGTCTAGAATCCAGAAGATAACCAATAGTGTTATTGCAAATCTTCCTCTGGAGGCGGCTTGCAGACTCTCTCTTTTTTCGGTTTTTATCTCCGCCTCCTTATGTTCGGATATCACGTTGGGGGCTTTTTTATAAAAGTTTTTAGGTCAAGACGAAGAGGATGTCGGTGAAATCGACGGCATCCGAGCAACGAGGCCTCAATTCCTTCTAGCGGGCAAGAATACTGAAATTATTGCACCGGCCGTTGTGTGTTAGGCTACCTAGAAATTGAGAAACCGTGCGTGTTTTGAAAATAAGCTAATCAACTCTCATGTGGATTTAATTTGCTATGCTTATGTCTTTATGAATTAGTTGGCACTTAGCAGGGCTTCATCCTAAAGGAGAACATGCTGTCTTGTGTGATGGGGCGTCTATGTTGCAGTTGTAGAAGAATGCACTAGAAGATGTTGCAGTTACACATAATCGATCTTGTGCTATCCTGGGATCTCAAGAAGAGGAATATGATGAGGGAAATGATGCAATGGATGAAGACATGACTGAGGAATGATGCCTTTCGAGCTAGATTTGGCTTCTGCTTGTTATGGAAACACAACACTTGGCTATGAAGTTTGTGTGGTGGTTTTTGTTTTGTTGGGTTTAGCCATGTAGTTTTCTGGTCGAGTTCCCTTAGAGTGGTTGTCTGGTGGACACTAGTTGTGTGTGTGGTGCCATTTGGCTTTTCTTTTTTATTTGCACTTGAGAACCTCGAACTTTTGTTTGATGTTGTTCTGTTATCGCTCTGATAGTGAAATCCGGTCCTCTTCTGGGGTGGTATGGAAACAAATGTTGGAAAAAAAAGTTCACATGATATGTTAAGATACATGCAAAAGTGTTGCAACATTTCTATACATCCACAAGAATATTGTTTTATGTATGCAACACATCTCAACTAGTAGGAGTAGTTGAGGAAAATCATCGCACAAATACATCATATAAACCAACTTTTGCAAGATGTAGAAACAACTTTGTATCACGAACATGAGGACCGCACCAGGCATCCAAAATCATTGCAACATGTCATTCTTGTGCACCAACAAATTGTATGTGAGCTCGCAATATGTTAGAGTAGCTTACGCATCATAAAAATCCAAAATCCCTAAACTTTCATCCTCATCGTCTTTTTGGGGCGTCCCAGCTCAGTTGTCTCGGTCTGGCCAAGAATGATTGTGTCTCCCTCGGGGCACAGAGCGACTTCCGCTTTGAACTCTAGCTCGAGTTCATGGCGGTGCATCTAAAAAAAAGTTCATGGCAAAAAAGACGAACGTGTGAGCACAAACCCCAAATTTTATATCTTCTTCGAATCAGGCTTTCGCCCCAAATTTTATATCTACCGAACCCCAAAGTTCCACTTGTTGCTAAAAGTATGTTTGATTCTAGTGTATAGAATTGATTTAACCCTTGCTTTTTTCCCAGAATTCGCCAAAATCTACTAGTTATATTTTCTTCAATACCTAATACACTACTCCTTTCTAATGGACTATGGATTGAGGTTACATGGGAATTGTAGGGGATGAGGTGAAGGTAGGGGATAGTCCCTCAAAACTTGGGAATTGTAGGGGATGAGGTGAAGAGAGCCCTATGGAGGCGCAGCATGAGAGGAGAGGCGCGTCATAGGAGAAGAGGACGTCGCACAAGCAAAGCTGATCCAACTGGTCGGGTGAAGGGAATCTTTCTCCCAGTGTTAATGTACTCTTGAATAAAAAAAAACTATTCACCCTTTGAGCACCGTGGCAGCTGATCCACGATCTTAGCAGGGTTTCTGAAACCTGTAGTACTAGCATATTAGAGTGTGTTTACAGTTTATTTTCCCTCTGAATAAAAAAATGAAGTGAAGGTGTTCCAAACAATCCCATTTTGCACAGCAGGGTGTGCACTGCAGTGATGGTGGCACCGGAACGAATCACGGAGCAACTGGAGCTGCACGAAACCATTCGAGGCCCGTGCGTGCCGCCTGTCTGCACCGCACCGCACACCCACCCCCCAATGTTGTACCACCGCAACAGCGAACGCATCACTCACTCACTCACTCTCCCCCCCACCTGGCCACGAGCCACGATCGTCGCACCATCTCCCGGAGCTGCAGTGCCTTTCCGCAACTGCCAGCCACCACCACTCTCACATCTCCATTTCTCCGTGCAGCCGTGCACCGCATCCCGCTCTCGTCCCTCCTCCTGGTTCCGTTCCCCTCTCGCTTCATCCAGGAGATCCAAGAAAGCGGCAGCGCCGGAAAAGGGAAACGGGAGAAATCAACCGCGCAACAAACGACCGGTAGCAGCATAAGCAACCGCGCGAGCCATTTGGAAGAGAGAGGAGTGCACACAAGAATCTCGACGGGGTGAGAGCGATAGGGAGAGAAGAAGACAAGCGCTCCAACTGCCGCCGCGGCCGCTGCTGCTGCTGCTGCCTCCATATATATCGCCATTTCTTTTTCTTTGGATCCCCTCCCCTGGCTGCCTCACTGGGATGCTATCTTGTCAGACCCGCACAGGCGCTTGCGTTCCTGTTGTCTCCTCCCCAGGCAAGCACTAGTGGAGCACCGGAGCAGCGCAGAGAGAGAAAGAAATACTAGGGACAGATACCGCCCCGCCGGGGAGAGTTGGGATGGGGTCAATGCCGCCATCTCCATTGCCGCTCCTCGCCTCCTCCCTCTTCGTCTTCCTCTTCTTGCTGCCGCTGCTGTGCTGCGCGGTCGCGGCCGATGGAGGGACCTCGCCGCCCGTGGCTTCCGCCCCTTCTTCTCCGGCGGCTGCGGCCAATGCCGTCGGCGAACTCGCCTCCTCGAACGGCAGCGTAGCTGTGCCTCCGGCAGCTGCAGCTGCGCCTGCTCCCCTCGGTAGGTTGCCAGCTGGATTGGATCAAAGCTTTTTTTTGGTTTTTTTACCCCCCGGGTGTTCGATGTGTTCTTGCGGTGCTGTTCAAGTCTTACTACCTGATTTTACCCATGTGCGGTCGCATTTGCTCGCTTCTGAATGGTCTCTGCCCAAACTTCAGATTTTTTTGGGCCAACTCTCTCTTTTGGGTTTGTTTATTTCCTTGTCCTTTCAGAAATTTCTGTGCCGATTTGGTGGGGAAGACATTTTGGTTCCAGTGGGAATGCTGGGGAAAAGTGCATCTTGGAAGGGAATCTTCAAACTATGAACAGTGCCTTTCGTGAGTAGTATTCTTTTCGTGAATTTCAGGGCCGGGGAAAATTACTAGTAGTACCGCACTCCGTTTTGGGGTTACAACTTGACACTGTCTCTCATGGGAAGCAATTCATGGATCCTGCTACGATCGTAGCATTAAATCTAATTTAATAAAAGAGCTGTTTCTCTTCTTTTGGAGTTATTGTGCTGAAAAAGTTGGGTTTGGGTTGCCTGCTCCAGTTTTTACTCAAACAGTTTCATTCAAAAAGCTTGTCATTTCTAAACGCTCGATTAAACGCCCTCGCTGCCTAACCCTCCATTTTGCTTCTGTGCTGCAGTCGAGGGGAGACGCCATCATTTGCACAAGGAGCTTATCATCGCCATCGTCTTCGCCTCCATCGCCGGCGTGACCATCGTCCTCGCCGCCCTTTATGCCTGCATCGTGTGGCAGCGATATCGCCGAGGCCCGGATGATTTCAAGGACACCCAGAGCACTGGTCTTGTCCCTTCTCTTTCTCTCTGCTAACTGGATCTCGCATTCCTTATTGAGTTCTTAATTTGTTCAGCTGTCCATGCAAGCTACTGATCTGGATTACTTGCATTGCGCAGATACTGCGAGGATCGCATTGGTGCCCATGTTGAGCAGGTTCAACTCATTCAAGGCTAGCAAGAAATGCCTTGTGGCCATGATGGAGTACACCTCACTGGAGAAGGCGACGGGGAATTTCAGCGAGAGCAATGTGCTCGGAGCCGGTGGATTCGGGTGCGTGTACAAGGGCAATTTTGATGGAGGGTTCGTTGCCGCAGTGAAGAGGTTGGGGGGCGAGGATCAGGAGTATGAGAAGGAGTTTGAGGTGATGATTGTGTGTGGCATCGGCTTGTTCTTGATCAGCATGTGGTCTTGCTGAAACATGATTTGGTTGTTGTTGAATTTGGCAGAATGAGCTGGATTTGCTTCAGAGGATTCGGCATTCGAATATAGTGTCCCTTGTGGGCTTCTGCATTCATGAGGAGAACCGCTTCATCGTGTACGAGCTAATGGAGAATGGATCATTGGAAACACAGCTTCATGGTAGTATCAACATCCATATCTGTTTTGTTAGTGTAATGTCAGTATTTATCTAGAACTGTGATGTTAGATGAGTATATGAAGTATTGATGCAATATCTCTGGTTGCATAGGCCCATCCGATGGATCAGCACTAAGTTGGCACATCAGGATGAAGATTGCTCTTGACACAGCAAGGTTCCCATCTTGTGCTTTGCTTCACCTTTCACGAATAATAGTGACCACTTTAGACGCTTATGATGGGTTATTCTAACATGCATCTGTAAACTGAACTTGACCAGGGGATTAGAGTATCTTCATGAGCACTGTAATCCACCAATTATCCATAGGGATCTGAAGTCATCTAACATACTTTTAGATTCAGACTTCAATGCCAAGGTATGACTATATATTTTACTTCTGGTCAATTAGAATAGTAGTATTGACCATAACTCATACCACTTCAAGAAAAGCAAAAAGGACAGTTAATTGATCCTTCGTTGGTGTGCAGATTTCGGATTTCGGCCTTGCCGTGTCAAGTGGAAACCGCAGCAAAGGTAATCTGAAGCTTTCGGGAACCTTGGGATATGTTGCCCCTGAGTACTTATTAGACGGTATGTTCTCCCCTTTTTTTCTCTTATTATGCTTCATCTGCAATCAACTTTCTACACTAAATGTTATTCGTGATGGTGATTACCTATTCTTATTACATGCAACTGTGTTAAATACAGGGAAGCTGACTGAGAAGAGCGATGTATATGCTTTTGGAGTAGTACTTCTTGAGCTTCTGTTGGGAAGGAGGCCAATTGAGAAGATGACAGCATCTCAATGCCAATCAATTGTTACATGGGTACACATTATTCTGATATGCATCATTCTGAAAATTAGCTAGAACCGGTCCAACCGAACAGTGGAGCTGTCCACTGTCAATATGAATAGATCAATTCTCATTTTCACCGTCTGAATGCAGGCAATTTGCATTTGCCCAATCCATTAGCATCTGACATATTTGCGATAAAATGCAGGCCATGCCTCAGCTAATTGACAGATCAAAGCTGCCAACCATAATTGACCCAGTGATCAAGAACACGATGGACCTGAAGCACTTGTACCAAGTACTACTTTCACCATCAAAAGCAGCTCATAATATCTTCTTCCGTATGCAATCTGTCCTCTTAGCTAACTAGATTGTTGCTGTTCGCTGCCTTTCAGGTTGCTGCAGTGGCTGTGCTCTGTGTGCAGCCAGAACCGAGTTACAGGCCACTGATAACAGACGTACTCCACTCTCTGATTCCCCTGGTGCCCACGGAGCTCGGGGGCACGCTGAGGGTCACCACGGACTCGCCTCGCGTATCGATGCATCGTTCTCCCTGCTGAGAAACAAAATGAAAGGAGAGATATGACGAGAAAACGGGGGTACAGTGGGACTCGCAGCATATCCAAATGTTTCAGATAACTTGTGATGTTGAGTGCAGATTATATCGTCCCTTCCTCTGGTGCTTGTCTGAGGATGTGTTCCCCGATCTCGTGACCTACATATACTTTTTGATTGGATTGATAGAGTTTTCGGGTTTGCGGAGAAGAGGATCACACACCTGACCCTCCTTGCTGTATAAAAGGTTCATTTCTACTTTTTTTCTCCCCTTCTTTTTATTTTTCTTTGGCTCGGAAAACTGCTGTATAGATTAAAGATTTTTCATACGATGAAAGAAATACTTGCCCCAGTCAGTGTGAGGACTGCATCATGTGAATTGTGGAAGTCTCTAATCCATTTTCTGTATGTTTGTTTTGGTACTTTCAGCTTAATACGTAGGTTGAATTAGCGTTTCAAGAAATGAAACACGAGGTCAGTTGCGTGGCCCAGGGAATTCTTGTTACCCTTTCCCATTCTGTTTGTAATCCTTATTTAGCAAGCAGTAACGTATCAGCAACTCACTTGTGCTTTACCTACAACTTGCAACTTTGATATGACCATTTGCAGCAGTAGTACTGTCTCTGGGTTAACTTCCAGTCCCACGGTGCAATTCAGATGAAAGACTTGTCGTCTCAGACAGAGATTATGTGAAGACTTTGTTTTTGTCGGTTGGCACTTAGCCACATGATTAATCGGACAAAGCTCGATTATTACCTCTGTGAATAGTATAACATGTAATAGTATCTGAAGAATCTTAGAAGGGTTTCCTTAAAATCATGGCAACAAGAAGAGCAACCGACCATGTGCATATTAGGTAGGGAAATTAAGATCATATCATATGGTCACAGACTCATAGGCTGCTGGAAAGAGTAGTATCATGCATTGCAGCAACTTCTGTGCAGTGACCTCTGGGACATGCATGCCTGGTTACATCTGGATAGATTCTCACTGGGTAGCTGGAGAATCCACACATTCATACTGGCTTCAGCAAGTAGCAGCAGAATAATGGTGACACTGTTGCTGTGTTCTTAAGCTGAATGTGTAAGGATACTACAGTGGCTAGTCCCCTCAGGTCTTCCTTTCACTGGAATAATATGCCAATCACTCTAGCTACGTACCTGAAAGGCGAGTGGGTGTGGTTCCATAAAGTCCCCGCTATTATTTGACAGCTAATTTAGCCCCTGTACTTTAACCTCCATGCTAACAATGTGCTAGCTTGTGACAGTGTTAACCCTCCATGATTAATTTAGCCCATGTAGTACTTTTCTCACTTGGCCTGCATGCTAACAGTGTGCTTAGCTTGGGACAGAAAAGGAGCGTTTTTCTGAATGGAAGGCCCCATGCCGCACGCATGTGCTGCTTATCACCTTTGTGGTAGATGATGAGTGTTTAATATCCATTGAACGAAGTCTTTGGAATGGTTGGGTGATCATAGGCATATCCCAGTAGTTGTACCTTTTGGTTTTCCATTTGTTTTCTTCGCTTCAACAACCCAGCTGGTGCCAGAAGCAAAGGGAAATGCTAGGCGCTTGCTTAGGCGTCGGAACAAGAAGGAGATGGAATTTCCTCTCAAAAAAAGGAGATGGAATCATGTCAAGGGTTTAATTTCAGCCAAGTACATTTGCATTGGGTTGAGCATTGCAAGCCTTTGGTTGTTTATTTTTTTCACTTCATTTTATTTTTCATGAGTTCAGAAAAATATGAAAAATTCTTGCATGATTCTCACTGTAAAGATCAATTGTCTTTGATGTTAACTGATTCTCACTTGGCTAAGAATTATGAAATCCGTCTAATTTGAACTTTGGTGGACTTTGGGTATCACTATCCTCTTAATCATCCAACCACAAGTATATTCTTTTGATGCTTGATCGCATGCCTTCCTCCTCAGAAGGATAATGCAGAGTACACATGAATAATGGTACTCAAACCAGTACTACAAGTCTCCGTTACAAAAAAAAAAGTAGTGCAAGATGTTTTGTTTGAAATAAAAGTACTACTCCCTCCGTTCCAAAATAGATGTCTCAAATTTATCAAAATTTAGATAAATCTAAACACTATTTAGTATACATATATATTATTGTAACAATAAAAAGTACTACCTTCGGTCCATATTAGGGCCTGTTTGGTTGGGCTTAAATCTAGCTTTTGGAGTTTGGCTTAAGTCACAAAAGCACTGAAATAGATGTTTTTGGCTTTTAACTAAACATAGTAGTAGAATGGTATAAGCCAAAAGCCAAAATAAAAAACACCTATTTAGGTGCTTTTGTGGCTTACAAGCCAAAAACGAAAAACCATAAATAAGCATAACCAAACAACCCCTTAGTGTTCTCAATTTTGTCTAGTTACGAATGCATCTAATCTAAATATTTAACCATATACATACGAATCTAGATACATGAACCAAAGGGAGTATGCGATCCGGTCCAGCGTGCCCGTGATGCGCGCTACGATCTTGGCGCTGACTTCTCCAGAGCCGAAAACGAAAAAGAATCCCAGCGCCCGCGCTGTTGGGGTCCGCCGCCGGCGCGCACAACGGATTCATGACGGGAGCCGGGAGAGGGGCAGGCGTCGTCCTGTTGGAGAGCTGGCTGCTCGTGCGAGGGCAAGATCGGGGCTGCTTAATTACGGATTAATTAAGCCGGAGACTTTCGCCTGCACGCATGGCGTTCGTACTGTAGCATGTACGGCCACATGGTTGATTAGGGACGTAAGCAGCGCCACCTCGGCCGCGTGACGCCGCCGAAGCACGTCCCTGTCGGTGGCCACCGCTATATATCCACGTTTCGGCTCACCTCGTTTAGCTAGCTCTGCAAACTTATTTGTTGGCTACAGGCTACGTATACGGATTAAGATTGCTTGTGCTTGCAGGGTACTACTGCACGTTCAGCAAGTATAGCCCATGAGACGAATTGGCAGCCTGGTAGGGCAGTCTTCATTAACCCTCTCTACCTTTTTTGTTGGGATTTGCTAATTCTAAGTTAGCCCATGAGACGAATTGACAGCTAATTTAGCCCCTGTGTATTTAACCTCCATGCTAACAATGTGCTAGCTTGTGACAATGTTAACCCTCCATGATTAATTTAGCCCATGTACTTTTCTCACTTAGCCTCCATGCTAACAATGTGCTTAGCTTGGGGCACAAAAAAAAAAAGCTTGGGGCAGAAAAGGGGCATTTTTCCTAAATGGAAGGCCCCATGCCGCACGCATGTGTTGCTTATCGCCTTTGTGGTAGTCGGGTGTTTAATATCGGTGGCGCGTATAGGAAGAAGTCTTTGAAATGGTTGGGGGTGATCATAGGCATATCCCACTAGTTGTACCTTTTGGTTCTTCAACAACCCAGCTAGTGCTAGTGCCAGAAGCAAAGGGAAATGCTAGGTGCTTGCTTAGGCGTCGGGAAAAGATGGAGATGGAATCGTGTCAAGGGTTTAATTTCACCCAAGTACACTTGCACTAGGTTGAGGATTGCAAAAGCCTCCGCTATTTATTTATTTATTTCACTTCATTTTATTTGCCAAGAGTTTACAAAATATTGCACGGTTCTCACGGTAAATATCCACAGTCTTTAATGTCAACTAATTCGCACTCTGGCTCGGAATTAGCAAATCCTTTTACTTTTTGTACCATATATGCAGCAATTTTCCAAGAGAGAATTCCTTATTTGACACTACTTGAAAAATTAATTCCTTATTTGACACTGAAAAATAATTTCTTCCCTATATGACACTTGGGCTAAAATTTGTTTCCTTACATGACATCGCCGTTGGGTCTGTTAAGCTCTTCCGTCAATTTTCTTTTTCTGGGACAAAACTACCCCTCCGTGAGTTGTTCTTCATCGCTGCAATTTTTTTTCACTCAACCTTCTCATCTGTGTCCAGCGGAGAAACGTCCTCTCTGTCCCTATCCAAGACTGACCTGGCTTGCATGCGGCCTTGCTATGCGACAAGGCCTTGCTATGCGACGATGTGTGCGACCTTTCCATTCATTGAAGACGGTACGGCTGCTCCTCTTTTTTCCATTCGGCTAGACAAGATGAAACAAAAACAATTCTGTATTTTTCGTATGTCCTCTCGATTAGTGCTGCCCTGATCTCAACCTCCTTCCTATGCGGAGTGCCCGTGCCGTCGTTTTCCTCCCCGTGACCACTAGCTCGGCTTCACGACTGCCATCGGCAGCGAGGGCAGCTTCAGCACCCTGTGGCTCGCACACGTCTCCGGCGGCTCCTAGTCCATGCTCGCGGCATGAGCTTGACACGCAGCTCCATGTTTGCTACCCGCACATTGTCCGCGTGCCCCGCCTTCTGCGACCATCGCAACGAGGCGTGCTTCTCCTCGATGACCAGGGCGAGCCGACAATGGCGCATGGTGACAGAACGCCTCCAACGCGTTGCTCGACGCTGCAATGAGCGTCAGGCTATGCGACTTCAGGTCCATGCGTTGGGCTCTCGGCGTCCGTCCGTCCTCATGGGACGCGGCATGGCATGTTGGTCAGCACCGTCGCCTGACTGAAACCGACATAACCAGCTCCAGCGACTGGCGTGCACGACATAGCTAGCCCCGGTCGATGACATGCTATTCCAGGACCGCCGGTCTCGTACGTGTTGTCGGGGCGTGTTCTTGAGGAAGACGTCCCTGCAGCCCCGCAGGGCACTCGCAGCCAGCCTCTAAGAGCGCGGCCACCGTACCACCATCGTCTCTCCAAAGGATGAAAGTCATGCAAGAAGGATAAACAACCTATCAATTATTTAGCCTCCGAACCTATGTTGTTTGGTTTGAAAAAGGACAACCACCAGTGGATTTTGGAAGGCAAACATAAGATGCAAGTTAGGCTAGTTTTTGGATCTTTGTCTCAGAATAGGTCAGTGCTTTGTCTTAGTACGAAATATTGGTCACATACTAATACATATGGGCAAAAGTGTCTTTTCATGTTCTGTTTAACACCGTAAGAGCTTAAAATGAACTAGAGTGTCATATAAGGCACAAACTTTAGTCCAAGTGTCATATAGGTAAGATTTTTTTTTTCCAATGTCAAATAAGGAATAAAATTTTTAAGTAGTGTCAAATAAGGAATTCTCTCATTTTCCAAACTCAGTAGACAGGCAGCAATTTCCCTTGCACCATCTTGCCCTTCTTGGTCCTCTTCGGATCTCAAAATTATGAAGCAAAAGAGAAAACAAATTAGTCAAATTAGCCACATAGATGTTAACAGATACCACAGAAGAATATAACTTACCCTATCTCTATCATTGGTGCCACTTAGATTTATTCGTTCAACATTTGCCAATATCGTCGACCACCTTTGACGATTCGATGAAATTGTAGATCAATTGGATGACTTATCCGCAGATCTAGAAGGCGCGTCCTAAGGTAGATGCAGCGATGATGAGGCAGCTAACTCGGTAACTCCACTCCATGGACCATGATCTTTGTTGGGCTGTAGCGACGCCCAGGTTTCTCTGAGATGGAATAATACGGAGTACTACGTAGCAGGTATTCGATCCAGCGTGCACGCGATGCGTGCTACGAGATCTCGCCGCTGACTTCTCCCGACTTGGAATAAGAAAAAGATTATCAGCACTGGGGTCCGTCGGCGGAGAGACAGCTGGTTGTGCGAGGGTACGTCGGGCCTGGTTAATTACGGATTAATTAAGCCGGAGACTTTCCGCCCACACGCATGGCGTCCGTACTGTAGCCTGTACGGCCACATGGTTGATTAGGATCACGGGTACAGGCGGTGGTGGCAGCTTATGGGACGCAAGCAGCGCCACTTCGGCCGCGTGACGCCGCCGATGCACGTCCCCGTTGGTGGCCACCGCTATCCGGGTCGCGCTCGTCCCTCCAGGGTGCGCAAATAGTCGCCGTGCCATAACGGAACGGTTTGGTTTCGCCTCACTTCGTTTAGCGCGAGGACGTAGTCTGCAAACTTATTTGTTGGCTGCGTATACTGATTATTGCACGTTCGCCAAGTATAGCCCATGGGATGAATTAGCAGCTGGGCAGTCGTCGTTAACCCGCTCTGCTTTTTTTTTTTTTGAAATGATACTGTTTCCTTGAGGATAACGTCTCGTGATCCCCGTCCATCGCAGCCATCTCGCTCTGAACTCGAACCATTTTGTGTTATATATATAGTAAAAATGATACTATTTATAGCAAGAGCGGGATGAAAGGACGGGAAGGAGATCTGACCGTCGATCTGACTTGATCGGGCGACTGGGGACATAAACTTTCTATCCCCCGGAAACGCGTAACACTGCCCTTGTTTGACCAACTTTTGTCGAAGTGAAGTCCAAACGTGTATACGAGGGATAGCTCTCGACCCTTCTAGGCACCTTGAGAGTCGTCTCCCTCCTTCCGCCGCCGCCCCTCTCCTCCCCTCTCCCCGGTAGCTTCGTTTGTCGGCGAAAAGATGGATCAAGAGGCTGGTCCCCTCTGTACAAAGTAGTTCTAGGATTTGTAGTAGTGTTTGCTTCTTGCCTGTTTTCTAATGTGGAGTCTGATGGTAGAGTAGGGAATCTCAGCGGCCAAATTCTTCATGTCTCGAGCTCTCTCTGCTTCGCTTCTCACTGTCGGTGGCAAGTGGTGATGCTAGGGAGGATGAGGGGCTTGAGCATCCCTCTAAATAAGGTGTGCACCAGGGAGCAGAGTGAGTCCCCGGGCCAGGCTGTAATCTACGCGGCGAGCCCCTTCTCTGAGCTTCCATGGAGGAAGTCAAAGGCGAAGTTGAGATCTCCTGCAACTCCTCAGTTCACGCCCTTGGTGATTCTTGAACCGCCATCGTAGCGGTAGTATGCTATGTTCTCCGTCTGCATGGAGCAGAGGGTGAGGATGGAGATGTTGTTGTGTATGGCGTGCTCTGTAAGTTGCCGGGAAGATGGGAACTGGCATTGGCAACTACGTCTGATCTTCTTTCGCTGCATCGACATCATCTTGCGGCTGGAGCTTCGGTACCAAATATCAATTCTCTCCAGTACACTCTTGGGTGGCTCAGGTGGTTCTCCGGTCTCAGTCTGCCCTTCTGGAATTTTTTCGACACCCCCTCCTTCAACCTCTGGGGAGATGCCCTTCCAACCTTGCCCGACGGCGAGGATGCGGCTAGCAATGGTGGAAATTGCATCGCCGACGAGGTCGAAGATTGTACAAGGACTCGATTGCGTTTCTGTGTTATATTCTGGGATTCTTTCTGTAATCTAGAGGGACACATTTGTACTTTTTATTATCCTTTAGGTCTTTTCTGTACTGTATTATCACTTTTGCTATATTAATGTCTGGGACCTTCGCTTCCCTTCCCTCGTTCAAAAAAAAGTCCAAACGTATTAACCTGCGCACTCTGTTCACGGAGGCCCTCGGCCATGCGGATTTCTTTTCAGAGATGGACGAGCACCAGTTTGGGCTTCATTCATGATGCAGCTTCCTTCGCCTGCGGTACCGGCTTGGTACCACCAGTTTGGGCCTGCTCGCCATCTCCACGCCTCCATCTCCAAGTGAATTCTGCTTCCTGCTGGGCTCCGGCCTAACTGCACAATTCGCTCGTCGTGGTACTCGTTCGGGCCTTTGGTTTAATAATATTGGCTAGTATGACTGCTCACCCTCAAAAAAACAAAAACAATGCCACCTGACACAAGCCCCACTTCTTTGTTTTACCACAGACACTTTGATTTCCATGCTACGGCTCAGACACTTAATCGCAGTTACTACATTATTGTTTGTGTTCTCTTCTTCGGCTATTCGTCACGCAGTTGTACAGTAGCAAGAACTAAGGAGTACCACCTTTTGAATCCTGTCTGGTACTACGGGTTTAATGCAGAGATCGAGATTTGGCGACTGTTTGCGAAGCTGTGCACGTTGGTACTCCCTCCGTTTCAAAACATAAGACGTTTTAGATTTATGAAAAAAACAAATCTAGACTTATTTTAGTATGTAGTTCATTCAACTTTGGAATGAATCTACATACTAAAATAAGTCTAGATTCATTTTCTTCATAAACCTAAAACGTCTTATATTTTGGAACGGAGGGAGTACTACGTACTGCTCCCGCTAGTCAATGCGAGCAGCGAAACACCTCTTCCTTTAGTACTACCGCGGAAACGATTGGCAAGCAAAGGAGACACACCAGGATCGAACAAGCGGGACGTGGTTTCACGGCTGTCCCTGTCGATCGACCGATCACCGATCGTTCGGGGAACGCGACAGGCGCATCTACGTACCTAAGCTGCTGGTTTCGCACGGCGAGGTGAACTGGAATTGAATACCCCCGTCCGGCCGGCCGTCCGTGGCGTGCGCGATGATCGTCGGGAGGGGTCCCGCGTGCCGGCCGGTCGTGGCGCCACCAGCGGACTGGACGGCGGCGGGCAGCACGGAATGGTTCGTAGGCCATGCACGTACGGACGCTCGGGACGGGACGCATTAAGTGGGAGGCGCCCGTCCCTGTGAGCGCCACCAACCGGGCTTTCAATTCCGGTCGATCGTGGCCGTGGCGTGTACGTACGTACGAACACACTCGCTCGCTCGTAGCACTACGCACGCACCATTGCATCCTCTCCCTCCGTATCGGGTCCCAAGCAACAGGTAACGCCGCCCGTAACGTTGTGCTGGCCTGGTGGGTACGAACGAAGGTGGTGACGATTTGATTTACGAGACATGTAGAACCCCCACGTACGACCGAGGATGCATGTTGCATGACGTCTGGAGCGTGCGGAATGGTCTGACAGGTGGGGCCGGCGTGGACTTGGGCTTTGGCGCCTCTCGAATCTCTGCGTGTTCTACGGGGTGTCAGGGCCATTTTGTAGCTGCTTTCGGTCGCCGACTGTCAGAGTCCGGCCAGGGTGGATTCCACGTCACCTTGTAAGCTTGCCGGTTTTGTTTTGAACTCGAACCGAGACACGTCGCTGTCTGCAGAAAGCCATCTGAATTCTGAACCAATCTGCAGCGGCCGGTAACTCTGAACGTCCGAGATTTGTCACGACTCACGAGCATCACGGGCAATATGCGCCTCCGCCTCGCTTTTCTCCCCTAAGAGCTGACGAGCATCACACCAACGTGCATGTCGTCTGCGCCTCATATCGTACACGGTGATACCCTACTTGTGTGTGCAAACCAAAATGCATTTCGGCTCTCGCTTTTCTAGGCAGCCGTGATTTGGCTCGCACTAGCGACGGACCGATGGAGAAGACGAGGACGAGTCAACGCACATTTTCGGACAGAGATGCTTTGCTTGGAAGCCCCACAGCTGGCATCCATCTGTTTCTGTCAACGTTCGATCGTGCCATGGGGTACTGGCAGTACTAAATCTTTGGATTTCGAACCGCCAACGGATTAAACAAGTTTATTTAGAAAACTTCATATAGTTAAATACAATTACCGTCCTTATACTTGTCAGTCTGACTCGATTTAGTTCTTATACTCGGAATTTGCTGAATTTTGTCTGTATACTTGTGAATTGGGTCGATTTAGTCTAATTTGATGTTTGCCGTCGAAATTGAGACGACACGTGGAATATTGTAAGAATACCCTCTCACATCTGGGAAAATTACAAAAGAAACTATCACAATTGAGGCTAGATATAATAGTATATCTATACTCGTCTGTTTGGCTCAATTTAGTCCGGATATTCGTAATTTGCATATTGATCCGTGTATTTATCAATTGGACTCGATTTAGTTCAAAAGCATGTTTGTTGTAGAACTTGTAGTACCCCCTCCCACATCTAGAACGTACATTTCCGCGGTTGTCGGTGTCGCTTCGACGTCATCTCCCCTCTATGAAAAAACGTTACATGTTTCGATCTAGTGATCGTCGCCACCTTCGCCTCCCTCTCCATCGACTCTCTCCTTTTCCCTCTCTCTTGAATAGAACCGTCTTGAATTGAAGGGCATTGTAACAGCGTGGAGTGCTGGCTTATTGTTTAGATGGAGAGTGGGTATATGCAAATATATGGGAGCAAAAATATACGTTCTAGATGCGTGAGGGAGTCTCTGCAAATTTTCAGACCAGCTAGTTTCCGATAAGTGGGACATGCGCTCACGTGTCGTCCGCATCAGCTCAAATTCCGCAGCAAACATGTGTTTGGGCTAAATCAAGTCCAATTGACAAATATCAGGACTAAATCGAGCCATCCGGACAAAGTACGTGGAATAATCATGTATTTTGCAACATTTATGGTCATTTTTTGCAATTTTCTCGGATGCGGGAGGGTGTTATCGCAAGATTTCAGTCCACGTCGGCTCAAATTCAATGACAATCATCAAATTGGACTAAATCGAATGCAAATTACAAGTACACAAATAAAATTTAGTAAATTCCGAATACGAGGACTAAATCGAACCGGTCCAACAAGTATAAGAACTGTTAGCGTATTTAACTCAACTTTATACTATGTGTCTGACGGAATGTGAGTTAAAATTTCCCATTGTCAAATATACCATTAAATTTTGTACCAGGTGCAGATCCGTCACTTCCGTCAGTTTTCCGTGAATTGACCACATGTGGCTACTTTTTTTGGTTGAGGAAACCACATGTGGCTATTGAAAAACATGGTTTTGACCTTAGCCATGAGTTGTACTCTAGTGATTTTGCCAAATATTGTACAGATTTCGGAGTATCGTAGAACTCTAAATATAATGTGTTGGCACGATTACATTACCAAGATTTTATAGTAAACTTGCAAAATCTACTAACCTCCATTTTATAATATAAGATGTTTTAGCTTTTGTGAATTTTGTGAAACGATTATATCTAGTCTCCTCTTAGTGTGTAAGTTTACTCTGAATCTACACACTAAAAGATGACTAGATTCATTCGTTTCATAAAAGTAAAACATTTTATATTTTAGAACCGAGAGAGTATATAATTCTGTAAACAAAAAAGATGTCAACAACATCTTTCCTTATTTAGCATAGCATCAAAATTTTCATAATAAGCGGATATGTTAGTCATTACGATTTTCAAAATTCCAGGCGTCGACAAAATTTTGAAATTTCTTTCAGATCACTATCAATTAAAAAAGATTCACCCAAGATTAACCTAACGCTTCGTTTGGATGTTCATATTGATAGGCTAGACATTATATTAGGTTAAATGTCCAATGCTCAGTATATTGATATTGAGCTCGAATGCCAATATTTATGTATGGAGTGTTAGGTATTCAGAATAGAAGTAGATATTGAGATTGAGTGCCAAAGGCGGTTTGGATGGCCAAACAGATGATTTGCAGATCTACAAGACTGAGATCTGAATTTTTACGCAACAACCACATCACTCTACTACTCACAACAAGCAAATAACAGCAATATGTATGAAATATAGTGTTCTCGAAATAGTGTGACAAAAAAATAACATTGAGTTTCATGCATAATCTTTTGCCACGCTCAGACAATACAAGTCTCAAGCACACACACACACATTACATGGTGTTATACACAATATTCTACAAACCGTGAGCGCATTGCCTACAAGATCACTCAGCAACAGATCAAGAGAATATATGGAGAGAGGAGGGGTGCTGACGTCCTAGCTCAGGGTCAGGGGAAGGGGCGGCGTCCTGGGGCAACAAACCTGGACAGAAGCTGGAGCTCGGGAGGCTGGTTTTGTGGACACCGGAGCAGGTTCAATCGCTGCCGTCCTGCAGAGAGAGTAGAGAGAAGTTAGAGGGATGGAGAGAGCAGACAAGGGATGGGCCGCGAGGGAGAAGGCGGGAGGGCGGCGGCGGCGTTCCCGACTGGAGAAGAAGGGCGAGAGGATGGGAGGGCGGGCTACCTCCGCCACCTTGGTCTTTCGCGGCCAAGCTTGACGAGCGGTCGCGCGGAAGTTCCCCTGTCACGAGCGGGTCCGGGAAGGGGTGCAAGACCGAATGTCTAGTCGATGCCGATACTAACCCCTCGACATCGCGCGTCCAATTTTTTTGCCGTCCCTGAGTCACCTAGATATCGAACTTCAATACCCACGTGGAATACGTGAAACATCCGAACAACCTGAATCCGTGTATTCGGGACTGAAACCACCCGAATACCCAATACGTAGCTCCAATATCAACATCCGAACGAAGCGTAATTTGAATTTGGCAAGGAATTAGTTTCAATCCACCCAGAAATTTTTAAGGTTACACATATTTCGAATACACATTTGAATTTCCGAATTCTAGAAAAGACTTTAGAATCTCTATTCAAATTTTAGAGGGATGATTTTTCATTGGTATATGTATATGTAGAAATTTCATGCTAATCTCTTAGGAACTGTAAACTTCAGAATTGGCGGCCGCGTCCAAATCAGACAGCACAACAATTCAACAAGAAGATGTAAAATTCTCGAGCTGCAGTCGATATAGCTAGCCCATCATTCGTCGGTCCGCACTACCTCCGGCTTTGCCGGTGTGCGTGACCCTGCTTGAAGGGCTCGCTCGCTCGAACTATTGTTGGTAGGTTCCCACGAAGTAGGACGAAGTTTACGCGCTCTCGCACTGTACTCGCGTTCACCGGAGTTTACGAGTCATCAGCTCAGCTGCACGTGACCGGCCACTCGTTTTCATTCTCAAACCGACCATCTGATGGCTCGTGTCTATGGATGGCAATGGGTACCCGATACCCGCGTACCCGACGGGGTCCCGTTTTAAATGGGGTAGGTATGGTAAAAAATAATACTCACGGGGCTAATTAGTCGTTTGAAATCATACCCACCGGGTCTAATGGAGACGGGTATGGATGTGCCAAACCCGAACCCGCATACCTGTATATGATAAGTGGACCCTACATGTAAGTATCAGCTGTCAAGCAAATACCAAATATATTGTTGCTAAATGTATTGTTTGTTGTTGTCTAGTCTGTTTTGCTATGAAACTATTATAAAAAATGCCTAATTGTTATCATTTTTTGGCGAGTTAAAATACCCGTTGGGGCCCGTTTATCCGGCGGGTGACGGGTATGATGGGGATCTATACCCGTCGATGTAATCGGGGGCGGGGAAATGAGGCGGGTGCGGGTATGGGGGGCAGGACCCAGACCCGAACCCGGTGGGTGCCACCCGGACTTGTGTCTTTTCACCCGCGTTCCCTGCTGTTGTACCGTGCACGTTCTGGCGTGATTGCTGTCCACGCCCATGCTGCCACACATGCGTGCCCGAGCGCATTCGCAGCAGCAAATATGTTGGTTAAAGTGTTAACTGTAATTTAGAACGTAGTATCGCACGCTTGAAATTAACGCCTAAAATGACCTGGACTGGTATGCAACTTGCGCAGCGCTGTCAACATCTCGTTACCTACCCTAACTTCCATCGGAAAAAAACTTCCCTCGCAAAAGAGGACGAGAAAAAAACATGAATAGTATATTTGTGTAAGTAAAAAACATGAATATCTTGTAAGTAACAAACTTGGCTGTTTCTTTGGTTCAGTGGATAGGGAGCACATCCATATCAGGACATGGACCGACTGCACGCGTGGCCATCTCTCATATCTGGCTACCACTCTCCACCAACAGCAGCACTTCTACTTTGAGATCGAGAAGAACCGGTCAGAAGAAACACCGATGGCGAATTTCCGGTAGTCGCTCCACCACGCGCTGGAGACCAGAGCAATACGAGACCCGTCCCAACAACGTACGTACACATGGGAGGATGAAAAATGGAAACGAAAAAACAGCGAGCGTGAGTGTGTGACCCCACTCATCTTAGTTCAAATTCTTTTTTTTTTTAATCCAAACGTTGGACTGGTTTGAGATTCTCCGATTTCTTGGATCAGGACCGGTGGCGCCGGATAGATGAAGTAGTATTTAATGTTGGAATAAATGGGTCTCTATAAGAATTGGGAAAGAAGTCAAGGGTGGAGGCCGTGGGAGTTTAGTCCCACATTGCCAAGGAAGTAAGATTTTGACCTGCTTATAAGGAGGCATCTCATGATGAGACTAGTTGGAAAGACTAGATCGAGCTATGCTAAGTGTACACCACACACGCGCTCGCTCGCATTTCTCATTTATTCGCGTTTAATTACTTGTGACTTGTGGATCTTTGTGTTTTGGCGAGGCAAGCGCAACCGTGACCTATTAAATTGCATCTTTTTTTAATCTTTTCCCCGAACAGTTTATTTATCTTATCTATCTTTTTTTAATCTTTTTGCCGAGCAGTTTACTTATCTTATCCACCCGCGTCTGTCTCACGCACGACTCGAAGATAGACTTTCCGTTAAGGAAAGTTAGGAGATCGCTCGTGATGGAGATATACCAGGGAACGGATCCTGGAATATAGACGAAACGTGCTGCGTGGGGTTATCCTTTCGAGTTTATAAGAGGAAGACGTCCCTCTCGACAGAAGACACCAGATACACAAAACCCTACTCCGTTCTCTTCTGCAGCCGCCACCGATCTTCGCCGATTCTTTCCCTGCCGTGCCGCGAGGAGAGGAAAAAAGTAGTCTCCGGACTTTCCCCGGCGTTTGGCGTCCCGCACGAGGGAGCCGGGCGATAAAGTTTCTGGGCAGTGCTTCGCACGACTGCTTCTTCTTCATCGACTGCATCGACCGTCTGCTTCATCTTTCCCAACTGTTCTTCAACAACGTTCGTCTGCATCACTGTAAGAAATCAATCTCGTGATCCTCTCTTTCGTATTCTAGAAGAGGGTTTGAGATCCATGTCGATCTGCTGTGCCATGTTAGATTTCCTGTTCATAATCATGTGTGTAAATCTGTTAAATCTATCTTTGTTGTCACACAAATACGAAATTATTTTAATTCTATTGCATCTATATATTTTCCAACATTTACCTCCGATAGTACATGTTGAGTACAGTTTCGTGTGCTTTTTACTCTTCAGATTACCGTACATGTTGAGTAATACTAGTACTGACTATCGAATATGTTCTTCTACTTAGACACGATCTATTCTAAAGTGCCCGAATTGCCGGGAAAATCCAACCTGCGCCGACGAGGGACCTGTGTGCGGTGCTGTTCCCCTATGGCCTATACAGCCGTATGGAATTTCACGGTGTTTTCTTTGTTTTGGTGCGCTGGCGCTGCCATATGGCCCCTTTGTACGTACTCAGCGAGAGTAGGAGGGAGGGGGGAGGCATCAGCCAGCGACGACCACTGTTGACTTCTCGCTATCGCTAGCATGTGTACATGGGACTCTGATCACAACTATTCCCTCTATCCCAAAATAGATGTCTTAGATTTATCAAAATTTGGATGAACCTATATACTAAATAGTGTCTAGATTCATTTAAATTTTGACAAATGTGAGACATCTATTTTGGAACGGAGGGAGTACATTATAACCGCCGCCACCACCAGCAGCAGTAGGACGAGAAAGAGAGTGAACGTCACAAGCAAACTCCTACTCTTAAACAAAAGAAAATAAATTGCTTTTCGCAGGAGCCCACTGCAATTACCAAATTTTCATTTGAAATTTTAAAGGATAATTTCATGATGGTATATGATTTTAAAGGATAAAGCTACACACCGGCAAGACTCCAGCGCTACTTAAACTGGACATCACCAAAGCCTTTGACACTGTGGACTGGGCCTTCGTATTGGAAGTGCTAAGAAAGTTGGGGTTTGGAGAGCGCCTCCTCACGTGCATATGCGCACTACTCTCCACAGCCTCCACACACGTCTTGATGAACGGGTGCCCAGGGGCGAAGGTAGCCAACATGCGTGGCCTCCGGCAAGGAGACCCGCTCTCCCCGCAGCTTTTCATCCTGATCATGGAGGTTTTCCACCTAATGGTTTTAAAGGCAGAGGCTCAGGGACTGCTCACACGACTTGCAGCCACATGCCTCCAACACCGCACATTGATTTACGCTGACGATGTGGTCACCTTCCTAAGGCCATCAGCGGTGGATTTCCAGGTGATCTCCGGGATCATCGAGGACTTTGGGGAGGCTTCTGGTCTCCGTACCAACCTCGACAAATGCTCGACCAACCTGATTAGGTGCTCGGCTCAGGACAGAGACCTGGTGGAGCGGGAGTTGCACTGCCCCATCAAGCAGTTCCCCCTCTGCTATCTAGGGTTGCCACTCTCCCTGCGGAAGCCGTCGGTAGCGCAGCTCCAAGCGCTGGTAGATCTGGTGGCCGCCAAATTGCCATCGTGGAAAGCTTCCATGCTCAACAGAGGGGGGGGGGGGCGACTCGAACTCGTCAAGACAACTTTATCCGCCATGCCTATTTTCACCATGATGTCCCTCGATATTCCCATAGAGATCATCACCACCATCGAGAAGATCATCCGCGGGTTCCTCTGGAAGGGGAGGAAAGACGTACACGGAGGGCACAACCTAGTGGCTTGGGACAGGGTGTGCATGCCGAAAGAGCTAGGGGGCTTGGCATCCCCAACCTGCGCCTCATGAACATCGCATTGAGATCCAGATGGCTGTGGTTGAAGCGCGTGGAGGTGGATAGGCCATGGCATGGCCTTGACATTCGAGTCCCAGAGCTCTCGAGGCGTCTATTCGACGCGGCGACTTCCTCGGTGATTCGGGATGGCGCATCTACTTTCTTTTGGACGGACAAGTGGCTCCCATGCGGGCGGCTCGCTGACGTGGCACCAAGACTCTTTGTTGCGGTCCCACCGAGCACAGTCTCCACGCGGCGTGTGCGTGAATGTCTTGCAGGGGGTTGGCTGCATGATGTCACCCCGGATCTTGGCGCAGCAGCCATCAGGGAGCTCCTTGAAGTGGCAGGCCGTATTGAAGCAATCACCCTGAGAGAGGGATCGCAGGACGTCCTCAAGTGGAACTGGGACCCAAGTAACTGCTACACTTGCTTTTCATTCATTCATTCATTCATAGCACACGATACAAACACACACCACAAAACAAGAAAAACAGATGGTTTTAAGAACCATTCTGGAAACTAAGATATGGTGGGACCGAATACTACTCACTACGCTAGTGCTCAAGTGCTACAACTCCTCGGAGTCGGTGTAGTCGTCATCCTCATCATCCTCATCGTCATTGATGAAGGCGAAATCCTCCTCATCGGTGAAGAAGTCCATAGCCTGATCCTCCAGAAAATCATCATCATCGCTTAGATAGGAGTAGGGGTCTCCACGAATATCCTCTCCGGCATTCTCCCTTTCCTCCAACTGCATGTCTCTCTCGTGGATGGTCTCCTCCAAAGACGAGATACGGTCGCGAAGACGGGCAATGATGCGCTCCTTCTTATCGAGCTGACGGCGGCGATACATGCAATCCTTTGCTAGCATGGCGATGGTCTGATCCTTCGTCTTGATGATGGCGGACTTGTGGTTGGAGTAGTCACGGCAATTATCCAACTCCTGCTGACGATCGTACATCATGAAGGTGAGGTGGTCCAACTGAGTCTTCAGCTCGTGGTGGTATGGGGCATCCAGTGGCTGTCCATTAGCATCACGCCTTGGGGAAAACTCAAAGCGAGTACCCTTGATTTGGTTGATACTCTGCCCACACAGACGGGTAAGAGATTGCTGCATGGCCCTGGCAAGTCCATCGAGCCAGTTGTCATCTCTTAAGGTGAACTGAATTCCCTCGGCAGTGGGAGGTTCAATCTTTCCTCGGAGACTTGAAACAATTAGCCACTACAGATCTTCTCCTCCTTGATCATTGAGCTTAGCTCCGAAGAACTCGAGGTGCAGACGCTCCAGAAGTTCCGAAAGCTGGTCCAGATCCCGCTCAAAGATAAGGTCTCCTCCATTCCCCAACTGATAAAACTTGTTGTACTTCACGTCCATCTAAAAGAATATAAGATGAGTAAGTTAGTAGAGTGATCAAGTGTGTCAAATTTTATGTATTTTGCAAGAGTTTTTGAGGAACATGAATTTTTATAAAAGAATCAAGGTGATAAGAATGGGTATAAGTTTTTGTAAATATTTGCTTCCTTTGGTTTTGAAACTAAGTTGTTGATTCAACGTCCAGTCTAACTAAGGTCTCATATGGTCAGGATGGCTCCGATACCAACTTGTCAACACCTGGATTTTTAAACCCGGATGCCTGTTATGCCATACATCGCAATCCCAGGATTACCATTTTTGCGAGACATAATAGATTTGGATACCACAGTACATCATCCATTACAAACCATACATAAGGTCTTACACAAATAAGGATCTCATGATCCAGTTCTTAATACAACTCAAGCAGCGGAATACGTAATAATGACGTTAGCGTAGGCGAAGCTCCATCTTCGGGGTCACAGGCAATGCTGACGATGGAAGATGATCCTAGTTGCCGTAACCTTCTTGGGGTCCATCCTCCAGGTACTCCTCTTCATAGTCTGGCCATGGGAATAGCCAGGGACAAAGCCATGAGTACTATTTAAGTACTCGCAAACTAATACTAACATGTGAAGGGGGTTTTTGTAGTAGGACACTAAGCTCTATGGTTGTTTTGCAAAAAGCCAGATTTCCCTCTACTAAGTTTTGAAGCAAGAAAAGCTAGTTGAAATTTTATAACACCTAAGTGGGAACTTGAATTTCATACAACAACTCTGTTGTGGTCAAGTCAAAGTCTCAGTCCGTTTCACAAGTCATTTTGAACACATCTGACGGGGGAACAATATGGCCACTCCAACTGTCCATAATCGCGGACGCGGCTATTCGAATAGTTTGACACTCTGCAGAGACTGTACACTTTCACCACAACATTCGATACATCCGTCAGGACAAATCCTGAATTCACCATACTCGGTATGCAGATAATCAATCCTAACCTTTCAATTACACGCCCTAGTATAAGCACCTCTCCCGTGAGTTTGGCCTCCAAACCATGACCAACTGTCATCTTGGGTACTGCATAAGTGGACAATCTTCACAAGGTAGCCTCAGCGGTTGTACAGTAAAATTGGAGTGGTATCGCATCCAGACAACCATCAGTTTTATAAAGGTCTAAGGCTCATGCCTTAACATTTTCATCACCAAAGTCATCTGGTGTTTGGAAACACATGTCAAAACATCTCAATAGAATGATCCATCATTCCAAGGTTTTCATAACCATTTTTCCACCAAGTATTCCCATCTAAAGTGGATCAAGTTTTATGCTTAGAACTAGCATCTACAAGTGGGGGTAGGTACTAATGAGGGGTGGTAAACTAATGGAGTTTAACTAAGTTTAATCTCATGGCTTAGGATGACATAAAGATGATCTAGCTTAGGCCAAGTTTTATGCTCTTTATGCAACCTTCAGTTATCTTTCTAGAATCTACCATTCACTTAAGTAAGCTCTAAGTACTAGCTTTGATAAAGAAATAAAGTATAAAGCTTGTAAGTAAAACTAGGAATGGGGTTATCAAATGGGTATGATCATCTATGCTTAAGGCATATAGTTGGCATGGTAACAAGCAAGTATTTGCTTGCATAGGTCTACTTGATTAGTAAGGCTTGCTAAAGTAGAGTCTCTTGCAAGTGTTAGCTTGCATAGGTAAAGTATCTTGCAAGTATTGGCTTGCATCAATATCAGTATAAGCTTGCCTTGTGCAGAGCAGTGGTTGAAGTTCTCCTCGGCTTCTTCTTCGTAGTATCCTCCTTCTTCCTTATATGCTTGGTCGGTACTAGCGTCTATAAATAAATATGAGGTACACAATCACCAAACAATACTTAACTATTTTCAATCCTCACACAAAAGGGTCCTATAGATGATCTAGCATCATCACTAATATTACAAGATTAAAGCATTTGCATTATTTATTTATTTTTAGAAAAGTAATTTCTACTCATTGAAAAAATACTTAAGATTTAATATTCTCCAAACCAAACATGGGATCATGTTGACACATGTCATCACCACATATTTCAGTACATGGGAATGTGATTTAAAGTGGTGTCACAATTTAATAAGATTTAACCTTTTATTTAAAATAAAAATAAATGACTAGAAATGCCTATGTGGCATTCTTTTATTACTTGAACATTATTTCTGTAAGTAAACCCATATGTTTTTATATATTCTGAAAGGTATGATCAAATGTGATTTTTGAGAGTTGGAATCAATTCAAAAGCTATTATGGTTTAAATTTTAAAAATGTTTGAATGCAGAAAAGGTTCTGCCTTGTTATTTTTACCAAGGTTGATATATAGATTCAAAAGATTTGAATCCAACGGGCTTGGATTAAGCATTTCAATATCTTTCTAACAAAATTGGTTTCATTCAATTTGGTTCACTGAATCGAGCTGGGTTGATTTTTGAAACTAGGTACAGAACCGTGTTTGAATTAAAATGGAAAAAGTTAAATTCAAACGACTGGGCTACGGGGGAACTGCTAATGGGCCGGCCCGGTGTCACTCCGTGGCGCGGGACTAAACTGACAGGGGGTTCCACCAGTCAGTGGCTCTTTAAACGCGAAGCGGTACGGGGCAATCTCATCCGCACGATCTAAGTCTAATCGAACGACTGCTGCTCATCGTCCACATCAGGCGGCGCCGGCGAGACAGAAACCTAAGCGGAAGGTGGGGGTCGTCGGGGGCTCACCTGGGCTCAGGCGAGGGTCGGCGATGCGGGCGAACGACGAAGTCGACGACGGCGAACCTCCTAGTACCGACAGCTTCTCCTCGGGCGGCTCCAATCGCTGGCTCCCTTCTTCTCCAGCAGCGGCGGGCTCCAGCCAAATTTCGGCGATGCGCTGCTCTCCTTGCTCCGGGAACAGGGTGGAACAATCAGTGAGGAGAGGGGAGTGAGATGGTGTGCTCAATTCGGCTGGGGGTCGTCTCCTTTTATAGGCTCGACGGTGAGGCCGAACGGGATGGGCAGGCGACGGTGGCGACATGGCTACGTGCTGCTAGAGGCATGGCCGAGGGTGGCGATCGATCGGTCGTCTCCTGGCGATGCTCTATGGATTTAATGCGTGTGTAGGGGCGGTGGCAAACGGTCGGGAACGCTCGATGCTCTGCGAGGCAGAGGCGACGTCTTCAACGGCGAGCGGTGGCTACGGGGCACGAGCGGTGAAATGGGCATGTCTGGCGGTTCTGGGCATTGTCTGCGAGGCAGGGCTAGTCGAGAGGGGGCGGTGAGGCATGGGCTACCTCCCAGACATGCTGGCTAGGCTTGGTGCTTCTCCTAGCTTGCTGTCGATATGTGGGTTGCAAGGGTGCACTCGGCCTGCTCACCATTGATGACAATGGCTAGCTTACAGTGGTGCTAGAGATTAGTTTAGGTTGTTAGATGATCTACTAAGGCTAGTGCTGTCCAGAGAGGGAACAAGTTAGGCCAGAATCACTGCTCAAAATAGTGTTTGTGATTTTATTGATTTGAATCTGCAAGGTGTTTGATAAAATGGCCGCATGAATTCAAGTTTTGAATTTTGAAAAGATTTTTGGTGGGTGTGCTAGGCATGTGCTGGTGAGTCTGTAGATGCTTGGGTTTTGAAAGTTGAGCTTGTTTGAGTGGTTTT
This sequence comes from Avena sativa, assembly GCA_916181665.1. Taxonomy (NCBI): domain Eukaryota; kingdom Viridiplantae; phylum Streptophyta; class Magnoliopsida; order Poales; family Poaceae; genus Avena; species Avena sativa. The sequence continues at coordinate 20,748,201 of OV702284.1, forward strand.
TGAAAAAGTGGGATCTTCCCATATGATATAGATTCAATTTTAAACTGTCATTTAAACTATGCATTTGAATGTTTCTGGGTGACCACAAGGTGGGCCTTGGTACTTGTTATGAGTACTATCAAAAGGTGCAAAGATCCAAACAAGTTTCTGTTAAGTTCTGAAAGTTAGAGACAGCCAAAGTAGGCATGGGAGTTAATTTGGCCAAATTGACCATTCCCTTATTTTGTTTGTTTTGATTTATTTGTATTTGGAAAAGTGTGGGGATTGTTTAGATGATGTTTATTTCACCTAAGAATCCTTTTACAAGCAAAGGAACACATAAGCATGGTAATTCAAAAGAATTCAAAATGGGATGCATACACACATGCATGCTTTCATATTTTTATTTAGAAAAGTTTTTGTTAATCCTAATTTTGGTGATTAGAGTTTGATGATTCTAGTTTAATATTCTTAAAATGTTACAAACCTTCCCCCCTTAAACAAAATCTCGTCCCAAGATTTTAAAAAGGACGAAAATATTACCTAGGATTTGAAGAGATCGGGAAACTCTGTCCTGATGTGATCTCCGCGCTCCCAGGTAGCTTCCTCTTCCGTGTGGTTGCTCCACTGAATTTTGAGAAACTGGATGCTTCGGGTTCTGGTAGTTCGGAAAGCTTCTTCCAAAATACGAATGGGTACTTAGGGATATATCTGGTTCAGAATTTTGAAAGGTCCGATATATCTGGGGGCTAACTTTCCTTTCAGCTAGAAACGCTGCATTCCCTTCAATGGTGAGACTTTCAGATATACAAAATCTCCTATGTTGAAGGCGAGGTCTCGACGTCTCTTGTCGGCATAACTCTTCTGTCTTGACTGGGCTGTCTTGAGGTGCTCACGAATCTTGTGAACCTTCTCTTCTGCTTCTCGTAGGATATCGGGTCCGAAAATCTGACTCTCTCCTACTTCCGACCAGTTCAAAGGGGTGCGACACTTCCTTACGTACATGAATTCAAATGGGGCCATTTGCAAACTAGCTTGATAACTATTGTTGTACGAAAGTTCTGCAAACGGCAGACAGTCTTCCCACTTAGATCCATATTCTAATACACATGCTCTCAGCATATCTTCGAGTATTTGATTTACTCGCTCCGTTTTTCCATCGGTCTGAGGGTGATAAGAGGTACTGAAATCTAGCCGGGTTCCTAAACCTTCTTGGAATTTCTTCCAGAATCTCGAGGTAAATTGAGTTCCTCGATCAGATACGATGTTCTTGGGGACTCCATGCAAACTAACGATTCTAGTGATGTATAACTCCGCTAGCTTCGAACTCTGATATGTGGTTTTGACGGGTAAGAAATGGGCGACTTTGGACAATCTGTCCACGATGACCCAGATAGAGTCATTTCCCCTACTAGAAGTAGGCGATCCGGTGATAAAGTCCATTCCAATGGAATCCCATTTCCATTCCGGAATCTACAATGGTTGCAACAATCCAGCGGGTTTTTGATGTCTGGCCTTGACTCGCTGACATATATCACACTTGGCGATATAGCTTCCGATTTCTCTCTTCATCTTATGCCACCAAAATTGCTCTTTCAAATCTTGATACATCTTAGTTCCTCCGGGATGGATAAAATAAAGAGTATCATGAGCTTCCTTGAGAATCACTTCTTTCAACTCAGAATCTGCTGGTACTCAAAGGCGTCCTTTGTACCATAGAACTCATTCTTCGTCTTCGGTGAATCCAGGTACTTTGCCTGTACCGATACGACGCTTGATTCCGTCAATACTAGCATTTCCTTTCTGCGCCTCTTTGATATGGCTGATCAAAGTGGGTTGAAGTTCTATGCTAGCCAAAAATCCTTCACTTACTAATTCCATTCTAAAATCTTCCATCTCTTTGTGCAAGCTTGGTTGCTCCTTCAAAATCATGGAGTTCAAGCGGTACGGCAATCTGCTAAGGGCATTTGCTACCACATTGGCTTTACCAGGGTGATAGTGAATGTCCAGATCGTAATCCTTGTTTAACTCAATCCATCTTATATGCCTCATATTCAGCTCCTTCTGAGTGAATATATACTTTAGGCTCTTGTGATCCGAATAAATCTCACAACGATTTCCCATCAGGTAATGCCTCCATGTATTCAGGGCTAGAACTACGGCTGCGAGTTCGAGGTCATGGGTTGGGTAATTTTGCTCATGTTGTTTCAATTGTCGAGATAGATAAGAGATAACTTTGCCTTCTTGCATTAGCACACATCCGAGACCGATCTTGGATGCATCACAATACACGTCGAAGGGCTTTGTGATATCCGGCATGATTAAGATTGAGGCTGAAATCAATCTCCTCCTGAGTTCTTGAAAACTCGCTTCACATTTGTCTGTCCATTCAAACTTCTTGTCCTTCTTCAGCAATTGGGTCATGGGTCTGGCGATACTCGAGAATCCTTCTACGAACTTGCGGTAATATCCCGCCAATCCGAGAAATGCACGAACTTGGGTTTGAGTGGTTGGGGCTTGCCAATCTTCGACATCTTTCACCTTTGCAGGGTCAACGGCAATTCCTCCAGCTGATACAATGTGGCCGAGGAATCCTACCTCATGTAACCAGAATTCACATTTGCTAAACTTGGCATACAATTGATGCTCTCTAAGGGTTCCAAGATTGGTCCTTAGGTGTAGCTCATGTTCTTCTTCCGATTTGGAATAAATCAGAATATCGTCGATGAAAACAACGACAAACTTATCCAGGAAGTCCATAAAAATTTTATTCATGAGATTCATGAAATAAGCGGGGGCATTGGTTAATCCAAAAGATATTACCGTATACTCGTATAATCCATATCTGGTGGTAAAGGCAGTCTTGGGAATATCCTCTGCGCGAATCTTAGGTTGATGATAGCCAGTTCTAAGATCAATTCTAGAAAACGCTTTGGCACCGGTCAACTGATCAAACAAATCTTCTATCTTGGGCAAGGGATACTTGTTCTTGATGGTGACATCATTCAGCTTCCGATAATCCGGACACAAACGGTTACCTCCATCCTTCTTGTCCACAAATAAGATAGGTGATCTCCATGGTGACGCACTTGGTTGAATCAATCCAATTTCCAACATGGCATCCAGTTGCTTCTTCAATTCTGCTAGTTCAGACGGGTTCATACTATAGGGTCTCTGGGCTATGGGTCCTGTTCCAGGGATTAGTTCAATGATAAACTTGATATCCCGATCTGGGGGCATACCGGGCAAAACATCTGGAAATACATCGGGGTATTCGTAGACTATCCGGACTTGGTTAATGGTAGGTTGGGCTATACTCTTGTTGCACTTGAATTGACGAGGTAAGGTTTCAGATATATGCTCGACTGATATTCCAGCTGTACTGGTCATGGTGATGGCTTTCTTGGCACAGTCAATTAATCCTTTATGTTTGGACATCCAATCCATTCCTAGTACTACTTCCAAACCTTTAGTTCCAAGTACTATCAGATTAGCATAAAAATCTATGCCATGGATTCGGATAGGGACGGCTTTGCAAATTTGCCTAGCCTCAGTGGTTGAACCGGGAATTTGAACAATCATAACATGCTTTAGTTTGACTGGTTGAATTTTAATAGTGCATGCAAATTCTTCAGTGACAAATGAGTGCGATGCACCAGAATCAAACAACACTCGAGCAAGTACTGAATTAATAGAAAACATACCCAGTACGACGCCTGGTGCTTCCTGAGCTTCTTCAGCATGCATGAGAAAAAGACAGCCGTTGCGGTTGAGTGAATTCCCTGGGGCAAACCTTTTTCCTGGTTGAACATGACGCTGCTGCTGAGCTGGGGCATTTGCATTGGGGGTTGCGGCATTCTTCTTGTTGGGGCACTTGTTGGAGTAGTGACCCTTATTTCCACAGTCATAACAAGTCACTTGCGACTTGTCCTTTGCTGCAACAGGCACAACGTTGCTTCCAGTCCTCGGGGCAGTGTTGGTGTTGGCGGTAGCATTGTTGTTGTTGAACTTGGGTGGGGCACGGTTGAAATTGCTAGAGTTGCCGGGGTTGTTGTGATTTCCTCCGGGCCTTGGGTTTCCACGGTTGGGATAGGTCGGACGATTCATCGGGGGTCTGTTGGTTCTCGGGGCAAATCCTGGAGATGGGTTGGGGCGATCCTTTGGGGTCTGATGGGTTCCTGGTTGATGCATCATGCGACGCTTGCGGTTCTCATTGGCTTGGTTGATCTTTCCTTCCATCTGGATGGCAGAGTCGACAAGGGCTTCAATATCAGCAAAGGGGATATTGACTAACACCGTCTGCATCTCATTGTGCAGACCATTCAGGAATCTTTCCTTCTTCTTGGCTTCAGTGTCGATCTCATTCGGGGCATACCTAGATAATGACAAGAATTTGTCACGGTATTCCACTACGGTCATCCGTCCTTTCTTCAGTTCTCTGAATTCGTCTCTCATTCTCTTGATCAAACCCGGTGGCACATGGGTTCTTCTGAACTTGACCTCGAATTCCTCCTAACATCATCTGTCCTCCGGTCATTGCACGAACACTGTTCCACCATGCTCTGGCATCTCCGGCTAGATAGTGGGTGGCGAACAGAACTTTCTCGTTAGCTTCCACTCTGGCGACTTCTAGGTTGTTTTCCATGGTCTGTAGCCAATCGTCGGCATCTAGGGGCTCTTCCGACTTAGTGAAAACAGGTGGGTTGGTGTTCTGGAAATTCTTGAGCTTAGATCCATGGTTGTCCTGATTTCCGTGGCCTTGATTGTTGTGGGCTAGCAGAGCTATCTGCTAAAGGGTGGCTAGGTTGGCTTGACGTTTCGCTCTTTCAGCTTCGCGGTCAGAAACCAACATTTGTAGTATCTGCAACATTGGGTCTGGGGATGAACCACTTCCTCCACGTGGCATCTGAAGATTGAGATAGATCATGAGAAAAGAGGGAAATTTCTAAGGTTCAGGGACTTTGAAAAGTTTTTAAGGTTTGACTCAGATTTTTCTAGCAACTTGCTTTTCATTCATTCATTCATAGCACACGATACAAACACACACCACAAAACAAGAAAAAACAGATGGTTTTAAGAACCATTCTGGAAACTACGATACGGTGGGACCGAATACTACTCACTACGCTAGTGCTCAAGTGCTACTACTCCTTGGAGTCGGTGTAGTCGTCATCCTCATCATCCTCATTGTCATTGATGAAGGCGAAATCCTCCTCATCGGTGAAGAAGTCCATAGCCTGATCCTCCAGAAAATCATCATCATCGCTTAGATAGGAGTAGGGGTCTCCACGAAGATCCTCTCCGGCATTCTCCCTTTCCTCTAACTGCATGTCTCTCTCGTGGATGGTCTCCTCCAAAGACGAGATACGGTGGCGAAGACGGGCAATGATGCGCTCCTTCTTATCGAGCTGACGGCGGCAAGACTTGCGATCCTTTGCTAGCATGGCGATGGTCTGATCCTTCGTCTTGATGATGGCGGACTTGTGGTTGGAGTAGTCACGGCAATTATCCAACTCCTGCTGACGATCGTACATCATGAAGCTGAGGTGGTCCAACTGAGTCTTCAGCTCGTGGTGGTATGGGGCTTCCAGTGGCTGTCCATTAGCATCACGCCTTGGGAAAAACTCAAAGCGAGTACCCTTGATCTGGTTGATACTCTGCCCACACAGACAGGCAAGAGCTTCCTGCATGGCCCTGGCAAGTCCATCGAGCCAGTTGTTCTCTCTTAAGGTGAACTGAATTCCCTCGGCAGTGGGAGGTTCAATCTTTCCTCGGATACTTGCAACAATTAGCCACTACAGATCTTCTCCTCCTTGATCATTGAGCCGAGCTCCGAGGAACTCGGGGTGCGGACGCTCCAGAAGTTCCGAAAGCTGGTCCAGATCCCGCTCAAATATAAGGTCTCCTCCATTCCCCAACTGATAAAACTTGTTGTACTTCACGTCCATCTAAAATAATATAAGATGAGTAAGTTAGTAGAGTGATTACGTGTGTCAAATTTTATGTATTTTGCAAGAGTTTTTGAGGAACATGAATTTTTATAAAAGAATCAAGGTGATAAGAATGGGAATAAGTTTTTGTAAATATTTGCTTCCTTTGGTTTTGAAACTAAGTTGTTGATTCAACGTCCAGTCTAACTAGGGTCTCCTATGGTTAGGATGCTCTGATACCAACTTGTCAACACCCGGATTTTTAAACCCAGGTGCCTGTTATGCCATACATCGCAATCCCAGGATTACCATTTTTGCGAGACATAACAGATTTGGATACCACAGTACATCATCCATTACAAACCATACATAAGGTATTACACAAATAAGGATCTCATGATCCAGTTCTTAATACAACTCAAGCAGCGGAATACGTAATAATAACGGTAGCGTAGGCGAAGCACCATCTTCGGGGTCATAGGCAATGCTGACGATGGGAGATGATCCTAGTTGTCGTAACCTTCCTGGGGTCCATCCTCCAAGTACTCCTCTTCATAGTCTGGCCATGGGAATAGCCAGGGACAAAGCCATGAGTACTCTTTAAGTACTCGCAAACTAATACTAACATGTGAAGGGGTTTTTTGTAGTAGGACACTAAGCTCTATGGTTGTTTTGCAAAAAGCCAGATTTACCTCTACTAATTTTTGAAGCAAGAAAATCTAGTTGAAATTTTATAACACCTAAGTGGGAACTTGAATTTCATATCACAACTCTGTTGTGGTCAAGTCAAAGTCTCAGTCCGTTTCACAAGTCATTTTGAAAACATCTGCCGGGGGAACAGTATGGCCACTCCAACTGTCCATAACCGCGGACGCGGCTATTCGAAAAGTTTGACACTCTGCAGAGACTGTACACTTTCACCACAACATTCGATACATCCGTCAGGAACAAATCCTGAATTCACCATACTCAGTATGCGGAAAATCAATCCTAACCTTTCAATTACACGCCCTAGTATAAGCACCTCTCCTGTGAGTTTGGCCTCCCAACCATGACCAACTGTCATCTTGGGTACTGCACAGGTGGACAATCTTCACAAGGTAGCATTATCTCAGACCTTGGCCGTGAGGGAACCAATACTAAGGTATATAAGTTTCCAGTCAAGCCCTACCCAATTCTCGGGTATTGTGGTTGTACGGTAAAATTGGAATGGTATCGCATCCAGACAACCATCAGTTTTATAAAGGGCTAAGGCTCACGCCTTAACATTTTCATCACCAAAAACATCTGGTGTTTGGAAACACATGTCAAAACATCTCAATAGAATGATCCATCATTCCAAGGTTTTCATAACCATTTTTCCACCAAGTATTCCCATCTAAAGTGGATCAAGTTTTATGCTTAGCACTAGCATCTACAAGTGGGGGTAAGTACTAATGAGGGGTGGTAAACTAATGGAGTTTAACTAAGTTCAATCTCATGCCTTAGGATGACATAAAGATTATCTAGCTTAGGCCAAGTTTTATGCTCTTTATGCAACCTTCAGTTATCTTTCTAGAATCTACCATTCACTTAAGTAAGCTCTAAGTACTAGCTTTGATAAAGAAATAAAGTATAAAGCTTGTAAGTAAAACTAGGAATGGGGTTATCAAATGGGTATGATCATCTATGCTTAAGGCATATAGTTGGCATGGTAACAAGCAAGTATTTGCTTGCATAGGTCTACTTGATTAGTAAGGCTTGCTAAAGTGTTGCAAGTGTTAGCTTGCATAGGTAAAGTATCTTCCAAGTATTGGCTTGCATCAATATCAGTATAAGCTTGCCTTGTGTAGAGCAGTGGTTGAAGTTCTCCTCGGCTTCTTCTTCGTAATATCCTCCTTCTTCCTTATATCCTTGGTCGGTACTAGCGTCTTTAAATAAATACGATGTACACAATCACCAAACAATACTTAACTATTTTCAATCATCACACAAAAGGGTCCTATAGATGATCTAGAATCATCAGTAATATTACAAGATTAAAGCATTTGCATTATTTATTTATTTTTAGAAAAGTAATTTCTACTCATTGAAAAAATACTTAAGATATAATATTATCCAAACCAAACATGGGATCATGTTTACACATGTCATCACCACATATTTCAGTACATGGGAATGTGATTTAAAGTGGTGTCACAATTTAATTAGATTTAACCTTTTATTTAAAAATAAAAATAAATGACTAGAAATGCCTATGTGGCATTCTTTTATTACTTGAACATTATTTCTGTAAGTAAACCCATATGTTTTTATATATTCTGAAAGGTATGATCAAATGTGATTTTTGAGAGTTGGAATCAACTCAAAAGCTATTATGGTTTAAATTTGAAAAATGTTTGAATGCAGAAAAGGTTCTGCCTTTTTATTTTTACTAAGGTTGATCTATAGATTCAAATGATTTGAATCTAACGGGTTTGGATTAAGCATTTCAATATCTTTGTAACAAAATTGGTTTCATTCAATTTGGTTCACTGAATCGAGCTGGGTTGATTTTTGAAACTAGGTACAGAACTGTGTTTGAATTAAAATGAAAAAAGTTAAATTCAAACGACTAGGCTGCGCGGTAATTGCTAATGGGCCGGCCCGGTGTCACTCCGGGGTGCGGGGCTCAACTGACAGGGGGGTTCCACCAGTCAATGGCTCTTTAAACGCGAAGCTGTACGGGGCAATCTCATCCGCACGATCTAAGTCTAATCGAACGGCTGCTACTCATCATCCACGTCGGGCGACGCCGGCGAGACAGAAACCTAACGCGGCAGGTGGGGGTCGTCGGGGGCTCTCCGGGGCTCAAGCGATGGTCGGCGATGCGGGCGAATGACGAAGTCGATGACGGCGAACCTCCTGGTACCGGCAGCTTCTCCTGGGGTGGCTCCAATCGCTGGCTCCCTCTTTCTCCAGCAGCGGCGGGCTCCGGCCAAATTCCGGCGATGCGCTGCTCGCCTTGCTCCGGAAACGGGGTGGAACGATCAGTGGGGAGAGGGGAGTGAGATGGTGTGCTCAATTCGGCTGGGGGTCGTCTCCTTTTATAGGCTCGACGGTGAGACCGAACGGGATGGGCAGACGACGGTGGCGACATGGCTACGGGCTGCTAGAGGCATGGCCGAGGGTGGCGATCGATCGGTGGTCTCCTGGCGATGCTCTATGGATTTAATGCGTGTGTAGGGGCGGTGGCAAACGGTCGGGAACGCTCGATGCTCTGCGAGGCAGAGGCGGCGTCTTCGACGGCGAGCGGTGGCTACGGGGCACGAGCGGTGAAATGGGCATGTCTGGCGGTTCTGGGCATTGTCTGCGAGGCAGGGCTAGTCGAGAGGGGGCGGTGAGGCATGGGCTACCTCCCAGACATGCTGGCTAGGCTTGGTGCTTCTCCTAGCTTGCTGTCGACATGTGGGTTGCAAGGGTGCACTCGGCCTGCTCACCATTGATGACAATGGCTAGCTTACAGTGGTGCTAGAGATTAGTTTAGGTTGTTAGATGATCTACTAAGGCTAGTGCTGTCCAGAGAGGGAACAAGTTAGGCCAGAATCACTGCTCAAAATAGTGTTTGTGATTTTATTGATTTGAATCTGCAAGGTGTTTGATGAAATGGCCGCATGAATTCAAGTTTTGAATTTTAAAAAGATTTTTGGTGGGTGTGCTAGGCATGTTCTGGTGAGTCTGTAGATGCTTGGGTTTTGAAAGTTGAGCTTGTTTGAGTGGTTTTTGAAAAAGTGGGATCTTCCCATATGATATAGATTCAATTTTAAACTGTAATTTAAACTATGCATTTGAATGTTTCTGGGTGATCACAAGGTGGTCCTTGGTACTTTGTTATGAGTACTATCAAAGGGTGCAAAGATCCAAACAAGTTTCTGTTAAGTTCTGAAAGTTAGAGACAACCAAAGTAGGCATGGGAGTTAATTTGGCCAAAGTGACCATTCCCTTATTTTGTTTGTTTTGATTTATTTGTCTTTGGGAAAAGTGTGGGGATTGTTTAGATGATGTTTATTTCACCTAAGAATCCTTTTACAAGCAAAGAAACACATAAGCAAGGTACTTTAAAAGAATTCAAAATGGAATGCATACACACATGCATGCTTTCATATTTTTATTTAGAAAAGTTTTTGTTAATCCTAATTTTGGTGATTAGAGTTTGATGATTCTAGTTTAATATTCTTGGGATGTTACAAACCTTCCCCCCTTCAACAAAATCTCGTCCCGAGATTTGAAAAAGGACGAAAAAGATTACCTAGGATTTGAAGAGATCGGGAAACTCTGTCCACCGCAATCCACTCCTCTCCACTCCTTTCCACCGCAATCCTTGGGCGAGCAATTACCGTCGCATTCATGGCGAGCATGCACAACAGAGGTTGTGGGTGCTCCTCCAGGAAGACATACGGCCGCGGGGAAGCTCCATCATGCCCGAATGCACCTAGTACACGTAGGCGAGGAACTCGAGCGCCACAGTGACCGGCGATTGCGAAGGATTCGAGCTGTGGTGCTCCGTCCAGGATCACCACTGCTAAGCCCTCTCCCGGAGCGACGAATCAGTGGGATTAGGGTAGGGAGATGGATTGTACTCGAGGAAATTCTCCTATTGGTGTTCCTAAAGGAGCGTGCCACCAAGGAACGCCTCATGGAGCGGCAAGAAGAGGCAGCGAGCCCCCCTCCCTCATATGATGTTGCATGCCCAGCTATCGAGGAGACAGAAGAGGAGCTCGAACTCGTCAAGACTATTCGTGTCTCCCTGCTGGCGGAGGCGAAGGGCTTCAACTGCAAGAAAGAGGACACCACCTCTCCTCCGAGCAAGAAACGCTGAGCAAGAAGGGTTAGAGTTAGGGTTGCCGCTAGGGTTAGATCTAATGAAGTATTGTAAAACCCCTAGTTTTATTAGTCTATAATTAGAGTTTGTTTATGCATTCATGAGCATCTTTTTTTTGCTAAAAAAATGCATGCGAGAAAAAGAAACCAAAACCCTAGTGTAGCCTCCCTCTTTAAACTACTCCCTTCGATCCATATTAATTGACTTGGATTTGTTAAAATTTAGATGAACCTATATATACTTAATAGTAATAGTGTGTAGATTCGTTCAAACTTATACAGCTTCAAATCAATTAATATAGGTCGGAGGAAGTAGGATTTTTAGAATTAGTATTTATATCCCTCGGACTTTGTTTGAGCGAGTCATCAAGGCTTCCAGGAGCAATACATTAATGCTGGTCCTGCTACTAAATGCGCAGATGGGAGCTGCCGATTACTGTAACAGACACTGGGATTCGTGCGTGCGTCGTGCGGAATATAGTGGCGTTTGTCCATGCACGTGCCCGTGCTTCGTGCTCCACAGTCAACGCTCAAGACATTACTCCCCGTGTAAAACCTTTTGCAATAGGTACGAGACTGCACACACAGGTCGTGCCGTAACTATAATTATCGCCTACAAAAAAATCACATCGTCCGGGATTACAAAAGGAAATAAATTTTCCGGAAATGAAGATAAATTCCTTCCCTATTTGTCAAAAACCAGGAGAACATCGAGCTATAGCATGATTGAACAGTTTTATTCCATACTCACAGCAAGTGAACCAACGTTTATTTTTGCTCTCCGATGAGATGCCATCACGAAGCGCTTCATTTTGCAATAGATTAAGCAAACCGTACTTTCTCCGTCCGTAAATAAATGTACATCTAGGAAGTACTAGATAAATTAGTTCTTTTTTCTTATGAGGCTTTATCAATTATCAAGAAAAGAGAAGAATGGGGATTGGTGAATGATATGGATGAGAAGAATAGAGATTGAACGATGAGGTGGGGGAATTGATTACGAGGAGCTAATTGCATTTATTTAGTGCATTGATATTGTAGATGTACACTCTTTTTTGGATAAATTTTAAGTGCTAGATGTATACTTATTTGCGGACGAAGGGAGTACATCTTTACTCCTAATGAAGCCCACCAAGAAATAAAAGCCTAAATTGCTGCTCTTGTTATTGCCATGCTCCGAGCATAGCCTGGCTTACCAAGAAAGAAAGAGTTCTGTTTTGCAATTTTCTTTGAGGTCAGATCATGTTACCGCTACAATTGGAGACCGTACGTTTATCAACTTATACAGGCTGCGTAAATATCAGGCTGCAAGCGGTGGCGGGACGCATGCGGCGCCGCAAAGCCCGCCCCACAAAAAATCGCTAGCAGTCCCACTTGCAGCGCTACTTAAATACTATGCGACACCGCCTTGCTTTTCACCCCTCGCGTGTGTGTATGTGTGTGTGGTGATATCTACGATTTTTTACAATTACATCTCTCTGTATTTTGGCATTGTCAAAAGTACCCTCCTGCAAATTCTATTGTCAAAAGTACCCTGGCGACGGAAGATGGAAAAGCCAACACGTGGCACCTTCCACCAATCAATCTGGCGAAGGTGGTATCCCGCCATGGGTTCTAGCGGAAGGGTCTAGCAGCCTTTGGCAATGGCGGGATATGGTGGAACCGGGTGGCAGGGCTGGCAGGATTGGCGGGAGGAACGTTTGGAGGTTATCTTTTGGTGCAACGTCTTATCGCTCCTGTCCCGTTACTTTGAAAAAGAGAGTAGAAGCGTACGTTGCCCTTGAAGTAGCAAGCTCCACTGTTCTGCGTTTTCAGTCTAATTTCGGCGCTATAAACGATATTTGGCTTGATAATGTCCAGTTTTTACTCGTGTTTTTAGGCTGAGTTTTTAATTTTAGCTAAATTTTAAACAACTCGGCAAAATTTAAATGAATATATGTGATTTTATTAATATTTAGGAGAGTTCGTACATATTATTGCCAAATTTGGACATACACCCGTATTTTGATCACAGTAGGTGAAAGAAAATAAAAAAATATAAATAAAACTACTAGGATATGCCGATGCCGAACCTGATGTCATCGGACGCGTCGTTCACATGCCGAAGTTGCGATCATCGTCGCTGTCGTCTTTGCTTGGCGGCTGCAAGGGACGCGAGCTGTCCTAGCCAGCGAAGCCATAGCTCCACGGCTAAGACGAGGGACCGGCCTCGTCGTCGTCGTCGAGGACGATAAGCTGCGGTCCCGCAAGCACTGCGTGCGGCCTCGAGCTCGGCCTGCTCCTGATAACGCCGAACGCGGTTGGCTTCCTCGCACTACGCCTGGTCCAGGGCAGACTGGGAGCGCAAGGAGGCCAACCGCGTTCAGCGTTATCAGGAGCAGGCTGAGCTCGAGGCCGCACGCAGTGCTCGCAGGAGCGTGGCTTATCGTCCTCGACGACGACGAGGCTGGTCCCTCGTCTTAGGTGTGGCGCTACGACGATGCTGGCTAGGGTAGCTCGCAACCCCTGCAGTCGCCGAGCGACGACGACAACTACGATGACCGCAACTTCGGCATATCCTAGTAGTTTTATCTGTGTTTTTTTATTTTTCTTTCGCCTACTGTAGTCAAAATCTAGGTGTATATCCGAATTTGGCAATAATATGTACGAACTCACCTAAATATTAATAAAATCGTCTATATCCATTTAATTTTCGCAGAGTTTGTTTAAAATTGTACCAAAGTCGAAAACTCGGCCTAAAAACATGAGTATACACTGAACGTTACGAGGCTGAATATCGTCTAGCGCTGGAATTCGATCGAAAACGCAGAACAGTGGAGCTACTCTTGCTACTTCAGCCGCAACGTACGCTTTTGCTCTTTTTTTTAGAAAATGATATGCCTCTCCTGGGGGATAGCATCCTCCGGATCCAACCAACCGTGTATCATGGGTGAGCCCGTCACCGCACGTATGTCAACGTCTAATTTGCATCTTCCCCAATTTCTTTCTCCAGATCCGTCGCCGCCATCCAAGCTCCCTGCTCGCCGCCGTCCCCTAGCTCCCGGGCGCCAGCCGTCGCTGGATATACAAGCCACCGACGGCCTTGCTCCCTCCAATGGACTCTCCCTGCCGTTCACCTCCGCCACATCCACATCTGCTGCTGTCGTGTAGCAGGGCCCTCCTCCGCCGAGCTCCTCCACATACGACGCCCTACTCCGACGTGCCCTCCTCCGCTGAGCTTTTTCGCGATGCCCTCCTCCGCTGAGCTTTTTCGCGATGCCCTCCTCCGTCGAGCTCCTCCGCGAGGCCCTCCTCCGACGTGCCCTCCTCCGCCGTGCTCGGATGGTGCTCTTGGGCAGGGCGTCGCCACGCGCCTTCCTCCACCCCATCCTGCCCACCTCCATGCCCACGAGGCGTTGCTGCTGCTGCTGCCAAGGGGGAGCGAGGTCAAGGTGGCCTGCCGCCATGGTGGTCGAGGCCTACGCTAGCGTCCTCTCCTGTGGTACGTGCGGTACGTCTTCAATGGTCACCGGCAGCGCTACAGACGACTGGCAGAGTTGCTACTTAAGGCGACCTGATTTGCTACTAATGGTGCCCGGAGGTGCTACCGACGACGAGGGTTGCATTCTAGGAAACTTTTTGATGTGGTGGGGATTTGCTATATACATGTATTTGTTTTGCTAGAACTGTTCTACGTGTTTGCTATAATGTTATAAAATTTTTGCTACAAGATGTCCGGCGAAGTAGATTTTGCTATGCTAGCAAAAAAAATTGCTACAAAGCCCCGACGATGTCTCCGGCGAAATGGATTCTTGCTACATTTTGCAAAAAAAATTCCTACAATATTTTTATGATTTTGCTACAATAGCGCAAAATTTTTGCTGCAAGGTTTCCGGCGAAAGTCTCCGGTGAAATTTCTGGCGAGTCTCCGGTGAGGTCGGGTTTGCTACATTAGCACAACTATTTTGCTACACGATCGCCGGCGAGGTGTCCAGGCGAAATCTCCGGCGAGGTCTAGTCTGTTTTTCTATTTCTGGGTTAAACCGTTTTCTGCTACATGTAGAAAAAACGAGACTATTTGTAGCAAAAGCGGGTACATTTGTAGCAAAAGGGGGATTTTAGTATTTTTTGAGGGACACGTGTCAGCAAGAGGACCCGAGGAATTTTAGGGAATTATTCCGGGGGACGCATAGTGCTGTCTTTTTTTAAGTAACGGGGCAACAACGATGGGAAGTTGCAGCAAAAAAAAAACCTCCAAGCTTTGCTCCTGCCAACTGACAAGGCGATAAGTTCCTCCCGCCAGCCCTGCCACCCGGTCCCACCACACCCCACAATTGCGAAAGGCTGGAAGGCTCTTCCATTAGTATCCATGGCGGGATATCACCTGTGCCAGATTGAGTGACGGGAGGTGCCACGTGTTGGCTTTTCTACCTTTCGCTAGCGTACTTTTGTCAATCGAATTTGTAGGAAGGTATTTTTTGCAATGCCAGAATGCAGAGAGGCAGATTTGTAAAAAAAAATGATATCTACGAGCATCACATTAACGATGTCTGCGCCCGGCAGCTCCACCGGGAAAACGAGTGTGTCCAAACGAGTGTTCATGCGGATCCTACATGGTTTTCTAGCGGCACGACCCATTCGACAAACACGTCCATGCACCAAATCTAGACAACAATTGTGTCGTCTTGAACGCGCGGATGGAGGCATGTCCTGGCCGCTGGTGCTGCTGGCTCATCCGTCTGCGACCGCTTCGCGGGTTGATTCGGACGCGTGTAGTGGCACCGATACAGACACAATCACGACAGCGATTTAGAGATGCGGGCAGAAAAGCTGACCGGCAACAGTCTGCGCCAAGGGCGGATCTAGGCCCAGGGCAACCTGGGCCATGGCCCGGGCGCAGAAAAAATGTCAACGTACCATCTATGAAAAAAATGATTGGCCCTGGGTGCAGCCCAAGTATGGCCTCCCCTCGCTCGACGGTGTTCTGATCGAGAACCTGTCAACACCCGGATTTTTAATCCCAGATGCCTGTTATACCATACATCGCAATCCCAGGATTACCATTTTTGCGAGACATAACAAATTTGGATACCACAGTACACCATCCATTACAAACCATACATAAGGTCTTACACAAATAAGGATCTCCTGATCCAGTTCTTAATACAACTCAAGCAGCAGAATAACGTAATAATAACGGTAGCGTAGGCGAAGCTCCATCTTCGGGGTCACAGGCAATACTGACGATGGGAGATGATCCTAGTTGTCGTAACCTTCCTGGGGTCCATCATCCTGGTACTCCTCTTCATAATCTGGCCACGGGAATAGCCAGGGACAAAGCCATGAGTACTCTTTAAGTACTCGCAAACTAATACTAACAAGTGAAGGGGTTTTTTGTAATAGGACACTAAGCTCTAGGGTTGTTTTGCAAAAAGCCAGATTTACTTCTACTATGTTCAGAAGCAAGAAAAGCTAGTTGAAATTTTATAACACCTAAGTGGGAACTTGTATTTCATATCACAACTTTGTTGTGGTCAAGTCAAATTCTCAATTTATTTCACAAGTCATTTTGAAAACATCTGACAGGGAACAGTATGGCCACTCCAACTGTCCATAACCGCGGACGCGGCTAATCGAATAGTTTGACACTCTGTAGAGATTGTACACTTTTACCACAACACTCGATACATCCGTCAGGAACAAATCCTGAATTCACCATACTTAGTATGCGGATAATCAATCCTAACCTTTCAATTACAAGCCCTAGTATAAGCACCTCTCCTGTGAGTTTGGCCTCCCAACCATGACCAACTGTCATCTTGGGTACTGCACAGGTGGACAATCTTCACAAGGTAGCCTCAGCTCAGACCTTGGCCGTGAGGGAACTCATACTAAGGTATATAAGTTTCCAGTCAAGCCCTACCCAATTTTCGGGTATTGTGGTTGTACGGTAAAATTGGAATGGTAACGCATCCAAACAACCATCAGTTTTATAAAGGGCTAAGGCTCATGCCTCAACATTTTCATCATCCAAATCATCTGGTGTTCGGAAACACATGTCAAAACATCTCAGTAGAATAATCCATCATTCCAAGGTTTTCATAACCATTTTCCACCAAGTATTCCCATTTAAAGTTGATCAAGTTTTTTGCTTAGCACTAGCATCTACAAGTGGGGGTTAAGTACTAATGAGGGGTGGTAAACAAGTGAAGTTTAACTAATTATAATCTCATGCCTTAGGATGACATCAAGATTATATAGCTTAGGCCAAATTTAATGCTCTTTATGCAACCTTCAATTATCTTCCTAGAATCTACAAATCACTTAAGTAAGCTCTAAGTAATAGCTTTGATAAAGAAATAAAGTAGAAAGCTTGCAAGTTGATGGGGATATGCCTACTGGGGTATACCCAGCAGGACGTTTCCGACTGGCCCAAGAACTGGCGAGTGGGCCTGCAAGACGGCGAATGGATTGAAGCCCAGCGAGGAACCGAGCGACTGGAAGCTGAAGGCCCAGGCGAGTAGATAGGCCCAGTCGGATTAGGTTAAACGAGTACCGAAGCTTTAACTGAATCGGTTGAGATATGTAAACCCTAGGGGAGGTGAGCCTATATAAACCTCCCTATAGGGTGAGTAGAGATACGTTCCATCATACACCCAAGCGACTCGCCGCCTAGCCGCCGAGCTCGTCCATTGTACCACCTCCATAATACAATCTAGCAGGAGTAGGTCTTTACCCTCCGGGGGCCCGAACCTGGGTAAAACCCTTGAAGGGAATATGCCCTGAGAGGCAATAATAAAGTGTTTATTATGTGTATTCCAAGTATATGATAGATGTTTATTTTGCATGCTATAATTGTATTAATACGGAAGCGTTAATACATGTGTGTTTAATAAACAAACAGAAAGTTCCTAGTTATGCCTCTCTCATAAACTAGCTCGTTGATTAACAAGATGATCAAGGTTTCCTGATCATGGACATTGGATGTTGTTAATAACGGGATCACAACATTAGTGTAATGGTGTGATGAACATTCATCCGAAGTATAGCATTACGATCAAAGTCATTGAGTTTATATTGCTATAACAACTTACGAAGTGATCCTAATCCTTGGACCATGAGATCATGTCAATCACTAACACCGGAAGAGTTTCTTGATAACATCAAACGTCACACCGTAACAGGGTGATTATAAAGATGGATTCACAACTAATAAAGTGTTATGTTGAGGCTCATGGATCGAGAGTGGAATTTGTTCATCCCGATGACGGATAGATATACTCTGGGCCCTCTCGGTGATATCACATTGATTAGCTTGCAAGCAAGTGATTTGATCACTAGAATGTTATATCACAGGAACGAGAAAAGAGTGCATGTCGGTAACAAGATCAAACTAGGTATGGAGATACCGATGATCGAATCTCGGACATGTAATATATCGTGAAACAAAGGGATTAAGATACTAGCGTAAAAGGTTCCGACGATCACAATAAAGTCATCGTTGAATGTGTGGGAGTCAGTATGGGTCTCCAGATCCCGCTTCTGATTATTGATCCGAGAGGGGTCTCGATCATGTCCGCATTATTCACGAACCGTAGGGTGACACACTTAAGAGACACCGACATCCAATTGGAGCAAATGTTTCATGCCGAAAGAATGAACAAGCGAAGGAATTTATTTCACTAGATACCGAAACAGGTTTTCGGGTGAAATTGCATAAAGTGGTTATGCATGTGAAATAGAATTCTAGCAAGGGGTTATTTGTGAATGTTTGTCATTAAAGTAATTGACAAAATTCTGAATAAAATAAAAGAGTTTTATTTAATGAGAGTTTGCATTAAATTTGGTGGAAATTTAATGGGAATTTGAGTGGGCTTTTGAGTGGAGGGAATTTAAAGGAGATTTGTGAGTGGAGTGTCCACCCACATGAAGAGGGGAGGGCAAGGGGGCAGACCCCATGTGCCGGCCACCCCCTTGGGGTTCCCCCCTCCTCCTATAAAAGGAGTGCCCTCCTCACTTGTCTCTCACACCTCCTCGTGAAGGATCTCTCTCCCCCTCTAGAATTTATCCCCCATGGTCTCGGACTAGCGAGATACATGTTCCCGGTGGCTATTCGGCAAGAAAGAGTTGTGTTTCCGCTGCATCGCTGGAGCGAGGAGGCGGAGGTTGCTCGGTGCCTCGAACGTGTGTGCGAGCACGGATGCGCTGCTAATTTGCGGCGCTAGGACTTCCTCTCGATCTTGAGATCGGCAAGAGATCGTCTACATCAACCACGAGTTGAACTCGTTAAGCTTTGTCGGTCTTCAAGGGTATGTTCTCTATGGATATACATCCGCCCGTTGTTTTTATCTAGTAGATAGATCTTGGTATATAGTTCACATCGTAGGAAATTTTTTGTTTTCTATGTTGCGAACCCTACAGTGGTATCAGAGCCAGGTTCTATGCGTAGATACTTTACACGGGTAGTACACATATGAGTATGTGGGCGATGATGATCATGTTGTTGCTCCTTTGTTGTAATTTTGGATATTGGTGGCATAGTGGGATGAAGCGGCCCGGACAAACTTTACATGTCCTCGCACATTAGACCTGTTCCACGCTTGACATGCAACTAGTTTGCATAAGTGGCTAGCGGGTGTCTGTCTCTCCTACTATAGTCAATATCTATTTTGCAAGCGAGTTGTCAACAATTTGATTATCCTCGTTGTGGTTCATGTTCGTAGGTAAGAACGGTTCTATCTCGAAAGCCCTAAGCCACGTAAAACTTGCAATGGATAAATTAGAGGCGTCTAGTTTAGATTGTTGCTGGGCTAGTGTTATGATATGGTAGTGTTGTAAGTAGAAGTATGAGATGATACTCTTACAAAACACATAGCGTGTAAAATCCATAGACCTTGGATTTACACATATAGGTATGATAGTGATCATACCACGATGCACATGATAGAGATCATCTGCGGGAACCATATAATTTCACTAATAAACATATGATGTTTGATAGCATCTTATATTGCTTGTTTAGCGCTTTGTTAGCATAATAAGATGATCCCTCATTTAAATATCAATATAAGAATGTGTTCTTTCTTTAGTATGCACCGATTATGTTTTCGTCGCTCCAAGACATCACGTGATGATCGGGTGTTCTTGGATCCACGACCATATTTCGGGTGTAAAACAGTTACACACGCGAATACTAAGGTTCTAACTTGGCGAGCCTAGCATGTACAGACATGGCCTCAGAACACGGACCTAAAGGTTAAGCATGAGTCATATAGTTGATATGATGCCCATTTGATGCTCGCCTTTGAAGCTATACCGACTCACGTGATGATCGGACTTGGTGTAGTGGATTTGGTTCATGTAATCACCAAAAAGGCACGAGGGATGTCGTTTTTGAGTGGGAGTTCATTCGTAATATAGATTAGTTGAACTCAATCTATCATACACTTAGTCTAAACTTTACAAATTCTGTTGTAGATGGCACCACCTGCTTTTAATTTCAATGTGTTTATGGAGAAAGAGAAACTAGCAACGAACGGTAGCAACTTTACCGAATGGGCCATGAATTTGAGGATTCTCCTCTCTGCTGCACAAAAGCAATATGTGCTAGAAGCGCCGTTAGGCCCCCCACCTTTAGATGATGCCCCTGACGAGGAGAAGAATGTCTATCAGACTCGTCAGGAGGACCACAACTTAGTTCATTGCGGCATATTGTATGGGCTAGAGCCGGAACTTCGAAAGCGTTTCGAAAATGGCAATGCATTTGATACAATGGGTGAGTTGAAAATGATTTTCGACACACATGCTGCTGTAGAGAGCTACAACGCTTCTGAAAAGTTCTTTAGCTGCATGATGGAAGAGCACAACTCCGTTAGTGAGCATGTACTCAAGATGTCGGGTTACGCCGATAAGCTTGTGTCGTTGGGAATATCGATTCCCATTGACTTAGGCATCCATCGTGTTCTGCAGTCTCTGCCACCTAGCTATAAGAGCTTCGTGATGAACTATAATATGCAAGGCATGGAGAAGTCTCTCCCCGAGCTTCTGTCAATGCTTAAAACTGCAGAAGTGGAGATCAAAAAGGAACATCAAGTGTTGATGATCAATAGGAACACTGGTTTCAAGAAAGACAAGAAGGGAGAACGGAAGGGAAGTAAGGGCGGCAAGCCTGTTGCCGCGCCTGAAAAGAAACCCCGAGTTGGACCTAAGTCTGATTCCGAGTGCTACTATTGTAAGGGGACTGGCCACTGGAAGCGCAACTGCCCCAAGTATCTGGCAGACAAGAAGGCCGGCAAGGCAAACAAAGGTATATATGATATACATGTTATTGATGTGTACTTGACTAGTGCTCGCAGTAGCACTTGGGTATTTGATACCGGTTCAGTTGCTAATATTTGTAACTCGAATCAGGGGCTGCGGAACAAGCGACCGCTAGCAAGGGGTGAGGTCAAGATGCGTGTCGGCAATGGATCAAGCGTTGATGTGATCGCCGTCGGAACGCTGCCTCTCCACTTACCGTCGGGATTAGTTATAAACTTGAATAAATATTATCTGGTGCCTGCACTGAGCATGAACATTGTATCTGGATCGTGTTTGATGCGAAGTGGTTATTCATTTAAATCCGAGAACAATGGTTGTTCCATTTATATGAATGAAATCTTTTATGGTCATGCACCGATGATGAATGGTTTATTTCTATTAGATCTCGATGATAATGTTACACATATTCATAATGTTGATGCTAAAAGGATTAAACTTAATGATGATATATCCGCATATATGTGGCACTGCCGTCTAGGTCATATTGGCGTTAAACGCATGAAGAAGCTCCATTCGGATGGACTTTTGGAATCACTTGATTATGAATCATTTGATACATGTGAGCCATGCCTTATGGGCAAGATGACTAGAACGCCGTTTTCCGGTTCAATGGAACGGGCGACAGATTTATTGGAAATCATACATTCTGATGTATGTGGTCCAATGAGTGTGTCGGCGCGAGGTGGATATCGTTATTTTGTTACTTTCACGGATGATTTGAGTAGATACGGTTATATCTACTTGATGAAACACAAGTCTAAAACCTTTGAAAAGTTCAAGGAATTTCAGAATGAAGTGGAAAATCATCGTAATAGAAAGATCAAATTTCTACGGTCCGACCGTGGAGGTGAGTATCTAAGTTACGAGTTTAGCACTCACATGAAAGAGGGTGGAATTGTTTCACAACTCACACTTGCCGGAACACCATAGCGAAATGGTGTGTCAGAACGTCGTAATCGTACTTTATTAGATATGGTTCGATCTATGATGTCTCTGACGGACTTGCCGTTGTCATTTTGGGGTTATGCACTAGAAACTGCTGCATTCACTTTAAATCGGGCACCATCTAAATCCGTTGAAAAGACACCGTATGAATTGTGGTTTGGAAACAAACCTAAGCTGTCATTTCTTAAAGTTTGGGGATGCGATGTTTATGTGAAGAAACTTCAACCGGATAAACTCGAACCCAAAGTGGAAAAATGCGTCTTAATAGGATACCCTAAAGAAACTATTGGGTATTCCTTCTATCACAGATCCGAGGGCAAGGTTTTTGTTGCCAAGAATGGATCCTTTCTAGAGAAAGAGTTTCTCGCGAAAGGTGTGAGTAGTCGGAAGGTAGAACTCGAAGAGGTTGTGGAACCTTCTCTTCAAAGTATGGCGAGTAGCGCAGCGCCGGAAGTTGTTCCGGAGTTGGCTCCACCTATTGAAGAGGGAACTAATGATAATGATCATGAAACTCCGAAAGAGAGTACTACCGAACCTCGCAGGTCAAACAGGACGCGTGCAGCTCCCGAGCTGTACGGAAATCCTGTCATGAATTTCATGGTTGATGAAAATGATGACCCTGCGACGTATGAAGAAGCGATGATGAGCCCGGATTCCAACAAATGGTTAGAAGCCATGAAATCCGAGATGGAATCCATGTATGAAAATCAAGTTTGGAACTTGGTGGAATTACCTCAAGACCGAAAGGCCGTGGAGAACAAATGGATTTTCAAAAGGAAAACTGATGCTGATGGTAATGTGACCGTCTATAAAGCTCGACTTGTCGCAAAGGGGTTTCGACAAATTCAAGGAGTTGACTACGATGAGACTTTCTCTCCCGTAGCGATGCTAAAGTCAGTTAGGATTATGTTAGCAATTGCTGCATATTTCGATTATGAGATATGGCAGATGGATGTCAGAACCGCGTTTCTCAATGGTAATATTGAAGAAGAGTTGTATATGATACAACCAAAGGGTTTTGTCGATCCTAAGGATGCTAACAAGGTGTGCAAGCTTCAGCGATCCATCTATGGATTGAAGAAAGCATCACGAAGTTGGAATCTCCGCTTTGATGAGGTGATCAAAGAGTTTGGATTTGTCCAAACTTATGGAGAAGCTTGTATTTACAAGAAAGTGAGTGGGAGCAATGTGGCATTTCTGATATTATATGTGGATGACATAATATTGATCGGAAATGATATAGATCTTTTAAACAGTGTTAAAAGTTATCTAAACAACAAATTTTCAATGAAGGACCTAGGCGAAGCGTCATACATATTAGGCATAAAGATCTATAGAGATAGATCTAGGCGACTAATAGGGCTATCACAAAGTACATACCTTGATAAGATTTTAAAGAAGTTTAAAATGGACGGAAGTAAGAAGGGGTTCTTACTTATGTTGCAAGGAAAGACATTGAGTAAGACTCAAAGTCCGGCTTCGGCGGAAGAAAGAGAGATAATGGACAAAGTCCCCTATGCTTCAGCCATAGGCTCTATAATGTACGCCATGCTATGTACAAGACCGGATGTGGCACATGCTATTAGTTTGACTAGTAGGTACCAATCGGATCCAGGTTCGGAACACTGGATAGCGGTCAAGAATATCCTTAAGTACTTACGAAGAACTAAGGATATGTTTCTTGTATACGGAGGTGAAGAAGAGCTCGTCGCTAAGTGTTATGTCGACGCTAGCTTTGACACCGATCCGGATGACTCTAAGTCTCCATCCGGAAACGTATTTCTCATGAATGGCGGAGCGGTTAGTTGGAGGAGCTCCAAACAACCTATGGTAGCGGGATCAACAACGGAGGCCGAATATGTTGCTGCTTCGGAAGCGGCTCAGGAAGCAGTTTGGATGAAGGAGTTCATATCCGAACTAGGAGTGGTGGCAAACGCGTTGGACCCAATGGTGATCTATTGTGACAACAATGGTGCCATTGCCAATGCCAAAGAGCCAAGGTCTCACAAGCATTCTAAGCATATTAAGCGTCGGTTTCACTCCATCCGCGAGCATGTCAAGGATGGAGATATAAATATTTGTAAAGTACATACGGATCTCAATGTAGCAGATCCGTTGACTAAAACTCTCCCTAGAGCAAAACATGATCAACACCAGAACTCAATGGGTGTTAGATTTATCACTATGTAACTAGATTATTGTCTCTAGTGCAAGTGGGAGACTGAAGGGAATATGCCCTGAGAGGCAATAATAAAGTGTTTATTATGTGTATTCCAAGTATATGATAGATGTTTATTTTGCATGCTATAATTGTATTAATACAGAAACGTTAATACATGTGTGTTTAATAAACAAACAAAAAGTTCCTAGTTATGCCTCTCTCATAAACTGTCTCGTTGATTAACAAGATGATCAAGGTTTCCTGATCATGGACATTGGATGTTGTTAATAACGGGATCACAACATTACTGTAATGGTGTGATGAACATTCATCCGAAGTATAGCATTACGATCAAAGTCATTGAGTTTATATTGCTATAACAACTTACGAAGTGATCCTAATCCTTAGACCATGAGATCATGTCAATCACTAACACCGGAAGAGTTTCTTGATAACATCAAACGTCACACCATAACAGGGTGATTATAAATATGGATTCACAACTAATAAAGTGTTATGTTGAGGCTCATGGATCGAGAGTGGAATTTGTTCATCCCGATGACGGATAGATATACTCTGGGACCTCTCGGTGATATCACATTGATTAGCTTGCAAGCAAGTGATTTGATCACTAAAATGTTATATCACAGGAACGAGAAAAGAGTGCATGTCGGTAACGAGATCAAACTAGGTATGGAGATACCGATGATCGAATCTTGGACATGTAATATATCGTGAAACAAAGGGATTAAGATACTAGCGTAAAAGGTTCCGACGATCACAAGAAAGTCATCATTGAATGTGTGGGAGTCAGTATGGGTCTCCAGATCC
The DNA here is from genome assembly GCA_916181665.1 of Avena sativa. Lineage (NCBI taxonomy): Eukaryota > Viridiplantae > Streptophyta > Magnoliopsida > Poales > Poaceae > Avena > Avena sativa. The sequence goes on from OV702284.1 coordinate 20,773,185, forward strand.
CGCTTCTGATTATTGATCCGAGAGGGGTCTCGATCATGTCCGCATTATTCACGAACCGTAGGGTGACACACTTAAGAGACACCGACATCCAATTGGAGCAAATGTTTCATGCCGAAAGAATGAACAAGCGAAGGAATTTATTTCACTAGATACCGAAACAGGTTTTCGGGTGAAATTGCATAAAGTGGTTATGCATGTGAAATAGAATTCTAGCAAGGGGTTATTTGTGAATGTTTGTCATTAAAGTAATTGACAAAATTCTGAATAAAATAAAAGAGTTTTATTTAATGAGAGTTTGCATTAAATTTGGTGGAAATTTAATGGGAATTTGAGTGGACTTTTGAGTGGAGGGAATTTAAAGGAGATTTGTGAGTGGAGTGTCCACCCACATGAAGAGGGGAGGGCAAGGGGGCAGACCCCATGCGCCGGCCACCCCCTTGGGGTTCCCCCCTCCTCCTATAAAAGGAGCCCCCCTCCTCACTTGTCTCTCACACCTCCTCGTGAAGGATCTCTCTCCCCCTCTAGAATTTATCCCCCATGGTCTCGGACTAGCGAGATACATGTTCCCGGTGGCTATTCGGCAAGAAAGAGTTGTGCTTCCGCTGGATCACTGGAGCGAGGAGGCGGAGGTTGCTCGGTGCCTCGAACGTGTGTGCGAGCACGGATGCGCTGCTGATTTGCGGCGCTAGGACTTCCTCTCGATCTTGAGATCGGCAAGAGATCGTCTACATCAACCACGAGTTGAACTCGTTAAGCTTTGTCGGTCTTCAAGGGTATGTTCTCTACGGATATACATCCGCCCATTGTTTGTATCTAGTAGATAGATCTTGGTATATAGTTCACATCGTAGGAAAATTTTTGTTTTCTATGCTGCGAACCCTACAACCCTGTGTCTTTGCCCTCATCTCGCCACGCGATTGGTTCTCCGAGAGCCAGATCCGCACGATCCATCGCCTCGCCTCCGAGTACAATTTGGCCCACAGCGACGTGGCCGAAAACTCAGCGGCCGCAGAAGACACGGCCCTCAACAACGACGCCGACTCGGCGACCCCGGCGTCACTCACCGGGTCCATCACCGCGGCTTCACCCGCGGGCTCCATCACCCAGGTCTCCAACATGGGAGACTTCGAGGACCCCTCCATCCTCGGGATCTTCGAATTCGACTCCGGGTCGGAGAACTCCGCCGACCTCCGCGACGGAACCGGTCGCCACGCCGCGACCTACATGGCAACCGACACCGATCCGCCGGAGGATCCATTCTCCACCCCCAATCCCTCCTAACGCCACGGCAACGGAGGTCGAGGAGCTCCGCCTGAAACTGGCGGAGGCGGTGCGCAAGGAACAAGCCGAGCGCGAAAAATTTCGCCTCGAGCAGGTGACGACGCAGGAACTGTCACGCTACCACCAGCAGCGGATCAGGTCGCGCCTGAACCCCACCGTTCAGGGGCGCGCCCTGAACTTCGACGACGAAAACGACCCGGCCCGCGTGGCCGAGCGCGCGATCTGCGAGAATGCGCCACCAGGAGGAAGCGCCCGGCCCCCGCCAGGATCAACGGCGATGGGCGCCCCACCTCCACCCAACCGCACACCTCCCAGGGACCAGCCGCGGATAGTAGTTTCCTCACGGGAGCGAGACGCAAACGGCCTCCCACTGTTCTCCACCCCGATGGACAACCTCGTGGCGGGTCGAGCAGCAGCCGACAACATCACGGCCACGGGCGACGGCACCCTATAGATCCAGTACGTCAGGGCCCTGCTCGCAAAGGCCGTCGAGCAGCAAAACGCAGGCGCCGACTCGCAGGGTCGAGTATACTCGCGTTCGTCGGGAAGCAGAGCGGCCTCCAGCGGCCGCCCAGCGGCGGCAAACACCCTCAACTGCCCGCCACCAGAGCCACTGCAGCTCCAACACCGACCCGCGAATGCAGCACTCTCCACCAACGACCCCAGGCCAGCGACCAACTTCGTCGCCGCCAATGGGCAACCCATCGACGCCCGCACCCACATCATCAACAACCAAAGCTGGCGCGCACGCCAGCCCGACGACCTGCGACACACCCTAACCAATCGCCGCGACGGCGAGCCCATGGGGTCGCTAAGTCGACTCGGCCCCAAGTTCTTCGGACCAATGATTCGAGGCGAGAAGTACCCGCCAAACTTCAAGGCGCCGAAGGAGATAGAAAAGTACGACTCCTCGTACGACCCCGCCGTCTGGCTCGACACATACCTCATGGCAATGGGGATCGCGGGCCACACCGACCTGCTAGCCGCCCGCTACCTCCCCCTGATGATGGAGGGGACGTGCAGGCAGTGGATCAACACCCTCCCCCAGGACAGTATCGACTCCTGGGAGGAGATGCGCGACGCCTTCGTCAGGCACTTCGAGTGCTCCTACACCCGCGCCACCACCATCGAGGACCTGGAGCGATGCATCCAGGGACCCCGCGAGTCGACCCGCAACTAGGTCCAATAGTGGCAAGAACTCTGGTACAACGCGGTCGGCATTCACCCGGACACCGCGATCCATTGGTTCAATACCTCGTGCCGCTATGAGCCCCTGGTCGCCAAGCTCAAGCGACACTCTCGCACACTCGACAACATCCCCGACCTCCTCGAGATCGCCAAACGATATGCGGAGGAAGATCCAAACCAGGAAACTGACGACGAGTCAGGAGGTCAACGTCGCACGAGCGGCAACGACAGCGGACGACGGTTCGACCTACGCTACAGCAACACTCGCCTCACCGGCAAGCGCCGCAGTGACGGGCGAGTCGACTTCGTCGCCAACGCCGGGCACGCGCAACGCGAGCCCAAGAGCTTCCGCCGCGACGGAGGACAACGCCGCGACGGCGGCAACTACAAGGCCAAGCCAAGGTTCGACCCCGCGGCTCTCCTTAACCAACCATGTGCGTTTCATAGCAGGGAAGGGAAGCCCGCAACACACACCACCGCCGACTGCCACACCCTCAGGGAGATCGAGAAGGCACGGCGAGCGCGGGAGGACCCCGACAACGACCCGCCAAACGGCGGAAAATTCGGCAAAGTGGCCGGCTCGCTCCATACCTTCACAGGCTTCAACACGAAGCGCGAGAAGAAGGTCATCGCCCGCACCGTCGCCGTCAACACGGTGGCCCAGGTGGACGTTCCCCAGTTCCTCAACTGGTCGGAGCAGCCCATCACCTGGAGTCGTCAAGACCACTCGCCACGCATCGAGTACCCAGGTCGAGTCGCCCTGGTGGTCAAGCCCAAGGTCGGCGACTACTGGCTCCCCAAGACATTGATGGACGGCGGCAGCTCCATCAACATCCTGTACTTGGACACCTTCAGGCGGCTGCGGCTCCCGCAGTCGATGATCGAGACAACCCACACCACGTTCCACGGTATCGTCCCCGGTCGGAAGGCGTACCCGATCGGCAAGGTCACGATGCCGGTCACCTTCGGCACACCCGCAAACTTCCGCACCGAGCGGATCGTCTTCGAGCTGGTGCCCTTCGACAGCCCCTACCACTGCGTCCTGGGGCGCCAGGCGTTCGCCAAGTTCATGGCAGCGCCCCACTACGCGTACAACGCGATGAAGCTCCCCGGGCCGTGCGGCGTCATCACCATCAACGACGACCCTGACATGGCCGCCGAGTGCGAGGCCAAAGGAGCCGAGCTCGCTGACGCCGTCATCGCGGCGGAGACCAACCATGCTGATGAACTCGGCAAGTACGCGAGCGGGGTCAACAACGATGACCCCACCATACTCAAGAAGCCCAACTCGGAGGGCGCAAACATCTCAACCTTCGAGGCCACGACGCACACCCGCACCGTCGAGCTGGTCCCAGGCGACTCCAGCCAGACGGTGACGATCGGGACGGGCATGAGCCCAGCATAGGAAGGCGCGCTCATCGAGTTCCTCCGTGAGAACAGGGAAATCTTCGCATGGAAGCCCTCTGACATTCCCGGTGTCCCTAGGGAGCTCGCTGAGCACAAGCTAAACGCCGACCCCAAAGTGCGACCTGTCAAGCAGTCGCTACGGCCCTTCAATGAAGAGCGCCGCCGAGCAATCGCCGAGGAGGTGCAGCGTCTACTCGTTGCAGGCTTCATCCGGCCAATCAAATACTCCAAGTGGCTGGCAAACCCAGTCTTGGTCGAGAAGAAGAATGGGACCTGGAGGATGTGTATCGACTACACAAACCTGAACAGCGCCTGCCCAAAGGAGCAGTTCGTCCTCCCACGGATCGACCAGATAATTGATTCCACCGCGGGCTCGGAGTCGCTATGTTTCCTCGACGCCTACTCTAGGTATAACCAGATCAAAATGGTTGTCGAGGACGAGGAGAAGACGGCGTTCATCACGCCATTCGGAGCCTTCTGCTACACCGCCATGACCTTCGGCCTCAAGAACGCCGGGACGACCTACCAGCGGTGCATGCAAGAATGCCTCGCGAGCCAAATTGGCCGCAACATCCACGTCTACATCGACGACGTGGTCGTAAAGTCCACTCGCCAGGATGACCTCCTCGCAGACCTGGCGGAAACATTCGCCAACTTGCGAAAGTACAAGATAAAGCTCAATCCAGGCAAATGCACCTTCGGTGTACCGGCAGGACAACTACTGGGGTACGTCGTCTCCAAGCGAGGGATCGAGGCGAACCCCACAAAGATCGACACGATCGCCCGGCTCGGCAAACCCGAGTGCCTGCGCGACGTCCAGAAACTAGCCGGGCGAGTAGCGGCTCTCAGTCGCTTCATTCCCCGCCTGGGCAAAAAGGCGATGCCCCTATACCGCCTGATGCGCAAGAACCCCACCTTCCAGTGGGACAAGGAGGCGGACGACGCGCTTCGCGACCTCAAGAAGGTGCTACTCGCCGCACCACTACTCGCCGCCCCCGCCAACAAAGAACCCATGCTGGTTTACGTCGCGGCTTCCGAGCGCGTCGTCAGTGCCGTCATGGTCGTCGAACGACTAGAGGAGGGAAAGGAGCGCCCAGTGCAGCGACCGGTGTACTACATCAGCGAGGTCCTCACCGAGTCGCGCCAGCGGTACCCCCAGTACCAAAAGCTGGTATACGCGGTCTTCAGAGCTCAGCGGTGCCTGCCGCACTACTTTCAGGAGCACCCGATCACGGTCGTTTAATCGGCACCACTGCAAGACATCATCTGCAACCATGAGGCGACCGGGCGGGTCGCCAAGTGGGCCGTCGAGATCGGCGTCCACAACATCAAATACGAGCCGCGAAAAGCGATCAAGTCGCAGGCCCTAGCGGACTTCATCGCCGACTGGGAAGAGGCCCAGCAGCCAGAGAAGCTGCCATACCTCCATTACTGGAGCCTGCACTTCGACGGCTCCAAGAACGCGGGCGGCGCAGGCGCAGGGATCGTGCTAACTTCACCAAAGGGAGACAAGCTCCGCTACATCCTCTGCCTCGACTTCACACCCTGCACCAACAACATGGCCGAGTACGAGGCCCTACTCCACGGCATGCGAGCTGCTAAGGAGATGAATGTCAACCGCCTACGCTGCTATGGAGATTCCGACCTCGTCGCGGGGCAAGTCGCTGGCACCTGCGACGCCGTCTCCCCCACCATGGCGGCGTACCGCCAAGCAGTGGACAAGTTGGGCGGACACTTCACAGGCTACTCCGTCGAGTGGATCGACAGGCGGAAGAACGAGGAGGCCGACGCCCTCTCTCGCATCGGGTCGGCTCGACTCGCACCACCCGCCGGCGTCTTCCTCGACACGATCACCAAGCCATGATTCTCTCCCCCAAGGGAGATCGACATCGGAGTCCCGCTCCAACCAGAGGCAGCCCTGGTCGCACTCGTCAACGAGCCAGACGACTAGACCAAGCCCTACATCGCCTACCTGGAAACCGGCACCTTGCCGGCAGACGAGACGGACGCTCGGATGATCGCTCGTCGATGCAAGTCCTACACCATCATCGACGGCGAGCTCCACAAGCGCAGTGTCACCGGAGTGTTCCAACGCTGCGTCCAACCCGCCAAAGGACGCAAGATCCTCCACGATATCCACTCCGGTGACTGCGGCCACCACGCCGGCGCCCGCTCTCTGGTCGCCAAGGCTATGCGACATGGCTTCTACTGGCCCACCGCACACGCCGATGCTGTCGACATTGTCCAGCGGTGCGCCGGATGCCAGAAGTACGCCAACCAGACGCACGTGCCGAGCTCAGCGCTCAAAAAAATCCCCATCACTTGGCCATTCGCTGTGTGGGGCATGGACATGGTAGGCCCCTTCAAGAAGGCTCCCTCCAGCTACACCCACCTGCTGGTCGCGGTCGACAAATTCACAAAGTGGGTGGAGGCCAAGCCAGTTCGGAAATGCGACGGGAAGACCGCCACCAAGTTCCTACGCGAGCTCATATATCGCTACGGGTTCCCAAACAGCATCATCACGGACAACGGCACCAACTTCGCCAAGGGAGCCATGGCTGAATTCTGCGAAGAGCACCACATCCGGCTCGACCTCGCATCGGTCGCCCACCCGGAGTCCAACAGCCAAGCAGAACGAGCCAACCAAAGCATCCTCCACGGCCTGAAGCCGCGACTCCAAGTACCCCTCGAGCGCACCGCCGGGTGCTGGGTCGAGGAGCTACCCTCCGTCATCTGGGGCATCCGCACCTCGGTCAACAGGTCGACAGGATTCACCCCCTTCTTCATGGTGTATGGCGCCGAGGCAGTCATGCCCACCGATCTCGATCATGACTCGCCACGGGTCGTCCACTACACGGAGGCTGCAAACGAACTCGCGCGCCAAGACGGAGTCGACCAGCTCGACGAGGCACGCGACCTCGCTCGGTCTCACACCGCCATCTACCAGCAGGGACTCCGCCGCTACCACAGCCGGCGGGTGAGAACTTGCACCTTCCAGGAAGGCGACCTGGTGTTGCGCCTCATCCAGGACAAGAAGGGCATGCACAAGCTTTCCCCTCCGTGGGAGGGACCATTCGCCATCGGGCGAGTACTTGGCAACGACGCCTACTACCTCATCGACGTCCGCGGGGACGGTGAACTCGACGTCAAGCGACCATGGAATGTAAACCTCCTACGGAAGTTCTACCCCTAGAACCCCAGATATGTACTCTCCAGTCGCTGTGAAATAAAAAGAATTGGTTACCGCAAATTGCGCTCACTCTCCATGTCTTGTGCCACTCGCACTCGTAATAACAGCGTCAAGCTAACCGCAGAAGTCAACCTTTGGTACAGCGATTGGCACGGCTAAGTAATGCGATGCAAGAGCACTGAGTAAACCTCAGGTCTTGCATCGTCCATGAAAAACGCCTACCCGGAGCCCCATTGGAGTCGCCTAGCCCGACTGGCTTTACGAGCCAAGACACCTGCCTTCGCTTCTTACAGCGACCACGGTCCTCCGCATCCTCGGCATAGCGACTCGAACGGCTAAGTACCACGCTCGGGGACTGAAGACCAGTTCATCGCGAGTGGCTCGGGAAAACGCCAAGTAAGAGAGCATGCCCAGGACTCGCCACGCGACTGACCCCACGGGCCAGGCAGGAGTGATGCGCTCGAACTAACGTGCCAAGTCCTCACTCACCCTCGAGTCGAGCCTGGAACAGCCAAGTACCACGCTCGGGGACTCGGCCACCCGACCTCGTTCGCGCAAGGGAAAACTGCGAAGTACATAGCGTTCAAGGGAGTCGCCTAGCGACTGTCTCTTCGAGTCTGGGCGAGTCGACCACAATGACAAAACACATAAAAACAACAAACATATCACATACGAGGTAAACCCCACAAAAGGGCGGACGCGCTCGGGGACTCGTTCAAACATCAATCACAAACACACAACAAATACCAAAATAGACACGATGTCTCATTCGATAGCATGTTGCATTGTCTCATATTACAAAATATGCCCGCATGGCAGACCTGCTACTAACGCCACAAGGCAAACTATCCTATTCTGCAGGCTTAGACGACGACTCGCCAACACCCCGGCGATTGCGGATGAACGGCGTGTACGGGTTCGACGGATACGTCGTCAGTTCACCCGCCATCGCCGCGCGGAAGGGTTGCTCGACCTTGAAATCACGATGCGGCGGCTCTGGGTTGTTCGGCACGACGACCGTCTCCTAGTACGGAAGGAGGTCGCCCATTGCCCAGACACGCTCCGAGTACGCGGCGGCGCGATCCTGCAACTTGAGGACCTCGGAAAGCTCCACCGCGCCAGTCGACGATGGGTAGCCACTCGTCACATCATCGATGTCGAAGTCCTCGGGGAAGTGGGCAAGTCCAAGACTAAGTGCCGTCGCCGCTCCGCGCCGAAACGCCGACCGCGTCATGAACTCAACGACCGCGGGCGCCTTCTCCAAATACCTCCACACCTCAACAAGTTCGCCGGGAATCACTTCCGTGGGCGATATCTCTTGGAGATAGGCACGGATGCACGTCGCCGACAACGTTGCCGAATCGACAAGCATGCTTACACACTGCCGCGCGTCGAACGAGCTCGCCTCTTCCGCGCTATCGATGATGCGACCTGCGAGTAGAAGATAATAATGAATACGACGGACACCACAAAAGGCACAACTACTGGAAAAGGCAGACGCACTTACCAATTAACGGGCGGGCGAGATCCGTGATGAAGCATTGAAGCGACGTATGGTCATCCTGAAGCCCAGCAACAAGGGCATCCGACACTTTGCGATCCTCTTCGGCGGCTGCAATGGCGGCCTTGGCTCGCCCATCAGCCGAGCTCGCTTCTTCCTTCGCCTCCCGCAGCTCGCGCTCGAGGTCGGCGATCCGCTGTTCAGCCGAACTCAAAGCCGATTGCGCCGCCGCCAATTCACCAGCGGGGACAAGCCCCTGGCGAGCTTCCTCTGCCTTCGCGGCAACAGCCTGAAGCCCTTTGTTCGCCTCCTGGACGATGGTCAGTTCCTTCTCTGCGCGCTGCTTCGCTGCCAATCGGTCAGCCGATTCAAGCTGCAGACCCTGCACATCACCAAAAAGGTTAATCAAAGCAAAATTCCTAAGTGCCCACCCGCTGAAATTCAGCGAGTGCGCACTCGGGGACTGGCAATCAAGAAATTCCTAAGTACCCACCCGCTGAAATTCAGCGAGTGCGCACTCGGGGACTGGCAATCAAGAAATTCCTAAGTACCCACCCGCTGAAATTCAGCGAGTGCGCACTCGGGGACTGGTACTCAAAGAAATTCCTAAGTGCCCACCCGCTGAAATTCAGCGAGTGCTCACTCGGGGACTGGTACTCAAAGAAATTCCTAAGTGCCCACCCGCTGAAATTCAGCGCGTGCGCACTCGGGGACTGGATGCGAAAAATAAAGATAAGACATTAAAAGAATCAGGCCGCTGCAAAGCACCGACCTGATCCTCGGGGACTGGATGTACCTGGATGGCTGCGCCAAGCATGCCGTGGAGTTGTATCGCGTCCACGGACGCGAGGAGAGCCGGCGTATGCCCACGACGTTGGTCGACTTCAGCATCGGCGGTCCCAGGAGCGTGGCTCGAGGGCGAAGTTCCACTCGCCGCGGCCGCCTTGGTCATGAAGCGCGGGAAGGTGGCGATAGAGGCACCCGCCCCAAAGGAGGTCGGCTCGGCCGTTCCAGGCAAGGGAGCGCCCTCCTTCGTGGACGCGGCTACCTCCGTTACGGGTCCATCTGGCGCGACCGCCGTGTCGTCAGAAATCGTGACGACGTCGTCACCTTTGGCCTTCTTGCCGCCATCTGCAGAGACGACGACCTCGTCCGCCTTCCTCTTGCGGGAAGGATCCTCCTCGCTAACGACGGGTGGCACCTTAGCCACGGTTGGGTGGCCCATCCTCTTCACCCCGGTCCTGTTCAACAATCATGTAAGCAATATAATTTGAGCTGCTATGGAAGACAAAGGAGGGAGAGTGTACTCACTTGGCGACTGGAATGAAGTGCAGCCTCGTACGGAGGCCGACTGGCTTCTCTAGTTCGGGGGCCAGCCGGCGGCTGAGCCCCATCTCCAGAACGTCGCGTGCCCAAGACACGGACGGTTTCTTCGATGTTGAGGCCGCAACCGGAGCCTCTGGAACGTCTTCAACAGGAGCTTCCTTGTGAGGCGAAGCCGCTGCGACCGAGGCGTCCCCCAGCCTAGAGACTGGGGCGAATGGCGGAGGCATCGACGCCAGGGGCACCTCGATGGTGGCCATGTCCAACACGGCTGTCGTTGGCGGCGCCTCGTCCTTGGCCGGGCTGGGGGCGTCAGAACTGCTCGCTGAATGTGGCGGCAAGGCCGGCCTTGTCGGTTTTGTCTTCGTCTTCCTCGGAGGCGCCTTTACCTCCTTTTCCTTCTTCTTCTTTTTCGATGGAGTCGCCTGGCGGCGCGAGGTGGTTTCTGGAAGCTCGTCGTCATCATCGTGACGCTCGAGGCTTTTACTTGCCTCAAGCTCACGTTGACGCTGCCCACGGGTCTTGCGGAGCAGTGGGGCGACTTCCTCTTCGGACTCGTCGTCGTTGTCGCCCTCGTCACTCCCGGCATCGCCCTTGGCGGGAGGCGACTCGCCCACGTCGTGGACGGACGAGCTCGAGTTCTCTTCGTCCGAAGGCGGGAGCCATCCTTCCACCACTTGGAATAGCTACAATGAATACAAGATGAAATTAGAATTACCGCGACTGCATAAAATGCGATTGCGAGCGAAGTGAAGCAATTACCGTTGGGGCTGGACGCTTTGCGGTATAGGGGGCGACCCCAGCCTGTGCGTCCAGGTACACCGCCTGGGTGATTTTCTTTAGTGCTGGGATGTAGTCCTCCAGCTTCCACTCGTCGAGGCAGGCCTTCGTCGAATCTTCCCGGCCCGTGTACTGGTACATGTAGTGCTCGCGCCGAGCTAGAGGGACGAGCCGCCGCCCGAGCCAACAGTTGTACAGGTTTATCGTCTGGAGGCCCTTCTTCTTCAGACCGCGGATGGTCTGGAGCATCTCGTCGACGACCATCCGCTGGTCGTTGGGGAGCTTGCCGACTTGGAGACGGCGCGGCTCGGACGGATTGACGGAGTACCACGGGATCGCCGTCTCGCCCTCCGGGGTCGCCTCGGCTACGTAAAACCACGATTTATTCCAGTCGCTCGCTGCCTTGGCGGGCAGCATCAGGTCGAAGAATGAAGCCTTCGACTTGAGCTGGAAGGTTAGGCCGCCCGCGGCTAGCATTGGGCCGCCCGCTTCCTCGCGGCTGATCCGTCCGTGGAACAGATCTTGCCATAGAGGGAAGTAGGGCCGGCAGCCCAAGTAGCATTCGCAGAACGCCACAAAGATGGCGAGCTGCTCGATGCTGTGGGGACCCAGATCCGAAGGCTGGATCCCGTAGTAGGCGCAGAAGCGCCGGAAGAACAGGGACGTGGGGAACCCTAGCCCCCGTTCAAGACGGCTGGTGAAGCAGATGAACTCCCTCTCTCGCGGATTCGGGGTCGTCTCTCCGGCTGCAGGAATGCGCCAGCAGCCGGCTCGCAAGATCCCGGCCTCTTCGAAGGAAGCCAGTTGCGCCCTCGTGCACTTAGATCTACCCCACGGCTCGGTGGAAAGGGCCATGGCAGAGAGATTTGCTGGGGGTCGAGGGATTTCAGGTCGGCTGGATCGCGATGCGAAGGGAGGCGAAAAGTGCGCGCAGTCGGAGGAAATGGTGAGAAGGTGGTTCTCTGATCGCCTGCCATTCCTCTTATATAGCGGTTGTTACCCGCCAAATCAGAGAGCCGTTACTACGCGGTGATTACGCCAAAAGTTACCGTTGGATTACCCCAACGGCTAGTTTGACCACGGTTAACGGTCCAACTTCAGCCACTCGATTCGCCGACCCTCTCACTATGACAGTGTTTTGCCGACTCGACATGCCAAAGCTGCGACCTGGATGATTGGTTTCTCCTCTATACGGCAGCCCGCCGACGATTCGACTGGATGTCCACTCTGAAGCCGTATACTCCGACTGCCAGCAGCCACCTACGCCTAATCGACGGCGGCCTCGGGGACTACTGATGGCGATATGCCTACCGGGGTATACCCAGCAGGACGTTTCCGACTGGCCCAAGAACTGGCGAGTGGGCCTGCAAGACGGCGACTGGATTGAAGCACAGCGAGGAACCGAGCGACTGGAAGCTGAAGGCCCAGGCGAGTAGATAGGCCCAGTCGGATTAGGTTAAACGAGTACCGAAGCTTTAACTGAATCGGTTGAGATATGTAAACCCTAGGGGAGGTGAGCCTATATAAACCTCCCTATAGGGTGAGTAGAGATACGTTCCATCATACACCCAAGCGACTCGCCGCCTAGCCGCCGAGCTCGCCCATTGTACCACCTCCATAATACAATCTAGCAGGAGTAGGTCTTTACCCTCCGGGGGGCCGAACCTGGGTAAAACCCTGTATCTTTGCCCTCATCTCGCACCGCAGATGGCTGGCCGCCCTTGCCCCTCGTTCTACTACTCGCTGCCGATTGCAGCATCTGCCGTGACCATTCCCATGACACAAGTAAAATTAGGATTGGGTATCATCAAATGTGTCTAACCAAGGATGCTTAGTGCATTGCATAGGTTATCTAACTTTCATAATTGCAAGTGTTAGATTGCCTTGTGCAGAGCAGTGGTTGAAGTTCCCCTCGGCTTCTTCTTCGTAGTATCCTCCTTCCTCCTTGTATCCTTGGTCGGTACTAGCGTCTATGAATAAATACGAGGTACACAATCACCAAACAGTACTTAACTATTTTCAATCATCACACAAAGGTGTTCTATATATGATCTAGCATCATCACTAAGATCACAAGAATAAAGCATTTGTCTATTTATTTATTTTTAGAAAAGTAATTTCTACTCATTGAAAAACTACTAAAGATTTAATATTCTCCAAACCAAACATGGGATCATGTTAACACATATCATCACCACATATTTCAGTACATGAGAATGTGATTTAAAGTGGTGTCACAATTTAATAAGGTTTAACCTTTTATTTTTAATAAAATAAGTGACTAGAAATGCCTATGTGGCATCCTTTTATTACTTGAACATTATTTCTGTAAGAAAACTCATACGTTTTTATATATTTTGAAAGGTATGATCAAATGTGATTTTTGAGAGTTGGAATCAACTCAAAAGCTATTATGGTTTAAATTTGAAAAATGTTTGAATGCAGAAAAGCTTTTGCCTTGTTATTTTTACCAGGGTTGATCTACAGATCCAAATGATTTGAATCCAACGGGCTTGGATTAAGAATTTCAACATCTTTCTAACAAAATTGGTTTCATGCAATTTTGTTCACTGAATCAAGCTGGGTTGATTTTTGAAACTAGGTATAGAACTGAGTTTGAATATAAATAGAAAAATCTAAATTCAAACGAGTGGGCTGCGCGGGAAAGGATAATGGGTCGGCCCAGTGTCACTCCGCAGCGCGGGGCTCATCTGACAGGGGGGTTCCACCAGTCAGTGGCTCATAACACGCGAAGCGGTACGGGGCGATCTCGGCCGCACGATCTAAGTCTAATCAAACGGCTACGGCTCATCGTCCACGTCGGGCAGCGCCGGCGAGACAGGACCGTAACGCGGCAGGTGGGGGCCATGGGAGGCTCACCGGGGCTCAGTCGAGGGTCGGCGATGGGGGAAAACGATGAAGTCGACGACGGCGATTCTCCTGGCACCGACAGCTCCTCCTGGGGCGGCTCCAATCGATGACTTCCTTCTTCTCCAGCAGCAGCGGACTCCGGTGAAATTCCGGCGATGCGCTGCTCGCCTTGCTCCGGATGTGAGGTGGGGTGGTTCTGGGTGAGAGGGGAGTGGAATGGTGTGGAGAAATCAAGTGGGGGAGGCCTCTATTTATAGTGGCGAGGAGGGACCGATGGGCGCGGGCTGAGCTCGTCGTGGTCGACGGCACAAAGGGCTATTGGCGTGGGTGATGGTAGGGTCGGTGTTGTGCTCCCTGGCGAAGCTCAACGGCGTGGTGGCGAGACATGGGGCGGTGCTGTTCGGTCGGAACGCTTCGGCGCTCTGAGCGTGTCCGATGGAGGTTTTGATGGCGCACAGCGCGCGTGGTCCGCGCGGCGGCAAACGGGCGTGTCTGCAGGGTTGTTGGGGTGGTTGTGATCACGCGTGCACGTGGCGAAGGCGGCGCGCGGTCTGTAGGCGTGTGTCGAGGGTGGCGCACGGGCGCGCTCTCGGCATGCTCGCAGAGAGGCTTGGCATGGCTTGGGCGTGTGGTCCAGTGTATGGCATTGCTCGAGGCTAGGACAGGGAGTGGCAGTGGGGTGCTGGCTAGCTCCCAGACAAGGTTGGCGAGGCTAGTGTTGCTCGTAGCTTGTTGTCGACCATGGGGTGGCAATGGTACTCTCGGCCTGCTCACCATTGATGATAATGGCCAGCTTACAGTGGTGCTAGAGATTAGTTAAGGTTGCTATATGATCTACCGAGGCTAGTTGTAACTAGAGAGGGAACAAGTTAGGCCCAAAACACTGCTCAACATATTGTTTTTGATTTTGTTGATATGAATCTGCAACCTGTTTGATGAAATGGCCGCATAAACTTAAGTTTTGAATTTTGAAAAGATTTTTGGTGGGTGTGCTAGGCATGTGCTGGTGATACTGTGGATGTTTGGGTTTTGCAAATTGAGCTTGTTTGAGTGGTTTTTGAAATAGTGGGATCTTCCCATATGAAATAGATTCAATTTTAAACTGTCATTTAAACTAAGCATTTAAATGTTTTTGGATGACCACAAAGTGGACCTTGGTACCTTATTATGAGTACTATCAAGGGGTGCAAAGATCCATACATGTTTCTGTTAAGTTCTGAAAGTTATAGATAGCCAAAGAAGGCATAGGGGTTAAATTGGCTAAAATGACCATTCACTTAATTTGTTTGTTTTGATTTGTTTGTCTTTGGGAAAAGTTTGGGGATTGTTTATATGATGTTTGTTTCACCTAAGAATCATTTTACAAGCAAAGAAACACAGAACCATGGCAATTCAAAAGAATCCAAACTTTAATACATACATATATGAATGCTTTCATATTTTTAATTAGAAAAGTTTTTGTTAACCCTAAATTTGATGATTAGAGTTTGATGATCCAAGTTTAATATTTTTGGGATGTTACAGAACCGACTTCTCTTGCTTGCAATGCAGCCCCTCGCTTGCTCGCTTACACGCCCTGCCGTTCCGCCATGCCACGCCCGCGTCGGTTCCGGCAGGCCGCTAGTCCAGTTGTCCAAAATACTCACCAATCCAAGGGCACGTCTCTCACCACGCCCATGCCTTTCTACCACTGCCTCTCATCACGCAGAGCCACCTGCGTACGGCTCTTACGGCTTCCGCCGGGGCGCCACGCGACCTTTTGCTGGCACCGCCCAATTGCTTTGGGCCCGCAGCTTTGCCTCCTCTGCACAGCTCGGCTGTTCTTCGCAAGTCACAGGGTCATGAGGACTCAGTTGAACCCGGCCACAACTCTCCTCGACTAGGTATTCATCACCGGTTCAATTGGACACACTGATAGATTTATTTGTATCTGAATTGATGCACTGATTTCATATCTTACAAACACGAGATGGAGATATTTATCCATTAGTCTCAAAATCGAACCGATCAACAAATGCGAATTCTCAATCCGAAGATACACCTGGAGCCAAATAAGCTACCAAAACTGAATCAACTCTTATGTATTGTTCTTTAACCATTTTATCACTAGTTCAACTGGACACACTATGTGTTGTATCCCTGTAGTACTATTCTATTTCTTGTTATCTCTTATGTACATTCTTGAACCATTAACATTGGATTTGAAATTATATGTTGAGTTTTGCAGTTTGTATGAAATTTTATGTGCTATTATAAGAGGCCTTTTGATTATTTTTTTGTGCTTAGTATTTTGGCCCGGGGTTTGCTCCAATCCTGGATCCGCCACTGGTCTGCGCCATCAATGGCGACGAGATGGCACACTGACTAACTTAACGACACGCTCTCCACCGCCGCTGCTGGTGCGCCCGACGCCTGCCCTCCTGACTGGACACTTCAATGTCGTCGCTTTGGCCTCCACGCTGGTATCCGATGTCGGTCCTTTTTAACTGCTGTTCGCGGCCATCTTCTCCCACACCACATCACACTCTCATTCTTTCCCTTTCCGTTCTTCACTTCCAGTATCTAGCCATGGCCGTAGGCATTGGATCGAGGGGAGGGCGTGCAGGATGACCACAGGGTCCTGGACGTGGACGTCGAGGAGGACGCGACCAAAGCATCGCGCCACCACGCTCTCTCTCAACGCTGTCGTCGCCGGACAAAGTCAACCCAGGCATCAAGTTCGCCGTGGCCATCCATTTCGGCATGGCGCGGGACAGGCTGCTCCTGCCCCGCAGGTTCGCGACGCTGGTCGGCGACGAACCGCCCTCACTTGTCATTCTGCGGGCGAATTGTTTTAGGACCACCAGCTACCCGGTCAAGGTGCACTTCGACCACCTCGGCCAGACGTACCTGGCCAACGGCTAGGAGTGCTTCGCCCGCCTGCACCATATCAAAGCGGGCAACATCGTTGTCTTCAAGTACGGCGGCGAAGAAAGGCTCGTTGTCAGCATCTTCGACGACAGCTTGTGCTATCGCTACTACCGCTATGACTCCGACTCTGACTTCGACGAGTAGGCTAGGCTGTGCACTCGCCATGTACGATGTAGCAATGTGGGCATCGGCCATTTGCAATGAAAAGTTTTATTCGAGGGCCAAATATATTACAAACAACTACAACATAATTCTAGTTATGCGCCGCCATAGCGAGTCGGTAAGACCACATTCTTTGCTAAGAGAGCGGTAGATCGCTTCCTACGTCTGTAGCTCTTCTTTGGCTTGGAGGAGGCGGGAACGCAGGTAAGCGTCCTCGAGATTGGCCTCCACTGCTTCCTAGAGGTCGTCACGCACTCCTCTGAGTGCTAGGCGCCGCCGGTGCTCTGGCAGAAAGACGCGGTTTATCACCTCCAACGAGAAACGCTCGCCTGTAGTCCTGCTACAGTTGTAGTCGGGGCGCCGCAATCGCGGTGGGATATGAAATATATGCGTGCGCCCCGAAATCGGAGGCGACAACACTTCTGGTTCCAACGGCGGGTTCGGCTACCAGGGTGGCAGCAGACGCTCGGGCAGCTCTTCTCTGCTGGCGTCGGGTTGCCACGAAGCTCGTCAGGCCGACGTCGATGGTCAGGCACGGTGGTTTTGTTCAAGGGGTGGTGCGGGTCTGGTCGAAATATCTCGACGGCCTGCTCTTTTTATGGCTACGCCTGGACACGGTGCGAAACGTCCAGAACTGGCGGGAAGCGGCATAAAAAAAAGCAGGAGACGGCGTGATAACAAAAAGACACTGAAAATACGTCGGCGTTAGCGATGACCAAGCACGAATAGATAGATCGTATCGCTGAACGCGGTCGAACTGACAGGACGAACAATAAAAAATGACTACGACTCGACCTAAACAAATAAAAAGACGATTATTTGGTCGGGTGACAGGCGTACGTACCCCCCTCGTGTCGCCCTCCTCCTGGCGACCGAGGGGGACTTTCCCTAGCGCCTCCGCCACCTCCGCCCTCCTTGCCCCTCCCTCCTCGTCGCCCCCGGAGGCCCGCCGGCCTAAGAGCGTGGCGCCGGTGATGGGGGCGGCGGGGATCCGGCCTCCCGGCCCCAGCGTGGTGGAAGGGAGGGATTACTCGGCGTTGGACGAGGCCTGCGTATGGAGCTGGTGCCATGGCCGTGGAGGGGCGGCAGTTGGGATGGAGCGGCGATGCGGCGGCCTCAGATCCGGTTGGCGGCGTGGCGGACTAGCAAACCATCTGATCCGATCTGGGACGGTGGGCTGCGGGTCGGTGCTTGTTCATCTATTCTCCACCTGCGGTGTTGTCTCTTCCTCGAGATAGAGGTTATGGCGGCCTGGGTCACCATGGATCGGCCGTTTTTTTGGTGGGTCTTGGTGACCGATGAAGACCGGCGATGTGGGGGCTTTCGATCTGGCTTTGAATAAAGGGGGTTGGTCCTAGGATCCCTCTCGCACCAGGACGAAGATCTACCTGATCCATGACTTCATCGATCTGGTCGGAGTGTTGTGTTCCGGAAGATTCCGTTGGTGAACTCCAATGGACGACATGCCGGAGTTCGCCAGATTGGATGGATCTCGGTCGCGTGCAACCATGTTTTATCTGACCGTTTGGTTTCAGAGGGAGTGCTGTGAAGCTTTACAGACTGTTGCCATCAAGGACATGCCATTAGTCCCATGGTGAAGTCAGTCGTGGAGAATGACATGAAAGCCAAGGTCTGAAGAATAGTAATGGTGGTGTGAATCCTGTTTTTGATGAGGTTTTGGCTTGGTGTTCTAGGTCTTGGAGCAGCGACATTGGAAAGTGGGAACGACAGTACAAGAGATTTCCAGGGTTCAAGCTACAGGGTGAAAATCCAAGGTCTGGCCTTAATTGGTTGTGCCTGGCAATGACCTTGTTGAAGGCATTGTTTTATTAGCGTGGACTTTCTTCAGGGTGAAAACTTATGATCGATGATCAGAGCGATGACGGCGCTAGTGCACTGTTCCTTTCTTGGAGACGTTGCTTTTGGAGAGGATGGATTTCTGATGCTGCCTTGGTGGTGTTTGGTCGTTGTTCTAGGGCACAGATCACCAAAGCGGGACTTTTTTTCCTATAATTCTTCTTTTATTTTTTGGCTGTGTGCATCCGTAATACCATTAGGATAATGCGTTGTTGCAAATGCTGGGTGTAATTGATATCGTACGATATTAATATATGCTCCTTTAAAAAAAACATAAAAAGAACGTTTAGGTTAGCCGGTTGGATCGGGCGGGTAGAGATGGCTAATGTCGTACAGGTCTAAACGACGATATCCTACCTGTGTGTGCAAACCGAAATACATTTCGGCTCTCGCTTTTCTGGGCGGTGGTGGTTTGGGTCGCACTAGCGATGGACCGATGGGATGGGAGGGACGAGGAGGAGTCAACGCACATTTCGGATAGAGATGCTTGCCTGGAAGCTCCGCAGCTGCCATGCCATCGATCAGTTTCTGTCAACGTTCGATCATGCTACGGGGTACTGGTACTAAATTTTGGATTTCAAACCGCCGACAGATTAAACAAGTTTAAGTTCCAAGCTGTCCCATGTGGCCGCCTTTTTTTTTAGAAAACCACATGTGGCTATTGAAATATAGATGATTTTGACCTCAGCCATGAGTTGTAGTGATTTTGCCAGATGTACAGATTTAGGACTATTCTAGAACTCTAAATATAATGTGTGTTAGCACGATTACATCACCAAGATTCTGTAGGAAACTTGCAAAAATTTATGTAATTTTGTTTACAAAAATGATGTCAACAACACTTTCCCTTATTTAGCATCGCACCAAAGATTTCATAATAAGGGGATATGTTTAGTCATCACGACAAGGGCAAGATGTCAACTAGTGGAAGTGGCAATATACACCCAATGCAAATCGCCAAATTTGGGTGGGCAATTCCCATCAAGGTTTCAGAGTTCAGTAATAGGAAAATTCTGGGCCTCAACAAAATTTCGAAATTTCTTTGAGATTTCATCTATTAAAACAATTCACCCAAATTTGACCTAATTTAAAATTTGGCAATGAATTAGTTTCGATCGGCCTAGAAATTTAAGGTTACAAATATTTTGATACACATTGGAACTACCAAAATTCTAGAAAAGATTGTAGAACCTCTATCCACATTTTTTGACGGATAATTTATCCATGGCACATGTAGAAATTTCAGGTGCGTTTCTTTGGAATTATAAAATTCAAAATTGGCGGCCGCGTTCGACGTCAGGACAATTCAACAAGATGATGTAAAACTAGTCAAAGTCTCGAGCTGCACTCGATATAGCTAGCTCATCTTTGCGGGTGTGCGTGAGCCTGGCAAAGTAACGCGCAGGACGAAGTTACGCGCCTTCGCACTGCACTTGCGTCCACCGAAGTTTACTAGTCATCAGCTCAGCCGCACCATGCCGCACGTGACCGGCCACTCGTTTTCATTTTTCGACCAACCATGTTGTGAAGACTCGTGTCTTTTCACCCGCGTCCCCTGCTGTTCTACGGTGCACGTTCTAGCGTGATTGCTCCCCATACCCATGCTGCCAGATACAGATGGCAATGGGTACCGCGACCCGCTTATCCGGCGGGTTTTACTTATTAGAGGAAAGGTATGGTAGTAAGTTATAGCTACAGGCAAGTAATTGGACAAAAACCTTTACCTATTGGATATTACGGGTGCGGGTAAGGTAATAGAAAACTCGCACCCGCATACCCACCCACCTAACATCTTAGTAGATCATACGTGGGGCATAAAGTATTATAGCATTTTTTAAAAAAATTGTAAAATTCTGGAGTTGATGAGTGTTGTTATGTGACTGATTGTGGTATGACGTGTGACTGTTTTGCAATTCTTTTGAGATTTCAAAATTTGAAAGATATACTTTCTATGCAACTTATGTTTAAACATAACTTGTTTTCTTCACATATATTATGTGTTTGGCTATGTCTTTTTATTATTTAATATATATTTGCTTGCTTGCTGAAATCGTGAATGAATGAAAATATATGCTATCATTTTTTATATGTTGTGTTATTACAATATTTTGTTAAATTGTTTGGACTAATGGACGGGTATTACCGCGGTTTCGACATCTCGTTACCTAGCCTAATTTCCCTCGCAAAAGAGGAAGAGAAAACACCATGAATATCTTGTAGTACGTCAAAACTTGGCTGTTTTGTTGGTTCACCGGATAAGGAGCACATCCATATCAAGACATGGACCGACTGCACGCGTAGCCATCTCTCATATCTGGCTACCAGCAGCAGTAGCGGCCGCAGCCGCAGCGGCAGCGCTTCTATCCAAACGTACGTACACATGGGAGGATGAAAATGGAAACGAAAAAACAGCGAGTGTGAGTGTGTGACCCCACTCAGCTTAGTTCAAATTCTTTTTTTTAATCCAAACGTTGGACTGGTTTGAGATTCTCCGTTGCTTGCTTGGATCAGGACCTGTGGCGCCAGCTAGCTGAACTTGTACTACCTCCATATATAGTCCATAGTCCCTGCAACGGAACAGGTGCAGATACTTGGTTCGCAAGGATGATACTCAGGATGAAGTGCAAGAAAGAGCACTGTTTTATGTTTTTTTACTTCTTAGATTACCGTACATGCTGAGTAATACACTATCTGTTAGACTGTCCATAGCTTCTACGTGTATTGTATCAATTATAAAACACCCATTATATATATATATATATATATATATATATATATATATATATATATATATATATATATATATATATATATATATAATAGGCCACCCCTTTGAGGGTTAAGCCGGTTCTCCCAATTCTATTGTTTCACATGGTATCAGACTTGGTTACGTCTACGTTTCCGTCGCCTCCATCACACCCTAGCCGCGCCGCCGCACCCGCCGCCGTAGCCGATCGCATCACCGATCGACGCCGCCACCGCCATGACGAGCGCCGCCGCCTCCGGCTCCACCAACGTGGGCTACCTGCCCGCCTCCCTCGCCGCCCTCTCTCCCGCCCCATCGACGTCGCCGCCATCCGGCCGCCCCGATCGTGACGAGGAGCGGCGGCTCCTTCTTCTCCAACCATCCCCCGGCCTCTTCGTCGCCGGGGCACTCGCTGACGGTCCACACGTCCAGCACCTCCTCGCCCGCCTCCACGGCCATCGCCGTCTCGCCGCTCGCCTTCGCGCCTGCGGCCTCCTCGGCGGCCTGGACCGTCGGGCCCTCTTCGTCGGGTCTCGCGCTGATGCACCCTGCTCTCACGGCGTCTGCGCCTCCTGCAGGGTCTCACCGTGTGCCACACGTGGGTTCTCCCCCGGCACCAACAGCCGCGCCGCCTGTCTCTGCCCCTATGGCATACGCGCCTCGGCAGTCTTCTCGACAGGCTCGCTGCCTCCGCCGTTTCACTTCGGCAACCTCATCACCGTCAAGCTATCGCCAGATAACTACATCTTCTGGCGCGCGCAGGTCCTTCCGCTCCTTGGGAGTCACTACCTGCTCGGCTACGTCGACGACACTCTTCCTTGCCCCCCGCGCTGGTGGACAGCGTGAACGGCCCGGTTTATAATCCGGTGCACCGTGTGTGGACGGGGCAGGACCAGGCGAACCTCTCCTCCAACCAGGGGTCACTCACCCCAGCTGTTGCCGGGCTTATCGTCTTTGCCAAGACGTCTCATGAGGCATGGACAATCCGTGAGCGCTCCTTCGCATCGCAGTCGCAGGCCCGTGCCAGTGCTCTCCGTCGTCAGCTAGGCGAGTGTGAGAAGCTCGACACCACCGCCATGGAGTTCTACAACAAGGTCAAGGCCCTCGCTGACACGCTGGCGTCCATTGGACAGCCGCTCACCGACTCCGAGTTCAACTCCTTCATCGTCAATGGCCTCGAAGAGGAGTACGATGGCTTGGTCAAGATCATCAATGAGCGGGGCAACTCGACGCCCATGATGGCACACGAGGTCTACTCCCGCCTTCTACTCACCGAGCAGCGCATCGAGGCGCGCCGCGCCAACCGCAGCCGTGGAGGGGGCTCCTCCGCGAATGTTGTCTACAGGGGCAGCTGACCCTCCTCGGGTGCCCCGTCATCCGCCTCGGGCATGGGGCCCGCGCCGTCGACCCCATCTCCGACCGGCCCCCCTTCGACGTTGTCTTCCAGCGGCGGTCGACGCTGCCAGCTGTGTGGTATTGAGGGGCACTGGGCCTCCAAGTGCCACCGCCGCTTCCAGATAAGTTTCCTCGGTCTCGGTAATGACGGCAAGGATGCGCGTAATAATGCGCGCCAAGCGGCTATGGACGATCGTCCGGCGCCGCCTCCGAAGCCCCAGGTGAACCTTGACAAACTCAGTCCTACTCCGTTGACCCATATTGGTACATGGACTCGGGGGCAACGGAGCACATGACGAACAAGATGGGGAAGCTCCACACCCACGAGTCATATCACGGGTCTGACAAGGTCTACACCGCCAACAGAGCAGGTATGCACATCTCCCATATTGGTCAAGCATCTCTTCTCACTAGTCATGCCAATAGGAGTCTCCAACTTCGCAATATTCTTCGAGTACCATCTGTGATGCATAATATTCTTTCAATTCCTAGACTCACCCATGACAATAATGTGTTTTGTGAATTTCATCTGTTTGATCTTTTTATTAAGGATCGGGACACGAGGGACGTGCTCCTTAGTGGGCATCTGTGTCAGGGCCTCTATCGTCTGGAGCATCCTGGAGTCTCTCGCGTTTTCAGTGGAGTTCGCGTTTCGTTGTCACAGTGGCATGCTCGCCTTGGTCATCCTGCCACTCCTATCGTTCGTCATGTTTTGCGTCGTCATGAGCTTCCTATCATGCCTAGTAATAAAGATGTAGCAGTGTGATGCTTGTCAGCAGGAGAAGAGTCATCAACTTCCTTTTTCGAAGTCTACTCGTGAGGTGACACATCCTCTAGAACTTGTGTTTTCCGATATCTGGGGCCCTGCCCAAACCTCTGTTAGTGGTCATAATTATTATATCAGTTTCGTTGATGCTTACAGTCATTGTACCTAGCTTTATCTTATTAAGCGTAAATCTGATGTGTTTGATATTTTTGTTCAGTTTCAAAAACATGTTGAACGCCTTCTCAAGCATAAAATTGTCCATGTTCAATCGGATTAGGGTGGTGAATATCGCAACCTCAACTTCTTTTTCTAGTCGCTTGGGATTGCTCACCGTTTAGCATGTCCATATACACATCAGCAGAATGACTCCGTGGAACGTAAGCATCGTCATATCATTGAAACTGGTCTTACTTTTTTAGCCCATGCATCGGTTCCGTTTTGGTTTTGAAGTGATGCATTTACGACTGCATGTTTTCTCATCAATCGTACTCCCACATGTGTTCTAGACATGAAGACTTCTATTGAACTCCTTCTTAATGAACAAACTGATTATACCTTTTTTAAAGTGTTTGGGTGCGCTTGCTGGCCGCACTTTTGCCCATACAATAAACGCAAGCTGGAATTTCGGTCCAAAAAGTGTGTCTTTCTTGGCTATAGTTCCCTTCATAAAGGCTACAAATGTCTCCATGTTCCCACTAATCGTGTCTATATATCTCGGGATGTCGTGTTTGATGAGCATGTTTTTCTCTTTGCCAAAATCTCTGTGTCTACCAATGAACCTCTATCCATGCATTCATACTCCATTGCCTCTGACCAATTTGATGGTGTTGCATACTCTTCTGTATTGTTGCCTAACCATGGTGCAGGCACTGGACGCGGGGCTCATTTGGAAATTTTGGAGACACCGGTACCTCCATCGCCGGCATCATTTGACGCGCACGTCGATCCGCCAGTGCTCCTGCATGGACTTGGACATCGTGCCCATGTATGCCCGGCCGATGCTCCTGTGACGTCGAGGCCGGCCTCGCCCCCTGCCGTTGGGCCGGCCTCGCCCCCTGACGCTGGGCTGGCCTCGCCGAGTCTTCGGCCTTCCACGCCTGCCTCGCCTATGTCGCCTTTGCCTGGGCTGTATCCCTCGCAGAGCAGCCCAGCCACTGCGACTCCCTTGGCGGGCTACGGCTCGGCTTACTCGATGCCCAGCACGTCGCCTTGCAGCGTGTCGCCCGGTCCCTCGATGACTAGGCCACTGCTGTCACCATCGTCCAGTCCTTCGTCGACTGGGCCTTCTTCGTCAACGTCACCCAGCCCCTCGTCGGCTGCACCTTCGACCTCTACGTCTCCTGTACTGTGCCCCATACTCGCAGTCGCAGTGGCATTCATCGCTCCAAGGAGCGCACTGACAGTTGCCTGGCATGTTGTGCGTATGACGGCTGCCATTGCGGATCCATCCTCCGAGCCCCGCAAGTACCAGGCTGCTATGAGTATTCCTCATTGCGGAGAGAGGCTATGGAATAGGAATATCACGCTCTTATTCGCAATGAGACGTAGACTCTTGTTCCTCCACAACCGCGAGTTAATGTGATTGATTCTAAATGGGTATTCAAAGTGAAGAAGAATTCTGATGGGTATATTGAGCGCTACAAAGCGCGTCTTGTTGCTAGAGGATTTCGACAACGTTATGGTCTTGACTATGAAGACACCTTCAGTCCAGTGGTCAAGCCTACTACCATCAGGCTTCTTCTATCTATTGTTGTCACTCGAGGTTGGTCTCTTCGTTAGCTTGATGTGTAGAATGCCTTCCTTCATGGTGTGTTGGAGGAGGAAGTTTATATGCGACAACCGCCTGGGTTTTTAATCCTGACCATCCTGATCATATATGTCGTCTTATCAAAGCATTATATGGCTTGAAGCAAGCTCCTCGTGCCTGGCATGCCCATCTTGCTACAGCTCTTCGTGCTCATGGTTTTGCACCGTCCACTGCTAATTCATCATTGTTTCTTCTACAGAATCCTGAGGTCACTATGTACTTGTTGGTCTATGTGGATGATATTATTTTGGTCAGCTCCTCTCAGTCAGCTGTCGATGCTCTTGTTCGCTCTCTTGGTACTGATTTTGCTGTCAAGGATCTTGGGAAGCTCCATTACTTTCTTGGTGTGGAGGTTGCTTCTCGTTCTGATGGACTTATTCTGACGCAAGAGAAGTATTCATTGGACTTGTTGTAGCGGGACGGTATGCTTAAATGCAAGACGACTACTGCGCCTATATCTACCACTGACAAGATCACTGCTATTGATGGTGAACTTCTGTCTTCTGCTGATGCGACGGAGTACAGAAGTATTGTTGGTGGTCTTCAGTATTTGACGATCACGAGACCAGATATATCTTATGCTGTCAATAGAGTTTGTCAGTATCTCCAGACGCCTTGCGACACTCATTGGTCAGCTGTTAAGCGTATCTTACGCTATGTCCGTCTGACAGTGTCTCATGGGCTGTATATACGGCCGAACCCCTCTGGGGTCCTTTCGGCGTATTCTGATGCGGACTGGGCTGGGATCCATGGAGGGCTATGTTGTGTTCTTTGGCTCTAATTTGATCGCCTAGAGTGCTCGAAAACAGGCTACTGTCTCACGTAGCAGTACTGAAGCCGAGTATAAGGCTGTGGCTAATGCTACTGCAGAAATTATTTAGGTACGGTCTTTGCTTCAGGAGTTGAGTATATCTCAACCGCAGCCTCCTATCCTTTGGTATGATAACATCGGTGTTACATACCTTTCTGCAAATCCGGTATTCCATGCCCGAACGAAACACATCGAAGTTGACTATCACTTTATGCGGGAACGTGTGTGACAGAAGCAACTACAGATCAGGTTCATCTCCTCTAAGGATCAACTTGCAGACATCTTCACCAAGCTGTTGTCTCAACCACAGTTTGAGACATGTAGGCGCAATCTTACCCTTCTAGATTCTTTAGGAAGCGGCTAAGATTGAGGGAGGGTGTTAGACTGTATATAGCTTCTGTAATTGTGTACGTGTATTATATCAATTGTAACACACCCATTATATATATATGTGTGATAGGCCACCCTTTTGAGGGTTGAGCCGGTTCCCTCAATTCTGTTATTTCACACTATCGAATAGTATGTTCTTCCACTTTGACACAATCTAGTTTAAAATGCCTGAATTACCGGGAAAATCCAGCCGCCGTGCCGTTTTCTTTGTTTTTGGTAGGCTGGCGCTGTCATATGGGTCCTTGTACTCAGCCAGAAGAAAGGGGGGAAAGAGGCATCCGCCAGTGACGACCACTGTTGGCTGCTCGCTATTGCTAGCTTTGCATGCGTGGGATTGTGCGCAGCAACTACTGCAGTCAGCAAGCAGCAGCAGGAGGCAAAAATCACATAAATAACATATTTAAATAAAGAAGACAAAAAATGACCCACTTTTCAAATGATGTATCGGATCTGACCTAATATCATGGCGCCGTACGGGACGGAGCCATGGCCATAGCCACGACGCCATGGCCAACGGCGCCATGCTCCCATGGCGCTCCTCCCCGTGGCGCCATCCTGACGAATGACGTGGCAGACTACGTGGCAGCTGGGCCCACTGGCGTAAGTATGGCGCCATCGCCCACGGCGCCATACAGGTGAGGATGGCGCCACCCGTCACGACGCCATGCCTCTGACCTTATAACCAGCCCAGCCCGCGGGATGGCTGTCCAAACCCGACCCCAAACAGTTTTCTTCTTCCCCTCTCGACCCCGAACAGACCTCTTTCTTGTTCTCTCTCCCCCAACTCATCTTCCCTTCAAATCCTTTCAAATCGGCATTGTTTCTTTGTGGATTTCGTCCCCCCTTGCCAGCAAGAGGTAATCTGCACCTCCCCCCTCGTTTTGGTCCAATTAGATCTGTGCAATTTGGTGGAACTTTGGCAAAAATGTTGGAACCCTAGATGTATCATTTGAAGTGAAAACTATGGTTTAGGGTTGCATTGTTGAGTAATGATTGTTGGAGCTATGGTTTGTAGTCATTATATGTAGAAATTGTAGGCTAGGGTTAGGGTTTTGGTACATTTGCTTGAGTTAGGGTTTGTATGTTAGGGTTTTCCTTATTAGTGGGTTGCTATGGTGGGAAGCTTTATTTGTTGGTTGTAATGGTTGGTGGTAACCTACTTGTTTTTGATATGTTGTGGTTGTGGTCAATGTTTTTAGATGGCAAGGATCGTTAATGTTCATCATGTGGACAAGGCAGATTTCTTAAAAGGCAATGCCGAGTGTGATCCGGAGGAGGTAGTCATGGTGTTTGGCACTAGTCCTACATATGCCGAGGTTGTGGAAAGAGTGAGGAATGATTTGAAATGGATGGACCCTAGTGCTGTGTATGAGTTGGTTGGAAGGTATAATGCCGGATTTGGCCATCACAATAGATTGAAGATAATGCCTATCAACTCCGAGTTGAATTGGAGTGCATATAAGGAGGTGGTGGCGGAATCCGAAGATAAGTCACTTGAGATATTTGACACAAGAAAGGTTGCGGCTCGGTTGCACATTGACTTGAACCGGCATGCTTCCATGAGCCCATCTCGAGGTGAGCCACATGTGTATGACACAACAATGAGCCAACCTCCATTGAGCCCGGTCCGCGTAAAGCCAACCTACGATGACACAACAACGAGGCAACCTTCCATGAGACATGTTTGCAATGACAACTATGAAGCACCTCAAATGTAGGATTATGACTTTGAGGGTGATGAGGTTGAGTATGGGCTTCGTGACAATGAAGTAGGAGATGTGGAGGCAAATTGCGATGAGGAGGACATGGACCATGATCTCCCTTATTTGAGGTGTCATGCATCGGACTCCGAGGATGAAGGACCGGATGAAGATGTGGATGAGGATGGTCTAACGGTTAAATTCGCCGAAGCTTACAAAAAAGTAGTAGGTCGGGATCATCATCCTTCATTGTTCCGTGATGTAAGCCTTGCGGATGAGGCCCAAGTTGATGGTGGAATTAGTCGAGTGCTCGAGCCACGAGCACCTTCTAAAAAGGACTTGAAGCCGAAAAAGTACGGGATAAATCCCGGGGTGAAGTTTGATAGCTTGTTGGAATTTTAGATGTGGATCAAGGACTACGCGGTGAAGTACCACCGACCGTACAAGGTGGCTCACTCGGACACTAAGGTGTGTTACACAGTCAAGTGTGAGAAGCAAGGATGTCCTTGGGTTGTTCGCGTACGACCATTGAGGGGCGGGCCACAATGGACCATTGTAAGTTGTCAGTCCATTCATATGTGTGATGATAAGTTCATCAAGGATGGCAAAGTTGTCAAGGATGACCATCGATAGCTGACCTCAGATTTCATCGCGTAGAGTTGCAAATAACATAAGGTCTCTCCCAACATATACTATTAAGGGTGTCATAGATTTGGTTAAAGAAGTATTCGGTTATAAAGTGAAGTATGGTAAGGCGTGGAAGGCCAAACAAGCCGCATTTAAGATGTTGTATGGTGATTTGGAAGAGGCATACAACCGCCTCCCTAGGTTGTTGGGAGCAATGGCAGCAAGGAACCCAGGAATGTATTATGTGGTGGAGCCTCTTGGGTCGGTGACTAGGTTGTACAATGGTGCCACTGTCCGAGTATTTGGCCGTGCATTTTGGACATTTGGCCCATGCATCAGGGGATTCAAGCATTGTCGTCCTGTTATGTCCGTGGATGGCACATTTTTGACCGGCAAGTTTAAGGGCACACTATTAACTGCCATATGCCACGACGCAAACAACCGGGTTTTACCTTTGGCTTTTGCCTTGGTTTCGGTGGAGAACAACGACAACTGGGAGTGGTTTTTCCATATATTGAGTACCAAGGTTATAGAACCTGATAGAGAGGTTTGCATCATCTCAGATCGCCATCAAGGAATACTCAACGCAGTCGAGAAGGACATTCACGGGTGTGCTCGTATCCAACATCGATGGTGCATGAGGCATTTCGTGTTGAACTTCTATAGAGCATGTGGCAACAAGGAACGTGCCGACGATCTACAAGATTGTTGTCTTGCCTTCACCGCTCGGCATTTTCAAAAATTATATGATAGATTGTATTGTCTCACAGATGATGGTGGCAAAGAGTTTCTCAGAAGGCACCTTAATGAACGGACAAAGTGGGAAAGGGCTTATGACTATGGCGGCAAGAGATACAGTGATTCCACCAGCAACATGGCAGAATGCTTCAACAAAGTACTTAAAGGTGTGCGTCAATTACCTGTGACTGCTATAGCGGAGTACACATTTCAGAAGTTGAATGAATACTTTCTAAAGTATAGTGCTGAAATGGATAAGCAAATCGCTGGGGATAACAAGAAAAAAAGAAGTGTGAGTACCCACCATTGGTTGATAATTGGTTGGAATATCAATCAAAGAAAGGGGATACACAAAGAAGAGAGCAAGAAGAAAGAAGAGAGTAGACGCCAATTCGAGGCGCGGTTCAACTCCGTTGTCCAGCTTGCACGTGACTTGAGGGAAAAGGAAGAGGCAGAGGAAGAGAGGAAAAGGAAGGCGAAGGGTAAGGAGCCTCGCGCGACACAATAGAGTTGCCACCATGTTGTGATCTATCGTATGGACTCCACCATGTGGACTTTATTTTGGTCCTTATGTGACCTTTGCAATGTCATGAGAACTAACATAGTTCTATTTATGTCGAGAACTATGATTATACTATGGTTGAACTATGGCTGTACTATTTATGTCGAGAACTATGGCTGTACTATGGTTGAACTATGTCTGTGAAATGTTGTTGTACTAGTTATGTTATGAACCATGTACTGTCAATTTGGGTTATCAATTTTCATGTGAAATCAACCATGTCAAGTGCATGGCGCCACTCCGCAGGGCGTCATGCATAGTACCACGGGGCCGTCGCGTAGGGCGCCATGATGCATGGCGCCGTCGTCGGGCCATGGCGCCACGGTGTACTGGGAGTCTTCGGAAATCAAAGGAAACGAAAACCACCAAGTCAAGTGCTTGGCGCCGTGGGGGACGGCGTCATGCATAGTACCACGGCGCCGTCGGATAGGGCGCCATGCATCATGGCGCCGTCGTCGGGCCATGGCACCATGGTGTACTGGGAGTCTTCGAAAATCAAAGGAAACGAAAACCACCAAGTCAAGTGCTTGGCGCCGTGGGGGACGGCGTCATGCATAGTACCACGGCGCCACGGGTGACGGCACCATACAGCGTACCACGGCACCGCCTTGTAAGGCGCCATGGTGCGACAGCCTAGCAAATCATGTGCAGGTCTCTGCCATGGTCATAGTTCAGCATCAACACATATCAATAGCAAATATAGTAGTCCAACAACAAAGATAATTGTTCAACAACAAAGAGCACTTCAACACATAGTTCAACAACAAATATAGTAGTCCAACACATCCGTTCGACAACAAACATAGTCTAACACATAGTAAAGCAACAAAGATAGTCTAACACATAGTAGAGCAACAAAGATAGTTCAACATCAAAGAGCACTCCTCACTTCCTCCCCTTTCCTCTTTTCGACGGACGGTCGTTGTTATTCTTCATACGCCCCTCATTCCATGCACTCCTACGTGGAGGCTCGTCATAGTCTTCTTCATTGAATATTGATGCCCTGCGTGCCTCCGCCAATTTTTTCTTCTCCCATTCACTTGGAGTGTACGGGTTTCCTGGCTTTCGACGACGCCTCGGTTGACTAGATTGCGGTGCGTCCGCCATTTGAGACATGCCAATCTCATCATATTCCTCATCACCATCGGAAGCATCCTACGTTTTAAAATGAAAAGGCTGCACTTATTGAAGGTTCCAACACAACACAACAAGGAACTATCGGAGTTAGAAATTCTTTACCTCATCCTCGTCTTCACCCTCTTCTTCCTCCTCGCCGTCTTCACCCTCATCCTTGTCACCCTCCTCTTCCTCTTCCATGTCCTCAAGACTTGATGATCGCCTCAACCTTGTCGGCACGGTGGCCTCGGCGGTACGACAACCAAGCAAAATACCCAAGCCACGTCCCCAACGCTTGGTATGCTATGACATTGTGAATCATGTTAGAAAATTTCAGCACACACAAACTTTAACATGCAAGCAAACAAACATATTTGCCCATACCTCCACAAACTCTCGGAGGACCGACTCAGATTGTTTACCCGGAGGGTGTTTCAGTACTTCACCAGCAGCCTCCACATGTTTTGAGACCTCCTCACGCTAACAATAAATAAACAAGCGATCAAATCTTGTTCTAGTTTTCAATCATATGTCCATAAGGCAACACTTACCACAAAGCGGATAACCCCGGTGGTATTTGTGCCCCTTCCACCTCTGACAAGTCTGTTGTACTCTAGTCTGGCCATCTGGTCGTAAGCCGGATAATCGTCCTCCACTATGTCATCAGAGGTAAAAGCCGGAGGTTGTAGGTACAAACGAGACACTTTACCAAGCCAAACAAGATAGCGATTGAACGCTTCACCATCGTGTGGTTGCTCAGGAGGTTGGACTCTATGTGGGTCTTCTATCTCCGCAATCTTCGTAAACCACTTCTGTCCGTATTTGTGATGTCTTGAAGCCCAATTCTTTTCCTTCTTCTGCTTGATCTTGTCCAGTCTACAATCAAATTCACCATCATTGATATTACTATGATGACACACATAAGCAATTTTCATCTTAAGCTATATAGATCACTCACCCGTGCAACACTATGCTAGTGTCCTTATATGGCGGAGGGGTGAGCTGAAATAAACCAAACTGCCTCATCACTCGATCTGGAAGGTGCCATTCAACAGCATAGACGCATATTAACGGAACCCGCATCATCCAAAGATGTGCTTCTTCGAGATACTTGGGGTTCAGGTCGAACCAAACAACAGTACCCACGTGCCCTCGAGTTCCATATGGCTCCCATTCCACCTACATGGAATACAAAATTAGCATATCGAGTTGGTCCATACAAGTAGAAGTACATGTGGCAATTAGAACACAAAGGAATAGATTACCTTCTCCGGAGTTAGCAAGTCGATTTGGTTAGTATATCTCAAATAACATTCTTCAGATTCACCATGGAATGACTCGGTATTATCCCACAAGTAAGCCCATGTAGGCCGCCGAATACGGGTACCACCGACATTGCCCCATGGTTGTTCCGTCCTGTGGATGGGGTGCCCAACCGGAATGCGACACCACGACCATATCGTGAGTAACAACATGGGCCCACCAATACTTGCTCCTTTGTTTGTCCTACAACACGCCTCGTCCAACTGAACATAGAGAGAGCTATGTAAATACTAAACTCAAACAATATAGGAGTGATGCAAATATAAGAAGAGCCACATATATACCTGTCGATATAAATAAGCGAGAGCCGCCGAACCCCAGCCGTGCTTAGAGTCCCATAACATAAATAGACAAAGCCACATGTAGGATGCGTTTCTTATCGTGCCATCCGAGAAAAGAGTCCTACTAACAATGTACCACAAATATGCTCGAGCATACCTCTCAACCACCACATCATCGGCATCCTCGGGGCACTTCTTAAAATGTTCTTGTATCCATTTGTAGGTAGCCCCAGCGAACAACTTCTCGGTTGTTGGCGCATCACCAATTAACTCCATCATCCCTTCACGCCAATTCTTCTCATAAGAATAGGTTGTCCTTTGATAGGAAGCGCCAGGATCATGGAGACATCTTGCAAAGTCACCGTCATCTCACCACAAGGGAGGTGAAATGAATGTGTCTCGGGTCTCCATCTATCATCAAGAGCCGTGATCAAACATGGGTTCATATGTGGCGTCGAACGAGACACAAGCTGGACAAAAGGAAGGAGGCCAGTCCTTTTGACCCAAGGCGTGTACCGCTCGTCACAAGGCATCTTCTCGCTATGCACCTCATGCGACCTCAGGTGCAACCATTTGAAAACTTTCTTCTTCTCCGCCATGAACATACCACGGTGCCTTGAATCGTAATGCCCATTGAGAATAGATTCATTCTCCATCCTACATATGTGAGCAAATAGATATATGAGAAAAATCAATGTATGTGAGCAAATAGATATATGAGCAAATAGATATATGAGCAAATAGATATATGAGAGCAAATAGATATATGTGAGCAAATTATTGTCTTATGGTGCATTTTAGCCACCACACTAATTTTGATATCATCTAAAAAATCTATGTAAACCAAAAATACAATATATATGGTGCAACCTCAATGAAACTTCAAATTAATACTAAGAAAATTCCTCATCTATGTGAAACAACACAACATATATATGAACTAGGGTTAACATATGGAGGTAATGTGATGATTTCAACCGTTTTCTACAAACTAGGGTTTACAATAAGAGGGGAAATTGTCCTAGGAATCAATCATCCAACCATATACATGAGAAATCACCAACAAAATCGAAAATCTGTGATGAACTAGGGTTCAGGAAAGGGGGGGGGTTGGGATGATTTCAACCAATAAATTGAGGGGAATATAAGGAGAATACCTTGAGGATTGCAATGGGAAGGAAATCCACCGAAAAATCTTCCAGACTCGCTTGGTTTTGAGGTCCGATTTGAAGAGGGCTTAGAGGGGCGGCGCCGGCGCCATGCCCTCTGTCTCCTGCGTCGCGTGCGATGAAGAGGTAAGTGGGAGTCGGGGAGGAGAGAGGGACGCGGCACCGATAATCTGCTAGGGGTATGGCGCCGTGACGGGTGGCGCCATCCTCACCTGTATGGTGTCGTGGGCGATGGCGCCATACTTACGCCAGTGGGCCCAGCTGCCACGTAGTCTGCCACGTCATTCGTCAGGATGGCGCCACGGGGAGAAGCGCCATGGGTGCATGGCGCCGTTGGTCATGGCGTCGTGGCTATGGCCATGGCTCCGTCCCGTACGGCGCCATGAGATTAGGTCAGATCGGATACATCATTTGAAAAGTGGGTCATTTTTTGTCTTCTTTATTTAAATAGGTTACTTATGTGATTTTTGTCGCAGCAGGACGAGAAAGAGAGTGAACGTCACAAGCAACCTCCTGTTCTTTAAACAAAACTAAATAGCCAAGTTATTTCTTGCAAGCGCCCGCTGCAATTACCAAAATTCATGAAATTTCTTCGATTTTCATTTAATTTTTGAACTGATAATTTCACGACGGTATATATATATATATATATATATATATATATATATATATATATATATATATATATATATATATATACATCGACGCGGATTTGCTACTCACGGGTGTAGTTGCGCATAGGCAGAGTACCGTTGGATTTAGGGATCAAATGCATGCAACCTCTAGATGGAAGTGGGGCGGAACATGGATGAGCTAACGGTGTTAGTTTGTGCATGGATGCAAGAATCTAGGGTTTGACATGGGTTCCAAATTAACACACTGTTTTGGCTACAAAAAATTTAGCATCTAAAATGAGAAGGGACTGAGAACAAGGATTAAATAAGTTAGGGTTTGTCAGCATGTTGTCCGTTAGGGTTTGCCTCACCTAAATGAAATTAGATAAGCTTTGTTTTACATGTTGCCCGTTAGGGTTTGCCTCATGCAAACGAAATTAGACAAACTTTGTTTTGCTAGGGCTTCATGCATGTAGTATATTAGGGTTAGGGTTTACCTCATGTTGTATATTAGGGTTTGCCTAACCAAAACAAAATTAGATAAGCTTTGTTTTGTTAGGGCTTCATGCATGTAGTATATTACGGTTTACCGTGTAGTATATTTGGTTTAGTGTTTACCGCATGTTGCTCGTTAGGGTTTGCCTCATGCAAACGAAATTAGATAAGGTTTGTTTTAATAGAGTTTTATGCATGTATGCCAAATGAACACTAACGGCGTTAGTTTTTAGACAAATCCTAGGTCTGGATACATGTGCTCCCTATATCAAAAGAGGATAGAATCAACGGTGGATAGGCTATGCGCAGCTATGACCGTGTTTAGCAGGCTATTTCCCATATATATATATATATATATATGATAATTCTTAATTGGCACCCACAAAAAAATTCAACAAAATGATTAACCAAAGTCTCGAACTGAACTCGATCCAGAGCATCTCTAGTATTAACGAAAGAAGTTTCGGTCCGTTTCCAGTTTTAGATTTTCTCGTTACTCGAACAGATCCAGATCCAGGTAAACAACATGGCCTATATTTATCCACGGCGATAGTTATCGACCCGCACTGCCGCTATATACTGATGTCGGAGGAGCATATCCAGTTCCGTTGCACAGTCCTCTTCATCACAATTCCCCCTCTTCATAGCAATCCACTCCTCTCCACCGCAATCCACCCTCTTTCTACCGCAATCCTCGGGTGAGCAATTATTGCCGCATCCACGGCGGGCTCGCACAACAAAGGCCATAGGGACTACTCTAGGGAGACCGACGACCGCGGGGAATCTCCAACACACCTAGTTGCACCCAAGACACGGAGGCGGGGAACTCGAGTGCTGCAGTGACCGGCGGTTGCAGAGGAGTCAAGCACTGGCGCTCCGTCCAGGCTCACAACATCGAAGCCCTCTCCTAGAGTGGCGAATCAGTGGCATTGGGGTGGGGAGCTAGAGGGTTCTCGAGGAAATCTTCCTATCGGCGGTTCTAAAGGAGCGCACCGCCAAGAAACGCCTCGTGGATAAATCTAAGAATAGTTATGTTTAAACCGGGTGAGTTGGGTTGGGTTTCACTTATAGCTTTGGTTGGTTTGAGTGTAAATGGGTTGAGGCTGACGACATGTTAGTTTAGTTTGATTTCCTTACAAGACCATTTAGGTATGGTTGGGTACGGGTTCAAAGAGGTCTGGTTGCAGGCAGGTTAAACCCATGGTTCCTACCCGGTTAGGAATCAGTTCCTAGCCTAACAAGGCTACAATTTCACCAAACGTAATGTAAAAAAACCATCGGACGTAGCCTTTACAATCTCTCTGCCACCGCCGTCGCCGCCTGCGCCCAGCCCCTACGGCCGGCCGACCTACAGTTCGACGCGCGCCTCCCCATCGGCACCGTCATCAGGGCCGCTTGCCCATCCGGCCGGCCAGCTGTTGTTCGACGCACACTTCCCCATCGACGCCGTCATCAGGGCTGCTCGCCCCTCCGGCCGGCCGGCTGTTCGATGTGCGCCTCCCCATCGGCTCCGTCATCAGGGACGATCGCCCCTCCGGCCAGCCGTCCCGCCGTTTGACGCAAGGCTCCCTATCGGCGGCGTCATCAGGGCCGTTGCGTTCGGGAACAACATCCTCAGTTGTTCATGGATTGCCTGCACGACCTCGTTCAGCACTGCCTCCGACAATGCCGAGACTGCCTAAGCATCGTGTCAGAGACTGGCCAGCGTGGTCGTCCCGCCACTGTACTTGTACCAGCAATTGCAAGTGTCCGGCAGTCCGGCTTCTGGCAAGCGTGTCCTACGACATCGGCTCGTAGTGTCCTACGACGACGACACGACCGACGCAAAGGTAGCTCACCAACGGCGTTGCGCTGTATCGTACAGATGCCCCGAGTGTCCAACAACTAATTGCTTCATTATGTCAACCCATTTGATATAACAGTTCTAAACCCATTCCAGAAAACAGTTCCAATCTACGGTTGAAGACTTGGTTTAACTCGGTTTGGGTGAAAAAAATGTGTAGGCCTAGTTTTGGTTGGACCGAGGAATGTATCAAATGGGTTTGGTTTAAGTTCGGTTGGCAAGATTGCTCGGCTAGGTTTGGTTGAGGTATGGTTCGATTGACCAACCATTCTCAGGTTTACTCGTGGAGCGGAAGGAAGAGACGCTCCCGATGACGCAGTCACGCGCCCAACTGTCTATGAGGCACATGAGGTGTTCGAACTCTTCAACACTATTCACGTCTCCTTGCTGGCAGAGGCGAATGGCTTCGGCTGCAAGAAAGAGGACACCACCTCGCCTCCGAGCAAGAAGCGTCGGTGAGCGTCGCAGTCAGCCCCGGGTAGGGTTAGAGTTAGGGTTGCCATTAGGGTTAGTTCTAGTGAAGTATATCTAGATAACTAGTGGTATGAACTTGTTTGATGAATGGATATGATGAATCAATATTTGTTGTTCGATAAAAAAATTCGGCCCCAATGTGTTTTCTGATTTTGCCGTTTCATTTTGCGGGATACGTTCTTCCATGCTATGTCGTAGTTCTGTTCAACTTGAAAACACGTTACCCA
Organism: Avena sativa; assembly: GCA_916181665.1. Taxonomy (NCBI): domain Eukaryota; kingdom Viridiplantae; phylum Streptophyta; class Magnoliopsida; order Poales; family Poaceae; genus Avena; species Avena sativa. Next base: position 20,810,739 of record OV702284.1, read on the forward strand.
GCTTCCCCGATACGGTTTTTCCGGGTTGTGCTTTTGCGGCATCCTCTCACAACCTCGGCATTGCCAGCCCGTCGTGAGGTACCTGAAGGGCTCGCTCGGTCGCACTGTTGGTAGGTTCTCATGAAGTACCACGAAGTTACGGACCATCCCATTCCATTGGCCATTGCATATTTGCATCTGCGTCTACTGAAGTTTTTACGAGTCATCAGCTCAGCTCAGGGGCGCGCCATGCTGCATGTGACCAGCCACTCGTTTTCCACCGACCATCTGGCGGCTCGTGTCTTTCCACCCACGATCCCCTACTGTGTTGTACGGTACACATTCGGCGTGATTGCTCCTCGTGAAATTTCCGTGCCCATGCTGCTGCCGGACACGTGCCAGGCGGGCGCCCGGGTATTATACTGTTAACAGCGAGCGCAACATACTTCCCTCGATTATGTTTTTACAGTATAGTATTGGTTAATTGCTAATTATAAGATATTTCGGCAGACAAAATTAGTTTGCTGAAAACGCCTTATATTAGTGGACGGATCACGTACAGCGAAGATTTGACACTAAAAACCTCGCCAAAGAGACGATCACGAAGCTGTACCTAAACTGTAATAGTAATACGTGCGTATGCAGCTTGTGCAGAACCGTCACCATCTAGCAACCTGACCTAACCTCCCTCGCAAAAAGCAAGAGAAAAACATGAATATCTACTCGCTCTGTAGTCTCTATTCGTTCGTTTGTTCGTTCGCCCGATAAGCAGCATGTCCGTATCAGGACGTGGACCGACCGGACGCTGCACGCGTGCACATCTCCGGCTAGCACCGCCACTTCCACAGTTCCACTTGGAGGCCGAGAAGAACCGGTCAGAAGAAACGCCGACGGCGAATTTCCGGAAGTCGTTCCACGCGCTGGAGACCGGCGTTTCGTTCGATCAGCCCTGTCCTAGCATGGCAACACAGGCGAGTTTGAAAAGGGAAACAAAACATGAACAGCGAGTGTGACCCTCCTTAGCTCAATTTTTTTTGGTCCAAACGTTGGACTGGTTTGAGTCTTTGAGATTCTCCGTTGCTTGGGTCCGGAGTTCAGGACCGGTGGCGCCAGCTAGCTGAACTACTACTAGTACTCCCAGGCGGAGTATCTCCCTGCAACGGAACAAGGGCAGATACTTTGTTCGCAAGGATGCTCAGGTCAAGATAGGGTAGATTTCAGCATTACAAGTGGAGCTAGTATCTCAGATGAATCATTATTATTCTCTTTAAATTCAACATGTTTAAAGTCATTCAAAGTTTAAATGTAATTAAAATGTCTGAATTACCGGGAAATTCTAGCATGCTTTGCAACGAGATACCCGTGTATCCCGATACAGCCGTCGGGAACTTCATGCTCTTTTCCATTTTGCTTGTGCGCTGGTGCTGCTGGCATATGGGCCCCAGTGCTCAGCGAAGGAGTGCAAAGAAGGCAGCATCCACCAAAGGCGACCACTGTTTGGCCGCTGGCTCGCATTGCGCTTGCGTGCGTGGGAATGTGCGCAGTAGCTACCACAGTCAGCAAGCAGCAGGAGGAGGAGGAGGAGGAGGAGGACGAGAAAGAGAGTGAGCGTCACAAGCAAGCTCCCACAGTATTCTTAAACAAAAATAAATAAAAGCCAGATAAATTATTTCTCCCAGGCTCAGGCGCTTTCCACCCGCGTCCTCCTCGTCACACGGAACCCGAAGCCGCTCACTGACACGCTGACCCGCCCACCCACAGCTCAAACTCCCATTCCGCTCCTCCTCTTCCTACCTTGCGTCCTACGCCTCGCGCCTCCCCGGACCACCCCGCGGCGCTGCGGCCTCTGACTGCGGGACCCGCCGAGGCTACTCCCGTCTTTTCCGCAGTGGCGACTCTGCTCTGCCTCTGCGCGGAAGGAAGAGGAGAAAGGTGTGTGCTCCCTCCCCTGCCCTTGGTCGGGCCGCGGCCACCTCACCCTCCTCTCCGCGCGTACCCGCTGCTACGTGGGCCTGGTGAGCAGTGGGGCTGGGTTGTCAGTGGGAGGAGACGTTAGTTAGGTGCTGCGATGTGGCGGTGCGGGAGGTGGGTCTCGTCGTAGGCGGGGTGTGGTGTGTGTCGTGTGCGTAGGGGGTGGGTCTCGCGATTATTATAGTCCGCGGTTTTTATTCCGGCATTTAAAAGCCCGGCCACCACGCCCGCCCTGCCCTCCCTTCCTCTTGCCTCGCCTCCACCTCCACGCCCCCCATATTTCCTCTCATTCCTTTCCCTTCCCTGCTCCCACCCACATCTCCACCTCCACCTTCCTCTCCCTCTCTCTCTCTAGAGCCTCCTCAGTCCACCGAGAGTCTCCGCCAGCTGCGGTTGGTTGCATCCCTTCTTCCCCGAGCGAGCTGATGTGAGACGCCATGGCAGCAGCTGCCGACGACGCGTCCTCCGCCGCCGACATCATCTGCTCGCTGCGCGGGGCCGACCTCGCCGGGTGGACGCCGCCGTGGGGAAAGCGCGCGAGGGAGACGGACACGGCGCCATCCGGGGAGCTGTCCTGGCCGGCCATGGCGCGCGGGAAGCGGTCGCGCCGCCGCTCCCCGTCGGCTTCCGCGTCGGTGGCGGGCAAAGGCAGGTTCTCCGCCCGGTCCAGCCCGCCCTCGCCGCTGGACTACAGCGCCGGCTCCGGATCCTTGCGCTCCGGCGCGTCCACCAGCGGCGGCGAGGACGGCGCCTTCTGCTCGCCCTGGCACCGCCGCGCGGTCACCGCGCCGGCGCCAACGACGGCGACGCCAACGACCAAGGTTCGTATGATTTATATCCATCCGCCCACGTCTCTCGCGTCTGGCCGCCGCCCACCTGCTTTGCTTTGGGTTCTTCTCCCTCCCCCACCACCAGTGTCTCTCTCGCCTATCTCCGTGCCTCTGCTTTTTTTTAGTTTCTTTTCGCCCTTTTCCGAATTTTTTTTCTTCCGCGTGACGAAACTGCCCTCCCTACTGGTCAGCAGCAGCTGCGAAGATCCATTCCCTTCCTGATATGAGCACCGCCTTTTCGTTCATCATTCATATTTTAATGATTTATAATCTCCCTTTTGCGTGGCGCGGCCACCATGTTCCCATCCCATTTTAATCCATTCTGCTTCGGAGATCCGCATTGTTTCGCTAGTACCATCTTGGTTCTTTCAACTCCAGCGTCGAAGCTGCAGAATTTGCCAGTGGAAGATGTGGAGAATCCATGGTTTAACTACAGTATCTTTTTTTTTTCCCATACTACTACTACTACTACCAGTGCGTGTGGATTTCTTTAATAGTGCTCCTAGTTGACTCTCCTAATCGGGAGGAAGGAGGGCAGTTCGGGGAACTCGAACAGCAGCCGGTGGGTGCGGCCGGAGGAGCCCCGCGGCTTCAATTCGGCATATCTCCATCCACGCGACCATGCCGCTCCATCTCTGGCACTTTCCCGACCTACCCCTCCGTTTGCAATTAAAGCGTCGCGTTTCGTGTTGTTCGCGTGGGGGTACTACGGTCATTTCCGCTGCTTCTTTATCCCCCGGTGCAATTGCTCGTGTGGTGGGAGCCTGCAGGGTGTGTGTGGTGTGGGTCCCCACCACGCCCTCTCTCTGGTGTTGAGTGTACGCAGAGTCAAAAGCGCTCAAGTTAAAACTCGGGATCCAAGTGGGTAGGAATAGGATCGTGGCCGGCGGTGTCCTCTGCAACTGCAATGCCCTCCCATGGCAGGGCTTGCAGCGCTGTGCCGGAGCCGAGGACGCCGCCGCCGCAGCCCGCCGCCGCGCGTGTGGTCCCCGGCTGTCGACGACGGGGCGCCCGGTCGGGGATAGAATTTCCTTTGCCTTTTGCGGGAGTGGGGGCCCGCCGTGGCAGTGCCCCATGAGGACGGGGGGCTTCTGTTATGGCGTTGCGTCAGGGTGGTGGTTAGGCCGGCGGATGCGCTCCTTGCCTAACCAAAAATGGGCCATGTTGATAGATGCGTACCACATCGATCGATACGGACGAAAATGATACTAACTGTAAATACTGAAATTCTTGCGGCCATGGATCGTCACTCGCGTGCTTCCCTCGTCATGCTGCTGCCGCGTGATTGGTGAACTGGGAGTTTCTTTCCTAGCTGGGAGTCAGGGACGGAGATAGCCATGGAATGGAAGCAATATCTTGAGCAGGAAAAAAAAATATCTTGGCAATTTTTTTAAAAAAAATCTCTCCCTCTCTCCGTGATGTTGGATGATTCTGTGTCCGTGATGCGTTGGGGGCTGAGCAGAGCCAATTGCAAGTGGAGCGTGTGTTTTGTTGGAAATATATGCGTTGCTCATTGATTGGCCACAGTTGCTTACAAACTACAATTGCGTGCCTTGGCTGCAGGTGGGCTCCATCGGACGGCCACAGTTGACCTTCCAGGCCCCGCCTCCACGGCCCGCCGGTCAGAGGCAACGGAAGAAAATGGTGAGCTCCTTCAAAACTCGATTTTTTACATACACAAGCAGAGTGGTGGTGTACTGTACCGCGGTGGAAAAGTAGCATGACGATCTTCGTACGCGCTCTGTTACCACTCAGCGGTCTAGCTCGGGGAAAAGAGAGTCTTTTGACCCATGGTGGCGAGCGCCAGTCACAAGGGAAAAAGGATGTCGTGGTGCCGTAGTGGTGGTTGAACTACAACTGTACTGCTAGTTTAGAATAAAGCATCAAGCTGCTGCATCTCAGCCTGCCGCTCGAAATGGCGTGGTGTGAGTGAGGCTGAATAGGAAAGGCGAGGAATCTTAGGACCAAAGCCACAAAAGCTGTGTGCTAGCCAAAAAGATCTGCTTCATCACCAAGATAGCGCGGTTGCCCCAAAAGCTGGAAAATTCTATAGATTTTGCGTCTGTTTCATGTCATCCGTTTAGCTCTATTTGTTTTGCTGATGATTGGTTTCTCTGCCGTGGTATATGCAGAGGCTACCGGAGGTCCAGCAGCTGGTGCGGTCTCTCGCCGTGGAGAACGAGAGCCTCCACGAGGTGAGATAAACTCGATCTTGATTCTTTAATTTCTTTTGCCTTCCGGTGAGTATCCTACAGCTAGTCAATTCGTACTAACTGGCGTTGGAATTTGCTTTGGACTTGAGCAGGAGATGCGGGCGCTGCAGAGAGCTTGCTCCGCTCTGTCAAAAGAAAATGACAAGCTTGAGGTAAACATTCATCTGCCTGTCGTTTTCTTTTCTGTCCCCAATTTGGTATGTGGGCCACGGAACGGTATCTATCCGGGGCGGAATGGCTTATGGCAAAGCTAGCCTGTTTGTTCTAGCTTAAAGCATAAGTCAGGGAGTTTTAAATTGCCAGCAAGGGGATTTTCTAAGCCTTCAAAGTTAGTGGTCCAGATAGTCCTATTTTTATCTGCTTGTGAGCACTTTAGTTTGTATGCGCGCCTAAGAAGATGCTCTAGGGTGTACAGGGTGTTGGACCGGTCGCTAAATACCCCAGATCTTTGTTTCCTGTGCTTTTCTAACAAGTGAAAAAAGAACACTTGGGGAGACCAGGGTAAAGATTCTGATTAAAATGCCACAACTAGAATTTCGTTGTTCCTTTCAACTATCAATGGCCAGCTACATAGCATTATAGTTCTCATGACCAGTGATATGTGTCCAGTCGTGTAATGCGATAAGGAGCATCTTCATTCACTTCAAGGGTTCCCTTTTAGGCCAAACAATTCCATGTTCTTATTCACCCTTTGCTTTGTTTTCCTGCATTCATGCCTGATACTGGTCCAGGCTAGTAGAAGTGTGTGCCTTATTTGATCCATATGCATCCTAATTGATGCTTGAGGGCATAAAGGTGCAGAAAATGCCGTTACTCCCCAGTTATGAATATGATCAAATTGTCGATGATGAACTCTAGAACAGTCAACTTAACTGTAAACTATCTCAAATTCAGCTGATTTGGCGTTTTTTACCACAAGGAGCTCACTGTTTTTCTGATTCGTTTGAAATGCGTTGCATATGCATATGCATTCAAACAAAAATACTCATAAGACAGCCTGCAAAAATGCAATTCTGCTATTTAAATACTAGAATTTTCTCGAGGTCTATTTTGAGGTTTTGGCCTTATGTGGTATCTGTATTGTGATGTCGGAAGCCCTTGCCTATACTTTACTCCCTGTAACTTATGCAGAACATCCCCAACTATATCTCACACCCAAGAAGCCACATATTCTAAAAATGGCAACCATACAGCTTTCACTTTATTTAGAATTTTCTGAGCCGGGAGCTAACAGCCTGCTCACCTAACCCCATTCGGTTTAGTTCAACTGCAGTTGCAACCAACTCAACAAACTGAGCACCTTCAGTTTAAAGATATATTTTTTTTTTTGCGATCAGTTTAAAGGTATTTCTGCCTTCAGAATATGAGGTAGGTCTGGTGCCTCCTCCTTATAATAAGAGAATTTTGATATATACCACCAAAGCGTTCCCCACTTTGATGTGTACATCATCTTAACTTCTCTTAACAAACCAAACTTTCTGGATCTTTGTGGTGTGTTTCATGCTGAGTAAAGCCTAGACAGGGAGTCTTGTTCTTGACGATGCGGTGGGTGGGGTCTCCATCCCCATCCCTAGTACATGAGCCATTGTACGTTCACGTGGTTTAGGTATGTCGTACCAGGTTTATCATTTCTGATGTTACGCAAAATAATTGCCACCCTCTATGACGGAACTCATAAGCTGTGGTTTATCCTTCTAGTCCTGTAGATGAGTAATCATGCGACCACTGATGCTTTTTGTAGTAAAAAAGCATCCTGTTATTTCTGTATTCTCCCATTGCTTTTCATGAATTGTTATGTACTATATTTATATGCAATAGTTCCTGTGAAAGATGACTCGTAGACATGATTTTGTCCCTTTCTATCCTGATGATGATTATGTCAGTGTTGTGATGGGAACAATAGGCACATCTAACAAAGCTTTTCCTGGCATTTGTGCAGACAAGAATAGAGCAATCCACCTCACGGAATGAAGCCGCATTGAAGGAGCAGAAAGGGAAGCAACCTGTTGATCAGCCGCCCCCACACGACAGCTTCGAGCTACCAGATCTCAACCTCCCAGCACAGGACAATGCGGACGGCTCCTCATCCTCGGTTGTCCATTGTTGAGCGCTCCAGATTAGCGCGGCTCCGCTGCTAACCGAATAACAAAGTGTACATAGAGCTAGCAGGCTAGCTAGATGGCGGGCACGGCCGGGAGTGTCATTTCAAAAGAGAAAAAAGAATGACACGCATTTTTATAAGTTTTCAGTAGAGTTTACAGGTTCGGATGCCACTGTCCTATACCTTTAAGTGACAAGTCAGGGTGTAGCTAAAGGAAACGACTGATTTAGCTCGTCTGATTGTTTTTACCACCAGTTAGTAGTGCTTCTATATTTCATAGAGCTGAGAGTATGTATGGCTCGAACTGATTCACGCTGTAGAGGATTTAGACTTGGGTCTATTCATGTTGTTTTGTTATAAGTGGAATGTTACATGTGCAGATTTGGTTACAGAGTGGAGAACTTTTTATCGCTTGTTCGTCTCCTTTTCCAAATTTGGCAAATAACATGGTGATTGTCGTGCCAAATTAAACCGAAGCTGTAATATGTACGGCCTCTTAGCACCATAATTGGCATTTCTTTTTGAAAATTGACGTTTTATTTTTTAACAGTAACATTCGGCCTCTGCATAGCTAAGATACATAGCTGATCAACCATAGAACACAAGACAAAAGCAAAAGTATCAGGATTAAAAATAATTCTAAAAAACAAAGTCCTCATTCGGCCTCTGCATATCTAAGATATACATAGCTGATCAACCATAGAACACAAGACAAAAGCAAAAGTATCAGGATTAAAAATAATTCTAAAAAACATAGTCCTTCAAACGCACTACGACAGATCTATCCGTAGATCACGTTGTCATCTATATCGGAAGAAAATATCTCTCGTCGTGTTCTTCAAACACGTACAACCTTTCACAAACAAGTCGCAAAACTCTTTATATTGGAGAGTAATCTATAATTGAAGGATAGCCGTGGCTAACAAGTCGCGAAATTCTTTATATTGGAGAGTAATCCATAATCGAAGAATAGTCGTGGCTCGGTAGATAACCTGCAGAGGAGAAGACCGAATGTTATTAAAAATCTTGTCATTTCTACATAGACAAAGCGACCATATAATGAAAAGCGCTCCTACCATAAATAAAGTCCCATATTTATCCTCAATCCCGTTCAGGCAGTTGCCAAATACATTGACTATCGAATATGGAGGAGATAAACCAGAGGCTGCTTGGATGATTGACCATATAGCACAAGCAAATTTATATTAAAAGAATAAATAGCGTATTGTATCATTATGGTGATAAAAACGCATTGTATACTTCCATGTCAATTCCTCCTAACAAGATTATCTTTTATGAGAATAACCCCTTTACGGAGGTACCAAGCGAAGATCTTCATTTTAAGGGGTATTTTCATCTTCCAAATTTTACTATTATTATCGATTGGAATATTAGGTTGGACCAATGCTCTATACATTGAATTAACATAAAATTTACCACACTGTAGTAATTTCTATTTGAATTCGTCCATACCCTCGGACAATTGTATCCTGGATAATCTTAATAAAAGATTGTTTCAGGACACCAGTCCTATGAGACTTCTTCTTAAAGACACATTAGAGGGATTGAATTACATTACCATGGAAAGTGTATCCCTGTCTAACAATCAAATATAGAGCCGGATATTGTTCATGAAGAGACGTTTGGCCAAGCCATTTATCTTCTCAGAACCTTAATATTGAAAAAATGCTTTTTGGATGCCATTAGTCCAGCCATCCTTAATATTAAAAGCATCAAAATGGAAAAAAAATCTTTTTGGATGCCATTAGTCCAACCTAAAAATGTGAATCACCAGGTTTCCAAACCACTTGTGACACAACTTTGGAGCCAACATACTTTTTCCATAGAATAGTTTACCAGACCTCTTCTGTAAGTAGTTTGAATAGTCATTTACCCAGAAGCACGGTGTTTTTGAATTGCAAATCATGTATGCCGAGTCTACCGTTTTCTTTGGGTCGTCAAAATAAATTCCATCTTGTCAGTCGATATTTATTTTTCTCACTATCCCATTGTCAAAAGAATCTTAAGCAGAAATAATCCACTTTTGTCAAGACACCTTTTGGTAGCTGAAAAAAATGATATTATATACAATACCATATTGGTGAGTACTGAATTTATGAGTACAAGTCTTCCACGAAGGGATAGCAGTTTTCCTTTGCAACTATTAAGATGTTTTTGAAGTCTTTCCTCAACGAGTTTTGATGACCCACAAGTATAGGGGATGTATCGCAGTACTTTCGATAAATAGGAGTGTCGATCCTAACGAGAAGCAGAAGGTGTTGACTAGGGGTATGAAGCAGGAAATCTCTGTAAATACTTAGCAAACGGATTTTTAGGGGTTTTCTGACAAAGGAAAGAAACAAGGTGCAAGTAATAAAGACAACAAGCAAACACAGCAAGTGGCCCAATCCTTTCTTAGCTAAGTACAAGCCGGTGGAAATACTTATAAGGACCAAACGTTCTCGAGGACACATGGGAGTTCTGTCAAGTGCTTTCGCTTCAAATAGCTGAGTACTCTTCGTTGGTGTTGTAAGTGTTGTGTGGGTGAACCTGTGCTAATGTACCGACCTTACTTGGACTAATACATACTTGTGATTAAACTCCCTGCAAGTGTCCGCAACCACAGGAAAGTAATTAAGATATAAACCTAACCACAACCTTAAACTCTGAGATCCTACGCTCCCTTGTGCAAAGGTGTCCTAACGGGGGTTCAAGTTTCTGTCACTCCGGCAACCCCACAATTAGTAGCCAAATACACAATGCATTCCCCTAGTCCCATAAATGGTAAAGTATCATGTAGTCGACGTTCACATGACACCACTAGAAGAATAGCACCACAACTTAAATATTAAACCATTGAATAATAACTCAACACAAATCCACTACTAACAACATGAATTCTCCCATGTCCTCAAGAACTAAACGAACTACTCACGAGACATTATATGGATCAAGATCGAAGATGATATGGTAATGAATAACAATCTGAACATAAATAATAATTCAATGGTTCCACTCACAAGCATCAACTACAATAGTAATCAACACCGGGAAAGTTTTCCTAAGAACTATGCAAGTATTCAACACGATTGTTACAGTGGGATAGAGTGGTGATGATGGTGCTGGTGGAGATGATGGTGTGGATGATGATGATGATGATCCGGATGAAGTCTAGCTTGACGATGGTGTTGATGGCGACGATCTCCCCTCTCCGGGAAGGAATTTCCCTGGCAGAAATATGTCTGCCGAAGAGCTCTTTCTCTCTCGGTGTTTTTTGCCCCGCGGAGGTGGCGGAAATCTTTCTGTGGTCGCCTCCGGTATTAGGGTTCCGAGAGGAAGATATAGGCGAGAGGGCAGAGTCGTAGGCCGGCCAGGTGGGCCACACTTTCCCTAGGTGCGACCTAGGGGGGGGCGCCTAGGGGGTGTGCCCCCCTGTGGCCCAGCTACGCCTCCCCTTCCGGCTTCCTTTGTCTTCTGGGAAAATATAATTTTCCAATATTTTTCTGGTATTTTTCTGATCTTCGCGAAATTGCATCAAAACACCTCTTTTTCCATCAGAACCCTAACTCCGACAGTTCATCCTCCAAGAATCATCCAACATGCAAAAACAAAGGAAAAGACATAAGTAATACCTCATAATAAGACATATATCAATGAATATAGGCAAATTATGATATAGAATGATGATGCAAATTTGACGTATCAACTCCCCCAAGCTTAGACCTTCGCTTCTCCCCAAGCGAAAACTGAGCTCAGTAAACATGTCCACAGGTTTATGGAGCGAAGTGTCGATAAAATATTACGGACAAGAAGCACCACACTTACCATTACACAACTCATAGAAGAAAGCAACTCACCATTATATAACTTAGCTTGCAACAAGTACAGGAGTCACAATAGATATGCATAAAGATAAATCATAATTGGAATTGGCAAACTTTGTTCTTGGTCAGAGATCAGCTGGCAAACAGTTTCTCAAAAAGCTTTTTGTAAAAGTTTTATAACAGGAGCACTCTTTGCTCAAAAGGGTTTTTCAAAGAAGGCTTTCAAAGTAATACTCAATAGATAAGAGTCTTGTGCAAACAAGGAAGATAATGAACATGATTGAATAAATCACCATATGAATGCTTGAAACACAAAAACTCAAATTCTTGCTGGAGATAGAGAGGAAGTAGGTTTACTGACTCAACTTAGAAAATAGGAAAAATGTCCCTTCATAGAGGGAAGCAGGGATTACAAGTCATAAAGAGCTTCCAAAAGATTATGGTACTTACTAGCTTTGAGCCCTCATTTACCCTATCATAGGCATCTTGAGATGATTAAGGTTAAAGTGAACAAGGATGGAGTATATGTTGACGAAATATAAGTTGGCAATCTCATGTCCCTTGAGTACGAGGGCCGATCCTCATTCTACTCAACTTTGGTCACCGGTAAGTTCTTGTCATTGTAAGTACATGTGTGTCATAAAGAACTACCAACGGGGTACCCCTTGCACATGGTACATGAGCTATCCCATAACCAAGATGACAAGGCAAGCATACAATGAGCATCTCAGCGATCTTTTTATTTACTATGTGCATAGATTTTTATTGAGGATGCTTCACAGAATGCTCATTATGGCGATGCTGTGTTTCCACCATGATTAGGCATGGCTTAGGCTAGCAGCCCAGGCGTTTCTCTAACACACATACATCACTCCATGGACTTACAAGTTCCCTCTTTATTTCACACCGTCGACATCCTCAAACAAAAGAGCATGATATCAACTGGATAAGTATCCATAAGTGATGAAAGCGTTCCCCAACAGCACGGTTCTGCTAATCCCAACGTATAGATGCAAGCATATACAACTTAGATGACACAATGGTTCAAGTCTATTAGGGGCAAGAAAAATAAGGTGTGCCATCAAGTCCGTGAGAGCTTTACTAACTAGTTTTCACATAACAGAATACTTTTTAATTCAAAAGATAGATGAAGCTTGAGAATTTTCTTGGAATAGCAATAATGCTAATAGGTAGATATGGTGGACACAAATGGCACATGTTTTGGTTTAAAGGGATTGGAAACATGAGAAGTATGCCATCTCAAAACAGGTTTTTGGCTAGCAAGGCTGAGTAGCAAGCAAAAGAGTTGAAGGAAACAAGCAAACCTACAAGTGATAAAGCCAAACATGCAATCTTCCTTGAAGACACAAAATATCTTAAATAGAGAATACTAAGCTTATGAGCCAACAAGAAAGAAAATAAATGATATAAAATACATATAAGCCTTTTCTCTTTTCCTTTCAAACCTCAAAAAGTGTTGCTATTGACCAGAGCTTGGTTTGCCAAAACCAATTTAGATTTACTTGATGCTCCCAAAGTGATGCCAATACTGATCAACAAGATCAATCATATAATGGAGATTGCAAACTAAAATAAAAAGTGCAAAAAGTAAAAGATGAGACTTCTCATTAATATTCAATAAAGGCACTCACACCAAGGGATACATAGATAACCAACTAAAGGAGAGATACTTCCACATGCAAACTAACCTATAAGATAACTTCTCTACCAAAGATATTAATCCACTAAAAAGGTAAAAGATAAAATATAATGATGGTGATACCACGACACTTCCCCAAGCTTGGAACAAGACAAGGGGATGCCAAACCTGATGACGAATTACTCCTTCGGTGGTGGTGTTATCTTGATAAGCTCTTTAATAAGTTTTTTCAAATCCTCAATCTCGAAGGTTAGAGTACGAATCAACTATGAATTATGCTCAATGCGGTTCATGATCATGTCGGACCGAGAGTCCCAGTTATTCTTCCCCCACTCTTCCTTCTTAGAGTGTTCCTTCCGTGGATAATATGATTGGGGAACAAAGATAAGACGTGGAGGTTTCCCTCCTGTAGACATCCGTGCCGTCCTCTAAAGATTGGTAGGGTTTGCCACCACTCCAATGCTTGCGACGGTAGCGCGGGTATCCGGATGCTCGTCCTCCTCCATGTCTTCCTCATACCCAACCAAAATCTCCTCCTCCTTGGGGTTTTGAGGATCATCTTCCTCGGGATTCTTGCCTTTGTCGTTGGCGGAGACCATGGTGCTCTAAACTTGAGAAGATTTCCTGACAGAAACAGATCGAAACGAAAACACGACGAGAACATGACGCATGAACCTCGGGGGATCCGGGGGTTATATATTACGAAGTTTCAAAGCATAAGGAAGGTACTGGTAGGAAAACGAGGCGGAGACGGAGCTCGGGGTGCTCACACCCCCTCCAGGCGCGGCCAGCTGGGGCCCGTGCCTAGGGTGGGTGTGGCCACCCCGTCCTCCGTTTCCTCCTCTGTTCCGTCTCGTAACCTTCTATATGTATAAAAACATAAAAAATATAAAAAGATAGGGGTTTCACGAACCTTCTGTTTTCACCACTTTTACCTATTCAAAAGACGAACTATGTAGACTCCTTTTCTCCTTTTCCTGGAAATTCATTTACTACAAGGTCTCACACAAACCTCAATGGCAACATTAGTGTAAGCAAAAAACAATAAACCTTTAGGTGCACACTTCAACTGAAATCCATAAAAAAAGCTTCTGTAAGAGGTAAATGCAAATGATGGCAGAAATCTGTCAAAACAGACCAGCAGGTAAAGATTGATTTTTTCGAAAACCTTCTGTTGCTCAAATCAAAAAGTGCAAAACTAATGAAAGTTGGGTAACAACTTGGAGAACAAGCACAGACAAATACAACTCCATCCGAAGTACGGAGCTCCATCACGATTTTTTCCAATGCAGCACAAAAATCTGTCCTAAGACAGCCACTTTTCACAACTCCTCTACTTCTCAAAAGTAGTTGAACTTGACACAAAAACCAAAACAAAAGGATAAGGAGAAGTTATTATTGAGGTAATAACTTCCAAGACTCGACAAAACTATTGGGTTATCTTCCAAGAAGTACTTTTCTTTACTGCCTTTAAGTTAGGCCAGAAACTTTCAAAGATGCTCACATAGGAGATAAATATTTGAAGTGAAAGAGAGCATAAAGAATCAAATAACCAACACATTTGAGTCTAACCCACTTCCTATGCATGGGGGTATCATAATAAAACGAATTGTTGAAACAAAAATTCACTAGCATAGGAAGACAAAACATATGCAACTTCAAAGCTTTCAGCATAAAACGGGGAAACTTAACATTATTGAGGTGCATAGAACCATGTTTCCCTCTCTCATAGTAACTTTCAGTAGCACTTTGAATAAAGTTGATAATATAACTGTCACTGGCAACAACTTTATCATCAGAATGAGCATACTTACAGTCATCAAAAAGAGGTCCAAGATCATAAACTAAATCAATAGAAGCAAGTTGTTCCATCCTGAAATCTTTGTTAGGCAAGCTATTTTCACAAGGAGCTTTAGCAAATTTGGAAAAGTTAAACTCATAAGAATCTCCATCAAATTTAGTTAAAACTTTTTCCTTTTTACAATCTATAATAGCTCCACAAGTGTTTAAGAAAGGTCTACCAAAAATGACAGGACAAGTTTTGCTAGGTGCTAAATTGTAACACCCTCAGAATCGACCCTATGCAAGTTTCAGCGCTTCCCGCCAAAACCCGCATAGAAACGATTCAAAGGTGCCCACCAGGCACTTTCGTGCGGGTGGAAAACGAAGTAATAACATTACACAACAGTCCTCGATGGGACCCACAGAACAGATATATATAACAGCGACTCAATGAGTCAAGAATACAGATATAATATACAAAGATCCAAATCACCTTGAAAATGGTAGGGCGTCCGACTACGGACAAGATGCAAATGGGGCTAAGAGCCCTGAAGAATAACCAATGGCGTCCATAACCCTGCCCAGGCCAAGCCGGAAGGGTAACCCTGCTAACGGCGTCGATCTCAAAACCTGCTTAAACAAAAGGGGTGCCGCCAAAGGGCAAAGGAAAAAGAGGAGCGTCAGTACTGAGGCCAGTACACGGCGAGACTATAATTCGGCGGTCCTCGCCTACATAGGTATGGTGGACTGAAGCGGCAGCGGCAGCACGCACTAAACAACCTATAGAGACTCGATACATCTAGCGGCTATCAGAGAGGGGTAAGAAAGACCTATTCGGATCCAACCTGAATCTTACACCAAACAATCCCATCCTAGTATTTCCCCCTCGAGACCAAACGAGGAAGTCAACCGAGGAACTCACACAGTTGGCAGTTTTATTTAATCAGTTGTCGTTGCAGCAATTACTAGTCAGGTGTAGATAATCATCCTGATAAAATAAGCAGTGGGCCGTTTTAGTTAACCATTCCATTGTAGTTGCGACACTTACTAGTCAAATACAATTAGCATGAGATAACCCAAAACCCAGCAGTTGTTGGTACTTTTATTTAGCCATTCCGTTGTAATTGCAATACTTACTAGTCAGATACAATTGTCGCAAGCGACAAACCAACAAGCAATTGTGGGCAGTATTATTTAGCCATTCCATTATAGTGAAGTTGATTACTAGTCATTATAAAGTCAAATTTATAGCACTACTTTAGTTATAGTTGTCTATGATCGAGATACTGTGCTCCAAGTCGTCCATAACCACGGACACGGCTTTCAGAAAGTTTTAACCCGGCCGGGGTGCACAAATAGCAACACACACACGATCGACCTCGGAAAAACCAAATCAAAACCCAACGAGGCTTTCACGACAAAGCAATCACAGGATTCAGAAATATTTCAGGGGGCCACCCCTTGGAGTACACCCGCAACGAAGTAAGCTAGCTCCGAGACGGACCCGAGGTTTGGGTGGACGGCTGTGAACGACTGGGAACCCAAAACTGAGCTTGTAGACACCGCGAGAACGTGTCCCGATCCTAAACAGTACAGTGTGCTCCTCGCACAATCGTAAATAAAGCAGTAAAGCATGGCATAAGTAAAGGATCGTAAATAAAACCTCAAACTAGTTTGTGGCCCCAAGAAATAAGACTAAATCAAGCTCTGGCTAAGGGGGGCCCATAATTCCCCGTATGTGGATAGCGCGATAAATCAAGGAACAGGTATCAAGTACTCGGGGTCCTACGGGACACAAGTGGGCGGTCGGAAACCAAATATTATCTATCACCCACCGATGCCTCTGCTTACTTACTTCAATTTTAGTTGTTAAACAGGAATTAAAGTGAACGATAAGTAAAACCATGACCATCTCCAACAATTAACTTGCGGCAATACACCAACAACTGTGGCACTTGACGACACGCAACAGCACTTGAGCAAGCGGCTACGACGCGCAAGTCCAGCTATCTACCAAACAACAGGTAATAGGATGTGTCCAAGGCAATATACGGCTGCAAGGGTTTCACGGGTACGAAACTAGAGCAACGCAACACAGATAGCAAAAGATCAACAGGAGGGAAGTAAATACTATAAAAGTAAGATAGGTAGAAAGGGGGAGATGCTCGCCTGAAAACATTGTCGAAGGTTCATCCGAAGATCGGGTCGACACTCGCATCAACTCAACGGCCTTATCCGCGAAGAAGCAAAACACTAGAAGAAACACCGGATGCAATATTTAATACTACGGCAAAAGATCGGGCATGATGCATGTATGATGTATGGCATGGCAAAGATGCGGTGCAATTAGGTCAATATTAAGCGGAACCGGGGGCCCGACAATTAATTAGATGGTTCAGGTTATTTATCTACCCCGCAAATTAAATGTTGTCTTAACATGACAAAATATAGTAACGGTTCGATGCACAAATTTAAATGAGGCCACTATGAGGCTAGATTTGCCCGCATATGAGCCTCATATTTAATTATAAGGTGAATCGGCATAAGGCCCCCAAACCACAAAATATGCATGCGACATGACAATTTAATATGCAACAATTATACAGATGGCATTTATAAAAAAAATAGGGTTCTCGGATAAGGGTCACACATTAGGGTTCGGCGGTCTTGGGGTTCCGGGGTTCGGTCTCAGGGTCCAGGGTTCGACGGATTCGTTCTCGGCGGAACATTCTCGAACGACGGGGCAGATCTTGTTGCATCCTCGTGTCGGGTCGGTCTTGTCGTTCGGAAGTAGAACTTGTCGTCCTTGTGGCGATCTTGGCGTCCTTCCGGTTCGGGTTTTGGCGTCCGAGGGTAGTACTTGGCGTTCCGGATCGGGTCGATCCTGTCGATGAGAAGAGCTTGGCATCTAGGTTCTCGGCGAACTTGGCGTATACGCATCGGTGATCTTGGCGTTCCAGATCGGTCTCGGGTCCATGAAGCAGATCTTGGCGATCCAAAGGGTGCGGGGTCCGGAAGAACTTGGTTCGGCATCGGAGTCGGGGTACTCGTTCATCCTTGATTCACCAAGGTTTTTGTCCCACGGACAGACGGTAGACGAGATTGCGCGACAACATCTTCACATGAGTGCCAACACGAGGCAAACTCACCAGACCATCGACCCCAACACTGTCATGAAAACACATCGGCGTACACAGACCACTTAACACCACCAGATTCCAAAGGTGCACACTAGCAGGAGCATGTGCGCTGGCGATTAACGGCGGCCACGGTTGCTGCAGACGAGGCGACAGCCAGCGGGCCAGACGCGGGCCGACGGAGAGGAGGCCCCCAGGCGGCGGTAGAGCACGGGGAGGAGGCGGCTAGGGTCGGGTCGGGCTCGGCCGGGGCGGGCGCGGCTCGGGGACGGCCGGGGCGAGCAGCGGAGGCGGAGATGGTGGCCTGCGCGGGGTGGGCTCGGAGGCGGGGCCGAGGCCGGAGAGGTTGGCGGGCGGCGGTGGCGTGAGGGCCGGGTCGGTGCGTGGGCAGGCGGGGGTGTGCGGCCGGACGCGGCGGGGATGGGAGCGGCTCGGACCCTGCAGAGGGCGGCGCGGCGACGGAGGGTGGAGGCCGGGCGGGCGGCGAGGATGCGGGGAGCGGGCGCGCGGTGGTGGCGGGACGCGCGCGGCGGCGCCGGGGAAGGAGCTCGCGGCTCGGGGGCGGAGCTTGGCGCGGAGGAGGAGCGGTGGCCGGAGGGTGGACTCGGGGTGGGGAGGAGGCGTCGGTGAGGGGAGGGCCGGCGGCAGAACGAGCTTGAGGGGGAGGGCGAGAGGAACGGAGGAGAGAGAGGAGCGGGGGGGAGGAAGAGGACGACGCGGGGCGGGGGGGGGGGGGGGGGGGCTCGGTTGGTGGTCGGTGGGACCTGCGGGGTGGGTCAGGGAGAGGTGGGGGCCACGGGGAAGAAGGTGGGAACTGGGGCAGGCGGCCAGGGGAGGTGGGGATTGGGGCGGGTGTGGCCTGCGTGCGTGCGTGTGTGGGATGGGTTGGTTGGGGCTGGGTGAGTGGGAGGTGAGGTGGCGGTGTTTGAGTGGAGGGGGGGATTTCCACGGCTGATGTGGCGAGAGCCGATTGGAGGGAGTGATGTGGCTGGGGAGGGTAGGATTAGAGTTGGGTAAGAAAAGATTTGGGGTGGGTCTAAGCTGGACCGATTTTATTCCGGGGGTGGTCGTTCGGGTCGAATCGCCCGTTCGACTGCCCCACTAAAAATAATTTAATATTTTATTTGTTTAAAACACGGCTTCTGCAAACCGATAGCAGACAAACAAAATAATCCGGAGACCCGGGGTTTTGCGTTTGAATAAAGATGGGGCGTCTAGAAAACAAAACAGGTTTTTCCGCGAATAGTTTTATGCAAGCAAATGCAAGATGATGACGATGCTCAAATGCAATGTGGCATGATGACATGAGCATGCGGTCATGATGATGCAATGCACAAAAACAACGCGATTTTCTAGTAGTGTTTTGCGGGATGCCACATAAATTAAGCACTAGAAAATCAGCAGGATACTTAATCTTACCGCAGAGAACCTCCACATCTCTTACAATACCAATAGGGCAAATGGTTTCCTATTAGCAAGGTGAATAACCACATCAATTTCTTCAAGCTCACAAGGACCAATTTCATTCATAATTTCCCTGTAAATCTCATAAGGAATAACACTAGAACTAGAACCAATATCACATAAACCATAGTAGCAATGATTACCAATTTTAACAGAAAGCACAGAAACACTGGCTTTTCTAGCTTTACTAGGATGAGAGATAATATTAGAAGCATCTTCACAGAAGACAATGTGCTCATCCTCTATATTTCTAGTGACAGGGTCTTTCACAATAGCTACCACAGGTTCATTATTCAATTGCTCATCAGGATCCACAGTTTTCTTAGTACCTTTACTATTTGCACTAATCATCATAGAATACTCCTTTACCTAGCTGGGAAAGGCATTTTTCTCAACATAAGGTTCAGGCACAATATGATCAATAGTACAAACTTCAGTGCTTCTAACAGGAACATGACTAACAACATCTTTATAAGGTGCATGGTACTTATTCCACTTATTCTTGGGAATTTCTATGTAGGAGGCAAAGGCCTTAAAACAATTGGCAATACTTTGGGAATCAAGACCAAACTCATTACTAATATCACGGAAGTCATCAGTTCCAATAAAGGATTTAATGCATTCATAATCATAGTTTATACCTGACTTCCTTCCTTTGTCATTCTCCCAAGCTTCAGTGTTCTCTTGAATACGGTCTAGGAGATCCCATTTAGCTTCTTCCTTCATAAGTGTGAATGATCCAGCACAAGAAGCATCTAGTAAATCTTTATCATGAAGAGAAAGACTAACATAAAAGTTATTGATAATAATATTATTAGGGAGTTCATGAATAGGACATTTAAGCATTAGTAACTTCAATCTCCCCCAAGCTTGAGTTGTACTCTCTCCATCACGAGGCCAAAAGTTATATATCAGATTTCTATCCTTATGAATCTCACTGGGAGGATAAAATTTAGAATAAAAGAGAGATGCCATCTCCTCCCATTCCATGGATTTCCCATTCTTCAGCAGCTTATACCATTCTTCAGCTCTCCCTTTCAAGGATATGGAGAGTAACTTCTTTTTCACATGTTCAGTTGTGATACCTGCACACTTAAACAACCCGCATAATTCAAGGATAAAAAGAAAATGATCACTAGGATGGACAGTTCCATCCCCTAAATAATAATTATCCATAACACGATCAACAATACTTGTAGGTATCTTAAAAGGATCTATCTTAACAGGTGGTGGTTCATCTACTACCCTAACAGTGGTAGTAGTTTACCCAAACAGAAAACCAAGTGGGTTATCCATATTGGAAACAAAGCAACAAACAGAAACAAAAAGCAATACTCACAGTAGAGGTTTCCTTTACCAGTTCCACTCTTCAATAACGCTTCACTCCCCGGCAACGGCGCCAGAAAATAGTCTTGATGACCCACAAGTATAGGGGGTGTATCGCAGTACTTTCGATAAATAGGATTGTCGATCCCAATGAGGGGCAGAAGGTGTTGACTAGTGGTATGGAGCAGGAAATCTCTGTAAATACTTAGCAAACGGATTTTTGGGGGTTTTCTCATAAAGCAAAGAAACAAGGTGCAAGTAATAAAGACAACAAGCAAAATCAGAAAATGGCCCAATCCTTTCTTAGCTAAGGACAAGCCGGTGGAAATACTTATAAGGACCAAACGTTCTCGAGGACACATGGGAATTCTGTCAAGTGCTTTCGCTTCAAATAGCTGAGTACTCTTCTTTGGTGTTGTAAGTGTTGTGTGGGTGAACCTGTGCTAACATACTGCGGTGACCCAGCATACCACTGCATGTGTAGTACACTATAGTCGTTGACATGACATCCACAGAACACCGTTCCATAAATATCACACCCCTCAGAGTGGTACAACAGAAACATTGCGGGCCCATATTACAAACATACACACATTATTATTATTACAATACCAGAAGTTCAAGACTTCCAAAAGATTCAACTTACAAACCAAAATATAAGTGTTCCAGCGGAAGTTTCAAAGTGAAAACTTAAACTCCAAATTGAGCTCAACAACTTATTGTTATATATTGTTTATGTTGCTCGACTCAATTGGCTCCTAGAACTAAGGTAATTATTCTGATTCTTGGTACTCTCCTCCGTAGACGATATCATAGTCCACCCCTTCTACGGCTCCGTACATATTGGGTTCTTCATAGAAGACCTCTTCTTGGCTCTCAGCTGCATACATTGGAGTATCTTCGGGATCCTCAGAGTCTAAGCAAGGGATCAAAGGAAAGGGTGAGTAACAACGTTACCCAGCAGGTTCATTATATGCAAGGTGGTAAGTTTGATGCTCTATCTACCACCTTGGATGATAAGTCCTTGGCACTATGCAATTTTTGTAAATCTTTCTTCAAAGATTGATTTTATTATGAAAAATCTATGACCATCAGCGTTCACAGGTTGACCAGAACTTTCATGGAGTTCCTTTCCTTCCGCGTTCGTAGCTCCTTCCCGGAACAGGGAGTAACAAGTTATAGTTCTTACACTCTGCAGAGGTGCGTTACTTTACCCATGAGAGACCAACTCCTTGTTGCACAACCGGGAGTACTTTCCCATCCACAATTCCATGATGTGGGGCCCAGTAGTTGGTCCAAGCCAATGACTGCCCTCTCCGCGATCCCATATGTCTACATGATCCTTCGGGGCTGGCTCACCTCCATTAAGCCCCCTTTCGGGCAGGCTAAAACCCTGATGAGTTCCTGAAGACTCTATGACCTGGTGATGCCCTGGCAAGTGCCATATTAAATGGACTATACCACTAAAAACCATTCATAGATAATCTAGACACCAAAAGTGTGGGGCATAAGGGTGCCCACCCATATGTTGGATCCGCACAAGGAATCACAACGTCACGTTAAAGTCGTCTTGCCTCCATATGAGAGGAAAAGGATACATCTGACTTCTCCGTCCCATTCCAAATCTCATGGTTAACGCGTTATATACGGCGCTAGAATCACTGATGTCATGTGTTGTTAAATTCCTAGTTAATCATCATTGTTGCAAATAGAAACCTAGGTTCGATTGCCTATTATATCATCACTTATGATGATATCTATAATTTATTTATTTGATAAAATAATATTTTCTTTTCCCGGAAACATAGATGATAACACACAATTTATAAATACTTTGATAAAGACTCTTCAAAGGACATGAGCAAGTGATGAACTTGCCTTGTGATTGCAAGGTAGTGAAGTCGGATACTTGCACTGGACCTTGAGCTTCTATGTCTACAAAACATCATTATTGCCCGATAAGGACAATATTTAAAGAGGCAAAATGATTATGCAAAGTAATGTAATGCATTATTTATCTTTGTGTGTTTTACCCATTATCTTAGTTACAAGAAATCCCTTTAAGTACTAAAGGATTTGTAAATATTAGTATTTAATATTTATTGAATATTATATTTTTATTATATTTATTTTATTTTATTTTATTTATTTAATAATTCTTTAAGGATTTATTATTTAAATAAAAGAATTTCTTTTTATGATACTAAACATTTATTTAGTATTTTCTAAAATACTAAAATATTAATAGATAATAAAAGTGATTTTTAT
This sequence comes from Avena sativa, assembly GCA_916181665.1. Classification (NCBI taxonomy): domain Eukaryota; kingdom Viridiplantae; phylum Streptophyta; class Magnoliopsida; order Poales; family Poaceae; genus Avena; species Avena sativa. The sequence goes on from OV702284.1 coordinate 20,833,294, forward strand.
TTATTTTTATCTTCTTTCTTTAATTTTATAAAATTCCACAAGGAATACATATATTATAAATTTTTTGATCAAAAATTATATGCATAAAAATTATATTATAATATTTTTATCTTCTTTCTAGTTCATCTTGTTACCTCGAGTCCCTCGGTGTGTATCTAGTGGCCAATCTTAGTTCTGTGCTTGTATTACTACTAGGGTTCATCTTTGGTGCTTGTAAGATGATACTATTGTCTGGTCATGATGCTTAGTGAGAATTTGGGTGCTCTGCACTTCAGTGCTTGTGGTCATCCTTTGATTAAGTGGTGCTGTTGTTGGTCTGAGGCTAATACTGGATCAAATGCTAGGATTCCATAATATTGCCTCTGGTTGATACTATGATGGCTTAGTGTGTTCATCTGTTGTCAGTATCTTGATACTGACAGTAACCCTGTCAGTGATGATTCACTGTCTTAGTGTTGGTTGGCTTGCCTGTTTATGCTTAGTCTAAAGTTTATTCAATAGAATCAAATGATTCTTTGAAAATGAATAGATAAATATGATATGATCTCTGAGTCTGGTCTCAGGGAAATGATTTGATAGTTGATTTGTGAAGATTGGACTATTTGGTTCTCTTAGTGATAAGATCAGTGCTTATGAAACCTTCTTAGAATGGTACAGAATTAGATCTTGTTGCTGACTTTACTTATGGTCATTTCTGGAATTTGATAGATGCTTATAAATAAGTTGGGAAGCTTATTGTTTGATCAGGCCTATGATGCTGGTCTGAGGCTCTAGGATCTAGGTCCTAGCTGGTTAAGTGAATGGTTTGTTTGTAACTTATAAGATCAGAGGTGCTACTCCCTCTGGAAGATGTGCCCTGATCTGGTAAGAACAAATGATGGATTATTTAAGTTGCACGTGTTAACACCAAACTCTGTGAGGCTGGTCTGAGAAATTGGTGTTTTTGGCTAGGTTTGATTTCTGATCTTTACACTCAAAATATCTAGGATATATTCACCTCACCAGGGTGATTATTGAGAGATTGTTTCACAACACATGCTTCTGTCTAGATAAGATAAATAGATCATGTGATGGTTTTATGACACTCACCACAAAACTGATGACTATTGTGTTTGGTGGTGATGTTGATGTTGCTGATTGGATCCTGTCCTTCACCTCTGATGCTGTTCTTGTTTCCCTGAGTTTCTGTGCTTGGCCTTGATCTAGCATGATCCTCCTAGATCCTGTGGCTTGGCCTTACTGTCCACCTGATTCTTCCCCCTCCTTATGTCACCATCTGGTGATGTTTGGTTGATCTTTGGTGGTGCTTTGGTTTGGCTGGTTTGATTGGCTTGGCTATGGCTAAGCTGCTGGCTCTGATGTGGTATGTGCAAAGAAATGGTGCACTTGTGCTTGCCCACGGCTGTGTTGAGCTCTTTTGCTTGTGTAGGCAGCTGTGGCTGTGTTGACAACACATCCATGCATTTAGTTGTGTGAGCTGCTTGTGTGCATGCTGCACTCTTATGGATATGCTCAGGGAAATGTTTTACCTTTTTATCTGATTACCATTTATCTGCCTGGTGAAACTTGCCCCTCTTACTGATTGAAATCATTTGACTTGTGGCTGTTTATTATGAAGATTTAATTCTTTCATATTGGTGAAACTTGCCCCTAAAAATTTACTCAATGATGTAAAATGGAACAGTGCATCTCACTGTTATCTACTGAGAGTAAAATAATAATAACTTAACCTTTATTTTTCTTTTAGTTTGTTCTTTGTTTTGCAGGTACAAGATTTGAAGATTCAAGAGTAGTGTAGATTTCCTTTAGACAGATGTAAACCTTGTAATGTTTATTTTATTCTTTTGTAAGGAATATTGTAATAATTCTCAATATGTAAATATTCCTTCCTTTGTAATTTCACTATTGTAAGAATTCTTTATTGTCTTAATATATAACTGTTTTGTAACTTATTGATGAAATGAATACATGGAATAAATAATCATTTGTTTGATTACAAGTCTTATTTAGAGTTTCTGTTTATTATTCATTGTTACTTGATTTAAATGTTATTATTAAATCTTAATTCCAAGTTTTTAAAAATATGAACTCACATTTCAAATTTGAATTTAAAATTCTCCCCAAAACACATTGTTTCATAAAGGTCATGTCAAAATTTATAAAGATCACCCTCCAAAGCTATTCCTATACCTGGAGAGTGAAAGAAACTTTGATCCCTTTAAGTTTTTTTTATTTGGTGAAAAATTTACCCACAATTTTGCTGATGAATGCATGTATATGCACAAATTACTAAATCTACCCTTCGTTAGTTCCTAAATGCTGGGATGTTACACATATCGACCTTACTTGGACTAATTCATACTTGTGATTTAACCCCCTGCAAACATCCGTAACTATAGGAAAGTAATTAAGATATAAAACTAACCACAGCCTTAAACTCTGAGATCCTACACTCCCTTGTGCAAAGGTGTCTTAACGGGGGTTCAGGTTTCTGTCACTCCGGCAACCCCACAATTAGTAGCCAAATACACAATGCATACCCCTAGTCCCATAAATGGTGAAGTATCATGTAGTCGACGTTCACATGATACCACTAGAAGAATAGCTCCACAACTTAAATACTAAACCATTGAATAATAACTCAACACAAATCCACTACTAACAACATGACTTCTCTGATATCCTCAAGAACTAAACGAACTACTCACGAGACATCATATGCATCAAGATCAAAGATGATATGGTAATGAATAACAATCTGAACATAAACAATAATCCGATGGTTCCACTCACAAGCATCAACTACAATAGTAATCAACACCGGGAAAGTTTCCCCTAAGAACTATGCAAGTATTCAACACGATTGTTACAGCGGGATGGAGTGGTGACGATGGTGCTGGTGGAGATGATGGTGTGGATGATGATGATCCCGATGAAGTCTAGCTTGACGATGGTGTTGATGGCGACGATGCCCCCTCTCCGGGAAGGTATTTCCTCGACAGAAATATGTCTGCCGGAGAGCTCTTTCTCTCTCGGTGTTTTCCGCCCCGCAGAGGCGGCGAAAATCTTTCTGTGGTCTCCTCCGGTATTAGGGTTCCGAGAGAAAGATATAGGCGAGAGGGTGGAGTCGGAGGCCGTCCAGGTGGGACACACCCGCCCTAGGCGCGCCCTATGGGGGACCCGTGCCTAGGGGGGTGTGGGCCCCCTGTGGCCCAGCTACGCCTCCCCTTCTGGCTTCCTTTGTCTTCTAGGAAAATATATTTTTCTGATCTTCGCGAAATTGCATCAAAACACCTCTTTTTCCATCAGAACCCTGACTCCGGCAGTTCATCCTCCAAGAATCATCCAATATGCAAAAACAGAGGAAGAGACATAAGTAATACCTCATAATAAGACATATATCAATGACTAGAGGCAAATTATGATATAGAATGGTGATGCAAATTGGACAGATCAAGTTTCCATTCAGCAATCATAAGACGCCGATAGTGGATCGGTATTCCCAGATAGTTGATTAGAAATTGTCCCTTTCCATAGCCGAATAGTTGAGCATATAGGTGGGCTTCATTTTTAGCCTCGCCAAAACAGTACAAGTCACTTTTATAGAAATTAATTTTTAATCCAAAGAGTTGCTCAAATGATGATAATATTAATTTCAGATTCTTAGATTTTTCTAAATCGTGTTTCATAAATAAGATTGTATCGTCAGCGTATTAAAAAATAGAGAGTCCACCATCAACCAGATGTGGAACTAATCCTTCAATTTGGTTATCAGCCTTTACTCTCTTAATAAGGATAGCCAATATATTAGTCACTATGTTAAATAGTATAGACGATAGTGGATCCTCTTGTCGCAGCTCTTTTCCGGTCTATAAATATTTGCCAGTGTCATCGTTGACATTTATGGCAACACTTCCTCTAGACACAAAAGACTGTATGAGAGTACACCACTCCTCCGAAAAACTATTCATACGGAGTATTTGCTGAAGAAAAGATTAGTTAACTTTATCATAGACCTTCTCAAAGTCAATTTTGAACAACACACCATTTAATTTCTTTGAGTGTAGTTTATTAATGCAAGATTACTACATCATTTAGGATGTTTCTCCCTTGCACGAAAACAGTTTAAGAAGGGCATATAACATGATCAGCTACTGAGTTCGGTCTAATCGTAGCAATTTTTATAAAAAAATTAAAACTAACGTTAAGAAGATAGATTGGACGATACTATTGTATACATTATACTATTGTATACATTATACTATTGTATACGCTTTTAATTGTTTATCTTAGATAGTAAAATTATGTGCTAAAATTAAACAAAAGAGGTCTAGATTACCTACTTGCAAAAACTCAAACAAGTATATCAAGTCCACTTTGATAAACCATAATTGGCATGAAAGAACACATGCATGTAGACGATAGGTTGCTCAAATGCATGACGTCTTGACAGACCACTTCTGTTTGACAGTTCAGAGCTTTTTTTGAAAGAAAAGTTCAGGGCTTGACCTCCTTCAGTCTTTCTTACACAGATCTCGGAAGGATTCGTGTCCTGCCGGCGCGTGATCATCCGACAGCTGGGAACCCGGCAAGCAGATGGAGACCAGATGAATGCACACGTACTAGATGTAGGTGACGTTAATGGCTGTCGGCGCCCATGATAGAACACGTTTCTTGAGATGGCGCGGCCCCTGATGCTGATGCTCATCCTCTCACTTCACGCTACGTTAGATGGCACCAGCCACGGCCACAGCCTGACCAGGTGACAAGTGTACCCCTCGAACGAGCACATCAGCTATCAGTGTCAGCCACTACAGCTTAGTGAAAGAAAAAAACACAATTCTCACCCTTGGAGAAGGAATGTTCAGCACAAAACGATCCTCTCCGCGAAACAAATGCGTACATCCCCTTTGCTCAATGCTCCACGTCAAAGTGTTGAGATTGTAGCTCATTGTCCCCGTTGTAAAAAGCTTAGCCATTTTTATTTTTTTGTAAGATGATACTAGATCACAGGTCAATAGCATCGTTCCACGACAGCAACATTTTTTTGAACAACGGAGTGCCCGAGAAGGGGCCGGAACCTTCATTTAATATAAGAGTGGAGGAACAGTAAAATTACAGAGAACCCCATAAGAAAAGAAAATTACATATGGACCCCTAACATTTGTAAAAAGAACCTTGCTAAAAAATCTAGAGTTACAAGCTAGTCCTTTCTCTTCCCCACTGCGGAGCAAGGAGATCAGGCAGCTGCAGCCATGGACGAAAACGGGGACTACGCCACTTGCCTTCGGCCCGGCGACGCGCCCAGCGCCTGAGCTCGAACAGGGCCTCCCGCTGGAGGTAGTAGAGTTGCCGGAGCACACCGGCATGAAGAGGGCCTTTTCGGCCAAAGATTTCGGCGTCATCCAAATCGATGCAGAAGAGTAGCTCCAAGAAGAACAGGTTCCAAGACTCCAAAACCGTCCCCGTCGAGCTTCAACCCTGACATAATCTCCCCCCTCTCCACCTTGGAGCTTAGGAAGAAGAATAACAGCAGGACTGACAGCAGAACATGGGCAGCAAGGGTAGGCCAACACCACGCCATGAATCGCGTCTTACGATCAGACCCGGCGAACCTGCCACGGACGCGGGGAGGCAAGAGTAGGAGATAGTGGTGAAGACGAACCAGCAAAATCCGCTTATTGAAGAGGCCTCCACCAGATCCGCCGCTGTCTTCCAGCTTCCGCCTCGGAAGCTTGACGAGCAGCCGCGTCGGTGACCGTCTGACACCGCGGAGAAACCTCAGCTCGGTAGACCTCGAAGGAAAGGGGAGGACGGCCTTATTGATGGAGATGCCTCGCCAAAGGATCCAATCTTGCCGCCGCTCTTGCCACCGGAGCGGAGCCAGAAGGAGGAGGAAGCAGAGGATGCGCCCGATCCGGTCGATGGGATCAAGCGGCCTACTCCAAGACGCCGCGAGGGGACAAATCTTACAAAACGAAATTCTAAATCCTAAGCTACTGGATCCGGTACCTCTCCTTTGCCACCTCCGGCCGGCAGTGCCGCCACGAGGCGCATCGGATCGGTCCGGTGGGCAGCTAGCGACTCTCAAGGGAGAGAGAATAGGGAAGACGCGAGGAAGGTGTTTGGTTCAGGTTAGACACGACAACAACATCGTTCACGCGCTGGGGCGTTGAGAACCGACTCTGGATGGATATAGGTACCTGATAAAATTAACTCGATGGTTACTTGTACTAAATAGGGAGGGTTTGATTGAGAAAAAACCCATGGGTGTTCTTATCAGTAAAAACTTAGACCCGTCGGGTCTAGCGAAGGCACGTATAGGGATGCCAAACCCGTACCCTATAACCTGCATACCCGGCTGTGATAGTTAGGCCCCACTCGTCATTGAGTCATTATTTCAACTACCCCTGACCCATGTACACACGCACACAACCACATCACGCAACTCACGCAGGCAGCACACTGATGGTGGCTCAGATCAATGTAGAGCTTCGTTGGGAGTCCCCAAGAAGAAGGTGCGACGAGCACAACAACAAGTCTTCCCTCAGTAAGAAACCAAGGTTATCGAACCAGTAGGAGGAAGAAAACGACTCAAGGGTGTTGCTAGCAACTTGGAAACCTGAACAACACAAACTCAAGACTTTGCCGCAACAAACAGTGAGGTTGTCAATCTCACCGGTTTGTTGAAAACAAATGGTTAACTGTATTTTTGGAAGGTAATAGTGGTTTGCAGAAAGTAAACAGGAACAGTGGAAAATGTATCAATGGTAAATATTGGACCGGGGTCTATAGTTCACTAGAGGTGTTCTCCTTAAGATAAACAAACATGGCATGCTGGGTAAATTATAGCAGGGCAACTGACATGACTGAGCAATACATGACAATGCAACACTAGACATTCATGATCCTATGAGATTCGATTGGGCAATACAACAAGATACATAGACCGCCATCCAACTGCATCTATGACTAGTAATCCACCTTCAGGTTATCATCCGAACCCCCTCCAGTATTAAGTTGCAAGCAACGGATAACTGCTTTAAGCAAAGTGTGTAAGGTAAATAATCCACTTGTTCCATGAACAAGAGACCATTGTTTTCTCCCTAGTAGCAACAACACATCTACAACCTTAGAGATTTCTGTCACTTTCCTTAGATTAAATAGATGCATGAACCCACTATCGAGCATAAATACCCCTCTTGGAGTCACTAGCATCTACTTGGCCAAGATAGCTACTAGAAACGAAGAGCATACAAGATCACAAATAACACAGACATGATAGACTTAATAAGACAAAACCAATCAATCTGACATAGTAATCTCAATATCAATCAGATCCCCGCAAACACAACATGCATGATTACAAATAGATGATCTTGGTCATGAACGGAGCTCACAAGATCTAAACATGGTAGAACAAAGGAGGAGATACAACCATCTAGATACTACATGGACCTGTAGTCCAAGGTGGAACTACTCACACTTCATACCGGAGGCTGGCATGATGAAGAAGAAGTCCTCCGGGATGATCTCCCCTCCATTAGGGTGCCGAGAAGAGCTTCAAATCCCCTCGATCTAGGGATGATGGTAGCGGCGGCGACAGACCGTTTCGTGGAAGATTGATCGGGTCTTAGGGTTTTGGTATCGGGTGGGGGGGTCTTTATAGGCAAAGAGACCAGGCAGGGGGCAGCCAGGGCGGCCACACCCCCCAACCGCGGGCTAGGGTTAGCCGCGCGGCCAGGGGGTGTGGCCCCCTTCCCCCTCCGTCTCATATTCTGGCTCCGTGTTCCCCACGATAAAATATTGACTTTGGCTTTTGTCCCGTCCAATTCCGAAAATATTGATTTTCTGCCTTTTCTGGAACCAAAAATAGAAGAAAACAGGCAACTGGCACTATGTCATCTTGTTAATAGGTTAGTCTAGAAAAACATATAAAAACACCTCAAAGTGTAGACAAAGCAAAACAAAGTAGATACTAAACAAGCATGGAACATAAAAAATTATAGATACGTTTACGACGTATCACACGCGGCTGTACAACCGCACGAGACACGACCTAGACATAACACACGCATGCACACGATGACACAAGCAGTAATCCCCAAATCGACTGCACTCCCTCGTCCGCATCCCATCGACCCCTTGTCCTTGCGACCCTTTGACCCTTTTCCCGTCTTGGCGTCGCCGGCGGCCAGCACTAAGGGAGTGCGTAGGCAACCCCTCGCCCCTATCTCCTCGTCCTTGTCCCCTCATCCCTCTCATGCCCCCTCTTATGCCACCATGGAGGCCGAGCCCATCAATCTCGACGAGGACAGCGCCTCGCCGTCCCTAGTCATAAAGGCTCGTCCGAGGAAAGGAGCGTCGCCTCCAAATCTCTTGGACCACCGCACAGCCCTTACCGCCGCTTTTGCTACTCGCCAGATCCCGTGGACCGCCATGCGGGCCTCAGCGCCTCCACCGCCGTGCAGACCCGCCGGGTACCCGCAAACCTGTCGGGTCGCGGGTCTGGTGGATTTCTTGACCCGGCGGCGGATATGGGGGCGGGTCGCCGGGCGGGTATGGGGTTTCTAAACCTGGCCCCAAACCCGACGGATGCCATCCAGAGAACCAACAGCTCAACATCGTCAACGATGGCATTGGCCTACGAATTACATCGTTTTACTCATCAAATCATTAAGCAGTGCGAAGTCTAGGGATGCAAGCGGGCAACCCACAAGACAACGTAAAATCCATCGGAGGTCACTAAACGTCAGGTCATTACTCCCCTTGGTCATCGTACATAGAGATACATAGTTTATGGTCATAAAATACGCTCAGTGCTTCATCGGAGGTTATCGAGTTTATACAACTACATATTTATTGATGTGGCAGTGCTTCATTGGAGGTCACCGGAGTATGTACAACTACATATTTGCTGATATGGCAATGACATAGATTTTTCTCTCCAAAAAAGACCATCCCCAATCCTTCTTTTCTATTCAACGCCTCTGAACTAACTAGTCGAGATGAAGGGAGGGGGGGGGCATTGGCAGAGTCACCCACCCACCTTATTCTTGTACACGCGCGCCGACACCAAGCTAACGAATAGCCTCCTCATCCTCTACATGGTCATCCTCATCGGCTGGCACCACGGCCCCCACCTCGCCATCCGCCTTTGAGGCTGTCACAGCCGCACGTTGTCTCTTAGTCTCTTGTGGCGTCATCCCCAGCAGTGGCACCAAGCAGTAGGTATGCAACAAGGGGGCATATGCCCACATCAGAGTCGACCGTTGGATTATTCTGCACGAATCTTGATGTCGGGGTTATATATTTTTAACAGTGTGGGTCGGTTATTTTTACCCTCATTCGCACCCGCATCGTCTTCTTCCTCCAGCCCAAATCCTCCTCGAGCACATCACTTGAGAGAAAAAGCCCTAGTTCTTCCCCATCTCCCAGTACACCTCTCCCTTACCAATGGCGAGCAGCAGCAGCAACCCTTCCATGGCAGCGTCTGGAGAGGCTTTGACCAAGACTTCTAGCACAATTCACGCCCCGATGGAGGAGGTGGTGGTGCCGCGTTCCGCGGTGGTGGAATCCACCAGCGGCGACCATATTCCAGCGGCGCTCGAGCCGCTGGAGGAGGAGGCAGACTCTTGTAGGGTTCGTAGCATAGAAAACAAAAATTTTGTACCACAAGAACAAATAAAACCAAGATACAATTTATGGAAAAGCCAAGATCTAATCCATGAGATAGGTGCAACCAGATAGATGAGAACTAACCCTCGAAGATCCAAAGCCTTAACAAGATCTAATCTCGTGGTTGATGAAGACGATCCTTCCGATGCTGCGATCCGGCAGCGCTTTCGTACTCGGTCACACGTATGGAGTCGATGAAGACATTTCTCTCCCCGTTCCAGCGGGCAGCAGAGGTAGTAGATCCCCTCAAAATCCCAGCATCACGACGGTGTGGTGGTGGTGGAGGAGAAATCCTGCAGGGCTTTGCCTAAGCCGGCGCAGGAAGAAGAAGGGGGGAGGAGAGGTGGCGGCTAGGGTTGGGTGAAGGGGCAAGGGGGCGGCTGATGTCTACGCACTTATATTCTTGTAGACAGTTGTTGGGACTCCAAGTGCAGAGGTTTGTAGAACAGCAACAAGTTTCCCTTAAGTGGATCACCCAAGATTTATCGAACTCAGGGAGGAAGTGGTAAAAGGTATCCCTCTCAAGCAACCCTTCAATCAAGATACAAGAAGTCTCTTGTGTCCCCAACACACCCAATATAGATGCACTAGTTCGGTGAAGAGATAGTGAAATACAAGTGGTAACGGTGCCAGAAAAGAGCTTGATGGTGAGGTAAGGTAAAGGACCAAAACCTCCCCGGCAAACGGAACAAAGATGGAAGCAAGCAAACATGCAACAGAGCTAGTACCAAACGGTGTTTCAATGCTTAGAAACAAGGCCTAGGGATCATACTTTAACTAGTGAACACTCTCTCATATAAATATCCTCTCTTCATGATACTACTCTTAACTACTCTCCGGTTGGACACTCTAATCCATGGTAGGGCTATAACAGCACACCTCAAAGTCCGCCTTCCACAATCTAGATAACCCCACACTGTCACCTTGAGTGCTAGATGGTTCCAACAAACACCACAATTTCATAGAGACATCCAACTCCAAATATAACTCATAACAAATATTCAATCTAGCCAAAGTGCCACACACGGTATGCACGCTGTCACTTTCACACACGTGGGGAAAAGCATAGATCTATTAAAGCACAAAGAGTATTTATGTAGACTCAAGCCTAAGTGCCACCATGGCGTGCACGCTGTCACTTTCACACACATGGGGAGAGCAGAGATCTAATGAAGCACTTGAGTAGCAAGGTAGATCTACTTGATTACAAAGCTCATGACCACAAGGTCATGCATAGAGAGAGAGAGAGATGAACACATAGCTACTCGTAGAGCCCTTAGCCCGAAGGAATAACTACTACCTCCTCATCATGGGAATCAACAATGGTGATGAATATGGCGATGGAGATCGATGGAGATGGCTCCGGGGGCACTTCCCCGTCCCGGCAGGGTGCCGGAACAGATACTTTCTGTCCCCCGAATCTCCCCTTCGGTGGCGGCGGCGCTACAGAGGTTTCGTGGGTTTCTTCTAGATTCCTTAGGGTTTTTGGGTCCGAGGCTTCTTATAGGCGAAGGGGGAGGCCGAGGAGGCGTCCAGAGGGCCCACACCCTTCCCAGGTGCGGGCCAGGCTTGGCCGCGCCCAGGGAGGTCTGGACACCCTCTGGTGCCTCTCCGTCCCTCCTTATGGATTCGTGTCCCTCACGGAAAGTTATTGACTTTGGCATTTGTCCCGTCCAATTCCGAGAATATTGATTTTCTGCCTTTCTGGAACCAAAAACAGAAGAAAACAGGCAAGTGGCACTGTGGCAACTCGTTAATAGGTTAGTTCCAGAAAGTGTATAAAAATACCTCAAAGTGTAGACAAAACATAAGACAAATGATACAAAACAAGCATGGAACATAAAAAATTATAGATACGTTTACAACGTATCAAGCATCCCCAAGCTTAAATCCTGCTCGTCCTCGAGTAGGTAAGTGATAAATAAATAATTTTTAAGGTGACATACGCCATCAAAACCAAGATCAAACCATTTGCAAGCATTGAAAGCTAGGATGAAAGAACTCTAAACATGAGCATGAAAGAAGTTCTAACAGTAAGACAAAGTAACTATGCATGCAACATGAAATGATACAAACAAAGATCATGAATAACATGCATTGAAAAACGTTTGTTTGTTTCACATACAAAAAATAGCATAGTGGCAATCAGCTTGTCCCTTATAGAGTAGCAATATAGATGCATAGGACACCTTCAAAGTTCACAAGTGTGACTAGAAACAAATAGCACAAGAACAAGTAGTATCACAATATGCATCAATCTATAAGTTTTGGGACACTGCACATAGAACTAAGAATGGAAACTATGCTCTCTTAATGGTGCCTAAAGGTAGAAGGTGGAGACTCAATAATAGTGGAAAAAAGACCCTTCATAAAGGGAAGCAGGGATTTCAAGTTTCAAAAAGAGCTTCCAAAAATTATGGTACTTGTTAGCTTTCATCCCTCATTGCCATATCATAAGCATCTTGAAGTGATTAAGGTTAAAGTGGCAAAGATGGAGTATATGCTTGACGAAGTATAAGTTGGCAATCTGAAGTCCCTTGAATATGAGGGCCACACCTCATGCATACTCAACTTTGGGCACAGGTAAGTTCTTGTCATTGTAAGTATTTGCATATCATTGAGAACCGCCAACGGGGTACCCCTTGCACATGGTACAGGAGCTTTCCCATAACAAAAATGACAAGGCAAGTAGACAATGAGCATCAAAGCGATCTTTTTATTTACCATATGCATAACTTTTTATTGAGGATGCTTCATAGATAGCTCACTATGGTGATGCTACAAGTTTCCACCATGATTAGGCATGGCTTAGGCTAGCGGCCCAGGCGTTTCTCTAACACAGAATACAAACTCCATGGACTTACAAGTTCCCTCTTTATTTCACACCGGTGACATCCATATACAAAAGAGCATGATATCAACTGAGTACAAAGTACAAGTGCAATGTTGAAAACATTCCCCGTGACAGCACGGTTCTGCTAATTCCAACTTATAAGTGCAAGCATATACAACAAAGTTGTCACAATGGTTCAAGTTTATTAGGGGCAAAGAATATAAAGTGCGCCATCAAGTTTGTGAGGGCTTTAATCACTAAGTTTTCACATAACAAAATACTTTTTAATTGGAAGATAGCTAAAAACAAGAATATACTTGGAATGGTGTAACACACCATGCATAGGAGTTTATAGTGGACACTTTGGAATAACTTGGTTTCTTGGGAGTTGGAATCATGAGTAGATCTTACTCATACAAGTGGAGGCTAGCAAAAGACTGGGAGCAACCAACTAAGAGAGCAATAATGGCCATAATCATGTAGAGCAATAAAACATTACTAATCAAAGCATAGAGTGGTACTACAAGTCAAGGACTAAATGATCATAGAGGCTATGGTGACTTGTTCATAGTCATAACATGGTGTGAGCATGTGCCAAGTCAACCCAAACAAAACATCAAAGGAGAATACCACAATACTATGCTTTTGCATGCTAAAACAACGCATAATTTCTTCAAGGCACACTAAGCAATCCCAATTGTTTGGAACAATACATTCTACAACAATAATCAATAAGCATAAGGTCAAAATAATATCTAGCATGACAAGATAAAGTCTAGGCCACAGTCAAAGCAAGCTCACTTTTGTACCACTATAAGCATGAAACTTTCTACTCTTTTCCAACACCGATCAACTTATTTGAAACAACTCACAAGGATAATAATCAATAAAGATCAGTGAGCTTGTCTCACAAATTCACAAAGAAGAACTAAAAAGTTCTAAGCTGAAAGCACAAGAAAACTAAGGCTGAACAGAGTGCTAGCAAAACTGAACACTCACAAAACAATAAGAGTGAAAACTAGAGTGTTCTAGGCAATGGAAACAGAGTGTGTCTCTCTCCAAAAGAAGTGTGGTGTAACCAACCAACTTACTCAAACAAACTAAGAAAATAAAAACCAAAAACAAAAACTAAGACGCTCCAAGAACAACACAACAATGCATGAAACAATAAAAACGAAGTGTCTAGAAAGACCTGAGATTTTTATTGATGAAGAAGGGGATGCCTTGGGCATCCCCAAGCTTTGAATCTTGTACCTCTTGGATATTTCTTGGGCATACCCAAGCTTGAGATTTTGTCCATTCTTCATCTCATTACATCATTCTCTCTCTACACCTGAAATTTTTTCCTTCATACAAAACTTCACACAATCTTCATTAGCAACATTAGTGTATTCAAAAGATATTAGACCTTAGGAAAAGCTTTGAACAGCAAAACTTTTCACTAAAAACACAAGATACTGTAGTAACTCCTTCAAAAAGCTCAATTCCCCAAAGGAGAACTCAAAAAGGAATCAATAAGAAGCAAATGCAAATAATGGCAGAAATCTGTCAAAACAGACCAGCAGGTAGAAACCGATTTTTTAAAACATCTTCTGTTGCTCAAATAAAAAAGCATTGAAATAACAAAACTTAGCTAACATATTGGGGGGATTTATTCGTAAATTATCATCTCAATACGACTTACATAGACTCCTCACAAATTTTTATGGTAGAGGATAGAAATCTGTTTCGGGACAGCAACTCCTCAAATCTTACTTCCCTCTCATTAGAGGTCATTCTTGGCACAAAAAGCAAACAAAAAGAATAAGGAGAGATAATTACAATGACTTCCAAGACTCAAGAAAACTCTTGGGTTATCTCCCAACAAGTACTTTTCTTTAATGCCTTTAAGTTAGGCTTGATAGTTTGAGAAGATGCTCACATAAGAAATATGAATTGAAGTAAAATAGAGCATCAAGAAGCAAATTCAAAACAAATTTAAGTCTTACCCACTTCCTATGCATAGGAATCTTGTAAAGAAACAAGTCATGAAAGAACAAAGCACCAAGCATAGGAAAGCAAAACAAGTGTAACTTCAAAATTCTCAACATAAAGAGGGGAAACTTAATATTATTGAGATGCATAAGACCATGTTTCCCTCTCTCATAATAACTTTCAGTAGCAACATGAACAAAATTAACAATATAACCATCACATAAAGCATTCTTATCATGAGCCACATGCATAAAATAATTATTACTCTCCAGATAAGCATAGTCATTCTTATTAATCGGAGTGGGAGAAAATTCAACAAAATAGCTATCATTATTATTCTCATCATCATAATCGTCAAATATAGGAGGCATATTGTAATCACAATTAAATTTCTCCTCAATAGTAGGTGGACTGAAAATATCATATTCATCATTGTAATGATCATAGATTGGAGGTTTGGTATCATCATAAGCAATAGAATAGCTATCTTTCAAAGTTGGGGGACTAAAAAGATCATTTTCATCAAAACTAGCTTCCCCAAGCTTAGAATTTTCCATAGCATTAGCAACAATGGTGTAAAAAGAATTCATACTAATAACATGTCACATTCCAAAATTTCCAAATTTTGAAATATGAAAAATAAACAAACAAAAAAAATAAATGATGAAATTTAGGGGAAAAAGAAACTTTTTGCTTCTAATTGGAAACATAAAAACGTTACTTAAAACAATTTTGAATGAGAAATTGACAAACAAGATTTCAAAAATTCAAATGCGTGTCATGCATCATCATCTTTAAGCACTTGCATTTTACCTATGGAAAAAATTGATAAATCTAAAACCTAAACACTAATAAGAGAAATCACCATCAAGTTCAATACATGACTATGGATATGTTCCATATAAAAATTTAGCAAAATCATTTCTATATAATATATAATGGTAAACAGCAATATTACAAAACCATAGGAATTGTTTTCACTCTATTTGGAGCCATGGATAAAAACTTATGATTTATATAAGATAAAATAAAGTATTCCAAGGCCAATAAAGCTCATAGCTAAAATTAATACTTAATTGCAAAAAAATAATTCTAAAGGATATATAAAGATAAATAATTATTAAATAGAACTATACAAATTGGAATCGACCTTTTTGGAACTATAAATCAAAACATATGATTTACCTAAGATAGATAAAGAAATAAAAAATACTGCAAAGTCAATTTAAGCCCATAGATCAAATCCATATTTACATGGAATAAAATTACACTTAAATAATATATAATGATACGTTATTATTAAGTAAAACTGTAGAAATTGGTTTGAACCTTTTTGGAGCTCTAAATCAAAAGATATGAAATAAACAAGAATTAAGAAAATATACTGTATAGGCCTACGTACCATACATAATTTCTAAATGAATTATACTTTATTAAAAAATATTAAAAGTAATATAATTGGAGTAAGCTATGAACTTATATTTTATATAAAATTTTCTGAAAAGATTTGATACAAATTTGAAATCAATTTGGAGGTTAAATCAATTAATACAAATAAAAATAAAATATAGAAAAAAGAGAGCAGCAACTCACTCTAAATCGGCCCAGTACTCCGGCCCAACAGCCAAATCGAACAGCCCAACCGAACAGCCCTCTCTCTCCCTATTGTTTTTTTCCTATTATTTTCCTTGGACCGAATTCTGGCCTAGTTGAACCGATCGATCGTCTTCAAGCTCCTCGAACCAGGGAGTCACCTCCTCCCATGGTTGTAACCTCTTTCTCTCCCCCCATCAATTCAATGACCGTTTCTTCTCGACTTTAAAACGAAAACCATTTAGAATTGAGTGGAGGATCCGTTCAGCCATTAATTTCTCACTTTAGTTCCTTAATCTCTCAAATCAATACCGTGAATCGAATGTCATATGACGGCATACACCTCCGGATATCCCTCCACAGAACACTTTAGCAAAAACCGAAGCGATCATCATATTCCTCTGGTCCTCATCCATCATTTTCGTTCTCAAACTTTCTGAAGAGGAGCTCTGTAGAACACACACGGTCGATGCCAACTTTAGCCCCAAATTTGAATTCGTCGTCAGATCTTGTCTTCTACGGTGAGTCCCTCATCGATTCCTTCTACCAGAAGACTAATCTTGATGTTGCCTACCTCTAGGACATGATTGTTCATCCTATGGTTACAGTTATCCGTGCCGCCGACGTCGCATGTTGCTCCAGCCGTGGAATGCCGTCACCATTGGAGACGGACGAGCTCTAAATCACGTCCAGTAGCATCGCCTCGACGTCCTCTACACCGTCCACATCTTCTTCAACTCCGGATACGTTCCTAGCAACGGGAACGACAACGCCAAGCCCGTGCCCGTAAATCCGACGAACTTCTCCGGCGAGCTTTTCTGGTAAGCCATCCTGGACCATTAGATCTTTATCTAAAGGTCATCATAGATCATTTAAACGAAGGGGTATCCTCCAATTAGAATCTGCCAAGTGTCATATCTATTCCTATTTTCGAATTTTTAGACATAAGAACATAGAAACTTGTAAAAATCATATATTTAGTTATGTATATCCAAATTTAGCAAATAATATGTCTATGGATTCACAGAAACGAGTAGAATACAATGGAGCCATAATTAGGTATTTTTGAATCTTTTAAAATCAAGTTTTATACAGAACCATTTGTGGAGTATTTTGAGTATAAAAATTGTTGTGTAAATTATTTTTAAGTGAATCTTTTTGCAAATGGTTGTAAATTGAACCCTATGTACAGTAAGACCAAAATATAATTTTATTATGGTATAAATAAGATGTAACAACCAAGTTTGTAATATATGTAATTAGTAACTAAGCATTGCATGCATCTGTTTAAATCAATAAAATATTTGCATGTGATCAAGTGTGTGAATCAAAATAAGTACAAAACCCTAAACCCTAGTCCTCCCCCCTCTCTTTGAAACTACATTCAAATGGTGTTTGAATTTTGAAAAACTACAAAATAATGGAGCCCAAATGGTATACAAGGGTCCCTGGATATTTTATATACTTTACCAAAGTCTCTAGTATTTTTTGAATTATTCAAAACAAAATTCAAATGAAATTACAAAAGAGAGAACTGAAAACAGAAAAAGAAAAGGATTTCTGGAAGAAAAACCTAATTCTAAACCCTACCCAGGCCGGCCCATCTCTCCTCCCCTCTCCCTGCCGCTCGTATGCGCAAGCCAACGTCCCAGCTAAGCCCACCTAGGCCCGGTACCGCTTTGTCCACGCTATCAGCGTCGTTAAGCTCGGAAGCTCCTACGTGTCGCCGCGCCGCCGCTCGCCGGCATCAAGATCCTCGCCGCTGCTCTCGACGAGGATAAGGAGCTGCTCTGCACGCCTCTCCCTCCCCATATATTATCCCCCCCTCGCGCGCTCTCTCTTCCTCTCTGCACCGCACAAGACCGAACCCTAGCCCGCCATGGCCGACGGCTAGCCGCCGTTGCTGGCCTCCCCGAGCTCCGCTGACACCGCCACGAGCTCTGCCTTGCTCCACTCTATCTCCCTGCAGAAGGAATCAAAGAGGGGTGGCCTAAATCGTCGCCATCGACACCGTCTTCCTCAACACCGACAAGGTCCGCCGAGCACCTTGCCATCGATTCCGTCCTCGCCTGTCCTCCCTGAGCCGTCTATCAGCACCAGGGTGAGCACACGGTGCTCAAGGCACCCTTCATTCCCTCTCTCTCGCGCTGTAGCGTTGCCCCGACGAGCACCTGCCGCCACCGCTGCTGTTCTCTGTCGTCGCCGTCGCTCCGGTGACAATACTGAGGCGGCGCCACCACTATGTTGCTCGCTCGATCTCCTCTTTCCAGCACACCCTTCCGCGTATCCAGGCGTGCCTTGGTTTGCCGCCGGCGACCACCGTCTGGTGGCTCCGCCGTGCGTGTGGTCGCGCTAACGCAGCGCTTGCGTGGCCTGCTGAGGTGGCCTTGGGCCCAGCAGTCAGTGGCTGGGTCTGGACTCTGCCTCGGTGAGAAAAGTTTAGGGTTAGGGCCCTGACGTCAGCATGATGCAATAATCTGTTTTATTTGATTTAAATACTTTCTGAAATTCATTTCTGGAAATAAATAACCTACGTGGGCCTAGGCTGTCAGGTTTTTAATTTTTTCCATAATTAATTTCTGAAATTAATAAAAGTATTACATGTGGTCCCAATTTGGAAATTAATTTAAATATTCCAAAAATGATTTAAAATGAATTAAAATTGGAGAAATTCATAACTAATTCATTTTAAATCAGAAAAATACAAATAATATACCAAAATGTTTAGAAAAATAAGAACTGTGCAATAACAACATAATCATAAATTGTTAACCAACTTTCATGACAAGTTTAACTAGAAGAACTAATTGAACCCCACAGGTGATTTCGAGGATCCCCCTGTTCTAGGGATTGGACCTCTCGGACCCCGTTTAAAATGACCAAGCATGTTCTAGGGTCCATTTCAACACTACTTAACTTGTCATATCATCCATATTGTATGAGCATTGCACATGCCATGTATTGAATGTTGTTCTCCCTTTTCCGGTATTTGGTTCTTCGCGAATAGGAACCGAACCCAAGGTTGAAGTCAACAACACCGAAGATCCATACCTGTCTACCGATGGACAAGGCAAGCGTAGCCTCTCATTCTGAATCTATGTTTTATAAAGTATATTACTTTCTCGCTATAATGCACGCGATTCCAATATGGTCTTTTGTCAGTAGTTAGTGTTACCTATCTCCTGCACTATTTCCCTTTTGTAGCCTTATACTCCTGATCCAATGCTCCTAGCATACATAGGTTTGGCATGTGAGCGTTGTTAGAGCTTTTGCGACCAACAGCTTAGCCATGCATAGTAACACCGTCTGATCTGTGCGAATGATGAATCGGAGATGCCAGTGAATCTAGAAAGTTAGGGGATGGTGACATCATCGAAGGAGTTAACTAAACATGATAAGGATTGTATGGGAGGCCACGTTGGGTGTGGTTTTTGTAGTCCCATGCTCACCACCACTAGGAACCGAGTTCTTGCCTTTGGAACCGAGACGAGCGTACAACCACACGGGGCTTGGGAACCCCTCGAATGACTAACTTGCCTAGTAGATTCCATGAGTCACATAGTTCGGGCTTTCCATTTGGCATACGCATTGAAAATGTTTTCGAAAGAGGAGGTGATAGCGCCCCTGGTAAACCAACCTCGCCTCACATATTTAAGTACCGGCTTCGGGATTTGACCCGTTACGGCAGAACCATACTTATTGCGTGACTCATGGTCTCGGCGAAAGGAAGGTAAAGGTCGTGGTCAACCACCCTCTGTCGGCCTTCCAAGGAAGAGGGCTAATAATATTTGGCACTAAGAGTCAGTTGGTACGTGTGGGTAAACTTGTACACCCCTGCAGGGTTAAATATTTTCGAAAAGCCGTGTTCACGGTTATGAACGCTTGGTGACCAGATTCTAATATCATAGATAACTTTAACCATTATAAAACTTGTTGATCCATGTGTGCTTAAGGATGCTTCCTCTGGGTCGAGGGGGTGATCCTAGATATGATGTACAAGATGAAGAAGTCGCTATCTTATTCCTTTTAAAAGATTCTGAGTAGACGAGCCTCTTATCTCTCTTGTTTACAAATAAAGATTGCTTTCAGTAAAAGTAAATCCAGAGAAAACCTTTCTAGCCAGAGCATGTAGATACTAGGTTATCTAAGTCTTGCGGAGTACATTCTCGTACTCAGCATTGTGCTATTGTTGTTTTTCTATAGATGATCTAGTTGCAGCTGAAGGTGGCTTCTACGTTGACATCGACGAGTAGTTGGGGGTCATTCAAACACAGTTCTGTACCTAGTTTCAAAAATCAACCCAGCTTGATTCAGTGAACCAAATTTAATGAAACCAATTTTGTTAGAAATATATTGAAATGCTTAATCCAAGCCCGCTGGATTCCAATCATTTGAATCTATAGATCAACCTTGGTAAAAATAACAAGGCAGAGCCTTTTCTGCATTCAAACATATTTAAAATTTAAACCATAATAGCTTTTGAGCTGATTCCAACTCTCAAAAATCACATTTGATCATACCTTTCAGAATATATAAAAACATTTGGGTTTACTTACAGAAATAATGTTCAAGTAATAAAAGAATGCCACATAGGCATTTCTAGTCACTTATTTTATTTAAAATAAAAGGTTAAACCTTATTAAATTGTGACACCACTTTAAATCACATTCCCATGTACTGAAATGTGTGGTGATGACATGTGTCAACATGATCCCATGTTTGGTTTGGAGAATATTAAATCTTAAGTAGTTTTTCAATGGGTAGAAATTACTTTTCTAAAAATAAAAGAAATTAAACCAAGCTTTAATCTTGTAATGTCAGTGATGATGCTAGATCATCTATAGGACCCTTTGGTGTGATGATTGAAAGTAGTTAAGTATTGTTTGGTGATTGTGTACCTCGTATTTATTTATAGACGCTAGTACCGACCAAGGATACGAGGAGGAAGGAGGATACTACGAAGAATAAGCCGAGGAGAACTTCAACCACTGCTCTGCACAAGGCAAGCCAATACTTGCAAGCTATTAACTTAGCAAGCTTATACTGATACTGATGCAAGCCTAATACTACTAGTTGAATGTGCAAGCTAACACTTGCAAGATACTCTACTTTAGCAAGCCTTGCTAATCAAGTTGACCTATGCAAGCAAATACTTGCTTGTTACCATGCCAACTATATGCCTTAAGCATATGTGATCATACCAACTTGATAAACCAATCCTAGTTTTACTTGCAAGCTTTATACTTTATTTCTTTATCAAAGCTAGTACTTAGAGTTTACTTGAGTAAATTGTAGATACTAGAAAGATAATTGAAGGTTGCATAAAGAGCATAAAACTTGGCCTAAGCTAGATAATCTTTATGTCACCCCAAGGCATGAGATTGTATTTAGTTGAAACTCCAATTGTTTACCACCCCTCATTAGTACTCACCCCCACTTGTAGATGCTAGTGCTAAGCATAAAACTTGATCAACATTAGATGGGAATACTTGGTGAAAATGGTTATGAAAACCTTGGAATGATGGATCATTCTATTGAGATGTTTTGACATGTGTTTCCGAACACTAGAGGATTTTGATGATGAAAATGTTGAGGCATGAGCCTTATCCCTTTATAAAACTGATGGTTGTCTGGATGCGATACCATTCCAATTTTACCGTACAACCATAATACCTGAGAATTGGGTAGGGCTTGACTGGAAACTTATATACCTTACTATTGGTTCCCTCACGGCCAAGGTTTGAGCTGAGGCTACCTTGTGAAGATTGTTCACCTGTGTAGTACCCAAGATGACAGTTGGTCATGGTTGGGAGGCCAAACTCACAGGAGAGGTGCTTATACTAGGGCGTGTAATTGAAAGGTTAAGATTGATTATCCGCATACTGAGTATGGTGAATTCAGGATTTGTTCCTGACGGATGTATCGAATATTGTGGTGAAAGTGTACAATCTCTGAAGAGTGTCAAACTATTCGAATAGCCGCGTCCGCGGTTATGGACAGTTGGAGTGGGCATACTGTTCCCCCGTCAGATGTTTTCAAAATGACTTGTGAAATGGATTGAGATTTTGACTTGACCACAACAAAGTTGTGGCATGAGATACAAGTTCCCACTTAGGTGTTATAAAACTTCAACTAGCATTCGTTGCTTCTAAACTTAGTAGATGTAAATCTGGCTTTTGCAAATCAACCCTAGAGCTTAGTGTCCTACTACCAAAAACCCCTTTAATTGTTAGTATTAGTTTGTGAGTACTTAAAGAGTACTCATGTCTTTGTCCCTGGCTATTCCCATGGCCGGACTATGAAGAGGAGTACCTCGAGGATGGACCCAGGAAGGTTACGACAACTAGGATCATATCCCATCGTCAGCATTGCATGTGACCCCGAAGATGGAGCTTCGCCTACCCTACCGTTATTATTACTTATTTCCGCTGCTTGAGTTGTATTAAGAACTGGATCGTGAGATCCTTATTTGTGTAAGACCTTATGTATGGTTTGTAATGGATGATGTACTGTGGTATCCAATTCTATTATGTCTCGCAAAAATGGTAATCCTGGGATTGCGATGTATGGCATAACAGGCATCTGGGATTAAAAATCCGGGTGTTGACAAGTTGGTATCAGAGCCATCCTGACCATAGGAGACCCTAGTTAGACTGGACGTTTGGAATCAAAAACTTAGTTTCAAAACCAAAGAAAGCAAATATTTACAAAAACTTATTCCCATTCTTATCACCTTGATTCTTTCATAAAAATTCATGTTCCTCAAAAACTCTTGCAAAATACATATAATTTGACACACTTGATCACTCTACTAACTTACTCATCTTATATTCTTTTAGATGGACGTGAAGTACAGCAAGTTTTACCAGTTGGGAAATGGAGGAGACCTTATCTTTGAGCGGGATTTGGACCAGCTTTCGGAACTTCTGGAGCGTCGGCACCCCGAGTTCTTCGGAGCTCAGCTCAATGATCAAGGAGGAGAAGATCTGCAGTGGCTAATTGTTGCAAGTCTCCGAGGAAAGATTGAACCTCCCACTGCTGAGGGAATTCAGTTTACCTTAAGAGAGAACAACTGGCTCGATGGACTCGCCAGGGCCATGCAGGAAGCTCTTGCCCATCTGTGCGGGCAGAGTATCAACCAAATCAAGGGTGCCCTCTTTGATTTTTTCCCAAGGCGTGATGCTAATGGACAGCCACTGGAAGCCCCATACCACCACGAGCTGAAGACTCAGTTGGACCACCTTAGCTTCATGATGTACGATCGTCAGCAGGAGTTGGATAATTGTCGTGACTACACCAACCACAAGTCTGCCATTATCAAGACAAAGGATCAGACCATCGCCATGCTAGCGAAGGATCGCAAGTCTCGCCGCCGTCAGCTCGACAAGAAGGAGCGCATCATTGCCCGTCTTCGCCACCATATCTCGTCTTTGGAGGAGACCATCCACGAGAGAGACATGCAGTTCAAAGAAAGGGAGAATGCCAGAGAGGATCTTCGTGGAGACCCCTACTCCTATCTCAGCGATGGTGATGATTTTCTGGAGGATCAGGCTATGGATTTCTTCACCGATGAGGAGGATTTCGCCTTCATCAATGACGATGATGATGATGAGGATGACGACTACACCGACTCCGAGGCGTAGTAGCACTTGAGCACTAGCGTAGTGAGTAGTATTCGGTCCCACTGTATCGTAGTTTCCAGAATGGTTCCTAAAACCATCTGTTTAACTTGTTGTGGTGTGTATTTGTATCGTGTGCTATGAATGAATGAATGAAAAGCAAGTTGCTAGAAAATCTGAGTCAAACTTTAAAAAACTTTTCAAAGTCCCAAAACCTTAGAAATTTCCCTCTTTTCTCATGATCTATCTCAATCTTCAGATGCCACGCGGAGGAAGTGGTTCATCCCCAGACCCGATGTTGCAGATCCTGCAAATGTTGGTTTCTGACCGCGAAGCTGAAAGAGCCGAACGTCAAGCCAACCTAGCCACCCTTCAACAGATAGCTCAGCTAGCCCACAACAATCAAGGCCAAGGAAATCAGGACAACCATGGATCTAAGCTCAAGAATTTCCAGAACACCAACCCACCTGTTTTCACTATGTCTGAAGAACCCCTAGATGCCGACGATTGGCTGCAGACCATGGAAAACAACCTAGAAGTCGCCGGAGTGGAAGCTAACGAGAAAGTTTTGTTCGCCACCCATTATCTAGCCGGAGATGCCAGAGCATGGCGGAACAGTGTTCGTGCCATGACCAGAGGACAGATGATGACCTGGGAGGAATTCAAAGTCAAGTTCAGCAGAACCCATGTGCCACCAGGTTTGATCAAGAGGATGGGAGATGATTTCAGAGAATTGAAGCAAGGAAGGATGACCGTAGTGGAATACCATGACAAATTCTTGCCATTAGCTAGGTATGCCCCGGATGAGATCGACACCAAAGCCAAGAAGAAAGAAAGATTCCTTAATGGTCTGCACGATGAGATGCAGACAGTGTTAGTCAATGTCCCCTTTGCTGTTATTGAATCCCTGGTCGACTCTGCCATCCAGATGGAAGGAAAGATCAACCAAGCCAATGAGAACCGCAAGCGTCGCATGATGCATCAGCCAGGAACCCATCAGACCCCAAAGTATCGCCCCAACCCATCTCTAGGATTTACCCCGAGAACCAACAGACCCCTATGAACCGTTCGACCTATCCCAACCGTGGAAACCCTAGGACCGGAGGAAATCACAACAACCCTGGAAACTCTAGCAATTTCAACCGTGACCCACCCAAGTTCAACAACAACAATGCTACCGCCAACACCAACACTTCCCTGAGGACTGGAAGCAATGTTGTGCTTGTTGCAGCAAAGGACAAGTCGCAAGTGACTTGTTATGACTGTGGAAATAAGGGTCACTACTCCAATGAGTGCCCCAACAAGAAGAATACCGCAGCCCCCAATGCAAATGCCCCAGCTCAGCAGCAGCGTCGTTTTCAACCAGGAAGAAGGTTTGCCCCAGGGAATTCGCTCAACCGCAACGGCCGTCTTTTTCTCATGCATGCTGAAGAAGCCCAGGAAGCGCCAGACGTCGTGCTGGGTATGTTTTCTGTTAATTTAGTACTTGCAAGAGTGTTGTTTGATTCTGGTGCATCGCATTCATTTGTCACCGAAGAATTTGCCTGCACTAGTAAGATTCAACCAACAAAACTGAAGCATGTCATGATCGTTCAAATTCCCGGTTCAACCACCAAGGCTAGGCAAATTTGCAAATCCGTCCCTATCTGAATCCATGGCATAGATTTCTATGCTAACCTGATAGTACTCGGAACTAAAGGTTTGGAAGTAGTACTAGGAATGGATTGGATGTCCAAACATAAAGGATTGATTGACTGTGCCAAGAAAGCCATCACCATGACCAGTACAGCCGGAATATTAGTGGAGCATATATCTGAAACCTTACCTCGTCAATTCAAGTGCAACAAGAGTACAGCCCAACCTACCATTGACCAAGTCCGGATAGTCTGTGAATACCCCGATGTATTTCCAGATGTTTTGCACGGTATGCCCCCAGATCGGGATATCGAGTTTATCATTGAACTAATCCCCGGAACAGGACCCATAGCCCAGAGACCATATAGTATGAACCCGTCTGAACTAGCCGAACTGAAGAAGCAACTGGATTCCATGCTGGAAATTGGATTTATTCAACCAAGTGCGTCACCATGGAGATCACTTGTCTTATTTGTGGACAAGAAGGATGGAGGTAACCGTTTGTGCACGGATTATCGGAAGTTGAATGATGTCACCATCAAAAACAAGTACCCGATGCCCAAGATAGAAGATTTGTTTGATCAGTTGACCGGTGCCAAAGTGTTTTCTAAGATTGATCTTAGGACTGGCTATCATCAACTCAAAATTCGGGCGGAGGATATCCCCAAGACTGCCTTTACCACCAGATATGGATTATACGAGTATATCGTCATGTATTTTGGATTAACCAATGCCCCCGCTTATTTCATGAATCTCATGAATAAGATTTTTATGGACTTCCTGGATAAGTTTGTCGTTGTTTTCATTGATGACATTCTGATTTATTCCAAATCAGAAGAAGAACATGAGCTACACCTAAGGACCATTCTTGGAACCCTTAGAGAGCATCAGTTGTATGCCAAGTTTAGCAAATGTTAATTCTGGTTACAGGAAGTAGGATTCCTCGGCCACATTGTATCAGCCGGAGGAATTGCCATTGACCCTGAAAAAGTGAAAGATGTCGAAGATTGGCAAGCCCCAACCACTCAAACCCAAGTTCATGCATTTCTCGTATTGGCGGGATCCTACCGCAAGTTCGTAGAAGGATTCTCGAGTATCGCCAGACCCATGACCCAATTGCTGAAGACGGACAAGAAGTTTGAATGGACAGACAAATGTGAAGCGAGTTTTCAAGAACTCAAGAGGAGATTGATTTTAGCCCCAATCCTAATCATGCCGGATATCACGAAGCCCTTTGACATGTATTGTGATGCATCAAAGATCGGTCTCGGATGTGTGCTAATGCAAGAAGGCAAAAGTTATATCTTATCTATCTCGACAACTTAAACAACATGAGCAAAATTACCCGACCCATGACCTCGAACTCGCAGCCGTAGTTCTAGCCCTGAAGACATGGAGGCATTACCTCATGGGAAACCGTTGTGAGATTTATTCAGATCACAAGAGCCTGAAGTATATATTCACTCAGAAGGAGTTGAATATGAGGCAGAGAAGATGGATTGAGTTAATCAAGGATTACGATCTAGACATTCACTATCACCCTGGTAAAGCCAACGTGGTAGAAGATGCCCTTAGCAGATTGCCGTGCTGCTTGAACTCCATGATTTTGAAGGAGCAACCAAGTTTGCACAAAGAGATGGAAGATTTTCGAATGGAATTAGTAAGTGAAGGATTTTTGGCTAGCATAGAACTTCAACCCACTTTCATCAGCCATATCAAAGAGGCGCAGAAAGGAAATGCCAGTATTGACGGAATCAAGCGTCGTATCGGTACAGGAAAAGTACCCGGATTCACCGAAGACGAAGAAGGAGTTCTGTGGTACAAAGGATGCCTTTGTGTACCAGCAGATTCTGAGTTGAAAGAAGTTATTCTCAAGGAAGCTCATGATACTCTTTATTCTATCCACCCCGGAGGAACTAAGATGTATCAAGATTTGAAAGAGCAATTTTGGTGGCATAAGATGAAGAGAGAAATCGGAAGCTATATCGCCAAGTGTGATATATGTCAGCGAGTCAAGGCCGGACATCAAAGACCCGCTGGATTGTTACAACCCTTGCAGGTTCCGGAGTGGAAATGGGATTCCGTTGGAATGGACTTTATCACCGGATTGCCTACTTCTAGTAGGGGAAATGACTCTATCCGGGTCATAGTGGACATATTGTACAAAGTCGCCCATTTGTTACCTGTCAAGACCACATATCAGAGTTCGAAGCTAGCGGAGTTATGCATCGCTAGAATCGTCAGTTTGCATGGAGTCCCCAAGAACATCGTATCTGATCGAGGAACTCAATTTACCTCGAGATTCTGGAAGAAAGTTCAAGAAGGTTTAGGAACCCGCCTAGATTTTAGCACACGTATCACCCTCAACCGATGGACAAACGGAGCGAGTAAATCAAATACTCGAAGATATGCTGAGAGCATGTGTGTTAGAATATGGATCTAAGTGGGAAGACCGTCTGTCGTTTGCAGAATTTTTGTACAACAACAGTTATCAAGCTAGTTTGCAAATGGCCCCATTTGAATTCATGTATGGAAGGAAGTGCCGCACCCCTTTGAACTGGTCAGAAGTAGGAGAGAGGATTTTCGGACCCGATATCCTACGAGAAGCAGAAGAGAAGGTTCACAAGATTCATGAGTACCTCAAGACAGCCCATTCCAGACAGAAGAGTTACGCCGACAAGAGACGTCGAGACCTCGCCTTCAACATAGGAGATTTTGTATATCTGAAAGTGTCGCCATTGAAGGGAATGCAGCATTTCCAACTCAAAGGAAAGTTAGCCCCCAGATATATCGGACCCTTCAAGATTCTGAACCATCGAGGAGAAGTGTCGTATCAATTGGAACTACCTGAAGAGATGTCAGCCGTGCACAATGTGTTCCATATGTCATTACTTCGCAAGTGCCTCGAAGTTCCGGAGAAGACGGAAGTGTTCAAGAATATCGATCACCGGACCATAGAGATCAACGACGACCTGACCTATCCCGAAGTACCCATCCGTATTTTGGAAGAAGCTTTCCAAACCACCAGAACCCGAAGCATAAAGTTTCTCAAAATTCAGTGGAGCAACCACACAGAAGAGGAAGCTACCTGGGAGCGCGAAGATCACATCAGGACGGAGTTTCCTGATCTCTTCAAATCCTAGGTAATCTTTTCGTCCTTTTTCAAATATCGGGACGAGATTTTGTTTAAGGGGGAAGGTTTGTAACATCCCAAAAATACTAAACTTTGATCATCAAACTCTAATCTTCAAAATTAGGGTTAACAAAAACTTTTCTAAATAAAAATATGAAAGCATGCATGTGTGTATGCATTCCAATTTGGATTATTTTGAATTGCCTTGTTTATGTGTTTCTTTGCTTGTAAAAGGAATCTTAGGTGAAATAAACATCATCTAAACAATCCCCACACTTTTCCCAAAGACAAATAAATCAAAACAAACAAAATAAGGGAATGGTCATTTTGACCAAATTAACTCCCATGCCTACTTTGGCTGTCTCTAACTTTCAAAACTTAACAAAAACTTGTTTGGATATTTGCACCCCTTGATAGTAATCATAACAAAGTATCAAGGCCCACTTTGTGATCATCCAAAAACATTTGAATGCATAGTTTAAAGGACAGTTCAAAATTGAATCTATATCATATGGGAAGATCCCACTTTTTCAAAAACCACTCAAACAAGCTCAACTTTCAAAACCGAAGCATCTACAGACTCACCAGCACCTACCTAGCACACCCACCAAAAATCTTTTCAAAATTCAAAACTTGAATTCATGCGGCCATTTCATCAAACACCTTGCAGATGCAAATCAAATAAAATCCAAACACTATTTGGAGCAGTGATTTGAGCCTAACTTGTTCCCTCTCTAGTTGCAACTAGGATTTAGTAGATCATCTAGCTCATTTGTAAACGTCTAGCACCACTGTAAGCTGGGCAATGTCATCAATGGTGAACAACCGAAGCCACCCATGCCACCCCAGTGTAGACAGCAAGCTAGGAGAGGAACTAGCCGTGTCAACCTTGTCTGGGAGATCACCCGTGCCTCACCGCCCCCTATCGACCAGCCCTGCCTCGAAGACATCGACCAGAGAACCCAGGAACGCCGCGCCCATGCCTCTGTCAACCATGCCGAGCGTGCGCCAGAGCGCCACCCTCGACACACGCCCACAGACCGCGCGCCTCCCTCGTCGCGTGCATACGCAATCACCACCGTCCCAGGACACCGCCAGACATCCCCGTTTGCTGCCCCACGCCTCACAGCCACCGCTCGCTGTCGAAGACGCCGCCTCTGCCGCGCAGAGCATCACATGTTCCAGACCGTTTGCCACCGCCCCTACACGCGCATTAAAGCCATAGAGCATCGCGAGGAGACCACCGATTGATCGCCACCGCCGGCCATGCCTCTAGCAGCCCGTAGCCATGTCGCCACCGTCGCCTGCCCATCCCGTTCGCTCTCGTCGTCGAGACTATAAATAGAGGCCTCCCCCGCTCAAACTCTTCACACCATCCCACTCCCCTCTCCTCACTGATCGTTCCACCCTGTTCCCGGAGCAAGGCGAGCAGCGCATCGCTGGAATTGCACCGGAGCAGGCCGCCTCTGGAGAAGAAGGGCGCCATCGATTTCGTCCACCCCAGGAGAAGCTGCCGGTACCAGGAGGTTCGACGTCGTCGACTTCGTCGTTCGCCTGCCTCGCCGACCCTCGCCTGAGCCCCGGTGAGCCCCCGACGACCCCCACCTGCCGCGTTAGGTTTCTGTCTCGCCGGCGCCGCCCGACGTGGACGATGAGTAGCAGCCGTTCGACTAGACTTCGATCGTGTGGCCGATATTTCCCCGTACCGCTTCGCGTTTAAAGAGCCACTGACTGGTGGAACCCCCCTGTCAGCTGAGCCCCGTGCCGCGGAGTGACACTGGGCCGGCCCGTTAATAGTTCTCGTGCAGCCCACTCGTTTGAATTTGGATTTTTCCATTTTCATTCAAACACAGTTCTGTACCTAGTTTCAAAAATCAACCCAGCTCGATTCAGTAAATCAAATTGAATGAAACCAATTTTGTTAGAAATATATTGAAATTCTTAATCCAAGCCCATTGTATTCAAATCATTTCAATCTATAGATCAACCTTGGTAAAAATAACAAGGCAGAGCTGTAGAGGTCCCAATCCTAGGTTTTTGTCCAATCCTAGGTTTACAAATCCTACAGGCAACACAATGCTCTGATACCATCTGTAGAGGTCCCAATCTTTAATAAGATAGATTCCTCCTGTGTTTTATAATGCTAGTCCCTGGATCAATAGCTAGCATCCACAGTTCAGATGTAATATCAAGAAACAAAGGTCATAATATAGCTTTATAACCAGGAATAACATATTTTTATTACATCAAACATAGCTCATTTGGCTATTACATTACATTGCAGCGGAATAACTATAAGCATGGGGTCCTTCATCTTCAAAGTGCCACAGGCAGATGTTGGTTGTAGACTTTGTAATCCTAATCAATCAATCTTCTCTAAAACAATCAAACCTGCAACATACAAGTTACAGCCACAAAGGGTCAATACATTTGAATTGTATTGGCAAGTGATACTATGGTAGTATGGTGGAGTCTATCATCTATATGCATTTGGCTAAGTGGAGTTGAGGCTTGCATTGCTCAAAATAGGTTTTTCCTTAACATTTGAAAATACTAAGTTTTTGCTTTGACAAAATCATTTTCTCAATCAAAGATTGAAGATCCTTCAAGGCATCTCTCAATCAAAGATTGAAGATTTCAAACAACCCTTATTCAATCCACAAGTTTTAACTTAGAAATTTGAATGATGAGATTCTTGATTGCTTCCATGTCTTGAGGCTCAAATTGTCCTTTACCAGGGACATGGCTAAGTACTTAGATTTTACACTCTGTAGAGGTGGTGCACTTTCCCCACAAGACTTGGTTTCCCAAGACAAGATCTTTCAGAAGCTTTCCCTTAGACCAAAATGGACGCGCTCCAACCTATCAAACACTACCACCCACTGTCGATATGGCTAAGTTCTTGCAACCTATATGATCATGGCAGAGCCCATATTGCCAAGTGGTTGCACTTGAAGCTTCTCAACATTTGATATCTCAAATCTCTTTGTTCCTGGGTGGCATACCACAAGTGAGATACACAATCCAAGTCCATGGCCTTGTGAACCACTCAACCAATCACCACCAAGCTATGATTCATTAGCTTAGTTGTTTTATTAGACAAAATCACAAGCCCTCAGACTTAGAATATTTTTCCATAGTGTGAATATATATTTCACCCATGTTTTCTATTAGCTAGGCTAAGCTTGATAGTAATAGGAATCTTAACTTAGGAAAATCCTACTAAGGATTCATCTACTAGGTTTTCCTATAGCAAGGTTTATACTTAGCAAAATCCATGCAAGTTTTTACTTAGCAAAATCACTAATGCATAGTGAAAGTAATGGGATAGAAAGTATGAAGCATCACTTGCCTTTTTGGTAGAGTATGGGTTCACTCCTTGATCTTGCTAGTCTCACACTTCACTACAAGTCAATCAAGCAAACACAATTTCAATTCACATTCCAAACCAAAGTCAAACAAACAATTTTTCACACACACAAGGTAATGGAATCTAAGTCATGCATAAGTATGCAAAGGTTGGTTCTATTGCAAGGATGGTCTCCACTAGGCTTCTAAACTTTGTAAGATCCAAATTGGCCATTCACTAAAGTGGCAAAGTCATTAGCAAATGGGTTTTTATCCATAAACCATTTTTAAAATCCAATCATCATTTTATGTGGTGAAAAATGTTTTATCAAAACAAAACCTTTTAAGTTTCTCACCAAATGAGTTGCTATTGCAAAACTTGGTGTTTTTGGGTCAGTAGGTTTGGTCCAAAACATTTTCTCAAAGTTTTCTTTATAAAAACATTTTCATAATAAAATCAATAATTTTATTTGGCTAGAAAATGGCTAAGTCAAATAATCTAACCTAAACTTTACCAAAATCATTTTCAACACCAAGGGTTGGTTCTTAGGGTCAGTAAGGTCACATCAAACCATTTTGCAAAAGTTTTGACCCCAAAATCAATTTTAAACAATTTTTCTACTCTAAACAAGCTCACAAAAGAATCTGCAAAATAAAGCAAACTAACAGATACTATTGGCTAAACTAATTCCACAGTTGGCTAGGGCTTGCTTTCCTGAATCCATTGATATAAAATTTATAATTTTTGGACGTGTGGTTTGAAAGTTACAAAGGTTTGAAGTTTCCAAATAAATCTGATTCAAAAATCTGTTTTAACTCAAACACTGGCCACGCGTCGAGCCGTGATTGGCCGGTACCGTTTCATGCGGATCGCACAGCTGCAACCGTAGGATCTAATCTAATCGTGCGATCCAGAATGCATACCCCTTCGTGGTTAAGTGGTCTAATCCTGCTCGCTCAATCTAGATCGGACGACTGTCATCGTACCGACCAAACTTGGGCGGCGCTGCGACGGTTGCTGGCGGCGGCGAGGTCAGTCGGCGGCGGCGCTGGCGAAATAGGACGCGAGGAAGAGGGGGAGGATGCTCACCAGGTTCGCAATGCAGCGCTGATGCTCAACGTGCTACTGGTTGGTGAAGGGGCGCACGGGGCTGTCCTTGATTGCTCGCCGGAGACGAGCTGGGCTTCGGGCGGTTCAGGAGGTCGTCGAGGGCGAGGACAGGGGGCGTCCTAGGACAAACGGAAGATGTGGTTAGGTTCGCACGAGCCTGGAGATCATCATCGTGTCCACGGGGAAAGGAGGGGAGGTCAGGTACTACCTGGGGACGTCGTCGGAGAAGAGGGCAGACGGCGGTGCTGCAGGTCGTCGACGTTGCCGACGCTGAAGGATACCCGCGGATGAATGAATGGCACAGAAAGATGCGCCAGGGTGTGGTGAGCGTGCTCGTGTGCTCGGGGAGGCAGGAGATGGTGTCGAGTCGCCGGAATCGGCTCTGGACTTCGTCGGAACAGAGGGTGCTCGGGGAGAAATTGGGACGGCCTGGGGGCATGATTTGGGGAGAAGACAGAGGGGAACGAGAGAGGATGCGCTGGCGTTTAAAGGTGCTTGATCGCTGCGAGTTAAGGTGGCCGTGTTATGGCGAATTCAAGCCGCGAATCAAAGCCTGCAACGGCCGGCGAAGGAGAGAGAACAGGTCGTGGGGGTGAGGAGGAAGAACAGGAGGAGTAGGGTCGGTCGGTCAGTGGGAAAGGAGCGAGGAGGAGGTCCACCTGTCAGTGAGGGTGCGGGTTTCTTCTGGGGTGAAGAAAAACGTTTTGGGGCGAGGGTGAGGTGGGCTAGGTGGGCTGTTGGGCTGGCCAGTTGGGTCAGGTCCATTTCCTATTTTTTTTCCTTCTGAATTCTTTTTCCTTTTCTATTTCTATTTTTCTGTTTTGGATTTCAAACAAAGAAACAACATTCAAAAAAATCAAACCATCACCAGACTTTGAAAGTTTGAACTTTGTTCTGTTTAGTAACAAAACCAATATTCCAAAATAAAATAATATTTTATTCATTTTAGGATCCATTCACTAATTAAATAAAATGGATCTTTGGTTATTTAATAAAATAGGGTTTGATTTAATTAATAAAATCTCCATTTTAAATCCAAATATTTTCAAAACCAAATCAGTAGGTTTTATTTGGAAATGAAGAATACTTGGAAACTTGTTTAAAATAAAATAAAATAACCTTTTATTTTAGGGTCCATTAATAATTAAATTCAATAGACCTTCATTATTAAATCAATTAGGATTTATTTTATTTAAAATATTTATTCTGAATCTAAAATAGAGACAAAACACTTTAGTAGGTTTTATTTGAGAATATAAAATATTTGGAAAACTTATTTAAAATAACTTAATAAGTTTTGATGTTTTTATTAAAATGGTAAAACCTTTTATTTAAATAAAATTTGGATATTAATTCCTTATTATTTTATTTAAATAGACCTTTACTATTTTTAAACAAAACAAAACATTTTATTTCAAAATCTTGGCCAAGGTTTAATTTGGCTTTATAAAATAATCTTTATTTATAAATCCACCTTTTCCTTTAAAAACAAAATCTTTTATTTAAAAGATCAATAATGGTATTTCCAAAACATTTTATTTTCCTCTATTTAAAATGTTTATCTTTTTAAATCCCTTTAGGATTTTATTTAATCCAAATTGGTTTGAGGTTCCAATTGAATTCAAAATGTTTCTTCTGGCCCTGAAAATCAAACAAAGTTTTATTTTATTCATTTATTTTTCACATTACAAGATTTGGAAAATCTTGGGATGTGACAGGCTACCACCCTTAAAATAAATCTCGTCCCGAGATTTGGGAGGCTAGGGTTACAAGCAGGTTCAAGACAACTAGGGTACTACCACCCTTAAAACTTTTCAAACAAAAATTACATCTTGTCCTTCTTGGGATCCTGGGGAAATTTTCTCTAAGCAAACATTTGCATGGTGTCCTTGGTTTCCATACTTGACTCATGGGCCAAGGTTGAGTTTCTCCATAGGCTTGTTCAACTTGTTCTTCATCTTTTCTGGACAGTTGCTTGCATAATGTCCCGGATTCTTGCAGTTGAAACAATGGATGTCCTTGAGTTCTTTACGTGGCTCTTGTGGACAAGTTGCTACATAGTGGCCTAACTCTTTGAAGTTGTTGCACCACACTTGGTAAATCTCTTTATTCTTCTTGTTCTCTGGGCACTCACTGGAGTAGTGTCCCATTTCCTTACATTTACGACATTGCACAAGGTTCATGTCTGGTCTTGGTTTCTTGGGTTTCTTTGATCCTTTGAAGTAGGTTGTCTTGTTTGGGGGTACAAGTGGTCCTTTTCCTTTGGTAGATTTGGATCCTTCTTGTTTCCTTTGTTCCACCATGGAGTAGATAGGACATTGGTTAGGAGTATGATCACTTCCTTCACATAGGTAGCAAGTAGCTTGAGAGGTAGGACATTGTCCAATAGGATGTTCTTCTTCACAATTAGGGCATTAACCTTCATGCTCCTTGGAAGTATGATCCTTGTCTCCACAAATAATGCAAGCTGGGGCTCCATCTAGAACAACATTCTTGTCATCTTTGTTATCATAAAATCCTTTGGGATAGCTTTCTTCCATGCTGATCATTTGATTAGTCACCTTAAGCATCAGTTGGGATTGTTCCTCCAAAAACCTTTGCAGTGCTGGATCTTTATCACTATTGCTGGCTATGAACTGAGCTGTTAGCTGGTTTAACTGGTGTTGGGTTGCTATGAGCTCTTTCATGCTGTCAGCTTGGTTGGTGTTGATGTCATCAACCTTGGAGTCTTTTGGAGTATTCATCTGTTTGGGTTGAAGAGAGATTAGAATAGGCAAGATATTTCTAAGGAAATATTTCTACTCACACACATCACAATTCATGCAAACAATGTGCATGCAAACACAAACCAAACATTTCACTCAAACAAGGTTCAAGCACATACTTAGTCAACAAAAATATTTTTTGTTACACCACACAGGTTGGTGTGTTTTGACTTAACCATAATATGGTGGTCCATCTATATGGTTCACTTGTGATCTTTCCATCCTTCTTGGTTGCTTCTTCTTACATGAGATCATGGCTTCCTTGGAAAAACTTTTGGTCACAATACTTCAAAGTTGTTGATGGCTCCTTCTTATTTTGCATTCCCTCAGTCTCCAAATCTTGAGCAAGAGCTCCTTGACTTACTTGTAGTCTTTAGTAGTATCCAAGTTGGAAGTCCTTGGTGAACATGCTGAAGATGTTGAAGTCATTAGAGTTGAAAGTGTTGAAGAAGTCCTTTGTACTTGGTGAAGTCTTTGGCCATGGGGTAGGTTTTTCCATCAAGTTGAAATAGATGAGATGTAGAGTTGAAACCAAAATGGTTGAGGAAAGAGTTTACAAGTTTGTTTGTAAATAAGTTTTTGGAACAAAATACAACTCCTATTTTTCTAAGGGTTTTTGTCCAATCCTAGGTTTACAAATCCTACAGGCAACACAATGCTCTGATACCATCTGTAGAGGTCCCAATCTTTAATAAGATAGATTCCTCCTGTGTTTTACAATGCTAGTCCCTGGATCAATAGCTAGCATCCACAGTTAAGATGTAATATCAAGAAACAAAGGTCATAATATAGCTTTATAACCAGGAATAACATATTTTTATTACATCAAACATAGCTCATTTGGCTATTACATTACATTGCAGCGGAATAACTATAAGCATGGGGTCCTTCATCTTCAAAGTGCCACAGGCAGATGTTGGTTGTAGACTTTGTAATCCTAATCAATCAATCTTCTCTAAAACAATCAAACCTGCAACATACAAGTTACAGCCACAAAGGGTCAATACATTTGAATTGTATTGGCAAGTGATACTATGGTATTATGGTGGAGTCTATCATCTATATGCATTTGGCTAAGTGGAGTTGAGGCTTGCATTGCTCAAAATAGGTTTTTCCTTAACATTTGAAAATACTAAGTTTTTGCTTTGACAAAATCATTTTCTCAATCAAAGATTGAAGATCCTTCAAGGCATCTCTCAATCAAAGATTGAAGATTTCAAACAACCCTTGTTCAATCCACAAGTTTTAACTTAGAAATTTGAATGATGAGATTCTTGATTGCTTCCATGTCTTGAGGCTGAAATTGTCCTTTACCAGGGACATGGCTAAGTACTTAGATTTTACACTCTGCAGAGGTGGTGCACTTTCCCCACAAGACTTGGTTTCCCAAGACAAGATCTTTCAGAAGCTTTCCCTTAGACCAAAATGGACGCGCTCCAACCTATGAAACACTACCACCCACTGTCCATATGGCTAAGTTCTTGCAACCTATATGATCATGGCAGAGCCCATATTGCCAAGTGGTTGCACTTGAAGCTTCTCAACATTTGACATCTCAAATCTCTTTGTTCCTGGGTGGCATACCACAAGTGAGATACACAATCCAAGTCCATGGCCTTGTGAACCACTCAACCAATCACCACCAAGCTATGATTCATTAGCTTAGTTGTTTTATTAGACAAAATCACAAGCCCTCAGACTTAGAATATTTTTCCATAGTGTGAATATATATTTCACCCATGTTTTCTATTAGCTATGCTAAGCTTGATAGTAATAGGAATCTTAACTTAGGAAAATCCTACTAAGGATTCATCTACTAGGTTTTCCTATAGCAAGGTTTATACTTATCAAAATCCATGCAAGTTTTTACTTAGCAAAATCACTAATGCATAGTGAAAGTAATGGGATAGAAAGTATGAAGCATCACTTGCCTTTTTGGTAGAGTATGGGTTCACTCCTTGATCTTGCTAGTCTCACACTTCACTACAAGTCAATCAAGCAAACACAATTTCAATTCACATTCCAAACCAAAGTCAAACAAACAATTTTTCACACACACAAGGTAATGGAATCTAAGTCATGCATAAGTATGCAAAGGTTGGTTCTATTGCAAGGATGGTCTCCACTAGGCTTCTAAACTTTGTAAGATCCAAATTGGCCATTCACCAAAGTGGCAAAGTCATTAGCAAATGGGTTTTTATCCATAAACCATTTTTAAAATCCAATCATCATTTTATGTGGTGAAAAATGTTTTATCAAAACAAAACCTTTTAAGTTTCTCACCAAATGAGTTGCTATTGCAAAACTTGGTGTTTTTGGGTCAGTAGGTTTGGTCCAAAACATTTTCTCAAAGTTTTCTTTATAAAAACATTTTCATAATAAAATCAATAATTTTATTTGGCTAGAAGATGGCTAAGTCAAATAATCTAACCTAAACTTTACCAAAATCATTTTCAACACCAAGGGTTGGTTCTTAGGGTCAGTAAGGTCACATCAAACCATTTTGCAAAAGTTTTGACCCCAAAATCAATTTTAAACAATTTTTCTACTCTAAACAAGCTCACAAAAGAATCTGCAAAATCAAGCAAACTAACAGATACTATTGGCTAAACTAATTCCACAGTTGGCTAGGGCTT
The DNA here is from genome assembly GCA_916181665.1 of Avena sativa. Classification (NCBI taxonomy): domain Eukaryota; kingdom Viridiplantae; phylum Streptophyta; class Magnoliopsida; order Poales; family Poaceae; genus Avena; species Avena sativa. Next base: position 20,871,619 of record OV702284.1, read on the forward strand.
GCTTTCCTGAATCCATTGATATAAAATTTATAATTTTTGGACATGTGGTTTGAAAGTTACAAAGGTTTGAAGTTTGCAAATAAATCTGATTCAAAAATATGTTTTAACTCAAACACTGGCCACGCGTCGAGCCGTGATTGGCCGGTACCGTTTCGTGCGGATCGCACAGCTACAACCGTAGGATCTAATCTAATCGTGCGATCCAGAACGCATACCCCTTCGTGGTTAAGTGGTCTAATCCTGCTCGCTCAATCTAGATCGGACGGCTGTCATCATACCGACCAAACTTGGGCGGCGCTGCGACGGTTGCTGGCGGCGGCGAGGTCAGTCGGCGGCGGCGCTGGCGAAATAGGACGCGAGGAAGAGGGGGAGGATGCTCACCAGGTTCGCAATGCAGCACTGATGCTCAACGTGCTACTGGTTGGTGAAGGGGCGCACGGGGCTGTCCTTGATTGCTCGCCGGAGACGAGCTGGGCTTCGGGCGGTTCAGGAGGTCGTCGAGGGCGAGGACAGGGGGCGTCCTAGGACAAATGGAAGATGTGGTTAGGTTCGCACGAGCCTGGAGATCATCATCGTGTCCACGGGGAAAGGAGGGGAGGTCAGGTACTACCTGGGGACGTCGTCGGAGAAGAGGGCAGACGGCGGTGCTGCAGGTCGTCGACGTTGCCGATGCTGTAGGGTACCCGCGGATGAATGAATGGCACAGAAAGATGCGCCAGGGTGTGGTGAGCATGCTCGTGTGCTCGGGGAGGCGGGAGGTGGTGTTGAGTCGCCGGAATCGGCTCTGGACTTCGTCGGAACAGAGGGTGCTCGGGGAGAAATTGGGACGGCCTGGGGGCGTGATTTGGGGAGAAGACAGAGGGGAACGAGAGAGGATGCACTGGTGTTTAAAGGTGCTTGATCGCTGCGAGTTAAGGTGGCCGTGTTATGGCGAATTCAAGCCGCGAATCAAAGCCTAAAACGGCCGGCGAAGGAGAGAGAACAGGTCGTGGGGGTGAGGAGGAAGAACAGGAGGAGTAGGGTCGGTCGGTCAGTGGGAAAGGAGCGAGGAGGAGGTCCACCTGTCAGTGAGGGTGCGGGTTTCTTCTGGGGTGAAGAAAAACGTTTCGGGGCGAGGGTGAGGTGGGCTAGGTGGGCTGTTGGGCTGGCCAGTTGGGTCAGGTCCATTTCCTATTTTTTTCCTTCTGAATTCTTTTTCCTTTTCTATTTCTATTTTTCTGTTTTGGATTTCAAACAAACAAACAACATTCAAACAAATCAAACCATCACCAGACTTTGAAAGTTTGAACTTTGTTCTGTTTAGTAACAAAACCAATATTCCAAAATAAAATAATATTTTATTCATTTTAGGATCCATTCACTAATTAAATAAAATGGATCTTTGGTTATTTAATAAAATAGGGTTTGATTTAATTAATAAAATCTCCATTTTAAATCCAAATATTTTCAAAACCAAATCAGTAGGTTTTATTTGGAAATGAAGAATACTTGGAAACTTGTTTAAAATAAAATAAAATAACCTTTTATTTTAGGGTCCATTAATAATTAAATTCAATAGACCTTCATTATTAAATCAATTAGGATTTATTTTATTTAAAATATTTATTCTGAATCTAAAATAGAGACAAAACACTTTAGTAGGTTTTATTTGAGAATATAAAATATTTGGAAAACTTATTTAAAATAACTTAATAAGTTTTGATGTTTTTATTAAAATGGTAAAACCTTTTATTTAAATAAAATTTGGATATTAATTCCTTATTATTTTATTTAAATAGACCTTTACTATTTTTAAACAAAACAAAACATTTTATTTCAAAATCTTGGCCAAGGTTTAATTTGGCTTTATAAAATAATCTTTATTTATAAATCCACCTTTTCCTTTAAAAACAAAATCTTTTATTTAAAAGATCAATAATGGTATTTCCAAAACATTTTATTTTCCTCTATTTAAAATGTTTATCTTTTTAAATCCCTTTAGGATTTTATTTAATCCAAATTGGTTTGAGGTTCCAATTGAATTCAAAATGTTTCTTCTGGCCCTGAAAATCAAACAAAGTTTTATTTTATTCATTTATTTTTCACATTACAAGATTTGGAAAATCTTGGGATGTGACAAGAGCCTTTTCTGCATTCAAACATTTTCCAAATTTAAACCATAATAGCTTTTGAGTTGATTCCAACTCTCAAAAATCACATTTGATCATACCTTTCAGAATATAAAAAACTTTTGGGTTTACTTACAGAAATAATGTTCAAGTAATAAAATAATGCCACATAAGCATTTCTAGTCACTTATTTTATTTAAAATAAAAGGTTAAACCTTATTAAATTGTGACACCACTTTAAATCACATTCCCACGTACTGAAATGTGTGGTGATGACATGTGTCAACATGGTCCCATGTTTGGTTTGGAGAATATTAAATCTTAAGTAGTTTTTCAATGGGTAGAAATTACTTTTCTAAAAATAAAAGAAATTAAACCAAGCTTTAATCTTGTAATGTTAGTGATGATGCTAGATCATCTATAGGATCCTTTGGTGTGATGATTGAAAGTAGTTAAGTATTGTTTGGTGATTGTGTACCTCGTATTTATTTATAGACGCTAGTACCGACCAAGGATACGAGGAGGAAGGAGGATACTACGAAGAAGAAGCCGAGGAGAACTTCAACCACTACTCTGCACAAGGCAAGCCAATACTTGCAAGCTATTAACTTAGCAAGCTTATACTGATACTGATGCAAGCCTAATACTACTAGTTGAATGTGCAAGCTAACACTTGCAAGATACTCTACTTTAGCAAGCCTTACTAATCAAGTTGACCTATGCAAGCAAATACTTACTTGTTACCATGCCAACTATATGCCTTAAGCATATGTGATCATACCAACTTGATAAACCAATCCTAGTTTTACTTGCAAGCTTTATACTTTATCTCTTTATCAAAGCTATTACTTAGAGTTTACTTGAGTAAATTGTAGATACTAGAAAGATAATTGAAGTTTGCATAAAGAGCATAAAACTTGGCCTAAGCTAGATAATCTTTATGTCACCCCAAGGCATGAGATTGTATTTAGTTGAAACTCCACTTGTTTACCACCCCTCATTAGTACTCACCCCCACTTGTAGATGCTAGTGCTAAGCATAAAACTTGATCAACATTAGATGGGAATACTTGGTGAAAATGGTTATGAAAACCTTGGAATGATGGATCATTCTATTGAGATGTTTTGACATGTGTTTCCGAACACTAGAGGATTTTGATGATGAAAATGTTGAGGCATGAGCCTTAGCCCTTTATAAAACTGATGGTTTTCTGCATGTGATACATTCCAATTTTACCGTACAACCATAATACCCGAGAATTGGGTAGGGCTTGACTGGAAACTTATATACCTTAGTATTGGTTCCCTCACGGCCAAGGTTTGAGCTGAGGCTACCTTGTGAAGATTGTCCACCTATGCAGTACCCAAGATGACAGTTGGTATGGTTGGGAGGCCAAACTCACAGGAGAGGTGCTTATACTAGGGCGTGTAATTGAAAGGTTAAGATTGATTATCCGCATACTGAGTATGGTGAATTTAGGATTTGTTCCTGACGGATGTATCGAATATTGTGGTGAAAGTGTACAATCTCTGCAGAGTGTCAAACTATTCAAATAGTCGCGTCCGCGGTTATGGACAGTTGGAGTGGCCATACTGTTCCCTCGTCAGATGTTTTCAAAATGACTTGTGAAATGGATTGAGATTTTGACTTGACCACAACAGAGTTGTGGCATGAGATACAAGTTCCCACTTAGGTGTTATAAAACTTCAACTAGCATTCATTGCTTCTAAACTTAGTAGATGTAAATCTGGCTTTTGCAAATCAACCCTAGAGCTTAGTGTCCTACTACAAAACCCCTTTAATTGTTAGTATTAGTTTGCGAGTACTTAAAGAGTACTCATGGCTTTGTCCCTGGCTATTCCCATGGCCAGACTATGAAGAGGAGTACCTGGAGGATGGAACCCAGGAAGGTTACGACAACTAGGATCATCTCCCATCGTCAGCATTGCCTGTGACCCTGAAGATGGAGCTTCGCCGACCCTACCATTATTATTACGTATTTCCGCTGCTTGAGTTGTATTAAGAACTGGATCATGAGATCCTTATTTGTGTAAGACCTTATGTATGGTTTGTAATGGATGATGTACCATGGTATCCAATTCTGTTATGTCTCGCAAAAATGGTAATCCTGGGATTGCGATGTATGGCATAACAGGCATCTGGGATTAAAAATCCGGGTGTTGACAGCTACCGGTAGAGCCCTTAGCCCTGAGGAAGAACTACTCCCTCCTCATCATGGGAATCAGCAATGGTGATGAAGATGGCGATGGAGATCGATGGAGATGGCTCCAGGGGCACTTCCCCGTCCCGGCAGGGTGCCAGAACAGAGACTTTCTGTCCCCTGAATCTCCCCTTTGGTGGCAGCGGCGCTACAGAGGTTTTCATTGATTTCTTCTGGATGCCTTAGGGTTTTTGGGTCGAAGGCTTCTTATAGGCGAAGGGGGAGGCCGAGGAGGAGGCCAGAGGGCCCACACCCTCCCCAGGCGCGGGCCAGGCTTGGCCGCACCCAGGAGGGTCTAGCCACCCTCTGTTGCCTCTCCGTCCCTCCTTCTGATTCGTGTCCCTCACGGAAAGTTATTGACTTTGGATTTTGTCCCGTCCAATTCCGAGAATATTGATTTTCTGCCTTTCTGGAACCAAAAACAGAAATAAACAGACAACTGGCACTGTGGCAATTTGTTAATAGGTTAGTTCCAGAAAGTGTATAAAAATACCTCAAAGTCTAGACAAAACATAAGACAAATGATACAAAACAAACATGGAACATAAAAAAATTATAGATACATTTACGACGTATCAGCGGCCACCCCTTCCCTCTATTTATAGAGGGAGGGTGCAAATAGGGTTTACCCCTTTTCCCTCAACCTCCTAGGGCCAGCGCAAGGGGATGGGGAGAACCCCCAAGTCCTCCCCCCTATTTTCTCGGGATTGATCTTATCCCTAGGGGGTTTGGCTGGCTGGGATTCTTGGGCCTGGTGCGGCTATCCCATGGGGCCCCGCAGCATTCCCTCAGCCCATGTGGCCCCTCCCGGGGTGGTGGGCCAATAGGTGGGCCTCTAGAACCTTCTAGAAGCTCCGGTCAAAACACCAAAAACTTTTCCAAACCTTGGTAGTTGACTTCCATTATATAAACATTATTCTCCAGACCATTCTGGACCTCCTCGTGATGTCCTGGATCCCATCCGAGACTCCGAACAACATTCGGTCTCCAACTGATATTCCATATCTACTTAAATAACATCGAACCTTAAGTGTGTTACCCTACAGTTCACGAACTATGTAGATGATGATTGCAAGTGCACAGATCGTTCGTAGCTAGTTTCGAAATAAAGATATCGATCCCACAGGGAGCGGGACGCTGAAGTCTAATAACTCTTGAACTAAATACTGAAATAGTAATGCTAATAACGTTCTAAGTAACAAGATAAAATGCAAGTTTTGTGTAAAAGATATTTTTGGGTTTTCGAATAAGAGAACAATAAGTAAACTAAAGTTGTAAGTAAAGAAGAGCATGCGAGTATGATTATGAAAGTCTGCAAGATGATGGAAAGAGTTCTCAGGGAGTAGTGGATCCACCACTAGTAATTAGAAAGAGTGGTCAAAATTATTATAATGAATAAGACCATTTATGATATGTGTGGGAGGAGCTCCATATATGGACGAATAGGCAGCAACCACAACTCACATCATCCTCATAACCACAACAGACAATAACCGACAACCATCGTATTACTGTGTTATTAAGGGATTTCTCTCATGGCATGGATAATGTTTAGTGAGTTCTTCTCGGTTCCCAAGTTGATACATAAGGGAGTGTTAACAACTTTATAGTCACTGTAAGTGCTATCACCCCTCCGTTTACCAACAAGTAGTTCCCTCCATCTAGTCCACAGTGAGGCAAATATTGAGTGGCGCGCTTCACCCAACATCATGATGAAGGAAATATAACACAGACACATAATGAACAATATCACATAATAATCTTTATCTCAGTTCAAGCCCATACTAGGGTTTCTCCATCTCCCCAAGAACAAAGGAAACTACTCACACATGAAGGCAATCAACATCATGGATAGAATATGGATGAAGTATGATGATACAACTAAGGACAAGTGCAAATCCAAGATTCAATCTAGAATTACAAGTAACCAAAGGGGATCGGTGATGGAGACATTGTTGATGAAGATGACGATGTAGATTGATGTGGAGGCCTTCAAGATCCTAGTCCCTTCTCCTCTTGTGTAATGGTGATGGTGTAGATATGATTGGAGGCAGCTATGGTGGTGGCACGACGGCAGGGCTCCGCCGTGGTGGAGAATATTGATTGGTGGTTCTCTCTTGGCTCCTCCCACCTTTATATAGGCCTTAGAAGTGCCCTATGTCGCCCCTAATACCGTCATATGGCTTAGAAAAGGTTCTAGAGCAGTCTAGGGTCGAAAACAAGTCGTTTCCGACCTTTTTCGCAACTATATGGCGGGAACTATACGACCGGAAAAATGCTTCCCACCGTATAGTTGCTCGCCAAACCTTCGGGTTACGCGGTGTTTTGGCCGTCGTTTCTTCATACGGACTCTGATTTGGGTGTTCTTGGTGTCGGGGGATAACCCCCGGGTAGGGAAAGCCAGGCTCAAGTATGCCGGCTCCAGAAGGCACAGGTCGCCTGGCCATCAAGCAGGACAACTCCAGCCGCTTGGCTAATACCGCTCGACTGGGCTTAAATCTTTCCCGTGTGGCCCGTCTAGCCCGGTAGCCAGAAGAACCAGCCGGGTGGCAGCTTCCACCCGGCTTACCTCGGATTCGATGAAGAGCATGAAGGAGGAGATTCTCCTTGCGGGGTACGCCTCTGGCTCTCTTCGTCATCAGACAGGCTGGCGTGCCGTCACGACCTGCGCTACCCGACGAGGATAAAGCAAAGTGGTCGGCTGACCGCCAAAGCAGTCCGAGTGACCGTTAAAGCAAGGGTGGCGCCCCAAAGGAAGCCCGAGTGACTTCTAAAGAAGAGGATGACGCTAAAAGAAGGGCGGACTGGGTCCTGGCCCACCGGATGGACCCTGCAGCCGGCCCTGCCCTGTAAACCCATATCCAAACAGTAAACCCTAGAGCCCAAATTGTAATCTGCCCGCCTGACCAGTATATAAGGGCGGGCAGAGCTGGGGTTCTAGGTAAGTAAGATCCATAGTAGCAAGAGCTAGCCTCTAGTTTCATCTTTCTCTAGCTCTCGATAGTAGCTAAGGAAACAACTCAAGGAGCATCTGGAGTGGGCATTCGCCCCCCATATAGTTCATCTTACAGGAGTAGGGGTCTTACCTCGCCGAGAGGGCCCTGAACCTGGGTATGTTGTTGTGTTTGCAGTTCACCATGCCCAACCCATTGCTTGATCCACCGAATGCATCCGAGTGTCCCTCTTTTACCATCCCCGACAGCACTGCCCTATTCCACACCACGACAGTTGCCGCCCACCGTGCGGCACAGTGCTTCGGCTCGATCATCTTCCGGATAGGACTTTCGCTCGTCGCCGGTGAACGCGTGGCCTCCGGCCTCATCTTCACATTCGGTGCTTTCGACTGCGTCGTCGACAACGCCGCATGCTTCGCCGGGAACACCTTCCCCGCCAATGGCTCCATCATGCACTCTGGGAACTTCCGCGTCTACGTCGCCACCGTCGCCGAGGTTTTTCCCAGCGCGGTCACCATGATCACCGACGTGCCTCTAATCCACCTCGCCCGCGGCCCAACCGCGACGAACGGTTGCATCGAGGTCATGGTGGTGAACGCCCGCGAAAACCACCGCCTGCCTCAGGAGCGCTGATACGTCGAAAACATATCTATAATTTTTGATGTTCCATGCTTGTTAGTATCTACTTTGATTTGCTTTGTCTACACTTTAAGGTGCTTTTTACATGTTTTCTGGTACTAACCTATTAACAAGTTGCCACAGTGCCAGTTGCCTGTTTTCTGCTGTTTTTGGTTCCAGAAAAGCTATTAAGGAAATATTCTCGGAATTGGACGGGACAAACTTCAAAGTCAATAACTTTCCATGGGGAATAAGAAGTACAGAGGGGAGACGAAGAAGCGGGCCAGGGCGCCCAGACCCCCCTAGGCACGGGTGGGCCCTGCCCCGCGCCTAGGCATGGTGTGGGGCCCTTGGCCACCGCCTCGGCCTCCCCCTTCGCCTATAAGAATCCCCTGATGCAGAAACCCTAGGCACCCGATCAATATTCCATGAAACCTTCTGTAGCCACCATCACCGTCGTCCCTAGATCGAGGGGATCTGAGGTTCTTCCCGGCACCCTGCCGGAAGGGAGATCATCCCGGAGGCCTTCTCTCCGGTATGATGCGTGAGTAGTTCCACCTTGGACTATGGGTTCATGTAGTAGCTAGATGGTTGTATATCCTCCTTGTGATTTCATTTCTAGATCTTGTGAGCTCCGTTCATGATCAAGATATAATCTATTTGTAATCATGCATGTTGTGTTTGCGGGGATCCGATGGATATTGAGATTATTATGTTGGTTTGATTAATGGTTTTGTCTTTATGATTCTATCAGGTCTGTGTTGTTTGTGATCTTGCATGATCTCCGTTGTTAGTAGCTATTTTGGCCAAGTAGTTGCTAGTGACTCCAAGAGGGGGTATTTATGCTCGATAGTGGGTTCATGCCTGTAGTTTCCAAGGGAAGTGACAGAAATCTCTTCGGTTGTAGATGTGTTGTTGCTACTAGGGAGAATACAATGGTCTCTTGTTCATGGAACATGTGGACTGTTTACCTTACACACTTTGCTTAAAGCAGTTGTCAGTTGCTTGTAACTTAATACTGGAGGGGGTTCGGATGATAACCTGAAGGTGGACTTCTAGTCATAGATGCAGTTGGATGGCGGTCTATGTATCTTGTTGTATTGCCCAATCGAATCTCATAGGATCTTTCTGACTAGTAATTGCATTGTTATGCCTTGCTCAATTCCTGTCAATTGCGATGCTGTAATTTGTTTACCCTTAATGCCATGTTGTTTATCTAAGGAGAGCACCTATAGTGAACTATGGACCCCAGTACAATCTTTACCATTGATACATCGTCCACTGTTACTTGTTTACTTGCTGCAAACCATTACCTTCCACACCATACGTTTAATCCTTTGTTACAGCAAACCGGTGAGCTTGACAACCTCACTAATTCTTTGGGGAAAAGTCTTGAGTTTGTGTTGTGCAGGTCTCCACGTTGCTAGAAACACCCGTGTGACGTTTCCTTCCTCCTACTAGTTCAATAACCTCGATTTCTTACTGAGGGAAAACTTGTTGTTGTGCTGCTTCACACCTTGCTCTTGGGGTTCCCAACAGGCTCCACTTCAACCGTGCTAGCCATCATCAAGCGCCGAGAGGGAGGAGAGGGCTCCGCGCTCGAGCAGGAGCAGGATCCGCTCACCGCCTCCATCCAGCACCTTCGCGCTCCAGTCGTCGTCGAAGCGGATCCAGCGTCCGCTACGGCCGCACTTGAGGAGGAAGCCACCAAGGTCGCCGCTAACCAGCGCCAGATGAACGCCGTTGTGCATGAGTACAACGCTGCCCACGGCTTCATCAGGCAAGTCCAACATCGGGGGCGCGACCTCGCGTCGGAACTGGACCACGCCGCCAACTCGCGCGCGGGCGTGGCACAGCCCGTTTATAGCACACCCGCCAAAAACATGAGAGCGGCCGAAGCGGTGGCCGCGGAGCTGAAACACCTCGAGGTGGAAGAGCTCTGTCGCCAGCAGGAGCGCGTCCATCTCCTTGTCGCCACCGCCAACAAGCAGCAGGCCGAAGGTGCCCCAGCCAGGCAGGCAACACCCAGTACATAGTCCTCCGCAAAGGCGTGGACCAGACGGTGCATGGAGGAAGCAAGCACCAGCAGGCGTCCTCTCTAGGAGGAGCCGGGCTAGCCGCCTGCATGGAGAATCTAGAAATCGTGGCCGCCATAACCGCGACGCCGCTGCCTCCAACGTGAGTCGCGTGCTGGCTTCAGGAGCTGACCAAGGAAAGAAATCACGCGTCCCAGAAGAAGGAACTCGTGCAAACAAGGACCCGCCCGCGTCGCGCCTGAACGGGCGACTCGGACCCCTAGAACCAGCTGATACACGCGAGTGCATTGACCTCTTGGTGCAGTCACACACGCTGGAGGAAGAAAGCCCAGCTGGACCAAAATGTTTTAGCCCGCGCATCCGGAACGAGCCGTTTCTGAAGGGTTTTTCACTTCGAAGGGACACGCCAAAATACAACGGCACGGTTAAGCCTGGGGATTGGCTGGTGGACTACACCACTGTTGTGGGAATCGCCAACGGAAACCTCCGCCTGGCAGTCCGCTACGTCCCCCTCATGCTCGTCGACTCGGCAAGAACTTGGCTCAACAGCCTCCCCGACAACAGCATCAACGCCTGGCTGGACTTCGAAGAAGCATTCATTTGCAACTTCACCGGAACATACAAGTAGCCGGGTCGACCTCGCGACCTCGCCCTCTGCGTGCAAGGCAAAGACGAGTCCGACCGCGTGTACCTCACCCGGTGGACCAGCATGCACTACTCGTGTGAAGGGGTGCGCGAGCACCAGGCAATCGACTTCTTCACCAACGATTGCCGAGATGGCACCATGTTGAAGCACAAGCTCAGCCGGGAAGACCCGCAAACCATGGCCTAGGTCATGGCCATCGCGGACAAGTACGCCACCGCCAATGCAGCTATGAAGAAGCCCATCGTGGTGGACAACAAAGGACAAATCGTAACGGACGAACGGGCGGAGTGCCGCCATCCGAGTGACCATCACTCCAGGCGGCACGGCCATGACAACTGCCATGGAAAGAGGAAAGACGACCAGCTTGACAGCCTGTACAGCGCCAAGCAAGTAGCTGTGGTGCACGAGGACCTGGATGTAGGTGGCAACCAGAGACAGAGGCCAGATGACAGGACGCCACGGACCAAGTACACCATGGAGTCCATGCTCTATGGGCCGTGCAAGTTCCACATCGGCGACAGCAAGCCCGCGAACCACACGACGCGCCAATGTAGCTAGACAAAGAAGATGGCTGAGGCCGGTGGTCTCCCACCACCTCCACCACCAGCCGGAGGCCCGCCGAACAATAGGGAGCGACGCAACCGCCACGAGGATGATGAAGACGGTTACCCATGCCAAGTGGGAAATTACCACATCTTCCTTGCGGAGCCGAAGACCAAGCACACCAAGAGGAGGCGCGAGGCGGAGGTGAACGCAGTCGTCCCCCCGTTCCCCAATACCTACATTGGTCGGACCAGACAATCACTTGGAGCAAAGAAGACCAGCCGGCCATGCTGCCAAGCCCTGGCAGCTACGACTTGGTCCTCGACCCCATCATCGTCTCCAAGAAGCACTCGTGTCGTTTCTCCCGCGTGCTCATCGACGGAGGCAGAAGCATCAACCTTCTATACCGCAACAGCCTCGAGCGGCTCGACATTAGTGTGTCCCAGCTGCAACCATCAAGCACTTCGTTTCACGGGGCAGTCCCAGGCCCATCGCACTTGCCAATCAGCAAGATCCGTCTGGACGTCATCTTTGGCAACGAGAACAACTTTCGTTGCGAGCCGATCTGGTTCGAGGTTGTGAACCTCTCCAGCGCCTACCACGCCATACTAGGGCGACCAGCCCTCACCAAATTCATGGGAGTGCCGCACTACACATACCTCAAGATGAAGATGCCAGGCCCAAAAGGAGTGATCACCGTTGACGGTTGCTACAAGTGTTCAATCAAGTGCGCCACAGACGGATCCAAGCTAGCCGAGGAAATGATCATCACAGAGGAGAAGCGCGTCATAATGCCGAATGTGGCGGACCTACAGGCAGATATGCTGGCTGGAGAATCACAGTTCAAGCCATCCAACGGCACAAGGAAGATCCTGTTGAACGAGGAGGACCCAAGCAAGTTCGTCCTAGTCAGAGACGGCCTGGACAGCAAATAGGAAAGCACGCACATTGACTTCCTCCATGAGAATAGGGACATTTTCGCATGGTGCCCCAAAGACATGCCAGGTGTCCTGAGGGAACTCGCCGAGCACTCTCTCCATGTTCGACCGGATGCGAATCCGGTCAAACAATCTTTACGCCGCTTCACAAAAGAAAAAATAAGAACCATTGGTGAGGAGATCACACGGCTGCTCGCAGCTGCTTCATCATGGAAGTTTTCCACCCGGAATGGATAGCCAACCCGGTGCTAGTACTGAAGAAGAACAATACGTGGCGCATGTGTGTCGACTACACCATCCTCAACAAGGCATGCCCCAAGGATCCTTTCGCTCTGCTGCGGATAAATCAGGTCATCGATTCCACTACGGGATGTGATTTTTTGTCTTTTCTGGATGCTTACTCGGGCTATCACCAGATTAATCTCAATGTAACCGATCAAATAAAGACATCATTCATAACCCCGTATGGGGCTTACTGCTACACCACCATGCCCTTTGGTCTGAAGAACGCATGAGCGACTTACCAGCGCTGCATACAGAAATGCTTGTAGACACAGATCGGTAGAAACATGCACGCCTACGTCGATGACATCGTCATCAAAACCAAGGAGCAGCACACGCTGCTCGAGGACCTGAAGGAAACGTTCAACAACCTCCGCCGCTTCCAGATCAAGCTAAACCCGGAGAAGTGCGTCTTCGGCATCCCAGCTGGTAAGCTCCTCGGTTTCCTCGTCTCCGAGCGAGGGATCGAGGCGAACCCAGAGAAGATCACAGCCATCGAGTGCATGGAGTTGCCATAGAGCTTGCGCGATGTGCAGAAGTTCACTGGGTGCCTGGCTTCCCTCAGCTGGTTCGTCAGCTGGCTGGGTGAGAAGGCCCTCCCCCTGTACCAACTCATGAAGAAGACGGACAAGTTTGTCTAGATAGCTCAGGTGGACGGAGCTTTCCGGGACCTCAAGCGCATGCTCACCTCACCGCCTATCTTGGCAGCGCCGACGTCAAAGGAGCCAATGTTGATGTACATCGCGGCCACGAATAGAGTCGTCAGCGTGGTACTAGTGGTGGAAAGTCCAGAAGAGGGGAAGACCCAGCCGGTCCAGCGCCCCGTGTACTACCTGAGTGAGGTGTTGTCACTCTCCAAGCAGAACTACCCCCACTACCAGAAGATGGTGTATGGCGTGTACATGGCCGCCAAGAAGCTCAAGCACTACTTCCAAGAGCATTCGATCCGGGTGGTGGCATTGGCTCCGCTCGCAGAGTTAATTGGCAACAAGGATGCCACTGGGCATGTGGCGAAGTGGGCCATAGAGCTCGTTGCGCACAACATTCAGTACGAGCCAAGGACGACAATCAAATCCCAGGCACTGGCCGACTTCATCGTCGACTAGGCAGAGACACAGTACATGCCACCAGTCCCTGACTCAACGTACTGGAAGATTCACTTTGACGGCTCCAAGATGCGAGGAGGACTTGGAGCCGGAATCGTAATAACCTCGCCTAAGGGCGATCGGCTAGAATACGTCCTCCAGATCCACTTCAAGGCATCTAACAATGTCGCCGAGTACGAAGAACTCATCCACAGGCTCAAGATGGCCAAGGAGATAGGCATTCAGAGAATACTCTGCTTCGGAGACTCGGACCTGGTGGTGCAGCAAGTCTCAGGCGAATGGGACGCGAGGGACGCCAACATGGCCCTCTATCATTTCTTTGTTCAGCAGTTGTGCGCCTGCTTCAAAGGATGCGAGTTCCACCACGTGCCCAGGGCCAACAACGAAGTCGTCGATGCCCTGGCCGGAGTCGGCTCAACAAGACAGGCCATACCGCCTGGAGTCTCCCTCGAGCACCTGCGCAAGCCCTCCATCACTCCATCCCTAGAGTCTGACTCCATAGTGCTTAACGCAGACCCAGGAGCAGTCGGGCCGGCACACCCGGGGACTGCTCCTCCGCACCCGGGGACTGCCTTGCCGCAACCGGGGACCGCTCCGCCGCACCCGGGGACTGCCTCACCGCACCCGGGGACGGATCCATCGCACCCGGGGACTACTCCACCGCACCCAGGGACTGCCTTGCCGCATCCAGGGACTGCTCCATCGCAACCAGGGGTTGTCGCCAGTAAGCTCCCACCTGGTGAACCTCCCGACGCTTCGGAGCCAGCTGCCCGTGAGGAAATCAGGCTCATCATGCAGACGGTGTACGCCATCCGGGAAATACCCGACTGGGCAAAGCCATTCATGAACTTCTTGGCCAAGGACGAGCTGCCAACGGAGGAGGTGGCAGCACGACAAGTGAGACGAAGGGCAAGCGCATACGCCATCATCAACAACAAGCTGTACAAGCATAGCGTCGGGGGCATCTACCAACGATGCGTAAGCCCAGAGGAAGGAATCAAGCTCCTAGTGGACATATACCAGGGCGAATATGGCAACCACGCTTCATCAAGAGCAATAGCAGCCAAGGCTCTTCGCCATGGTTTCTATTGGCCAGCAGCGTTAAAGGATGCTCAGGAGCTGGTCAGAGCATGCAACGTCTGCCAGCGATTCGGCCAGCTGATACCAATTACCTGGCCGTTCGCAGTTTGGGGGCTGGACATGGTTGGGCCGTTCAAAAAAGCTCGATCCGTCATGACACACCTGCTCGTAGCCGTAGACAAATTCACCAAGTGGATCGAGGAAAAACCCATAAAGAAGCTGGATGGAGCAACGGTGATCAAGTTCTTCACGGACATCATCATCCGATTCGGTTACCCACACAGCATCATCACGGACAACAACACCAATTTCGCCAAGGGGGCATTTGCTCGCTTCTATGGAGACAAGGGCATCCGCCTGGACCTAGCCTCGGTCATGCACCCTCAGTCGAACGGGCAGTGCGAGCGCGCTAACGGCCTGGTTCTAGCCGGAATCAAACCAAGACTGATCAAACCACTCATCAAGTCACCTGGATGTTGGATAGAGGAGTTTCCAGCCGTGCTATGGAGCCTGCGCACCACCCCGGACCGTTCAACCAGCTTCACGCCATTCTTCCTCGTCTATGGGGCAGAGGCTGTTCTCCCCACTGACATCCAGTTCGATGCACCCCACAGACAGGTCTACACAGAGCAGGAAGCCAAGGAAGCACGAGAGGATAGCGTGGACCTGCTTGAGGAGGCGCGCGAGCTGGCCCTATCCAGGTCAGCAATCTATCAGCAGGATTTGCGCCGCTACCATGCCATCCGGATCCGGCCCACCTCTTTTCACGAGGGAGATCTGGTGCTACGCCTGATCCAGAGCACAAAGGGAATGCATAAGTTGTCCCCGCCATGGGAAGGACCATTCATCATCAGCCGGGCGCTGCACAACGACTCATACTACCTGATCGATGCCCAGCAACCGATGAAGAACAAGGCAGATCGCTCCGATGAGGAAACCGAACGCCCATGGAACACGAACCTACTCCGTCCATTTTACACTTGAGCAAGAAGTGTATGTATCTTCCTTTTCATGTAATAAATGAAAAAGTTTGGAAACCTCGGCACGGCCCCGAGGACTTTGTCCTAATTCGCGCACCACCTACATCTCCATACAGGCTGGCCTGGATGCCCGCGATTTCTACAGACGGCAGAGTATTGTACGAGGCGCCTAGAGCCCACTCTTCGGTTCCGGCTTCAGACCTCAAGCCGGTTGTCAACCCGACAAGAGCAAAATCTCGAAGTAACCCCTACAAGAAAGCTCTAGGGAGAAAACAAAGGCGCCGGGGTGAGCCGGCTGCGCCTGCCCAAGCTAAGCCAATAACAACACACCGAAGTATCGCGGGGCACGCCAAGCTAGCTACTCCTTCGGTTCCGGCTGCAGACCGCAACCCGGCTAGCAGCCGGCAAGGTCAAAGCTCGAAAGGCCAATGCTCGCTGAGAAAAGGGAACTATTAACGACCTAGTTTGAAGGAGCACCATTTTTTTGTTCTATCCTAACTATAAACGAATGCATAAGTAATGAAACTAACTCAAGCAACGCCGTGTCTTCTATTGCACGAGCCACAACCTGACAGGAAATAAGGTGTCAAAGAGCTTCGGCCCGGATGGCTACCCCAGCCGGCCCGAACCTCGGGGACTTCACCCAGTGGGCGCGCTCCCGCTGAAAGGACATGTGGGCCCCCATGTGTGGTTTTGGTAATTAATGATAATCTTTATGGACTAATGTGTGTATTATGTTGCACTTGTAGGATTTGTCCATTGGCATCTCTTGGAGCATGTGTTGGCTTCAAGGTCGATGAAATGCGAATAAGATATGTTATACAAGCTCAAAATGCGCCATCCATAGAAGATCTCATGTTTGATGCTTGCCATCCTCGGTGATCATGGATCGATGATGAGAAATCAAGAAAGGCGTTCCACCTTGAGAAGGTCAAGTTCATCTACATCTATCTCGAGTGGAATGCTGAAGGCAAAGGTATAATCTTGATAAGTTTTCCCTTTTGCTGATCTCATGTTGTGTGTGGGAGACCGGGTTTAGGATAGATAACCGTACTATCAAGAGGGGCTCTCGAATGAGTAACTCGATCACATTATTCGGAGAGATCTCAAACCTTTGCATACTTGCATCACCATATTTGGTTGTTATTTGATCTTATCCATGTAAGGATTTAGAGCTTGTGGTAATCTCCATAACAAGCTCTTGTTCATCAAAATCGGATCTTCCGTTTGTATCTTGTTGCGATTTTGATCTATGCGATTTTCCGGTTTCTCACCAAGTGAGGTATCTCACATTATTATACTTGATACGTTCACACTTGGTGATAATCAATATTTTATAGGGTAGCTCATGTCGTCCTCTTTCCAACGCAATTGGAATTGGGTCGATCGGAGTTACCAATCAAAAGTTATAGCCGTTTGAATATTTGCTTTTATTCAGTTTGAAAAATAAAAAGGAAAAGATATTTTCTGGGCTGTCCGGTACTACCGGGCCAAGTACCGGACATGCCTGAACTAGCCTGCTCGCCCTCAGCCTGGCCCGGCACCCGCATCCGGTTTACTGGTCTGGCCCGGTAGTACCGCCCGGGTGGGCCGGTACTATCGGCCAGCCCATCTTGTTCCCGCCGCCCTGCTCTCCGCTTTGCTGGCCCAACTCGCCTCCCTTTCCTCACGCACGCACGCAGCCGCTCCGCTGCCTCGCTCCCAATTCCATCCCGCACGTGCGCGTGCCTTTCGTAGTCCCCGCCCGATCCCCTGTCTCCCTGCGCTCGTTCGATCGCCAGAGTGCCAGCGCCTGCGTTGACCGTCTGCTGCCTTGCTCGCTTGCTAGCTGGGCCTCGCGCATGCATTGCTGGTTCTTGGCCCGTGCGCACGTCGCTGATCCCACGCTTGCTCATGCGCTGCCCGCTGCTGTCGCTCGCTCGCACGTGCTGGCGCTGGCCCACCTCGCCATGGCTTCCTGTGCTGCGCACGGCTCACCTGCTGTTGCCTCACTTTTTCTAGGAGTTTGCTGGTTGGGTCCGGTAGTACCGGTCTAATCCGGTACTACCGGTCCATTCAGGAAAAACGCCCAACGGAGAGTTTTTGCCTAGCCCTTTAAATATTCTTTGTCCGTTTAGCTTTTGGACTGCTTCTTCCTCCTCTATTTGTCTAAGCTTTGTCCCCATTTGCTCTCACTCCAAAATCTTGATTAATCTCTTCCCCTCCAATTATTCTTGCCCATCTTTGAGTGGAAGAGAGAGGAGATCTAGATCCACGTTTTGACCAAACCAAAACATCTCTTTGTGAGTGTATCTTTGGGATCTAGATTTTGGGGGAATTTTGTGTCCATCTTTGTGTTCTTCCTCTCTTGTTCCACCAATAGATTTAGTAGCTTTGTTAGAACTTGAGAGTGAGGGATTGGAGCATCTTTGTGGTGTTCTTGCCTCTTGCATTTAGTGCATCGATTTGAGTTCTCCTCAGAGGATTTGGTGAGTGAAAGTTGAGAAGCTTTTTACTCTTGGGTTCTTGGAACCCTAGACGGTTTGTGGGTGTTGCAGGTTGTGGCCTTGGTGGCGTTTGTTGGGAGCCTCCAATTAAGTTGTGGAGAAGTGCCCCAACCTTGTGAGAGGTTCCGGTTTGCCACCGACAAGTGCAACGATAGTGGAAGTGTGGATCGATCTCGTTGGGGTGAGATTCACCGGATAATAAGGGAGGCCTTTTGTGGCGTAGGTGGTTAGATACCACCCCCTCTCCAAATGAGACGTACTTCATGTTGGGAGGAACTCGGTGAAATATCGTCATCCCCGTATGCCTCGGTTATCTCTATACCCGAGATCTTACTTATGCACTTTACTTTGTGATAGCCTTCGTGCTTGAAGTGTATATCTTGCTATCACATAGTTGTTTGTCTTGCTTAGCATAAGTCGTTGGTGCACATAGGTGAACCCTAGATTGTTCTAGGTTTTGTGCTTGACAAAGTAAACGTTAGTTTTATTCCACCTTTGTTGAGCCACTCTCAGAAAAGTTTTAATCGCCTATTCCCCCCCCCTCTAGGCGACATCTGTATCCTTTCAATTGGTATTAGAGCCCGGTCTCTCTTTAGGCTTCACCGCCTTGAGCGTAAAGATGTCATCTACGGGATTAGTGCACAAGGACACGCTCACATTCGATGGCACAAATTATGATGTTTGGAAAATTCGCATGCTTAATTTAGTTTGGGAAATTCACCCAATTATCGAGGGATAACTATACATGGGTTTCCCTTCTCCCGTGGATCCCCAATACGAATCTTTAGAGGGGAAGTTGAACTCTCATATAGATACTCTAGCTACTAAAATTCTTTTACATGTTGTGAGCAATGTAGTTCTTTCTTCTATCATGCCTTATTTGAGTGCTCATGAAATATGGACCAAGCTTCAAGATAAATATAGCAAGTCCAACATTATTGAGGATGATTGTGTTGCTTCCACTTCCGGTCGAGATGAGTTCTCATCGTCTACCACTTCACCAACATGTGATTTTTCACAAGGTAATTATACGGTGAGTGGTGATAGAAATTGCAATGTGGATAGTGTGCTTACTATTTGTAATCCTTCATCCCTATCTAGTTGCAATGATCTAACTTTGGACTTTAACACTTCGAGCACTACTAACTCCTTACATGCTTGTGTTGATAGTCCTTGCATATCATGTAGTAATGGCTTGAATAAATCTCATGATGATATGCTTGTGTTATCTTGTTGCCATGATAAAAATGCTTCTATTTCCTCTAGTGCTTGTGTTGCTAACCATGTAGAGGAAAATGAAGATTCTATGGTCCAATACAAGGTCTTGAATAGAGCTACAAGTGCAATCTCATCATCACCTTCCTCTGGTTATCACATATTCCTTATGGCTAAGGGAACAAAGGTAACCTATTTGGATCCCATTGTATCTCATGATGATAAGGTTGAGAATGATAATGATGATTATCGAGGTAAGTATGATATTACCTCTATTAAGAAAATGGGAGAGGTTGTCTATAGCTCTCTCTTCAAAAATAAAATTGCTTCCTCCAACTTTACTGAAATCTTGAATTATGCTATAGAAGGCAATGATCTTATTGAGGAGCAAGAAAACATAATTGATGAAAAGTTTGCGCGTGAGCGTGAGTATGCTGATAAAATTGCACAACTAGAGGACTCCCTTGAAGAAGAACAAACCACCAAATAATTTCTTGAGGAGACTTTTACTCTAGAATTATCTAGAGTAAAGGAATACCATGATAGAGAACTTGCGGTGGCAAACTACTTCAAGATTAAAAATGATGAACTTGAAGTTGCTTATGCTAAACTTGTTGAGGATTTTAAGCATCTCGAAAATGGATCCCGGGTCGTTAAGAGGGAGCTCATCAAACTCACCGAGTCGCATGAGCAACTTAAAGCTTCATATTCAAAAGAGCTTGCCAAGTTGCCCTCACCTCTTGCTAATAGTGATGATGCTTGTGCTACTAACTCTATTTCTTGTGAAGCATCTATTTTGAAGGAGAATGTTGAGCTAAAGGCTCAACTTGCGTTGCTAACTATCAACTATGGTAAATTAGAATAAAGTCATGTTAAGCTCTCAAGCTCGCATGAGGATCTTCTAGTCTCCCATGGTAGGCTAAAGTTAGCTCATGAGGCCATCGTGTCAAGGTAACATCTAGTGGGACTCATGTGGACACTAGCACTATATCTACTCCAAATGTTATATTGCCATGTGCTAGTCCTTGTAATTCATCCACACATGACATTGCCACATCTTGCGATGAATTACATTCCGTGCCTTGTTGCTCTAACAATGTAGCATATACTTCCTCTAGTACTTTTGTTGAAACTAACCATGTAGAGGAAATCAAAGAGCTCAAGGCTCAAGTCACTTCTTTGAAGAATGACTTGAAAAGGGGTCATCAAGGGAAGGCCACACTCAACAAAATCCTGAGTGTACAAAAATCCTCCAATGACAAGAGTGGGCTTGGATTCAACTCCAATGTCAAGAACAAGTCCACTATCAAGTTGAAGCACAAGGATAACAATAAGAATGGCCAAGATCAAGTCAAGAATCCGGCCAACATTGTTTGCTTCAAGTGCAAGGAAGAAGGGAATCATGTCAAACATTTCCCATTAAAGAAGAAGTCTCTTGGCAAGAAGCAACAAGGGAAGCGGCATCAAGCTCTACATCTTGTTAGAGATGGGCCTCCTCCCAAGAAGACTCAAGCTCTTCCTCAAGTTGTTGCTTCATCCAAAAATAAAGATGGCAAGAGTAGAACTTGATACATATGTCGTGAGAAGGGGCACATTTCTTCCTCATGCACTATTGGTATATCCTCATCCAACCCTATCATTATTGATGATGCTTATTCTCTTTGTAAGGATGAGGTTGGCAATGTGTTTGCCAAATTTGTTGGTGCTCAATGTGGTGTCAAGAAAAGAACCATTTGGGTTGCCAAGCCTATTGTGACTAACCTCTTAGGACCCAACTTGGTTGGGGACCAAGAAGCCAAAACTTGATCAATAGGTGTTTGTTGGAGGGCATTGGAGACTTGGTTACATTATGAAGAATTGAGGGATCTTCATCTAGTACAATTTTCAAGTCAAGTCATGTGGATTATATTGCCTCTATTATATATCCAATGTTCCTCCTTGCGGTAACATATGCTTAACTCATTACATTGAAAGTTACTTGCCCCCTTGTGCATGTGTTGGTTTTGTATCTTCCATGCTCTTGTACATGTTGTGATTTCCACTTAATTATCTTGAGAAATCAAGCATATTTTTGTGTATGATTAGGTGGCACACCATGTATGTGTGTTTCTTGTGTTTGAGCCTTTCTTGATTATATTTGGTATCTTATTTGGCTCTTGTGAGAGATTAATGGACTATCCCATTTTGGGGGAGTGTTATACTTGGGCATTCCACAATCCTAAAAATGTGTGTACATGAGGAATACCACCTAGTATTGATATTGCAATATTATGTAGTCTCTTTGTGGTATGTCTCTCATGAGAAATTTAAGTTCTATAATGACCATTAATTATATCTATTTGGATATATTGCCTCGTGTTGGTTTTATGGTAGTATCACATTATGGGGGAGTCATATGCTTAGTGCATATTACAATCCTAGAAAATGTGAATATTCGAGGTTGTGTCACTTAGAATTGATATTGATAATTATCTAGCGCCTATGTGACACATTTGCTCATACAAGTTCCAATTTGCTTGAATGCCTTTATTGATCATATTTTGGATCTTGTATATGAGAGTGTTTCTTGGTATGTGTTTCCTCATATTTAGATCTCTATATCATCATGGAAACCATTTGCTTCTAGTTACTCTAATCACTAGTGATTGTGTGACTATTGGAAGCTACCAAGAATCTTGTTCGAAGTATCATGCTTAATTCTTATATTTTGTTATATGCTTCTTGTTGTGACTATGATCTTGGATATCCATGCATGCTACCTTGGGAAAATTATTCCCAATATTTCTTGTCCTTGGACAATGAGTACTCAATTTATGGTAGAATTTATTGATCATATTCACTTTGGCCCTGTCCAAGGCCCTGTTATTGCTCCTGGTGAAGACATGCTAGTGGATAACAATAATCTTCCCCCACAGGATGTTAACAGTGGGGTTACAGGTGCCATCCTTGTCCAAGACTAGGAGTCAGATGATGATGAGTCTGTAAATGCTGAGCACGTGGTTGCTGAGGATCATGAGGTGGTTGCTGGGCCTCAAGGTGTTGGTATTGGTGAGGGCCTTCAAAACATTTTACAGAACTATTTGGTTGATGATGATGATGTTAACTCAGATGATGAGGGGAGGGTGGAGAGCCCCATGGATTTAGGTGCTGGGGCTGCTGAAAATGAGGATTGGATGTTGGAGGATCAGCACCTCCTCTCTCCTAATGAAGCACATCTCCAGGTGGGAATGGTGAGAACTTTTGTATCAATACCTGATGTGCATGCTGCAAAACAGGGTTTTTTCCAACAAGGCCCGGAGCTCTGGGAAAGTTATTTTGCTCCTCATATTCAGAAGAACTCTTCTCCCAAAGGCTCTCTCATGTGTGATATCCCTGTAAGTTGGTTTAATTTTATTACTCTCATGCTTGCTACTCCTGAGAAGTTTAGTTGGGTCAAGAGCTTTCTTACTTCTCCTTTATGGGAAATTATTAAGGAGCCTATTGCTGAAGAGAACTCCATTTCTTTCATCATCCCTAATGAAAGTATTTCTCAGATGGCTCCTCCTTGGCTGGGCATTGAAGCTAAGCAATCTTCCTGATCTCCCTCCACCCCTTCCAGAAAGAGAAAGGGCAAGGAGCCTCTAGTTAACACTGAGGTGAGAAGAAGCCCTAGAATTGTTGAACTGAATGGGGGTTTTAAAAGCCACTTAAACTGCTTAATTGCTGATTGCCTGGTTTGCAATGTTGTTTCACCTTGTTTGAATCCTAAAGTGGTTAAAAATCTTGCTGCCTCTTTCTGCAAGGTAAAGGATGGTGACCTGGAGAAGAGGTTGCTCAAGAAAGGGAAAGCCACTAAAGTGGCAGTAAAGGCTCCTCCAAAAGGCATCATCAAAGGAACTGGCTCATCAAGCTTGAGCATTGGAGGAAAGAAGAAATCTGGGGCTGCTGGTACCTATGGTCATCAAGCCAAGAAGAAACCCCCCACTTAAGTGTTTTAATGTATCAAACTATGTATTTTGCTGGAGACTTGTTGTCTCCCTGTTCTGAAGCATGCACTAGTGGTATTTTGATGTGCTTGTTACTTATTGTGGAATTTGTCAGTGGTATTATGATATGGATTGCCTTTTGTCTATGTGGCTGTAGTTTTATCAATTGGGTGGTTACATTACTTATATCACCCCATCATTCTACATACACCTGGTTTCTTAATGGATAACAAAAGAACTTGGAAGATCTTGAACTGGAATATCAGGGGAATTAACTCTGAAAAAATGGGTTGCTCTCAGAAATAAAATTGATGAATTTGGCTGTGATATTATTTGCCTCCAAGAAACTAAGAGAGAAGATTTTGACATCTCTTACATAAGAAAATTCTGCCCCCCCCCCCAAATTTACCAATTTTGAATTTCTTCCCTCCAGGGGAGCCTCTGGGGGTTTGATCACCATTTGGAATGGTTCTATGTTCTCTGGGCATCTTTCCTTTCACAATGAGTTCTCCATCTCCATCACTTTGACATCCGCCTTGTCCAATGAAATTTGGATACTCACCAATATTTATGGGCCATGTTTATCTGAAAAAAGGCAGAGTTTTTAGATTGGTTTGGAAATATTGATATGCCTGATGATATGGATTGGCTCATTGTGGGTGACTTCAATTTTTGTAGAAAGCCTTCTGGTAGAAATAGACAGGGTGGGGATGTGAATGGTATGCTTCTTTTCAATGAAACCATTAATAATTTGGGTCTCATAGAATTACCCCTCAAAGGTAGAAAGTTCACTTGGAGTAACATGCAAAAAGAACCCCTTTTGGAAAGGCTGGACTGGTTCTTTACTTCTGCTTCCTGGACTCAGAGCTTTCCTTCTACTTTTGTTACTCCTCTTACAAAGCCTGCCTCTGATCATTTTCCTTGTGTCATCTCCATTGGCACAATGATACCCAAATCTCAGGTTTTCAGATTTGAAAATTATTGGATGCATCATAAGGATTTTAAAGCAATTGTTCAAAATGCCTGGAACATTCCTGTTGGTTTTCAGGATTCTGCCAAAAAAATTAATGCTAAATTCAAAAATGTAAGAAGGGGACTGAAGCTCTGGGCAAAAAATCTGCCCTGCCTGAAATCACAAATCTGCAATGCTAATGCCACAATTGATCTATTAGATGATATGGAGGAAATGAGAACTCTTACTATCCTAGAATGGAACCTCAGAGATCTCCTGAAGAATCTTATAATTTCTCTTTTACAAGATCAAAATGCTTATTGGAAGCAAAGGGGAAAATTAAATGGGTCAAGCTGGGTGATGAGAACACAAAATTCTTTCATTCCAAAGCTACCATAAGTTTCAGACATAACTACATTTCCATGCTCAAAGATGATTCGAATTATGAGATTCAAGATCATGATGGTAAAGCAGAACTTCTTTGGAAAGCCTTTAAAGATAGATTGGGTACATCTGATAAGCCTGAAATGCACTTCAATCTTAGTGACTTTGGCAGGAGAATGTTTAGGTCAAGAGTACAAGGATGCTTTGGAAGAACCTTTCTCTGATGAGGAGATTGAAGATGTGATTAAAGATCTTCCTAATGATAAATCTCCTGGCCCAGATGGTTTTAACAATGAATTCATGAAACAATGTTGGCCTATTATTAAGGGTGATGTGAAACAACTCCTTGTGGACTTCTATGCGGGGCAGACTTCCTTGGAAAGCATTAATGCCTCTTTTATCACCCTCATTCCAAAAATTGAAGTTCCTTTGACACCTTCTGATTTTAGGCCTATTTCTCTGCTAAACAGTGTCCTCAAGATTATAACCAAAATTCTGGCTAACAGACTACAAAAGTTTATCCTTAAACTTGTTCACAAGAACCAGTATGGTTTTCTCAAACAAAGGTCTATTCAAGACTGTCTAGGTTGGGCATTTGAATTCCTTGATCAATGCCACAAGTACAAAGAAGAAATTTTAATTCTTAAGCTTGACTTTGAAAAAGCTTTTGATAGAATTGAGCATTCAACAATTATCAACATTCTCAAAGCCAAAGGTTTTGGTGATAGATGGATTTCTTGGATTTAGTTAATCTTTGGTTCCGCTTCCTCCTTTGTTCTGTTAAATGGAGTGCCTGGCAAGAAATTTTATTGCAGAAAAGGTGTAAGACAGGGGGATCCTTTATCTCCTCTCCTGTTCGTTTTGGTTGCTGATCTTCTTCAAAGCATTCTCAATAAATCAATGAATATTGGTCTTCTCTCCCTTCCCATTGAGGGTGTGTTCTGTCCTGATTTCCCTATAGTGCAGTATGCATATGACACTTTACTAATCCTTAAGGCTGACTCAGAGCAATTATTGTGCCTCAAGGCCCTCCTTCATACTTTTGCTCTCTCCACTGGACTCAAAGTTAATTATTCTAAGTCCTGTATGATGCCAATTAATATGGACACTGTGAGGCTTGAGCACTTTGAAAATACACTCTCATGCCTCCCTGGATCATTGCCATTCACCTACCTTGGACTGCCTTTAAGCCTTAATAAGCCTGCAGTGGAACATTTTATGCCTATTGTTCAGAGAGTTGAAAGAAGATTGTGTGGGATTGCTGATTTTCTTAATTATGGGGGGAAATTGCAGTTAGTTAAATTTGTTTTATCATCCCTTCCCATATATTATATGAGCTGTTTTGATCTCCCTGTCACTATTAAAGATCAACTGATTAAGTATATGAGACAATGCTTGTGGAGAAAGAAAACAGCTGATGTTCAAGCTAGGGGTCAAGCTCTTGTTGCATGGAATAAAGTGTGTAGACCAAAGAACCATGGGGGATTGGGGGTGCTTGACCTTAATGTTCAAAACTCAGCACTTCTTTTGAAGAATTGGATAAATTTTACAATCATAAGGATATCCCATGGGTTCACCTTGTCTGGAACACTTATTATTGCAATGGTAAACTACCTAGAAGAAGTCTGGAGGGATCCTTTTGGTGGAAAGCACATCTGAAATTGGTTGACATATTTAAAGTAATTGCAAAGTGCTCGGTGGGTGATGGAAAATCCACCCTTCTCTGGTCTGATATGTGGAATGATGGATGTCTACAGCATAAGCTTCCTCATCTTCTTTCCTATGCAAAAAACCCACACATCTCTGTCCATGAGTTTCTCCAGACAGCTAACATACAAGATCACTTTTTTCTCCCTCTGTCACAGCAAGCTTACCAGGAATATCAAAGCCTTGAGCAAACACTCAGTGATGGCATACAGGGGGAAATTGACAACTGGAGTTATATTTGGGGCAGTAATATTTTTTCAGTCCAAAAGGCTTACTATTCACTATCCGGCTATCAGCCTGTTCAGCCACATTTTTCCTGGTTGTGGAAATCCTCATGTCAACAAAAGCATAAGTTCTTCTTATGGCTCTTGCTCCTTGATAGGCTAAACACACGAAACCTTCTGAAAAGGAAACGATTTACTTTGACTTCATATGAATGTGTGTTTCATGGCTGCACCAGTGAGGAAACTATTCTACACTTATTTTGGGGTTGTCCTTTTGCACAAGCTTGCTGGGCTAAAATTTCCCATGTCCAAGTGGCTGATCTCAATCTTTTTGAAGCTTTAGCCAGTATTAAAAAAGAGTTTAAAGTCCCTTTTGCAATGGAAATTATTATCCTAGGAGCTTGGGGCATATGGATGTGCAAAAACAATGAAATTTTCAACATCAAGCATGCTTCTCTTGAGGAATGGAGGGCTATTGTCGCCCAGGAGTTAAGATGGGTCCTGTATAGAATTAAGAAAAAGAATTATCAGGGCCTCAAAGATTGGATTAGAAATAATTTAGACAGGAGATAGCTGCTCAATATGTTATCCCTCTTTTGAGGTGGCCTGAAACTTGTAAATATTTATTTGTAACTCTATATGATTTATAAAAATTGCAGTGGGGTGCTTTACCCTACTGTTTTACCCTCAAAAAAATATTCACTTTGGCCTTTGTTTAATTTTATCCTATCTTGGCCAAGAAAATGTTTTGTGTTGTCTCCCAAGCCTTCCTTGATTCGTTTGGATATTCTTATTTTATGGGTATCCTCTTGTGTTTTATTTAATGTAGGTAGTAGTGATGATCTCATTTGTGTGCATTTTGCATTCAAAAGCAAAATTCTATATAGTGTACTACTTATGGGTGAGCTCTCCTATGTTATCTAGAAGAATCATTTTATGCTTCCTTGTTTGATCCATATCGGGTTCTATGTGCTTGGAAGTTTGATCTTTTCGTTTTGGTCTTTTGTGCCATCATGAAAAATTTGGAGAGTTTGGTTTACTTGTTGGAACCTTACTCTTTTTTGGGAGTTGGTTTTGTCTCATTCCTTGTTTCACATTTTGACCATTTTAGAATGATATAAATCCTTGAGCATTTGTATTTTTATCTGTCTTTTGCTCTTTGGCTTTAGCCTAGTTCTTTTGCTGAACTTGTGATGTTTCATCTGTTGAATTGGTTCTTTGATACAATCTAGACATCATTTGTCATGTCACACTCTTGTGTGTGCATTATCGATTTACTTGGTGTTTTTGTTCAAATTGTATCTCCTTTTTGGTTCTTGAAAGCTTTATGCATGCATATTTACTATTGTTTATATTATGGCATGCTTGCTTTATTTGATCCAATATATAGGGGAAACTCCACCAAATCCCATCGGCTAAGTTGTGCATGAAATTCAATTTTATATCAATATGCACATATTTATGTGGATTCTCTCCTATGTATTGTAGTTGCACTAACTACTTTGGACCCAATAAGTTTGGGGACCATTTTGTACTTAAATGTGTTTTAGGTACATTGGAGATAGATTGGATGCTTGTTTCTCAATTTTGAAGAAATGATGCATACATGAAAAATGGAGGTAAGCTATAGGATGATCAATGAATTCATATCCTCTACATCCTACCAATTATATCTCGGTAACAAGTATCTCTTGCTCATGCATATTTATCTTGCTTCCAACCTTTTGTAGGTTGCATCTTGGCATGATTTTTTTTAATTATATTTATTGTTGTATCTCTAGCCATGGTATTAAGAGAACTCTCTATTGTAAATGTGTATAAGTTGAGATGAGTGCATATAATTGGGACTATATAAAATCATGCATATGATCCATCAATCCCAAATATGTCAATCTAGCAATTTTATTGCCTATCTTTTCCTCAACTTCTCTCATGTGCAATAGTGAGATTTTGCTAGTTGTTTATTCCTTGTGATACTTGTTGCCTTTCTCCATATATTCCAACTTTCTCCTTTTCCCTTGGTGATAATTTTAATATATGTAGTGTGTTGGTGTTTGAAGTTCATTAATGTACAATAAGATATATTGAGCCCTTGGCCATGCTTTGAAGCAAAAATCTAATTGGTATATGTTATGACTTCATTATACTTTTCATATGCCTTCTTGTATATCTTATTTATGTGTGCATATTTCTTTGTTGGCATATGTCTTTGTGATGTTTTCCACTTAGAGACATATACACATATGAGAAGATAATTTTAGTTGATTTTTAATCCTTGGAAACCACCTTTCTATTCCTTTTGACTCTTCGGTGGCTTCCAAATTTAATTGCCTATGAGTGCTTGTTCCTCTTGTTTGCATCTTTGGGCACTCATATTTGTTCTCTCATGCCTTGTATTGTTCAATTAACTTGGATGAGTGAGGATTCCATGATTATGCACCTTGTTCCCAAATGCAATTATCATAATTGGTGCATTATCTTTGGGGAGCTCATCTAATTCATTTAACAATGCTCATTTATCTTCTTTCTCATTTATTGTGCCTTAAATGTTTATGGGGGAGTGAGGATTCCATATTTGTGCATTTTTGTATTGAAATACACCGATTTAAAAGTATGCACAAATCTTGGGGAGCTTCTCTATTTGTTATTTAAAACACTCTTTTGCTCATATCATAATATCTTGTAGTTTCCATTTGGACTCATTTGTTGTTTTCAAATTGGTTTGTCAGACCTTTTAATTGCATCATTTGACTTTATTTTGGCAATCTTTAGGTCCTCGATATAGTTCTACTCCCTCCCAAGTATTCATCATTGGATATGTGCGAAGGCACACCTTTGGAGGAATTATTACTATATTTGCCTTCTAGAACTTGTCACCCATTTCGGCAATCGATGCCAATGGGGGAGAAGTTTTAGAGGTTTTAAGGGAAGTTGGTTTATGCATTGAGTTTGTTCTTGTGCATTTGCCTCTCATGCTCTTGCATCTTTGTTGTTGCTTAGCATGTGGTATATAGAGAGGAAACTCCACCAATGATAATGATTGGCAATATATGCAATGAAATTCAAGTTCATCACACATGCATAGATTAAGGGGGAGTTTTCCCTATATATGGTGGTGGTACCAATATCACATACTTGTGTAGTATTTGATATTGGTGTTACCATTTTATTCATTAAAATTACTTATATAAACCCTCTTTAAGGGATTGTCATCAATTACCAAAATGGGGTAGATTGAAAGAACATGTGGGCCCCCATGTGTGGCTTTGGTAATTAATGACAATCTTTATGGACTAGTGTGTGTGTATTAAGTTTCACTTGTAGGATTTGTCCATTGGCATCGCTTGGAGCATGTATTGGCTTCAAGGTCAATGTAATTTGAAGAAGATATGTTATGCAATCTCAAAATGCGCCATCCATAGAAGATCTCATGTTTGATCCTTGCCATCCTCAGTGATCATGGATCGATGATGAGAAATCAAGAAAGGCGTTCCATCTTGAGAAGGTCAAGTTCATCTACATCTAGCTCGAGTGGAATGCTGAAGGCAAAGGTATAATCTTGATAGGTTTTCCCTTTTGCCGATCTCATGTTGTGTGTGGGAGACCGGGTTTAGGATAGATAACCGTACTATCAAGAGGGGATCTCGAATGAGTAACTCGATCACATTGTTCGGAGAGATCTCAAACCTTTGCATACCTACATCACCATATTTGGTTGTTATTTGGTCTTATCCATGTGAGTATTTAGAGCTTGTGGTAATCTCCATAACAAGCTCTTGTTCATCAAAATCGGATCTTCTGCTTGTATCTTGTTGCGATTTTGATCTATGCGGTTTTCCGGTTTCTCACCAAGTGAGTTATCTCACATTATTATACTTGATACATTCACACTTGGTGATAATCAATATTTTTATAGGGTAGCTCATGTCGTCCTCTTTCCAATGCAATTGGAATCGGGTCGATCGGAGTTACCAATCAAAAGTTATAGCCGTTTGAATATTTGCTTTTATTCAGTTTGAAAAATAAAAAGGAAAAGATATTTTCTAGGTTGTCCGGTACTACCGGGCCTAGTACCGGACATGCCTGAACCAGCCCGCTCGCCCTCAGCCTGGCCCGGCACCCGCATTCGGTTGTACCGGTCTGGCCCGGTAGTACCGCCCAGGTGGGCCGGTACTAACGGTCGGCCCATCTTTTTCCTGCCACCCTGCTCCCTGCTTTGCTAGCCCAGCTCGCCTCCCTTTCCTCGCGCGCGCATGCAGCCGCTCCGCTGCCTTGCTCCCAATTCCACCCCGCACGCGC
Source organism: Avena sativa (assembly GCA_916181665.1). Lineage (NCBI taxonomy): Eukaryota > Viridiplantae > Streptophyta > Magnoliopsida > Poales > Poaceae > Avena > Avena sativa. The sequence continues at coordinate 20,902,363 of OV702284.1, forward strand.
GCATGCCGCTCGCAGGCCCCGCCCGATTCCCTGTCTCACTGCGCTCATTCGATTGCCAGAGTGCCAGCGCCCGCGTTGATCGGCTGCTGCCTTGCTCGCTTGCTAGCTGGGCCTCGTGCATGCGTTGCTGGTTCTTGGCCCGCGCGCGCCGCTGATCTCATGCTTGCTCGCGTGCTGCCCGCTACTGCCGCTCGCTCGCGCGCGCTGGCGCTGGCCCACCTCGCCCTGGCTTCCTGCGCTGCGCGCAGCTCACCTGATGTTGGCTCACTTTTTCCCGGGAGTTCGCTGGTTGGGTCCGATAGTATCGGTCTAATCATGTACTACCGGTCCGTTCAGGAAAAATGCCCAATGGACAGTTTTTGCATAGCCCTTTAAATAAGCTTTGTCCTTTTAGCTTTTGGACTGCTTCTTCCTCCTCTATTTGTCTAAGCTTTGTCCCCATTTGCTCTCACTCTAAAAGCTTGATTAATCTCTTCCCCTCCAATGATTCATTCCCATATTTGAGTGGAAGAGAGAGGAGATCTAGATCCACATTTTGACCAAACCAAAACATCTCTTTGTGAGTGTATCTTTGGGATCTAGATTTTGGGGGGATTTTGTGTCCCTCTTTGTGTTCTTCCTCTCTTGTTCCACCAATATCTCTAGTAGATTTGTTGGAACTTGAGAGTGAGGGATTGGAGCATCTTTGTGGTGTTCTTGCCTCTTGCATTTGGTGCATCGGTTTGAGTTCTCCTCGGAGGATTTGGTGAGTGAAAGTTGAGAAGCTTTTTACTCTTGGGTTCTTGGAACCCTAGACGGTTTTTTGGTGTTGCAGGTTGTGGCCTTGGTGGCGTTTGTTGGGAGCCTCCAATTAAGTTGTGGAGAAGTGCCCCAACCTTGTGAGAGGTTTCGGTTTGCCACCGACAAGTGCACCGATAGTGATCCCATTGGGGTGAGATTCACCGGAGAATAAGGGAGGCCTTTTGTGGCGTAGGTGGTTAGATACCACCCCCTCTCCAAACGAGACGTACTCCATGTTGGGATGAACTGGGTAAAATATCATCGTCCCCGCGTGCCTCAGTTATCTCTATACCCGAGCTCTTACTTATGCACTTTACTTTGTGATAGCCTTCGTCCTTGAAGTATATATCTTGCTATCACATAGTTGTTTGTCTTGCTTAGCATAAGTCGTTGGTGCACATAGGTGAACCCTAGATTGTTCTAGGTTTTGTGCTTGACAAAGTAAACGTTAGTTTTATTCCACCTTTGTTGAGCCACTCCCAGAAAAGTTTTAATCGCCTATTCACCCCCTCCCCTCTAGGCGACATATTTATCCTTTCACCCGCGCACCCGTCACCTCAAGCAGGGGCGTCAAAGAGCTTCGACCCGGCTGGCTACCCCAGCCGGCCCGAACCTCGGGGACTGCACCCAGTGGGCGCGCTCCCGCACACCCATCACCTCATGCAGGGCGTCAAAGAGCTTCAACCCAGCTGGCTACCCCAGCCGGCCTGAACCTCGAGGACTACACCCAGTGGGCGCGCTCCCTCGCACCCATCGCCTCAAGCAAGGGCGTCAAAGAGCTTCGACCCAGCTGGCTACCCCAGCCGGCCCGAACCTCAAGGAATACACCCAGTGGGCGCGCTCCCGTGCACCCATCACCTCAAGCAACGGCGTGAAAGAACTTCGACCCGGCTGGCAAACCCAGCTGGCCCGAACCTCGAGGACTACACCCGATGATCGCGCGGTCACGCGCTCACACAAAAATGCAAGGACAAAAAATGTCCAAAAGGAAAAAGGACAAAGATCAACTTTAACCAAAAGCGGGCATCAATCCAATAAGCGGAACACGAAGGTTCCGCGCAGCATTCAAAGTTTCATAGCAGAATTCACCGACATGAAGAACTGTTTCAGAACAAGATATCAAGACAAATACTCCTGGCATCCCAGGGATCAAGGCTCAGGAGCCGGAGTTGTGGAAGGAGCATCATCCGCTGGAGTAGGAGTTGGTCCGGCAGGAGGAGCACTGGCACCAGCCGTAGGTACTTGGCTGGAGGAGGCAATGTCGGTGAAGTTCGTGGGAGCTGGGATCCAGTGGAACGGCACCGGCTTGGAGGGGTCGCGGAAGTCACGCTCCAGATCCACGTATGTGCCGATCTTCACCCCGCAGGACCTGATCGCTGAAACGCTGTCACGGAGGCCCTCATAGCTGGTACCAAGTCGGAAGCCACGAGTGAGCACACCCAGATCCACCTCCGGATACCAGGACTTCACCAAGGCCAGAGCCATCTCCACACCGCCACGCGCCGCCCACTCCTTGTGGGTGTCCAGCACGTTGATACCGCGGGACAAGGCAACCGCCAAACTGGCAATGGCGTGCGGCTCGCCCGTCTCTGGCCAGATGTACTGCAAGAAGTCGTTGGCAATGACACGAAGACCATTGCTCTCCTCCGCCAGCACCTTGACCAGGATCCATGCGGTCAGATCGCGGCCAGTTTCCTCTGCCAGCAGCTTCTCGAGAGCCATCTCGGTCGACTCAGGGTAATGAGATGCAGCCGAAGGAAGGTGTAAGCAGCAAGACTCGGATCAGCTAACCACGGTACAGAAGAGGCAAGGAGGAGAAAACTTACTAACGACCATCTCAGAGACGCTTTGGAGTTGCTGGGTCAGCTCCTCCTCCTAGGAACGGAGAGTCTTGATCGTCTCCTCCCTTTGGGCAGAGATTGCCTCCAAGTTTTCCAGTGCTTCCGCTCGAATGTTAGCCGCCTTCTTGCCCCTCTCCATGCTAACCTCCAGCTTGTGTTTGGCCTCGGCCAGTTGGTCGAACTACGCCTGTCGCGTCTTATTCGACTCCTCCAGCCGAGCAACCTGAGCGTCGAGGTGGTCCACCTCCTTCTCCTTGTCCAAGATCATGGCTTTAGGAGGATACCCGATGGTCAACAAAAAACGGGAAAAGGAGGCCAACCGCCAAGACATGTCAGAAGAAGCAATCTTACGGCCTAGCTCCCGAGTGTTCTTCACAGGCTCCGAAAACGCTTTCTGCGAAGAGACATGAGTAAGGAATAGAGCGGAAATCCGGCTGCAAAAACCGAGTGCGGCAAAATAAAATGGGGAGGGATAGCTACCTCCATCAAAACAGACAAATTTTTGGCCTCGCCAAGGCCCTTTTCCATTCCCTCAACCAGGTGGTGAACCTGGCTGAGTGCGACGGGCGCCGCGCCCAAGAACTGGGCGAGGATCGCACCCGGCGTCAGCATAGCCGGAGCTGTCCTCGGGCCGGTCACTACAACCTCGTTGTCATCAGCGGCCGCACCCGAAGGCGCAGCCACCACCAACTCCCTCCCGGCCGAGCCAGAGGCACCCGGCTGTCCGTCGCTCGTGGCAGCTGCCTGCATCGCTGCAGCCTCCTCCGTCACTTCCGTGATGACGGGCCTGGCAGAACTGGCTGGAGCATCGCTCCAGGCTGGGTTCACGCCAGCCCTAGGACGGAGGGGGGGTCTCGGGGTCCTACGCGGCCGCGAAGATCTGCCCCACCCGCGAAGACGCGGGTGCTTGGTGCAGCACTCCCGCGGCCGGGGAACCCTGTGGAGCCCCAGGCGGAGACCGCGCGGCAGGCGCAGCCGGCGCAGGTGTAGCCGGAGACCTTACCACCTCCTCAACCACCAGAGGTGGGGGAGGAGTGATGACGGTAGCACCAGAGCCACCCAGCGACATCGCCTCGCTATACAGGACAGAAGTAAGGAAGACCCCAACAGAAACACAAGGAAAACGAGGAAAACAGGGCTAGGGAAGACACTAACCCAACGACGGATGGCGCAGGGACGACTTGGCACGCTCAGCGCGTCCTTTTCTGCTCAACTGGAGCCAGAGCGACAACGGTTGCCGCCCTCTTTCCCTGAGCTTTTGTCGCGGCCCTCTCCCAACTGGCCTCATCATCGGTGGCATCGACTGCAACAAAAACAAATCTCAGCCACAACTCCATGGGCCAGGACAACGGCAGGAGCCGCACCCGACAATTACCATGAGGATCTGAGGGACCGTCATCCGACCAGATGGGAAACCCTTCGGGCTCCGTCTGGGGGTACTTCTTTGGCGGACCTTTCGGTCCGCCAAGAAGGAGGGGAGCGTGAAGTCGCCCATGCAATATTCAGCTAGCTGCGCCGTGAACAACTACTCAAAAAGGGGAGCATAAGGCACCCAAGGAAAACTATCGGGAAGAGAGATAGACACAAAAAAGGAAAGAAAACCAGAGAGCAACTCACCGGGGCGGCAGGCGGCCGCGGTGGTACGGTGGGTAGGAGTACGCCCAGTTCTCCTCCACGCAGAACTTGGAGATCATGGAGATCCAGTTCCGCAGGTCCTGGTACGGCACGTCCTTCCGCGACGTCTGCGTCGGGTCACCGACGGTCGACAGGTGGCACATCTTGTGCGACCGCTTCTGCAGCGGAAGTAAGCGACACGCCATCCACGATAGCGCGATGTCCCGGGCGGTGAGCCGCTCCGTCTCCACCATCGCCTCCACCCGGGAGGCCATCCGGTCGATGTCCGCCTGAGCCCCCATCCCCTTCGTCGTCCAGGCATTCTGCGTCGAGGGCACGTTGACGAAGGGCGAAAGCAGATCCAGTCCACCTCCGTGGCATTGATCACATAAAAATATGAGCGCTGCCACAGCTTTATGGTGTTGGGGAGCTCGAACCGCGGAATTGGCGAATAGGGCCACGGGTAGATGGCGCAGCAGCCCGTCTGCATCAGCGGGCCGTCCTTGACGGTGTTCTAGGCTTTGAAGTGGAAGAACTTGAGAAAGTTCGCCACCTCGGGCCACACCCCAAGGTACGATTCGTAGCAGGCCGCATGATGCGAAAGCTACGCGATGGAGTTCGCGCCGAGGTGGTGAAGTTTGAGGTCAAAGAAGACGAAGAGCTGAAGAAGAAAGGGGCTGACGGGGATGTCGAAGCCACGGGCGAAGTGCGCAAGGAAGACGACACGCTCCCCTGGCCGGGGGTCAGGCACCCACTCCCCCTCCGGTGCGAGATGATGCTTCACCAGCATCGACGAGGGGATAAACCTACCCCGCTGATACTTATGAACAAGGTCGTCAGTCACAAAGGACCCGCACCAACCTCCACGCTGCTCCGGCAGTATGTCAGCAGGAGGAGTGGCTGTGGTGGACGGTGTCTGGTAGCTCCGGCGACCACTAAGAGGAGGCGCAAGGATCGAAGTGCGCGAGAGCACAGAGAGATAGGGAAGGAAGAGCTGGAGGAAGAGGAAGTGTGAGCCTCGTTCCCCTCCAGGGTTCTATTTATCTCCGCGGGGGGCACCGTCGCCTCCTCAGCTTCCGCACAACGCGTGGCCACAAGGTACCACGGCCACACGACGCTACGGCTTCGGATCCTTTGCATCGTCGCAACCGAACACAGAAGATCCACAGACATTACCAAGAGAAGAGGTGTGCGCGCCCGCCCCGAGAAACCGCTGCGGCAAGTGGCATGCGCAGTTACCAAAAACTGACGCAGCGATGCGGGAGTCCAACTGGCGCGACATGCGCCAGAGCAATAGTCGTGGCTTACGACATCACCAATCTCATCAAACTAACACTTCGTCTCCAGCTTCGCCAGCCGGTTGTTGCCTTCGCTGTTTACACCCAGTGGGCGGCCATCGATTCTGCAGCCGGTTGAACCCAGCCGGAAAGCAAAAGAAAAAGCTGCAGCCGAACCCGGTCAACAAACTACTTCAAGATGCAAAGGAGCATGTAAGACCTTGCCCACCGGCCAAGTCCTTACGTGCTCGGGGACTAGTGTCGGGGGGATAACCCCGGGTAGGGAAAGCCAGTCCCAAGTAGGCCAGCTCCAGAAGGCACAGGCCGCCTGGCCATCAAGCAGGACAACTCCAGCTGCTTGGTTAATACCGCCCGGCTGAGCTTAAAGCTTTCCCGGCTAGCCCGTCTAGCCCGGTAGCCAGAAAAACCGATTGGGTGGCAGCTTCCACCCGGCTTACCTCGGATTTGATGAAGAGCACAGAGGAGGAGATGCTCCTTGCGGGGTACGCCTCTGGCTCTCTTCGTCATCAGACAGGCTGGCATGCCATCACGACCTGTGCTACCCGACGAGGATAAAGCAAAGTGGTCGGCTGACCGCCAAAGCAGTCCGAATGACCGTTAAAGCAATGGTGACACCCCAAAGGAATCTTGGGTGACCACTAAAGAAGAGGATGACGCTAATAGAAGGGCGGGCTGGGTCCTGGCCCACCGGCTGGACCCTGCAGCCGGCCCTGTCCTGTAAACCCATATCCAAATAGTAAACCCTAGAGCCCAAATTGTAATCTGCCCTCCTGACTAGTATATAAGGGCGGGCAGAGCTGGGGTTCTAGGTAAGTAAGATCCATAGTAGCAAGAGCTAGCCTCTAGTTTCATCTTCCTCTAGCTCTCGATAGTAGCTAAGGAAACAACTCAAGGAGCATCTGTACCGGGCATTCGCCCCCCATATAGTTCATCTTGCAGGAGTAGGGGTGTTACCTCGCCGAGAGGGCCCTGAACCTGGGTACGTCGCTGTGTTTGCAGTTCACCGTGCCCAACCTGTTGCGTGAGCCACTGAATGCATCCGAGTGTCCCTCTTTTCCCATCCCCGATGGCACTGCCGTGTTCCACACCATGACACTTGGGCTCGTTGGATTCGTATCAACAAGGGCTAAAATCCAGTGGTCTTGGATATGTATTTTGAGAAGTTGGAAAAAATCACCTTTTCCAACACCAAATGGCTAAGTCTAGTCCCTACAGCTCCTCCATACTATGCTCTCTTTGTTCCTTTTTATCCATAGTCTTCACCAACACCTACACACATGTCATAGACAAGGAAAGTGATAAAATTCTACCTAAACTACTAAATGTTCAAAGCTCATATGAAAGTAAATGAGAACTAGATGTCATGCATATAAGGCATAACTATAGCTAGAATAAACATGATATGAGAGATAAATGGCACATTTTATATGGCTAAGAGGTGGTATTTCACATCCATCAACTTCCCCAAGCTAGACCTTGCTCATCCTCGAGCAGGAAGGGTCGATAATAAGTTAATGGTTGTGAAATAGCTTACCATTGGAAATCAATGCCTTGCATCCTTGTTTCTTCTACAAGATCAAAGAGATAAAACATGTATTCATACAAGGCAATGCAAGCTCAGTTATAAATACCACTAAAGATTCATCAAAACTTATATGCTCCAGGTCAACAGTGAATCTAACTTGCAAACAAACTTGTGATCCTCTTATTGCACCTTTTGTATAACTTTTCATATCATTATTTTTATGAGACAAAACTTAGTCACAAATAGATGTCAAGCATAAATAGGAATATAGTTTATCGATTCTACCCAATAATGTCATCTAGTTAAGGCTCTCATGTGCAAACATCAGTTATTGAGATTTCAGAAAGTTTATCTCTTAGTAGCGAGATTTATGCCAAAAGGAAATGTGAGAACATGTCAAAAGAAGCATAGAATTAGAGTGTCTCATTTGGTCATCCACATCAACGAATCATGGCTATCAAACACTCATTTTCTATTCTTTGTCTTTCTAAAACTTCAGTTCATTAGTAATGAGATCATGCCAAAACTTAGTGTGTTTAATTAGACTGTGCAGGCTAAGAACAGATACTCGTGACCATTAACAAGGTTTACCTTTTTGGTATAATGATTTCTCATAATGATCAGAGGAGTATTCCCTCTTTTGCTTTGAACGCGGGCCCATGAGAAAGCCAAAACTCTTACCCATCATAACATTGATGTTATAGATGTTTAATCAACTCATAGCCAAAATATAATATTTCTCTCTTGTAGATCATTTATAGGCCATCGGAGTCGTTGTCCCTCCATGGAGTGCGAGAGTGGTGCAGACACGCATAAAGCAATATCATACTTTAATCAAAAGGTCAAGATTTGACATGCATCTCAATTACCACTAAATATTAGTTTCTTTAAACAAATCCTTTCAAAGAGTACTATCAAGTCGATCATCACATCTATGGTGTTGAGTATCTTTAAGGCTAAACTATTGAGACAATTAAACAATACCTTATTTATCATATAACTCAAAACTTTGAAATATCATTTCCAATTGACAACTCCTTCCGTAAGAAAACTATCAAGTCTATTGTTTTGACACTATGGGTTCGAGCATAACTTATTTATTTAAGACAAAGCTATTAGGTGATAACCAACAAATTTCAAAAGATCTTGATCAAGTATTCATTCTTTTCAAGTGTAGAGATTGTGGCAATGTTTTCTATAGGATCACAAATATTGTCACAAGCTTGATAAACAATTTGGCAAGATGCATACAAGATCTAAGTAAACTCCTATGGTGCCTATCATGAGCAAGTGTGAAAGGATCGTATGGGAACCTAGAGGGGGGGGGTAAATAGGTGCTACTTCAGTTTTTACTCTTTTTCAAATTAGGGTTTGACACAAAAGGTAAATTCTCTAGATTATGCAACTATGATGAATTTACCTATATGTCAACCTAGCACAACACTAAGCAATAACAAGGTAAGTAAAGTGCGGTAAAGGATAGAAGTAACCAAAGTAGAGCACTCGGAGACACGAGGATTTGTTTCCCACAGTTCCTTTTGAGGGGAAGTACGTTTTTGTTTGGATATGGGGTGCTATCAAACCACCAACGTCACGAGAGGCCTCCCTTGTTCTTCGATGAACCTCACACCAACTGGTTTGATTCACCTCTTCCACTATATCGACAACCTTCAAGGTGGAAGCCGACACCTTTACAACAAGTTCGAGGCACACATCCACAACTAAATTAGAGGCTCCAGAATACAAGCAAGTTGTCAAACAATCAAAGACAAGCTTGTAAGAACCAAATCAAGAGCTAGGGCTTTCAAAGAAACCCTAGAGCAAGGGGCCCTCAAGTGAATGAGGGGGAAATGAAAATCTCTCTTGGTGAAGCTATAGATCAAGGCTCCTCCTTCTATTCTCCAAAGATCAATGACTTTGGATGGTTGGATGAAGAGATCTTGACGATTTGGTGGCTCAAATGGAGGTGGTGTTATTGAGTGGGATGGGCAGCTTCCCAAGGTAGAAGAAGGGGGTATTTATAGCCCCCCTGGAAAAATAGTCGTTGTAGAGCCACTAACCCCCGAGACTCTGGTCTCCAAGGCCGGAGACTCAGATGCTAATGATGGACTCCAGTTAACACTATGGAGGGGTATCCAGTACCCTTTCCGGCTGACCCCGGAGACAGGGCCAGAGACTGGGCCGGAGACTCCGGGCCACAGCCTCGGAGACTCTGGTGCTGCGCAATACTCCGAGCCCAACTCCGGGGGAGGATGCAGAAGGTTTCCTATGAGGGCCGGAGACAACCCCGGAGACAAGGCCGGAGTCTCTGGGCTTGGACCCTGGATTCTCCGGGCCTAAACCCCGGAGTCGCCGGACTCAGGGGAGACAGCCAACAGAAAAATCCCAGTAGGCCTTTTTTTCTTGATAAGCTTCGGGCTCTTCAAGATTTGGAAAATATAGCATAGTCTCTACCTTTTTTACATATGAACCCGCAACACTTAGCACACGGTAAAAACTCACTTGTGTTGTCACCAAACATCAAAACATCATTAAGGCAGGGAATGCCCTTTCAATCTCCCCCTTTTTGGTGATTGATGACTGATGGCGCCCGGTATTGACATGGGAGCGCTTCGTTGGAAACCCCAAGAGCAAGGTGTGAAGAGCACAACAGCAAGTCTTCCCTCAGTAAGAGAGCGAGGTTATCGAACCAGTAGGAGGAAGGGAACGTCTCAAAGGTGTTGCAAGCAACGTGGAAACCTGCACAACACAAACTCAAGACTTTGCCCCAACAAACAGTGAGGTTGTCAAGCTCACCGGTTTGCTATAACAAAGGATTAACTATATGGTGTGGAAGGTGATGATGGTTTGCAGCAAGTAAACAGGTAACAATGGAATATGTATCAATGGTAAAGATTGGACCGGGGTCCATAGTTCACTAGAGGTTCTCTCCTTAGATAAACAAACATGGGATGCAGGGCAAACAAATTACAGCAGGGAAATTGACAGTAACTGAGCAAGGCATAACAATGCAATACTAGACAAAAAGATCATATGAGATTCGATTGGGCAATACAACAATATACATAGACCGCTATCCAACTGCATCTATGACTAGAATTCCACCTTCAGGTTATCATTCGAACCCCCTCCAGTATTAAGTTGCAAGAAACAGACAACTGCTTTAAGCAAAGTGTGTAAGATAAACAATCCACTTGTTCCATGAACAACAGACAGTTGTTTTCTCCCTAGTGGAAACAGCACATCTACCATCGAAGAGATTTCTGTCACTTCCCTTGAAAAGTAGAGGCATGAACCCACTATCGAGCATAAATACCCCCTCCTAGAGTCACTAACAACTACTTGGCGAAGATAGCTACTAACAACGGAGAGCATGCCAGATCACAAACAACACATACATGATAGAATCAAATAGACAAAACCATTAATCAATCTGACATAGTAATCTCAGTATCCATCTGATCCCCGCAAACACAACATGCATTAATATAAATAGATGAGATCTTGATCATGAACGGAGCTCACAAGATCTATACATGTAAGCACAAGGAGGAGATATAACCATCTAGCTACTACATGGACCCGTAGTCCAAGGTGGAACTACTCACGCTTCATACCGGAGGCTGGCATGATGAAGAAGAAGGCCTCCGAGTTGATCTCCCCTCCGGCAGGGTGCCAGGAAGAACTTCAGATCCCCTGATCTAGGGACAATGGTGGTGGCGACTACAGACGGTTTCGTGGAATATTGATCGGTTGTTTAGGGTTTTTGCATCGTGGGGACTTTATAGGTGAAGAGGCGAGGCAGGGGTCCACCAGGGCGGATGCACCCTCCCAGGCGCGCCTAGCCCTAGGCCGCGCCGCCAGCGGGTGTGGCCCCCTGGTGAGCCTCCTCTGTCTCGTATTCTGGCTTCGTGTTGCCCACGTTAAAATATTGACTTTGGCTTTTGTCCCGTCCAATTCCGAGAATATTGATTTTCTGCCTTTCTTGAAAAAACCAGAAGAAAACAGGCAACTGGCACTATGGCAACTTGTTAATAGGTTAGTTCTAGAAAACATATAAAAACACGTCGAAGTGTGGACAAAGCAAAGCAAAGTAGATACGTTTCAGACGTATCAAGCATCCCCAAGCTTAACTCCTACTCGTTCTCGAGTAGGCAAGTGATAGAAGAATAATTTTTGAGGTGACATGCACCATCAAAACCAAGATCAAACCATTTGCAAGCATTGAAAGCTGGGATCAAAGAACTCTAAACATGTGCATGAAAGATGGAGTTCTAACAATAAGACAAAGTAACTATGCATGCAACATGAAAGGCTACAAACAAAGATCATGAATAACATGCATTGAAAACGTTTGTTTGTTTCACATACAGAAAACATGGCATAGTGGCAATCAGCTTGTCCCTCATAGAGTAGCAAATAGATGCATAGGACACCTTCAAAGTTCATAAGAGTGACTAGATACAAATAGCACAAGAACAAGTAATATCACAATATGCATCAATCAATAAGTTTTGGGACACTGCACATAGAACTAAGAATGGCAACTATGCTCTCTTAAAGGTGCCTAAAGGTAGAAGGTGGAGACTCAATATAATAGTGGAAGAAAGGCCCTTCATAAAGGGAAGCGGGGATTTCAAGCTTCAAAAAGAGCTTCCAAAAATTATGGTACTTGTTAGCTTTCAGCCCTCATTGACCCTATCATAAGCATCTTGAAGTGATTAAGGTTAAAGTGAACAAACTATGGAGTATATGCTTGACAAAGTATAAGTTGGCAATCTCATGTCCCTTGAATACGAGGGCCACACCTCATGCTACTCAACTTCAGTCACCTATAGGTTCTTGTCATAGTAAGTACATGTGTATCATAGAAACCACCAACGGGGTACCCCTTGCACATGGTATAGGAGCTATCCCATAACCAAAATGACAAGGCAAGCAGACAATGAGCATCTCAGTGATCTTTTTATTTACTATATGCATAGATTTTTATTGAGGATGCTTCACAGATAGCTCATTATGGTGATGCTACAAGTTTCCACCATGATTAGGCATGGCTTAGGCTAGCGGCCCAAGCGTTTCTCTAACACAAAATACATAACTCCATGGACTTACAAGTTCCCTCTTTATTTCACACCGGTGACATCCATAGACAAAAGAGCATGATATCAACTGTGTACAAAGTACAAGTGAATTGTTGAAAACGTTCCCCATGACAGCATGGTTCTGCTAATTCCAACATATAAGTGCAATCATATACAACATTGACGACACAATGGTTGAATTTTATTAGGGGAATGAATATAAAGTGTGCCATCAAGTTCGTGAGGGCTTTAATCACTAAGTTTTCTCATAACAAAAAACTTTGAAATTGGAAGATAGCTGAAAACAAGAATATATTTGGAACGGTGTAACACACCATGCATAGGAATTTATAGTGGAAACTTTGGAATAACTTGGTTTCTTAGGAGTTGGAAGCGTGAGTATAACTTACTCATACAAGTGGAGGCTAGCAAAAGACTGGGAGCAACCAACTAAGAGAGCAATAATGGCCATAATCATGCAGCGCGACAAGACATTACTAATCAAAGCATAGAGTGGTACTACAAGTCAAGGACTAAATTATCATAGAGGCTATGGTGACTTGTTCATAGTCATATCATGGTGTGAGAATGTGCCAAGTCAACCCAAACAAAACATCAAAGGAGAATACCACAATACTATGCTTTTGCATGCTAAAACAACGCATAATTATTTCAAGGCACACTAAGCAATCCCAATTGTTTGGAACAAGTCATGCTACAGAAATAATCACTAAGCATAAGGTCAAAACAACACCTAGCATGACATGTTAAAGTCTAAGTCACAGTCAATGCAAGCTCCTCTTGCACTTTCAAGCAAGAACTTTCTACTCCTTTCCAACACCAGTTGAATTATTTGAAACAACACAGAGAGAACGGGGGTCCAAACTACTTTATTCAAGCAAACTTAACAAACTAAGCAAAGGAAACGAAAACTAAGACGATCCAAGAACAACACAACGGTGCATGAAACAATAAAAACTAAGTGTGTAGACAGACCTGAGCTTTTTATTGATGAAGAAGGGGATGCCTTGGGAATCCCCAAGCTTTGACGCTTGTACCTCTTGGATATTTCTTGGGGTGACACTGGGGTGGCATCCCCAAGCTTGAGCTTTTTTCCATTCTTCATCTTATTACATCATTCTCTCTCTACACCTGAAATTTTTCCTTCATACAAAACTTCACACAATCTTCATTAGCAACATTAGTGTATTCAAAAGATAATAGACCCTTAGGCTTAGCTTTGCAACAGAAAAACTTTTCACTAAAAACACAAGCTACTGTAGCAACTCCTTCAAAAAGCTCAATTTCCCAATAGGAACCCAAAAAGGAATCAATAAGAAGCAAATGCAAATAATGGCAGAAATCTGTCAAAACAGACCAGCAGGTAGAAACCGATATTTTCAAAGACCTTCTATTTCTCAAATCAAAACGTGTTGAACTAACGAAAGTTAGCTAAAATACTGGCGGATTTATTCATAAATTTTCAGATCAATACGACTTACAGAGACTCCTCACAAATTTTTATGGAGGAGGACGGAAATCTATTTCGAAACAACAACTCCCCAAATCTTACTTCCCTCTCATTAGAGGTCATTCTTGGCACAAAAAGCAAACAAAAAGGATAAGGAGAGGTCATTACTGAAGTAATAACTTCCAAGACTCAAGGAAACTCTTGGGTTATCTCCCAACAAGTACTTTTCTTTAACACCTTTAAGTTAGGCTTGATAGTTTGAGAAGATGCTCTCATGAGAAATATGAATTGAAGTAAAAGAGAGCATCAAGAAGCAAATACAAAACACACTTAAGTATAACCCACTTCCTATGCATAGGAATCTTGTAAAAAAACAAGTCATGAAATCACAAAGCAACAAGCATAGGAAAGCAAAATGGGCGCAACTTCAAAAATTTCAACATAAAGAGAAGGAACTTAATATTATTGAGATGCATAAAACCATGTTTCCCTCCCTCATAATAACTTTAAGTAGCATCATGAATAAAATTAACAATATAACTATCACATAAAATATTCTTATCATGAGCCACATGCATATAATAATTATTACTCTCCACATAAGAATAGTCATTCTTATTTGTAGTGGGAGCAAATTCAACAAAGTAACTATCATTATTATTCTCATCACCATAGTCATCAAATATAGGGGGCATATTGTAATCATAATTAATTTTATCCTCAATAGTAGGTGGACTGAAAATATCATAATCATCATTTTAATCATCATAAATTGGAGGTAAACTATCATCATAGGCAATAGAATTTTTAGAATTGGTACCAAAGAGATTTTCAATATCAAAAGTAGTGTGCTTTTCCCAATCATGATCACTACTATAGGTAACAGGCATAGGAACATCATCACAAGTTTTACCTATAATAGATATTTGAAAAGAATCCACAAGAGCATAACATTCATCCTCCTCTTTTTCATCTAATGAGCCTCCTGTTTCAGCAATTTCTTCTTCCATAGGCTCCTGCAAGGCATTAGTCTCTTTCGTTTGTGGAAAGCACCTATTAAAATATTCAAGAATATAGCCATTTTATTCCTTGTAATTATCAAAGAAAAATTTAAGTATCTCATAAACCTCATATTCATAAGGTGCATCATCAGTACTTTCAAGCAAACTAGCAAGTTCAAATACACCCTTGAAAGCAGTAAATTCTTCAATTTGTTCCACATCATAAAAGTCATAATTTCCTTTAACATAAGAAGATATGGTAACATTATCATTATACTCACACTGAAATGGGAGGTGTTTATACCTCCTAAATCAACAAGCTTTATCAAAGCAATAAGTAACATTATAAGTAGAGCACACCTCTCTAGCAATAGTATTCAATTTATCAATTTGTGCCCATAAGTGTTTCCCTTTTTGTGACAAACGATGTTCCTTATAATAGTAATTTTGTTCTTTTGTGAACCCAGCTTGCCAATAAGAACTAGTTTCAAACAAACCATCCATTGATAGAGAGCATAAACAAGCAAGGCCATAACAGACCAGCAACTAGAGTAGGAACTAATTTTTTTGTGTTTTTGATAACAGAAAGAAAACCAAACTAAAATATTTTTTTTGAGTTTTTGATAAAAAGAGGCAAACAAAACCAAACAAAAGAAAATAAGCAAACTAAAAAAATTAAAGAGAAAGGTTGAGGAGGACTCCCCTTGTGAAGACATCCTTAGCCTCCCCGGCAACAGCGCCAGAAAACTTGATGGCGCCCGGTATTGACTTGGGAGCGCTTTGTTGGAAACCCCAAGAGTAAGGTGTGAAGATCACAACAACAAGTATTCCCTCAATAAGAGACCGAGGTTATCGAACCAATAGGAGGAAGGAAACGTCTCAAAGGTGTTGCAAGCAACGTGGAAACCTGCACAACACAAACTCAAAACTTTGCCCCAACGAACAGTGAGGTTGTCAAGCTCACCGGTTTTCTGTAACAAAGGATTAACTGTATGGTGTGGAAGGTGATGATGGTTTGCAGCAAGTAAACAGTAACAGTGGAAGATGTATCAATGGTAAAGATTGGACCGGGGTCCATAGTTCACTAGAGGTGCTCTCCTTAGATAAACAAACATGGCATGTAGGGTAAACAAATTACAGCAGGGCAATTGACAGGAACTGAGCAAGGTATAACAATGCAATACTAGACAAAAAGATCCTATGAGATTCGATTGGGCAATACAACAATATACATAGACCTCCATCCAAATGCATCCATGCCTAGAAGTCCACCTTCAGGTTATCATCCGAACCCCCTCCAGTATTAAGTTGCAAGCAACAGACAACTTCTTTAAGCAAACTGTGCAAGGTAAACAATCCACTTGTTCCATGAACAAGAGACCGTTCTTTTCTCCCTAGTGGAAACAACACATCTACCATCGAAGAGATTTCTGTCACTTCCCTTGAAAAGTAGAGGCATGAACCCACTATCGAGCATAAATACCCCATCTTGGAGTCACTAGCAACTACTTGGCCAAGATAGCTACTAACAACGGAGAGCATGCAAGATCACAAACAACACAGACATGATAGAATCAAATAGACAAAACCATTAATCAATTTGACATAGTAATCTCAATATCCATCGGATCCCCGCAAACACAACATGCATGAATACAAATAGATGAGATCTTGATCATGAATGGAGCTCACAAGATCTATACATGTAAGCACAAGGAGGAGATACAACCATCGAGCTACTACATGGACCCGTAGTCCAAGGTGGAACTACTCACGCTTCATACCGGAGGATGGCATGATGAAGAAGAAGGCCTCCGGGATGATCTCCCCTCCGGCAGGGTGCTGGGAAGAACTTCAGATCCTTCCGATCTAGGGACGATGGTGGCGGCGGCTACATACGGTTTCATGGAATATAAAATTAGGTGCACAAAACAAAGGAGAAACACTCCCCCTAGATATTACAAACCTACCTGGATGCAATACGACAAGATGGTTGAAGAGATACGCGTACCTTTGACCCAAAACGGGTGGTGAAGTGACATATAGGGTGGTATCCAATAATATAGGTCTTCATCACACAATGAGATACGATATGTTACCACATAGTATTTACGTTACATAGACATTCACCAAAAATCGACAAATAAAACACAAATTGGTCCACTAATAGAGCAAGGCGAATAAAAACCAAAGAGCGAAGGAGACCCATGCAAATCCCACGGTCACCTAATAGCACCTTATCACCCTTTGGCATTGAGACACCAAAAAGGGACAAGATCTAGACTACATGCCCTAACTGGATCACTCATCATCCTCGTCCTCCTCGTCATCATCGTAGCTCTCCTTAGAATCTTGATCTTCATCATCAGCAGGGCATTGGTGATGGAGAGAAGAGGAGGCATCGTCCTCAAACACACGCCAATCAATGGTGCCTTGCGCCCACGAGCCATATGAGAGGGTGCAAGAGGGCTGAGGCTGAGTTGTACCTTCATCATCACTATCTGCATCCCATTGATGAAACTTCTTGATGATCTGCTTATACCTCTTGTAAGCATCATATTGATCCTTGTGAATATCGATGTTCATACACATCATCATTTTTTCCCAAAAGGTGGCCTTCTTCATTTGCCCCTTAACATAGTTACGCGAAAGAGGGGGCATATGGGCATTGCTGGCGTTCTTCCTCCTGGCACGGACAGGGCTGGCAGCCAGAGGGCTTTCCTCCTCATCATCTCTAATCTCATCAGCTAGCATAGGTCAGAATACCCACCAGGATCCGCAGAGGTGGTAGGAGCCTTACGATGCATCTGGAGAGGGGCATGAGCAACAATCGGCAGACCCACAAGAGGAGAAGGTAGGTGAATCTTGTCAAAGGTGGAGCGCACAAGCCTCATGACATAGGGAGCATATGTGGGAGTCTTCTTCTCAGGAATGTTGATGCCCAACTCTATGAAGATAAAATACATGACATCAAGAGGAACGATAGGAGCATTAGGACCATTGGTGTAGATGGAGTGATCCTGAACCATGAGAGGAACCAGGGCAGACCGTATAGTGTCAAGATTGCCAGCTTGAGGATAAATGTTCTCACGGAACATGCGGATCACAATGTGGAAAGGTGGCCTAAGGTTCTTTGCTTCTCCAAGGACACCATACTTGCTATAAAGAGGAGCAAGGGGATACTTCTTGTACTCAAGCCCAGAAGTCTCATGAATGCATTGACCAACCGGGGTATGCCTGCCCTCAAAAGGATATTCCAAGAGCGCAACAAGCTCACTGATACTGGACTGACAACAAACGTCGCCAGTCATCCAAGCCATAGGAATCTCGTCCCTGTTTCCAAACACAAGAGTGGCAAAGAACTGGTGCACAATCTGAACATTGTAATCCTGCCGAAATTCCATGAGCTGGTGTAATCCAAGCTTCTCGGTGATCCAGAGAGCCTCAGAGAAATATGTCTTGATGTTCATGTAGTCAAAGTCCAAAGGACGCTGCAGGCAGACATGCTTCTTCTTAGATAGGTGGGCATAGATCTTAGTCATGATCAAATACTGCTCACGCCTCCAGAAACAAGCATCCGGGTTGTTTTTGCCATATCATAGGACAACTGCCTCCTCATGACCCAGAACTCATCATTGTTCAGCCTAGAGAGAGTGGTGAGGTCGTCGTACTTCCTTTTCTTGGCCAGTTCCTCATGACAAAGACGGTCTTCCTCTTGCCGCTGCAAATACATGGCTTTCTTTCCCTTGATCTTCTCGGCATGCTCCTCACGAATGTCAAACGGGTGCCGGCCAGAAATCTTGCGAGGATTGCCCCCATAGTTTGGGGACTTGGACTTGGTGCGAATAGGATGAGAGCTACCGGAACCACCTGCAGAAAACCGAAAAAAGCACGAAAACACAACAGGGAATGAGTTTTGCATGTCCTGGAAGATATGGTGGAGGAAGGGTGAGAACCAAAACAAACGCAGAAGAGAAACCCCGGAGTCTCCGGTCTCTTGCCCCGGAGTTTCCGGCCAGGGCCGGAGTCTCCGGGCGTGGTGATCGGAATCTTTGGCCTAGAAACTTGGCGAGAGACAGGAACGATGGGGAAAGTACACCTAGCATTAGATCGGGTTCTCAAACTTCTAAGGAGTAAGACATTGCACAAATGGAGTGAAAACATGTAGAACTAGGTACCCAATCCACAAAAGATATCTAGGCATAACCCTAGAACTTGCAAAGAGAGAGGGAGAGGGCACCGTGCTCCATGGGGGGTGGGTCCTTCCAGAGGGGAAGGAACCCAACACCTGGAGGAGGAGTTTTACTGGCGGTGGCGGCGGATTCGAGGCGGCTTGGGCCCCAGCAGCGTTGGACGGTGGAGGGGAGAGAGGGTGAGGAGTTAAGGGGGTCGGGGTGGAGAGGAGTAACCGGGAGTTACCCCCACCCTGATCCTCTATAAAAACGCCTCAAGAAACTGCCAGCCGGAGTCTCCGGGCCCGAAGGCTGGAGTCTCCGGACCACCGGAGTCTCCGGGGTCATACCCCGGAGTCTCTGGCCTCCACTGCCAGAAAACGCCAGTGACAATCAGGACATGCAAAATACATGGAAATGACTGAAAATATCCAAGTGAAGAATCATAGAACCAGCTAAAAACCATTTAAGTGACAATCCACCAAAAGGAATCAAAGATGACAAACATGAGGAAAACCAACCTCTCAAGGAGAGGGTGGTGGCCTAGGCCACCATATTTGAGCATACTTGGCTTGGCACCACGAAGATATATCTTGGGTCCATTACCAAAACTCATCATTTGAGCTCACATATCACAAAATGATATTAAGAGTAATGATTTTTGTTACTTTGGGCATTATGAGGGGAGGGATAGCCTAATGGATTAGAACCGCACTCCCCCTATTTCCATGCCTACACCTAAACCAAATAAGAGTCAAGACATAGGTGAGTATGCAAGGTAATCAAGTCAAGCTCCTTGAATCTATGATATATATGTCTTTCCTCAAATAGCAAAACCTTGCTTCATCAAGTGGCTTCGTGAATATGTCGGCAAGTTGGTCTTTGGTTGACACATAGGATAGCACAATTTAGCAACATGGTCTCTAATGAAGTGATGACGAATCTCAATATGCTTTGTCCTTGTATGATCCACGGGGTTGTAGGCTATCTTGATAGCACTTTTATTGTCACATAGAAGAGGCACTTTGTCACAATGGACACTGTATTCCTTTAAAGTTTGCCTCATCCATAGCAATTGAGTGAAAGCACTAGCATCTGCCACATATTCGGCTTCGGCGGTGGAGAGAGATATACAATTTTGCTTCTTAGAAGACCAACACACCAAGGACCTACCAAGGAATTGGCAAGCTCTGGAGGTTGATTTTATATCATCCTTATCACCAGCCCAATCCCAATACATGTATCCACAAAGAGAATATTGAGCCCCTAGGATACCAAATACCATAGTTTGGGGTATGAACCAAATATCGAAAGATTATTTTGTCTGCCATCAAATGGATTTATTTAGGAGCCGCTTGATATCTTGCACACACTCCTACACTCAACACAATATCGGGTCTAGATGCACAAAGGTAAAGCAAAAAACCAATCATAGACCAGTATACCTTTTGATCAACATCTTTACCATTTGGATTTAGTTCAAGATGAGTCTTGGTATCCATGGGAGTAGGAGCTCCATTTAGATCTTTCATGTTGAATCTCTTGAGTATACTTGGCTTGATTTAATATGGTTCCTCCTCTTACTTGCTTGATCTCAAAACTAAGAAATACTCTCAATTACCCCATCATAGACATCTAGAACCTATTAGTCATAAGATTTGGGAATTCATCATTAAAAGCTTTGTTAGATGAGCCAAATATAATATCATCACCATATATTTGGCATATGAAAAGCTCCCCATTGACTTTCTTAGTAAAAGGAGTGGGATAAATTTTCCCAAACCTAAAACCCACGGCCTATCAACAACTCTATAAGGTGCATACCATGATTGTGGGGCTTGTTTGAGCCCATAGAGCACCTTATCAAGTTTGTAGACATGGTTTGGGAAGTTGGGATCCTCGAACCCTGGGGTTTGCTTTACATATACCAACTCATGCAATGGACCATTAAGAAAAGCACTTTCGACATCCATTTGTTGCAATTTAAAGTTATGAAGCAAGAAGGATACAGATGGACTCAAGGCGAGCCACAGGTGCATATGTTGTCTCTCCATAATTAATGCCTTCTATTTGAGAGAACCCTTGTGCAACCAACCTAGCCTTGTTCCTCACAACAATTCCATGCTCATCTTGCTTGTTCTTGAATATCTACTTGGTACCAATAACATTGCGGCAATCTTTGGGTTTTTAAACTAGCTTCCATACTTTGTTTCTCTAAAAGTTGTTGAGCTCTTTATGCATTGCTTCCAACCAATCTGAATCTTCAAGTGCTTCCCACACTTTCTTTGGATCCACCATGGAAATGTGTGCTTGGTGTTCACCAAAACTCTTCAATTGAGCTCTAGTGGACATCCCTCTTCTTAGATCCCCAACCACATTCTCAAGAGTGTGGTCTCTTAATTCCAACATTCTATCCACTCTAGCTTGGCGACGAGTTTCGATCTCCTTGTTGTTTCTTGTGGGGATCTCTTCATCATTTTGGTCCTCGTGTTGACCATCATCTTGACCTTGATCTTCACTGGGATCATTATCATCATCATGAGGCATAGATTGACCTTGGTATTGATCAGGCACACTTCTAGACAGGCGTTGAGCTGATCTTCTAGTGGACTCTATAAATCTTCTTTGAACAATAGACTGAGCAGCGCTGTACAATCCGGTAAGAGGAGAATCATGTTCCTCCTGGCTAGAAGTTTCTGCTTGATCAACTTGTTGAGGGTCCACAACTTGTCTTTGGCTTGGGTCATCATTATTCTCAATAGTAGGTCCTTGTTGATGTTGTGAAGATGAGGGCTCCACTTGAGTAGAGCATTGTTCTTCTCGATCCGCCACAAGGGGTTCCTCAATGGGGCGGATGAATCCCGCACCCATTCTTCTTATGGCATCTTGAGGCATTTCATCATCTACATCACAGACATCAACACGCCCCCCTTGGGGACCATCATATTCTTTGAACACCACACTACAAGATTATATGACAACTCTAGAGAGTTTATCATAGATTCTATAAGTGTGCGATTCGAGACCATAGCCAACAAAAATACCCTCTAATGCTTTGGAATCGAACTTGGACAAATGAACACCCTTAATGCGATAGAAACACTTACAACCGAATACCCCGAAGTATGAAACGTTGGGCTTGTTATCGAAAACAATTTCATATGGAGTCTTGATCAATTCTTTGCGGAGGTAGAGCCGGTTTGAAGCATGGCATGCGATGGATATTACATCAGCCCAAAAGTTGTAGGGAGACTTAAACTCCACCAACATGGACCTAACAATATCAATTAGAGTTCGGTTCTTCCTCTAAGCTACACCATTTTGTCGAGGGGTATACACACAGCGGAATATTGGTGTTTTATCCCCTCGTCACTAAGAAATCCATTTAAGGTGTAGTTCTTGAATTCGGTGCCGTTGTCACTCCTTATCACCAACACTGGGAGATTATGTTGACATTGAACCATGTTGATGAATTCGATGAAATTTTCTTGGGTCTCACTCTTCAACTTGAATAAGTATACCCACGTGTATCTTGAATAGTCATCAACAATCACCAAGCAATATTTCTTACCACAAAGACTTGGATGATATGGAGGACCAAAGAGGTCCACATGATGGAGCTCCAAGATCCGCTTGGACTTTGATGAAGTTCTTTGGCTTGTGGGGAGAATCATGCATCTTTACTTCAACACAAGCCCTACACACACGATCTTTCACAAAGCAAACATTTTATTTTAGTCCAACAATATGGCCACCCTTGTGGAGACTTTGCAAAGTTCTCATGTTTACATGGGCTAGACGGTGATGCCATAGCCAACCCACATCGACCTTTCCGAATAAGCACATCGCACTTGTAGTGGTTTCCCCCCAAAAGTCCACCACATACAAGTCATTTTTGACATAGCCAACGAAAGCGACCTTTAGAGACTTGCTCCACAAGAGTATCACAATATCATTATCAATAAATACGGCAAAACCCGCCTTTCCAAGACACGAACCGAAAGTAAATTATATCCAAGGGTTTCAACAAGCATGACGTCCACGAGTGTGATATCGTGAGCAACCACAACTTTGCCAAAACCCATTACCTTAGACTTTGATTTGTCGGCATATGTCATGATTATTTGATCACCATTTGGTCTCAACTCCTTGACAATAGTTTTTCTTCTAGTCATATGACTTGTGAATCCACTATCAAGCACCCACTTTGATCCTCCGGAAGTATAGGTCTACAAGAGATCAAACTAGCTTTTAGGTACCCATTTTCAATGGGTCCTCTTTTGTTAGAAACAAGGGTCTTGGGAACCCAAATAGACCAATAAATATAACCATCAAGCGGGCCAACATATTGTGCATAAATATCACCATAATAATCATGCAGTAAGACATAGTGAGGGTTAGCACTTCCTGCAAAATCATCATGTGGCATAGTTTTTCCACTTGTGGTCTTACTACCCACAATGGCCTTGTCTTTTGCTTGTGTGGGCATGGTCTTCTTCTTGTTGTTGTTATTTTTCCTGGCTTTGGATGCAAAGCCAATGCCCCCTTTCTCATTATTTGACCTTTGCTTACTCAAAAGATCATCAATAGACTTGTTTCCTTTGGGAAAGGTGGCATTAGCAAGCTCCCCCTTCAACCTAGCATTTTCTTCAAATGTGTCTGTACTACTAGAGGAAATTAAAACACTATGTGAGGCAATGTTAGTTAATTGAGTTTGAAGTTTTTCATGAGACTTTGTGAGCAAAAATAGTTCACTTTCCAAGGACTCGTGAGCCTTGTCTAGCTTCCTAAAGTCCTCGGCAAGTTTGTCATGAACAACACCAAACTGAACCTTATCCTTTTTAGCCTTTTTATACTTAGCAATGCAATGATCACATTCCTTGATGAGTTTATTAATAATTTGATCATTTGCCTCATCGAGGCCTTCAAGTTTTATTTCAAGGGACATCCTAGTCTCTTGTTCTTGTTCTAGAGAATTATTTAGTGCCTCCACCTCAATCATATTCTCTCTTCCTAGTTTACATCTTTCATCAAGAAGCTCTTGTGTGTGAGAAAATTGGCTCAAGAGGTTCACAAAATGCTTCTTGTGTTCCCCTTGCAAATTAGTCATAAACACATCAAAAGCAACTAATTCCTCTTTGACCTCAAGAGATATCTCCTCATCAAGTTCATCATCAATCAAAGAAGAGGGGTGAGGATATGATAATACCTCCGTTCATCTTGCCATAAGGCAAGTGACGTTCTTGTTGGATATATTCTCATTTGGAGAGTCGGAGAGGGAGAAAGTGGGAGTAGAAGTAGTAGCAAGAGCAGACACACCACTTGATGTTTCCTCTTCATCATCTTCATTGTCAGAGGAGAATTATTCATGTGTTATCAAGACAATTTCACCTGACTTATTGTTGGTTGAATTCTTCTTGATGAAGGGTTTCTTGAATGGAGCCTTGGAGTTTTTCTTTAACACAAGTTTCCCCCATGATCTTCTCTTTTTTCATAGGGACAGTCGCCAACAAAATGGTAGCGGTCACCACAATTGAAGCAAGTTCTCAATTTTGAGCCATTGTCTCTTCTCCCATTTGGGTTGCTTCTTCGTTGCATCTCCATCCATGCCTTGGCGGGGTCTTTCCAAAAGTTTCTTGCATAGAAGTCCATATACTCACCATGAACAACCTTGACATCATCGGGATGGCTCATAGACAAGCCTTCATCACCCTCTTCTTCATCCACATACTCCACAACTTTGGCCTTTAAGGCAAGGTTGACGCCACTGCTCGTTCCAATAGCTCGAGCATGGGCATCTTTGGAATTTTTGGCACCAACCTTGAAAGCGGCCATCTCTTGCATAACTTCATTGGAGGTCATGAGATGTTAGTTGTGTCTTGCTTGTAGACTCTTCAAGTCAGTGGGATCAGAGGGCATGAGTGCACTCACATATTTCCTTTTTATCCCAGCATCATCCACATGTGAGGCACCCACATTCCTAAAGGCGATTGCAGTGGACTTGAGCCTTCGATACATGTCTTCATGATCTTTACCATACTTCATATAGAAGCATTCGGCTTCATTGCTCAGTGCATTGATACGTCGGAAACGTATCTTAATTTTTTATGTTCCATGCTTGTTTAGTTTCTACTTTGCTTTGCTTTCTCCACACTTTGAGGTGCTTTTCATATGTTTTCTGGTACTAACCTATTAACAAGTTGCCATAGTGTCAGTTGTCTGTTTTCTGTTGTTTTTGGTTCCAAAAAAGCTAGTAAGGAAATATTCTCGGAATTGGACGGGACAAAAACCAAAGTAAATATTTCACCGAGGAGAACACGGAGTCCAGAGGAAAGACGAAGGGGCGCCACAGGGCAGCCACCCCCCTAGGCGTGGCCTAGGGTAGGCCCACGCCTATGTAGGGTGTGGGCCCCCTGGCCGCCTTCCAGCCTCGCCTCTTCGCCTATAAGAATCCCTTGATGCCTAAACCCTAAGTACCCGGCGGAAATCCACGAAAACCTCCACAGCGCCGCCGCCACTGAAGGGGAGATTCTGGGGACAGAAAGTCTCTGTTTCGGCACCCTGCCGGGACGGGGAAGTGCCCCCGGAGCCATCTCCATCGCCATCTTCATCACCGTTGCTGATTCCCATAATGAGGAGGGAGTAGTTCTTCCTCGAGGCTAAGGGCTCTACCGGTAGCTATGTGTTCATCTCTCTCTATGCATGATCTTGTTGTGGTCATGAGCTTTGTAATCTAGTAGATCTACCTTGCTACTCAAGTGCTTCAATAGATCTCTGCTCTCCCCACGTGTGTGTAAGTGACAGCGTGCATACCATGGTGGCACTTAGGCTAGAGGTTACATAAATACTCATCGTGCTTTAATAGATCTATGTTTTTTCCCACGTGCATGACAGTGACAGCGTGCGCGCCGTGTGTGACACTTAAGCTAGATTACATATATATTCATGAGTTGTATTTGGAGTTGGATGTATCTATGAAATTGTGGTGTTTGTTGGAACCATCTAGCGCTCAAGGTGATAGTGTGGGGTTATCTAGATGGGGAAGGCGGACTTTGAGGTGTGCTTTTGTAGGCCTACCATGGATTAGAGTGTCCAACCGGAGAGTAGTTAAGAGTAGTATCATGAAGAGAGGATATTTATATGAGAGAGTGTTCACTAGTGAAAGTATGATCCCTAGGTCTTGTTTCTAAACATTGAAACACCGTTTGCATCTATATCTGTTGCATGTTTGCTTGCTTCCTTCTTTTTTCCTTTAGCCTTTACCTCACCGTCAAGCTATTTTCTGGCACCGTTACCGCTTGTATTTCACTATCTCTTTGCCAAACTAGTGCACATATACACCTGACAAGTGTATTGGGTGTGTTGGGGACACAAGAGACTTCTTTTATCTTGATTGCAGGGTTGCTTGAGAGGGAATACCTTTGACCACTTCCTCCCTGAGTTCGATAAACCATTGGTAATCCACTTAAGGGAAACTTGCTGCTGTTCTACAAACCTCTGCACTTGGAGGCCTAACAACTGTCTGCAATAATAGAAGTGCGTAGACATCATGCATCATACCGGTTTCTTCTCATGCTCTCATTTCTGACATATAGCTCAGTGAGAGCATCCCAAGCTTCCTTGGTGGTGTTGAGGTGTTCAATGTGAGGGTAATCTTTTGTCCCCAAACCTTGTTGAATCATGTGCAACATGGTGGCATTGATTTGGCTATTGACAACTTATTTTCTTGTCAACTTGGTTGGATCCACAATTTGGAGTCCTTCAATGATATTACACAATTCAATGCAAGAGCTGTGCACATGAGATTTCATTAATGATTGCCATTAAGCAAAAGAAGTTGCAGCTAGCTTAGGTGGGTTAACTCTATTGTTTATATGTGGGTGAGGGATAGGTGGGTCGGGAGAGTACCAATTGTGGACCTCATGGTGATCTACATTCCCATCATCCTTTTTGGTGGAGGGATTAGTGTTGTCATGATTACCCCCCACCATCACAATCGCGGGTGATGCCGAGGAATTAACCTTTGGTAGTGGTGGAGCTTCCTCTCGAGGAGGAGGAGGAGGTGGTGAGGCAAATTTATCTTTAACAAGTTTCTCAACTAGGTCGCGCAATTGTTTGATTTCGTTGCCCAGGGTGGATCTCAAGCTTGTTTCCAAATTCTTGAGATCCTCCATGGACACCGTGTTACTAGCCTCACCATCATCTTCTCCTACTTGGCTACCCATTTACTCTTAGGCGGTAAATCCCGAATAAAGAGCCGAGGCTATGATACCAATTGAAAGGATCGTATGGGCACCTAGAGGGGGTGAATTGGTGCTACTTAAATTTTTACCCTTTTTCAAATTAGAGTTTGACACCAAAGGTAAATTCTCTAGATTATGCAACTATGGTGAATTTACCTATATGTCAACCTATCACAACACTAAGCAAGAACAAGGTAAGTAAAGTGCGGTAAAGGATAGAAGTAACCAAAGTAGAGCACTCGGAGACACAAGGATTTGTTTCCCGTAGTTCCTTACTTTTGAGGGGAAGTATGTCTGTGTTTGGAGAGGGGGTGGTATCAAACCACCAACACCACAAGAGGCCTCCCTTGTTCTCTAATGAACCTCACCCCAACGGGTTCAATTCACCTCTTCCACTATATCGGCAACCTTCAAGGTGGAAGACGACACCTTTACAACAAGTTCGAGGCACACATCCATAACTGAATTGGAGGCTCCTGAATACAAGAAAGCTATGAAACAATCAAAGAAAATCTTGTAAGAACCAAATCAAGATCTAGGGCTTCCAAAGAAACCCTAGAGCAAGGGAACCTCAAGTGAATGAGGGGGAAATGAAAATCTCTCTTGGTGAAGCTATAGATCAAGGACTCCTCCTTCGATTCTCCAAAGATCAATGACTTTGGATGGTTGGATGAAGAGATCTTGGCGATTTGGTGGCTCAAATGGAGGTGGTGTTCTTGAGTGGGACAAGCAGCTTCCCAAGGTATAAGAAGGGGGTATTTATAGCCCCCTGGAAAAATAGCCATTGCAGATCCACTAACCCCAGAAACTCCGGTCTCCAGGGTCAGAGGCTCCAGGGGGCCCGGAGACTTCGGTGATGATGATGGACTCCGGTCAACACTCCGGAGGGGTATCCAGTACCCTTTTCGACTGACCCTGGAGACAAGGCCGGAGAATGGGCCGGAGACTCCAGGCCATAGCCCCGAAGACTCCGGTGTTGCACAAGACTCCGGCCCCAACTCCAGGGGAGGATACAGAAGGTTTCCTGGGAGGGCCGGAGACAACCCCAAAGACAAGGCCAAAGTCTTCGGGCCAGGACCCCGGAGTCTCCAGACTCAGGGGAGGCCGCCGACAGAAAAATCCCCAGCACGCCTTTTTTTCTTGATAAGCTTTGGGCTCTTCAAGATTTGGAAAATAGAGCATCGTCTCTACCTTTTTTACAAATGAACCTGCAACACTTAGCACACGGTAAAAACTCACTTGTGTTGTCATTAAACATCAAAACATTATTAAGTCAGGGAATAACCTTTCAAAGTGTATCCCCATATAAATACAAAACTAGACTCACTTAAACAAGCATTCAAAAATAGCGGGATACATGATTGCATTAAACCTTCATCGAATATGGACATTGCACAAGACTCTACACATGCATAAGTAACCTCCCCAAGCTTATAACTTTGCAAGAACCAAACTTGAGTATATCACCAAAAGAAAAGAGAAAATATTGTTTCCAAAAGAGAGTGTGATAAGTGGTTACCTCCCCAAGATTAGTTGAAAAGAAGGGTGACATACTTTACCGTTGAGGTACAAGTAACCTCTCTTTTGATAGACAAAGAACCTTTTCTTTGACGTATATTTCTTGATATAGCTTGGTGGCTACCTTC
Organism: Avena sativa; assembly: GCA_916181665.1. Classification (NCBI taxonomy): domain Eukaryota; kingdom Viridiplantae; phylum Streptophyta; class Magnoliopsida; order Poales; family Poaceae; genus Avena; species Avena sativa. The sequence goes on from OV702284.1 coordinate 20,931,038, forward strand.
CTTGAGAACCTTCTTGGAAACTAAGAGAAAATAAAACATTTTGTATTTTTAAGGCACGGGGATTAGCTCACATGTTATAAAAATACAAGTTCCACTGAGTCGGTGCATCAACCTAAGCACCATGCTTAAGTCAACAAACTAGGTCCAAGAGTTGTACATACTCCCAGATTTTGATAAAGTGCAAGCGAGACAAAATATGAAACACGAGTGTGTAGCCCCTATGTGCTTAATTGGGAGAGGTTTGAGTTTGGAAGGTTTTACCAGCCATTAATATGTAATCATGCTGATTTGAAGCAACCAAGTGGCTCATGCGAGTGTTTGCACGGTCGGCACCACCGTACACGTCGTCACACAAGGTTCAAGCCCATGCGAAAATAACACACAGTTTGTTGTATGAACGAAGTTCGTTCACCCAACTGACAAAAATAAAGTAAAAAAATAAAACATGAACTTCTATAGAGAATTAAAGTCTAGGAGGTTTCTGAGGTAGAAATTTATTTCTTACATATGCTCAGATTATCTAGAACATGTGAGAAGCTCCTTACCCATACCTTGGAATCATGTTCGTAGCAACTATACAGACGGAACTATACGAGCGCCCGCCATATAGTTGGTCTGATAGAGTTTCTTTCCGGCGGTGCAAACTATACAACCAAAACTATACGGCTGGGAATTTATTCCCGCCGTATAGTTGGTCGTTAAACATGTAGTAACCTGAAAAAGAAATTCGACAAAGACATCGATATCTATACGACCGCAACTATACGGCCAAACCAAATTGGTCCCGTAGTATAGTTGGTCGTTAAACATATAGTAAAGTTGAAAATCGAAGGAGATATGTTGGAACATCTATACGACCGCAACTATACGACTGGAAAATTTATTCTTGTCATATAGTTGGTCGTTAAACCTTTTGGAATTGCCAAACTTCACATGTTTCTTCTAGAATTCTTTATTACCCTGAAACTTAATGAAACACCATATTTTGACAAAAAAATGACAGCTTAAATTTTCGACAAACATTAACATATATAAAACGGGATTTAAGTACAACCGAGTTATGCAACACATAGTAACAATAAATTCTACCTTTTGAAAACTACAACAAGATAACTTTAATAGCAAATCATTCAAAGAATAAAAATTCCAATGCAACATGAATGCATCAAGACTCAAGACACAAAACTAAGAAAAATACTTAATGACTTCCGAGTTGCCTCCCGGGAAGCGCTTTCTTATAACCAAGTAGCCAGGCTTTTCTCCATTATTATTTCAATAGATAGGAGCTAGATAATTATTTATTCTTACCTCCAAAAGAAGTTTGGAGCACTTACTACTATAGCCCGGTCGAAGTCTCACCCACTTGCGGTGCATCGGAGTCATGTAGATAAATGTGTTATTGCTCACAAGTGATGATTGATGCGCCATGTGTGGTGAGCATACCTCCTTAGATAGCTTCAACAAAAGTATTAGATATTTACATGTAAATTCAAACCTTTTACCTTTAATATCATTATCGGGATACAATTCATAATACTCTTCTTGGGCTACACTATCACGAGGGAACACTTCATAATACTCATCTTTAGCAACAGGGAAATTTTAAAAGTGTTTCTATTCTCTAGTTCATCACCCTTGCTAACAAGTTCATCAGTTCTAGAGTTATCAATCCACTCACAAAAAGAAGCATCATCAACAAATATTTCATAAAGTATGTGTTCTCCTGTAATACTATAAGGATTTATGTCCAGTTTATCATTATTAGTGTTCTCCAAATGAGCATCTAGGATAAAGCCTCCATAGATAAATATCTTCAGTTTCAACACAATAAGAATCATTACTAGAGACTGAGGCATTATAAACAAACTTATTATTAGTAGAATGATGTTTTTCTTCAACCTCACCTTTTTGGTGTTCCTCCTTGTTATCTAGTGGTTCCTGCAAAATGTTAGTTTCGGGAACTATTTATTTACATAGCTCCTTACTCTTTATCACAAGTGCATTCCCACTAAAATGTTCTTGACAATAATTGACAATATAATCCATAATATTATGATACCTTGCTAAATCCTCATTATCGCTACTTTTCACAATAATACCAATTTTTCTAAGCAACCCATGAGACCCTTCAGAAACTATGTATTCCAAGAGTTTTACATTATTATCGTTTATGTGAGTATTAGTTGATAAAAAATCTTTAAAGAGAGGAATGCATTCATAATCATAAATATTTCCAGGCTTACCATTATATTGCCTCATCTCTTCGAATAAAATTGACAAATTACCAGAACAGCAATCCACCTGCTCCCACATGTCCAGTAGTTGCATATCCTCAAGGATTAGAAGTTCTTCTTCGTATTCATCCTCTTCTTGGGAAGGAACTTCATACTTCTCCAATGGGATTTCCTGCAAACGATTAACATAGGGCACTACGACTCTACTATGTGCCTTACTCCTCATAATAAGTGCATTCTCACTAAAATGTTCATGACAATACCAAGAAATATGTTGCAGAGTTTTATAAGCCATTTTTATGAGAATACTATCTTCACTATTAATATGTGATATGACATGTATTATCATATCATGGGCACCTTCAAAGATAACATACTCTAATACTTCACTAGTGGTATCACCATTATTATAAGACACTAAATATTGATTAAAGGTATCAGAGCATTGAAAACGAAAGTAGTGCCCAAGTTTCAGACATAGAGGACATATTATTGGATCGTCTATCGTATCCGAAGAAATTAACTTTTGAGCATATTCCACTATTTGGGAATGCATTTATCTTACCGTCATATTGCTCATTTGTTCTTAAAAATACTCATCCTCCTCTTCCAATGAGGATTCCTATAGCATGTTAATAGCATCACAATATATTATTCATAGAAAGATTCATTTTCTAGTTCCACACCAAAGTCCCCAAAATCATTGTATAGGCACGAACCCTCCTCAGAACAATCATCATAAGTTTGGGACTTACAGAAATCATTACTAGAGAATGAGATATCATTAACAAGAATACTAGTTGTATGTGGAATTTTATTTTTAGAAGTAGTTGATTCAATTGTTTGATCAAATCTCTCCTTTTCATTATTGCTAAGGTAATTAGCGAGTGGATCAGAGATAGTCTTACCTTTTGGTTTACCTTCCACTAGTTGAGAGGATGAAACGTCAAGCGTCGCCTCTTCATTAGCAATATGTTCAGGCGGTTTCGGTGGAGGTTCCTCATATGATGTTTCCTTCTCTTTAGATTTTTGATCTTGCAAAAGGCTAGGATTTTCCATGCGGGTTGAAATCCGCTCATGAACAGTGATCAATAAATCATTATCCATAAAGTTCTCACAGCAAAATGAATATATGAGATGAACGTCTTCATATATGTCATCAAGCTCCTGGCATCTTTCTCGAATATTTTTCATAGAAGAAAGCAACTCTAAAAAACCAGTAAAAACCACAAATTCTAGAACATGCATATCAACTAAGCTTTTAAACTCATATATATTATAAGATTCTAATGCGGGATCAATGTTATACTTACATTAGTAAGCGATATGATCTTTGGATCCGCAGAATCTATAAACAAACTTGTATGAGGCACATAGTATGAATGAATGAATAATCATTCACACCTATTAGCCATTGATTCAGTATTTCCCTCTTCTTTAATAGATACTCCTCCTCCTTTGTGAGCTTTTGATGTTCAAAGGTAGTCATCTCGGACAACATGATTAGTAACAAATATCTTTATGGGTTTTTGGTATGTAAACAAAATCAAAAAGACAAATGCAGCAAATAAAGAAAGCTTAAAACAAAATCTAGCAAGACTAAAATAAGTAAACAAAAGCTAAAAGACCTATAGCGCTTAGCTCCCGGGCAACGACACCGGAAAATAGCTTGATGACTGCAAGTGTATAGATCGTTTGTAGCTAGTTTCGAAATAAAGATATTGATCCCACATGGAGCAGGAGTCTAAAATCTAATAACTCTTGAACTAAATATTGAAATAGTAATGCTAAATAACATTCTAAGTAACAAGATAAAATGCGAGTTTTGTGTAAAAGATATTTTTGGGTTTTCAAATAAGAGAAAAATAAGTAAACTAAAGCTGTAAGTAAACAAGAGCATGCGAGTATGATTATGAAAGTCTGCAAGATGATGGAAAGAGTTCTCAGGGAGTAGTGGATCCACCGCTAGTAATTAGAAAGAGTGATCAAAATTATTATAATGAATAAGACCATTTATGATGATATGTATGGGAGGAGCTCCATATATGGATGAATAGGTAGCAACCACTACTCACATCATCCTCATAACCACAGCAGACAATAACCGACAACCATCGTGTTACTGTGCTATTAAGGAATTTCTCCCATGGCATGGACAATGTTTAGTGAGTTCTCCTCGGTTCCCAAGTTGATACATAAGGGAGTGTTAACAGCTTTATAGTCACTGTAAGTGCTATCTCCACTCCGTCTACCAACAAGTAGTTCTCTCCATCTAGTCCTCAGTGAGGCAAATATTGAGTGGCACACTTCACCCAACATCAAGATGAAGGAAATCTAACACAGACACATAATGAACAATATCACATAATAATATTTATCTCAGTTCAGTCCCATACTAGGGTTTCTCCATCTCCCCGAGAACAAAGGAAAATACTCACACATGAAGGCAATCAACATCATGGATAGAATATTGATGAAGTATGATGATACAATTAAGGACAAGTGCAAATCCAGGATTCAATCTAGAATTACAACAAGTAACCAAAGGGGGTCGATGCTAGAGACGTTGTTGATGAAGATGATGATGTAGATTGATGTGGAGGCCTTCAAGATCCTAGTCCCTTCTCCTCTTGTGTGATGGTGATGGTGTAGATCTGATTGGAGGCGGCTATGGTGGTGGTACAGCGGCAGGGCTCCGCCGTGGTGGAGAATATTGATTGGTGGTTCTCTATTGGCTCCTCCCACCTTTATATAGGCCTTAGAAATGCCTTAGGTCACCCTGAATACCGTCATATGGCTTAAGGAAGGTTCTGGAGCAGTCCAGGATCGAAAAAAAGTCGTTTCCAACCTTTTTAGCAACTATACGGCTGGAAAAATGCTTCCCGCCGTATAGTTGCTCGTCAAACCTTCGGGTTCCGCAGTGTTTTGGCCGTCGTTTCTTCATACGAACTCCGATTTGGGTGTTCTTGGGCTCTTTGGATTCGTATAGACGAGGTATACAATTCAGTGGTCTTGGATATTTATTTTGAGCTGTTGGAAAATTTCACTTTTTCCAACACCCCAAATGGCTAAGTCTGGTTACTGCAGCTCCTCCATACTATGCTCTCTTTGTTACTTTTTATCCATAATCTTCACCAACACCTACACACATGTCATAGACAAGTAAAGTGATAAAATTCTACATATACTACTAAATGTGCAAAGATAATATGAAAGTAAATGAGAACTAGAAGTCATGCATATAAGGCATAGCTATAGCTAGAAGAAACATGATATGAGAGATAAATGGCACATTTTATATGGCTAAAAGAGGTGGTATTTCACAGCCATCAGTAGACAAGATCGAGACACCTCTCTAATCAATAACCAATAGCGAGACCTGGAGATCCATAATGGCTCCCACATATTCAATGATGACTTCGTGATCGAAAGAACCATTTACATACGATACCGATTCCTTTTGTCGCGTGATAATTTACTTATCCGAGGTTCGATCATCGGCATCTCCATACCTAGTTCAACCTTGTTACCGATAAGCACTCTTTACTCGTACTGTGGTATGACATCTCTTGTGACCTAGTCACATCCTTGCAAGCCAATTGTATGACATTCCACCGAGAGGGCCCAGAGTATATTTATCCGTCATTTGGATGGACAAATCCCACTCTTGATCCATGTGCTTCAACGCATACTTTCAGAATACCCAATGCCACCTTTATAACTACCCAGTTACGAAGTGGCGTTTGATGTCATCAAAGCATTCATCTGGTGTTGGTGATTAACATGATCTCATGGTCGAAGGATTATGTTACTATGTATTGATGTTATAGCAATTTAAACATAATGACTTTGATCGAATTACTATACCACGGATGAATGTTCATCACATCATTCCACCAATGTTGTCACGTCGTTATTAACAACATCCAATGTCCATGATCAGGAAACCTTGATCATCTTGTTAATCAATGAACTAGTTTATACGAGAGGCATAACTAGGAACTCTTTATTTGTTTATTAAACACACATGTATTAACGTTTCCAATTAATACAATTATAGCATGATAAATAAACACTTATCATAAACAAGGAATAAGAGATAATAACCATTTTATTATTGTGTCTCCGGCATATTACCTTCAGTCTCCCACTTGCACTAGAGTCAATAATCTAGTTTGAAAAAACTTGTGCATTCACCACTTCTGGCTTTCTGGTATTGTATATACGCTTTTGCTAGTGGAAAACATAATATCCAGATCCGACACTTTCAGGTCCGTGTGAATTTGCATTTCTTTCTGATGTCTATGCACGCTTCTATTCTTGTAGACAATGTTGGGCCTCCAAGTGCAGAGGTTTGTAGAACAACTGCATGTTTCCCTTAAGTTGATCACCCAAGATTTATCGAACTCAGGGAGGAAGAGGTCAAAGGTCTCCCTCTCAAGAAACCCTACAATCAAGATACAAGAAGTCTCTTGTGTCCCCAACACACCCAATACACTTGTCAGGTGTATAGGTGCACTAGTTCAGCGAAGAGATAGTGCAATACAAGTAATATGGATGATTATAAGTGGTAATTTCAATTTGAAATAAAAATGGCAGCAAGCAAACATGTAGCAGGACTGATTGTAAACGGTGTTTCAATGCTTATAAACAAGGCCTAGGGATCATACTTTCACTAGTAGACACTCTCATATAAATACCTTCTCTTCATTATGCTACTCTGAACTACTCTCTGGTTGGATAACTCCAATCCATGGTAGGGCTACAAAATCTCTCCTTAAAGTTCGCACTCCCCATCTAGGTAACCCCCACACTATCACCTTGAGCTCTAGATGGTTCCAACAAACACCACAATTTCATAGAGACATCCAACTCAAATTATAACTCATGATAAGTATTTATGTAATCTTTAGCCTAAGTGCCACACGGTGTGCACACTATCAACTTCACACACGTGGGGAGAAGCGGAGATTACATTAATTAAAGCACTTGAGTAGAAGAGTAGATCTACTTATTCAACTAGATTACAAAGCTCATGATCACAATAAGATCACGCATAGAGAGAGATATGAACACATAGCTACCGATGGAGCCCTTAGCCTCGAGGGAGAACTACTCCCTCCTCATCATGGGAGTCAGCAACGGCGACGGAGATGGCGGTGGAGTTGATGGAGATGGCTCCGGGGGCAATTCTCCATCCGGCAGGGTGCCGAAATAGAGACTTTTGTCCCTCGAATCTCCTCTTCGATGGTGGCGGCGCTGCGGAACTTTTCGTGGATTTCTGATCTCGGTTAGGGTTTTCGTCTCGGGGAGACATATATATATATATATATATATATATATATATATATATATATATATATATATATATATATATATATATATATATGCGAAGGGGCAAGGTCTATGGACGCCCGAGGGGCCCACGCCATAGGGCAGCGTGGCCTAGGGTGGACCCGCGCCAGCCCTAGGTGTGGTCGCCTCGTGGCTCCACTTCCTCTCTCCTTCGGGCTCTATGTTGCGTTTGGAAAAATAGGGACTTCGGCTCTTGTTCCGTCTAATTCCGAGAATATTTCTTTACTAGCTTTTCTGAAACCAAAAACAACAGAAACAGGCAACTGGCACTACGGCATCTTGTCAATAGGTTAGTTATAGAAAATGTATAAAAATGCCTCAAAGTGTAGACAAAACATAAGATAGTTGGTACAAAACAAGCATGGAGCATCAAAATTTATAGATACGTTTACGATGTATCAAGCATCCCCAAGCTTAACTCCTGCTCGTCCTCGAGTAGGTAAGTGATAAAAAGAATAATTTTTGAGGTGACATGCACCATCACAATCTTGATCAAGGTATTGTAAAGCATTGATAGATGGAATCATAGTTGTCGTCGGATTATCGACAAGTACGCCATAGGGGGTCCTGATGGTGTTGAGAAGATGGGGTGTGAGACGTCGGATGTTCTGGGAATGATGAGCACAAGTTTACCCAAGTTTAGATCCGACTGCGGTGATTGGATCCTACTCCTACTAGCAACCCAGTAATATATCGGCGAGAGCCGAATGTTACAGCGGATTACAAGAGAGGTTCGCTTATGCGAGTTGTGATTGTGGTTATTGCCCTAAAGGCTCCCATAGGGCTGGTTTATATAGTTACCAGGACCTCGGGTTACAGGAGATACCTATCCGGCTACATTACAGAGTTGGTAACTAGCTACAGCTTGGACTACAAGTAATACTACATGCCTAAGTCGGTAACTCTTCTGGGCCTTGTCGTAGCCGGAACTAGCTCCTCCTCTTTCTCTCACTGGGCCGCCCGTGAAGCAAAGCTCTAACTCGTTGGTGGGCCACCCTGGTCAGTGAGTCCTGTGGGTATACCCGGAAAGTATATCCCCGATAGTAGGCCTCGGAAGTCTCCAAGATCCTAAGTCGGATAAATCGTCTAGCTTGATGGTTTCTTTGTCTTGAGAATCTTGAAGGGTTCCTGAAAACTTCTTTCAATAGTGTAGGATTCCGAGTCATATGAGTCGGATATGTTCCACTCTGACCTTTAGTCTTTTCCTTGCTCAGTTTGAAACATGAGCCGGATTTTCAACAACGGCGTGTTGTCTGACAACTTTACAGACCAGGTCCTGTCACTGACAGGAGTCCCGTCAACACGACCGTTGGTGTGTCCGTTCCCTTACGAAACAGAGCTCCGTTTTAATACTCACGCGAGAATCGAGGGGACGGAGGAGTCATGAGGAAGCTACATCCCACTCTCATATACGCGTGGCGCAAATCACGTGATCGAAGCAAGAATCTTGGCGCATAGGTAAATAAAAGAGAGAGGAAACCCTTCTCCCCCAGATTCTTCTCTCCACCATTTTCACTTATTGCCTCCTCGTACGCCTCGAGCCCTCTGCAACCATTCTCATCTACACACCGCGAGAGAAAACCCCAATTGCCACCAATCCTAGCGAGATGGAAGCACCATCCAGCTCAGGCGCGGAGGCGGCGGGACTCACAACAGCGGACGAGAAGAAACCGCGGGGCCTTTAGGTTCCCAACGCCATGGACAACGCAGAGCTCCAAGTCATGGAGGACGAAGGCTACATCATCGTCGGCGCGTGGAGAAGCGGCGCTGGAGAAGCCGTCCCCGCACCACGTGAAGGCGAACGCATCCTTTTTGGTACGAACATCGACCGTGGCCTCAGCCTGCCACCATCGGATTTCTTCACCGAAGTTCTTGAGTACTACGATGTGCAATTACATAATCTCCCTGCCAACTATCTGCTAGAACGTAGTACTCATGCATCTTCGAGCGAGGGGTTTCTTGGCATTAGGCCAAGTCTCACCCTGTTCCGGTACTACTATGGTACTCGGAAGAATTCCATCAGTGTCGGTGTTCCTTACACCACTGGCACTCTTAGCTTAGTCCTTAGGAGAAACCGAGTTTATCCTAGGATTAACGCTAGTGAATCTATAAAACATTAGGCCAGAACTTTCTTCTATCACGAGGATATTCCGGCTCCTGAAAAGGCAGAAGGTCTTTTGGCCTTCATCGACTGTGCCGCTCCCTACCAGGAATCATGGGACGCGGAGGCGCCGGAACTTTCTGAGGACTTGATCCTTGCCAAGAGGCAGATGGAGTTCTTGATGAAGAACAAGGGGCTCCGTGGATCCGATTTGATCCACTGATAGCTGGATCACCGGATTCAGCCACTGTAGTTTCACGGAGATCGCTTGATGCACACGGTCACCGGAGACCGAAAGGATAGCCTGAGGGTCAGTCCGACTCGCATAGCTGCGAAGGACTACAAGACCCGAATGCAGTACCTGGTCAAGGAGCGGGTGGAGAAGAGAATCCCCAAAGTCTCCATGAAAATGTACACATCCGACCGTCCTGTGATCCTGGTAAATGTTTCGACTTGTTTTAAGATTATTTGCTCTTTTCCGCCTCGTAATCCGACTTCTCTCTTATCGACGTTTATTTATACTTGTCAGCTCAAGGATCTTCTCGAGTCCGAGATTGCCCCATCGAGGGATATGACTCGGAGGCGACGGAGGACGACGAGGTGAAGGAAGTTCCTGCCTCCGCTTCCAAGAAGCGCAAGGCCAAGGAGGTTGTTATCACTGCTGGCAGCCAAGTGTTGCTAGTAGTTAAAAAGTAAGCACCTTGTCAATGTTTTCAGTACTTTGTACCTTTCTTTCCTTCCGAAACACACCTGATATTTTGGATTTGTGCGTTTCAGAGAAAAAATAGTGTTGAAGAGCAAAGTGAAGTCAAACAGCAAGCCGGGAAAGCAACTGCGTCAGCAGAAGCTTGTCATCTCCCCAGCAATGCCAGCACCAACTCCAACCAGTGCCCCGTCATCAGCACCAGAGGTTTCCGCCTCTCCTGATGGCAGCTTCGCCGTCCCTGACGCCAGCAACACCTCGAAAGCCCTGGTTACCGTTGGTAGCCAGGCAACTAACAAGGGTGAACCCGCCAAGGGTAATGATCCCATGGTAATGTCTACAGGACAATTGGATAAAGTGTCCGGCTCTGCTACCTCCGGCTTAAAGCAAAAGAAGAAAGAGGAGATCCTCAAGCTAGCTCAGTCCAGTCTCAAGAAGTAGACCCTCACTCTAGAGGCAGCGAGCCAGGAGATGGAGGACGTGAAGCTGGTCAGCCTCCTGGACCAAATTTTGGTCCGGGATACGAAGATTGAGTCCAGCGAACTCCCAGCGACGGATGTTCCCTCCCTCTCCCTTGCCGAGAAATTGTTTCATAACACTAAACTTGGATTTGAGAAGTTGCACCTGGAACACATTGTAAGTTTCCGATTCTTATTTGCAGTATTTCATTATCGTAACCTCTAGCCCCCAAGCATAAATTTCGGATGTTCCCTCCCTCTAGTCCCTATCTCTATTTTATACTCCTTTCATCTTAAAATAAGTGATTTAGATTTGTCTAAATTGACATGTATCTAAATACATCTTAATATGTAAATATATGCTAATCTAGACAAATTTAAATTAGTTATTTCAAGATAAAAAGAGTAGTTTTTATTGTGATTTTAGTTTAAATTTGGCGATAAGAATTATGAAACAGAGTTGACTAAGAGCTAGAGGGTGCAACGTCAATCACCGTGTGTCCGTGTCCACTTCTTTATTACGAAAACTTGAAACCTGAAATCAGATTATTATACCATCATGGCCGGCTTTCATATGTAAATAAGTGTATTTTTAGCTTAGTTAGTCAAATTTGATCAACTTTATATATAAATATAGCAACATATATTATATTAAATTGACATATTATAAAACTAAATCTGAATACATATTTACTGTTACTCCCTCCGTTTTAGGGCTTAAGGCGTCCTCATTTAGCATGTTTTTTCTTTGACCAAGAATTACTCTAAATACGTAAAGAGTTTTGGTAAAACTAGTATCACTAAAAAGTATTTTTTAATACAAATCCAATGATACTAATTATGTATAATATAATCAAGATTTTGTTGCTCAATTCTTTTGGTCAAACTTTTAAGCCTTGAAACGAAGGTAGTATCAATTTAGTGTCATAAATGCTATGTTTTCCTATAAAATTAGTCAAATTTTATTAACTTTGACTTAAGACAAGACTAAAAGTACACTTATTTACGGACAAACGAAGTATACTATTACGAAATTCGATATAATCGATATATAGAAGTTTTGGACTGATTCGCTGTGACTCTTTTTGAACTCGACGTGTCCAACAAAGTCCATTTTAGCTTTGACAAAAAGGATGGTATCACGAGCTAGTATGTGATGTGCGTGCCCAGGCTAGTACTCGCATTAGCTGTATCTCTTCACGGGTATCTACGCCGTAGTCGTAGAGTGCACGTCTCTACGGAGTAAGTACGGTATACTACGCGTACTCCTTCCTAACGAAACTTTGACCGAGTCGTCGTCGTCGTCGTCTCGCTTAGCTCACATCACAGACAGTGGTGAGCTGCGACAAGGACAGCAACCCACCCTCCCTCCCTCCCTCCCCCGCCATCCGTCATCCACTCCGCCCGTCCTTCCCACCCCCACCAACCAAAACCCCCAACCGCCGAGGTCGTTGCGTGCGCCTCCCCTCCCCTCCCCTCGCAGCTCCCACCACCGCGCGCCGCGGGGACTCCTGCAGCAGGCCCCGATGTCGTTCCACTACCCCGACCACGGCCTCGCCATGGACGCCGCGGCCTCCTCCCCGAACCCTAGCTTCTCCCCAGGCGGGGGCAGCGGGGGCGGGGAGAGGGAGAAGGCGGCCGTCGCGGCCCACCCGCTCTACGAGCGGCTCCTGGAGGCCCACGTCGCCTGCCTCCGCGTCGCCACCCCCGTCGACCAGCTCCCCCGCATCGACGCGCAGATCGCGGCCCGCCCGCCCCCGCTCGCAGCCGCCGCCGCCGCCGCGGGCGGGCCCTCCGGAGGCGAGGAGCTCGACCTCTTCATGGTATCTCTCACGCCTCCGCCTTCGTTTTGTTCTGCTTTGCGACTGGGCGCTGTAGCTGATTGGCTAGGGTCTGCGGATGCTTGCTCCCTGTGAATACCTGGAATAGGGAGAAACTGGGATAAATTTTGAATACGTTTTGATTGAGCGTAGTACCGCAACTATGGGGGTTCTCTGTATGGTGAATTCGAGCTAGTAGTACTGCAATTGTGGTCTAGTAGTACAACCACGCAGAGGTAATAGCTTTATCGGTTTGTTCTCTATTAAAGAGAAACGAAACCAATTAAGCAAAGCAGATGTGACATATCCCAGATTAAGCTTCACTGGCAGTGACACCATACTCGTTGAAGCAGTATATAAGGCCAAGGGTCATCGGTAAACCTTTTTGTGCTTTGTCATATTTTAACAGCTGATTTAGCAGACCTGAAACGACATACTGGTAGACCTCATACGAATTTCTCATCTCCGTCGTCAATTCAATCCTTCTTTGTAGTAGCCATAGAGCCACTGATTATGTATGTTGTTTTTGTGCCGCTTGACTAGAATGCCCTCTATTTTTCGGAAACTTGTATCTTCTAGGTATGAATATGTCGCTGGTGTCCGCAGCATGTACTTTGCTAGGTGCAGTCCTGCTTATCGATTATAACTGCACTTTATTTGATTGCAGACACATTATGTATTGCTTCTTTGTTCATTCAAAGAACAACTACAGCAGCATGTACGTGTTCACGCAATGGAAGCAGTGATGGGTTGTTGGGAGCTTGAACAATCTTTACAAAGTCTAACAGGTAGATGGAAGCTTCTATGTGCTTTTATTGATTGAGCATGGTGGTAGAGATTTTGTAATATACACTTCATAGTTATTTCAACAATTTGTAGCAAGTCTAATGTATCAAATGCAAGGAAAATAACCATGTTAAGCCAGTGAATGGAGATAGAGAATAGAAAGGTCCATTTGGCAGAAGTATGGATTTTCGAGAAATAACATAATTTGACCTCTAGAAAGGTTTAAGCTTCAAGCTGTGTATCCTTACTCCTTAGAACCATAGGATTAGTTGATTAAGAAATCCCCACCAATCTTATAACGTAGACCTACATTTATTGCTTATGAAGTTCCGTAATATGTTCCTCCTTTAAGAGATCTGCATAGGTAATATTAAATGAGTTGATCTTTGTAATAAAGGAGAGGGAAGATGTGATAAATGAGGGGAACTAGAGAAACACCAATAAACTAGCACCTTCTTTTTACTCCCTCCATCCCAAGGCTTAAGGCATATAACTTTTTTTGAAAAGTCAAGTCATGTAAAGTTTGACCAAACTTTTAGAAAAAACTATCAAGAACTATTATGTTATATAGATATCATGTGAAAATATGTTTCATAATGTATGAAAGGGTATGGATTATGTATTGTAAATATTAATATTTTTCTCTAAAAACTAGGTTAAACTTTAGGTAGTTTGACTTTTAAAAAAAGTTATATGCCTTAAGCCTTGGGACGGAGGTAGTAGTTTTTTATTAGTATTTTCCTATATAAGAAAAGGTGTGAAACTTTATAAGATGAAATGGAGGGAGTGTCTTCTTAGGTATACTAGTTAGTGCACACACCGAAGCAACATTACTCTTTAATCCAGTGAAGTTATTTATGAAATCAGGACCCATGCATAAAATAGTTGTAGAGGTTTGCTCCAGTACAACCCCCTCCCCCAAACTCAAAAGGGTAAAATGAACTTTTGTTACCTCTTAGTCGTTTAATTGAGATTAAACTCCCTAATCCGCCGCGATCCAGATCAAGAACGCTCGTCGCCGCTGGTGCACGTGACATTGAGCCACCATCCCTGCTCCATCTCCCCGAATTCCATCTGAGTCCTCTTGTATGTGTCCTATCACTTACTAGAAAGGATAGTATACGTACCTTGTTCAGCAGATGCATTGCATTGCAGCTGGCATTGACACTGACGTCACTGGATTGGATTTCATACATTGAAGCCTATTGATCATGAGTTAGTACTCAGGCTTCTTGCTGGTTGGATGCTGAGATTGTGTGTGAGAAGCTGTGTCTCGGCAGCGTGCTTGGCGGCTCGGCAGAGGATGCATCTCCTGGCGGGTCGTCGATGGAAAAAATGGGTAGTTCATACATGCATGGGTATAGGAGTACCTGGGTTTTCCACGGGTTTGGGTCTGAATCTGGATATGGGGGATTAGCAAGTTTAATCTGAATTAAACGACTAAAAGGTAATGAAAGACCGTTTTGCCCTTTTGAGTTTGGGGGAGGGGGTTGTATGGGAGAAAACTTCATAGTTTGTAATGCAACAGTTAGTCTCTCGATTTATTTGACATGCATTGAGTACTGAGCATATTTGGGTGGGAGCAGTCTGACTTTTAGTTGTCGCCCTCTCTTGCGAAGAATGGATGGTTAGGATGTTCTGGTCTGGCTGCCAAAATCTTTCCCATTTATGGCTAAAATGTGACTTATGCTTGTACATAAGATTTTCGCTCTGTGCGCTGTTGTGGGCCTTTACACATTTCAAATGTGATCAGAATTTGGAAGTCATGTTCGAGGCTTTACAACAGTTTATATCAATCATAGCCACAGTGCAAACTATTTCTGGGGAAACTGGCTATGTGGCATGCAGATGCCTGAAGTGGCTAAGCATGCTCCAGAAGACATTTTGATTTGATCTAGGTTGAGGGGATTATCTGATGGGTAATGGTTATAGTTGTTCAAGTTAGAATTAGATGAACTAGCAATCCGTAAACTCATACTTAAATGCTGACATAGAATTAATACTCTGCATAATGCTTAAGATGGTTGAGTCTTCAGTTGTCATATGTTGTACAATCTAGATTATTCTTTTTTTGGGACAATCTGGAGACAGATTATCGTCAATAGGATAAATGGAAAATTAAGTTGTGCTTCTATGACTTGATTCTGCAGGGGCATCACCTGGTGAAGGCACTGGGGCGACTATGTCTGATGATGAAGATAACCAAGTGGATAGTGAGGCCAACTTGTTTGACGGAAATGATGGGTCTGATGGTATGGGCTTTGGTCCCCTGATATTGACTGAGGGTGAACGGTCTTTGATTGAACGTGTACGACATGAGCTGAAGAGCGAGCTTAAACAGGTAACATTGCAGCCTTGAAATGCTCCATTGCCGCCCTCATTCATAACATATTGTTGACTAATCAAAACTTCCTTCCTCTAGGGGTACAAAGAAAAGCTAGTTGATATCAGGGAAGAGATTATGCGCAAGCGGAGAGCGGGTAAACTTCCTGGGGATACTGCAGCTACATTGAAGGCCTGGTGGCAAGCTCATTCTAAGTGGCCATACCCTACTGTACGTAACACCAATTACAAGATTGCATTTTGCTATCAGTCCTCGTTCACGATTAACGGTTACTGTCCAACTCATCCAGGAAGACGACAAGGCCCGCCTGGTGCAGGAGACGGGGTTACAACTGAAGCAGATCAATAACTGGTTCATTAACCAACGCAAACGGAACTGGCACAGCAGCAACGCAGCATCCTCTAGTGAGAAGACCAAGAAGAAAAGGTACCATATATGAAAAACCCATACTTCATCTTTTCCTGATTACCTCGCACATTCTTGTTTATTGCTTTCTCTTATGCATGTAAAAAAAAGAAACGTTACAGGTAATGACGGCACGGAGCAATCATGGTAGACTGGGGTCTCAGACAAAACTAGATGTAAACAATACTTTATCATGAAGAGTGCAGTATATCCTCTCTCCCTCTCTCTCTCTCTGGAGCAACTAGATATGAAGACGACCCGACCCATTCACAAGCACGTTCAAGGATCCAAAGTCATCAGCTAAGAAGTCATCAGTAGTTGACTTAAAGGTGGTAGTGACCTGGAATTACAGTGTGAGTGTTTGCTAATGTGATTTGTGTAAGCGTGTTGTATAACCGGGGAACGGAAGGAAGCATCGTGCGGATGTAATTGTGTATTCTATTTATCATGTAACATTATCTTAGGAATAGTCTGAAGACACAGATTGGGTCTTCTCTGGGTGTGATGTACGGTTCGGGAAACTATTCTGTTCAAAATGTACTGTAAGCGCAATATCTACGCAACTACACACAACCTGAATGTACTTGTGACAATGATTCTGAGAGGTGTCTGCTGTCTATACATTGCTAATAGTCTCTGTTACGGTTCATGCTCAATTAATGTTTAATCACAGGCTGATGTAACTAGGTCTTAATCTTCTCTTCTAGTTTTTGTTGGTTTTCAGGTCAACGTTTTCATTGGTTTACCCGTCTGCCGTGTCCTGTTTAGAATGCAACAGTTCTCAATCGTTGTTGCAAAATGTGCACAGAGCTTGTATGTTATATTGTGCTAGACAGGGCTGTTGATTAACTAACAGTGTGTTTTGATACAAGACACGCCATATGCATAGGAGGAGCCACACATCGTGGGGAAGTGGTTGCCAGTAAAAAAGACTGGAAGTATAAAAAAGGCCGCCCCCTGCAAGGACGACGGGCGTCTTTGGTTAGCTTCCGTAATTATAATCTGCTTGGCCGCTTGTTTAAATCATAGAGTGTAGGAATTACCTGATCCGAAGTTAATTCCATAGGTTCTTGCTCTACCGTGCTTACCGCACGGTGTGATTACGGCTACCGGGGATCACCTTTTATCCCGCGCCGTGTTGCCCGGGCTTGGCGATATGGTACTAACATCAGGTGAGCACACGACACAGTACCCGAGGCAACGCGCGCAGCAGGAAACCAGGAACAGGCCAGCCCGGTCCGCACACGTCGACAGCCCAGCCGGTCACTTGGAGTGGGCCGGGCAGCCTGGGCGGCTGCTGCCACGTGGACCAACGCTCGCACCAGGGTGTATTTTTTTGCCAAATCTGCCCAATTCTTAAAAGTTCAACCAAGTCTGACCCTTTCTCAAAACTAATTCAGAATCTGACCCCTGGGATCGCCGTTTAAAATGTTCGCCGAAGTTGTACAGGTCGGCGCACACAAAACAGAAAACCGACCTGAAGGAGGTCGGCTCTGTTTAAAATGGTGCCGACGTCGGCTCCGTTTAAAACGGCGCCGACCTCCCTAGTTTGCCTCCTAGTAGCTTCATCTTGGCGCCGACCCCAGGGATCAGATTCCAAATTAGTTTCCGGAAAGGGTCAGACTTGTTTGAACTTTACAGATTTGGGCAGATTTGGCAAAAAATACCACCAGGGTCAGCTACCCACGCTGACCTAGGCTCTGCTAGGGTTAGAGCATCTCCACGATCTATCCCTAAACGGACGACCTAAACGTTTTGTTTTTGTCCGTTTGGATCAGGCCGACTAGAGTCGTGGTCCGGCCAGCCGCACACAACAGCGTGACCTAAATAGACAAAAATAGACAGACCAGTCCAAGAGAAGAAGGCCCATATGTGTCTGCATCTAGGTTAGTTTGTATCCGCTTTGTGACCGGCCTGTCCGGACAGACCCATCCAGGCATTAGATATGGGTCATGGATGGGTCGATCCGCCTAAATTAATCCGGATGGGTCGTGCCACTGGGGCGCCGTGCAGCGTCCCCCGCGTCCGCGCAGACCGATTAGGACACACTCGGACAGTTTGGGTCTCGTCAGTGGAGATGGCCTTAGGCGACGGAGGCGGCGATTTCCAATCTCCGTTGACGGAATTCGGGTTCCCACGTCTCATCGCCCTCGTCTCTTCCTGACCCGGGCTGATTAGGAGGCTGGCCTCGTCCAGTCTACCCGGCCATGGAGGAGAGTTCGGAGAGGGAAGACAGATAAAGGAGATCAACGCCGAGGAGCTGCTAAAGAACTTGAACCTGCACGAGAAAGAACTGCATGATGTCGTGCTTGGGAAGGAGGAGGTCAGCCGATGGCCTGAGGTGAAGTGGTTGGCTGCTACCAAGGTATTGACGAGCAAAACTTTCAGTATGTATTCGCTGAAGAACTCATTGCACGCGGCATGGAATCTGACGAAACAGATCTCGTTCACTGCCGTGGAACCCAATATGTTTGTACTGCAAGCCCACTGCCTGGGAGATTGGAATCGTTTGATGCTAGAAGGGCCATGGATATTTAGGGTTTGCGTACTGATGGTTGAACCCTTCGATGGGACAACGATGGTGTCGTCAGTCATCCCTAGTGGCATTCAAGCGTGGATACAAATCCAAAAGATACCACCTCTATTCAGGAAAAAGGAGGTCATAGAACAGCTTGCGAGAAGGGTGGGGGAGGTACTCTCTGTTGAGTTCCAACCGGTTCAGATGAGGACAGGTGAATTCCATCGGGCGTGGGTGAAGCTCAACTCGGCCAAAACCCTCATGCGCTTTGTGCCATTAGCTCTAGAGGGAAGTCCGAGGATGTTTTTGCAGATCAAGTATGAAAAGTTACCAAAGTATTGTGAGCACTGCAGATTGATGGGCCACAATTACCTTGAGTGTGGTACTGGGGAGCATGACGAGGCAGACCACTAGTTCGGTTCTTGGATGCTTTCCGAAGAAGCATTTTGGCGCCATGGAACCCCAGGCATGCGTTTTCGTGGACAGGGTCGTGGCTCGGGAGACGACCGTGGACGTGGCCCGATGGGAGGCCACAGGGGCAGGACGAGGCGATCCAGCTGGTCGTGTCTTTCGTAAATGGGTACCCAGGGGTCCTGCTGATGACATAAATCGTAAGAGAAATTTAGAGGAGGCAGGACTAGGGGAAGAGCCAGGGGAAGAGCTCTCTGACACGACGTCTAGCCCTCTAAAGAAAAATGCAAAGAGGGTTGAGGAGGAGATTTCGGAAAAGACACCACCCTTGTGTCGAGAGCTGAATATGGATGGGGTGGCGTCGGGGAAGGTGCCTCCGCCCCTTCGCAATATTTATCACCGAGCAAACAAAGGAAGTTGAACAAGAAGTCTGGAGTTGGGAAGCAGGTGATGTCTGATAGCACAAGTACCAACGAAAGTTCAGAGAGGGTGGGCTCTCTTGCGGAGGTCCGCCAAGATAAATGAGTATTTTGCTTTGGAACTGTCGTGGGCTGGGTGTGGCTGCAACAGTGTTTGAGCTCCGTGATTTATCACGGCTCCACACCCCCATTGTACTTTGTGTAGTTGAGACTCAGTTACATAAAATTAGAGTGAAAGTACTAGCTCGTTTTCTAGTTTATGATAGGGGTTTTGCGGTCAGTAGCTCTGGATGAAAAGGTCGATGATGGTTGCGAAATATAGCCATCCACGTCCGCATTTAAACTAGATATTATTTATATATTTGGTAAAATATCTCTCTAAACCCTGCCACTAATGCATAATGATCAAAGGGGCATGCAATACTTTCTTGCTATTTTTTCCTGCACAGATAATGACGTATAATGATGAAAATCACAACATAAATGCCAAAGATACGAGATTTCCAACACGTCAAAGAAACCAGGAGCCGTGAAGTGGATCTGAAAGACTTAACGACCAACTATACGGCGGGAAATTTATCCTGGCCGTATAGTTGTCATCGACTTCATTAGGTCAAACTGAATAACTTTCGTGAAGGGACCCCTATATAAAGAGGCTTCGGGCGACGAGAAATAGCTCTTCTTTTCGATCTCAACTCTCCGCGCCACCAGAAGCCGCCACGCTGGAGGAATAGATCTAGATCTAAATCTCCAAACCCTTCTCCACCACCATAGCCATCTTCCACCACTTGTAATATTAGATCTCTTCTCCAATTGGCGATATTATAAGACTATTTGCTATCAATCTTATGATCTCTATTATAATGTTTATGATTGTTGGTTTCATCTCTGGGTGTGAGTAATTCTACTTGGGCTAAGGTCTTCGGCCTAGTCATGTAGCTTTTTGTGCATGTTATTTATCATAGATGGGATCATGTATTAGTTTGTATGACATGATGATTATGGTACCCTCTTTTGCCTCAATCTAAGGACTTGTCACTTACCCAAGACCCCGAGGATTGATCCAGGTATAGGAAGTGTGAGTAATTACTGATCTGCAGGTTGAGAACCCCAGTGACAGAAAAGATAGTACGACTGTATGTGAGGGATTTACTTGGGACTAACGGTGACATGACTATGCATATCATTATTTCTCTTTCTTATATGAATGAGACTAGTAGGTTATTGCTATAAGCGGTTGCGGAGGCAATAGAAATTATGGATGCACTGCCCATATATAATTATCTTGCTCTAACAATTGCATGCATACTTTATCGTTATCTTTTATTCTTATTATGGAGTGTCAAGAAGGAGTTACGGCTATTAAGGGAGAAGCTCGAGCGGGTACGGGCTGCTCCTGATCGTGTCGGCCCGTCACAGGAGGATATACATGTGCTCGACAAACTGGTGGACTTACAATAGAGGGAAGAGATAATGTGGCGCCAGCGGTCGCGTGTGCAATGGTTGGCGGAAGGGAACAAAAACACTCGCTTTTTCATCAACGAGCGAGTAGACGTAAAAAGAAAAATAAGATTTTGAGTCTGAGGCGGCCTAATGGGGAGTTAACCAAGGATCCATGGGAGCTTGCTAGCTTAGCGAGCAATTTCTTCTAGGCTAAGGGTACTCAGAATATGGAGGGAGTGCTTGATAGAATCGAGTGTTAACTTAAGTATCGGCACAGATGAATGATGATCTTACAACCCCACATACCAAGGAGGAGGTGAAGTCTGCGCTCTACCAGATGTTCCCAACAAAGGCACCGGGACCGGATGGCTTTTCCACGCATTTTTACCAGCATAATTGGAGTATCTCTTGGAAAGAAGTGACTTTGGCGATTCTACGCATTTTGTGTGGTGAAGACAACCCGAAGGTGATAAATGATACGTATGATGGCTGCAAGTGCATAGATCGTTTGTATCTAGTTTCGAAGTTAGGATGTCGATCCCATAGGGAGTCCAAAGGGAAGTGTTTATTGGTGAAGTCTCTGTCACACCCGAACTTGTCACATGTCTTCGAGTGAATTGACTGCAAGTGTTGAAATAAGAATATATTTTGGATTAAACAAAAGTATTTAAATAAAACTAAAATGTAAACTTCAAAAATAAAAAGCATAAAAAGTAAAGAACGATTTGTTTGTTGTTTTCCGCAGATGACTAAGTAGGCGCGGGGAGTTTCAGTTCATGGTGATAATGAATGTGCCGAGTGAATGAGTGATAAGTGTAACAATTATAATCTTATAAGTATATGTGTAGGCGAGCAACCCAGTTGGCTGCGCTTCGTCGATGTGAGAGCACTTCGTTGGGAGACCCCAAGAGCAAGGTGTGACGAGCACAACAACAAGTTTTCCCTCAGTAAGAAACCAAGGTTATCGAACCAATAGGAGGAAGAAAACGTCTCAAAGGTGTTGCAAGCAACGTGGAAACCTGCACAATACAAACTCAAGACTTTGCCCCAACGAACAGTGAGGTTGTCAATCTCGCCGGTTGCTGTAACAAAGGATTAACTGTATAGTGTGTAAGGTAATGATGGTTTGCATCAAGTAAACAGTAACAGTGGAAGATGTATCAATGGTAAAGATTGGACCGAGGGGTCCATAGTTCACTAGAGGTGTTCTCCTTAGATAACGAATATGGCATGCATGGTAAACAAATTACAGCAGGGCAATTGACAATACTGAGAAAGGCATAACAATGCAATACTAGACAAAAAGATCCTATGAGATTCGATTGGGAAATACAACAATATACATAGACCGCCATCCAACTGCATCTATGACTAGAAGTCCACCTTCATGTTATCATCCGAACCCCCTCCAGTATTAAGTTGCAAGCAACAGACAACTGCTTTAAGCAAAGTGTGTAAGGTAAACAATCCACTTGTTCCATGGACAAGAGACCGTTGTTTTCTCCCTAGTGGCAATAACACATCTACAACCGTAGAGATTTCTGTCACTTCCCTTGATTAAGTAGAGGCATGAACCCACTATCGAGCATAAATACCCCCTCTTGGAGTCACTAGCAACTACTTGGCCAAGATAGCTACTAACAACGGAGAGCATGCAAGATCATAAACAACACAAACATGATAGAATCAATAAGACAAAACCATTAATCAATCCGACATAGTAATCTCAATATCCATCGTATCCCCGCAAACACAACTTGCATGATTACAAATATATGAGATCTTGACATGAACAGAGCTCACAAGATCTAGACATGAAAGCACAAGGAGGAGATACAACCATCTAGCTACTACATGGACCCGTAGTCCAAGGTGGAACTACTCACGCTTCATACCGAAGGCTGGCATGATGAAGAAGAAGGCCTCCAGGATGATCTCCCCTCCGGCAGGGTGCCGGAAAGAGCTTTAGATCCCCCTGATCTAGGGACGATGGTGGCGGCGGCTACAAACGGTTTCGTGGAATATTGATCAGGGACTTAGGGTTTAGGCATCGAAGGCTTCTTATAGGCGAAGAGGCGAGGCTGGGAGGCGGCCAGGGGGCCCAGACCCTGCCTAGGCGCGGGCCCACCCTAGGTCGCGCCTGGGGGGTGCAGCCGCCCTGTGGCGCCCCTCCGTCTCTCCTCTAGACTCCATGTTCTCCTCGGTGAAATACTGACTTTGGATTTTGTCCCATCCAATTTCGACAATATTTCCTTACTAGCTTTTCTGGAACCAAAAACAGCAGAAAACAGGCAACTCGCACTACGGAAACTTGTTAATAGGTTAGTACTAGAAAACATATAAAAAGCACCTCAAAGTGTGGACAAAGCAAAGCAAAGTAGATACTAAACAAGCATGGAAGATCAAAAATTATAGATACGTTTCCGACGTATCAAGCATCCCCAAGCTTAACTCCCGCTCGTCCTCGAGTAGGTAAGTGATAAAAGAATAATTTTTGAGGTAACATGCACCATCAAAACCAAGATCAAACCATTTGCAAGCAATGAAAGCTGGGATCAAAAAATTCTAAACATGTGCATGAAAGATGGAATTCTAACAATAAGACAAAGTAACTAAGCATGCAACATGAAAGGCTACAAACAAACATCATGAATAACATGCATTGAAAAACATTTTTTTGTTTCACATACAGAAAACATGGCATAGTGGCATTCAGCTTGTCCCTCATAGAGTAGCAAGTAGATGCATAGGATACCTTCAAAGTTCATAAAAGTGACTAGATACAAATAACACAAGAACAAACAATATCACAATATGCATCAATCAATAAGTTTTGGGAAAATGCACATAGAACTAAGAATGGCAACTATGCTCTCTTAATGGTGCCTAAAGGTAGAAGGTGTAGACTCAATATAATAGTGGAAGAAAGGCCCTTCATAAAGGAAAGAAGGGATTTCAAGTTTCAAAAAGTGCTTCCAAAAATTATGGTACTTGTTAGCTTTCAGCCCTCATTGCCCTTATCATAAGCATCTTGAAGTGGTTAAGGTTAAAGTGAAAAACCTATGGAGTATATGCTTGAAAAAGTATAAGTTGGCAATCTCATGTCCCTTGAATATGAGGGCCGCACCACATGCTACTCAACTTTAGTCACCTGTAAGTTCTTGTCATAGTAAGTACATGCGTATCATAGAGAACCGCCAACGAGGTACCCCTTGCATATGGTACAAGAGCTATCCCATAACCAAAATGACAAGGCAAGCAGAAAATGAGCATCTCAACGATCTTTTTATTTACTATTTGCATAGATTTTTATTGAGGATGCTTCACAGATTGCTCATTATGGTGATGCTGCAAGTTTCCACCATGATTAGGCATGGCTTAGGCTAGCGGCCCAGACGTTTCTCTAACACAAAATACATGATTCTATGGACTTACAAGCTCCCTTTTTATTTCACACCGGCGACATACATAGACAAAAGATCATGATATCAACTGTGTACAAAATACAAGTGCAATATTGAAAACGTTCCCCATGACAGCATGGTTCTGCTAATTCCAACGTATAAGTGCAAGCATATACAACATAGATGACACAATGTTTCAAGTTTATTAGGAGCGAGGAATATAAAGTGTGCCATCAAGTTCGTGAGAGCTTTAATCACTAAGTTTTCACATAACAAAATACTTTTTAATTGGAAGATAGCTGAAAACAAGAATATACTTGGAATGGTGTAGCACACCATGCATAGGAATTTATAGTGGACACTTTGGAATAACTTGGTTTCTTGGGAGTTGGAAGCATGAATAGAGCTTACTCATGCAAGTGGAGGCTAGCAAAAGACTGGGAGCAACCAACTAAGAGAGCAATAATGGCCATAATCATGCAGAGCGACAAAACATTACTAATCAAAGCATAGAGTGGTACTACAAGTCAAGGACTAAATGATCATAGAGGCTATGGTGACTTGTTCATAGTCATAACATGGTGTGAGCATGTGCCAAGTCAACCCAAACAAAGCATCAAAGGGGAATACCACAATACTATGCTTTTGTATGCTAAAACAACCCATGATTCCTTCAAGGCACACTAAGCAATCCCAATTGTTTGGAACAAGTCATGCTACATCAATAATCACTAAGCATAAGGTCAAAACAACACCTATCATGACATGCTAAATTCTAAGTCACAGTTCATGCAAGCTCCTCTTGCACTTTCAAGCAAGAACTTTCTACTCCTTTCCAACACCAATCGACTTATTTGAAACAACGCAGCGAGAATGGGGGTCCAAACTAATTTATTCAAGCAAAATAAACAAACTAAGCAAAGCAAACAAAAACTAAGACGCTCCAAGAACAACACAACAGTGCATGAAACAATAAAAACGAAGTGTCTAGAAAGACTTGAGCTTTTTATTGATGAAGAAGGGGATGCCTTGGGCATCCCCAAGCTTTGACGCTTGTACCTCTTGGATATTTCTTGGGGTGACACCGGGATGGCATCCCCAAGCTTGAGCTTTTGTCCATTCTTCATCTCATTACATCATTCTCTCTCTACACCTAAAATTTTTCCTTCATACAAAACTTCACACAATCTTCATTAGCAACATTAGTGTATTCAAAAGATAATAGACCCTTAGTTTTAGCTTTAGAATAGCAAAAAAATTCACTAAAAACACAAGATACTGTAGCAACTCCTTTAAAAAGCTCAATTTCCTAAAAAGAACCCAAAAAGGAATCAATAAGAAGCAAATGCAAATAATGGCAGAAATATGTCAAAACAAACCAGCAGGTAGAAACCGATTTTTTAGAAGACCTTATGTTGCTCAAATCAAAAAGTGTTGAACTAACGAAAGTTAGCTAACATACTGGGGGATTTATTCGTAAATTTGTAGCTCAATACGACTTACAAAGACTCCTCACAAATTTTTATGATGGAGGACAAAAATGTGTTTCGGGACAGCAACTCCCCAAATCTTACTTCCCTCTCATTAGAGGTCATTCTTGGCACAAAAAGCAAACAAAAAGGATAAGGAGAGGCCATTACTGAATTAATAACTTCCAAGACTCAAGGAAACTCTTGGGTTATCTCCCAACAAGTACTTTTCTTTAACACCTTTAAGTTAGGCATAAGAAGCAAGAAATCAAGTATTTTCAAATGAGGAAGCATTAACATCAAACCTTGCTCCTACCTTTCTTACCTTTCTTACCTTTCTTATTCTCTTTAGGGAATATATGATTACTTACTGGAGGAGCAAAATGCATAATGCCTTTTCCCACATCTATTATTGCTCCAAGGTGTTTCAACAGGGATCTTCCAAGTGTAATATGTCCTTTGCCTACACATTTAATAACAAGATAATCAGTAGACACCATTTTCCCTGAGATTTTTGTAAACACACCTTCGGCTATTCCAGTGGGTAATAAGGTGGCATTATTAGTAATAGATATTTCTTCTCCTCCTTTAGAAAGTCCCCAAAGACTCAAAGACTCATAAATATCTTTAGGCATAAGGCAAAATTCAGACATGATATCACAACGAGCATCAAAAGTTGCACTATTTATAGAGACTTTGATTGTGGGAAACCACTTTGAAGGCTCAGAATTCATTGGAACATAATTATGGTACTTCCTAAGTGTGTGATAGCAACTGTTCAAAGCAGCAGTACTGGACTCAAGAGTGTTCAACCTAGAAAAAATATCTATGAAAGAGGAATCAAACTTGCTAGGCATAGTATAAATTATAATCAATTTCTTTATGGCATCAAAAGCTTCATCCTCAGAAAATTGAAAAATATCTTTCTCAGCCACAACATCCAAATCATATCTATAACAAAGAGCAATACCGTGGTAGAAACTATTAATAACCAAGCTAAGACTCATCTTAGGCCCAGTTTCCCTTTATAAAGCAGAGATTCTAGACCAAGCTTCTTTGAAACTCTCTTCACTTTTTTGCTTAAAAGTAAAGATCTTTTCCATAGGTTTCATAGAGATTGGACCAAAACCAGACATGGTAGCAACTAGGGAAGGAACTAATTTTTTTTGTGTTTTTGATAAGAGAAAGAAAACCAAACTAAACTATTTTTTTTGAGTTTTTTATAAAAAGAGGCAAACAAAACTAAGCAAAAGAAACTAAGAAAACCAAAAACCAAGTAAAGAGAAAGGTTGAGGAGGACTCCCCTTGTGAAGACGTCCTTAGCCTCCCCGGCAACGGCGCCAGAAAAGCTTGTTGGCCGCGCTTCGTCGATGTGAGAGCGCTTCGTTGGGAGACCCCAAGAGCAAGGTGTGATGAGCACAACAACAAGTTTTCCCTTAGTAAGAAACCAAGGCTATCGAACCAGTAGGAGGAAGGAAACGTCTCAAAGGTGTTGCAAGCAACATGGAAACATGCACAACACAAATTCAAGACTTTGCCCCAACAAATAGTGAGGTTGTCAATCTCACCGGTTGCTGTAACAAAGGATTAACTGTATGTTGTGTAAGGAAATGATGGTTTGCGGCAAGTAAACATTAACAATGGAAGATGTATCAATGGTAAATATTGTACCAGGATCCATAGTTCACTAGAGGTGTTCTCCTTAGATTACAAACATGGCATGCAGGATAAACAAATTACAGCATGGCAATTGATAGGACTGAGCAAGGCATAACAATGCAATACTAGACAAAAAGATCCTATAAGATTCGATTGGGCAATACAACAATATACATAGACCGCCATCCAACTGCATCTATGACTAGAAGTCCACCTTCAGGTTATCATCCGAACCCCCTCCAGTATTAAGTTGCAAGCAACAGACAACTGCTTTAAGCAAAGTGTGTAAGGTAAACAATCCACTTGTTTCATGTATAAGAGACCGTTGTTTTCTCCCTAGTGGAAATAGCACATCTACAACCGTAGAGATTTCTGTCACTTCCCTTGATTAAGTAGAGGCATGAACCCACTATCGAGCATAAATACCCCTGTTGGAGTCACTAGCAACTACTTGGCCAAGATAGCTACTAACAACGGAGAGCATGCAAGATCACAAACAACACAGACATGATAGAATCAATAAGACAAAACCATTAATCAATATGACATAATAATCTCAATATCCATCGGATCCCCGCAAACACAACATGCATGATTACAAATAGATGAGATCTTGATCATGAACGAAGCTCACAAGATCTAGAAATGAAATCACAAGGAGGAGATACAACCATCTAGCTACTACATGGACCCGTAGTCCAAGGTGGAACTACGCACGCTTCATACCGGAGGCTGGCATGATGAAGAAGAAGGCCTCCGAGATGATCTTCCCTCCGGCAGGGTGCCGGGAAGAGCTTCGGATCCCCCCGATCTAGGGATGAGGTGGCGGCGGCTAGGTTTCGTGGAATATTGATCGGGGACTTAGGGTTTAGGCATCGGGGGCTTCTTATAGGCGAAGAGGCGAGGCTGGGAGGCGGCCAGGGGGCCCACACCCTACCCAGGAGCGGGCCCACCCTAGGACGCGCCTGGGAGGGGGGGTACAGCCGCCCTGTGGCGCACCTTTGTCTGTCCTCTGGACTTCGTGTTCTCCTCGGTGAAATATTGACTTTGGCTTTTGTCCCGTCCAATTTCGAGAATATTTACTTACTAGCTTTTATGTACCCAAAACAGTAGAAAATAGGCAACTGGCACTGTGACAACTTGTTAATAGGTTAGTAGCAGAAAACATGTAAAAAGAACCTCAAAGTGTAGACAAAGCAAAGCAAAGTAGATATTAAACAAGCATGAAACATAAAAAATTATAGATACGTTTCCGACGTATCAAACCCATAATTAGCCAGAACTCCTATTGGTAGATTTCATCCCAACTTCAATAATCCTACTAGCCTATTTACCACAACCATGGTCAGTCACTAGACGGTGAAGATCCTTCAGGTGCTTAGCAATTAATCTCATTGGATCGAACCAATGCAATAAGCTCGGGGGTTCCTCATTATCCTCGAGTCAAACTAGTTTCCCATTGATATCCCCGTGTCACTCGAGGGTCACAGGTCTGCTAGTAAACAAGATTCTATCTATGTAGAACAAAGCATCATGTTGTCTGGGCCCTTAATTGGACAACAAGCATTAAGCATCCCACAGATAGTCAAACACACATAATATAGTAATTAAAATCAACCAAAACTTGATGGAAAATATTTAGGCACATCACATCTCATCAATCCCCTACATCTCACACGCCCAAGGAAACTTACTCACACATGAGAGAAGAAAGCATCATCGATATAATTAAATAAAGGGAGTTCTTCTTGATATTACCATGGAGATCAACAATAAGAAATAGAAATAAGTCCAACACAATTCAAGATAGGAATCAAACCCTAATCTTGCAAGGTAGATCTCTCCCTCTCTCAAGTACAAGTAATAGCTACGGAGGTGTGGTGGCTAGGAGATCGAAGATCGGGGAGGGCGATGAAGAACGTCTTATCCTTCTTCTCCGGATCTCTTCTTTCTCCCTTCTAGATGGTGCGGCGGTTCGTGTGTTCTGTTTTTGACCTCGGTCTCTTCACGAAAGGTGTCCCTTTAAATAAGACGAAGGAGATGGCAACTATACGACGGGAACTATACGGACGGATAAATATTCCCGCCGTATAGTTGCTCGTCAAATCTTTAGTATCTTCTCCTTGATTGCTTCCAAATAGAGACTTGCTTGTTTTCATCTGAATATTGTGTTTTTGCTGTTAAACCTCTTTGTTGATGTTCAGAACCTGAAACACACATTAAAAACCAAGTTTTCTTCGCTATCGAAGTATTAGTGTTAGGTAAAGCTATAAAACCATGAAATCCAAACGAAAACCCCAAAACCATCGATAGAACCATAAAAAATGTGTAGAATATCACAACTATCAACGTACATAGTGTTGATCCCAAAGGTAACAAGCCCTACAGAACTATGTCAGTTCAGGCCTATTAGATATATATAAAATTGTTTCGAAGGTGCTTGCTAACCGTCTAAAAAGATACTGCCAAAGGTGATCTCGTAGGAACAGTTGGCCTTTGTCCCTGGAAGGCTAATCATAGATAATATCATAACAGCTTATGAGTGCTTGTATTTTATGAAGCGAAATAAGGCTAAGAAGCACATGCACCGCGCTTTAAAGCTGGATATGAGAAAGGCTTACGACAGAGTTGAGTGGGAATATTTGAAGGCCATCATAATTAAGATGGGTTTCAACTTTGAATGGGTAAAATTGGTGATGAGGATGGTTACCTCAGTGACATTCTCGGTTTTTTTCAATGGCTCTCCGACGGATTATTTCAAGCCTACACGTGGAATTTGCTAGAGAGATCATATTTATCCATATTTGTTTCTGCTTGCAGCAGAGGGCCTCTCGTGCCTCTTACAATCAAAAAGTGTTTTTCCATCATCGAACCTCCAAGGACTAACAGTGGCAAATTCCGCTTCTGCGGTAAACCACTTACTGTTTGCTGATGATAGCCTGTTGTTTGTCAAAGCAAGTGTGGAGGGGGCGGACGAGGTTTCCGATCTCCTTGAGGTCTACTATCAGGCTTTGGTTCAGATAATAAATCTTGATAAATCTTCTGTGTACGTCAGCAAGGGTTGTCCAGAGGACCTGCGATAAATGATGAAGGATAGGATGAATGTTCAGATTGAGTCGTTAAGCGACATGTATCTCGGGATGCCCACTGATGTTGGGCGATCTTAATGGGGCTTTCAAATATTTGAAAGATAGAATCTAGAAGCATGTCTAGGGAGGCTGTAAATTCTATTATCGACGGGCAGAAAAGATATTCACTACAACGAATCTGTTGATACATGACCCTCTATTTTCGTCACAGAATTATCATTGTCTACAATATATGACGATATTATGATGAAAAACAAATCGTCAAAAACTAAGCGTCAGTAATTGCATACAACGACATTTTTCCTGAAATCGTCATAATCCTCTGTAACAATATTGGATCGTCATAACCGTTATGACGATCCAATATCATCACGGGCAATCTAGCCAGGCCAGGTCAGATCCTACGTGGCTGATCCGACGTGGCAAAACTATGACAAAATGAGATCGTCGTAATGCAAATTCAGCCCGATCCATTTCTATGGTCTACATGGGCTCAACCCAACAACTCTGGCCTGTTTATATTTTTTACCTCTGAAAATCTTGTCAAATCTGGTAAGCGATATGGGCCAATAACAACATTTTAGCCTGTTTATTTTCTAGTCCATGGCCTTTTTACTAACCATTTCTTTTGATTTCGGCCTATTTTTGGGCTGACATGGTCCCACTTGTCAGGCCACGGTCCGTTTTCATTCTCACTGGGTCCTACTTGTCAATTTTTTATTTCGTGACAGTAATTAAACAATCAATTATTTAATCACTACATGAAGAATTGATTCAAACAGAGCAAACTCACGAATAATATTTCAAATACATTGACACGTTACAATCATGCACAGTTCACATCAGGTATCCAGCTACCAATATACTACATCTGTTAGGTAATATACAATGTTTAAGTGTTGTCCGACAAAGCCCAAAACAACAATGGTGTACAAAAATTCCTCTGATCATTCATCGATTTAAAATGGACATCAGGATCTCCCCAGGTCATGCCTCTTAATCGATCAGCACCTCCCTGCCATGGTGCTTCCAGACCTAAACCTCATTTCTCCCGATGAAGGCATATTCGGGGGCCTATTATCAGCAATATTGACAGTTTAGTTACAAAACGTGAATAGCATGGAACGTTTCAGTGTTCTAGCATGAATAAACATACTCCTACTCAATCATGACAGAATAGATACAAGTGTTCTAGCATGAATAAACATAATCCTCCTCAATCATGACAGAATAGCTACAGAGACCAGTTCTACTATCATTATTTAAACAACATTCCTTGTGCTTCTTTTAGAGCAATGTACTCGTAGGAGATCAAGCAAAAAAAACTAAAAGCAGTGTACTGTAAATTAAGCAATGCACAGGAGTATTACAGGCACTACTCCCTATCACTAGCCAGGAATCAAAATCACAATGTGCCAATTTTAACAACGATGACGCATTGAGATGAGAAGCATCTCCCTAATATATGAAATGTATGAGATGACTGTTGGGAACAACAATGAGATGCATGAGACTACACACATGGATCTCTATCTTTTGGATGAAAGGAGAAGCTCCAGAAATTTAATCAAATATAGACTGTCAATATCGTAGTGGAAACACAACTCGAACTGCAAATTCTTCAACTGAGAAAAACTGTGTGGATCTTCGAACACGCAAGGCAGCTGAAACATAAGACAACCACAGAGCATTAAGATAAAATGTGAGAGAAAGTAGTTTGTAATTCCATTAGTTGGTATGACTCAATCACAACATTCAGTACTAAAAACCCATTTAGTACATACAATCACAACATGGTATATGATTCAATCACAACATTCAGTACTAAAAAACCCATGGTCTATGATTCAATCACAACATGCTGAAAGATAGCACATAATATTTTTAAGTACCAGCTATTACATTTCTTACAACTAATCATTCTATGCTGACTGACAGAGATAAAATGCTACATTTAGATGAAGATAGGACAGTACCATAAGTTGTAGACTTGCAGATAAATAAGATACTTATCACAGGTAATAAGCCTAGTTTCTAATGGACGACAAGAACAAGCTAACAGAGACATACAAGTGAGAACAAACTAACAGTAAGATTCATGGTGAACATCAGGTGTGCATATTAGCAGGAAAATGGCTAGACCACAAAATCCAAAGAAGTGAAGTCACACATAAAGAAACACAGCAAGAAACAAGTTAATATGGATGATAAAGTGTACCAATAACTACATCGAAATGGCATGCTTTAAGGCTTGATTAATATGGATTATAAATGATGATTTTCTACAACACCTAGTCAACATGGCAATTACAGAATACATAACCAATAAAACGTGACAGAGAATTTGCATCTAAGCTACAACAATTTTAGAAATACACCATGAAGATGCGATCATGCGAACAGCTTGTAGCAGGAATCAGCTAATAAATAAGATGAGGACAAAACAGATCATCAACAAAGAATACATTCCACTCCATATGAATACCATATTAGAATCGGTTATTCACAACAAAGAGTACATGACAATGCATATCATAAGGGGATGCTAAAGATCACAAGATTTACAAAAGTGGATCTCAAAACAGATCCTAGCAAATAAGAGTCTGACACTTAGCAAATAATCGAGATCCTAGCAAGTGACCAGGATTGGTTATTAGTTGAGCATGTAGAAAACTATGAGGTTTATGTGTTCTTCTTCCCTTGTCTCTTTGACTGGGTTGTGGTAGTGATTGTTCAAGCATATAACACAAGCATGTGACAACTATTTAACATTGAAGTACCATCAGACAGATCCTTCAATCCACGATGCAAAACATGAGTGAATCAAGATAGACAGGAAAGGATACCTAATTTGATCCAAAGGGGCTTGTGAGTGTGGCCTTCTTCATGAAGTGGTGCCTCCAATGGCGTGAGAAACCACCAACGATGCTATCATCGAACCATGGAAGCAGGACGCCGAGCGGTAGCACTCATGACCCACGGGACGCGGGTAAACTTCTCGGAAGCGGGTTCGTTCCCTTCCATGGCAAGCCAATGGAGGACATAGAGGAAGTGAGATTTGTGTGTGAGAGAGTAGAGGGGGGATCGGGGTGGGTTGCGACTTATAGTAGAAGACATCGCACAAAGTCTCTCTCGCCCCGCGCAGGAATACATCGTGCTATCGTCGGTTCCTGGTACGAGCTCCCCGAGCGCCGTCGTCGATTCCTCATATGATATCGTGAGCGTCGCGCGCATCACAGGGGTGTTGCCGATCTTGGGTGAAAGTTGGGGATGCGGCGGCAATTGCGGCGTCGACTTCGGCTTCATCACTGGCCGATGGTGTGGTGCCAGGGAAGGGGATTGGATCAAGGTAGAGGCAGCGCTCGTGGGTGGATGGGAGAGGAGAGGAGGGAGGCGACGCTCGAGTTGTAAGAGGGAGACAGTGGCGTGGATTGAGGCGAGCTTGGCAGCACTGGGGAGAACGGCCGGAGGGCACGGAGGTGAGCGGCGAAGTAGAGAGAGGGAGGCGCGGCGGGAGTGCTGCCCGTATTTGGCTTATGCGGCGTCGGAGTCGGCTTCGGGTGAGGAGAAAGGTTAGGGAGGAGGGAGGGAGGCGGTGCAAGGAAAGGATCGACCTCGATCTAGGTCAAGGGGCGGCGCAAGGAAAACAGAGGAGGCGCATCGATCTCGATCGAGGTCAAGG
Source organism: Avena sativa (assembly GCA_916181665.1). Taxonomy (NCBI): domain Eukaryota; kingdom Viridiplantae; phylum Streptophyta; class Magnoliopsida; order Poales; family Poaceae; genus Avena; species Avena sativa. The sequence continues at coordinate 20,965,338 of OV702284.1, forward strand.
GGAAAGAGGAGAGAGGGCAACGAAGTGGGTGTGTTTTTTCAGGTGTGCTTCTTTGGGTAAGCGCAGAAGTGTTGGATTGGTTTTGAACGGTTTAGATGAGGCCGAGATTGCCAATCCATGGAAGGCCGAACCCTGTGATTTCATTGGTTATAGAAGAAATGATTATTTTTCATTTTCTGGGTGCCAAAAATAACGCGTTTTGTGAAGCAACCATTAAAGTGCTCATTCAAAATACTACCACCATATTTAAAAAAATATTAGACCATATTACATGGATAATGACCCAATCAGGAGAGCTCAAACCTTTTCATCCACCCATGGCAAAAAAGACAAATTTCTGCCGAATCGGTAGGAGGTGGGTCCGATTTAAACTACGGGTACACTATCTGATGCCCATTATTTTTCGAAAAAATCATTTTAGACTCGCAATATGCTATTTCTTCAGAGATCCAATGCAAATTTACAGAGGCTCGACCCCGAGCTAAGTACCTTCGTACCCCCCGTTTTGACCATAGTTTGAAACCGACATAAAAAAAATTAAAAAATGTCCGATCAATAAAAATCCTTCGCGTGACATCTTATTATGTGACATAGTTTCAAGGAAAAATACCAAACTTGGTATATTTCAAGTGTCTCAAAAAAACCTTCTCGGAAATGACCTATCATGTGTGAGGTTTCATGGCTTTCGGGCCAAACGATCAACGTTATGGCCAGAATCGCGGCATAGTTTGTGATAATGTGCTCATATTGTGCACCTATGTGTATCATGATATGGCGAACAATGTTCCAGGAGGAAGTTTTCGTTTTTGTCGCACGGAAAATCCATTTTCTATTTTCCAAACGCAAAAAACGGACTGTTTTGTGAAGCAACCACCAAATAAAAGTTTTAAAATTCGACCACCATATTTTTCAAAAATAGTATACCACCTTACATGGACAATGTCCCAACCGGGAGAGCTCAAACCTTTTCATCCACCCATGGCAAAAAAGACAAATTCCTGCCGAATCGGTAGGAAGTGGGTCCGTTTTGAACTACGGGTACATTATCTGATGCCCATTATTTTTCGAAAAAATCAGTTTTAGACTCGCAATATGCTATTTCTTTAAAGATCCAATGCAAGTTTACAGAGGTTCGGCCCCGAGCTAAGAACCTTCGTGCCCGTCGTTTTGACCATAATTTGAAACCGGCATAAAAAATAATAAAATGTCCGATCAATGCAAATATTCCGCGTGGCATCTTATTATGTGACAGAGTTTTAAGGAAAAATACCAAACTTGGTATATTGCAAGTGTCTCAAAAAAACTTCTCAGAAATGACCTATCATGTGTGAGGTTTCATGGCTTTCGGGCCAAACAATCAATGTTATGGCCAGAATCGCGGCATAGTTTGTGATAATGCGCCCGTATTGTGTAAACATGTGCATCATGGGATGACGAACAATGTTGCAGGAGGAAGTTTTCCATTTCGTCGTACGGAAAAACCATTTTCCATTTTCCGAGCGCAAAAAAACAGGCCGTTTTGTGAAGTAACCACCAAATAAAATTTTCAAAATGCTACCATCCCATTTTTCAAAAATAATAGGCCACCTTACAAGGACAAATGTCCCAACCGAGGTCTCTCAAACCTTTCCGTCCACCCCTGGCAAAACAGACAAATTCCTGCCAAATCGGTAGGAAGTGGGTCCGATTTGAACTACATGTACATGATCTGATGCCCATGATTTTTTGAAAAAATCATTTTTAGACTCATGCTATTTCTTTAGAGATCCAATGCAAGTTTATCAAGGCTCATCCCCTAACTAAGAACATTCATGACCACCGTTTTGACCATAGTTTGAAACGGGCATAAAAAATTCAAAAATAGTCCGATCAACGCAAATTCTTTGCATGGTGTCTTATTATGTGACATAGATGCAAGGAAAAATACCAAACTTGGTAAATTGAGTATGTTTCAAAAAAAACCTTCACAAAATGACCTATCATGTTCGAGGTTTCATGGCTTTCGGGTCAAATGACCAATGTTATGGCCAGAATCGCGGCATAGTTTGTGATAATGCGCCAATATTGTGCACCCATGTGTATCATGATATGGCGAACAATGTTCCAGGAGGAAGTTTTCCTTTTTGTCGCACGTAAAATCCATTTTCTATTTTCCAAACGCAAAAAACAGACCGTTTCGTGAAGCAACCACCAAATAAAAGTTTTAAAATGCTACCACCATATTTTTCAAAAATAGTATACCACCTTACATGGATAATGTCCCAACCGGGAGAGCTCAAACCTTTTCATCCACCCATGGAAAAAAAGATAAATTCCTGCCGAATCGGTAGGAAGTGGGTCCGATTTGAACTACGGGTACATTATCTGATGCTCATTATTTTTCGAAAAAATCATTTTTAGACTCGCAATATGCTATTTCTTTAGAGATCCAATGCAATTTTACAGAGGTTCGGCCCCGAGCTAAGAACCTTCGTGCCCGTCGTTTTGACCATAGTTTGAAACCGACATAAAAATAATAAAATGTTTGATCAATGCAAATATTTCGCGTGGCATCTTATTATGTGACATAGTTTCAAGGAAAAATACCAAACTTGGTATATTGCAAGTGTCTCAAAAAAACCTTCTCAGAAATGACCTATCATGTGTGAGGTTTCATGGCTTTCGGGCCAAACGATCAATGTTATGGCCAGAACCACGGCATAGTTTGTGATAATGCGCCCGTATTATGTAAACATATGCATAATGGGATGGCGAACAATGTTGCAGCAGGAAGTTTTCCATTTCGTCGTACGGAAAAACCATTTTCCATTTTCCGAGCGCAAAAAACAGGCCGTTTTGTGAAGCAATCACCAAATAAAAGTTTCAAAATGCTACCATCCCATTTTTCAAAAATAATAGGCCACCTTACATGGACAAATGTCCCAACCGAGGTCTCTCAAACCTTTCCGTCCACCCCTGGCGAAAAAGACAAATTCCTGCCAAATCGGTAGGAAGTGAGTCCGATTTGAACTACATGTACATGATCTGATGCCCATGATTTTTTGAAAAAATCATTTTTAGACTCACAATATGCTATTTCTTTAGAGATCCAATGCAAGTTTATCAAGGCTCATCCCCTAGATAAGTTTGAAACGAGCATAAAAATTCAAAAACGGTCCAAACACCAAGAACGGGGCGTTTTGTGAAGCAACCACTAGATGGAAGTTTCAAAATGGTACAAACCGATTTTACTAAAATACTAGACCACCTTACATGCACAGTATTCCAACTGAGGTATCTCAAACCTTTCCGTCCACTCCTCGCGAAAAAGACAAATTCGTGTCGAATCGGTAGGAAGTGGGTCAGATTTGAACTGTAGGTACATTATCCGATGCTCATGATTTTTTGAAAAATTAATTTTTAGACTCATAATATGCTGTTTTATCAGAGATCGAATGCAAGTTTAGCGAGGCTCAAGCCCAAAATTTTGAATTTAAAACCCTAGTTTCAAAATTATATTTTGAATTATGATATTATCCCTACCATTGACTAAAGTGAGATTAGTAAATCCATTATTTTAAAATAATAAAACTATTGATAATTCACAAACTAACATGATATACTGAAGTTTATAAAAATTTAGCGATAAAAATCAATTCATTTGGACTTCTTATAAAAAAGATACAAAAAGATAAAGTATAGAAAAAAACTTTTTTAAATGGACCACCTAAGCTGAAACGGACCTTATCTAGCAGGCTCCAAGGTCCAGTCCGCCAAGGGAGAAAAATAATAAAAGGAGAGATTATGTCCGCCAAGAACCAGGCCCAACAAACTATATGTATTCATAAACCTTTAGTGCGCTGTACAACCAGGTGGAAGTAGTAGTCTAGTGGTTATAGACGCCTGTCCCTTGTAGTAGTCTGCGGTTCGATCCCCATAACATCCTATTTTTGCACTATTTATTCACGGGCAAAGGTAACATATTAAGGACACTGAGCATAAATAAAACACTAACGACGTTATAGCGTGTTGGTTGACATCATTCTGGGTCGGCTGTTCGATCTCTTAGAGTAGGACTTTATTTTATTTTCTAAAGCACGCAAAGCTAACATATTACGATTACTGAGCAAGAATAAGACACAAATTGTGGTGTAGCCTGTTGGTTGACACCGTTTAACACTGGAGGTCAGCGGTGCGATCGCTGGGGCTTCACCATTTTTATTTTATTTTATAAAGAGGTGGTGGGTAGGCCTCCATGCCACCTAGAAGTATATTGACACATGGACATATATAAATATGAAAATTGACATATAGATATGCCATGTAGATATAATTAATGATGTGGCTAATCAGTCAATTCAATGTATCATATTTTAGACGATATGACGATTTAAATTGGTCATAATGGGGCATAGATAAGGATCTAAGCTCTATCCTGGAGGTTATGACGATTTCTTATGCTGAAATTACGACGATTTTGACATAAATCGTCGTAATTCTATAGGATCTTGACCTCTCCAAACAGCCTATGACCATCTTATGCGAAATCGTCATAGATCTATGACGATTTCATGCCCCGTCAGTACGAGAAGGTCACAAATTAATACATTTCTTGTAGTGATTCTTATCAAGTCTGTGGCACAGGCTATAACCGTATTCTCTATGTCGTGCTTCTAGATGCCACGAGGCCTTTGTCATCACATTAATGGTTTAATCCGTAATTTCTGGTGGGGTTGCAAGGATGGCAAACATAAAGTATGTTGGGTATCTTGGGAGGACATGTGTATGCCCAAGTATGCTGGAGGACTGGGATTTAGGGATATTTAACTCTTTAATTTAGCTCTCCTTGCAAGACAGGCATGGAGGATAATTCAGAACCCCGAGACCCTTAGTTCAATGGTTTTGAAAGCAGTTTATTTCCCTGATGATGACATCCTGGATGCACAGGTGGGATCTCATGCATCACAACTATGGAGATCTATTGTGGACGGGAAAGAAGTTTTGAAGCAGGGGCTCATCCGAAGAATTGGTACAGGGCTACACACACGCTTGGAATGACAACTCGATTCCACGTGATATATCGATGAGACCTATTGCTTGCAAGAAGAGTGAGCCGTCGCTCTGTGTTGGGGACCTTATTGGTGCTGCACAAGCAACATGGAACTTACCAAGACTGTGAGATTATTTTTTACCCATGGATGTGGAGCTGATTTAAGCAATTCCTCTATCCACGAGCAGATGACTTTTGGGCGTGGTAGTTTGAGCACAGCGGTATCTTCTCGGTGAAATATGCATACCGCATGCAGGTTAACTCCAAGCGGAGACGGGAGGCGTGGTTGGTTGAGACTCCGTCGATCTCAGACCAGAAGAGGGAGGAGAGAGCATGGACCTCACTGTGGAAAATTAAGGTGCCAACAAAGATCAAGGTTTTTCTATGGCGCCTTGTGAAACATTCTATACCCCACGGGGGATGTGCGCTATCATAGACACATGGCAACATATGATCTATGCTCGCTACGTGGTAGGCGGGATTCATGGAGGCATTCACTGCTGGAGTGTCCGATGATCCGCTCGGTCTGAGCACTGATGCCGGAGCTTGTTACTGAACATATGGACCGAACCACGGAGCCTAAACCAAAGCAGTGGCTATTCACGCTGATGTAGACCCTTAAGCATGATGATCTCACTCGGTGCTTTATTACACTATGGGCAATCCGGTTTGCGTGGAGGAAGGCGATACATGAAGGAGAATATCAGAGCCCTATGTCCACCCATCTTTTTGTGGAATCAATGTTGCGGGACCTTGACCTCTCCATGGTTCCTATTACAAGGAGGGGAAGCCAGAAGCAAGAGGAGACCGAGCCTTAGTGGACCGCTCCTCCGGAGGGCTCGACAAATATTAACGTCGACGCTGCAGTTCGCAAGCAAGGAAACGTCGGGGCTGTTGCAGCGGTCTGCCGAACAGATGAAGGGGTTTACCTGTGTGCTTCGGCTGTAGTGATTCAGGGAATTACAGACACCGGGACCCTTGAAGCCCTGGCGTGCCGTGAAGCTATTGCCTTGGGGAAGGATCTATCGCTGAAACGCGTGTTGGTGGCGTCAGATTGCTTGGAGGTGGTCAATAGCCTGAAAAATGCTAATCTGAGAAGATTTAGCACACTGGTGGAAAAAGGGCCTCCAGTACCGGGCCGCAACTGGCTCTAGTCCCGGTTTTGGGCCCGGGACTGTGAAAACGGGACTAGAGGCCCCCCTCTAGTCCCGGCTCGCTATGTCCCGCGACTGATAACAGCCACGTGGCTGTTTCAGCGCCGCGGGGGGTGGAAACCCTCTAGTCCCGGGTTGTAACACCATCCGGGACTAAAAGGTTTCCTACCGCGGCAGAGAAACACCACATTTCTCTGCCGCGACAGAGATTGTGTATTTCCTTTTTTTGCCATTTCGTTCCTTTTTCGTTTTGTGTTTCACTATAATTCAAACATATATTTCAGTATACATATTATACACTACTACATACACACTACACGTCGATGCATTTATATAATTAATCGATCCCTTGCAAGCATACATATAATCAATCATAACAAAAGGAAGAAATGTTTTGAAATTACATGATCATTGATGCATATATATATCATATGAGCTACATGGATATGACTAAGGCAAATCGAGTTCCACGTCATCCGCATAATGCTCTCCATGTACATCAAGGACTTACTTCATCATAAATCCCGCCAGCTCCTCTTGAATTGCTCTTATGCGCTGGTCTGGCTCTAGTTTCTCCCGCAAATCATAAATATAATGTGAGCCAACTTTTCGCTCACTGGTCAACTTGCGGATGTACTCGCAGAAGTAGTATCCACATAAATGAGTTCCCGGTGGCTGCTGTAAACTCTTCGCCATTTTATAAGTTAGCTCCTCTTTGAATGGACCTGGTATTTTCTGTCTGAACCGTGTCCAACACCTGCTCGTCAAAGAAAATGAACAAAGGAGTTATTAGTTACTTGATATCAGGAAATGAATGAAAGAGGACGATATAATGTGTAACATCCCAAAAATACTAAGCTTGGATCATCAAACACTAATCATCAAACTTAGGGTTAACAAAAACTTTTCTAAACAAAATTATGGAAGCATGCATATGTGTATGCATTGATTTTGAATTCTTTTAAACCACCTTGTTTGTGTGTTCCTTTGCTTGTAAATGGATGCTTAGGTGAAATAAACATCATCTAAACATTTCCCACACTTTTCCTAAAGACAAGTAAATCAAAACAAATAAAATAAGGGAATGGTCATTTTGCCCAAATTAACTCCCATGCCTACTTTGGCTGTCTCAAACTTTCAGAACCTAACCGAAACTTTTCTGGATCTTTGCACCCCTTGAATGTACTCATAACAAAGTATCAAGGCCCACTTTGTGATCATCCAGAAACTTTCAAATGCATGGTTTAAATGACAATTCAAAATTGAATCTTTCTCATATGGGAAGATCCCACTTTTTCAAAAACCACTCAAACAAGCTCAATTTTCAAAACCCAAGCATCTGCAGAGTCCCCAACACCAACCTAGCACACCCACATAAAATCTTTTCAAAATTCAAAACTTGAATTCTTGCGGCCATTTCATCAAACAGGTTGCAGACACAAATCATACAAAATCTAAACACTATAGTGAGCAGTGATTGAAGCCTAACTTGTTCCCTCTTTAGCTCACAACCATCTCAGTAGATCATCTAGCAAGCTAAACCTAGCACTAGCCCCACTGTAAGCTTAGGCATTGCCATCAATGGTGAATAGCCGAGCACACCCATGCCACCCCAGTGGAGACAGCAAGCTAGGAGAAGATTAAGCTATGCCAACCTTGTCTGGGAGGCAGCCCACCGTCCATCGCCACGCCCTGTCCCAGCCGCGAGCGTTGCCAGCCAGTGGACCACATGCACGGACCGCGCCCAGTTCGCCAGCAACCATGCCGAGCGTGCGCTAGAGTGCCACCCTCGACCGAAGACCACAGATCACGTGCCGCCCTCGCCGCGTGCATACATGATCGCCATCGACCTAGGAGACCGCCAGACATCCCCGTTCGCCGCCCCGTGCCGCACAACCACAGCTCGCCATCGAAGACGCCGCCTCTGCCGCGCAGAGCATTGCCCGTTCCAGACCAAACCGCACCGCCCCTAAGCGCGCATTAAAGCCGTAGAGCATCGCCAGGAGACCACCAAGCGATCACCACCGCCGGCCATGCCTCTAGCAGCCCGTAGCCATGTCGCCACCGTTGCCTGCCCATCCCGTTTGGTCTCGCCGTCGAGCCTATAAAAGGAGGACTCCCCCGCGCGATTTCTTCACACCATTCCACTCCTCTCTCACCCAAAACCACTCCACCTCAGTCCCGGAGCAAGGTGAGCAGCGCATCGCCGGAATTGCGCCGGAGCAGGCCGCCTCTGGAGAAGAAGGGCGCCATCGATTTCGTCCACCCCAGGAGCTGCCGCGACCACCCCTGAGTTTGCCGTCGTCGACTTCGTCGTTCGCCTGCCTCGCCGACCCTCGCCCGCACCCCGGTGAGCCCCCAACGACCCCCACTGGCCGCGCTAGGTTTTTGTCTCGCCGGCGTTGCCCAACGTCGACAATGACTCTCAGCCGTTGGATTAGAACTAGATCGAACACACCACAACACCCCATACCGCTTCGCACCCCCTGTGTCACTGACGCGTGGGGACAACCACTTAAACAGCCTGCGAAAGCGCTGCGCTTAGCAGGCCGACCCGTTAACTTTTCCCGCGCAGCCAAGTTATTTGAATTAAACCTTTTTCTTTTTGTTTCAAACACACTTCTGTACCCAGTTTAAAAAATCAACCCAGGTCGATTCAGTGCACCAAATTGAATGAAACCAATTTTGTTAGAAAGGTCTTTGAATGATGAATCCAAGCCCGTTGGATTCAAGTCATTTGGATTTGTAGATCATCCTTGGTAAAAATAACAAGGCAGAAGCTTTTCTGCATTCAAACATTTTTAAAATTTAAACCACAATAGCTTTTGAGTTGATTCCAACTCTCAAAAATCACATTTAACTATACCTTTCAGAATATATAAAAATATATAGGGTTACTTACAGAAATATTGCTCAAGTAATAAAGGAATGCCACATAGGCATTTCTAGCCATTTTAATTAATTAAAATAAAAGGGTAAAACCTTATTAAATTGTGACACCACTTTAAATCATATTCCCATGGACTAAAATATGTGGTGATGACATGTGTCAACATGATCCCATGTTTGGTTTGGAGAATATTAAATCTTAAGTAGTTTTTCAATGAGTAGAAATTACTTTTCTAAAAAAATAAAAGGGATTTTAAACCAAACCTTAATCTTGTAATGTTAGTGATGATACTAGATCATCTATAGGACCCTTTTGTGTGATGATTGCAAGTAGTTAAGTATTGCTTGGTGATTGTGTACATCGTATTTATTTATAGACGCTAGTACCGACCAATGATAAGAGGAGGAAGGAGGATTCTACGAAGAAGAAGCCGAGGAGAACTTCAACCACTGCTCTGCACAAGGCAAGCCTAATACTACTAGTGAATGTGCAAGCTAACACTTGCAAGATACTTTATCTTTGCAAGCAAATACTTGCTTGCTACCATGCCAACCATATGCCTTAAGCATATGTGATAATACCCACTTGATACCCCAATCCTATTTTTATTTGCAAGCTTTCTACTTTATTTCTTTATCAAAGCCTTAGCTTAGAGTTGACTTAAGTGACTTGTAGATTCTAGAAAGATGTAACTGAAGGTTGCATAAAGAACATAAAATTTGGCCTAAGTTAGAAACCTTGATATCATCCTAAGATATAAGGTTGTACTTAGTTGAAACTCCACAAGTTACCACCCCTCATTAGTGCTACCCCCACTTTTAGATGCTAGTGCTAAGCATAAAACTTGATCAACTTTAGATGGGAATACTTGGTGAAAATGGTTATGAAAACCTTAGAATGATGGATCATTCTACTGAGATGTTTTGACATGTGTTTCCCAAACACCAGATGATTCTGGTAATGAAAATGTTGAGGCATGAGCCTTAGCCCTTTATAAAACTGATGGTTGTCTGGATGCGATACCATTCCAATGTTACCGTACAACCACAATACCCGAAGATTGGGTAGGGCTGGACTGGAAGCTTATATACCTTAGTATTATTTCCCTCACGGCCAAGGTCTGAGATGAAGCTACCTTGTGAAGATTGTCCACCTGTGCAGTACCCAAGATGACAGTTGGTCATGGTTGGGAGGCCAAACTCACAGGAGAGGTGCTTATACTAGGGCGTGTAATTGAAAGGTTAGGATTGATTATCCGCATACTGAGTATGGTGAATTCAGGATTTGTTCCTGACAGATGTATCGAATGTTGTGGTGAAAGTGTACAATCTCTGCAGAGTGTCAAACTATTCGAATAGCCGCGTCCACGGTTATGGACAGTTGGAGTGGCCATACTGTTCCCCCGTCAGACTTTTCAAAATGACTTGTGAAATGAATTGAGACTTTGACTTGACCACAACAGAGTTGTGACCTGAAATGCAAGATCCCACTTAGGAGTTGTAAAATTGTGACTAGCTTTGAAACTTAGTAGAGATAAATCTGGCTTTTTGCAAAACAACCCTAGAGCCTAGTGTCCTATTATCAAAAACCCCCTTCACTTGTTTAGTATTAGTTTGCGAGTACTTAAAGAGTACTCATGGCTTTGTCCCTGGCTATTCCCGTGGCCAGACTATGAAGAGGAGTACCCGGAAGATGGACCCTAGGAAGGTTACGACAACTAGGATCATCTCCCATCGTCAGCATTGCCTGTGACCCCGAAGATGGAGCTTCGCCTACGCTACCTTTATTATTACGTATTTCCGCTACTTGAAGTTGTATTAAGAACTGGATCATGAGATCCTTATTTGTGTAAGACCTTATGTATGGTTTGTAATGGATGATGTACTGTGGTCTCTCTGATTCTTTCATGAAAATTCAAAAATTAGTTTCAAAACCAAAGGAAGCAAATATTTACAAAAACTTATTCTTCTTCGTATCTCTCTGATTCTTTCATGAAAATTCATGTTCCTCAAAAACTCTTGCAAAATACATAAAATTTTGACACACTTGATCACTCTACTAACTTACTCATCCTATATTCTTATAGATGGACGTGAAGTACAGCAAGTTTTATCAGTTGGGGAATGGAGGAGACCTTATCTTTGAGAGGGATTTGGACCAGCTTTCGGAACTTCTGGAGCGTCCGCACCCCGAGTTCTTCGGAGCTCAGCTCAATGATCAAGGAGGAGAAGATCTGCAGTGGCTAATTGTTGCAAGTTTCCGAGGAAAGATTGAACCTCCCACTGCTGAGGGAATTCAATTTACCTTAAGAGAGAACAACTGGCTCGATGGACTTGTCAGGGCCATGCAGGAAAGTCTTGCCCGTCTGTGTGGGCAGAGCATCAATCAGATCAAGGGAACCCGCTTTGAGTTCTGCCCAAGGCGTGATGCAAATGGACAACCACTAGAAGCACCATACCACCCCGAGCTGAAGACTCAATTGGACCACCTTAGCTTCATGATGTACGATCGTCAGCAGGAGTTGGATAACTGCCGTGACTACTCCAACCACAAGTCCGCCATCATCAAGACGAAGGATCAGACCATCGCCATGCTAGCAAAGGATTGCAAGTCTCGTCGCCGTCAGCTCAACAAGAAGGAGCGCATTATTTCCCGTCTCCGCCACCGCATCTCATCTTTGGAAGAGACCATCCACGAGAGATACATGCAGTTGGAGGAAAGGGAGAATGCAGGGGAGGATCTTCGTGGAGACCCCTACTCCTATCTCAACGATGATGATGATTTTCTGTAGGATCAGGCCATGGAATTCTTCGCCGATGAAGATGATTTCGCCTTCATCGATGATGATGAAGATGATGAAGCCACAGACTCCAAGGAGTAGTAGCACTTGAGCACTAGCGTAGTGAGTAGTATTCGGTCCCACTGTATCGTAGTTTACAGAATGGTTCTTAAAACCATCTGTTTTTCCTTGTTGTGGTGTGTGTTGTATCGTGTGAAAGAATGAATGAAAAGCAAGTTGCTGGAAAATCTGTGTCAAACTTTAAAAACTTTTCAAAGTCCCCGAAACTTTAGAAATTTCCCTCTTTTCTCATAATCTATCTCAATCTTCAGATGCCACGCGGGGGAAGTGGTTCATCCCCGGACCCGATGTTGCAGATCCTGCAAATGTTGACTTCTGACCACGAAGCTGAAAGAGCGGAACATCAAGCCAACCTAGCCACTCTACAACAGATAGCTCAGTTAGCCCACAACAACCAAGGCCATGGAAATCAAGATAACCATGGATCTAAGCTCAAGAATTTCCAGAATACCAACCCACCTATTTTCACTAAGTCAGAAGAGCCCCTAGACGCAGATGATTGGCTGCAAACCATGGAAAATAATTTAGAAGTCGCCGGAGTAGAAGCCAACGAGAAAGTTCTGTTTGCCACCCACTATCTAGCTGGAGATGCCAGAGCATGGTGGAACAATGTTCGCGCAATGACCGGAGGCCAGATGATGACCTGGGAGGAATTCAAGGTCAAGTTCAGCAGAACCCATGTGCCACCGGGTTTGATCAAGAGGATGAGAGACGAGTTCAGAGAACTGAAGCAAGGAAGGATGACTGTAGTGGAATACCATGACAAATTTTTGTCATTAGATAGGTATGCCCCGGATGAGATCGACACCGAAGCCAAGAAGAAGGAGAGGTTCCTGAATGGTCTGCATGATAAGATGCAGACGGTGTTAGTCAATATCCCCTTTGCTGATATTGAAGCCCTTGTCGACTCTGCCATCCAGATGGAAGGAAAGATCAACCAATCCAATGAGAACCGCAAGCGTCGTATGATGCATCAGCCAGGAACCCATCAGACCCCAAAGTATCGCCCTAACCCATCTCCATGATTTGCCCCGATGAACCGCCTGACCTATCCCAACCGTGGAAACCCTAGACTCGGAGGAAATCACAATAACCCCGGCAACTCTAGCAATTTCACCCGTGCCCCACCCAAGTTCAACAACAACAATGCTACGGCCAACACCAACATTGCCCCTAGGACTGGAAGCAATGCTGTTCTTGTCGCAGCCAAGGACAAGTCGCAAGTGACTTGTTATGACTGTGGAAATAAAGGCCACTATTCCAACGAGTGCCCCAACAAGAAGAATGCCGCAGCACCCAATGCCAATGCCCCAGCTGAGCAACAGCGTCGTGTTCAGCCCGGAAGAAGATTTGCCCCAGGGAATTCACTCAACCGCAATGGACGTCTTTTTCTCATGCATGCTGAAGAAGCTCAGGAAGCGCTAGACGTCGTGCTGGGTATGTTTTCTGTTAATTCAGTACTTGCAAGGGTGTTGTTTGATTCTGGTGCATCGCATTCATTTGTCACCGAAGAATTTGCATGCACTAGTAAAATTTAACCAACCGAACTGAAGCATGTAATGATTGTTCAAATTCCCGGATCAACCACCAAGGCTAGGCAAATTTGCAAAGCCGTCCCTATCCGAATCCATGGCATAGATTTTTATGCTAATCTGATAGTACTCGGAACTAAAGGTTTGGAAGTAGTACTAGGAATGGATTGGATGGCCAAACATAAAGGATTGATTGACTGTGCCAAGAAAGCCATCACCATGACCAGTACCACCGGAATATTAGTCGAGCATATATATGAAACCTTACCTCGCCAATTCAAGTGCAATAAGAGTATAGCCCAAACTACCATTGACCAAGTCCGGATAGTCTGTGAATACCCCGATGTATTTCTATATGTTTTGCCCGGTATGCCCCCAGATCGGGATATCGAGTTAATCATCGAACTAATCCCCGGAACAGGACCCACAGCCCAGAGACCCTATAGTATGAACCCATCGGAGCTAGACAAACTAAAGAAGCAACTTGATGCCATGCTGGAAATCGGATTGATTCAACCAAGTGCGTCACCATGGAGATCACCTGTCTTGTTTGTGGACAAGAAAGATGGAGGTAACCGTTTGTGTATGGATTATAGGAAGTTGAATGATGTCACCATCAAGAACAAGTACCCCTTGCCCAAGATATAAGATTTGTTTGATCAGTTGACCGGTGCCAAAGTGTTTTCTAAGATCGATCTTAGAACTGGTTATCATCAACTCAAGATTCATGCAGAGGATATTCCAAAGACTGCCTTTACCACCAGATATGGACTATACGAGTATACTGTCATGTCTTTTGGATTAACCAATGCCCCCGCTTATTTCATGAACCTCATGAATAAGATTTTTATGGACTTCCTGGATAAGTTTGTCGTTGTTTTCATCGATGACATTCTGATTTATTCCAAATCAGAAGAAGAACATGAGCTACACCTAAGGATCATTCTTGGAACCCTTAGAGAGCATCAGTTGTATGCCAAGTTTAGCAAATGTGAATTCTGGTTACAGGAGGTAGGATTCCTCGGTCACATTGTATCAGCCAGAGGAATTGACGTTGACCCTGCCAAAGTGAAAGATGTAGAAGATTGGCAAGCCCCAACCACTCAAACCCAAGTTCGTGCATTTCTCGGATTGGCGGGATATTACCGCAAGTTCGTAGAAGGATTCTCGAGTATCGCCAGACCTATGACCCAATTACTGAAGAAGGACAAGAAGTTTGAATGGATTGACAAATGTGAAGCGAGTTTTCAAGAACTCAAGAGGAGATTGATTTCAGCCCCAATCTTGATCATGCCGGATATCTCGAAGCCCTTCGATGTGTATTATGATGCATCCAAGATCGGTCTCGGATGTGTGCTAATGCAAGAAGGCAAAGTTATATCTTATCTATCTCGACAATTGAAGCAACATGAGCAAAATTACCCAACCCATGACCTCAAACTCGCAGTCGTAGTTCTAGCCCTGAAAACATGGAGACATTACCTGATGGGAAATCGTTGTGAGATTTATAAGGATCACAAGAGTCTGAAGTATATATTCACTCAGAAGGAGCTGAATATGAGACAGAGGAGATGGATTGAGCTAATCAAGGATTACGATCTGGACATTCACTATCACCCTGGTAAAGCCAACGTAGTAGCCGATGCCCTTAGCAGATTGCCGTGCCGCTTGAACTCCATGATTTTTAAGGAGCAACCAAGTTTGCACAAAGATATGGAATATTTTAGAATGGAATTAGTGAGCGAAGGATTTTTGGCTAGCATAGAACTTCAGCCCACTTTGATCAGCCAGATCAAAGAGGCGCAGAAAGGAAATGCTAGTATCGACGGAATCAAACGTCGTATCGGTACAGGCAAAGTACCCGGATTCACCAAAGACGAAGAAGGAGTTCTGTGGTACAAAGGACACCTTTGTGTACCAGCAGATTCTGATTTGAAAGAAGTTATTCTGAAGGAAGCTCATGATACTCTTTATTCTATCCACCCCGGAGGAACTAAGATGTATCAAGATTTGAAAGAGCAATTTTGGTGGCATAAGATGAAGCGAGAAATTGGAAGCTATATCGCCAAGTGTGATATATGTCAGCGAGTCAAGGCAGGACATCAAAGACCCGCTGGATTATTGCAACCCTTGCAGATTCCGGAATGGAAATGGGATTCCGTTGGAATGGACTTTATCACTGGACTACCTACTTCTAGTAGGGGAAATGACTCTATCTGGGTCGTAGTGGACAGATTGTCCAAAGTCGCCCATTTCTTGCCCGTCAAGACCACCTATCAGAGTTCGAAGCTAGCGGAGTTGTACATCGCTAGGATAGTTAGTTTGCATGGAGTCCCTAAGAACATTGTATCGGATTGAGGAACTCAGTTTACCTCGAGATTCTGGAAGAAAGTTCAACAAGGTTTAGGAACCCGCCTAGATTTCAGTACCGCGTATCACCCTCAGACCGATGGACAAACAGAGCGAGTAAATCAAATAATCGAAGATATGCTGAGAGCCTGTGTGTTAGAATATGGATCCAAGTGGGAAGACTGTCTGCCGTTTGCAGAATTTTCATACAATAACAGTTATCAAGCCAGTTTGCAAATGGCCCCATTTGAGTTCATGTACGGAAGAAAGTGTCGCACCCCTTTGAACTGGTCGGAAGTAGGAGAGAGGCAGATTTTCGGACCCGGCATCCTACGAGAAGCAGAAGAGAAGGTTCACAAGATTCGTGAGCACCTCAAGACCGCCCAGTCTAGATAGAAGAGTTACGCCGACAAGAGACGTCGAGACCTCGCCTTCAACATAGGAGATTTTGTTTATCTGAAAGTGTCGCCATTGAAGGGAATGCAGCGTTTCCAACTCAAAGGAAAATTAGCCCCCAGATATATCGGACCTTTTAAGATTCTGAACCGTCGAGGAGAAGTGTCGCATCAATTGGAACTACCAGAAGAGATGTCAGCCGTGCACAATGTGTTCCATATCTCGTTACTTCGCAAGTGTCTCGAAGTTCCAGAGAAGACCGAAGTGTTCAAGAATATCGATCACCGGACCATAGAGATCAACGATGACCTAACCTATCCCGAAGTACCCATCCGTATTTTGGAATAAGCCTTCAGAACTACCCGAACCCGAAGCATCAAGTTTCTCAAGATTCAGTGGAGCAACCACACAGAAGAGGAAGCTACCTGGGAGCGCGGAGATCACATCAGGACCGAGTTTCCCGATCTCTTCAAATCCTAGGTAATCTTTTTCGTCCTTTTTCAAATCTCGGTACGAGATTTTGTTTAAGGGGGTATGGTTTGTAACATCCCAAAAATACTAAGCTTGGATCATCAAACACCAATCATCAAACTTAGGGTTAACAAAAACTTTTCTAAACAAAATTATGGAAGCATGCATATGTGTATGCATTGATTTTGAATTCTTTTAAACCACCTTCTTTGTGTGTTCCTTTGCTTGTAAATGGATGCTTAGGTGAAATAAACATCATCTAAACATTTCCCACACTTTTCCTAAAGACAAGTAAATCAAAACAAATAAAATAAGGGAATGGTCATTTTGCCCAAATTAACTCCCATGCCTACTTTGGCTGCCTCAAACTTTCAGAACCTAACAGAAAATTTTCTGGATCTTTGCACCCCTTGAATGTACTCATAAAAAAGTATCAAGGCCCACTTTGTGATCATCCAGAAACTTTCAAATGCATGGTTTAAATAACAATTCAAAATTGAATCTTTCTCATATGGGAAGATCCCACTTTTTCAAAAACCACTCAAACAAGCTCAATTTTCAAAACCCAAGCATCTGCAGACTCCCCAGCACCAACCTAGCACACCCACCAAAAATCTTTTCAAAATTCAAAACTTGAATTCTTGCGGCCATTTCATCAAACAGGTTGCAGACACAAATCATACAAAATCTAAACACTATAGTGAGCAGTGATTGAAGCCTAACTTGTTCCCTCTTTAGCTCACAACCATCTCAGTAGATCATCTAGCAAGCTAAACCAAGCACTAGCCCCACTGTAAGCTTAGGCATTGCCATCAATGGTGAACAGCCGAGCACACCCATGCCACCCTAGTGGAGACAGCAAGCTAGGAGAAGATTAAGCCGTGCCAACCTTGTCTGGGAGGCAGCCCACCGTCCACCGCCACACCTTGTCCTAGCCGCGAGCGTTGCCAGCCACTGGACCACACGCACGGACCGCGCCTAGTTCGCCAGCAACCATGCCGAGCATGCGCCAGAGCGCCACCCTCGACCGAAGCCCACAGACTGCGCGCCGCCCTCGCCGCGTGCATACATGATCGCCACCGACCCAGGATACCGCCAGACATCCCCGTTCGCCGCCCCGTGCCGCACAGCCACCGCTCGCCGTCGAAGACGCCGCCTCTGCCGCGTAGAGCGTCGCCCGTTCCAGACCAAACCGCACCGCCCCTACGCGCGCATTAAATCTGTAGAGCATCGCCAGGAGACCACCAAGCGATCGCCACCACCGACCATACCTCTAGCAGCCCGTAGCCATGTCGCCACCGTCGCGTGCCCATCCTGTTCGGTCTCGCCGTCGAGCCTATAAAAGGAGGACTCCCCCGCGCGATTTCTTCACACCATTCCACTCCTCTCTCACCCAGAACCACCCCACCTCAGTCCCGGATCAAGGCGAGCAGCGCATCGCCGGAATTGCGTCGGAGCAGGCCGCCTCTGGAGAAGAAGGGCGCCATCGATTTCGTCCACCCCAGGAGCTGCCGCGACCACCCCGTAGTTCGCCGTCGTCGACTTCATCGTTCGCCCGCCTCGCCGACCCTCGCCCGCACCCCGGTGAGCCCCCAACGACCCCCACTGGCCGCGCTAGGTTTCTGTCTCACCGGCGTTGCCCAACATCGACGATGACTCTCAGACGTTGGATTAGAACTAGATCGAACGCACCACAGCACCCCATACCTCTTCGCACCCTCCTGTGTCACTGACGCGTGGGGACAACCACTTAAACAGCCCGCGGAAGCGCTGCGCTTAGCAGGCCGGCCCGTTAACTTTTCCCGCGCAGCCCAGTTATTTGAATTAAACCTTTTTCTTTTTATTTCAAACACACTTCTGTACCCAGTTTAAAAAATCAACCCAGGTCGATTCAGTGCACCAAATTGAATGAAACCAATTTTGTTAGAAAGGTCTTTGAATGCTGAATCCAAGCCCGTTGGATTCAAGTAATTTGGATATGTAGATCATCCTTGGTAAAAATAACAAGGCAGAAGCTTTTCTGCATTCAAACATTTTTCAAATTTAAACCACAATAGCTTTTCAGTTGATTCCAACTCTCAAAAATCACATTTAACTATACCTTTCAGAATATATAAAAATATATAGGGCTACTTACAGAAATATTGCTCAAGTAATAAAGGAATGCCACATAGGCATTTCTAGCCATTTTAATTAATTAAAATAAAAGGGTAAAACCTTATTAAATTGTGACACCACTTTAAATCACATTCCCATGGACTAAAATATGTGGTGATGACATGTGTCAACACGATCCCATGTTTGGTTTGGAGAATATTAAATCTTAAGTAGTTTTTCAATGAGTAGAAATTACTTTTCTAAAAAAATAAAAGGGATTTTAAACCAAACCTTAATCTTGTAATGTTAGTGATGATACTAGATCATCTATAGGACCCTTTTGTGTGATGATTGCAAGTAGTTAAGTATTGCTTGGTGATTGTGTACATCGTATTTATTTATAGACGCTAGTACCGACCAAGGATACGAGGAGGAAGGAGGATTCTACGAAGAAGAAGCCGAGGAGAACTTCAACCACTGCTCTGCACAAGGCAATCCTAATACTACTAGTGAATGTGCAAGCTAACACTTGCAAGATACTTTATCTTTGCAAGCAAATACTTGCTTGCTACCATGCCAACCATATGCCTTAAGCATATGTGATAATACCCACTTGATACCCCAATCCTAGTTTTATTTGCAAGCTTTCTACTTTATTTCTTTATCAAAGCCTTAGCTTAGAGTTGACTTAAGTGACTTGTAGATTCTAGAAAGATGTAACTGAAGGTTGCATAAAGAACATAAAATTTGGCCTAAGTTAGAAACCTTGATATCATCCTAAGATATAAGGTTGTACTTAGTTGAAACTCCACTAGTTACCACCCCTCATTAGTGCTACCCCCACTTATAGATGCTAGTGCTAAGCATAAAACTTGATCAACTTTAGATGGGAATACTTGGTGAAAATGGTTATGAAAACCTTAAAATGATGGATCATTCTACTAAGATGTTTTGACATGTGTTTCCCAAACACCAGATGATTCTGGTAATGAAAATGTTGAGGCATGAGCCTTAGCCCTTTATAAAACTGATGGTTACAACCACAATACCCGAAGATTGGGTAGGGCTTGACTGGAAGCTTATATACCTTAGTATTAGTTCCCTCACGGCCAAGGTCTGAGCTGAGGCTACCTTGTGAAGATTGTCCACCTGTGCAGTACCCAAGATGACAGTTGGTCATGGTTGGGAGGCCAAACTCACAGGAGAGGTGCTTATACTAGGGCGTGTAATTGAAAGGTTAGGATTGATTATCCGCATAATGAGTATGGTGAATTCAGGATTTGTTCCTGACGGATGTATCGAATGTTGTGGTGAAAGTGTACAATCTCTGCAGAGTGTCAAACTATTCGAATAGCCGCGTCCGCGGTTATGGACAGTTGGAGTGGCCATACTGTTCCCCCGTTAGACTTTTCAAAATGACTTGTGAAATGAATTGAGACTTTGACTTGACCACAACAGAGTTGTGACCTGAAATGCAAGATCCCACTTAGGAGTTATAAAATTGTGACTAGCTTTGAAACTTAGTAGAGATAAATCTGGCTTTTTACAAAACAACCCTAGAGCCTAGTGTCCTATTATCAAAAACCCCCTTCACTTGTTTAGTATTAGTTTGCGAGTACTTAAAGAGTACTCATGGCTTTGTCCCTGGCTATTCCCGTGGCCAGACTATGAAGAGGAGTACCCGGAAGATGGACCCCAGGAAGGTTACGACAACTAGGATCATCTCCCATCGTCAGCATTGCCTGTGACCCCGAAGATGGAGCTTCGCCTACGCTACCTTTATTATTACGTATTTCCGCTGCTTGAAGTTGTATTAAGAACTGGATCATGAGATCCTTATTTGTGTAAGACCTTATGTATGGTTTGTAATGGATGATGTACTGTGGTCTCTCTGATTCTTTCATGAAAATTCAAAAATTAGTTTCAAAACCAAAGGAAGCAAATATTTACAAAAACTTATTCTTCATCGTATCTCTCTGATTCTTTCATGAAAATTCATGTTCCTCAAAAACTCTTGCAAAATACATAAAATTTTGACACACTTGATCACTCTACTAACTTACTCATCCTATATTCTTATAGATGGACGTGAAGTACATCAAGTTTTATCAGTTGGGGAATGGAGGAGACCTTATCTTTGAGAGGGATTTGGACCAGCTTTCGGAACTTCTGGAGCGTCCGCACCCCGAGTTCTTCGGAGCTCAGCTCAATGATCAAGGAAGAGAAGATCTGCAGTGGCTAATTGTTGCAAGTCTCCGAGGAAAGATTGAACCTCCCACTGCTGAGGGAATTCATTTTACCTTAAGAGAGAATAACTGGCTCGATGGACTTTCCAGGGCCATGCAGGAAAGTCTTGCCCGTCTGTGTGCGCAGAGCATCAATCAGATCAAGGGAACCCGCTTTGAGTTCTGCCCAAGGCGTGATGAGTCGTGGAATTCAACTAGGGAGTTGTCAACTTAAATGTTTAGCTAGATCCAGTGGAATCTGCGGACGTTTACATAAGCATACATGCATATATATAGCTCATCGAGTAAGCAAAAATAAAATGTGTACAAGATATAAACACTCACTTGAAGTTGTAAGGAAATAGTATTTCTTTAACAAAATTATTCTCGGTTAAGAACCTGCACAGGTCTTCCTCCACGTCCTTGTGGTGATTCTTTAACGTATATTCATTAACGATATATGGGTCAATGAACCCAACATCGTATCTTCTAGCTCTTTTGCATTCAAGCATCTTCATTCTGCAGAATATAATATCATCATACAAAAAGATATATAGTTAGGATAATATATTAAATGCAATGAACGAGCTAAAGCTACAAACTTAATTATAGAAATAAATAACTTACAGACATTAGCAACCAATGATAGATTTGTTGAGGGCGCGCTGGTTGTATAACTGAAACAATTCGGTCATTTGAACCTGTATCGAGTATTGTTTGAAGTGATGATCCATTCTAACGTCCACCGGAAACCAATCTTTCTGATGCTTTTTTTGTGCTTGCGACATGTACCATTCGTGCAGATTTCGCATATGTGTGGATAGACGTGTGAGCTCCTCATTACTGACTAGAGGCTCCCCTTGGACATACTGCCGTACTATCTGACCCACTGGCGTATCTTCATAGCCTAAATATTGACCAAGAGACATATTTGCTTCGTTAGCAAGTGCTTTGGCCTGCGATACAGTGATTCCCATAAGTGCAGCATTATTACGGGCTCTAGGGTCCATTATTTGCATGTCCATATCCATTTCAGCTCTGAAGGCCTTGTCGAGGCCTGAAATGACTTTGAGCGGGGCCACTGATTGATTCTTCTGTGATCCGAGCTGGGCAACTTGCTTCCCGCTTTTTGCACTTGTGATTTTTTTCTTCTATGCTTGCTTAATAATCTCCCGGTCATAGTCTGATTCCAGATTCATCGATATCTGGGATGGTTGCTCTAGAAATGACTTAGCCCACTTTTTGGTTTTTTCGTTATATACCGGCTTTGGCTCAGGCTTTTTGGGTGCAAAATGCGCCTTAACTTGGGCAGCCACATCCGCGTTAGTTTCCTCATCAGTCTTGTCATAAGGTCTCTTTGGAAGAGCCGGCGGGATATCAACTATCTTCGGCGTTTGACCTTTCTTCGATGTGGGGCGCGGGGGACCGCCGAACTTCCGTTTCTTCGACGAGGTAGTAGTATTTCACGAAGGCGGAGGCGGAGATCGAGTTGATGTACTCCTGATGCGACGATCGTCAGCGGGGCGGGGTGGACTTGGAGGTTGGCGATAATCGGGTTGGGGTGGACTTGGAGGTTGGCGATAATCGGGTTGGGGTGGACTTGGAGGTTGACGATATTCGATGCGGGGTGGATTTGGATTCCTTGGAGTCAGTGGCCTTGGCGCCGAGCCTGGAAACTTGATGTACTTCTTATTCCATAGAATGATGTTGCGCTTGACATCTCCTAGTTTTGTAAGGCCTTCAGGCGTAGCGATTTCAATCTCTAGGTCCGCAAAATCCTCCACTATGTCATCCACCGTGACACGAGCATAGCCTGGTGGAATCGGAAGTGAATGGTGGAGTGCTCCAGGTAGACAAGGTAAAGCAGTGCCGATCGCCACCTTGAAGGACAGGTTGTTCATTGGCTGATGTAGCTCATATTGTGCCATCTCTCTGACATCATCCACGGGGTAGTGAGGAGCCGGTGCATCATCCAGCAGTGCTTGATCATCAGCACGGACCTCCGTGGAAGCCACACTGCTTCTCCGTTGGCTAAGATCCAATGCAGGATCATCAGACCGTAGGTGAGTTGACGACGGCGGCCTTTGGATAATTTCATGCATGAGGTTCTTCAGATCAGCTAGGTCCTGCTCTACCCTGGAGATCCGGTCTGCCTCCCGGTCCTTCTTTCTCTGACGACTTCTATAACTGGCATCGTACTGAGGAAACCCTTTCTTCCACGAGACACCGGCGCCTTTGCCTCGTGTTCGTCCTCCCTTTTCAGGATTCCCTAGGGCGCGTGTCAGCTCGTCGTTCTCTCTCTCGGGACGGAACAATCCTAATTGAGCATCGTTCATTGCTTGAATAAGGTCTTGGGAGGGTTTTAGAATTTTCTCATGAAATAATGTCTTCCCTGTTTCTGGGTCCAAGGATCCCCCGTGCCCGTACCACCAGTGCTTTGACCTCTCGGGCCATCCATCTGTACCAGGAGTGATGCCTCGAGTCCTCATTTCCTTCTCCATAGTTTCCCACTTAGGGACGGCACTCTTGTATCCACCTTTCCCCATTTTATGATGGTATTTCTTGTTGGCAGCATTAACGCGTTCTTTGCCGACTTTGCCTTTGCTTTATCAGATTGCATGTACTGTACAAAATCGGGCCACTGTTCTCTCAACTTCTCGTTTACTCCTTTGAAGTCTGGAGTTTTCTTTTTCGCGACATATTTCGCATATAAACTTTTCTTGTGGTTCCGGTACAGTTCAGCCATCTTGCTCAGTGCCCACTCCTTGACTTTCGCTCTATTTTCAAGCCCACTCGGCCTTGGGGTAATACCATCTACCTCAAATTCCTCATACTCTGGAGGTAGTATGAAATGCGCTATGAGCTTCTGCCAAAGGTCATCTTTGGCATCATCGGTGACATAGCTGTTGGATTCTTCACCGGCTTTCTTTGACTTATTCCATTCTTGGATGGTGATCGGCAGGTTGTCCCTAACAAGCACCCCGCATTGATTTATAAACATCCTCCGGTGCTTCTCTGGAGCAATCGGTTCACCATCATCATCTATTTCTTCGATGGTGAACCTCTGATTACCATCCAACTTTTTGTTTGGCCCTCGTTTCGTTCGAGCTGTCGATTGTTTCGATCCGGTGGGCTAAAAGAAGAAGAGAGAGTGATTAATATATATCTAGATCAGTTAATGAATAGAGGTAACATGAGACTTTATATATATATGTACCTCGCCGGATCCTGTCGAGGGGCCATCATTATTGTTGTTATTTGTTTGCCCTTCGTCCATCTGGTCTTCCCCTTGGTACATTAGGTTTTCCTCTAGTCCATCACCGGATGGATTCAGATATGAGGATATGTCTTCCTCGAGCAAAATATCTTCGGCGCCGGTAATAATATTAAGAGGAATTTCACCTCTTATCATGCCCTGAAGAAAACCTTCACCGATGCGACCAGGATCTTCGTATGGATCCATGACTTAATTATCTATAACAAAAAAGAGAGTTAAACATGTTATAAAAAACAATAATCCTAATAAATAAAACAATATAATCCTAATTATAATAATCCTAATATTATTTGTGCTAAAACAATAATCCTAATCCTAATTCTAATATTTTAATTAAAACAATAATCCTAATACTAAAACACAAAACCCTAATATAAAAAACTATAGAAACAAACTATAACAAAAAACCCTAATAAACCTAATTATAATAATCCTAATTATAATAATCCTAATACTAATCCTAATAACTAAATCTTAATTATAATAATCCTAATTATAATCGTAATTATAATCCTAATTATAATAATCCTAACTATAAAAAACTATAGAAAAAAACTATAACAAAAACCCTAATAATCCTAATTATAACAATCCTAATAATCTTAATTATAATTCTAATTATAATAAACCTAACTATAAAAAAACTATAACAAACTATACAAAAAACTATAACAAAAAACTATAAAAAAACTATAAAAAAAAACCACTCGCGCGCGCGGCCTCTCTATCGAGCTCACCGACGAGGGGCGGCGAGGCGGCGCGCCGCGGCGAGGCGGCACGCGCGCGGAGAGGCGACCAGCGTTGCGCGGAGGTGAGGATGCGTCGGCGCGGAGCGGCGGCACGTCACGGCACGGCGGAGCGGCGGCGGCGGAGCGGAGTGGCACGGCGGCGGCGGACAGCACCTCCCCTGCATGTTTGTCTTCGTCTGTGTGCTTCGTCTTCGCTGCGTCGAGAATGCCAAGTGCTGGGCAGCACCTGCTCTCGCGCGCAGAATATATAGGGACGCTCCTTTAGTCCCGGGCTAAGCCACGGGACGGGACTAAAGGGTCTTTAGTCCCGTCCCGTGGCTTAGCCCGCGACTAAAGACCCCCCTTTAGTCGCGGGTTAAGCCACGGCCCAGGACTAAAGGGTTTTTTCGGCCGATTCATTTTTGCACGCGCAGGCACCCTTTAGTCCCGGGTCCAGCCATGACCCGCGACTAATTATTTTTTTGTAAATTTTCTTTTTTTAATTCAAATCAAATATAAAAACTTTGGAAAATCATATCTTTTATTGTAATAATCCAAATAAAACAAATAATATGTCTATTATTATCAGAAAAATATAAAGAATCTTAATATAATATCCATTTATCTGTTTGCATCATTTATAAATTATTTCATTTGTAAATTTTCTTTTTTTAATTCAAATCAATTATAAAAACTTTGGAAAATCATATATTTTATTGTAATAATCCAAATAAAACAAATAATATGGCTATTATTATCAGAAAAATATAAAGAATCTTAATATAATATCCATTTATCTGTTTGCATCATTTATAAATTATTTCATTTGTAAATTTTCTTTTTTTAATTCAAATCAAAAATAAAAACTTTGGAAAATCATATCTTTTATTGTAATAATCCAAATAACAAAATTAATATGTCTATTATTATTAGAAAAATATAAAGAATCTTAATATAATATCCATTTATCTGTTTGCATCATTTATAAATTATTTCATTTGTAAATTTTCTTTTTTAATTCAAATCAAATATAAAAACTTTGGAAAATCATATCTTTTATTGTAATAATCCAAATAACACAAATAATATGTCTATTATTATTAGAAAAATATAAAGAATCTTAATATAATATCCATTTATCTGTATTCATCATTTATAAATTATTTCATTTGTAAACTTTCTTTTTTTAATTCAAATCAAATATAAAAACTTTGGAAAATCATATCTTTTATTGTAATAATCCAAATAACACAAATAATATGTCTATTATTATCAGAAAAATATAAAGAATCTTAATATAATATCCATTTAGTCCCGATTGTAGTCACAAACCGGGACTAAAGATATTTCCCGCCATTTCCCACCGCTTCCCGCCAAGTTTTCCCGCCCTTTCCTTTCTACGAGAGCTTTTAGTCCCGGATGTAGTCACTAACCGGGACTAAAGATATTTCCCGCCATTTACCAAAGCTTCACGCCAAGTTTTCCCGCCCTTTCCCTCTATATTTAGGGTGATCGTGCCATGGCTATCCACACATCCACACCTTCCTCTCTTAGAACAATGGACAACGCCTACTGGGCCATTCTGACCATCGAGGAGACTGAGGCGCTGTGCGCCTCCAACTACCCTTGTCCGCCGGGCTACCGCCCGCCCGCCGGCTGAATGCTGAGCGCTGGAGGGGTTCCTGTCCCTCCTGTCCCTCAAGGTTCGGCACGCCAGGCGGCCATCACAAACCACTTCTACCACGAGCTCACGCCGGAGCAGCGGATGGATCCCCAGTGGGATCCCGACAACTACGACACCTGGAATGCCTTCTTCGCTAATAGGCGGGAAAGGGAGCTCGCCAGGTATGAGGGTGATGGCCCGCCACCGGTGAACCACAATGAAGCCGGCCGTCGTCTGTGGTGGGCGAACCGTACTATCATCAGAGTGATGTGCTACATCACCGGGGGAGACCATCCTCTCCTGCGGTGCCCACGAGTCCACCCGCCACAGAGCCACAAAAAGGCCCCACACCGGCCCGGCGGTAGCGGCATCATCTTCCAGGAGACCCCTCCCCCGCCCCCCGTGAATCCGAGGCTGGAATGGCCCCTGGTATATGCCATGGATGGGCTGAGGATCCCCGGAGTGGCAGGTGACGATGACGATGATGATGACGATGACGAAGAAGACCCTGAAGCTGCGTACTATAGGACTAGGCATGATTATGACTAAAGGGGGCGGCTTTAGTCCTGAGTGTTAGCTAGTCCTGGTTTGTCCCGGTTTTAATATTAATAAATGTCTTCAGTGTTACCTAATAAATAGAGGGAAATGCCTATATAAAGAGAGGGTTCATCTTTGGTCCCGGTTGGAGAAACCAACCGCGACTGAAGGGATTGCGGCAGACTGGGCCAGGCAACACTAATAATAGGGGTGAGTGTAGATATTATGTCGTGCGGCTTGTACCTTGTCCCGGATGGTGTCACCAACCGGTACTAAAGATGAAACTTTAGTCCCGGTTGGAGACACCAACTGGGACTAAACATGAGTCAGCACTAATAATAGGGGTGAGTGTCGACATTATGTCGTGAGTGTCGACATTATGCCGAGCTGCTTGTACTATAAATAGGAATCCTTGTGAGTCCAGTCCTCCAGCCAGTTTGAGGCATCTCCAAGATGGTTTTCGAGAGCAGGGACACCACTATGGCCAGTTTCAGGGAGATGCCGACGGAGCCCAGTCCTCTGGCATCTCCGATAAACTGGTCATAGAGGCACTCCCTAATATGTGAAATTAGTTAGCTCTCAGGCGTATTGATCTAGTTAGAGAAGTTACAAGCTGCAAGATGGTTTTCGAGAGCAGGGACACCACTACGGCCAGTTTTAGGGAGATGCCGACGGAGCCCAGTCCTCCGGCATCTCCGAGAAACTGGTCATAGAGGCACTCCCTAATATGTGACATCACGCGTTTGGAGATCAGAACTTAATGGTAAGTATGAATCGGTACTAAAGGCCCTCCTTTAGTCCCGGTCCAGCTACAAAACGGGACTAACACACTCAATATTGTTTGCAGACAACACTATAAAAATGGACACATGCATGGAGAATCTTCACTCATAAAATGTTACAATTATTACATATCATTTCTTCGCGTGTGTTCCTTTCTGATCCCGTCGTATCCATGGAGAATCTTCATTCATTAACATGATGCTTGGGTCATCCTTCACCGCGAAGGCGGAATTTCATGAAACTTATCACAATCTTCTGACATGTATGTCTTGTCCTCCACTCCCACGATGTTTCTTTTTTCCTGAAAGAACTATGTGGCGCTTTGGCTCATCGTCTGATGTATTCCTTTTCTTATTTTTTTTCTAGGTTTGGTAGACATGTCCTTCACATAGAAAACCTGAGCCACATCATTGGCTAGGACGAATGGTTCGTCTAAGTACCCAAGATTGTTGAGATCCAACGATGTCATTCCGTATTTCTTGTCTACCTCAACCCCTCCTCCTGTCAGCTTGACCCATTTGCACCGAAACAAGGGGACCTTAAAAGTAGGTCCATAGTCAAGTTCCCATATCTCCTCTATGTAACCATAATATGTGGTCTTTGACCCATTGTTGTCTGTTGCATCAAAGCGGACACCACTGTTTTGGCTGGTGCTCTTTTTATCTTGGGCTATCGTGTAAAATGTATACTCATTTATCTCGTACCCTTGTAAAGTCGATATAGTCGAAGATGGTGACCTAGACAACAAGTATAGCTGATCTCCAAGAGTGTTGTTTTTGATGAGATGTTGCAACCAACCGACAAAACTCTTCATGTGTTCATATCTAATCCAAGAGTAATGCTTTCCAGGGTTGTTGGAGCGTAAGATTTTCTTGTGTTCCTCGATATATGGGGCTGCCAAGATAGAATTTTGTAGAACGATGTAATGTGCTTCGATGTAAGAATGTCCGCCCCTACATATTATTGATTTCCTTCCTAGAGTACCCTTTCCACTCAGTCTCCCCTCATACCGCGATTGAGGAAGACCAATCGGCTTAAGGTCAGGAACAAAGTCAACACAAAATTCAATGACCTCCTCTGTTCCATAGCCCTTGGAGATGCTTCCTTCTGGCCTAGGCACGGTTACGAACATATTTCTTTAAGATTCCCATGGACCTCTCCAAGGGAAACATATTGTGTAGAAATACAGGACCGAGAATGGAAATCTCTTCGACTAGGTGAACCAACAGGTGCGTCATAATATTGAAGAAGGATGGTGGGAACACCAACTCAAAACTGACAAGACATTGGACCACATCATTCTGTAACCGTGGTAGATCTTCAGGATTGATTATCTTCTGAGAGATTGCATTGAGAAACGCACATAGCTTCACAATGGGTACTCGAACATTATCTGGTAGAAGCCCCCTCAATGCAATCGGAAGCATTTGTGTCATAATCACGTGACAGTCATGAGACTTTAGGTTTTGGAACTTTTTTCTGCCATATTTATTATTCCCTTTATATTCGACGAGAAGCCAGACGGGACCTTAATACTGCTTAGGCATTCAAAAAATATTTCCTTCTCTTGTTTGGTAAGAGCGTAGCTAGCATGCCCTTGAAACCATTCTGGATGTAGGCCATCTGGGTCTTTCATACGTTGATGGTCCTTTCGTGCTTCCGGTGTATCTTTTGTCTTCCCATACACGCCCAAGAAGCCTAGCAGGTTCACGCAAAGATTCTTTGTCACATGCATCACATCGATTGCAGAGCGGACCTCTAAGAATTTCCAATATGGTAGCTCCCAAAATATAGATTTCTTCTTCCACATGGGTGTGTGTCCTTCAGCATCTTTCAGAACAGATTTTCCTCCAGGACCCTTTCCAAAGGTTACCAGTTGATCCAAATCTTTGACCATATCAAATATATCAGCACCAGTACGCTCCTTAGGCTTCGTCTGGTGACATGCCAGACCGTTGAAATGCTTGCCTTTCTTTCTTAAGGGATGCTTGTCCAAAAGAAATCGACGATGCTCATTGTATACATTCTTCTTACAATGTTCCAAATATATACTTTCAGTCTCATCTAAACAGTGTGTGCATGCATTGTATCCCTTGTTTGACTGTCCTGAAAGGTTACTAAGAGCAGGCCAGTCATTGATTGTTACGAAAAGCAATGCTCGGAGGTTAAATTCTTCCTGCTTGTGCTCATCCCACACGCGTATCCTGGGTTCGTGCCACAACTGTAAAAGTTCTTCCACTAATGGCCTGAGGTACACATCAATGTTGTTGCCGGGTTGCTTCGGACCTTGGATCAACACTGGCATCATAATGAACTTCCGCTTCATGCACAACCAAGGAGGAAGGTTATAGATGCATAGTCACGGGCCAGGTGCTGTGACTGGAGCTCTGCTCCCCAAAGGGATTCATGCCATCTGTACTTAGACCAAACCTTAAACTCCTTGCGTTATCTGCAAAGTCCGGGTACTTTCTATCGATTTTTCTCCATTGCGACCCATCAGCGGGGTGTCTCAACATCCCATCTGACTTACGTTCCTCTTTATGCCATCGCAACAACTTGGCGTGCTCTTTGTTTCCGAATAAGCGTTTCAACCGTGGTATTATAGGAGCATACCACATCACCTTCGCAGGAACCCTCTTCCGGGGGGGGGGGATCGCCCTCAACGTCACCAGGGTCATCTCGTCTAATCTTATACCGAAGTGAAGTGCATACCGGGCATGCATCTAAATTCTCATACTCCTCACCGCGGTAGAGGATGCAGTCATTAGGGCATGCATGTATCTTCTAAACCTCTAAACCTAGAGGGCAGACAACCTTCTTTGCTTCGTATGTACTGGCGGGCAATACGTTATCTTTTGGAAGCATATTCTTCATCATTTTCAGCAACTTTTCAAATGAGGAGTCAGGTATAGCACACTCAGCCTTCCATCGTAGCAATTCCAGCATGCTGCCCAGCTTTTTCAGACCATTTTTGCAATTTGGGTACAACAACTTTTTGTGATCCTCTAGCATGTGATTAAACTTCTCCCTATCCTTTTTAGTTTCACAATCTCTTCGTGCATCGGCAATGGTCCGACCAAGATCATCAGCGGGTTCATCATGTGTCTCTTCTTCATCCTCCCCTTCAGCATCCCCCATGGAAGTATCTCCGTACTCAGGGAAACCATGATAGTTGTCATCCTCCTCCTCTTCTTCATTGTCTTCCATTATAACCCCTCTCTCTCCGTGCTTGGTCCAACAATTATAACTGGGCATGAAGCCGGACTTCAACAGGTGGCTGTGAAGGGTTTTTGAGTCAGAGTAATCCTTCTGATTCCTACATCCATTACATGGACAGAATACAAAACCATTGTGCTTGTTTGCATCAGCAACACAGATGAATTCATGCACGCCATTAATGAACTCGCCAGAGCGTCGGTCAGTACCGTACATCCATTCCCGGACCATCTGCATTATGTAAAAGTATATCAAAAACCATTACACAACATGATAAAATTAGTACAAGTTATATTAAGAGCTTCTAGAGCATTAATTTTGAATTTTGAAAAATTTACATGCACCAATTTGTGAATTGGAGAAAACAATCAACATGATAAATGTGGAGTTTTTTATTATTGTTATATCAGTGAAAACCTCATTCCATTCTAAGCTCTGAAACTCTAAAATTACACATTTCAATTTTCAGTAACTATGTGCCTAATCAAAATTTGTTACACATATATATCAAAATCCTTCTAGCTACTTCTAGAGCATGCATGCATTTGATCCATATCTCTATAATTCTAGAGCATTATAGAGCTAAAGTAGCAATAAGAGATGAAAGAATGAAGTTCTAACCTTTTAAAGCTTTGGATTTATGTGTTGCAAACTAAATCTTGACAAATCTTGAGAAAAAAATGGCATGAACTCTCTTGCTTCTTTGAGAAAAATGGCCACCATATGCTTTAGGGTAGGTGGACAGGAAGCTGTATATATACTGATGGACAACTAGTCCCGGACCGTGATACGACCCGGGACTAATAGTCCCCGAAAAGAGCAGTTGGCCCGCTCTAGCTTATTAGCCGTATTACGGACCGGGACTAGAGCTCTGGTCCGGCCCGGGACTAGTGTCTATGGCCATTTCTAGCCGTTGGAGGCCTTACGGCCCGGGACTAGTGCTAGCACTAGTCGCGGTTCGTGACGGGTCGGGACTACTGGCTTTATTCAGATCGAACCGAAGATATGTTTTCCACTAGTGGCATAATTGTGCAGAAAATCAAGGCAAGCAAGAAAGACTTCCTGGATATGTCGTTTGTCCATGAGAAACGAGTTCCAAATCAAGAAGCTCACAGTTTGGCACGAAGCTCGGCTTCACTTGGTGTTGGTTGTCATACTTGGTTTTAGGAACTTTTAATATTATTTATATCCTTAGTAGACGATGTAATGATTTTATAAACATGGAGCAGCAAGTTTCTAACGCACTCCTTTTCTCGTTGGGTACCGAAAGGGACTAGAAGTTTTTTAATGAAACGGCTTGTTTGATGTAATAAAGTGTTTTTTTTTTTAAAAAAAGCTGACCCACGCTCGTAGGTGGTACTGTCGTGCTGTACGGTTCGACGTCCAGTTGTCGCCAAGTATGGGTGACAGTGACACCCAGCTTCATCTAATCATCTTGTAATCCGCCCCCCTGACATACATTTCCCCGCCCGTTGCTTTCACGGAGAAGAGATCAAATACGCAACCACACCACAGGGAAAACTTAATTAATTTTCTTGCTACGCTTCCACGCCCTCTCCGTCACAAGGAAAGCTCTGCCGAAGACTGACAGAAAAAACAAAGCTCTGCATATGTCCATCGAGTAAAACCGAGGACTGTACGTGCAGCCTGCGGGATGCCGCTATAACAATAATCATCATGGAGACATTAACCAAAATCTCGATGTACAGCTCGAGTCCTCAATTAAGCACGACACTGATGAAGTGATAACACACGAAATTAATCAAGATATTACAGTTACAAGCATGGATGGATACGTGACAGGCGTAGAGATCAAAACGGAGTTGAGATACCCCATGCGCAGCTATACTACTGAGTACGGACAGCATGTATCTGACGCCGCAGAACGGGAGAACGATCGCTCCACCCTCCACGGCGGCTACGCTTCCGCGACGGCAGCCGCCGGTGTCCGGGTGGTCGAACGAGCCGGCGACGAGGAGGAGAAGCCGCGGTAGACCAGGAACTCCCCGTCGGCGTGGGCGTCGCCGAAGTCGTCGATGGACGCCTCTTCGTACTCGCCGTCATCGGGGCCCTGGTCGTCGAAGTTGAGCGCGTAGCTGAGAGGGTCATACCGGAACTCCCCGCCGCCGCCACCGCCGCCAGCGCGCCGACTGCCCCACTGCGCCCGGTCGCCGCCGAAGCAGCAGCACACCGTGGCGCGCAGCCTGTGCCGGAGCGAGCTCACGGGCGGCGACGAAGAGGAATCCATCTCCATGGACCAGATAGATATTTTCCGCGATCAACTCTCGACTCTCGAGTCAAAACCTCCGGCTGCTATACATACAAGGCCTAGCGTGTTCAGCTAGAAGGTTGTGTTTGATTAAGGCGGATATTACGGCGGAGATTATGATTTAGGAGCGGGGAGTAGACTGGTGGTGGCTGTTAAGTAGGAGGAACAAGTGTGGCGAAATGTCGGAGAAGGACCCGCAAAAAAAAATATGACGGAGAAGGACACGCCGTGGCGTGATAGGTGGCGACGGCGTGAAAGGGAGGTCGGATCGGCGGGCGGACGCGTATGCACGTCCATCGGTACGTGCACGCTGAGGTGGCCGGTGGCGGTGGGCATATGATACTGTGATCCTGTACTAAGAAATTCAGTAAGAACCAGCTACATGTCGTGATATAATGACAGCAGTGCTGGTAGCGTGCGTGCCTACACCGTCTGGCTTCTCGAGCATGTCCTCCCAAAATCACATCGAAAACACCGACCACTCCTTCAGAGCATCTTCTGTCTTAGCCTACATCAGTATCTCAGTGAGACTTCTTCAACGCAAATATCTTGCCAACACCACAAAAACAACTCATTCCATACGTCCACGAATCAAACATGTATGCTTTACCAGCTACGATTGAAGAATACAAGCCGCATATTTCTAGCTGATTTCTAGTCAAGGACTAATAACCTTTTATATATTCTATATGGTGGATCCATCTTATATTGAATTGCCTAGTGTACATGTTCATATTTGTCTATAAAACTAGACAAACTTACAAGATGCTGACTTTTGGCTAAAATATAGTAGGAAGCCTTATTATTTTAATTGGAGGGGGAAAATGCTGGTTTAAAAACAACAATTTCAGATGGAACTGAAGGGCTGAGTCGACATGGGCAACACAGGTTAATCTCAATAAACAGTTAGCAACCACGAGAGTTGGAGACCAGATGCATACATGCTACTCTAGCACGAAACTATCAAGCCAAGGATGTATATTTGGGAATAAGAATGTACCCTAACAGTCTAAACTCCATCCATAAAAGTGCAGCTACGACAAGCAGGATCTCAGTTCCGCTTTCTGTCCCTACTAGTGGCACGGACAGGGCTGCTGCTCGAGGATGGTGCGGACGGTCCAGGAAGGATTGTGCCTCCTTGTATATCACTAGCGACCGATTCAGGAGCTGCTGCCACAGCGTCTCGGCACTCGATATGTGTTATCAAATCTTGTAGCTGTCACAGGATGATATGGAGCTGTTAGCTGTAGGCTAAAAAATTATGGCCATATCTATTAAAAAAAAGAGAAGGCAAAAAAAAAAAAAAAAACGTAAAGTGTGCATTCATCAAAGCAAACAGTGACAGATATATGCATTGACTGCATTCTCACATTTCACAAGACATTTCAATTAGTTACTTTTTGCTTAGCAATGACATGCAGTATCGACTAAGCTACAACAGTTACTTTAACCATACTAACCTCCGCCTGCAGCTTCTCGATCTTTTCATCCTTCAATCTAAGCGCAGCTTGTTCCCTGAAATAATATCTTAGACACGTCAGACTAAAAGTAAATAGAAACAGCAATTTTTTCTGAGTTCGAAATGATCAACATCTGATATCCAACACCTAAAGCGGTGGCCCAAGAGAGTAGTATCACAACAATTCAACATACATACATCAACACAGTAACTCAACAAAAAATATAAATGACAAGAAAAAACTTTCATTACTCATGACAGCATATGGAGAAAAATTAAACAGTACGCCCTGCAAATGGGACTATAGAATAAAGCATTGACTGATCCATTGTTTTGTGATAATTCAAAATATAACAATGAAAAATACCTTTCTTGTACTTTCCGAATTTTTTCTCTCCACATCTCCTGATTTTTGACAAGATTGGCATTAATCTGAAAAATAAAAAGGAATTATTAGGACATATGTTACCAAGTCACTGATTTTGAGGTCTAACATTTATACCAAGCTAAAACAAATAACCGAGTGCTCACGTCATCAAGAAAACTTTTCTCTTCAATGCACTTATCAAGCTTTGTCTGTAACTTTTGGAGTTTTACGCTCACAGCTTTCGCAGTAGCAGTAGAAACTTCTTTCTCGTTCTCCTCTTTGACTTCTAGCAGAAGTGACTCATAGTACTACATTAGCACCAGAACCAAAGTCAGATTCATATACTATAGATCAATTATATGGTATGTATAAGTTTTACAAATATACAGGATCATCAAAAAAGTGGCGCACTGTTATCGAACTGATAATAAACATCCACCAGATGAGCACAAGGGCATACAGACTTACATTTCTTTGTTTATCAAGCTGAGACGTGAGGAGATCATTGTACTCTTCAACAATCTACAAGAATTTTTTAAAAAAATTATAAACAAAGCTATGCAGAAACATACCACCAAGGTATAGTTAATAATTTCCAAAAAGATTATTTACTTAGTACATTACAGCTTCAACTTTACTGTTCAGTAGAGCTTCATCCATTCCTGCATCACCACTGCATAATGAACACATGCAATCTGCTCCATGGACCCCATTGAAGTTGTACTCAACCAGTTTTCCATCTGTTTTGGATTGAATCAATCGATGGACATAGTTGTCACCAGCATAATCCCAAACCTTTTGTGTTTCTAGTTCAAGCGAATAGCAGTGTTCAGTTTCGTTCCAGTGTTCAATAGCATGACCACCTTTGTACCTGTTACCCCACCAATAAAATTTAACAAGTTACTACCTACGATCTAAAATCGAAGGCCCTTTTAGCATTTTTACCAGTCATACATTTCTAAGTTTGATCATCTATAGGAAAAGAATTACTAGAATCCAGAACAACAAATTGATATTTCTAGATTTATTTTGATATATACTTTTATAATGTATAGTCATTTTTATGGAAGGAAATATGTTTGCACAGAAGTCGATGGTCGAAGTACTATCATGAAGACTGTTTCGATGTTCTAAAAGACCTATGTTTTGGATCAGAGGAAGTAACTACAAAAATCTGGAACTGAGTTGAACATGAAATACTTTACCTTCCACAGCCAACATTACCACAGATTACACAAATCCAAAGATTCTCTGAAGTTCCACAGATAGAACACATGGATTTCTCAGGTTGCTGCTGACAATACCTACAAACCTGTGTGATACATTCCAATGTAAGCAAAAGGGTTGCAGTGAAAAAGAATTGCATGATTTCTTGAGACCAAGGAAAAACAAAAAAACAATGAGGGTCAAATCCTTTAAATCCAGTAGGCCTTAGTCTAAATGTACACAGTACTGAACAAAACAGGTTTGTAACAGCAGAGCTACCAACAGGTGTTGATAGCAAGCTACCATCAGGTGGCGGAGTGCTATAATTGAGATGCTGTCAACTTGGTAATAGCAAAGCTAGCATCAGGTGCTGATAACAAGGTATTTATATTGTCGTTGTGAATTTTGAGTTCAGTAGTAGAAATGTAGAATATAAACAGGATAATTGCAATTAGTAAACTAATATAAACAACAAGATTCATAAACTAAGTATATCATATAAAGCTCTTACTGGGCACGAAGAGTCTGTCCATTTTGATATGCATGAACAGTGGAAAGAATGGTTGCATATTGTAGTAAGAATGCCTCCAGGATCTTGGTCAAGTCGTTCTGATTGAAAATGGAAATGAACAAACAATGCAATCAACATAAACTCAAAGCCGAACTGCTTGGGCTTAAGTAAGAGTAAGAAAACATGTGCTACGAAGCTAATAATTAGGCATGGAGTGCGGGTTCTCTATCATGGCTTAAAAATTCAAAGTGAGGTGGATAGTTTACATGTAAAGTTGTAAAGATGCATATATGACACAAATTGCCAAAGAGACAGAACTATATGACAACAATGTAGCATAGGGAAGAGAATCATATTACCTTCTTAACCTCATATATTTACAATTCAAATAATACGAGTGACAATGACAAAATTACATGCGGGGTGCTAACGAAAAGTTAAGACATAAGCAAGCTCAATAATGCATATATGTGAGTATAAAACATGAGCTAGATATTCAGCAGCACTAGCACTTGGTGAAAACTTGTTGTGGCTTAAGTTTATCAATGGAACAGAGATAGCATACAGATAATCAGGTTTCACTTATCATGTGATGCACAGGTCCAAAATGCAGACTACATCCTCAACATTCAAACACGGAAATCATGAAAGTAACCTCTTCCCCATATTAGGTGAGCTACAATAATTCAAAAAATGTGGGTAGGCGAACATTCTAATCAATTTAAAACAAGTAAGACTGCACAGAGTTATTTCAAACAACAGAATGTCATATTCTAATTTTTTTAACTGATAACTCGAGATTGAAAACACCTCCACATACCTAGACAAACTGGGCAGGTAGGCTGCTCAGCTGAGGTTGTAACCGAGCTATGCGCATGCTCAATCAACTGAGTGTAGTGCACGTCTTCCACAAACCTTACACGGGAGACACCACCCTGCAAACACATCAATCTCCAATCAATCATCACGGGACACATTTAATCACGGCAGCAGAAAAACAAGTGTATTCGGCAGGGTTGAAAAGAAGAAGCCAGCACCTCGAGTGACGAGAACCGCTTTCCATTGAAGTGTTTGTAGAAGCTATCGGTGGATCTCAGAGTGTCAAACTTTATGAGAACACTGTACTGGTCCTCTGCTCCATCGATCCTACACCATTACCACCAATTAGGACTCCAATTCACGCATAAATCAAAGCAGCTCAAAGCCCCAAGACAGCAGGCTGGCCAATTTTGAGGGTTTATAGTCTACTACAACAAAACAAATGATGGCAACTTGAATCTATCGAAACCACTCAGATTGGAGGGGACAAGGCTAAGCAATCGAGGCCTGCGGAGGCATGCAACTGTAGGGAGCTAAGCGATGCAAAGCAGTGGTCAAACAAGCGAGGTACCTGACGATGCGCATCTCGAGCATGTGCGGCACGAAGGCGCCGCAGAAGCGGCAGAAGTCCGCATAGGTCATGTGGTTGGGCACCGCTGGCACGCATACCCTCGGCTTCCTCCCAACCTAAAAGCACGCCGCCGCGAACGAATGTTAGAGGAGACTAAACCCTATACACGAACAGAAAAAAATACAAACCCTAGAGTACAGCTTACCGGGAGATTAGACGACGAGGAGGAGGCGGCGGTAGCGGCGGATGGGTCGGGGTGGAGAAGGACGACGCCGCGGGTCTCCTCGATGCGGGGGTTCCCCGAGGAGAAGGGGACCGACTCGAGGGCGCCGGTGGACGAGGAGGGAGAGGCGGAAGGGGGGAGGGAGGCGGGATCGCCGGCGGTCGCCATGGCCGGAGAAGATCAGCCCGAAGCCAAGGGGGACGGCGAAGAAGGGGTTATTGTTCGTAAAAGGCTCCTGGCCCAAAGTCTCTTTAGCTTAGTCGACAAGGTGGGGCCAACCTTTCAGTGAGATACCGCGATGGCGTATGGTTCTTGAGCGAGAGAAACTTTTATTTCCCCGGCAAAAATGCCTACTGCCTCAAAGCATAGTGCCGTGCACGCGCTCGCGCCCGCGCCACCCGCCTGTGCGGCTCCACCTCTCGCCGCCCGAGATCACTGCCGCCGCTTCCTCCCTCCGGCGACTCGTCCTCCACGCGCGTCTCGCGGTTGTTTCGCGGCGCGGTGGAAAGATTTGGGAAAGGTAAGCACTGCTTATTGGCGCTGTGCAGTTGGTTGTCCGCCAAGTGCTCGACGTAATGCCGCGCGTGTGGCAGTGCAGTGCAGCTATCCAGGGACCAGGGTTTGTGTCCGCGCGAACACCAGATATTAGAGTGCTGACTTCTATTGTTAGAGATGTTAGAGTGCCTATTAGTGTGGGTGATGAACAAACGTGTCTAGGCTATCAGAATCCTGACGATGAGCTTGGTTTCGACTATCCCCGGACATGATAGAACCATATGCCAGTTGCAGCGGATAAGGACGGATGATGATGCTGGATAGATGCCACGTTTCTTTTGGCAGGGTGGGGGTTGAGGAGCAGAACATGATCTGAGTACAGACTTACTACTATATTATCGTTTGGTGGGGAGAATTCACCATTTTAGTTCAATTTACAGGTCTATCTAATGAATTGTGTGAGATTAGAGTTTACTCAAACAAACCTTAGAATTCAATATAGTATTGCAACTCTACATGACGTAACTAACCATGGAAGCCATGTCTTTGCTGGATAGGGCTTCAGAGTCCAGACCTCCAAGCTGAAATCTTTCGGTTTGTCATGTGCAGGGTTTGGTTAATCAGCTCCATGTTTGTTTGACGTCATGTATCTCCCAGACCAGCAACTCATAGCCTCATAGGCATGGAATTCAGGTGTTCAAAGTACAGCAACTTGTGCATGGGCAGAAGCTTCTATGTTCCTGCATTCTGGTCTATGGGGCAGGTAAATGGCCATTTCCAAATCTTTATATTCTTTGTTAGTTGAACTGTTTAATTCATCCTGCTTTAGTGTAATTTTATCTCATAGTCGTATATTAATTAACTAGTTATGTTCATCTATACAATTAAATGAATGCGGAATTGAAAGCCATGTGCTTATATTATAGAGTTGGTTAATTACTGAGCAAGGTGCAGACGATTATCATGCATATCAATGTATCAAAGCATTAGCCACAAGTTATATGATTAGGCATGTTTATCTCAATCATATGTTGCTAATATGACTTCAGCAAGAGTACAAACCTGTTTGATCTTATCAGACTGCTCGAGCAAACTTAAGCTAGCATAACACGATCCACATGATATGATCAGCTAGCTGGCAGTAGTTGCATACTTGCTGCCGTTTTCTCATGAATACCAGTCTAAATCATCTGGATCACCAGACACCTACAGGACAACAACCATTTAGTTTTTTTTGAGGAGAGAAAACTCATATATTACTCATTTAAAAAGTTTACAACATCACGAATAGCGAGTTCGATAACAGCCACAGGTTACAGTCCCCTGAGCGACTAGCCTGACGAGCGAGCTCGTGCGCTACAATATTGAGCTTTCTCCTAGTGTAAGAAACAGAACATCTAGGCAGAACAGAAAGAGCATGGTTGATGTCTTTGTAGCAGAGTTCGCAGCAGTAACATCAATTGGTGCTGTCCGAGACCACCTGAGATAGGTTGAGGTTTAGGTCGGTGCCAAGCTGCAGACCTGCGAGGATAGCCCTTGCTTCTTCTTCCTCCGCATCCTGGCATGAGCCCATCGGCTGACTGAGTGCAGCCCTACAGTACCCTGGTGATCACGCACGACGGCGCCAACAGCAGCTTCTCCAGATAATCTGAAGAAGGCGGCGTCGACGTTGACCTTGATAACGTATGCCCATTCTCCACCTCCTCCCTGCTATGAACTGAAGAGCATGACAGATTAGTACAGTCATTCCATAGCAACGTTTTACCTTTATCATCCATCATAGTAGGCTTTGGTTCCATAAGAAGGGATTCATAGTTTAACAGAAAAATAGTCGAGTTCCTGATGGTCTCCTCTCCTTTTCCATGGGTTATATCACACCTGAGATGCCAGGCACGCCACATGAGAAGCATAATTTGACTTCTCTGAATTTTGCTGCAGTTGGAAAGAAGGACAAGCAACCAATCCTTTCCTGTATACTGAAACATGGATTCAGGTGGTAGGTTCCAGTGCTCTCTCATTTTCTCTCTTAAAGCTTTTGCTTTTGTGCACGCAACCATAGCATGGAAGCTGTCCTCTTCACCAGTTACGCATATTGTGCAAGTGGTCATTTCCTGGTGGCTTCTGTTGTCGAATATCGGTATTTTGGTGAGCTTTTTTTTCTAGATCTCTTGGTTGTTCTTCATCAATATTTTATGATTGGAGGTTTTTGCGGTTTCTGACGTAGTACAATTCCCCCCTGAGATCTCACCATCCAAGGAGCTCCAGACACGCGCTAAAAGGAACCTCGCCATTGCTCGTCTTCCCTGGTTGCAAGATGGTGGGGTGACTGCAGGGATCTTCTCTGGTTGTTTTGTCAGGTTTGCAGCTGACTTTTCTCCAATTTTTCTGGGAGCACTACACATTCTTTTGTTCCCTATTTCTCTGGTTTGTTCTTTCTAGAGATTGATTTCTTGGTTGTTTCTGATTAGGAGGAACTGCTATTGTCAGGGAGGGAGGTGTCCCCCTTGAGTTTCTTTTCTCAGCCCTCAGTACACTGGTAAAACTCTGTTATTCTTGATCCTACCCTGGGTTAACTTCCCTGCTACTCTTGCTCCTTATCTTTGCGTCCTCACTTATTCTTCAGTTTCTTACCTTACAGCCAGTATATATTGATACTAAATCCGTGACAGGTACACGATCCATGATCCCAACGACTTAAACTGTACTTTTGGAATATGAATCGAATAAACATCACCATGTTTTCTCCATAGGAAAAAATGTATGTACTATCAATTCCTATTTTACAGTTAAAGAATATATGGAAATTCAGTTGGACAACAAGAATCTTATGGGGGTTACTTTAACTTCTCTTGGTGATTAGTTCGGACAAACATTTTATGCTTTCCCTCATTTTACCGATTATGGTAATTCAGTTGTCCAACAAAAAAACTTTTAGAGGCTACTTTTCTTCTCTATGCCATTAGTTCATACAAGCATTTTATGTTTACCCTTCTTTTGTCGCTCGTGAGGTCGTAATTTGATCTTGTGTACCATCCCTCTGTTGGTCCCATAATATGTTATATATGTATTTAGAACTTTGTCTCCTTTTGCTTGCAAACTATTTTATTGAAACTTTGATGTAAAGGAGATTAGCAACCTCTTGTTTGGGTTTGACGAATGTGTGCTGCGTCACATGTGCGTAGGTAACAGCGGCTGGTGTTTAAGCACAGACTTTACCATCTGCGGGAGTAGAGGGACATGAAGCCCGAGACTTTCGCCAGCCTCGTCTCTGCAGTCTGCCCTCCTCTACGAGAAAAGGTGAGAAGTTTCAAGCCCTGGTAACATGACTCGTAGCAGCATGCAAAGGGGATGATGTTTGGAGTACTGATTCATGTGAAATAATCAAGACAAAACATGGGCTACATTGAGAATATGATGAAAATTTGGACTTAGAACTGCGGTGACTGGTGACCCTGTGGAAGTAACAATTGAGAACATGAATTCATTAACTTAGACCTAACATCCCAGCAAATGTCAAATAAGTAGCCTGGCTTAAGTAACCTACTAACCTACACAAAATTCAATTTCGAGATCAACGCAAATTATCTACACCTTACTTAGTGTTAGTGGCATGCACACTAAGTACACTTAATATGATATCAAAGCAAAAGTGGGCTAAAATGTTGTATTTTGGTTTGGTGTGCCCTTCTATTGGGTTAATCTCCACATAAATCCATGATATAAGAAAAATGATGATTGATGATACCTCTGCCGCTGCAGTTTGAAATGTTATCCTCTGATAGTAGTTCAATGCTTTTTTGCAGTTATGATAATGCCGCTGTGCAATTAGTGTCGTTGTTGTGTGTCCTTTATTTGTTCAATCTGAAAGGTGTAGGATGTTTGTGTAGACACAGTATTGCTGTTATTTTATTCTGGCCCTTCTGTCTTATTAGTTATTACCACCCCTTCTGTTTGCTGTGGTTATTAGTAATATATTGACTGAGCATCCCCATAAACAGAAAATTTTGTTCATTTGTGAATCCAGTTGACTGTTTGAGGTGATTATATTGGATTTTAGTCAATATTTTTGTGTATTTGACTTCGCCAGTTACCAATAGTGGAGATAGCCTTCGCTAGGCCTCTTGGCATCCAGGTTGTTGGACTGTAATGTTGTGCCGTACAACCTGTATGATGTCTGCTGGCCAGGATTGTGTGTGTCCGTGTGTGTTCTTGGTTCTGGCCGACCAAGTGAACCCCCTAATGTTGTAATCTCTAACAAATATTTAGCGTATTCTCGAAAAAAAGTGCTCGCTCATGGCTATGTGAATAATTTTACTATAGGGTACAATGAGCTTTTTTAACCTTTAAGTTCACAACATTCATGCAAAAACGCTCAAGTCAAATGGTTGTGAACTGTTTAAGGATCAGAAGAAAGCTACATCACAATATCGTTTATATTGTGTACTATGGCTTGATTAATTCTTCATAAATCCCTCCCAATCCAATCTAATATCGTTTATATTGTGTACTATGGTTTGATTAATTCTTCATAAAGCCCTCGCAATCCAATCTAAGTTAACAAATTATAGATCTTATATGTCTAGATGCTATGGCTTGATTAATTCTTCATAAAGCCCTCACAATCCAATCTAAATATCGCTTATATTGTGTACTATGGCTTGATTAATTCTTCATAAAGCCCTCGCAATCCAATCTAAGTTAACAAATTATAGATCTTATGTGTCTAGATGCTATGGGCTATGGCTTGATTAATTCTTCATAAAGCCCTCGCAATCCAATCTAAATATCGCTTATATTGTGTACTATGGCTTGATTAATTCTTCATAAGCCCTCGCAATCCAATCTAAGTTAACAAATTATAGATCTTATATGTGTAGATGCTTAAGAGCCCACTCTAAGTTAGCAATTGGGGATTGTCTAATGTCAGCCGTATCCTAATATAGGAAATCTGAAGCGTCCAGTTGGCCATTCAATGGCTCAGTCAAGGCAGAGAAGAGATAAATTGCACTGCACCCTGGAAAAGGAGAACGCACATTTGAGTCAACTGACCTACCTCTCTGTCGTGTGCGTGTGTGTGTGTGTTTATGTACCGCACGTAGTTAGAACCTTATACCTTTATTAAATTGGTATTACAAGTACTGCTATGGCCTTTGTCAAATGTTGGTATTTAAAACCCAAATAAATCATCTTTCATCGCCTAGCACCGAAACTTGATGATCTCGTCAGCAAGAACCAAAATGCATTCATTAGCGGCTGCAGTCTGCACGACAATTTTGTCCTGGTTCGCCAATCCATGCGCCTGCTACACAACCTGCACGCGCTGCGGGTGCTGCTCAAGCTCGACATCGCTCGAGCCTTTGACTCCATCTCTTGGCCGTTCCTATTCGAGGTTTTGCGTCGGTTTGGCTTCGGGGACAAGTTCCCGGACTTGCTGGCAACTCTACTCTCCTCGGCAAGCATGCGAGTTATGCTAACGGTGACCCTGGTCCACCAATCTGGCACCGCCGCAGTTTACGGCAGGAAGATCCTCTATCTCCACAAAAGTCTGTGCTTGCGGTGGACACGCTTGGATGGCTAATCAAGCGCGCGGCTGATTTGGGCATCTTGCAGCTTCTCCACCCTCGGCAACCTATTTCGGTGATCTCCCTGTACGCTGACTACGTGGTACTATTCTGCCACCCAACGCCCTCAGACACCACCGCCATCAAATCCATTCTGGAGCTGTTATCATCGGGGCTGAAGGTGAACTATGCCAAGAGCTCTGCTACCTTGATAAACTGCCAGCCGACAAACGAGGAGGTGATCACAGCCA
Organism: Avena sativa; assembly: GCA_916181665.1. Classification (NCBI taxonomy): domain Eukaryota; kingdom Viridiplantae; phylum Streptophyta; class Magnoliopsida; order Poales; family Poaceae; genus Avena; species Avena sativa. Next base: position 21,010,277 of record OV702284.1, read on the forward strand.
CGCTGGACTGCCAGATCGCGGAGTTGCCGCTAACCTACCTGGGGATTCCACTGACGATCAGGAGACCCACCAGTGCACAGCTGCAGCCGCTGGTCAACAAAATGGCAGGGAAACTTCCTACCTGGAAATCCAGGCAGATGAACAAATCTGGCCGACTAGCCTTGGTCAAGTCTGTGCTCTCGGCCATCCCGATCCATCAGATCATGGTGCTACACCCCACCAAGAAGATCCTCAAGTTGTTCGACAAGGTGGAGCGCAACTCCCTTCGCACATGCCAATGGAGGCAGCTGCCATGTAAACTGGCTCACCATATGCCGGCCGCTCTCACACGGCGGACTCGGCGTCCAGGACATGGATTGAGCTGGGCTGGCACTAAGGATGCATTGGCTTTGGTACAGCTGGACTAATGAATTGCGACCATGGAGTGGACTAGACATGCAGTTTGGTACTCGCGGACAGAGCATGTTCTTCGCCTCTACCTACATGATCACCGGCGACGGGCACACTGGCCAATTCTGGGAGGACCGGTGGATCAACGGCCGGTCCGTGAGTGAGATCACCTCGCAACTATGCCTGCATCCCCAAACGGAGAAGGAAAAGCCACACGATCGCGGATGGCGGTCCGTGAGTGAGATCACCTCGCAACTATGCCTACATCCCTAAACGGAGAAGGAAAAGCCACACGATCGCGGATGGCCTGCGTGACAACTGGGCACGCTACATCAGAGGCAACGTGGGCATCGAAGAGCTGGGCCAATACCTGAACCTTTGGCGTCAGGTTGTGCCTACCATGCTCTCGGAGCAGCCAGACCAGCTAATCTGGAAGTGGACAGCGAGTGGAAGTTACACAGCAAAATCCTGCTACCTCGCATCATTCCAAGGATCCATGGCTTGCAATGCTTGGAAGCTAATTTGGAAGAATTGGGCGCCTCCAAGCGTTAAATTCTTTCACTGGCTTGCCAACAAGGATCACTGCTGGACTGCTGAGTGTTAGATCTATTAGGATCGCTAGGTGTCGATCTAGTGAGTGTGCGTTAGAGAGTCATATCGCCAGCCTTCGTAGTTGACGAGGAGCTCGCCATCGAGCTCGACGGAGTGGTGGCGGCGGTGAGGTGGGTGCTTCCCGCCGCTGCAGTGCTAGCCAGATCGGTGGCTCTAGGGTTTGGTGTTTTCGGTGGGGTGAGTGGGCGCGACGAACCTTGGCGTGCGTGCCCCCGGCCCCCACCTCTTTATATGCGTTGCGGGACAGGGGCCCACCAACGATAGCGACGTTGGGCGCCCCCGATCAGGGCGCGAGACCAATCCGTTCGGCCGTTGGGACAAACTGTGAGGAGATCAAACTAACATTCTCCCCCTTGATCTCATCTTTCATTCAACTTATACTTTGGCACCCATTTCATCACAGATCAACATATAGAGCATGTCTTGTCATAATGGTCAGTTACGCACCATAGATTCAACAGCCACTATACACCTCTATTTTGAAACAGATTCTTGTTCTAGGCCCTTAATATCCAGGTATCATAGGCTTTCCCGTAAACCCATGCCGGCTAAGTGTTCTCTGAACACACTGGGCGGTAAGCCTTTTGTGAGCGGATCCGCGAGCATTTCTTTTGTACCTATATGCTCTAAACTTATGGTATGATCCTGGATTCTTTCTTTCACAACATAAAACTTAATGTTAATGTGTTTGGCAGCAACACTTGACTTATTGTTGTGAGCATAGAATACTGCTGGCTCATTGTCGCAGTACATTCTGAGTGGTCTTTGAATGCTGTCCACCACTCTCAACTCGGGTATAAACTTCTTTAACCAGTTTGCCTGCCCCGTGGCCTCATAACATGCTACATACTCAGCTACCATCGTGGACGATGCCGTGATGGTTTGCTTGAAGCTTTTCCACGATATAGCTCCACCTGCGAGAGTAAATATATATCCCGACGTGGACTTTCTTTCATCTACATCTCCCGCATAGTCTGTATCTGAATACCCTTCTATCTCGAGGGAATCAGTTCTTCTGTATGTTAACATGAGGCCTTTTGTGCCTTTTGCATAACGCAATGTCTTCTTTACCATTTTCCAGTGATCTATCCCTGGATTACTTTGAAATCTGCCAAGTACCCCGGTAGCAAAAGCTAAGTCAGGGCGTGTACATACTTGAGCATACATCAAGCTTCCGACAGCAAAAGCATATGGAACCGCTTTCATTTGATGGATCTCATATTGGTTCGTGGGACACTGAAAATTCCCAAATCTATCGCCCTTGACTATAGGAGCAGTCGTAGGATTACTCGCATCCATACTATACTTCTTCAGAATCTTCTCTAAGTATGTCTTCTTCGATAGCCCTAAAACCCCCTTTTCTCTAACTCGGAGAATTTCAATTCCTAGAACGAATGAAGTTTCTCCAAGATCTTTCATATCAAAGTTCGAGGACAAGAACTTATTCGTCTCCAATAGTAGACTAACATCACTACTAGCGAGTAGAATGTCATCCACATACAGGATAAGGAAAATGAATTTCCCATTCTTGAACTTTGCATATACGCAATTGTCCTCCTCATTCTCATCGAACCCAAACTTTCTTATTGTTTCATGAAACTTTAAGTACCATTGCCTGGAGGCTTGTTTTAATCCATAAATGGATTTCTTCAGACGACATCCCATACGTTCTTTTCCTTCCACAACAAAACCCTTGGGTTGTGCCATGTAAACTTTTTCTTCCAAGTCTCCATTTAGGAAGGTCGTCTTTACATCCATCTGATGCAATTCTAAATTATAGTGTGCCACTAAAGCCATTATGATTCTAAAAGAATCCTTACTTGAGACTGGAGAAAATGTCTCATTATAATCTATTCCTTCTCTTTGGGTGAAGCCTTTAGCAACAAGTCGTGCTTTATATCTTTCAATATTCCCTCTAGAGTCACATTTTGTTTTGTAGACCCATTTACAGCCTACTGTTTTGGCTCCTTTAGGAATTTCTTCTAAATCCTAGACTTTGTTGCTACTCATGGATCTCATTTAATCTTCCATGGCTTCAAGCCACTTCGATGAGTGAGCACTTTTAATGGCTTCTTCAAATGTGGTGGGATCACCCTCCATTTGAACTTCTTCACTGACATAGATTTCAAAATCGTTAGGAATAGCTGGCTTTCTAGTTCCTTGAGACCTTCTAAGGGTCTCGCCTTCTGGCACATTCTCTGTGTGGGGCTGTTGCAGCTCTCCCTCATGTGTGGTAACAGGGTCTTCATTTTCATTCGTTGTTGCCACAGGAGAACTAACAACAGGTGTCACATCGACATTGTCCTGTGTCGGTGCAGCAGCAGGTATCGAGAAAAATGGTTCCTGAATTATCGGAGTAGGTGCATGCACCTGCTTCTCCTCAAGGTTGATTTCTCGGGATACCGTGCTCCCCCTGATCATCTGATTCTCAAAAAACACAGCGTGTCTCGTTTCTACAAACTTAGTAATTCTGTCTGGACAATAGAAACGATAACCTTTCGACTTGTCTGGATAGCCAATGGAATGGCAACTTACTGTCTTAGGATCTAACTTTCCAAGGTTTGGGTTGAAGAGTTTTGCCTCAGCTGGACAGCCCCACACTCGCAAATAATTGAGTGAAGGTTCGCGACTAGTCCATAACTCATATGGTGTTTTAGACACCGACTTACTGGGAACTCGATTAAATATGTGAATGGCGGTTTTTAACGCCTCCATCCACAAACCAACCGGTAAGGTGGAGTAACTTAACATGCTTCTCACCATATCCATCAAGGTACGGTTACGTCTTTCAACTACTCCATTCTGCTGAGGCTCGCCTTGTGTTGAATACTAGGCGACTATACCATGTTCCTGTAGAAACCTTGCAAAGGGTCTAGGAACTTGGCCATATGGGGTATGCCGACCGTAGTATTCGCCTCCATGGTCGGACCTTACTACTTTAATCTTTAAACTATGCTGATTTTGAACTTCAGCCTTAAATATCTTGAATTTATCCAACACTTTTGAACGTTCTTTAATTGGATAAATATAACCATAACGCGAATGATCATCCGTGAATGTTATGAAGGAGTCATAGCCATCCACCGATGTCACAGGAAACGGACCGCATATATCCGTATGAATTATTTCTAAAATTCCTGTGCTTCTTTTGGCGCCCTTCTTAATATTCTTTACAAAATTTCCTTTAATGCAATCGATGCATTGCTCTAAATTTGAAAATTCTAGAGGCGGTAGAATTGATTATTTTACTAAGCGTTCTATTCTCCCCCTCGAAATATGGCCTAAACGACAGTGCCATAATTTCGAAGAAACATCATCAATTCTTTTCCTCTTATTCTTTCCATTCAGGGATGAGGAGGCATTCTCATTCTTAGCGCTTAATGCATTCACATTCTCACAAAGTGATAACAAATAAAGTTTGTCTTGTCTGAAGGCAAGACCAACAATCTCATTATTAAACTTGATCTTACATTGTCCATCACCAAAATGGCAAGCAAAACCACAATCATCTAAGCGCAATACACTTATTAAGTTTTGATGCAAAGAGGGTACATAAAGCACATCTACTAGTAAAAGTACAAAGCCATTTGTTAACTCTAATGGGAGATCTCCAATGGCTTCGACTTCAGCTTGACGCCGTTTGCAACTTTAGTACTTCTTTCTCCTCTTTGCAGGGTCCTTCTCATACGGAATCCCTGTAATGAATTTGCAACATGAACAGTCGCACCTGAGTCAATCCACCAAGTAGATTCTGCATAACTTAAAAATAAGGATTCATCAACAAAAGTAATTAAATCCTCACCATTCTTGCACAGATGCTTTAGAAAAGCCACACAATCACTCATGTAGTGGCCCTTCTGCTTGCACCACTTGTAGGTGTCCTTGTCCACCTCCTGCACCTGGTGATCATGAGCCTTTCCATGCGGCTTAGAAGAAGAGGGATGCCCCTGAGGTTTCCCTTGTGGCTTGGAACCCTGAAAGTTCCTCTTCTTGGTTGGGCTTAGATAATTCACAGAATCACCAGATTGCCTCTTAAGCCTCTCTTCTTCTTGTACGCACATGGCCATCATCTTCTCAATGCCCCACTTTTCTGGCTGTGCGTTGTAGTTCACAGCAAAAGCCTCAAATTGATTTGGCAGTGAGGCAAAAATCAGATGAATAATGAACTCGTCTGGAAGCTCCATGCCCATGGGCTTAAGCTTGGAAGACATATTGCTCATTCGCAATATGTGATCCCTTACTCCACCACCAGTGTATCTTGTAGTAACAAGTTTCTTAATGAGAGAGCTTGCATAGGCCTTTGAAGACCCAGTAAACTGACTCTCTACCTTTTTCAGGTACTCACTGGCAGTGATACACTCTGGGATTGCTCTCCTTATAGCCTCCATAATGGAGCTCTTAATCACCATCAAGCACTTTCTGTTGGACGAGTCCTATAAGGGGAGCAATCCCAGAGTGTATCACTGCCAGTGAGTACCTGAAAAAGGTCGAGAGTCAGTTTATTGGGTCTTCAAAGGCCTATGCAAGCTCTCTCATTAAGAAACTTGTTACTACAAGATACACTGGTGGTGGAGTAAGGGATCACATATTGCGAATGAGCAATATGTCTTCCAAGCTTAAGCCCATGGGCATGGAGCTTCCAGACAAGTTCATTATTCATCTGATTTTTGCCTCACTGCCAAATCAATTTGAGGCTTTTGCTGTGAACTACAACGCACAGCCATAAAAGTGGGGCATTGAGAAGATAATGGCCATGTGCGTACAAGAAGAAGAGAGGCTTAAGGGCAATCTGGTGATTCTATGAATTACCTAAGCCCAACCAAGAAAAGGAACTTTCAGGGTTCCAAGACACAAGGGAAACCTCAGGGGCATCCCTCTTCTTCTAAGCCGCATGGAAAGGCTCATGATCACCATGTGCAGGAGGTGGACAAGGACAAGCAGAAGGGCCACTACATGAGTGACTGTGTGGCTTTTCTGAAGCATATGTGCAAGAATGGTGAGGATTTAATTACTTTTGTTGATGAATCCTTATTTTTAAGTTATGCAAAATCTACTTGGTGGATTGACTCAGGTGCGACTGTTCATGTTGCAAATTCATTACAAGGATTCCGTATGAGAAGGACCCTGGAAAGAGGAGAAAGAGGTATTAAAGTTGCAAACGACGTCCAAGCTGAAGTCGAAGCCATTGGAGATCTCCCATTAGAGTTAACAAATGGCTTTGTACTTTTACTAGTAGATGTGCTTTATGTATCCTCTTTGCATCGAAACTTAATAAGTGTATCGCGCTTAGATGATTGTGGTTTTGCTTGCCATTTTGGTGATGGACAATGTAAGATCAAGTTTAATAATGAGATTGTTGGTCTTGCCTTCACACAAGACAAACTTTATTTGTTATCACTTTGTGAGAATGTGAATGCATTAAGCGCGGAAAATGAGAATGCCTCCTCATCCATGAATGGAAAGAATAAGAGGAAAAGAATTGATGATGTCTCTTCGAAATTATGGCACTGTCGTTTAGGCCATATTTCGAGGGGGAGAATAGAACGCTTAGTAAAAGAGTCAATTCTACCGCCTCTAGAATTTTCAAATTTAGAGCAATGCATCGATTGCATTAAAGGAAAGTTTGTAAAGAATATTAAGAAGAGCGCCAAAAGAAGCATAGGAGTTTTAGAAATAATTCATGCGGATATATGCGGTCCGTTTCCTGTGACATCTGTGGATGGCTATGACTCCATAACACTGAGAGGCTATGACGTCATGGGCTACAACACCACCCGCGCTGCCTGCTTTGTGATCAGGAGCCAGAATCGATGCTACACCACTTACAGCATGCCCCTTCTCGAGGCAAGTCTGGCATGAGACCCTTTCCTGCCTCTGGATTCCCTGCAGGCCACCGCAGAACGACCCTCCCTCCAAGATTGGTGGATCGCTGCGAGGCAAGCCACCCCCAAACCCATGCGCAAGGGCCTCGCCTCTGCGGCGCTGTTGGTTGCATGGATGATCTGGAAGCACAGGAACGTCTGCGTCTTTGACCGGGAACAACCTTCAGTATCACAGCTCATGGACAGAGTCTGAGCTGAAGCGGCCTTTGGGCTAGAGCTGGTGCGGCTGGACTTCGGGTTGTCATACCTAGAGACTGGGATGTACATTGATTAGTTCTTTTTCATTTCCTGTAATCTCATCCACTGGGTGATCTGTACTCTGAAAAACTCTTCTATGCAATGAAAAGAAGCGCAATGTCAATTGCTGGCTCTGTGCATCAAATTATGCTATATCGAGATTTGTGCTACGTCAATTGCTGATTGTATTGTTATTCTTTCATTTTTAGTTTCTACTAACGTTAAATCATCATCTTGCTGAGTACCTAATTTTGTATTAATATGGTTATGCATGTTTATGTCAGTCATATGATGCTAACATGACTTCAACAAGAGTACACGCCCTGTTTGATCTTATCAGAGTGGTCGAGCAAACTTAAGCTAGCATAACATGATCGACATGGTATGATCAGCTAGCTGCCACTTAGTTGCATACTTGCTGCCGTTTTATCAAGAATACCAGTACAAATCATCTGGCTCACCAGACACCTACCGGACAACAACCATTTTGTTGATATTTGAATATTACATATTTTCATTACATCTGAACTTGTTCTTCTGTAATCGCATGTTACCCCAGTCACTAAATGTTACAGTATTTACTTTAAACCTGCCAGTCTGCATCAATTTGAGATCTGCCTTCAAATTTGCTGGTGCATGCATCTGCACTGTAGCAAGACAACGCAATTGGCAGTACTAAGAAATTGCAGCTATAGAAGCTTAAAATGTTTACAGAAAAACCAAGCAAGAATAATATGGTTGGCTCCAGTCAAAGTCAAGGAGAGAGATGCTGCTTACCTGTAACTAGGCCAATCCCTTTTTTATAACCATCATCATCATAGGAGGATGACAAAGATTTTTTCTGTTTAAGTAGACATTGATTATCTTAGTAGGCTTACAATATTTTGTCGATGACGCGCACGAGTGCACTTCCCGAGCTTTCCAGCTATATGCGCCGAATCATATCACGAGGTGCTTGGGTATAATATTAATCTCGAGTTCTGATCTCGAGATGATCTGACTAGGCATTACTGAGGGCTTCATTAGTTAAACTACAATTGCTCAACTTCCAATGGCTTATAGTTTTTTTTACCTTGTGTTCTCAACCCTTTCTTGTGAAGTAATATGTAAGAAAATAAGATGAGCAGTGTTGTCGTGCACCAATATGATTGATTGCATGCGGCTGCTATGATCTCAAGAAGTCTAGTCCCTTGCTGATGTTTTGTTGTAGGCATGCAATGGGCAATGGAAGGTAAACTAACAGTTCACAAGCTTCTGCTTGGTAAGCGAAAGTTTGCTCTTTGGGTCATTTGATCTGTACAGCTACACCATTTTATATATTTTCCCCTATTGGCTATGAAAGTATATAATCAACTAGGACTTGCATTTTCTACAATATAAAACATTTGTAGAATGCCATTTTTAGCATATATATTGCATGTTTATTATGGTTCCATGTTGCCTCACGCGCTTTCGGATTACAGAAGATAATAAAATGGGTAGAGTACTTAATTTCTTAAATCAGGGGCGGAAGTAAATAAACTCAAAATGTTTTCCTATTATTTTGTCCTTTGTCAGCATGAGACTCAAACTGAAATTTCGGTAAGTTTTAGCTGGTCTGTAATCAGTTATATATATGAAAGACTATTGTGCCACTGTTTCTTCCATTCCATGAAATACTCGGTTTGCTAATTCGTAAAAGAAATCTACAACTGCCTGATTACACAGAAGAACTACATTTGATTTCATGTGTGGCTAGATATAACGATTACGTGGAATGCTTCTTTTTGGCAGGTTGCCTGTTAAATTTCAATTGTAGCTGCTACAAACAGTCTTCAGCTTTAGAACAACCTCTTGCTTGATCCAGATTGTGGAGAAAAAACGAAATAATTGTCAAATTATTCCTTGGTTAGCGAAAAAGAACACACTTAGGACTAGGATATTGAATACTTAAACTCGTGTATCTGATTTTTTTACCATGATTTTATGTATGTCAAGAATTCAGAAAGATAACATGATGGCTACCATGTTTAGGTATTAATCTTAATTAATGGCCTACTAAAATATTGTGGAGCACATTTGGTTTCTGACCAATAACAACATTCAAAAAAATAGATAAGGGGATAATATGAACCATGTTAAGGCGTACATATATATGAACTGGTGCATCTACCTGAAGAATTTGGATACAATTGCCTCTGGTGATGTACATTGAAATCACATGGTTCCACAAGACAAAATTCTGTCAGTAGTGCACCAGCTTAGTCCAAGAGATAAAGTACGTGAAAGAAGTAAAAAATGAAAAACTATTTAATTTTTATGTTTATTAGCACAAAGGTGATCGTTGAGGCACCCCTTTCCTTCTGCTCATGTTTGTGGCCATGTCATCATCAGAGACTCGGTTTGCAGATCGAGCACAGATATATGGTCCGCTCCGCTTCTTCCGGACAAAACTTGGGCAATGTGTGCTTAAATTATCGGAGTCTGATGATCCCATAGGTTCGTCAACATCAACAAGGGTTGAGTGGGTCGTCTCATCATCAGCGTCATGAGGAATGAAGAAGTCGGGACCAAGCTGCAAGATCTTGCATGGACGCAAGTATGCTGACAAGTCTTTTTTCTTCTTCCGTAATATGTACTCAACCTGAAAAGGATGCAGATGAGTGAACTTGATGATTAGTTTTCATATCTAAGTCCAGAAATTGACAGTTAGCTCCAAATGCATTTAATATTTATATCTGAACACATTTTTGTTAATTTTTCTAATATTACTTTTTCACCTTTCCTTTTCATAGTGCTGTTATCAGCTGATTCTCTAATCAGATTCTTCAGATAGCTTTATACTGTGAAACGGATATTGCATGAAAAACAAGGTCAGATATTGTTGTAGCTATAAGTACCTTCAAGAATCTAGATCGTAATTGTGCTAATTCTCTAATTTAGTATGAATTGTATTCTGTGGTTTTGTCTGTCATCATAACTCGATTGGATATACTCATATTATTTTGTCAGACATCATAATTCAATTTCATATAACCGAATTATTCTGTCAGCATCAGAATTCAGTTGCATGTAATACATGGAATAACTATGGATCATTAGTTCTACCCCCTCCGTCCCAAAATAGATGTCTCAAATTTGTCAAAATTTGGATGAATCTAGACACTATTTAGTATATAGATTCATCCAAAATTTGAAAAACCTAAGACATCTATTCTTGGACAGAGGGAGTAGTATAAATCACCTTGCAATCCATAGAGCAGTAGAAGTAAGGTTCCTGAAGGCTCCTGTCGCAGGAGGTGCAAATATTCCCTGACCCCTTAAATTGCCTATTCTGTGGTCTCTTCTTCAGGAAAACGACCTTAGAGCTGTTAATTGTGTATGACTGCACCATGTAGATATGGAATTATGAGCACACATGCATCTCAGAGAACAATTAATGGGCTCCCATCCATACTTCATAGATTATGCATATTACCTGAACACCAGAGCAATCGATAAGCTTCTCAAGGTCCTCCAGCCGAACGACGTCGTGGTAGACATACCGTCGCACCTGCAGGAGCCGGTGTACACGGTGTGCCGCCACACAGTGTGGGCAGATGCTGGTGCAGCAGTCAAGGCAGCATATGTTCTTCTCGTTCTTCTTGGCGTGCTCATGGAAGGAGCATGCTACGAAGAACTTCTCTGTGCTGAGGGCTTCTAACCATGCTGGCTTCCACATTGCTTGCTGATACTGCAAAAATACAAACGATCTTTGCATCACTAAAAGGTGAATTTAAACGAGAGAGCATGAAGAATATCAGAATCCTCACCATGATTATTTATGTCGGTGTAAAGCCTTTGGCGTTGTATGTGTTTTCTGGTTGGAAGAGGGGTGGGGAGCTTTGACGAAGAGAGTACGTGTAGCTTATGAAGGATGAGAGGAGGGGTGTTTACTGGGCTAAGAAGGATTAGATCAACCAGGAGAGGGGGGCTATATACCTGCACTAGTAGAGCTTTTGACATTTGACTCCTTAATCTATGGCACTATCATGGGATGCGCCTTGCTTTAGTAATAGTAGTGATAGGTATGTGTAGTTGCTTTCTGCATCACACTAAGAACATGTTCCTGAATTGCCGTTGTAGGTGCTGGGATGTGATATTTCAAAAAGAAAATCTGTTTTACAAGATATAATTATTCATTGGAAGGATCTGGAATATCATCCGTACCCAGGGTTGCCGATGCACTCTTAACTGGTAAAGTTTGATCCTCTCAAAATTTCCAATTTACAGCATGAAGTGGCTTTTCCTTCCCAGAGAAAAAAGTCGAACTAATTATGATAGTGTTCAGGTTCATCCCCAGATCAGTAATGCAGTTCCACTAGAATGTAGTATTTCATGACATTGATTGGAAGTTTTTACAGGTGAATTACCATTCTGCATATAAGTTTTCAATATCAGGTAAATTACTGTACACACTATTAAATTACCACGGTGGCTCTTTCCTGGAGAAATTATGAGCCGAAATTGCCATGAAAATAGATCATTAGAGTTAGCTTCTAAGCCTGATTGATGCCAATACGTATTCGGTGTTGAATATCAGTCGCTTCAATTTTCCTTCTAGACAAGAAATGTTTATTTCTTCAACAATGAAGCAAGATATATGAAAATAGATAATTAGAGTTAGCTGCTAAACCTGATTGATGCTGATAAGTATTCGGTGTTGAATATCAGTTGCTTCAATTTTCCTTCTAGACAACAAATGTTTATTTCTTCAACAATGAAGCAAGATATGTGAAAATAGATAATTAGAGTTACCTGCTAAACCTGATTGATGCCAATAAGTATTGGGGGTTTTGAATATCAGTCACTTGATTTTTTTCCTTGTAAACAAGAAATGTTTATTTCTTCAACAACGGAGCAAGATATATTCCACGGAATCTCATTTTGGACGGCATACAGCACGGCAAAGTCTGAAGTTTTAGCATTAAAATCTGTTGCATCTCTTGGAGATTGGGCTGATGTGCATGACATGTACTTGTGTACACAGGGAGCCAACAAAGCACCCAAAAACAATTGTAAAGGAAAGAAAGGGAGGTGGGGGAGGTGAAGAGAACGTGGATGCTGTTTCTAGTGTTTCCCAACCCTTGTGCCAACTTTTTTAACTTATGACCAAAGCTCAAATCTCTAGCCTTGGCTATAGTGCCTCACCTCCCTAAACAAATGCAGTCCCCAAGGACGCGTTGATTCCTTGTTTGGAGCCTTATGTGGGGGGGAGAGGGTGGCCTTTCTTGGGCAACACACGAATACAATATAAATCTGCGGTCTCCACTAGCAAATTTTACTGCCTTGGGCTTTGCCCCGTCGTGTTTGCCACAGGCTGGGCGTTGTTTTACGTGAGTATTATACCTCAAATGGTGAAGTAAAGTAGCTCAAATCTGTTACGGAATGCGCTCTGTAATTTTTGGGGAATCTACATTCTGTTTTACTCTTCGACAGTTCTTGCTTCAGATACAATTTTTGTGCGGCTTATCTTTAATCAAGTTTGAATGGGCATGGTTTGCACTTGCTTCCTGTAAATATAGTCTCTTTAACTTGCTGATTGTTTTGGCCTAGTTACTGCCTTCTGCATCGGGTAAGTTTCCTATGTTCAGTTTTACATGCAAGGCTTCCAGATTCAAGTACCCTGGCCTTGGCTTGTTCCAGGCGTGGATTCAATGAGAGGTTCACAGTGGCTTGTCCCAGGTGTTGATCCAATGAGGATTGTAAAGAATCAGTTCTACGAGGATGCATATAGATGCATGGTTAAGTAATACAGAGGTTTAAGATGGTACTCTTCTGATTTTTTTTTATTTTTTTTGCGAAATGGAGACATAGCCCCAGGTTTAAGATGGTACTCTTGTGATTGATCAGAGTTGTTTATGTGAGTTTTCTGATGATAAATCTAAAGAGAAGCTTACTTCCTTGCAGATACTGGTCCACTATCCCTGGAGTGGTGAGTTGATGTGATGGACAGCTCCACCTTGAAATGTCTCCTTGCAACTCTAGAAGTCAAACGAATATTAAGCGATGCCTTTTTTTTAATTGAAAATTTAAGCGATAGCTGGTTGTAATGAAAGCAAGGTTTGCTCAGTTTCATCTCTGGTTGTAATGAAAATTAACGAGAATACTCCTTTCAGTTCAAGTGTTTTGGTTCAATTCACTGGTTTCAGGGAAAAGGCGTTTTATTACTCTTTTGTGGCAGCGATGATGATGTTTAGCGCCGATACAATGGGATTGAAGCAGAGTTTTGATAGAACACAAATGTTGGTGAGCTGTAAAAACAGGACTATCTCACTAAAGTTTATGTGTGTTTACCATCGATCGGTGGTGTAAACAGTGAAGCTACAGTGAGGTTGTTTGTGATATGCAGATTTTATTAGTAGAACCTTTGCCTCGTTGTAACTTGAACAAGGAGAGACGTATGACATGAGTCACATGACAAGTAGTGAAAAAGAGCAGCTGAGATACATCCTTTGATTTGCTACTTCTTGTCGATTCTTCGTAGCATCATGCACCCCACAAACCCAAGGCCGCATACTTGTAATGGCAAAGATCCAAGGCCTACTCCCCTCAAATTCGCCTAGGCATTCATCTCCTAACTAGCTAGCTAGGATCAATTTGACCTACAAAACCACTTTGTTAGTTAATTAATTAATTTCGAACCAGGACTGCTAATTTGATTTTGCCGGAAGGAAAGAAGAGTGGTGTCTAAGCAAGGGATGTTGTTTCTTGCTTGTAACCGTACCAAGCTGTCCACAATCATGAACCCAGCTTGGGTACGGTCTTCACTCACTCACTCCAGTCACAAGACCACAGGCCAAAGTAGACCGGCCACTGCCCAGTATTTTATTCCGATGAGTGATCCTTCACGGTCCTAAGCACCGTTTTGTCGGTCTTACGGCCCCTAATCTCCGGTCAAAATTGCTACAGCTAGGCCAGAAAGCTATTCAAACGTACGGACGCCGAACCCGAATATTTTTCTTACTCCGAGCCCGCCCATCAGTCTATGACAAGCGGGCCATACGGCTCGAAGCTTAGCCAAGAGGCAACGAGAAGATTGTATGTAGAGTGTGGGTTATACGGTAGCTTTTGGGAAAAAATGGTGGTCCACGACACGACGAGATCCTCACTCAACTTCCGAGTTCCAACCCAGCCTTTTCCTTCTCTCTCTTTTCTTCTTTAGCTTTCGTACGTGGGCAAGGCCGCTGCGTTCGCACGCACGCACGTCCGCAAGGCATGTGCAGCGCCGCACGTGTGCGCGTACGGCCCCTCGTTGTAGAGAATCCAGCAAGGGCGCGCACACGTGGCGGGATCCGAGGTGGCGGGCCAGGGGGCCGGCTGGTGGGCTGCACGTGAGGGGCGTCTGACACAGGGTTAATGCGTGGAGGCCGCCTCACGTGTCGTGCATCGACCCACGCGTTGGACCGGATCAGGTGTGGCGCTCCCCCGCTGTGGCCAGCACTGTTGCTGCTGCTAACTTCACAGCTGATCGATATTCATTTCATCAAAAATATTAAGTATCAAGTAGTAGAAACGTCTCTAGCTCAGCGCGATAAAATTGTTCCGCAACGCGCTGCGTCAGGATAGAGAGCACAACGACTACGCCTCCACCGAAGGAGCCATTTTGCAGCGTGTACACTGTCGCCAAAAACAGCCTCCATCAGACACAACAAACTACGGCGCGACAAACTACAGCGCGTGGCTCCGACACAAATCACAAACACACACTTGCATATAATCAATAAGATTAAACAAACAAAAATAATCCAACAACAAATTGTCTAGTTTATTTATTACAACACAAACAAATAGTACATAAAAACAATACAACAAATTGTTCACCGACAAATACAACAAGTTGTTTATCAACAATATAACAAACATATAAACAAAGAAGCAACTATTGTTTTTTCAAAATATGTACACCACTCCTCGACGAGATCTTTTTGAGCTCATCATGCATCTCATCGGACCGAATCAAATGATACGAGGCAATGAAACACACCACCCTATATGCATGCCTCTTTACTTGCGTCGAAACTGCATCAAGTCATAGTGTGTGTGATATATATCTTTGCTACGGTCATCCTCTATGATCATGTTATGCATGACGACGCAAGCGTTCATGATATACCAAAGGCACTCTTGATCCAAAAATCTAGCAAATTGGGCATGCAAAATTCCAAATGCTCTCTCCACATATTTCCTAGCCGCCGCTTGTGCATTGTGAAAATTGGTTTGTTTCTTACCTTTGGATTGGTGAACTGGCTTCACAAATGTTTGCCATCTTGGGTAGATGTCGTCGTCAAGATAGTAGCCATAGTTGTACTTGTGGCCATTTACTTCAAACTCCACTAGTGGACCTTCACGCAATGCAATCCTTATCATAAGTGGTGATCGTTGAAGAACATTGATGTCATTGCAAAACCCGGTCATACCAAAGAATGCATGCCAGATCCAAGTCTCGTGATCGGCCACCGCTTCAAGGATTATAGTGGAATCCTTTTTATTCCCTTTGAATTATCCATGCCATGTTGTAGGACAATTCTTCCAACTCTAGTGCATGCAATTAATTGAGCCATGCATATCTAGAAACCCCTGAGCCTTGTTCAACTCTAAAATTCTAGTTGTGTCTTCAGCATTGGGGGATCTCAAGTATGTGGAGCCAAACAATTGCACAATTACCACGACAAAGCGCTTGACACACTTGATAGCGGTACTCTCACCCATGGCCAAGTGGTCATCAACTAGGTTCGTCGGTATACCATATGCCAACATACGCAAGGCGGCGGTCACCTTCTGATAGGTGCTATGCCCAAGCTCTCTGGCGGTATTCCTCCTTTGCACAAAATAAGTATCATACTTCCAGCTCCTTTGTGATGCATTTGAACAAGGCGATGCTCATCCAAAAACGCCGACAAAAGTAGCTCTCGGAATATGTTACATTTTCATTGAAATACATCCGGATCAACTTGTTGTGGCCTTCGATCTGTTTCCTCCACAACTTCTATCTACCAAAAACCGAGCCACCAATCTTTGGCTTCTTATTGGTGTGCCAAGCCAGTAGCATGGAGATGTTTTATTCTTCCTCAATATCAATTTTGTCGTCAGATGAATCATAGGAAAAGCTCGTCTACAAGCATGTAAAAAAATTGAAGTACTTCTACCAAATGAAATGGAAACAAAATAAGCACGGGCGCGGCGATACAAACCTTGTGGCGATTTCGAGGAACACGTGTGCGCCAAGTTGCCTCCTGGCTAACGGAGGACATCGTCGTCGTCGAGTTTAGCGCGGTGTCGTGAAAGCACGTCTACTAAATCGAGATACGTGTGGCGACGAATTGACAGAAAAACCGAGCTCCCGACGCGACGTGGGAGATTCACCGCGGCGGCGCGCACGGGGAAATGGTTGAGGGGAGGATTGGGGAAGATAAGAGCGTGGGCACGGGTAAATTTTCCGGATGGTTTCCTTGTTCGCACGCTATCTATGATAGCGCATGGTAGTTGGAGCACCAATTAATCCGCGCCGGATAGCGCAAAACGCCGCATTGCCAAAAAAATTACAGCGCACGATGTAGTTGGAGCACCAAATATCCCGCACCGGATAGCACAAAACGCACCAATATGACAGAGGATATTGAAAACACTGAAAACATAGGGCGTGTAGAATCTTGGTGCAGGGTTATCACCAAAATATCATGCACAAGCTTCTATAAGCCGGCACTGCAAGTGGATCTTACTGGTGTCATCCGTGTGAGGGTGTGGGCATAGATGATCAAAATACCCGAGATATATCATATCACATATACAACATAAAAACAACATTCGCAACATAGGAGAAAGTATATGTGACATAAATGCAACATTTCCAGTAGACATCGAAAGTCATCACAGTGAGTTACCCTTGTGTTTGCAGCAAACTAAAGCGAGCTTGTAACCTGTCAAACCGATGTGGGCGCAGAACTAGGTCCCAACAACCCGAGCTATAGCCCAGTTCATGGCATATGTAGCATTGATATATCTCTTAGTCCCTCCGATCCATATTACTTGTCGCTGAAATAGATGTATCTAGACATGTTTTAGCGCTAGATACATCTGTTTTAGAGATAAGTAATATAGATTAGAGGGAGTAGTATTTTTCTTAAAAAATTAGATCATAAACGTCTTGGACTGTATTGTTGGGCCAGAATGACCCGAGCTAGTTGGCAATGCCCACTAACTAACCCTGGCATCAATCAAGTAAAAGGAAGCCTCTAGATTTTCCTCTGTTTTTATCAAAGCTAAGTAGACAATATTTATGGCCCTCTGAAATTGTTCTAGACTCCTCGAAATTCTCCAGAGGAACACATTTATTTATTTTGTCGTCAATCAAGATGACATATACTCCCTTCATCCCAAAATAGATGGCATATAAATTGAATAAAAATGCCAATAATTTCTAAGTTTGACCAAACCAATAATTGGATGAAGATTTACAATATCAAATCACTATCAAAATATCCACCATAAGATAAATTTTCATATGTTTTTCAATATTGTAGTTGTTTATATTTTCATCTACATATTTGGTCAAACTTAGAAATCATTTACTTTTTAACTAAATTTATATGCCACATATTTGTGGAAGGAGGGGGCATATCACATTCACGCACAGAAAAAATCCATAATGCAATCATAAGAGAAAATACTAGTGGAACTCTCCGTCGTCTTCGATCACTCCTTTAACCAAGAATATATCCATGTATGTTTGGTCACAAGAGTGGTAGTGATTATGATTAGAAGGAATACAGATAAAAAGCATATGTTCATATAAGATAAATAGAAGATGTTTGATTACATTGTTTGATACTTTCAGTGTCCATTCCATACTCATCATTGATCATTGGGTTCATAAAGAACCTACATGCGTACGTCAACTGTGATTGCTGGTAACACTAAAACATAGAGGATAAAGCATTTCTAGACTTTCTGAAAACATATAGTTAATATATTGCACATGCAAGTTCAAATGAAAGCTAACAAGATATTCCACAAAATGGGCTAGCTTTGTATAACGAGCCTCCTTGTTTATTTTGCCTCCCCATGAAAGAAATACTTGAAATGTTCTAAGAGTATAGATGACAAAAACATAAGTATATTATTTATTGTATTATCAAAAATAATGTAGCTTATATAAATGAAAATAATTTGTCACCCGCCAATATGCCAAGAAGCTCGTCTATATGCCTGGATTTTTATCTTACGAAGATAAGGATTAAGGTAATATACATCGCCATATGCATCTGAGGTTCATGTTTCAGAGGTTAAAAATAAAAAATACATAAAATAAGATGCGACCTTTAACTTCTATTAAAAAGCCATATGATTGGATGATATAATCATCAAAAACCCTAAACCCTAAACCCTCTCTCATACGAGAATGAGCGAGAGATTTTTGGCTTAAAATATGATTGACACAGTGTATCGATTCATGAATTATAGTTGGTGTTCTATCTACTATCTAGGTTTGATAGTTGTCAACATATCAACAGTCATAAACACATGGATTACAGAAGGATCCATTATTGTGCATTTGACACAACATCTACTATTCGTACACCAAGCTTAAATCGTGCTAACTGGTTGACAAATTATTATTACGGAGTTAATTTACCACTATGTGAGTCAGAGGCTCCCTCCCATCCTAGCCACAACTAGCCTATATATGTGCTTTGTATTTCGTTTAAAAAATGCAGGGCGGACATATATGGTCAGGAGAGGACCGACGATTAAGTGACAACATCACATGGCACTGTTTTTTCCTGGTATACCACTACGGGAAAAAATGACGTTGTCGTCGCCTCTCTCCTTTGCCGTGTGCCAAAAGTCCCGGAATCTTTGCCGTGTGTAAACCAACAAGAACACGGCAAAGGACAGGTGCACGGCAAACAGCAGAAACAGAACACGGCAAAGAAAGAAACACGGCAATGGACCGACTAGAACACACGGCAAAGAAAAGAATCACGGCAAACTCAATAAAGAAACACGGCAAAGTTTTCCTCACGGCAAAGATATGGGCCCCGTGGCCTCGCAGGGCCACCCGCCGGCAGGGGCTGACGGCAGAATCTTTGCCGTGTGCCCTCGCCGTCAGGTACACGGCAAAGAGAAACTTTGCCTTGTGTTTCCTTCTCTACACACGGCAAAGAAATTTTTTCACCTTTTTCTTTTCTTTAATTAGCAAGGCTTTTATTACATATATGTTACGTGATATTATTTCATAGGATCATGAGAGCACACATATGATGATAGGTTATTGTGATCTTGATCACTATATACATGCACCCCCCTGATTCCGACGTTCTCGTGGACTTCCTCCGGCGAAACCCTGATGATCTCCGGGCCTCGGACCGTCTACCCCCCTAGACATTCTTCTGACATGGGTAGCCCGGCGTAGCTCTCTCTTGTTTTGTGTCTGACACGGCAAAGGATGAACACGACAAAGATGTGTCGGCTCCGTTAGACGGACGGAACCATCAAGTACTTTACTTTGCCGTGTCGATGCAGTAAACACACGGCAAAGGCTTTGCCGTGTTCCGGGCGCAAAGACACACGACAAAGAGCCTTTGCCGTGGCTGTCGTTGCCGTGTGGTGTTTGCCGTGTGCATGCACACGGCAAAGGCTTTGCCGAGTTCCGGGGGGCCTTTGCCGTGTCTTTTTCCCACACGGCAAAGAGCCTGTGTGCCGTAGTGTACGGAGAATCATAGTAATCATGGTAGAGTTCCTAAAATAAGTTGCTGAAAATTATAGCATGACGAAGCAACACACTAGTGCACACACAGGCCTCTAACACCGATTCGGACCAGCCTCTAACAGCGGTTGTAGAACCGCTGTTGGCGGTTCGGTGTTAGAGCCCCCCCTTAACAGCGGTTCTTATATGAACCGGTGTTAAAGGGTGGTGCACGTGGGGCTGCCGCAGCGCTCAGCCCCCCCCACCCAACACGAACCGGTGTTAAAGGTTCTGTGCCGCGGCAGGAAAAAGAGATAAATCTCTGCCGCGGCAGGAAAACGACCTAAATCTCTGCCGCGGCAGAGTTCTGCCGCCGCCCTGTTCTGGGCGTATTTCTGCGGCGCGGCGGGGACGGGGAGGGGGAGGGGGAATCGATCGGGAGCGGTATACACATACATTGTCGTCGGTATATACGAGTACATGAATAATTAAGCAACTATAATTATACACAAACATCGTCATTGTGTGGTATTCTTCGTAAACGTTGAAGCATCAAGTACAAGACAAACACGTTCAAGCATATATACAACGTTCATTTTGGTGGATACCTAAAGAGTTCTTCGCCAGGCGTGACGACCTCATCAAGTATGAACCCCACCAATTCCTCTTGAATGGCTCGTATGCAGTCAAATGGTAGGAGTTGGTCCCGCATCCATTCGATCTAAATATATATGAAGAATGGGGTCAATATATATATAAGAATAAAACTCAACACAATTGATGGTAATAAAATAATGTTGTGTACTTTGTTTACTTACTCTAAGTTGTTCTAGTGCGGCTTGGCACGTCGCACATATCATGTTGCGAATGAACTCGCAAACATAGTATCCACATAAGTTATTCCCGGGTCCCTGATGCACGCACTTTACGAGAATAGAGTTCAATCAAAATAATAATCAATAAAGCATGATATAATGGAATTGGAAGCAGAATCAAAGAGATACGCAGACATAGCTAGCTAGTATTGCTTACATTTTGGTCTACAAATTTTAGTTCTTCTGGCCATTCACCCACGGCCCTGTCCGTGAACCTTTTTCAAACCCTGTCCGGCAAAGAAAATGGATAAAGGAGTAATTAATTACTTGTTGTCACGAAAGTTGCCGATCTAGTGCGATAATATGATTGAAATTACCTCCGGAGCATCTTTTTAAAGTCTGCCCATAGCTCTTGGTATTTTGTAACGAGTCCATGACAAGGAATTTTCCTGAGTCAGGTTGAATGACTAGCAGAATAAAGTGGAACCTACACACGCATAATTCATCATCAGTTACACTTAACATCGAGTAAGCCGAAACAGAATGTGTACAAGAGAGGGTAACACTCACGAGAAGTCGTAAGGCAATAGTATTTCCCTTTTGGTTTGTTGTCTCAGTAAAGACGTTAGCAAGAAATCTTCTGTTTGCCCGGGTTTGAGTTTTATCACTTCTTCATAAACTCTATTTGGGTCAACGAACCCAATGTCAAGAGGGCCTCCTTTCATGCATTCCATAACCTTTTTCCTGCATAATAGTATATATATATACATATATGGTGAGCATATATATATATACATGCAATTAATGAATTAAATGAGATGAGATAGAAATTAAAGAAATAGTACTTACACACAATAAAGGCTAATGGCAGCTTTTTCGAGTTCCTTCTGATTGAATAGAAAATGCAAGTCTTGAATGTTGAAGCTGATCTCGTCGTCTCCGCACAAGAAAATCTGATCTCTTATATGCGCCGTGAACCATTCTTCCTTTCTCGTCTTGCAGAAATCAAGGTACCACTTGTGCAATCTTTGCATCTTTGTTGGTAGATTATTGAGCTCCTCTTTCTTGACGATATTCTTCTCATACTTCCATGGCTGTATGGGGTTGACATCGCCTGTGGGCAAGTTGTCTCCCATGATGTTCAAGTATGCAATGTAAGTCATCCCCATCTCATTGGCCTTTCTTTGTAGCTCTGCCTCGTAATCATTTACAGGAGGAGCGTTCCGTGTGTCGAACACTTGGAGCGGGGCGCATGATTGGTTTTCCTGCTCTCCGAGCATGGGAACTGTTTTCTGGGGTGCCGCATGACTGCTACTTTCAGTCTCCCTCCGCCTTGCATCCCCCTTCAAAATCTGGCGCTCGTAGTCCGGCACAAGTGGGGTTTCAGGTTTGAAAAGATTATTGTAAAACTTCTCCACCACCGCCGGATCTAGTTTCTACTTTGGCTTGGCCCGTCTATTGTAAAACTTCTCCTTTGTCTTTGGCTCCACCACCGGCACGCCTCCGGCGCTCAACATCCAGCCGACGGGGACACAGTAGCCCGACGGGCAGGGGTAGTTCGAGGCGCAAAGCGCCTCCGCCTCCCTGGGGGTTAGTGCTACGGTTGAAGCCATGGGAAAGAGTGATGAGGTTGCAGATATGAGTCTAGAGATGTGCAATGACAATGGAGGCCAACCCTACATATATATAGTGAGAAATGGCAGGAAGATAACTGGAGGGAAGAACTAGCAGGAAAAACTGGCGAGAAGAAATGGCGGGAAGAAAAATGGCGGGAAGAAAAATGGCTCATTTAATACATATACTGTTAACAGAAGAAATATGACATTGATTTCCATGTTGAGATACATATGTGTGCCAAAAATGGCTCAATTAATATATATAGTGAATCTTATGATCGCGTCGGCCGTAACCATGGAGTATCAGCACCGTTTAACAGGATGGTTGGGTCAGTCTTCACTCTGAAGGGCAGAATTTCATCAAACTTATTATAATCTTATGACATGTATGTCTTGTCCTCCACTCCCACGATGTTTCTTTTCCCTAAAAGAACTATGTGACGCTTTGTCTCATCGTGTGATGTATCTGTTTGCTTATTTTTTCTTTTTTTCGGTTTGGTAGACATGTCCTTCACATAGAAAACCTGAGCCACATCATTGGCTAAGACGAATGGTTCGTCTAAGTTCTTTTCTACCTTCATAAGATTGTTGAGATCCACTGTTGTCATTCCGTACTTCTTGTCTACCTCAACCCCCTCCTCCTGTTAGCTTGACCCATTTGCATCGAAACAAGGGGACCTTAAAATTAGGTCCATAGTCAAGTTCCCATATCTCCTATATGAACCCATAATACGTGGTCTTTTGCCCATTGTCTTCTGCTGCATTGAAGCGGACACCACTGTTTTGGTTGGTGCTCTTTTTATCTTGGCCTATCGTGTAAAATGTATTCCCATTTATCTCGTACCCTTGGAAAGTACATACAGTCGAAGATGGTGTCCTGTCCAACAAGTACAGTTGATCCCCAATAGTGGTGTTATTCGTGAGAAGTCTTTGCAGCCAGCCGCCAAAACTCGCCATGTGTTCACTTATAATCCATTCATCAGACTGCCCCGGGTGTTTGAGGCGTATTAAATTCTTGTGTTCATTGATATACGGGGCAACCAAGATAGATCTTTGTAAAACCGTGTAGTGTGCTTGATTGAGAGAATGTCCGTACCTACATATCATTGCTTTACATCCTAGGGTGCCTTTTCCACGCAGTATCCCCTCATGTCGTGATTCTGGAACACCAATCGCCTTAAGGTCAGGAATAAAATCAACACAGAACTCAATGACCTCCTCTATTACATATCCCTTGGAGATGCTTCCTTCTGGCCTAGCACGGTTATGAACATATTTCTTTAAGACTCCCATGTACCTCTCAAAGGGGAACATATTGTGTAGAAATACAGGACCGAGAATGGCAATCTCTTCTACTAGGTGAACCAGGAGATGCGTCATAATATTGAAGAAGGATGGTGGGAACACCAACTCAAAGCTGATAAGACATTGGGCCACAACTGTCTGTAACCCTGGTATACTTTCTAGATCGATTACCTTCTGAGATATTGCATTGAGGAATGCACATAGCTTCACAATGGGTACTCGAACATTTTCAGGTAGAAGCCCCCTCAATGCAATCGGAAGCAATTGTGTCATAATCACGTGGCAGTCATGAGACTTCAGGTTTTGGAATTTTTTCTCTGCCATATTTATTATTTCCTTTATATTCGACGAGAAGCCAGACGGAACCTTGATACTGCTCAGGCATTCAAAAAAGAGTTCCTTCTCTGCTTTGGTAAGAGCGTAGCTGGCAGGAGTTAAGTGGCATCGTTTACCCTTCTCGTTCTCAGGATGCATAGGCTCTTCAAGGTCTTTCATACGTTGCTGGTCCTGCCGTGCTTCCGGTGTATCTTTTGTCTTCCCATACACTCCTAGGAAGCCTAGCAGGTTCACGCAAACATTCTTCGTCATGTGCATCATGTTGATTGAAGAGCGGACCTCTAAGACTTTCCAATAGGGTAGGTCCCAAAATATAGATTGCTTCTTCCACATGGGCGCGTGTCCGGCATCGTCATTCGGAACAGATAGACTACCAGGACCTTTTCCAAAGATTACTTCTAGGTCCTTGACCATACCAAATACATCCTCACTGGTATGGAGGACAGGCTTCCTTCGGGGTTCTGCCAGACGTTTGAAAATGCTTGCCTTTCTTTCTTACTGGATGCAGGTTCGGAAGAAATCGACGATACCCTAGGCACACAACCTTCTTATATTTCTCCAAATATACACTTTCAGTCTCATCTAAATAGTGTGTGCATGCATTGTATCCCTTGTTTGTCTACCCTGAAATGTTACTAAGAGCAGGCCAATCATTGATGGTTACGAAAAGCAACGCTCGTAGGTCAAATGGCTCCCCTTTGTGCTCACCCCACATACGTACACCTGGTTTGGCCCACAGCTGTAAAAGTTCTTCAACTAATGTCCTTAGGTACACATCAATGTCGTTGCCGGGTTGCCTCGGGCCTTGGATGAGCACTGTCATCATAATGAACTTCCTCTTCATGCACAACCAAGGAGGAAGGTTATAGATACATAGAGTCACATGCCAGGTGCTGTGACTGCAGCTCTGCTCACCAAAAGGATTCATGCCATCTGTACTTAGACCAAACCTTAAGTTCCTTGCGTCACGTGCGAAGTCCGGGTACTCTCGCTCGACTTTTCTCCACTGTGACCCATCAGCGGGGTGTCTCAACATCGCGTCTTTCTTACGGTCTTCCATGTGCCATCGCAACAACTTGGCATGCTCTTTATTTCTGAAGAGACGTTTTAACCGTGGTATTATAGGAGCATACCACATAACCTTGGCAGGAACCTTCTTCCTAGGGGCCTCGCCCTCAACATCGCTAGGATCGTCTTGTATGATCTTATACCGCAGTGCAGTGCATACCGGACATGCATCCAAATTCTCGTACTTCTCACCGTGGTAGAGGATGAAGTCATTAATGAAGGCATGTATCTTCTGCACGTCTAATCCTAGAGGACAGACAACCTTTTTTGCTTGGTATGTACTGTCGGGCAACTCATTATTTCTTGGAAGCATATTCTTCATTTTTACCAACAACTTTGAAAATGCGCTGTCAGTCACACCGTTCTCTGCCTTCCATTGCAGCAAATCCAGTGTGGTACCTAGCTTTTTGTGGCCAACTTCGCAAGTTGGGTACAACAATGTTTTGTGATCCTTTAACATCTACTCCAGCTTCTCCTTCTCCTTTTTAGTTTCAAATTCTTCCTTTGCATCAGTAATGGCCCGACCAAGATCGTCATCAGCGGGCCCATCTGCTGCCTCTTGATCTTCATTATCTACCCCCGTTGCAGTATCATCATATTCAGGATACATATTATGATAGTTGTCATCATCCTCTTCTTCTTCGTTGTCTTCTATCACAACCCCTTTTTCTCCGTGCTTGGTCCAACAATTATAGCTGGGCATGAAACCGGATCGAAGCAGGTGCGCGTGAATGGTTATGGTATTTGAGTAGTCTTTCTTGTTCTGACAGTGAACACACGGACAACACATAAAACCATTGTGACCATGGTTTGCATTAGCCACACCGATGAAATTTTGGAGGCCCGTAATGTACCCGGAAGTGCGTCGGTCACCGTACATCCATTGCCGGTTCATCTGCATTAATATATAGTATATCAAAAATTAATAGGGAGATGACCATTTATATATAGTACATCAATGACACATAAAAGGATAAAGTTGCCGACCTCGACCGAGAAGGAAAGAGCAACGAGAAAACTTATTTCGAGCTCTCGGGCATTTCACCGAACACCTCTTGTGCATAGGAAAAAAACACAAACTAGCACACCTCTCACCCTCTTGCTAGGCTCCAAAATGAGAGAGTGAAAAAATGGAAGAGAGGGGTGTGGGTTGCGGTGTGTTATATAGCCCCCCTTTAACACCGGTTTAAGCCACGAACCGGTGTTAAAGGGGGGGGGCTGCACGGGCCACTGGTGCAGGGCCTTTAACACCGGTTCGTGGCATAAACCGGTGTTAAAGGGGGTGCTCCTTTTTGCTGCACGGGCCACGCTGGTACGGGCACCCCCTTTAACACCGGTTTGTAGAAGAGTCGGTGTTAAAGCCCATTTTCGACCTCAACCAAAGGCCTCGTTTCCACTAGTGACATCAAGTTCACAGTTTCATCAACATCGTGTAAGTATAGTTTATAATCAATGAACTCTCACATTAACCGTTGTAGTAGAACACCTTGTCGTCTTTTTTTTTGAATGGTAAAAGCCTCGAAGGGTAGAGAAGATGATTAAGATTCTGGCAGGTGCCAAATTACATCAAGGCCCTTATAAGCATCCACTGCACCTGCTATTTCTAGATACTAATGTAAAGAGCTCAAAAATTGCAAAAAGGACCTTCGCACTAAAAATAAAAAGCAATCGGGTGCTCAGGAACCTTCTCTGCCAATCGCCGGCGATCTTAAGGTGCAACAATGCCAAGATCCGGGAGAGGAACGCTCAAAACCTCCAATCCAGCGAGAAAATGTTGTTGCCAACCACCTCAACCTCTCCGGGGATGAACCACTTGGAGATGGAGAGTTGACGGGATCCGACGCAACATTGAGGAGGCCTCCGATGGAGGTTGATCTCACGAGCCGCCATTCGGCCAGAAGCGGCAGAGGCCAGACGAACCGCGTCGCCGTAGAGCCTCTGCTAAAGAACACCAGGCGCAGCTTCACGAGCAACATGAGCAGTAGATTGAGGAGAAGAAACATCACCCTTCCAACCGTCTCCACGGCGACGCAGACTGGACGAGTCCTTCTTCCCAAATCTGCCCCAAGCTCCAGACGGATAGACCCCACCGCTTGAGGCCAAACAAAGAAGCTAGTAGATGCAGAGAGCTTATCGCCGAAGCTCCACTGCCCCTCGCCGCCTTGGCCGGCCGGGAGAAGATACAGAACGCCACCACACTCAACGAGATGCCTCCCACCCTCGCCACCATGGCCGGCCAGGGGAGGAACCACCGCATGCATCACCATATCCCCACCAAAGGCAGCTTTATTGAAGGAGACGCTGGCTCTCTCCGCCACCACCGACTCCGACCAGGGGAGCACCATGGCAAAGAAGAAGGGCCCTAAAGCACACCAGATATGGCTACCTAGATCTGATGTCCGCCCTGATCTACCGGGAAAGGCGCCTGATACGTCATAAATGTATCTATAATTTTTTATGTTCCATGCTTGTTTAGTATCAAATTTTCTATGCTTTGTCTACACTTTAAGGTATTTTTATACATTTTCTGGGACTAACCTATTAACAAGATGTCGCAGTGCCAGTTGCCTGTTTTCTGCTGTTTTTGGTTTCAGAAAAGCTAGTAAGGAAATATTCTCGAAATTGGACAGGAAAAAATCCAAAGTCAATATTTTACCGAAACGAACACGAAGTCCAGAGGAGAGACGGAGGGGCGCCACAGGGCGGCCACACCCCCCAGGCGCAGGCCCACCCTAGGCCGCACCAGGGCAGGGTGTGGGCCCCCTGGCCGCCCTCCTGCCTCGCCTCTTTGCATATAAAAGCCCCCCGATGCCAAAACCATAAACACCCGATCAGATCTCCACCAAACAGTCCGTAGCCGCCGCCACCATCGTCCCTAGATCGGGGGGGGGGGGTCCGAAGCTCTTCCCCGCACCCTGCCGAAGGGGAGAGATCATCCCGAAGGCCTTCTTCATCACCATACCAGCCTCCGGTATGATGCATGAGTAGTTCACCCTTGGACTGTGAGTCCATACAGTAGCTATATGGCTGTTTCTCCTCCTTTGTGCTATCATGTTTAGATCTTGTGAGATTCGTTCATGATCAAGATCATATATTTGTAATCATACATATTGTGTTTACGGGGATCTGATGGATATTGGATACTATGTCAGATTGATTATTGATTCTATCATGTTTATGTTGTTTGTGATCTTGCATGCTCTCCATTGCTAGTAGCTATCTTGCCAAGTAGATGCTCGTGACTCCAAGAGGGGGTATTTATGCTTGATAGTGGGTTCATGCCTCTACTAAATCTGGGGAAGTGACAGAAATCTCTAAGGTTGTAGATGTGTTGTTTCTACTAGGGAGAAAACAACAATCTTTTATTCATGGAACTATTTGATATGCCCAAAACTTATCTACTTTCTCGAACACTTTGCTATTGTTTATTCTCTAAACTTGTGTGATTTGGATACAACTAACACGGACTGACACTGTTTTCAGCAGAATTACCTTGGTGTCTTGTTTTTGTGCAGAAAAATGAACTATCAGGAAAAATCCCGGAAAATATGCCAAAAACTATTTCTCACCAGAAGATCCACGGAGCCAAAGGGGAGATAGAGGGGAGGCCTGGGGGGCCCAGACCCACCCCAGACGCGGGCCCACCTGACCCCACGCCTGGAGGGGGTTTGGACACCCCAGGCAGCTCCTCGGCCTTCCTCCGCGCCTATAAGTTGCCTTCTGACCTAAAAACTCAAGGGGGGTTTGATAGTTTTCCAGAAAGAGTTTCGCTCCGCTGCCGCCACCAGAAACCAAGATTCGGATCCAGAAACTCCGTTCTGGCACCCTGCCGGGACAGGGAATTTGGAGAGGATCATCGCCATCATCATCACCAACGCATCTCCATCAACCACCGATGTTTCCCTCATCCATGAGTGAGTAATCCCCCGCTGTAGGCTTGGGGATGGTAGGGATTGGATGAGTTCTATCATGTAATCGAATAAGGTTTGTTAGGGGCATAGTGCCTAGTATCTCTATTAGTGCTATTTGACTTTGTTGCAACTTGTTGTGCTTAATGCTTGTCACTAGGGCCCGAGTGCCATGATCTCAGATCTGAACTTATTATTGAATCATTATGATAGTATTGTTTGTGATCTTATCTGCAAGTTGTATACACATATCATTGTCCGGATCCAAAGGCCCCAAAGTGACAATAAATGGGACAACCGGAGGGGATGGCTGTGGTGTGAGGATCACATGTGTTCACGGAGTGTTAATGCTTTGCTCCGGTGCTCTATTAAAAGGAGCACCTTAATTGCCAGTAGTTCCCTAGAGGCCCCGCTGCCACGGGCTGGCTGGACAGAAGATGTTGTGCAAGTTCTCATTGCGAGCACGTATGACTATATATGGAGCACATGCCTAGGATTGTTTAGTACTTGGATGCTTGTTATTATTTATCTGCAATGCCCTAGTTCTTCAAGTTACATGTTTAGACTCGTCCATGCAACGCCCGTCCATCCATCCCTATGCCTACCGCACTCGAATCCTACTGTACCATTACTGTTACTATTGCTACTGTTTCACTGTTGTTGTTACTGCTGCTGTTTCTACTGATAAACTTCTGTGAGCAAGAACTATTTCCAGGTGCAGCTAACCTGGCAACTATGTTGTTAAGGCTTGCAAGTATTCTTTGGCTCCCCTTTTGTCGAATCAACAAATTGGGTAATACTACCCGCGAAGACTGTTGCGATCCCCTATACTTGTGGGTCATCAAGACTATTTTCTGGCGCCGTTGCCGGGGAGCATAGCTTTATTTGTAAGTTCACTTGGATCTATTATTGTTCACTGCTACTCCTTTCATCATAGGGAAGTCTCGTGATGGAAAGTTCCCTATTTTATCATCCACTACAAGAAGAGGTACAGTCCTAAACACCTCTGTTGCTCTTGATTCACCGTCTGTTATAAGTAAGCTTGTCACACCACCACCACATACTCATGCTACACACACTGCTACTACTGCTAAATCTGAAACTGCTTTTGATGCTCATGATGTTACTTCTACTATGCTTGATGCGAGTGGTTCATTAGGTCCTTTTCTAGATGCTACTATGGCTAGTCTAGGAAATACCGAAACTCCTAGTGAATACACTGTTACACCTGTTAGCTCACCGGAGGCTAGTGAGAGTTATGATATTAATGATGGTTACATTGAGTTCACTGATGAATTTGTTGAAGAGTGCCGAAACACACATGGTACTAGTGCTATGAAGAGTCTCCTTGCTAGACGTACTATTATGCCTAAGTTGTCCTCTGATCCTAAGTTTTCCACCTCTCCCATAGATATTAATGATGAAGATTATGATTTCTCTCTTGATTTGTCTTATTTAGATATTGTTGAGAAAGAACCCTTTTGTGGGACTTAAAATGAGAGTGTTGTGGCTCACATGAATGAGCTTTCTACTATGAGTGCTTTGTTCTCTAATGATTTTAAGATGAGCAAGTACTTTGTTGCTAAGATCTTCCCTTTTTCACTAAAAGGAGAAGCTAGGGCTTGGTTTAATAGATTACCTCCTGGTTCCATTGATAGCCCTGATTGCTTGATTGCTTCTTTCTTCCATAAATATTTTCCTCCCAGTGCTAGACATGCTGCTTTGCAGAGACTTTTTGATTTTAAACAGGGAGAAGAAGATAAATTGCCTAAGTCATGGAAAAGATTCTGTTCCTTGATTCATGCACATCCTGGATGTCAATTACCTAAAAATGAGCTTCTTGATATTTATTATAATGGACTAACTGATGATTCTAGGACCTACCTAGATAGCTTTGCTGATTGTGTTTTCAGGAAAAGGACTCCTACATATGCTGAAGAATTAATGACCAAGATAAGCAAGAATTATGATGATTGGAATTCAACTGAGCTGAATACACCTGAGCCTATTACTCCTAAACCAGTTGTTCCTGAACCAGATCCAACACCAACAACAAAGAAGAGGGGAGTTATTGCATTAAATGATGAAGTGATGAAGGAAGCTAAGAAGTGTCTAAAGGAGAAATGTATTAGAGCTAAAGATGTGAAGAATCTACCTCCTATAGAAGAATTATGTAAGACAATTCCCCACTCATCTACTATTGAGGTACACTCTCTCCAATTTAATGAAGGTTATATTCCTTATGGTAAGCCTCCTGATCAGTGCTTAGAGGAACTTGCCACATTTATTGTTAAACAAGGTAATTTTAATAAACAAGTTCAGAATCATTTATTGGAAAACTCTAGAGCTACCCATGAGTTGAAAGATATTGTGGAAAGAAATTCTAATAATATTAAAATGCTTTGTAAACACTTTCAAATGGTTCAAACTCAACTTGATCAACTTGCTAAGGTACAAAAGGATATGCTAGTTAATGCTTCAGGAAATAAACATGCTTATGGAATTAGAACTAGGAGTGGTGCAGCTACTCAAGATCCTTTATATCCTGAAGGACACCCTAAAAGAATAGAGCAGGATTCCCAACAAGGCAAAAATAGTGGTAGTCCTCGTAAGAGAAAGAAAAAGAAACCTAAAGTAGTTGAGGAACCACTTGAACCTGCTGTAGATCCTAATAGTATATCTGTCTCTGATGCTGAAACTGAGAGTGGTAATAATAATGAGTCTCCTGATAAGGAGGAAGGTGAGGAAGAACCTGATAAGCACACTAAGAACACTAGGTACACTAAGGAAGATTTTATTGCTAATAAACATGGTAAAGAGAGAAAACCTTGGGTGTAGAAACCTATGCCTTTTCCAGGTAAGAAACACAAGTCAAAGGAGGAAGAACACTACAACAAGTTTTGTGAGTGGATGAAACCTTTATTTTTGCAAATTCCTTTGACTGATGCTATTAAATTGCCTCCTTATTCAAAGTATATGAAGGATATTGTCTCTAATAAAAGGAAGATTCCTAATGAGGAGATTTCTACTTTTCTTGCTAATTACTCCTTCAATGGTAAGGTTACAAAGAAACTTGGTGATCCAGGTATACCTACCTTGCTCCATTAAGAATAATTATGTTAGAACTGCTTTATGTGATTTGGGAGCTAGAGTTAGTGTTATGCCTTTTTCTCTCTATAAGAGACTTCAGCTAGAAAAGTTCATACCAACTGATATATCTTTGCAAATGGCTGATAAGCCAACTACTATTCCTATTGGTATATGTGAGGATGTTCTTGTTCAAGTGGCTCATAATTGGTGGTTTTAACTGATTTTGTTGTGCTTGAAATGCCTAAAGATGATAATATGTCTATTATTCTTGGGAGGCCTTTTCTTAATACTGCAGGTGCTGTCATCAATTGCAATCAAGGAAAAGTGACATTTAATATTAATGACAAAGAGCACACTGTCTATTTCCCCAAGAAGGTTGTTAGAATCTATTGCCTGCATTCCATTGAAAATATTGAGAGCATCAAGGTTGGAGAAATATATTGTCCCATTCCACAAGAAAATTTTGAAACTATTATGATTGGGACCATTGCTATCAAGTATGAGGTAACATAATCACCTTGTGGAATGCAAAGTTTTGTTTCATATAAGATTGTTTTGGTAACAAGACTTGATCAACCTTGTTAACAAAAGGATTTTAATGAACAAAATAATGTTTCCATTGTGGTTATACTTTCTTTCTTTTTTCCTTTCTCCTTCCTAGTCTTTGCTTTAGCTTTAGTGTTGCTAGTTGTTTGCTTGTTTGAGTTTCTTAGAGCTCCTGTAGTTTGGCTTTTGGTTTGCTTTTGCTTCTTCTGAAAAAACTGTTTCTGCGAGAAAATCAATTTTCATACCCTGAAAATTGGCAAAAAATAAAGTTTCCTGAAAAATCCCAGAAATTTTAAAATAAATTTTTCCTCGAAAAAAGGGGCAGAGAGGTACCAGAGGTGACCCAGGGGGCTACCCCAGGCCACCACACCTGTGGTAGGCACGGGCCCACCACTAGTGGCGCCTAGGGGGGGTCTGGCCCACCTAGGCCCCTCCAGGCTGCCTCCTCAAAGCCACCTTCTTTCTCTCTCCTGAAAAACACCGGAAAACTTGCTCAAGCTCGAGTTCTTGTTGTTATTGCTCGCGATTTTCGATCTCCTTGTTTAGCCCATCTCAAGTGCTGATTTTTGGAGGGTTTACTCCTTGGTATGTGCCTCCTCCACTTGTCCAATTAGATTTGTGATTGGTAGATGGTATCTGCTATAGGTGACATGTTGTTTGACCTTGAATGCTTGTTCTTTGCTTAGAAACTTTGTTTTTATGCATGTGTAGTCCTCTAGCAAGTTCCTATAGTAGTTACTCATCATTTATCAACTTAGAAATCACTTGGTTTGATGGTTGTCTAAAAATTTCAGCAAAGAAGATGAGTGTATGACTTGATGGTGCTTGAGCCAATGAAGGTTCATCATGAGGAGGCAGTTTTTCCTTCCATATATCCATGCCATGAATTTATGAGAGCTGCGGGGATCCTCCAAGATTTCCAAACTTTGGTTACAAATGCAGGGTTGGAGCACTTTGTTGAAGGTGAACCAATCCAATATGTTAAGCTAACCATGGATTTTGTACAGGACTTCCGGTTCACTTGGTCTACTTCTAATCCCATGGTCCATTGAAAAATATATAATATACCTGTCGACTTGCCTTTTGCTGATTTTTGTGCAGCAATTAGAGTACCTCAGTGGGGATCTTGTGAGAAGATCAAGGAGAGACCCAAGTCACTTGTTGATTTGTATGCTGAGATTTTCCAAGGTTTTGACTTCTCAAAGGAAAGTGGTAAAATTCGGAACATCTAGCTCCCAGCTATTAGATACTTTTCCTATTTCATTACCAAGTGTGTTCTTGCTAGAAAGACTGCTAGAAAGTTGTCTTCTTTTGATCTAGCTTTTATTGCAGGTGCTCCGAATAGGAATAGTTCTTATAGTTTGGGTGCTTTGATAGCTCACCGTCTCACCACCAACCGTGAGAAGGGTGGAATTTGTGGAGGTCTCATTGCTTCTAGGTTGCTAGCTTTCCATGGTTTAGAGCCTCACTTTTCAGATTTTTCAGTTCCCCATAGACAGGCTTGATATTGAATCCATGATTCATCATGGTTTTGTTTCTTTGGGAGCTAATGTGAGAATTTTACCATATGGAATATCTTTTGCCCAGCAAGGTCGGAGAAAGGGTAGGACCGATAAAATAGTTTATTTGCCTGCACCTGTTTTGTTTAACTTTGATAACAGGCAAGGATGGTCACTTACGGAGGAGGAGCTTGACACTTATGTGGGGAACTCTCCCAGCAAGAGGAGAATGTTGAAGAGGTTGCCAAAGACAATTCGGTTTAGCCCTCCAACTTGGGAGAGTCTTCATACCAGCAGCCCTCATTTGGTTGGGGCGCGTCTTCTTCTTCATCACAGGTGCCTGACTATGATCATTCCTATGATGACCCACCAGCATGGGGTTACTATCCGCGTTATTGAGCCCCACTTAGGCCAAAAGCCTAAGCTTGGGGGGAGGTATACCGACGTCACACTCATCGATATATCATGTTCGGTCGGTTCTTTGTATATTCATTGTTTCGCTTTCTTTTTGGTTCTTGTTGCTTCTTTCTCAAAAACACAAAAATACCAAAAAAATATCGTTGTTTCTCTTGGTTTGTTTCTTTGCTTTGGTTTTCCTTAAAAGAAAAATCCAAAAAGATTTTGCTTTGTTTTTGTTTGGTTTTTCTTTGTTTGTTTCTAAAAAATCGAAAACACCAAAAATATTTGTTGTTGTTCTTTGGTTTTGTGAGTTCTTTGCAGGGTTCAGCCATCCTCAGTGGACTTTGGTTTCATGTTAATTATTCAAGTCACACAAGTGAAGGGCAATAATGAAGATTAAGACAACCTGAGGTGTGGTAAGAGGCTGGTAACAAACTCTATTTGTTTCATTTTTGTACATATACTCATCATTGTGAGCATGCTTAGCCTGTTTGTGTAAGGTGTATGTCATTATGGATACTTAGTAGTTCTTGCTTGTCTATGATTAGCTCCAGCTTGCTAATAGTTTGTAGCATGTCATATGAATGTTTGCTTGCATTGTTTTATTAATACTTTGGTATGAAATTGTGGTATCCTCCTCCGACTGTTCATGTGAATCGACTTGGCACATGCTCACGCATGCATATGACTAATCAATAGTCAGTAAGCCTCGATGATTTATTTTGCATCAGAGTTCTTGTATCACTTTCATGCCATAATTAGTCCTGTTTTGTTGCAAGCATGATTATGACAGTTATTGCTCTCTCGTTTGTCGCTCCATCTCTATTGCTAGCCTTCACTTGCACTGAGTATGTTCTCTACCTGTGCTTCCAACTCCCCAAAACCAATATTGCCAGCTGTGTCCACCATAGCTACCTATTAGCATCATTTGCTACTTCAGTGCATATTCCATATGTCGTGTTTTCTTCCAAAATAAAATGTTTGTCTGTTTTGAGAAAGTTAGTTAGTAAAGCTCTCACAAACTTGATGGCACACTTTATTCCTTGCGCTTAATAATATTTAACCATTGTGACTAGTCCATGAAAGTTATATGCTTGCTTATTATATATTGGGAGTCAGCAGAACCGTGCTGTCACAGGGAACGCTTTCAACACCTGTTGGATATTTCATCCAGTTGATACTTTGCTCTTTTGTTTACTGATGTCGACGATGTGAAATAAAAGGGGAGGTTGTGATTTCATGGAGTTTATACATTGTGTTAGAGAAACGCCTGGGCCGCTAGCCTAAGCCATGCCTAATCATGGTGGAAACTTGCAGCATCACTATAATGAGCATCTATGAAGCGTCCTCAATAAAAATCTATGCATATGGTAAATAAAAATATTGCTGAGATGCTCATTGTCTGCTTGCCTTGTCATTTTGGTTATGGGAAAGCTCCTGTACCATGTGCGAGGGGTACCCCGTTGGCGGTTCTCGATGATATGCATGCATTTACAATGACAAGAACTTTCAGGAGACCAAAGTTGAGTAGCATGCGGAGCGACCCTCGTACTCAAGGGACTTGGGATTTTCAGCCTATGGTCTGTCAAGCATATGATTCAGAGTGGACCTCACTTTCACCTTAACCACACGAAGATGCCTATGATAGGGGCAATGAGAGCTCAAAGCTAATGAGTACCTTCCTTTCAGCATTAGGAAGCCTTTCAAACCTTCACAAAACCGTTTTCAAAACTTTGTTGAGTCACCACTTATTCTATGAGCACCTTCTTGAGAGCATAGTTGTCATTCTTGTGTTTGTTCCAAAACTTGGTTAATTATGTCATGACTTTGATTCTTGTATCTCTGATATCTTTATCTCTAGTCTTCTGTAAGACCCCTCCTTTGTAAAGGAAAAGGATCCCTGTGATTGCAATGCTATTCCCTGGATCATTGCTAGCATCCACAGTTTAAGATGAAGTACACAGATACAAAAGTCATTTATTACATCTATTCCAGAGATAAACATAGTCTTTACAACTCAAGGCCACAGGCCTAATACAAGAGTTTGAATAAGTAAATAAATATAAGTCTTCATCTTCATGTGCCACAGGCAAACATGTTGAGTGTAGACTCATGACACCTAATCCTCATCAGAGTAACCTGCAACATCACAAGTTACAGCCACAGTGGGTCAATACTTTGGAATAGTATTGGCAAGTGATACCTTAGTATATTTTAAGTGGACTAGATACTATATGCAAATTTGGCTAAGTGTAGCTTGGCTTGCTTTGCTCAAAATAGGTTTTTCCTATTAGTTGAAATCACTAAGTTTTCTTTGTCAAAACTTTACCCAAGGAACCATCAATAGACATTGAGGTCCTTCACCCTTGTTCACCCACAAGTTTTTACTTAGAAGTTGGAATGATGACATTCTTGATAGCTTCCATGCCTTGATGCTCAAGTTTTTCATTGCCATGGACTTGGCTAAGTACTTAGATTTTTCCATCTGCAGAGGTTGTGCACTTTCCCCACCAGACTTGGTTTCCCAAGACAGGACCTTTCAGAAGCCTTTCCTTAGACCAAATGGACGCGCTCCAACCTATCATTCCCACTACCACCAACTGTCCAAATGGCTAAGTTCTAGCAACCTATGTGATCCAGGCAGAGCCCATATTGCCAAGTGGCTGCACTAGAAGCTTTTCAACACTTGGCCTCTAAAATCCCTTTGTTCCTGGGTGGCTTTCCACAAGTGAGATACACAAGGTAAACCATAGCCATGGGCCTTGTGTAACCACTCAACCAAAACCACCAATCAAGTCCCATTCCACCCAGGTGATTCATTGACTTAGTTGTTTTATTAAGGAAAACATAAGTCCAAAGACTTAGAAATATTTTCATCATAGCATGTATATTTCACCAACCCTTGTTTTCTACTAGCTAGGCTAAGCATGGCATAGATAGTAACTTAACTTAGAAATTTCCTAGCAATTCTACAACTACTTAGGATTTCCCAACATGGCATTTGGCAAAAATAGTAACATGCAAGACTTAGCAAAATATTTCTAATGCTTGTATAAAAAATATAGGGATAGAATTATTCATGAAGTACCACTTGCCTTGGTAGTTGGGAGAGTAGCACTCTTCACAATCACAATCACTAGCACCAAAATCTACACATAGAATATAGCCACAATCACATACAAGATATATACAATCAAAAATATATATGCATGCATGCAAGATGCTAAGGAATGATTTTTAAAACTCAACCAAGCAAGTGCATAGTACTGAATTCTAAACAAGTCAAAACTTTGCCAAACCAAATTTTATTTAACACTAAAACAATTCCTAAACAATTCATATAACTAAATAAGCCCTACACATGATTTTGCAAAAGAAACCATTTTAACAGAAACTAAACATTAAACACATTGCATATTTAGAAAGGGCTTGTCTTCCTGATTCCAACGGTATAAAATTTGCCAAAATCTAACGTGGGAATCAAAAGTTACAAACAAAACAAATTTGAACTAAAATCTGATTCAAAATCTGTTTTAAATCTAACTCAATGCCACGCGGCGCTATCCTATTGGCGCGTACCGATTCGCACGATCGGTCGATGCAGATCGTTGGATTTAAGTGATCGTGTACGGCTCAGATCTAACGTACCGTTTCGTTAAGCGATTCTATCACACGCGTTGGATCTAGATCCAACGGATCTTGATCAAACGACCAAGGTCTGGCGGTGCGCGGCGACGGCGAGCGGCGGAGCGCTCTGCCAGTGGCGGTGCCGGCGTTCTAGGTCGCCCGGGGGGAAAAGAGGATGCTTACCAGAATCGCCGTGACGAGGTGAAGCTCAACGTGGCGGTGGCTTTGCAAGGGGCGCACGGGGTCGTCGGAGATTCCTCGCCGGAGTTTGCGAACGCGTCGGGTGCGGCTGCTCGTCGACGTTGGCGAAGATACAGATCACGCCAAGGAAAAATAAGCAGTGCGTTAGATGCGCAGAGTGATATTGGTCATGTGAGTGTCAAAGAGAGGACAAGGCGCGGTCAGAACTAACCAGGAAGGTTCGCTGGAGTTGGATACGGCGTCGGGTTCTCTCGGTGTTCGTCGAAGTCGAAGCTCTGGATCACAAACAGACGGGCAAAGGGGATCAGGAGGTGTGCAAGGAAGTTGCGAAGTTGCTCGTATGAACCAGAGAGGAAGGGGCGTACGAGGTTTACCAGAATTGGTCACCGGAGCAGGTTCTGTCTGCGGCGGCGCAAGAGCGAATACTGGCAGCGTGGTGGCGAGAAGGGTGTGCAGTGTGGGGGGGAAATGACCGCGAGGGGGAGAGGTTCTTATAGCCGGAGCTGGGCGTGGAGTTACTCGCGGAATCAATGGGAATCAACGCGGCAGTGACTGCGGCGAGTAACGGCGGCGCGAGCGGCGCAGGCGCGCGTGATTGACGAAGACGACGACGGGGTCACGGGTCCACTTGTCAGCGAAATAAACAGAGGGGAGGTGGGGTCCTGGCGTCAGCGACTCCGCGGGTGCTTCTGCGCGTGAGAGAGAGATAGAAGGGACCCGGGTGGGCTAGCTGGGCTGGTTTCACTGTTGGGCCAGAATAGTAGCGCCGGCCCTTTTCTATTTCCTTTCTCTTTTTCTTTTTCTGTTTTGATTTTCTGGATTGATTTTTCAAATGATTTCAAAAGCTTTTGAATTCAAACTTTTCCCAGGATTTTGTAGGGTGCAACATTCACATTTCAAGGCATAAAAGCATGTGGTCTCTCTGTTCAAGCTTGGTCCTTTTGAATAAACAAAATAAACAGTGCTATAGCACTTAATTTGAAAATGTTTTGGAAATGGTTTTGAACCATTTTTATTTTGTATAATTTTGTTCAAATTCCACACTCAATCCAATCAACAAGGAAGCAAACAAACTTGGTTTAAAACACTTAAGCTCTCAAATGGGGATGGCCATTTTATTTAAGTTTGCTCACATAAAATGATAGCACTAAGTGCTTCTGTTTTCTTGAATTTGGTTTGAAATTGATCTCAAAACTATATGCATGCATGAATGATATGCAAACTTTGAAATCATGATTTTAGGGATGTTACAAATCTAACCCCATTAAGGTGAATCTCGCCCTCGAGATTCAGATTGGCTAGCAAATAGGTGAGGGTGGTCTTTCCGAAGATCATCTTCTCTTTCCCATGTTGCTTCCTCTTCGGAATGATGATTCCACTGCACTTTGCAGAACTTGATAGTCTTAGTCCTTGTGACTCTTTCTGCAGTCTCAAGAATTTTGATAGGTTTCTCTTCATAAGTGATATCACTTTCTAGTTGAACCTCCTCCAAAGGTATAGTATCCTTCAAAGAAGTTTCTTCCATTTCTGGATGACATTTCTTAAGCTGACTCACATGAAACACATTATGGACAGCTGACAAAGATTCTGGGAGTTCAATTTCATATGCAACTTCTCCTTTGCGACTCAGAATCTTGAATGGCCCAACATATCTTGGTGCCAATTTTCCTTTGACTCTGAACCTTTTCACTCCATGAAGTGGTGACACTCTAAGATAAGTGCTGTCACCGACTTCGTAGGTGACTTCTCTACGCTTAGGATCTGCGTAGCTTTTCTGTCGGGACTGTGCTATCTTCAACCTGTCCTTAACCAACTTGACCTTCTCTTCGGCTTCTTTGATAAGATCTGGCCCGAATAAACTTCTTTCTCCCACACCATTCCATAACAATGGGGTGGTACATTTTCTTCCTTAGAGAAACTCAAATGGTGCCATCTCATGCTGGCTTGATAGCTGTTGTTATAAGAAAATTCTGCGTAAGGCAGACTTTCATCCCAACTGGCTCCATAGTCTAGGGCACATGCCCTCAACATGTCTTCAAGAATCTGATTAGTCCTTTCTGTTTGTCCATCAGTTTGAGAATGAAAAGCAGTACTGAATTCCAACCTCGTTCCCAATGACTCATGTAACTGTCTCCAAAAATGGGAAGTGAATTGATTTCCCCTATCAGACACAATACTCTTGGGTACTCCATGTAGACACACAATTCTACTCATGTAGATTTTGGCTAACTTAGCACTTGTGTAGGTTGTCTTCACGGGTATGAAATGAGCCACTTTAGTTAGGCGATCTACTACTACCCAAATAGAATCGTATCCTGACCGGGTCCTTGGTAGTCCGGTAATGAAATCCATACCAATCTTGTCCCACTTCCAATCAGGAATAGGTAGTGGTTGAAGCAAACCTGCTGGTTTCTGATGCTCCGCTTTCACTCTACTACACACATCACACAAAGCAATATGTTCGACGATGTCCTTCTTGAGATTATTCCACCAAAATCTTTCTTTCATGTCCATGTACATTTTGGTGTTACCCGGGTGAATAGAATACGGAGAGTTGTGTGCTTCCTGCAAAATCAGTTTCCGCAACGCCGGGTCTTGTGGAACACAAATACGTTTCCCATGCCATAAAGTACCCTGTTCGTCTTCGTGGAATTCTTTGGCTTTTCCTTTGCCAATCTTTTCCTTAATCTCTTCAATTTCCTTATCAGTCTTCTGGGCTTCTCTGATCTTGTCCAACAAAGTGGGTTGAACATCCAAAGACATGAGATGTCCTTCAGGCACAATCTCCAATCTGAGTTTTCTAAATTGGGTACACAGATCATCCGGCAATTCTCCTTTGGTAAGGCCATTCACAAAAACCTTACGACTTAGAGCATCTGCTACAACATTTGCTTTACCGGGATGGTATTGCAAACTTAAGTCATAGTCTTTGATAAGTTCTAGCCACCTTCTTTGTCTCATATTAATTTCCTTCTGGATGAAAATATACTTCAGACTTTTGTGATCTGTGAACACTTCACAACGCTTTCCCAAAAGATAGTGTCTCCATGTTTTGAGTGCATGGACAACAGAGGCTAACTCTAAATCATAAGTAGGATAGTTTACTTCATGAGTTTTGAGTTATCTCGAGGGATAATCCACAACTTTACCGTCTTGCATAAGTACTGCACCAAACCTTGATGAGATGCATCACAATATACTTGGAAATATTTTTCCAAATCTGGCAGACACAAGACTGGTGCTGTCACAAGTCTCTTCTTCAATTCCTGAAAGCTGAGTTCACAACCTTCAGACCAAGCAAACTTCTTGTCTTTCTTTAACAATTCAGTCATGGGCTTAGCTACCTTAGATAAATTCTCAATGAACCTTCTGTAGTAACCTGCTAAGCCAAGGAAACTACGAACTTCTTTCACGGACTTGGGAGATTCCCATTCAGTCACAGCTGAAACCTTAGCAGGATCAACTGCTACACCATCCTTTGTCATAACATGACCAAGAAATCCAACTTCCTCCAACCAGAACTCACACTTGCTGAATTTGGCATAAAGTTTATGCTCCCGTAACTTCTCAAGTATCAAACGCAAATGTCCTTCATGCTCTTCTTTGCTCTTGGAGTAGACTAAGATGTCATCGATGAAAACGACAACAAACTTGTCAAGAAATTCCATGAACACCGTGTTCATCATATTCATGAAGTATGATGGAGCATTGGTCAAGCCAAAAGGCATTACGGTATACTCATACAATCCATACCTTGTGGTGAACTCTGTTTTAGGTATGTCTTGTTCCCTTATCTTGAGTTGAAAATAGCCTGACCTTAGATCAATCTTTGAGAACACACATGCTCCTTCAAGCTGATCAAACAAGTCATTGATTCTAGGCAAAGGATATTTGTTCTTGATAGTTACCTCGTTGAGTGAACGGTAATCTATGCATAACCTTTGACTTCTATCTTTCTTCTCCACAAACAAGACTGGGGCTCCCCAAGATGAAGAACTTGGTTGAATGAATCCTTTCTGCAACTGTTCTCCAAGTTGTTTCTTGAGTTCTTTTAGTTCATCAACTGACATTTTGTACGGTCTCTTTGCTATTGGTCCAGACCCTGGTACCAAATCTATAAGAAATTCCACATCTCTATCTGGTGGCATTCCCGGCAGTTCTTCCGGAAACACATCTGGATACTCACTCACAATTGGCACACTATCCATGCTAACCCCCTTAAGAGAATTTAGCTTACTTCCTTTAGATTCAAAGTTGTACTTGAATTTAATCCGCTTTCTTTCCGGGGTTGTGAGTGCAATAGTATGATTAGCACAATCCAGTACTCCTTCATACTTAGCCATCCAATCCATTCCCAATATTACGTCC
Organism: Avena sativa; assembly: GCA_916181665.1. Classification (NCBI taxonomy): domain Eukaryota; kingdom Viridiplantae; phylum Streptophyta; class Magnoliopsida; order Poales; family Poaceae; genus Avena; species Avena sativa. The sequence continues at coordinate 21,052,882 of OV702284.1, forward strand.
AGTCCTTGGGAATCTAGGATTATCAGACTCACTGGAAATTTATGTTTTCCAAACTCTATTACTAGATCCCGGCATCCAAGACTTACTACCATTTCTCCACCAGGAGAACTTACTTTTATAGGACACCCAATGTTTTCAGTTGGAAGCCCATTTCTATCAACAAATGCTTTTGATATGAATGAATGCGATGCTCCAGTATCAAAAAGAACAAATGCTGGAATAGAATTGAGTCTGAACTTACCAGCAACAGCATCAGGCTCCTCATAGACCTCCTCCACACTGATGTGGTTCACCTGTCCTTTTTGGAAAGGATTGGGCTTGATAGGTCCTTCAACTTTCTTTTCAGGGCAGTCATTTGCATAATGCCCCTCTTAACAGGCTGACTTCCACTTCCACCTCCATTACCACTGTGGTGGCTCTTATGTCCACTCTTGTGGTTCTTGTACTTATCATTGTCATGACTACGGTGATGCTTGTTGTCATGACGGTTGTGGTTGTGGTGCTTGTTGAATTTCCCATGCTTGTGGGATCCTGAGCTTCCGCTGTCATCATAATGAGATTGTTTGTGAGACGATCCCGAGCTGTGCTTGTCGGAGTGCTTCCTCTTTCTGCTTTCCACTTGTTTTATTTTGTTCTCCAAAATAGCAGCCTTGTCACAGAGCGATTGATAAGTGGGAACATAGGCCACAGCCAATTGCAGATTCAGCTCATCATTCAAGCCTTCAAGAAATTTTTCCTTTCTTTTGGCATCAGTGTCAACTTCATCCGATGCATAACGCGCCAGATTGTTGAACTCCTCAATGTATTCAGCCACGCTGCGGTGGCGCTGCTTCAGATTGTGGAACTCTTTCTTTTTCAGACTCATCACTCCTGATGAGATATGAGCAGTGCGAAAGCCATCCTCAAAGATAGCCCATGTCACTTCATCTATGGGAGTGGTGATCTGGAAGTTGTCCCACCAAGTGGCGGCTGGTCCCTCCAGCAGATGTGCTGCAAATCTGACTTTTTCAGCATCCGTACAGCCCACGGTTACCAAGTCCTTGTTTACTGAGCGTAGCCAATCATTGGCCACCATGGGATCAGTCGTTCCTGAGAACTTTGCTGGCCTCAATCTCAAGAATCTGGTAAGCATATCAAAGCCCGGAGGGTTGTTGTTGTTATTGTTGTTATTGTTGTTGTTTTGGTTCTGGATGAACGTCGTCATCATCTGCATCAGCTGTGTTTGAGCAGTCATCATTTGCTGCATTTCTGGAGTGATGTTGTTGTTGTTGTTGGGGTTGGGGTTTGCACGACGGGGAGGCATCTGTGGTTTGTTCAAATAGAGATAAGGATGAGATACCCATAGATGCTTTCATGCACATTACATCACATAAGCAAACACAAGAATGCAACACAAAGATAAAAGTTCAACAACAAGATAACAAGTTCACAAAGTAAAACACACAAGTAGCAAGCCATCCACATGTCGGATGGTCCAATAACAAGTTCTCAAATAACAAGTACGATAATAAAAGATAAGTGAGTAGTCAATCTACTCCTCGGCATCAATCTCCTCCTCGACAAAGGTAAGACCTGCGTTCTCCATCGCGATCTTTTTCTCCTCGATGCTAGTGGTCAAGGTCTCTATCTTGGCCTTGAGAGCCCTCTTCTAGGAACGAAGCCTCTCAATCACCGTCTGCTGCTGCTCTAGCTCAAAGTCCTTGGACTGCAGTTCTTCAGTCATGTCCCGGATCTTCTTGTTCCTATCCTGGACACGCTTCTCCTGACTCTTGAACTTCCTGTCCTGGGTCTCGAACTTCGCCTCCATTTCCTTGACTATCTTGTCCTGCTGCGCGAAGAGCTTGTCCTTCTCGTGAAGCTGCACCTGGAGCTCGTCATTGCTGAGCATGACATTGGTCCTGTCCGTGTCCACGTGCCTAATGAGAGACTCTAAGTCCTGGAGGTACAGGCGTATCAGCTCTGCTGCGTCCCTCGAATCGTCCTCGAAGTCGATGGACTCTCCATCCTCATCACGTCTTCCGAAGACGTGGAAGTGGGTACCTCTAACCTGTCGGGAGTGTCGCCCTAGCAGACGTCCTATCAGATCCTGCATAACTACCTCAATGCCTCTCTCCCTGTCATCGTGCATGAGCTTGAAGACGATGGCCTCCGTAGTAGGCTCTGCCTGGCGTCCGGGCTGGTTCACCTTGAAGTCCTAGAGGTCCTTCCTCTCAAACTTGGTGAGGGGATGCACCATGATGGTGGGAAGAGGGAGATTGAGCAAAGTAGTAAGCTCAACGATACGAGGACCAAAGCGGGTAACCTGGAACTCCTCAACAGTGCTGATGGTAATAGGCATCTATTTATAAGATAGAAAAGTTAGAACAACACAAATCAAGATAAAACAAAAGACAAAACATCACATACATATCCTTGGGAAGCAAACACACAAGTCATGCATACATGAAACCATTACAACATCCAAGGTTCATTCTTATTTTAAAGCAATATTTTGGAAAATAGGGTGATAGGTGGTGGTCCAACTAACGAAGTACGTTTACAATCCTATCTCACTGGATCTGTTGGCTAACACAATGTTTCTAGAAGCAATCAGCCTATCTTGCTCACATGATTCCATCACTAAGTCTATAATGTCTCCTCTTAAGGTTTGGTTGGTAGCTTCCAACTCTTGGGTATGTTCCTTCTCTTTCCTTAGATCATTTTGGAGGTTGAGCATTCTGCACTTGACTCTATCACCAAGTTCTTTGATGGTCTTCCAAGCTACATCCCTTGCTGATTCAAAGAATGTAGGGTGCACCACTGAATTGGTGAACATGCAGAATCCTTTTTCCTGATGGTTGTCTTCCTTGTTTTTATACAAGTGAAGTTGCACCCACCAGTATTCCACTCCTTCATCCATCACTGGAAAACCTTTGTACACAGCTGCACCTTGTATCTCTAATGCAACCATGAGGTCCTTGAGAGCCTTGGGGAATTCTGTCTCACACTCCAAAGTCATTGTCATGAGTGGTCCTTTCCTCACGACTTCGTTGATGGAGTTCATCTACAAATAGAGATGAGAGAGAAGATTAGAAAAGTTTACGAGAAGAATAGACAAGTGTAGAAGTAGTTGATTTTTTTCCTTAGTGGTTTCCAATCCTAGGGTCATAATCCTACAGGCAACACAGTGCTCTGATACCATCTGTAAGACCCCTCCTTTGTAAAGGAAAAGGATCCCTGTGATTGCAATGCTAGTCCCTGGATCATTGCTAGCATCCACAGTTTAAGATGAAGTACACAGATACAAAGGTCATTTATTACATCCATTCCAGAGATAAACATAGTCTTTACAACTCAAGGCCACAGGCCTAATACAAGAGTTTGAATAAGTAAATAAATATAAGTCTTCATCTTCATGTGCCACAGGCAAACATGTTGAGTGTAGACTCATGACACCTAATCCTCATCAGAGTAACCTGCAACATCACAAGTTACAGCCATAGTGGGTCAATACTTTGTAATAGTATTGGCAAGTGATACCTTAGTATATTTTAAGTGGACTAGATACTATATGCAAATTTGGCTAAGTGTAGCTTGGCTTGCTTTGCTCAAAATAGGTTTTTCCTATTAGTTGAAATCACTAAGTTTTCTTTGTCAAAACTTGACCCAAGGAACCATCAATAGACATTGAGGTCCTTCACCCTTGTTCACCCACAAGTTTTTACTTAGAAGTTGGAATGATGAGATTCTTGATAGCTTCCATGCCTTGATGCTCAAGTTGTCCATTGCCATGGACTTGGCTAAGTACTTAGATTTTTCCATCTGCAGAGGTTGTGCACTTTCCCCACCAGACTTGGTTTCCCAAGATAGGACCTTTCAGAAGCCTTTCCTTAGACCAAATGGACGCGCTCCAACCTATCATTCCCACTACCACCAACTGTCCAAATGGCTAAGTTCTAGCAACCTATGTGATCCAGGCAGAGCCCATATTGCCAAGTGGCTGCACTAGAAGCTTCTCAACACTTGGCCTCTAAAATCCCTTTGTTCCTGGGTGGCTTTCCATAAGTGAGATACACAAGGTAAACCATAGCCATGGGCCTTGTGTAACCACTCAACCAAAACCACCAATCAAGTCCCATTCCACCCAGGTGATTCATTGACTTAGTTGTTTTATTAAGGAAAACATAAGTCCAAAGACTTAGAAATATTTTCATCATAGCATGTATATTTCACCAACCCTTGTTTGCTACTAGCTAGGCTAAGCATGGCATAGATAGTAACTTAACTTAGAAATTTCCTAGCAATTCTACAACTACTTAGGATTTCCCAACATGGCATTTGGCAAAAATAGTAACATGCAAGACTTAGCAAAATATTTCTAATGCTTGTATAAAAAATATAGGGATAGAATTATTCATGAAGTACCACTTGCCTTGGTAGTTGGGAGAGTAGCACTCTTCACAATCACAATCACTAGCACCAAAATCTACACATAGAATATAGCCACAATCACATACAAGATATATACAATCAAAAATATATATGCATGCATGCAAGATGCTAAGGAATGATTTTTAAAACTCAACCAAGCAAGTGCATAGTACTGAATTCTAAACAAGTCAAAACTTTGCCAAACCAAATTTTATTTAACACTAAAACAATTCCTAAACAATTCATATAACTAAATAAGCCCTACACATGTTTTTGCAAAAGAAACCATTTTAACAGAAACTAAACATTAAACACATTGCATATTTAGAAAGGGCTTGTCTTCCTGATTCCAACGGTATAAAATTTGCCAAAATCTAACGTGGGAATCAAAAGTTACAAACAAAACAAATTTGAACTAAAATCTGTTTTAAATCTAACTCACTGCCACGCGGCGCTATCCTATTGGCGCGTACCGATTCGCACGGATCGGTCGACGCAGATCGTTGGATTTAAGTGATCGCGTACGGCTCAGATCTAACGTACCATTTCGTTAAGTGATTCTATCGCACGCGTTGGATCTAGATCCAACGGCTCTTGATCAAACGACCAAGGTCTAGCGGTGCGCGGCGACGGCGAGCGGCGGAGCGCTCTGCCAGTGGCGGTGCCGGCGTTCTAGGTCGCCCGGGGGGAAAAGAGGATGCTTACCAGAATCGCCGTGACGAGGTGAAGATCAACGTGGCGGTGGCTTTGCAAGGGGCGCACGGGGTCGTCGGAGATTCCTCGCCGGAGTTTGCGAACGCGTCGGGTGCAGCTGCTCGTCGACGTTGGCGAAGATACAGATCGCGCCAAGGAAAAATAAGCAGTGCGTTAGATGCGCGGAGTGATGTTGGTCATGTGAGTGTCAAAGAGAGGACAAGGCGCGGTCAGAACTAACCAGGAAGGTTCGTCGGAGTTGGAGACGACGTCGGGTTCTCTCGGTGCTCGTCGAAGTCGAAGCTCTGGATCACAAACAGACGGGCAAAGGGGATCAGGAGGTGCGCAAGGAAGTTGGGAAGTTGCTTGTATGAACCAGAGAGGAAGGGGCGTACGAGGTTTACCAGAATTGGTCGCCGGAGCAGGTTCTGTCTGCGGCGGCGCAAGAGCGAATACTGGCAGCCTGGTGGCGAGAAGGGTGTGCAGTGTGGGGGGAAATGACCGCGAGGGGGAGAGGTTCTTATAGCCGGAGCTGGGCATGGAGTTACTCGCGGAATCAATGGGAGTCAACGCGGCAGTGACTGCGGCGAGTAACGGTGGCGCGAGCGGCACAGGCGCGCGTGATTGACGAAGACGACGACGGGGTCATGGGTCCACTTGTCAGCGTAATAAACAGAGGGGAGGTGGGGTCCTGGCGTCAGCGACTCCGCGGGTGCTTCTGCGCGTGAGAGAGAGAGAAGGGACCCAGGTGGGCTAGCTGGGCTGGTTTCACTGTTGGGCCAGAATAGTAGCGCCGGCCCTTTTCTATTTCCTTTCTCTTTTTCTTTTTCTGTTTTGATTTTCTGGATTGATTTTTCAAATGATTTCAAAAGCTTTTGAATTCAAACATTTCCCAGGATTTTGTAGGGTGCAACATTCACATTTCAAGGCATAAAAGCATGTGGTCTCTCTGTTCAAGCTTGGTCCTTTTGAATAAACAAAATAAACAGTGCTATAGCACTTAATTTGAAAATGTTTTGGAAATGGTTTTGAACCATTTTTATTTTGTATAATTTTGTTCAAATTCCACACTCAATCCAATCAACAAGGAAGCAAACAAACTTGGTTTAAAACACTTAAGCTCTCAAATGGGGATGGCCATTTGATTTAAGTTTGCTCACATAAAATGATAGCACTAAGTGCTTCTATTTTCTTGAATTTGGTTTGAACTTGATCTCAAAACTATATGCATGCATGAATGATATGCAAACTTTGAAATCATGATTTTAGGGATGTTACATCTTCATGTGAACTTCAGAGGTGCCTTGGCATTTATATTGTGCTCTTCAAACAAAGGCAAGAGAGATACTACTCTATCATACCTTATTATGAGCTTTGCAATGTTGCTTATGTTTATGTCTCATGCTACCTATTATTATTGAGTTGGTTTCTCTTCATAGCTTGCAATGACTATTGAGTAGACTTAGTTGCATACTCCTTATTATGAATTGTCTAAGCATCTACTCCTGTGTTGAGAATATTTACGTCATATGAAGCAAAGTGTTCGTGAAAGTTCTTTTATCGCACTCAGTTTTCAACTGAATTGGTTGAGGACAAGCAATAAGCTAAGCTTGGGGAAGTTGATACGTCCAAAACATATCTACTTTCTCGAACACTTTGCTATTGTTTCTTCTCTAAACTTATGTGATTTGGATACAACTTGAAAGAACATGTGTGCTCCCATGTGTGGTTTTGGTAATTAATGACAATGTTTTATGGACTTATGTTTGCATTGAGTTTTACTTGTAGGATTTGTCCATAGACAATGCTTGAACCATATGGTGGCTTCAAGGTTGGAATAAGAAGAAAGTGAAGAAGATTAAGTGTTGATCAAGGTTTCAAGGAATGATCTGGAGATTGGTCAAGTAGAAGTTGAGCCTATGGCAAGTGTGTCTTGAATAATAATATGATCTCAAGTGTATCTTGCCATCCTTATGGTGATCATGGATATGTGAAGATATGCCTAAAAGAGAGGCTCTTCCATAGTGGAGTATGGGGGAGAAAATTCCAAGTCTTAACCAAGCTAGTGCAATAAAGAAAGGTGCTCCATCTTGAGGTGTGGAATATACAAGGTCTGATATTGATAGGGTTTCTTTCTTACCGGTCTCGTGGTGTTAGTTGGAGAGACCAGTTTATAGGATAGATAACCATACTATCAAGAGGGGCTCTTGAGTGAGTAACTTGATCATATCCCTCGGTGAGAGCTCAAACCTTTGTATACTTGGCATCATATTTCTTGGTTCTTATTTGGTTCTTATCCATGAGAGTTTTTAGATATTGTGTCACATCCCAAAATTTCTCCAAATTTTGAAATGTGAAAATAAATAAATAAAATAAACAATTGTTGAAATTTAGGGTGAGAAGAAACTTTTTGATTCCAATTGGAAACATCAAAACCTATTTTGATCAAATAAAATCCTAAAGGGATTTAAAAAGATAAACAAATAATAAATAAAGTTATAAAAGTTGGAATCGCCATTTTTGGATCTTTAAATAAAAAGATATGGATTTTATAAGTAAAGGTAGAAATGAATAAATAAGGACTATTTTAAAGAGCCAAATTAAATCTTGGCCAAGCAATGGAAATAAAATATTTTTGTTTAATAAAAAGAGTAAAGGATTATATAAATAAAATAATGAGGATTTATTAATAACCAATTTTATTTAAGTAAAGACAATTTTCCTATTTTGAATGAACATTAAAAACTTTATAAAGTATTTTAAATAAGAGAATTCAAAGTATTTTATTTTTCAAATAAAACCTACTGAAAAGGTTTTGTAAGATTTTAGAAAGTCAAATAGAGTTTTAAACATATTTGAATCCCATTTGAAATAAAGACTAAAGTCTATTTTTTTTTAATAAATAATAAAACCTAAAAATAATTGTTCTATTTTGGACTTTGGAATATATTGATAAACAGAATTAAATTATACCCAAAGTTTGGTGGTGGTTTGAATTGAATTAGAGTTTGAATTATTTGAATAAAAATCAAAACAGAAAATAGAAAAGGAAAAAAGAAAAAGATTCAGAACAAAAAAATGACAAGGACCTAGCCCAGCCAGACCAGGCCCAGCAAGCCTAGTCCAGCCCAACTAGCTCTCTCCCCGCAGGAAAACGTTTTGCACCCCGAAACCTACCCACGCCCTCACTGATGACAGGACCCCACTCGCACTTCCATCTCTCGCTGACGAAGCTGCCCCACACTGCCTTGTCATCGTCTTCAACCCACAGACCCCGCCCCCAGTTCGTCACTGCCGTTTCTGGCGTAAATTCGCGGTTTAAAATTCGCATTGAATCAATATTAATTCGCCCAGCCATCACGCAGGATAAAGGTGCCTCCCTCCCCTCTTCCATTCCCCCAAACATTGCCTCCTCTGTGCCACCAGGCTGCACGGATTTCTCCACGCAACCCCACTGGCTCCGACGAGGTCCAGTGCAAATTCCGGCGACGCTTGACCGTACCCTGCCCCCTTGTGCACGCGAGACTACTCCCCAGAGCAGTGCGCATCTACTGGTGGTTCCAGCTTGGTCGCGCTTGCCCCAGAGCGCCGGCAAGGATGAACTCTGAATGCCGCCGACGCCTGCCACCTCTCCGGCGACCCCTCCCCGCAAGAACAGATCGCCCCTTTCTCTCTGCTTGTAAGCCGCATGTTCAACATCTTCGCGCGCACCTAATAGTGTCAATCTTTTGCTTTGGCATGGCCTATAACCTCGCCTCCGACGACAACCAGAGGCACCCGATGCCGACGCCGTCTTCGGCGAGCAATCCACTCCGCTCCAGTGCGCCCCTCGATGAACCGACCACGCCTTGAGCTTCGCCTCACTCCTGCGAGCACGGTGAGCCTGTCCTCCCCTTTTCTCGCTTCCTAGAATGGCCGGACCACCCCAGACAGAGCGCTCTGCCGCTCGCCGCCGCGCCAGCGCCGCCAGCCCTTGGTCAGATGCGCTGTGTCTGTTGGATCTTGATCTAGTGGCTGAGATTAGATTTTAAACGAAGGGGTACGCGTCCATCTGTGCCGTGCATTTTAAGTAAGATCTTGCGGCCAGTATTGACCGATCCGCACGAACCGTTACCGACCAATAGGAATGAGCCACGTGGACAAGGTTTGATTTAAAACAGAAATTAGAATCTATTAGATATGCAAACTTGCAAAATTCATAACTTTTAATCTACACATCCAAATTTTGCAAATTTTATATCACTGGAATCACCAGGACAAGTACTTTGCAACCATGCAATTTTTTTAATGTTTTTCTTCTGGAAAATTGGTTGAAATTGCAGAAACTTGTGTAGGCCTAATTTGAATATAAAAATTGTTCTAGAAATATTTTTAAAGTGAAATCTTTGCTAAGTGGTTTGTTTTGAACCTACTGAACATAGAAACCAATTTTTGGGCTTAGAAACATATTTTGTGATACTAAGGAATACATCCTTGGATTAAACCATTTCTAGCTAAATAAAATTATTGAATATAGTTTAGAAATGATTTTTAAATTAAAACCTTTGGGAAATGATGTGATTCAAACCTTCTGACCCTAAACACCAAGTTTTGGGATTTAAGAACATATTTGATGAACCATATAAAGTTATTACTTTGCTAAAAGATATTTTCAACAACATAAAATATCACCTTAGCATAATATTTGGTTTATGAGATGAAACCTTTTGCAAATGGTTTTACCACATTCATAAATGATCAATATGGACTTTAAAATGGTTAGAGCCTAATAGAAACCACTTCTCTAAATAAAACCATCTTTTGCATGCTTGCATGCATTGCCTTGTTTCTATTATTTTATGTGTGATAAATTGTTTGAATGCTAGTTGAATATGTGTTTGCTTGATTGAATTGTAGTAAAGTTTGAAGAGTGCGATATTTGCAAGATCAAGAAGTGAACCAATATTCTCTACTAAAAAGGAAAGTGACACTATCATCCATGTCCTATTATTTTCACTAAACTTAGTGGTATTTTTGTAGTATGCATGATAGGGCTACTATGTTATTATGCTATGCTATGTCCTATTAGGAAATCCATCTTCCTTAGTGAAAACATCATAGTTGTAGTATGCCTAGCCCTGCTATAGACTTGGGATGGAATACATGATATGATTATACGAAGTGTTGGAAAAATATATGTTTTATATAATAAAACAAGTACTCAATGAACCACCTGGGTGGAATGAGGATACTCAATTTTGGACAAGATGGCAACAAAGGGAACCATGTTTATATGGCTATATTTTTGTATGTGCACTAGAAGAAAACCACCCAGGGACTTAGAGATTGAACATGTTTCTCGTACAATGGCTTCCGTGTACAGCCACATGCTAAATGGGCTCTGGCTTAGTCAACTACATAGTGGAAGACCCTTGCATTGGCATCTTCAGGTTAACTAAAATTGTGTATTGGAAATATATCCTTACATTGGTGCCTGGTAGACAAGCTAGCATTGTGTATTGGGAGGACTTCTATGGAAAGACTTTGTCACATTCTCGATCTGCCGGTACTCCATTTGGTGTGTACTTATCCAGCGGCCACTGGTGGCATTAAGACGAGATTGTGTCATGTGGGTAAAGTGTACAACTTCTGCAGAAGATCAAATTCTAAGTACTTAGCCGTGTCCCCGGTTACAGAAAACTCTGAGCAACTAAGGCCTGAAGCTATGGAAGATCTCGACATTCCAATTTCTCAAAGTAAAACTTGATGGTGTCAACAAGGGATTAGAAGCACTTCGAGTTTTCCAAGGAGTTCAGAAAGATTTTCAAAAGATCAAAACTATTTTGAAAAGATAGGACAAAACTATATTGCTTTCTGCAAATGAGCCTAAACCCTACTTAGCCAAATATGCATGTAATGATAGGATCCACTTACTTCTACATAAAAGTGAAACTTGCCAATACAATGTATTGACCCTTGTGGCTGCAACTTATTATGTTGCAGGTTTGTTTGATGTTAGTGAAGTGTGTTGAATAGGATTACAAGTCTACAACCAACATGTTTGCCTGTGGCACTTTGAAGATGGACTCCATGCTATATAGTTATTCTGCTGCATTGTAATGAGATAGCAAAATGAGCTACGTAAGATGTAATGAATTATTTTATTCCTGGTTATAAAGTTGTATTATGACCTTTGTTTCTTGATATTACATCTAAACTATGGATGCTAGCTATTGATCCAGGGACTAGCATTGTAAACACAGGGATCTCTACCTTACTAAAGGTTGGGACTCTTACATTTTGTGTCAATCTCTATGACTAGCTTAAGTTCATCAAAAACGGATTTCATATGCATTCTCTATTGTGTTTTCGATATTGGAGATTTTACCGGTTTGTCTTCTATAGATAGTTTAAACCTTTCATCATTTGGCTCTATCCTCCTTTGATGGACTATGATGGTTTCCTGCATGATCTTGTAGATCTCGTTACTATCTTCGAAACGAGCCCAAGATCATCAAAATTGGAGTCCGAATGAAAAATTTATGATGGTTTCAGTTTTGTTATTCCTGCCAGTTTTTGGAGGGGCGGATTATCCGGCCAAAAAATCCAGGGGGGAGGGGATAATCCGCCCCAAATATCCGCCCCCTATACAGAGGGTCGCGCCGTTAAGTCCTTAGCCATATTTTGGCCCAGAGAAGCCGGAATATCCGGGGGAGGGCAGATTTTCCGGCTTGGGAGGTCCCAAACGGTCATATTTCAGTGGGGAGGGGTATAAATAGACCCCTTCTTCCTCCTTAGGCTGGTTGCTTGCATTCTCTCTCTCCTCCATTTCTTTGACCTTCAAGAGCTTGCAAATACTCTCAATCCCTCCCATATTTATTGAATCTTTTTGGGGGATTTGAAAGGGAAGATCTAGATCTACAACTCCACCAATCCATCCCTCCTCTATGTGAGGGGAACATATTGGGATCTAGATTTTGGGGTTTCTTTTGTGGATTTCCTCTTGTGTTCTTCCTCTCTTATTCTCCCACTAGCTTTTGTAGCTTTGGTGGAATTTGGGAGAGAAGGACTTGAGCACTTCGTGTGTTCTTGCCATTGCATTTGGTGCATCGGTCTGAGTTCTCGGTGAGGATTCAATTGGGTGAAAGGTGAGAAGCTTTTTACTCTTGGGTTCTTGGAACCCTAGACGGTTTAGTTGTTTTGCAGGTTTGTGGATTACTTGGGGCCTCAAATTAAGTTGTGGAGCTTTCCCCAAGCTTGTTTGTTGGGAGCTTCCAATTGAGTTGTGGAGAAGTTCCCCAACCTTTGTGAGAGGTTACAGATTGCCACCGACAAGTGCACCGATAGTGAAGAAGTGAACCAGGCCTCTTGTGGCGAGGTTCACAGGAGAATAGGGTGAGGCCTTTTGTGGCGTGGTGGTCTTAGTACCGCCCACCCCTCCAACGAGACGTACTCTCTTTATGGGAGGAACTCGGTAATAAATCATCGTCTCCACGTGCCTTAGTTATCTCTATACCCGAGCTATTTACTTATGCACTTTACTTTGTGATAGCCTTCGTGCTTGAATTCTTACATCTAGCTATCACATAGTTGCTTGTTTTGCTTAGCATAAGTTGTTGGTGCACATAGGTGAACCGTAGTTTATATAGGTTTTGTGCTTGAAAAATTAAACACTAGTTTTATTCCTCCTTTGTTAAGCCCATCTGGTAAAAGTTTTAAACCGCCTATTCACCCCCCTCTAGGCGGCATCTGTATCCTTTTCAATTGGTATCAGAGCCTGGACTCTCATTATTGGCTTCACCGCCTTGAGAGTAAAGATGTCGGCTAAGGGATTAGTGCACAATGATAGGTTCACATTCAATGGCACAAATTATGATGTTTGGAAATCTCGCATGCTTAATTTATTTCGGGGAATTCACCCAAATATCGAGGGATATCTATATATGGGTTTCTCTTCTCCTATGGATCCCCAAAACGAACCTTTAGAGGAGAAGTTGAACTCTTGTATAGATGCTCTAGCTACTAAAATTCTTTCACTTGTTGTGAGCAATGTAGTTCTTTCTACTATCATGCCTTATTCGAGTGCTCATGAAATATGGACCAAGCTTCAAGATAAACATAGAAAGTCCAACATTATTGAGGATGATTGTGTTGCTTCCACTTCCGGTCGAGATGAGTTCTCATCGTCTACCACTTCACAAACATGTGATTTTTCACAATATTCTATGGACCAAGACAAGGTCTTGAATAGATCTATACAAGTGCAATCTCATCATCACCTTCCGGTTCTCACATAGGCCTTATGGCTAAGGGAACAAAGGTAACCTCTTTGGATCCCATTGTATCTCATGATGATTATCGAGGTAAGTATGATATTACCTCTATTAAGAAAATGGGAGAGGTTGTCTATAGCGCTCTCTTCAAAAATAAAATTGCTTCCACCAACTTTATTGAAATATTGAATTATGCTATAGAAGGCAATGATCTTATTGAGGAGCAAGAAAACATAATTGATGAAAAGTTTGCGCTTGAGTGTGAGTATGATAATGAAATTACTCAACTAAAGGACTCCCTTGAAGAAGAATAAACCACCAAAGAATCTCTTGAGGAGAATTTTACTCTAGAATTATCTAGAGTAAAGGAATACCATGATAAAGAACTTGCAGTGGCAAACTCCTTCAAGATTAAAAATGATGAACTTGAAGTTTCTTATGCTAAAATTGTTGAGGATTTTAAGCACCTCGAAAATGGCTCTCGGGTCGTTAAGAGGGAGCTCATCAAACTCACCGAGTCGCATGAGCAACTTAAAGCTTCATATTCAAAAGAGCTTGCCAAGTTGCCCTCACCTCTTGCTAATAGTGATGATGCTTGTGCTACTAACTCTATTTCTTGTGAAGCATCTATTTTGAAGGAGAATGTTGAGCTAAAGGCTCAACTTGCTTTGCTAACTAGCAACTATGGGAAATTAGAAGAAAGTCATGTTAAGCTCTCAAGCTCACATGAGGATCTTCTACTCTCCCATGGTAGGCTAAAGTTAGCTCATGAGGCCATCGTGTCAAAGGTAACATCTAGTGGGCCTCATGTGGAAATTAGCACTATATCTACTCCAAATGTTATATTGCCATGTGCTAGTCCTTATAATTCATCCTCTCACAACCATGTTATATCTCGTGATGAATTACATCCCGTGCCTTGTTGCTCTAACAATGTAGCATCTACTTCCTCTAGTACTCTTGTTGAAACTAACCATGTAGAGGAAATCAAAGAGCTCAAGGCTCAAGTCACTTATTTGAAGAATGACTTGAAAAAAGGTCATCAAGGGAAGGCCACACTCAAAAAAATCTTTAGTGTGCAAGAATCCACCAATGACAAGAGTGGGCTTGGATTCAACTCCAATGTCAAGAACAAGTCCACTATCAAGTTGAAGCACAATGACAACAAGAAGAATGGACAAGATCAAGTCAAGAATCCGGCCAACATTGTTTGCTTCAAGTGCAAGGAAGAAGGGCACCATGTTATATCTTGCCCATTGAAGAAAAATCCTCTTAGTGTGAAGCAACAAGCGAAGCGGCCTCAAGCTCCACCTCAAGTCATCGACGGTCCTCTTCCTAAGAGGACTACTCGAGCTCTTCCTCGAGTCATGGCTTCACCTAAGAAGAAAGATGGGAAGAGAAGAACTTTCTACATATGTCGTGCAAAGGGGCACATTTCTTCCTCATGCACTATTGGTATCTCCTCATCCAACCCTATCATTATTGATGATGCTTATTCTCTTTGTAAGGATGAGGTTGGCAATGTGTTTGCCAAGTTTGTTGGTGCCCAATGTGGTGTTAAGAAAAGAACCATTTGGGTTGCCAAGCCTATTGTGACTAACCTCTTAGGACCCAACTTGGTTGGGGACCAACAAGCCAAAACTTTATCATTAGGTGTTTTTGGAGGGCTTTGGAGACTTGGCTACATCATGAAGCATTGAGGGATCTTCATTAATATATTTGTCAAGCCAAGTCATGTGATTATATTGCTCTTATTATATTTCCATTGTTCCTCATTGCGGTAACATATGCTTAACTCATTTCATTGAAAGTTACCCGCCCCCTTGTGCATGTGTTGGTTTTGTATCTTCCATGCTTTTGTACATGTTGTGCTTTCCACTTAATTATCTTGAGGTATCAAACATATTTGTGTATGATTAGGTGGCACACCATGTATGTGTGTTTCCTGTGTTTGAGCCTTACTTAGTTATATTTGGTATCTTATTTGGCTCTTGTGAGAGATTAATGGATTATCCCATTTTGGGGGAGTGTTATGCTTGGGCATTCCACAATCCTAAAAATGTGTATACATGAGGAATACCACCTAGTATTTATATTGGATTATTGTCTAGTCTCTATGTGGTATAATTCTCATGAGAAATTTAAGTTTTATAATGTCCATTAATTATGTCTATTTGTATTGCCTCGTGTTGGTTTTATGGTAGTATCACATTATAGGGGAGTCATATGCTTAGTGCATATTACAATCCTAAAAAATGCGAACATTCGAGGTTGTGTCACTTAGAATTGATATTGATAATTATCTAGCTCCTATGTGACACATTTGCTCATACAAGTTCCAATTTGCTTGAATGCCTTTATTGCTCATATTTTGGATCTTGTATGTGAGAGTGCTTCTTGGTATGTGTTCCTCATATTTAGATATATATATCCGCATGGAAACCATTTGCTTCAAGTTCCTCTAATTACTAGTGATTGTGTGACTATTGGAAGCTACCAAGAATCTTGTTTGAAGTATCATGCTTAATTCTTATATTTAGTTATATGCTTCTTGTTGTGACTATGATCTTAGATATCCATGCAAGCTACCTTGGGAAAATTATTCCCAATATTTCTTGTCCTTGGACAATGAGTACTAAATTATGGTAGAATTTATTGATCATATTCACTTTGGCCTTTGATTAATATTGTCCTATCTTTGGCCAAGTAAATGTTTTGTGTTCTCCCATGTATTCCTTGCTACTTTTGGATCCTTTTATTTTTATTGGTATCCTCTTGTGTTTTATTTAATTTAGGTAGTAGTGATGATCTCATTTGTGTGCATTTTACATTCAAAAGGAAAATCCTACATAATGCACTATCCATGGGGGAGCTCTCTTATATTATTTAGAACATGCATATTTATGCTTCCTTGTTTGATCCATATCGGGTTTTATGTGCTTGGAAGTTTGATCTTTTAGTTTTGGTATTTTGTGCCATCATGAAAAGTTTGGAGAGTTTGGTTTACTTGTTGGAACCTTACTCTTTTTTTGGGAGTTGGTTTTGTCTCATTCCTTGTTTCATGATTTGACCATTTTAGAATGAGATAAATCCTTAAGCATTTTTATTTCTATCTATCTTTTTCTGTTTTGGCTTTAGCCTAGTTCATTTTTTGAACTTGTGATCTTTCATGTGTTGAATTGGTTTTTTGATATAATTTGGACATCTTTTGTCATGTCACACTCTTGTGTGTGCAATCTCGATTTACTTGGTGTTTTTGTTCAAATTGTATCTCCTTTTTGGTTCTTGAAAGCTTTATGCATGCATATTTACTATATGTTTATATTATGGCATGCTTGCTTTCTTTGATCCAATATATAGGGGAAACTCCACCAAATCCCATCGGCTAAGTTGTGCATGAAATTCAATTTCATATCAATATGCACATATTTATGTAGAGTCTCTCCTATGTATTGTAGTTATCTAACTATTTTGGACCCAATAAGTTTGGGGACCATATTGTACTTGAATTTTGTTTTAGGTACATTGGAGATGCATTGGATGCTTGTCTCTTTCATAAGGAAGAAGTGTTGACTCAATGAAAATTAGAGACAAGCTAGGATGATCAACGAGCTCCTATCTACTTCATCACACCAATGATATCTCGGTAACAAGTATCTCTTACTCATGCATACATATCATCTTCCAACATATGGTAGGTTGCATCTTTGTTGGGGATATGCTATATGGGTATCCTCATAGCATGTCTCTTATCCGACTAACCCGGGTGGCCCATAGTCGGTAGCATGGCCTATGGCCTGCTGGGCGGCCCAGTTAGGTGGATCCAGAAGGGAGGCCCATGCCGGATAAAGGAAGGCTACGGTGGAGTCACCAGCGTACCCGGAGCCTTGGAGTGCAAGATACACAAGACTAGTAATAGACGGTGTAGAACTCTGTAACCTGTCCGGCTAGGACTTTTCCCTGTAACCCTAGGACCTGGCGACTATATAAGACGGGCCTATGGGAGCCTTTAGGGCGCGATAACTTAGGCTTTCTAGTCACCTCGCACAGCGAACCTAATCTCTGTAACTCGGCATATTGCCATTATAGTGATTTATAGAAGGAGTAGGATTCCGCCACCGTTGTGGGATCTGAACCTGGGTAAGCTGTGTTACCTCGTCCTCCTTACCCCACGTCTCTAAACACGCACTGTGAGGACCCCTCCATGGCGTACTCGTCGGCAATACCACGGCAGTTGGTGCCCACCGTGGGGCAAGAGGCGCTTCAGGCTCTTCAGCGGGCGAGGACCAAGATCTTCGCGAGAATCGGCGAAACCGTAGCCATCGGTCGCGTTTTCTTCTCCGGCAACGTTCCGATCATCCCTCCCGACGAGTTCTGGATCCCGGCAAAGACGAACCCTACGCGATGTTCGATCGTTCCTATCGGAGACATCCACCTCTTCATTGGCAAAACCGACTCGGGCACTAGTTCCCTGGGAGTCGGAGGAGCATCAAGACCCGCACGGACCGCCTACGGGCAGGATACGTTCGCGGAAGGATCGATGTCGGATCTCTCCTTGGAGTTTGCTGGCAAAGATCGGAAAAACTCAAGGCCCACCCAAACCGCCCCTATGCAAGATATAAAGGTGGAAGATCACTGCAAATCCGCCGGCTTCGCCCGTGCGTCTGGACAGCAGAGATCCAAGTTCGTCGGTGTGGCTACCATCTTCGATCTGGCGCGCTGCATTCAGAGAGAGGGCGAAAACCCCCGCGACTACCTCGCCAGTTGGCTCCGTATACAAGCCGACCTGGCCAATTACCCCAATGATGATGATGCCATCTATCACTTTGTGGAAGGACTGGACCACGGCACGCTTCTCCAACATTCTCTAAGACGGCAACAGGCGTCAGGACGCCTCACCTTCGAAGGCATGGTGAACACCGTCAACAACTACGCGGAGGCTGAAGCGGCAGCTCAGACAACGCTTGCGCTCATTGACGGAGCACCTCTGATTCAGCCACCACCACTGCCTCCAGCCGCCATCGTCGCAGCAGCGCCACCACCTCGATGGATCGTCTAGGCCGTTGCACCTCCACCGCCCGTCATCGAGGAAGTCCTGGAACCCTCCGACTCTGTCATTGACGCGCTTTATGCTGATTTCAGTGCAGATTCCGAGGAGATAGACTTCTGTCCAGAAGAGCTAGACTCCGCCATGCAGGAGATGG
Source organism: Avena sativa (assembly GCA_916181665.1). Lineage (NCBI taxonomy): Eukaryota > Viridiplantae > Streptophyta > Magnoliopsida > Poales > Poaceae > Avena > Avena sativa. The sequence goes on from OV702284.1 coordinate 21,071,441, forward strand.
AGGAGGAGTACTCGCGTGACGAGCAAGCTAATAACACCGTCATGTCTTGAGGGGTGTTCGTCACCATCGGGACAGCGACGGATGATGACTACCCGGAGATCAATCGGCCATGGAACATAGCACAGCTACGTCCTTTCTACACTTAGCATTTTTTATCTAATCGTGTACCTCTTATATGATCAATGAAATAAAGCTCTTTGGTTCACTCATATTGCTGAGTCTTTTACCTCCTTTAGTGTTCATTTTTGGATCATATAAACCTTTATGCACAAGGTTTGCGATTGCACTTGTGAAAATTCCACCTACGGACGTTAGCTTAAGTTTTCTGGTCTACACGTTCTTTGTTGTTTTTATGTGGATTCTGGAGTAGTGACTTTTGGCACTTATTTTCGGCGATTTTGTGCTCAGGTTATAGACGGTGCCATTGGGCATCATCACCTAAGCGCATGGTTCCGACAACGAGTCTTCCGACTCACGAAAAGTCAAGCATAAAAACCAAAGTAATGGATAAGCCAGCACTTGCTTAAAAAATATATACATACTGGGCATTAATTCTTAAGTAGCAGGATACGACAACCATTGTTTTCCACCTTAAGATTACATCACCAAGTTTTTTCAATGCACACTCCAAAGGTGAAACAAGAATTACAAAGTGTTTTCACTCCTTGGGTGCAGGGGACTTGGAGGCCGCATCATCACCAGCCGGAGATTCACCCTCAGCGTCACCACTGTGAGGAGACTCGGAGGATTCAGGGTCGGCGTTGTCAAGAAAGTTCCTGGGCACGAAGACGTCGATGTCCACCAACTCGGCAACCCTGGTGTCATAGCCCACGGGTGATGACAGGATGGCTTCATGATCGATCTCCTTGTCGTCATCATCCACGTCGGGGATACCAGATGTCACCGTGTCGATGTCGGCACCTTCATAGTGTGCCTTCACCATGGACAACGCCATCCTAGCGCTAGCCCATGCACATGAAGCTTTCCAGCTTGCGACACGCTCAGGGGCTCGGCGCAGAATCTCCGAGTACTTCACAACGGAGTCAGAGGCCTTGATATAAATTTGGAGGGGCTGGGCGATCTCCTTGGCTTGGGTGATGGCAGTGTTGATGAAGTTGCCGGCAAGAATCATGCATTCCTTGTCCGAAGGAGGCGAGCGGGTTAAGCCCAGGGGCGCTAAAAATTCTGACAACGATTGCATGAGTTCAAAAATTATAAGTATCCAAACTACAGAGCTACAAGGCGGAGGATACTTAATGAAGATGCTGGCCTTAGCCAGCCAGACGACGTCCGCCAAGGATTCTTTCTCTTGTTGGAGGAGCTTAAACGCCTCGCTATGGCGAAGGTTTTGCTCATCGGCAGCTTGCTTCTGATCCTTTAGGATTGCAAGCTCCTCCTTCAAGCGATTGATCTCAGCGGAGGCGGAGTCTTGCAGGGCTTTCATGGAATCCTCGTGCATCTTCAACATTTGTTCCCTCTCCTTCTTAAGGATCTTGTTCTCGCTGTCCAGCTGCTGGATGTGCTTGGACTACTCGACAATATCCTTGGCCTTGGCTACATGCTCTGCAAGTCGGAGAAAACAAAGTACACAGTGAGTACTCGAAGAAGGAAGGCACAAAAGTAAGACGAAAATGCGCAAAAAATAAAACAGACTCTTGTTTTTGATGATCTGTTCCTTCAAGATGGCGGTTTTACCCTTTTCAGCTTCAAGGTCCGCGCGCATCTTCTGGTACTTATCATTGGTCATGCCCCTCCGAGCATTCTCGTTCTGTGGACGCAAATACAAAGTCAAGTCGTTGTTCATTCTACTTCGAGCCCCTAGTCGGAGATTTTCCATCTAGGTGCTCAGGGGCTACAGCGAAAGTTTTTAACTTAGCAATATTCTTAGCTTTTCTTTAAGCATCTAGTCGGAGCTAGTTCAGTTCTCAACTAGAAGCTTGGGGGCTACAGTATAAAGTTTTAACTCGGAAAATGCTTAGCTTTTCTTTAAGTATCTAGTCGGAACTAATTCAGTTACAACTAGAGGCTTGGGGGCTACAACACTTAAAATTATGAACACTATGTATGCTACTCTTAAAGCATCTAGTCGGAATAATTCATTCCATCTAAATGCTTGGGGGCTACAGTGAGATTTTTTTCTAACTTAGTCACTCTTAGAGCATATAGATGCAAAGCCAATGGTTTTCCGTCTACATCCTCGGGGGCTACAGTGGGATAATCATATGAAATGGAAAAGGTAAAGTAAAACTTACAAGTGCGATGATCTTGAGGTTTGTAGCACTCTCGGCCAGCAGCTTGCCAAAGGAAACGCTGTTACTTCGCAAGATGTCCGCTTGGCGGAGTAGCTCCTCAAGACCGCACGTCGGAGATGACAACACTCCTCCAGGAACCGTAGTTGTGCTACCCGGCGTAAGCACCGGGAAGATAATCTTCGGCAATTCTAAGGGTTTCTGGGGAGCAGAGGCACCACCTTCGGCAGATGTACCAGCAACCACCACTGCCTTGCCGCTACCGATGGCATCCTTAGCCGGAGCTTCAGCCATTTGAAGAGCAGCGCTCTCCTGCGTCGCCTGCTCGCCGACAACTGCGAGTTCGGTAGAGGCGCCAGAATCCACTTCCATGGCGGAAGGGCCTGGTGCCTCCTGGGCTTGGGAGCTTGTCGGAGTGGAGGAGGGCTTGACGGCAGGAGTAGCAGGGGCAATGGCGGGGGAAGAGTCGCGATGCAGCATATCTTTGATATTTCTAGAAGCCCCAAGAGTCTTGGAGGACTTCTTGAGGCTGGTTGTGGCTTTCTTCCTGAAACATGCAAAATGCATAAGTACAGGAATAAGACAGATAAACAAGACAATGTCGGAGAATAAGAAGCTTACACTAGGGGGGAGCTTTGGCAAACATCCCGGTGTCTTTCTTCTTTTCCGCCTCCAGGGTGGCATTACTCTTTTTGTAGGCTCCACCCTCCGTCTTCTTTTTCTTGCCTCCGTCGGCAACGTCAGAGGTGGAGCTCTTCCGCTTTCGCGCCAACGGGGCATCATCGTCGGACACGACCGTGACTTCCTTCATCTTGGGATCGTAGATTTGGGCGGCCAGGTTGCCCTCCTCTAGATCGCTAAGCTGTTAAGTAAGAAATCATTGTGTTAGACAAGATGATATTGGCAAGACAGAAAAAATGGAGGCGATGTCATACACGGAAAAAAATACCTACCTTTGGGCACTTTCCGTTTACGAACATGTCGTAGGTAAGGGTGAAGCCACGCTTTTTGTCCTTCACCTTGACGATGTCCTTAAGTCGGAACTTGACGGAGTCGCTCGAGAAGTTGTCCTCGGAGATACGGAGGGTATCCCTTCGGTCGCCGGTGTACTCGTGCATAAGCTTCATACGGTGCTGCAGAGGTTGAATCCGCCTGATGAACCAGCACATGGCTAGGTCCAAGCCGGTCAGACCCGTCTCTACAAACCATTCGATCCGCCTTATTGCGCGAGAAGCGTCGAGGTCGCAGGGAAGGGAGGCATGGGATCGCCATGTGGGAACTTCGGCGGCGGCTCCATCCACGAAGTCCGAGTACGTTACTTCTCGGCCCGACAAAGGAATGTCGGGGCCATAGAAGTACGTCCGATGCCAATTCTTGCACAACTCGTGGCCGACGATGTCGGGGAACTGCCGGCCAGGTCGGATCTTGAGGCTTATGGTGCCGCAGTTTCTAAGCTCCTCCTTGCTGTGTCCGGCTTCACGTTTGACGGTGAAGAAATAGACAAACAGATCTAACCTAGGCCTAATCCCTAGTTAACCCTCGCAAAGTGCCGCGAAGTTGCTAAGCACTAGGATACTATTGGGAGAGAGGTTGTGGGGTTGGACCTTGAAGTGATTCAAGACGGACAGAAAGAAGTGGGAGATGGGTAGAGAAACGCCGCGTACCAATTGCGCCTTGAGGTATACTTTCTCTTCGGCTTGGGGAGGGGGGATCACCTCGCCGGCCGGCGCCGCCCGCCAGGCGAGCCCCTCCGTCGCAGGGAGGTAACCCTCAGCGACCATCTCTTGGATGTCGCGGCCGGTGATGTCTGAGCTGCGCCAGTCGCCTTTGTGCGAGTCTGGCTCCTCTTCCAGGGGCTCCAGCGCCGCCAGGTTATGGTCGTCGCCGGTGGTTTCTATCACCGCCGATGCGAGGATGACCAGACCCTCTGGGGGCACGACGACGGAGCTCGCCGGCTTCGCCGCGGCTTCGCTCGACGCTGCCATTGATGGGGATGAACTGCTGTTAGCCATGGAGGAGGGAGAGGACGCGACTGGTGCAGAGGAAGAAGCTAGGGTTTCTTGAGGTTTTCGCGGAGAGCTCGAGGAGGCGCGCGGCTGGAGGAAGAAGACGATGACGCGAGAGAATGGGGTGAAAAAGTGGCAAGTGTCCCACGGTCACTATTTATCTTACTCTGCGTCAAGATTCGTGCAGCAAATCGGACGGTTACCGCGTAGACGACGTGTTCGTGAACGTGCGCGGTAATTTCGCCACGTCTCCAACCGTCGCCACCAACGGTTCGTATCACTCGCGCGGGAAAATTGGATATGATTGCGTTCTCTGCATGTGTGAGTTACGAGGCGTCGCTGACCTATAGCCTACGTCGTCATAACTAACATGGTAGATGAGCCGTCCCATCGAAGATTCCGGCATGAACGGATTTAATCCGACAACGGGAGCGTACGATGGAAGATTCAGCATTTCTCCGACTTACTCATAGAAGACGGAGAAAAACCTTGCAGGGTTCTTTGGGAGGACTACAAGATATTGCTTGACGATTTGCCAACATCCATATAGACGGAGCATTCCACGGGAAGAGGCAAGACGGCGCAAGATCTCGGAGTTCTTCGGGGGCTACTGTTGGGGATATGCTATATGGGTATCCTCATAGCATGTCTCTTATCCGACTAACCCGGGTGGCCCATAGTCGGTAGCATGGCCTATGGCCTGCTGGGCGGCCCAGTTAGGTGAATCCAGAAGGGAGGCCCATGCCGGATAAAGGAAGGCTACGGTGGAGTCACCAGCGTACCCGGAGCCTTGGAGTGCAAGATACACAAGACTAGTAATAGACGGTGTAGAACTCTGTAACCTGTCCGGCTAGGACTTTTCCCTGTAACCCTAGGACCTGGCGACTATATAAGCCGGGCCTATGGGATCCTTTAGGGCACGATAACTTAGGCTTTCTAGTCACCTCGCACAACGAACCTAATCTCTGTAACTCGACGTATTGCCATTATAGTGATTTATAGCAGGAGTAGGATTCCGCCACCGTTATCGGATCTGAACCTGGGTAAGCTATATTACCTCGTACCCGTCAACCGTCCGCCTTACCCCACGTCTCTAAACACGCACTGTGACGACCCCTCCATGGTGTACTCGTCGGCAATACCACGACAATCTTGGCATGAATTTTATGTATTTGATATGTTTGTGGTTGAAGTTCATCAATATACAATAAGATAAACTTGAGCCTTTTGGCCATGCTATCAAGTAAATATCTTAGTGTTGTATTATCATGACTTCGCTTTGGATATATTTCTCTATTTATTTTAGTATTTAATTTGTGTGTACATGTTTCTTTGTGGATCAATATCTTTGTGAGATTTTCTACTTAGAAACTTATATACATGAGACTTGTTACAACTCTATTTTTTATGTCTTGTTTGTTTCATGTGTGTTGTATGGTCATACTAAGCAATATCATTCATTGAAGACTATGTTGATACACAATGATCATCCTTGTACTAGTATTATAATATGCTTTGTCATGCCTCTCACACATCCTTGTGGTTGATACACAATGATCATCTTTGTACTAGTATTATAATATGCTTTGTCATGCCTCTCACACATCCTTGTGGTTGAGCCTTCTATTATGTTATCTCTTACTCGTTGCTCAACCATTTGTTTATTGCAAGTTTTATGCCTTGGTATATGTTCTTTTGTACATAGTTGTGTTTTAAATAATATCGAGGGAGTGAGGACGCCATGTTTGTCCATATTGTATTCAAATTCAAATTATAATTTGTGCACAAACCTTGGGGAGCCTCCTCATATTATTTAGAACACTCTCTTTTCGATCTTATCATAATATCAATCTTTCATTTGCTATGTTCCTTTTGTCAAGAGGTTTTCTGGATTTTTTGATTGCTTGCATCATTTGTTGATGCTTCTTCACCTTGTTATTTTTTCATTCTTTTGATCCTCAATATAGTTTGACCTCCTCCTAAGTATTCATCATTGGATATGTGTAAATGTTTTATCATAATAAATTTGTTTCAAACGCACACTTTTGGAGGAATTGTAACTATATTGGTCGTCTAGAACTATTCACCCATTTTGGCAATCGATGCCAATGGGGGAGAAGTTTTGGAGGGTTTAAGGGAAGTTTGTTCTTAAGCATTTGCCTCTCATGCTCTTGCATCTTTGTTGTTGCTTTGCATGTTCAATATATAGAGGAAACTGCACCAACGGTAATGATTCATCACATACGCATATATTGTGGGGGAGCTTGCTCTATATATTATGGGCGTACCAACATCACATACTTGTGTAGTATTTGATGTTGGTGCAACCATTTTTATTCGTTAAGTTTATTATATAAACCCTCTCAAAGGATTGTCATCAATTACCAAAATGGGGGAGATTGAAAGAACATGTGTGCCCCCATGTGTGGTTTTGGTAACTAATGACAATGTTTTATGGACTTATGTTTGCATTGAGTTTTACTTGTAGGATTTGTCCATAGACAATGCTTGAACCATATGGTGGCTTCAAGGTTGGAATAAGAAGAAAGTGAAGAAGATCAAGTGTTGATCAAGGTTTCAAGGAATGATCTAGAGAGTGGTCAAGTAGAAGTTGAGCCTATGGCAAGTGTGTCTTGAATAATAAGATGATATCAAGTGTATCTTGCCATCCTTATGGTGATCATGGTGTAGGGGTTCGTAGCATGGACAAAAAAATTCTACCGCATGCACACAAACAAGCCAAGATCTATCTACTAGATTGTAGCAACGATTCAATAGAAGCACTCACCCTCGAAGATTCCAAAGCAGTTAACGAGAGCAGATTCTCGTGGGTGATGTAGTCATACACTTGCCCATCTCAAGATCTCGTAGACGATCCTTCCGGCGCTGTGATCCAGCAGCGCTTCCGCAGTCGGTCACACGTTCGGTACTCGATGAAGACCTTCCTCTTTCTTGTTACAGCAGGAAGCAGAGGTTATAGTTCTCTCCTCGCAATTCCGGCAGCACGACGGCGTGGTGTCGGAAGTAGATGGAAGATCCCGCAAGGCTTCGCCTAAGCCGGTGCGAGTTATGGTGGATTAGGGTTTCCCGGTGATCTAGGGTTTAGAAGACCGGGAGGAGGAGGTGTCGACGGCGGCTAGGGCGGCGGCGACGAGCGGCGGTGGCGCGGCGGCGGCTTGGGCGCGGGTGTGGGGAGGGCTTGGCTCTTGTGGTGTTGGGGCAGCCCTCCCCCTCTATTTATGAGAGGGGGGCAGCCTTGGGAGGGGTCGGTTTGAATCCAACCCAAACCCAAGTTGTATTGAGGGAAGGACTTGTTTCTTCTCCCACTAGGAAACCATTGTTCCAGTTTGACTTTTCAAACTTCCCGTTTGACTTTCAATTTAGAGCTTTAATTCTCTCTTGCAAATGCCCACACCAATTGACCTAGGATATGATCCAATCATTCCACTTACCCATGACATATTCATGGTCCATTCTCCTTCCGGATTGGTGAACCTTCTAGAACCTCTCCGATGAAAACATCGGAATCTTTCCCGAACTCCGGAATTGAACTTCCCTTATATGAATCTTATTCTCCGTACCATTCCGGATCTCCTCATGATATCCCGGATCCCATCCGAGACTCCAAACAACATTCGATATCCCTACTAACATTCCATATCTACTAAACAACATCGAATCCTTAAGTGTGTCTCCCTACGGTTCGTGAATTATGCGGACATGACCGAGACACTTCTCCGATCAATAACCAATAGAGGAATCTGGAAATTCATATGGCTCCCACATATTTCTACAATTACTTTGCGATCGAATGAACCACTTACATATGATACCAATTTCCCTTTGTCGCACGATAGTTTACTTATCCGAGGTTTTGATCGTCGGTATCTCTGCATACCTAGTTCAACCTCGTTACCGATAAGTACTCTTTTCTCGTTCCCGTGATATGTGATCCCTTGTGAGCCAGTCACATGCTTGCAAGCTAATTGGATGACATTCCACCGAGAGGGCCCAGAGTATATATATCCGTCATATGGATGGACAAATCCTACTCTTGATCCATGTGCCTCAAGCCATACTTTCCAAACACTCAATGCCACCTTTATAGCCACCCCGTTATGGTATGGTGTTTGATGTCATCAAAGAATCCTTCCGTTGATGGTGATTAGCATGATCTCATGGTCGAAGGAATTAGGTTACTATGTATCAGAAAGCTTATAGCAAATGAACTATTGAAATGACTTGATCTTAATGCTACGCTTATCTATAGGAGTATGTCCATCATACCATTCTCCTAATGATATGATCTTGTTGTTAAAAACATCTCAATGCTCATGGTTGGGAAACCACGATCATCTATTAACCAACAAGCTAGTATTACAAAGAGGCTTTACTAGGGACTCTAATTTAGTTTACAAATCACACAAGTATTAATGTTTCCTGTTTAATACTGTTATAGCATGAATGTAAACATTTATCATAAACACAAAGATATAATAATAACCACTTTTATTATTGCCTCTAGGGCATATATCCAACACATGGATATGTGAAGATATGCCTAAAAGAGAGGCTCTTCCATAGTGGAGTATGGGGGAGCAAATTCCAAGTCTTAACCAAGCTAGTGCAATCAAGAAAGGTGCTCCATCTTGAGGTGTGGAATATACAAGGTCTGATCTTGATAGGGTTTCTTTCTTACCGGTCTCGTGGTGTTAGTTGGAGAGACCAGTTTATAGGATAGATAGCCGTACTATCAAGAGGGGCTCTCGAGCGAGTAACTTGATCATATCCCTCTATGAGATCTCAAACCTTTGTATACTTGGATCATATTTCTTGGTTCTCGAATAGCGTGAAAATGTAGCTTGATGTGCTTCATCTTCTTGTGTGACCTTGGTTCTTGCGTATTGGATATAGCGCCCATGATATCACAGTAGATAAAGATTGGGTCCAGCGCACTTGGAACCACACCGAGCTCTGTAATGAACTCCTTCATCCATATCGCCTCTTGTGAAGCCTCTGAAGCAGCTATGTATTCCGATTCAGTTGAAGATCTCGCCACAACGCTTTGCTTTGCACTCCTCCAGCTAACTACTGCACCATTCAAAGTAAATACGTATCCAGATTGAGATTTATAATCATCCAGATCGGTGTTCCAACTAGCATCGTTGTAACCATTAACAATGAGCTGTTCATCACCTCCATAAGAAAGAACCATATCCTTAGTTCTTCTCAAGTACTTAAGGATGTTTTTGACCGCTGTACAATGATCTACTCCTGGATCACTTTGATATCTGCTAGTCAAACTAACATCATATGCAATGTCGGGTCCAGTACATAGCATGGCATACATAAGAGATCCTATGGCTGAGGCATAGGGAGTCTTACTCATCCTTTCTCTATCTTCTGCCGTTGCAGGACTTTGAGTTTTACTCAAGGTCGTATTGGGCAACATGGGCAAGAACCCTCTCTTGCTATCTTCCATTCCAAACCTCTTTAGAAATTTGTCCAAATATGTACTCTGTGACAATAATATTAGGCGCCTCGATCTATCTCTATAAATCTTTATGCCTAATATATAAGCTGCTTCGCCAAGATCTTTCATTGAAAAACTATTATTCAAATAATCCTTGACACTATTAAGAAGGTCTACATCATTCCCAATCAACAATATGTCATCTACATATAGTATTAAGAATGCTACAGAGCTCCCACTCACTTTCTTGTAAATACAAGCTTCTCCATAAGTTTGTATAAAACCAAAGCTCTTGATTACCTTATCAAAACGTTGATTCCAACTTCGGGATGCTTGCTTCAATCCATATATGGACCGTTGAAGTTTGCATACGTTGTTAGCATCTTTAGGATCGACAAAACCTTTTGGGTTGCATCATATACAACTCTTCATCAATGTCTCCATTGAGGAACGCCGTTTTGACATCCATCTGCCATATCTCATAATCATAATATGCAGCGATTGCTAACATAATCCTCACAGACTTTAGCTTCGCTACTAGTGAGAAAGTCTCATCGTAGTCAACTCCTTGAATTTGTCGAAACCCTTTTGCGACAAGTCGAGCTTTATAGACAGTAACATTACCATCAGCATCTGTTTTCTTCTTGAAAATCCATTTATTCTCGACAACCTTCTGGCCATCCGGTAAGTCCACCAAAGTCCATACTTGGTTTTCGTACATGGATCCAATCTCGGATTTCATGGATTCTTGCCATTTATTGGAATCTGGGATCATCATCGCTTCCTCATATGTCGCAGGGTCATCGGTGTTGTCCACCAACATGACACTCATAACGGGATCATACCAATCAGGAGTGGTATGAGTTCTCGTTGACCTGCGAGGTTCCGTAGCAACTTCAACCGAAGTTTCATGATCAACATCATTAGATTCCTCTCTTATTGGTGTAGGCGCCACAGGAACTACTTCCGGTGCTGCGCTACTCGCAAGTTCGAGAGAAGGTTCAACAACCTCGTCGAGTTCTACTTTCCTTCCAGTCACTTCTTTCGAGAGAAACTCCTTCTCTAGAAAGGATCCATTCTTGGCAACGAAGATCTTGCCCTCAGATCTGCGATAGAAGGTATACCCAATAGTTTCCTTCGGGTATCCTATGAAGACGCATTTTTCCGCTTTGGGTTCAAGCTGTCGGGCTGTAACTTCTTTACATAAGCTTCCCAACCCCAAACTTTAAGGAACAACAATTTAGGTTTCTTCCCAAACCATAATTCATACGGTGTCATTTCAACGGATTTAGATGGTGCCCTATTTAAAGTGAATGCGGCTGTTTCTAATGCATAACCCCAAAACGATAGCGGTAAATCTGTAAGTGACATCATAGAACGAACCATATCTAAGAGAGTTTGATTACGACGTTCGGACACACCATTACGATGTGGTGTTCCCGGCGATGTCAATTGTGAAAGTATTCCGCATTTTTTCAAATGCTCGCCAAACTCGTAACTTAGATATTCACCTCCACGATCAGATCGTAGAAATATAATCTTCTTGCTACGTTGATTCTCTACCTCACTTTGAAATTCCTTAAACTTCTCGAAAGTTTCGGACTTATGTTTCATGAAATAAATATACCCATATCTACTCAAGTCATCCGTGAAGGTAAGAACATAACGATAACCACCGCGCGATGCTACACTCATTGGGCCACACACATCGGTATGTATGATTTCCAATAAGTCTGTAGCTCGCTCAATCATACCAGAAAATGGAGTCTTAGTCATTTTACCCATCAGACATGCTTCGCATCTTTCAAGTGATTCGAAATAAAGTGATTCAAGAAGTCCATCGGAATGGAGTTTCTTCATACGCTTCACTCCAATATGACCAAGACGACAGTGCCACATATAGGTTGAGTTATCGCTCAATTTCAAATGTTTAGCTTCAATGTTATTAATGTGTGTATTACCACAATCGAGATTCAATAAGAATAGACCATCTATCAAAGGTGCATGTGCATAAAAAATATTACTCATATAAATTGAACAACCATTATTCTCGGACTTAAACAAGTAACCGTCTCGCAATAAACATGATCCGGATATAATGTTCATGCTCAACGCAGGCACCAAATAACAATTATTTAAGTATAAAACTAATCGCGATGGTAGATGAAGAGGTAGCGTGCCTACCGCGATCAACCTTTGATCCATTTCCAACGCGCATCGTCACCGCGTTCTTCGCTAGCTTCCGTTTATTCTGTAGTACCTGTTTCGAGTTACAAATATGAGCAACCGAACCAGTATCAAATACCCAGGCACTACTACGAGTACTAGTGAGATACACATCAATAACATGTATATCGGATATACCTTTATTCTTGATGTTACTGTTCTTCAAATCCGCCAAGTACTTTGGGCAATTCTACTTCCAGTGACCTTCTCCTTTGCAGTAAAAGCACTCAGTATCAGGCTTAGGCCCAGCCTTGGTCTTCTTCGCCAGTGCGGTAACTTTCTTACCGCCCTTCTTGAAGTTTCCCTTTTTCTTAGACTTGCCTTGCTTCTTGAATTTGGTGGTCTTATTGACCAACAATACTTGGTGCTCTTTCTTGATCTCCACTTCTGCAGACTTTAACATGGAGAAGAGTTCGGGTAACAACTTGTCCATGTGTTGCATATTGTAGTTCATCACAAAGTTCTTGTAACTTGGTGGTAGTTATTGGAGGACACGGTGAATCCCCAAAGCATTAGGAATCACTATACCCAAGCTTTGAAGCTTGCTTGCGTTCCCAAAAATCTTAAGCACGTGCTCACTGACAGAGCTGTCCTCTTCCATCTTGCAGTTAAAGAACTTTTCAAAAGCCTCATAACTCTCAACTGCCACGTGAGCCTCAAATATCATTTTGAGTTCACGAACAATATCATGTGGGTCATGGTTCTAAAACCTTTTCTGAAGCTCCGATTCCAAACCATACAAGATAGCACACTAAACTGTGGAGTACTGATTCTTCTGAGCGAGGAACCATTCTTTACCTCATCGGTAGCATTAGCTGCAGGCGGGTCACCCAGCGGTGCATCCAACACATAGGTCAAATTACCAACATTGAGGACAATCCTCAAATTGCGGAACCAATCCGCGAAGTTGCTTCCATTGTTTTTCAACTTTTCTTTCTCTAGGAACACATTAAAATTGATGGTAGGGGCCGCCATTGATCTACAACATATTTGCTATAGTTTAGACTAAGTTTATGACAAATTGAGTTCTAATTAATAGTTAAATTAATCTAGGTGAACTCCCACTCAAAATAATATCCCTCAAATTGTTTTAGTGATCACACGTACCAAATCCACCACATCAAAACTGATCATCACGAGAGTTGATGTAGCTTCAATGGCGAACAATCAACATGTTCATCATATCTACTATATGACTCATGCTTTACCTTTCGGTGATCCGTGTTCCGAGACCATGTCTGTACATGCTAGGCTCGTCAAGATCAAACCTTAGATTCCGCATGAGCAAATCTGGCTTGCTCACGTTGTATACACTCGCAGAATCTAACACACCCGATCATCACGTGGTGCTTCGAAACAACGAGCTTTAGCAACGGTGCTTACTAAGGATGAACACTTTAAAACTTGAAATTTTGTGCTTGAGGGATCATCTTATAATGCTACCATCATGAACTAAGCAATACAAGGTGCATAAAAGGATTAACATCACATGCAATTCATAATATGTGATATGATATGGCCTTTCTTCTTATGCTTCCGATCTCCATCTTCAAGCACGAACATGATCTCCATCATCACCGGTAAGGCGTCAAGGTTAATGGCGCCTCTTCATGTCTGTCGTCCACCAGCATCAACTATTACAACTACTTTGACTAGACATGCAGGTCTTAATGGAATTAAAAAGACAACCATATGGCTCCTGCCGGTTGCCGACTTACAATAAGGAACATTGCATACATCATATATAATCACAATCATGGCCATATCACATCATAGCACACCCCTGCAAAACAAAGTTAGATGCCTCTAATTTTCTTTGCATATTTTACATGGTTTGGGCTTTCAATACGTGTCGTTCTAACTTACGAACAAGAACCATAACGTTGATGTTTGAACTATCAAGTGCCCGCTGTAAATTGAATCTATACTATGATGGGAGAGACAGACACCCGCAAAGCCACTTATGCAATACAAGTTGCATGTTAAGCGTGGAGCAAGTCTCATGAACGATGTCATGTAAGGTTAGCCCGGGCCGCTTCATCCCATCATACCACAAGATGCAAAGTACACAAAAAGCAATTGATAATAAAAGCACCATCGCCCACAATGACCATTTTTTTCTACTTGTGCAACATATCTACATATAAACAAGGCTCTGATACCACTATTGGGGTTCGTAGCATGGAAAACAAAAATAATTCTACCGCATGCACACAAACAAGCCAAGATCTATCTACTAGATTGTAGCAACGAGTCGATAGAAGCACTCACCCTCGAAGATTCTAAACCGGTTAACGAGAGCAGATTCTCATGGGTGATGTAGTCGTACACTTGCGTAGACGATCCTTCTGGCGCTGCGATTCGGAAGCGCTTCCGCAGTCGGTCACAGTTCGGTACTCGATGAAGACCTTCCTCTCCCTTGTTCCAGCAGGCAGCGGAGGTTGTAGTTCTCTCCTCGCGATTCCGGCAGCACGATGGCGTGGTGTCGGAAGTAGAGGGAAGATCCCGCAGGGCTTCGCCTAAGCCGGTGCGAGTTATGGTGGATTAGGGTTTCCCCGTGATCTAGGGTTTAGAAGACCGGGAGGAGGAGGAGGTGTCGGCGGCGGCGGCGCGGGTGTGGGGAGGGCTTGGCTCTTGTGGTGTTGGGGCAGCCCTCCCCCTCTATTTATGAGAGGGGGAGCAGCCTTGGGAGGGGTGGGTTTGAATCCAAACCCAAACCCAAGCTGGATTGAGAGAAAGACTTGTTTCTTCTCCCACTAGGAAACCATTGTTCCAGTTTGACTTTTCAAACTTCCCGTTTGACTTTCAATTTAGAGCTTTAATTCTCTCTTGCAAATGCCCACACCAAGTGACCTAGGATATGATCCAATCATTCCACTTACCCATGACATATTCATGGTCCATTCTCCTTCCGGATCGGTGAACCTTCTAGAACCTCTCCGATGAAAACATCGCAATCTTTCCCAAACTCCGAAATTGGACTTCCCTTATATGAATCTTATTCTCCGGACCATTCTGGATCTCCTCGTGATATCCCGGATCCCATCCGAGACTCCGAACAACATTCGGTATCCCTACTAACATTCCATATCTACTAAACAACATCGAATCCTTAAGTGTGTCTCCCTACGGTTCGTGAATTATGCGGACATGACCGAGACACTTCTCCGATCAATAACCAATAGAGGAATCTGGAAATTCATATGGCTCCCACATATTTCTACGATTACTTTGCGATCGAATGAACCACTTACATACGATACCAATTTCCCTTTGTCGCACGATAGTTTACTTATCCGAGGTTTTGATCGTCGGTATCTCTGCATACCTAGTTCAACCTCACTACCGATAAGTACTCTTTTCTTGTTCCCGTGATATGTGATCCCTTGTGAGCCAGTCACATGCTTGCAAGCTCATTGGATGACATTCCACCGAGAGGGCCCAGAGTATATCTATCCGTCATATGGATGGACAAATCCCACTCTTGATCCATGTGCCTCAACCCATACTTTCCGAACACTCAATGCCACCTTTATAGCCACCCAGTTACAGTGTGGTGTTTGATGTCATCAAAGCATCCTTCCGGTGATGGTGATTAGCATGATCTCATGGTCGAAGGAATTAGGTTACTATGTATCAGAAAGCTTATAGCAAACAAACTATTGAAATGACTTGATCTTAATGCTACGATTATCTATAGGAGTATGTCCATCATACCATTCTCCTAATGATATGATCTTGTTGTTAACAACATCTCAATGCTCATGATCGGGAAACCACGATCATCTATTAACCAACAAGCTAGTATTACAAAGAGGCTTTACTAGGGACTCTAATTTAGTTTACAAATCACACAAGTATTAATGTTTCCTGTTTAATACTGTTATAGCATTAATGTAAACATTTATCATAAACACAAAGATATAATAATAACCACTTTTATTATTGTCTCTAGGGCATATCTCCAATACATGGATATGTGAAGATATGCCTAAAAGCGAGGCTCTTCCATAGTGGAGTATGGGGGAGCAAATTCCAATTCTTAACCAAGCTAGTGCAATCAAGAAAGGTGCTCCATCTTGAGGTGTGGAATATACAAGGTCTGATCTTGATAGGGTTTCTTTCTTACAGGTCTCGTGGTGTTAGTTGGAGAGACCAGTTTATAGGATAGATAACCGTACTATCAAGAGGGGCTCTCGAGTGAGTAACTTGATCATATCCCTCGGTGAGATATCAAACCTTTGTATACTTGACATCATATTTCTTGGTTCTTATTTGGTTCTTATCCATGAGAGTTTTTAGATATTGTGTCAATCTCTATGACTAGCTTAAGTTCATCGAAAACGGATTTCATATGCATTCTCTATTGTGTTTTCGATATTAGAGATTTAACCGGGTTGTCTTTTATAGATAGGTTAAACCTTTCATCATTTGTTGCTATCCTCCTTTGCTGGACTATGATGGTTTATGGCATGATATTGTAGAGCTCGTTACTATCTTCTAAACAAGCCCAAGATCATCAAAATCGGAGTCCGAATGAAAAAGTTATGATGGTTTCAGTTTTGCTATTCCTGGCAGTTTTTGGAGGAGCGGATTATCCGGCCAAAAAATCCGGGGGGGGGGGGTAATCCGCCCCAAATATCCGCCCCCTATACAGAGGGTCGCGCCGCGAAGTACTTAGCCATATTTTGGCCCAGGGAACCTGGAATATCCGAGGGAGGGGCGGATTTTTCGGCCTCGAAGGTCCCAAACGATCATATTTCGTTGGGGAGGGGTATAAATAGACCCCTTCTTCCTCCTTAGGTTGGTTGCTTGCATTCTATCTCTCCTCCATTGCGTTGACCTTCAAGATCTGCAAATACTCTCAATCCCTCCCATATTTCTTGAATCTTTTTGGGGGATTTGAAAGGGGAGATCTAGATCTACAACTCCACCAATCCATCTCTCCTCTATGTGAGGGGAACATATTGGGATCTAGATTTTGGGATTTCTTTTGTGGATTTCCTCTTGTGTTCTTACTCTTATTCTCCCACTAGCTTTTGTAGCTTTGGTGGAATTTGGGAGAGAAGGACTATGCATTTAATCCTTTGGTGGAATTTGGTGGAATTTGGGTGCAAGCAACCATTACCTTCCATACTATGCATTTAATCCTTTGTTTTCAGCAAACCAGTGAGATTGACAACCTGTAGAGGTCCCAACCTTTAATAAGGTAGAGATCCCTGTGTTTACAATGCTAGTCCTTGGATCAATAGCTAGCATCCACAGTTAAGATGTAATATCAAGAAACAAAGTTCATAATACAACTTTATAACCAGGAATAAAATAATTCATTACATCTTACATAGCTCATTTGGCTATCTCATTATAATGCAGCAGAAATAACTATAGCATGGAGTCCTTCATCTTCAAAGTGCCACATGCAATCATGTTGGTTGTAGACTTGTAATCCTAATCAACACACTTCACTAACATCAAACAAACCTGCAACATTATAAGTTACAGCCATAAGGGTCAATACATTTGAATTGTATTGGCAAGTTTCACTACTATGTAGAAATAAGTGGATCCTATCATTACATGCATATTTGGCTAAGTAGGGTTTAGGCTCATTTGCAGAAAGCAATATAGTTTTGTCCTATCTTTTCAAAATAGTTTTGATCTTTTGAAAATCTTTCTGAACTCCTTGGAAAACTCCAAGTGCTTTAAACCCCTTGTTGTCACCATCAAGTTTTACTTTGAGAAATTGGAATGTCGAGATCTTCCATAGCTTCATGCCTTAGTTGCTCAGAGTTGTCCGTACCGGGGACACAGCTAAGTACTTAGAATTTGATCTTCTGCAGAAGTTGTACACTTTACCCACATGACACAATCTCATCTTGATGCCACCAGTGGCCGCTGGATAAGTACTCACCAAGATGGAGTACTGGCAGATTGAAAATGTGACAAAGTCTTTCCATAGGAGTCCTCCCAATACACAATGCTAGCTTGTCATCCAGGCACCAATGTAGGGTTTCAAGTTCCCTTACACAATTCTAGTTAACCTGAAGATGCCAATGCATGGGTCTTCCACTATGTAGTTGACTAAGCCAGAGCCTATTTAGCATGTGGCTGTACACGGAAGCCACTGTACGAGAAACATGTTCAATCTCTAAGTCCCTGGGTGGTTTTATTCTAGTGCACATACAAAAGGAGATAGCCATATAAACATTGTTCCTTTTGTTGCCACCTTGTCCAACCTTGAGTATCCTTGTCCACTCAGGTGGTTCATTGAGTACTTGTTTTATTATATAAAACATATATCTTTTCAACACTTCATATATTCATAACATGTATCCCATCCCAATATATATAGCAGGGCTAAGCATACTACAACTACAATGTTTCCACTAAGGAATAGATAAGGGTATCCTATTAGGATTTAGCATAGCATAAAATATAGTAAACCTTTCCATGCATGTTACAAAATCCACTAAGTGTAATGAAAATAGTAGGACTTGGATGATAGTTTCACTTGCCTTAGTAGTTGGTGGTGTTGGTACACTCTTCGCAATAACACACCTAACAATCAACACAATCTATCAAGCAAAACAACCAAGACAAAACATACACAAGATCAACACTAATGGCAACACAAAAATCATGCAAAATATGCAAACATGCAAGATGGAAATTTTTATTGTACAAATTTTTATAACAAGGTTCTGAACATTCACTAAGTGATTTCTGAACATTTTATATTTTCAAGATTACAAATGCAACCATTTGTGCAATTGTAGCAATTAGCAATATTTTCTAACACTTGGAAAGTACGTTCTTAATAAATAATTTCCACGATCTTATTTATACTAGAATAAAATTATATTTTGGTCTTACTATACAGAGGGTTCAATATACAACCATCTACAAAAGGATTCACTTAAAAATAATTTACACAACAATTTTTATACTCAAAATAGTCCACAAATGGTTCTGTATAAAACGTTATTTTAACAGACTCAAAAATACCGAATTATGGGTCCACTGTGTTCTACTCGTTTTTGTGAATCCATAGACATATTATTTGCTAAATTTGGATATACAGAACTAAAGATATAATTTTTATGGTGAAAATGACCAATTAAACCATTTAATTTATAAATCAAATTTGTGTATAGATAATAAGTAATATTATTGCAGAAATGGATTCTACAGAATCTCAGCTTTTCAGGGATACCAAATTTATAATTTTTGGACTTCTAAATCTTTTTCTATGAATTATACAAGTTTATACTAAAATCTGGAAAAGTCAAACTCGGGAATTGACTTAAATTGAATTTGACTAATCTAACTAAGTTGACTGTTGACTACGCTGATGTCATGATGATGCCAGATTTGACTACAGAAAAAGTTGCTCGGATGGAAAAACTTTCTACATGAAAGTTGTAGATAACAACTAGATTTATCTACTGTTTAAAGAAAATTCTGTTTGGAGCAACGAGGTGGGCGTAAAATGGATTATACCTTCTAAGATCTGAATCTTTCACTGTGTTTTTCTCTCTGCTCGATGAACGAAACAAGGTGAAACCAGCGGTAATGGAACCGTCTTGACAAGGGGAACAACTTCCGTCTTCAAGCCACCGCGATCCGAGGTCGTTTTGAAGGTCGATTTGGGTAGAGAAGATTGGGAAGAATTTTGGACGAAAATGGGGCTAAGATGAGTTGAAAACTTATGAAATTTCCTGAAGTGGGGTTTATATAGGAGGGGGTGGGGGCTGGATTAAAGGAGATTAAAGAGGGAGAGAAATTAGGGGACATTTAGTGCAATTTAGGAGGGCAATTGAGAGTCATTTAGGAGCATTAGATTCAAAGAAAATGAAGACCAAATGCTCGTGTACCTGCCTGGTCGCGTGCATGCCTGGTCGCCTGTGCCGATCGGCCTGGTTGGGCCGTCCCATTTTGGCTGGCCTGGCCGGCCCTTTTTTGTTTTAGATTTTTTTTCTATTTCTTAATTCTTTCATAACTTTTGATTTAGAGCTCCGAATTTACCGATTCAAATTTCTACGCGTTTGTAAATTCCTAGGCAATATTTTAGTACATAAATTTTATATATTTGGAAATATTTATTTTTCTCAATTATTAATTAGTCAATTATTGTACGATTGCGTGTGTGCGATATTGGCCTAGTTGCAGGGCAATATATTTGGAATGACTTGGATTCTTTCCTTATTTGAATTTGATTCGATTTAGTTCCACCTTACATGGATAACCCATGAATTAAAGTTTCAAAATATGAGAGGATAATTTTATAAAATCTTAAAATAGCTCACATAAGCTATGGTGCTTATTTTAAAACGAGACTCTTTGCTTTTATTTTTGGTTCAAAACAAAACAACGGTTGTTTGAAAAATGTAAATGAAGTAGTTGATATGTATAGATGGTTTTTGGTTGAGAACATTCTTAAAGATTAAAAATAGATTTTCAAATACAAGAAGTTTGTGAAAAAGATTTTTGAAGGGAAACCTTGCAAATTAAAATTTTGAAGTTCAGGAGATATATGGATAATCTTGATGCTTGATCTTACGGTTTTTGTTAAATGCTATTTTTATTTTAAGGAGTACCTTTATTTGGGGGAAACTTTTGTAATAGTTTAAAAGGTTTTAATGTTTACAATTAGAAGCAAAAAGTTTCTTTTCCCCATAAATTTCAACAATTGTTTCTTTTGTTTATTTATTTTTCAAATTTCAAAATTTGGAAAATTTTGGGATGTGGCCAACCTCACTATAAGTTGGGCAAAGTCTTAAGTTTGTGTTGTGTAGGATTCCAAGTTGTTAGCAACACCTTGGAGTTGTTTCCTTGCTCCTACTGGTTCGATAACCTTGGTTTCATCACTGAGGGAAGACTTTCTGCTGTGCTCATCACACCTTGCTCTTGAGGTCTCCCAACGAAGCTCTGCAATTGACTGAGCCACATCAAAAAAATTCTAGTGCCATTGCTGGGGAGTTAAGGACAGCTTCATAAGAGGAGTCTCTCACAACCACTCTCTTTACTTTGTTTTTGTTTTGCTTAGTTTCTTTTTCTTTGTTTTTCTTGGTTCTTTCTTTCAAAAATACAAAAAATAATATATTTTTTTGGTTTGATTTTTCTTATAGAAAACACAAAAAAATTAGTTCATACTCTAGTTGTTGCTGCTGTTGGCTTGCTCCACTTTTGCAAAAATGAATTCCGCTGAGAACACCAAGTTGTGTGATTTCACTAGCACAAACAACAATCATTTCCTGAGTACACCTATTGCTCCACCTGCTCCTGATGCTACCTTTTATGAAATTAAGCCTGCTTTGTTGAATCTTGTTATGAAAAGAGCAATTTTTTGGTGCTAGCTTTGATGATGCTGCTGCCCACCTTAATAACTTTGTTAAACTTTGTGAGATGCAAAAATATAAGGATGTAGATGGAGATATTATTAAGCTCAAATTGTTTCCTTTCTCCTTGAGAGGAAAAGCTAAAGAATTGTTGCTATCCTTGCCTAAAAATAGTATTAATTCTTGGATTAAATGCAAAGATGCTTTTATTGGAAAATACTATCCTCCTACTAAGATTATATCTATGAGAAGTGAAATAATGAAATTTAAACAACTTGATAATGAACATGTTGCTCAAGCTTGGGAAAGAATGAAATCTTTGGTAAAGAATTGTCCCACTCATGGACTGTCTGCTTGGATGATTATCTAGACTTTTTATGCAGGACTAAAATTTTCTTCAAGCAATCCATTGGATTCTGCTGCTGGAGGTACCTTTATGACCATTACTTTGGGTGCTTCAAAAAAGCTCCTTGATAATATGATGATTAATTATTCTGAATGGCACACTGAGAGAGCTCCACATGGTAAGAAGGTAAATTCTGTTGAAGAAACCTCCTCCTTGAGTGATAAAATTGATGTTATCATGGCTATGCTTGTTAATGGAAAAGATCTTATTGATCCAAATAATGTTCCTTTAGCCTCTTTGGTTGCTCAAGAAGAGCAAGTTGATGTGAACTTCCTTAGAAATAATAATTTCAACAACAATGACTATAGGAATAATCTTGGTAGTAATAATTATAGGCCTTATCCTCCTAATGGTAATGCTTATGCAAATTCCTACAACAACAATTGAAGTTCTCTCTCTGAACTTGAAGCCATGCTTAAAGACTTTATTAGTAAACAAACTGCTTTCAACAAGACCGTGGAGGAAAAGATTTTGAATGTTAAGAAAAATATTTCATCTTTGTCTGAAGCACAATCCTCTTTGATTAATAAAATGGCTGCTAAACCTGAAACCATGGAAAATACCTATGTTGCTGCTCATGCCATACAAGTTACTATTGATGAAAATGTTAGATTGTTAGCTAAACTGCATGCTAAGTGGGAAAGAGAAGATGAAATTGCTAAAAACAATACTATTTGTACTATTACCACCACCAATGTCGATGCTAGCAAACCACAAGAAGTGCCCATTCCTTCTACAACAATGCCTAAACCCAATAAGAATGCTGAAATTTTTCAAAATATGGGAAACAATAAGTCTACTACCTGTGATGCTAAGTTTGATTTTGATCTTGATGGTTGCAATATTCCTGAAGTGATTATTTTCCTACAAAAGCTTGCTAGAAGTACTAATGCTAGTGCTATGAATATGGCTTGCACAAAACACATTACAGATGCTCTCATTAAAAATAAGGAAGAAAAATTGAAACACAAAGCTTCTATTCCTAGGAAAGTATAAGATAGTTGGGAACCCATCATTAATATACAAGTGAATGACTTCGATCTCAAAGCTTTATGTGACCTTGGTTCTAGTGTCTCTATTATGCCTAGAAAGATTTATAAAATGCTTGATTTGCCACCTTTGGAAGATTGCTATTTAGATGTCCCACTTGATGATAATGCTAAAAAGAAACTTATGGGGAGTATTAATGATGTTTTTATTATGGTTAACAATGCCCATGTCCCTGTTGATTTCTATGTTTTGGATGTTGAATGCAATGCTTCTTGTCCTATTACTTTGGGAAGACATTTTCTTAGAACTGTTGGTGCCATTATTGATATGAAAGAAGGAACCATTAAATATCAATTCCTATTCAAGAAATGTATTGAACACTTCCCTATAAGGAGACAGAAGTTATGTTTTGCTCCTCTTTTTAAAGCAAAGGTTGATCTTAATGCTTCTTCATTTGAAAATACTTGATTCTTGCTTCTTGCGCCTAACTTAAAGGCGTTAAAGAAAAGTACTTCTTGGGAGATAAACCAATAGTTTTATTGAGTCTTGGAATTTATTACTTCTGTAATAACCTCACCTTATCCTTTTTGTTTAATTTTTGTGCCAAGAATAACCTCTAATGAGAGAGAGGTAAGATTTGGGGAAGTTGCTGTCCCGAAACAGATTTTTCTGCTTCAGTGTAAAAATTCGTGAAAAATCTCTGTATGTCGGATTGAGCTGTAATTTTCTGAGTAAATGCCGCAGGTTGTTATATAACTTTAATTAGTTCAACACTTTTCGATTTGAGTAACATAAGTCTTCTAAAAAATCGGTTTTTACCTGCTGGTCTGTTTTGACAGATTTCTGCCATTATTTGCATTTGCCTCTTTATCGGTTTCTTTTTGAGTTCTTCTTGATCACTTGAGTTTTTAAAGGAATTGCTACAATAGCTTGTGTTTTTAATGAAAGTTTTTCTGTGTGGAAACTAAACCCAAAGGTTTATTATCTTGAATGCACTAATGTTGCTAATAAGGATTGTGTGAAGTTTTGTATGAAGGAAATTTTCAAGTGTAGGGAAAGAATGATGTGATGAGATGAAGAATGGACAAAATCTCAAGCTTGGGGATGCCACCCCGTGTCACGCCAAGAAATATTCAAGAGTGACAAGCGTCAAAGCTTGGGAATGCCCAAGGCATCCCTTTCTTTATCAATAAAAATCTCATGTCTCTTTCTAGACACTTCGTTTTTATTGTTTCATGCATTGTTGTGTTGTTCTTGGATCGTATTAGTTTTTGTTTTTGGTTTTTGTTTGTTTAGTTTTCTTGAATAAAGTAGTTGGACCCCCTCTTTCGCTGTGTTTTTTCAAATAAGTTAATTGGTGATGGAAAAGAGTAGAAAGTTTCATGCTTAAGTGGTACAAAAGAGAGATTGATTTGACTGTGGCTTAGACCTTATCATTTCATGCTAGATGTTGTTTTTACCTTAGTGATTATTGCTATAGCATGACTTGTTCCAAACAATGAGATTTCTTAATGTGTCTTGCAAGAATCATGCGTTGTTTTAGCATACAAAAGCATAATATTATGGTATTCTCCTTTGATGCTTTGTTTGGGTTGACTTGGCACATGATCACACCATGTTATGACTATGAACCAGTCACCTTAGCCTCTATGATCATTTAGTTTTTGACTTGTGATACCACTTTATGCTTTAGTTGATACTGCATGATTATGGCCATTATTGCTCTCTTAGTTGGTCGCTCCTAGTCTTTTTCTAGCCTCCACTTGTATTGAGTAAGTTCTACTCATGCATCCAACTCCCAAGAAACCAATTTATTCCAAAGAGTCCACAAAAATTCCTATGCATGGTGTGTTACACCATTCCAAGTATATTCTTGTTTTATCTATCTTCCAAATTAAACTTGTTATGAGAAAATTAGTGATTAAAGCTCTCACAAACTTGATGGCACACTTTACTTTTTGCACCTAATAAAATTGAACCATTGTGTCATCTATGATGTATATTCTAGAACTTATAAGTTGGGAATTAGCAGAACTATGCTGTCATGGGGAACGCTTTCAACACCTGTACATATTACCAAGTTGATATCATGATCTTTTGTTTGCGGATGTCGGCGGTGTGAAATAAAATGTGAGCTTGTAAGTCCATGGAGTCATGTATATGTGTTAGAGAAACGCCTGGGCCGCTAGCCTAAGCCATGCCTAATCGTGGTGGAAACTTGCAGCATAACCATAGTGAGCAATCTGTGAAGCATTCTCAATAAAAACCTATGAAAATAGCAAATAAAAATATCGTTGAGATGTTCATTGTCTGTCGCATTGTGATTTTGATACGGGATATCTCCTGTATCATGTGGCAAGGGGTACCCCGTTGGCGGTTCTTTATTATACACATATACTTACTATGACAAGAACTTACCGGTGACTAAAGTTGAGTAGCATGTGGAACGACCCTCGTACTCAAGGGACATGAGATTGCCAACTATGATTTGTCAAGAATATACTTTCACTTTAACCTTAGACACTTCAAGATGCTTATGATAGGGAAATGAGAGCTGAAAGCTAACAAGTACCATAATTTTTTGAAGAACTTAATGAAATTTGAAATCCCTACTTCCCTCTGTGAAGGGCCTTTCTTCCTACTTTTATATTGAGTCTCCACCTTCCATATTTATGCACCAATTAAGAGAGAATAGTTGTCATTCTTAGTTCTATGTGTATTGTCCCAAAACTTATTGATTGATTCATAATGTTGATATTGCTTGGTTTTGAACTATTTGTATCTAGTCACCCTTATGAACTTTGAAGGTGTCCTATGCATTTATGTTTTGCTACTTCATGAGGAACAAGATGAATACCATAATGCTATGTTTTCTATATGTGAAACAGAAAAACGTCTTTCAATGCATTGTTATTCATCAAATTTTGTTTGTACCTTGAATGCTACGACATAGTTACTATGTCTTATTGTTAGAACTTCATCTTTCATGCTTATGTTTAGAATACTTTGATCCCAGCTTTAAATGCTTTGCAAATGGTTTGATCAAGATTGTGATGGTGCATGTAACCTCAAAAATTATTCTTTTTATCACTTACCTACTCGACAACGAGGAGGAGTTAAGCTTGGGGATGCTTGATACGTCGTAAACGTATCTATAATTTTTTATGTTTCATGCTTGTTTAGTTTCAACTTTGTTATGCTTTGTCTACACTTTGAGGTATTTTTATACATTTTCTGGGACTAAGCTATTAACAAGATGCTGCAGTGCCAGTGGCCTGTTTTATGCTGTTTTTGGTTTCAGAACAGCTAGTAAGGAAATATTCTCGGAATTGGACAGGAAAAAAGCCAAACTCAATATTTTACCAAAACGAACACGAAGTCCAGAGGAGAGACGGAGGGGAGCCACAGGGCGGCCGCACCCCCCAGGCGCATGCCCACCCTAGGTCGCGCCAGGGCAGGGTGTGGCCGCCCTCATGCCTCGCCTCTTCGCCTATAAAATCCCCCAATGCCAAAACCCTAAACACCCGATCATATCTCCACGAAACAGTTTGTAGCCGCCGCCACCATCGTCCCTAGATCCGGGGGATCTGAAGCTTAATATAAACCCTAAAACCTAAACCCTAAACCCTAAACCCTAAACCTCCCGAAGGCCTTCTTCATCACCATGCCAACCTCCGGTATGATGCATGAGTAGTTCACCCTTGGACTATGGGTCCATGCAGTAGCCAGATGGTTGTTTCTCCTCCTTTGTGCTGTTATGTTTAGATCTTGTGAGCTCCGTTCATGATCAAGATCATCTATTTATAATCATACATGTTGTGTTTGTGGGGATCCGATGGATATTGAGATACTATGTCAGATTTATTATTGATTCTATCATGTCATATTGATTATTGATTCTATCATGTCTGTGTTGTTTGTGATCTTGCATGCTCTCTGTTGCTAGTAGCTATCTTGACAAAGTAGATGCTTGTGACTCCAAGAGGGAGTATTTATGTTCGATAGTGGGTTCATGCCTCTACTAAATCTAGAGAAGTGATAGAAATCTCTAAGATTGTAGATATGATGTTTTTACTAGGGAGAAAACAACAATCTTTTGTTCATGGAACAATTGTATTGTTTACTTTACACACATTGCTTAATATAATTATCCGTTGCTTGCAACTTCATAATGGAAGGGGTTCAGACGATAACCTGAAGGTGTATTATTAGTCATAGATGCAGTTGGATGGCGGTCTATGTATATTGTTGTAATGCCAATGAAACCTCATATGAATCTTGATGTCTAGTATTTGCATTGTTATGCCTTGCTCAGTCCTGTCAATTGCCCCGATGTAATTTGTTTACCCAGCATGTTATTTATCTTAAGGAGAACACCTCTAGTGAACTGTGGACCCCGGTCCAATCTTTACCATTGATATATCATCTACTGTTACCATTCACCTTCTCCTAGCAACCATTATCTTCCACACTATACGTTTAATCCTTTGTTTTCAGCAAACCAGTGAGATTGACAACCTCACTATAAGTTGGGGCAAAGTCTTAAGTTTGTGTTGTGCAGGATTCCAAGTTGTTAGCAACACCTTGGAGTTGTTTCCTTGGTCCTACTGGTTCGATAACCTTGGTTTCATCACTGAGGGAAGACTTGCTGCTATGCTCATCACACCTTGCTCTTGGGGTCTCCCAACGAAGCTCTGCATTTGACTGAGCCACATCAACGCCCACAACCGGCAAACAGCCAAAACCACACCTACCTACAACGGCGTCACATCCATTCCAGCTTTAGCCGGCTAATTCGGCGGAGATGAAGGAAGGGCCTAGTCGGCGACGACTGACTCTCAAGGAGGAGTACGTGACATGAGGGAGAGGAAAGGAGCTCTTCAGTCGTCGTCTTTGATCACTCATTTAACCACCAAGAAGGAAGCCATGTTCGTGTGCATCATTGAAAGCTTGGTCTTCAGCAGTTTCTTGATGCTGATTTGCGGAGCCTGTGATGATATGAACAAACGGGTACAATTTACTCAAAAAAGGTACAAATAAAAACAATATGCTCATATAAGAAAATGTATATCTAATGCTTGATATGATGCTCTTAGTTATGAAGCCATACACATCATTATTAGGTCCATGTCGCGGGTACCATAGAACCCAAACAAGTTCATCAATTCTGGCTAGTGGTGGCACTGAGACATAGCTCATACAAAATATGTTCATATTTTATAAAAATACAGTTAATGTACTGCATGTGCATGTGCAAATTTATGCAAGTGGAAACTTTCCGGATATTCCATGAAATTTGTTAGCTTTATACAACCAGCCTCCTTATTTGTTTTTTCCTCCTTACAAAAAAAAATACTTTAAATGCTCTAAAATTGTTGATGAAAAAACCACAAGTTCATCATTTATTGTATTACTAAAAAGAAATCTAGCTTATACCGATGAAAATAATCAGTTACATGTCAAGAAGCTGCTAACATGTCTAAAATTTGTCCCCTTACCAGGATAAGAATCAAGATAATACATGCCGCCATGAACTAAGTGAGATGCTTATGATAATCCAATGATTTCTAAAAAAAGAGTACTTAGTTATTACAAGCGAATCAATGTTACATCGGATGTTAAAGATGGACGAATTCGTGAAGGTGTGACACTCACCTCTTAGTAGAAGTCTATAAGATTAAGTCCTTACCTTTGCTCGACTATCACATGGATGATGTAATCCTCAAAACCCATTTTGTATTTGTGAACGCTGTTAAAATAAAGTACAGATAGAATAAGCCATTTTCTTCTTCATGCATGTTCGCCGGGTAGTCTCTCTTTGGTTGATGGTTGCCAACATCTCAACAGCCATAACAATAAGTGGTCTATCTAGAGATTGGTAGCAAAATGATCCGAATGTTTGTTCATTTGATGCAACTGGTACTATTCGTACACCAAGCTTGAATGGAGTTGGTTGGTTGAACAACTCTTAATATGAAGTTAATTGACCATTGTCTGAGTCATGAGTCAGGTGCTCACTCTCTGTTCAGCCATAGCTCTTATATATATATATATATATATATATATATATATATATAGAAATGCAAAGTGGGCAGGATTGGCCACATAGATCGAGCAGCCTTTTTCCTACTGTCATCTATACTCGTAGTAATCATGACAGATATTCGGAATGGAAGTTGCTGGGAATTATAGTCGTACTTTGCCATGCCAAAATGTTTTCTTTTCTGTCGGGGTCGCTAACAACCCGAGCAGGATGGTGCAATATGGGACCCTTGTAGATTTGATGGAGCCACATGTGCGTTCCCAGCGTTAGGGCACCCAATACAACACGGGAAGCAAATAATAGCATGGTCTACTTCAACCAACGAGGAACACAGGAGTGCTTCGGTGTCTCCCCTCAAACTTAAGTTTGTATGAGTGTCTTTTATTTTGAACCCGTCGAAATTCATATCTAGGCCATGTATACCTTTATATAGATTTACTCAATCGATCTAGGTATACTGCACGTTCTCACTGACTGATTCTACCTCCTGTTATCGCGATCTATGTCTTTGCATGCCACGTTTTGAATTTTTGTTGTTGCTGCTATATAACTCCCGATTTCGGTCTCCCGCAAGCACGTGAGTATACATATAGGTGAGTATACGTCTAGGAGGACCATGCGAGATTCAGATGTGTTCGTACAGTCTTCAAAAAGAATCGGTATCAAGTTCTGTTTGTAAAGATTTGAAGAAAAGAGGGAGACACTGAAGCAAAAGTGGGAACAACAACATTAGCTTTCGCAACTTGATCCAGCCGTCCTAGCTAGGATTACTTGCACAGGGATATATAATGGAAACCGACATGCCTCTCTTCTGTTGTAAGTTATCAAACATGGTTACCGGGGCCGACCCTAGGGGTGGGCAGAATGTGCGGCCGCCCAGGACCCCCAAAATTCAGGGACCCCACTCCATATATGTACTACATATACGTATATGTTACATCGGAAAAAAATAGCCCAATGGACCTCTAGGGATGGTGTATAGGAGTAAAAGAACACATCCACTCCACGCTTAGAAAAGGAACAGATCGATAGCTCCTTACCTCCCTGCTAGCGAGTTAGCGACCGAGTGACCTGGCGGCCAGGCTGGCAGGCCACCACCAGCGATCAACGAGGAGCGAGGCCATGCTGTTCAGCGATTAGCCGATCAACAGGGATTGGACAATTAGTCAATCGATGATCCCAACCAGCGCATGATTCTGACGGTAAGAATTCATACTTTGCTGCATGATCAATTTAGGGTTCTTATTTACTCCAAATTTTTGCCTAATTTTGATTTCTCATCACCAATTCATTAACTCATCATATTGCCAGTTTCAATTTCCGGGCCCCAATCACGGGAATACAATACAGGCATACTGAATGTTTTATTAATATTACCTGATATTTACCTTCACATACATGATGCACAATTTGTACTATTTAATATTTGACATAAATTTGTTTTTCAGAATTAGGTGTTATCATGTCGTCCTCATCGAGAAAATGTTCATCTAACTATTGGCAACATATGTTTTACGCGTATAATATTCATTACTATTATTGTGATGCTTATATTAAGGGCCTAAGTTTTGATCTCGCCCTGGGTCCCTAATATCTCAGGACCGGCCCTGATGGTTACTTTCACTTCTTGCCCAGTGGAGTCCTCACCAACTGAACCAACATGCTTTTCTATATGTTCCATGAATGTTTCAGATAAGTGTTGTTATAAAAAGTTATATGAACAATTTAATTATACCATACAAGCAAGTTGACGTCTGTTCTCACTGCAAGAAAGCAGGGAATGCAGATTTAAAACTAAACGCCAATCATAGATTAGAACACCATCAATACATTTTACTCTTACAAATTTGTTCAACCATATTTTCCTCTTAAGAGCATGTGTTCATATCTATTTTTAGATACCTATAAGTCCTAACATTTTATGAAAAAATAATGAATTGACATGTATGGAAAAAAACATAAATTTGCAAGTTTAGATGATTTTTCCTATTATATGTGATATGTGAAAAATAAAATTAATTAATTTTTCTATTATTGTTATTGCTAGATGGACATATGACCATATTGTTGTATGAAAATCAGATTTTCATATGGACACCCCTACGCGTCCCCCGGGGATCGATCGTTTTCATCCCCCGGGTCCCCAGCTAACCACGTGTCTATTATTTTCTGGTTCAAACCCGTTTTTGCTATAAAACACCTGATTTTGCTACAAAATAACCCGTTTTTGCTACATGTAGCAAGAAACGGTTCAGCCCCGAAAATGGAAAAACAGACCGGACCTCGCCGGAGATTTCGCCGGAGACCTCGCTGATGGGTTTCGCGGCATAGTAAATCAAAATTTTCTACGGATGCGAACAGAGGGAAAGCCAAGATCTAATCTAGGAGATGCAAACAATGAGAGAGATTTGATTAGATCTTCATACCCTTGAAGATTCGCACAGCGGAACGTTCGTCGGAACATGGGTGATGTAGTCGTACTCGCTTCTCCTCCTCGCGATCCGATTCGATCTAGCACCACAAGTGGCGGTGCCTCCGTGAGATGCACACGTGCAGCACCTCGACGTCTCCTCCTTCCTTGTTCCAGCAAGTATGGTGGAGAGATGGGTTGGATCTACAACGCGACGGCGCGGTGCAATTGGTGGAGAATTTCTGCAGCAGGGCTTCGCCTACAAGCAGTCGGGAGGGAGAGAGGAGGGCAGCAGGGCGGCTAGGGTTGGAGGGGAAGGTGTAAGGGGTTGGTGCGCCCCCACCCCTCTTTATATAGAGGAGCGGGCGCAGCCCTAGCCCCTCCCCCAATCCCAAACCGGCGGCCCCAAAGGATAAGGAGTGGGGGGCAAGGAAACCCCCCTTCTAGAAGGTCTATCTCGAGTTTAAACCTCTCTTGGCCGGATGGGCCCTATGGGGCCTTGTGCCCCTGGCCCAATGCGGCCAGGGCACTCCCTCATAGGCCCATGCCCCCTCCCAGAAGGTGGGGCCACGTTGGTCCCCTTCCGGAAGGTTCTAGAAGCTTCCGGTACAATACCGATTAATCCGGAACAATTCCGAACTCCAAAAACTGCACTGCCTTATATGAATCTTATTCTCCGGACCACTCCGGAACCTCTCGTGATGTCCCGGATCCCATACGAGACTCCGAACAAAAACTCATAAACCAATTATCCAATCTATCCTAGCGTCGAGACACGTTAAGTGTGTGACCCTGCGGGTTCGAGAATATGCAGACATGATCTTCTATCAATAATCAACAGCGGGGTCTGGTAACCCATATTGACTCCCACACATTCATAGATGATCATATCGGATGAACCACGATGCCAGGATTCAATCAATCCCATATATATATTCCCTTCGTCTCGCGATATTTTACTTGCCCGAGATTCGATCGTCGGTACCGTCATACCTAGTTCAATCTCGTTCACAGCAAGTACTTTACTCGTTCCGTAATCCGATATCACTTTGTGATTAACTCCTTAACCACATGCTTGCAAGCGGTGTTGATATCGATTACCGAGTGGGCCCGAAGTATATCTCTCCAACTTGGGAGGGACAAATCCCATCTCGATACATACAACCCAACAGATACTTTCCGATCACCTGAGAGACACCTTTATGATCACCCTCTCATAGGATGACGTTTGATGACCTCAAAGCTTTCTTCCGATACTAGGGAGTTATATTATCTCATGGTCTAAGGAATACAATATTTGACATGAGAAAAGCTTCGCAAAGACGAACACGATGACACGATCTAATTGCTTCTCTTAGTTTGGGTCTGTCCACCATATTATTCTCCCAATGATATGATCTCATTATTAATCGACAACTCATGTCCATGGTTAGGAAACCTTAACCATCATTAATCAATGAGCTAGTCCATAGAGGCGTACTAGGGACACGGTGTTGTTCACAAACCACACAAGTATTAAAGTTTCCACTTAATACAATTCTAGCATGGAATATAAACATTACCATGAACAAGAATTATAATAATAACAGCTTTATTATTGCCTCTAGGGCATAATTCCAACAGTCTCCCACTTGCACTAGAGTCAATAATCTAGTTTACATCTGGAAACAATCTCACACCCATGGCACTGAGGTGCTGATCATGTTTTACACGTGGAAGAGGTTTAGTCAATGGATCTGCGACATTCAGATCTGTATGTACTTTGCTAATCTTCAGATCTCCATCTGCTATATAATCTCGTATTATATGAAACTTGCGGTTGATATGCTTGGTCTTTGGATGATATCTTGGTTCCTTAGCGACTGATATGGCGTCAGTGTTGTCACACAATATCTCCAGTGGGTCCAATGCACTTGGAACCACGCCAAGCTCAGTGATGAAGTTCCTGATCCAAACTCCTTCACTTGACGCTTCTGCAGCAGCCATGTATTCCGCTTCTACTGTAGATCCCGCGATCACGCTTTGCTTGCAGCTTCTCCATCTCACAGCTCCTCCATTCAAAATATAAACGTATCCTGTCTGAGATTTAGAATCATCCTTGTCGGTGTCGAAACTAGCGTCGACGTAACCTTTTACGACGAGCTGTTCATCACCCCCATAGACTAAGAACATTTCTTTAGTCCTATTCAGGTACTTTAGGATGTTCTTCACGGCTGTCCAGTGTTCCGCTCCTAGATCACTTTGATATCTGCTCGTCAAACTAAGAGCATTGGACACATCCGGTCTAGTACACAGCATGGCATACATGATAGAACCTATGGCCGAGGCATAAGGCACTTTGCTCATAGCTTCCCTATCATTTACCGTAGCTGGACACTGAGCCTTGCTCAATATCTTACCTGACAACATAGGCACTGAACCTTTCTTTGCCTTATCCATTCTGAACCTTTTCAGAACTTTGTCTAGGTATGTTCTCTGGCTTAAAGCTATCAGGCGTCTTTGTCTATCTCTATAGATTTTGATGCCCAATATATAAGCAGCTTCACCTAGGTCTTTCATTGAAAAACACTTGTTGAAATAACTCTTCACATCGTTAAGCATGTTGATGTCATTTCCAATAATCAATATGTCATCCACATATAGTACCAGAAATGTCACCGAGCTCCCACTCACTTTCTTGTAGATGCAAGCTTCGTAGCAATTTGGAACAAATCCAAAGCTCTTGATCACTTGATCAAAACGAAGGTTCCAACTCCGAGATGCTTGCTTCAGTCCATAAATGGAACGCTGAAGTTTGCATACTTTATCAGCATCCTTAGGATCGACAAAACCTTCGGGTTGCATCATATACAACTCTTCATCAATGTTGCCATTGAGGAACGCATTCTTGACATCCATCTGCCATATTTCATAATCATGTTGCAGCAATTGCTAATAAAATCCGAATGGACTTAAACATCGCTACGGGAGAGAAAGTCTCATCGTAGTCAACACCTTGAACTTGTCGAAAACCTTTCGCGACAAGCCGTGCTTTATAGACGGTAACATTACCATCCGCGTCCGTTTTCTTCTTGAAGATCCATTTGCACTCAACGGCCTTTCGGTCGCTAGGAGGGTTCCACCAAAGTCCATACTTGGTTTTCGCTCATGGATCCCAATTCGGATTTCATGGCTTCTCGCCATTTCTCAGAGTCTGGGCTCATCATCGCTTCCTCATAGTTCGTAGGTTCATTGTCTTCTACTAACAAGACAGTCAAGACAGGGTTGCCGTACCACTCAGGAGGGGCACGCAACCTTGTCGACCTGCGACGTTCAGTAGCAGCATCGTCCGAAGCTTCATGATCCTTGTCATTAGCTTCCTCTATTGTTGGTGCAGGCGGCACTGGAACAATTTCAGGTGCTGCGCTACTCTCCAATTCAAGAGAAGGTTCAATAACCTCGTCTAGCTCTACTTTCCTCCCACTCACTTCTTTCGAGAGAAACTCCTTCTCAAGAAAGGAACCGTTCTTTGCGACAAACACTTTGCCTTCGGTTCTGTGATAGAAGGTATACCCAATAGTTTCCTTAGGGTATCCTATGAAGACGCATTTCTCCGCTTTGGGTTCGAGCTTGTCCGGCATCAACTTCTTGACGTAAGCTTCGCATCCCCAAACTTTAAGAAACAACAACTTAGGTTTAGCACCAAACCATAGTTCATACGGTGTCGTCTCAACGGATTTAGATGGAGCCCTATTTAAAGTGAATGCAGCGGTTTCTAATGCATAACCCCAAAATGATAACGGCTAATCAGTAAGAGACATCATTGATCGGACCATATCTAATAAGGTTCGATTCCGGCGTTCAGACACACCATTGCGCTGTGGTGTTCCGGGTGGCGTGAGTTGTGAAACAATTCCGCTTGCTTTAAGATGCGTGAGAAAATCATAACTCAAATATTCGCCCCCACGATCGGATCGTAGAAACTTAATCTTTCTGTTACGATGGTTCTCCACTTCATTCTAAAATTCTTTGAACTTTTCAAACGTTTCAGATTTATGTTTCATTAAATAGATATACCCATATCTACTTAAGTCATCGGTAAAAGTGAGAAAATAGCGATATCCACCGCGCGTCGAAACACTCATCGGTCCGCATACATCGGTATGTATGATTTCCAACAAGTCTGTTGCTCGCTCCATCATACCGGAGCACGGTGTTTTGATCATCTTGCCCATGAGGCATGGTTCGCATGTGTCAAATGATTCAAAATCAAGAGACTCCAAAAGTCCATCAGAATGGAGTTTCTTCATGCGCTTTACACCAATATGACCTAGACGACAGTGCCACAAATAAGTAGTATTATCACTATCTACTTTGCATCTCTTAGCCTCAATGTTATGGATGTGTGTTTCATCCCTTTCGAGATTTAGAAGAAATAAACCATTCACAAGAGGTGCATGACCATAAAATATGTTACTCATATAAATAGAACAACCATTATTCTCTGATTTAAATGAATAACCGTCTTACAATAAACATGATCCAGAAATAATGTCCATGCTCAACGCAGGCACATAATAACATTTATTAAGGTTTAAAACTAATCCCGAAGGTAAAACTAAGGAGAGCGTGCCGACGGCCATCACATCAACTCTTGATCCATTGCCAACGCGCATCGTCACCTCATCCCTCGCAAGCCACCGTCTATTCCGTAGCTCCTGTTTCGAGTTACAAATATTAGCAACCAAACCAGTATCAAATACCCAGGCACTAGAACGAGGGCTAGTAAGGAAAACATCAATAACATGTATATCAAATATACCTTTGATGGTGCCAGCCTTATTGTCCGCTAAGTACTTCGGACAGTTGCGCTTCCAGTGACCCTTGTCCTTGCAATAGAAGCACTCAGTGTCCGTCTTAGGACCAGACTTGAGCTTCTTCTCAGCAGGGGCAATGCGTTTGCCGCCGCCCTTCTTGAAGGGCTTCTTTGCTCCCTTACCTTTCTTAAAGGAGGGCTTGTTGACCATCAACACATGATTATCCTTCTTGATGTCCACCTCCACAGCCTTCAGCTTTGCGAAGAGCTCGGTGATCGTATCAGTGGAACCAATCTGATTATGAGTCACTACAAAACTTTTGTAGCTGGGAGGGAGTGATTGCAGAACCCTGTCAATCTTGAGCTCCTCTGGAATCGTGCATTCCAGTTGCTCAAGGAGTTGAGTGTAGCCCGTCATCTTAATGGCGTGCTCACTAACGGAACTCCCTTCCTCCATCTTGTAGTTAAAGAACTTCTCAGAGATCTCATATCTCTTAGAACGGGCCTGAGTCTGAAACATGGTTTTCAGCTCTTCGAGAATCTCAAAGGGCCCGGGATAGTCTTCAAAACGATTTTGAAGTTCCGGTTCCATAGCAAACAACATGGTGCTCTTAATCACACCATAATCATCTTTGCGCGACTGATAGACAGCTTTCTTATCAGCCGGCGCAGTTGCAGCAGGGGGGTCACCTAACGCTTTCCCAAGGACATAGTCCTTTTGACCGCCAGAGAGAATGATTCTTAGATTGCGGAACCAATTGGTGAAGTTAGACCCATTGTTTATAAGCTTTTCTTTCTCAGCAAAAACGTTGAAGTTGAAGTTGGACTTGGCCATGTGATCTACAGTATTTGCAAGTACAAATTAGACTATGTTCATGATAACCAGTTCAACTTTTAATCAAATTACTAGATGAACTCCCACTAAATTCAACATCCCTCAAGTTGTTTAGTAAACACGATCCAAATTCACCACACCTAATCCGATCTTCACGAGAAGAGATGTGGTTTCAATGGTGGACAACGAAGTGTCGATCATATCATTCATATGACTCATGCTTAACCTTTCGGTTCATGTGTTCCGAGGCCATGTATGTACATGCTAGGCTCGTCAAGTTAGACCCAAGTATTTCCGCGTGTGCAAAACTGGCTTGCGCCCGTTGTATGTGAGCGTAGAGTCTATAGCACCCGATCATCACGTGATGCTTGGACACGACGAACTTTCGCAACGGTGCATACTCGGGGAGAACACGGTTTTTATATTGATCTTTAAGTGAGGAATCATCTTATAATGCTACCGTCGCGATCTAAGCATAATAAGATACATAAAAGGATAAACATCACATGCATATAACTTTATGTGACATGGTATAGCCAATCTTCGCGCAATGATCTCCATCTTGTGCGTTCCGGCATGATCTCCATCACTCCACCATGATTGCCTCCACCACGAATAGCTACTACAACTATTGCTAACTACTTAGCGATAAAGTGAAACTATTACATGGCGTATAAGAAGTTAACACACATGTCATACACAATTATAAAGACAACCATATGGCTCCTGCCGGTTGTGTACTCATCGACATGCAAGTCGTGAAACATTACAAAACATGATCATCGCATACATTATACACATCACATCTTGGGCCATACCATATCACAGAAAACACTCCCTGCAAAAACAAGTTAGACGCCTCTACTTTGTTGTTGCAGTTTTACGTGGCTTATGGGAGTAGATGCTAAGAACGATTCTTACCTACGGAAAGCCACAACGGTGATATTATGGTTGCCAAACTCCGGTGTTAATCCCATGACAACTATAGTGGGAGAAACTGACATCCACCAGCCGCATGTGTGGAACAAGCCACACGTCAAGTGCGGAGCCGGTCTCGCGAACGACGTCGCGTAAGGTTGGCCTAGACCGCTTCAATCTCAATATCCCGCGTCATAAGAAGAACACAAACAAGAGGCTTGCAACAGAAAACATCAACGCCCGCAACAACCATGTTGCATTCTACTCGTGAAACACATCTACGCATAGATCTAGCTCTGATATCACTGATGGGTTTCGCGGCATAGTAAATCAAAATTTTCTACGGATGCGAACAGAGAGAAAGCCAAGATCTAATCTAGGAGATGCAAACAACAAGAGAGATTGGATTAGATCTTCATACCCTTGAAGATTCGCACAGCGGAACGTTCGTCGGAACGTGAGTGATGTAGTCGTACTCGCTTCTCCTCCTCGCGATCCGATCCGTTCTAGCACCACAAGTGGCGGTGCCTCCGTGAGATGCACACGTGCAGCACCTCGACGTCTCCTCCTTCCTTGGTCCAGCAAGTATGGTGGAGAGATGGGTTGGATCTACAACGCGACGGCGCGGTGCAATTGGTGGAGAATTTCTGCAGCAGGGCTTCGCCTACAAGCAGTCGGGAGGGAGAGAGGAGGGCAGCAGGGCGGCTAGGGTTGGAGGGGAAGGTGTAAGGGGTTGGTGCGCCCCCACCCCTCTTTATATAGAGGGGGGGGCGCAGCCCTAGCCCCTCCCCCAAGCCCAAACCGGCGGCCCCAAAGGATAAGGAGTGGGAGGCAAGGAAACCCCCCTTTTAGAAGGTCTATCTCGAGTTTAAACCTCTCTTGGCCGGCTGGGCCCTATGGGGCCTTGTTCCCCTGGCCCAATGCGGCCAGGGCACTCCCTCATAGGCCCATGCCCCCTCCCGGTAGGTGGGGCCACGTTGGTCCCCTTCCGGAAGGTTCTAGAAGCTTCCGGTACAATACCGATTAATCCGGAACAATTCCGAACTCCAAAAACTGCACTGCCTTATATGAATCTTATTCTCCGGACCACTCCGGAACCTCTCGTGATGTCCCGGATCCCATACGAGACTCCGAACAAAAACTCATAAACCAATTATCCAATCTATCCTAGCGTCGAGACACGTTAAGTGTGTGACCCTGCGGGTTCGAGAATATGCAGACATGATCTTCTATCAATAATCAACCGCGGGGTCTGGTAACCCATATTGACTCCCACACATTCATCGATGATCATATCGGATGAACCACGATGCCAGGATT
This sequence comes from Avena sativa, assembly GCA_916181665.1. Taxonomy (NCBI): domain Eukaryota; kingdom Viridiplantae; phylum Streptophyta; class Magnoliopsida; order Poales; family Poaceae; genus Avena; species Avena sativa. Next base: position 21,110,450 of record OV702284.1, read on the forward strand.
CAATCAATCCCATATATATATTCCCTTCGTCTCGCGATATTTTACTTGCCCGAGATTCGATCGTCGGTACCGTCATACCTAGTTCAATCTCGTTCACAACAAGTACTTTACTCGTTCCGTAATCCGATATCACTTTGTGATTAACTCCTTAACCACATGCTTGCAAGCGGTGTTGATATCGATTACCGAGTGGGCCCGAAGTATATCTCTCCAACTTGGGAGGGACAAATCCCATCTCAATACATACAACCCAACAGATACTTTCCGATCACCTGAGAGACACCTTTATGATCATCCTCTCATAGGATGACGTTTGATGACCTCAAAGCTTTCTTCCGATACCAGGGAGTTGTATTATCTCATGGTCTAAGGAATACAATATTTGACATAAGAAAAGCTTCACAAAGACGAACACGATGACACGATCTAATTGCTTCGCTTAGTTTGGGTCTGTCCACCATATCATTCTCCCAATGATATGATCTTATTATTAATCGACAACTCATGTCCATGGTTAGGAAACCTTAACCATCATTAATCAATGAGCTAGTCCATAGAGACGTACTAGGGACACGGTGCTGTTCACAAACCACACAAGTATTAAAGTTTCCGCTTAATACAATTCTAGCATGGAATATAAACATTATCATGAACAAGAATTATAATAATAACAGCTTTATTATTGCCTCTAGGGCATAATTTCAACACTCGCCGGCGACCGAAAAAATATTCTAATGTAGCAAAACTGACTTCACCGGAGACATCGCCGGAGACTCTCGCCCCATGTAGCAAAAATGTTACGCTATCGTAGCAAAACCGCAAAACGGTGGTAGCAATGTTTTTTGCTAATGTAGCAAAAAGAACGACCTCGCCAGTGCCTGCCGTAGCAAAACCGACTTTGCTGAGGATTTTCGTCGAAAATGTCGTAGCAAATACTTTGTGCTATTATAGTAAAAATATAGAAAAGAAATAGCAAAAATTTGTTACTATTGTAGCATCACCCTGTAGCAAAAAAATCAAAATGCATCTATTGGTCGGTAGCGTCGCAACCCTTCATCTGTAACAACGTCATCCTGCCTATGTAGCATCAGGCGGAGATGGCGACCACCACCGGCACAGACGGAGATGGCGATCACCACCGGCACGGGCGGCATCACTACCGCGTGGGGTAACACAACCCGTTATGGTCCGATCTCTCGGCCATGGCGTGCGTGCGGAGAAAGGGGAGAAGGTAGGAAGCAGCAGGAGTCGTGGTCGAGCGGTGACGTCGGCTGTCGTCCTTGCGGCCGGCCGTTGTGGGATAGCGGGAGCGCGAGGCCGTGGGATGGCGGCCCTGCACGGGGAGTCGAGGACAAGAAAACTCGCAGCATCCGGGAGAATCGGGGCGTGCGGCGGCGGTTGCCATGAGCAGGCGGCGGCGGCAGTCCATCAGGGAAGGCAACCCGTGATGCAGGTAGATGGGGATTAGAACTAACGTGCGTGGGACCACCTAAAACGAGCGTCTATGTGGAAAGTGCGAGGCGGAACGAGCGGAAGCTACGACCCGGGGGGATCAGATCGTTCGATCCCCGGGGCCACTGTATCATTTTCCTTTTCATATTCAGCATAAACTACTTTGATGATCTTTTGTTATATGAAACTGCAGGGGGAGCATTAAAACACAACATTACAATGTGTAAGCGATAAGAGTGGATAAGAGCATTCACGGCTGCATTCACTCCTAGAGTGCTCCAACATGGCAAGATGTACGTGGACACCGATTGATAAGGAACTGGTCGAGCACATCATAGCCGACAACCGCTTTGACATCAAAGCCTAGATCATTGTCTTGAAAGAGACCATTTCCCATGATGATTTTGTTTAAAGTCGTTGTTACTATAGGTTATCTGAACGGCGAGGAAGAGAACAATACATGAAGGAAAATTTCAGAGCCAAATGTTCAACTTCAGGTTGATCGAGTCCTTCATAGATGATCTCAATGAGGCAATGCCCAAGTAGACCACCTCGCAACAGATGTTCAACTTCTTGGTCTTCAGCGAGATGGAATCCATTCGCTGGGCTGGTGTTAGATACATGCAGACACTGTTCTGCCAAAGACCACTGAACCTTCAGTTTTGGAGGTCGTCGCTGCTCGAAAGCACTATGTGGACTCTCAGATGCAAAATCCAGAGAACTCAGACTGTGGAGGCAGTGTTTGCGTTGTGTGCAACCTGTTTTCTGCTTTTCTGCGGTTCTTCTCTTCCTTTTATTTCAACGAGGAATCGATCATTGAAACATGCCATCAGAGCATGTCACCACTCACCAGTGTATTTGTAGCAGACCAAAATGAGGTTATTTTTTAACAAAACCAAAACGAGGTTGTAACATGTCAAACCAACGAAGCGGTGGAACTGGGTCCTGGGAAACACGAGCTAAGCCCAGTATTTTTCTGAAAACTTTGGATCACAAGAATCCCGGTCCGTGTTTTGGCCATAATGACCTAGGATAATTGGCAAAGCACACTTTGGATTATAACCCTCCGACTTTTTTATCCAAACCTAGTAGGCATCACTCTTGACCCTCTAGAGTTGCCCCGGACTCTCTGGAATTCTCCGGACAATAACATATGTTCCAGTGTTTCCATCAACCCAGACCACATATATCACATTCACATGCAGAAAAAAAATCCATAATGCATTACAAGAAACAATACTAACATTAGAGGTTATAAATTTAATGGATAAAAAAGGATCGCAAATTCACAGTTCACAATTGTCAAAGGATAGTTTACAATCAAGGGCTCGGTCAACCGTTGTAGTGCAATTCCCTATCGTCTTCAACCACTCATTTAACTACGAAGGAATCCATGTCCCTGTGGATTATTGCAAGCATATCTACAAATAAATTTCACGAAGCTAAAGTGCATTTTTAGAGTTAGAGCACACAATACAGCAGCAGATAGCCAATAATCCCGCAAGTATGATACGTCCCAACATAGTCTACTTCCACTAGTGGGGAAACATAAGCATACATTTCAGCAACTCGATCCACTCATCCAAAGGTTACTTATACACGTGATATATACTAACAAGCCTCGGGCTTCTCCTGGCCATTCCATCTTGATTCTTCCAAATTTTGTAACATGATTTATTGATTTTGCATTTTCATGAAATTTATATGCATGATTATATGTAACATGTTCAGAAAAAACCATTTATTTTGCTATGATTGTTATGTTTCCAAGGAACATATGGTCATTTTTTTTTTCATAAAAAATACAGATTTGCATATTCAGCATAAACTACTTTGATGATTTGTTTACATGAAACTGCAGGGTGGGCTGTACAAAATGCTGTTTTGTGGGGCACCCGAAACCGTCGAGCACATGTTTCTATCTTGTCCTTTTGCTAGTCTTATTCGGTGTATAGTGCATATTGTTTATGATCTACCTTCTTCAACTAATATCACAAATATATTTGGAAATTTGTTAAATGGGGTTGATAGACTATCTAGGGCGAGAATTCGTATTGGCATTTCGGCCTTATGTTGGTCAATTTGGAAATTCTGAAATGATATTCGGTTTAACAAGATGAGAAATTTTAAATGTATGCGGGTTATTCACATGATGGCTCACTGGGTACGGCTATGGGCGTATCTTCTACCTAGGATGTTGTGTTTACTGGATGCAACCATCTACTGATGATCACTCAGGATATCTTCTGCCGGGCTGGTTTGCGGCATATTACTCGACTACATGATGTTTAGTAGCTATACGCTTTTTATCTTTGTGTAAACTTTGAGTGACCGATGAATTGTAATAAACTCTTTTCATACTCCGGATGCTTGTCCTTAGGTATGGCAGCCTCTAGGTCTGGCATTCACAACTGTCGTCGCTAAAGAAGAGCCGCCGCCCTAGATCCTACCACAACCCGCATTGCCACAGAAGAAGAGATCCCTGCTTCCCGCGTCGCCGCCATCTACCGCGCAGCCGAATTGAAAATAGACCGAAATTCCGGTAATGACCGAATGCCCACCCCATTGGCAAGGTCGTAGTAGTTTGATTACAAGTTTTGTTTACAATAGTTCATAGGTTCACCTGTTCAACAGTGTTAGGTATAGCGAAATGTGTCTTTATTTGATAAAACCGGTACAATTCGGGTACCAAGCTTTAATAGTTAGTGGCTGGTTGATGAATTATTGATATGGAATTGATTGATTATTTTTCTTTTGCGAGGCTCGTGTCTCGTTCATTCATAGCGGGACTATATATACATGCTTTGCTTTGCCTTTCCTTCAAGAAATGTATGTAGGTGCGAGCAAGGATGACCACATCAGGGAGGCTGTGTTTTCTAGTGTCGCTGAGAGTCGTTGTAGTCGTGGTGGATATTCGGAATGGAAGTTGCTGGGAGTTACAGTCGCGCACGTACTGGCAAGGTTACGATGCAGTTTCTATGTTTGCTAAGGGCATGTTTAATAGTAGATGGTTGTTTAGGCGCTTGAGCGGAAAAAAGTCCGAGAATTTATCCTAGCGTCTCCATAGCAGCTTAGATCTATAACACATGCCTTTAACTAGATAACCCCAATTGGTGATAACCCCAATTCAAAGAAGTTAAAGCTACTTTTTTTAATCAAAAATTGTAGATGGTACTATGGAAGAATGCTTCTTAGAAAAGATCATTCTAACAACCATCTAGAGACAAAAGAGAGAGGAGGGGCTGTGTGCTACACCAAAGGCTAGCAATGCAATAAGCTAGCTGAAAACATTGATGTTAATCTGGACTGCTTATGAGTTTTTTTCTTGGCACTTGTCTCGGGAGTCTATTCGGACATACAGAGAACATATGCTTCACAAATATTATTGGTTCTATTTATAAATTTTGATATAACATTTATCCACTTGCATAACATATATGAATTGAACTACTCTTTAATACTGTATTAGAAAACACCACAGATGCAGAATCTTACTTTCCAAGTAACTCTTCCAGTATGCCTTTTAGTGATGAAATTATGACTCGACTCAGAGATTAAGAAACACAAAGTTAATTTAAGGTGGTACTACAAACAATAAGGATTTGGAGACAACATAATTCACACATTGTCCATGAAGGAACAAGAACAACGCCACATCTAAGCTCTTTATGAGAGCGTATAGTAGTTTTTCCGAGAACAATATCTAGCCATTTCATCACGCGAGTTCTCTAACAATGTTTGGCATCTGCAGAAGTAGAGAAATCATATGTTTGACACATTTGGCTCAACACACATAATGATTCGAACATCCCAGGAAACTTGATGATATTGTCTCAACAAGGTAAGACACAAAGTCTAATGGTGAGAAGATCACAAATCCATTAAAAAAATAGAGCAGAAAAATCATCAAACACCTATCAGCAATGACAGGCTGATGGCGTGACCAATCTAAATAACTAAAATGTATTCCACCCTAAAATTCTCTAATTGCTAGCTTAAATATCAGATAATAATTTGCAATTTGCATTTAGAGAAAAGTGTGGGGATCCTTCCTATCAAGTGAGGAAGACAGTCCCACGGATGCTGATGCCCTCAGTCCGCATAGCAACCACACCTACATTAGAAAGCTGCACACCACAAGGTAGAGTCAAAACCAGTGGTTTCTTGTCACTACTATCCGATTTCCTCATCGTCGAACTTTACTTTTTCTAGGTTTGGCATTCCTCGTGACTTCGCATGCTTGTTGTTTCTTTCTGGGCGTGGAAACTGTTGGAGATATGCCCAAGAGGCAATAATAAAGTGGTTATTATCATATCTTCATACTTATGATAAATGTTTACATACCATGCTATAATTGTATTAACCAAAAACATTAATACTTGTGTGATTTGTAAACATAAAAGAGTCCCTAGTAAAGTCTCTTGTTAAACTAGCTTGTTGATTAATATATGATCATGGTTTCCTGATCATGAACATAGAGATGTTATTAACAACAGGGTCATATCATTAGGAGAATGATGTGATGGACATACTCCTATAGATAAGCGTAGCATAAAGATCAAGTCATTTTAATAGTTCAATTGCTATAAGCTTTCTGATACATAGTAACCTAATTCCTTCGACCATGAGATCATGTCTATCACCATCACCGGAAGGATGCTTTGATGACATCAAACACCACACCGTAACTGGGTGGTTATAAAGGTGGCATTGAGTGTTCGGAAAGTATGGGTTGAGACACATGGATCAAGAGTAGGATTTGTCCATCCATATGACAGATAGATATACTCTGGGCCCTCTCGGTGGAATGTCATCCAATTGGCTTGCAAGCATGTGACTGGCTCACAAGGGATCACATATCACGGGAACGAGAAAAGAGTACTTATCGGTAACGAGGTTGAACTAGGTATGCAGAGATACCGACGATCAAAACCTCGGATAAGTAAACTATCATGAGACAAAGGGAAATTGGTATCGTATGTAAGTGGTTCATTCGATCGCAAAGTAATCGTAGAAATATGTGGGAGCCATATGAATTTCCAGATTCCTCTATTGGTTATTGATCGGAGAAGTGTCTCGATCATGTCCGCATAATTCACGAACCGTAGGGAGACACACTTAAGGATTCGATGTTGTTGAGTAGTTATGGAATGATGAGTAAGAGACCGAATGTTGTTCGGAGTCTCGGATGGGATCCGGGATATCACGAGGAGATCCAGAATGGTCCGGAGAATAAGATTCATATAAGGAAAGTCCTGTTTCGGAGTTGGGGAATGATTCCGGTATTTTCATCGGGAATGTTCTAGAAGGGTCCAGAAGGTCCGGCACTCCGGAGGTGAAGGGTACATGAATGTGTCATGACAATGTGGAATGGTTGCATCATGTACTAGGTATCATGGCTGGGCAAAATAAAGGGATAAATCAAATCCTAGTTTGAAAAGTCAAACGCCAATTTGAAAAGTCAAACGGCAGTTTTGCTTGGTGGAGGGAGAGTAGGAAACCTACTTGGGGAGGAGTTCCTCTCCCTCCACCCGCCGGCCTAGGAGGCTGAATTGGGGGAGGACTCCCTCCCCTTGGCCGGCGCCCTCCCACCTATAAAAGGAGGGGCAGGGGTGCCCCTCTCCCTTACACCTCTCTCCTCTAAACCCTAGCCCTAGCCGCCGGCCTCCACCAAGTCGCCGCCGACCCTAGGGTTTGCCTAGCCGCCGAGTTGGGGCCTTCCCCTTGCCCTAGCCGCCGGCCTAGCCCTCTCACCTTGGTGCCTCTAAACCTTAGATCGCCAAGGCCTCTCTCATAGTCCACCATACTCGCTCCGGCTTAAGGCAAAGCCCTACGAGATCTCCCCTCTACTTCCGGTACCACGCCGTCGTGCTGCCGGAATCGCGAGGAGAGTGCTACAACCTCCGCTGCCTGCTGGAACAAGGGAGAGGAAGGTCTTCATCGAGTACCGAACGTGTGACCGACTGCGGAAGCGCTGCCGGAACGCAGCGCCGGAAGGATCGTCTACGCGATCTTGAGATCGGAAGTGTACGACTACATCACCCACGAGAATCTTATCTCGTTAACCGCTTTGGATCTTTGAGGGTTAGTATTTTATCGACTCGTTGCTACAATCTAGTAGATAGATCTTGGCTTGATCATAGATTAGATCTTGATTGTGTGTTCATGCGGTAGAAATTTTTTGTTTTCCATGCTACGAACCCCTAAAGTGGTATCAGAGCCGTGTCTATATGTAGATCTGTTGCATGAGTAGAACACAATGGTCATTGTGGGCGTTGATGCTTTTGTTGTCGATTGCTTCATGTGTACTTTGCATCTTGCGGGATTGTGGGATGAAGCAGCCCGGGCTAACCTTACATGACATCGTTCATGAGACTTGCTCCACGCTTGACATGCAACTTGTATTGCATAAGTGGCTTTGCGGGTGCCTGTTTCTCCCGACATAGTTAAGATTCAATTTACAACGGGTGATTGACAATACTAGTATCAGTGTTGTGGTTCTTGTTCGTAAGTTGGAACGACACTTATAGAAAGCCCCAAACCACGTAAAACATGCAAAGAAAATTAGAGGCGTCTAACTTTGTTTTGCAGGGGTGTGCTGTGATGTGATATGGCCATGATTGTGATTATATTTGATGTATGCAATGTTCCTTATTGTAAGTTGGCAACCGGCAGGAGCCATATGGTTGTCTTTAAAATCTGTTAAGACCCGCGTGTCTATTCAAAGTAGTTGTAATAGTTGAAGCTGGTGGATGACAACCATGGAGCGGCGTCATTGACCTTGATGCAATGCCGGTGATGATGAAGATCATGTTCGTGCTTGAAGATGGAGATTGGAAGCACAAGAAGAAAGGCCATATCATATCACATATTATGAATTGCATGTGATATTAATCCTTTTATGCATCTTGTATTGCTTAGTTCACGACGGTAGCATTATAAGATGATCCCTCAAGCACACAATTTCAAGTTTTAAAGTGTTCATCCTTAGTAAGCACCGTTTCTAAAGTTGTTGTTTCGAAACACCACGTGATGATCGGGTGTGTTAGATTCTGCAAGTGTATACAACGGGAGCAAGCCAGATTTGCTCATGCGGAAGCTAAGGTTTGATCTTGACGAGCCTAGAATGTACAGACATGGTCTCGTAACACGGATCGCCGAAAGGTAAAGCATGAGTCATATAGTAGATATGATGAACATGTTGATTGTTCGTCATTGAAGCTACATCAACTCTCGTGATGATCGGTTTTGATGTGGTGGATTTGGTTCGTGTGATCACTAAAACAATGTGAGGGATATTGTTTTGAGTGGGAGTTCAACAGCAATATGATTAAAAGTTGAACACTATTTATCATAAATTAAATCAAAGTGAATTTGCATAGTTGTTGTAGTCATTGGCATCCGTTTACCACCTTATGCTTAGTTTTAATTGAGATGATAGAACTATAGAATTCTGGTTAGTTACTTTACGAACTGGCATCGTATTGTTTTGAAGTGTTAATCTTAAGTTTAAAAGTCCCATTGCAAACTTTCAGTAAGTTCCGGTTACTCCATGAAGTTTAATAGTTGGTATTAAATCAAGAGTAACAATTCCAGTGTTAGTGTATAAGTATCATGTTTATCTCCATGATTCTTGATATTCAAAGGATTATCTTAATATCAAGGTTATCTAGGATCTGAAAGAGTTGTTTCAGAAACCATGATGTGTGGAAGATATTGTGATATATGAAACGAAGTTTTGGTTGCAACATGATAGAGTATAATATGACAAAAGTCATGTTCTCATATTTGATGAGAATTTGCAAAAGGTTGGAGACACTAGTTGTCCTAATCCTCCAAAAGTTTTTGGAGAGCAACATTATACTCGTGATTCACCGTTACAAGCTAAAAGTAGCTTGATCATGGATAATCCCATGATAAGGGTGAATATTTGGTGTAGGTAAAATGTTTACTACACCAAGAGATTACTAAAGAAAGGAATTTTAAAGAGCACCAAACATTTGATGATGGTGATCTACTTCAAAGTGCAAGTCCAAAGACATTGGTATTTTACTATACATGCTTTGGACTATGTGTCATGTATATGGCTCCACTATTGATGTTGATAGATTCTTTCAAACAGAAAAGGAAATACTGAAAGAGAATCTCATAAGTATATGGCAGAAAAGAAAAGACTAGAATTGTTCAGCTTAAGTATATAGATGATATACATGTTATGGATATATTCTTTGCTTATAAACAATGTGGTTCTTAAGTATTTGATACTGAATTTGTTGATGTGAATCATCATACGAAACAACACAATTCATGAACTACAATGGCCTAAGTAACTAGCAAAACAATATATGATGATGTTCATCAAACAAATAAAGGGTTATTGTGCTGCTTGTTAAACATCAAAGCTTGCCTTCAAGATTTGTTTTATTAGGCATTATGAGAACAAAAGGGTTGTTCAAATAATTACCGTAATCCATAAAAGATGGATGATTCACAAATCTCGTTGGAGAAATCACATCCATAAAACTAGTGCAAAAATGTCGAAAGACAAATTGATTGAAAGATCACTTAGGAAGTGACATCGCCGTTTAAATTATATTGGAAAGAAAACATGAAGAAACTCCATGTGGATGGAATTTTGGAGTCCTTTTTGATTTTTGATTAAATGACGCTTGTGAAACTTTCCTAGAGATAATTAAAACTTCGTTCATAGGCCAAAAGGGAACGAATGACTAGCTTATTGGAACTTGTACATATTGTTGTATGAAGTCCATTATGTGTTGTCAAGAGCGATGGATTTCAACTTCATATGTTTTCTTCGAATTTGAGTGAATATATGAATATTTACTTAATAAGGATGAAGTATGAAACATTTGAAAAGTTCAAAGATTTTCAAGATGAAGTGCAAAATCATTGTAACAAGAATATAAATAGTTTATGATAAGATCATAAAGGAAGATATTTGAGTTACAAGTTTAGCATAATACCTAAGATTTAAGGAATCGTTCCATGGATTTGCATTTCCCGAAACACCATAAGAGTATGGAGCGTTCGAGATATGTAATTAAACCTTGTTTGACATGGTAAGATCAAATGTGTAATTTATAAAACTGTCATTATATTTTAAAGATTAAAAGCTCTAGAGACTACTGTTTTTCCACTGAAAAGAGCTCCATCATAATCCGTTGAATTGACACCATATAAAGTTATGGTTTGGGATAAAACCCAAGTTGTCCTTTCTTAAAAATTGGTATGCTATGCATAAGAAAGATGTTTGCAACCAAAATCGGATGAACATATCTTTGTATGTTATTTTGAATAATAGTTAAGTATTCCTCCATAACACCAAAGACAAAAGTGTTTGTCGCTTAGAACGTCAAGTTTCTTTGAGAAGGAATTTTTCGTGACAAGTTAAGTGGGAGGAAAATAGAACTTTGATAAGGTTAAAAGAACCTTAGCTATATGTGCAGAGTTGCGCAGCGCCGAAAAGTGTTCTGGAGGCAGCAGCAATGCTCATGGCTCACGTGCCTCAAAGGTTGTGGTCACGGAGGTCTAAGTTTCTATTGAACCAAGTAGGTCGGATAAACAATCAACTACCAAGATTTGAGGGTTGAATCATTATTTGAGAATAATGAACCGACTACATGCAAAGAAGCGATGATGGGCCCTGACTTCGTCAAATGGCTTGAAGCCATAAAATCCGTGATAGTTCCATATACAAGAAATCAAGCTTTGATCTTGAAAGACCCTCTGAAAAGGTACAAGATCTTACAGTCGTATTTGGATCTAGAAAGAAATATACATGGATGTTTCACATTTATGAAATTATCGACATGTCGGGAAAGAGTTCACGACAATGTTCAAAGAGTTGACTATGATAAGATCTGATCTTACATTAAGCGATATTTAGTCTAGACGGATTAATATAGCAAACACGACATATAATTTTGTTATGTGTTCAATAAACAAAACAAGTTCTTCTAATAGAATGGTTACCTAGGACGAGTGCATGACACAGTCCAAAGGGTTTTGTTAATTCAAAGGATGCTGAAAGCATATGCAAACTTCAATGGTTGAAATAAACATCGCGGAGTTGGAATCTTCACTATGATGAAACTGTTAAAATAGTTTAATTTCATCAAAGACGATGAAGATGCTTGCATTTGCAAGAAATTAAGTGGGAGCGCTAAGACATGTTTCTAATACATTATGTGGAAGGCATATTGTTGATTGGAAATGATGTATCTTTTATTAACAAATGTTAAGAATTTCATCCTGATGAAAAAGGCAAAACCCAAATATTTGGCATCAATAGACGCTAATATGGTTGTGCCGAAAGTACATAGATGATGTATTGAATGAGTTCAATATAGAAACTACAAGAAAGGTTCATGTCACACAGAAAGGATTGAATGAGTTCAATATTGATGATATATTCAAGTGTATTGACACTTGGTAAGTGAAACAAAGATTCAAGCATAGATTGATACTTGATGTATGAAATCACAAAGAGTATTTATATCAATCATACTGTGATATGTACGAATCCAGATATGTCCTATGCTCTAAATGTTATGAGTATATACCAGAATGATTCATAAGATAATCATTGGATGATAGTAAAGATATTCTTATGATCTTGTAAAAGAACTAAGAATATATTATTTTGTAGAAGTGACAAATAGATGATTAGTTCATTGTAAATGAATTACATTGATACTAGTTTTGTCACAAAGTACAAGTTAAGTTTATCTCAATCTAAACTAAGGGTGGCACAATATAATGGAAAGTAAGTTCCATAATGAATTTGGATGAGTTCCAAAGTTAAGACATTGTGACAGATACTACAACAAAAGGTTAAGTATATAACTTCCATTATAGCAGCAAAAGAGGGCATTTGTGTCAAGTAGTTTGTTATCAAACTAGGTGTTGTTCAAAGCAGGGATAATACTATGAAGATATATTGTACGACAATATTATCAACATATTTTAACCCCAAAGAACTGAATGTCACACCAAAGGACCAAATTTGTACGAAGCCATCTCATTAGAGAATGAGTGATGCGTAGAGACGCAAATACATGCAATTACACATGAATCTGGAAGTGTCAGATCCGGAGATCAGTTGACCACTAGCAATCGTGTACATACGACACCAGAAAGCCATATGTGTTGAATACACAAAGGTTTGAAACTAGATTATTGACTCTAGTGCAAGTGCGAGACTGTTGGAGATATGCCCAAGAAGTAATAATAAAGTGGTTATTATCATATCTTCATACTTATGATAAATGTTTACATACCATGCTATAATTGTATTAACCAGAAACATTAATACTTGTGTGATTTGTAAACATAAAAGAGTCCCTAGTAAAGCCCCTCTTGTTAAACTAGCTTGTTGATTAATATATGATCATGGTTTCCTGATCATGAACATAGAGATGTTATTAACAACAGGGTCATATCATTAGGAGAATGATGTGATGGACATACTCCTATAGATAAGCGTAGCATAAAGATCAAGTCATTTTAATAGTTTAATTGCTATAAGCTTTCTGATACATAGTAACCTAATTTCTTCGACCATGAGATCATGCTTATCACCATCACCGGAAGGATGCTTTGATGACATCAAACACCACACCGTAACTGGGTGGTTATAAAGGTGGCATTGAGTGTTCGAAAAGTATGGGTTGAGACACATGGATCAAGTGTGGGATTTGTCCATCCATATGATGGATAGATATACTTTGGGCCCTCTCGGTGGAATGTCATCCAATTGGCTTGCAAGCATGTGACTGGCTCATAAGGGATCACATATCACGGGAACGATAAAAGAGTACTTATCGGTAACGAGGTTGAACTAGGTATGCAGAGATACCGATGATCAAAACCTTGGATAAGTAAACTATCGTGAGACAAAGGGAAATTGGTATCGTATGTAAGTGGTTCATTCGATCGCAAAGTAATCGTAGAAATATTTGGGAGCCATATGAATTTCCAGATTCCTCTATTGGTTATTGATCGGAGAAGTGTCTCGATCATGTCCGCATAATTCACGAACCGTAGGGAGACACACTTAAGGATTCGATGTTGTTGAGTAGTTATGGAATGATGAGTAAGAGACCGAATGTTGTTCGGAGTCTCGGATGGGATCCGGGATATCACGAGGAGATCCGGAATGGTCCAGAGAATAAGATTCATATAAGGAAAGTCCTGTTTCGGAGTTGGGGAATGATTCCGGTATTTTCATCGGGAATGTTCTAGAAGGGTCCGGAAGGTCCGGCACTCCGGAGGGGAAGGGTACATGAATGTGTCATGACAATGTGGAATGGTTGCATCATGTACTAGGTATCATGGCTGGGCAAAATAAAGGGATAAATCAAATCCTAGTTTGAAAAGTCAAACGCCAATTTGAAAAGTCAAACGGCAGTTTTGCTTGGTGGAGGGAGAGTAGGAAACCTACTTGGGAAGGAGTTCCTCTCCCTCCACCCGGCGGCCTAGGAGGCCGAATTGGGGGAGGACTCCCTCCCCTTGGCCGGCGCCCTCCCACCTATAAAAGGAGGGGTAGGGGTGCCCCTCTCCCTTACACCTCTCTCCTCTAAACCCTAGCCCTAGCCGCCGGCCTCCACAAAGTCGCCGCCGCCCCTAGGGTTTGCCTAGCCGCCGAGTTGGGGCCTTCCCTTTGCCCTAGCCGCCAGCCTAGCCCTCTCACCTTGGTGCCTATAAACCCTAGATCGCCAAGGCCTCTCTCATAGTCCACCATACTCGCTCCGGCTTAAGGCGAAGCCCTGCGAGATCTCCCCTCTACTTCTGGTACCACGCCGTCGTGCTGCCGGAATCGCGAGGAGAGTGCTACAACCTCCGCTACCTGCTGGAACAAGGGAGAGGAAGGTCTTCATCGAGTACCGAACGTGTGACCGACTGCGGAAGTGTTGCCGGAACGCAGCGCCGGAAGGATCGTCTACGCGATCTTGAGATCGGAAGTGTACGACTACATCACCCACGAGAATCTGCTCTCGTTAACCGCTTTGGATATTCGAGGGTTAGTATTCTATCGACTCGTTGCTAGAATCTAGTAGATAGATCTTGGCTTGATCATAGATTAGATCTTGATTGTGTGTTCATGCGGTAGAAATTTTTTGTTTTCCATGCTACGAACCCCTACAGAAACACACTAATCTACTTAGCCAGCCACATGGCGCTTCCTGCTCTTGAGTATCAGGATACAGATCCAGGTTATGCCTCGTCGACCTTCTTCTCTCTCTGTGGGCGTCGATGTCACTCCCCCAGACTGTAGGGGTTCGTAGCATGGAAAACAAAAATTTTCTACCGCATGAACACACAATCAAGATCTAATCTATGATCAAGCCAAGATCTATCTACTAGATTGTAGCAACGAGTCAATAGAATACTAACCCTCAAAAAGATCCAAAGCAGTTAACGAGAGAAGATTCTCGTGGGTGATGTAGTCGTACACTTCCGATCTCAAGATCGCGTAGACGATCCTTCTGGCGCTGCGTCCCGGCACTGCTTCCGCAGTCGGTCACACGTTCGGTACTCGATGAAGACCTTCCTCTCCCTTGTTCCAGCAGGCAGCGGAGGTTGTAGCACTCTCCTCGCGATTCCGGCAGCACGACGGCGTGGTACCGGAAGTAGAGGGGAGATCTCGCAGGGCTTCGCCTTAAGCCGGAGCGAGTATGGTGGAGTATGAGAGAGGCCTTGGTGATCTAGGGTTTAGAGGCACCAAGTAGAGAGGGCTAGGCCGGCGGCTAGGGCAAGGGGAGGGCCCTAACTCGGCGGCTAGGCAAACCCTAGGGGTGGCGGCGACTTGGTGGAGGCCGGCGGCTAGGGATAGGGTTTAGAGGAGAGAGATGTGTGTCTAGAGGGGCACCCCTGCCCCTCCTTTTATAGGTGGGAGGGCGCCGGCCAGGGGAGGAGAGTCCTCCCCCAAGTCGGCCTCCTTGGCCGGCGGGTGGAGGGAGAGGAACTCCTCCCCAAGTAGGTTTCCTACTCTCCCTCCACCAAGCAAAACTATCGTTTGACTTTTCAAACTAAGATTTGACTTATCCCTTTATTTTTCCCAGCCATGATACCTAGTACATGATGCAATCATTCCAACTTGTTATGACACATTCATGTACCCTTCCCCTCCGGAGTGCCGGACCTTCCGGACCCTTCTAGAACATTCCCGATGAAAACACCGGAATCATTCCCCAACTCCGAAACAGGACTTTCCTTATATGAATCTTATTCTCCGGACCATTTTGGATCTCCTCGTGATATCCCGGATCCCATCCGAGACTCCGAACAACATTCGGTATCTTACTCATCATTCCATAACTACTCAACAACATCGAATTCTTAAGTGTGTCTCCCTACGGTTCGTGAATTATGCGGACATGATCTAGACACTTCTCCGATCAATAACCAATAGAGGAATCTGTAAATTCATATGGCTCCCACATATTTCTACAATTACTTTGCGATCGAATGAACCACTTACATACGATACCAATTTCCCTTTGTCTCGCGATAGTTTACTTATCCGAGGTTTTGATCGTCGGTATCTCTGCATACCTAGTTCAACCTCGTTACCGATAAGCACTCTTTTCTCGTTCCCGTGATATGTGATCCCTTGTGAGCCAGTCACATGCTTGCAAGCTAATTGGATGACATTCCACCGAGAGGGCCCAGAGTATATCTATCCGTCATATGGATGGACAAATCCCACTCTTGATCCATGTGCCTCAACCCATACTTTCCGAACACTCAATGCCACCTTTATAGCCACCCAGTTACGGTGTGGTGTTTGATGTCATCAAAGCATCCTTCTAGTGATGGTGATTAACATGATCTCATGATCGAAGGAATTAGGTTACTATGTATCAGAAAGCTTATAGCAAATGAACTATATTAAATGACTTGGTCTTTATGCTATGCTTAACTATAGGAGTATGTCCATCACATCATTCTCCTAATGATATGACCCTGTTGTTAATAACATCTCTATGTTCATGATCAGGAAACCATGATCATATATTAACCAACAAGCTAGTTTAACAAGAGGCTTTACTAGGGACTCTTTTATGTTTATAAATCACACAAGTATTAATGTTTCCTGTTAATACAATTATAGCATGGTATGTAAACATTTATCATAAGTATGAAGATATGATAATAACTACTTTATTATTGCCTCTTGGGCATATCTCCAAGAGTCTCCCACTTGCACTAGAGTCAATAATCTAGTTTCAAACCTTTGTGTATTCAACACCTATGGCTTTCCGGTGTTGTATGTACACGATTGCTAGTGGTCAACTGATCTCCGGATCTGACACTTTTAGGTCCGTGTGTAATTGCATGTCTTTGCGTCTCTACGCATCACTCATTCTCTAATGAGATGGCTTTGTATAAATTTGGTCCTTTGGTGAGACCTATAGTTCTTTGGGGTTAAAACATGTTGATAATATTGTCGTACAATATATCTTCATACTTTATCCCGCTGTGAACTACACCTAGTTTGATAACAAACTACTTGACACAAATGCCCTCTTTAGCTGCTATAATAGCAGTCATATACTTAACCTTTTGTTGTAGTATCTGTCACAATGTCTTAACTTTGGAACTCATCCAAATCCATTATGGAACTTACTTTCCATTATATTGTGCGACCCTTAGTTTAGATTGAGATAAACTTAATTTGTACTTCGTGACAAAACTAGTATCAATGTAGTACTTTTACAATGAACTAACCATCTATTTGCCACTTCTACAAAATAATATATTCTTAATTCTTTTAAAAGATCATAAGAATATCCTTACTATCGCCCAATGATCATATTATGAATCATTCTGGTATATGCTCATAACATTTAGAGCATAGAACATATCTGGATTTGTACATATCACAGTATGATTGATATAAATACTCTCTGTGATTTCATACATAAAGTATCTATCTATACTTGAATCTTTGTTTCACTTACCAAATGTCAATACACTTGAATATATCATCAATATTGAACTCATTCAATCCTTTCTGTGTGACAAGAACCTTTCTTGTAGTTTCTATATTGAACTCATTCAATATATCATCTATGTACTTTCGGCACAACCATATTAGTGTCTCAATCTATCTATATAGATATTGATGCCAAATATTTGGGTTTTGCCTAAATCTTTCATCGGGATGAAATTCTTAACATGTGTTAACAAAAGATACATCATTTCCAATCAGCAATATGTCTTCCACATAATGTATTAGAAACATGTCTTAGCGCTCCCACTTAATTTCTTGCAAATGCAAGCATCTTCATCGTCTTTGATTCCAACTCCGCAATGCTTACTTCAACAATTGAAGTTTGCATTTGCTTTTAGCATACTTTGAATTGCTTACTTCAACAATTGAAGTTTGCATATGCTTTTAGCATACTTTGAATTAACAAAACCCTATGGACCGTGTTATGCACATGTCCTAGGTAACAATTCTATTAGAAGAACTTGTTTTGCTTATTCAACTACCACATAACAAAATTATATGTAGTGGTTGCTACATTAATCCGCTTGACTAAATATCGCTATGAAAGATCAAATCTTGTCATAGTCAACCTTTGAACATTGTTGTGAACTCTTTCCCAACATGTCGACTATTTCCTAGATGTGCAACATCCATGTATATTTCTTTATAGATCGAAACACAACAGTAAGGTCTTACACCTTTCTCGAGGGTCCTTCAAGTTCAACACTTGATTTCTCGTGTATGGAACTATCACGGATTTTATGGCTCCAAGCCATTTTACGAAGTCAGGGCCCATCATCGCTTCTTTGCATGTAGTCCGTTCATTATTCTCAAATAATGATTCAACCCTCAAATCTTGGCATTTGATTGTTTACTCGACCTACTTGGTTCAATAGAAACTTTGACCTCCATAACCACAACCTTTGAGGCACGTGATCCATGAACATTGTTGCTGCCTCCGGAACACTTTTCGGCGCTGTGCAACTTTGCACATATATCTAAGGTTCTTTTAACCTTATCAAAGTTCTATTGTCCTCCCACTTATCTTTTCACGAAAAATTCCTTCTCAAAGAAACTTGACGTTCTAAGTGACAAACACTTTTGTCTCCGATGTTATGGAGGAATACTTAACATTTATTCGAAATAACATACAAAGACAGGTTCATCTGACTTTGGTTGCATAGCATACCAATGTTTAAGAAAGGACAACTTGGGTTTTATCCCAAACCATAACTTTATATGGTGTCATTTCAATGGATTATGATGGAGCTCTTTTCAGTGGAAAAACGGTGGTCTCTAAAGCTTTTAATATTTAAAATATAATGGCAGTTTTGGGACATGCAAATCCACGGAACGATTCCTTAAATCTTAGGTATTATGCTAAACTTGTAAATCAAATATATTCCTTTATGATCTTATCATAAACTATTTATATTCTTGTTACAATAATTTTGCACTTCATCTTGAAAGTCTTTGAACTTTTCAAATGTTTCATACTTCATCCTTATTAAGTAAATATTCATATATTCACTCAAATTTTCGGAGAAAGCATATGAAGTTGAAATCCATCACTCTTGACTACACATAATGGACTTCGTACAACAATATTTACAAGTTCCAATAAGCTAGTCATTCGTTCCCTTTTGGCCTATGAACGAAGTTTTAATTATCTCTAGGAAAGTTTCACAAGCGTCATTTGATCAAAAATCAAAAGACTCCAAAATTCCATCCACATGGAGTTTCTTCATGTTTTCTTTCCAATATAATTTAAACGGCGATGTCACTTCCTAAGTGATCTTTCAATCAATTTGTCTTTCGACATTTTTAGCACTAGTTTTATGGATGTGATTTCTCCAACGAGATTTGTGAATCATCCATCTTTTATGGATTACGGCAATTATTTGAACAACCCTTTTGTTCTCATAATACCTGATAAAACAAATCTTGAAGGCAAGCTTTGATTGTTAAAAAGCAGCACAATGACCCTTTATTTGTTCTCGATGAACATCATCACATATTCTTTTTCTAGTTACTTAGGCCATTGTAGTTCATGAATTGTGTTGTTTCGGATGACGATTCACACCAAAAAATTCAGTATCAAATACTTAAGAACCACATTGTTTAATAAGCAAAGAATATAGCCATAACATGTATATCATCTATATACTTAAGCTGAACAATTTTAGTCTTTTCTTTTCTTCCATATATTTATGAGAATATCTTTTAGTATTTCCTTTTCTGTTTGAAAGAATCTATCAACATCAATAGTGGAGCCATATACATGACACATAGTCCAAAGCATGTATAGTTAAATACCAATGTCTTTGGACTTGCACTTTGAAGTAGATCACCATCATCAACTGTTTGGTGTTCTTTCAAATTCCTTTCTTTAGTAATCTCTTGGTGTAGTAAACATTTTACCTACATCAAATATTCACCCTTATCATGGAACTATCCATGATCAAGCTACTTTTAGCTTATAACGATGAATCGCGAGTATAATGTTGCTCACCAAAACCTTTTGGTGGATTAGGACAACTAGTGTCTCCAACCTTTTGCAAATTCTCATCAAATATGAGAACATGACCTTTGCCATATTATACTCTATCATGTTGCAGCCAAAACTTCGTTTCAGATATCACAATATCTTCCACATATCATGGTTTCTGAAACAACTCTTTCAGATCCTAGATAACCTTGATATTAAGACAATCCTTTGAATATCAAGAATCATGGAGACAAACATGATACTCATACACTAACACTTGGAATTGTCACTCTTGATTTAATACCAATTATTAAACTTCATGGAGTAACCAGAACTTACTGAAAGTTTGCAATAGGACTTTTAAAATTTAGATTAACACTTCAAAACAATATGATACCAGTTCGTAAAGTAACTAACCAGAATTCTATAGTTCTATCATCTCAGTTATAACTAAGCGCAAGGTGGTAAACGAATGCCAATGACTACAACAATTATGCAAATTCACTTTGATTTAATTTATGATAAATAGTGTTCAACTTTTAATCATATTGCCGTTGAACTCCCACTCAAAACAATATCCCTCACATTGTTTTAGTGATCACACGAACCAAATCCACCACATCAAAACCGATCATCACGAGAGTTGATGTAGCTTCAATGGCGAACAATCAACATGTTCATCATATCTACTATATGACTCATGCTTTACCTTTCGGTGATCCGTGTTCAGAGACCATGTCTGTACATGCTAGGCTCGTTAAGATCAACCTTAGCTTCCGCATGAGCAAATCTGGCTTGCTCACGTTGTATACACTCGCAGAATCTAACACACCCGATCATCACGTGGTGCTTCGAAACAACGAGCTTTAGCAACGGTGCTTACTAAGGATGAACACTTTAAAACTTGAAATTGTGTGCTTGAGGGATCATCTTATAATGCTACCGTCGTGAACTAAGCAATACAAGATGCATAAAAGGATTAACATCACATGCAATTCATAATATGTGATATGATATGGCCTTTCTTCTTGTGCTTCCGATCTCCATCTTCAAGCACGAACATGATCTCCATCATCGCCGGTGTGGCGTCAAGGTCAATGGCGCCGCTTCATGGTTGTCTTCTACCAGCATCAACTATTACAACTATCTTGAATAATAGTCACGCGGGACTGAACGGATTTAAAAGACAACCATATGGCTCCTGCCGGTTGCCGACTTACAATAAGGAACATTGCATACATCATATATAATCACAATCATGGCCATATCACATCATAGCACACCCCCTGCAAAACAAAGTTAGACGCCTCTAATTTTCTTTGCATGTTTTACGTGGTTTGGGGCTTTCAATAAGTGTCGTTCTAACTTACGAACAAGAAACACAACATTGATACTAGTATTGTCAATCACCCGTTGTAAATTGAATCTTAACTATGTTGGGAGAAACAGGCACCCGCAAAGCCACTTATGCAATACAAGTTGCATGTCAAGCGTGGAGAAAGTCTCATGAATGATGTCATGTAAGGTTAGCCCGGGCCGCTTCATCTCATCATCCCGCAAGATGAAAACTACACAAGAAGCAATCGACAACAAAAGCATCAACGCCCACAATGACCATTGTGTTCTACTCGTGCAACAGATCTACATATAGACACGGCTCTGATACCACTTTAGGGGTTCGTAGCATGGAAAACAAAAAAATTCTACCGCATGAACACACAATCAAGATCTAATCTATGATCAAGCCAAGATCTATCTACTAGATTGTAGCAACGAGTCGATAGAATACTAACCCTCGAAGATCCAAAGTGGTTAACAAGAGCAGATTCTCGTGGGTGATGTAGTCGTACACTTCCGATCTCAAGATCGCGTAGACGATCCTTCCGGCGCTGCGTTCCGGCAGCGCTTCCGCAGTCGGTCACACGTTCGGTACTCGATGAATACCTTCCTATCCCTTGTTCCAGCAGGCAGCGGAGGTTGTAGCACTCTCCTCGCGATTCCGGCAGCACGACGGCATGGTACCGGAAGTAGAGGGGAGATCTCGCAAGGCTTCGCCTTAAGCCGGAGCGAGTATGGTGGAGTATGAGAGAGGCCTTGGTGATCTAGGGTTTAGAGGCACCAAGTAGAGAGGGCTAGGCCGGCGGCTAGGGCAAGGGGAGGGCCCTAACTCTGCGGCTAGGCAAACCCTAGGGGCGGCAGCGACTTGGTGGAGGCCGGCGGCTAGGGCTAGGGTTTAGAGGAGAGAGGTGTGTGTCTAAAGGGGCACCCCTGCCCCTCCTTTTATAGGTGGGAGGGCGCCAGCCAGGGGAGGAGAGTCCTCCCCCAAGTTGGCCTCCTTGGCCGGCGGGTGGAGGGAGAGGAACTACTCCCCAAGTAGGTTTCCTACTCTCCCTCCACCAAGCAAAACTGTCGTTTGACTTTTCAAATTGGCGTTTGACTTTTCAAACTAGGATTTGATTTATCCCTTTATTTTGCCCAGCCATGATACCTAGTACATGATGCAATCATTCCAAATTGTTATGACACATTCATGTACCCTTCCCCTCCGAAGTGCCGGACCTTCCGGACCCTTCTAGAACATTCCCGATGAAAACACTGGAATCATTCCCCAACTCCGAAACAGAACTTTCCTTATATGAATCTTATTCTCCGGACCATTCTGGATCTCCTCGTGATATACCGGTTCCCATACGAGACTCCGAACAACATTCGGTATCTTACTCATCATTCCATAACTACTCAACAACATCGAATCCTTAAGTGTGTCTCCCTACGGTTCGTGAATTATGCGGACATGATCGAGACACTTCTCCGATCAATAACCAATAGAGGAATCTGGAAATTCATATGGCTCCCACATATTTCTACAATTACTTTGCGATCGAATGAACCACTTACATACGATACCAATTTCCCTTTGTCTCACGATAGTTTACTTATCCGAGGTTTTGATCGTTGGTATCTCTGCATACCTAGTTCAACCTCGTTACAGATAAGCACTCTTTTCTCGTTCCCGTGATATGTGATCCCTTGTGAGCCAGTCAGATGCTTGCAAGCTAATTGGATGACATTCCACCGAGAGGGCCCGGAGTATATCTATCTGTCATATGGATGGACAAATCCCACTCTTGATCCATGTGCCTCAACCCATACTTTCCGAACACTCAATGCCACCTTTATAGCCATCCAGTTATGGTGTGGTGTTTGATGTCATCAAAGCATTCTTTTGTTGATGGTGATTAACATGATCTCATGGTCGAAGGAATTAGGTTACTATGTATAAGAAAGCTTATAGCAAATGAACTATATTAAATGACTTTATCTTTATGCTATGCTTAACTATAGGAGTA
Organism: Avena sativa; assembly: GCA_916181665.1. NCBI lineage: Eukaryota > Viridiplantae > Streptophyta > Magnoliopsida > Poales > Poaceae > Avena > Avena sativa. The sequence continues at coordinate 21,133,758 of OV702284.1, forward strand.
TGTCCATCACATCATTCTCCTAATGATATGACCCTGTTGTTAATAACATCTCTATGTTCATGATCAGGAAACCATGATCATATATTAACCAACAAGCTAGTTTAACAAGAGGCTTTACTATGGACTCTTTTATGTTTACAAATCACACAAGTATTAATGTTTCCTGTTAATACAATTATAGCATGGTATGTAAACATTTATCATAAGTATGAAGATATGATAATAACCACTTTATTATTGACTCTTGGGCATATCTCCAACACGGACACCTATGGCTTCTTACACTTACTACTAATTTTGGATCTCCACCTTCTCTCGAGTCCGCCGTCCGGTGCTATTTCTTATATCCCTACCATGAGAACATACAACTGAGATACTTATCTAATCGATGCTTTAGGTCTTCCTTATCTTACACATTACTAACCTAGTATGATATTGGTTATCATGCTATCCTTGTATCAAGGAAGTAACTATAAAGCAGCCCTTAAGCTGGATTTACCAGATGTATTGTGCAACAATCATGTTGTTCGGTGTGACAAATATGTAAGTAAATATTCTTTGAAAAAATGGGAAGCATGTATCTATGGTTTGTCCTGATACAAAATTAGTTAATTAATACCATGAACTAACCTTTGGGAAATCATTAATTCCAAGATATGTTTCATGCAAAGGTCCCACTATACCATTGTACATGATCTCCTTCATCATAGTAAGAATATTCTATCAAACATCTTTATTCATTTCCTGATGTTGTAAACTAAGTTGCAAAAGGTAGAGGGGATTTATCACAATCAGTGAGTGGGGAGGCTGACATATACCGATTGAACTGGCAAGTTGAGCAGTGTACTCAACGGTTGGAGGAGTACATGATGACTGAGCTAAAAGATAAGTTCATGAATCCAAATGAGGAACCTTTCATTAGTGGGACTAAGAATCTAAAATATAGTGTTAATCTAGATGAAAAAACAATATCATAAATGAACATGATCATACAGAAAATAGGTTTTTAAAGGCACAAACATTAACACAAATGGACATAGAAAAATCAAATCTTAATGTCAGAGAAACATTACATAAGCCCAAATTTCTGCTTGTATTGCACCGGACACACTTGCATGCCACTTTTCTTTGTGGATAGATGAAAAAAAGTATAAATGACTATCCGAAACAATGGTGCCAAAATGTAAGGTCATCCAACAGAACATTAATATTTTTCCTTTGCTTGTTATTTATTTTACACAAATTGAGAATTTTTTGAGGATAGTGGACATATATTACGCTTTTTGACATGGAGGCATGTTGATCGGTATGAAGAGGCGAGCCATGCTAATGATTGACCATCGTAGAGGGATTCATATTAATAAACAATTCGCATTGTCTACACATATGAAGCACAAAAATCATGTAACTTGGACCGCGGATCTGATGGAAATACGATTAGTAAGAGGAAAAATGAAACAATTCCTTTTTTGTGTTTTTCTGCCATATGCCCATATTGCCAATGGATACATTCCCTGCCTCACCACCCCTAGGCTTTCCTTTTATTTTTCAGAGGACAAACCAACTGCACTCTGAACCTGATAAATGCCAAAGATTCAGGTCCCAGAGCCTGAAGGAAGCTACCTGATTCAACATGTATCCGAGGGCTTCTAACAACAACCACTTGTTTCGAATGATCGGTAAGCTTTACCATTCGCATAGAAACCAACCTTTTTTGTGCTAACTTTAATCACCGCACCCTGGTGTTTTCTCATGCCATTGTTGGTTTTCTGAATTTCATGTAATTGTTTCGTGGTTTCTGAATTTTTCATCTATTGATGCTCAGCATAAGTCTGTGGTTTCCTTCTCATTAGTCCGATTGCCAATCAGCAACGAACCAATATATATCAGCATACCATAAGAAAAACTAAAATCTTGAGACACTATTGTTGGCATTGACACTCCCTATTCATGGATTCTGAATTAACAGTTGTCTCTAGTTTCATACTTTCATGTGGACGAAAATGTAATAGGAATTTGCTTGACCCATTTGGGAAATGGGCCTTCTCAATATGCATAGTAGACTAAGGTCACCGGTTATTTATTTTATAACCTTTTCAACCAGAAATGTTTTAGAAATAAACTGCAAAACTTCTTTGGATTTCTAGATATTTCCAAGTTTTGTGCAATCTGCTAGAAGAAACCGTTTAGCAACCAAACATGCCGATTTCACAGGAGCATCGCCCCTACAATGTTCTTACCTTTCACTATTCTAACCTATACTTGCTCCCTGAGTGGGAAGGTAATGTAAGTACGGATGCATGGTTCTTATTATCTTTTCTTGCACCACCACACCACCTCTTCTTTTCACCATTTGGCTTTTACAGCTTAGGAGAGAATGCAGCAAAAATCAAAAATCAAATAACAACGAATCTAAATCCTTCGACAGACTAAATAAACAACAACCAATTAATTAGTCCCAAACGATTTACAAACCTATCTAGCCAATGTTATCAAAATGCATCTAGCTTAGCAAACCACATTGAGTATGAACTTCAATATTAAGTAACAAATACCGTGATTTTCAAAATCAATTGAACCCAGCTGACTTCTGTTTTCGTGTGGCAAATACAATTTGGTAGAACATGCATCATCTCCTCTCGTTCTTATCCTACCTCTTGCTAGGAGGAGAACCTTGATCGGTGGGAGAAGCCTCAACCTGAGGGTTAGGGTTTGGTGGTTAGTTGAGGGAGCCAGGGCTATGTACGGGTTCGTAGCATGCAAAACAAAAAAATTCTATCGCATGAACACACAATCAAGATCTAATATATGAACAAGCCAAGATCTATCTACTAGATCGGTGCAACAAGTTGATAGAGTACTAACCCTCGAAGATCCAAAGCGGTTAACGAGAGCAGATTCTCGTGGGTGATGTAGTCGTTCACTTGCTGATCTCATGATCGCGTAGAAGATCCTTCCGGCGCCGCGTTCCGGCAGCGCTCCCGCAGTCGGTCACACGTACGGTACTCGATGAAGACCTTCCTCTCCCTTGTTCCAGCAGGCAGCAGAGCTTGTAGCTCTGTCCTCGCCATTCCGGCAGCACGACGGCGTGGTGTCAGAAGTAGAGGGAAGATCCCGCAGGGCTTCGCCTAAGCCAGAGCGAGTATGGTGTAGTAGAGGGAGCCCCGGCGATCTAGGGTTTAGAGGGCCGAGGTTTAGAGGTATCTAGCAACTAGAGTTTAGCTAGTCGGTAGCGGTTTAGAGGAGATCTAGATTGGTCGCAACTAGAGAGGGGGGCGGCGGCCAACCTAGGGTTTCTTGGGCGCCTAGGGCAAGGGGGATACCTTGGGTTGCACCCCTACCCCTCCTTATATAGGTGGGGGACGTCCAAGGGTGTTCCCAACCTAGGTGGAAACCCTCCCTAACTCAGAAACCCTCCCTAACTCGGAAACCATGTTGGGATTTGACTTTTTCAAACTGCCTTTTTGACTTTCAAATTAGAGTTTGATTTCTCTCTTCCAAGTGTCCAGCCAAGTGACCTAGGACCTGATGCAACCATTACACTTTGTCATGACACATACATGTACCCTTCCCCTTCCGGATCGGTGAACCTTCTAGACCCTTCTAGAACATTCCGGTGAAAACACCGGAATCATTCCCGAACTCCGAAATTGGACTTTCCTTATATGAATCGTATTCTCCAGACCATTCCGAATCTCCTCGTGATATCCCGGATCCCATCAGAGACTCCGAACAACATTCGGTCTCTTTACTCACATTCCATATCTACTAAACAACATATAATCCTTAAGTGTGTCTCCCTACGGTTCGTGAATTATGCAGACATGATCGAAACTCTTCTCCGATCAATAACCAATAGAGGAATCTAGAAATTCATATGGCTCCCACATATTTCTACGATTACTTCATGATCGAATGAACCATTTACATACGATACCAATTTCCCTTTGTCTCATGATACTTTACTTATCCGAGGTTTGATCGTCGGTATCTCTGTATACCTAGTTCAACCTCGTTACCAATAAGTACTCTTTTCTCGTTCCCGTGATATGTGATCCCTTGTGATCCAGTCACATGCTTGCAAGCTAATTGGATGACATTCCACCGAGAGGGCCTAGAGTATATCTATCCGTCATATGGATGGACAAATCCCAATATTGATCCATGTGCCTCAACACATACTTTCTGAACACTCAATGCCACCTTTATAGCCACCCAGTTATGGTGTGCTGTTTGATATCATCAAAGAATCCTTCCGGTGATGGTGATTAGCATGATCTCATGGTCGAAGGAATTAGGTTACTATGTATCAGAAAGCTTATAGCAAGTGAACTATATTAAATGACTTGATCTTTATGCTACGCTTAACTATAGGAGTATGTCCATCACATCATTCTCAATGATATGATCTTTTTGTTAATAACATCTCTATATTCATGATCAGGAAACCATGATCATATATTAACCAACAAGCTAGTTTAACAAGAGGCTTTTCTAGGGACTCTTTTATGTTTACAAATCACACAAGTATTAATGTTTCCGGTTAGTACAATTATAGCATGGTATGTAAACATTTATCATAAGCATGAAGATATGATAATAACCACTTTATTATTGCCTCTTGGGCATATCTCCAACAGTCTCCCACTTGCACTAGAGTCAATAATCTAGTTTCAAACCTTTGTGCATTAAACAACTATGGCTTTCCGGTGTTGTATTTACACGATTTCTAGTGGTCAACTGATCTCCAGATCTGACACTTTCAGGTCCGTGTATAATTGCATGTCTTTGCGTCTCTACGCATCACTCATTCTCTAATGAGATGGCTTTGTATAAATTTGGTCCTTTGGTGAGACCATTAGTTCCTTGGGGTTAAAACATGTTGATAATATTGTCGTACAATATATCTTCATAGTACTATCCTGCTGTGAACCACACCTAGTTTGATAACAAACTACTTGACACAAATGCCCTCTTTTGCTGCTATTATAGCAGTCATATATTTAGCCTTTTGTTGTAGTATCTGTCACAATGTATTATCTTTGGAACTCATCCAAATCCATTATGGAACTTACTTTCCATCATATTGTGCCACCCTTAGTTAGATAGAGATAAACTTAATTTGTACTTTGTGACAAAATTAGTATCAATGTAGTACTTTTACAATGAACTAACCATCTATTTGTCACTTCTACAAAATAATATATTCTTAGTTCTTCTAAAAGATCATAAGAATATCTTTACTATCGTCCAATAATCATCTTATGAATCATTCTGGTATACGCTCATAACATTTAGAGCATAGGACATATCTGGATTTGTACACATCTGTAAGGTTCCCAACCTTTAATAAGGTAGAGATCCCTGTGTTTACAATGCTAGTCCCTGGATCAATAGCTAGCATCCACAGTTAAGATGTAATATCAAGAAACATAGGTCATAATACAACTTTATAACCAGGAATAAAATAATTTATTACATCTTACATAGCTCATTTGGCTATCTCATTACAATGTAGCAGAATATAGCAATAGCATGGGGTCCTTCATCTTCAATGTGCCACAGGCAGACATGTTGGTTGTAGACTTGTAATCCTAATCATTAAACTTCACTAATATCAAACAAAACCTGCAACATAACAAGTTACAGCCACAAGGGTCAATACATTTGAATTGTATTGGCAAGTGATACTATGGTAGTATAGTGGATTCTATCATCTATATGCATTTGGCTAGGTGGAGCTTAGGCTTGCATTGCTCAAAATAGATTTTCCTTATCATTTGAAAACACTAAGTTTTTGCTTGACAAAATCACCCAAGGAACCACCAATAGAAATTGGTGAACCTTAAACCCTTGTTCAACCACAAGTTTTTAACTTAGAAATTGGGATGATGAGATTCTTGATAGCTTCCATGTCTTGATGCTCAAATTGTCCTTTTCCAGGGACATGGCTAAGTACTTAGATTTTACACTCTGCAGAGGTGGTGCACTTTCCCCACAAGACTTGGTTTCCCAAGACAAGATCTTTCACAGCCTTCCCTTAGACCAAAATGGACGCGCTCCAACCTATCAATCCCCTACCACCAACTGTCCATTTGGCTAAGTTATTACAACCTATATGATCCAGGCAGAGCCCATAATGCCAAGTGGCTGCACTTGAAGCTTCTCAACATTTGACATCTCAAATCTCTTTGTTCCTGGGTGGCCATCCACAAGTGAGACACCAAGTTTTCCCCAGCATGCTGGACTTGGTGATGCCCAAGTTTCCCCCAGCATACTGGACTTGCATGACCACTCAACACAAACCATTCCTTCCATTCCACCTAGGTGATTCATTCACTTAGTTGTTTTATTAAACAAAAACACAAGTCCTCAGACTTAGAAATTTTTCCATAGCATGAATATATATTCCACCCTTGTTTTCTACTAGCTAAGCTAAGCATGATTGTAGTAGGAATCTTAACTTAGGAAATTCTACTAAAGTTTCATCTACTAGGATTTCCCATAGCATAGTTTATACTTAGCAAAATTTCCATGCAAGTCCTACTTAGAAATATCACTAATGCATAGTGAAAATAATGGGACAAAAGTATGAAGCATCACTTGCCTTTTTGGTAGAGAGTATAAGTTCACTTCTTGATCTTTGCAATGTTCACACACTTCAAGTCACTACAATTCAATCAAGCAAACAATATTTCAAACTACCATTCAAGCAATTCAACACATAAAATAATAATAACAGAATAATGCATGCAAGCATGCTAAAGATTGTTTTATTTGGAGAAGTGGTTTCTAATGGGTCATAGACTTTTGAAAACACCTAATGGTCATTTTATAAAGTGGCAAAATCATTTGTATAAGATTTTACTTTATAAACCATTTTTGATCAAGTCATTATTTTATGTGGTGAAGAAATGCTTTTAATAAGGCAAAATTCTATAGGTTTCACAAAATATGTTTTCAAACCACATAACCTTGTGTTTAGGGTCAGAGAGTTTATTTCCAAAACATTTCTCTAAGGATTTCTTCAAAAACCATTTTTAATAATTAAACCATATTTTTATTTGACTAGAAATGGTTTAAATCAAAGATTCATTCTTTTGTTTCACCAAATACATTTTTGAAACCACAATTTGTTTTCTATGGTCAGTAGGTTCAAAACACACCATTTTCCAAAGATTTTGTCCTCAAAAACATTTTGGAATAAATTTTATATCCTAAACATGCATACACAAGTTTCTGCAAAAACATACATTCTAACAGAAGCTTTTTACTAAACAAAGTGCATGGTTGGATAGGGCTTGTTTTTCTGAATCCATTGATATAAAGTTTGCAAAATTTGGACGTGGTTTGAAAGTTATGGATTTTTCAAAATTGATCATCTAATAGACATGTTTCTGTTTTAATTCAAACCAACAGAGACACGTGGCTGGTTCTGATTCGCTGATACCGCTTTGCTCGGATCACGCTCTCTGGTGCGTTGGATCAAGTTAGATAGAGCGGCACAGGTTGCGTACCTCTTCGGCGTTAAGTGATTCTATCCTAATCGTCAGATCAAGATCGGACGATGCTGAGCACACTTGCCAAATAGTGGCGGCGCTAGCGGCGGCAGGTGGCGGCGACGTGTCTGGCTACGGCGGAGCTGGCGCTAGAGGAAGCAAGGAAGAGTAAGGAGATGCTCACCAAGTTCAGGAGATCACGGCGAAGCTCAAGGTACCAGCGGGAAGGCAAGGGCGCACGAGGTTGTTGTCAATCTCTCGCCGGAGCTGCGCTGCGCCTCGGGTTCGGTCAGTCATCGTCGAGGCCGATGCTACGGTGCACAAAAAGGCAAAGCAAGAACGGCATTAGCTTCGCACGAGGTTGGCGATCGTGCGTGCATCATCGATTGGAAGTAGGGTGGTCAGCACTCACCGGAAGAGACTGACGGAACGGAGGCAGACGGTGGCGGCGGTGGTCATCGTTGTTGCCGAAGTTCTAGGGCGCGCGGGGGCGAGCTGGTGATACGAGGTGGTTCGCCAGGAGATGGGGATCACGTATGTGTGCTCGAGGAGGCAAGGGGTGGTGAGGGGATGCCGGAATCATCGCCGGAGAGTCGTCGGACAGAGGACAGTGCAGAGAGCAATTGGGTAGCCTGGGGGCGCGCTAGGGTGAGGCGACGGAGGGAACGCAGGCGAGTAATAGGGCATGGTCGAGGGGTCATTTAATGGCGCAGTTAACGCGAATTACGCCAGGCTTTATTCGCCTACAACGGCCGGCGAGGTGAGGGGCGTGGTCACCGCGGGGAGGAAGAAGATGACGTGGCGGTGGGGTCCCCTGGCAGCGAGAGAGAGAGTGAGGGAATGGGGTCCACCGGTCAGCGACCTTGCAGGTGAGTTCACTAGTTCGAATCTTTTTTGCGGGGGGAAGAGGAACTGGGCTAGACTGGGCCAGGTGGGCTTAGCTGGGCTGGCTAGTTGGGTTGCCTCGTTTCATTTTTTTCTGTTCTGTTTGTTTTTCTTTTTCTCATTTGATTTTTCTGTTTTGATTTTGAATAAGCAATTCAAACATTCATTTGAATTTAAACCTCAACCAAAATTTGTGTAGGTTTAAATACTGATTAACAAGACATTCTGATATCATTTTTAGAATAATTTATTTCTTCTTTTTAAGGCCTTTTAATTAATCAAAATAGGTTCTAGTTTTTAAATCAAATAAGATTTAATATTTCTAAAAACCATTTGATTTTCCAAAACCTTCCAATTCTTTTCAGTAGGTTTTTATTTGGTAATTTGGGTGTCAAATAATTCATCTTGAATTATTTGGAATAATTTAATATGATTTATTAATCATTTAGGATTGGGTATTTGTTTTAATTCCAATGGAATTTGATATAGTTTTAATTCCCTAAATTTTTATTTGGAAGATTTATTTTATTTAAGTTGATTTAACAACTTTTATTCCACTTGGGTAAATTCCAAATATCATTCATTTTTTTTATGAATTATATTATTATTCTTATTAAAGATTTGTCTTTATTAAGATAGGGATAGAATGGTTTAATGTCATTTTTATTTTATTTTGGAAATTCTTTATCCTTTTAAATATCTTTGGAACTATTGCTCACCATTTTGGTATGGATTTTAGATAAGGGCTTTATTAGCTTTGGGAATTCAATTCCTTATCTTATTATATTCATAAGATTTTATTTATGGCTCCAAATTAAGTGAAACCAATTTCTATGGTTTTATAATATTTCTATTTGTCTTTCTTGATCATTTGTAAATGTTTGTTGACAAGATTTTATATGGATCAAATCCATAGGCTTGGAGATAACTTGGAAATGATTTTTATTCCATTTGGGTTTAGGGTTTGGATTTATTTTCCAAGTGTTTAAATTTCCAGATACATTCATTGAGGAATGCATTTCTCTAGATTTGAATTTTGTTGAATTCAAACTTTAATTAAAGTTTGTTAAAGATGGGATTTTAAGTTTCCAATTAAAAACAAAAGTTTCTTTTCACTCTAAAATTCAAGAATAATTTATTTTATTTTATTTATTTTTCACATTACAAGATTTGGAAAATCTTGGGATGTGACAACATCACAGCATGATTGATAAAGTACTCTTTGTGATTTTATGTATCAAGTATTAAAAATACTTGAATCTTTATTCAATCCTTCCTGTGCAACAAGAACCTTTCTTTTAGTTTCTATATTGAACTCATTCAATATCTCATCTATGTACTTCTGGCACGACCATATTAGCATCTCAATTAATCCATACAGACATTTATGCCAAATATTCGGGTTCTGCCTAAGCCTTTCATCGAGATGAAATTCTTAACCCGTGTCAATAAAAAGATACATCATTTCCAATCACCAATATGTCTTCCACATAATGTATTAGAAACATGTCTTAGCGCTCCCACTTAATTTCTTGCAAATGCAAGCATCTTCATCGTCTCCAATGAAATTAAACTCTTTTAACAGTTTCATCATAGTGAAGATTCTAACTCCGCGATGCTTACTTCAACCATTGAAGTTTGCATATGCTTTTAGCATCCTTTGAATTAACAAAACCCTTTGGACCGTGTCATGCACAAGTCCTAGGTAACCATTCTATTAGAAGAACTTGTTTTGTTTATCCAACTACCACATAACAAAATTATATGTAGTGGTTGCTACATTAATCCGTCGAGACTAAATATCGCTTAATGAAAGATCAGATCTTGTCATAGTAAACTCTTTGAACATTGTCGTGAACTCTTTCCCGACATGTCAATAATTTCATAGATGTGAAACATACATGTCTATTTCTTTATAGATCCAAATATGACTGTAAGGTCTTGCACCTTTTCAGAGGGTCTTTCAAGTTCAAAGCTTGATCTCTCATATATGGAACTATCATGGATTTTATGACTTCAAACCATTTGACGGAGTCAGGACCCATCATCGCTTCTTTCCATGTAGTCGGATCATTATTGTCAAATAATGATTTAACTCTCAAATCTTGGTATTTGATTGGTTACCCGACCTACTTGTTTCAATAGGAACTTAGACCTCCTAGACCACAACCTTTGAGGCACGTGAGCCATGAGCATTGTTGCTGCCTTCGGAACACTTTTCAGCGCTACGCAAATTTGCACATATAGCTAAGGTTCTTTTAACCTTATCAAAGTTCTATTGTCCTCCCACTTAACTTTTCACGGAAAATTCCTTTCTCAAAGAAACTTAATGTTCTAAGCGACAAACATTTTTGTCTTTGGTGTTATGGAGGAATACTCAACGATTATTCAAAATAAGATACAAAGATATGTTCATCCGATTTTGGTTGCAAACATCTTTCTTATGCATAGCATACCAATGTTTAAGAAATGACAACTTGGGTTTTACCCCAAACCATAACTTTATATGGTGTCATTTCAAAGGATTATGATGGAGCTCTTTTCAGTGGAAAAACGGTAGTCTCTAAAGCTTTAATATTTAAAATATAATGGCAGTTTTATCAGTTACACCTTTGATCTTAACATGTCAAAACGGTTTTATTGCATATCTCGATTATTCCATACTCATATGGTGTTTCGGAAAACGCAAATCCATGGAACAATTCCTCAAATCTTAGGTTTTATGATAAACTTTATAACTCAAATATCTTCCTTTATGATCCTATCATAAATTCTTTATTTTCTTGTTACATTGATTTTGCATTTCATCTTGAAAGTCTTTAAACTTTTCAAATGTTTCACACTTCATCCTTATTAAGTAAATATTCATATATTCACTCAAATTTTCGGAGAAAGCATATGAAGTTGAAATCTATCGCTCTTGACTACACATAATGGACTTCATACAACAATATGTACAAGTTCCAATAAGCTAGTCATCTGTTCCCTTTGGCCTATGAGCGAAGTTTTAATTATCTCTAGGAAAATTTAACAAGCGTCATTTGATCAAAAATCAAAAGACTCCAAAATTCCATCCACATGGAGTTTCTTCATGTTTTCTTTCCAATATAATTTAAACAACGATGTCACTTCCTAAGTGATATTTCTTATCAATTGTCTTTCGACATTTTTAGCAATATTTTTATGGATGTGATTTATCCAACGAGATTTGTAAATCATCCATCTTTTATGGATTACGGCAATTATTTGAACAACCCTTTTGTTCTCATAATACCTGATAAAACAAATCTTGAAGGCAAGCTTTTATGTTAACAAGCAACACAACAACCCTTTATTTGTTCTCGATGAACATCATCACATATTCTTTTGCTAGTTACTTAGGCCATTGTAGTTCATGAATTGTGTTGTTTCGTATGACGATTCACACCAACAAATTCAGTATCCAATACTTAAGAACCACATTGTTTAATAAGCAAAGAATATAGCCATAACATGTATATCCTCTATATACCTAAGCTAAACAATTCTAGTCTTTTCTTTTCTGCCATATATTTCTGAGATTCTCTTTCAGTATTTCCTTTTCTGTTAGAAAGAATCTATCAATATCAATAGTGGAGCCATACACATGACACATAGTCCAAAGCATGTATAGTTAAATACCATTGTCTTTGGACTTGCACTTTGAAGTAGATCACCATCAGTGTTCTTTCAAATTCCATTCTTTAGTAATCTTTTAGTGTAGTAAACATTTTATCAAATATTCACCCTTATCAGGGAACTATTCATGATCAAACTACGTTTAGCTTATAACGGTGAATCGCGAGTATAATGTTGCTCTCCAAAACCTTTTGGAGGATTAGGAAGACAAGCGTCTCCAACGTTTTTCAAATTCTCATCAAATATGAGAACATAAACTTTGCCATATTATACTCTCTCATGTTGCAACCAAAACATCATTTCAGATATCGCAATATCTTCCACACATCATGGTTTCTGAAACAACTCTTTCAGATCCTAGATAACCTTGATATTAAAACAATCTTTTGAATATCAAGAATCATGGAGACAAACATGATACTTATATACTAACACTGGAATTGTCACTCTTGATTTAATACCAATTATTAAACTTCACGGAGTAACCGGAACTTACTGAAAGTTTGCAATAGGACTTTTAAAATTTAGATTAACACTTCAAAACAATACGATACCAGTTCGTAAAGTAACTAACCAGAATTCTATAGTTCTATTATCTCAATTATAACTAAGCGCAAGGTGGTAAACGGATGCCAATGACTACAACAACTATGCAAATTTACTTTGATTTAATTTATGATAAATAGTGTTCAACTTTTAATCATATTGCTATTGAACTCCCACTCAAAACAATATCCCTCACATTTTTTTAGTGATCACATGAACCAAATTCACTACACCAAGTCCAATCATCACGTGACATGATATAGTTTCAAAGGCGAACAATCATCATGTTCATCATATCATCTATATGACTCATGCTTTACCTTTCGGTATTCCGTGTTCCGAGACCATGTTTGTACATGCTAGGCTCGTCAAGATCAAACCTTAGCTTCCGCATGATCAAATCTGGCTTGCTCCCATTGTATACACTCGCAGAATCTAACACACCCGATCATCACGTGGTGCTTCGAAACAACGAGCTTTGGCAACGGTGCCTACTAAGGACGAACACTCTATAACTTGATATTTTTGAGAGGGGTCATCTTATAATGCTACCGTCGCGAACTAAGCAATACAAGATGCATAAAAGGATTAACATCACATGCAATTCAAAATATGTGATATGATATGGCCTTTCTTCTTGTGATTCCGATCTCCATCTTCAAGCACGAACATGATCTTCATCATCACCGGTGTGGCATCAAGGTCAATGGCGCCGCTCCATGGTTGTCGTCCACCGGCATCAACTATTACAACTATTTTGAATAATAGACATGCATGTCTAGACGAAATTAAAAGACAACCATATGGCTCCTGCCGGTTGCGGACTTACAATAAGGAACATTGCATACATCATATATAATCACAATCATGGCCATATCACATCACATCACACCCCTGCAAAACAAAGTTAGACGGCTCTAATTTTCTTTGCATGTTTTACGTGGTTTGGGGCTTTCAATGAGTGTCGTTCTAACTTACGAACAAGAACCACAACGTTGATGCTTGAACTATCAAGTGCCCGTTGTAAATTGAATCTTTACTATGATGGGAGAGACAGACACCCGCAAAGCCACTTATGCAATACAAGTTGCATGTCGAGCATGGAGCAAGTCTCATGAACGATGTCATGTAAGGTTAGCCCGGGCCGCTTCATCCCACCATACCGCAATATGCAAAGTACACAAGAAGCAATTGATAATAAAAGCACCACCGCCCATAATGACCATTGTGTTCTACTCGTGCAACGAATCTACATATAGACACGGCTCTGATACCACTGTAGGGGTTCGTAGCATGGAAAACAAAAAATTTCTACCGCATGAACACACAATCAAGATCTAATCTATGAACCAGCCAAGATCTATCTACTAGATCGGTGCAACAAGTTGATAGAGTACTAACCCTTGAAGATTCAAAGCGGTTAACGAGAGCAGATTCTCGTGGGTGATGTAGTCGTTCACTTTCCAATCTCATGATCGCGTAGACGATCCTTCCGGTGCTGCGTTCCGGCAGCGCTCCCGCAGTCGGTCACACGTACGGTACTCTATGAAGACCTTCCTCTCCCTTGTTCCAGCAGGCAGCGGAGGTTGTAGCTTTGTCCTCGCGATTCCGGCAGCACGACGGCGTGGTGTCGAAAGTAGAGGGAAGATCCCACAGGGCTTCGCCTAAGCCAGAGCGAGTATGGTGGAGTAGAGGGAGCCCCGGCGATATAGGGTTTAGAGGGCCGAGGTTTCGAGGTAGCTAGAAACTAGAGTTTAGCTAGTCGGTAGCGGTTTAGAGGAGATCTAGATTGGTCGCAACTAGAGAGGGGGGCGGCGGCCAACCTAGGGTTTCTTGGGCGCCTAGGGCAAGGGGGATACCTTGGGCTGCGCCCCTACACCTCCTTAGATAGGTGGGGGCGTCCAAGGGTGTTCCCAACCCAGGTGGAAACCCTCCCTAACTTAGAAACCCTCCCTAACTCGGAAACCATGTTGGGATTTGACTTTTTCAAACTGCCTTTTTGACTTTCAAATTAGAGTTTGATTTCTCTCTTCCAAGTGTCCAGCTAAGTGACCTAGGACATGATGCAACCATTACACTTTGTCATGACACATCCATGTACCCTTCCCCTTCCGGATCGATGAACCTTCTAGAACATTCCGGTGAAAACACCGGAATCATTCCCGAACTCTAAAATTGGACTTTCCTTATACGAATATTATTCTCCGGACCATTCCGTGAGACAAATGAGCGATGGTAGGACCTGCGTGGCCCAAGTTCGCTCTGGAGGGGAGGCTGGTGAGCACAAAGAAGACGACAAAAGGAGAGCTACACTGGTGTGGAGAGGAGGAGAACGGGTGGAGAACAAGGAGAGTCACTAGCACCACTCGTGCTCCACAGATTCAAGCTGACCTTATCCCACTCCCATCAGGTCTCCTCCCTGTCCGCCAGCGACAGCACAAGAGGGAACTGAGCGATGGGAACTAACTGAGGGCAGTGGCCGGGGCAGACACAGAGAAGAGGAGGGCGTCGGCGAAAGCGTAGAGCGTTTCCCGTGCGGGGAAAAGTCGCAAGACCTGGTATGGTAGACACATTGTTTGCTTGGTCTCTACTGAACCGACTAAATGGATGGCAAAGATTGATATACTCTCGATCCAATGAATGAAGACCGAGATGACGGTCAAAACAGCAGCAAAATCGTCCCACGACAACCACCCGCACGCACCGACATGTACCGAGCAACTGTAGTCTCTCAATTCCAGGGAGCTTAGAGCTCCTTATGATGCTCATAGTGAGAGTATTATACTACTAGTATCATACATACACTACGAGAAAAATGTTTGCTGTCGTCAACCCCTCTCTTTGCCGTGTGCCAAAAGGCCCGAAACACGGCAAAGATAATCTTTGTCGTGTGTAGAACAAGAAGAACACGGCAAAGAAAAGGTGCACGGCAAACTGCAGAAAAAGAACACGGCAAAGAAATAAACAAGGCAATGGATAGACGAAGGCAGACTACAAAGAAAATTATCACGACAAACTCAATTAAGACATGCGGCAAAGATATATTCACGGCAAATAAGTGGGCCACGTGGCCTCGCAGGGTCACCCGTCGGCAGGGGCTGACGTATCTTTGTCGTGTGTATTCTTTTGTATACACGACAAAGCATTTTTTTTCCACCTTTTTTTCATTTAGTTAGCAAGGCTTTTATTACATATATGTTAGGTGATATTATTTCATAGGATCATGAGAACACACATATGATCATATGTTATTGTGGTCTTGATCACTAGCTACATGCACCCCGCCCCCTTATACGATCCGGTTTCACCAGAACGGGGAGATTCCCCCTTATACAGGTCCAGAACCTTCGATTCTAGGTTAGAACGCATGCATGCGAGGGGGGACACATGCAAGCACCTATACCAACCTTGCACCACACTCACACACATATGCTAGGGACACATGCAAGTTTTCATATGATTCCGACGTTCTCGTGGTCTTCCTCCGGTGAAACCCTAATCCGCGGGGCTCGGATCGTCTACCCCCCTAGACATTCTTCTGATGGGGGTAGCCCGGCATAGATCTCTCTTGTTTTGTGTTTGATTAGGTCATAGGATGATGTAAAACCATGTTGGTTCACAAGTTGGGGCACTATCCTACCCGGTTTCACCGGAACAGGGAGATTCCCCCTTATACAGGTCTAGAACCTTCGCTTCTAGGTTAGAGCGCATGCATACGAGGGTGGACACATGCAAGCACCTATACCAACCTTGCACCACACTCACACACATATGCTAGGGACACATGCAAGTTTTCATCTGATTCCAATGTTCTCGTGGTCTTCCTCTGGCGAAACCCTGATCTACGGGGCTCGGATCGTCTACCCCCCTAGACATTCTTCTGATGGGGTAGCCCGGCATAGCTCTCTCTTGTTTTGTGTTTGATTATGTCATAGGATGATGTAAAACCATGTTGGTTCACAATTTGGAGCACTATCCTACCCGGTTTCACCAGAACAGGGAGATTCCCCCTTATACAGGTCCACAACCTTCGCTTCTAGGTTAGAGCGCATGCATGCAAGGGGAACACATGCAAGAACCCGGAGACTAGTAGTTTTTGTATGTTCCAACATAGCACCACACTTTCATGCATGTGCTAGGGCACATGCATGCAGGTCCTTGAGGTATTCAAAATTGAGAACAATCCATAAAGGATGTCAAACAACAAATTTCAGACTTTGTCGTGAAATCCTCTCATCTTGGTCTTTTGATTGACCCAAAGAGTGACCTTTAAAGATTCAAAAGTAGTCCAACAGCTTGCTTGGTTTTGTTGGTCAGCAGCTCTACCGTGAGGGGAAATTCTACTCTTGACGATTGGTTGAGGATTGTTTCTCAAAGTTTGTGACTAGGCACCCACCTAATGGAAATGAAGTTCAGGATCCTCCAGAAGCTTATGGTCTAGTGCAAAGTTCATATTTCCATGGTCTTAATCCTTATGAAGAGCTGGTACATGCTATATCTACAAGAGAAACTATCGTCCACTCCTCAAGAGGGTTGACAGAATTAATGGCGAGAGTTTCCACGTATATATCGAGGATTTTACTAAGTATTAACGCATGTCTACAAAGGGGGTCATACTTGGGACTTACACATGGGACCTACCAACCTTGCACCACACTCACACACATATGCTAGGGACACATGCAAGTTTTCATCTGATTCCGACGTTCTCGTGGTCTTCCTCCGGCGAAACCCTGATCTGCGGGGCTCGAATCGTCTACCCCCCTAGACATTCTTCTGATGGGGGTAGCCCGACAATGCTCTCTCTTGTTTTGTATTTGATTAGGTCATATGATGATGTAAAACCATGTTGGTTCACAAGTTGGGGCACTATCCTACCCAGTTTCACCGGAACGGGGAGATTCCCCCTTATACAGGTCCAGAACCTTCGATTCTAGGTTAGAGCGCATGCATGCGAGGGGGGACACATGCAAGCACCTATACCAACCTTGCACCACACTCACACACATATGCTAGGGACACATGCAAGTTTTCATATGATTCCGACGTTCTCGTGGTCTTCCTCCGGTGAAACCCTAATCCGCGGGGCTCGGATCGTCTACCCCCCTAGACATTCTTCTGATGGGGGTAGCCTGGCGTAGCTCTCTCTTGTTTTGTGTTTGATTAGGTCATAGGATGATGTAAAACCATGTTGGTTCACAAGTTGGAGCACTATCCTACCCGGTTTCACCGGAACAGGGAGATTCCCCCTTATACAGGTCCAGAACTTTCGCTTCTAGGTTAGAGCGCATGCATGCGAGGGGGGACACATGCAAGCACATATACCGACCTTGCACCACACTCACACACACATATGCTAGGGACACATGCAAGTTTTCATCTGATTCCGACGTTCTCGTGGTCTTCATCCGGCGAAACCCTGATCTGCGGGGCTCGGATCGTCTACCCCCCTAGACATTCTTCTGACGGGGGTAGCCCGATGTAGCTCTCTCTTGTTTTGTGTTTGATTAGGTCATAGGATGATGTAAAACCATGTTGGTTCCCAAGTTGGGGCACTATCCTATCCGGTTTCACCGGAACGAGGAGATTCCCCCTTATACAGGTCCAGAACCTTTTTCGCTTTTAGGTTAGAGCGCATGCATACGAGAGGGAACACATATGATATTATTATATGATACTATCTCTATAGTGTATTTGTATCATGTGATTATATCATAGTAATAGTATATTTATTGATTTGTAGAATGTCTATGTAAATTTGTATACAAGATTTACTTGCCATTAAGATTTCTAGTTTTACATGCTATGATACGGTATCTACCTATGATATTCTAACCATCTTTTTTTTATTAATTGTCGTGCCACATCATATATTTACCAACATGGCATGTATGATATTCTCACTGTGACTAGCCTTCCGCTTCTTGTGCCGCAATCCCAAAACTGGTCCAAAACTGATGGAGCATCCGACGAAAAGTTTTGCGCCGACGCTTGCAAATTAGCGCCCATCAACCGTGATTGTTAACCATAACTGACGATTGACCGGGTACAAAATCCTAGCGCCCCTAAACAAGCGTCTGTAGTGTACGTGCCCTGACAGCATCTCAACATCGTGCAATCGGACCTTGTACTTGGTTCTGCTATTTTTTATTGTGCGGCACATGTTTTTTATAAACAATCACTTGGGGAGAGGATCTCCACTTAAATATATTACATCAAAAGATCAACAACAGTTTCACAAGCGTTGTGACAAGAGGTAGTCATACCACAAGCCAGTGAGACTTTTTTTAAACCAAATCCGTACAAGGATGAGACCATCGTGCGGCACATGTTGATGTATAGATTTGATCGTGCAATCGTGCAATTTCAGTTTTAAGTGCAACCAATACAGGGCAACATCAGGACTCGTTTAGCAATCCTAGGATGGAGTAATCCTGGCTATGCTTCTCGTGTAAAATTGGCTATGCTTCTCCTGTAAGTAATCCTAGGATGGAGTACTTTGCTAGAGCGGCTTGGTACAGTGATCCTCGCTACATTCGTTTTCTGTGACAAATAATTATGAACTTGCTCAACTCAAATCAGCCTCATGCCTCTTTGCAAAATGTGCTAACTTTCATGTGGCTTATGGAAGTCCAGTAACAGTAACCTTTTCTGCAGGAAGCAGGGAGCTCCATCGCTAGAGTTGTGAGATTTTTCTGCCCATTCCATGCAGAAGCACGAACAGAAATATGCTCCAGCCCAAGAACATACACTCAAATCTTACTATCTCAGGGCCAAGGTGTTCTCCGATGCTGCTTGGAAGACTCGCAAGTCTCCAGGTTCACCGAGACAGCCAGCTACAGGACTTTGGTGTTGTCTGCAAATTCAAGGAAGAACATTGCACTTCCAACGTCTCAGGCTTCGATAGCAACAATCCATCTCCTAATCAAGGTGAAAGTTTCAGGCCTCCTTGCAGCAAGAGACACAGCCCTTCTCTTCAGCTCCAGCATGTCACGTTTCTCACTGACGACTTGTCACTTGCAAGATGCAGCTGCCAGGAGCCCATCCAACCCTCATGCCCTTTGGGAAATTCGTCAGGGCATAGCCCAATACAGTTAGATCAAGCAGATGCTATCGCCATCGGTGAAAATTGGTAGGGATCGTTTTTCGTGAAAATGCAAAAGACATTGTGTGGATTGATAGAAAAAAGGTTTACATACAAGTTTAAGATTGGACAAACACCACACCATACAACTTAGCCCAAACAATTGTTTAGAAGAATTGTTCCACGCTAATATAGGGGAACAGCTGGGGAAGGCCCAATTGTGTACAGCAAGTCAGACAGTCTGCGCCTAATCCTATCTTTTCTTGTGTTAATTCAGCTCATTCAAGCAGACGTTTCCCAACCTCTAGCTTTCCAGAAATTGGACCTTCAAGGTCTTGTATTGGACGTTGTAATCTGCTCTTGAGCTGAATAATAGTTTGGCGCCTCAGGTGTCTCTCCTTGTTAAAAAAATGGCAAAAATTCATGAAATTTTCAGATTATCTGTGACAGGTAAAAAAGGCCTACCGAGTGTAGATAGCTCCCACGTAAAACTGCAGGGATACACCCTACAACAGTAGTAAAATAAAACACAACTATACGCACAATGCTACAATCAAGTGAGATTCTCTCACTTACCGAAGGGAAGTCAGAAGACATTACAAATCAGTAAAGCACACATGAGCACGAGTAAAAATCCAGTACATATCGAGTAAGTGATTGCTCGCTTTAGGTGTGACCGAAACTCTATATGTTCATTCATAAATTCTAGGTGGTGTTATGTCAAAGATTGCTGGTTACCAATATCTCAACAGCCATAAACACCAGGATATCGAAATGATTCAAATATGTGTTCATTTGATACAAGCGGTACTATCCGTAGACAAATCTTGAATAGTTGTTGGTTGGTTCATGAATTATTAGTATGAAGCTAATTGACCATCGTTTGACGAGTCGGAGCCTCTCTCCCCGTTTAGTCATAGCTGGCCTGTATATGTCTTTGCTTTGTCTTTCCTTCCAGAAATGTAGGGACGAGCAAGGATGTCCGCAGAGAGCTGATTATTAGGGGAGACGACATTGGAGAGCGGTCTTTTTTTATGGTAATCATGGTGAATATTTGGAATAGAAGTTGTTGGGAATTCTAGTCGTACCATTGCTCTCGGCTGGAGTTTCCCCAGCTATTTGTTTTTTCAGTTTCGTCAGACTTTCAGTTAGCATTGTAGTTAGCCAAGTTGTTGCGATTTGTGCCATGCCTGGACCAAGCCATAGAACGTTAAGCACGGTGTTCGGATTGTGGGATGGCACGATCGGTAGTGGAGCTGTGACTTAGCATGTTCCCTTCGTATGAATAAAAGGAACTAGATCAGAAAAGCTGCAAGCTAACGGAGAACAAAAATTCCCTTTCTCTCTGAGTGTTCATCTCTCTATCAATCCACACGTTCGAGTTTTGATTCCAGTGAGACAATTGGTATCAGATATAAGATCTGGCGGCCATGTCGAGCGGCAGGCACACTGGCGCAATTTCACGACCGCAACCACCACTAAGAGTCTCGATGACCCCTCCTCCGGCGATATAGTGATGACGCTCGCTAAACCGGGAATGGAGCAGGGCACGATGCAAAGGTGGTGAGATCGTGCTCCAGCCGAGGTGGTGCGTGAGGCCGGTGGAGGTAGAGGCACCAACCTCTCCTTCCCGATACTCACGTGTGGCGGCTATACCAATTGGATCATGGTCATGGAGGTGAACCTGCAAGCGGCGTCGCTCTGTGACACGATCGAGGATGATACCGTCCCGCGGCGTGAGGACAAGTATGCTTTGGAGTATCGGGATATATTGCATGTTGGACGGAAAGGGGAAAACAAGGCGGCGTGGGAGGCAATTCACCTCCAACATCAGGGGAATGGTCGTGTGCGGGATTCACGGCTGCTGTCATATGTGGACGGATTTCGAGACTGTCACATTCAAGGCTGGCGAGCACATTGAGGAGTTGGGGATGCGCATCTCTAGAATCTCATCCGCGAACGAGAAATTGGTAGACGTTTCTGTTTTTTGTCCCCACGCGGTTTGTGCAAATCACATTCTCCATCAAGACACTGCTCGACCCAGCCACTCTCTCCGCCGAGGAGGTGGTGGGGCACCTAAAGGCTGTCGAGGAATGTCTCGACGGTGACCATGGCATGGACTGCAGCTGTGGGAGGCACGCAAGAAGCAGCCACATGGTGGCGGTTCGAGCAGCAGAGGTGACGGGCGTGGCAACAGCTAGGTGATAGACAGCAAAGATGGCCAACCTCAACAGGCCTTGCCGCCAAACGGCATAGTCGACAAGGAAAAATGTCGCTATTGCGGCAAGATGGGGCACTGGACCCATGTATGCCGTAAAAAGCAACATGATGATGCGGCAAATGTGGCCGCGGCGCCGGCAGCCGCAGACCTTGTCTAGGTCGAAGAAGATGAAGGCCCTAAGATGATGACGGCATATTTCAAGGAGATGATCGAAGGGACTAATCCCATGCCTGCTGAGGCATTGTCCGTGACATCGGTGACGGGAAGCAGTGGCATGCGCACCGATGGCCACATCTTCCTCATCGAATAGAGGGTGATCGTCACACACTCCTCAGTGACGACCGCAGTGGCGAGGTGTGTTTCCTCGATACAAGAGCCACAAACCACATGACAAACTCGGAGGAGGTGTTCGTGGAGCTCGATCGCTCCGTCTCTGGCAAGGTGCGTTTTGCCAATGGCTCAATGTGAATATTAGCGGGCATGACGTTGTCATGTTCACCGTCAACATACTGCACGGCATGCTCATCATCCGCGATCACTGCTGGCGCATCATGTTTAAGGTAAATCGATTCTCAAATTGATTGTGCAAGCTTACGTTCACCCATGTACATCCAGTGTGTCCCGCCGCAGGTAATGTTTCCAATGCCTGGCATTGGCACGCGCGGCTCGGGCATGGCTGCACATGATGGCGCGTGATGGGATGTGTTGGAGATATGCCTAGAGGAAAATAATAAAAGGGTCTTATTATCATATCTTAATAAAGTTTATAATAGTTTTATACCATGTTATAATTGTATCCATTAAAAACATGGTACATGTGTAGTAAAGTCCCTAGTAGCCTCTACTTGACTAGTTCATTGGTCAATCGATGATCAAGATTTCCTGATTAGGAGCATTTATGTTAATTGAAAATAAGGTCATGTCATTAGTGAATGACATGATGGACATGCTTATCAAAAATAAGTATTGTAGCATAATCAAGTCATATAGTTCATCATTGCAATAATTAGAAATATGGTGACCTTCTTCTTTGACCGTAATCTCATATTTAATCACTATCACCCGCGGCTGCTTTAATTGCATTAACTGTCATACCGTAATAGGATATCATAAAGGTGTATGTTAGGTATTCCAAAGGAATAGATTAAGGAGTATGCATCAAGATCAGGATTTGCTCTTCCATGTGACGGGAAGATAGATTGGACCCACTTGTTGAGATTGCTTCTAAGAAGCTGCAACATAATGACTAGATCATCAGGATGCAATATGACGGGAATGAGTTAAGTAGACTTGTCGGTAACGAAATTGAACAAGGTATGTTGATCAGATCTCATACGAGTTATGTATCAAAGTAACAAAGGTAATTCGACTCGACGTTTATGGTTCAAACAACAATAACATCGTGGAATGCACAGGGGTCATTATGGATATATATAGATACCGTTGATCATTGATATAAGAGAGGCCTCGATCATGTATGTGATGTCCTGAACTATAGGATAACACATTTAAAGGTTCTAAAACGCTTGGAAATCATTTTGGTAGATGTCTGAATATTGCTATCAAATCAATAATCTACAATACTATTGTAGAAAGAAGCAATTGCAACAGGTACTATATGATTGTGTTACGGTGATGCGTAACTAACCGGCAAGAGAATTGCGGTACTAACCCCACAAAGAAATTGCACTGCTAACCTAGCTCACGTCCAGTTGGCTAGGCGCGTCGCAGCAAACAGTGGCGCAAGCGTGTGCTCCAAGAAACAATACTATATGAGGGTAGTGAAGGTGTTGTGTGGCAGAAAATAAAAATATTACTCCCTTCGTTCTAAAATAGATGTCTCAAATTTGTCAAAATTTGGATGAATCTAGACACTATTTAGTATATAGATTCATCCAAAATTTAAAAAACCTAAGACATCTATTCTTGGACGGAGGGAGTACTACGTTGGAACGGTCAAAATGTCCAGGATCTATCTAGAAGTAATGCAGTAACAGAAGGAGATATTGTAACATACCGCTATAGACCGTAAGCGTATAATTCTCATGCAGGAATGTGGCTGATGTAGTCATACCCGTCCGACCTCAAGGTCGCGAAGCTCCTCGCAAGTCACTCCTTGTCCAGGCCCTCGTATGACGCTCCGGCACTACTAATGTTAGCTCCTGTGAGGTTTCACACACATACGGTGCAAGACGTCGACTCCCGGTCTCTGATCCCTTCCGAGGTTACAGAAGTAGATATCCTGGCCAGAATCACTCAAGCACAATAGTGTACCTTAGAGTTGTTGTTTTGCGTGTATAGTCCTTTCTTGGAACAGTGCCACCGCAAAGGCAACACGCGAGAGAGAAATTTTATCCTAAGAAAATTTGCCTTAGATAAATTTTTGTGTTAACTGGTGTGTTTAATCCCATCTATGGGCACCCCTTTATATAGATGGAGGTAGCTGCATCCTTCCCAAAGGGTGTCCCATGTGGAATAAATAATGGCAAAGAATAAAGGGAGGAGGGGCTGTAGCCGGCTGGGCTTAAGGCGGTGACCAGGTGGGTCGGCCCTTGCTCGCTTGCGACCCAGCTGCGCCTAGCGGTGGAGAGGCGAGGATTGTTGGGCCTTTGGCACGGCCCACCACGCGCGCCTGCTCGCCTTCCCACGCTAGCACGCCCCGCACCCAAGTGGGTCGGGTGGATGCGGCCTGCGAAAGTACCTCCCAGCGCGCACTCGCCCGCCTGCGTGATCCAGTGGGGCCCACCAGTTCGGCTGTGTGTTGTCTTGCTATCCCTTTTCGGGTGGCTTTCTCCTCGGCTGATTCCCTCCGGGGTTTTGGGGTTTTGGGGTTTTGAGGAAGTTTTCCTATAATATTAATTTAAATATTTATTTAGTATATATTAATTCACAATTAACATATTATAAATTGCTATTTATCCGAAACACCTTCTGGTCCTTCTACTTCATCCGAACAAATTCGGATCTTTTCCTTTCTCTCTAGAACGATCCTGGTTCCCTCATTTGTGATCCCATCTTATAGGAAAATCTCCAAGTGTCGTAATGCTCTTAAGTGTGTTACCCCTACGGTTCGGGAACGTCACAGCTATGATTGAGATGATCTCAATCAATGATCAATAGCGGGACGAGGATGCCCATAATGATCCTCATGCATTCCACGAGACTACATCGTGTTGAACCATAAACTTCATATATCTTTCCGTTGTTACTTTGTCCGAGATCTGATCATCGGTATCATGATACCTTGTTCAATCTTATTTCGAACAAGTACTGTTTTACTTGTTCACGTGATATTCCATCCCCATGACCTAGTCATACGCCGCGCAACTTATGAACGTAATTCACTGAGTGGGCCTAGTGTATATTCCTGTCACACAGGCGAACAAATCCCGATCTCGATACATGGCCTCAACATGCCACCTCTGGAATACCTAACGTACGTCATTATAGTCATCCAGTTACGGATATGACTGGTTGATGTAGTTAAGACAGCCTCGGGTGACAGTGATTACTATGATCTCATGGTCTAAGGACTAAGACACTCCATTTTAGACAATTGCAACTATGAACTATATGACATGATCGTGTTGCAACAATCATCAGTGGGTAATGTCCATCACATAATTCCAAATGATATGAATTTCATTGTCTGTTGGTATAAATGCACCATGATCAGAAAACTTTGATCATCAGCTGTCCAATGAACTAGTTAAATAGAGGCTACTAGGGACTTCTTCTGTTTTATTTATATACAACACCTATATCAATGTTTTCTCTTGATAAAGTTATAGCATCATATAAAACTATTATAAACTAATAATACATAATAATAAACCCCTTTATTATTTGCCTCTAGGGCATATCTCCTTTAGGTGGGACGTCCAGCCTAGGCCACATGGGTCCGACCGGCGTGGCACCATCTCTCACTCCACAGTCATGGAATGGGATGAGGGTGGGATTTCTAGCCTATGTCATGTGTGTCGTGGCCGGCACCAACCCGCGCTCTGCCAGCATGGAATGTGATGAGGGTGGGCGGGGGATCCGATTGGTGGCGCGATCGTCTGACATCGATGAGGCTGAGGCGGTGGTGCTGCTCGAGCCCTAGTTGGGCCTGCAATTCTGAAGAGAGATAGGAAATGTGTGAGAGAAAAAGGAAATAAGAAAACAATACGCTCGATCGTGGTGGCATTCCTCTGTAAATAGTCTAGTCTATTTTTTCATGTCACTAGAGAGACGACAGCCGTCGGATCTAGAAGAACGAAAGGTTAGGATTGAATGTTACTGCCATAGTTCTCTCTTTTATAAGTAGTTTAGATTTAGATTTAGGTAAGAATCAAGATGGTATACACCGCTATCTGCAACTTAGATGTTTATTATTTAGAAAACCATAATATTATTTCTTATCTTTTGTAGACTCCATCACATGGACGATGTTATCCTCCACGGCCCTTTTGTATACATGAACGCGAGTTAAACAAAGTATGGATTAAGTAAGAGATTTTTGGGCTTCATGTCCAGGTTCCCCTTGTCCATTCATGAATTCTAGGTAGTGGTATATATATATATATAGGATTGCTCGTTACCAACATCTCAACGGCCATAAAATATGAGGATAGTGAAACGATTTAAATGTGCCTTCATTTGGTACAACAAGTACTATTCGTACACCAAGCATGAATAGCTGTTGTTGGTTGATCGATTGTTAATATGAAGTTAGTTGACCATTTTTCAGTGTTTTAAGTCTCCCTTCCCGTTCGATCCTATCTGGCCTATATATGCTTTTCCTTTGCCTTCCCTTGCAGAAATGTAGGTAACACTAGAAAGAACTTCCACCTTTTCTTTTTTTTATGAAAGGGATAACCCTGATTTCCATTAATAGAAATTAAAACTACATAGTCTCCGTCTTACACAGCAAGTATTGAGAGTCTCTATCTACGTGAAATTGCCCTTTGTTTTTAACCCAAGATGGCTCTTTGTTTTTAGTGCAATAATTGAGTCTCGATCTACATGGAATTGCTTTATCTAGTAGACAATATACCTGGGCTAGTCAACGTGAAAATCCAACGTACGAGAAGTTAGACAGAGTGCTCGCGAGTGTAGAATGGGAACAAAAGTTTCCGTTGGTTTCGGTTAGACCTCTCGCCCGAGCAGGGTCGGATCACACCCCTATTCTTATTGACTCAGGTGAACAAGCTCACTTTGGCAATAAATCTAAATTCTCTTTTGAACTGTCTTGGCTCCGCAAAGAAGGTTTTTTCGATTTGATTGCCGAGGAATGGAATTCGGTTTCTCATGGCTCCTCTCCTTTAGAAGTATGGCGGAACAAGATCCGCCATATTAGGCAGTTTCTGAGAGGTTGGGCTAGAAATACTAGTGGAGTTTATAAACAACAAAAGGAACGCTTGATTACAATCATTGAAACATTAGATGTTATAGAGGAGACAATTTTTTTGAATTCTATTCAAAAATATGAATTACGAAAGGCCAACGATGACTTAGAAAAATTACAAAGAGATGAGGAAATTAATGGGCTAAGTGTGCCAAAGTTAAGCATGTTCAGGAGGGAAGCGATAACACAAACTATTTTCACCCGATCGCAAATGAAAAACATCGCAGGAAGATGATCTTCCAATTGGAAGGGACGAGGATACAATAGTTGGCGAAGATAACCTGCGAGTATATATTTCAGAATTTTATAAAAGCTTGTTTGGGCCATCCGAGGAAAATTCTTCTCTATGATTGAGTCCAAAGTACAAGACATCCCTCAATTATCTTAGGAGGAAAATAATATTTTGTGTGCGGATTTTACTGAGAAGGAAATCCGTGATGCTATCATGTAAATGGAGAAGAATAAAGCACCTAGACCGGATGGCTTTCCCACTGAATTCTACCAAGTCTTCTGGGAAGTTATTAAGCCCGAGCTCATGAATATGTTCTGAGCCTTTCAAAATAGGGTGCTACCTCTTTTTCGACTAAACTTTGGTACAAATGTACTTCTGCAAAAAAAACACCGTTCAGATTCAACAATACATGCCCATTTGCCTACTAAATGTGAGTTTTAAGATATTCACCAAAGTAGGTATGAATCGTTTAACTGGAATTGCTCATGAGGTGATTCGGCCCACTGAAACAGCTTTCATGCCGAGAAGACATATCTTAGAAGGGGTTGTGGTGCTTCATGAAACAATACATGAGCTACATAAGAAAAAATTGGATGGGGTTTTTCTTAAAATTGATTTCGAAAAAGCTTACGATAAGGTGAGATGGACTTTCTTGCAACAAGTAATGTGTATGAAAGGTTTCAATCCTAAATGGTGTAAATGGATTAAGAATTTTATAACACGGGGCAGCGCGTTGGGGTAAGGGTTAATGATTCCATAGGTCATTATTTTCAAACGCATAAAGGATTACACCAAGAAGATCCTTTATCTCCAATCCTTTTTAATATCATTGCAGACATGTTAGCAGTCCTTATAAGCCGGGCAAAAGAGGAAGGCCAGGTCAGTGGGTTAATACCTCATTTAGTGGATGGTGGTGTGTCTATTTTTCAATATGCGGACGATACAATTATATTTATGGAACATGATCTGCAAAAGACACTTAATATGAAACTCATCCTACATTTCCGAACAACTATCAGGTCTTAAGATTAATTTTCATAAAAGTGAATTCTTCTGCTTTGGACAAGCTAAGCCAGTAGATGATCAATACATAGATTTGTTTGGTTGTCAATCAGGGTCCTTTCCCTTTAAACATCCTACGGTTCTAAACGCGATGACCACAGAGGGGCGGCGCTGGCTGCGGATGCGCGGCGGCGGCGCTCTGGTGATGGCGTTGCCGATGAACTAGGACGCGCGGGTGAGGGTGAAGAGGCTTACCAGACTCACAGGAGGGTGGCGATGCTCAACATGGTCTCTGTTCGTCGAGGGGCGCTCGGGAGTAGTGGCTATTGCTCGCCGGAGTTCGTGGCGGCGCCAGGTGCTTCTGTTCGTCAACGGGGGCGAGGTTACAAGCCACCAGAAGGAAAAAGGGAGGAGGCGTTAGACGCGGGCGAGTGTGGCGATC
The DNA here is from genome assembly GCA_916181665.1 of Avena sativa. NCBI lineage: Eukaryota > Viridiplantae > Streptophyta > Magnoliopsida > Poales > Poaceae > Avena > Avena sativa. The sequence continues at coordinate 21,162,715 of OV702284.1, forward strand.
ACGGGAGCATCATCGAGAGAGACAGGGGTGGACGTTACTTACGGGGAGGGGTCGCCAGATAAGTGGCAGACGACGGCGGCGTTTGGAGGTGGTCCTTGCCGACGTTCTGAAGTGCGCGCGAGCGTGAGAGTAGTACTAGGAGAAGCACCAGAATATGGGGAGCAGACTCGTGTGCACTGGGAGGCAAGGGGAGGTCGGACGACGCCGGATTTTGCCGGAAAGGCTTGTCGGAGCAGAAGGTTTGCAGCGGCTAATTGGGACAGCCCGGTGGCAGAGAGTGGACTGCGTCTGGGGGAAAATGAAGAGGGGGTGTGGGCGTTTAAGGGTGCGTCATCACTGGCAAGAATTAACCGCGCATTGACGCGAATTTCATCGGAGTTACTCGCGGCAGAAACGGCGAGGTTGTGTGGGGGAACGGTCGTCACGGGGTCGAAGAGATGACTGACAGCGTGGGGTCGCGTTGACAACGAGGAAGAGGGAGTGGGTGTGGGGGCCAGGCGTCAGTGACTTTGCGGGTGCGCTGTTGGGTGGAAAACGTTTCGCGAGAGAGAAAAGAGTGGGCTGCGCTGCTAGGCTCTAGTTGGGCCAGATGGGGTTGGGTTGCTTTGTTTCTTTTTTTTCAGAATCTTTTTATTTTTCCTTTTTAGTTTTGATTTTTGTTCAAATAAGTTAAACACCATGTGAATTCAAACCTCTACCAAACTTTGAGTATATTTTAATACTGTTTATTAACATATTATAAAGTCCATTTTAGAATATTTCTTTTATTCTTTTAGGGTCTATTATTTATTTAAAAATAGATATTTGTCTTTATTTTTAAATAAGATTTAAATATGTTTTCAAACTCTATTTGAATTTTAATTTTTACCAAACCTTTTTTAGTAGGTTTTATTTAAAAATAATTCACTTTGAATTTATTATTTAAAATACTTTAATATATTTTTAATGTTCATTTAAATTGGGAAATGTCTTTATTTAAATAAAATTGGAGATTAATAAATCCTCATTATTTTATTTAAATAATCCTTTACTCTTTTTATTAAACAAAAATCTTTCATTTCATTTGTTTGGCCAAGATTTAATTTGGCTTTTTAAAATAGTCCTTATTTATTTATTTATTTCTTCCTTGCTCATAAAATCCATATCTTTTTATTTAAAGATCCAAAAATGGTGATTCCAACTTGTATAATTTTATTTAATATTTGTTTATATTTTTAAATACCTTTTCATTCAAAGTTTGTTCAAGATGGGTCTTTGATGTTTCCATTTGGAATCAAAAAGTTTCTTTTTACCCTAAATTTCAACAATTATTTATTTTGTTTATTTATTTTTCACATTTCAAAATTTGGAGGACAGAAATCTATTTTGGGACAGCAACTCCCCAAATCTTACTTCCCTCTCATTAGAGGTCATTCTTGGCACAAAAGGCAAACAAAAAGGATAAGGAGAGGTTATTATAGAAGTAATAACTTCCAAGACTCAACTAAAACTTTTGGGTTATCTCCCAATAAGTACTTTTCTTTAACGCCTTTAAGTTAGGCACAAGAAGCAAGAAATCAAGTATTTTCAAATGAGGAAGCATTAACATCAAACCTTGCTTTCAAAGGAGGAGCAAAAAGCAACTTCTCTCTCCTCATAGGGAAGTGTTCAATACCTTTCTTGAATGGAAAATGATATTTAATGGTGTCTTCTTTCATATCAATGATGGCACCAACTGTTCTAAGAAAAGGTCTTCCCAAAGTAATAGGACAAGAATCATTGTATTCAACATCCAAAACATAGAAATAAACAGGGACATAAGCATTATTAAACATAATGAGAACATCATTAATACTCCCCATGAGTTTCTTCTTAGCATTATCATTGAGTGGGACATCTAAATAGCAATCTTCCAATGGTGGAAAATCAAGCATTTCATAAATCTTCCTAGGCATAATAGAGACACTAGAACCAAGATCACACGAAGCTTTGAGAACAAAGTCATTCACTTGCATATTAATGATGGGTTCCCAATTATCTTCTACTTTCCTAGGAATAGAAGCTTTGTGTTTTAACTTCTCTTCCTTAATCTTAACAAGAGCATCTGTAATGTGTTTAGTAAAGCCACCATGCATATCACTAGCATCAGGACTTCTAGAAAGCTTTTGTAGGAACATAATCACTTCATAAATATTGCAACCATCTATATCAAAGTCAAACTTAGCATCACAAGTAGTAGACTCAATAGGCTTAGGCATAGTAGGAGGAGGAATAGGGTCTACTTGTGGTTTAGTGGTGATGATGCACACACTATTGTTTCTATCAATTTTAGCTTCCATTTCCCACCTAGCATGAAGTTGGGCTAACAGTCTAACATTTTCATCAAGAGTAACTTGTATGGATCCGCTCTTTCTCTCTCGTGCAGTTGTTGCTTCAGCAAGCACGAAAAAGCTTCTATTTCTAAATGGAAACACCCAATACATCGAAACTCATTATCCATGGAGTCGAGAAAAAAACAAAAAAGTACCTAATCTAAAAGGATCTTGTTTCAGGTTTAGCAGCCATTTTATTAATCAAGGAGGACTGTGCTTCAGACAAAGAGGATATATTTTTCTCAGCACTCAAATTTTTTGATTGTAAACTAGGAATTTCTCTATTCAGATTCTCAAGCTGGTGACTAATATTTTTCAAGATAACAGATTGTTCTTACATAGTTTTAGTGAATATCTTGTTTTGCTCATATTGCATCTGCATAAAGTTTTTAGTGGATCTTTCAACTTCTAGAATCCTCTCTTCACTAGGCATTCCAGATCTACCATAATAAGTATTTCCATTGTTTGGAGGATAAGACCTATAGTTATTACCATAAGTATTGTTGCCAAAATTGTTGTTTCTAATGAAGTTCACATCAAGTTGCTCTTCCTGAGCAACCATAGAGGCTAAGGGAACACTATTAGGATCTAAATGAGCTTTCCCATTAACAAGCATAGCCATAATAAGATCAACCTTATCACTCAAAGATGAGGTTTCTTCAACAGAATTTACCTTCTTACCATGTGGAGCTCTTTCAGTGTGCCATTCAGAGTAGTTAACCATCATATTATCAAGAAGTCTTGTTGCAACACCCAAAGTGATTCCCATAAAGATACCTCCAGCAGCTGAATCCAACAGGTTTCTTGAAGAGAAGTCCGAATCTGCATAAAAAGTTTGGATAATCATCCAAGCAGTGAGTCCATGAGTGGGAAAATTCTTAATCAAAGATTTCATTCTTTCCCAAGCTTGAGAGAAGTGTTCATTATCAAGTTGTTTAAATTTCATAATGTCACTTCTCATAGATATAATCTTAGTAGGAGGTTAGTACTTTCCAATAAAAGCATCTTTGCACTTAATCCAAGAATCAATACTATTTGTAGGCAAAGATAGCAACCATTATTTAGCTTTTCCTCTCAAAGAGAAAGGAAACAACTTGAGCTTAATAATATCTCCATCTACATCCTTATACTTTTGCATCTCACAAAGTTCTATAAAGCTATTGAGATGGGCAGCAGCATCATCAGAACTAGCACCGGAAAATTACTCTCTCATCACAAGATTCAACAAAGCAGGCTTAATTTCATAAAAGGTAGCATCAGGAGCAGGTGGAGCAATAGGAGTGCTTAGGAAATCATTGTTGTTTTTGCTAGTGAAGTCACACAACTTGGTGTTTGTAGCACCCCGGGTAAAACCACTACTAGAAAATCGCATGTTGTTTTTATGTGGTGCATGTCATGATGCCACATTGCATTTGAGCATCGTCATGTCTGAATGCATCTGTTCTTCAAAACTATATTTACAAAGTCTATCTTGTTCTCAAAAATCCCTCGTCTTATTTCAAATCAAAACTCCGGTCTCTTCTGGATATTTTATTTGCCTAAAAAGCCTATTTACAAAAAAAATATTTAAAACTAAATAAATAACTATTTTGTTTCGGGGAGGCAGTCGCAGGCCAGGCCTGAAAGCCCAGCCCGTAGCAACCTACTACCCGATAGAAAACCCTAAAATATCTAAACCCTAGCCCCACCCAAACCTAACCCTAATACCCCACCTACTCCTACCACCATCCAACCGCCACCACCCCAATTCCCCTCCCCGCCGCCAGTGCACACCAACACGACACACACGCACAAAACGCACGTGCACGGTAACTGGACCCACCCCAACATGTTCCCCGCGTTGCCCTCTCTCTCGTTCTGTCCGCCTGGCCCTACCCCACTCACCGCGTTGTCCCGAACGATCCCCACCTTCCCCGCGTCTCCTCCACGCAACTCCCTCGGCCACCATCTCTCCCGCATCCCCGCTGCCAGATTCGCCCGCCTCTTGTGGGCTGCTGGCTGCCGAACCGCCACCGCCAGCAGGCCCTCAACCCCCGTCGGCCCCGAGCCCGACCCTCTCTCGATCTTGAGCCCCCGCTCGCCCAGCCATCACCGTCCTGTGCCATCGCTGCGGCCCCCGCCTCATGTCGACCTCACCGTGTCCGCACCGCTCCGGCCACCTCTGCAGCGCCCCGCCGCCGCACCCGCGTCCTCCTCCTCAACCAGGCAGTCCCGCGCTGCAACGTCCCCTGTCGCCGCCTCTGCGCGCCTACATCGCCGTAGGCCACCGCCCTCTCTCCCGCGTTCGCGTCTAGGGAGCCATCACCGTCACCTTGCGAGCCGGCCCCAGCGTCGCCGCCCCGCTGCCTGCCGCGAGCCCGCCCTCGCCTGGAACCTCCTTTGCCCGGCTGGCTGCGTTCTCCTTCTCCCGAGTGAGTGCAGCAAGCGAGCCAGAGCCGCCTCTGTCTTCCTTGCGCGCGCACGTGCCTGGGAATGCCTCCTGGTTCTGCAATGTTGATGCTGCCTTCGGTTACGTGTTTGCGCAGGCCACCAGTAAACATTCGTCAGACCCTGTAGCACTGTGACAACAGTTTGTCACTAGTCTTTCTCAAGATGTGCATGTGTCGCCCTAAATCCCAGGGCCGACGCCATCAGATGTATCCGCACTAGTGCCAAGATCCACCTACAGGAACCACTTCGGTGCCACTCGCAGATTGCGGACGCTGAAGTGCACAAGGGATTCCGAGAAGACATGCAAGGTCTACTTCCCGGATCCGAAGGCTGATCCCGAACATCGTCACGCCATGACCTCCTTCAAGGATTCGATGGCCGAGACTCCGAAGCCCGATCCCGAAGATCCGAAGACCGATCCCCGAACCCCCGGAGCCCAAGATCGTCGAACCCCGAACCCCCGGAGCCCAAGATCGTCGAACCCATGTGTGATATCTCCCGAGCCACTATTTTATAAATGATACATCTTGTTGCATATAAATTGTCATGTTTGCATACATATTCATGTGGTTTGGGGGCATTATGCCGATTCACCTTATAATTAAATATGGGGCCCATATGCGGCGAATCTAGTTCTAATATTGGTCCCATTTAAATTTGTGTAGCGAACCAGTTATATATTTTGCCATGTTAAGACAACATTTAAATTGCAGGGTATCTAAACAACATGAACCATCTATTTAATTGTCGGGACTCCGGTTTCGCTTAATATTGTCTAATTGCATCGCATCCTTGCCATGTCATACATCATACATGCATCATGCCCGATCTTTTGCCGTAGTATTAAATAGTGCATCCGGTGTTTCTGCTAGTGCCTTGCTTCTTCACGGATTAGGTCGATGAGTGGATGCGAGTGTCGACCTGATCTTCGGATGAATCTTCGGCAATGTTTTCCAGGCAAGCATTCTCCCCCTTTCTACCTATTTTACTTTTATAGTCTTTATTTCCTCCTATTGATCTATTGCTATCTGTGTTGCGATGCTTTAGTTCTCGTACCCGTGATATCCCTTGCAGCCACTATACTGCCTTGGACACCTCCTATTACCTATTGTTTGGTAGATAGTCGGCCTTGCGAGTCATAGTTGCTTGCTCAGGTGTAGTTTCAATGTCGTCGAGTACCACAGTTGTTGGAAGGCTGCCATATGCTTTATGTTGGAGATGATCATGGCTTTAATTACCGTTTAATAACTAAAATTGAAGTAGGTAAATAATGCAGAGGCACACGTGGGAAATAGATGTTATTTGGTTTTTAACCGTCCACTTGTGTCCCGTAGGACCCCGAGTACTTGATACCTGTTCTTTAAATATTCGCACTATCCGCATGTGGGACCATGAATCCCCTTAGCCAAAGCTTGAGTCATATATTATTTCTTAGGGTCACAAAGTAGTTTTGGGCTTTATTACTATCATGTACTTATGCCATTCTTTACTACTTTATTTACTATTGCGCGTGGAGCGCCTGTACTGTTTTGGATCGCGACACGATTATGCGGTATCGACAAGCCTAGTCACACTTTTGGGTTCCCAATCGTTTATAGCCGTTCTCGCAAACCTTTGGGTCCGTCTCGGAGCCGGCCAACTTCGTCACGGGTAGCTTGGTGGGGTGGCCCCCTGAAATATTATATGAATCTTTAAAAATAATTCACTTTGAATTTATTATTTAAAATACTTTAATATATTTTTAATGTTCATTTAAATTGGGAAATGTCTTTATTTAAATAAAATTGGAGATTAATAAATCCTCATGATTTTATTTAAATAATCCTTTACTCTTTTTATTAAACAAAAATCTTTCATTTCATTTGTTTGGCCAAGATTTAATTTGGCTTTTTAAAATAGTCCTTATTTATTTATTTCTTCCTTGCTCATAAAATCCATATCTTTTTATTTAAAGATCCAAAAATGGTGATTCCAACTTGTATAATTTTATTTAATATTTGTTTATATTTTTAAATCCCTTTTCATTCAAAGTTTGTTCAAGATGGGTCTTTGATGTTTCCATTTGGAATCAAAAAGTTTCTTTTTACCCTAAATTTCAAAAATTATTTATTTTGTTTATTTATTTTTCACATTTCAAAATTTGGAGGACAGAAATCTATTTTGGGACAGCAACTCCCCAAATCTTACTTCCCTCTCATTAGAGGTCATTCTTGGCACAAAAGGCAAACAAAAAGGATAAGGAGAGGTTATTATAGAAGTAATAACTTCCAAGACTCAACTAAAACTTTTGGGTTATCTCCCAATAAGTACTTTTCTTTAACGCCTTTAAGTTAGGCACAAGAAGCAAGAAATCAAGTATTTTCAAATGAGGAAGCATTAACATCAAACCTTGCTTTCAAAGGAGGAGCAAAAAGCAACTTCTCTCTCCTCATAGGGAAGTGTTCAATACCTTTCTTGAATGGAAAATGATATTTAATGGTGTCTTCTTTCATATCAATGATGGCACCAACTGTTCTAAGAAAAGGTCTTCCCAAAGTAATAGGACAAGAAGCATTGTATTCAACATCCAAAACATAGAAATAAACAGGGACATAAGCATTATTAAACATAATGAGAACATCATTAATACTCCCCATGAGTTTCTTCTTAGCATTATCATTGAGTGGGACATCTAAATAGCAATCTTCCAATGGTGGAAAATCAAGCATTTCATAAATCTTCCTAGGCATAATAGAGACACTAGAACCAAGATCACATGAAGCTTTGAGAACAAAGTCATTCACTTGCATATTAATGATGGGTTCCCAACTATCTTCTACTTTCCTAGGAATAGAAGCTTTGTGTTTTAACTTCTCTTCCTTAATCTTAACAAGAGCATCTGTAATGTGTTTAGTAAAGCCACCATGCATATCACTAGCATCAGGACTTCTAGAAAGCTTTTGTAGGAACATAATCACTTCATAAATATTGCAACCATCTATATCAAAGTCAAACTTAGCATCACAAGTAGTAGACTCAATAGGCTTAGGCATAGTAGGAGGAGGAATAGGGTCTACTTGTGGTTTAGTGGTGATGATGCACACACTATTGTTTCTATCAATTTTAGCTTCCATTTCCCACCTAGCATGAAGTTGGGCTAACAGTCTAACATTTTCATCAAGAGTAACTTGTATGGATCCGCTCTTTCTCTCTCGTGCAGTTGTTGCTTCAACAAGCACGAAAAAGCTTCTATTTCTAAATGGAAACGCCCAATACATCGAAACTCATTATCCATGGAGTCGAGAAAAAAACAAAAAAGTACCTAATCTAAAAGGATCTTGTTTCAGGTTTAGCAGCCATTTTATTAATCAAGGAGGACTGTGCTTCAGACAAAGAGGATATATTTTTCTCAGCACTCAAATTTTTTGATTGTAAACTAGGAATTTCTCTATTCAGATTCTCAAGCTGGTGACTAATATTTTTCAAGATAACAGATTGTTCTTACATAGTTTTAGTGAATATCTTGTTTTGCTCATATTGCATCTGCATAAAGTTTTTAGTGGATCTTTCAACTTCTAGAATCCTCTCTTCACTAGGCATTCCAGATCTACCATAATAAGTATTTCCATTGTTTGGAGGATAAGACCTATAGTTATTACCATAAGTATTGTTGCCAAAATTGTTGTTTCTAATGAAGTTCACATCAAGTTGCTCTTCCTGAGCAACCATAGAGGCTAAGGGAACACTATTAGGATCTAAATGAGCTTTCCCATTAACAAGCATAGCCATAATAAGATCAACCTTATCACTCAAAGATGAGGTTTCTTCAACAGAATTTACCTTCTTACCATGTGGAGCTCTTTCAGTGTGCCATTCAGAGTAGTTAACCATCATATTATCAAGGAGTCTTGTTGCAACACCCAAAGTGATTCCCATAAAGATACCTCCAGCAGCTGAATCCAACAGGTTTCTTGAAGAGAAGTCCGAATCTGCATAAAAAGTTTGGATAATCATCCAAGCAGTGAGTCCATGAGTGGGAAAATTCTTAATCAAAGATTTCATTCTTTCCCAAGCTTGAGAGAAGTGTTCATTATCAAGTTGTTTAAATTTCATAATGTCACTTCTCATAGATATAATCTTAGTAGGAGGGTAGTACTTTCCAATAAAAGCATCTTTGCACTTAATCCAAGAATCAATACTATTTGTAGGCAAAGATAGCAACCATTATTTAGCTTTTCCTCTCAAAGAGAAAGGAAACAACTTGAGCTTAATAATATCTCCATCTACATCCTTATACTTTTGCATCTCACAAAGTTCTATAAAGCTATTGAGATGGGCAGCAGCATCATCAGAACTAGCACCGGAAAATTACTCTCTCATCACAAGATTCAACAAAGCAGGCTTAATTTCATAAAAGGTAGCATCAGGAGCAGGTGGAGCAATAGGAGTGCTTAGGAAATCATTGTTGTTTTTGCTAGTGAAGTCACACAACTTGGTGTTTGTAGCACCCCGGGTAAAACCACTACTAGAAAATCGCATGTTGTTTTTATGTGGTGCATGTCATGATGCCACATTGCATTTGAGCATCGTCATGTCTGAATGCATCTGTTCTTCAAAACTATATTTACAAAGTCTATCTTGTTCTCAAAAATCCCTCGTCTTATTTCCAATCAAAACTCCGGTCTCTTCTGGATATTTTATTTGCCTAAAAAGCCTATTTACAAAAAAAATATTTAAAACTAAATAAATAACTATTTTGTTTCGGGGAGGCAGTCGTAGGCCAGGCCTGAAAGCCCAGCCCGTAGCAACCTACTACCCGATAGAAAACCCTAAAATATCTAAACCCTAGCCCCACCCAAACCTAACCCTAATACCCCACCTACTCCTACCACCATCCAACCGCCACCACCCCAATTCCCCTCCCCGCCGCCAGTGCACACCAACACGACACACACGCACAAAACGCACGTGCACGGTAACTGGACCCACCCCAACATGTTCCCCGCGTTGCCCTCTCTCTCGTTCTGTCCGCCTGGCCCTACCCCACTCACCGCGTTGTCCCGAACGATCCCCACCTTCCCCGCGTCTCCTCCACGCAACTCCCTCGGCCACCATCTCTCCCGCATCCCCGCTGCCAGATTCGCCCGCCTCTTGTGGGCTGCTGGCTGCCGAACCGCCACCGCCAGCAGGCCCTCAACCCCCGTCGGCCCTGAGCCCGACCCTCTCTCGATCTCAAGCCCCCGCTCGCCCAGCCGTCACCGTCCTGTGCCATCGCTGCGGCCCCCGCCTCATGTCGACCTCACCGTGTCCGCACCGCTCCGGCCACCTCTGCAGCGCCCCGCCGCCGCGCCCGCGTCCTCCTCCTCAACAAGGCAGTCCCGCGCTGCAACGTCCCCTGTCGCCGCCTCTGCGCGCCTACATCGCCGTAGGCCACCGCCCTCTCTCCCGTGTTCGCGTCTAGGGAGCCATCACCGTCACCTTGCGAGCCGGCCCCAGCGTCGCCGCCCCGCTGCCTGCCGCGAGCCCGCCCTCGCCTGGAACCTCCTTTGCCCGGCTGGCTGCGTTCTCCTTCTCCCGAGTGAGTGCAGCAAGCGAGCCAGAGCCGCCTCTGTCTTCCTTGCGCGCGCACGTGCCTGGGAATGCCTCCTGGTTCTGCAATGTTGATGCTGCCTTCGGTTACGTGTTTGCGCAGGCCACCAGTAAACATTCGTCAGACCCTGTAGCACTGTGACAACAGTTTGTCACTAGTCTTTCTCAAGATGTGCATGTGTCGCCCTAAATCCCAGGGCCGACGCCATCAGATGTATCCGCACTAGTGCCAAGATCCACCTACAGGAACCACTTCGGTGCCACTCGCAGATTGCGGACGCTGAAGTGCACAAGGGATTCCGAGAAGACATGCAAGGTCTACTTCCCGGATCCGAAGGCCGATCCCGAACATCGTCACGCCATGACCTCCTTCAAGGATTCGATGGCCGAGACTCCGAAGCCCGATCCCGAAGATCCGAAGACCGATCCTCGAACCCCCGGAGCCCAAGATCGTCGAACCCCGAACCCCCGGAGCCCAAGATCGTCGAACCCATGTGTGATATCTCCCGAGCCACTATTTTATAAATGATACATCTTGTTGCATATAAATTGTCATGTTTGCATACATATTCATGTGGTTTGGGGGCATTATGCCGATTCACCTTATAATTAAATATGGGGCCCATATGCGGCGAATCTAGTTCTAATATTGGTCCCATTTAAATTTGTGTAGCGAACCAGTTATATATTTTGCCATGTTAAGACAACATTTAAATTGCAGGGTATCTAAACAACATGAACCATCTATTTAATTGTCGGGACTCCGGTTTCGCTTAATATTGTCTAATTGCATCGCATCCTTGCCATGTCATACATCATACATGCATCATGCCCGATCTTTTGCCGTAGTATTAAATAGTGCATCCGGTGTTTCTGCTAGTGCCTTGCTTCTTCACGGATTAGGTCGATGAGTGGATGCGAGTGTCGACCTGATCTTCGGATGAATCTTCGGCAATGTTTTCCAGGCAAGCATTCTCCCCCTTTCTACCTATTTTACTTTTATAGTATTTATTTCCTCCTATTGATCTATTGCTATCTGTGTTGCGATGCTTTAGTTCTCGTACCCGTGATATCCCTTGCAGCCACTATACTGCCTTGGACACCTCCTATTACCTATTGTTTGGTAGATAGTCGGCCTTGCGAGTCGTAGTTGCTTGCTCAGGTGTAGTTTCAATGTCGTCGAGTACCACAGTTGTTGGAAGGCTGCCATATGCTTTATGTTGGAGATGATCATGGCTTTAATTACCGTTTAATAACTAAAATTGAAGTAGGTAAATAATGCAGAGGCACACGTGGGAAATAGATGTTATTTGGTTTTTAACCGTCCACTTGTGTCCCGTAGGACCCCGAGTACTTGATACCTGTTCTTTAAATATTCGCACTATCCGCATGTGGGACCATGAATCCCCTTAGCCAAAGCTTGAGTCATATATTATTTCTTAGGGTCACAAAGTAGTTTTGGGCTTTATTACTATCATGTACTTATGCCATTCTTTACTACTTTATTTACTATTGCGCGTGGAGCGCCTGTACTGTTTTGGATCGCGACACGATTATGCGGTATCGACAAGCCTAGTCACACTTTTGGGTTCCCAATCATTTATAGCCGTTCTCGCAAACCTCTGGGTCCGTCTCGGAGCCGGCCAACTTCGTCGCGGGTAGCTTGGTGGGGTGGCCCCCTGAAATATTATATGAATCTTTCAATTGCTCTGTCGTGATGTCTCGTTGGGTTTTCATTTGGTATTTTTCGAAGTTGATTGTGCGTGTGTTGCTATTTGTGCCCCCTGTAGGGTAAAAACTTTATGAAAGCCGTGTCCGCGGTTATGGACGACTTCGAGCACAATATCTCGATCATAGACAACTATAACTAAAGTAGTGCTATAAATTTGACTTTATAATGACCAGTAGTCAGCTTCACTACAACGGAATGGCTAAATAAAAGTACCAACAAGTGCTGGTTTTGGGATGCCTCATGCTATATGTATCTGACTAGTAAGTATTACAACTACAACGGAATGGTTAACTAAAACTGACCACTGTTTATAATATTAGGATGACTCATGCTATCTATATCTGACTAGTAATTGCCACAACTATAATGGAATGAATAAAACCGCCAACTATGTGAGTTCCTCGGTTGACTTCCTCGTTTGGTCTCGAGGGGGAAATACCAGGATGAGTATGCTTGGTGATAGTTTCAGGTTGGATCTGAATAGGTCTTTCTTATCCCTATCTGATATCCGCCAGTTGTATTGAGTCTCTATAGGTTGTTTAGTGCGTGCTGCGCTGCCGCTTCAGTCCACCATACCTATCTAGGCGAGGACCGCCGAATTCTAGTCTCGTCGTGTACTGGCTCAGTACTGACCGCTCTCTTTTTCCTTGGCCCTTTGTCGGCACCCCTTTTGTTTAAGCAGGTTTTGAGATCGACGTCGTTAGCAGGGTTACCCTTCCGGCTTGGCCTGGGCAGGGTTATGGACGCTATTGGTTATTCTTCAGGGATCTTAGCTCAATTTGCATCTTGTCCGTACTCGAACGCTGTACCGTTTTAAAGGTGATTTGGATCTTTGTATTGTATATCTGTATTCTTGACTCTTTAAGTCATTGTTGTATATATCTATTCTGTGGGTTCCATCGTGGACTATTGTGTAATGGTATTACTTCGTTTTCCACCCGCACAAAAGTTCCTGGTGGGCACCTTTGAATCGTTTCTATGCGGGTTTGGCGGGAATCGCTGAAACTTGCATAGGGCCGATCTGAGGGTGTTATAGAGTGGTATCACAGCTCAGCAGTTACGATACCCCACTAGTCCGGCCTATAGGATAACCTATCTAATGGACGTTGTAGAGTGTCAAAACTATTTTGAATAATCGGTTGGATAGATTTGATTAGGTCTGCTTTTACTTCTTACCCCTCTGCTATTCTCCTCTTATCTCGACGTGTTTTGAATCTGTTCTCTTATTTTTTCTTCGAGTCCAGGATTTCTCGTGGTTGGGTTTCCTTTGTACCTTCAGGGTTTCGCTTCCATCCTCTTGTAACGGTGCATCAACATCCGACATTCAAGCTACCTGATGAATCTTTCATCTGTTGTACCTTTTAGTGGACCAAAAATTCACTAAAACTATTCTTTTTATCCCCTGATGTTTTCCGATACGACGAAGTCACATACATCAGATCTGATGAGAATCTCCATCCCTCCTTTCTTTCCAAACCTTGCTTGTCGAGATCTTCAGTCTAAATTCCGAGAGTTGGTTGCATAATTCTCCTATTCATGTGTAGAGTAATGCTTTGAGTGTGCGATGGACTGATCACCATCCGACTACTCTTATCATTCACTCTTGTGCATTGAATCGGTGGATCAAATAATTTTACTCTATCCGCAGAAGTTAAAGGTGGCCTTATTTTTTCGAGACCTTTGCCTTCGTCCTTTGTTCCCGGTGTGTTCGATCGACGAACATGATAAAGACCTCTTGTTGGTGGTGTCTCCGATTTCAAGACGAAGAAAGAATCCTTGTTAGTGGTGTCGCGAAGATCTACATGAAGCAAGAATATTCAGACCGTCAGCCTTCTTCCCCGTACCATGAGGCGGATCTCGAGGGCGAGATCCACTATTAGTGGTGTCGAATTGTAGCACCCCGGGTAAAACCACTACTAGAAAATCGCATGTTGTTTTTATGTGGTGCATGTCATCATGCCACATTGCATTTGAGCATGGTCATGTCTGCATGCATCTGTTCTTCAAAACTATATTTACAAAGTCTATCTTGTTCTCCAAAATCCCTCGTCTTATTTCAAATCAAAACTCTGGTCTATTCTAGATATTTTATTTGCCTAAAGCCTATTTACAAAAATAATAATTTAAAACTAAATAAATAAATAACTATTTTGTTTCGGGGAGGCAGTCGCAGGCCAGGCCTAAAAGCCCAGCCCGCAGCAACCTACTACCCGATAGAAAACCCTAAAATATCTAAACCCTAGCCCCAACCAAACCTAACCCTAATACCCCACCTACTCCTACCACCATCCAGCCGCCACCACCCCAATTCAACTCCCTGCCGCCAGTGCACACCAACACGACACAGACGCACAAAACGCACGCGCACAATAACCGGACCCACCCCAACACGTTCCCCGTGTTGCCCTCTCTCCCGTTCCGTCCGCCTGGCCCCACCCCACTCACCGCGTTGTCCCGAACGATCCCCACCTTCCCCGCGCCTCCTCCACGCAACTCCCTTGGCCACCATCGCTCCCACATCCCCGCCGCTAGATTCGCCCGCCTCCTGTGCGCTGCTGGCTGCCAAACCGCCACCGCCAGCAGGCCCTCAACCCCGATCGGCCCCGAGCCCAACCCTCTCTTGATCTCGAGCCCCCGCTCGCCCAGCCATCACCGTCTTGTTCCATCGCTGCGGCCCCCGCCTCACGTCGTCCTCACCGTGTCCGCACCTCTCCGGTCACCTCTACAGCGCCCTTTGTCTCGCCGTGTACTGGCGCCGAATTCTAGTCTCGCTGTGTACTGGCCTCAGTACTAACCGCTCTCTTTTTCCTTTGCCCTTTGTCGGCACCCCTTTTGTTTAAGCAGGTTTTGAGATCGACGTCGTTAGCAGGGTTACCCTTCCGGCTTGGCCTGGGCAGGGTTATGGACGCTATTGGTTATTCTTCAGGGCTCTTAGCTCAATTTGCATCTTGTCCGTACTCGAACGTTGTACCGTTTTAAAGGTGATTTGGATCTTTGTATTGTATATATGTATTCTTGAATCTTTAAGTCATTGTTGTATATATCTGTTCTGTGGGTTCCATCGTGGACTATTGTGTAATGGTATTACTTCGTTTTCTACCCGCACAAAAGTTCCTGGTGGGCACCTTTGAATCGTTTCTATGCGGGTTTGGCGGGAATCGCTGAAACTTGCATAGGACCGATCTGAGGGTGTTACAGTGTTCTCAGTAGAGTTCATTTTGACAAAGGTGGAGCAAGCCAAAAATAGCAGCAACAACTAGAGCAGGAACTAATTTTTTGTGTTTTTGATAAGAGAAAGCAAACAAAACTAAACTATTTATTTTGGAGTTTTTGATAAAAAGAGGCAAACAAAACCAAGCAAAAGAAACTAAGCAAACAAAAAACAAAGTAAAGAGAAAGGAAGTGGAGGACTCCCCTTTTGAAGACGTCCTTAGCCTCCCCAGCAACGGCGCCAGAAAACTTGTTCATGGCTCAGTTGATGTGGAGCCTGTTGGGAACCCCAAGAGCAAGGTGTGAAACAGCATAGCAGCAAGTCTTACCTCAATAAGAAATCAAGCTAATCGAACTAGTAGGAGGAAGGAAACGTCACACAGGTGTTACAAGCAACGTGGAAACCTTCAAAACACAAACTCAAGACTTTGCCCTAACAATGGTTGAAGTGAGCATCGCGGAGTTGGAATCTTCACTATGATGAAACTGTTAAAAGAGTTTAATTTCATCAGAGACAATGAAGATGCTTGCGTTTGCAAGAAATTAAGTGGGAGCGCTAAGACATATTTCTAATACATTATGTGGAGGACATATTGTTGATTAGAAAAGATGTATCTTTTATTAACACATATTAAGAATTTCATCCCGATGAAAGACTTAGGCAAAACCTAAATATTTGGCATCAATAGACGCTAATATGGTTGTGCCAGAAGTACATAGACGAGATATTGAATGAGTTCAATATAGAAACTACAAGAAAGGTTCTTGTCGCACAGAAAGGATTGAAAGAGTTCAATGTTGATGATATATTCAAGTGTATTGACATTTGGTAAAGTGAAACAAATAATCAAGTATAGATTGATACTTGATGTATGAAATCATAAAGATTATTTATATCAATCATACTGTGATATGTACAAATCCAG
Organism: Avena sativa; assembly: GCA_916181665.1. Lineage (NCBI taxonomy): Eukaryota > Viridiplantae > Streptophyta > Magnoliopsida > Poales > Poaceae > Avena > Avena sativa. Next base: position 21,178,932 of record OV702284.1, read on the forward strand.
ATATGTCCTATGCTCTAAATGTTGTGAGCATATACCAGAATGATTCGTAAGATGATAATTGGACAATAGTAAGGATATTCTTATGATCTTTTGGAAGAACTAAGAGTATAATATTTGTAGAAGTGACAAATAGATGGTTAGTTCATTGTAAAAGTACTACATTGATACTAGCTTTGTCACAAAGTACAAATTAAGTTTATCTCAATCTAAACTAAGGGTGGCACAATATAATGGAAAGTGAGTTCCATAATGGATTTGGATGAGTTCCAAAGTTAAGACATTGTGACAGATACTACAACAAGAGGCTAAGTATATGACTGCTATTTTAGCAGCAAAAGAGGGCATTTGTGTCAAGTAGTTTGTTATCAAACTAGGTGTAGTTCACAGTGGGATAATACTATGAAGATATATTGTGCGACAATATTATCAACATGTTTTAACCCCAAAGAGCTAAAGGTCACACCGAAAGACCAAATTTATACAAAGCCATCTCATTAGAGAATGAGTGATGCGTAGAGACGCAAGGACATGCAATTACACACGGACCTGGAAGTGTCAGATCCGAAGATCAGTTGACCACTAGCAATTGTGTACATACAACATCGGAAAGCCATAGGTGTTGAATACACAAAGGTTTGAAACTAGATTATTGACTCTAGTGCAAGTGGGAGACTGTTGGAGATATGCCCAAGAGGCAATAATAAAGTGGTTATTATCATATCTTCACACTTATGATAAATGTTTACATACCATGCTATAATTGTATTAACCGGAAACATTAATACTTGTGTGATTTGTAAACTAAAATAAGAGTCCCTAGTAAAGCCTCTTGTTAAACTAGCTTGTTGGTTAATATATGATCATGGTTTCCTGATCATGAACATAGAGATGTTATTAACAACAGGATCATATCATTAGGAGAATGATGTGATGGACATACTCCTATAGATAAGCGTAGCATAAAGATCAAGTCATTTAAATAGTTCAATTGCTATATGCTTTCTGATACATAGTAACCTAATTCCTTCGACCATGAGATCATGCATATCACCTTTACCGGATGGATGCTTTGATGACATCAAACACCACACCGTAACTGTGTGGCTATAAAGGTGGCATTGAGTGTTTAGAAAGTATTGGTTGAAACACATGGATCAAGAGTGGGATTTGTCCATCCATATGACGGATAGATATACTCTGGGCCCTCTCGGTGAAATGTCACCCAATTAGCTTGCAAGCATGTGACTGGCTCACAAGGGATCACATATCACGGGAACGAGAAAAGAGTACTTATCGGTAACGAGGTTGAACTAGGTATGCAGAGATACCGACGATCATAACCTCGGATAAGTAAACTACCGTGAGACAAAGGGAAATTGGTATCGTATGTAAGTGGTTCATTCGATCGCAAAGTAATCGTAGAAATATGTGGGAGCCATATGAATTTCTAGATTCCTCTATTGGTTATTGTTCGGAGAAGTGTCTCGATCATGTCCGCATAATTCACGAACCGTAGGGAGACACACTTAAGGATTCGACGTTGTTTGAGTAGTTATGGTATTATGAGAAAGAGACCGAATGTTGTTCGGAGTCTCGGATGGGATCCGGGATATCACGAGGTGATCCGGAATGGTCCGGAGAATAAGATTCATATAAGGAAAGTCCCGTTTCGGAGTTCGGGAATGATTCCGGTGTTTTCATCGGGAATGTTCTAGAAGGTTCCGGATTGTCCGGCACTCCGGGGGGGGGGGGAGGGTACATGAATGTGTCATTGAATGATTGCATCATGTACTAAGTGTTCTTGCTGTTCCAAAAACATGAAAGTCAAATTGCCAGTTTGAAAGTCAAACGGCTAAAACAGGAAACTGTGGGAAACAGGAAACTGTGGGAAACAAGCAAGAGGAGTTGGAACCAACTTGGAGGAGGAGTCCAACTCCTCCAGGCCGGCGCCCAGCCCTAGGCCGAGTTGGGGAGGGACTCCCTCCCTCCCCTGGCGCGCCAAGGCCCCTCCACCCATAAAAGGAGGGGCAGGGCTCCTCCTTGAGACACACAAGTTTCCACCTCTAATCTCAGGTTTAGAGCCGTTTTGGTTTAGAGATTCTAATTGCTTTAGCCTGCGGTTTAGAGCCTTCTAATTGTTGTGTGTAATCTCTAGACCACTAATATCCCTCTCTCATAATCCACCATACTCGCTCCGGCTTAAGGCGAAGCCCTGCGGGATTTCCCCTCTACTTCCGGTACCACGCCGTTGTGCTGCCGGAATCGCGAGGAGAGTGCTACAACCTCCGCTGCCTGCTGGAACAAGGGAGAGGAAGGTCTTCGTCGAGTACCGAACGTGTGACCGACTGCGGAAGCGCTGCCGGAACGCAGCGCTGGAAGGATCGTCTACGCGATCTTGAGATCGGAAAGAGTACGACTACATCACCCACGAGAATCTGCTCTCGTTAACCGCTTTGGAATCTTCGAGGGTAAGTTATTCCATCGACTCGTTGCTACAATCTAGTAGATAGATCTTGGCTTGTTTGTTTGTATGCGATAGAAAATTTTTGTTTTCCATGCTACGAACCCCTACAGTGGTATCAGAGCCGTGTCTATATGTAGATCTGTTGCACGAGTAGAACACAATGGTCATTGTGGGTGTTGATGCTTTTATTGTCGATTACTTCTTGTGTACTTTGCATCTTGCGGTATGTTGGGTTGAAGCGGCCCGGGCTAACCTTACATGACATCGTTCATGAGACTTGCTCCACGCTTGACATGCAACTTGTATTGCATAAGTGGCTTTGCGGGTGCCTGTTTCTCCTAGCATAGTTAAGATCCAATTTACAACGGGTGATCAACAATGCTAGTATCAATGTTGTGGTTCTTGTTCGTAAGTTAGAACGACACTTATTGAAAGCCCCAAACCACGTAAAATATGCAAAGAAAGTAGAGGCGTCTAACTTTGTTTTGCAGGGGTGTGCAGTGATGTGATATGGCCATGATTGTGATTATATTTGATGTATGCAATGTTCCTTATTGTAAGTTGGCAACCGGCAGGAGCCATATGGTTGTCTTTAATTTATGTTAAGACCCGCGTGTCTATTCAAAGTAGTTGTAATAGTTGAAGCCGGTGGACGACAACCATGGAGAAGCGTCATTGACCTTGATGCAATGCCGGTGATGATGGAGATCATGTTCGTGCTTGAAGATGGAGATCGGAAGCACAAATAAGAAAGGCCATATCATATCACATATATATTGAATTGCATGTGATGTTAATCCTTTATGCATCTTGTATTGCTTAGTAGACGACGGTAGCATTATAAGATGATCCCTCATGCACATGAATTTCAAGTCATAAAGTGTTCACCCTTAGTTAGCACCATTGCTAAAGCTTGTTGTTTCGAAGCACCACGTGATGATCGGGTGTGTTAGATTCTGCAAGTGTATACAACGTGAGCAAGCCAGATTTGCTCATGCGGAAACTAAGGTTTGATCTTGACGAGCCTAGCATGTACAGACATGGCCTCAGGAACACGGATTACCGAAAGGTAGAGCATGAGTCATATAGTAGATATGATGAACATGATGATTGTTCGCCATTGAAGCTATATCAACTCTCGTGATGATCGGTTTTGATGTGGTGGATTTGGTTCGTGTGATCACTAAAACAATGTGAGGGATATTGTTTTGAGTGGGAGTTCACCTAGATTAATTTAATTATTAATTAGAACTCAATTTATCATAAACTAAATCAAAGTGAATTTGCATAGTTGTTGTAGTCATTGGCATCCGTTTACCACCTTGCGCTTAGTTATAATTGAGATGATAGAACTATAGAATTCTGGTTAGTTACTTTATGAACTGGTATCGTATTGTTTTGAAGTGTTAATCTAAAGTTTAAAAGTCCTATTGCAAACTTTCAGTAAGTTCCGGTTACTCCATGAAGTTTAATAATTAGTATTAAATCAAGAGTAACAATTCCAAGTGTTAGTATCATGTTTGTTTCCATGATTCTTGATATTCAAAGGATTGTCTTAATATCAAGATTATCTAGGATCTGAAAGAGTTGTTTCAGAAACCATGATTTGTGGAAGATATTGTGATATCTAAAACGAAGTTTTGGTTGCAACATGATAGAGTATAATATGGCTAAAGTCATGTTCTCATATTTGATGAGAATTTGCAAAAGGTTGGAGACACTTGTTGTCCTAATCCTCCAAAAGGTTTTGGATAGCAACATTATACTCATAAATTCATCGTTACAAGCTAACAGTAGCTTGATCATGGACAATTCCATGATAAGGGTGAATATTTGATGTAGGTAAAATGTTTACTACACCAAGAGATTACTAAAGAAAGGAATTTGAAAGAACACCAAATATTTGATGATGGTGATCTACTTCAAAGTGCAAGTCCAAAGACATTGGTATTTAATTATACACGCTTTGGACTATATGTCATATGTATGACTCCACTATTGATATTGATAGATTCTTTCAAACAGAAAAGGAAATATTGAAAGAGAATCTCATAAATATATGGCAGAAAAGAAAAGACTAGAATTGTTCAGTTTAAGTATATAGATGATATACATGTTATGGCTATATTCTTTGCTTATTAAACAATGTGGTTCTTAAGTATTTGATACTGAATTTGTTGGTGTGAATCGTCATACGAAACAACACAATTCATGAACTACAATGGCCTAAGTAACTAGCAAAAGAATATGTGATGATGTTCATCGAGAACAAAATAAAGGGTTATTGTGTTGCTCGTTAAACATCAAAGCTTTCCTTCAAGATTTGTTTTATCAGGTATTATGAGAACAAAAGGGTTGTTCAAATAATTGCCGTAATCTATAAAAGATGGATGATTTGCAAATCTCGTTGGAGATATCACATCCATAAAACTAGTGCTAAAAATGTCGAAAGACAAATTGATTGAAAGATCACTTAGGAAGTGACATCGCCGTTTAAATTATAATGGAAAGAAAACATGAAGAAACTCCATGTGGATGGAATTTTGGAGTCTTCTGATTTTTGATCAAATGACGCTTGTGAAACTTTCCTAGAGATAATTGAAACTTCGTTCATAGGCCAAAAGGGAACGAAAGACTAGCTTATTGGAATTTGTACATATTGTTGTACGAAGTCCATTATGTGTAGTCAAGAGCGGTGGATTTCAACTTCATATGCCTTCTCCGAAAATTTGAGTGAATATATGAATATTTACTTAATAAGGATGAAGTGTGAAATATTTGGAAAAGTTCAAAGACTTTCGAGATGAAGTGCAAAATCATTGTAACAAGAATATAAATAGTTTATGATAAGATCATAAAGGAAGATATTTGAGTTACAGAGTTTAGCATAATACCTAAGATTTAAGGAATCGTTCCGTGGATTTGCATTTCCCGAAACACCATAAGAGTATGGAGCGTTCGAGATATGTAATTAAACCTTGTTTGACATGGTAAGATCGAAGGTGTAATTCATAAAACTGCCATTGTATTTTAAAGATTAAAAGCTTTAGAGATTACCGTTTTTCCACTGAAAAGAGCTCCATCATAATCCATTGAAATGACACCATATCAAGTTATGGTTTGGGATAAAACCCAAGTAGTCCTTTCTTAAAACATTGGTATGCTATGCATAAGAAAGATGTGTGCAACCAAAGTCGGATGAACCTGTCTTTGTATAACTGTTAAGTATTCCTCCATAAACACCGGAGACAAAAGTGTTTGTTGCTTAAAACGTCAAGTTTCTTTGAGAAGGAATTTTTCGTGAAAAGTTAAGTGGGAGGACAATAGAACTTTGATAAGGTTAAAAGAACCTTAGTTGTATGTGCAGAGTTGTGCAGCACCGAAAAAGTGTTCCGGAGGCAGCAACAAAGCTCATGGCTCACGTACCTCAAAGGTTGTGGTCACGGAGATCCAAGTTCCTATTGAAACAAGTAGGTCGGATAAACAATCAAATACCAAGATTTGAGGGTTGAATCATTATTTGAGAATAATGAACCGACTACATACAAAGAAGCGATGATGGGCCCTGACTCCGTCAAATGGCTTGAAGCCATAAAATCCGTGATAGTTCCATACACGAGAAATCAAGTTTTGAACTTGAAGGACCCTCGAGAAAGGTGTAAGACCTTACAGTTGTGTCTGGATCTATAAAGAAATAGACATGGATGTTTTACATCTATGAAATAGTCGACATGTTGGGAAAGAGTTCACAAAATGTTCAAAGGTTGACTATGACAAGATTTGATCTTTCATAGTGATATTTAGTCTAGACGGATTAATGTAGCAACCACTACATATAATTTGTTATATGGTAGTTGAGTAAACAAAACAAGTTCTTCTAATAGAATCGTTACCTAGGACATGTGCATAACACGGTCCATAGGGTTTTGTTAATTCAAAGGATGCTAAAAGCATATGCAAACTTCAATGGTTGAAGTGAGCATCGCGGAGTTGGAATCTTCACTATGATGAAACTGTTAAAAGAGTTTAATTTCATCAGAGACAATGAAGATGCTTGCGTTTGCAAGAAATTAAGTGGGAGCGCTAAGACATATTTCTAATACATTATGTGGAGGACATATTGTTGATTAGAAAAGATGTATCTTTTATTAACACATATTAAGAATTTCATCCCGATGAAAGACTTAGGCAAAACCTAAATATTTGGCATCAATAGACGCTAATATGGTTGTGCCAGAAGTACATAGACGAGATATTGAATGAGTTCAATATAGAAACTACAAGAAAGGTTCTTGTCGCACAGAAAGGATTGAAAGAGTTCAATGTTGATGATATATTCAAGTGTATTGACATTTGGTAAAGTGAAACAAATAATCAAGTATAGATTGATACTTGATGTATGAAATCATAAAGAGTATTTATATCAATCATACTGTGATATGTACAAATCCAGATATGTCCTATGCTCTAAATGTTGTGAGCATATACCAGAATGATTCGTAAGATGATCATTGGACAATAGTAAGGATATTCTTATGATCTTTTGGAAGAACTAAGAGTATAATATTTGTAGAAGTGACAAATAGATGGTTAGTTCATTGTAAAAGTACTACATTGATACTAGCTTTGTCACAAAGTACAAATTAAGTTTATCTCAATCTAAACTAAGGGTGGCACAATATAATGGAAAGTGAGTTCCATAATGGATTTGGATGAGTTCCAAAGTTAAGACATTGTGACAGATACTACAACAAGAGGCTAAGTATATGACTGCTATTTTAGCAGCAAAAGAGGGCATTTGTGTCAAGTAGTTTGTTATCAAACTAGGTGTAGTTCACAGTGGGATAATATTATGAAGATATATTGTGCGACAATATTATCAACATGTTTTAACCCCAAAGAGCTAAAGGTCACACCGAAAGACCAAATTTATACAAAGCCATCTCATTAGAGAATGAGTGATGCGTAGAGACGCAAGGACATGCAATTACACACGGACCTGGAAGTGTCAGATCCGGAGATCAGTTGACCACTAGCAATTGTGTACATACAACATCGGAAAGCCATAGGTGTTGAATACACAAAGGTTTGAAACTAGATTATTGACTCTAGTGCAAGTGGGAGACTGTTGGAGATATGCCCAAGAGGCAATAATAAAGTGGTTATTATCATATCTTCACACTTATGATAAATGTTTACATACCATGCTATAATTGTATTAACCGGAAACATTAATACTTGTGTGATTTGTAAACTAAAATAAGAGTCCCTAGTAAAGCCTCTTGTTAAACTAGCTTGTTGGTTAATATATGATCATGGTTTCCTGATCATGAACATAAAGATGTTATTAACAACAGGATCATATCATTAGGAGAATGATGTGATGGAAATACTCCTATAGATAAGCGTAGCATAAATATCAAGTCATTTAAATAGTTCAATTGCTATATGCTTTCTGATACATAGTAACCTAATTCCTTCGACCATGAGATCATGCATATCACCTTTACCGGATGGATGCTTTGATGACATCAAACACCACACCGTAACTGGGTGGCTATAAAGGTGGCATTGAGTGTTCAGAAAGTATTGGTTGAAACACATGGATCAAGAGTGGGATTTGTCCATCCATATGACGGATAGATATACTCTGGGCCCTCTCGGTGAAATGTCATCCAATTAGCTTGCAAGCATGTGACTGGCTCACAAGGGATCACATATCACGGGAACGAGAAAAGAGTACTTATCGGTAACGAGGTTGAACTAGGTATGCAGAGATACCGACGATCATAACCTCGGATAAGTAAACTATCGTGAGACAAAGGGAAATTGGTATCGTATGTAAGTGGTTCATTCGATCGCAAAGTAATCGTAGAAATATGTGGGAGCCATATGAATTTCCAGATTCCTCTATTGGTTATTGTTCGGAGAAGTGTCTCGATCATGTCCGCATAATTCACGAACCGTAGGAAGACACACTTAAGGATTCGACGTTGTTTGAGTAGTTATGGTATTATGAGAAAGAGACCGAATGTTGTTCGGAGTCTCGGATGGGATCCGGGATATCACGAGGTGATCCGGAATGGTCCGGAGAATAAGATTCATATAAGGAAAGTCCCGTTTCGGAGTTCGGGAATGATTCCGGTGTTTTCATCGGGAATGTTCTAGAAGGTTCCGGATTGTCCGGCACTCCGGGGGGGGGGGGAGGGTACATGAATGTGTCATTGAATGATTGCATCATGTACTAAGTGTTCTTGATGTTCCAAAAACATGAAAGTCAAATTGCCAGTTTGAAAGTCAAACGGCTAAAACAGGAAACTGTGGGAAACAGGAAACTGTGGGAAACAAGCAAGAGGAGTTGGAACCAACTTGGAGGAGGAGTCCAACTCCTCCAGGCCGGCGCCCAGCCCTAGGCCGAGTTGGGGAGGGACTCCCTCCCTCCCCTGGCGCGCCAAGGCCCCTCCACCCATAAAAGGAGGGGCAGGGCTCCTCCTTGAGACACACAAGTTTCCACCTCTAATCTCAGGTTTAGAGCCGTTTTGGTTTAGAGCTTCTAATTGCTTTAGCCTGCGGTTTAGAGCCTTCTAATTGGTGTGTCTAATCTCTAGACCACTAATAGCCCTCTCTCATAATCCACCATACTCGCTCCGGCTTAAGGCGAAGCCCTGCGGGATTTCCCCTCTACTTCCGGTACCACGCCATTGTGCTGCCGGAATCGCGAGGAGAGTGCTACAACCTCCGCTGCCTGCTGGAACAAGGGAGAGGAAGGTCTTCGTCGAGTACCGAACGTGTGACCGACTGCGGAAGCGCTGCCGGAACGCAGCGCCGGAAGGATCGTCTACGCGATCTTGAGATCGGAAAGAGTACGACTACATCACCCACGAGAATCTGCTCTCGTTAACCGCTTTGGAATCTTCGAGGGTAAGTTATTCCATCGACTCGTTGCTACAATCTAGTAGATAGATCTTGGCTTGTTTGTTTGTATGCGATAATTTTTTTTTGTTTTCCATGCTACGAACCCCTACAGGAACTACTCACGCTTCATACCGGAGAAGAAGGCCTCCGGGATGATATCCCCTCCGGTAGGGTGCCGGGAAGAACTTCAGATCCCCCCGATCTAGGGACGATGGTGGCGGAGGCTACAGACGGTTTCGTGGAGTTTTTATTGGCTCCTAGGGTTTATGCATCGGGGGCTTCTTATAGGCGAAGAGGCGAGGCAGGGGGTGCCCGAGGCGGCTGAACCCCCAGGCACGGGGTGGGCCCAACCGCGCGGCCAGGGGGTGTGGCCCCCTCGAGGCCCTCCTCCGTCTCTCCTGTCGACTCCATGTTGCCCACGGTAAAATATTGACTTTGGCTTTTGTCCCGTCCAATTCCGAGAATATTGATTTTCTGCCTTTCTGGAACCAAAAATAGAAGAAAACAGTCAACTGGCACTGTGGCAACTTGTTAATAGGTTAGTTCCAGAAAACATATAAAAACACCTCAAAGTGTAGACAAAGCAAAGCAAAGTAGATACTTAACAAACATGGAACATCAAAAATTATAGATACGTTTCCAACGTATCATATACCAAAGAATTCATGTCAAATCCAAGTCTCGTGATCGGCCACCGCTTCAAAGATTATAGTGGAATCCTTTTTGTTACCTTTGAATTATCCATGCTATGCCACAGACAATTCTTTAACTCGAGTGCATGCAATTAATTGAGCCAAGCATGCCTAAAATCCCCGAGCCTTGTTCAATTTCAAAAGCGTAGTTGTGTCTTCAACATTGGTGGCTCTCAAATATGTGGAGCCAAACACTTACACAATCACCACGACAAAGCGCTTGACACACTTGATAGCGATACTCTTATCCATGGCCAAGTGGTCATCAACTAGATCCGTTGTTATACCGTATGACAACGTACACAAGGCTGCAACCACCTTCTGATAGGTGCTATGCTCAAGCTCTCCAATGGCTTCCTTCTTTGCGCAAAATAAGTATCATACTTCGCCACCTCCTTCGTGATGCGCTTGAACAAGACGATGCTCATCCAAAAACACCAATAAAAGTAGATCTCGGAATATGTTGCATTTTCATTTAAATACATCCGCATTAACTTCTCATGGCCTTTGATCCGTTACCTTTACAAGTTTTGTCTTCCAAAAACCGAGCCACCAATCTTCGGCTTCTTATTGCCGCGCCAAGCCAATAGCATGGAGATGTTTTCTTCTTCCTCAATATCAAGTTCATTGTCAGATGAATCATAGGAAAATCTTGACTACAAGCATGTAAAAGAGTTGAAATACTTCTACCGAATAAAATGTAAACAAATAGGCACGGGCGCAACGACGCAACCCTTGTGGCGATTTTGATGAACATGTGCGCGCCAAGTTGCCTCCTGGCTAGCGGAGGACATCTTTGCCGTCGAGCTCGGCGCGGCGCCATGGCAGCACAGTGCTACTAAATCAAATGACGCGCAACGGCGAATCGACAAAAAAACTGAGCTCCCGGCACGATGCCGATGGCTAGGGAGGCACGGGAGATTCACCGCGGCGACGCGCGCGGGGAAATGGTTGAGGGGAGTATTTGGGAAGACAAGGTTTTCCGGGTGGTTGCCTTGTTAGCATGCGACAGTCAAAGCGCGCTTAGTTGGAGCACTAAATATCCAGCGCCGGATAGTGCAAAACGCCACGTTGCAATAAAATTTTACAGCGAGCGTTGTAGTTGGAGCACCAAATATCCCACGCCGGATAGTGAAAAACTCCGCGCTGCGCTAAAATTTTAGCGCGCGCTCGGAAATCGCACCTGTTTGGGCACACGCTATATTAGCATTTTTTTAGCGCAACATGCTCGTAGTATACATAAATAATGAACACCGATCAATGTCAATCGGATGAAAAATAAAAGAGGGCGTTATTTTTCCAATCAACTTTGCTTTGTTGCCGGTAGTATAACATATTTATCTTCTGAATTAAGAAACAGTTTTCTATACAAAAATACATTGTAGTGACTTCATTCACCACTTCACCAAGCTGAGTTTATTCTTGCCATGCAATATGACAGAGGATATTGAAAACACCGGAAACAGGCGTGTAGAAGCTTGGTGCAGGGTTATCAAAAATATCATGCACAAGCTCCTATAAGCCGGCACTGCAGCTGGATCTTACTGGTTTCATCCGTGTGAGGGTGTGGGCATACATGATCAAAATACCTGAAATATATCATATCACATATACAACATAAAAACAACGTTTGCAACATAGGAGAAAGTATAGATGCCATAAATGCACCATTTGCAATAGACATCGAAAGTCATCACAGTGCATTACCCTTGTGTTTGCAGCAAACTAAAGCGAGCTTGTAACTTGTCAAACCGATGTGGGCGCAGAACTAGGTCCCGTCGTCCCGACAACCCGAGCTATAGCCCAGTTCATGGCATATGTAGCATTGATATATCTCTTAGTCCCTTCGATTCATATTATTTGTCACTAAAATGGATGTATCTAGATATTTTAGTGCTAGATACATCTGTTTTAGAGATAAATAATATGAATTAGATGGAGTAGTATTTTTTCAAAAAAAATAGGAACATAAATGGCTTGGACTGTATTGTTGGGCCAAAATGACCCGAGCTAGTTGGCAAAGCCCACTAACTAACCCTGACATCAATCAAGTAAAAGGAAGCCTCCAGATTTTCTCCAAGATCATCCGTTTTTATCAAAGCTAAGTAGACAACATTTATGGCCCTCTGAAATTGTCCTAGACTCCTCGAAAGTCTCCACAGGAACACATTTATTTATTTTTTCGTCAATCAGGATGACATATACTCCCTTCATCCCAAAATAGATGACATATAAATTGAATAAAACTGCCAATAATTTCTAAGTTTGACCAAACCAATAATTGAATGAAGATTTACAATACCAAATCAATATCAAAATATCCACCATAATATAAACTTTCATATGTCTTTCAATACTGTAGTTGTTTATATTTTCATCTACATATTTGGTCAAACTTAGAAATGATTTACTTTTTAACTAAATTTATACACCACATATTTGTGGAAGGAGGGGGCATATCACATTCACACACAAAATAAAATCCATAATGCAATCATAAGAGAAAATACTAGGATCACGAGTTCACAATTTCACCATCATCAAAGGATAGTTTATAACAAGGGGGATCTCACATCATCCGTTGTAGTGGAACCCCCTCTCAAAGGTAATGCTAGGAACGATGGGTTTGTCTCCCCATCGGTTACATGTTTATAGGGTCAAAAGTAACGTTACAATTATTCAGTTTTGGTAAGGGGAAACACCACCAAACGGTCACCGTGGTTGACTCAACCATAAAGCAATCGTGGTGGTTAATATCTTGCCTCCTATACCGATCGTGCTTTATATTGATAGCCACAATCGGTGCACAATAATAATGGCAAGATTTCCTCATACCCCCCCCCCTCGTATTTGATCAGTCCTTTAACCAAGAAGAAATCCATGTATGTTTGGTCACAAGAGCTCCTTGAAGCCAATTTGCGACAGTTGTAGTGATTATGATTAGGAGTACAGATAAACAACATATGTTCATATAAGATAAATAGAAGATGTTTTATTACATTGTTTGATACTTTTAGTGTCGATTCCATACTCATCATTGATCATTGGGTTCATAAAGAACCTATATGTGTACGTCAATTGTGATTGCTGGTAACACTAAAACATAGAGGATAAAGCATTTCTAGACTTTCTGAAAACATATAGCTAATATATTGCACATGCAAGTTCAAATGAAAGCTAACAAGATATTCCACAAAATGGGCTAGCTTTGTATAATGAGCCTCCTTGTTTATTTTTCCTCCCCATGAAAGAAATACTTGAAATGTTCTAAGAGTATAAATGACAAAAATGTAAGTATATTATTTATTGTCTTATCAAAAATAATGTAGCTTATATAAATGAAAATAATCTATCACCCGCCAATATGCCAAGAAGCTCGTCTATATGCCTGGATTTTTATCTTACGAAGATAAGGATTAAGGTAATATACATCACCATCTGCAACTGAGGTTCTTATATGTATCCAATAATAGCTACGAATGTTTCAGAGGTTAAAAATAAAAAATTCATAAAAGAAGATGTGACCTTTAACTTCTATTAAAAAGCCCTATGATTAAATGATATAATCATCAACAACTCTTTCTCATACGAAAATGAGTAACAGATTTTTGGCTTAAAATATGATTGGCACGGTGTATCAATTCATGAATTCTAGTTGGTGTTCTATCTAGGTTTGCTAGTTGCCAACATATCAACAGTCATAAACACATGGATTACAAAAGGATCCATTATTGTGCATTTGACACAACATCTACTATGCGTACGACAAGATTAAATCGTGCCAACTGGTTGATAAATTATTATTACGGAGATAATTTACCACTATGTGAGTCGGAGGATCCCTCCCTTCCTAGCCACAACTAGCTTATATATGTGCTTTGTATTTCGTTTAAAAAATGCAGGGACATAGATGGTCAGGAGAAGATCGACGATTAAGTGACGACATCACATAGCGCTGTTTTTTTTGGTATACAGAGAATCATAGTAATCATGGTAGAGTTCCGAAAATAAGTTGTTGGAAATTATAGTATGACGAAGCAACATCAAGTTCATGGTTTCATCAATATTGTCTAAGTATAGTTTATAATCAATGAACTCTCACATTAACCGTTGTAGTAGAACACCTTGTCCTCTTTGATCACTCATTTAACCAAGAAGGAAGCCATGTTCGTGCGCATCATTGAAAGCTTGGTCTTCAGCAGTTTCTTTATGCTGATTTGCGGAGCCTGTAATGATATGAACAAAACGGGTACAATTTACTCAAAAAAGGTACAAATAAAAAGAATATGCTCATATAAGAAAATCTATATCTGGCTTGATATGTATAAGAAAATCTATATCTGATGCTTGATATGATGCTCTTAGTTCTGAAGCCATACACATCATTAGGTCCATGTCGCGGGTACCATAGAACCCAAACAAGTTCATCAATTCTGGCTAGTGGTGGCATTGAGACATAGCTCATACAAAATATCTTCATATTTTATAAAAATACAGTTAATGTAGTGCATGTGCAAATTAATGCAAGTGGAAACTTTCCGGATATTCCATGAAATTTGTTAGCTTTATACAACCAGCCTCCTTATTTGTTTTTCCTTCTCATAAAAAAATACTTTAAATGCTCTAAAGTTGTTGATGAAAAAACCATAAGTTCATCATTTATTGTATTACTAAAAATAAATCTAGCTTATACCGATGAAAATAATCAGTTACATGTCAAGAAGCTGCTGACATGTCTAAAATTTGTCCCCTTACCAGGATAAGAATCAAGATAATACATGCCACCATGAACTAAGTGAGATGCTTATGATAATCCAATGATTTCTAAAAAAAGAGTACTTAGTTATTACAAGCGAATCAATGTTACATCGGATGTTAAAGATGGACGAATTCGTGAAGGTGTGACACTCACCTCTTATTAGAAGTCTATAAGATTAAGTCCTTACCTTTGCTCGACTATCACATGGATGATGTAATCCTCAACAATCCATTTTGTATTTGTGAATGCTGGTAAAATAAAGTACGGATAGAATAAGCGATTTTCTTCTTCATGCATGTCTGCCGGGTACTCTCTATCCATTTCATGAATTCTAGGTGGTGGTCTATCTTTGATTGATGGTTGCCAACATCTCAACAGCCATAACAATAAGTGGTCTATCTAGGGATTGGTAGCAAAATGATCCGAATGTGTGTTCATTTGATGCAACTGGTACTATTCGTACACCAAGCTTGAATGGAGTTGGTTGGTTGAACAACTCTTAATATGAAGTTAATTGACCATGGTCTGAGTCAGGTGCTCACTCTCTGTTCAGCCATAGCTAGCCTATATACATGTTGACTTCCCTTTCCTTATAGAAATGCAAAGTGGACAGATATTCGGAATGGAAGTTGCTGGGAATTATAGTCGTACTTTGCCATGCCAAAAAGTCTTCTTTTCTGTTGAGGTCGCTAACAACCCAAGCAGGATGGTGCAATATGGAACCCTTGTAGATTTGATGGAGCCACATGTGCGTTCCCAGCGTTAGGGTACCCAATACAACACGGGAAGCAAATATAGCATGGTCTACTTCAACCAACGAGGAACAGAGGAGTGCTTCGGTGTCCCCCCCAACTTAAGTTTGTATGAGTGTCTTTTCTTTTGAACCCGTCGAAACACATATCTAAGCCATCTATACCTCTATATAGATATACTCAATCGATCTAGGTATACTCCACGTTCTCACCGGCCGATTCTACCTCCTGTTATTGCGATCTACGTCTTTGCATGCCACGTTTTGAATTTTTGTTGCTGCTGCTATATAACTCCCGATTTCGGTCTCCTGCAAGCACGTGAGTATACATGTATGTGAGTATACGTCTAAGAAGACCATACGGGATTTAGATGTGTTCGTACAGTCTTCAAAACGAATCGGTATCAAGTTCTGTTTGTAAAAATTTGAAGAAAAGAGGGAGACACCAAAGCAAAAGTGGGAACAACAACATTAGCTTTCGCAACTTGATCCAGCCGTCCTAGCTAGGATTACTTGCACACGGGATATATAATGGAAACCGACATGCCTCTCTTATGTTGTAAGTTATCAAACATGGTTACCAGGGCCGACCCTGGGGGTGGGCAGGATGTGCGGCCGCCCAGGGCCCCCAAAATTTAGGGGCCCCACTCCATATATGTACTAATATACGTATATGTTATATCGGAAAAAATAGCCTAATGGACCTCTAGGGATGGTGTATAGGAGGAAAAGAACACATCCGCTCCACGCTTAGGAAAGGAACAGATCGATAGATCCCTACCTCCCTGCTAGCGAGTTAGCGACCGAGCGCCCTGGTGGCCAGGCTGGCAGGCCACCACCAGCGATCAATGAGGAGCGAGGCCATGGTGATTAGTCAATCGATGATCCCAACCAGCACTTGATTCCGACAGTAAGAATTCAATCTACTTTGGTGCATGATCAATTTAGGGTTCTTATTTACTCCAAATTTTTGCCTAATTTTGATTTCTCGTCACCAATTCATTAAATCATCATATTGCCAGTTTCAGTTGCCAGGCCCCAATCACGGGAATACAATACAGGCATACTGAATGTTTTATTAATATTACCTAATATTTACCTTCACATACATGATGCACAATTTGTACTATTTAATATTTGGCATAAATTTGTTTTTCAGCATTGGGTGTTATCATGTCGTCCTCATCGAGAAAATGTCCATCTAACTATTGGCAACATATGTTTTACGCGTATAATATTCATTACTATTATTATGATGTTTATATTAAGGGCCTAAGTTTTGATCTCGCCTTGGGTCCCTAATATCTCAGGACCGGCCCTGATGGTTACTTTCACTTCTTGCCCAGTGGAGTCCTCACCAACTGAACCAACATGTTTTTCTATATGGTCCATGAATGTTTCAGATAAGTGTTGTTATAAAAAGTTATATGAACAATTTAATTATACCATACAAGCAAGTCTACGTCTGTTCTCACTGCAAGAAAGCAGGGAATGCAGATTTAAAACTAAACGCCAATCATAGATTAAAACACCATCAATACATTTTACTCTTACAAATTTGTTCAACGGTATTTTCCTCTTAAGAGCATGTGCTCATATCTATTTTAGATACCTATAAGCCCTACATTTTATGAGAAAAAAAAGAATGACTTGACATGTATGGAAAAAACATAAATTTGCAAGTTTAGATGATTTTTTCCTATTATATGTGACATGTGAAAAATAAAATTAATTAATTTTTCTATTATTGTTATTGCTGGATGGACACATGACCATATTGTTGTATGAAAATCAGATTTTCATATTCAACATAAACTACTTTGATGATCTTTTGTTATATGAAACTGCAGGGGGAGCATTAAAACACAACATTACAATGTGTAAGTGATCAGAGTGGATAAGAGCATTCACGGCTGCATTCACTCCTAGAGTGCTCCAACATGGCAAGATGTACGTGGACACCGATTGATAAGGACCTGGTTGAGCACATCGTAGCCGACAACCGCTTTGACATCAAAGCCTAGATCATTGTCTTGAAAGAGACCATTTCCCATGATGATTTTGTTTAAAGTCGTTGTTACTATAGGTTATCTGAACGGCGAGGAAGAGAACAACACAGAAAGGAAAATTTCAGAGCCCAATGTTCAACTTCAGGTCGATCGAGTCCTAATAAGAATATCAGATTTAATCATGATGACACAATCATAATATTCCGCAGAATCCGTTCGACGATATGCCCTAGCTTGGCTGCCAAGGCATCCTCACTCGGGCGTCCTCCTGAGACCTGAGTCTTCATAGCAGACCACGATGGTTCCAGGTGGGCCCCTTTCGATGATCTGGGCCTACCCGATTTGGGCGACCTTGACACGCATGCTCTAGTAGCCGTCACCATCATTGTACCATCAACCCATCTAACGATAGTGATCCGCATAACCCTCGCCAGGCATGCCGTCGAATCCACCATCGCGCTAAACAGTGCCAATGTCTTGCGCTCGTCCATCATATCGCATCCGCTACCGAGACTCTGTTGTTCCATTCCGTCAAGACCCATCTACGCAGTAGATGACCGCAACACCTCATCAAACATCATCTACCATTGGTCCCACAAGTCAGGTCCAAGTCCCACACGCTTGCTCCCAAGGAGGAGAGCGACACTAGGCGCCGCCAACCTCTGACCTGGAAACCAGGTCTAGGGTTCCCCCCTCCCCAAATTATTTAGGCAGGAGCGCTAACTATGTTGCCAACACCTTCAACAAGATTACAACTCCTATAGGCGTCGTCGTCGTTGACGGCTCCAACCGCTGCCAAAGCACCGACAATCTAGTGTGCCCACCTTGACCTAGACCAGCTTGCCTGCCTAGCCTGGGACAACCACTAGTAGCCAGAGCGGATCTGCCGCTAAATGGTCCCATGACCTTCCGGCAAGAAGAGATGGCACAAGTCGAGACCAGACGGCCAACACCGTGCCCCCTGTTGGCCGCTAGCGCATGCCACTCCTAGCCAGAGCCTTCCACCGCTAGCCTCCCGCCGCCTATCGATGCCGGTGTCGTGAATACTTGGCTCTGCAGAATCACGCCCAGGCAGAAGCACCCATGTGCCTCGGAGTTCCCAAGTAGAGCTCCTCCAGGTCTAGTCACCTCGCCACCCTAGCGGGCACAGCTACCGTCGCTAAAGAAGGGCCGCCGCCCTAGATCTCACGGCAACCCGCACTGCCACGGAAGGAGAGAGCCCCGCTGCCCGCGCCGCCGCCGTCCACTGTGCAGCCGAACTAAAAATAGACCGAAGTTCCGGTCATGACCGAATTCCCACCCCATTGGCAAGGTCGGGGTAGTTTGATTACAAGTTTCGTTTACATGCAATAGTTCATACGTGCACCTGTTCAGCAGTGTTAGGTATAGCGAAATGTGTGTCTATTTGATAACCAATACAAATTCGAGCACCAAGCTTTAATAGTTAGCGGCTGGTTGATGAATTACTGATATGGAATTGAATATATGTGCTTCGTTTTGCCTTTCAAAGAAATGTAGTGTAGGGGCAAGCATAGATGACCACATCAGAGAGGCCGCGTTTTCTAGTGTCGCCGAGAGTCGTTGTAATCGTGGTGGATATTCGGAATGGAAGTTGCTGGGAGTTACAGTGGCGCACGCACTGGTGAGGTTACGATGCACTTTCTATGCCATAGAGTTGCATATGCTGTCTCGTTCGCTAACAGGATCGCAACAGCGTGCAATCGGACCTTGTCAAGGATCTTACTTCAGCCGTATACTCCCTTCATCCAGAAATAACTGACAAGATCGTGACTCAAACGATGGGCAACATCAGGACTCGTTTTAGCAACCAGATCCTCTCATCCTAGGATTACTTGCAGACGGGATATATACTGGCTATGCTTCTCATGTAAGCAATAAATCCTAGGAGGGAGTACTTTGCTAGATCGGCTTGGTACAGTGATCCTCACCAAGAACATACACTCAAATCTTGCTATCTCTAGGGCCAAGGTGATGCTACTTGGAAGACTCGCAAGTCTCCAGGTTCACCGGGACCGCCAGCAACCGGGCTTGGTGTTGTCTGCCAACTTAAGGAAGAACATTGCACTACCAACGTCTTCATTCAGGCTTCGATAGCGACACATCCCTTCTCTTCAGCTCCAGCATATCACGTTTCTCACTAACAACTTGTCACTTGCCAAGATGCAGCTGCCAGGAGCCCATCCAACCCTAAGGCCCATTGGGAAATTCATCAGGGCATTGCCCAGTACAGTTAGATCAAGCAGATGCTATCGCCATCTGTGTTTCACATTGGTAGGGATCGTTTTTCGTGAAAATGCAGAAGACATTGTGTGGATTGCTAGAAAAAAGGTTTATATACAAGTCTAAGATTGGACAAACACCACACCATACAACTTAACCCAAACAATTGTGCACAAGAATTGTTTCACGCTAATATAGGGGAGCATCTGGGGAAGGCCACGATTGTGCACAGCAAGTCAGTCAGTCTGCGCCTAATCCTATCTTTTCTTGTGTTAATTCAGCTCATTCAAACAGACGTTTCCAAACCTCTAGCTTTCCAGAAATTGGACCTTCAAGGTCTTATATTGCACGTTGTTATCTGCTCTTGAGCTGAATATAATAGTTTGGCGCCTCAGATGTCTCTTCTTGCTAAAAAATGGCAAAAATTCATGAAATTTTCTGATTATCTGTGACCTGTAAAAATAGGGTGTTGCGAGTGTAGATAGCTCGCACATATTGTGAGGTCTGTTCGAGGAAGGGAATTTCTAGGCAGCCTTTTCCTTACTCTGCCAGGATTGTTATATATGTAGGAACATATGGTCATATTTTTGTATGAAAATTTACATATTTACATACCGCACAAAGTACTTTGATGATTTTTTACATAAAACTGAGGGATACACCCTACAACAGTAGTAAAATAGAACATAACTATACACACAATACTACAATCAAGTGAGATTCTCTCACTTAATGAAGGAAAGTCAGAAGACATCACAAATCAGTAAAGCACACATGAGCACGAGTAAACGTCCAGTACATATCGACTAAGTGACTTTTGGCTTCAAGTGTGATCAAAATTCTATGTCCATTCATAAATTCTAGGTGGTGTTATGTCAAAGATTGCTGGTTACCAATATCTCAACAGCCATAAACACGAGGATATCGAAATGATTCAAATGTGTGTTCATTTGATACAAGTGGTACTATCCCTAGACAAATCTTGAATAGTTGTTGGCTAGTTCATTAATTATTAGTATGAAGCTAATTGACCATCGCTTGATCGAGTCGGAGGCTCTCTCCCCGTTCGGTCATAGCTGGCCTATATATGTCTTTGCTTTGCCTTTCCTTCCAGAAATGTAGGGACGAGCATGTCTGCAGAGAGATGACATTGGAGAGCGGTCTTTTTTTATGGTAATCATGGTGAATATTTGGAATAGAAGTTGTTAGGAATTCTAGTCGTACCGTTGCTCTCGGCTGGAGTTTCCCCAGCTATTTGTTTTTTCAGTTTCGTCAGACTTTAAGTTAGCATTGTAGTTAGCCAAGTTATTGCGATTTGTGCCATGCCTGGACCAAGCCATAGAACGTTAAGCACGGTGTTCGGATTGTGGGATGGCACGATCGGTAGTGGAGCTGTGACTTAGCATGTTCCCTTCGTATGAATAAAAGGAACTAGATCAGAAAAGCTGCAAGCTAACGGAGAACAAAAATTCCCTTTCTCTCTGAGTGTTCATCTCTCTATCAATCCACTCGTTCGAGTTTTGATTCCAGTGAGACAATTGGTATCAGATATAAGATCTGGCGGCCATGTCGAGCGGCAGGCACACCGGCGCAATTTCACGACCGCAACCACCACTAAGAGTCTCGGTGACCCCTCCTCCGGCGATATAGTGATGACGCTCGCTAAACCGGGAATGGAGCAGGGCACGATGCAAAGGTGGTGAGATCGTGCTCCAGCCGAGGTGGTGCGTGAGGCCGGTGGAGGTAGAGGCACCAACCTCTCCTTCCCGATACTCACGTGTGGCGGCTATACCAATTGGATCATGGTCATGGAGGTGAACCTGCAAGCGGCGTGGCTCTGTGACACGATCAAGGATGATACCGTCCCGCGGCGTGAGGACAAGTATGCTTTGGAGTATCGGGATATATTGCATGTTGGACGGAAAGGGGAAAACAAGGCGGCGTGGGAGGCAATTCACCTCCAACATCAGGGGAATGGTCGTGTGCGGGATTCACGGCTGCTGTCATATGTGGACGGATTTCGATACTGTCACATTCAAGGCTGGCGAGCACATTGAGGAGTTGGGGATGCGCATCTCCAGAATCTCATCCGCGAACGAGAAATTGGTAGACGTTTCTGTTTTTTGTCCCCACGCGGTTTGTGCAAATCACATTCTCCATCAAGACACTGCTCGACCCAGCCACTCTCTCCGCCGAGGAGGTGGTGGGGCACCTAAAGGCTGTCGAGGAATGTCTCGACGGTGACCATGGCATGGACTGCAGCTGTGGGAGGCACGCAAGAAGCAGCCACATGGTGGCGGTTCAAGCAGCAGAGGTGACGGGCGTGGCAACAGCTAGGTGATAGACAGCAAAGATGGCCAACCTCAACAGGCCTTGCCGCCAAACGGCATAGTCGACAAGGAAAAATGTCGCTATTGCGGCAAGATGGGGCACTGGACCCATGTATGCCGTAAAAAGCAACATGATGATGCAGCAAATGTGGCCGCGGCGCCGGCAGCCGCAGACCTTGTCTAGGTCGAAGAAGATGAAGGCCCTGAGATGATGACGGCATATTTCAAGGAGATGATCGAAGGGACTAATCCCATGCCTGCTGAGGCATTGTCCGTGACATCGGTGACGGGAAGCAGTGGCATGCGCACCGATGGCCACATCTTCCTCATCGAATAGAGGGTGATCGTCACACACTCCTCAGTGACGACCGCAGTGGCGAGGTGTGTTTCCTCGATACAAGAGCCACAAACCACATGACAAACTCGGAGGAGGTGTTCGTGGAGCTCGATCGCTCCGTCTCTGGCAAGGTGCGTTTTGCCAATGGCTCCATGTGAATATTAGCGGGCATGACGTTGTCATGTTCACCGTCAACATACTGCACGGCATGCTCATCATCCGCGATCACTGCTGGCGCATCATGTTTAAGGTAAATCGATTCTCAAATTGATTGTGCAAGCTTACGTTCACCCATGTACATCCAGTGTGTCCCACCGCAGGTAATGTTTCCAATGCCTGGCATTGGCACGCGCGGCTCGGGCATGGCTGCACATGATGGCGCGTGATGGGATGTGTTGGAGATATGCCTAGAGGAAAATAATAAAAGGGTCTTATTATCATATCTTAATAAAGTTTATAATAGTTTTATACCATGTTATAATTGTATCCATTAAAAACATGGTACATGTGTAGTAAAGTCCCTAGTAGCCTCTACTTGACTAGTTCATTGGTCAATCGATGATCAAGATTTCCTGATTAGGAGCATTTATGTTAATTGAAAATAAGGTCATGTCATTAGTGAATGACATGATGGACATGCTTATCAAAAATAAGTATTGTAGCATAATCAAATCATATAGTTCATCATTGCAATAATTAGAAATATGGTGACCTTCTTCTTTGACCGTAATCTCATATTTAATCACTATCACCCGCGGCTGCTTTAATTGCATTAACTGTCATACCGTAATAGGATATCATAAAGGTGTATGTTAGGTATTCCAAAGGAATAGATTAAGGAGTATGCATCAAGATCAGGATTTGCTCTTCCATGTGACGGGAAGATAGATTGGACCCACTTGTTGAGATTGCTTCTAAGAAGCTGCAACATAATGACTAGATCATCAGGATGCAATATGACGGGAATGAGTTAAGTAGACTTGTCGGTAACGAAATTGAACAAGGTATGTTGATCAGATCTCATACGAGTTATGTATCAAAGTAACAAAGGTAATTCGACTCGACGTTTATGGTTCAAACAACAATAACATCGTGGAATGCACAGGGGTCATTATGGATATATATAGATACCGTTGATCATTGATATAAGAGAGGCCTCGATCATGTATGTGATGTCCTGAACTATAGGATAACACATTTAAAGGTTCTAAAACGCTTGGAAATCATTTTGGTTGATGTCTGAATATTGCTATCAAATCAATAATCTACAATACTATTGTAGAAAGAAGCAATTGCAACAGGTACTATATGATTGTGTTACGGTGATGCGTAACTAACCGGCAAGAGAATTGCGGTACTAACCCCACAAAGAAATTGCACTGCTAACCTAGCTCACGTCCAGTTGGCTAGGCGCGTCGCAGCAAACAGTGGCGCAAGCGTGTGCTCCAAGAAACAATACTATATGAGGGTAGTGAAGGTGTTGTGTGGCAGAAAATAAAAATATTACTCCCTTCGTTCTAAAATAGATGTCTCAAATTTGTCAAAATTTGGATGAATCTAGACACTATTTAGTATATAGATTCATCCAAAATTTAAAAAACCTAAGACATCTATTCTTGGACGGAGGGAGTACTACGTTGGAACGGTCAAAATGTCCAGGATCTATCTAGAAGTAATGCAGTAACAGAAGGAGATATTGTAACATACCGCTATAGACCGTAAGCGTATAATTCTCATGAAGGAATGTGGCTGATGTAGTCATACCCGTCCGACCTCAAGGTCGCGAAGCTCCTCGCAAGTCACTCCTTGTCCAGGCCCTCGTATGACGCTCCGGCACTACTAATGTTAGCTCCTGTGAGGTTTCACACACATACGGTGCAAGACGTCGACTCCCGGTCTCTGATCCCTTCCGAGGTTACAGAAGTAGATATCCTGGCCAGAATCACTCAAGCACAATAGTGTACCTTAGAGTTGTTGTTTTGCGTGTATAGTCCTTTCTTGGAACAGTGCCACCGCAAAGGCAACACGCGAGAGAGAAATTTTATCCTAAGAAAATTTGCCTTAGATAAATTTTTGTGTTAACTGGTGTGTTTAATCCCATCTATGGGCACCCCTTTATATAGATGGAGGTAGCTGCATCCTTCCCAAAGGGTGTCCCATGTGGAATAAATAATGGCAAAGAATAAAGGGAGGAGGGGCTGTAGCCGGCTGGGCTTAAGGCGGTGACTAGGTGGGTCGGCCCTTGCTCGCTTGCGACCCAGCTGCGCCTAGCGGTGGAGAGGCGAGGATGGTTGGGCCTTTGGCACGGCCCACCACGCGCGCCTGCTCGCCTGCCCACGCTAGCACGCCCCGCACCCAAGTGGGTCGGGTGGATGCGGCCTGCGAAAGTACCTCCCAGCGCGCACTCGCCCGCCTGCGTGATCCAGTGGGGCCCACCAGTTCGGCTGTGTGCTGTCTTGCTATCCCTTTTCGGGTGGCTTTCTCCTCGGCTGATTCCCTCCGGGGTTTTGGGGTTTTGGGGTTTTGAGGAAGTTTTCCTATAATATTAATTTAAATATTTATTTAGTATATATTAATTCACAATTAACATATTATAAATTGCTATTTATCCGAAACACCTTCTGGTCCTTCTACTTCATCCGAACAAATTCGGATCTTTTCCTTTCTCTCTAGAACGATCCTGGTTCCCTCATTTGTGATCCCATCTTATAGGAAAATCTCCAAGTGTCGTAATGCTCTTAAGTGTGTTACCCCTACGGTTCGGGAACGTCACAGCTATGATTGAGATGATCTCAATCAATGATCAATAGCGGGACGAGGATGCCCATAATGATCCTCATGCATTCCACGAGACTACATCGTGTTGAACCATAAACTTCATATATCTTTCCGTTGTTACTTTGTCCGAGATCTGATCATCGGTATCATGATACCTTGTTCAATCTTATTTCGAACAAGTACTGTTTTACTTGTTCACGTGATATTCCATCCCCATGACCTAGTCATACGCCGCGCAACTTATGAACGTAATTCACTGAGTGGGCCTAGTGTATATTCCTGTCACACAGGCGAACAAATCCCGATCTCGATACATGGCCTCAACATGCCACCTCTGGAATACCTAACGTACGTCATTATAGTCATCCAGTTACGGATATGACTGGTTGATGTAGTTAAGACAGCCTCGGGTGACGGTGATTATTATGATCTCATGGTCTAAGGACTAAGACACTCCATTTTAGACAATTGCAACTATGAACTATATGACATGATCGTGTTGCAACAATCATCAGTGGGTAATGTCCATCACATAATTCCAAATGATATGAATTTCATTGTCTGTTGGTATAAATGCACCATGATCAGAAAACTTTGATCATCAGCTGTCCAATGAACTAGTTAAATAGAGGCTACTAGGGACTTCTTCTGTTTTATTTATATACAACACCTATATCAATGTTTTCTCTTGATAAAGTTATAGCATCATATAAAACTATTATAAACTAATAATACATAATAATAAACCCCTTTATTATTTGCCTCTAGGGCATATCTCCTTTAGGTGGGACGTCCAGCCTAGGCCACATGGGTCCGACCGGCGTGGCACCATCTCTCACTCCACAGTCATGGAATGGGATGAGGGTGGGATTTCTAGCCTATGTCATGTGTGTCGTGGCCGGCACCAACCCGCGCTCTGCCGGCATGGAATGTGATGAGGGTGGGCGGGGGATCCGATTGGTGGCGCGATCGTCTGACATCGATGAGGCTAAGGCGGTGGTGCTGCTCGAGCCCTAGTTGGGCCTGCAATTCTGAAGAGAGATAGGAAATGTGTGAGAGAAAAAGGAAATAAGAAAACAATACGCTCGATCGTGGTGGCATTCCTCTGTAAATAGTCTAGTCTATTTTTTCATGTCACTAGAGAGACGACAGCCGTCGGATCTAGAAGAACGAAAGGTTAGGATTGAATGTTACTGCCATAGTTCTCTCTTTTATAAGTAGTTTAGATTTAGATTTAGGTAAGAATCAAGATGGTATACACCGCTATCTGCAACTTAGATGTTTATTATTTAGAAAACCATAATATTATTTCTTATCTTTTGTAGACTCCATCACATGGACGATGTTATCCTCCACGGCCCTTTTGTATACATGAACGCGAGTTAAACAAAGTATGGATTGAGCAAGAGATTTTTGGGCTTCATGTCCAGGTTCCCCTTGTCCATTCATGAATTCTAGGTAGTGGTATATATATATATATATAGGATTGCTCGTTACCAACATCTCAACGGCCATAAAATATGAGGATAGTGAAACGATTTAAATGTGCCTTCATTTGGTACAACAAGTACTATTCGTACACCAAGCATGAATAGCTGTTGTTGGTTGATCGATTGTTAATATGAAGTTAGTTGACCATTTTTCAGTGTTTTAAGTCTCCCTTCCCGTTCGATCCTATCTGGCCTATATATGCTTTTCCTTTGCCTTCCCTTGCAGAAATGTAGGTAACACTAGAAAGAACTTCCACCTTTTCTTTTTTTTATGAAAGGGATAACCCTGATTTCCATTAATAGAAATTAAAACTACATAGTCTCCGTCTTACACAGCAAGTATTGAGAGTCTCTATCTACGTGAAATTGCCCTTTGTTTTTAACCCAAGATGGCTCTTTGTTTTTAGTGCAATAATTGAGTCTCGATCTACATGGAATTGCTTTATCTAGTAGACAATATACCTGGGCTAGTCAACGTGAAAATCCAACGTACGAGAAGTTAGACAGAGTGCTCGCGAGTGTAGAATGGGAACAAAAGTTTCCGTTGGTTTCGGTTAGACCTCTCGCCCGAGCAGGGTCGGATCACACCCCTATTCTTATTGACTCAGGTGAACAAGCTCACTTTGGCAATAAATCTAAATTCTCTTTTGAACTGTCTTGGCTCCGCAAAGAAGGTTTTTTCGATTTGATTGCCGAGGAATGGAATTCGGTTTCTCATGGCTCCTCTCCTTTAGAAGTATGGCGGAACAAGATCCGCCATATTAGGCAGTTTCTGAGAGGTTGGGCTAGAAATACTAGTGGAGTTTATAAACAACAAAAGGAACGCTTGATTACAATCATTGAAACATTAGATGTTATAGAGGAGACAATTTTTTTGAATTCTATTCAAAAATATGAATTACGAAAGGCCAACGATGACTTAGAAAAATTACAAAGAGATGAGGAAATTAATGGGCTAAGTGTGCCAAAGTTAAGCATGTTCAGGAGGGAAACGATAACACAAACTATTTTCACCCGATCGCAAATGAAAAACATCGCAGGAAGATGATCTTCCAATTGGAAGGGACGAGGATACAATAGTTGGCGAAGATAACCTGCGAGTATATATTTCAGAATTTTATAAAAGCTTGTTTGGGCCATCCGAGGAAAATTCTTCTCTATGATTGAGTCCAAAGTACAAGACATCCCTCAATTATCTTAGGAGGAAAATAATATTTTGTGTGCGGATTTTACTGAGAAGGAAATCCGTGATGCTATCATGTAAATGGAGAAGAATAAAGCACCTAGACCGGATGGCTTTCCCACTGAATTCTACCAAGTCTTCTGGGAAGTTATTAAGCCCGAGCTCATGAATATGTTCTGAGCCTTTCAAAATAGGGTGCTACCTCTTTTTCGACTAAACTTTGGTACAAATGTACTTCTGCAAAAAAAACACCGTTCAGATTCAACAATACATGCCCATTTGCCTACTAAATGTGAGTTTTAAGATATTCACCAAAGTAGGTATGAATCGTTTAACTGGAATTGCTCATGAGGTGATTCGGCCCACTGAAACAGCTTTCATGCCGAGAAGACATATCTTAGAAGGGGTTGTGGTGCTTCATGAAACAATACATGAGCTACATAAGAAAAAATTGGATGGGGTTTTTCTTAAAATTGATTTCGAAAAAGCTTACGATAAGGTGAGATGGACTTTCTTGCAACAAGTAATGTGTATGAAAGGTTTCAATCCTAAATGGTGTAAATGGATTAAGAATTTTATAACACGGGGCAGCGCGTTGGGGTAAGGGTTAATGATTCCATAGGTCATTATTTTCAAACGCATAAAGGATTACACCAAGAAGATCCTTTATCTCCAATCCTTTTTAATATCATTGCAGACATGTTAGCAGTCCTTATAAGCCGGGCAAAAGAGGAAGGCCAGGTCAGTGGGTTAATACCTCATTTAGTGGATGGTGGTGTGTCTATTTTTCAATATGCGGACGATACAATTATATTTATAGAACATGATCTGCAAAAGACACTTAATATGAAACTCATCCTACATTTCCGAACAACTATCAGGTCTTAAGATTAATTTTCATAAAAGTGAATTCTTCTGCTTTGGACAAGCTAAGCCAGTAGAGGATCAATACATAGATTTGTTTGGTTGTCAATCAGGGTCCTTTCCCTTTAAACATCCTACGGTTCTAAACGCGATGACCACAGAGGGGCGGCGCTGGCTGCGGATGCGCGGCGGCGGCGCTCTGGTGATGGCGTTGCCGATGAACTAGGACGCGCGGGTGAGGGTGAAGAGGCTTACCAGACTCACAGGAGGGTGGCGATGCTCAACATGGTCTCTGTTCGTCGAGGGGCGCTCGGGAGTAGTGGCTATTGCTCGCCGGAGTTCGTGGCGGCGCCAGGTGCTTCTGTTCGTCAACGGGGGCGAGGTTACAAGCCACCAGAAGGAAAAAGGGAGGAGGCGTTAGACGCGGGCGAGTGTGGCGATCACGGGAGCATCATCGAGAGAGACAGGGGTGGACGTTACTTACGGGGAGGGGTCGCCAGATAAGTGGCAGACGACGGCGGCGTTTGGAGGTGGTCCTTGCCGATGTTCTGAAGTGCGCGCGAGCGTGAGAGTAGTACTAGGAGAAGCACCAGAATATGGGGAGCAGACTCGTGTGCACTGGGAGGCAAGGGGAGGTCGGACGACGCCGGATTTTGCCGGAAAGGCTTGTCGGAGCAGAAGGTTTGCAGCGGCTAATTGGGACAGCCCGGTGGCAGAGAGTGGACTGCGTCTGGGGGAAAATGAAGAGGGGGCGTGGGCGTTTAAGGGTGCGTCATCACTGGCAAGAATTAACCGCGCATTGACGCGAATTTCATCGGAGTTACTCGCGGCAGAAACGGCGAGGTTGTGTGGGGGAACGGTCGTCACGGGGTCGAAGAGATGACTGACAGCGTGGGGTCGCGTTGACAACGAGGAAGAGGGAGTGGGTGTGGGGGCCAGGCGTCAGTGACTTTGCGGGTGCGCTGTTGGGTGGAAAACGTTTCGCGAGAGAGAAAAGAGTGGGCTGCGCTGCTAGGCTCTAGTTGGGCCAGATGGGGTTGGGTTGCTTTGTTTCTTTTTTTTTCAGAATCTTTTTATTTTTCCTTTTTAGTTTTGATTTTTGTTCAAATAAGTTAAACACCATGTGAATTCAAACCTCTACCAAACTTTTAGTATATTTTAATACTGTTTATTAACATATTCTAAAGTCCATTTTAGAATATTTCTTTTATTCTTTTAGGGTCTATTATTTATTTAAAAATAGATATTTGTCTTTATTTTTAAATAAGATTTAAATATGTTTTCAAACTCTATTTGAATTTTAATTTTTACCAAACCTTTTTTAGTAGGTTTTATTTAAAAATAATTCACTTTGAATTTATTATTTAAAATACTTTAATATATTTTTAATGTTCATTTAAATTGGGAAATGTCTTTATTTAAATAAAATTGGAGATTAATAAATCCTCATGATTTTATTTAAATAATCCTTTACTCTTTTTATTAAACAAAAATCTTTCATTTCATTTGTTTGGCCAAGATTTAATTTGGCTTTTTAAAATAGTCCTTATTTATTTATTTATTTATTTCTTCCTTGCTCATAAAATCCATATCTTTTTATTTAAAGATCCAAAAATGGTGATTCCAACTTGTATAATTTTATTTAATATTTGTTTATATTTTTAAATCCCTTTTCATTCAAAGTTTGTTCAAGATGGGTCTTTGATGTTTCCATTTGGAATCAAAAAGTTTCTTTTTACCCTAAATTTCAACAATTATTTATTTTGTTTATTTATTTTTCACATTTCAAAATTTGGAGGACAGAAATCTATTTTGGGACAGCAACTCCCCAAATCTTACTTCCCTCTCATTAGAGGTCATTCTTGGCACAAAAGGCAAACAAAAAGGATAAGGAGAGGTTATTATAGAAGTAATAACTTCCAAGACTCAACTAAAACTTTTGGGTTATCTCCCAATAAGTACTTTTCTTTAACGCCTTTAAGTTAGGCACAAGAAGCAAGAAATCAAGTATTTTCAAATGAGGAAGCATTAACATCAAACCTTGCTTTCAAAGGAGGAGCAAAAAGCAACTTCTCTCTCCTCATAGGGAAGTGTTCAATACCTTTCTTGAATGGAAAATGATATTTAATGGTGTCTTCTTTCATATCAATGATGGCACCAACTGTTCTAAGAAAAGGTCTTCCCAAAGTAATAGGACAAGAAGCATTGTATTCAACATCCAAAACATAGAAATAAACAGGGACATAAGCATTATTAAACATAATGAGAACATCATTAATACTCCCCATGAGTTTCTTCTTAGCATTATCATTGAGTGGGACATCTAAATAGCAATCTTCCAATGGTGGAAAATCAAGCATTTCATAAATATTCCTAGGCATAATAGAGACACTAGAACCAAGATCACATGAAGCTTTGAGAACAAAGTCATTCACTTGCATATTAATGATGGGTTCCCAACTATCTTCTACTTTCCTAGGAATAGAAGCTTTGTGTTTTAACTTCTCTTCCTTAATCTTAACAAGAGCATCTGTAATGTGTTTAGTAAAGCCACCATGCATATCACTAGCATCAGGACTTCTAGAAAGCTTTTGTAGAAACATAATCACTTCATAAATATTGCAACCATCTATATCAAAGTCAAACTTAGCATCACAAGTAGTAGACTCAATAGGCTTAGGCATAGTAGGAGGAGGAATAGGGTCTACTTGTGGTTTAGTGGTGATGATGCACACACTATTGTTTCTATCAATTTTAGCTTCCATTTCCCACCTAGCATGAAGTTGGGCTAACAGTCTAACATTTTCATCAATAGTAACTTGTATGGATCCGCTCTTTCTCTCTCGTGCAGTTGTTGCTTCAGCAAGCACGAAAAAGCTTCTATTTCTAAATGGAAACGCCCAATACATCGAAACTCATTATCCATGGAGTCGAGAAAAAAACAAAAAAGTACCTAATCTAAAAGGATCTTGTTTCAGGTTTAGCAGCCATTTTATTAATCAAGGAGTACTGTGCTTCAGACAAAGAGGATATATTTTTCTCAGCACTCAAATTTTTTGATTGTAAACTAGGAATTTCTCTATTCAGATTCTCAAGCTGGTGACTAATATTTTTCAAGATAACAGATTGTTCTTACATAGTTTTAGTGAATATCTTGTTTTGCTCATATTGCATCTGCATAAAGTTTTTAGTGGATCTTTCAACTTCTAGAATCCTCTCTTCACTAGGCATTCCAGATCTACCATAATAAGTATTTCCATTGTTTGGAGGATAAGACCTATAGTTATTACCATAAGTATTGTTGCCAAAATTGTTGTTTCTAATGAAGTTCACATCAAGTTGCTCTTCCTGAGCAACCATAGAGGCTAAGGGAACACTATTAGGATCTAAATGAGCTTTCCCATTAACAAGCATAGCCATAATAAGATCAACCTTATCACTCAAAGATGAGGTTTCTTCAACAGAATTTACCTTCTTACCATGTGGAGCTCTTTCAGTGTGCCATTCAGAGTAGTTAACCATCATATTATCAAGGAGTCTTGTTGCAACACCCAAAGTGATTCCCATAAAGATACCTCCAGCAGCTGAATCCAACAGGTTTCTTGAAGAGAAGTCCGAATCTGCATAAAAAGTTTGGATAATCATCCAAGCAGTGAGTCCATGAGTGGGAAAATTCTTAATCAAAGATTTCATTCTTTCCCAAGCTTGAGAGAAGTGTTCATTATCAAGTTGTTTAAATTTCATAATGTCACTTCTCATAGATATAATCTTAGTAGGAGGGTAGTACTTTCCAATAAAAGCATCTTTGCACTTAATCCAAGAATCAATACTATTTGTAGGCAAAGATAGCAACCATTATTTAGCTTTTCCTCTCAAAGAGAAAGAAAACAACTTGAGCTTAATAATATCTCCATCTACATCCTTATACTTTTGCATCTCACAAAGTTCTATAAAGCTATTGAGATGGGCAGCAGCATCATCAGAACTAGCACCGGAAAATTACTCTCTCATCACAAGATTCAACAAAGCAGGCTTAATTTCATAAAAGGTAGCATCAGGAGCAGGTGGAGCAATAGGAGTGCTTAGGAAATCATTGTTGTTTTTGCTAGTGAAGTCACACAACTTGGTGTTTGTAGCACCCCGGGTAAAACCACTACTAGAAAATCGCATGTTGTTTTTATGTGGTGCATGTCATGATGCCACATTGCATTTGAGCATCGTCATGTCTGAATGCATCTGTTCTTCAAAACTATATTTACAAAGTCTATCTTGTTCTCAAAAATCCCAAGTCTTATTTCAAATCAAAACTCCGGTCTCTTCTGGATATTTTATTTGCCTAAAAAGCCTATTTACAAAAAAAACATTTAAAACTAAATAAATAACTATTTTGTTTCGGGGAGGCAGTCGCAGGCCAGGCCTGAAAGCCCAGCCCGTAGCAACCTACTACCCGATAGAAAACCCTAAAATATCTAAACCCTAGCCCCACCCAAACCTAACCCTAATACCCCACCTACTCCTACCACCATCCAACCGCCACCACCCCAATTCCCCTCCCCGCCGCCAGTGCACACCAACACGACACACACGCACAAAACGCACGTGCACGGTAACTGGACCCACCCCAACATGTTCCCCGCGTTGCCCTCTCTCTCGTTCTGTCCGCCTAGCCCTACCCCACTCACCGCGTTGTCCCGAACGATCCCCACCTTCCCCGCGTCTCCTCCACGCAACTCCCTCGGCCACCATCTCTCCCGCATCCCCGCTGCCAGATTCGCCCGCCTCTTGTGGGCTGCTGGCTGCCGAACCGCCACCGCCAGCAGGCCCTCAACCCCCGTCGGCCCTGAGCCCGACCCTCTCTCGATCTCGAGCCCCCGCTCGCCCAGCTGTCACCGTCCTGTGCCATCGCTGCGGCCCCCGCCTCATGTCGACCTCACCGTGTCCGCACCGCTCCGGCCACCTCTGCAGCGCCCCGCCGCCGCGCCCGCGTCCTCCTCCTCAACCAGGCAGTCCCGCGCTGCAACGTCCCCTGTCGCCGCCTCTGCGCGCCTACATCGCCGTAGGCCACCGCCCTCTCTCCCGCGTTCGCGTCTAGGGAGCCATCACCGTCACCTTGCGAGCCGGCCCCAGCGTCGCCGCCCCGCTGCCTGTCGCGAGCCCGCCCTCGCCTAGAACCTCCTTTGCCCGGCTGGCTGCGTTCTCCTTCTCCCGAGTGAGTGCAGCAAGCGAGCCAGAGCCGCCTCTGTCTTCCTTGCGCGCGCACGTGCCTGGGAATGCCTCCTGGTTCTGCAATGTTGATGCTGCCTTCGGTTACGTGTTTGCGCAGGCCACCAGTAAACATTCGTCAGACCCTGTAGCACTGTGACAACAGTTTGTCACTAGTCTTTCTCAAGATGTGCATGTGTCGCCCTAAATCCCAGGGCCGACGCCATCAGATGTATCCGCACTAGTGCCAAGATCCACCTACAGGAACCACTTCCGTGCCACTCGCAGATTGCGGACGCTGAAGTGCACAAGGGATTCCGAGAAGACATGCAAGGTCTACTTCCCGGATCCGAAGGCCGATCCCGAACATCGTCACGCCATGACCTCCTTCAAGGATTCGATGGCCGAGACTCCGAAGCCCGATCCCGAAGATCCGAAGACCGATCCCCGAACCCCCGGAGCCCAAGATCGTCGAACCCCGAACCCCCGGAGCCCAAGATCGTCAAACCCATGTGTGATATCTCCCGAGCCACTATTTTATAAATGATACATCTTGTTGCATATAAATTGTCATGTTTGCATACATATTCATGTGGTTTGGGGGCATTATGCCGATTCACCTTATAATTAAATATGGGGCCCATATGCGGCGAATCTAGTTCTAATATTGGTCCCATTTAAATTTGTGTAGCGAACCAGTTATATATTTTGCCATGTTAAGACAACATTTAAATTGCAGGGTATCTAAACAACATGAACCATCTATTTAATTGTCGGGACTCCGGTTTCGCTTAATATTGTCTAATTGCATCGCATCCTTGCCATGTCATACATCATACATGCATCATGCCCGATCTTTTGCCGTAGTATTAAATAGTGCATCCGGTGTTTCTGCTAGTGCCTTGCTTCTTCACGGATTAGGTCGATGAGTGGATGCGAGTGTCGACCTGATCTTCGGATGAATCTTCGGCAATGTTTTCCAGGCAAGCATTCTCCCCCTTTCTACCTATTTTACTTTTATAGTCTTTATTTCCTCCTATTGATCTATTGCTATCTGTGTTGCGATGCTTTAGTTCTCGTACCCGTGATATCCCTTGCAGCCACTATACTGCCTTGGACACCTCCTATTACCTATTGTTTGGTAGATAGTCGGCCTTGCGAGTCGTAGTTGCTTGCTCAGGTGTAGTTTCAATGTCGTCGAGTACCACAGTTGTTGGAAGGCTGCCATATGCTTTATGTTGGAGATGATCATGGCTTTAATTACCGTTTAATAACTAAAATTGAAGTAGGTAAATAATGCAGAGGCACACGTGGGAAATAGATGTTATTTGGTTTTTAACCGTCCACTTGTGTCCCGTAGGACCCCGAGTACTTGATACCTGTTCTTTAAATATTCGCACTATCCGCATGTGGGACCATGAATCCCCTTAGCCAAAGCTTGAGTCATATATTATTTCTTAGGGTCACAAAGTAGTTTTGGGCTTTATTACTATCATGTACTTATGCCATTCTTTACTACTTTATTTACTATTGCGCGTGGAGCGCCTGTACTGTTTGGATCGCGACACGATTATGCGGTATCGACAAGCCTAGTCACACTTTTGGGTTCCCAATCGTTTATAGCCGTTCTCGCAAACCTCTGGGTCCGTCTCGGAGCCGGCCAACTTCGTCGCGGGTAGCTTGGTGGGGTGGCCCCCTGAAATATTATATGAATCTTTAAAAATAATTCACTTTGAATTTATTATTTAAAATACTTTAATATATTTTTAATGTTCATTTAAATTGGGAAATGTCTTTATTTAAATAAAATTGGAGATTAATAAATCCTCATGATTTTATTTAAATAATCCTTTACTCTTTTTATTAAACAAAAATCTTTCATTTCATTTGTTTGGCCAAGATTTAATTTGGCTTTTTAAAATAGTCCTTATTTATTTATTTCTTCCTTGCTCATAAAATCCATATCTTTTTATTTAAAGATCCAAAAATGGTGATTCCAACTTGTATAATTTTATTTAATATTTGTCTATATTTTTAAATCCCTTTTCATTCAAAGTTTGTTCAAGATGGGTCTTTGATGTTTCCATTTGGAATCAAAAAGTTTCTTTTTACCCTAAATTTCAACAATTATTTATTTTGTTTATTTATTTTTCACATTTCAAAATTTGGAGGACAGAAATCTATTTTGGGACAGCAACTCCCCAAATCTTACTTCCCTCTCATTAGAGGTCATTCTTGGCACAAAAGGCAAACAAAAAGGATAAGGAGAGGTTATTATAGAAGTAATAACTTCCAAGACTCAACTAAAACTTTTGGGTTATCTCCCAATAAGTACTTTTCTTTAACGCCTTTAAGTTAGGCACAAGAAGCAAGAAATCAAGTATTTTCAAATGAGGAAGCATTAACATCAAACCTTGCTTTCAAAGGAGGAGCAAAAAGCAACTTCTCTCTCCTCATAGGGAAGTGTTCAATACCTTTCTTGAATGGAAAATGATATTTAATGGTGTCTTCTTTCATATCAATGATGGCACCAACTGTTCTAAGAAAAGGTCTTCCCAAAGTAATAGGACAAGAAGCATTGTATTCAACATCCAAAACATAGAAATAAACAGGGACATAAGCATTATTAAACATAATGAGAACATCATTAATACTCCCCATGAGTTTCTTCTTAGCATTATCATTGAGTGGGACATCTAAATAGCAATCTTCCAATGGTGGAAAATCAAGCATTTCATAAATCTTCCTAGGCATAATAGAGACACTAGAACCAAGATCACATGAAGCTTTGAGAACAAAGTCATTCACTTGCATATTAATGATGGGTTCCCAACTATCTTCTACTTTCCTAGGAATAGAAGCTTTGTGTTTTAACTTCTCTTCCTTAATCTTAACAAGAGCATCTGTAATGTGTTTAGTAAAGCCACCATGCATATCACTAGCATCAGGACTTCTAGAAAGCTTTTGTAGGAACATAATCACTTCATAAATATTGCAACCATCTATATCAAAGTCAAACTTAGCATCACAAGTAGTAGACTCAATAGGCTTAGGCATAGTAGGAGGAGGAATAGGGTCTACTTGTGGTTTAGTGGTGATGATGCACACACTATTGTTTCTATCAATTTTAGCTTCCATTTCCCACCTAGCATGAAGTTGGGCTAACAGTCTAACATTTTCATCAAGAGTAACTTGTATGGATCCGCTCTTTCTCTCTCGTGCAGTTGTTGCTTCAGCAAGCACGAAAAAGCTTCTATTTCTAAATGGAAACGCCCAATACATCGAAACTCATTATCCATGGAGTCGAGAAAAAAACAAAAAAGTACCTAATCTAAAAGGATCTTGTTTCAGGTTTAGCAGCCATTTTATTAATCAAGGAGGACTGTGCTTCAGACAAAGAGGATATATTTTTCTCAGCACTCAAATTTTTTGATTGTAAACTAGGAATTTCTCTATTCAGATTCTCAAGCTGGTGACTAATATTTTTCAAGATAACAGATTGTTCTTACATAGTTTTAGTGAATATCTTGTTTTGCTCATATTGCATCTGCATAAAGTTTTTAGTGGATCTTTCAACTTCTAGAATCCTCTCTTCACTAGGCATTCCAGATCTACCATAATAAGTATTTCCATTGTTTGGAGGATAAGACCTATAGTTATTACCATAAGTATTGTTGCCAAAATTGTTGTTTCTAATGAAGTTCACATCAAGTTGCTCTTCCTGAGCAACCATAGAGGCTAAGGGAACACTATTAGGATCTAAATGAGCTTTCCCATTAACAAGCATAGCCATAATAAGATCAACCTTATCACTCAAAGATGAGGTTTCTTCAACAGAATTTACCTTCTTACCATGTGGAGCTCTTTCAGTGTGCCATTCAGAGTAGTTAACCATCATATTATCAAGGAGTCTTGTTGCAACACCCAAAGTGATTCCCATAAAGATACCTCCAGCAGCTGAATCCAACAGGTTTCTTGAAGAGAAGTCCGAATCTGCATAAAAAGTTTGGATAATCATCCAAGCAGTGAGTCCATGAGTGGGAAAATTCTTAATCAAAGATTTCATTCTTTCCCAAGCTTGAGAGAAGTGTTCATTATCAAGTTGTTTAAATTTCATAATGTCACTTCTCATAGATATAATCTTAGTAGGAGGGTAGTACTTTCCAATAAAAGCATCTTTGCACTTAATCCAAGAATCAATACTATTTGTAGGCAAAGATAGCAACCATTATTTAGCTTTTCCTCTCAAAGAGAAAGGAAACAACTTGAGCTTAATAATATCTCCATCTACATCCTTATACTTTTGCATCTCACAAAGTTCTATAAAGCTATTGAGATGGGCAGCAGCATCATCAGAACTAGCACCGGAAAATTACTCTCTCATCACAAGATTCAACAAAGCAGGCTTAATTTCATAAAAGGTAGCATCAGGAGCAGGTGGAGCAATAGGAGTGCTTAGGAAATCATTGTTGTTTTTGCTAGTGAAGTCACACAACTTGGTGTTTGTAGCACCCCGGGTAAAACCATACTAGAAAATCGCATGTTGTTTTTATGTGGTGCATGTCATGATGCCACATTGCATTTGAGCATCATCATGTCTGAATGCATCTGTTCTTCAAAACTATATTTACAAAGTCTATCTTGTTCTCAAAAATCCCTCGTCTTATTTCAAATCAAAACTCCGGTCTCTTTTGGATATTTTATTTGCCTAAAAAGCCTATTTACAAAAAAAATATTTAAAACTAAATAAATAACTATTTTGTTTCGGGGAGGCAGTCGCAGGCCAGGCCTGAAAGCCCAGCCCGTAGCAACCTACTACCCGATAGAAAACCCTAAAATATCTAAACCCTAGCCCCACCCAAACCTAACCCTAATACCCCACCTACTCCTACCACCATCCAACCGCCACCACCCCAATTCCCCTCCCCGCCGCCAGTGCACACCAACACGACACACACGCACAAAACGCACGTGCACGGTAACTGGACCCACCCCAACATGTTCCCCGCGTTGCCCTCTCTCTCGTTCTGTCCGCCTGGCCCTACCCCACTCACCGCGTTGTCCCGAACGATCCCCACCTTCCCCGCGTCTCCTCCACGCAACTCCCTCGGCTACCATCTCTCCCGCATCCCCGCTGCCAGATTCGCCCGCCTCTTGTGGGCTGCTGGCTGCCGAACCGCCACCGCCAGCAGGCCCTCAACCCCCGTCGGCCCTGAGCCCGACCCTCTCTCGATCTCGAGCCCCCGCTCGCCCAGCCGTCACCGTCCTGTGCCATCGCTGCGGCCCCCGCCTCATGTCGACCTCACCGTGTCCGCACCGCTCCGGCCACCTCTGCAGCGCCCCGCCGCCGCGCCCGCGTCCTCCTCCTCAACCAGGCAGTCCCGCGTTGCAACGTCCCCTGTCGCCGCCTCTGCGCGCCTACATCGCCGTAGGCCACCGCCCTCTCTCCCGCGTTCACGTCTAGGGAGCCATCACCGTCACCTTGCGAGCCGGCCCCAGCGTCGCCGCCCCGCTGCCTGCCGCGAGCCCGCCCTCGCCTAGAACCTCCTTTGCCCGGCTGGCTGCATTCTCCTTCTCCCGAGTGAGTGCAGCAAGCGAGCCAGAGCCGCCTCTGTCTTCCTTGCGCGCGCACGTGCCTGGGAATGCCTCCTGGTTCTGCAATGTTGATGCTGCCTTCGGTTACGTGTTTGCGCAGGCCACCAGTAAACATTCGTCAGACCCTGTAGCACTGTGACAACAGTTTGTCACTAGTCTTTCTCAAGATGTGCATGTGTCGCCCTAAATCCCAGGGCCGACGCCATCAGATGTATCCGCACTAGTGCCAAGATCCACCTACAGGAACCACTTCGGTGCCACTCGCAGATTGCGGACGCTGAAGTGCACAAGGGATTCCGAGAAGACATGCAAGGTCTACTTCCCGGATCCGAAGGCCGATCCCGAACATCGTCACGCCATGACCTCCTTCAAGGATTCGATGGCCGAGACTCCGAAGCCTGATCCCGAAGATCCGAAGACCGATCCCCGAACCCCCGGAGCCCAAGATCGTCGAACCCCGAACCCCCGGAGCCCAAGATCGTCGAACCCATGTGTGATATCTCCCGAGCCACTATTTTATAAATGATACATCTTGTTGCATATAAATTGTCATGTTTGCATACATATTCATGTGGTTTGGGGGCATTATGCCGATTCACCTTATAATTAAATGTGGGGCCCATATGCGGCGAATCTAGTTCTAATATTGGTCCCATTTAAATTTGTGTAGCGAACCAGTTATATATTTTGCCATGTTAAGACAACATTTAAATTGCAGGGTATCTAAACAACATGAACCATCTATTTAATTGTCGGGACTCCGGTTTCGCTTAATATTGTCTAATTGCATCGCATCCTTGCCATGTCATACATCATACATGCATCATGCCCGATCTTTTGCCGTAGTATTAAATAGTGCATCCGGTGTTTCTGCTAGTGCCTTGCTTCTTCACGGATTAGGTCGATGAGTGGATGCGAGTGTCGACCTGATCTTCGGATGAATCTTCGGCAATGTTTTCCAGGCAAGCATTCTCCCCCTTTCTACCTATTTTACTTTTATAGTCTTTATTTCCTCCTATTGATCTATTGCTATCTGTGTTGCGATGCTTTAGTTCTCGTACCCGTGATATCCCTTGCAGCCACTATACTGCCTTGGACACCTCCTATTACCTATTGTTTGGTAGATAGTCGGCCTTGCGAGTCGTAGTTGCTTGCTCAGGTGTAGTTTCAATGTCGTCGAGTACCACAGTTGTTGGAAGGCTGCCATATGCTTTATGTTGGAGATGATCATGGCTTTAATTACCGTTTAATAACTAAAATTGAAGTAGGTAAATAATGCAGAGGCACACGTGGGAAATAGATGTTATTTGGTTTTTAACCGTCCACTTGTGTCCCGTAGGACCCCGAGTACTTGATACCTGTTCTTTAAATATTCGCACTATCCGCATGTGGGACCATGAATCCCCTTAGCCAAAGCTTGAGTCATATATTATTTCTTAGGGTCACAAAGTAGTTTTGGGCTTTATTACTATCATGTACTTATGCCATTCTTTACTACTTTATTTACTATTGCGCGTGGAGCGCCTGTACTAGTTTGGATCGCGACACGATTATGCGGTATCGACAAGCCTAGTCACACTTTTGGGTTCCCAATCGTTTATAGCCATTCTCGCAAACCTCTGGGTCCGTCTCGGAGCCGGCCAACTTCGTCGCGGGTAGCTTGGTGGGGTGGCCCCCTGAAATATTATATGAATCTTTCAATTGCTCTGTCGTGATGTCTCGTTGGGTTTTCATTTGGTATTTTTCGAGGTTGATTGTGCGTGTGTTGCTATTTGTGCCCCCTGTAGGGTAAAAACTTTATGAAAGCCGTGTCCGCGGTTATGGACGACTTGGAGCACAATATCTCGATCATAGACAACTATAACTAAAGTAGTGCTATAAATTTGACTTTATAATGACCAGTAGTCAGCTTCACTACAACGGAATGGCTAAATAAAAGTACCAACAAGTGCTGGTTTTGGGATGCCTCATGCTATATGTATCTGACTAGTAAGTATTACAACTACAACGGAATGGTTAACTAAAACTGAACACTGTTTATAATATTAGGATGACTCATGCTATCTATATCTGACTAGTAATTGCCACAACTATAATGGAATGAATAAAACCGCCAACTATGTGAGTTCCTCGGTTGACTTCGTCGTTTGGTCTCGAGGGGGAAATACCAGGATGAGTATGCTTGGTGATAGTTTCAGGTTGGATCTGAATAGGTCTTTCTTATCCCTATCTGATATCCGCCAGTTGTATTGAGTCTCTATAGGTTGTTTAGTGCGTGCTGCGCTACCGCTTCAGTCCACCATACCTATCTAGGCGAGGACCGCCGAATTCTAGTCTCGTCGTGTACTGGCTCAGTACTGACCGCTCTCTTTTTCCTTGGCCCTTTGTCGGCACCCCTTTTGTTTAAGCAGGTTTTGAGATCGACGTCGTTAGCAGGGTTACCCTTCCGGCTTGGCCTGGGCAGGGTTATGGACGCTATTGGTTATTCTTCAGGGATCTTAGCTCAATTTGCATCTTGTCCGTACTCGAACGTTGTACCGTTTTAAAGGTGATTTGGATCTTTGTATTGTATATCTGTATTCTTGACTCTTTAAGTCATTGTTGTATATATCTATTCTGTGGGTTCCATCGTGGACTATTGTGTAATGGTATTACTTCGTTTTCCACCCGCACAAAAGTTCCTGGTGGGCACCTTTGAATCGTTTCTATGCGGGTTTGGCGGGAATCGCTGAAACTTGC
This sequence comes from Avena sativa, assembly GCA_916181665.1. Classification (NCBI taxonomy): domain Eukaryota; kingdom Viridiplantae; phylum Streptophyta; class Magnoliopsida; order Poales; family Poaceae; genus Avena; species Avena sativa. The sequence goes on from OV702284.1 coordinate 21,221,281, forward strand.
ATAGGGACGATCTGAGGGTGTTATAGAGTGGTATCACAGCTCAGCAGTTACGATACCCCACTAGTCCGGCCTATAGGATAACCTATCTAATGGACGTTGTAGAGTGTCAAAACTATTTTGAATAATCGGTTGGATAGATTTGATTAGGTCTGCTTTTACTTCTTACCCCTCTGCTATTCTCCTCTTATCTCGACGTGTTTTGAATCTGTTCTCTTATTTTTTCTTCGAGTCTAGGATTTCTCGTGGTTGGGTTTCCTTTGTACCTTCAGGGTTTTGCTTCCATCCTCTTGTAACGGTGCATCAACATCTGACATTCAAGCTACCTGATGAATCTTTCATCTGTTGTACCTTTTAGTGGACCAAAAATTCACTAAAACTATTCTTTTTATCCCCTGATGTTTTCCGATACGACGAAGTCACATACATCAGATCTGATGAGAATCTCCATCCCTCCTTTCTTTCCAAACCTCGCTTGTCGAGATCTTCAGTCTAAATTCTGAGAGTTGGTTGCATAATTCTCCTATTCATGTGTAGAGTAATGCTTTGAGTGTGCGATGGACTGATCACCATCCGACTACTCTTATCATTCACTCTTGTGCATTGAATCGGTGGATCAAGTAATTTTACTCTATCCGCAGAAGTTAAAGGTGGCCTTATTTTTTCGAGACCTTTGCCTTCGTCCTTTGTTCCCGGTGTGTTCGATCGACGAACATGATAAAGACCTCTTGTTGGTGGTGTCTCCGATTTCAAGACGAAGAAAGAATCCTTGTTAGTGGTGTCGCGAAGATCTACATGAAGCAAGAATATTCAGACCGTCAGCCTTCTTCCCCGTACCATGAGGCGGATCTCGAGGGCGAGATCCACTATTAGTGGTGTCGAATTGTAGCACCCCGGGTAAAACCACTACTAGAAAATCGCATGTTGTTTTTATGTGGTGCATGTCATCATGCCACATTGCATTTGAGCATGGTCATGTCTGCATGCATCTGTTCTTCAAAACTATATTTACAAAGTCTATCTTGTTCTCCAAAATCCCTCGTCTTATTTCAAATCAAAACTCTGGTCTATTCTAGATATTTTATTTGCCTAAAGCCTATTTACAAAAATAATAATTTAAAACTAAATAAATAAATAACTATTTTGTTTCGGGGAGGCAGTCGCAGGCCAGGCCTAAAAGCCCAGCCCGCAGCAACCTACTACCCGATAGAAAACCCTAAAATATCTAAACCCTAGCCCCAACCAAACCTAACCCTAATACCCCACCTACTCCTACCACCATCCAGCCGCCACCACCCCAATTCAACTCCCTGCCGCCAGTGCACACCAACACGACACAGACGCACAAAACGCACGCGCACAATAACCGGACCCACCCCAACACGTTCCCCGCGTTGCCCTCTCTCCCGTTCCGTCCGCCTGGCCCCACCCCACTCACCGCGTTGTCCCGAACGATCCCCACCTTCCCCGCGCCTCCTCCACGCAACTCCCTTGGCCACCATCGCTCCCACATCCCCGCCGCTAGATTCGCCCGCCTCCTGTGCGCTGCTGGCTGCCAAACCGCCACCGCCAGCAGGCCCTCAACCCCGATCAGCCCCGCTCGCCCAGCCATCACCGTCCTGTTCCATCGCTGCGGCCCCCGCCTCACGTCGTCCTCACCGTGTCCGCACCTCTCCGGTCACCTCTACAGCGCCCTTTGTCTCGCCGTGTACTGGCGCCGAATTCTAGTCTCGCCGTGTACTGGCCTCAGTACTAACCGCTCTCTTTTTCCTTTGCCCTTTGTCGGCACCCCTTTTGTTTAAGCAGGTTTTGAGATCGACGTCGTAAGCAGGGTTACCCTTCCGGCTTGGCCTGGGCAGGGTTATGGACGCTATTGGTTATTCTTCAGGGCTCTTAGCTCAATTTGCATCTTGTCCGTACTCGAACGTTGTACCGTTTTAAAGGTGATTTGGATCTTTGTATTGTATATATGTATTCTTGAATCTTTAAGTCATTGTTGTATATATCTGTTCTGTGGGTTCCATCGTGGACTATTGTCTAATGGTATTACTTCGTTTTCCACCCGCACAAAAGTTCCTGGTGGGCACCTTTGAATCGTTTCTATGCGGGTTTGGCGGGAATCGCTGAAACTTGCATAGGACCGATCTGAGGGTGTTACAGTGTTCTCAGTAGAGTTCATTTTGACAAAGGTGGAGCAAGCCAAAAATAGCAGCAACAACTAGAGCAGGAACTAATTTTTTGTGTTTTTGATAAGAGAAAGCAAACAAAACTAAACTATTTATTTTGGAGTTTTTGATAAAAAGAGGCAAACAAAACCAAGCAAAAGAAACTAAGCAAACAAAAAACAAAGTAAAGAGAAAGGAAGTGGAGGACTACCCTTGTGAAGACGTCCTTAGCCTCCCCAGCAACGGCGCCAGAAAACTTGTTCATGGCTCAGTTGATGTGGAGCCTGTTGGGAACCCCAAGAGCAAGGTGTGAAACAGCATAGCAGCAAGTCTTACCTCAATAAGAAATCAAGCTAATCGAACTAGTAGGAGGAAGGAAACGTCACACAGGTGTTACAAGCAACGTGGAAACCTTCAAAACACAAACTCAAGACTTTGCCCTAACTAACAGTGAGGTTGTCAATATCACCGGTTGCTGTAACAAAGGATTAACTGTATGGTGTGGAAGGTGATGATGGTTTTCAGCAAGTAAACAGTAACAGTGGAAGATGTATCAATGGTAAAGATTGGACCGGGGTCCATAGTTCACTAGAGCTGCTCTCCTTAGATAAAAAACATGGCATGAAGGGTAAACAAATTACAACAGGGCAATTGACAGGAACTGAGCAAGGCATAACAATGCAATACTAGACAAAAAGATCCTATGAGATTCGATTGGGCAATACAACAAGATACATAGACCGCCATCCAACTGCATCTATGACTAGAAGTCCACCTTCAGGTTATCATTCGAACCCCCTCCAGTATTAATTTGCAAGCAACAGACAACTGCTTTAAACAAGGTGTGTAAGGTAAACAATCCACTTGTTCCATGAACAAGAGATCGTTGTTTTCTTCCTAGTGGAAACAACACATCTACAACCGAAGAGATTTCTGTCACTTCCCTTGGAAACTAGAGGCATGAACCCACCGTCGAGCATAAATACCCCCTCTTGGAGTCACTAGCAACTACTTGGCCAAGATAGCTACTAACAACGGAGAGCATGCAAGATCATAAACAACACAGACATGATAGAATCAAATAGACAAAACCATTAATCAATCTGATATAGTAATCTCAATATCCATCAGATCCCCGCAAACACAACATGCATGATTACAAATAGATTAGATCTTGATCATGGATGGAGCTCACAAGATCTATACATGAAAGCACAAGGAGGAGATACAACCATCTAGCTACTACATGGACCCATAGTCCAAGGTGGAACTGTTGGAGATATGCCCAAGAGGCAATAATAAAGTGGTTATTATCATATCTTCACACTTATGATAAATGTTTACATACCATGCTATAATTGTATTAACCGGAAACATTAATACTTGTGTGATTTGTAAACTAAAATAAGAGTCCCTAGTAAAGCCTCTTGTTAAACTAGCTTGTTGGTTAATATATGATCATGGTTTCCTGATCATGAACATAGAGATTTTATTAACAACAGGATCATATCATTAGGAGAATGATGTGATGGACATACTCCTATAGATAAGCGTAGCATAAAGATCAAGTCATTTAAATAGTTCAATTGCTATATGCTTTCTGATACATAGTAACCTAATTCCTTCGACCATGAGATCATGCATATCACCTTTACCGGATGGATGCTTTGATGACATCAAACACCACACCGTAACTGGGTGGCTATAAAGGTGGCATTGAGTGTTCAGAAAGTATTGGTTGAAACACATGGATCAAGAGTGGGATTTGTCCATCCATATGACGGATAGATATACTCTGGGCCCTCTCGGTGAAATGTCATCCAATTAGCTTGCAAGCATGTGACTGGCTCACAAGGGATCACATATCACAGGAACGAGAAAAGAGTACTTATCGGTAACGAGGTTGAACTAGGTATGCAGAGATACCGACGATCATAACCTCGGATAAGTAAACTATCGTGAGACAAAGGGAAATTGGTATCGTATGTAAGTGGTTCATTCGATCGCAAAGTAATCGTAGAAATATGTGGGAGCCATATGAATTTCCAGATTCCTCTATTGGTTATTGTTCGGAGAAGTGCCTCGATCATGTCCGCATAATTCACGAACCGTAGGGAGACACACTTAAGGATTCGACGTTGTTTGAGTAGTTATGGTATTATGAGAAAGAGACCGAATGTTGTTCGGAGTCTCGGATGGGATCCGGGATATCACGAGGTGATCCGGAATGGTCCGGAGAATAAGATTCATATAAGGAAAGTCCCGTTTCGGAGTTCGGGAATGATTCCGGTGTTTTCATCGGGAATGTTCTAGAAGGTTCCGGATTGTCCGGCACTCCGGGGGGGGGAGGGTACATGAATGTGTCATTGAATGATTGCATCATGTACTAAGTGTTCTTGCTGTTCCAAAAACATGAAAGTCAAATTGCCAGTTTGAAAGTCAAACGGCTAAAACAGGAAACTGTGGGAAACAGGAAACTGTGGGAAACAAGCAAGAGGAGTTGGAACCAACTTGGAGGAGGAGTCCAACTCCTCCAGGCCGGCGCCCAGCCCTAGGCCGAGTTGGGGAGGGACTCCCTCCCTCCCCTGGCGCGCCAAGGCCCCTCCACCCATAAAAGGAGGGGCAGGGCTCCTCCTTGAGACACACAAGTTTCCACCTCTAATCTCAGGTTTAGAGCCGTTTTGGTTTAGAGCTTCTAATTGCTTTAGCCTGCGGTTTAGAGCCTTCTAATTGGTGTGTCTAATCTCTAGACCACTAATAGCCCTCTATCATAATCCACCATACTCGCTCCGGCTTAAGGCGAAGCCCTGCGGGATTTCCCCTCTACTTCCGGTACCACGCCGTTGTGCTGCCGGAATCGCGAGGAGAGTGCTACAACCTCCGCTGCCTGCTGGAACAAGGGAGAGGAAGGTCTTCGTCGAGTACCGAACGTGTGACCGACTGCGGAAGCGCTGCCGGAACGCAGCGCCGGAAGGATCGTCTACGCGATCTTGAGATCGGAAAGAGTACGACTACATCACCCACGAGAATCTGCTCTCGTTAACCGCTTTGGAATCTTCGAGGGTAAGTTATTCCATCGACTCGTTGCTACAATCTAGTAGATAGATCTTGGCTTGTTTGTTTGTATGCGATAGAAAATTTTTGTTTTCCATGCTACGAACCCCTACAGTGGTATCAGAGCCGTGTCTATATGTAGATCTGTTGCACGAGTAGAACACAATGGTCATTGTGGGCGTTGATGCTTTTATTGTCGATTACTTCTTGTGTACTTTGCATCTTGCGGTATGTTGGGATGAAGCGGCCCGGGCTAACCTTACATGACATCGTTCATGAGACTTGCTCCACGCTTGACATGCAACTTGTATTGCATAAGTGGCTTTGCGGGTGCCTGTTTCTCCTAGCATAGTTAAGATCCAATTTACAACGGGTGATCAACAATGCTAGTATCAATGTTGTGGTTCTTGTTCGTAAGTTAGAACGACACTTATTGAAAGCCCCAAACCACGTAAAATATGCAAAGAAAGTAGAGGCGTCTAACTTTGTTTTGCAGGGGTGTGCAGTGATGTGATATGGCCATGATTGTGATTATATTTGATGTATGCAATGTTCCTTATTGTAAGTTGGCAACCGGCAGGAGCCATATGGTTGTCTTTAATTTATGTTAAGACCCGCGTGTCTATTCAAAGTAGTTGTAATAGTTGAAGCTGGTGGACGACAACCATGGAGAAGCGTCATTGACCTTGATGCAATGCCGGTGATGATGGAGATCATGTTCGTGCTTGAAGATGGAGATCGGAAGCACAAAGAAGAAAGGCCATATCATATCACATATATATTGAATTGCATGTGATGTTAATCCTTTATGCATCTTGTATTGCTTAGTAGATGACGGTAGCATTATAAGATGATCCCTCATGCACATGAATTTCAAGTCATAAAGTGTTCACCCTTAGTTAGCACCGTTGCTAAAGCTTGTTGTTTCGAAGCACCACGTGATGATCGGGTGTGTTAGATTCTGCAAGTGTATACAACGTGAGCAAGCCAGATTTGCTCATGCGGAAACTAAGGTTTGATCTTGACGAGCCTAGCATGTACAGACATGGCCTCAGGAACACGGATTACCGAAAGGTAGAGCATGAGTCATATAGTAGATATGATGAACATGATGATTGTTCGCCATTGAAGCTATATCAACTCTCGTGATGATCGGTTTTGATGTGGTGGATTTGGTTCGTGTGATCACTAAAACAATGTGAGGGATATTGTTTTGAGTGGGAGTTCACCTAGATTAATTTAATTATTAATTAGAACTCAATTTATCATAAACTAAATCAAAGTGAATTTGCATAGTTGTTGTAGTCATTGGCATCCGTTTACCACCTTGCGCTTAGTTATAATTGAGATGATAGAACTATAGAATTCTGGTTAGTTACTTTACGAACTGGTATCGTATTGTTTTGAAGTGTTAATCTAAAGTTTAAAAGTCCTATTGCAAACTTTCAGTAAGTTCCGGCTACTCCATGAAGTTTAATAATTAGTATTAAATCAAGAGTAACAATTCCAAGTGTTAGTATCATGTTTGTTTCCATGATTCTTGATATTCAAAGGATTGTCTTAATATCAAGATTATCTAGGATCTGAAAGAGTTGTTTCAGAAACCATGATTTGTGGAAGATATTGTGATATCTAAAACGAATTTTTGGTTGCAACATGATAGAGTATAATATGGCTAAAGTCATGTTCTCATATTTGATGAGAATTTGCAAAAGGTTGGAGACACTTGTTGTCCTAATCCTCCAAAAGGTTTTGGATAGCAACATTATACTCATAAATTCATCGTTACAAGCTAACAGTAGCTTGATCATGGACAATTCCATGATAAGGGTGAATATTTGATGTAGGTAAAATGTTTACTACACCAAGAGATTACTAAAGAAAGGAATTTGAAAGAACACCAAATATTTGATGATGGTGATCTACTTCAAAGTGCAAGTCCAAAGACATTGGTATTTAATTATACACGCTTTGGACTATATGTCATATGTATGACTCCACTATTGATATTGATAGATTCTTTCAAACAGAAAAGGAAATATTGAAAGAGAATCTCATAAATATATGGCAGAAAAGAAAAGACTAGAATTGTTCAGTTTAAGTATATAGATGATATACATGTTATGGCTATATTCTTTGCTTATTAAACAATGTGGTTCTTAAGTATTTGATACTGAATTTGTTGGTGTGAATCGTCATACGAAACAACACAATTCATGAACTACAATGGCCTAAGTAACTAGCAAAAGAATATGTGATGATGTTCATCGAGAACAAAATAAAGGGTTATTGTGTTGCTCGTTAAACATCAAAGCTTGCCTTCAAGATTTGTTTTATCAGGTATTATGAGAACAAAAGGGTTGTTCAAATAATTGCCGTAATCTATAAAAGATGGATGATTTGCAAATCTCGTTGGAGATATCACATCCATAAAACTAGTGCTAAAAATGTCGAAAGACAAATTGATTGAAAGATCACTTAGGAAGTGACATCGCCGTTTAAATTATAATGGAAAGAAAACATGAAGAAACTCCATGTGGATGGAATTTTGGAGTCTTCTGATTTTTGATCAAATGACGCTTGTGAAACTTTCCTAGAGATAATTGAAACTTCGTTCATAGGCCAAAAGGGAACGAAAGACTAGCTTATTGGAATTTGTACATATTGTTGTACGAAGTCCATTATGTGTAGTCAAGAGCGGTGGATTTCAACTTCATATGCCTTCTCCGAAAATTTGAGTGAATATATGAATATTTACTTAATAAGGATGAAGTGTGAAATATTTGGAAAAGTTCAAAGACTTTCGAGATGAAGTGCAAAATCATTGTAACAAGAATATAAATAGTTTATGATAAGATCATAAAGGAAGATATTTGAGTTACAGAGTTTAGCATAATACCTAAGATTTAAGGAATCGTTCCGTGGATTTGCATTTCCCGAAACACCATAAGAGTATGGAGCGTTCGAGATATGTAATTAAACCTTGTTTGACATGGTAAGATCGAAGGTGTAATTCATAAAACTGCCATTGTATTTTAAAGATTAAAAGCTTTAGAGATTACCGTTTTTCCACTGAAAAGAGCTCCATCATAATCCATTGAAATGACACCATATCAAGTTATGGTTTGGGATAAAACCCAAGTAGTCCTTTCTTAAAACATTGGTATGCTATGCATAAGAAAGATGTGTGCAACCAAAGTCGGATGAACCTGTCTTTGTATAACTGTTAAGTATTCCTCCATAAACACCGGAGACAAAAGTGTTTGTTGCTTAAAACGTCAAGTTTCTTTGAGAAGGAATTTTTCGTGAAAAGTTAAGTGGGAGGACAATAGAACTTTGATAAGGTTAAAAGAACCTTAGCTGTATGTGCAGAGTTGCGCAGCACCGAAAAAGTGTTTCGGAGGCAGCAACAAAGCTCATGGCTCACGTACCTCAAAGGTTGTGGTCACGGAGATCCAAGTTCCTATTGAAACAAGTAGGTCGGATAAACAACCAAATACCAAGATTTGAGGGTTGAATCATTATTTGAGAATAATGAACCGACTACATACAAAGAAGCGATGATGGGCCCTGACTCCGTCAAATGGCTTGAAGCCATAAAATCCGTGATAGTTCCATACACGAGAAATCAAGTTTTGAACTTGAAGGACCCTCGAGAAAGGTGTAAGACCTTACAGTTGTGTCTGGATCTATAAAGAAATAGACATGGATGTTTTACATCTATGAAATAGTCGACATGTTGGGAAAGAGTTCACAAAATGTTCAAAGGTTGACTATGACAAGATTTGATCTTTCATAGTGATATTTAGTCTAGACGGATTAATGTAGCAACCACTACATATAATTTGTTATATGGTAGTTGAATAAACAAAACAAGTTCTTCTAATAGAATCGTTACCTAGGACATGTGCATAACACGGTCCATAGGGTTTTGTTAATTCAAAGGATGCTAAAAGCATATGCAAACTTCAATGGTTGAAGTGAGCATCGCGGAGTTGGAATCTTCACTATGATGAAACTGTTAAAATAGTTTAATTTCATCAGAGACAATGAAGATGCTTGCGTTTGCAAGAAATTAAGTGGGAGCGCTAAGACATATTTCTAATACATTATGTGGAGGAAATATTGTTGATTAGAAAAGATGTATCTTTTATTAACACATATTAAGAATTTCATCCCGATGAAAGACTTAGGCAAAACCTAAATATTTGGCATCAATAGACGCTAATATGGTTGTGCCAGAAGTACATAGACGAGATATTGAATGAGTTCAATATAGAAACTACAAGAAAGGTTCTTGTCGCACAGAAAGGATTGAAAGAGTTCAATGTTGATGATATATTCAAGTGTATTGACATTTGGTAAAGTGAAACAAATAATCAAGTATAGATTGATACTTGATGTATGAAATCATAAAGAGTATTTATATCAATCATACTGTGATATGTACAAATCCAGATATGTCCTATGCTCTAAATGTTGTGAGCATATACCAGAATGATTCGTAAGATGATCATTGGACAATAGTAACGATATTCTTATGATCTTTTGGAAGAACTAAGAGTATAATATTTGTAGAAGTGACAAATAGATGGTTAGTTCATTGTAAAAGTACTACATTGATACTAGCTTTGTCACAAAGTACAAATTAAGTTTATCTCAATCTAAACTAAGGGTGGCACAATATAATGGAAAGTGAGTTCCATAATGGATTTGGATGAGTTCCAAAGTTAAGACATTGTGACAGATACTACAACAAGAGGCTAAGTATATGACTGCTATTTTAGCAGCAAAAGAGGGCATTTGTGTCAAGTAGTTTGTTATCAAACTAGGTGTAGTTCACAGTGGGATAATACTATGAAGATATATTGTGCGACAATATTATCAACATGTTTTAACCCCAAAGAGCTAAAGGTCACACCGAAAGACCAAATTTATACAAAGCCATCTCATTAGAGAATGAGTGATGCGTAGAGACGCAAGGACATGCAATTACACACGGACCTGGAAGTGTCAGATCCGGAGATCAGTTGACCACTAGCAATTGTGTACATACAACATCGGAAAGCCATAGGTGTTGAATACACAAAGGTTTGAAACTAGATTATTGACTCTAGTGCAAGTGGGAGACTGTTGGAGATATGCCCAAGAGGCAATAATAAAGTGGTTATTATCATATCTTCACACTTATGATAAATGTTTACATACCATGCTATAATTGTATTAACCGGAAACATTAATACTTGTGTGATTTGTAAACTAAAATAAGAGTCCCTAGTAAAGCCTCTTGTTAAACTAGCTTGTTGGTTAATATATGATCATGGTTTCCTGATCATGAACATAGAGATGTTATTAACAACAGGATCATATCATTAGGAGAATGATGTGATGGACATACTCCTATAGATAAGCGTAGCATAAAGATCAAGTCATTTAAATAGTTCAATTGCTATATGCTTTCTGATACATAGTAACCTAATTCCTTCGACCATGAGATCATGCATATCACCTTTACCGGATGGATGCTTTGATGACATCAAACACCACACCGTAACTGGGTGGCTATAAAGGTGGCATTGAGTGTTCAGAAAGTATTGGTTGAAACACATGGATCAAGAGTGGGATTTGTCCATCCATATGACGGATAGATATACTCTGGGCCCTCTCGGTGAAATGTCATCCAATTAGCTTGCAAGCATGTGACTGGCTCACAAGGGATCACATATCACGGGAACGAGAAAAGAGTACTTATCGGTAACGAGGTTGAACTAGGTATGCAGAGATACCGACGATCATAACCTCGGATAAGTAAACTATCGTGAGACAAAGGGAAATTGGTATCGTATGTAAGTGGTTCATTCGATCGCAAAGTAATCGTAGAAATATGTGGGAGCCATATGAATTTCCAGATTCCTCTATTGGTTATTGTTCGGAGAAGTGTCTCGATCATGTCCGCATAATTCACGAACCGTAGGGAGACACACTTAAGGATTCGACGTTGTTTGAGTAGTTATGGTATTATGAGAAAGAGACCGAATGTTGTTCGGAGTCTCAGATGGGATCCGGGATATCACGAGGTGATCCGGAATGGTCCGGAGAATAAGATTCATATAAGGAAAGTCCCGTTTCGGAGTTCGGGAATGATTCCGGTGTTTTCATCGGGAATGTTCTAGAAGGTTCCGGATTGTCCGGCACTCCGGGGGGGGGAGGGTACATGAATGTGTCATTGAATGATTGCATCATGTACTAAGTGTTCTTGCTGTTCCAAAAACATGAAAGTCAAATTGCCAGTTTGAAAGTCAAACGGCTAAAACAGGAAACTGTGGGAAACAGGAAACTGTGGGAAACAAGCAAGAGGAGTTGGAACCAACTTGGAGGAGGAGTCCAACTCCTCCAGGCCGGCGCCCAGCCCTAGGCCGAGTTGGGGAGGGACTCCCTCCCTCCCCTGGCGCGCCAAGGACCCTCCACCCATAAAAGGAGGGGCAGGGCTCCTCCTTGAGACACACAAGTTTCCACCTCTAATCTCAGGTTTAGAGCCGTTTTGGTTTAGAGCTTCTAATTGCTTTAGCCTGCGGTTTAGAGCCTTCTAATTGGTGTGTCTAATCTCTAGACCACTAATAGCCCTCTCTCATAATCCACCATACTCTCTCCGGCTTAAGGCGAAGCCCTGCGGGATTTCCCCTCTACTTCCGGTACCACGCCGTTGTGCTGCCGGAATCGCGAGGAGAGTGCTACAACCTCCGCTGCCTGCTGGAACAAGGGAGAGGAAGGTCTTCGTCGAGTACCGAACGTGTGACCGACTGCGGAAGCGCTGCCGGAACGCAGCGCCGGAAGGATCGTCTACGCGATCTTGAGATCGAAAAGAGTACGACTACATCACCCACGAGAATCTGCTCTCGTTAACCGCTTTGGAATCTTCGAGGGTAAGTTATTCCATCGACTCGTTGCTACAATCTAGTAGATAGATCTTGGCTTGTTTGTTTGTATGCGATAAAAAAATTTTGTTTTCCATGCTACGAACCCCTACAGGAACTACTCACGCTTCATACCGGAGAAGAAGGCCTCCGGGATGATATCCCCTCCGATAGGGTGCCGGGAAGAACTTCAGATCCCCCCGATCTAGGGACGATGGTGGCAGAGGCTACAGACGGTTTCGTGGAGTTTTTATTGGCTCCTAGGGTTTATGCATCGGGGGCTTCTTATAGGCGAAGAGGCGAGGCAGGGGGTGCCCGAGGCGGCTGAACCCCCAGGCACGGGGTGGGCCCAACCGCGCGGCCAGGGGGTGTGGCCCCCTCGAGGCCCTCCTCCGTCTCTCCTGTCGACTCCATGTTGCCCACGGTAAAATATTGACTTTGGCTTTTGTCCCGTCCAATTCCGAGAATATTGATTTTCTGCCTTTCTGGAACCAAAAATAGAAGAAAACAGTCAACTGGCACTGTGGCAACTTGTTCATAGGTTAGTTCCAGAAAACATATAAAAACACCTCAAAGTGTAGACAAAGCAAAGCAAAGTAGATACTTAACAAACATGGAACATCAAAAATTATAGATACGTTTCCAACGTATCATATACCAAAGAATTCATGTCAAATCCAAGTCTCGTGATCGGCCACCGCTTCAAAGATTATAGTGGAATCCTTTTTGTTACCTTTGAATTATCCATGCTATGCCACAGACAATTCTTTAACTCGAGTGCATGCAATTAATTGAGCCAAGCATGCCTAAAATCCCCGAGCCTTGTTCAATTTCAAAAGCATAGTTGTGTCTTCAACATTGGTGGCTCTCAAATATGTGGAGCTAAACACTTACACAATCACCACGACAAAGCGCTTGACACACTTGATAGCGATACTCTTATCCATGGCCAAGTGGTCATCAACTAGATCCGTTGTTATACCGTATGACAACGTACACAAGGCTGCAACCACCTTCTGATAGGTGCTATGCTCAAGCTCTCCAATGGCTTCCTTCTTTGCGCAAAATAAGTATCATACTTCGCCACCTCCTTCGTGATGCGCTTGAACAAGACGATGCTCATCCAAAAACACCAATAAAAGTAGATCTCGGAATATGTTGCATTTTCATTTAAATACATCCGCATTAACTTCTCATGGCCTTTGATCCGTTACCTTTACAAGTTTTGTCTTCCAAAAACCGAGGCACCAATCTTCGGCTTCTTATTGCCGCGCCAAGCCAATAGCATGGAGATGTTTTATTCTTCCTCAATATCAAGTTCATTGTCAGATGAATCATAGGAAAATCTTGAATACAAGCATGTAAAAGAGTTGAAATACTTCTACCGAATAAAATGTAAACAAATAGGCACGGGCGCAACGACGCAACCCTTGTGGCGATTTTGATGAACATGTGCGCGCCAAGTTGCCTCCTGGCTAGCGGAGGACATCTTTGCCGTCGAGCTCGGCGCGGCGCCATGGCAGCACAGTGCTACTAAATCAAATGACGCGCAACGGCGAATCGACAAAAAAACTGAGCTCCCGGCACGATGCCGATGGCTAGGGCGGCACGGGAGATTCACCGCGGCGACGCGCGCGGGGAAATGGTTGAGGGGAGTATTTGGGAAGACAAGGTTTTCCGGGTGGTTGCCTTGTTAGCATGCGACAGTCAAAGCGCGCTTAGTTGGAGCACTAAATATCCAGCGCCGGATAGTGCAAAACGCCACGTTGCAATAAAATTTTACAGCGAGCGTTGTAGTTGGAGCACCAAATATCCCATGCCGGATAGTGAAAAACGCCGCGCTGCGCTAAAATTTTAGCGCGCGCTCGGAAATCGCACCTGTTTGGGCACACGCTATATTAGCATTTTTTTAGCGCAACATGCTCGTAGTATACATAAATAATGAACACCGATCAATGTCAATCGGATGAAAAATAAAAGAGGGCGTTATTTTTCCAATCAACTTTGCTTTGTTGCCGGTAGTATAACATATTTATCTTCTGAATTAAGAAACAGTTTTCTATACAAAAATACATTGTAGTGACTTCATTCACCACTTCACCAAGCTGAGTTTATTCTTGCCATGCAATATGACAGAGGATATTGAAAACACCGGAAACAGGCGTGTAGAAGCTTGGTGCAGGGTTATCAAAAATATCATGCACAAGCTCCTATAAGCCGGCACTGCAGCTGGATCTTACTGGTTTCATCCGTGTGAGGGTGTGGGCATACATGATCAAAATACCTGAAATATATCATATCACATATACAACATAAAAACAACGTTTGCAACATAGGAGAAAGTATAGATGCGATAAATGCACCATTTGCAATAGACATCGAAAGTCATCACAGTGCATTACCCTTGTGTTTGCAGCAAACTAAAGCGAGCTTGTAACTTGTCAAACCGATGTGGGCGCAGAACTAGGTCCCGTCGTCCCGACAACCCGAGCTATAGCCCAGTTCATGGCATATGTAGCATTGATATATCTCTTAGTCCCTTCGATTCATATTATTTGTCACTAAAATGGATGTATCTAGATATTTTAGTGCTAGATACATCTGTTTTAGAGATAAATAATATGAATTAGATGGAGTAATATTTTTTAAAAAAAAAATAGGAACATAAATGGCTTGGACTGTATTGTTGGGCCAAAATGACCCGAGCTAGTTGGCAAAGCCCACTAACTAACCCTGACATCAATCAAGTAAAAGGAAGCCTCCAGATTTTCTCCAAGATCATCCGTTTTTATCAAAGCTAAGTAGACAACATTTATGGCCCTCTGAAATTGTCCTAGACTTCTCGAAAGTCTCCAGAGGAACACATTTATTTATTTTTTCGTCAATCAGGATGACATATACTCCCTTCATCCCAAAATAGATGACATATAAATTGAATAAAACTGCCAATAATTTCTAAGTTTGACCAAACCAATAATTGAATGAAGATTTACAATACCAAATCAATATCAAAATATCCACCATAATATAAACTTTCATATGTCTTTCAATACTGTAGTTGTTTATATTTTCATCTACATATTTGGTCAAACTTAGAAATGATTTACTTTTTAACTAAATTTATACACCACATATTTGTGGAAGGAGGGGGCATATCACATTCACACACAAAATAAAATCCATAATGCAATCATAAGAGAAAATACTAGGATCACGAGTTCACAATTTCACCATCATCAAAGGATAGTTTATAACAAGGGGTATCTCACATCATCCGTTGTAGTGGAACCCCCTCTCAAAGGTAATGCTAGGAACGATGGGTTTGTCTCCCCATCGGTTACATGTTTATAGGGTCAAAAGTAACGTTACAATTATTCAGTTTTGGTAAGGGGAAACACCACCAAACGGTCACCGTGGTTGACTCAACCATAAAGCAATCGTGGTGGTTAATATCTTGCCTCCTATACCGATCGTGCTTTATATTGATAGCCACAATCGGTGCACAATAATAATGGCAAGATTTCCTCATACCCCCCCCCCCTCGTATTTGATCAGTCCTTTAACCAAGAAGAAATCCATGTATGTTTGGTCACAAGAGCTCCTTGAAGCCAATTTGCGACAGTTGTAGTGATTATGATTAGGAGTACAGATAAACAACATATGTTCATATAAGATAAATAGAAGATGTTTGATTACATTGTTTGATACTTTTAGTGTCGATTCCATACTCATCATTGATCATTGAGTTCATAAAGAACCTATATGTGTACGTCAATTGTGATTGCTGGTAACACTAAAACATAGAGGATAAAGCATTTCTAGACTTTCTGAAAACATATAGCTAATATATTGCACATGCAAGTTCAAATGAAAGCTAACAAGATATTCCACAAAATGGGCTAGCTTTGTATAATGAGCCTCCTTGTTTATTTTTCCTCCCCATGAAAGAAATACTTGAAATGTTCTAAGAGTATAAATGACAAAAATGTAAGTATATTATTTATTGTCTTATCAAAAATAATGTAGCTTATATAAATGAAAATAATCTGTCACCCGCCAATATGCCAAGAAGCTCGTCTATATGCCTGGATTTTTATCTTACGAAGATAAGGATTAAGGTAATATACATCACCATCTGCAACTGAGGTTCTTATATGTATCCAATAATAGCTACGAATGTTTCAGAGGTTAAAAATAAAAAATTCATAAAAGAAGATGTGACCTTTAACTTCTATTAAAAAGCCCTATGATTAAATGATATAATCATCAACAACTCTTTCTCATACGAAAATGAGTAACAGATTTTTGGCTTAAAATATGATTGGCACGGTGTATCAATTCATGAATTCTAGTTGGTGTTCTATCTAGGTTTGCTAGTTGCCAACATATCAACAGTCATAAACACATGGATTACAAAAGGATCCATTATTGTGCATTTGACACAACATCTACTATGCGTACGACAAGATTAAATCGTGCCAACTGGTTGACAAATTATTATTACGGAGATAATTTACCACTATGTGAGTCGGAGGATCCCTCCCTTCCTAGCCACAACTAGCTTATATATGTGCTTTGTATTTCGTTTAAAAAATGCAGGGACATAGATGGTCAGGAGAAGATCGACGATTAAGTGACGACATCACATAGCGCTGTTTTTTTTGGTATACAGAGAATCATAGTAATCATGGTAGAGTTCCGAAAATAAGTTGTTGGAAATTATAGTATGACGAAGCAACATCAAGTTCATGGTTTCATCAATATTGTCTAAGTATAGTTTATAATCAATGAACTCTCACATTAACCGTTGTAGTAGAACACCTTGTCCTCTTTGATCACTCATTTAACCAAGAAGGAAGCCATGTTCGTGCGCATCATTGAAAGCTTGGTCTTCAGCAGTTTCTTTATGCTGATTTGCGGAGCCTGTAATGATATGAACAAAACGGGTACAATTTACTCAAAAAAGGTACAAATAAAAAGAATATGCTCATATAAGAAAATCTATATCTGGCTTGATATGTATAAGAAAATCTATATCTGATGCTTGATATGATGCTCTTAGTTCTGAAGCCATACACATCATTAGGTCCATGTCGCGGGTACCATAGAACCCAAACAAGTTCATCAATTCTGGCTAGTGGTGGCATTGAGACATAGCTCATACAAAATATCTTCATATTTTATAAAAATACAGTTAATGTAGTGCATGTGCAAATTAATGCAAGTGGAAACTTTCCGGATATTCCATGAAATTTGTTAGCTTTATACAACCAGCCTCCTTATTTGTTTTTCCTCCTCATAAAAAAATACTTTAAATGCTCTAAAGTTGTTGATGAAAAAACCATAAGTTCATCATTTATTGTATTACTAAAAATAAATCTAGCTTATACCGATGAAAATAATCAGTTACATGTCAAGAAGCTGCTGACATGTCTAAAATTTGTCCCCTTACCAGGATAAGAATCAAGATAATACATGCCACCATGAACTAAGTGAGATGCTTATGATAATCCAATGATTTCTAAAAAAAGAGTACTTAGTTATTACAAGCGAATCAATGTTACATCGGATGTTAAAGATGGACGAATTCGTGAAGGTGTGACACTCACCTCTTATTAGAAGTCTATAAGATTAAGTCCTTACCTTTGCTCGACTATCACATGGATGATGTAATCCTCAACAATCCATTTTGTATTTGTGAATGCTGGTAAAATAAAGTACGGATAGAATAAGCGATTTTCTTCTTCATGCATGTCTGCCGGGTACTCTCTATCCATTTCATGAATTCTAGGTGGTGGTCTATCTTTGATTGATGGTTGCCAACATCTCAACAGCCATAACAATAAGTGGTCTATCTAGGGATTGGTAGCAAAATGATCCGAATGTGTGTTCATTTGATGCAACTGGTACTATTCGTACACCAAGCTTGAATGGAGTTGGTTGGTTGAACAACTCTTAATATGAAGTTAATTGACCATGGTCTGAGTCAGGTGCTCACTCTCTGTTCAGCCATAGCTAGCCTATATACATGTTGACTTCCCTTTCCTTATAGAAATGCAAAGTGGACAGATATTCGGAATGGAAGTTGCTGGGAATTATAGTCGTACTTTGCCATGCCAAAAAGTCTTCTTTTCTGTTGAGGTCGCTAACAACCCAAGCAGGATGGTGCAATATGGAACCCTTGTAGATTTGATGGAGCCACATGTGCGTTCCCAGCGTTAGGGTACCCAATACAACACGGGAAGCAAATATAGCATGGTCTACTTCAACCAACGAGGAACAGAGGAGTGCTTCGGTGTCCCCCCCAACTTAAGTTTGTATGAGTGTCTTTTCTTTTGAACCCGTCGAAACACATATCTAAGCCATCTATACCTCTATATAGATATACTCAATCGATCTAGGTATACTCCACGTTCTCACCGGCCGATTCTACCTCCTGTTATTGCGATCTACGTCTTTGCATGCCACGTTTTGAATTTTTGTTGCTGCTGCTATATAACTCCCGATTTCGGTCTCCTGCAAGCACGTGAGTATACATGTATGTGAGTATACGTCTAAGAAGACCATACGGGATTTAGATGTGTTCGTACAGTCTTCAAAACGAATCGGTATCAAGTTCTGTTTGTAAAAATTTGAAGAAAAGAGGGAGACACCAAAGCAAAAGTGGGAACAACAACATTAGCTTTCGCAACTTGATCCAGTCGTCCTAGCTAGGATTACTTGCACACGGGATATATAATGGAAACCGACATGCCTCTCTTATGTTGTAAGTTATCAAACATGGTTACCAGGGCCGACCCTGGTGGTGGGCAGGATGTGCGGCCGCCCAGGGCCCCCAAAATTTAGGGGGCCCACTCCATATATGTACTAATATACGTATATGTTATATCGGAAAAAATAGCCTAATGGACCTCTAGGGATGGTGTATAGGAGGAAAAGAACACATCCGCTCCACGCTTAGGAAAGGAACAGATCGATAGATCCCTACCTCCCTGCTAGCGAGTTAGCGACCGAGCGCCCTGGTGGCCAGGCTGGCAGGCCACCACCAGCGATCAATGAGGAGCGAGGCCATGGTGTTCAGCGATTAGCCGATCGACAGGGATTAGACAATTAGTCAATCGATGATCCCAACCAGCACTTGATTCCGACAGTAAGAATTCAATCTACTTTGGTGCATGATCAATTTAGGGTTCTTATTTACTCCAAATTTTTGCCTAATTTTGATTTCTCGTCACCAATTCATTAAATCATCATATTGCCAGTTTCAGTTGCCAGGCCCCAATCACGGGAATACAATACAGGCATACTGAATGTTTTATTAATATTACCTAATATTTACCTTCACATACATGATGCACAATTTGTACTATTTAATATTTGGCATAAATTTGTTTTTCAGCATTGGGTGTTATCATGTCGTCCTCATCAAGAAAATGTCCATCTAACTATTGGCAACATATGTTTTACGCGTATAATATTCATTACTATTATTATGATGTTTATATTAAGGGCCTAAGTTTTGATCTCGCCTTGGGTCCCTAATATCTCAGGACCGGCCCTGATGGTTACTTTCACTTCTTGCCCAGTGGAGTCCTCACCAACTGAACCAACATGTTTTTCTATATGGTCCATGAATGTTTCAGATAAGTGTTGTTATAAAAAGTTATATGAACAATTTAATTATACCATACAAGCAAGTCTACGTCTGTTCTCACTGCAAGAAAGCAGGGAATGCAGATTTAAAACTAAACGCCAATCATAGATTAAAACACCATCAATACATTTTACTCTTACAAATTTGTTCAACGGTATTTTCCTCTTAAGAGCATGTGCTCATATCTATTTTAGATACCTATAAGCCCTAACATTTTATGAGAAAAAAAAGAATGACTTGACATGTATGGAAAAAACATAAATTTGCAAGTTTAGATGATTTTTTCCTATTATATGTGACATGTGAAAAATAAAATTAATTAATTTTTCTATTATTGTTATTGCTGGATGGACACATGACCATATTGTTGTATGAAAATCAGATTTTCATATTCAACATAAACTACTTTGATGATCTTTTGTTATATGAAACTGCAGGGGGAGCATTAAAACACAACATTACAATGTGTAAGTGATCAGAGTGGATAAGAGCATTCACGGCTGCATTCACTCCTAGAGTGCTCCAACATGGCAAGATGTACGTGGACACCGATTGATAAGGACCTGGTTGAGCACATCGTAGCCGACAACCGCTTTGACATCAAAGCCTAGATCATTGTCTTGAAAGAGACCATTTCCCATGATGATTTTGTTTAAAGTCGTTGTTACTATAGGTTATCTGAACGGCGAGGAAGAGAACAACACAGAAAGGAAAATTTCAGAGCCCAATGTTCAACTTCAGGTCGATCGAGTCCTAATAAGAATATCAGATTTAATCATGATGACACAATCATAATATTCCGCAGAATCCGTTCGACGATATGCCCTAGCTTGGCTGCCAAGGCATCCTCACTCGGGCGTCCTCCTGAGACCTGAGTCTTCATAGCAGACCACGATGGTTCCAGGTGGGCCCCTTTCGATGATCTGGGCCTACCCGATTTGGGCGACCTTGACACGCATGCTCTAGTAGCCGTCACCATCATTGTACCATCAACCCATCTAACGATAGTGATCCGCATAACCCTCGCCAGGCATGCCGTCGAATCCACCATCGCGCTAAACAGTGCCAATGTCTTGCGCTCGTCCATCATATCGCATCCGCTACCGAGACTCTGTTGTTCCATTCCGTCAAGACCCATCTACGCAGTAGATGACCGCAACACCTCATCAAACATCATCTACCATTGGTCCCACA
The DNA here is from genome assembly GCA_916181665.1 of Avena sativa. NCBI lineage: Eukaryota > Viridiplantae > Streptophyta > Magnoliopsida > Poales > Poaceae > Avena > Avena sativa. The sequence continues at coordinate 21,242,259 of OV702284.1, forward strand.
AGTCAGGTCCAAGTCCCACACGCTTGCTCCCAAGGAGGAGAGCGACACTAGGCGCCGCCAACCTCTGACCTGGAAACCAGGTCTAGGGTTCCCCCCTCCCCAAATTATTTAGGCAGGAGCGCTAACTATGTTGCCAACACCTTCAACAAGATTACAACTCCTATAGGCGTCGTCGTCGTTGACGGCTCCAACCGCTGCCAAAGCACCGACAATCTAGTGTGCCCACCTTGACCTAGACCAGCTTGCCTGCCTAGCCTGGGACAACCACTAGTAGCCAGAGCGGATCTGCCGCTAAATGGTCCCATGACCTTCCGGCAAGAAGAGATGGCACAAGTCGAGACCAGACGGCCAACACCGTGCCCCCTGTTGGCCGCTAGCGCATGCCACTCCTAGCCAGAGCCTTCCACCGCTAGCCTCCCGCCGCCTATCGATGCCGGTGTCGTGAATACTTGGCTCTGCAGAATCACGCCCAGGCAGAAGCACCCATGTGCCTCGGAGTTCCCAAGTAGAGCTCCTCCAGGTCTAGTCACCTCGCCACCCTAGCGGGCACAGCTACCGTCGCTAAAGAAGGGCCGCCGCCCTAGATCTCACGGCAACCCGCACTGCCACGGAAGGAGAGAGCCCCGCTGCCCGCGCCGCCGCCGTCCACTGTGCAGCCGAACTAAAAATAGACCGAAGTTTCGGTCATGACCGAATTCCCACCCCATTGGCAAGGTCGGGGTAGTTTGATTACAAGTTTCGTTTACATGCAATAGTTCATACGTGCACCTGTTCAGCAGTGTTAGGTATAGAGAAATGTGTGTCTATTTGATAACCAATACAAATTCGAGCACCAAGCTTTAATAGTTAGCGGCTGGTTGATGAATTACTGATATGGAATTGAATATATGTGCTTCGTTTTGCCTTTCAAAGAAATGTAGTGTAGGGGCAAGCATAGATGACCACATCAGAGAGGCCGCGTTTTCTAGTGTCGCCGAGAGTCGTTGTAATCGTGGTGGATATTCGGAATGGAAGTTGCTGGGAGTTACAGTGGCGCACGCACTGGTGAGGTTACGATGCACTTTCTATGCCATAGAGTTGCATATGCTGTCTCGTTCGCTAACAGGATCGCAACAGCGTGCAATCGGACCTTGTCAAGGATCTTACTTCAGCCGTATACTCCCTTCATCCAGAAATAACTGACAAGATCGTGACTCAAACGATGGGCAACATCAGGACTCGTTTTAGCAACCAGATCCTCTCATCCTAGGATTACTTGCAGACGGGATATATACTGGCTATGCTTCTCATGTAAGCAATAAATCCTAGGAGGGAGTACTTTGCTAGATCGGCTTGGTACAGTGATCCTCACCAAGAACATACACTCAAATCTTGCTATCTCTAGGGCCAAGGTGATGCTACTTGGAAGACTCGCAAGTCTCCAGGTTCACCGGGACCGCCAGCAACCGGGCTTGGTGTTGTCTGCCAACTTAAGGAAGAACATTGCACTACCAACGTCTTCATTCAGGCTTCGATAGCGACACATCCCTTCTCTTCAGCTCCAGCATATCACGTTTCTCACTAACAACTTGTCACTTGCCAAGATGCAGCTGCCAGGAGCCCATCCAACCCTAAGGCCCATTGGGAAATTCATCAGGGCATTGCCCAGTACAGTTAGATCAAGCAGATGCTATCGCCATCTGTGTTTCACATTGGTAGGGATCGTTTTTCGTGAAAATGCAGAAGACATTGTGTGGATTGCTAGAAAAAAGGTTTATATACAAGTCTAAGATTGGACAAACACCACACCATACAACTTAACCCAAACAATTGTGCACAAGAATTGTTTCACGCTAATATAGGGGAGCATCTGGGGAAGGCCACGATTGTGCACAGCAAGTTAGTCAGTCTGCGCCTAATCCTATCTTTTCTTGTGTTAATTCAGCTCATTCAAACAGACGTTTCCAAACCTCTAGCTTTCCAGAAATTGGACCTTCAAGGTCTTATATTGCACGTTGTTATCTGCTCTTGAGCTGAATATAATAGTTTGGCGCCTCAGATGTCTCTTCTTGCTAAAAAATGGCAAAAATTCATGAAATTTTCTGATTATCTGTGACCTGTAAAAATAGGGTGTTGCGAGTGTAGATAGCTCGCACATATTGTGAGGTCTGTTCGAGGAAGGGAATTTCTAGGCAGCCTTTTCCTTACTCTGCCAGGATTGTTATATATGTAGGAACATATGGTCATATTTTTGTATGAAAATTTACATATTTACATACCGCACAAAGTACTTTGATGATTTTTTACATAAAACTGAGGGATACACCCTACAACAGTAGTAAAATAGAACATAACTATACACACAATACTACAATCAAGTGAGATTCTCTCACTTAATGAAGGAAAGTCAGAAGACATCACAAATCAGTAAAGCACACATGAGCACGAGTAAACGTCCAGTACATATCGACTAAGTGACTTTTGGCTTCAAGTGTGATCAAAATTCTATGTCCATTCATAAATTCTAGGTGGTGTTATGTCAAAGATTGCTGGTTACCAATATCTCAACAGCCATAAACACGAGGATATCGAAATGATTCAAATGTGTGTTCATTTGATACAAGTGGTACTATCCCTAGACAAATCTTGAATAGTTGTTGGCTAGTTCATTAATTATTAGTATGAAGCTAATTGACCATCGCTTGATCGAGTCGGAGGCTCTCTCCCCGTTCGGTCATAGCTGGCCTATATATGTCTTTGCTTTGCCTTTCCTTCCAGAAATGTAGGGACGAGCATGTCTGCAGAGAGATGACATTGGAGAGCGGTCTTTTTTTATGGTAATCATGGTGAATATTTGGAATAGAAGTTGTTAGGAATTCTAGTCGTACCGTTGCTCTCGGCTGGAGTTTCCCCAGCTATTTGTTTTTTCAGTTTCGTCAGACTTTCAGTTAGCATTGTAGTTAGCCAAGTTATTGCGATTTGTGCCATGCCTGGACCAAGCCATAGAACGTTAAGCACGGTGTTCGGATTGTGGGATGGCACGATCGGTAGTGGAGCTGTGACTTAGCATGTTCCCTTCGTATGAATAAAAGGAACTAGATCAGAAAAGCTGCAAGCTAACGGAGAACAAAAATTCCCTTTCTCTCTGAGTGTTCATCTCTCTATCAATCCACTCGTTCGAGTTTTGATTCCAGTGAGACAATTGGTATCAGATATAAGATCTGGCGGCCATGTCGAGCGGCAGGCACACCGGCGCAATTTCACGACCGCAACCACCACTAAGAGTCTCGGTGACCCCTCCTCCGGCGATATAGTGATGACGCTCGCTAAACCGGGAATGGAGCAGGGCACGATGCAAAGGTGGTGAGATCGTGCTCCAGCCGAGGTGGTGCGTGAGGCCGGTGGAGGTAGAGGCACCAACCTCTCCTTCCCGATACTCACGTGTGGCGGCTATACCAATTGGATCATGGTCATGGAGGTGAACCTGCAAGCGGCGTTGCTCTGTGACACGATCGAGGATGATACCGTCCCGCGGCGTGAGGACAAGTATGCTTTGGAGTATCGGGATATATTGCATGTTGGACGGAAAGGGGAAAACAAGGCGGCGTGGGAGGCAATTCACCTCCAACATCAGGGGAATGGTCGTGTGCGGGATTCACGGCTGCTGTCATATGTGGACGGATTTCGAGACTGTCACATTCAAGGCTGGGGAGCACATTGAGGAGTTGGGGATGCGCATCTCCAGAATCTCATCCGCGAACGAGAAATTGGTAGACGTTTCTGTTTTTTGTCCCCACGCGGTTTGTGCAAATCACATTCTCCATCAAGACACTGCTCGACCCAGCCACTCTCTCCGCCGAGGAGGTGGTGGGGCACCTAAAGGCTGTCGAGGAATGTCTCGACGGTGACCATGGCATGGACTGCAGCTGTGGGAGGCACGCAAGAAGCAGCCACATGGTGGCGGTTCAAGCAGCAGAGGTGACGGGCGTGGCAACAGCTAGGTGATAGACAGCAAAGATGGCCAACCTCAACAGGCCTTGCCGCCAAACGGCATAGTCGACAAGGAAAAATGTCGCTATTGCGGCAAGATGGGGCACTGGACCCATGTATGCCGTAAAAAGCAACATGATGATGCGGCAAATGTGGCCGCGGCGCCGGCAGCCGCAGACCTTGTCTAGGTCGAAGAAGATGAAGGCCCTGAGATGATGACGGCATATTTCAAGGAGATGATCGAAGGGACTAATCCCATGCCTGCTGAGGCATTGTCCGTGACATCGGTGACGGGAAGCAGTGGCATGCGCACCGATGGCCACATCTTCCTCATCGAATAGAGGGTGATCGTCACACACTCCTCAGTGACGACCGCAGTGGCGAGGTGTGTTTCCTCGATACAAGAGCCACAAACCACATGACAAACTCGGAGGAGGTGTTCGTGGAGCTCGATCGCTCTGTCTCTGGCAAGGTGCGTTTTGCCAATGGCTCCATGTGAATATTAGCGGGCATGACGTTGTCATGTTCACCGTCAACATACTGCACGGCATGCTCATCATCCGCGATCACTGCTGGCGCATCATGTTTAAGGTAAATCGATTCTCAAATTGATTGTGCAAGCTTACGTTCACCCATGTACATCCAGTGTGTCCCACCGCAGGTAATGTTTCCAATGCCTGGCATTGGCACGCGCGGCTCGGGCATGGCTGCACATGATGGCGCGTGATGGGATGTGTTGGAGATATGCCTAGAGGAAAATAATAAAAGGGTCTTATTATCATATCTTAATAAAGTTTATAATAGTTTTATACCATGTTATAATTGTATCCATTAAAAACATGGTACATGTGTAGTAAAGTCCCTAGTAGCCTCTACTTGACTAGTTCATTGGTCAATCGATGATCAAGATTTCCTGATTAGAAGCATTTATGTTAATTGAAAATAAGGTCATGTCATTAGTGAATGACATGATGGACATGCTTATCAAAAATAAGTATTGTAGCATAATCAAGTCATATAGTTCATCATTGCAATAATTAGAAATATGGTGACCTTCTTCTTTGACCGTAATCTCATATTTAATCACTATCACCCGCGGCTGCTTTAATTGCATTAACTGTCATACCGTAATAGGATATCATAAAGGTGTATGTTAGGTATTCCAAAGGAATAGATTAAGGAGTATGCATCAAGATCAGGATTTGCTCTTCCATGTGACGGGAAGATAGATTGGACCCACTTGTTGAGATTGCTTCTAAGAAGCTGCAACATAATGACTAGATCATCAGGATGCAATATGACGGGAATGAGTTAAGTAGACTTGTCGGTAACGAAATTGAACAAGGTATGTTGATCAGATCTCATACGAGTTATGTATCAAAGTAACAAAGGTAATTCGACTCGACGTTTATGGTTCAAACAACAATAACATCGTGGAATGCACAGGGGTCATTATGGATATATATAGATACCGTTGATCATTGATATAAGAGAGGCCTCGATCATGTATGTGATGTCCTGAACTATAGGATAACACATTTAAAGGTTCTAAAACGCTTGGAAATCATTTTGGTTGATGTCTGAATATTGCTATCAAATCAATAATCTACAATACTATTGTAGAAAGAAGCAATTGCAACAGGTACTATATGATTGTGTTACGGTGATGCGTAACTAACCGGCAAGAGAATTGCGGTACTAACCCCACAAAGAAATTGCACTGCTAACCTAGCTCACGTCCAGTTGGCTAGGCGCGTCGCAGCAAACAGTGGCGCAAGCGTGTGCTCCAAGAAACAATACTATATGAGGGTAGTGAAGGTGTTGTGTGGCAGAAAATAAAAATATTACTCCCTTCGTTCTAAAATAGATGTCTCAAATTTGTCAAAATTTGGATGAATCTAGACACTATTTAGTATATAGATTCATCCAAAATTTAAAAAACCTAAGACATCTATTCTTGGACAGAGGGAGTACTACGTTGGAACGGTCAAAATGTCCAGGATCTATCTAGAAGTAATGCAGTAACAGAAGGAGATATTGTAACATACCGCTATAGACCGTAAGCGTATAATTCTCATGCAGGAATGTGGCTGATGTAGTCATACCCGTCCGACCTCAAGGTCGCGAAGCTCCTCGCAAGTCACTCCTTGTCCAAGCCCTCGTATGACGCTCCGGCACTACTAATGTTAGCTCCTGTGAGGTTTCACACACATACGGTGCAAGACGTCGACTCCCGGTCTCTGATCCCTTCCGAGGTTACAGAAGTAGATATCCTGGCCAGAATCACTCAAGCACAATAGTGTACCTTAGAGTTGTTGTTTTGCGTGTATAGTCCTTTCTTGGAACAGTGCCACCGCAAAGGCAACACGCGAGAGAGAAATTTTATCCTAAGAAAATTTGCCTTAGATAAATTTTTGTGTTAACTGGTGTGTTTAATCCCATCTATGGGCACCCCTTTATATAGATGGAGGTAGCTGCATCCTTCCCAAAGGGTGTCCCATGTGGAATAAATAATGGCAAAGAATAAAGGGAGGAGGGGCTGTAGCCGGCTGGGCTTAAGGCGGTGACTAGGTAGGTCGGCCCTTGCTCGCTTGCGACCCAGCTGCGCCTAGCGGTGGAGAGGCGAGGATGGTTGGGCCTTTGGCACGGCCCACCACGCGCGCCTGCTCGCCTGCCCACGCTAGCACGCCCCGCACCCAAGTGGGTCGGGTGGATGCGGCCTGCGAAAGTACCTCCCAGCGCGCACTCGCCCGCCTGCGTGATCCAGTGGGGCCCGCCAGTTCGGCTGTGTGCTGTCTTGCTATCCCTTTTCGGGTGGCTTTCTCCTCGGCTGATTCCCTCCGGGGTTTTGGGGTTTTGGGGTTTTGAGGAAGTTTTCCTATAATATTAATTTAAATATTTATTTAGTATATATTAATTCACAATTAACATATTATAAATTGCTATTTATCCGAAACACCTTCTGGTCCTTCTACTTCATCCGAACAAATTCGGATCTTTTCCTTTCTCTCTAGAACGATCCTGGTTCCCTCATTTGTGATCCCATCTTATAGGAAAATCTCCAAGTGTCGTAATGCTCTTAAGTGTGTTACCCCTACGGTTCGGGAACGTCACAGCTATGATTGAGATGATCTCAATCAATGATCAATAGCGGGACGAGGATGCCCATAATGATCCTCATGCATTCCACGAGACTACATCGTGTTGAACCATAAACTTCATATATCTTTCCGTTGTTACTTTGTCCGAGATCTGATCATCGGTATCATGATACCTTGTTCAATCTTATTTCGAACAAGTACTGTTTTACTTGTTCACGTGATATTCCATCCCCATGACCTAGTCATACGCCGCGCAACTTATGAACGTAATTCACTGAGTGGGCCTAGTGTATATTCCTGTCACACAGGCGAACAAATCCCGATCTCGATACATGGCCTCAACATGCCACCTCTGGAATACCTAACGTACGTCATTATAGTCATCCAGTTACGGATATGACTGGTTGATGTAGTTAAGACAGCCTCGGGTGACGGTGATTATTATGATCTCATGGTCTAAGGACTAAGACACTCCATTTTAGACAATTGCAACTATGAACTATATGACATGATCGTGTTGCAACAATCATCAGTGGGTAATGTCCATCACATAATTCCAAATGATATGAATTTCATTGTCTGTTGGTATAAATGCACCATGATCAGAAAACTTTGATCATCAGTTGTCCAATGAACTAGTTAAATAGAGGCTACTAGGGACTTCTTCTGTTTTATTTATATACAACACCTATATCAATGTTTTCTCTTGATAAAGTTATAGCATCATATAAAACTATTATAAACTAATAATACATAATAATAAACCCCTTTATTATTTGCCTCTAGGGCATATCTCCTTTAGGTGGGACGTCCAGCCTAGGCCACATGGGTCCGACCGGCGTGGCACCATCTCTCACTCCACAGTCATGGAATGGGATGAGGGTGGGATTTCTAGCCTATGTCATGTGTGTCGTGGCCGGCACCAACCCGCGCTCTGCCGGCATGGAATGTGATGAGGGTGGGCGGGGGATCCGATTGGTGGCGCGATCGTCTGACATCGATGAGGCTGAGGCGGTGGTGCTGCTCGAGCCCTAGTTGGGCCTGCAATTCTGAAGAGAGATAGGAAATGTGTGAGAGAAAAAGGAAATAAGAAAACAATACGCTCGATCGTGGTGGCATTCCTCTGTAAATAGTCTAGTCTATTTTTTCATGTCACTAGAGAGACGACAGCCGTCGGATCTAGAAGAACGAAAGGTTAGGATTGAATGTTACTGCCATAGTTCTCTCTTTTATAAGTAGTTTAGATTTAGATTTAGGTAAGAATCAAGATGGTATACACCGCTATCTGCAACTTAGATGTTTATTATTTAGAAAACCATAATATTATTTCTTATCTTTTGTAGACTCCATCACATGGACGATGTTATCCTCCACGGCCCTTTTGTATACATGAACGCGAGTTAAACAAAGTATGGATTAAGCAAGAGATTTTTGGGCTTCATGTCCAGGTGCCCCTTGTCCATTCATGAATTCTAGGTAGTGGTATATATATATATATATATATATATATATATATATATATATATATATATATATATATATATATATATATATATATATATATAGGATTGCTCGTTACCAACATCTCAACGGCCATAAAATATGAGGATAGTGAAACGATTTAAATGTGCCTTCATTTGGTACAACAAGTACTATTCGTACACCAAGCATGAATAGCTGTTGTTGGTTGATCGATTGTTAATATGAAGTTAGTTGACCATTTTTCAGTGTTTTAAGTCTCCCTTCCCGTTCGATCCTATCTGGCCTATATATGCTTTTCCTTTGCCTTCCCTTGCAGAAATGTAGGTAACACTAGAAAGAACTTCCACCTTTTCTTTTTTTTATGAAAGGGATAACCCTGATTTCCATTAATAGAAATTAAAACTACATAGTCTCCGTCTTACACAGCAAGTATTGAGAGTCTCTATCTACGTGAAATTGCCCTTTGTTTTTAACCCAAGATGGCTCTTTGTTTTTAGTGCAATAATTGAGTCTCGATCTACATGGAATTGCTTTATCTAGTAGACAATATACCTGGGCTAGTCAACGTGAAAATCCAACGTACGAGAAGTTAGACAGAGTGCTCGCGAGTGTAGAATGGGAACAAAAGTTTCCGTTGGTTTCGGTTAGACCTCTCGCCCGAGCAGGGTCGGATCACACCCCTATTCTTATTGACTCAGGTGAACAAGCTCACTTTGGCAATAAATCTAAATTCTCTTTTGAACTGTCTTGGCTCCGCAAAGAAGGTTTTTTCGATTTGATTGCCGAGGAATGGAATTCGGTTTCTCATGGCTCCTCTCCTTTAGAAGTATGGCGGAACAAGATCCGCCATATTAGGCAGTTTCTGAGAGGTTGGGCTAGAAATACTAGTGGAGTTTATAAACAACAAAAGGAACGCTTGATTACAATCATTGAAACATTAGATGTTATAGAGGAGACAATTTTTTTGAATTCTATTCAAAAATATGAATTACGAAAGGCCAACGATGACTTAGAAAAATTACAAAGAGATGAGGAAATTAATGGGCTAAGTGTGCCAAAGTTAAGCATGTTCAGGAGGGAAGCGATAACACAAACTATTTTCACCCGATCGCAAATGAAAAACATCGCAGGAAGATGATCTTCCAATTGGAAGGGACGAGGATACAATAGTTGGCGAAGATAACCTGCGAGTATATATTTCAGAATTTTATAAAAGCTTGTTTGGGCCATCCGAGGAAAATTCTTCTCTATGATTGAGTCCAAAGTACAAGACATCCCTCAATTATCTTAGGAGGAAAATAATATTTTGTGTGCGGATTTTACTGAGAAGGAAATCCGTGATGCTATCATGTAAATGGAGAAGAATAAAGCACCTAGACCGGATGGCTTTCCCACTGAATTCTACCAAGTCTTCTGGGAAGTTATTAAGCCCGAGCTCATGAATATGTTCTGAGCCTTTCAAAATAGGGTGCTACCTCTTTTTCGACTAAACTTTGGTACAAATGTACTTCTGCAAAAAAAACACCGTTCAGATTCAACAATACATGCCCATTTGCCTACTAAATGTGAGTTTTAAGATATTCACCAAAGTAGGTATGAATCGTTTAACTGGAATTGCTCATGAGGTGATTCGGCCCACTGAAACAGCTTTCATGCCGAGAAGACATATCTTAGAAGGGGTTGTGGTGCTTCATGAAACAATACATGAGCTACATAAGAAAAAATTGGATGGGGTTTTTCTTAAAATTGATTTCGAAAAAGCTTACGATAAGGTGAGATGGACTTTCTTGCAACAAGTAATGTGTATGAAAGGTTTCAATCCTAAATGGTGTAAATGGATTAAGAATTTTATAACACGGGGCAGCGCGTTGGGGTAAGGGTTAATGATTCCATAGGTCATTATTTTCAAACGCATAAAGGATTACACCAAGAAGATCCTTTATCTCCAATCCTTTTTAATATCATTGCAGACATGTTAGCAGTCCTTATAAGCCGGGCAAAAGAGGAAGGCCAGGTCAGTGGGTTAATACCTCATTTAGTGGATGGTGGTGTGTCTATTTTTCAATATGCGGACGATACAATTATATTTATAGAACATGATCTGCAAAAGACACTTAATATGAAACTCATCCTACATTTCCGAACAACTATCAGGTCTTAAGATTAATTTTCATAAAAGTGAATTCTTCTGCTTTGGACAAGCTAAGCCAGTAGAGGATCAATACATAGATTTGTTTGGTTGTCAATCAGGGTCCTTTCCCTTTAAACATCCTACGGTTCTAAACGCGATGACCACAGAGGGGCGGCGCTGGCTGCGGATGCGCGGCGGCGGCGCTCTGGTGATGGCGTTGCCGATGAACTAGGACGCGCGGGTGAGGGTGAAGAGGCTTACCAGACTCACAGGAGGGTGGCGATGCTCAACATGGTCTCTGTTCGTCGAGGGGCGCTCGGGAGTAGTGGCTATTGCTCGCCGGAGTTCGTGGCGGCGCCAGGTGCTTCTGTTCGTCAACGGGGGCGAGGTTACAAGCCACCAGAAGGAAAAAGGGAGGAGGCGTTAGACGCGGGCGAGTGTGGCGATCACGGGAGCATCATCGAGAGAGACAGGGGTGGACGTTACTTACGGGGAGGGGTCGCCAGATAAGTGGCAGACGACGGCGGCGTTTGGAGGTGGTCCTTGTCGACGTTCTGAAGTGCGCGCGAGCGTGAGAGTAGTACTAGGAGAAGCACAAGAATATGGGGAGCAGACTCGTGTGCACTGGGAGGCAAGGGGAGGTCGGACGACGCCGGATTTTGCCGGAAAGGCTTGTCGGAGCAGAAGGTTTGCAGCGGCTAATTGGGACAGCCCGGTGGCAGAGAGTGGACTGCGTCTGGGGGAAAATGAAGAGGGGGCGTGGGCGTTTAAGAGTGCGTCATCACTGGCAAGAATTAACCGCGCATTGACGCGAATTTCATCGGAGTTACTCGCGGCAGAAACGGCGAGGTTGTGTGGGGGAACGGTCGTCGCGGGGTCGAAGAGATGACTGACAGCGTGGGGTCGCGTTGACAACGAGGAAGAGGGAGTGGGTGTGGGGGCCAGGCGTCAGTGACTTTGCGGGTGCGCTGTTGGGTGGAAAACGTTTCGCGAGAGAGAAAAGAGTGGGCTGCGCTGCTAGGCTCTAGTTGGGCCAGATGGGGTTGGGTTGCTTTGTTTCTTTTTTTTTCAGAATCTTTTTATTTTTCCTTTTTAGTTTTGATTTTTGTTCAAATAAGTTAAACACCATGTGAATTCAAACCTCTACCAAACTTTGAGTATATTTTAATACTGTTTATTAACATATTCTAAAGTCCATTTTAGAATATTTCTTTTATTCTTTTAGGGTCTATTATTTATTTAAAAATAGATATTTGTCTTTATTTTTAAATAAGATTTAAATATGTTTTCAAACTCTATTTGAATTTTAATTTTTACCAAACCTTTTTTAGTAGGTTTTATTTAAAAATAATTCACTTTGAATTTATTATTTAAAATACTTTAATATATTTTTAATGTTCATTTAAATTGGGAAATGTCTTTATTTAAATAAAATTGGAGATTAATAAATCCTCATGATTTTATTTAAATAATCCTTTACTCTTTTTATTAAACAAAAATCTTTCATTTCATTTGTTTGGCCAAGATTTAATTTGGCTTTTTAAAATAGTCCTTATTTATTTATTTATTTCTTCCTTGCTCATAAAATCCATATCTTTTTATTTAAAGATCCAAAAATGGTGATTCCAACTTGTATAATTTTATTTAATATTTGTTTATATTTTTAAATCCCTTTTCATTCAAAGTTTGTTCAAGATGGGTCTTTGATGTTTCCATTTGGAATCAAAAAGTTTCTTTTTACCCTAAATTTCAACAATTATTTATTTTGTTTATTTATTTTTCACATTTCAAAATTTGGAGGACAGAAATCTATTTTGGGACAGCAACTCCCCAAATCTTACTTCCCTCTCATTAGAGGTCATTCTTGGCACAAAAGGCAAACAAAAAGGATAAGGAGAGGTTATTATAGAAGTAATAACTTCCAAGACTCAACTAAAACTTTTGGGTTATCTCCCAATAAGTACTTTTCTTTAACGCCTTTAAGTTAGGCACAAGAAGCAAGAAATCAAGTATTTTCAAATGAGGAAGCATTAACATCAAACCTTGCTTTCAAAGGAGGAGCAAAAAGCAACTTCTCTCTCCTCATAGGGAAGTGTTCAATACCTTTCTTGAATGGAAAATGATATTTAATGGTGTCTTCTTTCATATCAATGATGGCACCAACTGTTCTAAGAAAAGGTCTTCCCAAAGTAATAGGACAAGAAGCATTGTATTCAACATCCAAAACATAGAAATAAACAGGGACATAAGCATTATTAAACATAATGAGAACATCATTAATACTCCCCATGAGTTTCTTCTTAGCATTATCATTGAGTGGGACATCTAAATAGCAATCTTCCAATGGTGGAAAATCAAGCATTTCATAAATATTCCTAGGCATAATAGAGACACTAGAACCAAGATCACATGAAGCTTTGAGAACAAAGTCATTCACTTGCATATTAATGATGGGTTCCCAACTATCTTCTACTTTCCTAGGAATAGAAGCTTTGTGTTTTAACTTCTCTTCCTTAATCTTAACAAGAGCATCTGTAATGTGTTTAGTAAAGCCACCATGCATATCACTAGCATCAGGACTTCTAGAAAGCTTTTGTAGAAACATAATCACTTCATAAATATTGCAACCATCTATATCAAAGTCAAACTTAGCATCACAAGTAGTAGACTCAATAGGCTTAGGCATAGTAGGAGGAGGAATAGGGTCTACTTGTGGTTTAGTGGTGATGATGCACACACTATTGTTTCTATCAATTTTAGCTTCCATTTCCCACCTAGCATGAAGTTGGGCTAACAGTCTAACATTTTCATCAATAGTAACTTGTATGGATCCGCTCTTTCTCTCTCGTGCAGTTGTTGCTTCAGCAAGCACGAAAAAGCTTCTATTTCTAAATGGAAACGCCCAATACATCGAAACTCATTATCCATGGAGTCGAGAAAAAAACAAAAAAGTACCTAATCTAAAAGGATCTTGTTTCAGGTTTAGCAGCCATTTTATTAATCAAGGAGTACTGTGCTTCAGACAAAGAGGATATATTTTTCTCAGCACTCAAATTTTTTGATTGTAAACTAGGAATTTCTCTATTCAGATTCTCAAGCTGGTGACTAATATTTTTCAAGATAACAGATTGTTCTTACATAGTTTTAGTGAATATCTTGTTTTGCTCATATTGCATCTGCATAAAGTTTTTAGTGGATCTTTCAACTTCTAGAATCCTCTCTTCACTAGGCATTCCAGATCTACCATAATAAGTATTTCCATTGTTTGGAGGATAAGACCTATAGTTATTACCATAAGTATTGTTGCCAAAATTGTTGTTTCTAATGAAGTTCACATCAAGTTGCTCTTCCTGAGCAACCATAGAGGCTAAGGGAACACTATTAGGATCTAAATGAGCTTTCCCATTAACAAGCATAGCCATAATAAGATCAACCTTATCACTCAAAGATGAGGTTTCTTCAACAGAATTTACCTTCTTACCATGTGGAGCTCTTTCAGTGTGCCATTCAGAGTAGTTAACCATCATATTATCAAGGAGTCTTGTTGCAACACCCAAAGTGATTCCCATAAAGATACCTCCAGCAGCTGAATCCAACAGGTTTCTTGAAGAGAAGTCCGAATCTGCATAAAAAGTTTGGATAATCATCCAAGCAGTGAGTCCATGAGTGGGAAAATTCTTAATCAAAGATTTCATTCTTTCCCAAGCTTGAGAGAAGTGTTCATTATCAAGTTGTTTAAATTTCATAATGTCACTTCTCATAGATATAATCTTAGTAGGAGGGTAGTACTTTCCAATAAAAGCATCTTTGCACTTAATCCAAGAATCAATACTATTTGTAGGCAAAGATAGCAACCATTATTTAGCTTTTCCTCTCAAAGAGAAAGAAAACAACTTGAGCTTAATAATATCTCCATCTACATCCTTATACTTTTGCATCTCACAAAGTTCTATAAAGCTATTGAGATGGGCAGCAGCATCATCAGAACTAGCACCGGAAAATTACTCTCTCATCACAAGATTCAACAAAGCAGGCTTAATTTCATAAAAGGTAGCATCAGGAGCAGGTGGAGCAATAGGAGTGCTTAGGAAATCATTGTTGTTTTTGCTAGTGAAGTCACACAACTTGGTGTTTGTAGCACCCCGGGTAAAACCACTACTAGAAAATCGCATGTTGTTTTTATGTGGTGCATGTCATGATGCCACATTGCATTTGAGCATCGTCATGTCTGAATGCATCTGTTCTTCAAAACTATATTTACAAAGTCTATCTTGTTCTCAAAAATCCCTCGTCTTATTTCAAATCAAAACTCCGGTCTCTTCTGGATATTTTATTTGCCTAAAAAGCCTATTTACAAAAAAAATATTTAAAACTAAATAAATAACTATTTTGTTTCGGGGAGGCAGTCGCAGGCCAGGCCTGAAAGCCCAGCCCGTAGCAACCTACTACCCGATAGAAAACCCTAAAATATCTAAACCCTAGCCCCACCCAAACCTAACCCTAATACCCCACCTACTCCTACCACCATCCAACCGCCACCACCCCAATTCCCCTCCCCGCCGCCAGTGCACACCAACACGACACACACGCACAAAACGCACGTGCACGGTAACTGGACCCACCCCAACATGTTCCCCGCGTTGCCCTCTCTCTCGTTCTGTCTGCCTAGCCCTACCCCACTCACCGCGTTGTCCCGAACGATCCCCACCTTCCCCGCGTCTCCTCCACGCAACTCCCTCGGCCACCATCTCTCCCGCATCCCCGCTGCCAGATTCGCCCGCCTCTTGTGGGCTGCTGGCTGCCGAACCGCCACCGCCAGCAGGCCCTCAACCCCCGTCGGCCCTGAGCCCGACCCTCTCTCGATCTCGAGCCCCCACTCGCCCAGCCGTCACCGTCCTGTGCCATCGCTGCGGCCCCCGCCTCATGTCGACCTCACCGTGTCCGCACCGCTCCGGCCACCTCTGCAGCGCCCCGCCGCCGCGCCCGCGTCCTCCTCCTCAACCAGGCAGTCCCGCGCTGCAACGTCCCCTGTCGCCGCCTCTGCGCGCCTACATCGCCGTAGGCCACCGCCCTCTCTCCCGCGTTCGCGTCTAGGGAGCCATCACCGTCACCTTGCGAGCCGGCCCCAGCGTCGCCGCCCCGCTGCCTGCCGCGAGCCCGCCCTCGCCTAGAACCTCCTTTGCCCGGCTGGCTGCGTTCTCCTTCTCCCGAGTGAGTGCAGCAAGCGAGCCAGAGCCGCCTCTGTCTTCCTTGCGCGCGCACGTGCCTGGGAATGCCTCCTGGTTCTGCAATGTTGATGCTGCCTTCGGTTACGTGTTTGCGCAGGCCACCAGTAAACATTCGTCAGACCCTGTAGCACTGTGACAACAGTTTGTCACTAGTCTTTCTCAAGATGTGCATGTGTCGCCCTAAATCCCAGGGCCGACGCCATCAGATGTATCCGCACTAGTGCCAAGATCCACCTACAGGAACCACTTCGGTGCCACTCGCAGATTGCGGACGCTGAAGTGCACAAGGGATTCCGAGAAGACATGCAAGGTCTACTTCCCGGATCCGAAGGCCGATCCCGAACATCTTCACGCCATGACCTCCTTCAAGGATTCGATGGCCGAGACTCCGAAGCCCGATCCCGAAGATCCGAAGACCGATCCCCGAACCCCCGGAGCCCAAGATCGTCGAACCCATGTGTGATATCTCCCGAGCTACTATTTTATAAATGATACATCTTGTTGCATATAAATTGTCATGTTTGCATACATATTCATGTGGTTTGGGGGCATTATGCCGATTCACCTTATAATTAAATATGGGGCCCATATGCGGCGAATCTAGTTCTAATATTGGTCCCATTTAAATTTGTGTAGCGAACCAGTTATATATTTTGCCATGTTAAGACAACATTTAAATTGCAGGGTATCTAAACAACATGAACCATCTATTTAATTGTCGGGACTCCGGTTTCGCTTAATATTGTCTAATTGCATCGCATCCTTGCCATGTCATACATCATACATGCATCATGCCCGATCTTTTGCCGTAGTATTAAATAGTGCATCCGGTGTTTCTGCTAGTGCCTTGCTTCTTCACGGATTAGGTCGATGAGTGGATGCGAGTGTCGACCTGATCTTCGGATGAATCTTCGGCAATGTTTTCCAGGCAAGCATTCTCCCCCTTTCTACCTATTTTACTTTTATAGTCTTTATTTCCTCCTATTGATCTATTGCTATCTGTGTTGCGATGCTTTAGTTCTCGTACCCGTGATATCCCTTGCAGCCACTATACTGCCTTGGACACCTCCTATTACCTATTGTTTGGTAGATAGTCGGCCTTGCGAGTCGTAGTTGCTTGCTCAGGTGTAGTTTCAATGTCGTCGAGTACCACAGTTGTTGGAAGGCTGCCATATGCTTTATGTTGGAGATGATCATGGCTTTAATTACCGTTTAATAACTAAAATTGAAGTAGGTAAATAATGCAGAGGCACACGTGGGAAATAGATGTTATTTGGTTTTTAACCGTCCACTTGTGTCCCGTAGGACCCCGAGTACTTGATACCTGTTCTTTAAATATTCGCACTATCCGCATGTGGGACCATGAATCCCCTTAGCCAAAGCTTGAGTCATATATTATTTCTTAGGGTCACAAAGTAGTTTTGGGCTTTATTACTATCATGTACTTATGCCATTCTTTACTACTTTATTTACTATTGCGCGTGGAGAGCCTGTACTGTTTGGATCGCGACACGATTATGCGGTATCGACAAGCCTAGTCACACTTTTGGGTTCCCAATCGTTTATAGCCGTTCTCGCAAACCTCTGGGTCCGTCTCGGAGCCGGCCAACTTCGTCGCGGGTAGCTTGGTGGGGTGGCCCCCTGAAATATTATATGAATCTTTAAAAATAATTCACTTTGAATTTATTATTTAAAATACTTTAATATATTTTTAATGTTCATTTAAATTGGGAAATGTCTTTATTTAAATAAAATTGGAGATTAATAAATCCTCATGATTTTATTTAAATAATCCTTTACTCTTTTTATTAAACAAAAATCTTTCATTTCATTTGTTTGGCCAAGATTTAATTTGGCTTTTTAAAATAGTCCTTATTTATTTATTTCTTCTTTGCTCATAAAATCCATATCTTTTTATTTAAAGATCCAAAAATGGTGATTCCAACTTGTATAATTTTATTTAATATTTGTCTATATTTTTAAATCCCTTTTCATTCAAAGTTTGTTCAAGATGGGTCTTTGATGTTTCCATTTGGAATCAAAAAGTTTCTTTTTACCCTAAATTTCAACAATTATTTATTTTGTTTATTTATTTTTCACATTTCAAAATTTGGAGGACAGAAATCTATTTTGGGACAGCAACTCCCCAAATCTTACTTCCCTCTCATTAGAGGTCATTCTTGGCACAAAAGGCAAACAAAAAGGATAAGGAGAGGTTATTATAGAAGTAATAACTTCCAAGACTCAACTAAAACTTTTGGGTTATCTCCCAATAAGTACTTTTCTTTAACGCCTTTAAGTTAGGCACAAGAAGCAAGAAATCAAGTATTTTCAAATGAGGAAGCATTAACATCAAACCTTGCTTTCAAAGGAGGAGCAAAAAGCAACTTCTCTCTCCTCATAGGGAAGTGTTCAATACCTTTCTTGAATGGAAAATGATATTTAATGGTGTCTTCTTTCATATCAATGATGGCACCAACTGTTCTAAGAAAAGGTCTTCCCAAAGTAATAGGACAAGAAGCATTGTATTCAACATCCAAAACATAGAAATAAACAGGGACATAAGCATTATTAAACATAATGAGAACATCATTAATACTCCCCATGAGTTTCTTCTTAGCATTATCATTGAGTGGGACATCTAAATAGCAATCTTCCAATGGTGGAAAATCAAGCATTTCATAAATCTTCCTAGGCATAATAGAGACACTAGAACCAAGATCACATGAAGCTTTGAGAACAAAGTCATTCACTTGCATATTAATGATGGGTTCCCAACTATCTTCTACTTTCCTAGGAATAGAAGCTTTGTGTTTTAACTTCTCTTCCTTAATCTTAACAAGAGCATCTGTAATGTGTTTAGTAAAGCCACCATGCATATCACTAGCATCAGGACTTCTAGAAAGCTTTTGTAGGAACATAATCACTTCATAAATATTGCAACCATCTATATCAAAGTCAAACTTAGCATCACAAGTAGTAGACTCAATAGGCTTAGGCATAGTAGGAGGAGGAATAGGGTCTACTTGTGGTTTAGTGGTGATGATGCACACACTATTGTTTCTATCAATTTTAGCTTCCATTTCCCACCTAGCATGAAGTTGGGCTAACAGTCTAACATTTTCATCAAGAGTAACTTGTATGGATCGTCTCTTTCTCTCTCGTGCAGTTGTTGCTTCAGCAAGCACGAAAAAGCTTCTATTTCTAAATGGAAACGCCCAATACATCGAAACTCATTATCCATGGAGTCGAGAAAAAAACAAAAAAGTACCTAATCTAAAAGGATCTTGTTTCAGGTTTAGCAGCCATTTTATTAATCAAGGAGGACTGTGCTTCAGACAAAGAGGATATATTTTTCTCAGCACTCAAATTTTTTGATTGTAAACTAGGAATTTCTCTATTCAGATTCTCAAGCTGGTGACTAATATTTTTCAAGATAACAGATTGTTCTTACATAGTTTTAGTGAATATCTTGTTTTGCTCATATTGCATCTGCATAAAGTTTTTAGTGGATCTTTCAACTTCTAGAATCCTCTCTTCACTAGGCATTCCAGATCTACCATAATAAGTATTTCCATTGTTTGGAGGATAAGACCTATAGTTATTACCATAAGTATTGTTGCCAAAATTGTTGTTTCTAATGAAGTTCACATCAAGTTGCTCTTCCTGAGCAACCATAGAGGCTAAGGGAACACTATTAGGATCTAAATGAGCTTTCCCATTAACAAGCATAGCCATAATAAGATCAACCTTATCACTCAAAGATGAGGTTTCTTCAACAGAATTTACCTTCTTACCATGTGGAGCTCTTTCAGTGTGCCATTCAGAGTAGTTAACCATCATATTATCAAGGAGTCTTGTTGCAACACCCAAAGTGATTCCCATAAAGATACCTCCAGCAGCTGAATCCAACAGGTTTCTTGAAGAGAAGTCCGAATCTGCATAAAAAGTTTGGATAGTCATCCAAGCAGTGAGTCCATGAGTGGGAAAATTCTTAATCAAAGCTTTCATTCTTTCCCAAGCTTGAGAGAAGTGTTCATTATCAAGTTGTTTAAATTTCATAATGTCACTTCTCATAGATATAATCTTAGTAGGAGGGTAGTACTTTCCAATAAAAGCATCTTTGCACTTAATCCAAGAATCAATACTATTTGTAGGCAAAGATAGCAACCATTATTTAGCTTTTCCTCTCAAAGAGAAAGGAAACAACTTGAGCTTAATAATATCTCCATCTACATCCTTATACTTTTGCATCTCACAAAGTTCTATAAAGCTATTGAGATGGGCAGCAGCATCATCAGAACTAGCACCGGAAAATTACTCTCTCATCACAAGATTCAACAAAGCAGGCTTAATTTCATAAAAGGTAGCATCAGGAGCAGGTGGAGCAATAGGAGTGCTTAGGAAATCATTGTTGTTTTTGCTAGTGAAGTCACACAACTTGGTGTTTGTAGCACCCCGGGTAAAACCATACTAGAAAATCGCATGTTGTTTTTATGTGGTGCATGTCATGATGCCACATTGCATTTGAGCATCGTCATGTCTGAATGCATCTGTTCTTCAAAACTATATTTACAAAGTCTATCTTGTTCTCAAAAATCCCTCGTCTTATTTCAAATCAAAACTCCGGTCTCTTCTGGATATTTTATTTGCCTAAAAAGCCTATTTACAAAAAAAATATTTAAAACTAAATAAATAACTATTTTGTTTCGAGGAGGCAGTCGCAGGCCAGGCCTGAAAGCCCAGCCCGTAGCAACCTACTACCCGATAGAAAACCCTAAAATATCTAAACCCTAGCCCCACCCAAACCTAACCCTAATACCCCACCTACTCCTACCACCATCCAACCGCCACCACCCCAATTCCCCTCCCCGCCGCCAGTGCACACCAACACGACACACACGCACAAAACGCACGTGCACGGTAACTGGACCCACCCCAACATGTTCCCCGCGTTGCCCTCTCTCTCGTTCTGTCCGCCTGGCCCTACCCCACTCACCGCGTTGTCCCGAACGATCCCCACCTTCCCCGCGTCTCCTCCACGCAACTCCCTCGGCTACCATCTCTCCCGCATCCCCGCTGCCAGATTCGCCCGCCTCTTGTGGGCTGCTGGCTGCCGAACCGCCACCGCCAGCAGGCCCTCAACCCCCGTCGGCCCTGAGCCCGACCCTCTCTCGATCTCGAGCCCCCGCTCGCCCAGCCGTCACCGTCCTGTGCCATCGCTGCGGCCCCCGCCTCATGTCGACCTCACCGTGTCCGCACCGCTCCGGCCACCTCTGCAGCGCCCCGCCGCCGCGCCCGCGTCCTCCTCCTCAACCAGGCAGTCCCGCGCTGCAACGTCCCCTGTCGCCGCCTCTGCGCGCCTACATCGCCGTAGGCCACCGCCCTCTCTCCCACGTTCGCGTCTAGGGAGCCATCACCGTCACCTTGCGAGCCGGCCCCAGCGTCGCCGCCCCGCTGCCTGCCGCGAGCCCGCCCTCGCCTAGAACCTCCTTTGCCCAGCTGGCTGCGTTCTCCTTCTCCCGAGTGAGTGCAGCAAGCGAGCCAGAGCCGCCTCTGTCTTCCTTGCGCGCGCACGTGCCTGGGAATGCCTCCTGGTTCTGCAATGTTGATGCTGCCTTCGGTTACGTGTTTGCGCAGGCCACCAGTAAACATTCGTCAGACCCTGTAGCATTGTGACAACAGTTTGTCACTAGTCTTTCTCAAGATGTGCATGTGTCGCCCTAAATCCCAGGGCCGACGCCATCAGATGTATCCGCACTAGTGCCAAGATCCACCTACAGGAACCACTTCGGTGCCACTCGCAGATTGCGGACGCTGAAGTGCACAAGGGATTCCGAGAAGACATGCAAGGTCTACTTCCCGGATCCGAAGGCCGATCCCGAACATCGTCACGCCATGACCTCCTTCAAGGATTCGATGGCCGAGACTCCGAAGCCCGATCCCGAAGATCCGAAGACCGATCCCCGAACCCCCGGAGCCCAAGATCGTCGAACCCCGAACCCCCGGAGCCCAAGATCGTCGAACCCATGTGTGATATCTCCCGAGCCACTATTTTATAAATGATACATCTTGTTGCATATAAATTGTCATGTTTGCATACATATTCATGTGGTTTGGGGGCATTATGCCGATTCACCTTATAATTAAATGTGGGGCCCATATGCGGCGAATCTAGTTCTAATATTGGTCCCATTTAAATTTGTGTAGCGAACCAGTTATATATTTTGCCATGTTAAGACAACATTTAAATTGCAGGGTATCTAAACAACATGAACCATCTATTTAATTGTCGGGACTCCGGTTTCGCTTAATATTGTCTAATTGCATCGCATCCTTGCCATGTCATACATCATACATGCATCATGCCCGATCTTTTGCCGTAGTATTAAATAGTGCATCCGGTGTTTCTGCTAGTGCCTTGCTTCTTCACGGATTAGGTCGATGAGTGGATGCGAGTGTCGACCTGATCTTCGGATGAATCTTCGGCAATGTTTTCCAGGCAAGCATTCTCCCCCTTTCTACCTATTTTACTTTTATAGTCTTTATTTCCTCCTATTGATCTATTGCTATCTGTGTTGCGATGCTTTAGTTCTCGTACCCGTGATATCCCTTGCAGCCACTATACTGCCTTGGACACCTCCTATTACCTATTGTTTGGTAGATAGTCGGCCTTGCGAGTCGTAGTTGCTTGCTCAGGTGTAGTTTCAATGTCGTCGAGTACCACAGTTGTTGGAAGGCTGCCATATGCTTTATGTTGGAGATGATCATGGCTTTAATTACCGTTTAATAACTAAAATTGAAGTAGGTAAATAATGCAGAGGCACACGTGGGAAATAGATGTTATTTGGTTTTTAACCGTCCACTTGTGTCCCGTAGGACCCCGAGTACTTGATACCTGTTCTTTAAATATTCGCACTATCCGCATGTGGGACCATGAATCCCCTTAGCCAAAGCTTGAGTCATATATTATTTCTTAGGGTCACAAAGTAGTTTTGGGCTTTATTACTATCATGTACTTATGCCATTCTTTACTACTTTATTTACTATTGCGCGTGGAGCGCCTGTACTAGTTTGGATCGCGACACGATTATGCGGTATCGACAAGCCTAGTCACACTTTTGGGTTCCCAATCGTTTATAGCCGTTCTCGCAAACCTCTGGGTCCGTCTCGGAGCCGGCCAACTTCGTCGCGGGTAGCTTGGTGGGGTGGCCCCCTGAAATATTATATGAATCTTTCAATTGCTCTGTCGTGATGTCTCGTTGGGTTTTCATTTGGTATTTTTCGAGGTTGATTGTGCGTGTGTTGCTATTTGTGCCCCCTGTAGGGTAAAAACTTTATGAAAGCCGTGTCCGCGGTTATGGACGACTTGGAGCACAATATCTCGATCATAGACAACTATAACTAAAGTAGTGCTATAAATTTGACTTTATAATGACCAGTAGTCAGCTTCACTACAACGGAATGGCTAAATAAAAGTACCAACAAGTGCTGGTTTTGGGATGCCTCATGCTATATGTATCTGACTAGTAAGTATTACAACTACAACGGAATGGTTAACTAAAACTGAACACTGTTTATAATATTAGGATGACTCATGCTATCTATATCTGACTAGTAATTGCCACAACTATAATGGAATGAATAAAACCGCCAACTATGTGAGTTCCTCGGTTGACTTCCTCGTTTGGTCTCGAGGGGGAAATACCAGGATGAGTATGCTTGGTGATAGTTTCAGGTTGGATCTGAATAGGTCTTTCTTATCCCTATCTGATATCCGCCAGTTGTATTGAGTCTCTATAGGTTGTTTAGTGCGTGCTGCGCTACCGCTTCAGTCCACCATACCTATCTAGGCGAGGACCGCCGAATTCTAGTCTCGTCGTGTACTGGCTCAGTACTGACCGCTCTCTTTTTCCTTGGCCCTTTGTCGGCACCCCTTTTGTTTAAGCAGGTTTTGAGATCGACGTCGTTAGCAGGGTTACCCTTCCGGCTTGGCCTGGGCAGGGTTATGGACGCTATTGGTTATTCTTCAGGGATCTTAGCTCAATTTGCATCTTGTCCGTACTCGAACGTTGTACCGTTTTAAAGGTGATTTGGATCTTTGTATTGTATATCTGTATTCTTGACTCTTTAAGTCATTGTTGTATATATCTATTCTGTGGGTTCCATCGTGGACTATTGTGTAATGGTATTACTTCGTTTTCCACCCGCACAAAAGTTCCTGGTGGGCACCTTTGAATCGTTTCTATGCGGGTTTGGCGGGAATCGCTGAAACTTGCATAGGGCCGATCTGAGGGTGTTATAGAGTGGTATCACAGCTCAGCAGTTACGATACCCCACTAGTCCGGCCTATAGGATAACCTATCTAATGGACGTTGTAGAGTGTCAAAACTATTTTGAATAATCGGTTGGATAGATTTGATTAGGTCTGCTTTTACTTCTTACCCCTCTGCTATTCTCCTCTTATCTCGACGTGTTTTGAATCTGTTCTCTTATTTTTTCTTCGAGTCTAGGATTTCTCGTGGTTGGGTTTCCTTTGTACCTTCAGGGTTTTGCTTCCATCCTCTTGTAACGGTGCATCAACATCCGACATTCAAGCTACCTGATGAATCTTTCATCTGTTGTACCTTTTAGTGGACCAAAAATTCACTAAAACTATTCTTTTTATCCCCTGATGTTTTCCGATACGACGAAGTCACATACATCAGATCTGATGAGAATCTCCATCCCTCCTTTCTTTCCAAACCTCGCTTGTCGAGATCTTCAGTCTAAATTCTGAGAGTTGGTTGCATAATTCTCCTATTCATGTGTAGAGTAATGCTTTGAGTGCGCGATGGACTGATCACCATCCGACTACTCTTATCATTCACTCTTGTGCATTGAATCGGTGGATCAAGTAATTTTACTCTATCCGCAGAAGTTAAAGGTGGCCTTATTTTTTCGAGACCTTTGCCTTCGTCCTTTGTTCCCGGTGTGTTCGATCGACGAACATGATAAAGACCTCTTGTTGGTGGTGTCTCCGATTTCAAGACGAAGAAAGAATCCTTGTTAGTGGTGTCGCGAAGATCTACATGAAGCAAGAATATTCAGACCGTCAGCCTTCTTCCCCGTACCATGAGGCGGATCTCGAGGGCGAGATCCACTATTAGTGGTGTCGAATTGTAGCACCCCGGGTAAAACCACTACTAGAAAATCGCATGTTGTTTTTATGTGGTGCATGTCATCATGCCACATTGCATTTGAGCATGGTCATGTCTGCATGCATCTGTTCTTCAAAACTATATTTACAAAGTCTATCTTGTTCTCCAAAATCCCTCGTCTTATTTCAAATCAAAACTCTGGTCTATTCTAGATATTTTATTTGCCTAAAGCCTATTTACAAAAATAATAATTTAAAACTAAATAAATAAATAACTATTTTGTTTCGGGGAGGCAGTCGCAGGCCAGGCCTAAAAGCCCAGCCCGCAGCAACCTACTACCCGATAGAAAACCCTAAAATATCTAAACCCTAGCCCCAACCAAACCTAACCCTAATACCCCACCTACTCCTACCACCATCCAGCCGCCACCACCCCAATTCAACTCCCTGCCGCCAGTGCACACCAACACGACACAGACGCACAAAACGCACGCGCACAATAACCGGACCCACCCCAACACGTTCCCCGCGTTGCCCTATCTCCCGTTCCGTCCGCCTGGCCCCACCCCACTCACCGCGTTGTCCCGAACGATCCCCACCTTCCCCGTGCCTCCTCCACGCAACTCCCTTGGCCACCATCGCTCCCACATCCCCGCCGCTAGATTCGCCCGCCTCCTGTGCGCTGCTGGCTGCCAAACCGCCACCGCCAGCAGGCCCTCAACCCCGATCGGCCCCGAGCCCAACCCTCTCTTGATCTCGAGCCCCCGCTCGCCCAGCCATCACCGTCCTGTTCCATCGCTGCGGCCCCCGCCTCACGTCGTCCTCACCGTGTCCGCACCTCTCCGGTCACCTCTACAGCGCCCTTTGTCTCGCCGTGTACTGGCGCCGAATTCTAGTCTCGCCGTGTACTGGCCTCAGTACTAACCGCTCTCTTTTTCCTTTGCCCTTTGTCGGCACCCCTTTTGTTTAAGCAGGTTTTGAGATCGACGTCGTAAGCAGGGTTACCCTTCCGGCTTGGCCTGGGCAGGGTTATGGACGCTAATGGTTATTCTTCAGGGCTCTTAGCTCAATTTGCATCTTGTCCGTACTCGAACGTTGTACCGTTTTAAAGGTGATTTGGATCTTTGTATTGTATATATGTATTCTTGAATCTTTAAGTCATTGTTGTATATATCTGTTCTGTGGGTTCCATCGTGGACTATTGTGTAATGGTATTACTTCGTTTTCCACCCGCACAAAAGTTCCTGGTGGGCACCTTTGAATCGTTTCTATGCGGGTTTGGCGGGAATCGCTGAAACTTGCATAGGACCGATCTGAGGGTGTTACAGTGTTCTCAGTAGAGTTCATTTTGACAAAGGTGGAGCAAGCCAAAAATAGCAGCAACAACTAGAGCAGGAACTAATTTTTTGTGTTTTTGATAAGAGAAAGCAAACAAAACTAAACTATTTATTTTGGAGTTTTTGATAAAAAGAGGCAAACAAAACCAAGCAAAAGAAACTAAGCAAACAAAAAACAAAGTAAAGAGAAAGGAAGTGGAGGACTCCCCTTGTGAAGACGTCCTTAGCCTCCCCAGCAACGGCGCCAGAAAACTTGTTCATGGCTCAGTTGATGTGGAGCCTGTTGGGAACCCCAAGAGCAAGGTGTGAAACAGCATAGCAGCAAGTCTTACCTCAATAAGAAATCAAGCTAATCGAACTAGTAGGAGGAAGGAAACGTCACACAGGTGTTACAAGCAACGTGGAAACCTTCAAAACACAAACTCAAGACTTTGCCCTAACTAACAGTGAGGTTGTCAATATCACCGGTTGCTGTAACAAAGGATTAACTGTATGGTGTGGAAGGTGATGATGGTTTTCAGCAAGTAAACAGTAACAGTGGAAGATGTATCAATGGTAAAGATTGGACCGGGGTCCATAGTTCACTAGAGCTGCTCTCCTTAGATAAAAAACATGGCATGAAGGGTAAACAAATTACAACAGGGCAATTGACAGGAACTGAGCAAGGCATAACAATGCAATACTAGACAAAAAGATCCTATGAGATTCGATTGGGCAATACAACAAGATACATAGACCGCCATCCAACTGCATCTATGACTAGAAGTCCACCTTCAGGTTATCATTCGAACCCCCTCCAGTATTAATTTGCAAGCAACAGACAACTGCTTTAAACAAGGTGTGTAAGGTAAACAATCCACTTGTTCCATGAACAAGAGATCGTTGTTTTCTTCCTAGTGGAAACAACACATCTACAACCGAAGAGATTTCTGTCACTTCCCTTGGAAACTAGAGGCATGAACCCACCGTCGAGCATAAATACCCCCTCTTGGAGTCACTAGCAACTACTTGGCCAAGATAGCTACTAACAACGGAGAGCATGCAAGATCATAAACAACACAGACATGATAGAATCAAATAGACAAAACCATTAATCAATCTGATATAGTAATCTCAATATCCATCAGATCCCCGCAAACACAACATGCATGATTACAAATAGATTAGATCTTGATCATGGATGGAGCTCACAAGATCTATACATGAAAGCACAAGGAGGAGATACAACCATCTAGCTACTACATGGACCCATAGTCCAAGGTGGAACTGTTGGAGATATGCCCAAGAGGCAATAATAAAGTGGTTATTATCATATCTTCACACTTATGATAAATGTTTACATACCATGCTATAATTGTATTAACCGGAAACATTAATACTTGTGTGATTTGTAAACTAAAATAAGAGTCCCTAGTAAAGCCTCTTGTTAAACTAGCTTGTTGGTTAATATATGATCATGGTTTCCTGATCATGAACATAGAGATTTTATTAACAACAGGATCATATCATTAGGAGAATGATGTGATGGACATACTCCTATAGATAAGCGTAGCATAAAGATCAAGTCATTTAAATAGTTCAATTGCTATATGCTTTCTGATACATAGTAACCTAATTCCTTCGACCATGAGATCATGCATATCACCTTTACCGGATGGATGCTTTGATGACATCAAACACCACACCGTAACTGGGTGGCTATAAAGGTGGCATTGAGTGTTCAGAAAGTATTGGTTGAAACACATGGATCAAGAGTGGGATTTGTCCATCCATATGACGGATAGATATACTCTGGGCCCTCTCGGTGAAATGTCATCCAATTAGCTTGCAAGCATGTGACTGGCTCACAAGGGATCACATATCACAGGAACGAGAAAAGAGTACTTATCGGTAACGAGGTTGAACTAGGTATGCAGAGATACCGACGATCATAACCTCGGATAAGTAAACTATCGTGAGACAAAGGGAAATTGGTATCGTATGTAAGTGGTTCATTCGATCGCAAAGTAATCGTAGAAATATGTGGGAGCCATATGAATTTCCAGATTCCTCTATTGGTTATTGTTCGGAGAAGTGCCTCGATCATGTCCGCATAATTCACGAACCGTAGGGAGACACACTTAAGGATTCGACGTTGTTTGAGTAGTTATGGTATTATGAGAAAGAGACCGAATGTTGTTCGGAGTCTCGGATGGGATCCGGGATATCACGAGGTGATCCGGAGAATAAGATTCATATAAGGAAAGTCCCGTTTCGGAGTTCGGGAATGATTCCGGTGTTTTCATCGGGAATGTTCTAGAAGGTTCCGGATTGTCCGGCACTCCGGGGGGGGGGAGGGTACATGAATGTGTCATTGAATGATTGCATCATGTACTAAGTGTTCTTGCTGTTCCAAAAACATGAAAGTCAAATTGCCAGTTTGAAAGTCAAACGGCTAAAACAGGAAACTGTGGGAAACAGGAAACTGTGGGAAACAAGCAAGAGGAGTTGGAACCAACTTGGAGGAGGAGTCCAACTCCTCCAGGCCGGCACCCAGCCCTAGGCCGAGTTGGGGAGGGACTCCCTCCCTCCCCTGGCGCGCCAAGGCCCCTCCACCCATAAAAGGAGGGGCAGGGCTCCTCCTTGAGACACACAAGTTTCCACCTCTAATCTCAGGTTTAGAGCCGTTTTGGTTTAGAGCTTATAATTGCTTTAGCCTGCGGTTTAGAGCCTTCTAATTGGTGTGTCTAATCTCTAGACCACTAATAGCCCTCTATCATAATCCACCATACTCGCTCCGGCTTAAGGCGAAGCCCTGCGGGATTTCCCCTCTACTTCCGGTACCACGCCGTTGTGCTGCCGGAATCGCGAGGAGAGTGCTACAACCTCCGCTGCCTGCTGGAACAAGGGAGAGGAAGGTCTTCGTCGAGTACCGAACGTGTGACCGACTGCGGAAGCGCTGCCGGAACGCAGCGCCGGAAGGATCGTCTACGCGATCTTGAGATCGGAAAGAGTACGACTACATCACCCACGAGAATCTGCTCTCGTTAACCGCTTTGGAATCTTCGAGGGTAAGTTATTCCATCGACTCGTTGCTACAATCTAGTAGATAGATCTTGGCTTGTTTGTTTGTATGCGATAGAAAATTTTTGTTTTCCATGCTACGAACCCCTACAGTGGTATCAGAGCCGTGTCTATATGTAGATTTGTTGCACGAGTAGAACACAATGGTCATTGTGGGCGTTGATGCTTTTATTGTCGATTACTTCTTGTGTACTTTGCATCTTGCGGTATGTTGGGATGAAGCGGCCCGGGCTAACCTTACATGACATCGTTCATGAGACTTGCTCCACGCTTGACATGCAACTTGTATTGCATAAGTGGCTTTGCGGGTGCCTGTTTCTCCTAGCATAGTTAAGATCCAATTTACAACGGGTGATCAACAATGCTAGTATCAATGTTGTGGTTCTTGTTCGTAAGTTATAACGACACTTATTGAAAGCCCCAAACCACGTAAAATATGCAAAGAAAGTAGAGGCGTCTAACTTTGTTTTGCAGGGGTGTGCAGTGATGTGATATGGCCATGATTGTGATTATATTTGATGTATGCAATGTTCCTTATTGTAAGTTGGCAACCGGCAGGAGCCATATGGTTGTCTTTAATTTATGTTAAGACCCGCGTGTCTATTCAAAGTAGTTGTAATAGTTGAAGCCGGTGGACGACAACCATGGAGAAGCGTCATTGACCTTGATGCAATGCCGGTGATGATGGAGATCATGTTCGTGCTTGAAGATGGAGATCGGAAGCACAAAGAAGAAAGGCCATATCATATCACATATATATTGAATTGCATGTGATGTTAATCCTTTATGCATCTTGTATTGCTTAGTAGATGACGGTAGCATTACAAGATGATCCCTCATGCACATGAATTTCAAGTCATAAAGTGTTCACCCTTAGTTAGCACCGTTGCTAAAGCTTGTTGTTTCGAAGCACCACGTGATGATCGGGTGTGTTAGATTCTGCAAGTGTATACAACGTGAGCAAGCCAGATTTGCTCATGCGGAAACTAAGGTTTGATCTTGACGAGCCTAGCATGTACAGACATGGCCTCAGGAACACGGATTACCGAAAGGTAGAGCATGAGTCATATAGTAGATATGATGAACATGATGATTGTTCGCCATTGAAGCTATATCAACTCTCGTGATGATCGGTTTTGATGTGGTGGATTTGGTTCGTGTGATCACTAAAACAATGTGAGGGATATTGTTTTGAGTGGGAGTTCACCTAGATTAATTTAATTATTAATTAGAACTCAATTTATCATAAACTAAATCAAAGTGAATTTGCATAGTTGTTGTAGTCATTGGCATCCGTTTACCACCTTGCGCTTAGTTATAATTGAGATGATAGAACTATAGAATTCTGGTTAGTTACTTTACGAACTGGTATCGTATTGTTTTGAAGTGTTAATCTAAAGTTTAAAAGTCCTATTGCAAACTTTCAGTAAGTTCCGGCTACTCCATGAAGTTTAATAATTAGTATTAAATCAAGAGTAACAATTCCAAGTGTTAGTATCATGTTTGTTTCCATGATTCTTGATATTCAAAGGATTGTCTTAATATCAAGATTATCTAGGATCTGAAAGAGTTGTTTCAGAAACCATGATTTGTGGAAGATATTGTGATATCTAAAACGAAGTTTTGGTTGCAACATGATAGAGTATAATATGGCTAAAGTCATGTTCTCATATTTGATGAGAATTTGCAAAAGGTTGGAGACACTTGTTGTCCTAATCCTCCAAAAGGTTTTGGATAGCAACATTATACTCATAAATTCATCGTTACAAGCTAACAGTAGCTTGATCATGGACAATTCCATGATAAGGGTGAATATTTGATGTAGGTAAAATGTTTACTACACCAAGAGATTACTAAAGAAAGGAATTTGAAAGAACACCAAATATTTGATGATGGTGATCTACTTCAAAGTGCAAGTCCAAAGACATTGGTATTTAATTATACACGCTTTGGACTATATGTCATATGTATGACTCCACTATTGATATTGATAGATTCTTTCAAACAGAAAAGGAAATATTGAAAGAGAATCTCATAAATATATGGCAGAAAAGAAAAGACTAGAATTGTTCAGTTTAAGTATATAGATGATATACATGTTATGGCTATATTCTTTGCTTATTAAACAATGTGGTTCTTAAGTATTTGATACTGAATTTGTTGGTGTGAATCGTCATACGAAACAACACAATTCATGAACTACAATGGCCTAAGTAACTAGCAAAAGAATATGTGATGATGTTCATCGAGAACAAAATAAAGGGTTATTGTGTTGCTCGTTAAACATCAAAGCTTGCCTTCAAGATTTGTTTTATCAGGTATTATGAGAACAAAAGGGTTGTTCAAATAATTGCCGTAATCTATAAAAGATGGATGATTTGCAAATCTCGTTGGAGATATCACATCCATAAAACTAGTGCTAAAAATGTCGAAAGACAAATTGATTGAAAGATCACTTAGGAAGTGACATCGCCGTTTAAATTATAATGGAAAGAAAACATGAAGAAACTCCATGTGGATGGAATTTTGGAGTCTTCTGATTTTTGATCAAATGACGCTTGTGAAACTTTCCTAGAGATAATTGAAACTTCGTTCATAGGCCAAAAGGGAACGAAAGACTAGCTTATTGGAATTTGTACATATTGTTGTACGAAGTCCATTATGTGTAGTCAAGAGCGGTGGATTTCAACTTCATATGCCTTCTCCGAAAATTTGAGTGAATATATGAATATTTACTTAATAAGGATGAAGTGTGAAATATTTGGAAAAGTTCAAAGACTTTCGAGATGAAGTGCAAAATCATTGTAACAAGAATATAAATAGTTTATGATAAGATCATAAAGGAAGATATTTGAGTTACAGAGTTTAGCATAATACCTAAGATTTAAGGAATCGTTCCGTGGATTTGCATTTCCCGAAACACCATAAGAGTATGGAGCGTTCGAGATATGTAATTAAACCTTGTTTGACATGGTAAGATCGAAGGTGTAATTCATAAAACTGCCATTGTATTTTAAAGATTAAAAGCTTTAGAGATTACCGTTTTTCCACTGAAAAGAGCTCCATCATAATCCATTGAAATGACACCATATCAAGTTATGGTTTGGGATAAAACCCAAGTAGTCCTTTCTTAAAACATTGGTATGCTATGCATAAGAAAGATGTGTGCAACCAAAGTCGGATGAACCTATCTTTGTATAACTGTTAAGTATTCCTCCATAAACACCGGAGACAAAAGTGTTTGTTGCTTAAAACGTCAAGTTTCTTTGAGAAGGAATTTTTCGTGAAAAGTTAAGTGGGAGGACAATAGAACTTTGATAAGGTTAAAAGAACCTTAGCTGTATGTGCAGAGTTGCGCAGCACCGAAAAAGTGTTCCGGAGGCAGCAACAAAGCTCATGGCTCACGTACCTCAAAGGTTGTGGTCACGGAGATCCAAGTTCCTATTGAAACAAGTAGGTCGGATAAACAATCAAATACCAAGATTTGAGGGTTGAATCATTATTTGAGAATAATGAACCGACTACATACAAAGAAGCGATGATGGGCCCTGACTCCGTCAAATGGCTTGAAGCCATAAAATCCGTGATAGTTCCATACACGAGAAATCAAGTTTTGAACTTGAAGGACCCTCGAGAAAGGTGTAAGACCTTACAGTTGTGTCTGGATCTATAAAGAAATAGACATGGATGTTTTACATCTATGAAATAGTCGACATGTTGGGAAAGAGTTCACAAAATGTTCAAAGGTTGACTATGACAAGATTTGATCTTTCATAGTGATATTTAGTCTAGACGGATTAATGTAGCAACCACTACATATAATTTGTTATATGGTAGTTGAATAAACAAAACAAGTTCTTCTAATAGAATCGTTACCTAGGACATGTGCATAACACGGTCCATAGGGTTTTGTTAATTCAAAGGATGCTAAAAGCATATGCAAACTTCAATGGTTGAAGTGAGCATCGCGGAGTTGGAATCTTCACTATGATGAAACTGTTAAAATAGTTTAATTTCATCAGAGACAATGAAGATGCTTGCGTTTGCAAGAAATTAAGTGGGAGCGCTAAGACATATTTCTAATACATTATGTGGAGGACATATTGTTGATTAGAAAAGATGTATCTTTTATTAACACATATTAAGAATTTCATCCCGATGAAAGACTTAGGCAAAACCTAAATATTTGGCATCAATAGACGCTAATATGGTTGTGCCAGAAGTACATAGACGAGATATTGAATGAGTTCAATATAGAAACTACAAGAAAGGTTCTTGTCGCACAGAAAGGATTGAAAGAGTTCAATGTTGATGATATATTCAAGTGTATTGACATTTGGTAAAGTGAAACAAATAATCAAGTATAGATTGATACTTGATGTATGAAATCATAAAGAGTATTTATATCAATCATACTGTGATATGTACAAATCCAGATATGTCCTATGCTCTAAATGTTGTGAGCATATACCAGAATGATTCGTAAGATGATCATTGGACAATAGTAACGATATTCTTATGATCTTTTGGAAGAACTAAGAGTATAATATTTGTAGAAGTGACAAATAGATGGTTAGTTCATTGTAAAAGTACTACATTGATACTAGCTTTGTCACAAAGTACAAATTAAGTTTATCTCAATCTAAACTAAGGGTGGCACAATATAATGGAAAGTGAGTTCCATAATGGATTTGGATGAGTTCCAAAGTTAAGACATTGTGACAGATACTACAACAAGAGGCTAAGTATATGACTGCTATTTTAGCAGCAAAAGAGGGCATTTGTGTCAAGTAGTTTGTTATCAAACTAGGTGTAGTTCACAGTGGGATAATACTATGAAGATATATTGTGCGACAATATTATCAACATGTTTTAACCCCAAAGAGCTAAAGGTCACACCGAAAGACCAAATTTATACAAAGCCATCTCATTAGAGAATGAGTGATGCGTAGAGACGCAAGGACATGCAATTACACACGGACCTGGAAGTGTCAGATCCAGAGATCAGTTGACCACTAGCAATTGTGTACATACAACATCGGAAAGCCATAGGTGTTGAATACACAAAGGTTTGAAACTAGATTATTGACTCTAGTGCAAGTGGGAGACTGTTGGAGATATGCCCAAGAGGCAATAATAAAGTGGTTATTATCATATCTTCACACTTATGATAAATGTTTACATACCATGCTATAATTGTATTAACCGGAAACATTAATACTTGTGTGATTTGTAAACTAAAATAAGAGTCCCTAGTAAAGCCTCTTGTTAAACTAGCTTGTTGGTTAATATATGATCATGGTTTCCTGATCATGAACATAGAGATGTTATTAACAACAGGATCATATCATTAGGAGAATGATGTGATGGACATACTCCTATAGATAAGCGTAGCATAAAGATCAAGTCATTTAAATAGTTCAATTGCTATATGCTTTCTGATACATAGTAACCTAATTCCTTCGACCATGAGATCATGCATATCACCTTTACCAGATGGATGCTTTGATGACATCAAACACCACACCGTAACTGGGTGGCTATAAAGGTGGCATTGAGTGTTCAGAAAGTATTGGTTGAAACACATGGATCAAGAGTGGGATTTGTCCATCCATATGACGGATAGATATACTCTGGGCCCTCTCGGTGAAATGTCATCCAATTAGCTTGCAAGCATGTGACTGGCTCACAAGGGATCACATATCACGGGAACGAGAAAAGAGTACTTATCGGTAACGAGGTTGAACTAGGTATGCAGAGATACCGACGATCATAACCTCGGATAAGTAAACTATCGTGAGACAAAGGGAAATTGGTATCGTATGTAAGTGGTTCATTCGATCGCAAAGTAATCGTAGAAATATGTGGGAGCCATATGAATTTCCAGATTCCTCTATTGGTTATTGTTCGGAGAAGTGTCTCGATCATGTCCGCATAATTCACGAACCGTAGGGAGACACACTTAAGGATTCGACGTTGTTTGAGTAGTGATGGTATTATGAGAAAGAGACCGAATGTTGTTCGGAGTCTCGGATGGGATCCGGGATATCACGAGGTGATCCGGAATGGTCCGGAGAATAAGATTCATATAAGGAAAGTCCCGTTTCGGAGTTCGGGAATGATTCCGGTGTTTTCATCGGGAATGTTCTAGAAGGTTCCGGATTGTCCGGCACTCCGGGGGGGGGGGAGGGTACATGAATGTGTCATTGAATGATTGCATCATGTACTAAGTGTTCTTGCTGTTCCAAAAACATGAAAGTCAAATTGCCAGTTTGAAAGTCAAACGGCTAAAACAGGAAACTGTGGGAAACAGGAAACTGTGGGAAACAAGCAAGAGGAGTTGGAACCAACTTGGAGGAGGAGTCCAACTCCTCCAGGCCGGCGCCCAGCCCTAGGCCGAGTTGGGGAGGGACTCCCTCCCTCCCCTGGCGCGCCAAGGCCCCTCCACACATAAAAGGAGGGGCAGGGCTCCTCCTTGAGACACACAAGTTTCCACCTCTAATCTCAGGTTTAGAGCCGTTTTGGTTTAGAGCTTCTAATTGCTTTAGCCTGCGGTTTAGAGCCTTCTAATTGGTGTGTCTAATCTCTAGACCACTAATAGCCCTCTCTCATAATCCACCATACTCGCTCCGGCTTAAGGCGAAGCCCTGCGGGATTTCCCCTCTACTTCCGGTACCACGCCGTTGTGCTGCCGGAATCGCGAGGAGAGTGCTACAACCTCCGCTGCCTGCTGGAACAAGGGAGAGGAAGGTCTTCGTCGAGTACCGAACGTGTGACCGACTGCGGAAGCGCTGCCGGAACGCAGCGCCGGAAGGATCGTCTACGCGATCTTGAGATCGAAAAGAGTACGACTACATCACCCACGAGAATCTGCTCTCGTTAACCGCTTTGGAATCTTCGAGGGTAAGTTATTCCATCGACTCGTTGCTACAATCTAGTAGATAGATCTTGGCTTGTTTGTTTGTATGCGATAAAAAATTTTTGTTTTCCATGCTACGAACCCCTACAGGAACTACTCACGCTTCATACCGGAGAAGAAGGCCTCCGGGATGATATCCCCTCCGGTAGGGTGCCGGGAAGAACTTCAGATCCCCCCGATCTAGGGACGATGGTGGCGGAGGCTACAGACGGTTTCGTGGAGTTTTTATTGGCTCCTAGGGTTTATGCATCGGGGGCTTCTTATAGGCGAAGAGGCGAGGCAGGGGGTGCCCGAGGCGGCTGAACCCCCAGGCACGGGGTGGGCCCAACCGCGCGGCCAGGGGGTGTGGCCCCCTCGAGGCCCTCCTCCGTCTCTCCTGTCGACTCCATGTTGCCCACGGTAAAATATTGACTTTGGCTTTTGTCCCGTCCAATTCCGAGAATATTGATTTTCTGCCTTTCTGGAACCAAAAATAGAAGAAAACAGTCAACTGGCACTGTGGCAACTTGTTCATAGGTTAGTTCCAGAAAACATATAAAAACACCTCAAAGTGTAGACAAAGCAAAGCAAAGTAGATACTTAACAAACATGGAACATCAAAAATTATAGATACGTTTCCAACGTATCATATACCAAAGAATTCATGTCAAATCCAAGTCTCGTGATCGGCCACCGCTTCAAAGATTATAGTGGAATCCTTTTTGTTACCTTTGAATTATCCATGCTATGCCACAGACAATTCTTTAACTCGAGTGCATGCAATTAATTGAGCCAAGCATGCCTAAAATCCCCGAGCCTTGTTCAATTTCAAAAGCGTAGTTGTGTCTTCAACATTGGTGGCTCTCAAATATGTGGAGCCAAACACTTACACAATCACCACGACAAAGCGCTTGACACACTTGATAGCGATACTCTTATCCATGGCCAAGTGGTCATCAACTAGATCCGTTGTTATACCGTATGACAACGTACACAAGGCTGCAACCACCTTCTGATAGGTGCTATGCTCAAGCTCTCCAATGGCTTCCTTCTTTGCGCAAAATAAGTATCATACTTCGCCACCTCCTTCGTGATGCGCTTGAACAAGACGATGCTCATCCAAAAACACCAATAAAAGTAGATCTCGGAATATGTTGCATTTTCATTTAAATACATCCGCATTAACTTCTCATGGCCTTTGATCCGTTACCTTTACAAGTTTTGTCTTCCAAAAACCGAGGCACCAATCTTCGGCTTCTTATTGCCGCGCCAAGCCAATAGCATGGAGATGTTTTATTCTTCCTCAATATCAAGTTCATTGTCAGATGAATCATAGGAAAATCTTGAATACAAGCATGTAAAAGAGTTGAAATACTTCTACCGAATAAAATGTAAACAAATAGGCACGGGCGCAACGACGCAACCCTTGTGGCGATTTTGATGAACATGTGCGCGCCAAGTTGCCTCCTGGCTAGCGGAGGACATCTTTGCCGTCGAGCTCGGCGCGGCGCCATGGCAGCACAGTGCTACTAAATCAAATGACGCGCAACGGCGAATCGACAAAAAAACTGAGCTCCCGGCACGATGCCGATGGCTAGGGCGGCACGGGAGATTCACCGCGGCGACGCGCGCGGGGAAATGGTTGAGGGGAGTATTTGGGAAGACAAGGTTTTCCGGGTGGTTGCCTTGTTAGCATGCGACAGTCAAAGCGCGCTTAGTTGGAGCACTAAATATCCAGCGCCGGATAGTGCAAAACGCCACGTTGCAATAAAATTTTACAGCGAGCGTTGTAGTTGGAGCACCAAATATCCCATGCCGGATAGTGAAAAACGCCGCGCTGCGCTAAAATTTTAGCGCGCGCTCGGAAATCGCACCTGTTTGGGCACACGCTATATTAGCATTTTTTTAGCGCAACATGCTCGTAGTATACATAAATAATGAACACCGATCAATGTCAATCGGATGAAAAATAAAAGAGGGCGTTATTTTTCCAATCAACTTTGCTTTGTTGCCGGTAGTATAACATATTTATCTTCTGAATTAAGAAACAGTTTTCTATACAAAAATACATTGTAGTGACTTCATTCACCACTTCACCAAGCTGAGTTTATTCTTGCCATGCAATATGACAGAGGATATTGAAAACACCGGAAACAGGCGTGTAGAAGCTTGGTGCAGGGTTATCAAAAATATCATGCACAAGCTCCTATAAGCCGGCACTGCAGCTGGATCTTACTGGTTTCATCCGTGTGAGGGTGTGGGCATACATGATCAAAATACCTGAAATATATCATATCACATATACAACATAAAAACAACGTTTGCAACATAGGAGAAAGTATAGATGCGATAAATGCACCATTTGCAATAGACATCGAAAGTCATCACAGTGCATTACCCTTGTGTTTGCAGCAAACTAAAGCGAGCTTGTAACTTGTCAAACCGATGTGGGCGCAGAACTAGGTCCCGTCGTCCCGACAACCCGAGCTATAGCCCAGTTCATGGCATATGTAGCATTGATATATCTCTTAGTCCCTTCGATTCATATTATTTGTCACTAAAATGGATGTATCTAGATATTTTAGTGCTAGATACATCTGTTTTAGAGATAAATAATATGAATTAGATGGAGTAGTATTTTTTTTAAAAAAAATAGGAACATAAATGGCTTGGACTGTATTGTTGGGCCAAAATGACCCGAGCTAGTTGGCAAAGCCCACTAACTAACCCTGACATCAATCAAGTAAAAGGAAGCCTCCAGATTTTCTCCAAGATCATCCGTTTTTATCAAAGCTAAGTAGACAACATTTATGGCCCTCTGAAATTGTCCTAGACTCCTCGAAAGTCTCCAGAGGAACACATTTATTTATTTTTTCGTCAATCAGGATGACATATACTCCCTTCATCCCAAAATAGATGACATATAAATTGAATAAAACTGCCAATAATTTCTAAGTTTGACCAAACCAATAATTGAATGAAGATTTACAATACCAAATCAATATCAAAATATCCACCATAATATAAACTTTCATATGTCTTTCAATACTGTAGTTGTTTATATTTTCATCTACATATTTGGTCAAACTTAGAAATGATTTACTTTTTAACTAAATTTATACACCACATATTTGTGGAAGGAGGGGGCATATCACATTCACACACAAAATAAAATCCATAATGCAATCATAAGAGAAAATACTAGGATCACGAGTTCACAATTTCACCATCATCAAAGGATAGTTTATAACAAGGGGTATCTCACATCATCCGTTGTAGTGGAACCCCCTCTCAAAGGTAATGCTAGGAACGATGGGTTTGTCTCCCCATCGGTTACATGTTTATAGGGTCAAAAGTAACGTTACAATTATTCAGTTTTGGTAAGGGGAAACACCACCAAACGGTCACCGTGGTTGACTCAACCATAAAGCAATCGTGGTGGTTAATATCTTGCCTCCTATACCGATCGTGCTTTATATTGATAGCCACAATCGGTGCACAATAATAATGGCAAGATTTCCTCATACCCCCCCCCCCCCTCGTATTTGATCAGTCCTTTAACCAAGAAGAAATCCATGTATGTTTGGTCACAAGAGCTCCTTGAAGCCAATTTGCGACAGTTGTAGTGATTATGATTAGGAGTACAGATAAACAACATATGTTCATATAAGATAAATAGAAGATGTTTGACTACATTGTTTGATACTTTTAGTGTCGATTCCATACTCATCATTGATCATTGGGTTCATAAAGAACCTATATGTGTACGTCAATTGTGATTGCTGGTAACACTAAAACATAGAGGATAAAGCATTTCTAGACTTTCTGAAAACATATAGCTAATATATTGCACATGCAAGTTCAAATGAAAGCTAACAAGATATTCCACAAAATGGGCTAGCTTTGTATAATGAGCCTCCTTGTTTATTTTTCCTCCCCATGAAAGAAATACTTGAAATGTTCTAAGAGTATAAATGACAAAAATGTAAGTATATTATTTATTGTCTTATCAAAAATAATGTAGCTTATATAAATGAAAATAATCTGTCACCCGCCAATATGCCAAGAAGCTCGTCTATATGCCTGGATTTTTATCTTACGAAGATAAGGATTAAGGTAATATACATCACCATCTGCAACTGAGGTTCTTATATGTATCCAATAATAGCTACGAATGTTTCAGAGGTTAAAAATAAAAAATTCATAAAAGAAGATGTGACCTTTAACTTCTATTAAAAAGCCCTATGATTAAATGATATAATCATCAACAACTCTTTCTCATACGAAAATGAGTAACAGATTTTTGGCTTAAAATATGATTGGCACGGTGTATCAATTCATGAATTCTAGTTGGTGTTCTATCTAGGTTTGCTAGTTGCCAACATATCAACAGTCATAAACACATGGATTACAAAAGGATCCATTATTGTGCATTTGACACAACATCTACTATGCGTACGACAAGATTAAATCGTGCCAACTGGTTGACAAATTATTATTACGGAGATAATTTACCACTATGTGAGTCGGAGGATCCCTCCCTTCCTAGCCACAACTAGCTTATATATGTGCTTTGTATTTCGTTTAAAAAATGCAGGGACATAGATGGTCAGGAGAAGATCGACGATTAAGTGACGACATCACATAGCGCTGTTTTTTTTGGTATACAGAGAATCATAGTAATCATGGTAGAGTTCCGAAAATAAGTTGTTGGAAATTATAGTATGACGAAGCAACATCAAGTTCATGGTTTCATCAATATTGTCTAAGTATAGTTTATAATCAATGAACTCTCACATTAACCGTTGTAGTAGAACACCTTGTCCTCTTTGATCACTCATTTAACCAAGAAGGAAGCCATGTTCGTGCGCATCATTGAAAGCTTGGTCTTCAGCAGTTTCTTTATGCTGATTTGCGGAGCCTGTAATGATATGAACAAAACGGGTACAATTTACTCAAAAAAGGTACAAATAAAAAGAATATGCTCATATAAGAAAATCTATATCTGGCTTGATATGTATAAGAAAATCTATATCTGATGCTTGATATGATGCTCTTAGTTCTGAAGCCATACACATCATTAGGTCCATGTCGCGGGTACCATAGAACCCAAACAAGTTCATCAATTCTGGCTAGTGGTGGCATTGAGACATAGCTCATACAAAATATCTTCATATTTTATAAAAATACAGTTAATGTAGTGCATGTGC
Source organism: Avena sativa (assembly GCA_916181665.1). Lineage (NCBI taxonomy): Eukaryota > Viridiplantae > Streptophyta > Magnoliopsida > Poales > Poaceae > Avena > Avena sativa. The sequence continues at coordinate 21,283,817 of OV702284.1, forward strand.
AAATTAATGCAAGTGGAAACTTTCCGGATATTCCATGAAATTTGTTAGCTTTATACAACCAGCCTCCTTATTTGTTTTTCCTCCTCATAAAAAAATACTTTAAATGCTCTAAAGTTGTTGATGAAAAAACCATAAGTTCATCATTTATTGTATTACTAAAAATAAATCTAGCTTATACCGATGAAAATAATCAGTTACATGTCAAGAAGCTGCTGACATGTCTAAAATTTGTCCCCTTACCAGGATAAGAATCAAGATAATACATGCCACCATGAACTAAGTGAGATGCTTATGATAATCCAATGATTTCTAAAAAAAGAGTACTTAGTTATTACAAGCGAATCAATGTTACATCGGATGTTAAAGATGGACGAATTCGTGAAGGTGTGACACTCACCTCTTATTAGAAGTCTATAAGATTAAGTCCTTACCTTTGCTCGACTATCACATGGATGATGTAATCCTCAACAATCCATTTTGTATTTGTGAATGCTGGTAAAATAAAGTACGGATAGAATAAGCGATTTTCTTCTTCATGCATGTCTGCCGGGTACTCTCTATCCATTTCATGAATTCTAGGTGGTGGTCTATCTTTGATTGATGGTTGCCAACATCTCAACAGCCATAACAATAAGTGGTCTATCTAGGGATTGGTAGCAAAATGATCCGAATGTGTGTTCATTTGATGCAACTGGTACTATTCGTACACCAAGCTTGAATGGAGTTGGTTGGTTGAACAACTCTTAATATGAAGTTAATTGACCATGGTCTGAGTCAGGTGCTCACTCTCTGTTCAGCCATAGCTAGCCTATATACATGTTGACTTCCCTTTCCTTATAGAAATGCAAAGTGGACAGATATTCGGAATGGAAGTTGCTGGGAATTATAGTCGTACTTTGCCATGCCAAAAAGTCTTCTTTTCTGTTGAGGTCGCTAACAACCCAAGCAGGATGGTGCAATATGGAACCCTTGTAGATTTGATGGAGCCACATGTGCGTTCCCAGCGTTAGGGTACCCAATACAACACGGGAAGCAAATATAGCATGGTCTACTTCAACCAACGAGGAACAGAGGAGTGCTTCGGTGTCCCCCCCAACTTAAGTTTGTATGAGTGTCTTTTCTTTTGAACCCGTCGAAACACATATCTAAGCCATCTATACCTCTATATAGATATACTCAATCGATCTAGGTATACTCCACGTTCTCACCGGCCGATTCTACCTCCTGTTATTGCGATCTACGTCTTTGCATGCCACGTTTTGAATTTTTGTTGCTGCTGCTATATAACTCCCGATTTCGGTCTCCTGCAAGCACGTGAGTATACATGTATGTGAGTATACGTCTAAGAAGACCATACGGGATTTAGATGTGTTCGTACAGTCTTCAAAACGAATCGGTATCAAGTTCTGTTTGTAAAAATTTGAAGAAAAGAGGGAGACACCAAAGCAAAAGTGGGAACAACAACATTAGCTTTCGCAACTTGATCCAGTCGTCCTAGCTAGGATTACTTGCACACGGGATATATAATGGAAACCGACATGCCTCTCTTATGTTGTAAGTTATCAAACATGGTTACCAGGGCCGACCCTGGTGGTGGGCAGGATGTGCGGCCGCCCAGGGCCCCCAAAATTTAGGGGGCCCACTCCATATATGTACTAATATACGTATATGTTATATCGGAAAAAATAGCCTAATGGACCTCTAGGGATGGTGTATAGGAGGAAAAGAACACATCCGCTCCACGCTTAGGAAAGGAACAGATCGATAGATCCCTACCTCCCTGCTAGCGAGTTAGCGACCGAGCGCCCTGGTGGCCAGGCTGGCAGGCCACCACCAGCGATCAATGAGGAGCGAGGCCATGGTGTTCAGCGATTAGCCGATCGACAGGGATTAGACAATTAGTCAATCGATGATCCCAACCAGCACTTGATTCCGACAGTAAGAATTCAATCTACTTTGGTGCATGATCAATTTAGGGTTCTTATTTACTCCAAATTTTTGCCTAATTTTGATTTCTCGTCACCAATTCATTAAATCATCATATTGCCAGTTTCAGTTGCCAGGCCCCAATCACGGGAATACAATACAGGCATACTGAATGTTTTATTAATATTACCTAATATTTACCTTCACATACATGATGCACAATTTGTACTATTTAATATTTGGCATAAATTTGTTTTTCAGCATTGGGTGTTATCATGTCGTCCTCATCGAGAAAATGTCCATCTAACTATTGGCAACATATGTTTTACGCGTATAATATTCATTACTATTATTATGATGTTTATATTAAGGGCCTAAGTTTTGATCTCGCCTTGGGTCCCTAATATCTCAGGACCGGCCCTGATGGTTACTTTCACTTCTTGCCCAGTGGAGTCCTCACCAACTGAACCAACATGTTTTTCTATATGGTCCATGAATGTTTCAGATAAGTGTTGTTATAAAAAGTTATATGAACAATTTAATTATACCATACAAGCAAGTCTACGTCTGTTCTCACTGCAAGAAAGCAGGGAATGCAGATTTAAAACTAAACGCCAATCATAGATTAAAACACCATCAATACATTTTACTCTTACAAATTTGTTCAACGGTATTTTCCTCTTAAGAGCATGTGCTCATATCTATTTTAGATACCTATAAGCCCTAACATTTTATGAGAAAAAAAAGAATGACTTGACATGTATGGAAAAAACATAAATTTGCAAGTTTAGATGATTTTTTCCTATTATATGTGACATGTGAAAAATAAAATTAATTAATTTTTCTATTATTGTTATTGCTGGATGGACACATGACCATATTGTTGTATGAAAATCAGATTTTCATATTCAACATAAACTACTTTGATGATCTTTTGTTATATGAAACTGCAGGGGGAGCATTAAAACACAACATTACAATGTGTAAGTGATCAGAGTGGATAAGAGCATTCACGGCTGCATTCACTCCTAGAGTGCTCCAACATGGCAAGATGTACGTGGACACCGATTGATAAGGACCTGGTTGAGCACATCGTAGCCGACAACCGCTTTGACATCAAAGCCTAGATCATTGTCTTGAAAGAGACCATTTCCCATGATGATTTTGTTTAAAGTCGTTGTTACTATAGGTTATCTGAACGGCGAGGAAGAGAACAACACAGAAAGGAAAATTTCAGAGCCCAATGTTCAACTTCAGGTCGATCGAGTCCTAATAAGAATATCAGATTTAATCATGATGACACAATCATAATATTCCGCAGAATCCGTTCGACGATATGCCCTAGCTTGGCTGCCAAGGCATCCTCACTCGGGCGTCCTCCTGAGACCTGAGTCTTCATAGCAGACCACGATGGTTCCAGGTGGGCCCCTTTCGATGATCTGGGCCTACCCGATTTGGGCGACCTTGACACGCATGCTCTAGTAGCCGTCACCATCATTGTACCATCAACCCATCTAACGATAGTGATCCGCATAACCCTCGCCAGGCATGCCGTCGAATCCACCATCGCGCTAAACAGTGCCAATGTCTTGCGCTCGTCCATCATATCGCATCCGCTACCGAGACTCTGTTGTTCCATTCCGTCAAGACCCATCTACGCAGTAGATGACCGCAACACCTCATCAAACATCATCTACCATTGGTCCCACAAGTCAGGTCCAAGTCCCACACGCTTGCTCCCAAGGAGGAGAGCGACACTAGGCGCCGCCAACCTCTGACCTGGAAACCAGGTCTAGGGTTCCCCCCTCCCCAAATTATTTAGGCAGGAGCGCTAACTATGTTGCCAACACCTTCAACAAGATTACAACTCCTATAGGCGTCGTCGTCGTTGACGGCTCCAACCGCTGCCAAAGCACCGACAATCTAGTGTGCCCACCTTGACCTAGACCAGCTTGCCTGCCTAGCCTGGGACAACCACTAGTAGCCAGAGCGGATCTGCCGCTAAATGGTCCCATGACCTTCCGGCAAGAAGAGATGGCACAAGTCGAGACCAGACGGCCAACACCGTGCCCCCTGTTGGCCGCTAGCGCATGCCACTCCTAGCCAGAGCCTTCCACCGCTAGCCTCCCGCCGCCTATCGATGCCGGTGTCGTGAATACTTGGCTCTGCAGAATCACGCCCAGGCAGAAGCACCCATGTGCCTCGGAGTTCCCAAGTAGAGCTCCTCCAGGTCTAGTCACCTCGCCACCCTAGCGGGCACAGCTACCGTCGCTAAAGAAGGGCCGCCGCCCTAGATCTCACGGCAACCCGCACTGCCACGGAAGGAGAGAGCCCCGCTGCCCGCGCCGCCGCCGTCCACTGTGCAGCCGAACTAAAAATAGACCGAAGTTCCGGTCATGACCGAATTCCCACCCCATTGGCAAGGTCGGGGTAGTTTGATTACAAGTTTCGTTTACATGCAATAGTTCATACGTGCAGCTGTTCAGCAGTGTTAGGTATAGCGAAATGTGTGTCTATTTGATAACCAATACAAATTCGAGCACCAAGCTTTAATAGTTAGCGGCTGGTTGATGAATTACTGATATGGAATTGAATATATGTGCTTCGTTTTGCCTTTCAAAGAAATGTAGTGTAGGGGCAAGCATAGATGACCACATCAGAGAGGCCGCGTTTTCTAGTGTCGCCGAGAGTCGTTGTAATCGTGGTGGATATTCGGAATGGAAGTTGCTGGGAGTTACAGTGGCGCACGCACTGGTGAGGTTACGATGCACTTTCTATGCCATAGAGTTGCATATGCTGTCTCGTTCGCTAACAGGATCGCAACAGCGTGCAATCGGACCTTGTCAAGGATCTTACTTCAGCCGTATACTCCCTTCATCCAGAAATAACTGACAAGATCGTGACTCAAACGATGGGCAACATCAGGACTCGTTTTAGCAACCAGATCCTCTCATCCTAGGATTACTTGCAGACGGGATATATACTGGCTATGCTTCTCATGTAAGCAATAAATCCTAGGAGGGAGTACTTTGCTAGATCGGCTTGGTACAGTGATCCTCACCAAGAACATACACTCAAATCTTGCTATCTCTAGGGCCAAGGTGATGCTACTTGGAAGACTCGCAAGTCTCCAGGTTCACCGGGACCGCCAGCAACCGGGCTTGGTGTTGTCTGCCAACTTAAGGAAGAACATTGCACTACCAACGTCTTCATTCAGGCTTCGATAGCGACACATCCCTTCTCTTCAGCTCCAGCATATCACGTTTCTCACTAACAACTTGTCACTTGCCAAGATGCAGCTGCCAGGAGCCCATCCAACCCTAAGGCCCATTGGGAAATTCATCAGGGCATTGCCCAGTACAGTTAGATCAAGCAGATGCTATCGCCATCTGTGTTTCACATTGGTAGGGATCGTTTTTCGTGAAAATGCAGAAGACATTGTGTGGATTGCTAGAAAAAAGGTTTATATACAAGTCTAAGATTGGACAAACACCACACCATACAACTTAACCCAAACAATTGTGCACAAGAATTGTTTCACGCTAATATAGGGGAGCATCTGGGGAAGGCCACGATTGTGCACAGCAAGTCAGTCAGTCTGCGCCTAATCCTATCTTTTCTTGTGTTAATTCAGCTCATTCAAACAGACGTTTCCAAACCAATAGCTTTCCAGAAATTGGACCTTCAAGGTCTTATATTGCACGTTGTTATCTGCTCTTGAGCTGAATATAATAGTTTGGCGCCTCAGATGTCTCTTCTTGCTAAAAAATGGCAAAAATTCATGAAATTTTCTGATTATCTGTGACCTGTAAAAATAGGGTGTTGCGAGTGTAGATAGCTCGCACATATTGTGAGGTCTGTTCGAGGAAGGGAATTTCTAGGCAGCCTTTTCCTTACTCTGCCAGGATTGTTATATATGTAGGAACATATGGTCATATTTTTGTATGAAAATTTACATATTTACATACCGCACAAAGTACTTTGATGATTTTTTACATAAAACTGAGGGATACACCCTACAACAGTAGTAAAATAGAACATAACTATACACACAATACTACAATCAAGTGAGATTCTCTCACTTAATGAAGGAAAGTCAGAAGACATCACAAATCAGTAAAGCACACATGAGCACGAGTAAAAGTCCAGTACATATCGACTAAGTGACTTTTGGCTTCAAGTGTGATCAAAACTCTATGTCCATTCATAAATTCTAGGTGGTGTTATGTCAAAGATTGCTGGTTACCAATATCTCAACAGCCATAAACACGAGGATATCGAAATGATTCAAATGTGTGTTCATTTGATACAAGTGGTACTATCCCTAGACAAATCTTGAATAGTTGTTGGCTAGTTCATTAATTATTAGTATGAAGCTAATTGACCATCGCTTGATCGAGTCGGAGGCTCTCTCCCCGTTCGGTCATAGCTGGCCTATATATGTCTTTGCTTTGCCTTTCCTTCCAGAAATGTAGGGACGAGCATGTCTGCAGAGAGATGACATTGGAGAGCGGTCTTTTTTTATGGTAATCATGGTGAATATTTGGAATAGAAGTTGTTAGGAATTCTAGTCGTACCGTTGCTCTCGGCTGGAGTTTCCCCAGCTATTTGTTTTTTCAGTTTCGTCAGACTTTCAGTTAGCATTGTAGTTAGCCAAGTTATTGCGATTTGTGCCATGCCTGGACCAAGCCATAGAACGTTAAGCACGGTGTTCGGATTGTGGGATGGCACGATCGGTAGTGGAGCTGTGACTTAGCATGTTCCCTTCGTATGAATAAAAGGAACTAGATCAGAAAAGCTGCAAGCTAACGGAGAACAAAAATTCCCTTTCTCTCTGAGTGTTCATCTCTCTATCAATCCACTCGTTCGAGTTTTGATTCCAGTGAGACAATTGGTATCAGATATAAGATCTGGCGGCCATGTCGAGCGGCAGGCACACCGGCGCAATTTCACGACCGCAACCACCACTAAGAGTCTCGGTGACCCCTCCTCCGGCGATATAGTGATGACGCTCGCTAAACCGGGAATGGAGCAGGGCACGATGCAAAGGTGGTGAGATCGTGCTCCAGCCGAGGTGGTGCGTGAGGCCGGTGGAGGTAGAGGCACCAACCTCTCCTTCCCGATACTCACGTGTGGCGGCTATACCAATTGGATCATGGTCATGGAGGTGAACCTGCAAGCGGCGTCGCTCTGTGACACGATCGAGGATGATACCGTCCCGCGGCGTGAGGACAAGTATGCTTTGGAGTATCGGGATATATTGCATGTTGGACGGAAAGGGGAAAACAAGGCGGCGTGGGAGGCAATTCACCTCCAACATCAGGGGAATGGTCGTGTGCGGGATTCATGGCTGCTGTCATATGTGGACGGATTTCGAGACTGTCACATTCAAGGCTGGCGAGCACATTGAGGAGTTGGGGATGCGCATCTCCAGAATCTCATCCGCGAACGAGAAATTGGTAGACGTTTCTGTTTTTTGTCCCCACGCGGTTTGTGCAAATCACATTCTCCATCAAGACACTGCTCGACCCAGCCACTCTCTCCGCCGAGGAGGTGGTGGGGCACCTAAAGGCTGTCGAGGAATGTCTCGACGGTGACCATGGCATGGACTGCAGCTGTGGGAGGCACGCAAGAAGCAGCCACATGGTGGCGGTTCGAGCAGCAGAGGTGAAGGGCGTGGCAACAGCTAGGTGATAGACAGCAAAGATGGCCAACCTCAACAGGCCTTGCCGCCAAACGGCATAGTCGACAAGGAAAAATGTCGCTATTGCGGCAAGATGGGGCACTGGACCCATGTATGCCGTAAAAAGCAACATGATGATGCGGCAAATGTGGCCGCGGCGCCGGTAGTCGCAGACCTTGTCTAGGTCGAAGAAGATGAAGGCCCTGAGATGATGACGGCATATTTCAAGGAGATGATCGAAGGGACTAATCCCATGCCTGCTGAGGCATTGTCCGTGACATCGGTGACGGGAAGCAGTGGCATGCGCACCGATGGCCACATCTTCCTCATCGAATAGAGGGTGCTCGTCACACACTCCTCAGTGACGACCGCAGTGGCGAGGTGTGTTTCCTCGATACAAGAGCCACAAACCACATGACAAACTCGGAGGAGGTGTTCGTGGAGCTCGATCGCTCCGTCTCTGGCAAGGTGCGTTTTGCCAATGGCTCAATGTGAATATTAGCGGGCATGACGTTGTCATGTTCACCGTCAACATACTGCACGGCATGCTCATCATCCGCGATCACTGCTGGCGCATCATGTTTAAGGTAAATCGATTCTCAAATTGATTGTGCAAGCTTACGTTCACCCATGTACATCCAGTGTGTCCCGCCGCAGGTAATGTTTCCAATGCCTGGCATTGGCACGCGCGGCTCGGGCATGGCTGCACATGATGGCGCGTGATGGGATGTGTTGGAGATATGCCTAGAGGAAAATAATAAAAGGGTCTTATTATCATATCTTAATAAAGTTTATAATAGTTTTATACCATGTTATAATTGTATCCATTAAAAACATGGTACATGTGTAGTAAAGTCCCTAGTAGCCTCTACTTGACTAGTTCATTGGTCAATCGATGATCAAGATTTCCTGATTAGGGGCATTTATGTTAATTGAAAATAAGGTCATGTCATTAGTGAATGACATGATGGACATGCTTATCAAAACTAAGTATTGTAGCATGATCAAGTCATATAGTTCATCATTGCAATAATTAGAAATATGGTGACCTTCTTCTTTGACCGTAATCTCATATTTAATCACTATCACCCGCGGCTGCTTTAATTGCATTAACCGTCATACCGTAATAGGATATCATAAAGGTGTATGTTAGGTATTCCAAAGGAATAGATTAAGGAGTATGCATCAAGATCAGGATTTGCTCTTCCATGTGACGGGAAGATAGATTGGACCCACTTGTTGAGATTGCTTCTAAGAAGCTGCAACATAATGACTAGATCATCAGGATGCAATATGACGGGAATGAGTTAAGTAGACTTGTCGGTAACGAAATTAAACAAGGTATGTTGATCAGATCTCATACGAGTTATGTATCAAAGTAACAAAGGTAATTCGACTCGACGTTTATGGTTCAAACAACAATAACATCGTGGAATGCACAGGGGTCATTATGGATATATATAGATACCGTTGATCATTGATATAAGAGAGGCCTCGATCATGTATGTGATGTTCCTAAACTATAGGATAACACATTTAAAGGTTCTAAAACGCTTGGAAATCATTTTGGTTGATGTCTGAATATTGCTATCAAATCAATAATCTACAATACTATTGTAGAAAGAAGCAATTGCAACAGGTACTATATGATTGTGTTACGGTGATGCGTAACTAACCGGCAAGAGAATTGCGGTACTAACCCCACAAAGAAATTGCACTGCTAACCTAGCTCACGTCCTGTTGGCTAGGCGCGTCGCAGCAAACAGTGGCGCAAGCGTGCGCTCCAAGAAACAATACTATATGAGGGTAGTGAAGGTGTTGTGTGGCAGAAAATAAAAATATTACTCCCTTCGTTCTAAAATAGATGTCTTAAATTTGTCAAAATTTGGATGAATCTAGACACTATTTAGTATATAGATTCATCCAAAATTTAAAAAACCTAAGACATCTATTCTTGGACGGAGGGAGTACTACGTTGGAACGGTCAAAATGTCCAGGATCTATCTAGAAGTAATGCAGTAACAGAAGGAGATATTGTAACATACCGCTATAGACCGTAAGCGTATAATTCTCATGCAGGAATGTGGCTGATGTAGTCATACCCGTCCGACCTCAAGGTCGCGAAGCTCCTCGCAAGTCACTCCTTGTTCAGGCCCTCGTATGACGCTCCGGCACTACTAATGTTAGCACCTGTGAGGTTTCACACACATACGGTGCAAGACGTCGACTCCTGGTCTCTGATCCCTTCCGAGGTTACAGAAGTAGATATCCTGGCCAGAATCACTCAAGCACAATAGTGTACCTTAGAGTTGTTGTTTTGCGTGTATAGTGCTTTCTTGGAACAGTGCCACCGCAAAGGCAACACGCGAGAGAGAAATTTTATCCTAAGAAAATTTGCCTTAGATAAATTTTTGTGTTAACTGGTGTGTTTAATCCCATCTATGGGCACCCCTTTATATAGATGGAGGTAGCTGCATCCTTCCCAAAGGGTGTCCCATGTGGAATAAATAATGGCAAAGAATAAAGGGAGGAGGGGCTATAGCCGGCTGGGCTTAAGGCGGTGACCAGGTGGGTCGGCCCTTGCTCGCTTGCGACCCAACTGCGCCTAGCGGTGGAGAGGCGAGGATGGTTGGGCCTTTGGCACGGCCCACCACGCGCGCCTGCTCGCCTGCCCACGCTAGCACGCCCCGCACCCAAGTGGGTCGGGTGGATGCGGCCTGCGAAAGTACCTCCCAGCGCGCACTCGCCCGCCTGCGTGATCCAGTGGGGCCCACCAGTTCGGCTGTGTGCTGTCTTGCTATCCCTTTTCGGGTGGCTTTCTCCTCGGCTGATTCCCTCCGGGGTTTTGGGGTTTTGAGGAAGTTTTCCTATAATATTAATTTAAATATTTATTTAGTATATATTAATTCACAATTAACATATTATAAATTGCTATTTATCCGAAACACCTTCTGGTCCTTCTACTTCATCCGAACAAATTCGGATCTTTTCCTTTCTCTCTAGAACGATCCTGGTTCCCTCATTTGTGATCCCATCTTATAGGAAAATCTCCAAGTGTCGTAATGCTCTTAAGTGTGTTACCCCTACGGTTCGGGAACGTCACAACTATGATTGAGATGATCTCAATCAATGATCAATAGCGGGACGAGGATGCCCATAATGATCCTCATGCATTCCACGAGACTACATCGTATTGAACCATAAACTTCATATATCTTTCCGTTGTTACTTTGTCCGAGATCTGATCATCGGTATCATGATACCTTGTTCAATCTTATTTCGAACAAGTACTGTTTTACTTGTTCACGTGATATTCCATCCCCATGACCTAGTCATACGCCGCGCAACTTATGAACGTAATTCACTGAGTGGGCCTAGTGTATATTCCTGTCACACAGGCGAACAAATCCCGATATCGATACATGGCCTCAACATGCCACCTCTGGAATACCTAATGTACGTCATTATAGTCATCCAGTTACGGATATGACTGGTTGATGTAGTTAAGACAGCCTCGGTGACAGTGATTACTATGATCTCATGGTCTAAGGACTAAGACACTCCATTTTAGACAATTGCAACTATGAACTATATGACATGATCGTGTTGCAACAATCATCAGTGGGTAATGTCCATCACATAATTCCAAATGATATGAATTTCATTGTCTGTTGGTATAAATGCACCATGATCAGGAAACTTTGATCATCAGCTGTCCAATGAACTAGTTAAATAGAGGCTACTAGGGACTTCTTCTGTTTTATTTATATACAACACCTATATCAATGTTTTCTCTTGATAAAGTTATAGCATCATATAAAACTATTATAAACTAATAATACATAATAATAAACCCCTTTATTATTTGCCTCTAGGGCATATCTCCTTTAGGTGGGACGTCCAGCCTAGGCCACATGGGTCCGACCGGCGTGGCACCATCTCTCACTCCAAAGTCATGGAATGGGATGAGGGTGGGATTTCTAGCCTATGTCATGTGTGTCGTGGCCGGCACCAACCCGCGCTCTGCCGGCATGGAATGTGATGAGGGTGGGCGGGGGATCCGATTGGTGGCGCGATCGTCTGACATCGATGAGGCTGAGGCGGTGGTGCTGCTCGACCCCTAGTTGGGCCTGCAATTCTGAAGAGAGATAGGAAATGTGTGAGAGAAAAAGGAAATAAGAAAACAATACGCTCGATCGTGGTGGCATTCCTCTGTAAATAGTCTAGTCTATTTTTTCATGTCACTAGAGAGACGACAGCCGTCGGATCTAGAAGAACGGAAGGTTAGGATTGAATGTTACTGCCATAGTTCTCTCTTTTATAAGTAGTTTAGATTTAGATTTAGGTAAGAATCAAGATGGTATACACCGCTATCTGCAACTTAGATGTTTATTATTTAGAAAACCATAATATTATTTCTTATCTTTTGTAGACTCCATCACATGGACGATGTTATCCTCCACGGCCCTTTTGTATACATGAACGCGAGTTAAACAAAGTATGGATTGAGCAAGAGATTTTTGGGCTTCATGTCCAGGTTCCCCTTGTCCATTCATGAATTCTAGGTAGTGGTATATATATATATATATAGGATTGCTCGTTACCAACATCTCAACGGCCATAAAATATGAGGATAGTGAAACGATTTAAATGTGCCTTCATTTGGTACAACAAGTACTATTCGTACACCAAGCATGAATAGCTGTTGTTGGTTGATCGATTGTTAATATGAAGTTAGTTGACCATTTTTCAGTGTTTTAAGTCTCCCTTCCCGTTCGATCCTATCTGGCCTATATATGCTTTTCCTTTGCCTTCCCTTGCAGAAATGTAGGTAACACTAGAAAGAACTTCCACCTTTTCTTTTTTTTATGAAAGGGATAACCCTGATTTCCATTAATAGAAATTAAAACTACATAGTCTCCGTCTTACACAGCAAGTATTGAGAGTCTCTATCTACGTGAAATTGCCCTTTGTTTTTAACCCAAGATGGCTCTTTGTTTTTAGTGCAATAATTGAGTCTCGATCTACATGGAATTGCTTTATCTAGTAGACAATATACCTGGGCTAGTCAACGTGAAAATCCAACGTACGAGAAGTTAGACAGAGTGCTCGCGAGTGTAGAATGGGAACAAAAGTTTCCGTTGGTTTCGGTTAGACCTCTCGCCCGAGCAGGGTCGGATCACACCCCTATTCTTATTGACTCAGGTGAACAAGCTCACTTTGGCAATAAATCTAAATTCTCTTTTGAACTGTCTTGGCTCCGCAAAGAAGGTTTTTTCGATTTGATTGCCGAGGAATGGAATTCGGTTTCTCATGGCTCCTCTCCTTTAGAAGTATGGCGGAACAAGATCCGCCATATTAGGCAGTTTCTGATAGGTTGGGCTAGAAATACTAGTGGAGTTTATAAACAACAAAAGGAACGCTTGATTACAATCATTGAAACATTAGATGTTATAGAGGAGACAATTTTTTTGAATTCTATTCAAAAATATGAATTACGAAAGGCCAACGATGACTTAGAAAAATTACAAAGAGATGAGGAAATTAATGGGCTAAGTGTGCCAAAGTTAAGCATGTTCAGGAGGGAAGCGATAACACAAACTATTTTCACCCGATCGCAAATGAAAAACATCGCAGGAAGATGATCTTCCAATTGGAAGGGACGAGGATACAATAGTTGGCGAAGATAACCTGCGAGTATATATTTCAGAATTTTATAAAAGCTTGTTTGGGCCATCTGAGGAAAATTTCTTCTCTATGATTGAGTCCAAAGTACAAGACATCCCTCAATTATCTTAGGAGGAAAATAATATTTTGTGTGCGGATTTTACTGAGAAGGAAATCCGTGATGCTATCATGTAAATGGAGAAGAATAAAGCACCTAGACCGGATGGCTTTCCCACTGAATTCTACCAAGTCTTCTGGGAAGTTATTAAGCCCGAGCTCATGAATATGTTCTGAGCCTTTCAAAATAGGGTGCTACCTCTTTTTCGACTAAACTTTGGTACA